>BSBK01003166.1:5000-2542500 GCA_027943335.1 Chamaecyparis obtusa
TAACCCCAAAAATGATTTGAGATGTATATAAACCCCATATCTCTCTTTATTTTGATAACTAGGAGATCCATTATCAAGTGAAATAATTCACTATCAAGTTTTCAAGCATTTGTGATCAAGAAAGAAATCGGAATTCAAGATCTCTTCTACAAAAATTGAGCATCTAGGTCTTCAATCCTTCAAAGTATTCTTCTTCTTCATCAAGCCTTGTGGAAAACTACAAAATCCATGATTTTATTTTGAGTTTTTTAGGAGATGAATCTATTTCATTAACATTTTTTATGACATCCAAAAAAGCATTGCACCATCAAGGTATAACTTATTTATAATTTATATTTGGTTTTTATTTTATCTTTTCTATGCAATTTCCTTTTATTATCAAGGTTGATTCCTAAATAGGGTTTTGACTAAGGCAAACCCCATTAGTCAACCTTCTTCGAATAAGTATTCAACTTGGTCTTCCTTGGCTCACCTCCATGAAATTTTTTGTATCTCCTATTCAAAAGTGTTTGAAATTTTCCCATGATGGAGAAATAATTACAATTAATCATAGTCTATATCATCCTTTACAAACTCTAGGGAATATTTACCTTGAATTATTTTGTCCTTCTATGCCTCAACCAACTAAACCTCGCAAAGACAATATTTTTTTATCCTATAAGAAATTCAAAATCCAAAATATTTAGGAGTGTAGCAATCCTAAGGATGTTTTATCTCCTTGACCTTGACCTAGACTTCTTCCTACACCTTCCACACCTCCTCTATATTCTTTCATTCTACCTCCTAAATGTTCCACCAATGATATCTCTCAACCTAGTGTGTGCCTTTTATTCTTCCTCCTAATGAAGAAAAGGACCTAAAGTTGATTGAACCTGAACAAGACCAAATTTAAAGAAAAATCAAACATACCATTGTGCTCGTGATCACTGTCATAAACACCATGCTACATCTTGTGAGTGTGCTTCCCAAAATCTTTCCTCCCCTAAGACACCTACTGATGCTTTGATTCCCTTTGACCAACCTTACTTATCCCAAAGGAGGAAGTTGATTTAAAAAATATGAAATTGAACAAAAATGATAAATCTATTTGTATCTTAGATTCTATTACAATTAATTTGGATGAAGAAGATAATCTTGATGATGAATTCAATGTTTCTAATGAAAATTATGATATTTATGCTAGTGATTTTGATGATATCTATGAACTGATGGATGTTAATCGTGATTTACAAGCTATGTTTGCAAAACAATTATCTCTTAGTCCTATTGACAAATAAAGTGACCCATATTTACAACATGGTCCTTGTTTGGAACTAGATATTGTTCCATCTGTAGTGCTTGATGTTGATTTACCACCTTCCCTAAAAATTATAACCCAAGATGGGGGCAAGCGACATACTCGACTAGCTCCTCTTGTATGGTGGATTCTTTGTGTTTTATTGTTATAATGTACTTTCCATGTGATGTGCTACTTGTTATATATTTTGTTTAGATTTCTCTAGACAACCCTTGTTTCTCTGTCAGTGCAAGGTGATGAAGGAATTGACCTATTGTGACATTCCTCTATTTTTATCTCATTTCTTTTATATGTTGTTACATGTTATGTTGTGCATGTGTCACTATTCTTAAATGTTCATTTCTATTATTTGATTGTGGATAATGCAAAATGGTAGCTACCTATTCTTTTTGGTATGTATGATGTCGTCCCAAAAAGACTCTTCTTCATAACTCTTATGTGACAGTCTTCCATTGTGCTTTTAGTTCTTCTACTTTTGGGGAATGATGACAATTCATTTTGATATAATTTTAATATACATGAGTTATGATATGATCATAATAACCCCTAGGTTAGTAGATCCATTTTGTGCTCTCTTTTATCATGCTTTCATTTTCATTTGTTTGTCCTTTCTTGGGAGAATCTCATAGTGGAAATATCTCTTGTGGGTGCATGTATGCTCTGTTAAACCATTGCTTCCATTAAGGCATTTGAAATCGCTTTAATGTGGGGGTATAAAATTTTCTCCTTGTTTCACATTTCACACACACACACAACAATTCAATGCAATCTACCTTATGCATATGGCTAAGGAGACAATGTTTCCCTTTCATTCATCTTTTTATTATCATGCCCCTAATCATTATTTATTAAATCCCTTAATAGAGGCAATGCTTCACTTCAGGACTAAACCTATTTTCCTTGATCCCTTTGGATATAATACTTTCCTTAGGATTGGTCACCTTTTTTAGGCTCTCTTAATGGAGACAATGCTTTCCTTAAGGACTGATCCTCCTTTTCTTGATCCATTTTGAGATAATGCTTTCCTTAGGACTAATAACCTTTTCAAGATCCCTTAATGGAGACAATACTTTCCTTAAGGATTGATCCCTTTGTTTTTATGGTTTAACTAGAATAAAACATCTTGCTAGGCTATTAATGCCATCTTTTGCAGAAGTGCTTTCTCTTTTCATGATCTATAATAAGGTAATACCTTACAAGGCTAGTGGTCGTGCCTCTTTATCCTTCTCTCTTTTTCTCTTTTGAGGGTTGCCTCTTTTATATTGGTTTTGGATTTGATAAGGACTTAAGTCACTTTTGGGCTTGATGTTTCTTTGCCTCCTTGACCTTGATAAGATTGTTCTTGTGCATTGATCTACTTTAGCATGAGCATGATTTTGTCTCATACTCTTGCTAAAGTAGGGCTAAATGAACTAGTTGGCTAACATTTGTGTAAGTCACTTTGACAACTTATGAAATTGTAAATTTATACAATATTGAATGATATTTATCTCTCCTCTCAGCTATAGGGGAGGCTCCCTTCTTACTATAGGTGGCTTCAACAAGGAATCCAATGATATTCACAAGAAAGGGTGGTTCTTATTATCAATTCCTCTTTCTTCAAAAATTATTCATAGATATCCCTTAAAAGCACTAAAAATTATATCAAAAAAATTACTATGATAATTTTTATCTCTAGAAAATGCACCCTTACTAAGTTGCAAAACTTAGCTTTCTAGAGAAACATGGAAACACTCCTAGATAGTTGATCACCTAAAACTTAGAGTGAATCATCAGAGAAGGCCATCTTCCTATGGTACTCACCTATTCTAAACTTTAGAGAGAAAAGAGTTAGAATAATAATAAGAAAATGAAATCAAACCTATAGGGTGATGCACCAAACTTAATATGACCATGCAAACTCCTTAAACCATACACTTGGTTGCAATGACTAAGCCAGAGCTGCACAACCCACTTTTGTATATCCCTACATAAATACTTCATAGAAATGTTCTAAGGATGAAACTCTTAGGAGGAAGAACACTTCACAGATAAAAGACCTGCACTTTTAAACACAATTTACAACCTACAAACAATATACTTTTCTAAAAAAGGGTGTTGAATATGAGACAAAATAACAAGGAACAAAGACATCCACTAGAAATTCAATCAATCACTTACATACACACAATAAAATAGAATAAGAAAGAAGGTAAAGAAATCATTCACTGATTCCAAGTCTACCATTCATATTCATGTCCAAATTTGAGTTATAGAAAATGCTAAAACTACAGAACCACCCAATGAATCACTAAGTGCAAAAATACAGAATAGAACTAAGTACAAATGAGTCCATAAGGTGAATATATCCACGTACTCTTCAAAATCACCAAAGAAGGAACTAAAAACTAACTGGGGTCGGACTCAACAAAAATGCCTATTTTTATAGCCTTCCGAAAGACTCAAAAAATGTTCCAAACTTAGGAAAATTTCAATTCTTGACCTTATCCAACATCAAAGCTCCTAAATAGGATCCAATTCCCCCTGAATTTACTCAAAACACCCCTAGATTCCCTCCTCATGTCTAGAAACAATTTCAAACCAAGTCAAAGAACATGTGTTTTATCCTTGCATTCAGAGTTTAACACTTATTTATGGCTCATAAACTACCACTAAATAAATATTAATTACATTTTAAAATTTTGCAAGGACATAATACATTAACTTCATATTTCGCATTTAAAGATTAATATTTACTATTTAAGTTATATGACATCAAATAATAAATATTTATTTACAATAATATTCTATACAAAATAAAGATATTATAATATTCACATTACCTCTTAACATTTATTTTAAATAATGTTTATTATGAAATGTTATATTACATTACCCAATAAACATCACTTAAAATTAATAAAAGTTCCCAAAATCGTAAAGCCTTTTATTTTCCCAAGAGCATACTTTAGAAAAGAGGTAACAAAAATTATAAGGAAAAAATTCTTATCCATTGGTGATATTTATGTTTTATACAAACCATAATCTCACATTTCAATTGCATTTCACTTTTGACATTTTGGATGCTTCCGGTCGCTAATGAGGGTTTCATGAAGCCACTTCTAAGGGGTTAATGTACAAATATTTTTTGGAACATATTTTGGTGTTATTTCTTGAAGTTTCTTGTGCAGATTACATGCCCTATTTGAACCTGGTAAGCTTTCTATTTGTAAAAAATGTACATCTTTGAGCCATACTTCCGTTAATAATGAAAATATGTTTTAATTTTTTTCCATATATTTCATGTTTCACTTTCTCTATCTTTACATATATGCAGGTCGTGGCTTATGCATTGCAAACTTATTACTCCATGTTAAGAAATGATAAAATGAACATTTCTCTGCTTTTTCTATGTTGTTCACATTGAATATGCTATGGATTTTAATATATATCATGTGCTCTTTGAAATATTTGTAGCATGTTATGTTGTGAAGGAAATTGTAAAAATATTTTATAAATTTTATAAATATTTGAATTATTTGTAGCTTGTTATGTTGTGAAGGAAATTTTAAAAATATTTTAAAAATACATTGGTGTTTGAAACCTTTCTTTGGAAATAGCATTTTGAAAAAAAAACTCTATTACCTTGGAAAATGTTGTGTATCTGCAAATTTGAAGTTCTATATTTCATTCTTCATTATGGATCTCAGATTCCTTGCTAAGCACATTAAGTGCGTATTTGAGGGAAGAATTCTCATTTTTTGTAGGGAAAACACTGCTTTTGAGCTCTATTTCAACAAAGAAATGATTAAAAAGAAAACACTTTTATATTTGTTTGTCTTTCTAAGCTCATATTTGAGCTCTACTTGTGCAAAAAATATAATTGAAAAATCTTTAATTCTTTGAGTTTTTTGGAGGGTTTTCAGCTCTTTTTGCTTTGAAGAATTTTTTCTTCATATAGCCATATTTTGTGTCAACATAGAAACACTGTAGTTTTCTTTATACATCAATTGCATGATTTATTTGATAGAAATTAGGCAATACACACAACTAGGGGGGGGTGAATCAGTTGTGTCAAAATCAAAACTTAACAATGCTTAACTTCTTTGCTTAATGTGAACATTTAAGAACTGCACAATAAACACAAGAACACACACCACCAAAATTTTTGCATGGAAACCCAATTAAGGGAAAAACCACGGTGGGGATCAAACCCACTAGAAGATGTACTAGCACATATAACCCTGTTAAAGGTACAAAGGGGAATGCACATGTATTCAGGCTCACTACCCAAATATAAAGGAGAGAAACAACCCTGAGATTACAACAAGGGCAACAACCCAAGATGGACTATGATCCAATATGGACAAAAATTCTCTAAACTATGAACTGACTGATAGCATCTTTGATATGCCAATACAATTCCAATGAAGTACAACTTTGTTCTAAATTTATTTTAGATTCCACTCATACCTCTTCACACACCCACTGATATATCATTCCATCCAATATCTCTCTCTCTCTCACTCGCAATAACAAAGATTACATCTTTAAATACATTTCGTCAACATATTACAACAAGGTCAGTCAGGGACCTAATTACAAAGAGTAATAAACAATCATCAATGCAGTCCAAGATAGGTTAGCTAAGACATAGCTAGGACCCAAATCATTCATCCATGAACATGCTACGATCCATAGATCACTCTGTAAATCTTCACAACACACTATCCATCAAGTCATCCAAGAACACCAACACATTAAAGACAAATCATTGAATCCTTTCATACAACCCAATGTGATCACTAAAATGAATAGGACACAATCTAGATATATCAGCAAGCAACATGAATTACCATAATAGAAACACAAACATCTCTATCTTAGAATCCACAACTGTCTCTGCACTGTTCATCAGGAAAGCTAAACATCAACCTCTCTTACTCAAGAAAAATAGCTTTCCAACATCCAAATCATGAACCATTTGATCTGAGAACACACATCCATGTTGTAAAATCACCACCAGGTTAGCAACCAAAAATATTGCATAATAGATCTTTACTGATCCAAAATCCACAACATTGTCTACACTAAAACAACCATAAAAATGTCCTCTGATAAATCAACCATAACTTCCTCAAATCATAAAGAGAACCTCTACAATTTGAACAAGATCAAGTATAGACATTCCACAACTCCTCCAAAGCTTCATAGAAACTTATCTGAAATACATTGTCCATACCATTCATAACTCTTAACTGAACAAATGAGTACATTGTCAAGAATAAAGAAATATGTTGAAATCAATGACAAAACATTAATGTCAATACATGTATACATTAAATCTTTAACAATCCCCCCCTTTGGCATTGATGGAAACATATAATGTGAAAAACCAAATCAGCGCACAAAGAAAAAACATCCATAATATATCAACTACTCCCCCTAAGAATGATACTTCTATTCTCATGACAATCTCTTCCTCCAGTTCTTCCTTATTTTTTACATGAATATCTCTTCCCCTTTGACAACAATGACAAAGGTACATAAATGCACTAGGTCATAGAAGTCAAAAATATGAATAGCATACCTCACAATATCCAACTACTCCCCCTAAGGAGCAATCCAAAAAGCATCAATCTAGAGTGAAATATAATCTTTGTATAAGCACTAGATCAATGCAAATGAAACTTCACCTTATCCTTCAAGAAATGATACTTTATAGAAAATGTTTTATTTTTTAGTGCAACAACATATTCATTGAAATATTGATAGCACTTGAATTTTCACAATAAATAATAATAGGCTAACCAAAACTTATTGTAATATCTTCTAGCATTTGCTTCATCCAAATTACTTGATTGTAGTTTGTAGCAACAACAATATACTCAACTTCAATAGTAGATTGAGATATACAATTTTGTTTCTTACTGGACAAGGAGACTAACTTCTTCCCCAAGAAGAATGCTCCACCTTTAGTTCTTTTCCTATCATCCAAAAGTTTGTTTCTTACTAGACCGAGAGACTAACTTCCTCCCCAAGAAGAATGCTCCACCTGTAGTGATTTTCTTTTCATCCACATTACCTTCCCAATCGGCATTAGTATAGACACAAAATTTAAGATCACCATCCTTAGGATACCATATGCTATATCCTATTGTCCCTTTCAATTATCTAAATATCCTCTTAACAACAACAACATGCAATTCCTTTGGTTCTTCTTGAAATCTCGCAACAATGCAAATAAGATTCATTATGTCTGATCTAGTCTAAGTAAAGTATAGAAACCCACCAATAATTGATCTATACCTTTTCTAATTAGCAAGAGAGGAATCATCATTCTTTATTAACTTGCAACCAATAACCATAGGGGTTCCCATAGGTTTAGAGTCATCCATTCCAAATCTCCTTAACAACTCCTTCACATACTTAGACTATGATATCAAAGTTCCTTTTTATAATTGAATAATTTGAAGACCAAGAAATAATTTTATCTCACCTAACATTGACATATCAAATTCCTTTTTCATCTCATTAGTAAAATCTTTAATTTACTTATCATTTCCACCAAAAATGATATCATCCACAAATACTTCAACAATCAAAATATTGTCATGATCAATTTTTGAATACAAATTATTGTTAGAAGATCCTTTACTAAAACAAAGTTTCATCAAATACTTATCTAACCTTTCATACCGGGCTCTTAGTGCTTGTTTTAATCCATACAATAATTTCTTCAATTGACAAACCATGTCAACTTGATTAGTTAAAGGAAAACAATTAGGATATTTAACGTATACTTCCTCTTCTAATTCTCCATTCAAGAATACATACTTAATGTTAGTGAACATATTTTCCTTCTTTTAAAATTTTAATGAATATTTGACTCTTTACCCAATCAAGAAGAGAAATCTATTACTACCAGTTGAGCTAGTTTCTCACAACTATGCTCTCTGCATTAAAGGTGCATCTACCTCTAAAATTATCAGACTTTATACTCTGTTATTTCCAAAGAATAACTTCCAAAATGATACGTTTAACCAAAAATTACTAAAGGCATTAACATTCCATCATAAACTTATAAAAGGACTGTTGCAAATTAAAATAAATCCAATCAATCATAAGCTGATGGGGTCAAAATGATAGAAAAATATTACCAAGATCAATTGCAAAGGTTACACATCATTTAATATTTCAATGAGAAGATCAATAGTAGACACAGATCACAATTACATGTAATTTAATCCTAACTGAAATTAAACATACACATTCCACCCAACCAATTGATCAGAGAAACAACATGATCTGATATATATATATATATATATATATATATATATATATATATATATATATATATATATATATATATAAACCAACTAATATTATATTTAAATATTATTAAGTCTTCACAATGCCAAAAGATAATAGTAAAAATTTAATTAAGCAATATAAAGATGTTTTTTGATAACCAGAGAACCGACCCTGATAGAGTCTTTAAAATTTAGATTTATATCCACACAGGGCTCATTTAGTTTTCAAAACTAACTTAAAGAGACTTTGCCAAAACTAACTAGATAAAACCAAAAGAAACTAAATATTGAAAACTAAAAACATTCTCCAAACATGGACTAACTAGCATTTGGATTAGTGAGATCTATGTTTTTCTTAGGAGCATTGGTCGCTTCATGTGTGGCACTCCACTCCTTGTATGCTACCAAGAAATCTACTAGAATTTACTGATTGGGCATCTTGATAGATCCTATCTGCTATTTCCATATCTCCTTACCATTCTGGACCTTCCCCAACTTGTTTTTGTGCATTCCCAAATGTTCATGGCCAATAATCAACATGGAGTCTACCCTGGAAATAGTTGAGAAACCCTTCACCATAACATCTTTGGTTTCCTTCAAGGCATTCATCTTGTCTCTAAGAGACGCAACTATCTAATTTTCCTCCTAATCTGGCTAATATGTGCTCCCCATTAACTTAATTTCAATATATTTAACATTGTTGTCGATGATATCATTAATACACCCTAGTTCCTTTAGGAGTTTTGTCGATCCCTCTATTCCTTGCTCAAATATTGCATTTCTCCTTTTGGTGTTCACCTTGGCCACAAATAGTAAATTTCCATCAAGTCCAGGTAGTGGTTTTTCTATAAGGAACTTGGATATGCCATAGGTGTGAACCTCTTCCATGTTTGCAACCTCATCATCCCATTTCTCTTTTTCTTCCTCCTAGGCAGCAATTTCTACTTCTAACTCCTTGGTGATCGAAATAATCTGTTAATGAGTCTTATCAAGATTGGAAATTAAATTAACCCCTTCTTCAATGACCTTATCTATCTAGTTGGAGAACATTTTGGAGATAGTCATGTCCCTCTACATTTTGTCTAGAGGATTTTGGCTCATGAGAGATCTGACATCCATACTGGGAGAAATTTCTACTAATTTCAAAGGACCCATGTTTTGGATTGCACGTATATATTTAGCCATCCACTTCAAAGTTTCTTTAGGGCCTTTTTGTCCTTCCAATATTTCTAGATTTTTTGAGTAATTTTATTATTGCTCGACTCGAAGACATTCAAGTCAACAACCCTAGTTGCTTGACTCAAATCTACTTTTTCAATTTTATGTCTTGTAAAGATACTTCATCACAACTTTTATCATTAGTAGGTTTGAAGATATCTTCCATCCAATGCCCAATGTCTTCATCAACTTCCATCATAGCTTCAACTTTATTTTTAGGTATTTTGCCTAAGTATTTACTTACCATGTCCTCCACTGGAACCATTAGAGGGATGATACTACATTTCTTATTAATAGAGAGTTCCAACCATTTCAAGGCACTTGAACTACCTTTTCTCGAGGGCATTTGAAAATCAGTAGCATCACCTATTGTCATAGAGTCATGAATACCTAAGTCAAGTTCTTCATGATTATCATTTGCTACCTTGGATTTCATGGAGCTTTCCATTTTCAAATTCTTCACAAGCTCACTCACGTTTTCCATTGGGGCAAGATCAACTACAATGGAGGGCTCCTTGGATGCTTTGTTCCTTCTCTTTCTCCTTGAGTGAGTGACTCAAATGGAGGGTTGACTTTGAACTAGGTTTTTCTTCCATGCAAGGGGTTCATCTTTTGATCCAGATTTACCTATAGGAGAACATTAGACAATTTCATTAGTATGAATTGGTGGAGGTTTTGGACTTGATGCCACCAATATTTTCTGAAGCATTCTTGTAGAATCTTTTGATTTTCCTGTCTCTTTTCTTTCACCATTTTTCAGTCCTCCTAATCATATTCAAGGTCTTAATTTGTATATCATCCTCTTCTCTTTTATCCCACTCAATTTCAAGTATTGGTACACCTTTAATTGATTCCTAGTATTTAGGATCTAATGCTTATTCATTTTCCCCTTCTTCAACATCGTCAATATTTATTAGCAACTTGAGAGTAACAATCTATTTTAGTGTGAACCTGAACCAAAGCCTTCTTCTCACTTAGAAATCATGCTCACAATCAGCCTAGAATTATTCTAACTATGGCTCATGCATGAATTTTTCTTCTACCAAGAAATGATTTTCAATAAAGCCTTTGCTATCAAACCTATTCCTACCCTGGTAAGGTCTTAGATTCATTATCTTCAGTTCAAGTTCAGGGTTTATCATGCCTTGAATTGGTTTACAGTGCTAGTGGTTGAGTTCAATAGGAAATACAAAATCAACTCCCTTCTTAGGCTTGAACTTCTTTTCCACTTGAGACAGTTTTTTATAGACTTCAACCAACACATATTTATCTAAACAATATCTAGGAAACTTCAATGGTTCTCCATCAAAACCTCCAACCCTTAAATAAGTAAATTTTAGGAATTGAATATAGTAGCTTCCATAGATCATTATCAATTGAACAACCTCCTCAGACAACCTTTGGTTTTCTTTTCCCTTCAAATCAAAGACCATTCATGCAAGGAAAATATCTTGAGCCCTCATGAAGTGTTCTAGATTTCTTCTTTTCTACAAATTAGAGTTGTATTCATAAATCTTCATATCTTGGGTCCAGTGTTCATGCGTCAAGCCCTCCCATTATCTACAATATTCTAGTATATAGAACATATATGAAATCATATAGAAATGTGTTACCCCTACAGCCTGGTAGAGTTCTTCATAAATTCTATTGGCTATCACCTCTGCCCAGTCAATGTACTCATTATCGCCGAGCACAACTTGGATGAAAAAATACATCCAATCCTCCCATAGGAAAACATGTGGATTACCCTTTACTCTATTTAGGAAAATAACAATATCCCTCACATTTCAAATAAAGTGATCCTTCTTTAATGGTCTGGTTAGACATGAGACTCCTTTCTCTAGTTTCATGAGCCAATTCCTTGCAATAGCATTAAAATATCCTCTTTTATCTTTTGAGAAATAAGCCCGTGACAGGGAAATGGTCCAATCCTCATAGGTTTCCATCAAAGGTATTCCCATAGCATCCATCACTACCTCCCTGCTCACTCGTACTAATTGATCATTGAAAAAGGTCTTTATGCACCTCTCTACCACATTGTATCTATTTCTACACTCAAGTACTAGCTCAGGATAGGGCATTGCTTCAGGGAAGCCTATGGCTTGAATCAAACCACTCAGAGATATTTTTTCTTCCATTGACTCTGATTATACATTCTTAAATCTTCTCACTATCTCCTCTATATCCTCATCTACCAATATTGTATCTCACACCTCCAAAAGGAAACTTGTTAAAGAAAAGGGTTTATCCTCTTTGGAGAGCTTAGGATTAAAAGAAGACATATGGGGTTTACTAGGAAAATTATTTAGAAATCTCAATAGACAGCAGGAGAAGACAACTATCCAAACCCTTAATTGTAAAGAAGGTAACATGAAACAAACAATTACAGCAAGAGGTTTTTCTTTTAAAATCACTTGTTAATCAAACTCTGTTCTCCTGAGAAGAGGGAAAATGTTGCCTCATCTTTTATCCTCTGCTTCCAAGCTCCAGTAATTGAATAGAACGAGCGATAATGGCCGAACACGTGAAAGATTTGTAATAATACTTCTCTGCAACTGAGATTTTAATGGAAAGTTCCAATGATTAAATGACATGCCACCGATTAAAAATTTGATTTACATGCCGCACATATCAACTTACTTCTCTTATCACCCCTTTCAAAAAATCCATTAAATGCTTATCTTTTCACTTCTTTCCTTTATGAAACAGTGTGATGAAGGGTGATCCCCTTAATACCACAAGCACATAACAGCAATAGTGAAACAATAATATGCAAGAACAGGAAATTGGCTTCTTATTATCTCCACAAATGTGGAATTACAAACTTTCAGAATTACAATATGCAAAGCCACATGAGCATTCCCTTACAATATTCTGTAGGATAAAGCCTCAAATCAATACCCAAATCTACTACCCAGAACTGCCCTAGACAACACTACGAACCTTCTTTATATAGGCAATTTCCACCACCTGAGAAGGTTCTAAAAATTTAGCCCTTAGGGCCGACCAAACTTAGAATTATTTTATTTTACAATTTATTACATCAAAGTCGGCTCAAAATGAGTTTTGAAACCCAAACAGAAATTTTGAAGAAAAATTATTTTCTGCCATTTCAGGTGACCCTACTTCCAAAGACCATAAGTCATCACCCGTTGACCAGATTGGCTATTATAACCCCATTCTGGAAATGCCACGAAGCGTTCTACAAGCTTGACTCACACAAAGTGCCTGTCACCCAAATTTTCAACCTCATCCGGGGCCTCTAAAGCCTTCAAAACTGAGTTTGAAATTTCTGTGCCCTGCTGCCAATACCGACAATCTTCAATATCTTCATAACTACACCTGATCTAGCCATGAAACTTTGCTGGCAGGCTGATATGACTGAGATGAACCTCCATATGTAAAATCAGACATTCCGAGATCATAAGACCAACTTACTAAAAATAGCAAGTTTCCATAAATAGCAACTCTGCACAAGATAGCCCTTATTGAATACAAAAACAAAAATATAATATTTTTGGGTGATGCAAGATTGCTCTTACACCCAGGATGCTCCTGCATCAGACACCCGGGGTAATTTGAGAAGTGACTCTGTCACAACTCAGGTGTACAGAGGAAAACCAAGATGGTTAATCTCCTCCTTTGTTAGCCATGATGAATCTTCAATAGGTCGTCCTTTCCATTTGACCAAATACTCTTCATATGTCCTGTTCCTTGTGCTTCTGCCAACATGACTGTCCAGTATGTCTTCAATCTCCTCGATATCTAAACTGGTTTCTGGAATACTCCACTATGCTGCTGCAACCTTATCTTCAACACCTCCTTCATGATACTCTGTCAAATCTGAAATGTTAAACACTGGTGAAATATTCAGCTCAGTAGGCAATTCTACGTCATATGCATTTCCTGAATCATGCTTCTTCAGTATCTTACATGGCCCAAACTTCTTCATTTTCAACTTGTTATATGTACCAACCGGAAATCGCTCCTTCCAAAAATGAACCATGACTTCATCTCCAACCTGAAATTCCTTATGCCTCCTTTTCTCATTTGCCTTAGCCTTATACTGCACATTCATCTTGGTAATATGCTTCCTCACCTCCTCATGGATGTTCTTCAAGTGCTCTGCAAAATCTTTAGCTTCAGCACTACTTATTTCTCCTTTATCTATCTTTCTCAATTCAGATGCATTTCTTGGACTACTTCCATATACAATCTGGAATGGTGATTTATGAGTGCTCCTGCTGACAGAATTATTGTATGCAAATTCTGCCTGTGGTAAAATCAAATCCCATCCTGTTGGCTTATCTCCAACCAAACATCTCAGCAGATTTCCCAAACTTCTACTCACCACCTCTGTCTGTCCATCAGTCTGTGGATGATGTGATGAACTGAACTTCAAATCTGTCTTCAACTTCTTCCACAATGTATGCCAGAAATATCCAACAAACTTAGTGTCTCTATCTGAAACTATGGTCTTTGGCAAACCATGTAGTCTCACCACTTCTCTGAAAAACAATTCTGCTATATGAACAACATCATTAGTCTTCTTGCAGGGAATGAAATGTGTCATCTTTGAAAATCTGTCAACTACTACAAAAATTGAATCATGTCCCCGCTATGTCTTTGGTAAACCAAGAACAAAGTCCATACTGATATCCTCCCAAGGCTTCTCTAGTACAGGTGATGGCTGATACAACCCTATATTTTGCTTCACTCCTTTCACCGTCTGACATACTCTGCAACTCTGTACAAACTTCTTCACATCTTGCTACAATTGTGGCCAATAATAATTCTCACCAACCAAAGCAAGGGTTTTATCACGACCAAAATGTCCAGCCAATCCTCCACTATGCTTCTCCTTGATGAGATTCTCCCTCATAGAACTTCATGGAATGCACAACTGACTCCCTCTGAATAGCATATCATCCTGGATGATGAAATCCAGCCATTTCATCCTATCTAGAGTAACAGGTTCTTTACAAGCTTTCCAAGCTCCACCAAAGTCAGGATCCTCTGGATACAAATTCTTGAGTTCCTTGAACCCAACCACCTCAATCTGCATCTCTGTCAGCAATAGTTGCCTTCTGCTAAGAGCATCCGCAACCCTATTAGAATTTCCACTCCTATGTTTCAAAACAAATGTATAACTCTGCAAAAACTCAACCCATTTCAAATGCTTCTGATTCAACTTTCCTTGACTATTCAAATATTACAATGCTTGATGATCAGTATACAAAACAAACTCCTTAGGAAGCAGATAATGTCTCCACTTCTTTAATGCCTGAACTATAGCATAAAATTCCTGATCATAGACAAAATATTTTCTCTTGGCATCATTTAACATCTCACTGAAATAAGCAACAGGTTTACCTTCTTGGCTCATAACAACTCCTATTGTAGTACCACTAGCATCACAATCTACTTGAAACACCTTATTAAAATCTAGAAGTGCTACAACAAGTTGTTCTGTAACTTTTTGTTTCAACAATTGAAAACTCTGTTCTGCCCCATTAGTCCACTTAAACTCTTTTCTATCCCCTCTCATTGTTTCAGTCAAGGGTCCACAAATACTGCTAAAATTTCTGATAAACTTTCTGTAAAAGCTAGCCAAACCATGAAAAGATCTTACCTCAGTAGCACTCCTTGGAGTAGGCCATTCAAGGATAGCCTGTACCTTCTCTGGGTCCATTTTTAGACCTTCTGCTGAAACTACAAATCCCAAATACACTAACTCTTTCTTCACAAAACTGCACTTCTTCAAATTAATCAACAATTTCTCATCTCTCAACTTCTCCAACACCATACGAATATGCATCATATGTTCCTCCAATGTCTTGCTAAAAATCAAAATATCATCTAGGTAAACAATGACAAACTTACCCAGAAATTCTTTCAGAACCTCGTTCATGAGCCGCATGAAAGTACTTGGTGCATTGGTTAGCCCAAAAGGCATGACTAACCACTCATACAGTCCTTCCTTTGTCTTGAAGGCAGTCTTCCATTCATCTCCTTCTCTGATCTAAATCTGGTGATATCCACTCTTCAGATCTATCTTTGAGAAATACACAGCTCCACTCAAACAGTCCATAATATCATCCATTCGTGGCAATGGAAACCTATACTTGATTGTGATCTTGTTTATTGCTCTAGAATCTATACACATCCTCCACTCTCCATTCTTCTTTGGTGCTAATACCACTGGTATAGCACAGGGACTTAGACTCTCTCGAATCAACCCCTTCTACAATAACTCATGTACTTGTTTGTTCAACTCTTCACTTTCTGCTGGTGTCATTCTGTGTGCTGCCTTGTTTGGCAAACTAGCTCCTGGAATCAAATCCATCTGATGACTGATCTTCCTTACCGATGGTAATCCATCAAGTATATTATCAGATACAATATCCTAAAACTCATTCAACAAATCTGCAACCTCTACAAGTACATCCTCTACTTCTTCTTTACCAACTTTTGGAATTAAAGCAAAACACACATGCTCATGCCTCATACCATCTAGGAATTTTCTTCCATCAACAAATGTTATTCTTGCATTACCAAATACCTTTTCTTCGGTCTCCTTCAATGACTTTAGCTTATGTCGCACTCCATCCTTTGTCAGGGAATAGGTATTCGCATGACCATCATGTACAACACATCTGTCAAACTGTCACGGTCTACCCAACAACATATGACATGCATCCATAGAGATGATATCACATAGTACCTCATCTTGGTACCCGTCGATCTTGAACTTTACCAGGCACTGTTCACTGACCATGACCTTGTGGTCATCCTGCACCCAGGCAATTCAATATGGATGTGGGTGTTTCTGTCTCTTGAGCTTCAAATTTGTCACCATCTCTTCTGACACCAAATTGTCAGTGCTTCTACTATCGATAATCACATCACAACATTTACCCTCACACTGGCATCTAGTGTGAAATAGGCTCCTCCTTTATTCAGGTTCATTCTCACCACTCAGCAAGACTCTTATGTTAATTAGCGTTTCTCCTCTTTCAGCATCTTCAGAATTTGATGATCTAGCATCTTCATCTACATGTGCAACTCTGGCCTGGCCTTCATTTCTCCTATCTATTCTGCCTTGGCACTGAGGACATTCAAATGCCCTATGACCTTCTTCTCCATAATGAAAATATGTTCCACGAAACCCTCCTCTTCCAGATCCTTGTCCTCTTCCTCTTCCTCTCTGATCTCTATTACTCTGATCCTGGAAACAATTAGAATTATTTCCTCTCTGATTCTGACTGCTACTGGCCTCATCCTTCTTTTTCGGATCTTCACTTCGGCCACCATATGACCGTCCACCAGATCTTCCACCACGACCTCTTCCATTTTGTCTGCTCTCAAACTTCTTGTTCAGCTTTTCCTCTACTTTTAGGGCAAACTGGTATGCCTCCTTAATACTGTTCATTCGAACCAGATTCAACTCCTCCTGAATGCTTGGCCTTAACCCATTAAGGTATCAGGCAACTTTCTCCTTATCAGCTTCTGCATGGCCTGTTCTATTGAGGAGTCAATAGAACTCTTCTGTATACTCCTAAACAGATCTTCCTGCTTGTTTCAAACTTTGCATTTTCTTTAGTAGGTCAAGCTCATAATCAACAGGAATGAACTGTCACTTCAATTTATCCACCATCCGATCCCATCTTGTGATTTTAGCTTTCCCTCTTCTATTTCGCTCCAATTGAATTTCTTGGCATCAGATCTTCGCATGACCTTTCAATCTGGCCTTCGCAAATTTGACCCTATCAGGATCCTCAACATCTTCATACTCAAAATATTCCTCACATTCATTGATCCAGTCGATCAATTCCTCTAGGTTAAGATTTCCAAAAAATGTAGGAACCTCAATCTTAGGTCTTTTCCCAATCTTCAAAATCGCCTGAAAAAGTCTTTATTCCTCCTGGTTCACAATTTCAGCTTCTCCTTCTTGATATTCTTCTTTGGCTTCATCCTCGCTTTCGTCTCTGACATTAAGATTCATTCCTCTGCCAATCACTTCTTGCAATGCTCGCACTTGTCTCTGCAGCTCTCTAACCTCAGGTGTCACAACACCAGCTCTTCTACCACGTTCTCTTCGTGGAGGCATTTTCGTGATGCGCGCTGAAACCCTAACCACGGTCCTAGTGAAAACTGCCTCACAGTCGGTGATCTATCTACACACTCAAGAACTCTTGCTCTGATACCACTTGATGAAGGGTGCTCCCCTTAATACCACAAGCACATAACAGAAATAGAGAAACAATAATATGCAAGAATAGGAAATTGGCTTCTTATTATCTCCACAAATGTGGAATTACAAACTTTTAGAATTACAATATGCAAAGCCACATGGGCATTCCCTTACAATATTCTATAGGAAAAAGCCTTGAATCAATACCCAGATCTACTACGCAGAACTGCCCTAGACAACACTACGGGCCTTCTTTATATAGGCAATTTCCACCGCCCGAGAAGGTTCTAGAAATTTAGCCCTTAAGGCCGACCAAACTTAGAATTATTTTATTTTACAATTTATTACATCAAAGTTGGCTCAAAATGAGTTTTGAAACCCAAAAAAATTTTTTGAAGAAAAATTATTTTTTGCCATTTCAGGTGACCCAACTTTCGAAGACCATAAGTCATCGCCCGTTGACCCGATTGGCTATTATAACCCCATTCTAGAAATTCCACAAAGCACTCTACAAGCTTGACTAGCACAAAGCACTTGTCACCCAAATTTTCAACCTCATCCAAGGCCTCTAAAGCCTTCAAAACTGAGTTGGAAGTTTCTGTGCCCTGCTGCCAATACCGACAATCTTCAATATCTTCATAACTACACCTGATCTAGCCATGAAACTTTGTTGGCAGGCTGATATGACTGAGATGAACCTCCATATGTAAAATCAGACATTCTGAGATCATAAGACCAACTTACTAAAAATAGCAAGTTTCCATAAATAGCAACTCTGCATAAGATAGCCCTTATTGAATACAAAAACAAAAATATTTTTGGGTGATGCAAGATTGCTCTTACACCCAGGATGCTCCTGCATCACAATGATAATGGTTTTGCCCTCTAACTCTGAACTTAGAACTATGGAGGAAATTCAAAGTTCAAGTTCACTTGCTTTTTTCTTATAATTTAGGACATATGAAACTGAGACAAAATGAACACGACACAATTAAATGAACTATGAACTTTGAACCATGATTTGCAAAGGTTCAAGGTTCAAGTTCAATATAACAATTTTGGTGGCATGATTGACCATGGAGCTTGATGTGCATTTACTTGCAATGAATCTATGGGGCATTGAAATTTGAACTAAAAAATTCAAGGTTCAAGGTTCAACAATCAGAACTCACTCTAGACAAAAGACTCAGAGAATTACACAATCAACTTGGGAAATAGAGAGATTGAACTTTGAACTTTGAAATGTTGGAAATGGGTTCAAGTTCAAAGTTCAATATAGGCTAATACACTTGAGAATGTTACACAAAACTCTCAATTTAAGATGCAAAATAGACAAGCAACACTTAAAATCCATTTGATATACCTTGAAATATTTGTAAGTAGCATATGCAAGAAAAATTCTAAATGTTTCAATTCTAGCAACAAGAGAAAAGGTCTCCTCAAAGTCAATACCTTCTATCTATGAATATCCTTTGCAAACCAATCTAGATTTGTTTCTTACCTCTTCACCATCTTCATTTTGTTTGTTTCTGAAACCCCATTTTGTTCCAATCATATTCTTGTCCTCTGGTCTGAAAACTAAGATCCATGTTTTTATCTTTTTAATTTGTTCCTATTCTTATTTCATTTCCTTAACCCAACTTTCATCTTTACAAGCTTCATCGACATCTTTAGGTTCAACTTTAGAAATCAAATAAATTTCATCTCTAATTCTAGCATGTTTTCCTCTAGTCATAATACCTTGATCGCTATCACCAATAATATGATTTTTTAAATGATTCAACCTTACATACCTTGGAGTCTTCATATTTTATTTTGTAGCATATTCTTGTGTTTCCACATCTTCTTCATTTAGAACTTCTCCATCCTATTTTGTCAATCCATTTTGATTCTGATTCTAGTTTTGTACATATACAATTTGATTTTATTCTTCATCATCATCTTATTCATAACTGCATGAATCGACCTATTTTTTATAATTCTCATCAACTTTCACATTATCACCTTCAACTATCTTTCTCAACCGATTGTTAAAACATTTATAAGCTTTTCTCTTTGTAGAATAACCAAGAAAGATACCTTCATCACACTTAGGATCAAACTTCCCTAAATCTTCATCTTTGTTGATATAGCATTTGCTTCCAAAAATTCTAAAATAATTTACTATGGGAATATGACCATATCAAATTTCATAAGGGGTCTTACCAATACCATACTTTACCTGAGCTTGGTTCAAAGTATAGACTACAGTACTCACAACTTCTCTCCAATACATATGAGGTACATTTCCTTCCATCATCATAGTCCTTTCAATGTTAAGAATAGATTTGTTCATTCACTCTACAACTCCATTATATTGTGGGGTTCAGGGAGATGACATTTGTCACCTTATTCCATTCTCTTCATAGTATGCATTAAGTTAACCTGAAGTAAAATCTTGACCTATGTCTAATCTCAAACATTTCAGCTTCAATCCTATCTTAGTCTCAACCATAGCTCTAAAGATCTTGAATTTGTCAAAAGATTCATATTTTTCCTTAAAAAATGTAACCCACATCATCCTTGACTAATCATCAATGAATAGTATAAAATATGTTTTTCCATAATAACTCCTAGTTCTAGTAGGACCACATAAATCGGTATGCACCAAATCTAACAATCTATTTGAAGAATATGTCTTTCTTTTAAAAGTAGATCTTTTTAGATTTTTCCAATTGACATTCCTTTTACATCATATTATTAGGATTCAATAATCTAGGTAGATCTATTACAACATGTGTAGCACTTATCTTCACAATGTTATCAAAGTTTACATGACAAATTCTCTTATGCTATAACCAAATCTAATCAATTCTAGAAATCAAACATCTATTCTCAGTGCTATTCAAATGAAAAACATTACCTCTTGACTTGGTACTTGATGCAATAACATTTACAGAGCTTCCTTTGATTGTTCACTTTCCATCCTTTAATTCTAACATGTATCCATTACTAACAAGTTTCCCAACACTCAAGAGAGTATGTTTCAAATGGTCAACATACAAGACATCATCAGTATTATTCTTACCATCTAGTGTAATCAAACCTCTTCCTTTGATAAAGAAAGGAGTATTGTCACCAAATCTGACAAAACCACCATCTCACCTATCCAATTTCACAATTTTTTTCTTATCTCTAGTCATATGATGTGAACAACCACTTTCTATTACCCATTCACCTTTTATTTCAACATGTACAACTAGGGATTTTTCTTCATTCAAGAAGGTAGGGTTCTCATCCTTAATAGAAATAAAGACAATCTCATCTTCATGTTGGACTACAACTAATTTGGAATCTGATTGAAGAATCCACGATTAAAGATCATTGAGGAGTTGCTGATTAGATATGTAATATGATTAAATCGGGATTATGTTGTCATTGATGTCAACTAAGTTTGACAAGCACTTATCTTGTAAGTTACTATACCGAGACATCTGAAGAAAGGTGAAAGAGATGAAGAATAGAGAAATCTACATAGGAAAGATGTACATGACAGATGAGGATAAGGAACACATTGAGTAACTTGTTGATGAGTCTATGACTTGATGATATTGACTTTATTATGTTGCATTCATCTATGATGAAGTATAGAGTTGAAAGACACAAAGTAGTGTTGTCGGTAAATGAAGCATCTCTAGTATACACTGACGGAGTGTAGTGTATACTGATCATAGTATTAATCGAGAAGTGTTCACCAACACATTTCTTTTTTAACCAAGCGGAACAAAATGAACTAAATGATTAGTTTAGCCGATAAGATTGATGAGCTATAAAGTACCTAGATTTCAGTGATAACAGATATTGTTTGTTATGAAGATCGACGGCTAACAAAATTAAAGGAAGATCTGATGGCGTGGATTGAAATGTGTTATTGACACATCAGCCGAGAAAGTTTGAAGCAACAAAATCTATGAATGTGGTTAAGCGGCAAAATCTGATGGTGGAGAAGAAAATGATTTACTCATCTATATCAGAGAACATAATTTCATTATGAAATGATGTCGAAAGAAGTAGAAACTACAGGAATATCATGTGAGCAGGGTTTTCATGCATTCTGATCATACTAGTTAAGTAATAACCAAGCTGCAGAACAATTACCGAGCTACAAAGAGCAATTACCAACAGACAGTAAGTTGATACAGTATTGAATCTGAAGTGAAAAATTGGTCAAAAGGATTTGTATGGACCGAATATTGATTTGTAATCTGCAATTGAAGTTGTATTAAGGTAGATCATTTACTGTTACATATTTAACCATTCTATACAGTCAAAATCTCTTAACCGAGTGCACTCTGAAAGTCTTATGATGTATCATTCATAGAATGAACATTGTTATCATGTCAACCCCATAGTGAATGTTGGTTGGACAATAACTTCTAGTCTAAAATCCTCTAACAAGGTCACACCTGACAGTGTGTTTGTAAACCTTTAATAGGGTTGGGTTTTAACCGACCTCACTTCAGAAGAGTGAAAAATTTTGGGTTGCCGGTCCCAGGTGGTTTTTCCCTTTACAGGGTTTCCATGTTAAATCTCTTGTGTTATGTGTTGATTGTGTTATTTGTTTGTTATCATACTTTGCATGTTACATGTTAGATTTGATTAGTAACTGTTATAGTATTAGACTAGTAATCGGTAAAAGCATAGACAGTAAAAGTAATCATTGTTTACCGATGAGCAGAAATTGAAGAAATAGTTTTGAATTATACATTTTGTTTTGGGACACTGGATAACTGATTCACCCCCCCCCCCCCCCTCTCAGCTATTCTAACAATTGGTATCAAAGCAGTGGTTGCTTGGAACAGAGTTTTAAGGACTTAAGCACAAAGGTCTCAAGATGTATAAGAGGGAAGTACCGAACTTGAACAAAGAGAACTTTGCAATATGGCAAAGCCAGATGAAGCTGCACATATCTAGAATTGGGAATTCTACACTAGATCTGATGATAAATGGCTACATACAACTGCCCACTAGTCCCCTGACCCTTGATCAACTAAGAGATAGGCATGAACAAAATGTTACTATGATGGAACTTGTTGCTGCCTGTACCGACGCTGAATTTGAAGACATTAAGACATGCACTACTACCAAAGCCATGTGGGACAAGTTAAATCTGATATACAGTGGAGATTTGAATGTTAAAAGAGCCCAAGCTGAAAGTCTGAGAGGCAAATTTGATGATATGAGAATGAAAGAAGGTGAGAACATTGTACAATATTCAAATAGACTAAAAGAGGTGGTACATGCTATTAGAGCATCTAATGGAGTGATTGATGATGAAATAGTAATAAGCAAGATTCTTAGAACTTTGCTACCAATTTATGCAATCAAGATCTCTGCAATTCATGAAACAAGAGCTAAATCCAACCTTACTCTTGACACTCTGATCAGTAAACTTACAACCTTTGAATTAAACAACTTTGATAACAATGTTGTTCCTTCTGTTGAATCTACTTTCATGTCTTCTTTGAAGATTGGAAAGTCTAGCAGGAATAGTAAGAATTATGATAGTGATGATAATACCAATGATGAACTTGATGAGCTTGAATCTCTTATGGCTAGAAAATTGCCCAAAGGAAAAGGAAGGTATAGAGGTAAGCTACCTTTGGCATGTTTTAATTGCAAAGAAGTTGGTCACATTGCTACTAGATGTCCTCAGAAGAAAGATGATGATAGATCCAAAGATTGATCTATAGGAAGCTATGGGAGAAGAGTCAACAGAGGCTACTGACACAACAAAAGTGACAAACGAGATGATAAAGGAAAAAAGGTATGTTACATAGCCGAAGATATTGAAACTGAATCTGATTCTGATGATGATATAGAAGTTGTATTTGTTGCTATGAAAGATGACTCAAAGGAAGAAGAGAAACATGAAGAGACAACACTGATCTCTAAAGTAAGTAGAAATGATACATGGATCATAGACAGTGGTTGTACACATCATATGACCGGTGATATAGAGAAGTTTGATCATCTTGTTGAATATAATGGAGGATCTGTGAGAATGGGAAATGATGCACCCTGTCTGGGAAGAGGTAAAGGTTCACTGATGATCAATGACATAATACAATGTGAAAATGCATAAAGGGTAGATGGATTGAACTATAATTTGTTAAGTGTGGCTCAACTGAACAATTCAGGCCACCGACTAGCTTTTGAGAGAAAAAAAGTGAAGATCTATGATGATGGAGGAAGACTTGTCAGAACTAGTACACAATCCAGAGGTAATCTATTCTATCTTGATATAGATAAGTCTTCTTGTTTGTTAATAAAGGATGAAGATGCTTGGTTGTGGCACAAAAGGTTATGCCATGTGAACTTTGACAACATGATCAAGATAAGTAAAAGGAAAAGAGTTAGAGGATTGCCTAACTTGACAAAACTTGATCATGCCATGTTCCATGAATGTCAAAAAGGTAAGATGGCCAAGTCTAGATTTAAAAGTAAAGACTATTCAACAAAGAAGATACTTGAGTTGGTTCATACCGACCTATGTGGTCCTATGAGAACTCAGAGTTGTTCTGGTGATAGATATTTTATTCTTTTTGTTGATGACTATACTAGACTAATGACTGTTATCTTCCTAAAAGAGAAATCTGAAGCCTTTAAAATATTTAAGTGGTATAAAGCTAAGGTAGAGAAAGAAACTAGAAAGGAAATAAAATGCTTAAGATCTGATAGAGGAGGTGAATTTATCTCTGATGAATTTACTAATTTCTGTAATGAGCATGGAATTAAAAGATAGGTCTCTGCACCGAGGACACCTCAACAAAATGGCATTGTTGAAAGAAGGAACAGGTCTATAATTGACTATGCTAGAACATTCATGATATAGAAGAATGTTGCTCAGACATATTGGAGGGAAGCTGTCAGTACAGCTGTGTATGTTCTTAATCGAGTACAACTGAAGAAGGACACCAATTGAAGACCTTATGAGCTATGGTTTGGACACAAACCTACTGTAAGTTATTTCAAAAATTTTGGAAGTAAATGCTTTGTCTTGAAAGATGAGAGAAATAGAAAATTTGATTCTAAAGGAGATGAAGGGATATTTCTGGGATATTCCTCTACAAGTAAAGCATATAAATGTTTGAATAAGGTTACAAATAAGATAGTTGAAATTACTAATGTTCGTGTTGATGAGTTTGATGACAAGAACATAGAGGAAAGTACAATGGAACCTGAAGACTATGGTATATTCACTTACATTGAACATCCAGAGTATCTACTGATGCCGCAAGTTGTGACAATCGGTCAGCAGGGAAACAATACAGGACAATAGGCAACACAAACCGATGAACAAGATGGAGCTACTGAGCAAGGAAATGACCCTGAGAAGGATGAGCAAGAAAGGATAAATTGAGTTCTGGCTATTTTTGTCAGAAGACATCATCCTGAGACACAAATCATTGGAGACAGACATGCTGGAATGCAAACTAGAAGCAAAATAAGATAAGGTACATGTCTAGTTTGTGAATTTGAACCTAAAAATGTGAAAGTTGCATTAGAGAATAAAGAATGGGCTAATGCAATGAAGGAGGAAATAGAGCAAATAGAGGAGAACAAAACCTAGTCCTTAGTACCCCGACCTAAAGATAAGAATGTTATTAGTACTAAGTGGATATTCAGGAATAAACTAAATGAAAATGGTGAAGTCACAAGAAATAAAGCTAGATTAGTATGCAAGGGATATGCACAGGAAGAAGGCACTGAATATGGTGAAACATTTTCACCTGTTGCTAGATTGGAAGACGTTAGAATTCTACTTGCATATGCTACACGCAAGAAATTCAAAGTCTATCAAATGGATGTGAAGTCAACATTTCTGAATGGTATACTTGAAGAAGAATTCTACATTAAACAACCTAAAGGATTTGTTGATCTTGAAAATAAAAACATGGTATGTAGATTACATAAAGCTTTATATGGATTGAAGCAAGCACCTAGAGCATGGTATGAAAGACTGCATACTGACTTGTTAAGTATTGGATTTGTTAGAACAAGTGAAAACAACAATCTGTATATGAAAGGTGATACTGATGATACTATTCTCATTGCTGAAATATTTGTTGATGATATTATTTTTGGAGGCTCAGATCTTGTCTGCAAGGCATTTTCTAATGAAATGCAAAAGGAACTTGAAATGTCTATGTTCAGAGAGATTAAGTTCTTTCTTGGACTATAGGTGATTCAACAAAGTGATGGAATATTCATCACACAATCTAAATATATAAATGAAGTACTGAAGACATTTGGCATGGAAGATGATAAACCTATGGGAACACCAATGGCTACTAGATATAAATTGACAAAGGAGGATGAAACTACAAAAGTAAACAAGACACTTTACCGATCTATGATTGGTAAGTTAATGTATTTAGTTCACAGTAGACCAGATATAGCACATATTGTGGGTATTGTTGCAAGATTTTTTGCTAATCCTAGAGAATCACACATGATAGCTACTAAAAGGATCTTAAGATACTTGAAGAAAATAGAGAATTATGGATTATGGTATCCTAAGGAAGGGAAGTTTGAACTGAAAGTTTACACTGATGTTGATTGGGTTGGAAATGTGGATGATAGAAAAAGCACCACCGGAGGAGCATTTTTCTTTGGTGAAAGACTTGTAACCTAGACAAGTAAAAAGAAGGCTTGTATTTCTTAGTCTATAGTTGAAGCAGAGTATGTTGCTACTGCCACTAACTATTCAAACATTGCATATATCAAGCAAGTTTTGGAAGAGATGAATGAGGTAATCATTGACCCGGTGATTATATATTGTGACAACACTAGTGCTATTAATATTTTAAAGAATCCTGTGATGCACTCTAAGACAAAGCATATATCTATTAAGTATCATTACTTAAGAGAACAAGTGCAACAGAAGCAAGTGAAGTTAGAATTTGTCACATCTAAAGAACAACTTGCAGATATTTTCACAAAGCCTCTACCGAAGGACACATTTGAATACTTGAGGACTAGACTTGGGGTTCATCCCCTGTCTATCAGTCAATAAGGTGATCTGATTGTTGCATCAGCCTACTTTTATCAGAAGATCATTCATGTTGATGCAGCATAGTTCACACTTTGAATCATGTTCAAGGTTGTGATTAAGTTTGAAGAGCTGAAACAGATTGGGATATCAGTATACTAAGATACAAAGAAAGTATCAGACACCAGAGAGTTACTTAGCTACTACAGAGCTGATTATTTATTTTGTTTCTTTGGCATTGTTGTCAAAGGGAGAGATAAATAATATGAAAAGGGACAAGCACCGACAAGAATTATCTAAGGGAGAGACAATCTAAATGAGACAGAGTATTGAAGATCAGTTACAGAGAACTGGAATAAGAGAACTAAAAAGATTACAACTATAGAATGGTAAAGCTGTATTATCTAATGTTGTTTAGTAATGTAGTGATTAAATATATTAAGTCTATTTGATTTACAACATTTTGTTCACAAAGTTGTAGAATATATGTTTGGTATGTGTATGGTACATTTCATATTACTTGAGTTGCCATCAATGCGAAAGGGAGAGATGGTTGGACTACAACTGATTTGGAATCTGATTGAAGAATCCATGATTAAAGATCACTAAGGAGTTGCTGATTAGATATATAATCTGATTAAATCAGTATTATGTTGTCATTGATGTCAACTAAGTTTGACAAGCACTTATCTTGTAAGTTACTATACTGAGACATCTGAAGAAAGGTGAAAGAGATGAAGAATAGAGAAATCTACATAGGAAAGATGTACATGACAAATGAGGATAAGGAACACATTGAGTAACTTCTTGATGAGTCTATGACTTGATGATATTGACTTTATTATGTTGCATTCATCTATGATGAAGTATAGAGCTGAAAGACACAAAGCAGTGTTGTCGGTAAATGAAGCATCTCTAGTATACAATGACGGAGTGTAGTGTATACCGATTGCAGTATTAACCGAGCAATGTTCACCGATGCATTTCTTTGTTAACCTAGCGGAACAAAATGAACTAAATGATTAGTTTAGCTGATAAGATTGATGAGCTGTGAAGTACCTAGATTTTAGTGATAACAGATATTGTTTGTTATGAAGATCAACGATAACAAAATTAAAGGAAGATCTGATGGAGTAGATTGAAACATGTTATTGACACATCAGTTGAGAAAGTTCTAAGCAGCAAAATCTATGAATGTGGTTAAGCGGCAAAATCTAATGGTGGAGAAGAAAATGATTTACTCGTTTATATAAGAGAATAGAATTTCATTATGAAATGATGTCGGAACAAGTAGAAACTACAGGAATATCACATGAACATGGTTTTCATACATTATGATCATACTGGTTAAGTAAGAACTAAGGTGCAGAACAATTATCGAGCTACAAAGAGCAATTACCGATGGACAGTAAGTTGATACAGTATTGAATCTGAAGTGAAATATTGGTCAGAAGGATTTGTATGGACTGAATATTGATCTGTAATCTGCAATTGAAGTTGTATTAAGGCAAATCATTTACTGTTACATATTTAACCATTGTATATAGTCAAAATCTCTTAACCGAGTGGACTCTGAAAGTCTTATGATGTATCACTCATAGAATGAACATTGTTATCCTGTCAACCCCATAGTGAATGTTGGTTGGACGATAACTTCTAGTCTAAAATCCTCTAACAAGGTCACACTTGATAGTGTGTTTGTAAACCTTTAACAAGGTTGGGTCTTAACCGACCTCACTTCAAAAGAGTGAACAATTTTGGGTTGCCGGTCCCAAGTGGTTTTTCCCTTTACAGGGTTTCCATGTTAAATCTCTTGTGTTATGTGTTGATTGTGATATTTTTTTGTTATCATACTTTGCATGTTACATGTTAGATTTGATCGGTAATTGTTATAGTATTAGACTGGTAATCACTAAAAGCACAAATAGTGAAAGTAATCATTGTTTACTAACGAGCAAAAATTGAAGAAATACTTTTGAATTATACATTTTGTTTTGGGACATTGGATAACTGATTCACCACCCCCCCCTCTCATTTATTCTAACACTTCACTCTTTTAAAATTCATCATTAGTCAGACCATCACCAGTAGATAGATAATATTTATTATGATACTTAGGCTAAAATTTTCTAGGTTTATGCTTTGGTACTCTCTCAAGACATCTAGAAGAAAAATGACCAATCTTATTGCAAGAAAAACATTTCAAAGTTACCTTCCCTTCATACTTACTTGCACCCTTAGGTAATTTTTTTGCAATTAGGACTTCTAGCTCTTCCATCTTTCTTTCCTCTTCTTCAGTCTCTTCCCATGCCTTTGCATATGTAGATCCAATCTTAGATGAACTTTCTTCAAATCATACTTTGGCTTATCTTTAGATATCGTAGCTTTAAATGCACATTCATACTTAGGATGATTGTCACTAAATATATTCATTTTAAAAGTAGAT
This sequence comes from Chamaecyparis obtusa, assembly GCA_027943335.1. Classification (NCBI taxonomy): domain Eukaryota; kingdom Viridiplantae; phylum Streptophyta; class Pinopsida; order Cupressales; family Cupressaceae; genus Chamaecyparis; species Chamaecyparis obtusa. The sequence goes on from BSBK01003166.1 coordinate 34,485, forward strand.
AACTTACCAACTAGTGAATCCCTTGTTACTTTAGAAATGGTCCTAATTTCCTCAATTGTAGCAACTTTGTTATCATAGGCAGGAGGCAAGGATCTCATAATTTTAGAAGAAATCTCATCCTCATCCATTATTCCACTAGTACTTTTGATTCCACAAATACGTTTGGTCACCTTTTGAACATAGGCTTGAATATTTTCATCTTTGCTCACCCTCAAGAATTCTAGCTTTCTTTTCATGCTATACAACTTCATTTTCTTTAGAAGAGAATCTCCTTCATGCAATGCTTCCAATTTTACCCATATCTCATGTGCAGTCTACAACTTCATGACATTAGTATATTTGGCATATGATAAAATCACTCAAAAAGGATTCCTTGGATCTCATGTTATATTCAAATTTTGTCTTCTCATCAGTAGTAGCAATGGCCATATTTGTAGGAGGTTGGTATTTTTTTTGTAACTATCCAACACTCTTCTTCAATGCATCTCAAGTGTGTAATTGTTCTACCCTTTCATATAGAATATTTTGCTCCATCAAATCTTGGACTCTCCTTCTTAAAGGTTTCCATCCAAGAGAACCTCAACTAGTTAAGCTTAAAAAAGAGGATCTAGCTCTGATACCAATTGATATAAATAAGGTATCAGAACAACTGGGAGGGGGGGTGAATTATTTCTATCAAAATAAAAACTTAAGAATTCTTAACTTCTTTGCTTAATGTGAAAATTTAAGAACTACACCATAAACACAAGAACACACAACACCAGAGTTTTTGAGTGAAAACTGAGTTAATGTGAAAAAATGCGGTGGGGATCAAACCCACTAGATGATGTACTATCACCCATAACCTTTTTAAAGGTACAAATGGGAATGCACATGTATTTAGGCTCACTGCTCAAATACAACTGAGGGAAAAAACCCTGAGATTACAAGGGAAACAACCCAAGATGGATAACAATTCACTATGGACAACACTCCACTAAATTATGAACTAACTAATAGAATCTATGATATTCTCATATAGTTCCAATGAATTAAAAATCTATTCTAACTTTATTTTATATTCCACTCATAACTCTTTGAACATCTAGTGATATATCATTCTATCCAAGATCTATCTCTCTCACTCGCAATAACAAAGATTACATCTTTAAATAAATGTCATCAACATATTATAACAAGGTTGGCCAGGGACCTAATTACAAAGTATTACAAATATTAATACACAATTGTGGATGTGATCCAAGACATGTTGGCTAAGACTTACAAAGCAACATGAATTACTATAACAATAATACAAACATCTCTATCTCAGAATCAAAAAGTGTCTCTACATTGTTTATTAGGAACACTAAACATCAACCTTTTTTTCCCAAGAAAAATAGATTTCCAGCATCTAAATCATGAACCATGTCCTAAACTCACCACTAGGTTAGCAACAAAAAATCTTGCATAACTGATCCTCACCAATCCAAAAACTACAACATTGTCTCCACAAAAATAACTAGAAAATTATCATTTTATAAGTCAACCATACTTACTCAAATCATAAATCAAACCTCTATAGCTTGAACAAGATCAAGTACAGACATTCCACAACACCTCTAAATCTTTGCAAAAACTAATTGTAGACTATGATTTTGAACCTGTTACCTGTCTTGAAAGGCTGAAACATTCAAACATTAGACTAATCTAACATATTCATGAACTAAAAAAATAGCATAAGACATGAAAACAAAACCAAAGCCACCTCAAGATTGTTGCTAAAAAAACAAGTGCTATAGAGCAAATGTTTGATTCGCTTCAATTAGAGGGATGTGGGTGTGCTCTCTAAGCACTTGGAGCATATTCTAATGCATACTAAGATTGATTTTAGACCAAATATAGGTGTGATATGATGCTATATGCTATGCAAAACAATAAAAGAAACTATGTTAATCCATTATTGCTAAGCTATGATGTTCTTTAAGAAAGCTTGAAAATGATAAAAAGAAACTAACAATTAGTATTGCTTATGCTAAGTCTAGAGCTAAATGGACATGATAACAATGCATAAAATGAAAGGTGAATGGATATTTTGCTCTTGGAAATGAGGACTATTTATAGACTTTTGGGAGGATGAATGAGTGGCTAGGATCAAAATCCTTAAGAGAGGCCAAGATTCATTCAAAGGGGAGCACATGGATTGTGCTAGTTCAAGGCCACCTCCTTGTGACAAGTGTCACAAGGGCATTGGGTTGAAAGATGGGAGGAATGTGCACAATTTGGGAAACTCTCAAGAATAAAGAAATATGTTGACATCAATGACAAAACATTAATGTGATGCAAGGCAAGGGCAAGAGGGGCTAAACAATGGCACACCCTATTGATCCAAGCCTACTCAACACATGCGGAAGCAAACAAACACAATAGTGAGAGAGAGAATGCAAAAGCTTTCATATATTTTCATCAAATAGAGTGATACATGTCAGGCTGTAATGCCTTCCTGGTTAGGGCCATATATTAAAATGAAATACAAAAGGCCTCAAACATGTGAGGATTTTTCAAAATCTCTATTCCTCATATCTTCTATCTTCCATCAAAAAACTCCTCCCTAAACTACAACCAAACAACTACATTTATACAAGAGTCTACCGAACTGAGTCGGCCTTCAGATCTACAATCAACAAAAGGAACAGTCAGATCTAGGACCACATGCTTCCCAATGATGGTTTAGAACATTAAATCCATGACCCAACATAAATGCACAAGTTGGCCACAACAGAAACTAAAACTAAACCCGTCGGTGAGCAAGGATAACTGAGCAGCAGACAAGCAATGCCGAGCGCCAGTGAAACAATCAACCACCTAGGAGATAACTGACCACACTCAGTAATCAAAGGAAACCAAAAAAATACCAACCAACTCAGTCAAAGCAAGAACTGAGAACCACAAACAAACTCCAAAATGTTTTTGGTGACACGGGATTGCTAAGGACCCGAGACACTCCTACATCAGACACCTAGGGTTATTTTGAAATGATTCTCTGAATCATTTGGTAGGTCTGGTCTGAGCTGCATCCAACTCAAACTGTGAAATCCATGAACTATCTTCCATCGGTCTATTCTTCCACTTTACCAGATATTCCATATATTGTTTTTCTCTTGTACTCTTGCCAACTCTTTCCTTTAAAATCTATTCAATTTATTCATTTTTCTTCTTAGGATATTATGTCAGTACTGTCACTTCTTCATCAGGTTCATGATACTCATACAAATCAGCAATGTTGAAAATTGGTGATATGTCAATGTCATTAGGTAACTCAATTTCATATGCATTTCCACTGTCAAATTTCCTCAAAATCTTGCAAGGTCCAAACTTCTTCATCTTCACCTTCCCATATGTTCCAATAGGAAATCGACCTTTCTTCAAATGAACCATCACTTCATCACCAACATCAAAAGTTTTATGTATTCTTGATCTATCAGCTCTATCTTTGTATTTTTTATTAATGTCTTCTAGCTTTAGCTTCACATCTTCATGCAATGTCTTCATGTACTCAAAAAACTTTACTCCTTTAGTACTTCTCTTATTCTCATCAGCAATGTCTCTAAAATTAGATATTCCTCTTGGTTGTGTGCCATTCACAATCTCAAATGGTGTCTTTCTAGTACTCCTATTCATTGAATTATTGTATGCAAACTCTGCTTGTGCCAACATAGAATCCCAATTACTTGATGTGTCTCCAACTAAGCATCTCAAAATATTTCCCAAAATTTTGTTCACAACTTTAGTCTGTCCATCGGTTTGTGGGTGAAATGTAGAACTATATTTCAACTCAGTGCCAAATTTCTTCCAAAGGGTTTTCCAAAAGTATCCAACAAATTTACTATCTCGATCAGAGATAATACTCCTCGGTAATCCATGCAATCTGACAATTTCCTTAAAGAAAAGATCTGCTACATGTATTGCATCTGATGTCTTTTTACATGGTATAAAAAGTGCCATCTTTGAAAATCTATCCACAACAAAAAAATATGGAATCATTACCTCTTACTGTCTTTAGTAAGCCAAGAAAAAAGTCCATACTGATGTCAATCCAAGGTTTCTCAAGAACATCAATTGGTATATACAATCCAGTATTCTGACTTACTCCTTTTGCAACTTGACAAACTCCACAACTTTTCACAAATTTTTGAACATCTTTATACAACTGCGGCCAATAATATTTCTCCTTAAGTAAATTCTATGTTTTATCAATACCAAAATGTCCAGCCAAACCACTACTCTATTTTTCCTTTATCATATTAGTTCTCATTATTCCTCTCAGTATACACAACTGAATGCCTTTAAAAAATATACCTTCCTGAATAAAATATTCATCCCATTTAGCATCTTGTTGATCTTGAATAGGTGCTCTGCACTTTCTCCATGGCTAAGAAAAATTAGGGTCAAACTCATAAGAATCTCTCATCTCATCAAAACCAAGCACTTCAATTTTCATCTCGGTCATCAAAGATCTTCTTCTACTCAATGCTTCAGCAACTCGGTTAGTGACTCCACTCTTATGCTTTATCACAAATGTGTAACTCTACAAATACTCAACCCATTTCATATGTCTCTAGTTCAACTTATTCTGACTACCCAAATATTGTAAAGCCTTATGATCAGTATACAACACAAATTCACTCGGTAGCAACTAATGTCTCCATTTCTTCAGTGCTTGAACAATATCATAGAATTCTTGATCATACAAAGATTATTTCCTTCTAGCATCATTCAACTTTTCACTAAAGAAAGCAATAGGTTTACCTTCTTGACTCAACACGGCTCCATTTGCACTTCCACTTGCATCACATTCCACTTGAAATACTTTACTGAAATCAAGTAATGCCAAAATAGGTAATTCAACAACCTTCTGATGAGCTACAAATAATTTGAATACATTGTATAACTTGAAGATCTATGATTTAAGATCACTGAGTTGCTGATTAGATATGTAAGATGATTAAATTAGTAATATGTTGTCATTGATGTCAACTAGTTTTGACAGTACTTATCTTGTAAGTTACTATACCCAAACATCTGTAGAAGAAGAAGGAAAGAGATGAAGAACAAATATATCTACATGAGGAAGATGGATATGACAGATAAGGATAAGGAATACATTGGGTAACTTATGGATGAGTCTATGACCTTATGTTATTGACTTGATTATGTTGCATTCATCTATGATGAATGAGAAGAGAAAAATGCACAAGGTAGTGTTGTCGGTTAATGAACCATTTCAGTATACACCGACGTAGTGTAGTGTATACTGACCATAGTACAAATCAAGCCTGTGTTCACCGACACATTTCTTTGTTAACCGAGTAGAAGAAAAGAACTAAATGACTAGTTTAGCTGATGGAAGTTGATGAGTTGTAAAGTACCTCAAAATCAGAGATGAAGAAAATGTTTGTTAAGAAGATCGATGACTAACATAATTTGAAGAAGATCTAATGGATTGAAATAAAATGTGTTACTAACACATCAACCGAGGAAGGTTTAAGCGACAAAATCAACATAGGAGATTAAGCAGCAAAATCCAATGGATGGAATTAAAACAATTTACTCATTTATTTAAGAGACTGGGATTTCATGATGAAATCATGCCGGAAGAAGGAGACTGCAGAGATATTGTGTGAACAAGCTTCATGCATGCCTGATCAGACTGGTTAAGGAGAACTGAACTATAGAGATTACCGAGCATCAAAAAGCTATTATCGAGTGATAGTAAGTTACTAAATATTGATTGAAACAGAATTGAAATATTGATCAGAGGATTTGAATGAGCTTAACATAGATATGATAATCTGCAATTGAAGTTGTGTTGTAATCAAATCAATTGATGTTACATTTTAACCATTGTAAACAGAGAAATCTCTTAATAGAGTGGACTAGAAAGTCTTGTAACATCATTCATAGAGTGTACATTTGTTATCCTGTCAACCCCATAGTGAATGCTAGTTGGACGATAACGGTTGGTCTAAAATCCTCTAACAAGGTCACACCTCACAGTGTGTTTGTAACCTTTAACAAGGTTGGGTCTTCACCGACCTCACTTCAGAAGAGTGAACAATTTTTGGGTTGTTGGTCCCAGGTGGTTTTTCCCTTCATAGGGTTTCCACATTAAATCTCTTGTGTTAAGTGTTGATTGTGATGATTGTTTGTTATCATACTTTACATGTTGCATATTGGATTTGATCAGTAATCATTATATGTTATTAATTGGTAATCAGTAAAAGCACAAACAGAGTACTATTTTAGTTTACCGAGCTGCAGAAGTTTTAGTAAAAAAAAATTTGGATATACATTATGGAATTGGAACTATGGATAACTGATTCACCCCCCTCTCAGTTATCCTAACAATTGGTATCAGAGCATTGGTTGCTTGGAACAGAGTTTTAAGGACTTCAACACAAAGATCTGAAAATGTATAAGAGGGAAGTGCCAAAGCTAAACAAGGATAACTTCATAGTATGGCAAAGCCGAATGAAGCTGCATGTACTTGGAATTGGGAATTCTGCCCTAACACTAATGGAGAATGGCTACATTGCACTGCCCACTGGTCCCTTGACCCTTGCTCAACTAAGAGATAGGCATGAACATAATGTTACTATGATGGAGATTGTTGCTTCCTGTACCGATGCCAAATTTGAAGATATTAAAGATTGCACTACTACTATAGGTATGTGGGATAAACTTGCTCAAGTTTATAGTGGTGATGTGAATGTCAAAAGAGCTAGAGCTGAAAGCTTAAGGGGAAGATTTGATGATATGAAGATGAAGGAAGGAGAAAATATTGTGCAGTATACAAATAGACTGAAAGAGGTAGTACATGCTATTAGAGCATCTGATGGTGTTATTGATGAAGAGACAATGATAAGAAAAGTTCTCAGAACCTTATTTCTGGTTTATGCAATCAGAATATCTGCAATTCATGAAACAAGGTTTGCATCTGGTAACAACCTTACTCTTGATAATCTAATTGGTAAGCTTACAACCTTTGAACTGAATAACTTTGACAATAGTGTTGTATAGTCTATTGAATCTACTTTTATGACTTCTCTGAAGATTGGTAAGTCTAGTAGCAAAAATAAGAATGATGATAGTGATAGCAATACTAATGATGAGCTTGATGAACTTGAAGCTCTTATGGCCAGAAGGTTACCTAAAGGTAAAGGAAGGTATAGAGGTAAATTACCTTTAGCATGCTTTAATTGTAAAGAGGTTGGTAATATTGGTGCTAGATGTCCACACATGAAAGATGATGACAGAAACAAACACTGATCTGGTGAAGGAAGTTATGGGAGAAGAGGCAACAAAAGTTACCAACACTAAAACAAAGACAACCAAGACAATAATGATAAAGGCAAGTAGGTGTGCTACATTGTAGAAGAAGATGTCACCGATACCGACACTGATGAAGATGTGGAGGTAGTATTTGTTGCAATGAAGGATGACTCAGAGGAAGATGAGAGGTATGTAGAGACAAAACTTATCTCTAAGGCAAATAAAAATGATACATGGATTATAGATAGTGGCTGTACACATCACATGACTGGTGATGAAGAGAAATTTGATCATCTTGAAGAACACAATGGAGGATCTGTTAGATTGAGTAATGATGCACCTTGTATGGTTAGAGGAAAAGGATCCCTCATGATAAATGATAAAATTAGATGTGACAATGCCTATTGGGTAAAAGGTCTAAACTATAATTTGCTAAGTGTGGCATAGCTGAACAATTCAGGCCACCGAGTTGCTTTTGATAGAAAGAAAGTGAAGATATATGATTATGGAGGAAGACATATTGGAACTAGAACACAGTCGAGAGGTAATTTATTTTATCTTGATAATGATCAGTCTTCTTGTTTAATGATGAAAGATGAAGATGCATGGTTGTGGCATAAGAGGTTATGTCATGTGAATTTTGATAACATGATTAAGATCAATAAAAAAAAAAGGTTAGAGGTCTGCCTAACTTATCTAAGCCTGATCATGTTATGTGTCATGAATGTCAAAAAGGTAAAATGACAAAATCTAGTTTCAAAAGAAAAGATTATTCAACAAAGAAATTACTTGAGTTAGTGCATACCGACCTATATGGTCCTATGAGAACTCAAAGTTACTATGGAGATAGATATTTTATTCTTTTTGTTGATGATTATACTAGATTAATGACAGTCATGTTCTTGAAGGAAAAATCAAAGGCATTTAAGATGTTCAAGTGGTATAAAGCAAAAGTTGAGAAAGAGACTGGTAAAGAATTGAAATGCTTAAGATCTGACTGAGGTGGTGAATTTATTTTTGATGAATTTACTAACTTTTGTAATGAGCATGGTATTAAAAGATAGGTCTCTACACCAAGGAGACCACAACAAAATGGAATAGATGAAAGGAGGAATAGGTCAATCATTGACTGTGCAAGGACACTGATGTTACAAAAAAATGTTGTTGCTACTACTAACTGTTCAAATATTGCATATATCAAGCAAGTGTTAGAAGGAATGAATGAGGTAATCACTGAGCCGATGATTATATATTGTGATAACACTAGTGCTATTAATATTTCAAAGAATCCGGTGATGCACTCTAAAACAAAGCATATATCAATTAAGTAATGTGTGTGTGAATTTTGTACCTTTCTGTAGACACAACACTTCAGTAAAACATTAGAGGTTAGTTGAAATCAAAATCGTGCAATGAAATGAAAACTAAACTAACTAGGCAATTTACTGCCTTCTAGTAGATGCGAGTATGTATTCTCAGATTGGATCGAGACCAGTGACCTTGATGACACCTAAACGAAGGATTTGAATGCAAAATCTAGATATGAATTAGATGCAAATTAAGCTTTTTTTTTTGGTTTTTCTATGCAATAAGATGAGAAATGATATGAAATCTAATCTATATGAAAAACTGATATGCAATACAAATAATCTAACAATGATATGCTAAATATGAATGATCTCACAAAAGTTGTTGATTCGCAAAGAAGCTCCAATTCTTTAGATACCAATTCGCCAGCATAAGTTTGCACAATTATGAGATATGAGATTGAAGAGCTGAACCTTGATTTTATAGAAATCCAGGGTTTTGGGGTTGCATGGAAAGCCATAAATCACTCAGATAAACACAGGTTGATTTTTGAGTTATCAAAGAATAAAAGATAATTAATTCACAAAATCATGCAAAAACAACTTTTTAACTTAAATCAGAGTTGAGTTTATTTTTAAAACAACTTGAATTGATTTTTTGATTTCAAGTTTAACTATTTTTTTGAATGTGCATAATAATTATGAATTAAATAAATAAATAAAGTGATTTATTCTCAACTTAACTGATTTTAAAAATAAAACAATTGATTTATGGGTTAATCAATTATTAAATCAAACTTTTATTCAAAAACCATATTATTAAATTTGACAATTGACATTAATTAATTAAATAAGAATTTAATCAATTAGTCATAGGATATTTGATTTATTGTCAAAATGAAATAATACAATTTAGGAATAAATATAATTAAATCCAATTAAATAATTAAGTGGCAGTATTAAATCTAATTAATTAAATATTCAAAATATTCAATTAATCAAACTTTAGGATAAATAGGATTTATCACCAAATAATTATTAAATTAAAGATAATTAAGATGATTAGGAATATTACTAGGAATATTCCCCGATGTAGAATTTGAGATAATCAATTAGGATTCAATGATGTTCAGATGTGCCTTAGGTTAGGACTTCGATGTCAATTTCATTCGATTTCATGATGTAGGAGGTTAATGAACCTATAGCCCATTTTTGGGGTATTACATTTTGCCCCTCTTTGAATTGTTGTGTGAAGCGCAGTGGTTCAAAGACAGTCTGTGTATGATATTGAAACTAATGTTTGAAATTGAAATTGATATGAGACAGAAACTGATTGAAATTGATATGAAGATAATAGGTCCTGAATGACCAAAGATAATGTTAACTATAACAGCAATGAACCGATGATTGTGAAAAAGTGTCAAAATGCCTGATTCTGAACCTTATGATTGCGAAGAAGTGAGTGACCGATTCCATACCCGATTGTCGATAAGAATCACATTGGTATCACATCTGAACCCTTCAATTACGAAGAACCAAGGAAATAACACTAATGAACCGATGGTTACAAAAGACTAATACAGTTTACAAGATTAAGAGAATACTAGATTGATATGGATCTCGATGAATCTGATATGCCCCAAGCAATGATTCATTTCCCCCAAGCGATGAGGTCTTTTTGATGAATCAACAACTAGATGTGGTTGTTGTCTTGATTACTGAGGAAAGATATGATTTCAAATTTAGATTACAGACTTTGAATGATATGCAATGCCATGCCCCCTTCGAGATTAAAATTGAAATCTGACAAGAAAAGTCAGTGTTTATAGTTTAGAAGCATGTTAATTGATTTAAGAAGTGGTTAAACATGTTCGAGAATGCATTCTGCATCATTTAGAAGTCCTGGAGACCAAGTTTGACTAGGTTAAACCATGAGTTGACCATAGTTGACCAAATTGCAATTTTGATAGTTTGATGTAAGATAATTAGTTAAGTTGAATACAGGATTTATGTGATGATTGAAGGTCGATTATGCAAGTAGTTAATAATATGAATGATCTCAGAATTTGATTTTGATCCTGAAAAAGGATTCTACTTGCTATTTCGTTGGATGGACCTTCATGTAAGATTCAGTTCTTGTAGTCATGTTTAGCATTTTTTTTTTTTTTTGAAGAATCGTTTAAGTGTTCAAGAAATTTGTGAGATCATGCAAAGTGAAAAATTAAATGTAGAATGAAATGCAAACCTATGACCTAGGACCTAGTCACTGATCATGTGTTGATTTGTTGTCATCATTGAACTTTTAGGTAATTGGATAAATCAATACAATGTCCACTAGCTAGGAAACCATAGACATATGAATATCGATTTGTATGCGCAGGAATCAATACAACACCCACTGGCTAGACAACCATGGACATATGAATATTGATTTTATTTTTGGAATGTCGAAGTAGATATAAGCACCAAGGCATAAACGCCAAGATGACCTGAATATCATGTTCATTTTGATAGAGCAATTTGTATAAGCATCAAAACATAAACGTTGTGATGACCAGAATACGCCTTGTGTTTCAAACACATCAAACAATTAGGAGCTCATTCTAAATCCAATGTGAATTACCCGTAGTGACCCTTTATCATTCACATCCTTAGGTAAGATTGTGTTTCACAGTAGGAGAAAGAACTCACTCAAAAAGACAATAGTTAGATCAAACTTCCTTGAATTTTTTAGGTATCAATGGTCTAGGTATGCATGGCCATCTAATTCAAGATAGAGGCTCTTACAGTCAAACACCATTTCAATCCAGAATTTCCAAAGTTGTTAGATTTTCACATACAAGAAGAAAACAAAGAAAAGATTATGCCCCCTGTCATCACTCTCTAAATCCTATAAAGGACATCATCGAAGAGCTCAAGGGAACATAATATGCAAAAATCTCAATGTGAATCAGTAAGCATACAAGGAGATAAAAGCATGTCAAGCATAGATTGTTTTCATTTTGTGTTGATGTTTGTGTTTGATTGTGTTGTTGTAGATGCAAAATCCTTTCTGGAGACAAGACTGATTGACTGACTTGGATGAAGCTTCAAAGGACTCTGACTGGATATGATACGTCTAAGATATACTGGAGGCCACAGGATATGACATTGATTGCCCCCAAGTATTAACATTGATAGGATATAAACGCTTGAGCTGATTGGTGTATAGACCGACTTATTGAAAATAGGAATATATACAGACTAAAGCAGGACTGAAAGCTGGGAAAGACCAAGATTGTGCTGATAGAGGAGCATTTTGAAACAAGTGGCACACATTTGCCGGGTTTTCACCATCTTGGCAGAGATTCTATTTTTGCTACCAAGGTGCCTGTTTCCAGGTTTTCACCAAGGCATTTTTTCTTTTTCCCATTTTTTTTGTATTTTTCATTTTTCAAATTGTTTGTACTTTTGATATTTTTTACTTTTTTTGTAAGTCATCAAGGTGCCTATTGCTAGATTTTCACCAAGATGTTCATTTTTTTAGGACTTTTTAAGATTTTTAAGATTTTTTTCAAGACATTTTACCATAGACTGAATGCCTTAGGCATAGAATTTCTTCAGATGGAGAACATTGATTGGTTCTCGGAGCTGTTCTCCTTTAGTCGTTGAGAGTTGATAGGCACTAGAGCCAAAAGTAGTAGTGATAACAAAGGGACCCGACTAGTTGGGTTCAAACTTCCCCTTTCGTTCTCGATGTGATTGATTTTTAGGATTCTCTCTCAAGACTAGATCACCAACCTGAAATTCTCTGTGTCTAACTTTCTTGTTGTAACCTCTAGACATTCTCTTCTGATATACTCTGAGATGATCATATGTTGTTTGTTTGCACTCATCTAGTAGTTCAAGTTCTTGCAACCTAGACACTCTGTAGTCATCATCAGTTACTAGACCATGCATTCTAATTCTTAGTGATGGGATTTCAACCTCAATAGGCAGTACCACTTCAGACCCATAAACTAAAGCGAATGGTGTAGCCCCAGTGGGTATTCTGATACTTGTTCTGTAGGCCTAGAGAGCTGGATTGATCATGAGATTCTAGTCTCTTCCTATTTTATTAACTGTACAGTGCAAGATTTTCAATAGATTCTTGTTAGAAGCCTCTGCTTGTCCATTCCCTTGAGGATAGTAGATAGATGACCAATGTTGTGTAATCTTCAATTTAGCACATAAATCATCTAGATCTTTGTTCTTGAATTGTCCACCATTATCTGTGATTATGGAATGAGATATCCCATATCTGAATATGATATAGTTCAATATGAACATAGATATTTGTTTTCCAGTTGCTTGTGTCAAAGGGACTACTTCTACCCATTTTGTAAAATAATCTATAGTTGTGATTATATGGGTATGTCCATTAGAAGAATGAGGATGTATAGCTCCTATAAGATCAAATGCCCATTGGTGAAAAGGCCATTGTGTAGTAATGGAATTAGATCTCTCCCTGGAGCATGAATTAAGTTTCCATGCACTTGGCACTTTTGACAATTCTTAGCAAACTTGATAAACTCTTTCTCCATTTCAGTCCAATAGTACCCAGCCCTAATAATTTTTTGAGCTAGTGTTAAACCGTTCAAGTGTGATCCACAAATACCATCATGGACTTCCTCTAATGCACGTTGAGACTCTTCCCATTCTAAACATCTAAGTAGCATACCATCTAGACCTCATTTGTAAAGATCGTGACCAATGATGACATATCGGGAGGCATTACAGATAAGGTATCTCTTTTCATGGCGGTTGAAGGTATCGGGAATGATTTGGTCTTGGAGATAGGAAAATAGATTTTTGTATCTGGATGAATCATGACCAACAATAGTGCAGATCATGCGGGTGTCAGGGGAATCATATGCAGGATACGATAGTGCTTCCACTAGGAATTCATAGCGTAGCTCATGTTCAGGATGCTGTAATAAAGTAGATAGCGTTGCCATTGCATTGGTAGCCTTATTCTTTGTTCTAGGCATTTTCTCAAATGTGATGGATAAGAAATACTTCTTCAGATCATGTACCATTCTCTTGTAGGGAATGAGTTTTTCATCTTTAGTTTGGTACACATCATTGACTTGATGGATAACAAGTTGAGAGTCTCCATGAATGTGTAGTTCTGTTACCCTCCACTCAATTGCTATTTTCATACCATTCAAAAGGGCTTTGTATTCTGCAATATTGTTTGTGCAAGGAAACTTGATTCTAAATGCTTTTGGGATTGAGTATCCTTGAGGAGTTATGAACAATATGCCTGCTCCAAATCCATTCTATGTATAAGAACCATCAAAGAATAACTTCCATTCTCTAGAAGAAAGAGTCATGATAGAGGAATCTAAAAATTCCATTTGCATTGGTGTATCATAAATCATAGGTGCATCTGCTAATTGATCAGCAATAACCTATCCTTTGATAGCCTTTCTTTCCACATATTCAATGTCAAATTCACTTAAGAGCATGACCCATTTAGCTAATCTACCTGTGAGCGCAACTTTTCTTAGTAGGTACTTGAGTGGATCAATTTTAGCTACCAAATGTGTGGTATGAGCTAACATGTAATGTCTCAATTTTTGTGATGCAAAGATCACAGCTAGACAAGCTTTCTCAATCATTGAATAGTTCTTCTCATATGCAACCAATGTTCTACTGATATAGTATATAGCTCTTTCCTTTTTGTTCTCATCATGTTGTGCAAGCAATGCCCCCAGTGATGTATTTGTAGCGGAGACATATAAGATCAAAGGCTTCCCTGGAATGGGAGGCATCAAGATAGGAGGATTTGATAGATACTTCTTGATATGATTAAAGTTTCTATCACAATCTTCATTCCATGCAAAGGTCACACCTTTATGTAATGTTTTTGTAAAAGGTTGTGATATGTTTTCTAGCTGTGATATGAATCTTCTGATAGATTGAACTCTTCCTTGCAATGTCCTCATTTGACTAATATTCTTTGGAGGTTGCATTTCCATGATAGCCTTTACTTTAGTTGGATCAACTTCAATGCCCTTCTTTGAGACTATGTATCCTAAGAGTTTTATAGAAGTGACACCAAAAGCACACTTCTCAGGATTTAGTCTGAGACTAAATTTTTCCATTCTGTCTAGTATCTTGCTCAAGTCATTTAGATGTTCAGCTCTAATCATAGATTTTGCTAAAGTATCATCAACATAATCCTCCATAGTCTTATGCATCATGTCATGAAAAATAGATGTCATGGCTCTTTGATATGTAGCACCAGCATTTTTAAGCCCAAATGGCATGACATTCCAACAGAAGGTGCCCCATGCACATGTGAAAGTAGTTTTCTCTTGATCCTCTAGAGAAATTTTTATTTGATTATATCCAAAAAAAACCATCCATTAAAGAATACATCTCAAAGCCCGTAGTCATGTCCACTATCATATCAATGTTAGGTAGTGGAAAATCATCCTTAGGGCATGCTCTATTTACATCTCTAAAATATGTGCACACTCTGATTGATTTATCTAGTTTTGAAATGGGTACAATATTAGAGATCCACTCTACATAATCAATAACTTGGATGAATCCAGCTTTTAGGAGCTTCTCTAATTCAGCTTTTACCAAGAGTGCAACATGAGGATGCATCTTTCTCAATTTTTGCTTGATAGGTTTGAAATTTAGAGCTATAGATAAATGATGCATTATAAGATTAGGATCCAACCCTGGCATATTTGAATATTTACACACAAAGTTGATCTTCTTCTCTGTTAGGAATGTTGTAAATTTTTGCTTCTTTTCTTCTGATAAAGATTGTGCTACATGAATCAATTGTGGTTCTTCTGTTGTTCCCAAGTTGATGGATTGAGTGGGCTCAATTAGAACTGGAGATCTGTCAGTAAATGACTTGGAAGGACATCAAATATCTCATCCTTAAGCACCTCAGAGAGGTTTTCACCTTCGGATACATCTTTTATTTTTACTTTTGCAGGTTTTGAGACTACCACAAAGTGGTTTTCACCCTCAAAACTCCTTTTCTTTTTATTCTTATTCTTATTTTTCTGACTAAGATACTTGATGTCTGACTATATCATGCTAATGCTTGGTTCACTGATGGAAGTCATCATAGGCTCAACTGCATTGAGGTAGCAAGCAAGGGCATAGTCATTCAGGAAGGTATAAATACCATGGCTCGGATTTGTGGAGGTTTGATCAAGAAGTTCAGGATGTTGGATAGTCAAAATGGGTAAAGATTGGGAGATAGTGTTTACAGATATGGATCTATCATCATTGGTCCTAACCCGATGCTCGAGTTCAAAGGTGATATTACAACTTAGGACATTAAATTTGTGAATAGGCTCAATGTCATTGTGGGAGTCCAATTCAGCCATCAGTGGATCAGACTCGATAAGTTCATCATTTCTCTCTAGACTTACATTGGGTTTAGGTACATATTGGTGAATAACATCAACATGTTTCTCTATAATAAGCTCATCTTCTTCTAGAATGGCTCCCCATTCATAGTCATTAGATTCTTCATCTATGCCTCTAGGAAATCTAAGAACATGAGTAAAGTCAGGATGAATACCCCAAGATGGGTTACCCTTAGATTCTGATTCATACTCATGGGAATCTATCTCAGAATAACTACCATCTTCCTCTTTGTTTGTTTGATTGTCTTCGAGATTAGCTGGTTCTTGTGTTGCAACTATCTCTTGATTGATAGTAGGTTCTTGTGTTTCTACTACATTAATTCTTTTGATTGGATCATCTTCAGCTTCAAGGAGATCTGTGATTTCCTTAGGCAAATGCTCATAAGGGATAAGTTCTGAGCTGTCTGAATCACTATCTGATGGTTCACTTTCTTTCTTCTTAAGAAGGGGTTCACCTGGTGCGATTTTCTCTATGAAATGAGAACAATTACCTTTGAGGTGGAAGGGTTTCTTTTTAAAGCCTAAGCCAACAATATCTTTGTTTTCCCTACCAGTATGTGAAATAGGTGTTATAAGATCTTCTCCTCTGACTCCTAGAGGTCCTTTACCTGGATATCCCATCCTAGCTATTAATTTATCTCTTGGACCATATGCCTTAGAAGGGATTTTGGATATTGTAGAGTCACTAATTGGAATAGTTTGAGATTCAGGTTCATCTTTGTATAGCCATGTAAGCACAACTTCATCTTCTTCAAACTCTTGTTTAGATACTTTCTCTACTATAAAATTCTTTTTATATGCCTCAAGAGGTTCTTTAGAGTCTGGTTTGGACTATTTTAAATATTGTCCATAAGACTTAGGTGAGATAGGGAGAGATGTCAAAGATAAGACTGGCTCTATAGTATATTCTCCCATACCATTTTATTTGATATTGACCTCTTTTGCAAGGTCTTCCATTTTAGATGTGGATGCTTCTTTTGTTGGCTCAATGGAAGATTCTCTTTTATTAGGCACAAGTTTATCTGCACTTTATTTCAATGTATTGCAAGTGGTGGATATGTCTGATGGAATAGTGACCTCTACTCCTTCATAAGGAAATTTCAAGCATTAGTGGAATGTAGAAGGAATAGCCTTCATCTCATGTATCCATGGTCTCTCTAGAAGAATGTTGTAAGCCAAAGGTAGATCAAGAACTTGACATGTAGTATCTCTGATAACTAGACCTGCTCTGATAGGTAAGACAATGGTGCCTTTAGAAGATCTTTCTTGTTCATCATAGGCTTTTATAGTTATTTTCTTTCTAGGATCAATAGCCAATTATGAAAATCTCAATTATGTGACCAAGTTGTAAGAACAAATGTTTAGGCTAGCGCGCCCATCTATCAACACACGTTTGACTCTACGGTTCTAGATCAAGACTTTTATATGCAAGGGCTGGTTATGCGGGTGACTCAAGGAGTTTTCATCTTCCTTTGAAAAGGATATATACTATGGAGATGTAAGATGTCCAACCATAGTCTGGAACCTATCTAAATCAAGGTCATCAGGAACATTGGATCCGAGCAAAGCTTTGTCAAGAATAGCTCTATGAGCTGGAGATATCTGAAGCAACTCAAACATGGAGATTTTTGTATTAGTGTGTTGGAGTTGTTGAACAATGCTATAAGATGTTGGCCTCATATCTTTAGGATTGGAAGATTCAGAAGCAGCCTTCTATTTGGAAGCAGAAGAAAGATTGAAGGGCATCTTAGGGACATTTGATGAATCTAAGATTTGTCTGTTCAGATGTGCTTGAGCTTGTGATCGAATAACTGCATTAGCTAAAGGATGATCTCTATCTCTGCACACAATTGTGATGACATTGCAATGCTCAGAGAGATAAGGTTCAACCATATTGATAACAACATTATTTCCAAGGTAAGCATAATTGACCTTTGCCCCCATATTAGGCTGAGAAGATGAAACTTCTTGACCATATTTCAGAAATGGTTCTATGAATGTTGTATGATCATTATTGCTCTTATGATTGTCAATTGTGATATCTCCCTTATCAATCAAATCTTGAATAGTATGTTTCAAGCGTAAGCAGTTATTGGTTTTGTGACCTTTACCTCGATGGAAATCACAGAATTCATTCTCCCTCCACCATTTTGGCTTAGGATCAGGATCAAATTATCAGATCTCAGGCAAAGAGATAATGTTATTAGCCAACCAAGTTCTCATAGCTGATTCCAAAGATTCTCCCAGAGGAGTGAACTTTCATTTATTATCGGTGGACCAAGATTTGTATTCTAGCTTCTTTTGAGATGGTTCAGACAACTTTTTCTCTAAAGCTTTGATGGCTTGGGTGCCAATAGTTAGATTGAAAGCTGGTGCTTTTGATGGGGCATGGATAGTATCAACAACACCATCTATGATGATGCCTTTATTCTTGTTCCAGTTTTTGTTCTTGTCTTTAGAACTGGATCCTGATTTGTACTTTTCCTTTTGAAGTGTGATGTCTCCTTTTTTCACAAGTACCTTTTCAATTTTGATCGCATTGTCTACCATCTTATCAAAAGATATATGATCTTGCATTTGTAAAGGGTAGTTGATCTCTGGGATAAGATTATTGATGAAGATTTCTAGTATCTCTATTTCTAGAATAGGCCTAGCATATACAGAGAATTTCTTCCTCCATCTCTTGAGAAATGTCAGGAATGGTTCTCCTGGATATTGTTTGTTCTCCTGGATATTGTTTGAGATTGCAAATATTGATCATGGTGACCAGATGTTGAATGTTGTAGGAGTATTGCTGATAGAACAATTTGATCAACTCCTCAAAAGTTTTGATAGTAGAAGGCAATCTAGAGAACCAATGAATGGCTGCTCATCCCAGAGATCGAGGAAAGAGATGCATCATATAGGTTGGTTCATGCATGAACTCCATAGATTGTGTACAGGATTCTCTGACATGATCTTGAGGATCAAAGTGTCCATCATACTTATCATATTTAGGTATCTCCACTCTTTTTGGGAATGGTGGCATGTACAAGTCTTTGTCAAATGGAAAAGGACATAGGGCCTCCATGGAGAACTCCTTGGGTTCCTTTTCTTTCTCAAGGTTATTAAGTTTGACTTGCATGGCATGCATCTATTTCATCATAGTTGTGAGTGGAGTTTCTTCCTCATGTGTAATGATATCTTCAACATTAAAGTTGGTAGGAATTTTAGCTCCTTGATGAGCTAATTATAAAAAGTATGCCTCTTTGTCTTCTTTCAAGAAATGCTTCATCATTCTTTTGAAGTTATCATCGTTTTGATATTGAGTAATTTCAGAAGGTGTAGGTTCTTGATCTGCACCATGTTGAGATTGAGCTCTTTGAGAGCGAAAGTTTGTCCCTACTTGAGACATGGTAGGAGTTCTTCTTGGGATAGATCAAGGAGGAGTTTGTTGATTACCTCTGTGAGTTGATGAAGGAGGAATGTAACCAGTTTTCAATCGCAAATTGCCAAGACCGTCGTCTTCATAAAGACCAGAATTGTAGAGTTGCTCAAGAGTTGGTGCCTAGAGAGTATTCAAAGGTAAGGTATGGGATATTTCTCTAGATTTCTTGTGAGAGGAAGCTCTAGTTTCCACCATTAACCTTGGGTGAAACAAAAGAATATGATGAAGACAACTAAAGAAAGATCTGATTCAAGAAGATCAAATGATGCAACCTTGTCAAGGTTTGATTGATTGAAGCTTAGATTAGATGTAAATGAAGGAGACTATGCCCTGGATGTATGGGTAGATTCCCAAAAGATAGCGGACATGAGTTCACAACACTTAGTTGTTTTGATGATTGATTGAAGATTGATAGTTATGACAAGGTTTTGACATGAGATAAAAAAAACTCAAATCAATTAAATAGAAGGCTAAATTAGATTCAAAAGGCCACTGTAGGAAAATGATTGGATTCTCAGTATTTTCTACTCTATTCCTGACACAGTGATTTTATTGACAGACTTTGGAAATAGGTTGTAAAAGCTGGGTCTCTGATAGTTCCGACAACTTTTCAAAATTTCTCAAATGACTTTCTACAGGCTCATACGATAGTGGGTATGGCATGAAATGAAAATTGAAACACTTGTACGACTATTGCAAAAATCACATGACAGTTGATAGCAAGGTTTTTTGACTTTTTGGAATTGACTAGCAAATAAACTCGTACGACAATGTACCATATACCATACGATAATATAGGGGTTCTGAAATGACAATAGCCAAAATTCGTATGACTTTCTGACTTTACAAAATGATTGTTGACTCCAAAAAGGTGTTTGACATCAGATTTTGCAATTTTTTAGATTTTCAGTTTCAAATTGTTCACAAAATTGTCTGTCCAGATTTGAAGATTGTAGCGAATTGATTCATTCTTAGTAACCAGATAGATAAACAAGCATGCAAAATAGAAAGCAAGTGATTTCAAGCACGTTTGAAAATAATAAACAAGGGACAAAGCAACCCTGCACATGAACAATCAAGTGACTAAATTGTGCTAATCCCTAGGAGTGCTAATAGTGTATGTTCCAAAAAGTTTTGCAATAATGCACATATTCCTAGAAAATAAAAATTTGGCCTCACTAGGGTTTTTAGTAATGGTCTGACTCTGCAAATTTTATGATCTCAAGAGGGCGAACTCCAATCCAGGTGCACCGGGGTTTTGACATAGTCTGAGAACTTAATCTTCAGGATCTGCTAGGGAGATCTGATAGCCCAACAAGAGACCACACCTATGGAGATTTCTTCCACAAGGACATTTATATAGCAGTTGTCACTACCACGGTGAAAATAGCTATTACCGCTTGAGGTTCCATCAACGTGGTTGACCCAATTAAGGGAATGTCCACTATGGTTAACCCTCTCTAAAGGTGACTCATGAAATATACCACATGGAGACTGGTTCCAGATTCAAGGGTCTGAGTTTCTGATACTACCCAAAAAGGGAGTAGAGCATAATCCTCTAGCCTTTTCACTTTTAACCCAAACAAAGTAGATAGATTAATCCGACATGCTAAGACCAAGATTAGCTCACAAAGATCTATGATGTCAACCACTCATGATCTATCAACCTCTCTAGAGAGAGAATGTATCAATCAAAAGCTGAAGATGCACAAATCTAGTAGAACGTGAGACTCCCTCAGTATCCTCCCTACCTACAAGGGTTCCTTTGTTGAGAATAGTTTCACTGGAAACCCACTCTCTCAAGAACCATGAATAGTGTTCATAGGGCCTATTTACTATGTGTAACAAAGATGCTGAAAAGCAAATCTATGTTCATTTTTATAGCATAAAATGAAATATTTGATATGAAAGCAATAAAGGTCACACAAGCTTGACACGCAAGAGTTCTTTTTAATCCAAATCAAAATGTTATTAGTTGAAAAGATTACCTGAATTCCTCGCAACGCGCTTAGTAGATTCTTACCTATTTTTAGCAATTCTTATGCTTTTCCCAATCAAAACCAGCAGAAATCAATTAGAAATAGCAAATTTCAATCGTTAATGTTAGCTGTTAGTCCAAATTAGGAAAATAAATCTGGAAAACTGCCTAAAAAAGTGAAATGACAATTGAAACCTGGCACTGAAACTTGTATGACAGTGGGTTACCTCCTAGATGACAGTCTAGAAACTCGTATGACACTGGGTACCAGATCATATGACAATAGAGATTCCAAATGACACTGTGATCCTGATGGTACGATTCTTGATCAAATAAACTATCGTACGACAGTGGGTATCTCCTGGTATGAGTTTCTGACAAAACTCATATGACAACTGTATGGACAAATTAAAAATCACAACTTGGAATAGAAAATGATAAGAAGATGATAGAAATTGATAGAAATTAAATGGAAACATATTTTAGGGCCCCACGGTGGGTGCCAAAAATGTGTGTGTGAATTTTGAACCTGTCTGTAGACACAACACTTCAGTAAAATATTAGAGGTTAGTTGAAATCAAAATCGTGCAATAAAATGAAAACTAAACTAACCAAGTGATTTACTGCCTTCTAGTAGATGCGAGTATGTATTCTCAGATTGGATCGAGACCAGTGACCTTGACGACACCTAAACGAAGGATTTGAATGCAAAATCTAGATATGAATTATATGCAAATTAAGCTATTTTTTTTGGTTTTTCTATGCAATAAGATGAGAAATGATATGAAATCTAATCTATATGAAAAAATGATATGCAATACAAATAATCTAACAATGATATGGTAAATATGAATGATCTCACAAAAGTTGTTGAATCGCAAAGAAGCTCCAATTCTTCAGATACCAATTCGCCAGCATAAGTTTGCACAATTATCAGATATGAGATTGAAGAGTTGAGCCTTGATTTTATAGAAATCCAAAGTTTTGGGGATGCACGGAAAAGCCATAAATCACTCAGATAAACATAGGTTGATTTTTGATTTATCAAAGAATAAAAGATAATTAATTCACAAAATCATGCAAAAATAGCTTTTTAACTCAAATCGGAGTTGAGTTTATTTTTAAAACAACTTGAATTGATTTTTTGATTTCAAGTTTAACTATTTTTTTGAATGTGCATAATAATTATGAATTAAATAAATAAATAAAGTGATTTATTCTCAACTTAACTGATTTTAAAAATAAAACAATTGATTTATGGGTTAATCAATTATTAAATCAAACTTTTATTCAAAAACCATATTATTAAATTTGACAATTGACATTAATTAATTAAATAAGAATTTAATCAATTAGTCATAGGATATTTGATTTATTGTCAAAATGAAATAATACAATTTAGGAATAAATATAATTAAATCCAATTAATTAATTAAGTGGCAGTATTAAATCTAATTAATTAAATATTCAGAATATTCAATTAATCAAACTTTAAGATAAATAGGATTTATCGCCAAATAATCATTAAATTAAAGATAATTAAGATGATTAGGAATATTACTAGGAATATTCCCTGATGCAAAATTTGAGATAATCAATTAGGATTCGATGATGTTCAGATGTGCCTTAGGTTAGGACTTCGATGTCGATTTTGTTCGATTTGATGATGTAGGAGGTTAATGAACGTATAGCCCATTTTTTGGGTATTACAAGTATCACTACTTAAGGGAATAAGTATAGGAGAAGCAAGTTAATCTAGAATTTGTTACATCAAAAGAAAAACTTGCTGACATATTTACAAAGCCTCTACCAAAGGATACATATGAATACTTGAGGACTAGACTTGGGGTTCATCCCCTGTCTACTGGTCACTAAGGTGATCTGGAGGTTGCATCAGCCTAATCTTATCATAAGATCATACATGTTGATGTAGAAAAATTCACACTTTGGACTTCTGTCTAAGGTTGTGAAAGATTAAAGTACTGGAACTGATTTGCATAACAGTATACCAAGATACAGAGAATGCACCGAACAACAGAGAGTTACATGGCTACTACAGAGCTATATGTTTTTATTGTTCTTTGGCATTGCTGTCAAAGGGAGAGAGATCAATATGAAGAATATGAAGCCAAAGACAAAGAGAGAGAGATACAGAAAAGGGAGCTGAAAAGATCATATTTGCAGAACTTAGTTTGCACTTGCAAATGCTTTTATGTAACGTAGTGATTAAACATATTAAGCTAGGGAGAGCTTGTACCATTACATCATTTGTTGACAGAGTTGTAGAATACATGTTTGGTATGTGTATGGCATATTTCATATTTCTTGTGTTGCCATCAATGCCAAAGGGAGAGATTGATGAACTATAACTGATTTGAATACATTGTATAACTTGAAGATTTGTGATTTAAGATCACTGAGTTGCTGATTAGATATGTAAGATGATTAAATCAGTAATATGTTGTCATTGATGTAAACTAGTTTTGACAGTACTTATCTTGTAAGTTACTGTACCCAAACATCTGTAGAAGAAGAAGGAAAGAGATGAAGAACATATATATATACATGAGGAAGATGGATATGACAAATAAGGATAATGAATACATTGGGTAACTTATGGATGAGTCTATGACCTTATGTTATTGACTTGATTATGTTGCATTCATCTATGATGAAGGAGAAGAGAAAAATGCACAAGGCAGTGTTGTTAGTTAATGAACCAGTTCAGTATACACTAATGTAGTGTAGTGTATACCGACCAAAGTACAAACTGAGCTTGTGTTCACCGACACATTTCTTTGTTAACCAAGCAGAAGAAAATAACTAAATGACTAGTTTAGCCGATGGAAGTTGATGAGCTATAAAGTACCTCAAAATCAAAGATGAAGATAATGTTTGTTAAGAAGATCGACGACTAAGATAATTCAAAGAAGATCTAATGGATTGAAACAAAATGTGTTACTGACACATCAGCCAATGAAGGTTTAGGTGGCTAAATCAACATAGGAGATTAAGCAGCAAAATCTAATGGATAGAATTAAAATGGTTTACTCGTCTATTTAAGAGACTAGGATTTCATGATGAAATCATGCCAGAAGAAGGAGACTATAGAGATATCGCATGAATAAACTTCATGCATGCCTAATCAGACTGGTTAAGGAGAACCGAACTGCAGAGATTACCGAGCGTCAGAAAGCTATTACTGAGCGACAGTAAGTTACTGAATATTGATTGAAATGGAATTGAAATATTGATTAGAGGATTTGAATGAGCTTAACATAGATCTGATAATTTGCAATTGAAGTTGTGTTGTAATCAAATCAACTGCTGTTACATTTTAACCATTGTAAATAGAGAAATCTCTTAACAGAGTGGACTAGAAAGTCTTGTAATGTCATTCATAGAGTGTACATTTGTTATCCTATCAACCCCATAGTGAATCCTGGTTGGATGATAATGGTTGGTCTAAAATCCCCTAACAAGATCACACTTCACAGTGTGTTTGTAACCTTTAACGGGGTTGGGTCTTCACTGACCTCACTTTAGAAGAGTGAATAATTTTTGGGTTGCTAGTCCCAGTGATCTGAATTATGAATCAGATTACAATACCTGGTGTGAAACCTACAGTATTGTGAAATTTGACATTAAAGCTGAAAAGACTAACAACAAGATTGCAAGCCAAAAAGTGTCTCCATTCTATTCAAAATTGGAGTTTATACAAGTCGAATGGATCCCAAGGGTCACACAAATCCCTTGGAATTGAAATGAAGAGTCATCATAATATTTATTACAATTAAACTATTACAACTATCAAAATTTATCAAAAACTATATATAAAAGTTAGGTCCACTTGGAGAAGGCATAACTTTCTCATCCTAGCTCTGAATTACGAACCGTTTGATGCGTTGGAAAGGTATTCAAATAATCTTGAACCAAATTTCAAAAATAGTGATGTCCCGTCCCTATTTTCGGGCACCATTTTTGCCCAGAAATGCACCGAAGACCCTCCAAATTGCAATTTACTAAAACATATGAAATTTTGAAAAATTAATTCTAATCATTCCTCCCCTCTTAAGAGGCAATGGGCCACATTGCACTAATTTTCTGCAACAGATGAGGAAATTGTTCTTCAATTTGTTCCTTAGTAAACCACTTGCCTTGATGAGAATGTTGACCAGCTTGAACCACCCGATACAGAGGAATGTTCTGATTTCTCAAAGTCTTTAAAATGGCTTCAGTAACATGGTCACACTGGACTGGAGTAGTAGTAGATGGATTTAACTCTATAGCTTGAATGTGTTCAGTAGCTTGGGAGATGTCCAATAAAGGAGGAAAATAGGGTCTCAACAATTCCACTTTGAAAACTAGATGCAGTCCCAAAAATGATGGCAAATTAAGTTCAAAAGCATTCTCACCAACTTGTTTCACAATAGTGTATGGTCCATAATGAAGATGACGAAGCTTCCTATTTGGTCCATGCAGGCGCTCTTTCTGAAGATGTAACCATACCTTGTCACCAATCTGAAACTGATGAGGAGTTCTATGTTTATCATGCCTTTCCTTATACTTATGATTACTCTGCTCCAAGATCTCATAAACTTGTTGTTGTAGGTGTCTAATGTTATCAATGAATTTTTTTTCTTTATCTACCTCCTTGTCACCATTTAATGGACTATTAGAGTGTAGAGATGGTATTGCTACATCCATAGGTGCCAATGGCTAGTACCCAAGAGAAACCTCAAATGGACTGTGCCCTGTAGTACTATGGAGTGCACGGTTGTAGTTGTGTTGCACATAGGGTAAGCTTTCATCCCATGTGCGAGGATGTTTTGAATGATACATTCATAAAATATGAATAATCATTCGATTCACCACTTCTGTCTACCCATCTATTTGGGGATGGAATGATGTGGACTTTGTCAATTTGGTGTGCATTTTAGCCCATACTGCAGACCAAAATTTGTTGATGAACCTACTATCCCTATCAGAAATAATGGTTTTTGGAAAACCAAAATGAACCCAAACATGTTCAAAACATAGCTTAGCAGTATCTTCTACAGAAATCATCTTTTTACATGCCACCATGATAGCCATTTTAGAAAACCTATCTACCACAACATATACACAATCATGCCCCCGCCTAATAGTTGGAAGCCCAGACATAAAATCAATTGAAATAGACTGACATGGCTTATCAGGAATAGGTAATGGTAAGTATAGACCCAACTTACGGTTTGCTGGCTTTGCAATTGCACAGGCTGCACAAGCTTGTATATGTGAAATGATATCCTGCTTCATTTTTGGCCAATAGAAATACTTTTGAAGGATAACAGTAGTCTTACTAATACCAAAATGTCCTGCAACATGACTGTAGTGAGCTTCCCATATCATTTTCTTTCATTCCTTAGTGGGTACACATATGTGACCATT
Source organism: Chamaecyparis obtusa (assembly GCA_027943335.1). NCBI lineage: Eukaryota > Viridiplantae > Streptophyta > Pinopsida > Cupressales > Cupressaceae > Chamaecyparis > Chamaecyparis obtusa. The sequence continues at coordinate 61,362 of BSBK01003166.1, forward strand.
ATGGCAAAGCAATCCATCCTACAAGTGAAAATCAGAGACAAACTTTCCTTCTACCAAATTACTATAGATGTTAGCAAAATCAAGGTCAGTACTATATAGTTGTTCCCAAGTGGATGATTGATGATCACATGAATCCAATAGTATTGTCAAACCTATAATTGGAGACCTACTCAAACAATCTACCACCTTGTTACTGCTTCCTTTTTTATGATGAATGTTGAGGTGAAATTGTTGTAGATAGGTTGACCACTGTTGATGTCTATCATTCTGCAGCTTCCCTTGTGTTTGCAAGAATTGAAGTGGTTTATGGTCTGTATGTATAACAATTTCCTTTCCCATTATATAATGTTTCCATTGTTTGCAGGCCTGAACAATGGCATACAACTCCTTATCATAGGTGGGGTACCTATGTACTGTATCAAAAAAAGTTTCACTATGATAGGCAACAGGATGCCCATGTTGCATGAGTACCGCACCAAGAGCATAATCAGATGCATCTGTTTCTATCTCAAATGATTGGTGTAGATCTGGGAGGACCAATACTGGTGTTGAACATAATCTTTTCTTTAACTCCTCAAATGCTTGTTGCTTTGCCTCTGTCCACTAAAATTTTTCTTGAGCTCCACCCCTTAGTGATTGATTGAGAGGCCATGATATATGTGAGAAACCAAACACAAATTTGCGATAAAAGTTGGCTAAGCCCAAGAAGCTGCGAAGCTCTATGAAATTTTTAGGGGATGGCCAATCTTTGATTACTTGAATCTTTGCTAGATCAACATGAACACCCTCAATATCAATGATATACCCCAAGTATTGAATACTTTGCATACCAAAAGAACACTTCTCAATGTTGGCATAAAGTTTGTTTTTTTGCAGAGTTGAAAGCACTTGTTCAACATGCTGCAAATGCTCAGACCAAGTTCTGCTAAAGATGAGTATGTCATCCAAATAAACAACCACAAAAGAATCAATGAATGGTCTAAGCACATCATTCATCAACCTCATAAATGTGGCTAGGGCATTTGTTAGGCCAAAAGGCATGACCAACCATTTGAACAAACCTTCCTTAGATTTAAATGCAATCTTCCACACATCTGCTGGCTCAATTAGTACTTGGTGGTATCCAGACTTCAAGTCAATTTTTTAAAGAAATTAGCCCCCCTAAGTTGGTCCAACAAATCATCAATTTGAGGGATAGGATATCTATTCTTAACAGAGATTTTGTTCAATGCCCTATAATCAATACAAAGTCTCCATGTCCCATCTTTCTTTTTAGCAAGGACAATTGGACTGCCACAAGGTGAAGCACTTGGATGAATGTGTCCTTTCTGAATCAACTCTTGGATTTGTCTCTTAATCTCATCATTTTCCAAAACTGACCTCCTATATATTGGCTCATGTGGTAGGGGTGTGCTTGGGATTAAATCAATAGAGTGCTTGACTTGACAGTGTGTTGGTACTCCCACTGGTGGTTTAAACATAGTATGATATTCCTTTAGAATTTTATCCATCTGATTTTGTTGATTCTCTATTATGGTTACCTTAGCATGTGTATTAAGAACAACTGACTTTGTTTTCTCAGGGCGAATCATGAGTAGAACAAAAGCTCAAGTTTGAGCAATCAAGCATTTACATTGTTTAGCAGTTATTAAAGAAGTAGTTTGTGTTGGACGTACCTCTGGTATTTGATATCTCTTCCCACCAAGCTTGATTGTAACACTATGTGGCCTAGACTCATACACCCCGTGCCTCTGATACATGTATGGTTTCCCTAGCAAGACATCACATACATCTAGTGGTGCTATATCACATATCACTTCATCCTTGAAAAGCTTGATTGAATATGGTAGATGACATTGTTGATATATTTGAATATCTTGTCCCTCATTTACCCATCCCATAGAGTATGGTTGTGGGTGTCTTGTCACTTTCAAATTTAATCTTTTGAATGTCTCCCTAGAGATCAAATTCTTTTGACTCCCATTGTCAACAATAAAATGCAAAGGATTTCCATCAACCCACATCTGAGAATGAAAAAGTCTCTCTTCATCTTCATGGGGCAATACTTTAGCAGTTTCGACTATGACATATGGGTTTGCTTCTATGATGGAATCATTCTCCTCTTTCTTAGAGTTATCTATTGGTGACGATTCATGTTCAACTTCCTCTCCTCGTATTTTTTTCATCAAATTTTTAATACTTCGACAATCCTTTGTATTATGGGTTGGAGACTTATGCATCTCACACCACATGCCTGTATCTATTTGTGTCTTTTTAGCAGCCCACCATGTGTTCTTTGGTGAATTTGAATGAGGTTCCTTGGTCACCTATTTTCCTACAAATTTATTGCCACCTTCAACCCTTGGCTTATTATAATTTGCAAAGTAGTCCCTCTTTCCTTTCTGCTTGAATTTCTCTTCAATTTTTGTAGCGTATTTATAGGCAGTTGCCAATGTCTCAATATTCAAAAATTCCATATCTATTTGAATATACCTGTGAAGTCCACTCTGATATTTCAAAATCTGATGCTTCTCTGAATCCTCAATACCAAGTTTTGCTGAAAGTGAATGGAACGTATTGGTATAATCTTGCACAGACTGATCCCTCTTTTATCAAAGCAGTTTCCATTCTATTTATTTTTGTTCATATACATCCTTAGGGAGGTAAGCTTCTTTTATGTATTCCACAAATTCTCCCCATGTGGGTTTCTTATCAAGTGATAATCCAAAACTATCTTCAACAGTTAATTCTCGTTCTTTATTTGCTACTTTGGTTTCCCATGCTAATTTCACATGGGTTTCAACTTTGAGGAGAGAAAATGTTATTTTTTCTGCATCTGAGAAATCATTTACACAAAATTATCTATCCAAATTTGATAACCAATTATCAACAGCTTTAGAATTGACTTTTCCTTCAAAATTCAGGATGTCAAAATTGACCTGCACCTTGAAAGGGGTACTTCCATGAAATGATGTTCCTGATTTAGAGGGTTTTTGATTCTATAGGAGGCATGAAAATTGACTCATCATCTCCTCTCATTGCTTATTTAAAGCTTCCTCGACCAACTTCTTAACATCATCGTCTGACATCTTCGATCGTGTGCATCTCAAAGGTGGGTATTGTGACAAATCTTGTGTATCCAATCCTAATCTTTGGTAGGAAGACCTTGTGTGAATTGGCACAAAGGAGCATTCCCACTCTGATACCACTGATCTGAATTATGAATCAGATTACAATACCTAGTGTGAAACCTGCAGTATTGTGAAATTTGACATAAAAGCTGAAAAGACTAACAACAAGATTGCAAGCCAAAAAGTGTCTCCATTCTATTCAAAATTGGAGCTTATACAAGTCGGATGGATCCCAAGGGTCACACAAATCCCTTGGAATTGAAATGAAGAGTCATCATAATATTTATTACAATAAACTATTACAACTATCAAAATTTATCAAAAATTATATATAAAATTTAGATCCACTTGGAGAAGGCATAACTTTCTCATCCTAGCTCTGAATTACGAACCATTTGATGCGTTGGAAAGGTATTCAAATAATGTTGAACCAAATTTTGGAAATAGCAATGTTCCATCCCTATTTCTAGGCCATTTTTGCCCAAAAATGCACCGAAGACCCTCAAAATTGTAATTTACTAAAACATATGAAATTTTGAAAAATTAATCCTGATCACCTAGGTGGTTTTTCCCTTCACATGGTTTCCACGTTAAATCTCTTATTTTATGTGTTGATTGTGATGATTGTTTGTTATCATAATTTACATGTTGCATATTGGATTTGATCGGTAATCATTATATGTTATTAACTGGTAATTGGTAAAAGCACATACATAATACTATTTTAGTTTATCGAGCTGCAAAAGTTTTAGTAAATTGTTTTTTTGGATATACATTTTGGAATTGGGACTATGGATAACTGATTCACCCCCCTCTCAGTTATTCTAACACCTTCTACTTCAGAGTCTCAAAACTTCTATCAGCTCCATGTGTCCACTTGAATTCTCTTTTGTCTCCTCTCATAGTTTCAATCATAGCATTACAAATTGAACTGAAATTCCTTATGAAATTTTGGTAAAAACTTTCCAAACCATGAAATGATCTTACCTCACTAGCATTCACAGGTGTAGGCCAATTCAAAATAGCTTCAACCTTTTTAGGATCCATCTTCAAACCATCAGCTGAAATAACAAATCCCAAATACACAATCTCCTCTTTCATGAATGAACACTTTTTCAGATTTATCAACAACTTTTCCTCTTTCAATCTCTGCAAAACTTGTCTAACATGCAACAATTGTTCTTCTCTGGTCTTACTAAATATCAGAATGTCATCAAGATATATAATCACAAACTTACCCAAGAATTTCTTCAAACCTTCATTCATTAGCCTCATAAAAGTACTTGGTGCATTAGTTAAACCAAAAGGCATAACCAACCACTCATATAAACCTTCTTTTGTCTTGAAAGAAGTCTTCCATTCATCACCTTCTCTGATTCTGATCTAATGATACCCACTTTTCAAATATATTTTGGTGAAATACTTTGCTCCAGTCAAACTGTCCATTATGTCATCCATTCTCGATATAGAAAACCTATACTTCACTGTTATCTTATTGATTGCTCTGGAATAAGTACACATTCTCCATTCTTTTTTGGTGCCAATATAGTAGGTACTACATAAGGACTCAAAATTTCTCTAATCAAACCTTTCTCTAGCAACTCTTGAATCTGTCGGTTCAATTCTTGATTCTCAGTAGGTGTTAACCGATGAGGTGCCTTATTCGGTAAACTAGCTCTAGGGATTAGATCCATACAATGATCAATGCTTCTTTTCGGTGGAAAACCATCAGGTACATTATTAGAAATGATATCACTGTACTCGGTGATTAACTTATCAATCTCCTTAGGGACATTATCCTCTATTTTCTTACTCAGTTTGTTAGGGATTACAACAAAACATACATCATTCTTCTTCAAAGAGTTAACAAACTTTCTTCCCTCCATCAAACAAACTTTCACAGATGTGAAAACATTACTAACAGGTTCTTCCATCAATTGTAACAAGATTTTTTTCTTTCCATTAGCCACAATAGTATACTTATGCAATCTCCCATCATATATAGCATGTCTATCATATTGCCAAGGTCTACCCAACAAAATATGACAACAATCCATAGGCATGATATCACATAACACCTTATCATAGTACTTTCCAATCTTCAAATTCACATAGCATTGTTCACTTACTAGGAGTGTATGCTCATCTTTGGTCCATGAAATCTGATAGGGCTTCAGATGTACTAACCTTTCCTACTGCAATTTTGTGACCATCTCCTCAGATGCCAGATTCTCCAAGCTACCACTGTCAATGATTACCTTCCAAACTTTATCAGAAACTCTACATCTGGTCTTGAACAAACTTTTCCTTACTAGATCTTCCTTCTTACTTTCATTCCATAGTGCTCTCCTTACCATCAAGTTATTTTCTTTCTCAAGTTCATTCGGTGACTCTTCTTGCACCAAAGCATTTCTATTGCTACCAGCCTTCTTATTATCATGTGTACATTTGAAAGATCTATGTCCTTCTCCACAATTGTAAAAAGTTCCTTGGAAACTTCCTCTACTATAACCACCTCAGTAGTTACTGCCTCTACCTCTAGATGAACTTTCACCTTTCCACTCGATCTTGCCTTTGTCCAGATTTGTCTTTTCTAGTTCAGATCTACCATTTTCACCATTAGATCTACCTCTTCCTCTAGGGAATCTACCACCTTGACCTCTTTGTCTTTGTTCATGTCTTTTGTTCAATTTCTCCTTGGCCTTCAATGCAAATTGATAAGCCTCTTCAATGTTCTCCAACTTGACCACACTAATTTCCTCTTGGATGGAAACTCACAAACCATTTAGGTATCTACCAATTCTTTCCACATCATCTTCATCATGTCCAGATCTGATATCTAATCTATAGAATTCTTCAGTATATTCCTTTATCAAGCTATCTTTCTGCCTCAAAATTTGCATTCACCAAACTAGGTTAATCTGATAATGACAAGGTAAGAACTTTCCTTTCAATTTGTTCACCATTTTATTCTATACCTTGATTTTGTCTTTGCCTTTCCTCTTCCTATCCAGCTGCAGATGTTCCCACCATAAGGATGCATCACTTTTCAACTTTGTGCCTGCAATCTTCACCTTGTCTTCAAGAATGTTTTCATACTCAAAATACTTTTCCATCCCAATGATCCAGTCCACCAATTCATCAAAATCTAGCTTTCCACCATACTCAAGAGGATTGAAATATGGTGTAGACTTCAGAATTGTCAAGGCCTTCAAAAATGTTTCTTCACCTTGATCCATAACTAGTGTAGGTTCTGCATTCTCTTGTTCTTCCTCAACTTCATCATCACTAACATCTTCAAGATGTTTGCCTCTTCTCTAGGCTATTTCAATAGCTTCTAAACTAGCAGCAATCTACCTTAGCATATCTTCCAATCTTGGATCTACATCTCACCTCCCATGAACCATCTTGACAACATTCTACAATTGCAGGTTAGATCACAATCTTCTACCCCACAACAATCAACTAGGGCTTCAAGAGGAACCTACAAACCTATATCCGTAGACCTAGATCAAGATCTAACCTGGCTCTAATACCACCTAATGCAAGACAAGGGCAAGAGGGACCAAAAAATGGCACACCCTAATGATCCAAGCCTACTCAACACATGTAGAAGCAAACAAACACAACAGTGAGAGAGAGAATGTAGAAGCTTTCATATATTTTCATAAAAAAGAGTGATACATGTCAAGCTGTAAGGCCTTCCCAGTTAGGGCCAAATATTACAATGAAATACAAAATTCCTCAAACATGTGAGGATATATCAAAATCTCTACTGCTACTATCTTCTATCTTCCATAAAAAAACTCCTCCCTAAACTACAACCAAACAACTACATTTATACAAGAGTCTACCGAATTGAGTTGGCCTTCAGATCCACAATCAATGAAAGGAATGGTCAGATATGGGACCACACACTTCCCAATGATGAATTCTAACATTAAATCCATGACCCAACATAAATGCACAAGTTAGCGACAATAGAAACTAAAACTAAACCCACCAGTGAGTAAGGATAACCAAGCAGTAGACAAGAAGTGTCGAGCGCCAATGAAAAAACCAATTGCCCAGGAGATAACCAACCACACTCAGTAATCAAAGGAAATTGACCAACTACCGACCAACTTGGTCAAAGCAGGAACTGAGCAACACAGACAAACTCCAAAATGTTTTTGGTGACACAGGATTGCCAAGGACCCAAGATTCTCCTGTATCATAATGTCAACACATATATGCATGAAATATCTAATAGTATGATACCCATGATTATTATGATGCTTTTATTTTTTATGTATTATGATGACTATTTCTTTCCATGACAAGCTTGGTTTGATTGTTACAAGTGTGGTTTTCGTTGCACCAAAAGATCAACCTATCAATGTTTGATACAACCACTAGACTTATAAAATCTACAAGAAGCAGTTAAGCCATGTCACGAATCCCATGAGGGATGTTGGTGCACTTCCAAAAATCCCCCTCCTAGTGTCACTTTCCATGGTGTGTATGTATTTCAACCTCTGACCAAGCATTGATACCACTTGTTACAAGTGTGGTTGTCGTTGCACCAAAAGATCAACCTTTCAATGCTCGATACAACCACTAGACTTACAGAATCCACATGAGGTGGTTAAGATAAGATGAGAATCCCTACGAGGGATGTTGGCACACTACCAACACTAATGTTGAATCATAGTTTTTATAAACATGTCAATGAATTTTTTTGTTTTTATTTATTTCCTTAACCCTCTTATGATAACATGTCACTATTCTAAACTTATTGCTACCTTAAAATATTGAAAACTGACTTTATAACAGCTTCCTTGTTCACTCTTCAAAGTTGTACTCAACCTATGGAATTTACTCTTTACTTTGTTTGCTCTATTGATTTGATAAGGAAACCCTCAACTGTTATGTCTTTATGTTCATGGCTTTACTCTTTTATAAATATCCCTTCTTGTATTCCAATCAACATTGTCATTGCATAATGCTTGATCCACACTTGTAAGTCTTACCTAATAAAAGGCATCCAGTGTTACATGCCTCTATAATGCTCCTATTGTATGTTGTTGATCAATGTCTTTAGGAATGTAATTGTTTTCATGTTCCTCATTGTATTTGCTTGTCAATATTTATTTTAACTTTATGCATCCTCAATACATATCACTATGTTATATTCTCATATTTTCTTTAGTAATGTATTTTCCTTAAAACATGTATTGCCTTATTATTTGCATTTGATTTTCTGAGTTTTGATGTTATTTTCTTGATTGTTCCCTTAGTTGTCTTTACACTTTTTTGATAAACACACTCAAAAATATGTACCTCTTACTTGTATTTTCACTCAAGAATGATGATCATGGCTTAAATATGATGTTTACTTGCACTAATACAGCTTCAAACCTCACATTACCTTCAATGTATTTGATTATGAAGGAATTTTGTATGCTCTTTATCTAACTTAGATCATGGCATTGATGTATTTTTATGGCACTAGATCTTCATTAGTTTCTATTAGAAAACTTCACTCTAAATGTACATCATCATGCTCCATCTTTCTATTGCTCTTTAGGTCTTCATATGTTGCTACTACAAAATCAACTTTTCTGATCCATATTATCATATCAACTTGTACTCCATTAGGCTCTTTGAATATATTCATTTTCATGCTCTTCTATGGATTATGTTGATACATTTTGATCCATATTGTTCCTTGGTAACTATAACGTGATCAGAAATGTTTTACCTACATTCTCTATTCTCTGACCAAAAATTCATATGCTTTTTTATTATAGCAAATAACATACCATATGAAAGCTCTAGCATATGTATTTCTAGTGTCTATTACTTTCTCCCATTACTCCATTTTTTTTATCTACATATCTTTATGCTTGGTCTTCACATTCAACACTATTTTTACCTTGTATGCTAATTGTTATCAATGCGATGCTTTACATGAGAATCTTTAATGACCTTGATTTCTATTATCTTGCACTGTATTCCAACTTGAGGTTATTGTACTATTATAGTTCATTTTCTATCTTGTAGCACATTGGGCTCAACCCTTGTAGGAGCCCATTTGACCCCACATGTTATACGTGATTACACATGTATCTTCACATGAAGAAAACAAGTTAGATAAAAATGATCATATGAATCTTGCTTTGATACTTCTTATTTTATCATACAACCATGATTAGCTAGTTGTTAAGATGCATATTTGGAACATATTGTATGTTTTCAGATGTGGGTATATGTAGTGTATTATGACCCAACATTGCTTAGATCATTGATCATTGATCATTGATCTAATGTTATTCACAACTCTTAAATGTAGGGACTAGGAGAAGTATGGAAACAAGAGATGGATGCAAGGCAAGAAGGAAGACCAAAGACAAGACACATCAACTTAGAATGGACTCTTCATCAAGAAATGACAAGTCACCCTTCACTACCTATTCCTTTTATTTCTTATATAGAATCTTCAAATGTACAATGTTCTTTTCATGTGCATTTTAATGGTTAGTCTCATGGCTTGTGTGAGACATTATTCATTTTCATAATTAATAAAGATTAATTTTTCAAAATTATTTTCACTCTCTCCTATGTCATATGCATTTCCATAATGCAATGTAACAGTGTAATATTTTTTTCTTTTCTCTATGCATATGAATGTGATTCATCAAAGTTAAAATGTACCTTATTTATTTTTAAAACACAAAAGCTCTTCCTAATTGAGCTTGGTAGAAAAATTGGTAACAATAATATCAATAGCCTTTTGGTTAACATAAAAGAAACCAAGAGGATACCAATTTTCTTCCTAATGAAATAGTTATAGAAACCCAAAGTCTTCTACGCTTTTTTTTGAGAGACAAACTATCAATTTTTGTGTACAAAAAAACTCAAAGTCTTTAACTATATACTTTCTAAATTCTATAAAGTTACTAAAAGTTGAGGCACAAAGTCACTCAGTTTCTAGTATTTGAAAACCACTGTAAACTATCTTAACTCACTTTTTTTGTAACAAAAAGTTCACAAAAGATACAAATTAAGTACTCAAGAAATTATGAGAGAAGAAATAACACTCCACAATGAATTCGGTATTGAATCGCCTATGCAACATAAGAATACATAAGAAACTCACAAACTTTCCAACACAAAGTTTGAACAAATTTGCTCCTTTTATTCACTTGGAATTTTTTTTGCACAACGAAACTCAAATTGTTTACTTCGCAAGAATTTTCAGCATAGTCTACTTGCATAAAACAAAAGATTATTTTTATAATGAAGCCCACTCCTAGATATAGGTGAGGAGTTGGGAGGAAAGGTTGGATAAACCCAAATAACTTGACCTATTCTATAACTAACGTTGACTTATTCAAATTAAAAGTCCTAATGTATTTGACCTATAATTTGATTATATGTAATAGTTTTATATGTGAAGATGTCACTTGCAATTACAACTTTCTTTTTAATTACATGTAATCTATCAAAAACAAAAAGAACTATTTCTAGAAAGCATAGAAATAAGTGTTAAGTGTCCCAAGACACTTTAGGATCTTCTTCAGAGACCATTCAAAAAATCCTCAAATCTACAAATAGATTCCTCCACTGGCACACCTGTATGTCGAGATACAATAGTCATTTTAATGACTATGCCTACAAACTTGGAAATGGATTTATTACTCTCTTCAAGTCCATCCTGGCAACGATCGAGTGATAATTTGAAGTTGGTGATCTTGTTCATGGAAGTGAGAGTAAAATGATCTACCTCAAGCTCTAGGTAAATCATTTTCATGAGATCTAATACGAAAATGTCCTCTAAAATCATATCATTACTCCCACTCATCAACTTGCATGATATCTCTTTGAGACCTTTGTTGATCACCCACTCTTTTTCTTCACAAATGCTAATGGTTGCCTTTACATTCATGACTAGCCCTTCAATAACTTGGCTCTTATTTACCATCAAATCTTGATATTCAATAAAAATTTCCCTAGAGTAATTGATCCCATATTCACACAGCATGTCCAAAACAATTTTTGGAAACTTGTTCTAGACTTTCAAGTCCTCCTCTAAGACCTTTAGATATTGATTAAAGGATTTAATAACTTAATTCAATTTGATTGAAGTTACCCTAGCATGAGTTAGTACCCAGAGAGCATCTCCGATCAACTATGTCCCTTGAACTATTATCTAATTGACCCAATCATCCACAACTTTTTCTTGTCATCCTACCTTCTTATCTTTCTTGATAGATTCTTTTGAAATAGAAGAAGGGATAGGATTAACCTACTCTAATGAGTTAGTGATATTTTTTATCACTACCAGTAATCAAGCCTTTTCATCCTTAAGCTGATTTTTCTTAGCCCATATCTAATCATAACTCTGAGTTAGCATTGTCACAGAGTCTTGCAAATCCTTTTTATATCCAGCACATGTCTTCTTCCCTAGTTCCAATTTTGTGATCCTATTGTCAAATGACCGCAACTCATTTTGTGGTTTTCCAACAAGAGGCTCATCAACCTCGGCATAGTTCATCTTTTTTTAATCAAACACCACTCTAGAAACTATTTTAGCCTTCTTTTTTACCTGAGGCTTGGTCTTCTTGAGTTTTCAGAAATTGAATTCATCTGGTAAGAATTCTTTATTTTTCCTCTTTGGGGTAATAACATTGATCCAAGGTAGGATAAAAGAAATATCATACCAGAGAAGTGGTGGCTATTAAAGACATTGATCCTAATTTTATAATATTTGTCATAATGGGTGGTGCCTTAGTCTAAATAGCTACAATATCTTGAGTACTCTGACAAGCTTCATCCATAAACCTATCAAGATTTGCAATGAAATTGTCTAGGAGAGTCATAGAAATATCACATAGAATAGGAAATGTGGAATAGGACTCAAATACATTCTCCAAGCTATCATATTTTTCCTTAAAAATGGATGCAAGGAAAAATGAAGAAATACATGCATTATGGATGAATTCATTAAAGGAACATAAACTATAGAAAATGAATCCACATTGGTGTCATGGAGTGACAAAGGAACTTTATTGGGTATTGACATCATCTCAAGGATCACAAGAATCATCTTTGTACTTATAGCATGAGATACTTCTAGAGCATGATCTTCCTACAATTCATCTTCACTAGTTGCAACTTGTATTCGCTCCTATGCTACTATATCTTTCTCTACCACTACCACTTCCTCTGATGACCAAACCACAAATTTTTCCCATTTGACCTTGAGATTCGGTATCTGTACGACTACTGGTGACAAAGCACCCTCCTTATTTTTGGTTATGATCTTAGATTTAATCCCAATTGGGCTAGCAGTATCAAAATCTTTACTAGGTTTTATCTCAATGGTTTTTATGCCCCTTCTTTTCATCCATGCATTAGTATTGGCCAAAATGGACTACAACCTTTCATATATGGGCATACTTTCCTTTGGTGACCATTGGATAGGAGTAATAGGGACTTTTTAATCTATTTCTTATGATATTTAGGATCAAGAATATCTTCTTCATCTTCCATACCCTTAGGAATCTTTGTCAAATTTAATTCTACGATCTGCTTCAGAGTCAACCTATTGTAATCCATTCTTCTTGTGTCATCCTCTATACACAGATCAATCTATATATCCTTGAGGTGATGAACATTAGTGAAACTCCTCTTGATTTTATCATTCATACCTCAGTAGTCAAAGTGCTTCCTAGGTTTAAACTTTTTGAGTGTAATCTCTTGCAACTTTGTTTCCATGCACTTTGCCTTGGGCATGGTAATCAAAACATATTTTCCTATTTGAAGAGGTTTTTGTGTAGAGATATCAACCCCTACTTTATGCTAATTTGATGGATAAGCCTAAACTTCCATGAGATGCCATACGATCTCCATCAAGATGATTTGATATGTGGGGTAGTATGGAAGTTTTGATGGCTCATCATCAAAACAACCAACCATCATGTAATTAAAGGTTGGTACTATGGAAAAAAGAATCCATACTCATTCACCTTTTTGCAAGCTGCATCTAACACTTCTTTTCAGAAGTGTTTTATCAAACAAGAACATATAGTGTCCATAGAATGCATCTTGTACTCTCTTGTAGTGTACCCTACTAGGCTTTAGATTTGACTTCTCATAGTACTCCCAAAAAAGAACCAATGACATGTTTCCTTTAGTAGAAAGACTAGGGAAAGATCTGAGAGAAGCTTCAATATACACCAAGTAGGAGTTCATGTAGAAGGTGAGTGTGGTAGGAACCCAAGCCAGGTTTTCACACAAGGTGTCACTAATGAATTCTCACTAGAATATTTTCTTCTTGGATCTCACAATGAGTGAGATAAATTTATACATCCAAGTTTCAAAAACATTGGATTCTCTTAATCTCGTGATCTTGTTGAGAAGGGTAATCAAATCATTGATCTCTTCATGAAAATCAGTTTTGTGCATTTTAGGCCATCTAGATAAGCAAGTCCACTTGTTGAGAAGCTAATTTTCATTCATGAACTTGATACAATCCTATTTCTTATCATTCTGTTTCTTCAATTCTTTCTCCTTTGAGATATCTACATAAATAGGAGTAGGCAAAACCTTGAAGATTTTGACTATGGTTTCTCGATCCAACTTGATGATCACATTTCCATCATCTCTAATTGTTCTAGAGTTATAATCAAAGTGGGATGCACAAGACAATACAAATTTCAGCTCTAGGGAAGCTACTTGAAATGTAGAAACTAGATGAATATTTCTCTTAACAAGAATGGCCATATATGGCTTGGTAGATGTATTTATCCTCTGAATGAAGTTAGACATGTCTACATGCCCTATTTCTATATCCTATCTCTCATATAATGAAGAGGTAACTTGTGAAGATGAAATGGAATTCTGAGATAAATTTATACATCTAAGTTTCAAAAACATTGGATTCTCTTAATCTCATGATCTTGTTGAGAAGGGTAATCAAATCATTGATCTCTTCATGAAAATCAATTTTGTGCATTTTAGGCCATCTAGATAAGTAGGTCCACTTGTTGAGAAGCTAATTTTCATTCATGAACTTGATACAATCCTATTTCTTATCATTCTGTTTCTTCAATTCTTTCTCCTTTGAGATATCTACATAAATAGGAGTAGGCAAAACCTTGGAGATTTTGACTATGGTTTCTTGATCCAACTTGATGATCACATTTCCATCATCTCTAATTGTTCTAGAGTTATAATCAAAGTGGGATGCACAAGACAATACAAATTTCAGCTCTAGGGAAGCTACTTGAAATGTAGAAACCAGATGAATATTTCTTTGAACAAGAATGGCCATCTATAGCTTGGTAGATGTATTTATCCTCTGAATGAAGTTAGACATGCCAACATGCCCTATTTATATATCCTATCTCTCATATAATGAAGAGGTAACTTGTGAAGATGAAATGGAATTATGATACTTGTCATATTTATACTTCATCTTTTTCTTGTTGTCGGGAGAGACTGGCTCTCCTGACATAGAAAATGTAACTGTAGAAGAAGCTATGCCATGAAAGTTCTATACGTGAAGAACATCTTCTTGAGGCACTGGAGAATCCATAAAATAATCTTTTAATCTAGGACCTTGCAGATCTAGAGTGGTATATATGAAGGACATGAACAAAGGGTTTTGGGGGAAATTAAAACTTGAGGAAGAATGAGAAGAATCAACTTTTAGAAAGAGGGAAATGAACGATATATTTTTAGGATTTTTTGTGGGAATTACAAGTAGATAAAACATATGCATTTGGATGCAAAAATGGGAAGTTCAATTCCTAAATACATATATATATTAGGGAATGCAAATTTTTATTTTAATTGGGATTTTACAACCCAATTAGAAGTGCTTTTACTTGCATTCGAGATTTAAAATCTCATCTGTGAATTGGGGAAAACTTTTATTCTTTCTTGAGAAATACTTGTAGTCAGGTTTTAGAAACTTGATTGTAAGTGGGGAAATCCATATGCATGGGAAGATCAAATTTTGGCTCCTTGCAACCATATATAAAGAATGATGGACCAAATCTCAAAAACCAAAGCTAAAGACATTTGGAGGATCCATTTTAATCAAAATCACAACATTCAAACTATCAAAACAAAGAAAAATGAAGAATGTTATACAAAAACATTTATGATTTGAGAAATAAAGACCACAATGGCTGCAATATATACAAAATAAGACATGATTTGAGTAAATATCCAAACAAAACAACATACTTGGTAAAAACATGATGTTTTTACTTGAAGACAAAGAAAACTTAAATGCTCTCTCAAAAACACCTTCAACCAGATAAAAAAAGAAACCTAAAACTTTAAAAATAATTAAGAATCCTCGTGCACCAGCTTTGAGAAGGCCAATGGAAGAGATTGAAATCAAATAGAAATTAAAAAAAACTCCATCCATGAATGCATCTCTGATCATCCTCAATGCGTTTGGATAAATGGCAGAATTCGAGAGACAAATTTGCAACAAAAATCTCTAGCTAAGGTTGTTTACTGCTATGATTCATGTTTGCAATAGCATAGCCTTTAATTTTTGGGTTCTACAAACCTAGACATGAGATTTGATGTGTTTATTTCATAGCTAAAATCATAATTATAGGTGTTCAAGCATAAATCACATTTTCCAGCACTTTTTACAAGTCGGGTTTCAATTTTTTGATGAATAGTGCCTTTTCTATTAATTGAATATAAAAGTTACATATTCACAAAAAAGGGGTCGGGGGACATAAAAATCACCCCACTAGAGTCCACATGGTAGAAGCTAGATCTAGCAACAGAAACTAGAAACTATTCATAAAAAAAAGCATAAAGCCATCATGCTGCGAGAGTAGTGCCAACAGATGGAGGAGGATCTTTATCATCAGAACCCCAAACATCATTGGGATTGACAAGAGGGTTGAGAATTGACCAACCATCATCTTCAACATCTTTTTCCTTCTCTTTTTCCTGAGGTAGAGAAATAGCCAAAGCCAGGTGGGGGAACTTGGAGGAGGTGGTCGGAGGCTAATAAAAGCCACAACAAGCAACAAGAGCAATAGGAGGGGATTGAGCTAGATTTGGAGACCACCCAGAGGGATGATGAGGTGGAGAAGCTGAGCAGCACCGCTAACCACGTCACCACCTCTAGGAGAGTGGTGGCAGGGAGCCTGCGACCACGGAGTATGGGAGCAGTGGGTCGAAGAGTTGCACCCACGGCAATGCCCCCTAGGCGGGGTACCTTCTGTAGAAATTGAATCAGGAGGAACCCGAGAAATTGTTCATGGAGCATTTCCCCAATGATTGAGAAACTCCTAAAGGTGAGCCACCTCTAGAGCCACTTTATTAGCTTGAACCTGAATCGACATCATTACATTGTTACATATGTAAGCTTTATTATACAAAGCGACATTAATATCAAGAAAGTTGTCAGAAAAGAGAACATCATTCCTATCTTTCCACAAAGTGAACAAAATATCCATCCTGAAAGTATGCCAAATCTAGGTAAACTTGGAAGGGAACTTTGGAGAATCTCCTAGAACAATCATATGCCAAGAGAAAGGCTCAAGCCTAAAAGGTTTGAAAAATTCATGAATCCACTGCCAATACGATTGAGTTGTCTTACAAAACTAGAAGATGTGCAAAAAGGTTTTAGGGTAACCACAAAAGGGACACTAAGGGTTATGAACACCTAGATGTTTGAGCCTAGGACCCATAGGAAGCCCTTGGAAGAGTAAACACGAAGAAAAGAGGGCCATCTTGGGCTCTGTAATGGCAGACCAAATGGTCTAGAAATGAGAGCTCCAGTGGTACATGGAAGAATGCAAATTCCATCTCTAATTAAGAATGTCCACTGTGGGAAGATGGGGAGATAGCCACCAGTAGCCCAAATTAGGCTTGTAATTGCTGAAAGGAGTGGCATGATACCACTTACAATCCTTCCACCAAGGTTGAACAAATTGAACACCAAGCTTATGAAGAAAATGATTAGGAATGGCAGAAACCAACAGATCAAAAGTCTAATGATCCGGACGCGCCATGCGATACTGAACCTGCATGTCGTCCCAAGAGTGGAGGCTCGTAGTGACCTTGGAGAAGAGGTCCTTAGGAGTTCGGATGCCACGTTTGAAAAAATGTAGAGTACTGTCTCCTTGAGTCTTAGCAAGAGGAATACCTTGAATGGAAAACATCGCAGACCACCAGAGGTTTTGCTAATTTAAAGAAATACCATTGTGAAAGCCATCACCATCCCACTGAAGCCAAGGCTTAATAGTTTCCCAGGCTTTACATATTCTCTTAATGATGAAAGTGCCCTAGATCTGAATAGGCTCCCTCATAATAAGAAGAGTCTAAAAGCCAATTCCCTTCCAAGTAGGCCTGTGGATAGGGTAGCCTAAAGAAATACAATGCCTAACAAGGATTTTCTAGGTGTCATCACCAGTGAGAGCATGAATAATCCACTTTGCACAAAGAGCATGCCCTTGTTTCTGAGTGGCAAGAAGACAAAGGCCACTAGAATCTCTGTGGAGACAACAATACTCCCAATAAACTCTATTAAACCCATGACCATCGGCTCCTAAAGCCCAGAGGAAGTCTCTAAGAAGGCACTCTAGCTTTAGGTAGGAAGTTTTAGAGGGAGCCTAGCAAGAAGAATAGTAAACATGGGTAGCAGCCAGAACCTTAGAACAAATCTAGAATTTCCCTGTAAGAGATAGGGGTTTAGAGATCCAATACTGAAGCTTCTTCTCAATCTTAGCAATCACATCATTCCATAAATCCATAGGAGAGCCATGAAAGGCAAAGGGAATTCCCAAGAAGTAGAAAACTTCCCCATGTTGAACCCATTTCCAATCAAACTTAGCAAGCTAGGGAGGGGTAGGCAGGAAAGATTGTTTGTAGAAGAGAGTTTTGTACCATTGAATAGCAGACCCAGAGGCCTGACAAAAAGTATCCAAGCATTGTAAGGCATTAGAAATATTATCCTCATCCTCAAGGAGAGTGAGAAAGGAGTCATCAACAAAGTGACCATTAACAAGCTGAGAAGGAGAATCAGGAAGAGAAATACCATGAAATAATCTAGAGGAGGCAGAGTTGGCAAGAAGGTACCCAAAGCCTTCAGTAGCAAGCACATATAACGCAAGGGCCAAGGGGAAACCCTGGTGAATGGACCTGAAAATCCCAAAGGTGTCAGACTGGGTTTCATTGATAGTAATGCAAGCAGAGGCATCACCAAAGAGCATTTCCACATACTATGAAAAAATGGGACCAAAGCCAATGGCTTGCAGCATAGAAAGAATGAAAGGTCATTCAATGCGATCATAAGCTTTGGCAAAATCAATTTTAAGAAACAACATAGGTTGTTTGGATTGACGAACCCATTCCATCCCTTCCCAAACAACAATAATATTGTCAAGGATATATCTGGACTTGATGAAACCAGATTGCTCAGGGCAGACAATGAGTGGAAGGAGATGTCTTATTTTGAGAGCTAAAGCCTTAGCAATGATCTTGTAGGAGACATTCAAAAAAGTGATGGGCCTCCAATTGTAGATATCTTCAGGGTCACCTACTTTAGGTATGAACATTCCCTTTATTTATGATAGCACCCAAACTTTTATTATGGTAGGCCTCTAGATAAACTTTATGCAGATCAGGACCTATAGCATCCCACAAATGCTTGTAAAACTCACAAGGAAATCCATCACACCCTGGAGACTTTTCATCTACCATAGAAGAGATAGCCTCTATAAGGTCACTAATAGTGAGAAGTTTCTCACAGAAGGCTCGCTACTCGATTGCTAGGTGGTTTGGAGTAACAGAAATACACGCCTTGAGAGCATCCTCCCGAGCAGCAGAATTTCCCTGAGAAGCAAACACTTTTTCATAGTGTTGAACAAAATCTTGAAGAATATCAGGAAGCTCTGAAAGGGTTTCATAACCTTGTTTGATTTTTTTAATACCAGATTTGGTATGACGAGCTCTGAGATTGTGGAAAAATGCTTTAGAAGCTTTGTCACCCACCTATAGCCAATGGAGGCGAGCTTTGATTTGAGCTCCCCAAGTAGCATAATTATCTACGATTTGCTTCTCATGGTGAAGTTGAGCAAGCTTAAGCTGAAGCTCAGTGTCAAAGGGATTAAGAGAAATGGCATCAGAAGCTTTGCGAAGAGCTTTGGTGTTGTCTTCATAGGCACATTTCCTATAGCAAGCTAACTGACGGCTGTAAATGTGGAGAAATCTGGCAGTATAGGTGATGGCATCATTCCACCACTGGATCCAACCAGTGTTTCTGTGGGGCCAAGGATTTGAATTCTAGACATGAAGAATGTGAGCAATGGTGGAAGCATGCTTCAACACAGACATGTTAAGAAAAAATTGAGTACAAGAAGCAACATGTTAAGAAAAAATTAAGTACAAGACGTGTTAAGAAAAAAAAAATTCATTGCAAGTTAAAAACAAATTGTAATTGGAATATAAAATCCCAATTACAACTTCATGAAACTTCAAAAATGTTTTAACCTAGATGCCTAATATAATTGTGTTTTATAATGGGCTTTGCAAGTTTAGAAACAATTATATTTGGGTCCTTAAAATCCAACATCGGGATTTTTACTATCTATTGCAAGTATTTTAAAACAAAATGCAAATAACTTGTAATTCATGCTTATACTTACATCAGGAATTTTACCATACATTACACATGATTTTAGAAATAATACTTTACATGCAATCGAGTTATAAAATCATGATTGCAAGTAGTAAAAACAAAGAACATTTAAATACATTACTTGTAATCAAGGTTTTAAAACCCGATTGTAAGTTTTATTTACCTGTATTTTTATCTAAATATTGAGCCCAAATAGTTAAGTCAAGTTTCACTTCATGCTTTACAAGTAGCATGCTTTAATAGGTCCAAAGAATATCACTTGCAATTGGGATTTAAAACCCTGATTACAAGTAACATATTCTTCATTTTTTCTTTAAATAAAGTATGTATTTAAACTCGCAAAGGCTCAAAAACTTCAAAATTGAAAAGATGAAAGATCTAAGACACAAAGTAAGACAAAAAAAATCAAATCAAGAAAGAAAAATCAATCAAAAACTCAAAATTTTCACAAATCAAGTGCTTGCAATCAAAAAAATTAAACCCAAAGTTTGCACGATGACTAAAAAAACTCGAGGAAAATATCAAAAAATGACATCTAAAGGACAAGAAACTAAGGTTGAATCAAGGTATGATTGATTTCCTTTGAGAAACGCCTTCAAAATGCCTACCTTAGAAAAATAAACTACAAATTTATGAGAACTTTTATAGTGTTGTCTAAAATTTGCAAATTCAAAATTATGGACAACAGTATCATCCTAAAAAGTTAGTACCCAAAATTGGATGCTTTGTTAGGCCCCATTTTTTTTATTTTGAGGTCTAATGTCCATTATGCTTGATCCTATAAACCTAAATCCTCTTTTCCCACTTATTTTTCACCATCCCAACACCCACTTTAAATCTAGGATCAAAATCCTAGGTATAGAATGGATCAACCATTATGTTGAGGTACAAAATGGCTTAGTTGTTCTATACTTGAGGTTTTGGGCCCAAATTTGGCCCAGAGCCTATATCGGGGTGTTAATTAGAAAAAAGATCATCTGGTCAACCTATATTATTTATGAATCATGAAATTATGGATAACATATATAAACACCCTATCTCTCCTCATTTTGTAATCAATAACAATCTTGGAGTATTTGCGATCAATTTTTCAACAACAATTGGATTCAAGATTTCAAAGGAAAGCATCCAAGATTTAGTTTCTCTAATTTATTTAAGTCAAATCCAATGAAATTTTATATATTGAAGCATGTTTCTCTCCCATGATGTCCAAGTAGAGGAGTTATCAATCAAGCAAGAAAATCCTTCCTTCCATCCATAATCATCTCTCCTTGATTGCAAGCAATTATCCAACATATCTACATTGAAGATCTAGGAGTGACATTCATAGATCCATGGATTTGTGAGGGCATCCTTGATTCCCATTCTACATCTAAAGGTCAACTCCTTGATTCCAAGCACATTTAAGCATCTTCATGGGTATGAGTGATTCCAACATCTGTCCATGAGGATTTATGCAAGGTGAATCAAATATTTACCTTTTTACATACTTTCCTTTCATTTATAAGGTTGATTCCTAAATGAGGGTTTGACCAAGGCAAACCCCTTTTACACAATCCTTTCCCTATTTTTTTATGTGTAGGAATAGGCTACAGAGTTTTTAGAAAGTTTTTGGGAAGATTGGGAATAGTTAGAGCATATTTGAAAGTTTTGGGAAGAAACCTAGGGTACAAAATGACTTATCTATTCCATACCTAGGTACAGATCATCTCATCCATTGTATACCCTCTAGAACAAGCTCAGATTTGGTTGGCAGATGGGTTATAGTGTCAGTATCTTAGAATAGTTGTTACAGGTACTTTAGGGACTCCGTCCATTTGTTATTAAGATTTGAAGTAGCATATTTTATATTTTATTTATAAGTTGATTTAGAACTTTCCCTACTCTACATTTTTGTCCTTATTATCATTTCCCATTTCAAAACTACATATTTAGTGAAGGATCGCTATCCCATTTAGCACTTAGGTCATCACTTGAGCCTATTGGGGCATCTTAGGTCATCATTTAACACTTAGTTCATCACTTGAGCCTATTGGTTTGCACATATTAATTTATATGAATTTAGATTGTTATCTATTGTGTAATCTAGGGTTTTCATTTAATCATTTTATTAATTTATTAAATTATAGGTTAGTGGTTCCAAATACAAATATAGGATCTTGTGATTGGTTTTGTTAGTAGAGAATGGTATATTCTTGAAGAAAAGAGAATATCATCTTCCTTATTCTAATGAGCATATTTTGATCTTGGTTGTTGAATTTGGTCTAGGTCCTAAAAGGTGCCTAGAATCCATTTTTGTGATGGTGTTTAGGTCCTACATCTCCTAGTTTTATTAATCATTGCATACCTTTTTTCATGACATCAAGGTATTCATTAAACTATTAACTCTTCCTAATAGGAGCACATGTGTCAATCAAAAACATTTTATCTTCTAAATAGTTGTTTTCATTTAATTTTCAACTCATAAGTTGTAAAAATAAAACACGGGTGCCTAAGTGTGGATCCATATCCTTTAAGCATACATAGTTGCACATACAAGACACTTAAGCCACTCTTTTTTATCATTTTATGCTTGATTTTTTCCCTTATTTTAGTGAGATTTTTTCCCTTATTTTATCATAAAAATGGAGTCCACTTGTTGGTTTGAGCTTTCAAGCAAGTCTCCACCCTCTTAAAAATTTTCAGCTTATGTAGATGAAACATATCCTAGTTGGTGAGATAATTCAATATTCTTGTGTCCTTGTTGACTTACATATTTTAGATGCATTCCTATGTTATGAAATATTTTATTTGGATTTAGTTTGATGCTTTCTCATTCATTTGATAAGTTTTTCCATGATTTTAGTTTGAGGGGTCTTATATGCACAAATGTACTTCATTGTTTCATTTGATTCCCTGGCTTACATCCAAATATGATCTCAATAATATAATATTTTTTATAAAGTATTTGACTCCATGTTATGACAATTTGATGATTTTAGGTATGTGATTTTTTGTGTCTCTAAGGATACAATTTTTGAGGCAATATTTGGGGGACAAAATAATATTTGGGTACTTTGGAGGGAAAAAAACTCGTTGTCATTTTCATAGTGGGAAAAAACTTACACATCGACTGCTCATTTGCCAAAATTAGAGCAATTGACTGATGAACTACAACTGATTGAGAACCTGATTGATGAAGTACGAGTGACTAGAGATCACCGAGCACTAAAGTGTTATGTAAGATAATTGAATCAGTCATTATGTTGTCATTGATGTCAACTAATCTTGATAGTACTTATCATGGTAGTTGCAAATATCTAAACATCTATAAGAGAGGAGAAAAGATGAAGAACTGAAATATCTACATGGAGGAAGATGGCTATGACTTCATATTGTTAACTTATTGATTAGTCTATGACTTCATATTGTTGACTTGATTATATTGCGTTAATCTATTATGAAGATAGAAGCAAAATGTTACAAAGCAGTGTGGTCGGTTAATGAAGCATTCCAGTAAACACTGAGCCAGTGTAGTGTATATTGAGTGACAGTATCAACGGAGCTTGTGTTCACCGACGTATTTCTTTGTTAACCAAGTATGGACAAAAGAACTAAATGATTAGTTTAGCCAACAAAATTGATGAGTTGTAAAGTGTATGATTACGAGGTGGAAAGATAAAGTTTGTTGTGAGATCTACGGCTAACAAAATTTGAAGAAGATCTAAAGGATGGAATTGAAATGTGTTACTAACACAATTGTCGAGGAAGGTTAAGCAGAAAAATCTGATGGATGAAAAGAAAATGGTTTACTTATCTATTTAAGAGACTAGGGTTTCATAGTGAAACTTATGCTGAAAGGAGACTGCAGTGATATCGTGTGAACAAGATTCATGCATTCCTGATCATACTAGTTGAAGAAGAACCAAAATGCAGAACAATATCGAGCGTCAGAAAGCTTTACCGAGGGACAGTAAGTTATTGAATGTTGATGAACTAAATATAAATATTGATCAGAGGATTGTATGGACTTAGAATAGATCTGAATATATACAAATCAAGTTGTATTGTAATAAGATCACCTACTGTTTCAGTTTAACCATTGTAAATAGATAAAATCTCTTAACCGAGTGGACTTGAAAGACTTATCATGTCATTCATAGAATGTACATTATTATCCTGTCAACCCCATAGTGAATTCTGGTTGGATGATAACTGTTAGTGTTAAATCCTCTAACAAGGTCACACCTTACAGTGTGTTTTGTAACCTTTAACAGGGTTGGCTCTTCACCGAGCTCACTTCAGAAGAGTGAAAAGTTTTTGGGTTACCGGTCCCAGGTGGTTTTTCCCTTTGCAGGGTTTCCATGTTAAATCTTTTGTGTTATGTGTTTATGTGGTGATTGTTTGGATATCATACTTTACATGTTGCATATTTGATTTGGTCGGTAATCACTTTGAGCAATTAATTGGCAATCGGTAATTACGTAGACAGTTAGTATTTTATGTTTACCGAGTTGCAGAATTAGCTAAATTTGTTTTAAGTGGTACATTTTGTATTTGGGACTCTGGATAATTGATTCACCCCCCTCTCAGTTATTCTAACAATTGGTATCAGAGCATATTGGTTGCTTGGAACAGATTTTTAAGGACTTTAGCAAAAAGATCACAAAATGTATAAGAGGGAAGTGCCAAAGCTGAATAAGGATAACTTTACAATATGGAAAAGCCGAATGAGACTTCATATATCTAGGATTGGGAATTCTGCCCTCACCCTATTGGATAATGGCTACTTAGCACCGCCTACAGGACCTTTGACTCTTGATCAATTGAGAGATAGACATGAGCATAATGTTACTATGATGGAGATTGTTGCTGCTCTATCAGATGTCGAGTTTGAAGATGTCAAGGACTACCTTACTTCAAAGGAAATGTGGGATAAAATTATTCAAGTTTATAGTGGTGATATAAATGTCAGAAGAGTGAGAGCTGAAATATTAAGAGGAAGATTCGATGATATGAAAATGAAAGAAGGAGAAAATATATTGCGGTATACAAACTGAATAAAGGAGGTAGTTAATGCTATCAAAGGATCTGGTGGTGTCATTAATGAAGATACAGTGGTAAGAAAAATTCTAAGGACTTTATTGCATGTTTATGCAATCAGAATATCTGCAATACATGAAAATAGGTTGGCACCTAACAGTACTCTCACTCTTGATAATTTGATTGGTAAGCTAACAACTTTTGAACTAAACAACTATGATAATAGTGTTGTACCACCTGTTGAGTCTACTTTCATGACTTCTCTAAGGATCGATAAGTCTAGTAGCAGATGTAATAATGATGATAATGATAGTAATACTGATGATGAGCTTGATGAGCTTGAAGCTCTTATGGCTAGGAGGCTACCTAAAGGTAAAGGTAGATATAGAGGTAAATTACCTTTAGCATGTTTTAACTACAAATAAGTTGGTCATATTGCTACTAGATGCCCGAACAAGAAAGAAGATGATAGAAACAAGGATCGATCTAGTGAAGGAAGCTATGGGAGGAGAAACAATAGAAGTTACCAAAACTACAACAGAGATAACCGAGACAACAATGATAAAGGAAAAAAGGTATGTTACATTGTTGAAGAGAATGATACCGAGACAGACATAGATGATGATGTTGAAGTAGTTTTTGTTGCAATGAAGGATGATTCTGAGGAAGAAGAAAGGTACGTAGAGACAAAATTCATTTCTAAGGTTAATAAAAATGATACATGGATCATTGATAATGGTTGTACCCATCACATGACTGGTGATGAAGAAAAATTTGATCATCTTGAGCAATATAATGGAGGATCTATAAAAATGGGTAATGATACACCTTGTATGGTTAGAGGAAAGGGATCTTTACTGATAAATGATAAAATCAAATGTGATAATGCTTATTGGGTAGAAGAACTAAATTATAATTTGCTAAGTGTGGCACAGCTTAACAACTCAGGTCACTGAGTAGCTTTTGAGAGCAAAAAGGTAAAGATATTTGTTGATGGAGGAAAATTTGTTGGAATAGGAGCACAAACGAAAGGTAACTTATTTTATCTTGACAATGATAGTCTTCCTTTTTATTAATGCAAAATGAGGACGCATGGTTGTGCCATAAAAGGTTATGTCATGTAAACTTTGATAACATGATTAAAATCAGTAGAAAGAAAAAGGTTAGAGGTCTGCCTAGCCTAGCAAAGCCGGATCATGTTATGTGTCATGAATGTCAAAAGGGTAAAATGACAAAATCTAGTTTTAAGAGTAAAGACTATTCAACAAAGAGAATTTTGGAGCTAGTTCACACCGACCTATGTGGTCCCATGAGAACACAGAGCTATTATGGAGATAGATATTTCATTTTGTTTGTTGATTATTACACTAGATTAATGACTGTGATGTTTTAAAAGAGAAATCAGAGGCATTTAAGATGTTTAAATGGTATAAAGAAAAGGTAGAGAAAGAAACCAGGAAGGAACTAAAATGCTTTAGATCTGACAGAGGTGGTGAATTTATTTTTGATGAATTTACTAACTATTGTAATGAGCATGGAATAAAAAGATAGGTTTTTGCACCGAGAACACCTCAGCAGAATGGGATTGCTGAAAAGAGGAATAGATCAATTATTGATTGTGCAAGGACACTAATGTTGCAAAAGAATATTTCTCAGACATATTGGAGAGAAGCAATTAGCATAGTTGTTTATGTTCTGAATAGATTACAATTGAAGAAGGACACAAACAAAACACCCTATGAGCTATGGTTTGGTCACAAACCGACTGTAAGTTACTTCAAAACTTTTGGTAGCAAATGTTTTGTTTTGAAAGATGAAAGAAATGGAAATTTTGACTCCAAAGGGGATGAAGGGATATTTCTTGGATATTCCACTAAAAGAAAAGCCTATAAGTGTCTAAATAAAGTTACAAATAAAATGATTGAAAGTACTAATGTCAAGGTTGATGAATTTGATACTAAGAATAGTGAAGAAAGCACTAGGGAGCTGGAAGACTATGGTAGATTCACTTACATTAAACAACCTGAGTACCTACCGAAGCCACAAACTGTGTCAACTAGTCATCAGGAAAACAACATCGAGGAATAGAAAAGAGAAACTGACAATCAGGAAAGACCTACCGAGCAAGCACATGAACCTAAATAGGATGAAAAACAAAGAAGAGATCAAGTACTGGCTAGATCTTCAGAAGACATCATCCTGAGAACCAAATCATTGGTGACAAGCAAGCTAGCATGATGACAAGAAGTAAGTTAAGACAAGGTACATGCTTAGTTTGTGAGTTTGAACTGAAAAATTTTAAGGTTGTTGGACTACAACTGATTTGGAATCTGATTGAAGAATCTCTGATTAAAGATCACTAAGGAGTTGTTGATTAGATATGTAATATGATTAAATTAGTATTATGTTGTCATTGATGTCAACTAGTTTGACAACACTTATCTTGTAAGTTACTATACCAAGACATCTGAAGAAAGGTGAAAGAGATGAAGAACAGAGAAATCTACATGGGAAAGATGTACATGATAGATGAGGATAAGGAACACATTGAGTAACTTTTTGATGAGTCTATGACTTGATGATATTGACTCTATTATGTTGCATTCATCTATGATGAAGTATAGAGTTGAAAGACACAAAGCAATGTTGTCGGTAAATGAAGCAATTCTAGTATACACCGACGGAGTGTAGTGTATACCAACCACAGTATTAATCGAGCAGTGTTCACCGATGCATTTCTTTTTTAACCGAGTGAAACAAAATGAATTAAAAGATTAGTTTAGCCAATAAGATTGATGAGCTAGCAAGAGTATAACATCGAGGTAACGGATAATTTTTGTTACACAGATCGACGGCTAATGAAATTCAGGAAAGATCTAAAGGATGAGAATCAAAAATGTTATTGACACAAGTGGCCAAAAAGTTTGAAGCGGCAAAATCTATGAATGTAGTTAAGTGGCAAAATCTGATGGTGGAGAAGAAAATGATTTACTTGTCTATATAAGAGAACAAAATTTCTTTATGAAAAGATGTCAGAAGAAGTAGAAGCTACAGGAATATCGTGTGAGCAAGGTTTTCATGCATTCTGATCATACTGGTTAAGTAAGAACCGAGCTGCAGAATAATTATTGAGCTACAAAGAGTAATTACCAATGGACAGTAAGTTGATACAGTATTGAATCTGAAGTGAAATATTGATCAGAAGAATTTGTTTGGACTAAATATTAATCTGTAATCTACAATTGAAGTTGTATTAAGGAAGATCAATTACTAGTACATATTTAACCATTGTATACAGTCAAAATCTCTTAACCAAGTGGACTCTAAAAGTCCTATTATGTATCATTCATAGAATGAACATTGTTATCTTGTCAACCCCATAGTGAATGCTGGTTGGACGATAACTTCTAGTCTAAAATCCTCTAACAAGGTCACACCTGATAGTGTGTTTGTAAACCTTTAATAGGGTTGGGTCTTAACCGACCTCACTTCAGAAGAGTGAACAATTTTTGGGTTGCCGGTCCCAGGTGGTTTTTCCCTTTACAGGGTTTCCACGTTAAATATCTTATGTTATGTGTTGATTGTGATATTTGTTTGTTATCATTCTTTACATGTTACATGTTAGATCTGATCAGTAACTATTATGTATTAGACTGGTAATCGGTAAAAGCACAGACAGTGAAATTTTTCATTGTTTACCAACGAGTAGAAATTCTAGAAGTTGTTTTGAATTATACATTTTGTTTTGGGACACTAGATAGCTGATTCACCCCCCTCTCAATTATTCTAACAATTGGTATCAGAGCGCTGGTTGCTTAGAATGAAATTTTAAGGACTTAAGCACAAAGGTCTCAAGATGTATAAGAGGGAAGTACCGAAACTAAACAAAGAGAAGTTCATAGTATGGCAAAGCAGAATGAAGCTACACATATCTGGAATTGGGAACTCTGTAATAGATCTGATGGAGAATGGCTACATACAACCGCCCACTGGTCCCTTAACTCTTGATCAATTGAAAGACAAGCATGAACATAATGTTACTATGATGGAACTTGTTGTTGCCTGTACCAATGCTGAATTTGAAGATATTAAGACATGCACGACTGCCAAAGCAATGTGGGATAAATTAACACAAATATACAGTGGAGATCTGAATGTCAAAAGAGACCGAGCTGAAAGTCTGAGAGGCAAATTTGATGATATGAGAATGAAAGAAGGTGAGAACATTGTCCAATATTCAAATAGACTCAAAGAGGTGGTGCATGCTATTAGAGCATCTGATGGAGTAATTAATGATGAAATAGTGATAAGCAAGATTCTCAGAACTTTGCTACCAGTTTATGCAATCAGGATTTCTGCAATTCATGAAACAAGAGCTACATCCAACCTTACTCTTGACACTCTGATTGGTAAACTTACAACCTTTGAATTAAACAACTTTGATAATAGTGTTGTTCCTTCTATTGAATCCACTTTCATGTCTTCTTTGAAGATTGGAAAGTCTAGCAGGAATAGTAAGAATTGTGATAGTGATGACAATACCAATGATGAACTTGATGAGCTTGAAGCTCTTATGGCCAGAAGATTTCCCAAAGGAAAAGGAAGGTATAGGGGTAAGTTACCTTTGGCATGCTTTAATTGTAAAGAAGTTAGTCACATCACTGCTAGATGTCCTCAGAAGAAAGATGATGATAGATCCAAAGACCAATCTGAAGGAAGCTATGGGAGAAGAGTCAATAGAGGCTACCAACACAACAACAGAGACAATCAAGATGAAAAAGGAAAAAAGGTATGTTACATAGCCAAAGATATTGAAACTAAATCTGATTCTGATGATGATATAGAAGTTGTATTTGCTGCTATGAAAGATGACTCAGAAGAAGAGAAACATGAAGAGACAGCACTGATCTCTAAAGTAAGTAGAAATGATACATGGATCATAGACAATGGTTATACACATCATATGACCGATGATGTAGAGAAGTTTGATCATCTTGTTGAATATAATGGAGGATCTGTGAGAATGGGAAATGATGCACCTTGTATGGTAAGAGGTAAAGGCTCACTGATGATCAATGACAGATTACAATGTGAAAATGCATACTGGGTAGATGGATTGAACTATAATCTATTAAGTGTGGCTCAGCTAAACAATTCAGGCCACCGACTAGCTTTTGAGAGCAAAAAGGTGAAGATCTATGATGATGGAGGAAGAGTTGTCAGAACTGGTACACAATCTAGATGTAATCTATTCTATCTTGATATGGATCAATCTTCTTGTTTGTTAATAAAGGATGAAGATGCTTGGTTGTGGGACAAAAGGTTATGCCATGTGAACTTTGACAACATGATCAAGATTAGTAGAAAGAAAAGAGTTAGAGGATTGCCCAACTTGACAAAACCTAATCATGCCATGTGCCATGAATGTTAGAAAGGTAAGATGACTAAGTCTAGTTTTAAAAGCAAAGACTATTCAACAAAGAAGATACTTGAGTTGGTTCATACCAATCTATGTGGTCCTATGAGAACTCAGAGCTCTTATGGTGATAGATATTTTATTCTTTTTGTTGATGACTATACTAGACTGATGACTATTATGTTCCTGAAAGAGAAATATGAAGCTTTCAAAATGTTTAAGTGGTATAAAGCTAAGGTAGAGAAAGAAACTAGAAAGGAAATAAAATGCTTAAGATCTGATAGAGGAGGTGAATTTATCTCTGATGAATTTACTAATTTTTGTAATGAGCATGGAATCAAAAGATAGGTATCTGCACCGAGGACACCTCAGTAAAATGGCATTGCTAAAAGGAGGAACAGGTCTATAATTGACTATGCTAGAACATTAATGATATAGAAGAATGTTTCTTAGACATATTGGAGGGAAGCTATCAGTCAATCTGTGTATGTTCTTAACCGAGTACAACTGAAGGACTCCATCCGAACACTTTATGAACTATGGTTGGACACAAACCTACTGTAAGTTATTTCAGAATTTTTGGAAGTAAATGCTTTATTTTGAAAGATGAGAGAAATGGAAAATTTGATTCTAAAGGAGATGAAGGGATATTTCTGGGATATTCCACTACAAGTAAAGCATATAAATGTTTGAATAAGGTTACAAATAAGATAGTTGAAAGTACTAATGTGCGTGTTGATGAGTTTGATGACAAGTACACAAAGGAAAGTACAAAGGAACCAAAAGATTATGGTAGATTCACTTACATTGAACATCTAGAGTATCTACCAACACTGCAAGCTATAACAACCGGTTAGCAGGGAAACAATGCAGGACAATAGGAAACACAAACCGATCGATGAGATGGAGCTACCGAGCAAGGAAATGACCCTGAGCAGGATGAGCAAGAAAGGAGAAATCAAGTTTTGGCTATTTTTGTCAGAAGACATCATCCTGAGACACAAATCATTGGAGATAGACATGCTGGAATGCAAACTAGAAGCAAAACAAGACAAGGTGTATGTTTAGTTTGTGAATTTGAACCTAAAACTGTGAAAGTTGCATTAGAGAATGAAGAATGGGTTAATGCAATGAAGGAGGAAATAGAGCAAATAGAGAAGAACAAAACCTGGTCCTTAGTACCCTGACCAAAAGATAAGAATGTTATTGGTACTAAGTGGATATACAGGAATAAATTGAATGAAAATGGTGAAGTCACAAGAAATAAAGCTAGATTGGTATGCAAGGGATATGCGTAGGAAGAAGGCATTGACTATGGCGAAACATTTGCACCTGTTGCTAGACGGGAAGGAGTCAGAATGCTACTTGCATATGCTGCACACAAGAAATTAAAAGTTTATCAAATGGATGTGAAGTCAGCATTTTTAAATGGTATACTTGAAGAATAGGTCTACATCGAACAACCTGAAGGATTTGTTGATCCCGACAATAAAGACATGGTATGTAGATTACATAAAGCTTTATATGGATTGAAGCAAGCACCAAGAGCATGGTATGAAAGACTGCATACTTACTTGTTAAGTATTGGATTTGTAAGAACAAGTGAAAACATCAATCTGTATGTGAAAGGTGATACTGATGACACTATTATCATTGCTGAAATATTTGTTGATGACATTGTTTTTCACTAGTACATTTTACCCTAAATTTTGACTAAAAATTTTGACCATCAAATAAAAATATTTAGTTGGTCGCATTAAAGAAGGAAAAAATTTGTTTTTTTTTTTAAAACATGCCCGTGTTGGTCTCAATTTCGACCAAAACGGTATTGGTCAAAATTGAGACCAACGCAGGATAACATAAAGTTTTAAAAAAAGGCAAACACTTCATTTTGTTATTTCATTTCACCGAAAGGAGCTTTCACAGGGACCAAACCACAGGCTTTCACAGTGACCAAACCGTGGGCTTTTGGTAAAGTCATTGCTTAGAGGGTTTTGACTGTCTTTTGGGTGCTCGACGTAGTCACAGGTATTTCTCTATTCCACAGTTTAGATTCATTACTTCTTTACACTCGAGCCATTCAGCATTCTCTATATCTAGTTGCTCATTATGATGAAGTTCAGTATTTGCTTTTCTATTAGAGTTCATCATCCAAATGATGATTCAATGCTCACATCTACCCACTTAGGGCATCAATTTTGAAGCAGCCGGATTCATCCCACAATCTGAACATTTGTTTTATTAAAGTCCATGACCTTGACTTGGTTTTCTCCCAATGATATTTGAATTTCAATGGGGAAGACACAAGTCAAGGTCCATTTTACTTTGACAGAGGTGGCTATGAAATCTCTGAGCCGTTCTGCCCATGAACTGATAATATCAAACAATGAACAAAATAAACCCATTTTCTTCCAACCGAACCCGTGTGTATACAAAACAAATTGAAACATTGTAGTTAACTATTACACAACCGGGTTTTACATCTATTTTTCCCACAATGGTTGGGTCGACAATAAACAGGGATAAACTATCGACTATTCATTAACAATGTTCAAAAGACATTACCAATCAATAATTTGAATGGCTATCAACCCACATAAATACCTTCGAAACATAATTGAAACAAACAAAAGACAAAACCCGTGCCCAGAATATCTTTTGATTTTTTCCTTTTTATTAATTGTTGCTTCCAAAATCTTGTCCCCAATCCGTGATTGGATCATGGTTTTAAACATGCACAACTTCGGTTCCCAAAATAGTTGAGACCGATGTGCAACAGTTTTTGCTGTTAAAGGCATAACAAAAGTTTAGGAAAAACTTAATCCCCTCAAAAAAATTGAAGGAAACTTAAACCCGAAAATGAAAAAAAAAACATAGCAGTCCCGTGGACCACACTAGCCAATTGGCAGTTGAAATGTATTTGACGTGGCGCAAAGCCTCGGCTGTGCAAACTACAAATATGCTTTCCAATGCACCTGATTTATTCAAATCGCACTCAGACCATGAGAATAATGACATAGTATTAACTTATTAAGGTTATGTGGGACAGAGTTATCATTTCATGATTCTTTCTGGTCTGCACATGTTGATTTAGGGGAACAAGAAGATAGTTGCACAGCTTGGTTTCACATAGTCCTGTGCTACAGTGAGAAAGTCCCATTTTGACCCAAGCAGTAATTCAGTGACAAGGAGCTGCCACTGGAGGAGGGAATGGAGTATGAGGTAACCACCATTAAGAAAATAAATTGATGTGTGGAAGCTCTTGGTAGTTTAAAATTTAAACTTTTAAGATGAATAATGTTAAATTGTCCCATCTATGAGCATAATTATGTATAGATGAAAACTCAGTAGTTGCACAATACACATACTCAACAAATCATTATTATATAGTAAGTATTCATGGTCTGTTAAGGGTGCCTTTAAACAACAATAGAGTAGCACTGAGGCTATCTTACGTAGTGGTCACATTGAGAGGGCTTGCTACAAATTTTTCAGTAGTCACAAGATAATAACATAAAGGAGTAATTCTTAGCAAAATCCTCCAGTTGTTCATTCAATTTTCTGTTCAAGTATAGCATTATTAAGAATATGTTGTCAAGTTGACAACAAAGTTGTCAACTTGACCACTCAACAAAGTTTGGGTACTATTGCAAGAAGGTTTGATTTTGAGTCACACGGTTAAATATTTTTCCATGTGAAGTATTAAAGAACCACTTCTAATACAAAGGACAAACTGCACTAAAATTGCAATAAACCCATTGTTTGTGTGTTTGAAGTACATATCATCATCATTGAATCCATCATGTGCTAATTAGAATGGGATCAGTCCAGCACAAAACCGTCTCTTAAACCTAGTTTTCCAAACAAAATTTATAGAAAAATCTGTTCAACTTCTATACTACCTAGATATTTTGCACCTGTCCCAATACTTACATAAATTTCTTTACAATTCTTTACCAGTCTAATATAAGTTAGCAGTGATAAACTTACATGAGGATAATTCTACACTGGTCATAAAAGCATCTTAGAGTTTCTAAAATAACACAAATACAATAATGACTAAGTAAATGACATCCCAACCAGATCTAATTTGGATTATTTATTCCAATTGATTTTTCTTTATGTGAACTGCATATATTATATCCCTGTTTGATTTGGAAGAAATATCATAAATTGTAGTCTGTTGAAGTTGAAGAATTTATTTTAATCTATGTTTATTATAAGCAATTGATTTTGCAAGTGTTTAAAGTTGTATCTAAATGTGAGGTTCCAAATATTAAGTATGATTGTTTTTTCCCAATTTAGGATCTTTTCACCAAACAATCTTAATGGAACATAACCACCAGACCTTGGTGACCAAGTTGGAACAACTGTAAGTTTGGTGTATTACACCCTGAAACTACTATTTTGAAATATAACAATGAACAAACATAGGCTTCATAAGATTTGTGCACACAGTTATTCTCATATTGATATTTTATTCTTTATATTTGGTGCTTCCTTTCATCTGTGAATATTAAAATTACATGTCTAGCACACTTTGAATAAAATTGTATCCTTCGTTTGAGAAGGAATTCTATCATCTAAGCCAAGTGTTTAATGTTTGAACTTTTGAATGTCTTAGTTACATACCATCTGATTAGTAGGTCCAAATAAAATGCCCCATGAAGCCCATAAATAATATTAATTGCAAACAATATTCATCTTGTAAGAACACAAAATGTTAGTTTCATGGACATTCCAGTCTTGGATATGATCTGTTCAATATTAGGAAGGAATGGGTTAATATGACATGACTCCAAACAAGAAATGACAAAAGTGCAAGATTCATAACATTAAAAGGAGGTCTTTGTCCTTGAGCACATTCATTTGCATGCCCAATGAATTACAGCATTGCA
Organism: Chamaecyparis obtusa; assembly: GCA_027943335.1. NCBI lineage: Eukaryota > Viridiplantae > Streptophyta > Pinopsida > Cupressales > Cupressaceae > Chamaecyparis > Chamaecyparis obtusa. The sequence goes on from BSBK01003166.1 coordinate 96,498, forward strand.
CTATTAATAGCCATGTCTAGTGATAGTAAGATTTCCAGATTATATTCTAATATCAAGAGGAATGGTGATGCCAAAGTCACAACCAACAGAACTAATGAAAATTTCATTCTTCCTCTACTTCCTCTTCCTCCTGTAAGAGACTTTCACGATTGTCATGAGCCCATAAATCATGGACATCTATCAACATGCTAGCTACAGTACCACCTTGTTTGCATGAAAGTAAATCTGTAAGAGTGATCTTCAGAGGATCACACGGCTTGAACATATCCCAGATCTCATCCCTGACATCTTCTATACAGAGATCATAATTTCCACCTTCAATCCATTTCTGATGCACATCCCTAGAATGGAAGTAACCAAATGAGAGATGAGAGTATAATACAAAAGTCAAATGTGCAAGTTAAAAATATGATAGCACAAGTACCATAAAGAAAACTGGTGCATTGGAGACTTTGACAAACCAAAATCCTAGCCATTGATAGCCTTGACGATTGTCTTCCAGTTGTCCTCCTTCACCTTGACTTGATGATGACTTCAAATCAAACATCATGAAATAGTTGGCATGTTGTAACTGCTCATGTAAGTTAACAATCAGATATAAACTTTAAAGGGTATCCATTTTGTATGAAAATCTTGTTGAGGGCTCTATAATAATCACATATTCTCCATCTCATGTGTTTGTTAGGAACTAAGACAATGGCTTAACTACATGTACATGTACTAGGCCTTGTTACTCCTTGCTCAGTGAGCTCTTGAAGTTGGCTTTTTAACTTCATTACTCTCCAAAACTGATTGTTTATTTAGACCAATATCACATAAAGTACAACCATGGAGCAATATAATTTCACATTTAGCTTCTTTTTCTGGAGGCATGCCTGAAGAGGATTGGAATATTGCAATTCACCATTTTCTACCCTTTCTTGTTGGAGAAGCATACTTTGAAGGTGTCCACCTCTAGTACACCTCCATACTCATGATTCTTCAGTGCAAGCAATGTAAATTTTTTGCATGTTTGACTTTGCCTCTTTGCTTATGTGACTAAGACATGACAAATGTTTGGACTAAAGTTATTAGGATAAATATCACCAGGCTTACCACCCTTGATCAACTGGCATTGATTTTTCCTTCTTGCATTGTTTTCTCTCCTGTCACATAGCTAACCAAATTCACTTAATATGTATCAAAAGGGATTATATCACATTCCACTTCATCAAGCAAAACTAAAATATGCATTGTTTTTCAGCCTCTAGATTGGTATCTTTTCTTACCCAATCAATTTGGTATCGATATGGATGGGATTTTGTCCATAATGGATGAGCATTTCTAGTAGAATCATAGATCCAATTTCTTTTGGAGACTGTTAAAAGAATGTTTACCTGAGTATTCGCAATTCCATCTTTATTGGCAACAACTCCTCTCTTCTCTTTTTTCTCAAAGCTTGCCATATTCACTGATTTGACATCATTTTCAATTTTGGAAGACTATTCTGAAGTACTTTTAGTAGGGATTTTAACTGGTTTTGTGGTACATACAGTCGTGGTTCTATTTTTTCTTCTGTTGAATCACTTTAATGACCTCTGCTGAGACTTCTACAATCTTAGTCTTCTTTACTGCACCTTTTTTTCTTGTTCTTAGGATGCAAATGGGAACAAAGCTTCCAATAATTCTCTTTAGTATGTCTTCATGGTATATTCAATGATTCTTAAGATTTTTGCAAACATGTGCATTAATTCTTCATGTCTTATCTTTGAATTTGGAAAATTTCTTGAATCCCTTAGAAGATGAAATTTGCCCTTCCTTGATTCCCATTCTTTGGCATAAAGTTTAAATATTAATCATGCTCCCTTGTTTATATAATTGAGGATTTTGAATAGAAAAATACTTATTAAATACATCTATGTAGCCGCCAATTTTTTTCTCTGTGACTTCATTTTTGTGCGTATTCCTAACATGGCAGCCAATTTTTGGAATTCAGTAGTTTGCTATGGTATACTCAACCTCTTTTTCTATATCAAATAAGTCCTCTTTTTTAATCTTATCTTTTTCATTGTTTGGTAGATAAAATTGTGTCTTCAAAAGAACCTTCAACTTATTTCATGTTCATGCTGGAAGCTGTCCACCACTTTCAAGAGATTCTACATTTTTATCCCATCATACAAGTGCATGCCTTGGCATCTTGATCCTAGAATACATGATTCTTTGTTAATCATCGAGTATGGCCATATTAAAGAACGCATCCAGAGAATTGAGCCAATAATTTGAATTTTTTGTATCTATTTCATCTCCTTAGTATATCTTTGTTGTAAGCATGAATCGAGTGGAAGTACAGTTCTACTTGGAGGATGAATTCTTGTTAGCTTTTCCCTTTCCCTTAACTAGATTAATTTGGCCTTTATCTCTTTCTTCATTGCCTTTGAGACATATAATTCACTACATCCATGCTAGGGGAACCTACCTTGGAGGTAACCATGTTTTGCATAAAATCAATGAACTTAGTTTGAGTTTCAAAAGGTTGAATTTAAGAGTCCATTATCTTCTTGACGCTATCTTCCAAACTTAACATGCTTTGTGCCGTATCATTGATCCTCCAATTTGGCTTTTCTTCCATGATTGAGGGTCTCCAACCCCTAGAACTAGTTTCACTCTGAAATTTTTTCAAATCATCTTTGCCTTGTGCTTCAGATTGTCTTGAGACTGTCACACACATTGTTTTCCATGGAAGGAAGGAACCTTCCTGATATCAATTGCAATCCATAAACTAGTCTATATTGAGTTAATACAAGTATGATTCATTTTACCATTGTTTAGCATTCAATCATGTGGTACACTGCAATAGAACTATAGCACTTGGAGTGCAAAAAATGGAGGAAATCATTCACCATAAAATGTGACACTATATATGCCCTAGAAGTCCCAGTGTCACGAAAACCAGCATGATAATGTGCACTTTGTGGTTCCTTGAGCTCAAGTGTGCAAGTACAATGGAGATTTGGCTCATGATGGGGCAAGACCAAGATGAAATTTCTTTGGTGACCATTTTTATTCCACTTTTCTAACTCTGCTATCCTTCATCTCTTTGTCTCAGGAACACACAAAAGATTCTGAAAAAGTGAGACAAGAAGCCTTATTTGAAGACAAATGTAGTGTAGTAGCTGAAAGCCAACCATGTTACCTTTTATCTTTAATTGTTAACATTGTAGAAATTGGATGTATATTGTGTTTTTTCCTCATCACCTCTCAACCTTGGAAACCAATCATGTTGTAATGTATACTTTGCTAGTATTTTTTCAAGTTGACTTGTAGGCACTACTCTCTAGCATAGGGTTGTGACAACTGATTTTATATTATGGCTGAAAGTCTATGGTTAGTCCATGTCATTTAATTTTGGAGAATAGTATTTCAAGGCATCTAGTAATTAGTTATATTAGATAACCTTTGAGTAGCAGGCATAATGAGATATGTGACAATGCATGCCATCACCTCATTATAAGGAGTATAAAGTTAAGTTCTGATATTGCATTTTTTGGAAATATTTTAGTTCATTACAGTTGAATGCTTGAGATCTATTGGTTTGAGGAGTTTTCTATATTAATTCTAGTGAATGTTAATCTTCCCTTTTGACATAAGTGAGGAGAATTCAGCCAAGATTGTGATTTTTGATAGCATAAGCTTGTTTATTAATGAACATGATAAAACCTCACTAAAGTGACTTCGATTTTTGTGTTACTTTTTTGTGTATGTAGGATGGTAGGTCCGTCCATGAATTCTTTGGTCACAGTTTGTTTAGTGGTTGTTTACTTGTGTAATCAGGTGTTTATTGAAAAACCTGTGGATACAAAAATGTGCCTGTTCAGACACCACAGACTAGCCATGGAGCACATACTTTTCTTACTGTAACTCAACTTCTATAAAAAGTCCACATAGTCCTTTTTGTTATCAGAGTTAAGAATGTTGCCACTATTTTCAATGTCTACTTCTAGCAGTATATTTGTTTTTGCACTTATTACTACACTAGTACATTTCACGTTAAATTTTGACCTAAAAATTTGAGGTATAGGATATATGTGTGTGTGTGTGTGTGTGTGTGTGTGTGTGTGTGTGTGTGTATGTGTGTGTGTGAATTTTTTGGTTTCCTTATGCATTAATAGAGTTCGTAAAGCATTTCAATTTGCTATTTGAAGAGTCTCAAACATTGCTAAGAACTGACGGTCACACCAGTTGTTTCTAACAGCACTCTGTATATATTATTTTTTGTTGCAGTAGAAGTTAGGGATGATTAAGGTCATTCCATGAATTGTTAGGCCTAATTCATGGAATGACACTTGTTAACTTGTATTATATAATGCTAATTTAAACCTATGCAGAACCGCGCGGGCAAGCCTGTATACAGTGAAGAATGGTGAATGAAAATAGTAGAGATAATGGTTGTGTGTGGCAGTGAACAATCTATCCAATAGAGGGTGGTTGTTAGAATTTGAAACATTCTAAGATGCTTATTAGAGGTTGATTCATTCATTAATTTGTTGCAGGAGGTTGTAGAGTCAAGAGTTTGGAGAAGCCCTAAAAACTAGGGTTGGAGGCACAAATTTGGGGTTTTGTACTTGTTGAGCATAGGAGGTTAATTTCCTTTGGAAATAAGCAATTGTTGATATAAGGAGTCACTATCCAAGAGATGGGAGTACCAAGAGACTATTAACCTATACTTCCTTTGGAAAACTTAGTCATTTTTATACATTGAAACAGAGTTACAGTCATGGTTAGGTGTACTGATCCAAAGTAAGTATATGAAAGTTTTTTCTATGCTATAGAACTCCATAAAGGGTGTTTAGAAAGGTTACTATCTTGTCATATGTTTTGGAAGGAGATTAAGTTATTTCAGTTGCAAGTCTGCAGCAGGGTTATTAGATAGAACATTAGGTCTCTCTGAACAGTTTGTGTGAACACTGGTAAGATGGAGTATGGAAATTGGATGAGAGTCTTAGAAACCTTGAATCCTAAATAGTGAAAGCCTTGTTAACCAAATTCTTCATTGTAAAACATTGTGGAAGCTTTAGTAGGTCAGTGCTCTTAAACATTTGAGGTTAGTTGATTTAATTCATCATGTGCTTGAGAACATTTACTACTACTTTTGACATTAAAAGCAGCAAAATCAGGGTGCTGACCCTATAGGAAAATAGCCCAGACGCACTGAAAGCAGATTAACAAAGCTACAGAACATTTACTACTGTTATTAGACAATATATTCCTGTAAAAGCACTTGTCACAGTAGAAAATGAATAAATTAATTTTGATTGAAAAAAAACTCATGGAATTTACTAAAAATAGGCAACAATAAGAGTAATTGTTGAACTCTTTGGAATAGAAAACTAAAAAGCTGTACACTGATATTTGAATACAACCCAAGAATCTTGCAACTGATTAATCTTATCTTGTCTCAAGCAATAATAATGCAAAAACAAGAAAAGACTTCAACCTTACAATTTGATAATAACCAAAACAACATTGTGGACACACATCTAAATAGCAGACTTAACTAACAATCATGAAGAGAGTTCTCTCTTTAAAATAATAATCTCAAACTCTAGCCATATCTGTCCAGATCAAAAAACTTAAAAAAACAAGGATGCAAACTTCAGGAATAACATGTAGCAAACTGTAATGTCCCCTTTTTGACTAACATGAAAAGTGGGACAATTACTTAACTTATACTTGTTACTCTATCCAAATAATTGCAATTAAACCAAGTGATGGATGTTATACAAATAATCAACTGCTATTTCTGATATATGTAAATATATACAAGATTGATATTAAAATGATAATTTGATAGCAATGTATGCTATGTATTTATTAGATATGCTATGAATGACATTGTTTCATCACTTATAGTGATAAAGGAGTGATGCTATGTCTATTATACAATACACTTATGTAATCGATATATACTGCTTCCAGCGATGGATTGCTGTCTGATCTGTCGATTTGATTATGCAATGTATAAATATCGCCAACAGCGATATGTTGCTATTTCAGATTTATATTTATATGCTTGCAACTCAATAATGAATGCTATTTCTGATTTACAACTTTAAAATCTACAATCCCTTGGTGATGTCTCTGATCTGCAATTAGATTACTTGCAACCGATAATGCCACAAAGCACTTTGCTCTTATAGAGCAGATCCAAACTAGATTAAGAAAAAAGAGGTAACAGTATGAAGTTCTCTTTTCTACTAGCCATGTTGTAGAAAGTAGCTTAGCAGAGGGAAAAAAAGGAAATGTCCCACATGAGATAGTAAACTAATTCATTAACAAACTACTATGAGAAGAAACATGGATCAATGAGTTTGACTCAAACAACTACATAGTCAAATCATGATAACAATATCCCTATTTGAAGGTTTTAAATTTCACAATTAACCTAGTTAACTCTACCTTTGATTGATTTCTACATTAGATCATTTCAGTTGTGCCATTATGGTGTAGTTGAGATATTGTTTGGCGACATGAAATGTTAAGTATTGTCACCAATGCAACCATAATATTGCTTTGAGAGTTCCTTTTAAAATAAAGGTCATTGGTAGCAAGTTCAATACTTTTTATTGGCCTGAAAGATATTAGAGTGATGTTACAAGGGTGACAACAACCCTAGTAGCATGAACTAGGCAAGACTATGTCCCAAAATTTTTGTTGCTTATCCCAGTCTAAGCTTTTAATCATGGATGAATGTTATTCTTATTGATCACAAGTTGATTCTCATTTTCTTGACATTAAATGAAGTGTTACAATTCTTCAATGGTCGGTAGGTGTGTAAGGGTTGTATTAATCATAGCTTGTAGGTTCGAACTTGAAGAGTAATTAGCAAGCCAAAAAATCCAAACTTGGAGAGTACTAAGGGAAAACTTGAAAACTTAAAAAATGCTATTTTTTGAAAAAAATCATGCAAGCTACAATTACAAAATGTATAAAATGAGCTTGGTGGGGGTCTAGGAGTAATGGCCCCAGCAATGTTGAGGTGCAACACCCCTCAAAAGGGTTTTGGGGGCAGCACCCTCGATGGTGGTTACCTAGTGCACCTAGTGTACCTAGTGCATGATCGGTGGCAATATCCTTATCCCTGTTTTGTTCTTTATAGCAGTCTGGTTTCCTTGTATGATCGGTGGCAATATCCTTATTCCAATCACTAACTGACTCTAGTTTATTTACATCGATATATTTGTATCGATTGCATCCTTCTATGCTTTATGTCAATATTGCTATAATCGATATCCTTTTCAAATTGATTCTCTGATATAGAGGTTGCTATTATACTTATCATATCGATTAGCATTATTATCGATTAATATTATAGTCGGTGCCATTATATAATTGACTTAACTGTTCTTGCTTATTGTTGATTGATCTCTCTGGTGCTATACTCATTACTAACTTCATTGATTGATCCTTCATTTATAACCGATTATGGACTTTATCATCATGCCTTTGCAGGTGTCGATTCTCTGTTACATAACATCGTCGACTTGTTGCTAACTTTGAGAGGTCACCAATTATTAGTTTTTGAAGATTATATTATTGATACTTGGTAATATCAATTGTAATTCCCATATCATGAGTGCCAACAAATATATGGATATAGGAGCAGCAACATTATTATTCCTCAAATATGGCAGTGCCATAAAATACAATATCAGATATAGAAAAGTATGACAGACCCAGTAGATATTGGTAAAGTGTTTAACTTTTCAAATACCCTTTTTTGAGTTCTTGAACTCATATCAACCTCAAGTCTTCATCCCTTGACTGGTGAACCTTTCTACTGCTGCTTGCTCTCTTTCCTAGGCCTAATTAGCCCCCTTTATCAAAGCAACCCTATACTCCACTACTCTCCAAGACCCTATGACCTTAAATAGTCTTATATTAGGTTTCCAAACCACCAATTTTCTACTTTTTTTGGTCACACTACTCACCCAACTTCCAAACCATTAAACCCTTGTTCCTAGGGTCATAAATCTAGGGCTTTGTGGCAAATGCCCTTCCTGGAAACACACACATTCAAATACAATTCAAACACTCTCCAATACATTCCAATAAACATCTCCAACCCTTAATTACTCTCTCCAATCTTCCAATCACTCCCAGCCATCATTTGGTGCCCTCAAAGTGCACCTACTTCTGTGTGTTCACCAGTCAAACACTATTCTTTCACTTTGCGATTTTCCCTGCATTTAAGACCATATTTAACACATATAATACACTATGGCATCTCCCACCCAAACCATAGTTAGTACAGAGGTGGGAGTGCCTTCACATCTTTGGAGAATACAATGGGACTGCTGACTGTACCCTGCTAAACAGTGACTGTTCCCGCACCAGTCAAGACCTTGGTATTACAAACAATCAAAACAAAAAAATTGTTGCATAAATAAGTAAAATTAATGTTTTAAAACGTTCCTATGTTGCCACCAAAGAAAAATCACATGCTATTCATTCGAACCAATTTACTGTTATAGGGACTGTTCCACTGGACAACAAGTTACCAATTTGCAGAGAATTTAACTTTGTTCCTTCAAAATAAACCTTTCACTTTGTGCCATTACATATTCATTATGGTCCCCCTATCCACTCACATGGATCTCTCTAAAATAAGACTCTAACCTTCAAGAAAACAACTTGAACCTTCAAACTCATGTGGATCATCAACATTATTATGAAAGGATATTGTATATGCCAGCTTTCAAAATTACTAGCACTTAGTTGGTATTGACATAATTTTGAATAGGGGTCCTTATATTACACAAAATTCTCATTAAAAGTTAAAATATACCATTAAAATCTAAATGATAAAGATATTTCATATGATGTTTTCAATATTAAAATGGTTGAGAAAATGGTTGTTCAGTAACGATTTTTATCTGCAGGTTGCAAACAAATCATCCTTCTTCCACCAACAAGTCATTCCATTCAAGAAAGACCATGTTTGACGATATCAACACAAAAAAAAATAGGGAGACAATTGCTAGACTATGGTCTAACTTAAAAAGAAAAGGTGATGGAAAATGTTATTGTCCTTGCAAAATTTGTAAGGGCTTAAAGACTCGAAGATATCTAATCAAAACAGCTGAGGAACATTGTAGGCAACATGGTCACATTGAAGGGGGAAACAAATTTCATCCATTGGTATGTATTTTAATAATTTATAAAATACATAAGACATGATTTGATGATGACAACATGGTCATGGTTAATATAAGGTCATCATTTTCATATAGGTCAATGTCCCTAAGTTTCATGTTATGGACCATGACAATCTGGAGAATGTGGATTTCCAAATGAGGGAACATGGAGGTGTGAATATAGAAGTAGAAGGTAATGATATCATGGAAGAAGACCACGATGATGAAGAAGATCAAGATGATCATGATGATCAAGATGATGATGATGATGTTGACGCAGAGCTTGATGTACCTATACTTGAGAAGGCACACAAGCCCCTATATGAAGGCTCCGAAACAACTCTTCTTGCCGTTGTATTGTTGTTGGTGAACTTGAAGGTTATGAATGGTTTATCCAACGTAGCAATGACACGTATGTTAAGGTATGTCATCTTTTTTCATTATTTTAGTCGTAATTCCCTTACAATTAACATTGGGTGAATCATGTAGCAATTAATATTCTTTAAATTAACAAATTATATTTTTGGTCGTAGGTTGATAGGTGAGTGTTTGTTACCACCATCAAACATTCTACCTCGCTCGTACCGAGAATTATCTGCCATTATGAAAGATATTGGAATGGAGTATCAAACAATACATGCATGTCCAAACGATCATATTATATATCATAAACAGCATGAATTTGCAACAGAATGCCCTATTTGTCATATTAGTAGATATCAATCAGATCGAATAACAAAAAAGGTGCCTCGCAAGGTTCTTCGGCATATTCCCATTATTCCATGTCTGCAACGATTATTCAAGTGCAATAGCTTGGCACAATTTATGGATTACCATGCATGCAATAGAATTCAAGATGACATTATGTGAATGCATGCGGATGGTTCACCATTTAAGGAAATAGAGAAAAAATGGCCACACTTTAAAGAAGAACCTTGTAATCTCAAGCTTTCATTGGTAGCGGATGGTGTCAATCTGTTTGGAGAGATGAGATCTACTTACTCGGTGTGGCCTATTTTTGTTATCAACAATAACATTCCTCCTTGGTTGTCCATAAAGAAGGAGCACATAATGTTGGCACTGATTGTTCCAGGTATTTTTTGATTTAATGGTCATCTAAATTAATTTATTATTAATAATCCATCAAAATGGTCATAATAATTATGTAATGTTTTTATTCATTCAACTAGGTAAGTACCAAGTTAAAGATATCAATGTATATATTGAGCCCCTTATCAACGAGTTGATGGTGTTATGGAATGGGGTCACTATGTATGACATCTCTAGACCAATAGGACAAAGACAATTTCAATTCCATGCAATGCTTGTATGGACAATACATGATGCCCCTGGGCTAACACATTTTTGTGGTATGTTCTCTTCTTAACACCTCTTTTTTGGTATGTTAGAGTGCTAACACAAAGTTAACACATTTAAACCAATTATACACGATCTTGTAGGTCTTCAGACAAAGGGAAAATTTGCATGTCTAGTTTGTGGTCCTAAGATGAAATCTCGTCATTCAAAAAGTTTAAGAAAGCAGGTGTTCGATGAGAATAGACACTTTCTCCACAGAAATCATAAGTACTCAATTACCGAAAAATATCTTTTCAATGGGAAAGAAGAGACTACATCAAATCCACAGAGAATGACACCTCGCCTATGGAAGCTGGCATACAATAAAATAAATCGTCGAGGTAATGTCATTCCATCTGATGGTTTTTGTTTCAAATTTATATTTTGATATTGTGTTTTGTTTACTGATGATGTAATTGATGCTTGTGAAGGTCGTCAAAGCATCAATGACCAACTTCCAAAAGGACTAAAAAGTTATCCTACGCAATTTACTAGGTTGTCATACTACGAGCAACTCTCAATCATGCATTTGTTTGATCCTATGCATATTGGAAAGAATGTAACAGAGACATTATGGAAAATCTTGGATGGAAGGTGTGACAAAGACCAAATTATCAAAATTTGTAGTGACATTGAAGAATCCAACCATGCAATGAAAAATGTCATTCGATCAAATAACAATGAAGACCAGATTGATACAAGTGCCCTTACATGGTTATTGTCGAAGTAGCAGAGCAATGCTATAAAAGAAATTATAAAAAAAATACAATTTTCCATAGGATTTGCTGCGAACATAAACGATCTCATATCAAAGAAAAGTGAATTTGGGCCAGGGATGAAAACACATGATTGGCATATATTTATTAAGGTAATTCATATTATTTTGTATTCACTATATATTTGTATACTGCATGTAGTTTTCATTGCATTCTTTTATAAAATATTGACAAGATCATTTTACAAATATTGTTGTACATTCTACCTCTATCTCTCCCACACCACTTCACCAACAATGTCAAATAAGTTATATATGATCTTAGAAAATACATGAGGTGGTTGTCATCTAAAGAAATCAATAAAGAAGATATAAAATATTGGAAGAGAAAAATTCCTCTTCTTATGTGTGAAATGAAAAAGTGTCTACCTTCAACTTTTTTCAATGCACAAGAACACTACCTCATACATCAAGTTGAGGAGATTGAATTGTGTGGACCTGTACCAACTAGGTCAATGTAGATGGTTAAGAGGCACTTGAAATTTTTGAAAAGCTTGGTTTGACAGAGAACACATCCTGAGGGTTCTATGGTGGAGGGATATATGGTATACCAGACCATGGTGTACATTAGTGAATATCTTCCTAAGTTTGCAGCAAAGATCCATGTAGATCATATTTGGGATCCCAACTCCATTAACAAATTCGAAGAGGAGTACTTGATGGGCAAAGGTAGATTGAAGAAAGTGAGAGGTAAATCTAAGATGTTATTGTAGTTAATTAATTCTTATAAATCTTCAATATAAGTTATTTATAATTGGTGTTTTTTTTTTGGTACAGCTAGTCAAGAGTGGGATGCAATACATTTGTATATTGCAAAAAATCTTGATTGGATGATGGTATGGATTGAACGATGTCAACAAAATGGTTGCTCATTAACATGGGAAGGTGTTGCTTCATTGGTTAGAGAAGCTCATCGTAATGGAGATTCCAATGTTACGCCAATGGTAATTGATCTAGCACATGGTTTAAGAGGTGGAGAGGTACGTAAAAATTTATTAATGATCATGACTCGTATGTTTCGTATCAACTCACGATGCAAATAATTTACACGCTTGAAAAATTGCAAGTCAAGAACCACAAAGCTATGTACTATCATGGCCACAAATTTCACATAAAAAAGTTGGATGACACAAAGAAAACTTGTGATTCTCGGATAACTACAATTTTCGAGGTCACCAATATATCATCTAGAAATGACATACATCCTCAACAATCTCAAAATCAATACTATGGCATCTTGGATGATATAATTGAGTGCGAATTTAACTCCTTCAAAGTAGTTCTATTCGTCATCAAATGGTACAAGCTACGACTAAATCAAAATGATCTAGATAGAACTATTATTCAACATGATAATGGATTTACAATGATAAATACAAGGTCATTTGAGCCAGTTGGAGATGAGCCCTATGTTTTTCCAAGCCAGTGTGAGCAAGTGTTTTACTCAGAGGTTCCACATAAACAGGGTTGGTCATTTGTTGTTAGACATGATCCAAGAGGAAGGCCGATAAAGTATAATGTTATGGAAGAAGAAGATACTGAAGATGATGAAGATCAAGATGATGATGATGATGATGATGATGATAATGATGATGATGCTGATGATGATAATGATGATGATGATGCTGATGATGATGGTGATGGTGATCATGGTGATGATGATGATGGTGATGGTGATGATGGCGATGATGATGATGATGAAGAAGATGATCAATGACATAACTAAAATGATTACATATTTATTGTGTTCAAATTGTAATGATTACATATTTATTGTGTTCAATTTTAATGATTACAACATATGTGATTTATAATTACCAATGTTTTGCTTACGATGCTCAATTAATTGCTACTGATACATGTATATATTGTGTTTGATGATCACCTTTTTTGCAAACAGACAATTGACTACAGACATCGTCACCCCTTCTTTTGACGATCTTGCATTCCATATATAAGGTAAATTTGTTCATGTTTACGATGTTGCATATTGTTCATGTTATCTTCTAAGTTATTTGTAGCATACGTGTCATGTAATTTTTAGCTAACTTAAGATAAATGATTAACATATGCAAGAAATTTGACCCCTTTGGCGTGGATCGTGCACAGTGACATGGATCAGCAGGTATAAGTCAATAAATAGACATAATTTTCTTATATTCTTCTTGTTTATCACTGAGCACGTATGTTATAAATAGACATATTATATAATCATATAATGTATATATAGACAAAGAAGAACCGTATAGAAATATAATTATATAATCACTTTCAACTTAGTACATTTTATATCTCGCATGTATAGACAAAGAAGAACCGTACATATGGGTCACGACTTGATTATTCTATATATATTGACGTGACAATATCTCATTTGATGGATTGCAGCACCCACCAAATAGGTACTTGTCAAATCTATCTACATCGAATGAGGGAAATGAGGGAATGCTAGATGAAAGTTCTACATGTAGTACGGCTAAAATAGGGAGATCAACTAGAGGTCAAAAGATTAGAAAAAAATTTGATAAACACATGCAATATTTCCTTGCTAATGGGGGGTCATGTTCTTATGATGATGAGACCAAAGGTGACATCAAGGTGCCCTTTCGGTACACACACATTGAGAAAGAATCGGTACCCAATGAGCTACCTCCAATTAACACTGATTTTTGTGTTAATGAGAGGATATATTGCATTGCTCCATCCTCATTACATGGTTTGGGCCTATTTTCCATGGATGGGATAAAGGTATGTTACAATAGAGTTGTTGAATTATTCACGTATGTTGGTCCATGTTACAATTACAATGATTGGATGCGGATTGTTCAATATAAAAAAAGTATGTGTAGGTATGCACTATCAGCTAATTATATACAAAGGAAAGAAAATTATCAAAGTAAAAGATTTGCAATGTACATTGATGGGAGACCAAAAGCAACAGGTAATATTGCAGGTTTTATAAATAGTACGCGACCTTCCTCAACTAATAAGCAACCCAATTGCATATTTGAGGCGCGTGAGGGGAATCAAGTTTTTGTATGTGCAATAAAATCAATAAGTGCAGGGGAAGAACTGCTAATAGATTACCATTTAAATCACATAAATACAAACAAAGTTACTATCATGAGGGTGGTAAGTACTATATACCATTTTATAAATAAGTTTTTTTTTGCTAAGTCTATTGCTTTCAGTTCTCTAAAGTTTTTATATTTAATCTTTGTCACAGGACGATATGGATCCCACACATGATAGAGGCCAGGAGGATGCTCCTCCCACCCATTCTTCAGCAATGGTAAACCTTATTGAAATTGTACAAATTAGATAGTTGAAAAATGTTATATTATTACGTTATTTTATTTATGGTTTTGGAGTTTTTATGATAGTTTTACTGATATTCCTATCACAATTTGATGTTCAGGATAAGGGAAAAGCACCCGCAACAATAGAGGCAATAGCTACCCCTTCTGATGATGATCATTTTGTAGATTCACCTAATGTAACAATTATGTTGAAGAAAAAAATAAAACAAATAAATTTAGAAATAATTGGAATTTTGTATGAAGCAAATCCAATTGAGGAGATGCTGATGAGGCTATCTGAATTGAAAGCACTCGCACGTCGGTATCAAGTAAGCAGTAATGAATCTTTAGTTATAACAAAATTTCAATAAAGGTTTATATTTTATACTCTTTTATGTTGTGAAGTAAAATATGTAATATGTGTTTTCTTTGTAGGAGTTTATGGAATCTCTAGTACCTGGTCAAGGACAATGCAGTGAGGCCAGTACTAGCAGACCTCCGGCTGCCTCAGGTAAAATAATCCTTTAGTTGACAAGTTACAAGGAATTTTTTCTTTGGAACATTCAAAAACTTCTTAAGTTAACTCTTACTTTTATTATTTCAAAATGTCATTGCTAATAATGTATTGTTCAGGTTATCAATTGCAGGAGACTCCTCCTAGCTAGGATGTCCATATGATATTGTCGAGTGCAATGTCGGCCACAAGGGCCATGCAAACATCAACACCTTCACGGTCTATGGCAGCTGGTAAATCCTTGTTTTGCTATATTTGGTTTTGTGTTAATTATGATTTGATAATTTGTACTTTAATCTTGGGTGCATCACATAGTTGATTATTTTTTTGGAGTAGGAGATACACTGGTGGCACTGTTTGGTATGCCAGATATAGATCAATCTACATGTATTGGTGATAATTCACCATCATTTCCTGGATCTACCCATGTTTCTAGCATGGGAGTTATGTAGACGTCATTATTGATTGACAATAATGAATCAATGCCTTTAAAATGTCCTAAGATTCCAGGTACTTTAAATAATTATTTTTTATATTGTAATATGCATTTACCTATTCATAAAAAGTTTTGGATTGATTATCCTATGACATTTTTTGCAGGAAATGATACATTTTATAAGAAGCTTTATGACCTCGCACTGCATATATTTAGGCCCACCATACGTACAAGGTGGAACATCATAAGTGAACTAACTTTATCCCACTATTTTTTTTCATATCATTAATTGGTACAGTATTTTTCCTTTCATTTGGGTCTTTTCTTTTAGTAGCTATATCTAACAATTTTGTGTTTTTTCTTAAAAGGTGGAATTTGCAAGACAAAAAATTAAAAGATCAGCTCGTTAAAGATTTAGAGCATGAGTTTGGTAATAATATTTTTGATGAGAAGAAAATTTTAGAAAGAGCTTGCAAACATCTTAAGACTGTGAGGGACGCATATAGAAAGAGTCTCATCCAGAACCCAAAGTACGAGCGTCCTCCCTTTATTTCAGTGAGGGATTGGAATGAATTCATTTTGGATGCAAAGGAGAAAGCGGATGCTCAAAAAGGAATTACACCAACAAATGTGAGAAGGTATGCAATAGTATTAACTACTAGTACAATGTAATAATGCACTAATTAGTGATCCTTATATCTATATCATCTAACATATTTCAAACTCTTCATAGGTTGCAGGACACTTCAATGGCAACAAAGGCTAGGCTACAAAAGATTGGGCAGCACAGACTTGGCTCTGGAGGATATTCAAAAATTAAAGCACGAATTGTAAGTAGTAGTAAATGAATTGCAGAGAAAAATTATTTATAAAATGCAAATAATTTTGTTTAATCAAAAAATGTAGGGCTCTGATTTTAATTTAGAGGCCATGAAAAAATACAAAAAAATTGCCTTCAAGGAAGGCTATCAAACCATGGCTGAACGCCTACGGCAAGCTTCCACTAGCCCAACTGAAGAGTCTCCTACATCATGTGCACAAGTAAATATGCCAAAAAAAATTAGAAATTGAATACTTGAGCAACAATCAATTTGATAATAATGTGCATGACTTTACAATGCAGCCTCTTAATCGTGACACAGATCATACACCGCATCATGAAGCCCCTGATGTGCATCATACTATCCAAGGAGGTGCTCATTTTCTATTTAAAACTAATTATGTAATTATTAATACAATTTAACATGTTAAATTGAACTTGGTGTAACATTTTTGTGTATATTTTAGAGGATATAGAATCATGTCATGCTGAACAAGTGCCGAAGGATGTTCAGACTGATCACCATGTAGATCATGTGGCACATTTAGGTAAAGAAAATCTATGTTTTGTTCTTTTAAATTAATTTTTTGATTTATAGTTCTTTTACTTACATAAATACTTGTAATTCACTAATATAAAATGGTGTGAATTTAACTCATGAAGTAGTTGTTATTGCAGCAGACCCCCCTTTGGCGCAACGGCCTCATGTTCCTAAACAAATGAGGAGGAGACACACGTTGGAATTAGAATCACTAGAGGAGGGGAATGATGAGGACATTGATCTTCCTCTTAGAAATTACATGAAAAAAAAAATAGCAAGAAACCCAAAAAGAAATGATTGTAATTCACATTTATTGCTAATGAAAGAACGTTGTCTTAATGGATGTAATTTTTTACTAGTAATGTTGATGAATGATGTGTTAATGAATTCTTCATGAATGTTGTGTGTTAATGAATTTTATGTGTTAATGAATTATTCATGAATGTTGTGTGTTAATGAATTTTGTGCTAATGAATTATTCATGAATGTTGTGTGTTAATGAATTTTATGTGTTAATGAATGTTATCATGTGATTATAATGATTGAATGTTATATTTCAAAAATGGATGAATGAATGAATGAATGTTATTAAATCTTAAAGGGGAATTTAGAGTGATGTTGGGGGGGGAGCGGCCAAATGAGCTTCCACCTTCACGTGGTTGGCCTTGTTTAGTAGAGAATATTAAACTATTCTCGAAACCAAGTGAAGCTCAAACTTTAAAGACAAGCTTAGAGTTAATAGTGACAACCAATTAGCAAGTCAAAATGAAGTTCTTCGTTACAGGTACTTTTTTAGTTTTTAAAGCACAATGTCATGTTTTAATATTGTGTAGTTTTTTTCTTAAGTCAAAGTATTCTTTTACTATAAGAACATAATTTATGACCATTTTAGTAACTATTCTAACATCGCTTTATGACAAATCCTATTTTGGCAGAGATGGCGATAAGTGGTGCTATCTATTCCTTGGGAGATTGGATTGCACAGGTCTGTATCTCAAAATCATTTGCATGTGGCAGAAATGCATACTTACAACCATTTCATTCTACATTTAAAAACATTGATGACACTCTAGACACAAAATAATGCTCATGTTGTTGACTTGACAGTGCTATGAAGGAAAACCAATTTTTGAATTTGATCGAACCCGGATGTTCAGATTTGGTCTCCTTGGATTTAGTCTTCATGGTTCTTTGTCTCATTATTACTATCATTTTAGTGAGGTAACACCTTTGCCTTCTTTCTTAGTCTCTTATAGTTCATACTTGTTTAAATCGTTGTGCACAATGTTAAAAATGGTCTTTGATGCATTTCCCATAGATGCTATGAATTAATACAACATAGGATATTAAAACATTGCATTCCAAGGTTGAAGAATTGATAGAGAAACATCTTTTAGCGGTTACTTTTTTACACTTGTGTGTAGTTTGCAATCACCTTTAATCAATAAAGACTAAAGTAAGTACTTTTGCCTTCTCTAATCTGTATTTTGTGTGCAAATATGAATGATAAATATGGTTTTTGTGATTGTATATGTCTTTGAACTTCATGTCTCATTCTCTAGCACCTCCATATAGAGATATGCATATTCTCCATAAGTTATAAGTTGTGCCATTGGTTAGACCCAGCTCCTAATGCCTAATTCTTCCAAGGTGTCTTAAGAGACCTAATTGACAAATTAGTAGCCCTACAACAACACAAAAGCCTAAATAACTTAAACTTTCTCCAAATCACTTGACAGGATAATTACATTTATGGACACCCTTTTCAAAGTACTAAAACATATCAAAATCTTTCATATGGTCATTTTGGACCAACACCCCTATTTCTGACTGATGCCCTATTTTTGAGCATGAAAATGGCTAATTTAACAAAGCAACTCCTAGTAGAATTGACTCCCAGACCTTGTAACTTTCAACAATCATCATTCATGGCATATAGCCCCCAAATCCATAAGCAATTTTTTCCAGACCTCCTAGAACCCCAAAATCCCAAATCACCTTCATTCAAACCCTCAAATCTAGGGTATCACCAATATCACAATTCCCCAAACTTCTAGATCAATTTTAAATCTTTTTTATTGGAGTATGTAAAAGTAGGCCAGCTCTCACTTTTTGGAAGACCATAAGATACTCTGATTATTGGAATTGTTATTGTATTCTATTTTTCTTTTCTTTCTTATTTTTTGTTCATCTTTAAAATCTCAGAAACATTTGGACTATGTTAGCATACTTGTTTACATATTTTAATTTCTGAATTTTAATTTGTGACTTTACTAACTCAATCTCTTTTCATGTTTTTTCAGCATATCGGACCTACAAATTGGTGCCCTTACCTAGGATCATCATATTCACACTTTTCTATTTCATTAGGGTAAGTCTGCACACTGCTATCCTTACTTTATTATGTAGCAGAGGCAAAAAAAATTGGGAAACATATGAAACAAATTATGTAATATTGCTCTGGTTTTATTTTGGATTTATTGCATTTGTTTTCTTGACAAAAACATATGAAACAAAACAATGTAATATTCCTTTGGTCTTATTTTGGACTGCATTTGTTTTTTTTTTACAGAGGAATTGATCCTTCAGCAAGTGGTTGTAAGTATTTTTTGAATTTGTGCATTACTTTATTATTTTATTATGCATTTCATTCTTTATGCTTTTATGTGCGGAAACTTTGACCTCAATCATGTATAAAATTTGCTCTGTTAAATTGCATTTCATGTTTATATATGCATGTGTAAATTAAATTACTAAATCAAGCTGTTTCTTTCCAATTTCTTATGCCATATGCATTGCTATATCTATTCTTGAAGAACCACTCATATAGGTGGATAAAATTTGTCAAACCTATGCTTTGATGCTTCTATAACATGGTATTTTATGCTTCTTGATGTCAAGTTGATTTAATGATTGGTTTTGATTGTGTATAGGTCCTGATTTACTTGTCAATGTTGTATGTGGAAACTTGCCATCCTCTTTTCCCTTTGGCCCTGGCAATGAAGCTATGTCGTCAAGTTATCAGCTTGGTTATGATTCTATATTTGGAGCTTTGCAGCATCATATGTAGAATGAGTCTCTTGGTGCTGAGGTTGCTGGCATTCAAGGTTTTACATCTCCAGATGGGCATCAATGGTCTCATCATATATTGCCAATGCCAAGTTCTATGCCATCTGATGTTGCCAGCTCATCAAGATTAATTCCAGTCCATGAGAGGTCTCCTCCATATCAAATGCCAACTGATGTAGGGTATGGTATCATTCTACTTTGTCTTTTTACCTTGTTTAAATTATAAGATTAAAAGAAGCCATTTTATGGACAGCAAATGTAAAAGTTTCTATCTCTATCTGCTTGTGTGGTTTGATATCTGTCATTGGGAAACTTATGTTTAATATGATTATATTTATAATTTCTTTTATATGTATGTTTTAATTCAATTTGTGTACACTTCAAGATATAATGCCTGGATAGGGAGACAATTGAAGGTATAGATGATTTCATTAAAAATGGTGTTGGTAACATGACCCTTATTTTATTTCAGGTGCCATTGTCAATGCCCCCAAATATAGGAAATGAGATTTTGACAGTAGTATATAAATAATGAGTTATTATTATTTTGTAAATAAAGAATTTAAGCTTTTCCTAATATATATTTAGAGCAGTTGAAGTTAGCCATTTGTACTCATCATTGGAAAGGGAAATAAGACTACAAGTTTTGTGAAAAAATAGATGATCTGTTGTTGTTGAATATATTTATATATCTTATTAGATACCAAAATGAATACCAATGAACCCATATGCGTTCTATAACAACTGTCGCCTAGTATGCAGGTCTCATTTCACATAAGTGGCTTTCATTTATTTAACAAATGTAATATAATATTTATGTAGGTCCCCATTGCAGAAGTGGTGTTTTTACATAACACGTCAAATATATTCTATGACAACATTGTTGTACAAATGATGAGCACCATAGAAAATTAACCCATTTACATTGTATTGTTAAATATAGTGTGTGTAAATACAGAATCACTAAGAAGAAGTTTTGTGCCCAAAGCTAAAGGAACCCATAAAAGAGATGTCCTTATTGTAGGTTAAAAGTAGAACATATGTAGAAGCCAAAATAATTGCTAAAGAAATGTTATTATATGGCTTTAAAATTCATGGGAGGACAGTGTTTGCTGTGAAAGAACTCTGGATTTCTGCAATGTGTCATTAGTTCTATTGTATACCCTTTCTGAAGTTTTGATAGCTTAATTTTGAGTTTGGTCAGGAAGAACTATTGTTCAGAATGATGCTGAAATCATGAACATCTAAACATTAAAAAGAGGGTCCAATTTGAAAGCCCAGATTTCCCAAGGGAACTAACTCTCCTTATCGAATAAAGTTCTATGAATCAAAAGAAAATCACAATGTCAATTAGTGGTGCTATGTCACTGCCATTCATTGTGATACCATGTGTGGAATAGCACAATGGTTTTAGGTCTAGGACTTGGCTATTTTAGTATTTTGGAGTATTTTGCCTCTATTTTTGTTTGAGGGTTCTAAGTGCAACCCAACCTTTGCTGTGCAATTTTATAGTTGTCCTCACCACATTTATTAATGTAATTTTCTTATGGCTCTTAGAAAAGGTGGATGAAATCCATTTTTGCATTGTCAAGATGGTTATATCTTGTATTTAAAATTACACAGAGAAAACTTATTGGGTTTTTTTTTGTGCATGATTGATGCAGAGGGAAGGGTGGTGGTCTACAAAACACAATGAAAGTCGATAAGTTTCAGAAGTTAGGCTCTTGGGCTTAACAACAACCTTAAATGTTTCAGGATCTAACTTGTCCAAGACTTCACAACACTACACAATGATGAATTTGGTTTACTAGACTTTCAAGGACTTAGAATCAAGGGTTACATGATCCTAACTCAATCTTAAACTCTGTTTTACCAAAGTACACAGAAACTGTCCACAGAGACCTTTTGGACTGTTTAGTAACCCTGTATCAAACTTGAACTTGGTATAACTTTTCTTTTTCACAAAACACTTGATGAACTAAGACCAATTATAGATACCCTTTCAAAGTTTTAAAACATATCAAAAGCTTTTATCTGCTTGTCTTGGACCAATATCCCTATACTTGATTGTACCTCTATTTTCAATGCATAAAAATGACTAATTTAACAAAGGAAGTACCCTCTCCGTTTATCCTTATCCCTCCAAACTCACAGCAGAGTTATAAAATGACTTCAAACAAATAACTCCAAGAGTAATTAGCCCTAAAGGCCCTGTAACCCCAAAAATCCCAATTTTGTCTTAAAACCCTTTGATATCTAGGGCTTCCTCAATTCCTCGGTTCTGCACATTCCTGTAATGAATTAGTGCATGATTCACCATCTAATAATCATTATAGAACATTCCAAATCATTAGAATCCCCCTTTGCTTGGACAGGTTACCCAATACTACACCCGACATTCAATTCACTATTTTCCTTTCACTGTTAACCTGTGATCACATTTTACTCCACACCACTCGGCATATACAATGTTAATCATTTACAATACAAATTAGTAATTGTCATTCCATGAATCAGGCATGTGTATTCATGGAATGACTCTAAACATTACTAAATCCTACTGCAATAGTAAACAATCAAATGAAGATTACTGAGATTCTACTGGTGCGACAGTGATCTTAAACAAAATGAAATTCATCCAAAAGTGACTGAGATAGATAAAGAAACCTTTAACACATCATATGCGCTTCAACTCAAATAATCAAAAGGTTAAGAAACCCCTGTCAACACATGAAGATTCAAAATTGATCAACTCGAGAGTTGATAGAATAGGAAATTGCAAATTTTAAACTGTTTATTATTTGTTGTTCCAAAACCCGCATACACCAGTCTACTTTCTTCTCTTTCGTAACAAAGACTCCTCAACAAAGTATAGAAAATCTTCAATAACCAATCCAACCAATTTTGTCAGTTGAAGGCTTAGTTTAAGCCTAACAAAAACCTAACCACTAACTCCCCCCAAAATACATTCATAGCCATTTGATGTTTAAATATTTGAATTTTAAATAACCAAAATGGTTTTATTTTGATAGTTAACCCATTTCTAATACCTAGACCTATCCCATGCCTAAACTAGACTCTTTAAACACCATTTGAGAATTGGACATCACTAGTCCATTACAATCAAATTCTCAGTCCCTTGAAGGACATTACAAATTAATTGAAGAAATAAATTATGTTAATAACATTATAGGTGCCAAGATCCTCCATTTGATCTGTTGACCTGGATTGTACATTCCATCCTCCGGATTTGCTTTGAAGGTCTGGAAAGTCTGCATAGTCTTCTTCTCCAAATTGATTGTGTGAGGTGCTCCTGCACCAGTGATACCATGGGTGGAATAGCTCTATGGTTTTTGGTCTAGGACTTGGCATATTTTGGAATAATAGGCCCCCACTTTTGCTTAAGAGTTGCCAATGCAACCCAACTATGGGCATGCAGGATAGGCATGCAGTTTTATAGCTGCCCTCACCATGTTTATTAATATAATATACTACTTGTGACTCTTTAAAAAAGGTGGATGAAATCCATTTTTTGCATTGTCGAGATGTTGTGTGATACTCATACTGGTTTTAGCAAGGCTCTGAAATATTTTCAATGAGGTATCCAACCTAATGTGCTATCTTTCAACTCATGTTACCAAAATATTTGAACATGACATGTTTCTTTTTTTTTCTAGGATTTACAGGGGTTTTTACTTTACTGCTTTTGATTTGTCATAAAGAAAAACATGGCACATGCTTTGAATTATGAATAAATGTTGGCATTTGTTAGGGTTCCCTTCTTGGAGAGTTACTCATCCTAGGCAGCTCATCCTAGCATTGTGAATGTTACTCTTTTTTTTCAGAAGTAATTGAAAACTCTGCTTTCAGGCTTCTAGTTTTCTAGTGAATACATTGAGGCACAATGTTGTTCAATTTGATTGGCTTATAAATAGTTTTGGGATGTTTATTGAAAAGGTATTTCAGCCAAATATTCACTATATTCTTGGACCTCCTCACATGAATAGGATTACATATTAAATACCTCAGAGCTTTTGTCCAGCTCCCAGGCACACTATTTTAACAGAAAGACTTGTTTTAGGAACTTTGTACTTGTGAAGTATACAAGTTGTTTGACTTTTCATATTTCCAAATTTTTGAAATCATTTGTCACCTGCTAACTGTCGCCAGAATCTCTGATTGTATTGTTTGAGGATTTTTTGTTAAATCCATGAATAAAAAAGTGTCATTTTAATGCCTTCATTTTAGTTTCAGGATAAAATTATTTTATCGCTTATAATGATAGACATAGGCTACACCAGTGTAAATTAATAGTTCTTGATCATAACATCTTTCTTGGATATATAAGTTATGATGCAGTTGATGTTCTCTGAATGTCATATAACTTATAAGTTTATAAGTAAACTTTATTTTCCTTTTTCAGGACACAAGAATAGCACTTTTTAAATATTATGAAAGGTTTGCATAATATTGTTATTTGTCAGAAATATTTAGATCCCACACAAATGTATGTCAATAATAGTAATACTGATGTACGCTGACCAATATGCATGTTTAATATTATTAATCGTTGATAGTTATCTTCAACGTTGTCTACTAGATTTATGCTAAGATGCTCGCTGGTTCTGAGAGGATTATTGATGTTGAAATCTCGTATCTTTGATATTTCCTTATTTCTTGTGTTTGTTAATTATGACTTTGATCATCATAATTTTAATTATTACTTTTAATATCATTAATATATATTTAAAATTATATTACTATATTTATATTTTAATTTACATTTATAATGTAATTTTATCATTTTCTATAATTATTTATTTTTATCATTTATCATTCATCATTATAGCTTATTATATTTATTTATTATATTTTATTCGTTCATTAATTTATTTATCTATTATTATATAATTAATTAATAATATATATTTGTCAATATATTTAATATATTTTTATTTATTTTTTCATTATATATTTATTGAATTTGATCCCTAAGATAGGGAACATCACGCAAGCAAAATCCTTTGTAACGTATAGCCCACACATACATGAAGATCATCATATAAGAGCACATCAAGCATCAAGATTACATACACCCATATCAAGCATACACACACAAGTAGATGCTATCAAAATCTTGAAGACTTTAAGAGCAATTACATCACCTAATCCATTAGCAAATTTACTCAACAAAAGAGATCTTTATGCTCAATCTGAGAGCATTTCGTTTGATTTAGAATAAGGGTTTAATATGATTGTAATTTCTTGCATTATATTCTAGATCTAACATCAATGTCATCCCTACATCTTTTTACTTTGTAAATTGTAACTCTAGAGATTCCTTGTTGGAAGATATCACTTGCATGAGCTTATCCTGTAAAAGGCCCTCTATTCTTTTAGTTTTAACTTTTATTCATTAAGGGGAGAGTAATGAACTCTTTTGATTGTATATTTTTCCCTAGAGTTAATACTTGACATGGTGGAGCAAATTTTCATGATTTTGGTTTGATGCTTAAGATTTTTGTTTGTATTTCTTTATATTGCTCATTTTGACTATATTACTGTCTTGATCAGGTTATTGGAATTGGAGTATAAATGGTTATCTATTGTGACTTGGACTCAATTTTAAAACCAAAAAATAAACACTATTGTTATAGCTTTACCTTTTTTATCTTATTTGTCATTGTAACTGGTGCATGCTCAGCTATGTACTACTTCCTTTGATGTATCTTATTAGGCAATATTAATCGAAAATGGAAGGGAATCTTGTTTTATTTCAAGACTGGCTGATTGAAATGTTTTGCTCATTTTCCATTTACTTGGACTGATATTTGTTCTATTACTTTGGATGTGCTTTCCAATACATATTGAAATTGTGTGTGCACCAGGGACACTTGCGGTTTCCTGCTGGAAAAGAAATTCAAGGCTATGCATATATATATTGACACATCCTGCATGACTTCCATGAATATTTGATAAGTGTTTGTTCTTTCAACAAGGACTTCCCCTCTTCCAACAACAGAGGATGCTAAAAATGTCCACAACATCATCAACTTTGGAATGGCATCTTCCCAACTTGCAAGCCTTCTGAGTTCTCTTTACATTAGGAGTGATCACTGGTTCTTCAGGCTCCGATGCAGTTCCATCTATTTCTCCTTAAAGTTGAAGCTACAAACTATTCATTCCTTATTTAACTTAGCTGTTAAATAAGACTCTTTCAAAAAAACTAAGTGTCCCCCTTGGTAAGATATGTGTTTTAGTTGATGATTTAGATGTTGCCAAGGTTAATGGTCCCATAATTTGTGGGTAGTGGCTATCCAGCAAACTAAAACGTAAAATATATAAAGAAAGTTTGAAAAAATACTAAGGGCCCATTTGGGGGCTGGAATTAGACTGGAATTGGCATTATCTAATTCTGGATAATGTCAATTCCATGTTTGTGTCCATCCAACAAATTGGAATTGGAATTTCGTCCTCTTTAGTTTTCTAATTTTTAATTAATTAATAATTATTGTAAAACATAAGAAGTTGATTATGATTAGTTAAGAAGTTGCAAGGCTTGAGGTAGTACATTAAATATTGACTTCACAATGTTTCACCCTTTTTCTATTTTCTCTCTCTTCTCTATATATTTATATCTTCCCTATGCCTCTTCATGGAGGGAGTTATCCCTTATGGACCCTTATAAAAGAGATGGTTGTTCAAGAAAACATAACTGGTGGTTAACTTCTCTCTTAAGCGCTACCTTCAAAAACATGACTGTCGCCTTTAAAACTTAATCATTATCTTTAAATGTAATCATTGCCCTTAAATATAATCACTGTTCCATAGACATTCACCATTGTTACTCTAGCAATAATTCCTGCTCCTTGAGTATACTAATTGCTACTTTTGACATGGGCTCACTGCCTTTAATATGTATATGGGATTGCTTGTATGTTTTCTTCTGTTCCTGGTTTGATCTGATATTCCTTTACTTATAAATCAGAATTCTTTCTTCCTTCTGTTTAATTCCTCTCTTTTTCTTCATAGTCTCATTATATATATCTTCTCATTCCTTTAGGGGAGGCGACCTTAGGGAGAGATGTGGCTCTTGACTAACCATTTGTCTCTTCTTCTTGATTGCACCTTTTATGTTTTGTTAACAACTTTTGATTATCTCATAATGCTGCCATTTTTAGTAACTTGATCTCTGTTTATAATTAATTTGATAACCATTACTTGATTGCTGGCTAATCATCAAAATCACTGGCTTAAAGATATTCACTCTTAACCACTATCTTTTACTTGCAATTCCTTTTTGTGCTTGTTAGGAGCCTTTGTTGAGGTGGGGGCATGACAAATTGACACTCAGTTAGTGTGAGCAAGAACTCAATGCTTGTCAAGGACTTATAGGAAAGTCATGTGACTATCTTGGTCCTGCAAGGAAACAATTGCAAACCTATCAGGAATTTTCTAGTAAGTTTCATGTTTTAGAACTTTGACGACTTAGTAATATCACCTAGAGTCACTGTTGGCTTGGCAAGTGAAGTGCTAGAGTCATTTTGGCTTTATTGGGAAAAATTTGGGCAAAACCTGGATAAAACTTATATTAGTTAAATATTGTATATATTTTTAGTAAGTTGTATTTTCTTCCAAGCCTTGTTAAGTTTTAATGGTTTTGGGCAAGTCACGCTATGTTTTTTATAAATTTGTGCTAGTTTTGTTGTGCCTTTGTGAGTCAAAATAGTCATATAAAGTTTCATGACAAAGTGTTGGACTAATTCAACTTTGTGAATTTGTGCAATTTCTAAGTCTTCAATTGAATTTTGTTGCTTGACACTGTAGGAACATATGACTTCAAGATAGTAGAATAATTTAACTCCCCTTCATACGTGTGCAAGCACATTTCTACATTTTGTGAATATAAACCCATTTTAACTATTTTTTTATTGACTGAACTAGCAAGAACAAATACAACTTTCCTTGTAAGCTAGCAATGGGTGGGATAGTCATTGAGGGAAAGATTATCAAGTATGTCTCTAACCCTTTTTGGATTCTCTAGTGCCTTGGCACATTGGTGCTAGCCAGGTAGAGAAGATGGTCCTCATAAAAGTGCATGCACAAGCCCAAAGAAATATGAAACATCATGTGCTGTAATCCAGTATTGGAGAGAAAGAATGTTTATTTGTATTGCTTGGAGAGAGAGAAATTCAATGGAGAGAAGGTATTTGCAGCCAAAAATGGGAATGTCTTAGAAGGCCTCCACTAGAAGAAGAGATGGCTCTTATGGATAGAATTGCATGGTTTCAAAACTTGCCAAGTGCTCACTTAACTCATGAGTGCTTGCAGTTGTTTTACAACTGAGTAAATAATAGTAGCTCACATAGCCAAGTTTGGTGAGTTCTCCCAAGTTTTTCTGAGTTTGGCTGAGTTAATGAATACATTTATTTGTTTTAAATTTTCCTAGGTTTGCTGAGTTCTTGAGGAGTTAACAGTGTTGGAATCAAAAGCTGGTATGCTGAGTTTTAGAGTCATGTAATTTCCACAGTCGATGATGGTAGATTTTTTTAATTTCTGTTTTAAACTATGTGAGATTTTAAAATCTCACAGTTACCAGAAATGAAAAAAATTTGTTGCATTTTGCCTAATTGCAACTTGAAACTATGCATCATAGAATAGTAGAGATTGGAACTTGAAATTTTCCTTTTTTAAGATCTTTCATTGTCACAGAATTCAAATCAGGTGGCCAAATTCTCAGTTAATCAAGGAGCTCTACTTCAAGACCTCTCCTTATTAGAAATTACAGATGTTAATGATTGTACTCACTTAGCTTTCTTAAAAGAAAAGAATAGGGCAATTTAGTGACTTTTAGTCATTATGATTAGTTAAGAAGTTGCAAGGCTTGAGGTAGATTATCATGAGGTTGGGCATCACATGCTTTGGTACAGGAAAGACATTGTGTGAAGCACTTGGTTTTAATAGTGGGAGGTTTCATATTGGTAAATAGTGTTTCTAGTCACTTGTCTCTGGATTCTGTAGCTAGTGCTTCCTGTGTGGCCTGGGAAATTCTGACCTTACGATTGTAGGGAAGCCTGATTTATTTCTCTTATATCCAGAAGCCTCTAATTCTCTAGGTGCCTGCAGGCCATCTCAAATAGATGCTCTTGCTGGATGCCTTCCTATTCAATCATCTTTTCCTATTTTTCCATTATAGCCTGACATTGTGTACGAGCCTCTCAGGGAAGATCTGGCTGACATTAAGGTGAAGTTAGTTGGGTGTGATGCCATGATCAAAATATTATCTCAGAGAAGACCAGGCCAGCTTCTCAAGCAATTACAGCTTTAGAAAACCTGCAATTCAGCATTTTTCACACTAATATTACAACCATAGAACAGACAGTCCTCTATTCCTTCAATGTCAAGGTACAATATATGATTGAATTTGTTCATTTTTATATAACCGCTTAAAAAATATTCATTGAATTATCTTGAGTGGTAGATCATTATTATAAATTTTTTATAATTGAAACTGAGAGGCATTCTATAATGATAGTAAGGAATTTAGCGTAATGATATGATTGTGTAAAAAAACAATATTAGTTTTATTTTAAATTTGACGAGCATTTACCTGTTTTAATATTTAATTATAAATATAATATAAAATTAATGTAGTTTCCACAATTCATGAGGATTTGTAGTAGATTTATGAATTACACTGTGTGCAAATTTTTTCCCATCAGTGTTTCAAATTTCTAATTCTTATTCTAATGATAGATTATACAGTATGAGATTTCTAATTCTTATTCTAATGATAGATTATACAGTATGATTGAAAACACCGATGAAAAAATTATGCCCCCAATATAATTCAGAAATTTAGTACAAACATAATATTTCCAAAAGAAATAGCACATAAAATTTATGTCTACAAGTTAATATCTCTTAGAATATTCTTTGCATTTAAATTATCTAAATACTACCTAGATATAACTAAATCATAACATGGGTTTTTCTGTTTCTTATGACTGTGATTAGGTGGGAGAAGATTGTAGGCTTTCGGCTGAAGATATTGCCAATTCTGTGCAACAAATATTCAACATGATTCATGCCACTTGCATTGGGTACATCAAAGACTGATGCAGACAAAATTGTTGAAGAAAACCAATAGTAAGTACATCATCAATGATTGATCAATTTGAAATCATTGCAGAGTCTCAATTTCTACCAATGCATGGTCTCAATTTCGACCATTGGACAAAAAAAATGACGGTCATTTTTTCAATTTCAAGCAAGAGCTGCAGTCAAAATTTCAACCAATATTCTGGTCAAAATTTTGACCAATAAGAAATAAGTAGAAAATTCGATGAAAAAAAAATGACGAAAGTTTTGGTCATGGATTCAACCAACTATTGTCAAGAATTTGACCAATTCTTGTCAAAATTTGAGGTAAAATTTACTAGTGTTTGGAGGCTCAGATCTTGTCTGCAAGGCATTTGCTAATGAAATGCAAAAGGAATTTGAAATGTCTATGTTCGGAGAGATTAAGTTCTTTCTTGGACTACAAGTGATTCAGCAGAGTGATGGAATATTCATCACACAATCTAAGTACATAAAGGAAGTACTGAAGACATTTGGCATGGAAGATGCTAAACCTGTGGGAACACTGATGGCTACTGGATGCAAATTGACAAAGGAGGATGAAACTACAGAGGTAAATCAGACACTTTACCGATCCATGATTGGTAAGTTAATAAACGTAGTTCACAGTAGACCAAATATAGCACATGTTGTGGGTATTGTTGTAAGATTTTCTGCTAATCCTAGAGAATCACACATGATAGCTACAAAAAGGATCTTAAGATACCTGAAGAAAATAGAGAATTATGGATTATGGTATCCTAAGGAAGGGAATTTTGAACTGAAAGTTTACACCGATGCTGATTGGGCTGGAAATGTGGATGATAGAAAAAGCACCATCGGAGGAGCATTTTTCTTTGGTGAAAGACTTGTAACCTAGACAAGTAAAAAGCAAGCTTGTATTTCTTAGTCTACAGCTAAATTAGAGTATGTTTCTACTGCTACTAACTATTCAAACATTGCATATATCAAACAAGTGTTGGAAGGAATGAATGAGGTAATCATTGACCTGGTGATTATATACTGTGACAACACTAGTGCTATTAATATTTCAAAGAATCTTGTGATGCACTCCAAGACAAAGCATATATCTATTAAGTACCATTACTTAAGAGAACAAGTGCAAGAGAAGTAAGTGAAGTTAGAATTTGTCACATCTAAAGAACAACTTGCATATATTTTTACAAAGCCTCTACCGAAGGACACATTTGAATACTTGAGGACTAGACTTGGGGTTCGTCCCCTATCTATTGGTCACTAATGTGATCTGGTCATTGCATCAACCTACTTATATCCGAAGATCATTCATGTTGATGCAACATAGTTCACACTTTGAATCATGTTCAAGGTTGTGATTAAGTTTGAGAACTTGAACCAATTGGAATATCAGTATATAGAGATACAGAGGAAGACAGAATTGTTTGTTTATTTGTTTCTTTGGCATTGCTATCAAAGGGAGAGATAAACAATATGAAAAGGAACAAGGAACAAGCACCAACGAGAATAATCTAAGGGAGAGACAATCTGAATGAGATAGACTATTGAAGATCAGTTACAAAGAACAGAAATAGCAGGAATAGGAGAACTGAAAAGATCACAACTACAGAATGGTAAAGTTGTATTATCTAATGCTGGTTTAGTAACGTAGTGATTAAACATATTAAGTCTATTCGACTTATAGCATTTTGTTCACAAAGTTGTAGAATATATGTTTGGTATGTGTATGGTACATTTTATATTACTTGAGTTGCCATCAATGCCAAAGGGAGAAATTGTTGGACTACAACTGATTTGGAATCTGATTGAAGAATCTCTAATTAAAGATCACTGAGGAGTTGCTGATTAGATATGTAATATGATTAAATCAGTATTATGTTGTCATTGATGTCAACTAGTTTGACAACACTTATCTTGTAAGTTGTTATACTGAGACATCTGAAGAAAGGTGAAAGAGATGAAGAATAGAGAAATTTACATGGGAAAGATGTACATGATAGATGAGGATAAGGAACACATTGAGTAACTTGTTGATGAGTCTATGACTTGATGATATTGACTCTATTATGTTGCATTCATCTATGATGAAGTATAGAGCTGAAAGACACAAAGCAATGTTGTCGGTAAATGAAGCAATTCTAGTATACACCGACAGAGTGTAGTGTATACCAACCGCAGTATTAACTGAGCAGTGTTCACCGACGCATTTCTTTGTTAACTGAGCGTAATAGAATGAATCAAATGATTAGTTTAGCCGATAAGATTGATGAGCTGGCAAGAGTATAACATCGAGGTAACGGATAATGTTTGTTACACAGATCGACAATTGATGAAATTTAGGAAAGATCTAAAGGATGAGAATCAAACGTGTTATTGACACAAGTGCCGATAAAGTTTGAAGCAGCAAAATCTATGAATGTGGTTAAGCGACAAAATCTAATGGTGGAGAAGAAAATGATTTACTTGTCTATATAAGAGAACATAATTTCTTTATGAAAAGATGTCGGAAGAAGTAGAAGCTGCAGGAATATTGCGTGAACAAGGTTTTCATGCATTCTGATCATACTGGTTAAGTAAGAACCAAGCTGCAGAACAATTACCGAGCTATAGAGAGCAATTACCGACGGACAGTAAGTTGATACAGTATTGAATCTGAAGTGAAATATTGATCAGAAGAATTTGTTTGGACTAAATATTGATCTGTAATCTGGAATTGAAGTTGTATTAAGGTAGATCATTTACTGGTACATATTTAACCATTGTATACAGTCAAAATCTCTTAACCGAGTGGACTTTGAAAGTCTTATGATGTATCATTCATAAAATGAACATTGTTATCCTATCAACCCCATAGTGAATGTTGGTTGGACGATAACTTCTAGTCTAAAATCCTCTAACAAGGTCACACCTGACAGTGTGTTTGTAAACCTTTAACAGGGTTGGGTCTTAACTGACCTCACTTCAGAAGAGTGAACAATTTTTGGGTTGTCGGTCCCAAGTGGTTTTTCCCTTTACAGGGTTTCCACGTTAAATCTCTTGTGTTATGTGTTGATTTTGATTTTTTTTGTTATCATTCTTTACATATTACATGTTAGATTTGATCGGTAACTATTATGGTATTAGACTGGTAATCGGTAAAAGCACAGATAGTGAAAGTTTTCATTGTTTACCGACAAGCAAAAATTGTAGAAGTTGTTTTAAATTATACATTTTGTTTTGGGACACTGGATAACTGATTCACCCCCCTCTCAGTTATTCTAACAAAGGTTTCATTAGAGAATGAAGAATGGGTAAATGTAATGAATGAAGAGATAGAACAAATAGAGAAAAATAAGACATGGACTTTAGTACCTAGGCCTAAGGATAAGAATGTTATCGGTACTAAATGGATTTTCAGAAACAAGCTGAATGAAAATGGAGAGGTTACAAGAAATAAAGCTAGACTTGTACATGCAAGGGGTATGCACAGGATGAAGGTATAGATTATGGTGAGACTTTTGCACCTGTTGCTAGACTAGAAGGAGTTGGAATATTACTTGCATATGCAGCACATAAGAAGTTTAAAGTTTATCAAATGGATGTTAAGTCTGCATTTTTGAATGGGATACTAGAAGAGGAGGTCTACATCGAACAACCAGAAGGGTTTGTTGATCCAGACAAGAAAGATATGGTATGTAGACTACATAAATCTTAATATGGTTTAAAGCAAGCACCTAGAGCCTGGTATGAAAGGCTCCATACTTATTTGTTAAGTATTGGTTTTGTTAGAACTAGTGAGAACAACAATTTGTATATGAAAGGAGATACTGATGATACTATCTTAATTGCTAAAATATTTGTGGATGATATTATTTTTGGAGGACAAGATCATATCTGTAAATCATTTGCTGATGAGATGTGCAAAGAATTTGAAATGTCTATGTTTGGAGAGATTAAGTTCTTTCTAGGCCTGTAGGTTATTTAGTAGAATGATGGAATATTCATCACATAATCAAAGTATATAAAGGAAGTACTAAGAACATTTGGCATGGTAGATGCTAAACCAGTTGGAACATCAATGGTCATAGGCTACAAATTGACTAAAGATGATGAATCTACAAAGGTGAACCAGACATTGTACCGATTTATGATTGGTAAGTTGATGTATGTAGTGCATAGTAGACCAGATATTGCACATGTTATGGGAATTGTTGCTAGATTTTCTACAAATCCAAAAGAGTCACACATGATTGCAACAAAAAGAATCTTAAGATACCTAAAGAAAATAGAGGACTGTGGATTATGGTATCCTAAGGAAGGGAAGTTTGAACTAAGAGTCTACACCGACACAGCTTGGGTTGAAAATATAGATGACAGGAAAAGTACCACCGAAGGAGCATTTTTCTTTGGTGAAAGACTTGTTACTTGGACAAGTAAGAAACAACCTTGTATTTCTTAGTCTACTACTGAAGCAGAGTATGTTTCTGCTACTACAAACTGTTCAAACATTGCTTACATCAAGCAAGTGTTGGAAGGGATGAATGAGGTAATCACTGAGCCGGTGATTATATATTGTGATAACACAAGTGTAATAAACATTTCTAAGAATCTTATAATTGTTAGGAATAAGGTGTCTCAACCTTGGATAATTCCTATTCTTGTTATTTTATTTGTAAAATGTATTTCTTGCAAATAATGTAATTAAGTGTGAGTGTACATGTCTAGTTGGCATGTTGATGTGTCACTCCACTTGATGTGTCGGCATCTTGAATTATGTAAGGAAATCATGGCTGAAATGGTTATGACAGATTCTTATGACATGTAAGAGCTATGTCTGGAAGTTTCAATGATGGGTGAAGACATGTGGCAACTGATAAAGTTGAGTACTGTACACTCTTCCCCAATTGTGGAATGGTAAAACCCTAATACGGCTATCTTTGGAAGTTGCCCTAAAAAGGGAAGCGCGTGATATAAGCATTTTTTAGGGTTGTGAAGATAGGTGAAGTTTGTGTATTGTTGGAACATTTTTTATGCTGTCACGATTTGTCTTCAAGAGTTGGAAATCTTCTGAAAGAACTTGCATTGCAAGTGTATTGTAAACTGCAATAGTTTTGATAAATACATTGTGCAGGTTTTGGAGTGCTGGGGTTTTTATCGAAAGGTTTCCCCAGGGTAAATCTTTGTGTCATTCTCTATTTTCTATATGCATGGTATATGGCTGCAATATCATTGTTAAAGTAGTTAACAAATCTGAAATTGTAAGGATTTAAAAGAATTTGCACAATACTTTCCTTAAGAGATTAGTGTAGGAAGTTGTTTCTGCACCTGAGTTTCCTTACAGTAATGTACTCAAAGACCAAGCACATCTCTATTAAGTATCACTACTTAAGAGAACAAGTATAGGAGAAGAAAGTTAAAGTGGAATATGTTACATCAAAAGAGAAACTTGTTGACATATTTACCAAGCCTCTAGCAAAGGAAACTTTTGAATACTTGAGGACTGGACTTGGGGTCCATCCCCTGTCTACCGGTCACTAATGTGATCTGGAGGTTGCATTAGCCTAATCTTATCAAAAGATCATTTATGTTGATGCAGCATAGCTCACACTTTGGATTCTGTCTAAGGTTGTGAAAGATTTTAGGAACAGCTATTTGAATATCAGTATACTGAGATACAGAGATACATTGTATGCATCAGACAACAAAGAGTCACATGGCTAATACAGAGTTGTATGTTTATGAGTTTCTTTTTCATTGTTGTCAAAGGGAGATAAAAAAATATGATAACCGAGGAGATTACTAGAACATCTATCTAAGGGAGAGACAATCTGAGAAATTCAGGGAGAGTTTTTTAGATTTGTTGCTAAGAACAGAAGGAATTTGAGAACTGGAAAGGTCATATCTGTAGAGGAAAGTCTGCATTTTCAATGATGTCATGTAACGTAGTGATTAAACATATTAAGCTAGGGAGAGCTTACCGAGATACAACATTTTCTTATAGAGTTGTAGAATACATATTTGGTATGTGTATGGTATACTTCTTATTGCTTGAGTTGCCATCAATGCCAAAGGGAGAGATTGATGAACTACAACTAATGAGAACTTGATTGATGAAGTACAAGTGATTAGAGATCATCGAGCACTGAAGTGTTATGTAAGATAATTGAATCAGTCATTATGTTGTCATTGATGTCAACTAGTCTTGACAGTACTTATCATGGTAGTTGCAAATATCTAAACATCTGTAAGAGAGGAGAAAAGATGAAGAACCAAAATATCTACATGGAGAAAGATGGATATGACAGATAAAAATAAGGAATACTTTTGGTAACTTATTGATGAGTCTATGACTTCATATTGTTGACTTGATTATATTGCATTAATCTGTTATGAAGATAGAAGAAAAATGTTACAAAGCAGTGTGGTCAGTTAATGAAGCATTCCAGTATACACTGAACCAATGTAGTGTATACCGAGTGACAGTATCAACCGAGCTTGTGTTCACTGACACATTTCTTTGTTAATCAAGTATGGACAAAAGAACTAAATGATTAGTTTAGCTGACAAAATTGATGAGTTGTAAAGTGTATGATTACGAGGTGGAAAGATAAAGTTTTTTGTGAGATCTACGACTAACAAAATTTGAAGAATATCTAAAGGATGGAATTGAAATTTGTTACTGACACAACTACTGAGGAAGGTTAAGCGACAAAATCAACAAATCAAAGGAGATTAAGCAGCAAAATCTGATGGATGAAAAGAAAATGGTTTACTTGTCTATTTAAGAGAGTAGGGTTTCATAGTGAAACTTATGCCATAAGAAGGAGACTGCAGAGATATCGCATGAACAAGCTTCATGCATGCTTGATCATATAGGTTTTAGAAGAACCGAACTACAAAACAATACCGAGTGTCAGAAAGCTTTACCAAGGGACGGTAAGTTATTGAATGTTGATGAACTGAATAGAAATATTTATCAGAGGATTGTATGGACTTAGAATAGATCTGAATATCTGCAAATCAAGTTGTATTGTAATAAGATCACCTACTGTTTCAGTTTAACCATTGTAAATAGATAAAATCTCTTAATCGAGTGGACTTGAAAGTCTTATTATGTCATTCATAGAATGTACATTGTTATCCTATCAACCCCATAGTGAATGTTGGTTGGACGATAGTTGTTAGTGTTAAATCCTCTAATAAGGTCACACCTTACAGTGTGTTTCATAACCTTTAACAAGGTTGGCTCTTCACCGAGCTCACTTCAGAAGAGTGAAAAGTTTTTGGGTTACCGATCCCAGGTGGTTTTTCCCTTTGCAGGGTTTCCATGTTAAATCTTTTGTGTTATGTGTTTATGTGGTGATTGTTTGGATATCATACTTTACATGTTGCATATTTGATTTGGTCGGTAATCACTATGAGCAATTAATTGGCAATCAGTAATTACACAAACAATTAGTATTTTATGTTTACCGAGTTGCAAAATTAGCTGAATTCTTTTTAAGTGGTACATTTTGTATTTGGGACTGTGGATAACTGATTCACCTCCCTCTCAGTTATTCTAACATTGACATTTTTGGACAATTTTTTTGTGAGCAAGTTCTTCCCCAAAGAGTTATTCATATAGATTTATAAGAATTGTTGATATAGGTTCCAAAGAATATTCCATCACTATTAGAAAATATTTCATTAACACGCACAACAAAATATTCCATCAAAATATTTTGTTAATAGAATATTCTAATTTTTTGCCCTTATTTTTATATTTTTGACCTACATTTAATAATTGGCCTAACTTGGTTATACAATCAAAATTGTGCAGCTTAGATATCACCAAAAACTAGGCTCTAATCCCAATCTATTGGTACGGGTCTACAATCTTGATTCTACTCTAATTTTATGCTACAAGCTCATGAAATAAGACCTTTAGTTTTATGTTTTGGGGGCTATATCTTGCACTTTCGGACTCCATTTTCCAAAAAAATGAGTAGGCATTATAAATTTTGTTCTATGCTCTACCTAGATCTACCATCCATTTCTCTAGAATTTTCACAAAATACTCACATATATCAACTTGGTTCATTTCCTAACTTTGTCAAATCTCAACTTAAGAAGTTACAAAAAGTGTTGGTTTTCTTGGGGTGTGTGTGTGAGGATGGTGGGGGAAATATCATTGTGTTTCAAATCCATATACTAGCCTAACACTCACCTAATCTGAAACCCAATTCCAATGGTGGAAGCCTTTGTTAAGAAACTTACACCCCATAACTATCATAGTTGGAAGACCAAGATGACCAAATTACTTTAGTTACAAGGTTTATGGTGATTTTTAGATGTGATCAAATCAAACTTGACTCATCAATTTGAGATCCTCCAGCATAGGGATAAGATAGATCAAGTAATGGGTTTCATTGACATGTATGTTTTAGATAATCTGCTACT
Organism: Chamaecyparis obtusa; assembly: GCA_027943335.1. NCBI lineage: Eukaryota > Viridiplantae > Streptophyta > Pinopsida > Cupressales > Cupressaceae > Chamaecyparis > Chamaecyparis obtusa. The sequence goes on from BSBK01003166.1 coordinate 135,018, forward strand.
TTATCTCGATTCCTACACTGCTCCTCAGGCTACGTGGCTCAAATTTTAGGAGCTATTTTAGGGGTATTAAAGAGTTTTGTACACTTCAACTTGAGTCAAATTTGACATCTTTGGAACTTGGTTCCTTCTCCTCCATTGATAAAATTTTGGAAAAATTCAAATCTATCAAATCAATTTTCAAGGGTTATGGAAAGGACACAACTGAGAAAGAGTGCATCTTTTTTATTTCATCAAATCTTACAGGAACCTTTTAACTCTCTTATACATTTAATTCTACTATGAATTCCTTGTTCCATTCCCATATTATGCCTTCATTTGATGTGTTTTGTGAATTCCTAACATAGGAACGTGCTAAGTTGACATATTTTGCTTCAGTTTCTAGTTCTAGATCACAAGTCTTGGTTGTTCAATCATCTACATAGAAGCAAAAGAATATTGAAATGAATTTAGGCTCATAGTATACTCATCCATATTTAGAATCCCATGCACAAGATTTATATTCTTCCTCTTTCAAGAGTTCTTCACCTAGGAAGGACAAACATAAGTTTTCTTGTTGTACAAAGACAAGACTTGAGGAGAATTGTCAATATGTAAATAAAATTGATGAGTTGAAAGATCATATTCATAAGAATCATATTCAACCATATTTATATCATTCATCCTCTTGTACCACTTTAGGGCTTGCACATTTTGGGTCAACTTCTATGGCATGTGGTGAAGGCAAGATGAAATTCCATGCTCTTTTTGCATCAATACACCTTTAGTCTAGTTAGTGGCTTCTTAATTCAAGAGCCTCTCATCATATGGCTTCATCTATGGGTATGCTATCTCCAAATGAGCCTTGGAATTTACTAGACATCTTGATGGGTAATAACACTTATATGAGTGTTACTTCGAAGGTTTATATTGGTATTGATGATGACACATTAAAAAATGTTCTTTTTGTTCCTTCATTATTGCCCAAGCTCCTTTCTATATATCAGATTAGTTAATGGTGGAAGAGTAAGACAATAGAGTTCACATTAGATTATGTTCTTATTAGATACTTGTATAGTAAAGGGCTAATTGCAATTGGTAGTGTTGATCATACATCTCGCTTTTATGAGTTCTCCCATTTTGGTTCCCTTGATCATGCAATTCCATTAAATGGTCCTATATCTCATGCATATAGAGTAGATAGGTTATCTGAGGAGAGGTTTGATTCATCCACCATATTTTTTGAGACTTGTGTTGTGCCTCCTCCTCCACAACCCACTTCTTTAAAGATCAGTTCACTTTAGTAGTTTTTTTTTGTTCCTTTCCACTTTTAGCAATGTGGGATGAGTATCCTAGATGTTGCAATATTATTTGATAGATATCACACACTCTAGACATTGGGGATGTTCTTGAGGATCTTCACTTCCTCTTTGATGGCAGCTTCAATATTTATGTCATCTCATCTTCAATACCTTCCAAGTTTGTTCATCCGGTATCTTCACAGTGTCTTTGATTTGCTTTAATTGATATGACATCTTTTGATTTAGACATGTGGACAATTGAGCAATGTTTCATGACACACATCATGAGACTATTTCTTTAATCTCCTTTCGTGTATTTTCTACTACCTTACTCATTGTATTTGTTTCTTCCCAAGGGGATGAATGTGATTTGTCGCTCTTGGATATTCATTAGCATTCATCCTCAAGCCTTCATCTTTAACATTTGAGATTCTCTCCTATGAGGGGGTGGGGGGGGGTACAAGGATACATCATATATTCCTTTCTCTCCTATGGGGGAATCTTGAGTCTACTTATGTGACGACTTTATTAGTTGGGGGGACATACTAATTCTTTCACTCTTGTCACATGTAATCTCTACTTTTTTTTCTCTCTTTTGGAGAGGAATTTTATCCCACTAGGGTTTTATCCTTTTCTCGGTTTGTGCTCGAGTTACAATGATTTTTACATGGGTACCTACTCAAGCATTTTTTGTTGGGACCCATTAATGTTTTCATCTTTGTATTCATCTGTAGCTCTTTATCTTATCCCTAAGTTAATCTTAAGGAGGGATGTTGGAGTAATTAGGACACTATCTAATTATTTAATTAATTAGGTCCTTTAATTACTTTATTCACTTAAGCTCAACTTGGGTGTTTTTTTATTTTATTAAATTAGGCTAATAATAACTTAAGTTGTCTTATTCATTGTGATTGTGACACTTAGACATTAGCTAATTTAATTTTTCTTTAGGGTTTTCATTCATCCCTTTCATAAAGATTCATTCATTCACTTGTAAAATAATCTTTTATAAAATAATTCTTAGGTTGTTGAGCATATTATTCTTGTTTGATCTCCTTTTTGTGACAGTGTGCTTGCAAATGATTGTTGGCTTGTGAGGTTGGATCATCAACTTCAATAATCTCAAGCACCCAAAAACATAACCAATACATGAAACCATTAAATGATAATTCAAAAACCATGAGTTAAAAGCATCCAAAATGTGGATTTTTCAAATCTATAATTAAAAATTGAATACATAAAATACAAGATGAGTCCACAAGATAAAATAGTATGTTCCTTCCACCTACTGTAGTTTTGTCATAATCCACTCACCAATTTGGAGCTCTACTTTAGCACCATTAAATCCATTCAAAGATGTCTTGTGGCATGTCATAACACGTGTTGTAAATTGATCAACAAATGCAACTCCTTCATACAACTCTTTAATGTTTTAAAGATGCTCCTACACTTTTATTGTGGGTGATCTAACTTCAAGAAGCCATAACTTTTGATGTAGGAAGTTGACTAATCTCTTAAAAAAAAAACTATAGAGATTGAAGAGATCTACATCCTTGTAACTAAATAATTTTTATCACCCATTCTAACTTTTTAATGGAAAAAAAAAACTCATAGAGCTCCAAAATTTAGATTTCCTCTTCTATAACCAATAATTATATGGTTTTTATGCTCTTAATGTTAGGTTAGAAGGTTGAGAAACCTTCCTTAACACATTTGAGAATGTAATACCGTGTTTTCCATTGTGAATAATCTTCAAGTGGGAGTCGTCTACAAGGTACATCTTCATGTCATTATATTTTTCATACTTGAAAGCTAACCTCAATGTGAAATTATATGAAAAAAAGCACTTGAATCAATTGACCACACACTTTCCAATACATGTCAACATTTGCAACATCTTGAGGAGACTTTTTCAACTCATCGTTTGAATCCTTGTGGATATGTGATATATGCATGAACTTAGTTGCATTATGTATATGTCACTCATCCATGAATTAGTCAAATTTGTATATATGATAGACCCAACAATTAGACAAACTTTATATATGTGATATATATATGTCTTAAGCTCTATATGGTTGTATGTGTTTGAATATATTTTTTATTATATTGTTGCATTTGAATTGAATTAGAAATATAAATAAGCTCAATTTAATAGTTCTAACATAAAACTAAAGCTTCTAAATCAAATATAATTTGCTTAATTGATGGACAATAAAGTTGAGATATAACGAGTGGATGAATTCTTTTTTAATAGCAATTAGAATTCAATACGGTATGGAAAGTGTCCATGCTAACATGCATGATATTATTACATCCAAGAAAGGAACTTGGAGAAGGTGTGGACACATAAAATATGGGAAATAGTTCGACAAAGTTTCTTGAAAGCATGTGTCATATCTTTTGCCTTACAATATTCCATCTCCACTTATCCTTTCGTTTAGGCCCACCACTTAGCTTTTTATTATTTATCTTTCACACGTTTTTAAAGGCTTTTAAGTATTTAGCTTTCCCATAACCTAAATGTAACCAATAGCCTTTCTCTTTTAAGCTGAGTTTTTTAAAAGGTGGTAAGGATTAAGGATTTATTTAATGACTATGTTATGCAATGGTGTCATCTTCCACTAGAACTACTCTTGTTTCAATATATTTAATTTTGTTATGGACAGTTATATTGTTATGAATTTATGATTTGTTAGAACTATTCTAGATTATTGTATTGTTAGCTTTTTAATGACAATTGTTTGGTGGTTTTTTATTATGTAATTTTTTTTTACTTTTTTTTTCATTGAAAGTTCAAAGAATCTCTTCGGCTAAGAGTCAAGGATTAAGGGGTATACATTCCATTAAAATCCTTCCAGAGCATGATCCCGACCTCATCCCTTATGGTGTCAGAGTCTTTGCACTCAGCAATACTTGATCCTTGGTGGGTTCATTCAAAACCAAACAATTTCACCACCAGAGCAAGGGCCCATTGACTATTTTGTAGTTTTTCATTGCTTGATTCAATATTAAAAAAAATTATTGTTTGGTTCAATATAAAAAAAGATTATTTTAGTTATAGGAAATGCCGATCTAAAATTCTTTTGGAGAATGATATTTTTTGGCGGCATAATTTGTTTGTAGGACTAGCTTTTAACTTATTGCAAGGAATGCAAAAAACTTCTTGAATTCTATATTATGATAAACTTTTTGCTATTTTCTCTTGTCTTGATTGGTTACAATTTATAACTAAATTTTCTCATTTTTTATATTAAAAGCAACATAACAAGGGTGTGTTAGCTTGTGGTGACTAATCAGGAAAGTACTATCCAGGAAAGTACTGTACACTTTTCCTCCCAACCTTGCCCGGGTTCGGGGCCGGGCCGGGCCTCGAGCGGGGGTTTGGGGGCGGCAGCCCCCAAGAGCAGGGGTTCGGGGGCGCAGCCCCTGAGGAAATTTTTTTTGAGGCCGACTACTTTTTTGATTATTTGGGCCGACTACTTATAACTCATTCTAACCCTAAAGCGGAAAAATATTGTATAATATGGCTTAGGGTTAGGGATTTTCATGATGTATGATTTTAGTACTTGCGGCAGAATTGGGCTATAAGGGATTACGGATTGTAATCAGGTTGTAATCACTGGATAATAATAACATTGGACTCGCTGTTGGTGGACGTAGCCCAGGGATTGGGTGAACCACGTTAAATTTGTGTGTCTTGTGTTCTATTCTGTGTGGTTTATTATTTTCTGATATTAGTTATATTTGCACATAATTGTTATTTCTGCCTTGTTAATCCTAACAGGGTGTTGTCTCATCAATACAACAACTTATAGAGCATCCAGTCAACAGTCAAACAATAGCAACACATTAATCACTAACTACAAATATCAAAATTATTAAAATATAACAGCCATCAACATCATAAACAAAGAGTAATAGTCTTTGCAACTTATGTCTAGCCTACCATCTAAGCTAACATAAGTCTTATAATAGGGTCACCTAAGGTTATCTCCAGTAGTAAACATAACTATACTTCTTAAAATATCAAAACTAAAAATCAAAATAACTTTAACAATTTTCAAAAAATGTCAGGATGACAATTGACAATAGAGAAAATAAACAACACGTGAGACCCTATCCCTATTGAGCTCCTTTGAAGTTGCATCTCACTTATTGCAATGCGCTGACCTAGTCCCCTATCAAGAACTTGAAAAGTTCCATCTAATTGCCTTCCTCATTGTCATCATTGCCAAGGACTTTCTTTTACAGGAGATAGAGAGAGAGGTATTCGAGCTATGCATCACATGTATGCTAAACTTGGATATGCTCCTAATTTTTCTCTCTAGTTCAGTAACCCTAGCTTTGGTCTTCTCCAATTCATCTGATGTGTTGGTACATTTTACACAAGTCCCTAACTGAATGTCACCATAGGTCTCAACAACTCTCTTTTCCTATACACTTCCAATGAAGTGAATTACAAGCATAATCACTACCTTACATCCAAAAAAACTTGCATCCACATTTTCATAGTCTCCATACATTCATTCCCCAACTACAACAAGAAATGATTTTCCTTTATACAAGTTACAATAAGCAATTAGGTCATCATGTTAAGACTTCTCTAATGCACAAACAATTATATAGACCCTTTCCAAGATACACACGGTATCTTAAACAAGTAAATAACAAATATAAATCATTATTTATGCACCAAGATCCATAATCCATGCTCACCATCCACTGAACACATTATCTCCTCTGGTCGGCCCCAAATAGATCTTTTCAAGTCCATACGCATAGATGATGTCACCACGATCCTAGCGGTACAATATCCTAGCGGTACAATAATATCATAGGAAGTTCTCCCATGTGTCTCATGTCATGCCTTAATCTCACATACCATAACTCATGCTCCCATTGAAGTTATCCCAAAAACTCAGAGACCATCTCTTTCATAATCCTTTTTCACTATTTTATAACAGTCTTCACCAAAATAGCTATAACTCATGAAAACAACAATATGAAATCCAACAACCTTAGATATAAGGTGTACATACTTCTCTCTACACAAATTTGTGCTCGCATATACTGAAACGTCGTACACTGTCTATACACAATAGTCAATCTTGCATGTACCTGTGATAACCAATCTTTTTGAAACTTCTAATGCATCCATCTAAAACATATGTTGACATCAATGAAAAAACATGAATGTAAACACCTCAAATAGAAACAATTCCAACAATCTCCCCCTTTGGCATTGATGGCAATATATGTGAAAAATCATCAACCCAAAACTAGCCTTCTTACAACTTTCTCAATATCCTCTTCATAGCTCCCCCTAAGGCAGTAGGGGTTTTTCACCTGAATCTCTCCCCCTTTGAAATCAATAGAAAAGGGTGCCATAGCTCTTTTATTTCTCTGCACATCCCACCTCTACAAGGTGTATCTTTTTTAAATATTCGTACATGCAAAAAACCAAGTGCTTGATCACCCAAATATGATTTTTTATGTTCTGCAATCACTCCCCTTGAGGAGTGCATCCAAGTGTAGACATGGAAAATTGGTCAAAGGCTTAAATCAATCAAAAAGGTACATCAAATCATCAAAATAGCACGAAAAATCAATAAATGGAACAAAGGCAATTCATATCAAAGGAAAATTTAATTAAATGATTAAATAAAGCTTGAAAAGGGGAAAAACACTACGAAATTGATTAAATTCAATTAATGACATAGTTGTTGAAAGCAAAAATCAAAATGAACCTCTTACCCTTCATGGCTAAATTTAATTACTTTAATTAATTAATTAATTATAATTTCCCTCAACAAAGCAAATTGGAGACAAATGGACACAAATCACTCACTTTTGTTGAAATGGTCCAGCCTTTTGAAACCATTTAAATGATTGTCCCCTCCTTGTCCCCCCATTTATGGACAAAGCAAAGCCAATTGACCTTACCCAAGCATAACCATGATCAACTCACTCTACCCCCTACCCTTGGGAAAATCCTATAAGTAGAAAGCATTTTGAGGCATTAAGGATTCATTCCATATCTTTGAATTGCAGCAAAGCTCTTGCAATTTGCATCCACACCACTCACTTGTCAATTTTAATAGTTTAATTGCTTTGATCATAGTAGATTGTTCATCAAATAGAGCTAGAATTTGATTGAATAGATCTTAATTGCATATCATATAGCTTAATTCTCATCTTTAGAGTGTCACTAGTGAGGATCATAGCTGAGAGCCTCATTTACCACTTTATTTTAGAGATCCATGAGATGTTGATAGATTAATTGTGCATTGATTAGATTAGTTCTCATTCTAATTCTTGTTGTTCTTAGTTAATCTTGTAATTTCATGAAGGTGAATAATATCATCACACACCAAGCATCAAGTCCAGGGAATGATATAGCTCTGATAGCTACTGGACTGATGCATTCCTGCATCATTTAGTTCTCACTAGGAGGGGTTCTCACCCCATGCATACCTCTGAGATATTCAAAGGTATCTTTTGGAAAAGGTTTGGTGAATATATCTACTATTTTCTCCTTTGTAATGATGTACTCCAATCTGACTTCCTTTTCTACAACCTTGTCTCTCAAAAAGTGACACTTGATTGAAATATGTTTAGTCTTTGAATGCATAACAAGATTCTTTGACATGTTCATTGTGTTTTTATTATCACAATGTATAACCATTGGCTCTTCAAAGGTTTTATATAATTAATTTTTATTATTAAAAATATATAGTTAAATTCATAATAAATAGTAAAAAATTACTATGAATAATAATAGGTGTCATGGATAACTAATAGTATAAGAAGTTATTATTATATGTCTAGTATCATTAGTATAATATAAACCAATTATTACATGTGTAATTATACATGATACTAGTTCTCATCAATTTTTTAATATTTGATTAGTTGAAAATATTCAGTTGAATATTTCATACTTATTATTATATAATCATTAGTAATAAATAGAAGCATAATTACTTTATAGGATAATATACATGATTAATAATGAATATGGTAATAAGCTTGTTTATTTAATGGTAAATACTTTTGATTGGAGTTGTCAACCAGTGGGATCACATTGGGGGACCTCATCCACATGGTGATATGGGCAAGTGCTAAGGCATTAACACCTCTTAGATTTGTCTCATGTTGATTTCTACATTCTCCTCCTTATCAATTTGGTCAATCGAGCACCTCCATATCTCTCCTTGACTCCTTATCCCTCCATGACCATTATCTCTCCATTCCTTAGATCGTTAGATCTCCTTATACTTCTATTGCTCATTGTCTGCAACCTCTTGTCTCTTTGGTTATCTCCCTTATGTCTCTTGAAGCACTCTCTCCATGATGACAAGAGATTTCCGAACACTTCTTAGTGACTATGTCCGTGAATCTGTGCATGCATTTTTTACCACATTAGTGTCTTTGCTAGTGGCGACCAATGGTAATTGCTAGTGAAGCGCCATGAACAACATCTAAGCCAACATCGATATCATGCACCTGCGTACATCATCTAAGTTCTGATCATCCTTGACTTAAAAATATTGTTTATGGAGCTTTAATTCTAATTTCAAATATTCTATTTTTTGCAAAACCATTGCTATACATATCTAGTTTTTTTTACACAGATAAATAATTATTGTTACAATGTTGTTTAACTAAACAATATGTTATAGATTTTACTAATTGAGAGGAATTAAATGCAATGCATCTTTTGTTTACTTGCTAAGAAAAACATTTTATGTTTTTTATTCAAAATTAAACTTTTCTCATTACTATTTGTCCAAATATTTACTATATTGTTACTACAATTTTTATTCAAAGAACTCCAACAACCACGTCAAGTTTCTAATATTCTTACTACAAGTTACAACAATTTCAACTTCAATAAAAAACATTATGGCAGAAACATGATGCAACTACATCCTCTTGTTAGATTAGCCTAGGTAAATTTAGTTTATTTTCCTTTCCAATAATATATTCTTTACACAGCTTTGAATGCTTTCTTTATGAAAGGTTAAATAAAATCTGATATTTTTTGTTTGACACTTTTTTTAGGTTGGGGAAGATGACATGGACTAAGCTCCCTATAAAAACGCACCAAAGATAACAAAAAAATGTTTGTTTTTTTTCAGATTCACTAAAACACAGCAATTTTTTTTACAAATATTTTGTGATTTTCGACCACAAAATATACAGATTATGAAAAATAAATGGTAAAAATTTTAGAAAAATCTATTGTATTTTCATGTTTTTTAAAAATTTGATCAATAGTACATTTTATAAAAGAATCTTAACCACATCCTAGAAAAATGCCATGAAGCATGACCACGACTAATGGTCAACAAAGCTAATTCAAAAGAGAAACTGTGCCTTCTGCGTCGAGGTGAGAAAAAACTTGACTCTTGAGTGCTGGGTTGCACGGTGAACAATTGGTTCATTTCCATGGCTTTAAATTTACGAGTTCACTTTGCTAAATTCAAACCAACATTAATTCCATTAAAGCTTCTCGACATTCCAAGTTGGAATCATTGACTAGGCCTCGTTCGGCGCAGAGCATATCCAATGACAGAGAAAGGATGTGCTTCTGACAGTTCTTATTGGTGATAATACCTTTTTCTCATGACACTCCCCACAATGCTAATGCTCTCAATCATCCTGTTTTCCACATAGAGGAAGCAGAACTTTGTTTTTATTGGTGGGTTGTATGGTTAACATTTGGTTCCAATGTTGCTTTTTTGTCATTACTTTTAATCCAACCAAGTTCGCTTTACCCACATTCAAACCAATGAATTGGCTGCTAAGGCTTTGTATCCATTAAAGCCCCTGGATTTTGTCAGCTCAAGTCTTGACTCTTGACTATGCCTCAGTAAGCGTAGAACATAGCCAATTACAGAGAAATGATGTGTATCTTCCTACAGTTCTATTTGCTGATACTGTGTTTTTTTCATTACACTTGCCAGAATGCTAATGCCCTCAACCATCCTCCTTTCCCCATAGAAGAAGCCACCATTCCACAAATTCAATCAGAATTCAAGGCAGGCAAGCTTAACTCCACAAGCCTTATACAATTCTATCTCCACCACATTCGAAAACTTAATCCCCAACTCCATGCTGTTATTGAAGTGAATCCTGATGCTCTCCTGCTGGCTAAGAAAGCAGATGCAGAGAGGCTAAAAGCAGGAGGAGTTCTTGGTGGTCTCCATGGAATCCCTGTACTAGTCAAGGACAACATTGCTTCCAAGGACAAGCTCAATACCACCGCAGGCTCCTTTTCTCTTTTGGGTTCGAAGGTACCAAGAGATGCAGGTGTTGTATCGAAGCTCAGGAAGGCAGGGGCTATAATATTGGGCAAGGCCAGCATGACTGAATGGGCAGCTTTCAGGTCTAATAATGCACCCAATGGATGGAGTGGTAGAGGGGGTCAACCTAAGGTCTTGTACTTCTTACTTCATTTACAACTTTGTTTCTAGATAGAACTTATGATTGGAGAGTACTTCATTGCCTATTTCTTTCCGACCTGCAAAGTTAGGAGAGTCACTACTTGACATAATCTTGGTTTAAGGACGAGATATTCACGGTCCATGAAAATAAGAAAACAGTTCTCACAAAGATCTTCACTGATGTCTTGAATCGGACTTCATAATGAAATTTAATGAAATGAAGATATGATCTAATTCTTAATTTTTAAGAGCCATCCATTTTATGATATTGCTATCAAGATTCAGCTGTGTAATTTTCTAATTTTTAACAGCAGCTCATTTTGTTATTAATTTGGATTTTTTCTATCTTTATCAATAAAGAAAAAAACCTAAAGCAATATCTCTAAACTGAGAGTATGCCAAAGCTGAGCAAATTTAGCAGAGAAATGAGTTCCAGACCTTGGCAGAACATTTGTTATGTGCACATGGCTTTGGGATGTGATTCCATTCTGTCCGCTTTTTTTCGAGGATAGGCTACTTTTATTTTTAAGTAATGTATATTCTCTGTTTCATTAAAAGAATAAAAAATGGTAGATTGTTGCCTTTCTGGATTAAACTTTGTTATTTTTCATCATCGACGTTTCAGATCATACTACATGATCCATCATCAGGATGAAGCATTAGATTCCATTCTTTCCGCTTTTTTTTCGAGGATTGGCTACTTTTATTTTTAAGTAATGTATATTTCTCTGTTTCATTAAAAGAATAAAAAATGGTAGATTGTTACCTTTCTGGATTAAACTGTGTGTTATTTTTCATCATCGACGTTTCAGATCATACTACACGATCCATCATCAGAATGAAGCATTAGATAGAGAGCAATAAAATGGGTTATTAAACATAGCAACTTATAGTTTTGTTTCTTTGTCACTCTGTTTCTATTCCATTTTAGTTTCAGGTGCTTCATTATTTCATTTTATTTTGATTATGAATGATTTGTGAGGAGATGCAGCAGGTGCTCCCATTATATCATGTGGCCATACGCTTTCATTTCAGTGCCATTTACCATTTGGCCAATATTGAATATTAGTGTTTAAATTGAATTAGACTAATAGCCTAATCTGAGGATATTTCTGTGGATGGGAAATTGTGCAGAATCCATATGTGTTAACAGCTGAGCCATGTGGATCGAGCACTGTATCAGCAGTGGGAGTCTCAGCAAACATGGTAGCAGTGTCATTAGGGACAGAAACAGATGGCTCAATTCTCTGTCCATCTAGTTTCAACAGTGTTGTGGGAATAAAACCTACAGTTGGGCTTACAAGCAGGGCCGGAGTAATTCCCATTTCGCACACACAAGATACTGGGGTAATTTTGCAACTTTAGTAAGTTATATTTTATTTCATAGCTCATTGGAGATGTAATTCAGGCTACTGTTCTCTTTCAAGCTAGCCAATTTTTTACAGTTCCGTAGGTTGCTACTTCATTCTATTCTAAGCTTGCTGTACTTTTACAGTTCCTTATTTTCATTATCTACAGGCATTAATTTATATTTTCTTTTGTTTCTTTCTTTCTTGCGTTGAAATTATATTTCACTAAAATAGCAAGAAGATACCATAATTCAAGAGATGAACACTTTCTTAAGGTGTTCATTAATGGAGCTCATAAAGCCGGTCAGTATAACATGTAGATTCATCCCAGAGTGCTTGGAGTTCATGTACACCGTCCTGTACAACAGTTATTTAAGTGCAATTTTTTTTTTTAATCTCTAAGAACAAACAAAATTTCTAACCACATATGCTCCTCTCCCAATCAGAAGAAAAGAAACCCCATATGCTTCAACCTCAGTTAAAAAAAGATTTTCAATTCCATAGGCTTCTCACTCAGTTGGAAGAAACTTTTGGACTTATACATTACTCACCCAGTTGGAAGAAACTTTTAAGCTTACTATTTCAATGTCCTTTATTCTTCGGTTACTTGTTGACCTGTCAAACCTATTCTCGAAATCAAGCCACTTTGCTATTCTCTTCAAAAGATCTTCAATCATCTTAAAGAATATTTGCATCCCAAATGTCAACTTCTTTTTGGTTTGCTTCCTCCTCAACACAAGGCATATTCGACCAAATTTCATTCATCTCATCTGCATATCCACTTTGTGCTTGCATACGCTGGTGATTCAATTTCATTTATTGAACAAGTTTTTTCTATCTACTTTGATTACATGCTTCAATACTATCTTCTCATCTGATAAAAAATTTACATCACCTTCTTTGGCACATTCTTCTCTCCCTTACTCTTCCTAAGTTCCTTTTTTTTTCAGGAAGTCTACACCATACTTGGTTTCTCCTTAATCTTGATCATAGTTTGAAAACTCAGACTCGCCGCGGACTCAAAAGCCCAAAAAATTGAAACATTACACATGTCATATGATCTCCAAACACTCAATATTTGAAATTTCATCATTCATACTCATAGTTTCAAACTTTAAAATGTAAACAGAAGCATAAGTTTATTAATGTTTACAAAATTACACGTAATGATATTTTCGAATGTGAAAAACAGCAAACTAAAGACTACATCTTCCTCTTTCCTCTCCTAATATAACTCAGTTTTTCAGGCCTTGAACTAGTAGGTGCTGAGGTGTCCAAATGATGAGTTGATTCTTCTTCTTCTAGATCGAAGTCCTCGTCTTCATCCTCCATTTCATCAGATTCATCCAATGCTGCTGCTTCTACTTCTTCTGCTGCTTCTCTTTCTAATTCTGCAATATCCTCTTCAGTAAGGATGACATCATCACCATCATTTTGTTCATTGATGGTCTAGTCACCATATGGATCAAATTTCGTCAATGGCCCCATGTGAAACACCCTCCACCTTTCTAGCGCAAAGGCGAAGGTTATACTGAATGAAGACAAGATCATTGAGTTGCAATAACAAATGACAAAAGTGAGGAAAAGTGAAAAAAAAAAACATGTTTTAAGCGGGACTGTGCATTCCCAGAAAACGGCGAGAGTCTTGATGGACACGGGAGTTCTGACATGAGACTCACACTGAGTCCACCTACAAAACTCAGGAGTCTTAGGATTTGACTTGCCTGGACTCGGGTTGTGAGTTTGTGGCAAGTCGACTCGGCCCGCCTATGGACTCGTGAGTCTTGCCGAGTCCAAAGAGTCCTCGAACTATGATCTTGATGATTCTTTTTGAAACAAATGTCTCTTCATTTATACATTTATCATATGTCTTCAGCTATATTTCTATTTTAGTTTCCTTATGTGCGCACAAAATAATAGTTTTAACCACATTACAATAAGAATGGGAACCTTGTGATGTCAGGCCTCTTCTTTAATTGCAATCGTGACTTCTTTCTGTTGCTTGTCATTGTCTTTTACATTCCTGTCGACACCTCCTATAGAAATGATTTAATCTTTCCTTTTTCTAGCAACTTTACTCCTTATCTGATCTTAGCTTCCATGTCATTGTTTTCCTTCGTCCTCTTACCTTCTATTTTAAGATAGCGCATCCCTCTCTTTTAAGCAATCTTTCTTGCAAGGTGAATCTTCACTCCCACCAAATTTGTCCCTTAACCATTTTGTCCCATGTCCAGAACACCTACTTCCTTTCTTTAGTCCTTTTTTTTCCATTCACAATTTCCCACCAGATGATGCCCTTCATTGTCAACTTGCTGGGTGCAGATTTTAATCATTACAGAGGGATACTGAAAATATTCTTAATTCAGTTGGTTAAGGTGATCAACTATATTTCCTACCACATGAGACTAAAGAAGAGCTTAAGGCATGCTCTTAACTTCAATAAGACAGAATAGGCATAGATGTAGGGTCAGATGCAAAATAGGGGAAATGAGTGCATTGAGGTTTAGAGATGATTTAGACATCCTAGGGTTGTATCAATTGAAGAAAAGGTCGACAATGACAATTTTTTGGATAGGGGTAGACCCTAGAACTAATAAATAGTTTCAAATCCGTCCTTATGGAACAAGGTTGCCAAGATGAGCTTGGTTGGGTACACTGGCATATTATATGAGACAAGATAGAAGAATCCTTTCTGTAGAAGAGAATTCAATCAATTCTTCTTTCCTCTATCCCTATGGAAGGATTTAATTTCCTCTGTACAATTAATTTTTAAATCCCTTAGCATTGAATGTCCTTTTGGGTTGAGTAAAGGATACAAAATTATTGAAATGCATTTAAGCATTGCTAAACGAGTTCTTTCTTTATAGGGAAACATGGCTATACCCTTATATTGATATCAAAAAGAGATTTATATTTTTCTGAATGGCTGCTCCAATAGAGGGCCCTTAATAAAAACCCAGTAGGGTAATAGAATTTTGTATCATCACTATTTGCAGCTTAAGCTATTAGATTCTATAATTATAGGTTTATAAGACAATCCTTTAAATTTCTTTCTAGATCTGTGATTGTTTATACCTCTTCTTTAGTTTCAGTTTCTTCTCCCAATCCCAAGTCTAAACTTCCTACCTTGAATGGGAAAGACCAATCCACTCCCTTGCAATAGTGCTTCTTTAGAAGCCAATTTAAGGAATTTGATTTCCCACTTAGCCTTTTGTTTCCTCTGCATTTCATTTTGGTCCACTGCTGAGATAACAAATGAGACCCAAAGAATAGAATATAGCAGATTGATAGTCAATAGACCCTTGCACATGGGTTAAACCCAAGATCAACCACAACATCGTTTAAGATGGCCTTTAGATCCCTTCCCCACCTTGGTTTTATCAAGGCTTCTATACAAAGAAACCTACTTTTTTGGGAGACTTTTGGATATAAAATGCATATCCAATGCCTTCACACTTTTTGATCACCCAGATCCCCAAGTGGGCAAGGTGAGAGCATACGGTGTTAGGAATTGCGATCTTTAATAGAGAGAATTCAATATAGATATTTTATTTATTCACAATTATATTCTTGTAAGTATTTTCTGAATTGTATATATAAATGTATATATATCTGTACTTCGTATATGCTGTGGTAGTAATATACACACTGTTATTGATATGTTTCCACAGCATATACGAATACATATATATATGTAATACAATGGTCATGTCTATGTAGAGACATGACCATACGTGGCTTAAGCCATGTAAGCCACGTACGGTCATGTCTTTACATAGACATGCCGTTTCATGATCACTGTTTTACATATTATTTTGCACCGTTAAATATACTTGTCGGCACTGTTAGTGTAACACAATAAATTATTTTACGTATAACTATCTGGTGTGATAGTTATCGTAACACATATTAATATGTGTTACAATAACTATCACACGATAGTTATCGTAACCCCAAGATAATCATCACAATGTATATCGACAACAGTCGATAACAATAAACTGCAGTACATAATGAATACGATCCATCGTATGATATGCAGTCAACAGTATATTGAAACCGATCATTATATAATATGCAGTCAACAGCATACCGAGTCTGTTCAATATGATAATGATATTATATATATATATATATATATATATATATGTCAATCATATTGAAGCTATAGTTTAACATACGGTGCTTCGACCTCACTGCTAACTACAATGTATGCAAACAGAATGAAATGACAGCAAGCCAGCCATAGCATGGAAGCAGCACTATCAACCTCAAACAACACTTCCTCATTAGATAATGCGTGATAATGCAAGCCACTGGAAAAATGTCTAAGCTGGTTCAAACCAAAATGACTGATTACACCAGCTTTGAATCAGCTTGTTCAATGCCAAACGGACTAATGAATTACATTGGATTTAGTGGTGAACCAATCATGACCTATCAGCATGGATGCATTGCAAAATAGCTAAGTTGCTAAATCGTGGGACTTTTCCAGGCGATTCTGGGTATGAAACGTACCAGAGTCGGATTCTGAAACGAATCACCTGTGGGTACACATCTGGGATTTGTGTTTTTAATTGCCGAAATATTTAGTGATTCTAGTTTGATCTTTTAGATATTTTAAGACCTGGACTGCTGATTAGCGAACTATGAACTTATCTATCTGAGATTCGGGCTTGATCATTTTTATACAAAAATGAGAAACCTGAATTCAAATTAGAATGATATGTTTCAAAATTTGAAATTTGTGATGGTTTTGTTTAGCATATGTATTGGTATATGACATTCTAAACTTGATTCTATTTTTAAGCTTCATATATATATATATACACATGTATGTATGTACTGAAAACGTACCCAACCCCCCCAAAACATTTCTGCCATACCAGCGTTTTGTACCCACGTACCCGTACCTGCTCCCCTTCTCGATTCGGCAACGTGGCAAAATAGCATAAATGATTGTTATACTTCTGGAACAAGTCCAATATAAAATTCTGATTACAAAATCAGACCACTGCAATAACATAAAGTAGTTCTAAAAGACTCAAAATGAGTATGGAATATCATACCCAGAAAGTATGTTCATCAACCCAGTTAAAATATACATTGAAAGTTGAAACAAGAGCCTGATACAACACTGTATTGTTGTTACACTATCAAAATCAAAACTGGTGCATACTGAAAACTCTGTAGTCACCTTCAATGCTGAAACAACGGCCCAATGTGAAAGCAAGCAATTCTAACTATAAAGCAACAATTGTAAATGCATCCCAAACACATGAAACTAATTAATATCAAACTGAAATAGAAATCAGACTAATTACGGGTCTGAAACAGGGATCAATGCTAGGTACAGTAGGTACAAATCCCAAGAAATCACCAATGTTCACTTTTTTATGGATTCGCATCATAAAATCTTCAACAAATTGCACCAGTAACATTTAGCAATCAAAACTTCCTTAAAATATATAAAATATTTCCACTTCACCAAACATACGAAGAGAACTCAGCTTCTAGCACAAGTGATCTTAGGGTGAAATCATCATATCCAGCTCGGAGGGTTTTTGTCCTTGAAATTGGTGTTCCAAGAGGGTTTTTGTTCTCAATAAATATGAAGAACTCACATTCTTGCTTAGAGCAAATGGAGATGAAAAATAACCAGTAACCCTTTTCTCAAGACTCAACCTCCTTTAATAACTTTTTCTCTACTTTTTTGAAAGTGCTTTTTTCAAAAAAAGGTGTTTTTCCCTTTTTTGTTGTTTTTCCTTAAACATTTTTTTTCCTTTTTCATCACTTTTTTGAAAAAACATTTTTCCTTAATAAAATAATATTGAGTTCTAAATTCTTATGACCACTTTTCATCACGTTGAACCTAGCAACATTTAATTCACACACTTAAAACACCTTTTCCAAATAATTAAATGTAAGCTGTCAATTAAAATATTGAAACGTAGTTTTTTGCAAGCTTAATAATTTAAATTAGTTTCCCTTTTCTGAAACAAATTAGCTAATAGGAGAACTTTGAAAAATAAGCTAATGGCTAAACAATTGCTTATGTGCAAGGAGATATTACAACTACAACTATAGTCTTGATGACATCCTTTGAATCCCCTGCCTCAAAAAACTACTACAAACATTGAAGAAACATTTGTGCTAACTTTGTAATGGTGGAATGTGGCGAGGAAATCCTCACCCAATGTGACTCTTATTGCATGGATGATGATGACCACTCTAGTCTTAAAGATCAAATTCAACCTAAAACTTGATATTTCATCAAGGAAAGTGATTTCCCTTTTCTTTGTGGTTAGCCTCACTGTTGTATCCATAGCAAACCATAGTTGTCAAGTAACTTGCAAGAAAACTCACCAGTTTGACTCATTGAGTTTTAAGAAAACACTTCGTTGAAAACTCGGTAAGTTTGACAAAAAAACTTTCTAGATGCATTAAAATTTGATAAAAATTTAAAAAGTAAAAAAGTTGGATTTTTGCCCTATAAATGCACAAATGCCCCACACTTTCTCACCAACACTTGAAGAGAAAACATTCTACACAAAAAATTGTGTCAAATACCTAATTTCTCCCTTAAGTGATAAAATTGTGAAAATGGTGTAATATGAAGTTTTGTGTGGTTTCAAAGGCCTTAATTTGGGCTTGTTGGCGGGGGGCTTTGCCCTTCAACCGCACCCTTTATTGCAATAGGGAATGTGCTAGGGATGTTTCCCTTGGACCCCACAAGGGTTGCTATCGCTCAAACCCTTGGGGGCATTGCTCCCAAACACCCAAGAAGGGTGTTTCCCTCGATCTCATTGGGGGTGTCGCCCCCAAACCTCCACAAGGGGCACCACCCCTTGTTTGAGTAACCAATGGACTCAATCCTCTAGGATCACCTGCAAAACCAAAAAGATGCCTTTCACAAGAGAACAACAAAAGCAAATAATGTCTAATTATGGGCACACTAGATTAGATTGATATTGAATCCTACATCACAAAATGTACATATGATGCTTTGCGTATAAAGGCAAGGTTGATAGCTAGGATTAGACAAGATTGTGACATGTGTCTTAATCTCATGCAATGAGAACTAACAGGATAAATGTTAAATGACCCAGGACTTAAGAATTAAACCTCAAAATATAAGATAAGATCTAATTTAAACTAAGATTTCTAGAAAGATTCCCTAGGACTTGTTGATGGGTGTTTTATGACCACACCAACATAGAATAAAGTGCCAAAGGACACTCTATCCTCCCCTGAGAAAAGACCCCTTGTATGCTAAGATTGCGAAGATCATCGAGGTGACTCCAAGGTTCCTATTACGAATATGCGACTTTATGTTGGATATGAGCTCATTTGGCTCAATGTATGTGTTGAATGTCTTGGACAACTGAGAGGGAGGGCGGGTGAATCAGTTGTCAAATAAATTTTATATCACTTTCATAGATCTAGGATTAGTAGATTAATACTTTGTCCACTTAATCAAATCAGATGTAAACATGAAAGAGCATACACATGAATTATACATAATGAACACCAGATTTTTACGTGGAAAACTCAATATGGGAAAAACCACAAAGAAGCTAATTCTCATGAATAAAAACATTGGTTAAGGTGATTTTTACAAAGGATGGCTCATTGCCAGAATGCTCGTTGCAGGTGGGCTCACTACCTTGAGAAAGAAGAGAAAAAATAAATCCACCATTGTAGTACAACTACTAGAAGAAACCCTTGGCTCATTGCCTTTGGTGTCTAACAACACACGCTCTACCCACAACCCAACTTTCACACTTTCGCCAAACCTTTGCATTGTATCTGATAAATCTTCTCAGTCAATCTCCTTACTGATCCATTACAAAACATCCTTTTATTTTTATTTATCTTACAACTATGAAATCACCAAGTCGGCCATCAAGAACATAATTTGAAATAGGTCCAGACTAAACATTTCCGCCGTGGGGAGGAATGAAAAGTGGACCACACCACACACACTACCTCGACCTAATAACACATTACCCAAATCCCATAATAACTGGATCCCAATAAGAAATAACACATTAGCAATTATGTCTCCAAACCGCATCAACACGACCCAAAACAAAAAAACAACAAAACCATACTACCACAAACCATATCTGGAACAACAGAGAATTCTGGACCACAGTCAAACACAAACATCACAAAATACACCATTGGAACACATTTTCTGGAGTTCCAACCTGCAGACCAATAGATCCTCAAAACCACATTGACATAACAGGAATACTGATCACAATACCAACCACCAAAGCAGTATGTTGCCATCAATGACAACCATACTGATACATTAACAACTTTGCAACATTATCAACAACAAACTCTATGTTGGTTAACGGATTGGCCTTTTATAATATCGACTCAAGCCCTCGTAAGGCCTCTCTATCAACAACAATTGAACAAATTAAAAATAAGGAATAACAGTTTGATCTCTGAATTTTATAGGTATAGCTCCCTATGACAGATTTGTAATGAATATGTTTTTATGTTATTTTCAATAGTAAATGAGGTGTGCTCTTAACCAGAGAGAAGGAGAGGCTTCTGATGAATGTTCATCACCATGATACATCCACAAACAGATAACTAATTCTGTGTACTAATTTCCACAACCATGAAAACTAAACATAGCATGATACCTATTAGGATCAAGCAATACTGAGAGGGGGGTGAATCAGTATTCAACACTTTTAATCTTTTTAAACCAATTCAAACTTAACCATGCAATAATTGAAACAAGAAGAACATGCACATAAAGTAAATAACTCATAACACCATGATTTGTTCTCGAGGAAACCCTGGCCAAGGGAAAACCCCGGTGGGGATGGTACCCACAAATGATGCACTCAAAAGTTTTGAGTCCCTGTTAAGAGACCTTGCCCTGTTAGGAGTAGAATATTACATTAGTACAAGTCCTTATTAGAGGACAAACCCCGTTAGGAGCCTATAACCTTGTTAGGGGTGAATACAAAATGGAACTCACTGCTCTTACAAAGGACTCACTGTCCAGTATTTCAAAAATACCTTGCAACAACAAGAAATGAACTAGAACAACATTTGCTATGCCAAAAATAGTTCCAATTGAGGTTCGCAACAATAATCACAGAATCTCCACTTTACTCAGTTATCACAAAATTTCCATCCATGCTCTTCTATCTTCGCAACTCAAAGTCTTCACACACACACACACACACACACACACACACACACACACACACACACACATATATATATATATATTCGATCATCTTAATTTCCTTGTCGGCTCACTAATTCTCCACAAAACGTGTTCTTACTCTTTGTTCACAACAAAAGGATATCATGCGACCATACACACACTAAGATAGGTTAGGACTTATCATAAGTCATAAGTCATATCACAAAAATAACTTATGTTATTATCCTAATCATCGCATCTACTCAAGTGCCTTGTTTTCGCTACATACTGCACTCGCACAACTTTAGAAGCAAGTAACTCTGTCCGGACGAAGCCAAAATGCAAGCGATTAAAACAAAAGCTATATTATATCTTATATAACATATATTTATGTTCGTAGACCATAAAGATAAGTATCGCCTGCTCGCTGACCAAAATAGTATGACTGTATTCTAGAAACTGTCTCTATACTTCGGCATTTTTCACTTAACTTTCTATCAAAAACTTATTTCTACTTTAGGTGGTCATCACAGAGGTATGTGTTGCCAACAATGACAACATATACACCTTCAAGCACTGCACTCTTGCCAACAATCTCCCCCTTTGACATTGATGGCAACATTTAATGAAAAATGACTAAGTGTTCAATACCAAACTACTGTTTATACACTCCTTATACATTTTTCACAACTACTACTCCCCCTTTGACATCAATGACAAAGGTATATACAAAAATGTATCTATATACAAGGCAAAGATTTGGGACTGCTCATCAAAATTTACACCATGAGAAGTATGTCTTGGAAAGAGGTTTCCAAGACCTTTACATCTGCTTCCCATGTCATCTTCAATGTCTTACCAATCTGAATTAGACCATTCAGTGCAAAATATGAGATCTTCACATCCTTTAGTATTGTAGACATAGATCCATCAAAAGATTTCTTCGCTGTCTCCATATCCTCAAGGTGCTTCTCCAAAATTGATAGTTTAGGAGTAAACAAACTCCTCAACTCACCAAATCTTCCCAACACTCTTGACTTCTCAGTTTGTAGCATGCTTATTTTATCCAATAATTTGGACACTTCCTTGTCCAACTCAGTAATTGATTGCGAGGAGGACCCATAATTCTTTGCCAAGTTGTCCAAAGTCTTCTTATTATTATGAATTATGCCCACTACATTTTGCACATACTTAGAAAGATTTATGCAATAGTTGTATATCTTCTTCCCATGCTCAATGCAGGTCCTTATTCCAGAGATAGTGGTATCTAGTATGCCTAAGTCCCACTTTATTGACTTGCATACCTCTTCAAACTTCTTCTCCATGAATTCTTTTTCAACCTTCACAGCTACAGCCTTCTCCAAAGAAGTGAAGTGGATATCAAGGTCATCAAGGACTTTCCCCAAGTTATCTATTGCATCATTACCTTGGAAGGCAAGAGGTATGGGTAAAAGTCTATTAGTTTTGTCCACTGCCATGTCTATTACCTTGACTTTCTTCTCAATTTTCTGCTCAGATCTCTCCTTAGCCTTGGCAAAGGCCATAAGAGATAGCTTCATTAGCTCATCTTCATCCATTTCATCGACATTGGTGATCAGAGGCTTATTGTCACTTGCCAACAATTAAGTTGTAGAGATAGATTCCTCCTTAATATGAGTAGAAACAGGAATAGAGATGGGTACTTTTATCTCTTCTATTTCGGTATCCTTTTCTTCAGCCATAACTTCTTTCATTTCATCTTCAGTTATTGTGCCAAGATCCATCACTCTTACTGTGCTTTGTGTATTTATGTTATCAATCTCAGGATTAGTGTTAGCATTTTCTTGTCATCAACATCATGCGAAGTATCCAAAGGCACAGGTATACCCGCCACAAAGAAATCTGGCTGCTTCGCTTTACTGTAGAATTAGTCAGTATTTTCATCATCCTTAGGCTATTCTTCTTCTTCTCTAACTAATTTAGATGATTTTCCAATCATTACGGCTTTTGGTTTGGTCCCCTTAGAAGGATTAGGTTTTTCAGGTCCTTCAAGTAGCAACTTGTCAATGGCCTTTTGTGTATCTTCTTCTACTTCATATTTTCTTGCCATTATTTTGATCAATCTTGTTTTTGTCCTCAATAACGGTTTCACCTTTTTCAAAGTTCTTTCAATCTCATTATGAGAGATAATCAGATGCATGTCCTCTAATACCTTTACATGGATCTTACTGTCTTCTTCTAGGGCTCTTTGCTTTCTAACTTCTAATCTATCAAATAGGTCCTTAGGTATGCTACCTTTTAGTTCAATTAGACTCTTTTTGAAAGCTAGCATATGATTTATTACAATATCTTCAATTTTGACTTTATCAACATCATCATACCTTTCATAATACCTAGGCAATTGATTCAACTTCCCTTGCTCAATTATCCTTTTTCTTAATATCTTTAAGTCAGGTTTCCATAGCTGTCTCTCAACTGACTTTTCTTGTTCAGTGGTCTTCTTTTCTTTCTCCTCCTCTTCTTTCTCTTCTTTCTTCTTCGTAGGAGATTCTTCCTTGGGTGGAGTAACCAACATCTTTCTTTTAGAACCAGGTCCAGAGCTCATCGCCTTAGGTTTAGAGGACCTTGTAGTCCTCGCAGGAGCTTCTCCTTCCTTCTTCTCAATTTTTGTTGTTGTTGATCTCTACGATGTTCCCCTAGGAGGGGTAGGAGCTTGATCTTGTACTATGATTACTGCTAGAGGTGAATCTGATATATCTACATGTTCTACAGTGTGTAGGGGTGCAGGTTCTAAGGTCACCTATCCAAAGGACATCTCTGCGACCTTTTTCTTTAATTCTGTCATTAGATCTTTAGATACCCCTTCTCCTTCTGCAACTTTGTCAACATATTTCTCTACTTTCCTCTTCCTTTCTCCCTTACTCAATTCCTCTCTAACCTTTAGAAACTTTTCTTCATAAGTTCCCCACCACTCTTCATTAGGATCTTTTTCATATGCAAGGATATGTTCTATGTGAGGTATCAAAATTTGTGCACTTACCTCATATCCCATGGGAGCACAGCACTGTACTCTAGGCTCAACAACTTCCAAGCAAGTAATATCGGTTTCTACCATAAAACAGATTGTGTCTTGATATTTTTCTACAATCCACTTAGGGATTCTTTCTCTTTGCTTCATTTCTCTCTGAAAGCCTTTGAATAGCCCAAAGAGTTCATTGTCAATGTGACTCCTCTCCTACATTTTGTAGTATTTTCTAATTTGTACTACAGTTGGTTCATCTTGGTTCCATGCATGAGGATGCATGCCAGGAAATCTATGTATAATATGGAAAAATAGGTGTAGGATTAATGAACCAAATCTGAAAGTATTTGACTTGTCATGTTTTATCCTTCTCATATTTTCCAATAACTGCAATCTGAGGACCTCACATACATCATAATGCTCATTTTCAACAACCATCTTATAAGCCATCTGTATTATTCTTGCAAAAACGGAATTTATTCTGCTGCTATAGTGCATTTTGTATCCTAAAATCATTGTGATCATCCTAACATCCTTCTACTTGATGTCATTAATGGTCATGGCTCTCATGTCCCATTTTGGACCTGTCAAAGTCTCAACTTCCTTTTTCGTGTTCTTCGTAGCCACAAGAATCTTTCCTGTGTTCTCCAGACCAGTGACCAGGTGAAGTAGGTCTCTTGTGATCTTAATTGGTTGGTCACCAATCCAAAAGAACTGATCATGAATCCTGTTGAGTACTATCTTGATTCATTTTGGCTCATCAAACTCATAAAACTCAACATATTGCAAAATATTTATGTTTTTTAATTTTGCGAACAAGGAATTCAATTTTCTGTCCTCACCAATCATGCTTATCAACTCTCCATGTATCTCTATGTCACCAATTGACTTATATTTGCAATGTATGTATACCCTAATATCTTCAACATGAAGAAATCCATGAGGAGTTTGTGAAATGCACCTTCTGGGTTGTCTTCCATTGACTTGAATGGATATTTCTTGAATTTGTATCTATTTCTTTCTTTTATATCAAAGACTTGAGGTGTATCCATGATTTCAAAGTATAAATGCAGAAAAGTAAGCTTGCAAAACAAATTAAATACCTTGATAGAAAAAGTAGGGTTTATGCAATACGCGATCTCAGAGCTCAATCAATCTACTTCAGAATTCTCAGAACGTTGCTCGACAATGCTCGAATGGCGATCAAAATGACTAAGTATGCACTTAAATAGCTTCGCAAAGCATTTCTAACAACTTTCAAAGGGTATATCCAAAAAGTTGTTTAAAGCCAGTCACCCATACAACTGTTGGCAATCAATCCACAATGTATTCCAGGCCTTGCGACCTTTGATATGTTATTGACACATAACTATGCAATTGTACACAACCTTGCAAACTCTCATTCTGCATACCAAGGGCTAGATAATTTACTAATGAATTCTTCCAATGCTCCCCCTAAGGCCATGCTTGGCCATTTAGGCTGAAATAGGAACATTAGCATTAGGCGAAGATCCAATAACATCTACTGCTTCACCTTGATTCTTAGATTCAATTTGATTCTTCTCCTTCCATATTGTGTCATTGACCTTGCTTCCTTCTTTTACAAATAGGCGATTAACTCATCCACATACTTTGTAAAGCTCTTTCTAGTGTCACCAACATTTTTCTTTATTGTTGTAGGTGGTCTTCTATTGCCAACTGGTCCATTATATCTATAGTACTTGGCTATATGTCCCTCATTGTTGCACTTGAAACAGGTAACAGGTGGTCTCATAGGATGAGACCTGTTTTGATTAGTCTGCAACTTGTAGTTCCTTTCAATGTGCCCAAAATTGTTGCATTTGTGACAAATGATCTTATTGGATGAAGTAGGCTATCTAACATAATCTTGATTCTTCCATTTTTCATCTGGTTTAATACATTCATTTCTTCTATGTCCATATGCCCAACAATTAAAGCAATAACCAGAAAAAGGTTTGGAAACATTCTAACCTTTACAATCCTTCTTCATGTGACCAAATTTGTTGCATCCAAAGCATCTTCCTTTGAAAGGTTTGATTTGCTCCCTAGTTTGCTTGATTAGGTGTCTCATCTGTCTTGCCTTCAGATTTCTTCTTTTGAGGTTTGGAACATTCAGCTTCATTGAAGCCAACTCCTGTCTTTTCACCTTTAGGTTTTTGTCTCTCTAGCTGTTCATCAATTTTGTTACTACTCGCATGAAGTTTTTGATGAAAATTGTCATTGATGTCAAGATCCTACAGCATGATGTCAAGATTCTAGAGAAGAACATCTAGCATAAAGACTAATGAAAGCATACATTATAAGAACATATTAATATATAGAGAAGATATATAATATCACAGCATATATATGATCATATATAATCTGTATTGTATGAATCAGTATTATATCAGAAATATACATGTGATAACAAGCAATTCATTCCAGATCTGTGCATTGAAGCCATAGGAAGTTGAGAAGAAATCTGTTGTTTACAGAGACACATATATGTAGAGATATGCAGAGACACATATATGTATATTATAAAAGACAAAGTATTAATATATGCAAAAGATAGAATATATAAAGTGTTAAAACAGAAGCTACAGTAGAGACGGCATGATACAGCAATTATATTTCTAAGTACAGCATAAAGAAAATGGCTGGTCAATATCTATGTTGAAGAAAGGTCCAAATATATATCAAAGTCTCCTTATGTCTAACAAAAGTTACATCGACAAACATCATTGCTGGAACAAATATTAAAAGTCGAAGATATTGTTAAAGGAGAGAACTAAAGATTAATATGGGACTGCTTATCTATTTGTCATTTGATGTCAAAGGTTTCAAAGGAGTTATAAACATCTATAAGCGTCTAAATATGTTTACAGGAGTTATAAATGTCTATGTTGAAGACATATAAAAGAGATTAAAACAATAAAGGATGATGTATTATCGAAGATATTATGATTATCATCGAAGGATGAAAATAAAAAGTCTACAGCGGTCAATATTAGTATTCAGAACAGAGGCGGCAGTTTATACGGATATTATCTGCAGCAGTCAAATATATATATAACAGCGGTTTATACAATAAAGATCATATATGCTAAGACAGCGTCAAAGACAAGTTTTATCGAAGGCAAAGAAGGTTATAATATATAAATATAATATATCAACAGCGGTATATATTATTACATGTTATCAAAGGTTGACAGCGGTTTATTAAAAAGGTTTATGCAGAGTTATTATCGAAACAGATAAAGCATATGTTATTATCGAAGGTGGTAATACTACAGCAGTCGATAAAGATATTAATCATTGTTAATTTTTAAAAGGATTAAAATTAATAATATTAACTTTATAGTTAATAACATTTTTGAAAAGACACCTTTTCACTCTTGAAAAGTCATAAATTTTTAAAGGGACATAATGTTTCACTCAAATATGAGTATATATATATATTCAATCTTTTTGTGGAAATAAAAATATGAAGTCAGCAAGTGAAAGAATAAAAGGAAGAGCAGTGAGAGTATAAAAGAGAGAAGAATTAATGTTTTTATATTCAAATTTTTATACTATGAATATACTGTCATAATGACATATATTTGAAAATAAGAAGAAAAATATTGGCTGACTTAGAGAGAGCAGATTGTGTCCATCATCAGTTGAATAAAGCAACAGTATCAAGGTGGAAGAAAGTTTTTGAAATCAGTGAGTTGATGCTCAGAATCCGGACAAGGGGAGTTGGTGCTCAGAATCTAGACAGGGGGAGTTGGTGCTTCCGGTAGGTCGGTGCCTGCAAAGTGTGGGAGTTGATGCTTCCAGTGAGTTGGTGCTCATAAACATAGGGGTTGGAGCCTCTAGTAGGTTGGTGCCTACAATACATTGTAAAAGAACAATATTATATAAAAGCAAATTATTTTGTGGTTTTCTCCCATATTAGGTTTCCACGTAAAATTTGTGTTCATGTGCATAATTGTTTATTTGAATGATTGAAGTTATCTTTGAATAAAAGCATTTAAATTTAAAAAGTTATACTGATTCACCCCCCCCCCCCCCCCCCTCTCAGTATAATTGTGTGCTCTTCAGTTTTTCAATATGATTCCTTGCCTCCACAAGCTCTTCCTTAATGATGATATTGTACTTCTCTAGTTCATCATAATTGGTTTTGATATCATTGATTTCTAGTTGCGTTCTTCCCATCTGTACATTTGCACTCTTTAAGGCTTCTTCAAGTTTGCTATTTTCTTCTTTCTCTTGTTGGATTTCTTTAGTCATTTGCAAAGTGGTGATCTCACATTCATGCTTTAATGCATCCTTTTCCTATTTGAGTTTTTCAATCAGATCAGATGAATCATTCTCAAGTTCCCTCATTTTCTCAACAAGTTCTTGCCTCTTGTTCCTTGAAATGTCAATCTGTTCTTTGAGCCTCTTGATATAGTCTTCAGCTTTCTTTAGTTTATATTTTAATTCAGCATTTTCAACATTAGCCTTATCCAAGTCTTCTAGTGTTGCCTCAAAGTTTTCTTCCAAACTGCTTGAATCCATCTAGATCTACCTCAAGCTATTAGGCTTTATCTTCAAGGGCCTTGTGCTCTGATACCAATTGTTAGGATCAAGCAATACTGAGAGGGGGGATGAATCAATATTGAAGCACTTTTAATCTTTTAAACCAATTCAAACTTAACCATGCAATAACTGAAAGAAGAACATACACATAAAGTAAATAACTCATAACACCATGATTTGTTCTCGAGGAAACCCTGGCCAAGGGAAAACCCCGGTGGGGATGGTACCCACAAATGATGCACTCAAAAGTATTGTGTCCCTGTTAGGAGACCTTCCTCTGTTAGGAGCATAATATTACATTAGTACAAGTCCTTGTTAGAGGACAGACCCTATTAGGAATCTATAACCCTGTTAGGTGTGAATACAAAATGGAACTCACTACTCTTATAAAGGACTCATTGTCCAGTATTTCAAAAATATCTTGCAACAACAAGAAATGAACTAGAACAGCATCTGCTATGCCAAAAATGATTCCAATTGAGGTTCGCAACAATAATCACAAAACCTCCACTTTACACAGTTATCACAAAATTGTCATCCATGCTCTTCTATCTTCGCAACTCAAAGCCTTCATATATATATATATACCCGATCATCTTAATTTCCTTGTCAGCTCACTAATTCTCCACAAAATGTGTTCTTACACTTTGTTCACAACAAAAGGATATCATGCGACCATACACATGCTAAGATAGGTTAGGACTTATCATAAGTCATATCACAAAAATAACTTATGTTATTTTCGCAATCGTTGCATCTACTCAGGTGCCTTGTTTTCACTGCATACTGTGCTCGCACAACTTCAGAAGCAAGTAACTATGTCTGGGCGAAGCCAAAACTCAAGCGATCAAAACATAAGCTTTATTATATCTCATATAACATGTGTCTATGTTCGCAGACCATAAAGATAAGTATCGCATGCTCGCTGACCAAAATAGTATGACTGTATTATGGAAATTGTCTCTGTACTTAGGCATTTTTCACTTAACTGACTATCAAAAACTTATTTCCAGTTTAGGCGATCATCACAGAGGTATGTGTTGCCAACAATGACAACATATACACCTTCAAGCACTCCACACTTGCCACAAATATCATCAAACTATATTCTAAAAATGTATCTCCATGACCATGAAGATCACACATACAGTTTAACCATAAGTAATATAAATATGTCAAACAACATGAATATAAAAGAGGAAGAAAATAAATAGTGACTCACAGATCACCTTATAATCATTGATTTCAAAAGCATAGTTTGATACCCACAATTAGTTCATTTCATTCATCCTATATTCACCCATTTTACAATAAATCGATCAGAGATAAATCAGTGAACAACAACCATGATTAAAAGTTCGAATCACACAAAGTTGTCATAGCAACAGGGGCAAATCTGAATCAAAATTGTCGATCCCATGAAAGACTTTGGATTACATATTTATAAGTTTTGACTCTTTCATTGTTTATTCAGTTCCATAACTGATTCTTGAAAGTTAATTGTAAGGATACATCTTTTAATTCTCCCAATAACCATGGTGATAGTAATATGAAGCGCCACTTCTTGATTTCCCACTTTGATATATAAATTGAATGACTCGACCGCATGGGATGAAAGATCTCTATGTAGTATCCTTGTTATTTTTGACACAAAGTCCTATTTTGAGAACATCATCTTTATAAGTATTTAACAGAGCACCCGGTCATTTGACTTCCCAGCCTCATGAACAAAAGCAACTTGTCCGTGATTGTGAGGTTGAACAAAAACTAATATCATTTTGAGAATTTATAGAAGAATATTTTGAACTCTCCATTGAGCATAACATGTTTTATTCAAACCTTCATGCATCTAGAAAGCATCGTCATTAGGCAACAAAAACTTGAGGTAAACAGATTCCCTTGCACATGAGTGCAGAGAAAATGATGCTCCATTGGTGCCCCCATGATAATCCATTTTAATCTACCTGGACTACATGCATATGGAAGAAGATACACAAGCAGTGCACAGACAATGACTGTGATCAACATGGCCACAATAAGACTCCCAAGCCATTCTGAGCCATACGAGCCAAGCCACTTGCATTTGCTTGAAAGTTTCGAAAAACTATTTTACCAAATCCATAAATATGCACACATTATGCTTTGAAGGGTGTTCTTGTTAATCTTTGTCTTGGCGCGGCCTCGAAGTCACTGACAAAGGTAGTTGACACTAGCTTTACAATAAGCCGTTTGTATCTGCTTTGGAGGCATTGAATATTTTCAACATATCTCGTTTGTGCATTTCCTGCAAACAAAACTCTCCATGAGACCACACCGCTTTGGTTGGTTTTCTCACACAGCTGCTGTGTCTCTATCAATGCGTTCTAGTAAATCCATCATGTGCATATCTAGTTTTGTGCATTTCTTATTGTCAGTGCATTCCTTTAGACCACCTATTTTGAGGGATTTCAAACCTTGGTTCATAAGCCTCTAATAGCGATCCGTATTCAATTAGGATGTCAGCTTGCTAGATTGTGATATAGCTTCAAATCTACTCAAGACGTCCGCGCTAAGTTCTTCTATGCCTCCAACAAATTCATTTTGTAGAACAATGAAATGAATACCTTCAAAACATCAACCCATGAGATCGCATTGACTTGAAGCATCATATACAAACCATTCATATTCCAAAAATGCACAAGCAGAGGGACATTGGAAAAGGTTGTTGGATCTTGCCTTCAACCCATTAGTTTCATTTGTTTGATTGGAATTTTGAAAACGTTATTTACCAAATCCAATGCACTATGATCATTGCCCTGCTTCATCACTTTATTTTGTGTTTTTACTTGTCGCTGATTCCATAGTGGTATTTACTTCTGCAATGGGCATCTCAAACCACCATAGTTTTGAAATATTTTACAAAAATGATTCATAGAACATTGCTCTATGTTTGTAATGTGAATGTAATTGAGCCTGAAAATGCATGAGAAACTTCATCTAAGGATCTTGATGTCCGGTTCATTGCATACAAGGTTTCATCTTTGCAGAGAACGTAGATCATGTTCGGGTTTTGATTTGGTTCCCAATGTCCTCATTAACTTCGCAAGTTAGTGCTTCCTGTTCAAGTGCGCTGTTGGGTTTTTAAGATGGCTTTGGAACTAATGGAGCGTTGCTTTACTTTCATATGGCCTCCAGACCTGATCAAAATCCTCAAAACTCTTTTTAGTTCCAAAAACTTTTTTGAAACCGATCAAATATATTGTCTTCGATCACGGTATTGAGTCTTTGAATAGCTTTGATTATGTCAAGCTCCTTAGTTAATTTTGGGGCTTTTTATGTCATTCTTGACATTCCAATATGCTTGTCAGGAAATTGAAGTCATTCCAGAACATATTTTAACATGCCACCCACCTCCACATTATGGAAACTTGCTGTCAACAAGCTACCAATGTTCTTGGTACCAGACATGCTACCGAAAAATCCAATTGAACTTTAATGGCCCCATACAAGGCTTTGGGAATCAGGTTTTTGAATGATTGCTGGAACTTCATCGGGTTCCAATGGTATGCCAAGAACATTGTTGGGATCCGAAGGTGTTCCAAGAACATCATCGGGCCTGACAAGATAGCTGGAACTCCACCGATGTGGCGCTGGCGTCTTCTAACACATATTTTCAAATGACTTTCCAATTGGTACATAAAGTGGGTCCCTCAGTAATTCCATGCTAAGGAAGAATACACAAATCATTTTAAAATGTAAAAGCATCATATGGGGAAATACGTAGCGATGCACACCATTGGTTACCAAATACATGTCCGAGCTTGTTATCTTCTTTCCACAAATGAATCAAGATTGCAATGAATTCTTTGTAATCTGTGACACCGCTTCATCAACACCAGCGGCTGAGTATGTGTTGTGAGGTTTTCACACCATTGCCCCAAAGAATTTGGGGACCCCCATTTTTTTTGAGCAAGCCTTGACAATTTTTTTAGATCCGGGTATTTGGGTGCCTTAGCGAATTTTTGGGCGATCCAGAGGTTTTGAAATGAAAATTTTACACCTGGGATATTTTTGAAGTGCTTGGGAGGGTATAGCTTGTTTTCACCTTGTGTGAAACATTGATTTTCCTAAACAGTTGATTTTGTCTTTAGGCCAAACGAAATTCAATAGGAATATTTTATTTCGATTGTTAGAAAATATCTGGCAGGGCAAATTTGCAAAATTTTGGACTTGATTAAATTTTGAAAATTGATGAAATTGAATAACTTGAGATTTTCAAAATTTAATTGTGAAATTGCATATTTTGGGGAAAATCTTGTAAATTTTTTTTGGTGGAGAAAAATGGAAATTAAAGAATAAATTTAAAGTTGCCAATTAGAGATAATAAATTGCAAAAATAAAAAAGGATAAAATTGCCAAATGGAAATTAAATTGCAAAATGATTTTTGGGTTGCAAAATAATAAAAAATTAATTTTGGTTGTCATGATTAAATGCATTAAAATCATATTTTTTGGGCTAAGTGTTTGTAATTTAGAAATTTAAATTGGGCCCCTTTGTGTGTTAAATTCAACGTATTTTAAGGCCTAGGAGGTGTGAAATTCAAGGCAAGTTATTGGGTCCACAATGGGGAGGGTTTAAAGCTATATTGGAGGCCTAAATGACCTTTTTTCAAAATTTCAATTTTAGGGCCTATGATAATTTCGGATTTGGCTAATTTAAACCGATAATTTTGCACTAGGTTGACCCAATTTTAAATTAAAATAAAATCCCCTAGGGCTGGGCAATTTATTTCATTTAATTCATGTTTAATTTGGCAATTTTAATTTTTTGTTTTTCCCTCCTCCTACAAAGTCGGCCTTGCTTTTTTTTTTTGGAGGCAAAATTTGGTATATAAGGGGAGCTCTCCCCCACTTCATTTCACCATCTCATTCACTTCTCTCCTTTTCTATTGGCAGCAAAAAGCAGTTCGAAAAAGCAGAGCGAAAAAGCAGTCCGAAAAAGTAGTCCGAAAAAGCAGTCCAAAAAAGCAGTCCGAAAAAGCAGATCCGAAAAGCAAATTCGAAAATTGGAGAGTTTGATGAAGAGAAGAAGCTTGAGTTGAGGCAAATCAGATTTGTAATAGAAGAATTTATTGATAGAAGATTCATAGCAATCAGATTTTGAGAGTGAATTGGAGAAGGGGAGATTTTCTTGTGGAGATAGAAGATTTTCAAGATCAAGCCCAGCTAATTGCATAGACAAAGGATTCCTAGCCCTTGTTGGTGAGTGGCCTATCTTTTCCTCTCTCTTTAATTGCTTTCATTTCATTGGTGCTAGTTTAGGTGTTGAAAACTAATTTCAAGAGTAGAGTTAGGTGTTTGGATATTAAGTTGATTACTCGATTGTCTTGATTGGCTTTTTTCCCTCAAGTTCTTGCTTGCATTCCATCATTGCATTTCATTTTAGGGAGAAGATTGGAGTGATAAGTGTAGTCCATCTTAAGGCAACGGTGGGGAGTGATAAGTGTAGTATTCCACCCCTAGGGAGAAGATTGGAGTGATAAGTGTAGTCCATCTTAAGGCAAAGGCGGGGAGTGATAAGTGTAGTTTGCATCATTGCATTTCATTTTAGGGGAAGATTGGAGTGATAAGTGTAGTCCATCTTAAGGTATCGGTGGGGAGTGATAAGTGTAGTATTCCACCCCTAGGCAAAGATTGGAGTGATAAGTGTAGTTTCACCAGCATTGTAGAAAAGGCGGGGAGTGATAAGTGTTTAGGATGAATGATGTTAATGCAAGCAAGTGACCCAAAGGAATTAATGCTGAAATAAGAGACAAGGAAGTCATGATACCCAATTCCAACTTCCGCTCAAAATTGAAATACGTTGGAGACACCAACATTGGTACCCTTGACTTGATTCAATTAAGAGAGAGGTTGAGAGACAGCCAGTCCCTTGTGGCAAAGAAGATCAAACAAGTATGGATTTGTGCAAGGAAGTGTTCAGTCTACCCCAGCAACAGACATGATACGACATAATTGGTTACATCAAGTAATCAAGGCTCACAAAGTCAGATTGCAAATCAGAGTGCAACGCCTTCATCGTGCTTCTTAGTCAAATTCTGGGCTCTACTAAAGGTACACAGTTTGATCCTTGGATGTTTTATTTTATTGAAGAGATTGAGAATGGTTAAGGAAAATTGATTGGATTAAGATCACTAGCATGAATTTAGAGTTGCAACTTAGATAGTGCAAAATCGGAAGCAAGTCTACATGGGGTCCTACTTCTTCAATTCGAATGCAAGACTACTAGTGATGCTTTGCCAGTCGAACCAAATCTAATCTTGGGGAGATGCATTGCACCACTATGGTTGAGGCAAGTACTTATGCCAAAAGGGCAAGGTTGTGGCAGTTCGAACAGTTGAAGGCAGTCAAGGGTTAACCAAGGAGGAAAGCATTGATGAAAGCAGTTGATGGACTCAGTGATGGGTGGATTGTGGAACAATCAAGGAGATATGGTGAGGGCAGGTGCCCCAAAACCCAAAGTTATTGAAACAAAGATGCATGCATGCAGATCAAATCCAAATAGGAAGGTTAAAAAATGGCAAAGTATTGAAGTAAGGAGGAAAGTGATTGAAAGGTTGAGGGAGGTCAAGTTTGATTTCAAGGTGGTGGCTAAGAGCAAGACTCTTAAATTGCACAAGGTTCACATCCAGGCAAGCCACCAAGGTCAAGGCAAGATTACACCAAGTGCACAAAGACCTCACCCTTTCAAGGTTAGCACATCAAGTACAAGCAAGTTCAAGTGGTGGTGAGAAAATTTCTAAGGACAAGCTCAAGCATCCAAGGCTTCATCTCATCTCAAGGATTAATGAACTTTATAAGACAAGGTTGATGAGGTGGCAATTTCATGTGCATGCAATCAAATCATGCCAAGTGTCCTATGTTCTCATTGGTTGACAGATTATTGTAATTTTCTCATTGGCCCACAAAGTTGGTGCCCTCATGTAATTGGTTGAAAGATGGTAACCCTAATTAGAGTTTGTAAGGTTTAATCTTGGCCCTTGATTTTGCCTCTTAATCTTGGCCACTCGTTGTAATTTTGAGCCTCTATATAAGGCCATTTGTTCTCGTTTGTAAAGAGAGTTATGTTGGAGAAATTGTTGCTAGAATACAATCAAAATTGTTCTCTATTCATTGTTGTGACTTGCATGGTGGATATACATGATCATTTTGGTGTATTTGCATGGTTCTTCTCATCTCTCAAATTAAAGTAGAATTTCATTTCATGTTGTTAGAGTAAGAAGTAAATGGTTAGTTGCAATGGTGATATTGGTAAATGTTTGATAGGGATCTATATACTAGGCCACTAGCATCCTAGCAGCTTGTTAGGAAGCCTTGTGTGGTAATCTAGTCCAATTGCTCCCAAGTTCTACTTGCATTTCATCTTTCTGCTTGTACTTCAAGTTGGGTTGGAAGATAGGTGTTAGTGTGAAAATCTTAAGAGTTTCCCTTAGAATCATCGCACCGATGGAAGTAGTGCCGCTGGCAAGCTTTCATTAGGTTTGATCCCGTCCATTTGCCAATCTTTCCATTCCTTAGGAGTAGTAGCAAAGCAAGAAGTGGTTTAGTAGTGAGAAGTTGGAGAAATAAAGTTGGAAGTGACATAAAAGAAGAAAGACATTGAGTATACATTGCAAAGCTAAATCCCATCATGATAGCGAGAGTTTGACATCCTCAAGTGAACAACGTAAGCCCGCCGAAGTGATTACCAGCAAATCACATTTATATAACTGAGTTAGTATCCACAGGTGTAAGGAACCTTGGAGTATTCTTGTATACTTTTCAAGAGAGGGTTGAGTGTTTGGTATGTTGTATCAAGTATTTCAATTGCTATATGTTATGTAGTGGTACAAAACTCACATCAACAGTATGTCGGCTTCCAACTTGACACATCTCTAAAATGTGACTACTGAAATACATTTAATATGCCACCCACCTTTCATGTTTAAATTTTAATGATTCTAAACTCCTGCAGATTTATATCAGGCATGAGACAAATTTCAGATATATTTAATCATCTAAATGTTCCTTTCGTTGTCATCCCAATTGATTCGTCTTTATTTAAAATGGGGCTGTCAAATATACTAGATCACACTGCTGTGATTTTTATATATATTTCATGCCATCATCGCATTCCATAAAATCAATCTCTTTTCTGAAACTTTACGTCAACTGTTCATAGCAGTCCAATTATTTATAACTGCAATCTTCTTTTATACTGTGATCTGAAACCATAACTGGGATAGCATTTGTAATCTTCAAAAATTTGAATAGTTCTTATTTCCATACCACTAAAAATTGCTATGCTTTGACTTGTGGGCTTCTTTGCCGGAGATATGTTTAAACTTTTACCATCCCTGTTGTGTATGATTCTTCAAATTTATATTTCCATGCGCTTATTAATTAACTCAGCCACTTTATCATTGATCGATACAACATAAATCAATCCAAGAGAGGCATCAATAAAAGTGACAGCATCTATAGGAGCTAAAACAGACATTGAAATTTGAAAATTTCAAATAGGGGTCAAAATTACGGGCAACAGCTGACTCTGATTGGGGACAGCTTTTTCTTGCAAAAAGCGGAGAACTCCTTAATCTTTGGTATAGGCCAGTGTGTAGTCCATTGGGCAACAGAGTCAAGTGACATAATAACGGGTGCTGCTTTGGAGAAGGGTGGTGTGGAACAGGGCACAAACCAAAAATGGACAAGCCAAAACTTCCTATAGCCTACAGCAAGCCAAAAAATTTATTTACAAATATGTACAGGGGTTTAGACCCCTTACCTCGGAAGACACTCCAGCCTACTCATATAAAACCATTGACTGGCTGGGAAAAATATACACCCATACGGAAGAGAGGTGTGTAGCCATGAAGAAGTTGTGAACTCAAAAGCATGCTGAAGATTATGTATGCAAAGCCCAAGCCTGTGAAACAGCACAACTCATACAAATATTTACCAAAAAGCCATACTTCACCATAAGTTTCTGGTTCTTCCTGAGCATCATTGTCAACAATGACCGCTTTTGCTCATATTATGAGCATCAAACATGACCTCACCTTTATCTTTACTATCTTTCTTGGCTGCCTGCAAGGAAAATAAAATCACCTCGTTTCCACAAAGGAAGTTATCGCTCGAAGTTTCTAAAACATCTTGCGGCTCTAGACCTTCATCAACATGACTCTTCTTTTTTTCTTCATTAATTGTACAGGCAAAATCATTACCAATGGAAAAAGAAGAATGCAACTTACACATTGCCTTATCAGATTTTTCTTTATCCATTTTATCAGACATTAAGTTGATATTACCCATGACAAAAGTCTCCATATCTGAACTATCATTTAGAAGTTCCTTTCCAATCTCAAGAGGAAGATTTTCTATTACTATCTTATCCATACCAAGACCAAAGACTTCTGACTCAAAGGTAAGTGGAATATCATCTATATCTTCTTTCATTTTGTTGAAAGCATGAGTGGCTGCACTCACTTTTGTGATGTGACTGTCTTCTTCCATTGTTCCCCATACTGCAATTTCTGAAAATGTGCCCTTTGAAAGAAATGATTTAAAAGGTGGGCATTCCTTTACTTCCCCTTCCAATAAATTTTCATCACAACTCCCATTGATGAATTCAGATTTTTCAGATTTATCATCAAGACAATCCTCAATTTTCTTTTCAGAAATGCCATTAATTGAAATTTCATCAATACCTTTAAAGAAAGAAGTTTCTTCTTTTAAAGAAAATGGAGGTACCTATGGGAGTTTTCTTGTAATTCCCTCTCTACCAGCATGTGCTTCCATGGGGTCATTCCTTTCAGTCATTTCTACCCTTTTGCAATTCTTTTCTTGAGATGTATGTTCTGGAATAATTCCACCAGAGAATTTGATTTTCTCTCTCATGTTTTTGTTCAATCTTCTGCAATTTTTGGAGTGAAGGAGGATGAACTTCTTTAGGCACAAGCTGCATGTGTTCATGGAGATTTTTAAATAGTTCAACCTCCTTGGGATTATCAGAGGTCTGATTTCTTTGAGTGACTGTTGCAAAAAGAGGGTTGGCTTCTTTTTTATAAACTTGATCTACTAGAAACCCCTTCTTAAATCCATCTTTCTCTTCTATATTTTTTAGAGTTTGCAGCAGAGATGGATAGACCTTCTTTGAATCAAGCTGTAAACCACCGTAAAAACTTCTTAAGAAATTCCCATCTACTGGATTCTCCATAACTATGTCACCAGAGGAATAGTCTTCATCTTCATTGCTGTCATCATCATCAATCATAGGAGCAACACATGATGGTCTATGCTGAAGCCAGGTCATGATTTAAGATTCTAAAATCAGATTCCCCAGCCTTTGTTTTAGGGAAGTCACCTTTTAGATTTCTAAGAAAAAAAAAATCAGCACTTTGATTCTTTCCCCAGCGGAGTCGCCAAAAATCTGTTGGTTAACGGATTGGCCTTTTATAATTTCGACTCAAGCCCTTGCAAGGCCTCTCTATCAACAACAGTTGAACAAACCGAAAATAAGGAATAACAGTTTGATCTCTGAATTTTATAGGTACATCTCCTTATGACAGTTTCAATGAATAGGTTTTTGTGTTATTTTCAATAGTAAATGAGGTGTACTCTTAACCAGAGAGCGGGAGAGGCTTCTGATGAATGTTCATCACCATGATACATCCATGAACAAATAACTAATTCTGTGTACTAATTTCCACAACCATGAAAACCAAACACAACATGATATCATCAAACTATATTCTGAAAATGTATCTCCACGACCATGAAGATTACATTTAAAGTTTAACCAAAAGTAATATAAATCTGTCAAACAACATGAATATAACAGAGGAAGGAAATAAATAGTGACTCACAGATCACCTTATAATCACGGATTTCAAAAGCACAGTTTGATACCCACAATTAATTCATTCCATTCATCCTATATTCACCCATTCCACAATAAATCGATCAGAGATAAATCAATGAACAACAACCATGATTCAAAGTTCACGTCACACTCAATTGTCACAACAACAGGGGGAAATCTGAATCAAAATTGTTGATCCCATGAAAGACTTTGGATTACGTATTTATAGATTTTCACTCCATTGTTCTTTCAGTTCCATAACTGATTCTTGAAAGTTAATTGTAAGGATATATCTTTTAATTCTCCCAATAACCATGGTGATAGAAATATGAAGCGCCACTTCTTGATTTCCCACTTGACATATAAATTGAGTGACTTGACCGCATGGGATGAATGATCTCTATGCAGTATCCTTCTTGGTATTTTTGACACAAAGTCCTATTTTGAGAACATCATCTTTATAAGTATTTGACAGAGCACCAGATCATTTGACTTCCCAGCCTCATGAACAAAAGCAACTTGTTCGTGATTGTGAGGTTGAACAAAAACCGGTATCATTTTGGGAATTTATAGAAGAATAATTTGAACTCTCCAAAGAGCATAACATGTTCTGTTCAGACCTCCATGCATCTAGAAAGCATCGTTATTAGGCAACAAAAACTTGAGATAAACAAATTCCCTTGCACATGAGTGCAGAGAAAATGATGCTCCATCGGTGCCCCCATGATAATCCATTTTAATCCACCTGGACAACGCGCATATGGAAGATGATACACAAGCAGTGCATAGACAATGATTGTGATCAGCACAGCCACAATAAGACTCCCAAGCCATTTTGGACCATACCAGCCAAGCCACTTGCATTTGCTTGAAAATTTCGAAAAACTATTTCACCAAATCCATAAATTTGCACACATTATGCTCTGATGGGTGTCCTTGTTAATCTTTGTCTTTGCATGGCCTTAGAGTCACTTGAAAAGGTTTTTGACACTGGCTTTACAATAAGCCGTTTGTATCTGCTTTGGAGGCATTGAATATTTTCAACAGATCTCGTTTGCATTTCCTGCAAATAGAACTCTCCATGAGACCACATCGCTTTGGTTGGCTTTCTCACACAACTACCATGCCTCTGTCAATGCGTTCCAGTAAATCCATCATGTGCATATCTAGTTCTATGCATTTCTTATGATCAGTGCATTCCTTAAGACCACATGTTTTGAGGGATTCCAAACCTTTGGTTCATAACCCTCTAATTCCAATCCCTAGTCAATTAGGATGTTGGCTCGGTAGATTGTGATATAGCTTCAAATCTACTCAAGATGCCCGTGCTGAGTTCTTAAGTGCCTCCAACAAATTCATTTTGCATAACAATGAAATGAATACCTTCTTCAAAACATCAACCCATGAGATCGCATTGACTTGAAGCATCATATACAAACCATTCATATTCCAAAAATGCACAAGCAAAGGGACATTGGAAAAGGTTGTTGGATCTTTCCTTCAACCCATTAGTTTCATTTGTTTGATTGGAATTTTGAAAACTTTATTTACCAAATCCAATGCACTACAATCATTGCCCTGCTTCATTTTATTTTGTGTTTTTACTTGTTGCTGATTCCATAGTGGTATTCACTTCTGCAATGGGCATCTCAAACCACCACAGTATTGAAATATTTTACAAAAATGATTCATAGAACATTGCTCTATGTTTGTAATGTGAATGTAATTGAGCCTGAAAATGCATGAGAAACTTCATCTGAGGATCTTGATGTTTGGTTCATTACATACAAGGTTTCATGTTTGCAGAGAATGTAGATCATGCTCGGGTTTCAATTTGGTTCCCAATGTCCTCATTAACTTTGCAAGTTAGTGCTTTCTATTCAAGTGCGCTGTCGGGTTTTTAAGATGGCTTTGGAACTAATGGAGCATTGCTTTACTTTCATATGGCCTCTAGACCTGATCAAAATCCTCAAAACTCTTTTTAGTTCCAAA
This sequence comes from Chamaecyparis obtusa, assembly GCA_027943335.1. Lineage (NCBI taxonomy): Eukaryota > Viridiplantae > Streptophyta > Pinopsida > Cupressales > Cupressaceae > Chamaecyparis > Chamaecyparis obtusa. The sequence continues at coordinate 176,724 of BSBK01003166.1, forward strand.
AACTTGTTTGAAACCGATCAAATATATTATGTCTTCGATCACAGTATTGAGTCTTTGAATAGCTTTGATTATGTCAGGCTCCTTAGTTAATTTTGGGGCTTTTTATGTCATTCTTGACATTCCAATATGCTTGTGTAATGTCTCCATTTTGAGCGAGCATTGGAGTTAGTGGATTTAGCCTATCATTGGGTCCTTGTATGCTAATTCTGGTGATTAGAGGACCTAGATGTGGGTTTTGGCCTATTTTGAGGGACTTACTATTTATAGTAAGTCAACAATTGGTTCTGATGAGCTCAGATGAATTAGAAGAATTGAATGATGCTCTCAATTTTTATTTTCGGCTTCCGATTTGGGCTCCAAGATTCTTGGAGGGAGCGTCTATTTTTAGAAAGTCATTCCATCATGTTCATTCATCATCTTTCATCATCAGGATCACTCTTGTGCTGTCAAATTTTGATTCTAAGGCTTCCTCAGTTGTTTTTGCAAGATGGGTGAATTGTGATTATTATTTAATTAAATCGGCTAAAGTTGCCATTTTTATTGGGAATCTATTTTGGGCATCTTAGTGTTATAGCTCGTTGGAACCGGCTTGAGAAGTTTTAAATCTTTAGCACATAAAACAGGGACCCTATGTGTTAGAATAGCATTATTTTAATGAAAGGGTCATTTTCAGCATTAAAGTTAAGGGAAATATATCAAATGTGCAACCATAAAGCAAGTGGCTTTTAAGTGAAAAGTGTCATTGAGAAGCTATGGAAAAATATTATATATACAGCCTTCTGAGAATTCGAACGTCATTCATGGACTTATGTTTTTTATTGAAGTTGGAGAAAGAAGAAATATGGTTAGGGTTTGAGGACCGATTCCTCATTTTGCAATTTGAATCATTACGCGTTAATGGTGAATTTTGCTACTGAAATTTTGAGAATTCACTTATGAATCTGTGGATATCAATTTGGTGCTGTTGTATGCCAAATTGGAGAAGAATTAATTCATTGCTGCTGTTTTGTGAGTCCAAGAATTCTGGTTTGATTTTTCTAAAGGAGTTCTGGAGATTTGGAAGGCTATTGTATCTTCCAGTCAATTGTATTGACATTGTGAAGGCTGTGATTAATCCAATAAAAGTTGTGTCACTTCTTTTTTTGGCTTGCGTTAATTATTTGAAGGGCTGCGATTCTGAATTGTGAAGCACGTGAGTACTTCCAGGAGCCACGTTTCATCTTGGTGGTTGTTGTATCTATTTGGAAGGCTGCATCAATCTTCCCAGGGGCTGCATTTGAACTTCTTGTTGGCTGCGTGGACTTTCTTAAGTCACGTTATCTCCTTAGGCTGCGTCAACTTCTAATCAGCTCGCATCATTGTTAGTGAGGTCGAAATTACTTGCCAGGTGCCTATTTAAAATAAATTGTATTATTTTTAAAGCTTGCAATGTTTTGTATGTAATTAATTTGGATTGGTGAACTTGGGGAAATGGAATAAAATTACTATGTGTTATTATTTTATTTCGGAAAAGATACTAGAAAATTCAAATATTGTCAAAACAAAAACACATTTGCAAAGTATTCAGGAAGAAAAGTTATTTTCTTAGCAAGGAGCCAGGCAGGCTCTTTACAGTGGTATCAGAGCTTTGATCTTGCCAGCCTGGAGGTTATGAGGGTTTAGCTATGGCAGACAGGTTTGTGCTTGCATGCATTATGTCCGCAAGGGTAGAGCTTCACCCCCACCAAAAGGAAATGAACAGGGCCCACAAGTTGATCGTGCAAGCAACAGACACAGAGATAATATTGGCAATGATGTTGACAAGGAAGCCAGAGATGCTTTTAGAAATTTAGCAGAAGGTCAACATCATGTTGCAAATGTATTGCAACAGTTTTCATACACTCTTCAACGTATCACATTACCAGGTGATCGTGCTAGAGATAGAGGTGCACAAAGTGTTTCAGTTAGATCACACAGGTCACAAGCAGATAATAGGCGTGATTATATAACTGACCATATAAGTATTTATGATAGGCCTCTTCGTCCTACTTTCTTGAGGCCTGAGATGGATGCAGTTAGTGTAGAGACAGACCCTGCACCATTCGTTGATGACATCGTGACACACTTTGCAGAGTGCGATGCTCTTCCAGAAGCAATTAAGAGGAATTTGAATTTTGACAGGTACCTAATACAGAAGAGAGAGCATTCTAGAGGCTCTTCTCAGGAGCATGTGGCTATGAGAGACTTGCTTGAGGACAGCTGCATTGAGTCTCATCATTTCCATGTGACAAGAGCTCATGATCATGAGAATGTTGATGGCATGATAGCCACCATTGATGGCAGCCCTACATTAATTAATTATCTACCCCAACTACTAACCCCTCCAAAAGGAAGTCTACCAGGTTGGGCTCATAACCTTAATAAGGACCCTTGTTTCCTTTGATTAAATCTTGCCGTCATACTCTAGAGCGCATCCTTAGGGACTTCCTGAGCAAAGTCTGCCAGGTCGGGCTCATGACCTTATAAGGATCTTTTATAGTCCTTGGCCCAATCTTGTCGTCGTCCACTTGAGCGCATTACTCACGGCTTATAGGCTGACCATAGGTCCATTCCTCTTTTTGGAAGAGATTTTCTCTATCCAAGGCTTAGTACATATGCATATGTGGGTCATCAGTGTACACTGGGTTAGTGGAGGTTTTAATCCCCCTTGAGAGCTCTTTCCATTACTTTGTCAATAATTACTTTTGATAAGAAAATTACTTTGTCAATAATATCCTTAATAAATTATCATTTACAAATCTGAAATGAAATTATAACATTATTTATGATGAATCTTAATTGAAATTATCCTCTTTTGAATATCATATAAATTGTGAATAATTAACTTGGTCATATATATATATATATATATATTAAATCTGAATCGTTATATTACTTATATATTAAATTTGAATCGTTAAAATCCAAATTATATTAAATATGAAATGGTTTATATATATATATATATATTCGAATTATATTAAATCTGCATCTTTATATATATTAAATCTGAAATATATATATATTCGAATTATATTAAATCTGTATCTTTATATATTAAATCTGGAATGGTTTATATATATATATAAGAGTACTTACTTATTAATTGCTGTCGACTTTTCCTGTGCGCTGATTGCCTTTTCTCTTTCCTGTTTTCTCCCTGCCTCCTTCTTAAATTCTAAGTATTGCCCCTGAGTATGGTCTCCCATATTCAGCGGCACTTCCTTGATGTATATATAGCAGCGATCATTCTATATTGTGAAATATTCTGCGTACGTTGTGTATGGAATTCTGGTTGCAGTGCTAAAAGTATTTGTCATTGCTTCCACCGTAATCTAACCCCCAATGGAGTCTACAATCTCATGGTGGCATATATATGTTGCAGTGTATAATATATTTTTCTGACTGTTTCCCTTTTCAAACCTGCCAGGAATCTCCTTTATACATCTGCGCACGGAATTTGGGGAGTTGCGGTCCATTTGGTCGTGACCCTTAGTCACCCAATTTGTTACGGTTCATATTTGATATAACATTAACAATACTTATTACTTGCTTTATATGGTGTCAATAATTTGTATATAATATTTGATCTGTTATTTTTTTATTATATTTTAACATATAATATGTATATATTATTACATATTTTAAAGTTATATTATAATATTTGATTATATCATTATTTAATTACTTTAATATTATATTTATATGTTATATTATCATTTTAATAATATATAATTATATTCAAAATAGATGATCTTATTTCTTTTTATTATTATTATTATAATCATAATTATATTTATTTATTAATATTTTAATATTATTTAATCATAATATTAACATATGATTTATTAGTATGTTAACAATATATTATTATTATTATCTATTGTTAATGATCTTATTTCCTTTTATTATTATTATTATTATAATCATAATTATATTTATTTATTAATATTTTAATATTATTTAATCATAATATTAACATATGATTTATTAGTATGTTAACAATATATTATTATTATTATCTATATTGTTAATAATCATATATTATTATTATATGTTGTTAATTATAATTACATTAATATATTATTAATATACATCATTAATAATAGGCTATTATTATATATCATCAATATATTGATATATATATTAATGCTCGATATATCAACTTTTATATTTCGATTATTATAAAATCAATATTATTATTGTATTATAACTTGTACTAATTCAATATTATATTAATTAATATTTAATAATATATTATTATAAATTATTTAATACATTAATTATATTGTTCTCATCCTTTTAAGTATTGTTCTAATTGAATTTCATTTTTGTTATATTTTGTCTTTAGAGATTCTACAAAACGAGACGAGGATATCACCCTAGAGGTCTTCAAATAGAGGGACATGACAAGATTTCACATCATGTCTCTCACAGTTTGCAGTTTTTTAGCTCAGATCAGCAGATGGGATCATTTCACTTTGTGAACAATCCCTTATTTGATGTGAATGTTGTTATGACTTATGACAATCCGTTGTTTGAGCTCAGTGATGATCCCTTTCAAGATTTGTACGATGATGATGATGTTGGGGATCGTATTAGTACACTTGGTTATCAGGCAGACTTTACAGGGGGCCAGTCAAGCCTAGTTGAGCAGTTTACAGGGGTGTACACAATTAGGAGTGCTTACAATTGTACATTTGATCCTCATGTGCAAGATATCTACCAGTTGCAAAGTTCTTCAGTGCATCCATTTGATGACTGGTATGATGGTTTGGTTGGCATGAAGACTAGGGGCAAGTCCAATCTATTGGTTGAGTTACTCCCGTGTGAGTTACTCTCGGTTGAGTTTCTCCCATGTGGCGATCCTGTTGCAACATCTTCAGTTTAAGTGTTGAGTGCAGTTTCTCAGATGCTGATGTTCGTACTGTTGATGCTGATGATTTCTTCATAGGAGTACAGTGATGATAGGGACATTACCCATGACCATCCTTGGGATCCAAGTGGACTTCTATGTTTTTTTTTCTGAGATTGCTTGGGGACAAGCAATTTCAGGGAGGGAGGACTGTAATGTCCCCATTTTGAGCGAGCATTGGAGTTAGTGGATTTAGCCTATCATTGGGTCCTTGTAGGCTAATTCTAGTGATGAGAGGACCTTGATGTGGGTTTTGGCCTGTTTTGAGGGACTTACTATTTATAGTAAGTCAACAGTTGGTTCCGATGAGCTCAGATGAATTAGAGGAATTGAATGATGCTCTCAGTTTTTATTTTCGGCTTCCGGTTTGGGCTCCAAGATTCTTGGAGGGAGCGTCTATTTTTAGAAAGTCATTCCATTAAGTTCATTCATCATCTTTCATCATTAGGATCACTCTTGTGCTGTCAGATTTTGATTCTGATGCTTCCTCAGTCGTTTTCGCAAGATGGGTGAATTGTGATTATTATTTAATTAAATCGGCTAAAGTTGCCATTTTTATTGGGAATCTATTTTGGGCATCTTAGTGTTATAGCTCGTTGGAACCGGCTTGAGAAGTTTTAAATCTTTAGCACATAAAATAGGGACCCTATGTGTCAGAATAGCATTATTTTAATGAAAGGGTCATTTTCAGCATTAAAGTTAAGGGAAATATATCAAATGTGCAACCATAAAGCAAGTGGCTTTTAAGTGAAAAGTGTCATTAAGAAGCTATGGAAAAATATTATATACACAGCCTTATGAGAATTTGAATGTCATTCATGGACATTTGTTTTTTATTGAAGTTGGAGAGAGAAAAAATATGGCTAAGGTTTGAGGACCGATTCCTCATTTTGCAATTTGACTCATTACATGTTAATGGTGAATTTTGCTACTGAAATTTTGAGAATTCACTTCTGAATCTGTGGATATCAATTTGGTGCTATTGTATGCCAAATTGGAGAAGAATTAATTCATTGCTGCTGTTTTGTGAGTTCCATAATTCTGGTTTGATTTTTCTAAAGGAGTTCTGGAGATTTGGAAGGCTATTGTATCTTCCAGTCAATTGTATTGACATTGTGAAGGATGTGATTAATCCAATAAAAGTTGTGTCACTTCTTTCTTTGGCCTACATTAATTATTTGAAGGGCTGCAATTCTGAATTGTGAAGCACATGAGTACTTTCAGGAGCCACGTTTCATCTTGGTGGTTGTCGTATCTATTTGGAAAGCTGCGTCAATCTTCCCAGGGGCTGCGTTTGAACTTCTTGTTCGCTGTGTGGACTTTCTTAAGTCACTTTATCTCCTTCTTAGGCTGCGTCAACTTCTAATCAGCTCGCATCATTGTTAGTGAGGTCGAAATTACTTGCCAGGTGCCTATTTAAAATAAATTGTATTGTTTTTAAAGCTTGCAATGTTTTGTATGTAATTAATTTGGATTGGTGAACTTGGGGAAATGGAATAAAATTACTATGTGTTATTATTTTATTTCGGAAAAGATACTAGAAAATTCAAATATTGTCAAAACAAAAACACATTTGCAAAGTATTTAGAAAGAAAAGTTATTTTCTTAGCAAGGAGCCAGGTAGGCTCTTTACAGCTTGTCAGGAAATTGAAGTCGTTCCAGAACATATTTTAACATGCCACCCACCTCCACATTATGGAAACTTGCTATCAACATGCTACTAATGTTCTTGGTACCAGACATGCTACCGAAAAATCCAATTGAACTTTAATGGCCCCATACAAGGATTTGGGAATCGGGTTTTTGAATGATTGCTAGAACTTCATCGGGTTTCGATGGTATGCCAAGAACATTGTTTGGATCTGAAGGTGTTCCAAGAACATCATCGGGCCCGATGAGATAGCTGGAACTCCACCGATGTGGCGCTAACGTCTTCTAACACATTTTCAAATGACTTTTCAATTGGTACATAAAGTGGGTCCCACAGTAATTCCATGCTAAGGAAGAATACACAAATCATTTTAAAATATAAATGCATCATATGGGGAAATACGTAGCGATGCCTGGGCACCATTGGTTACCAAATACATGTTTGGACTTGTTATCAACTTTCCACAAATGAATCAAGATTGCAATGAATTCTTTGTAATCTGTGACACCACTTCATCAACACCAGCGGCTGAGTATGTCGGACTTCAAACTTGATACACCTCTAAAATGTGACTACTGAAATACATTTAATATGCCACCCACCTTTCATATTCAAATTTTAATGATTCTAAACTCCTGCAGATCTATATCGGGCATGAGTCAAATTTCAGGTATATTTAATCATCTAAATGTTCCTTTCGTTGTCATCCCAATTGATTCGTCTTTATTTAAAATGGGGCTGTCAAATATACTAGATCGCACTACTGTGATTTTTATATATATTTTGTGCCATCATTGCATTCCATAAAATCAATCTCTTTTCTGAAACTTTACTTCAACTGTTCATAGCAGTCTAATTATTTATAACTGCAATCTTCTTTTATACTGTGATCTAAAACTAGAACTGCGATAGCATCTGTGATCTTCAGAAATTTGAATAGTTCTTATTTCCATACCACTAAAAATTTCTATGCTTTGACTTGTGGGCTTCTTTGCCGGAGATATGTTTAAACTTTTACCATCCCTGTTGTGTATGATTCTTCAAATTTATATTTCCATGCGCTAAATATTAACTGGGCCACTTTATCATTGATCGATACAACATAAATCAATCCAAGAGAGGCGTCAATAAAAGTGATACATCTATAGGGGCTAAAATAGACATTGAAATTTGAAAATTTCAACTAGGGGTCAAAATTACAGGCAACACTTTGCAACACAACAACAACATCATGTACTCTACAACATCAGTATTGCATCATTAGTAACAAACACCCCCTGTCAACAGTATGCTGGTAATCCAAGTGGGACTTACACGATCCTTCAAGAAGACTTAGACAATTTTGAGCTTTAGGAAATAAGCGAATGATTTGGTAGTGAAAAGCACTCTGAAATGTTCCAATGAAATATGCTGAAAGAGAATAAAGGTTGAGAGGTTCTATTCTAATCCTAAGAACTTGAAAGACAATGATTGCTTAGGTGAAATCAACCACACTTTGTTTCGCCAAATCAACTACACAAAGGAGGTGCAATCTTGAAAGATGTGCGAAGAATTTTCACATCATCAATGAACACCATCAAGAAGAACAATGTGCATTCAATGCTTGAAGTTAAGCATCCAGAGGCTTAGATTAACCTTACACTGTGCATAGAAATCATCTATTTGCAAAAGGTATGAGAAAATGATTTCACCATAAAACAATATTATCAATCTTGTTCATCTAATAACTTGAAAGAAAACCTAATCTACTTAAGGAACAAGAAACCATACAAACTCCAAAACAATGCTACTATTTTTATTCTGGTAATTTCTAGCAACAATTTCTCAAAGTTTTCTCTTATTACAAATGAGAGGGGTGAGCCCCCTATTTTAGGCCTCAAAATGACAATGAACAACCAAGATTAAATCAGAATCAAAGGTTTTGATTTCACCATGCAAGCCCTAATTAAGGCTCGACTAATAATAGATTCTGTGGCATGAAAAAGTGGGACCAAGTGGACCAAGGAAAGAACAATACATCCACTATCAAGAGAGTGGGGTCAAGTTGACCAATGATGAAACTACATGCCCACTAGGCATTTAATATCTCATCGCCTAAAATAGCCTATTCTTTATTCCCTTCTTTAAATGCAATGAACCCGGATATGATTATTTCTAGCTTGTCCACAGAGACACTTGGCGCAGTCTCGTATTTGTACTCCATAATGGCTATGTCCTTTTCACACCTGTTGAACCTTTTTTTCCCATTTTGGCACTGATTCTTGAATTCTTGCATAATGTTTGTGAATATGGAAATATTATCTAGATCATCTTCTAAGAAAGAATTCATGCCAAAGAATTCCTCTAGCTTGTTCTTCAAACTATCTGCCGCCATCTCTTCATCGGTCAACCTCTTTGTGAACAATGCTTTGATTGTATTGAGGATTCCTTCCTGAATGTTCTTGATCACTTTCCTTAATTGAGCTGATTTTTCATTTGATATATCAAATAATTCTTTCCCTGTGACCACTGCACCATACCATTAGGGAAAGTCATATGCCTCATTTTCTCTTATCACTCCACCATCCATCAATGCTTGCCCAAGAATTTCAATCAACGCCTCCAAGTGTGGAATGGTCTAGTCATGGTAAATGTGTATCCTCCCACGCTTGATCTACGCATTGTATTTTTCCAAGGAGAGCTAGAGTTCTTTCATACATCTGGGCTAAATTCTCAATGAACTTACATGCAACATCATAAACATTCTTCACCCACTTTTGGGTGCCTTGGGTGATTTTCCTCGTTTCTTCAAGGCCAACAACTGATTCCTTTAGGAGAACTATAGGGGGAACAAATTGTTGTGAGGTTTCACATCATCGCCCCAAAAAAATTTGGGGACCCCCTTTTTGAACAAGCCTTGGCATTTTCTTAGATCCTGGCATTCCGGAGGCCTTAGCGAAATTTTGGGCTTAGGTGGATGATTTTTTTTGAAAATTATTGAAATTGGAGAGCCTGAGATTTTCGAATTTAATTGTGATTTGGTCTTTTGGAAACCATGCAAAATTTTGGGTGATAAAATGGAGGTAATAAATTGCAAAAAATTAAAAGAGGATTTAATTGCCAAATAAAATTGTAAATTGCAAGAGATAATTTGATTAAATTTGAAAATCTGGGCCAAGCAATTTAAAGTTTGGGCAAGTACATTCAAGAGTCTGCATTGAGATTCACAAATCTGGGCGAATAAATTAAAAATGTGGCCCTAATTTCGAATTGATAGTAGGCCTTTAGATGGCAGTAAGGACCCTCTTTGGTGAAATATTGGCAAGTTAAATTTTGAAAGTTTGCATTGAAATCCTAATGTGGGCATTAAAATCGAAAACCTGGCCCTTTTATTTAAAAATTGAGCAATATAAACATAAAATCTGGGCAAACAATTTAAAATCTGCTTTGAAATCATAAAATATAGGCATTAATTTCAAAAATATGGCCCCTTGTATGAGGCGTGTGGCATTGGGATTTAGAATTAAGGCCCTAAATCTGGGTGCCATGCTTTAATTGGCAATTTAAAACAAATAAATTCTAATTCTTTGGCTATGTGATTTTCTTTATTGCATTTAATTGGGATTTTGGTTTGATTTAGCTTCCAATGCAGGTCAGCCCCCCTTTTATGACTTCTTAATTGCGAAATTTGTTTTGTTTTACTAGGTCGGCCCTCAAATTGGAGCCCCAAGTTTGGTATATATGAGGCGGCCTCCCCTCCTCATCCTCACCATCCTTCCTAGCTATCTTGGCATAGTAGAAGGCAACAAAAATTGTAAGTAGGAGGAGCGAACTTCACAAAGAGCAGAGTTTGAAGAGGGGCAGTGAATTTGATAGAGGAAGCAGTGAAAATTGCAAGGCCTAGAAGGCAGTGAACTATCCCAGGGCCTGCTATTGGAAGAGACATGCGATTTTGAAGGAGGCAGCAGTTGTCTAGACCTGCGAAATTAAATAGAAGAGCGAAATTTCTAGGGCAGGAGCAGTGAATTTGTTAGGAGGTAGCAGGCTATCCAAGGCTTGCAATTTTTGTATGGGCCTGCTAATAATAAAGAAGACCTGCTATTGGCGAAAGTAGAGGAAGGGCGAAATTGTCCAGAGCTTGCAGATTTGTCAAGGGCCTGCAAATTTGAGGAAGAAGATTTGCAAATTCTTGGTGAGTGGACTATGCATTTTCTTATTTTCTTTCTTCTTTGGAGTTGATAGTTTGGTGTAGAAGACGATCTTAATGATTGAGAGTGAAGGCTGGTTCATAAAGCAAATTTCTTTCCTTTTCTTGCTTGGTTCTTCCCTCCATTTCTTGCTTGCATCATCCATCCATCACCTCATCATCTCATCTAGGGCTTGAAGTTGGGAGATATAAGTGTAGTTTCCGTTTAGGATTTGGAGAAAGGAGATATAAGTGGTAGTCCCACCCCTAGGAACGAAGTTGGGAGATATAAGTGTAGTCCATCTCATAAGTTTTCGAAGAGGCAGAAATAAGTGGCAGTCCCATCCCTAGGCGGAGAGGCAAAGATAAGTGTAGTGTGATAGGAATTGGCGAGACAGAAATATGCTAGTCCATCCCTAGGATTGGAGGGGCAGAGATAAGTGTAGTCCCACCTCACTGTAGAAAGAAGGGGCAGAAATAAGGGCTAGGATGGCAGATGCTAGTGCAAGCAAGAACCCAAAGGGAATGAATACCAAGAAAGACAAGGAAGACATGATGCCCAAGACCACATTCTTCTCAAAATTGAAGTGAGTTGGTGACACCAACATCGGCACCATGGATATGATACAGTTAAGAGATAGGTTGAAAGGGGGCCAGTCCTCTATGGCAAAGAAGATCTACAAGTGTGGAATTGTACAAGCTGTTGCCTTCCCTCCTACCTTGCCTTGTCCGGAGTTGGTGATGGAGTGTGCATCTCGGCTAGATATTGTGACTAAGTCCATCATCTTTGATGAAGGAAAGAGGGTGTTGGCTAACATCAGTGGGCAAGTGGTAGAGGAAGTGTTCAATATACCCCAGCAGAAGGGCATGATAGTAATGTTGATGGATCAAGCGGCCAGGTTCTTTCAAGACAGTCAGGATGCCTACCTCGCTCTACTAAAGTAGAATTGGTTGCACGAAGGCAAGAAGGGAGTCACCAAGTCAGATTTCAAATCAGAGTATGGTGACCTTATTGTGCTTCTCAACCAAGTCATGGGCTCCGCTCAAGGTATGCAGTTTGAAACCTGGATGTACTATTTTATTGAAGGAATTGAAAATGGAAAAAGAAAGTTCGATTGGGCTAGAATTATAAGTGAAAATTTAGAGTTGCAACTTAGGACAGTGCAAAATCAGAAACAATTCTACATGGGGTCCTACCTTTTCTATTTAATTGCAAGACTGTATGAACATCTTGGACTTAAGGCTAGAGGGGTGATTGGCAATAGGCCCGGACAATGCTTGGTGCATGAGTGCTATCCACAGCTTCATTTGTACAGCACCAAGGATTACAAGATATTTTATGATGCCTTTTCCATGAAGGCAATAAGGGTACTGCAAGGGACACCTGCTAGAAGGCTCTCACCGGAAGCAGAGACAAAAGTCAAGAAGTTTGGGAGTTGGTTCATCCAATTCTCGCAATTCACATATATAAGGGTGGTTGGATGTACAGCTTGTCCCAAGAGGCTTCCAAGGTACCCACCCGATAAGGTAGTTTTGATGGAGTTGGCTAGGCAACTTGAGCAATATGACAAAATGATGAAGCTCAAAGGTGAGACAGGGGTTACCTTCTCACTCATGATAGGCAATGATAGTTGTCTCAATCCTATCGCCTTTGCAGCTACGGAGAAAGAGTTAGAACAATATCATCTAGGATGGTATAGAGAAAGGCAAGGATTTGATCTTAATGGTCTAATCAAGGCATCTCATGGGGATCCATTCAAGCATATCCCTACTATGGAGGATTTTTGGGCCAATGCGCAGGATGACTTTCATGTGAGGAAGTTGGCTTTCTTAAGGTTATCGGTGGGCATGATGAGGGCCATTAGATGGAGAAATCTTGATATTTCGGACCAACTAGAAGAGGATGAAGATGTGCTAAGGGAAGATTACAATACAGTAGAGGGAACGGAGTTGAATCCGGTTGATTGGGATGACCATCAGGATCCATCCTTAGAAGCAATTACAAGAGCAGTCGAGCTACACACTGAGTGGTGGTACAATAGGAAGTTTAGGCAATTATAGAGTCGGAAGGTACACCTTACCTATGAGAAGATGAAACCAGAGGAGGAGATTCCAGTGGAGTCAGTCGGACAGCAAGGTGGGGGCAGTAGCCAGCAGTAGCAGCAAACAGTTAAGAGTAAGAAGAGGAGTTTGGAGATTGAGAAAGATAAAGAACATCAAGAGCCTCCAGCAAAGAAACAAAGTAAAGTGCCATTGAGAGAGAGCATAGTTGAGACTAGGAGCCAAGAGGTTGGTACAAGTGAGCAAAGGGCAGTGGTAGAGGTGAGCTCTGGTTCAAAATCAAGTGGTTATAGTAATAGTACAGGGTACTCTCCTCTTTCAGAGAACCAAGTTAGGGAAGATATGACAGCCACTAGTGGTGAAGGAGATAGACCAATCGATATTGAGGCTCTATCAGTTGAGGAAGGAAGCCAAGCGCCCAAGGCCATTGGTGATGCTTTGTTAGCCGAACCAAATCCAGATTTGGGGAGATGTACTGCACCACTATGGTTAAGACAAATGCTTATGCCAAGGGGCGAGGTTGTGGCCATCCGGACAGTTGAGGATATTCAAGGGTTAGTGGAAAAGGAAGATGATGTCAGACAGAAACAAATTGCAGGAACAATGGCAAAGGTAATCAAGAATGGTGATGATGGTCACCGAAAGGTTCAGGTTGCGGTACCAAAGGTTAGCAAGGCAATGGGCGAGATTGTGGCCCAAGACTATGAAATGGTAGAGCATGACATGGGAAAAATCACAGATGACATGGAGTGTGAGGAGGTTTAGGAAGGCATAGCTTCAATTAGAGAAAGGTTGAGAAAGGCGAATGAAAGGATTGCAAGATTGGAGATTGAAAACAAGTATTGGAGAGATAGCTATCATGGTGTGTGTCAGCCTATCCAACAGTTGCCTCAGGCAGCCCTTCCACAGGATAGTGGGAGCAATCTGGAAGAGATACTAGCTCGAGAACAAGAAACTAAAAATTGGATCAGTGATACAATTCAAGAAGGGCGAAAGTTCTTGCTTTCCTTTATCTCGACATTCAGGTCATTTGTGTCTCTTCGGGACAAATTCAGAGCATTTGAAGGGAAGTGGAAGGATTTCCTTCCAATCCGTGACTTAGCCATTCCCAGATTACAGCCAGCCATAAAGCTATCAGAGGGATCCTTGGTGAGGGCCAAGTTGGTCAATGAAGGAGGAAAGAGTATTGCTGAGTCTTGGTATGTTGCCTTAACTATTAGATCGAAGACACTTGAAGAAATACAGAATGAGATTTCACAGCACGGTCCAAGCACACTTTCATTTCAAACATGTTGAGCGATGCAAGGGTTGCACTTGATTTTGAAGAAATCAAAGAGGAGAGTTTTAATGAGACAGAGTTTGGATCAAGATTGGATGAGTTAGGGAAGGTTGCCACCAAGAAGAAGCAGTTGGGCATCCTTGCCTCTCTCAGGGCCCTTATCGAGTTTGCAAGAGATGATGAGGAGAATGAGAAGACATTGTAGGCAGCAAAGAACATGATGAACGCAACTGAGCTCAGGATGAGGCATACACCTTGCCCCCCCATGGAGGAAGTCAACAACATGTTAACCAAATTCATTGCTTATGCTAAAAAGATGAAAGAAAACGGTAGAATTGTATTAGAAGATCATTTAATGTAAGCCCTAAGTGGCAAATTCTCCTTTCTTCTTGGGTAGGGTAGGTATCTGATTCTGATTGGCTACCATTTTGGTGCCTTCTCATTGGTTGCCACTTTTCCTTTTTTTCATTGGTCCATGATGAGGTGGCATCTTCTCATTGGCCGATGGGGTGGTAACCCTAATTAGGGTTTTTGGGATTTAATCTAGATCGTTGATTTTGCTTCTTAATCTTGGCCACTCGTAATTTTGAGCCTCTATATAAGGCCATGTACTCTCATTTGTAAAGGGTTGAAGAAAATTGTTGCTAATATAATACCAAAATTGCTTCTCTTGTCATTGTTGTGTCTTGCATGGTGATTAAGAACACTTGGTGTTATTGCTTGGTTTCTACTAACAATTGTTAAAGTTAGATTTCATTGAGTTGTTAAAGTAGATTTCATTTCAAGAAAGTGTTAAAGTAAGAGTAGAAGTAGATGGCTAGTTGTATGGTGATATTGGTAAATGTTTGATAGGGATCTACATACTAGGCCACTAGCATCTTAGCGGCTTGTTAAGGAGCCTTGTGCGGTAATCTAGTCTTGTTCCCCTTGAATCATCACATCTATAGAAGTAACGCTGCTGGCAAGCTTTCATTAGGTTGATCCCCGTCCATTTGCCAATCTTTCCATTCCATAGGAGTAGTAGTAAAGAAGCAAGAAGTAGTTTAGTAGTTGAAGTTTGAAGAGCAAAGTTGGAAGTGATATAAAATTGAGTATACATTGCAAAGCTAGATCCCATCATCATCATAACGAGAATTTGACATCCTTGAACGAACAATGTAAGCCCGCCTAAGTGATTACCAGCAAATCACATTAATATAACTGAGTTAGTATCCACAGGTGTAAGGAACCTTGGAGTATTCTCGTGTTCTTCATGAGTATATACTTTTCAAGAGAGGGTTGAGTGTTTGGTATGCTATATCAAGTATTCAATTGCTATATGTTATGTAGTGGTACAAAACTGACATCAACACAAATTTTTGATCTTCCTATCTAATTGAATGTGTTAGGCACTGTAGATATCTACACAAATATTTGTTCTCGCTTCTCAATTTTCAGTACCTTTTCTTCCATCTTCATCTGTTCTTTCAATGCCTGGGTGGAACCATCAAATTCTTCCATCACCCGTGTCTTGGTCGCATGTCCCAAGTCAATTTTTGTTACATCATATTCTTTTAGATTAATTTCATCCTTGGCCTTGTCAATCCTCAGTACTGCTATATGTAAAACATTGGATCCTGAATCATCCTTAGTGATTTTGGAGAATTTCTTTGCCTTAATTTTCTCCACTAGCTTGTTTATTTGGCCCAGAAACTCTTGTAACTCTAGCACGAGATCAATTTCTTCTACAGGATCCTTCTTTAGTCTCTCCCTTAACCATTCCATAGCGGCTAATTGTTGATCATGCACTTGTAACTATTCCCGCTCCTACATTATTTTCTTGTGGAATTCATTAGGAATAGGAATTTTTTGATCTCCCAACTATTCAACTAACATTGTGTTGAGGCATTCTTGGATATGAAGATCTACATCTGAAGGAAGTCCTTGCATTTCATTCCTTTGCTGGGTGAATTCTTTGAAAGCATTGACACTTTGCCTATCTTGTATTTTTGCATTCATTTGACCCTCTTCTAGTAACCCTCTTCTTGTGCTGGACCCAATATTTTCCCCTATAAAGAGATCAACTTCTTGTACACTTGAGGAATTTCTTGGTGATTATCATGTTACCTCTGGCCTTTGTCTTTTTTGTGGAGGCCCTTCACTCGGGACATCTTGCCTTTTCTTTGATTGCATATCCTAGGCAGTACTCTCCCCTTTTCCACGTTCTACCTTATCTTGTGGATTCTTTCCTTCTTCGGCTCTAGCTTGTAATGTTTCCTCAATTATACCATTATGGGACTCCTGATCCCTCATTCGGTCATAAGTCAGATGAACATTCCTTGTTTTCAATTTGCTGATGTGACACTCAACCATCCAACTCACCAGTGATCGAAGCGGGCATTTTGTGAATCATGTGGCGAAACTCCTCACAACAAAATTTAAAATATTCCACTCTCTATCAAGCCCTTGCTACCCTAGAGCCAATGGGCAAGTAGAAGCCACAAACAAAATATTGGTCTCCATCATTTATAAATCCTGTGGTGTTGAGCAAGAGGACTGGGAGGAAAAGCTCTCGTCGGTACTATGGGCCTACATAACAACATATAAAGTTACAACGGGCTAGACACCTTTTCAACTGATGTATGGCTAGGAAGCCATCGTACCAGCGGAGTTCATAGTACCCAGTCTCTGGATAGCTATGGAGAATCGGCTTGGTGACATGGAGAATTTGCTAGAAAGATTGTACACATTGAATAAGTTGGATGATCGAAGATTGATGGCTCAATGGGCAATCGAAGTTGCTTAGGAATGTTGAAAGGTGTGGCATGACAAACATATCCGACAACAGGGTTTGTTATTCGTTGGTTTTAATAATTTTCCATCTAGGACGACTTTATTTGGACTGAGATTAGGAAACCATTGGAGGTGGAACAATATTTTTATCATAGCTAGAATATTATGAGATTTTTTCATAAGGGTTTGCATATTTTGAAAGGGTTGAAAAAGGTACAACTAGGGTTTGAAGGACAATGATTTACATTAGAACTTCTGAAGACATTTGCTTCTATTATCAACCATTATGGTCATCCTTTGAGGCAACCGTACCATCTACAAGTTGTTGGGCTTCCATCCTTGCTTCCAGGTATGTGAGGATTCATTGTAATTTGTGATAAACCTCAAATCTGAAGTAATCAGATTGTTGTTGTAACTTTATCGTACTTATATCAGACCTGATTTGAGGCTAATAAAGTGGTCTTTAATTGAGAAATATTTGTTTATGTTTTACGCATAGCCAATGGTCATCCTTTGAGGCAACCGTACCATCTACAAGTTGTTGGGCTTCCATCCTTGCTTCCAAGTATGTGAGGATTTATTGTAATTTGTGATAAACCTCAAATTTGAAGTAATCAGATTGTTGTTGTAACTTTAGTGGACTTATATCAGACCTGATTTGAGGCTAATAAAGTGGTCTTTAATTGAGAAATATTTGTTTATGTTTTACGCATTTGTTGCTCTTTCATTTCTACATGTTTTCTCATCATTTGACATTCAAAACAAACATCAAAAACAAAACAAGAACTCAAAAATCAGAAATCAGACCTTGCATGCAAATGTTTGGCAAAATGTCAAACATCCAAAATTGAAAAAAAAAATCAGATTGAGCAGGGGTTCTTTTAGTGGTATCAGAGCCTTGATTCTGCTAGCCTACGGGTAGAAATCAGTTTGCTTCAGCTGCAGATTACATTAATGTCCAGAATTAAGGATGGAAGATTGTTACCTACTTTCCTTGCCACTTTACCAACGAAGGAAGACGTGCTGAGCTAGGAGAAAATAACTAAGGACCTTGCAAAGTTAAGAGGAACACTACAACATAGAGAAAGAATGCTTAATCGGTACCAATCAAGACAACTACTTCTACATCACAAAAAAGAATGAAAGACATGCAATTACAAGTGAAGTATCTATAAGTCTTTATGAGGAGTTTTCAGAAATCATTAATCAGCCTACAAGTGAACAAAATTTCAAACCAGGCATGGAAGGAAAGACTGAAAAGAGGGCAGCAAATGAAGAGAAACTAAACTCACGGGTTATAGGGTATTCCAAAAAGAGAAAGAATCAGATTAGAAAAGAGCAGATTTGTTTCAAATGTCAGACGAATTGGACACTTGATCACAATTGTGGGGTTAGTGAGGAAGATACGTTAGCCAAACAAGATGGGCCAGTTAGGAAAGATAATAAAGAACAAATTTCTTCAGGTGAGAAGTACTCTAAGCTTTTTGTTGGTGATCTTGAGATTGATACAGATAAATCTTGTGAAGAGATAAGTCCTTTTGATGAATCTTTGTGTGAGCATAATTTGATTCCTCCATTTCTTGATGAAGATTGCATTGAAACTTGTTGTAAAGTTGTTGATATTGTTCCTATAGAAGATGATCTAATACAATATGGGAATAAGTTAGAATTCTAGGATACTTCTAATGAAGAACACGCATCTTCTTCTGACAAAACATCCCTTGAACATGATGTTATAACATTAGCTTTATCCATGCAATCAGGCCATCCCAATAAGAATTATGAGGCATATGATGCCATTTATAATTCTATTGAAAGGGATGATGAATCATGTAGCAGCAATTCACTCATGCACGATTTTTTTATGGAGACTAAACATAGTGAGTTGGATAAGGAAGTGAATGAAAATGATGATGATGTTTTTGTATTTGGAAGTACTGCTGTCCTAGTTCCAAATCTAGCTAGCGTGTAGAGAAGGTGGCATAGAAGATAGTTAATTTTTTCAAGGACCAACAACCACTTCATCAAATGAATCTGATTTTTCTCATACACTTGTTAGCTCACATAATTTGGAGGTGCATGATATTGAAGACAAATCAGAAATTTGCATGAAGGAGTTGAGTCTCATAAGTTACATCCTTTGGAAAATCAACTAAGGGTAAATAAAGGTATGGTCGTGGCAGCTCTAAACCATTTTGATCATGTTCAGAAGATGATGAAAAATTTGTGTTGGAAGGTTTTAGAGAACCACGATGGTTTTGAGGGAGGTCCATCTCTTGCCAACATACATGAGCTCAAGGAGGCCTTCGTAGTAGTAAAATTAAACTACCTTGACTTACTTGCAGATAGAGATCATCTCCTCATAGTTGGTGAGATATGCTTTGATGCTTTGAGAAGAGAAGGAGATGACATGGGTAAGCTTGGTGGGGAGTTAGCATAGCACACTTTTCATTATACATAGTAGAATTTCAGACTTCTATATCAGTCACACTCGATGAAAAACAATGCAGTATGAAGATGGAAAAAGTGGAGACACAAAGGAAGGACTTGAAGGGTCCTTTAATGAAGGCATGAAGGTAGAAGAGACACATGCACATGAAGAGTCAGCTAGCAGCTACAGGATAAAGTTTGTGACATGTGGTACACTTGATTTTCACCTAGAGACATCTTGGAAACCAGCACTTGCTGATATCTATCCACTTATGGAAAGAGAGACGATTGAGATTGAGGAAGACATAACACTTGTGCATGAGGTAAGGGCTGATTTATTGATGTATGACAGAAGTCCCTTAACTTCATATCATCTTGATATACCACCCAAGAGGATCAATCAGGGGGATTGTGATTTCAGTGAGCATGTTGGCATTGGTATCCCTGCCACAATGATGGATTTTTACTCCATAAGTTGAAAGGAGATGGCTGCCCTACTTCATGGAACATAAACTTCTTTCATGTTTTTTGGAGGACAACGGTTGTACATGATTTTGGAAGAGAGTTCCATCATTTCCTCTTCATTGGAGAGTGGCACATAGTTGATACTCTATCACCCTATGACCTTAGCGATGTTATTTGTATTCCCATAAGTTGAATTTTCTATCTAGAGGCTGCTGATCCATTCCATATCAGCAACCTAGGAATTATGCATTATCATGCACTTATGATGGGAATTCATCATCTCCATGGAGATCTACAAGAGTTGGAGAGTGGATTTGTGTAGCCAACACTTTCAGATGCTTCCCTCTCCTTTTGTTTGATAGATGTAGGGATTTAGGTGGTGACATATTTGACACATCAGGTCTTTGAATCAAAATGAGTTACACTACCCCTCTCGGCATGGTGATGATCATATCAAAATGGAACAGTGGAAGTTAGCAGGTTTTAAGAATGGTGGACTTCTAGTTTGGTTGTGGGATCCAGGTGGAACACCCCCACGGGTAGTTATGTTATAGAGAATTGTCAACAGCTTGAGGATACTCCCTTTGGTGGAATTATGCGCGCATACTTATCTGGCCACTCTCGAAATATACTATGATTCTTAGACCTAGGATCCAAGGGTTTACATGATAGATGGGGTGCTTCCCAGGTTGTTGTAAATTGATGACTGTTATGTCAGGGTGGCACAACGAATTGGTGGAGCGATATCTTTGAGATTGATATGGGATCCTGATATCCAGATCGACATATAGGTGCAAATAGAATTTTGTTTGGTATGCAGATGTAGATTTCTTGAGGACAAACAATCTTTGGGAAGGGTGGACTGCAATGGTCCCATTCATGCACCTTCCTAAACATCAATTATTTTAAGAGGTTAGCCTATTATCAATGGTCCCCATAGGCTAATGTGGTGATTAGGGGGCCCTTCGAGGGTGATTCAGGGTTATTCAAATAACCCTTTGGGTGTCTATTTCAGTACTCTCCATCTCAATGCATTAGTTTATTTGAGGTTTTCCTTCTAGAGGTCTTTCAAAATCCGTTTATACACACTTGCTATTTTTAGTAAGTCGCTTAGATGTTTGGGTCCATACTATTTATGGTAAGTCATCTACATGGTCAGAGGGCACCATGATTATAACCAAAAAGTTGGCAAGATCAATTGTTGGTTTGATATTTGTCATTTAATGGAGTTTAATGATTTAATTTAATTAATTAAATTCTAATCTAGCATTGACTTTAATATAATTAATTAAATTAAATATTTTTATGATTGAAGAAGATATAAGGGGTCAAGTGTGCATTTAATATATTACTACCATAAGGTATTTGATTATTATGCCAAATGGGGTTCTAACATATGGAGGTATAAGGATATTAAAGTGACTTATATTAATGAATAAATTATACGAGGGGGTCACTTCACTAATTCCCATATGCAAATTAAATATTAAATTATTAAAAGTGGGAATTTTAAATAGGGTTTCCAGAAACTTTATGAGAGGATTATAAAAGGGTTTGAGGAAGTCATTTGACATACTTGGTTTGTTTAATTTCTCTGTAAGAAGTTTGAGAGCTTTGGGTTTCATTTATAGGAAATTTGAGGATGAAAACCCTTGGAGTTTCTCGGTTGTGTGGACAAAAAACCATTCAGCCTACCAAGTGGATTCATTCAAAAATTCACATTGAGCTTATTGGAAGTATTTGGCATTGAGGAGCTAAAAATATCATTTATTTGGAGGTCTACAACTGCTAGGGTTTGTTATTAGTTGGTTTTAATAATTTTACAGCTAGGGCAACTTGGCTTGGACTGAGATTAGGAAGCCATTTGAGGTGGAACAACATTTTTATCATAGTTGAAATATTTTATGAGATTTTGTCACAAGGGTTTGTATATTTTAAAAGGGTTGAACAAGGTGCAACTAGGGTTTGAAGGATGGTGATTTACATCAGAACTTCTGAAGACATTTGTTGTTGTTATCAACTATCATGATCATCCTTTGAGGCAACTATTGTTAGTTTTTCTGTCATTGATGTAGTCTTCTCTTCTGTGTGAGAACTTGTATACGCTACAGGTGTGCTTTTGTCTGCTGCGCATGTCAATGCCTGTTGGATGGTGTGTATGCACATTTGTCACAGGTGTCAGTAAGGGGTTTTTGTCTCTCTGTGTATTTCTGCACTTAACCGCTCAACATCATTCAAGGATCATTATCGTGAGTATGGATAAGACAAGGAGAATGTATCAGAGTTTACTAAGTGCTCTGTGCGATGTCAGTTGGATTTTTTTGGCATCATCTGCACACCTGTACAAAACGTTTTTTATAAAGAGTGTTATATGCTATCGACTGCTCTAAAATAGTGTGTAGCAGAGTTTTTAAAGAAAAACGTCTATCTCAAGGAAAATGTTAGATACAGCCGCATGCATTAAATATACACAGTCACAGTGAGATATATTGGGTTTTTGGAATTATCTCGGAATATATGTGAAGAGTCGCAGTTAACTAATGATGAAGAACATAATGGCGTCCTGTGATTGCAGACTGGCGTTTTGAACAAATAGCAGAGTTCGTATGAGTAAATGTTGAAACGGGTCTGCCGGCAACCTCTCGTTTTTTGTTTTGCCGTGAGTGTGCTTCTTATTAAAAAATGGTAACCGACTATCGCAAGTGTGAAGTCAGTTTTAGAACGAAAAAGCATAAGATATGATACGTATCGACGCACAAAAAATGAAGGGAAGTTTTGGCGACCAGGAAGAATGCGGTGGTGGCAAGATAGGAGTGTAATCGGAATTTCTCCGTGATGAAGTATATCGGCTCTGGTGAAGCCGCGTAGGACTGTCCGGCATGTAAAAACGGGAGATCAAACAAAAACCGTTTTGTTGATGATTGCAGTGACTTGTAACGTCAAGAGGTGTAGAAATGGGTTTTCAGTGTGCTGTCGAAACATTAGGGGGTGCGGCAAATAGAAGTTTTTTTGAATCTGGGAGTCACAAAAAAGTTACAGTGATATACGGCACTCTCAGTTGGTGAAAAACATATACGTTAAAAAAAAAAGGAACTGCGAGCAATGTGTGCTATGAAGGAGATACGGACGTCTGGAGTGAATATAAAATGTATCGGGCTTCTTGAGAGCTGTAGGCGTAACTAGAGTGGGTGTGTATGCATCGATAGTTAAGATTTTGTAAGGTGTGTTAGCAAAAACAGTTTCGGCATGCAGAAGTAAGAAAAGACGTGTATGCACAGTCACACAAACTTATGCATTCTCCGGCATTAGAAATAGGTCTCAAAGAAGGGCGAGCTGGAAAAATCGAAGACTATCTCAAGCAGTATTAAAATGACAGAGAACAATACAGACAACAGATAATCAAAATGTCTGGTGTATTCGGTTGACAAAAAGGGGTCATCTGTTTTCAAGCAATGAGCTGGCTTTGAGTGTAAGGTTGAAAGTATATAAACAGCAGTTAATGACACAGGTTCTTAGTTCTAGACATGCTGTGAAGCCTCAGCAAGGTGGAATATAAGTGGTGATAGGTTTTGAGACCAGCTTAAAAGATATACAAAATCTCAGTAGAGATCGATAAAAATACACTGGATTGTGTGTGAAAGAGAAATAGGACTCTTGCCAGAATACAAATTGATACAAGCTGTGCATGTGACTGGACTGTTAAAATTGTGTATGCTGTTAAGGAGGTACAGAGAGAATTAACTCTAAAGGGGAGTTTATGAATAAATATACAGCCTAGAAGCGTTGAGGTCTCTGTTTTGAAAGGTCGCGGTATTTCTATAGCGTCTTCATAATCTAGTGAAGACACAGATTGAATGTATGTTTTAAATCATCTATCTTTTGTAACGAAGGTAGTGGCCTTCTGATTCAGGTTGGAGTTTGACACTGTAAACTTAAGGAGAGTTGTAGCTCTCGGTATATAAGAAAGGGTTGTTGCCTTGAGTATACTGGTTGAAGCCAGTTAAGAGTTGTAGCTCTTTGTAAGAAGGGGTTGTTGCCCATTGGATTAGTGATGCCGTGGTTTTTTTCGTCTTGGGTTTCCACGAGATAATTCTGCGTGTCTTGTCTTCTTGCTGTGTGCTCTTTAATTTCTGCTTCTAAGTTTTAAAGTCTGTGTTAAATACTGATTCACCCCCTCCCCCTCTTAGTATTGTGCGCTTTTTAACTATATCATCTACAAGGTGTTGGGCTTCCATTCTTGCTTCCGGGTATGTGAGGATTCATTGTAATTTGTATAAACCTCAAATATGAAGTAATCAGTTTGCTGTTGTAACTTTATTAGACTTACATCAAACCTGATTTGAGGCTAACAAAGTGGTCTTTAATTGAGAAATTTTTTGTTTATGTTTTATGCTTTTCTTGCTCTTTTATTTTTACACTTTCTCTCATCATCTGGCATTCAAAACAAACATAAAAAACAAAACAAGAACTCAAAAATCAGAAATCAGACCTTGCATGCAAAGTGTTTAACAAAATGTCAAATATCCAAAATTGGAAAAACTAAAAAAACAGATTGAGCAGGGGTTCTACATTAAAGCAAATGAACACCACTTGAAATGTCTAAGGATGTATTTCTTGATGGCTCCTAATGTTCTCATGCACATCTAGACATGGGAGTGGGTAAGATAGATTACAACACTATGAATTGAAGCTTACATATGGTTGTTTTGGATGTGTCGGTTATGGGACGTTGAGAAAAATGCAGACGGGTGCCTATATCTGTCTGATAACCTTCTTCACAACACATATAACATAAATATGTTCTTGTTGGACTGTAATGGCACCAACCATGTCTTCTTCCTTTTTGGTTTGCTTCTCGACCTCTTCCATTCAAGTTTTCCCTGCCTCTAATACTCTTACCTTCATCATTCTTTGAATCTTCCAGCTTAGATGTAGGTTCTCTTCCTTAACGTTTGTTGAAGGCCAGACGTCCTCTCTTTGCAAATGCCTTCTTTTCGACAAATGCTTTCTCATATTTTCTTCATTCCTTTATGCTTAGTGGTAGGCTTCATCAACAAAATGCAACGTAATTAAGGCTAACTCATCTTCAAGTTTGAAACATAATCGATTAAAACACCTTGTAGCAGTAATCTTTCCATCTCTCAGCACAGTTATTTTTATTTGTAACTTCATGTATTGATCAATGCATTCTTGTACACTTGCATCTCCCTTAACTCAAATTGTGAAGTTATCAAAACGATTTTTTTATTGTCCAATGGAAAAAAAATTCAATTCAATTGCTTAAAATTTGTAAGCCACCTCGTTATCTTCCTTCTGCCTTCCCTTGTCTCTTGCTTCTGTAAGTTATCTTACCAAAGAGCAGCTTGGGATTTCACTTTTGAAACAACATATTTACTTGTCAAGGACTTCTGCTATATTACCCATCTCGAATTGATTTTCAATTCTTATATGCAATGCATAAACACTTCTTGGTTTAGATCCTCCTTGAAGTTTGAAACTTAAGCCTTGATTTTGGTGCTTTGCTCTGTCAAAGCTTCACTAAACCTCTTCATCAGATTACATACAACATTCCAGGCCCTTGAAATCTGTCTCTTCTTTAGAACAACCCTATCATTGCACCCTAATTTTTCTTTTGTAGTTCATTGGAGATGGGATATCGACTAATCTTTTACTTTTCTAAGCTAGTTGTACTTTTACAATTTCATTATCCTATTATGGTCATTTGCAACTTTGCAGACTCTCATAATTTATTTCTTTCTTCAGTTGGAAATTTGGAATAGTACTTCGCCCTAGCATTTCTTTTCAGTTGAAAGCTCCAGCATCGCAGAACACCAAAATTCATTTGATTAGCTATAAGCCATGAGGGGTATATATTCCTGTCAGTGTAATCCATTTCATGGCATTAAAGGTAGCTTTTAGCTAAATGGCAAGCCATATACTTAAGCTATCCACAAACTTGGATGCCAAACAGTAAAGACATGGAAGTTTTAGATGACGCACCTTTTTCAATGAAAAAAACAATAGCATAACATATGATCCACCAAAACAATTTTAATGTTGATATCGGATAAAATATATAGCAAGCCTCTCATAAGTCTGAATTCTTAAATTAAAACAAGGAACGCGGGTGCCTTGCAGAAGATCTATAACAAGTTTATCAATGTCTTTTGGTCAATGAATAATATCTGATAAATCAATGATTATTTGACAACTTCACTTTTGCCTAAAGATAGAACATGATTCTAAGATACTTTACTTGAATTTGTTGATAACAGACCAATTTGCAGAACTGTAACAGATGCCGTTTACTTGTTAGATGAGATTGTTGGGTATGATGTTAATGATCACAAAGCTACAAAGAGTGCAGCTCAGTTTATTCCAAAAGGTGGGTATAAGCAATTCCTCAAGACAGAAGGGCTCCAAGGAAAGAGGCTGGGTATAGTTCGAGACCCAGATTTATCACCTGGATCTGTTGAAACAGTATCCTTTGAGAAGCATCTAGCAACTTTGAGGTAAGCATAACCTTTTAAGGGGCAAATAAATGTGTACTTATTGTTTGAGAGCAGGTTTCCATCCACTAACAATGCCTTATCAAAAAGCTGCATTAACACCAGGATATGTTCGACAGAATTAGAAAAGGTTTTAAAGCAACATCAGAAGCAAAAAATATTTTCTTCTTTAGAAAGAACTACATGACCTATCTTGATGTTTGATGTACAGGGAGAAAGGAGCAACTTTAGTGGAAAACCACATTTTCAGTAATCTTTTGAATTTAAGCGGCGATGCTGAGGGAATTGTGCTAGACTACGATTTCAAACATGATCTGAATATCTACCTTTCAGGGCTCTTGCAGTCTCCTGTTCGCACATTAGCTGAAATCATCACCTTCAATAAACTACATGCTAAGGAGGTAAAACATCTCTTTCTCACTTTGTTTTCTGCATGTTTTAGTTTCTCTTTTAAAATACTTATATCTGTTTTTTCTATCAGGAAAAACTTCCAGAGTATGGACAAGAGACATTTCTCCAATCTCAGAACACATCTGGCTTGAAAGCAGAGGAATATAAAAAAGCACTAAAGACAGATCGCATGCTAACAAAAACTGGAATTGACAAGGCATTAAAAAGCTATAAACTACATGCCCTGGTGTCCACAAGTCTTCAGATGAGAAGTGTTCTAGCCATTGCAGGATATCCTGGTATCAGTGTGCCTGCAGGTTACGATACAAGTGGTGTTCCCTTTGGCATTATTTTTGGAGGGGGGCGAGGGTCAGAGACCACTCTCATTGAGATTGCCTATGCTTTTGAACAAGCAACTAAAGTGAGGAAGGTTCCTTCATTGAGCAGACAGAGAAAACTTTAAGTTATTTTTCCTCCATCCAATGTGGAAAAATTCCTTACATCGACACAGAAGTCCAAGCTTCCCTGGCCTCATCATTATTTCTGATGTGTGCGGCAATGGGAATTTCTACTTTGTTCAGGCTAGCATCTTAAAATACAGTATATTAATTGGCACCGTGTAACTACTATTAGTTTTAAACTTTGATACAAGTTGCATGGATATGTATCCAGTTGGACATATTTATTTTTGAGGACATATTAGAGGCATTATGAAGAACTTGAGAACAGATGAAGGCTTTTAATAAAAGTTAGAAGATCATTAAGGTGTGTGCTCAATGTGATTGAATTAATAAAGGAATGAAGGAATTTTAATGACGTCTACAGATCTAGACTAACAAACTAATCTGTTTTCAATTTCTTTTTCATGCCGACTCTTCTATTTTAAATTTTGAGTAAGAAACTCTATTTTGTGAAGCCTTGCCTCATCAAAAAGTTCATTCAGACTGTTCACCTTTAAGTTGTTATCAAACTAGCTATGGATATCTCCATAAGCTGCACACTCTTTGATGAAATATCTTTCAGTTTCTATCACCCCCTTGATGCAAAAAATACAATTTTCAATCTTCTTTGATATAGCATGATTTTTTTTTGGCCAAACTGTTTTGGCTAGATGACATTCCTGAAATTTTCCAACACCCACTTTTTATCTCCTCATTAGTGTGAGGATAGTTAAGCAGATGTATGTCCCATTCGTTTGTCCACTTGCTATTTTATTTTTTCCATGGCTTTTTCCTACGATTTAGCTCCTCTTCAACAACCATTTTGGGCCAAACAAATAAACAAACAAATGATCATTGGAGCCTCAATCGAGAACATACCGGCCTCAACTAGAAAGATCTCGTACGAGACTGTTGATTTGATTTTGAGACTATTAGTGATTAGATGATTTTGAATTCTTTCTATTGAACCAATTTTTTGATTTTGTTCTTTTCATGTGAAAGCTACTTAGAAATCAGATGTGAAAAGGATCAGGACTTGACATCCCCTTTTAAAACATGTGTTAAAGGCTTTTTTCTGGGTTGGAAATTTGGAGACTGTGAAATAGCAAAATTTCGCATATGCGCAAAGATGAAAAGCAAGAGTTGCAAAATAGCGAAATTTCACTATTACGCAAACAAGGGATTAAGAGCTCGCGAAATAGCGATAAATATGCATTTAATATACAGTTGGCCAATTTGATGACGCGGAATGTACATCTCAAATACAAAGGTGATCTGTCAGAAGATTTGAAATTAAGGCTTGAGGGATCAACTGGCACGAGATCGACAAAGGGTCTCATTAAATTCTAATTGAAAAGACAATTAGGACACAATTATATTCCCAAAGAGTGTATAAGGTGTAAAACCACGTTGTTACATGCACGATCTTCTTCAACCACGAGTGTCATTAAATTAGAAATGACCGAGAGTAAAGTTTCAATTAAGTTTCCAAAGATTCGTGAAATCAGAGTTAATACGGAGTAATTTGAAATCTTTCTATAAAAAGGTCAGGATTATTTTAAGATCTATATTGTATGATTAGGGCATAAGCTTCGATCATAAGAATGGGTTTGCCAACCATCGTAGATCCTTTTAATGAAAACCCAGGACTTCAACCAGTATTGCAACCTGATTTGATAGGCTTGAAGGAGGACCAACAAGATGTGTTGAGCAGTTTGATGGATGCAGCATGGAAACATTGTACCAGTTACGTCACATACCAAAGTGATCTTTTTGAGTTGGAGGCAAAACAGAACAAGACAGAATTGGTTGACATGATGAGGGCCATACAGATAAATGACGATGGTTGGATTCCAGATGGTATGGAAGATGAGCTGCTAGATATGTTGCACTTAATCCGCCTACGATGATATTGTTTCCTTGATAATATATGCTCTTTTACAAAATGTACATAACAGTAAAACTTTAGTTATTAGTTAGGAAGCATTACAATGGTCCGAAGCTTGTATGCCTCCTTCCATTTTGTATAAGAAGGATACCAAGACCATGCTAAAAAGGGGGTTTTTTGTTTTTAATACTGATAATATATTGTATAGAGAGTACTCAAGGATAGATGACTGCAACTGATATGCAAACCAATTGTATTCAATTTTTTTATTAATACAAAGAAAACCTGTTTCCTGTCCAAGGTTGAGGAAGTAAGTTCGTGGTTTTTGATTGAATTGGTCCTTTGCAATTTTCAGTTTTAAGGGTTACCTTTTATCTATTAGATGTCGGAAAATTAAAGTTAATATTTATTTTGAATATCAAGAGTTGTATATGAATGGTTCGTCTATACTATCTCTTGTCTGATTGGTTTCCTGACAAGGAATTAAATTCATTTAGACGAAGATAAATATTATAATCGATTTATCTATGATGTCATAGAGGAAGGAATCTGAAATTGAATTGCAGAGTGTACACGAGGGTTCAAACAAAACCAGACTACATTCCACCCAATTATCTGGATAAGGGACTGACCTGCGTATTTTCTCAAAGAAGGTTTTTTTTACATTTGCATGAGCATTGAAGTTCTTTCATTTTATCCTTGTATATTCAAAGTTACTAGTATATTATTTCCATACAACATTTTTCACATATCATTCATTTTCAAGTATTTATAAGTAACTAAAGCAATCAAACACAAGAAGTAAACATTCTTATTCTGATTAATCTCAAGGAAGATTTTCCATCTTGAGAAATCAAAGAAGTTTAAATTCTCTATAGAAGAACACCTTTGTGTTTGGGGTGAGGGTTTACCCACCTAGGTTTAGCGAAGCCTAAAGTGCAGGAGAATTAGATTATTCATGTTCGTTGGCCAAGGCTGATTGAAGCAATCCAATAGGAGAATTGGCAAAGCTCTTGGATTTCCAATCTGCGGTTTTGGGAACCAACAAATTGGCAACTTTGTTGGGGATTTGTTCATAAAAATATTTTGAAGATTACCTAAAATCTCTGGTGATAACTTGTAGAAGATTTAATTTTTCAGTTTGCCCCATTTGACTCACACAACAGATTGGCAACTCTGCTGGGGAGTTGTCTTTGAAAGACATTATTGATGCTAAGAGTCTTTGGTGCAAGTTTAAAAACTCTACTAGAAGACAAGAACTCAGATACAACATATGAAATTTTTCCCTTGAGGACAAGGGTGGCGACTCTATTCAATAAAGCATTTCAGTCAACGACTCTACTGAGGGAGAAGACCCAAAAGGAGATAACTAAAGTTTTCCTCTTTAGAGGTGGAAACTCTATTGACAAGAACCTAATGTATAAAGAAAAAAGTTACTACAAATTCAGATATTCAGAATGTATCAGAATAAACAATTATTTCAGAGAAAACCTTTTATTCCAGATGGCATCAGGCCATTGGATCTCACAAGATTTGATTGTAAACCTAACAAGTTGTTCTTGAAGCTTTCAAAGCTTGTACCTAAATTTTATGGAGAATAGGATGAATCAGCATTTCAACATTTGGATGCATTTTATAAGTTTATAAATGATTATGATAATTCAGCCCAGGGTGATTTCTATGTATCCTCAAATCTATTATATGAAGAAGAGTTCATTTCATATGATCAAAATGATGAAATGAAGTTATATGTATCAGGTGGTGATAAAGTGGAAGACATGTCTGATATTTCAAATCAGACAATTCTAGATATTAACAATAGAATTCAGCCTGCAGAAGCATGGAAGTTACAAAGAACTCAATCAAGTAATGATGCTAATAACTTTCCTTTTCTCATGGGTCATGTTTTCAATGTAAGAAACATGGTATATGCATGGCTTGAAAAGAAGAAACAAACAAAAGACTACAAGGAGTTAAACGCTCTTAATGTCATGTATTCAGGAGTAAAGGTTGTTTGATTTTCAGAACAGGGAAAATGATCAAAAATATAATAATATTTTACTGCAGACAAATTTACAATTGAATAATGGTCTTTTTGAGAGTATGAATGAGGTTGTAATTAAGTCAGAGCTTGTGTCAAAACTCAAGATATATGTTTTCATGAATGTTGATAGGTACAATGAAATCTGTGGAAGAGCAAAATATTACAGAATAGATCATGATTCTCAACATATCCAAGAATTAAAGAGATATATCGGTGATGACAATACCAAGTATTATAGACTGATGAAGAATGTTATCATTTCCTTCCATGCAAAATTAATACCAATGCAATGTGATGAAAACAAGATTTTTTACAAGGGCAAGTATTGGTTTTATATGTTTGGGCGCCTGGGGCCACCAAATAAGATCTGATTAGATTATTTAGAATTGCAAAGATTCTATAGCCCAATGGACTTGGTACTTGGTCTTCTTCTACCAGAGATAACTGAATTCTCACTATACCCACAAGGGGTATATGTCTCCAGGAAGAACCATTGTTGAACCATTTTTTTTATTTTGTTCTTTTCGTGTGAAAGCTACTTAGAAATCAGATGTGAAAAGGATTAGGACTTGACATCCCCTTTTAAAACATGTGTTAAAGGCTTTTTTCACTACTACGCGAGTTGAAAATTTGGAGATTGCGAAATAGTGAAATTTTGCATTTGCGCAAAGGTGAAAAGCAGGAGTTGCGAAATACTGAAATTTCGCTATTATGCAGACGGGGGATTAAGAGATTGCGAAGTAGCGATAAATATGCATTTAATATACAGTTGGTCAATTTGATTACGCGGAATGTACATCCCGAATACCAAGGTGATCTGTTAGAAGATTTGAAATTAAGGCTTGAGGGATCAATTGGCACGAGATCGACAAAGGGTCTCGTTAAATTCTGATATGAAAATACAATTAGGACAAATTATATTCCCAAGGGACTGTATAAGGTGTAAAACCATGTTGTTACATGTGCGATCTTCAACCACGAGCGTCATTAAATTAGAAATGACCAAGAGTAAAGTTTCAATTAAGTTTCCAAAGATTGGTGAAATCAGAGTTAATACGGAGTAATTTGAAATCTTTCTATAAAAAGGTCAGGATTATTTCAAGATCTATATTGTATGGTTAGGGCATAAGCTTCGATCATAAGAATGGGTCTGCCAACCATTGTAGATCCTTTTAATGAAAACCCGGGGCTTCAACCAGTATTGCAGCCTGATTTGATAGGCTTGGAGGAGGACCAACAAGATGTGTTGAGCAGTTTGATGGATGCAGCATGGAAACATTGTACCAGTTACGCCGCATACCAAAGTGATCTTTTTGAGTTGGAGGCAGAACAGAACAAGACAGAATTGGCTGACATGATGAGGGCTATACAGATAAATGACGATGGTTGGATTCTAGATGGTATGGAAGATGAGCTGCTAGATATGTTGCAATTAATCCGCCTATGAATATACTGTTTCCTTGATAATATATGTTCTTTTACAAAATGTACATAATGGTAAAATTTTAGTTATTAGTTAGGAAGCATTAAAATGGTCCGAAGCTTGTATGCATCCTTCCATTTTGTATAAGAAGGATACCAAGACCATGCTAAAAAGGGGTTTTTTTTATTTTTAATACTGATAATATATTGTATAGAGAGTACTCAGGGATAGATGAGTGCAACTGATATGCAAACCAATTGTTTTCACTTTTTTTATTAATACAAAGAAAACTTGTTTCCTATCCAAGGTTGAGGAAGTAAGTTCGTGGTTTTTGATTGAATTGGTCCTTTGCAATTTTCAGTTTTAAGGGCTACCTTTTATCTATTAGATGTCGGAAAATTGAAGTTAATATTTATTTTGAATATCAAGAGTTGTATATAAATGGTTCGTCTATACTATCTCATCTGATTGGTTTCCTGACAAGGAATTAAATTCATTTAGACTAAGATAAATAATATAACCGATTTATCCTTGATGTCATAGAGAGAGGAATCTGAAATTGAATTGCAGAGTGTACACGAGGGTTCAAACAAAACCAGACTACATTCTGCCCAATTAGTTGGATAAGGGACTAGCCTGCGTATTTTCTCAAAGAAGGTTTTTTTTACATTTGCATGAGCATTGAAGTTCTTTCATTCCATCCTTGTATATTTGAAGTTACCAGTATATTATTTCCATACTCATAGCATTTTTCACATATCATTCATTTTCAAGTATTTATAAGTAACTAAAGCAATCAAACACAAGTAAGAAGTAAACATTCTTATTCTGATTAATCTCAAGGAACATTTGCCATCTTGAGAAATCAAAGAAGTTTAAATTCACTATAGAAGAACACCTTTGTGTTTGGGTTGAGGGTTTACCCACCTAGGTTTAGCGTAGCCTAAAAGTGCAAGGGAATCAGATTATTCATGTTTGTCGGCCAAGGTTGATTGAAGCAATCCAATAGGAGAATTGGCAAAGCTCTTGGATTTTCAATCTGTGGTTTTGGGAACCAACACTTTCTATTTGTTGCCAGTTGTGATTTGACATGCTACTCCCCTAAACCTGCCTGATACCCATAGAGAATAATCAACACCACTAACAAACCTAAAACGGTTTTCTTAGTCTTCCAATCCCACAACTTTGCTTTCTCGCACCTATTTTGAAGAAGGTATGAAGCACGCCACCCTCCTTGCATTCTCTTTGATTTGAGGGAATATACCATGATTTAGTACAACTTTCATTAGTAAAGAAACCACGAACTGTTAAGTTGTTTCATTTACTCCCTTCCTTTTGTTGTGTTTGTGATAGACTCCACCATGATAGTCATTTGTTCTCTTGAACTTTTTTGTTGTTGAAGTTATATAAGAAAATATTATGAAGTTTTGTTTTTTTGAGATGGGTTTATTCTTGTTAACATGTCTTTTGGAAAAAAATGTTATGTTTTATTATATTATTTTATTACAATTTGGTTGTATAGTTTTTGAGTCATATTCATTAATTCATATTTTATGAGTAGTGGATAACACAAATTTATTTCTCATGATTATAAATCATTGCTTCTACGTGATGCTCTCATAGGTGAAGTATTGTGATTTCCTAAGAGGTCACTTATCCCAATAGTACTCAAACTCAAGCATGCTTACCATGGAGTTTCCTCAAGATCAAGCCCTATTATGTTTGCAAAACTTTGTACAAATGTTATGCTTTGTGAACCATCCATTATAAAACCCTTTAAATTAATCAATGATAAGTAGGAGGTATCATACACTACCAAATTATGTCGTTTATCTCGATTTACATATGTAATTCTTGAGTCAAACTTATTGATCCACATATTTCACAAGAAGTAGTTAACTTGAACCCTTGGGAGAATGGATAGTTCACTTAGCACTCATTTCATTGATGTGATGTTCATAGGGTGAAGTATTAGGTCTTTAGAAGCAAACATTCTTAACCATTGAGTTTCCCTCCGTATTAGGTCCACAAGCTTGTTACGACATTTTCAAAAGCTTTAGTAAGTATTTGTCTAATGATTTGTTTGCAATAGCACCCTTTTATCCCATCCAATGAAAAGTAGGATATTTTTTTCTAGTGTATCAAATT
This sequence comes from Chamaecyparis obtusa, assembly GCA_027943335.1. Classification (NCBI taxonomy): domain Eukaryota; kingdom Viridiplantae; phylum Streptophyta; class Pinopsida; order Cupressales; family Cupressaceae; genus Chamaecyparis; species Chamaecyparis obtusa. The sequence continues at coordinate 211,322 of BSBK01003166.1, forward strand.
ATGTTTTTGAATTAGATAAGCAACCAATTTAGGGGGTTGTCACTTCACAACAAAACCAAACGCTGTGAAGGATCAACAACACCACAACAAAAGTGGTGGGAAGTAACAAGAGGCCCCTAAGGGCACACTAGCAATAGAATAACCAAGAGGCACTAAGAGTTCTAAAGGCCATGACTGGCAACTTACAATGTAGGTGCCAAAAGTAATCATTGACAACACACTACCAACAACCCACAAAATGGGGCACAAAGGATAACAAAGTGACAACGAAGCCATCGAGAGGCCAAAGAATAGAAAAACCCCAACTGAAGGTTTCCTTCCCCACAACACAACTCCTTTTAATCTCAATATGAAAGGTGACCACCTCTATTGTATCAGGAGGAAGGTTTCCAAACTTGCCCCAAGGGCGAAGCAGTGTTGTTAGGAATCAATTTGTGATTAACATCATCACCTCGACTACAAATCCACCCCCAAGTTGCAAAAACCCCTTTCCACCTCAATAGCAAAGGAGCCCACCTTTATAAGAGCAATGAAGAGATGGACCACCAACACAAGGAGCATACCATAAAACCGCATTTCATCCAAACATCCCGAGAAGAGAGCTCACATGAAGTTGTAAACCTTCAAATTCACAAAAGAAGTCTCCACCTCTATAGAAGACTCAACCACCTCCATAAGAACCATGAAAGAAGCAAACAACAAATATCGAACCAACCTCTTGTTCAACAACACACTTCCTTCAACCTTTGGACCCCCAAACCAACTACAAACATCATCCAAAAACTGAAGACTAGAGTGAGCCCTTGAGAACTATCAGCCATCACCTGGTCACAGGAGAAAAAGAAACCATTGAACCGACCAAACAAAAAGGACTGTCCAACACAAAACAAAAGGGAACTGAAAGTGAAAGCCAGTTCCGCACAACAAAGCCAAAAAACAAACTCAGACTACAAGTAGTTTGTCAACCAATTCGACTCTACAAGCTGAAGAGTTGACACCTTCCTGATAAACAGCATGGTAGAAACCATCTTCCCAAACACCAACCTTTCCAGCTACAAGAAACTCTGAAGTCACATCTCCAGCTGTCACAGGAGCACCCCACAAATATAGCGTATAGTCCCAATGAAAGGGGCTGAAACCCAAAAGAAATTCTCATCAACAAATGAGAAAATGACTCCATTACTGGCTTCCATAACTCTTCCATAAAACTAAACACCCAGAAGAGGGTAACCCACACACATAGAACATCCAACATTTCTTCTTCAAAGCCTCTGCCCACCACAACTCCAGCTACCAAGAGAGTAACAGAAACAACCATTCCCAACGCAAGGTCACCAATCCCCCATAAAGGGAGCTCCACTAGCAGAATCCTCAGAGCCTTGCCATCCACATGCACAGGTCAGAGAGACCAGTAAACAAAGTTAAAAAAAGAATACTCCATCAAAGAACCAACCACCGAGACTCTTCCCTGCGGGAGGCCCTTATAACGTCCCACAAGAGACGGCCAAAATAGTTCAGACTACGACGAAACTCCGCAGAGATACCCAGAGCAGTCTGGCCGCCAAAGGAAACAATGCCCACAACAGGCACAAGCACAACAGGAAGCCCCAGAACAGGGCATCACCAGTCACCGTAAATAGCGGCACCAGAGAAGAAACATGGAATCCCGCGACTAGCAAAGTCTGGTGAAAGCAACGACCACACAATCTAAAGCACTTCACAACGGGAACGGTCAACACAAATACACAACCATCTACACCGAGCCCAGGCACAGTGACCTTCGAAACCACCAAGGATAGGGCATGGAACCGCCGAGCAACACCCCAAATCCTGTTGTTGAAACACAGACTGTTTTCCAACACATAAAGCTCCCTTTCTCCCAGACGCTGACCCCACACCAGTGAAGGCAGAGAGACGAAGCAACAAGGAGCAAAGGGGCCGTGAAACATCTCCAGAACTGGATAATGGGGAGAAACCCTCACATCGCTGTATAGTAGGCCCAGGGAAGTAGCTGACATACAGAAACCCACTAGGGAAGCAGCTAAAAGGGGCGACAGAACCCCAAAAGGAAACCAACGCCTTCGCAGCGAACAACCAGCCCAAACCAGTCAGGCATTGTCGAAAAACAGAGCCAATGAGACCACAAGGGCCAGAGGAACCCCATACGCGCACACACCAACGACGTCCACAACCAGACACAACACCAACGAATCACCGAACCACTCAGAGCTGCCTGGATCATCGTCATCCTCTGCATCTTCTCCTCCTGCAAAATCAGAGTTTGAATTTCCTCCCTGCTCCTCTTCCCGCTCGTTGTTTCCGTTTTGATTATCAAATTATCTTGTATTATTAAGATTCATTTATATAGTTTATTATTCAAATTTGTTAATCCATATTTCATGAATAGGAGTTCTATCCAAATAAAAGAATTTATAACTAAATAAAGTGAAACCAAATTCAAATTATTATGATTTATTTTGTATTTTCTAAGAGAAATTTCTAAATCTCATTATTAAAATAATTTAAAAATTTTAAAAAATAAATAAAAAATGAAATAAATAATAATATATCGAATTTATAAATATATATTACAATCTTTTAACAAGATGGGCCTTCAAGACCTCATAAATGACAAATTGATGGCATCCCTCAATTTTTCAATCTATGCATCATATATTTTTAATGTTAGTTTTACTTTGTTAGACTTTATCTATGATTAGAATTAATAAATATGCCAAAAGATTGAGATCAGATATGTATTGACAATATCCATAGAAAGTGAAACAAAATAAAAATAAAATTATAAAATCAATTATATATGATATAATGGCTCGCATACGAAATCCAGGCCCTGGCAGGGCAAAATCCTCAAACAAACGGAAGGCAGATGTGGATCTTTCGAAGAACAACAACATTTTTTTCCATGCTTCCCACTTTGCATACACAAAATACGTTGTGGGGATTTCTAACCCCTTCTCACCCTTGGAGAAAAAGAATGACGTTGCTCTTTTGGCAAATCAAAATCCTCAACAAGGAAGGGAGACGATGCTACCACAACCCACTAAACCCCAAAGGATCAATGGCCATGATAAAATATACAAGTCCCAAATCAATACAGAGAAGAAAATTTACAAGGTTCGCAATGTTTCTGGCAAAACCCTAATGACAGTACAAAAAACACAGAAAGGCAAAAGGCAAAATAACAAGAACCCACAAGAAAGGGAATTAAAGCCACAAAGCAGAAAAAATCCCTACCGCAAGGATCTCTTAAACAGCACGAAATTTGATCTACAAGCCCCAACGAAAATCACCAATATATGCATAGAGGGAGACAAGCTTCGACCCCCACTATACATAGAAAACAGAGATAAAAAGGCAAATAAACCCTACCCAAAATCATGGGGTCTCGGGAATTGGAAGCCAACTAATGAAATACCAAGGGTCACCACTGAAGCAAACTCAATTCCATTAGGCATAAGGAACAACTGCAGCATGCCGACCCTCAATAGCAATTCCATGAGCGACAAGAAGCCATCCACTATCATTATTAGCAATGATATTTTCAATGAAATTTGGGAAAGATGTGAATTTCCCAGCATATTCGCAATTTGGGACGACAAATCCGATCATATATTGGCTATAGAGAAATGGTTCAGAACTGCTCTGGATACATAGGTAAGTATCACTATCATAAACCAAAGCACTTTATTTTTAGACTGCTCATCTAAAGAATTAGCTAAAGTACTGCTTGAATCTAAAAATATTTTCTATAAAGGTTTTAGTATAAATTTTTTAAAGTGGAAACCGAATTTCAACAACAGTGACAGTACCAACATAAACCCTCGCAAATGGATATGTCTCAAAAACTATCCAGTAGAATTAATGCACCACAACATCCTAAGAATGATAGGCAATCAAACGGGAACAGTGGTTGGCTTTGAACACAATTATATGATCAACTCTAAGGTCAAAATACTTGTGGAAAATGTAACAAAGAATTTAAACCCAATCAAAATTATAACAAACCACAGTATATACGAATTAAAACCAGAAATATATAACGACAACATTGGAAAATACGTTGACATCTTCATATCAGATTCTAATGACGATTTTGAGGGCGTCCATCACACCTCCAACCTCTTTAAACTTTTGGAAGACTTCATAAATCCTAATTTCACCTTGGACGATCCTGACATACTTGAGCAACCAGCGCATAATTCCCCTCCCTCCCCAAAGTTTAACCCTCCATCAAGCAATTTGATCATCCCTTTGCCCCCTCCTCTCACAACCTCCTAGAAGAAGGGGAGATTCCACCGCCATTTCCAATTACTCAATCGTAACCTCAGAAAAATAAAATAAAGCTCTCCCTGGAACCTACACCCCATGCCTTGAAGAACTGGAAGCCTCTCATTAATCTCAATGAACCCATCTCTCCCTCCAAAACAGTCCTTCACACCACCCCTACTCCAATTCTACCACCTTCTATCATCGACTTAATTCCCTCCTTTGTTCCCCCACAAATCCCCAGCCCTGATCCTCAGCCATCAAATCCTATCCCTGATATAGATCCCCTCATACAATCAAAATTTTATACCACAACTAAAGAAATTCTCATCGATAACATAGAGGAGATTTCGGTAGACTTCATTGATATGGATACCATTAACAATGAAAGAAATGGACTTATCCAAAAGATTCAAGAATGAGATCCTGAGGGGAAAGAGAAGCAAACCTTAGAAAAAGAATTGGTGGAGTTGGAAGCCTTGGGAAATAATCCAGAATTGGGATTAGCTTTTATTGAGGAAAGTTTAAATGAAATTGACTATGCAAAATCTCCTAAAAAGAGAGGTAAAAAATCTTTGGTTGAACTTCGTAAGAAGGATGCAAATTTAATTAACCAAACTAAGATCATTGATTTACTTCATGCAAGGAGGGGGAAGTTCCCTCCCAAGGATCAATGAAGGTCCTTTCATGGAACGTTAGGGGCTGCAATGCTCCTAACAAACAACGTTTATTAAAATGTTGTATTAATAAATACAAACCAGACTTGTTGTTAATACAAGAAACCAAACTTGATATTGAAGGCTTAACCAACTTTAACAGAAAATTAGGTTTTATGGAAGTTTTTGGGGCTCCAGCTGATGGAGCATCAGGGGGTCTAGCAATTATTGTTGACCCAAGGAAAAATATTTACACCCTAACATCCATTAATAAACATTGGATGTAAGGGAGTATCAGAAGTCTAAAATATAATCTAAAGTACAACATCCTGAACATTTATGGCCTAACTAGTTACTTGGATAGGAGAGTAATATAGCAAGAAATCAATACCTTCTTAAATTTCTCTCGGACCAGACCTTCATAATTGGAGGGGACTTCAACACCATTCTGGACCCTTATGAGAAACTAGGAGGAAAAAATGCTAATCCTAGATCTATGGAGGAATTTGTTGAGTGGGTCAGACACAACAATCTTTTGGATTTGAACCCAGAAGAAGGTATTATCACGTGAACCAACATGAGACAAGGCAAGGAAAACATAGCTGAAAAACCTGACCGATTCTTCTTCAAAGGCAATTGCCCAAGCTTCCCTTTAGCCCTAAAAACATATATTCTTCCCTTTCCAGGCTCCGACCACTTTCTTATCTCACTTGACATCTTGGATGACACCAAGCCCCATGGCTCCCTCTTCAAATTCGAACAGATGTGGTTTAAAGATGAAAGATTAATGTGTGCTAAAGAAAGCACCTTCATAGGGTTAGTACCATCAATAAATTGAAAAGAGAATTAAATAGCCACAACAAGCAATCTAAATAAGCAAATTTAAAGATGATTAAGCACTCTATGGATCTCTAATTGATGCTAATGATGAGCTCTCAGCAAGCTCTCACTAGTGACAGTCCTAATATGAGAAAAGTAAATGATAAGCAAGCTAATACAAGTTAATTCCAAATGAAAATACTAATTAGCTCTAGATTTACCTTTCTAACTCAAATTTGCAAGAGGTTTGATGCTTCATAAAATTTGTGGATGAATATTGCTTCAATTATGCCTTGCTTTTATAGATTTTGGCAAGAGTAGGGGGTGTGGTTGATTTGATCATGATTAGGTGAGGGTTAAGTCCATGATTCCACCTTTGGAGACCATTTAAATATTTTGTCCTCAAAGCTTGGGACAAGATGCTCTCTCCTTATGGGTGATGGAGATTCGATTTAAACTTGATCCATGTGAGCTTGATCCTTCAATCCTATTGGTTGAGATATTTTCTCCCATTTGGTGGTTGAGGGAAAATAAGATTTTAATCAAATGAATTTAATTAATATCTTTAGTCATGTGTACCCCTTAAATGGGTTGATTTGATTTAATTGAAGTATGCAACTAATTAGATTAATTACACAATTGATTGATTTATCATGATTTATTTGATTTAAATTGAATTTATGGCTTTTGATTTTTAATTAAATTTGATGTATGGCTTGATTGCAATTTTGCTTTGATTCTAGCTTGATTTGATTTAATTGCTTGGATTTTTGCCTTAGTTGCTCACTTGATTGATCTTGTCTAATTTTAGGTGATTACAAATGCCCCTCTTTGAGTCGACATGTGAAGCGTATCGATTCAAAGAATGTCCTGATGATTTTTTATGCAAAGTCCTAATTAACTGATGTCTGATTCGATATGATAGAAGATGCAGATTTTGATGATGGAATTGATCCAGTTTTGATTGATTTGAAGGTCATGATGGTCGATTTGATAGTAGGTTGTCTGATATGGTTCCTGATTTGATATAATTCAATGTTTGATGCCCCTTTCGATTGATTAGCAAAAAAATTTATGATTAAAGATTACACTTTGATTTGATGGTCGTACCCTTGATTTTTTTATTAAGATGTCGGTCTTGATTATCTGAGTGTATGCCCCCTCATAAATGAAATGAAATTTGATTGTTGTTGAAAGATATGACGTTTTAAGTCAAATTTGCATGAATTAGGTCAATTAGTAACAAATCTCGATTTCATTTCCGATAATGTATTTGCGTTTGTTTGATGACAAATGCCCCTAATTTGGCAAAATGGGTGAAAATTTTGGGTCCCTGGTCATTTTCTGGGCAAAGATGCCCTTTTTAGGTCAAAATGAGCTATATATAGGGGTAAAAGTCATTTTTACTATTCATTTTTACCCTCTCTTTTGACTTTTTGCTCTGACCCCTTATGAGTCTTTTGACGATGGTTATCCTGATTCGAGAGCACCGATTCGAGCGAGGGCGCTGATACTTGCATCCACCAAGCTACGGACCTCCGGTATGTACCCCGATAACTTATTTTGTCAATTTAATGCATTTTTAAATTGAAAAAAATTGGATTTTTTATAGCAAAAACCCTATTTTTTTCTTTCTTTTTAAAATAGCGCATTTAATACTTTCTCTAGCGTGTACAAACCTCTTTTAGCACTTCTACGGTTTTCCACAGCGCATTCACAACTTTTAGTTGTGCGTACAAATGGTTGAACTAGGGCTTATTTCGCATTCACCCTTTTCTGCTGCGTGTACCAATTAGTTAGCGCAAATTAGCAATTTAGCAGCATGTACAGGTAATTCTTGTAGCGCATACTAATTTCTCTAGTGCGTACACATTTAAAAAATGCTTTTAAACATTTCTCATGCGCATTCACCATGTTTAGCTATGCTTTTTCTTTTTAGCGTGTTTAATCATTTAAATAGCGCTTTTACCCTATTTGGTTAAAAATGCAAACTGCTAAGTCAGTTTTTCAAACCGTCTGGTGTCGTCAATCAGTCAATTGGCTTAAGTAACAAGTCTGATTTGGTAGCAAGTTGTAGGATGTCAGTTTGAGTCAAGTTATTTTAAATTTTTGATTGTCAATCTTGATTTAGATGGTGGGTGATGATAAATTTTCTATCCTCTCTAATTAGAATTAGGAAAATTGATTGTGGTTTGATAATTTTTAAATGTTTGATTGACTTAGGATGATCCAGAATGTAATGATTTCAAATACTGATGTATTTAACTTGCTTTTTGCAGGTTGAGCTAAAATCAGTCGGGGTTAGAGGCTTGTATCCCTTGCCTTTTGAGATGATCGATGATCTGAGTGGCGTAGATCATCGGCTGATTGGCAGATGCGGGCTATCATTTCTTCTCGTCCTTCCTCGATTCTGCATGAATCGGGGTCTTATCATAGCTATGGAAAAGCGATGGCACTTTGACCATAACACCTTTCACTTGCCTATGGGAGAGATGACGATCACTCCTGGGGATGTGTATTGCATCCTCTGCATCCCTACCCAGAGAGAGTTGATCTGTTACAATCAGGTATATGATGGGACCACCTGTAGGTGAGTCTTTGGTGACGATACTATCAGAGATGATAGTATTCAGTGGGCCCAGTTTCCTTCTTTCCCTACTCTTCTTGTTGTCCTTGGAGCTCTAGTTGGTGGTTTCCTCATTCCTGATCGTCGAGGACATGGCTTTGCAGTTGGTTGGGGTTGTATCCTTGAGGATATGATTGCACAGCCACGGCAATTTGATTGGGGCACCTGTGTACTAGCGTAGCTATATCACTAGCTGCATTCAATTGTGTACTGTCACAAAGTGACTCTCTTTGCTAGGGTCATCCTTTTATTGTTGTGGACATGGGAGCATATCCCTGTTACTAGACCGATTTATGTCAGGCACCGTGATCCAAGCTGGCCCTTTGCTTGGATGTATGAGGGGATGGTTGTGCAAGCCCACTTGGGCAAGTTGGACTACTGGAGATGAGTCCCTGATGATATTGATCAAGTCGTATGGTGACCTTATATTGGTTGTGAGGCCTAACCCGAGGACGTAGCAGAGCTACCTTTTATGTGTACGCTACAATGGATGATAGGGCATACTTGTGAAGAACCTTAATTGGCTCTCTCTGAATGTTTAATGTTAATTGAGAAATAATTGCATCTATATTCCAATAATGTTCATTTCAAGTACAATTTCTGAGAATATATTCATGAAACTTGATTTATCAAAAATCAAAGAAATAACTCACTCTTAATCTATCAACATTAGAACCTTTATTTCCAAACAGTATCATATAATAAATTAATTCTAAAAATTCTTAAGGCACCTGTATCACCATTAAACACCTTGAAATAGCCACGTTCCAGCTATTGAACCGCCACCTTATCATAATATTTTGATTCCAAGGAATGGTGAGATCCCTCACACGTGACTGCTCCCAAATTGTATGCAGGTCTAAAATTAAGCAATAACGGCCATGTTGTATCAATACGTGGCCAGAATTTAAAGCCACAACTCCTCCTTTGGTTCACGTGACTGCCCTTTAGCAGTGCGAAACTGCCACAATTGACGCCAACATCCAAGAAATGTCTTCACGGCATCTGCTGGTGAACATGATACTTCCAAACAGATGCAACAACCTATATCTTCCACGTGCCTAACCCTTTCTTTGACTTTGTCAATTATAAATAATTTCACTATCAACAATTCACACCTTCCAATATATACATATGCAGGCGCAGCAGAGAGAACACAATCTCCAATGAATTCATTAATCATCTCTTTCACCACACTTTTGATAATCAGAATTGAATAACCAACCTCACTATAATTATTCATTGTGTTGAATTAATGAACACAATTTCTTCAGCAAACTCGAACTCCAGGTTGAATCATTCACCAATCCGATATACAACAGCACCGAATTGTGATCTCAAAGATAATCAGCTGTGAAATTCACCATTATCAGTCAATGGCTCAAATCATGAAATGAGGAATCAGTCCTTGAAACCCTAGCCAGGTTTTGTCCTTCTCACAAATTCCAAGAAAAATAATGATTACTTAAGATAAATGAAAGTTCTTTTTTGAGTAGAATATATAGCTTTTTCGAAAAATCACTTTTTAATATTTTCACTTAATTGGCTTTAAAAATAATCTCACTTTATAACATTAAGTTATAAAGTCATAAGTTATTAAATTAAATCAAAATAATTTGATTAAATAACACATTTAAAATATAAGCCACCGAATGTCTAACTGCAATCAACGAACTTCTGACAGAGCACCAAGTCCAACTGCCCAGCTAGGAATAGGCACTGCCCTGCTAGTAATAGCCACTGCTAAAAATAGACTTACTATAAATAGTAAGTCTCTCAAACTGGAGATTCACTGAAACTTGATCCTAAGATATCTGACGCTTCGTGCAGACACCCTGCTAATCCTGGTCATGCCCAAAATACCACTTACTAAAAATAGTAAGTCGACCAAAATGATCCAAATGAAGAGCAGACCTGATAATCTGAGCCTCCAGAATGGAATCCCAATGCTGGCTCCACCATTTGACCCCCTCTGATCACCTGATTAGCCTATGTGGGTCGCCAAACCAAGCTAATCCCATGAGTCTAAAAATGGGGACATTACAGTCCTTCCTTCCCAAGATTGCTTGTCCTCAAGCAATCAGGAAAAACAAGCAACATCATAAACCACCCGGATCCCAAGGATGGTCAAAAGTAACGTCCCGATTCTCAATAAACTCCAATGAAGAAAGAACCAACATCAACAGAACAGATACCACTGAAAACCACATCTGTAAACCAATTATAAATGTCGATGCTGAAAACACCCCAACGGAACTCAACCCAACTGCACTGGGGAAACAACAGTGACCAAACGAGCCAGAATCACTGTTGTCAACTCTACCCTCTGATAAATAATCTTGAGTGTGTGAATGCTGCAAGTAATCTAACTTGCAACTGCCAAATCCATCAGCAAACGATGGTGCTAATCCATCCCATAATGGATGGTAGGATACTGGAGCCGGTTTACCCCTGCATGAAAACAAATCTTCCACTTGAGGGTCAAAAGAAAAATGATGAGCATACCCCACCATGAAATGCTGGTAAGAAACCCCAATCTCTGTCAACCACTCATCATGGCCAAACTGGGAATCAGGAGATGGCTCCAATCTCTGACTCTGTATAACTGCAAGCTGGGTAGGGTCCTGAGCAACCCTCTCAATGAACCCAACCTCAAAATCCATAAGGGGAAGCATAGTAGTAAGAGTCTCCACAATCTTCCTAACCAACCTCTGAATAGCACAAGAGCCACGGATGAGAGTACCCTCAGACACTCTATAAGAATCCTAACGCACGTCTGCACTCTCAAGTAGATACTCCATAAATGACTCGGTGCAATAGAAATTATAAGTGGAAGCATCAACTCGTTCCCCTGCAATCCACAGCTGATCCCCCTACAAATATGGCATAGCCAACTATCCCGTGCTATCAGCTATGTGAGATGATGAAGTAGACTCACTCCCAGCTAAAGGAAGCAAATCAACTTGAGATCATGTCTCCTCTGGTACTCCTACCTCATATGTACCAAGTGCTCCCATCTCTTGAACATGTGTGTCAGCCACATCATCATGTCCCTCATCACCAACCGTAGGAGCAAACTCACCACCAACCACCTCAATGTGCAATCGAACTGGGTCTGGGGCTGGTGGAGACCGTAAATGCTCCAACTCCACGGTCACCTCCTCTAATCGGATCTGCGACTCCTAAAGAGCCCACTGAGTATCCTCTAAAACCTCCATAGTCCCTGTGAGCTCCTGGGTAAGCTCACTCACCTCCTCCTCTTTGTCCATTAGTGCCTCATAAGCTGTACTCCCCCAGTCCACTAGGTGATCTCGATCGGCTACCATCTGTAAATAGTTCTATCTCAAAATCTTGATAGCCTCACGCAAAGAGTGAATGCCTGTCAATGAAAGGTAACCACTGCTGGACTCATCCGTCATAGGATTACTCCAACCATAAACAGCCAGCAACTGACGAGCGGCATCAAAATGCTCGAGAGTAGAAGAAATATCCCTCTCATCAACTCGCAACTGGCTGGTCACATGATGACTCTGCACAACAGGCCTCCTATGTACAACCTCAAATGCATTGTCCACACTGAGAGGAAGCTGTATACAATGAACTCCCCTCAAAATCACCATCTCTCTATGTACTTTCATCTGAGTACACATCTACAAACTGAGTACAGGCATCGAACATGTCCTCATCTAACCCCGAGGAAGTTGCTGCTGAATCTAACTCAACACAATCTCCAGCTACCTCATCCTCTGCAACCATCTGACAGTCTAGATCCTGAGACACATCCTCATGAGTTATCAAAGAGGTAACCCCATCTCTAAAAGTGGAAGCCCTGGCTGTAACAAACTCCTGCCACTCATAAGCTTCCTTGTCCTCATCTGTGAGTCCCTGTAACACATAATCCTGGAACTCACTATCACCATATGATAATGTTGAATCTACACCCAAAGTCAGATATAGAAAGCCAAAAATACTACAGCACTCATCATCCTCACTCTCAACATTGGAGATATCTGCAATGCTAGTGTACACATTATCTATCTGCATCTCCTCTACTAACTCTGGCCGCATACCAGATTCAATGTCGTCATATGAGTCAACCAAATTGTGGCATGTAACTATGTCACCCAAATTAGTTGCAACACTCTCATCCTGAGTGTCATCACTAGGAAGCTCCATGCTCACATCCTGAACACAGGAATAAACCACTGTCTCCTATACTGATCCAACACTGCGACTGCTATCATAAATCTCTAAGCTGTCAAAACTCATATGCACCTCGCAGTCATCACCCAACAACTCATAGGGGGTGTCATCTCCCATGCAACTCATAGCATCCTCAAAAGTATCATTAGACATGTCAACTACTACATCTCCTATTGAAATCTCAACTACTAACACGTGACTCTGCACACATGACTCCACGTCAGGCTGTGCACCAATAATGCTGGAGCACGAACTATCATCAAATAACCCCGTTGTAATGCCCAAATCTCCAACCTCACCATTGGGAGACTTCATACATGCCTCGGTCTCAACTGAGGAAGCAACTGCCTCCTGAACTGGAGCAACACTACTACAATTGACATAAAAATCCCCAATAATAACTCCCTCCACAGAAGAATCTGAACACTCAATAATAATTGCAACATCAGCTGACTCTGTACAATCTGTAGTGACTACTCTGGGAGCCTCAACCTGGTGATGCTCAACTCTGCTATCAACCAATGGCACTGAAATATCCACTAGCTCCTAGGCAATAAATCCATCATCAGCACTGCAGATGGGAATAGCAGGTGCTAAACTCGATATAGGAACATCAGCATCATGGACTACTGTCAGAGAAAACTCCAGCCTTCTCCCCTGCAAACTAGATGTCGGCCTTCTAAAGGCAGAGACCATATATCTCGCTGCCCTATCTACTGTAGCTGGATCCGACAACCTCTCTGCCAATCTCTACTGATGCAATCTAAGTCTCTCCATGCTTTCTACTAAAGCATTTAATTTCGCTCTATTTCCCTTACTGCTATGATGACTTCCGAAACTGGATCTCCTGTATCTATCCATATCTAGAGAAATAGAAGAGCTGATCACCTTTAAAATAACTTCATAAAATTAATGTAACCAGACCCCACAGGATGGCAGGAAGAAAGCTTTGATACCACTATGAAGAACCTCAATTGGCTCTCTCTGATTATTTAATGTTAATTGAGAAATAATTGCATCTATATTCCAATAATGTTCATTTCAAGTACAATTTCTGAGAATATATTCATGAAACTTGATTTATCAAAAATCAGAGAAATAACTCACTCTTAATCTATCAACATTAGAACCTTTATTTCCAAATAGTATCATATAATAAATTAATTCTAAAAATTCTTAAGGCACCTATATCACCATTAAACACCTTGAAATAGCCACGTTCCAGCTATTGAACCACCACCTTATGATAATATTTCGATTCCAAGGAATGGTGAGATCCCTCACACGTGATTGCTCCCAAATTGTATGCAAGTCTGGAATTAAGCAATAATGGCCCTGTTGTATCAATACATGGCCAGAATTTAAAGCCACAGCTCCTCCTTTGGTTCACGTGACTGCCTTTTAACAGTGCGGAACTGCCACAATTGACGCCAACATCCAAGAAATGTCTTCATAGCATCTGCTGGTGAACACGATACTTCCAAACAGATGCAACAACCTATATCTTCCACGTGCCTAACCCTTTCTTTGACTTTGTCAATTATAAATAATTTCACTATCAACAATTCACACCTTCCAATATATACATATGCAGGCACAGCAGAGAGAACACAATCTCCAATGAATTCATTAATCGTCCTCTTTCACCACACTTTTGATAATCAGAATTGAATAACCAACCTCACTATAATTATTCCAGAATTTCATTGTGTTGAATTAATCAACACAATTTCTTCAGCAAACTCAAACTCCAGGTTGAATCATTCACCAATCCGATATACAACAGCACCGAATTGTGATCTCAGAGATAATCAGCTATGAAATTCACCATTATCAGTCAATGGCTCAAATCATGAAATGAGGAATCAGTCCATGAAACCCTAGCCAGGTTTTGTCCTTCTCACAAATTCCAAGAAAAATAATGATTGCATAAGATAAATGAAAGTTCTTTTTCGAGTAGAATATATAGCTTTTTCGAAAAAGCACTTTTTAATATTTTCACTTAATTGGCTTTAAAAATAATCTCACTTTATAACATTAAGTTATAAAGTCATAAGTTATTAAATTAAATCAAAATAATTTAATTTAATAACACATTTAAAATATAAGCCACCGAATGTCTGACTACAATCAACGAACTTCTGATAGAGCACCAAGTCCAACTGCCTAGCTAGGAATAGGCACTGCCCTACCAGAAATAGCCACTACTAAAAATAGACTTACTATAAATAGTAAGTCTCTCAAACTGGAGATTTACTGAAACTCGATCCTAAAATATCTGATGCTCCATGCAGACACCCTACTAATCCTGGCCATGCCCAAAATACCACTTACTAAAAATAGTAAGTCAACCAAAATGATCTGAACGAAGAGTAGACCTAATAATTTGAGCCTCCAGAATGGAATCCCAATGCTGGCTCCACCATCTGACCCCCTCTGATCACCTGATTAGCCTGTGTGGGTTGCCAAACCAAGCTAATCCCATGAGTCTAAAAATGAGGACATTACAGTACTCCTCTGGTTATATAGCAGTTTTTTCTTTTTGAGAGTCTTGCGACAGTATGGTCAGACATAGGGCATGCCACAGGGATTGGCGTTGTATGCCCGAGTATAGGTAGAGAGGTCACTCTGGGGGCCATAGATTGATTATCATACAGCTTGTCAGGAGGTGTTGTAGTTGGCCCACCTTCCTTGGGATATGAGAGATCATGTCGTAGATGTCGGCATGACAGATGATTATGTTGATTGGTTCGCTCAGAACCTGTTTCTAAGATTTACAAATCCTGCAAAGCCAGTGCCCAACATAGATGAGGAGTCTGACGATGATGGTGCAGATGGGGATGGAGGTGGGGGATGGAGACAAGGTCGTCAGGGATGATAGGGTCGGTGAGCCATTAGAGGAGGTAGAGTTTGATCCTAGTGATTGTTGCTGCACTGATTCCTCCTAGGGGTGGTGTTCGTATGAGAGGTGGTCGGGTTAGAGTGCGAGGTGGTGGTGTGGATAGGACTTTGCATCAGGTTGTTGTGGACAGAGTGGCCAAATGGGGCCAACACAAGGTCAGATATCCTAGGTAGGTGGGTGCTTAGGTAGTGGCTGATGTGGATGCTCAGGTCACTCAGATTTTATTAGATTAGCAACAGGGTATACTAGCACCTCCACAGGCTCCTCCATAGGTCATTCCACAGGCTCCTCTTGTATAGGCTCCTGCTTCTTCTTCTATGCCATCTTCTTCAGTTCTTCCATCTTCTTCTTCTTTCATTGTGTCTTTGTCTCAGTCCATTCCATCTTCTTCTATCTCATCTTCTTCTATGGCACCTCCACAGACTCCACCTGTTCAGGCTCCACCCACATAGGTTCTAGCACAGACGCTACTTGCACCAGCCTTAGCCTCAGATGTCAGATCATTGCAGTCTGAGATGTTACAGATGAGATAGAAGGTTACCCAGTTGAGTTCGATGATGCAGACCTTCAGCATGGTTTGCAAGTCAGTTCTAGTAGACCTCTAGATGATGATCATGGTCCTGATGGTGCCAATGGTTTTGATAGTTGACTTGTGTTGAGATGATATGAGATACTTGATTATTTGTTGTATATGATGATTCATTTTTTATCTTGAGACATTGGACTCAGTTTATTCTTTGATTAGTTGATGTTCTTAATGCTTTGATACTCGTTGATACTCTGATGGACTTTGATTCCCAGATGTTATTGCTTTGATGATGATACCATGGACTTTAACATATTTACTTTATATGATGTCATTATGTGTTGGACTTCATTTTTCAGGTGTTTTGATATGATATGTAGATCTATATGATTCTATCTCCTACATGCTTTCTTTTTATGCTTTTTCAGAATGCAGTTGATGATATGAATGCACATGTTCTATTTATGCTTAAATGGTTGTCTTATTTATGACATAGAATAGATGAACATATGTGTAATGGATTTAATGATTTTGTATAATGATTAATGCTATGATACATGATGCTTTATGGATGCATATGATACATGTTTTTTATGATGATGTAATGATTTAATGATTTAATGATGAATGCAATATGATGGTATTTATGGATGCATCTATTTGATGATATGGATAATAAATGTAATGGATATATGGTATATAAATGTGATGCAAAATGTGATGTACCTATATGATGTAATGAATGAATAGTGTAATGATTAATGATTAATGTCATGATAGATGATATATAAATGTTATATGGATTAATGATGTCAATTGATGTAAATGCAATGATATGTAATGTATGGATATGATGAATATGGATATGTAAATGCAATGATCAAATACACTTATACTTGAATATACTTCAATGTGTAAATGCAAGGAATTCTTTAATGAATGTTCCTAAATGGATAATACAATGTAATATGAAATGCAATGTTTTTTAATGAACTTAATGAAATTCCACTAAAATGTCTTAATGATGAAATTAGTACTACTGAATTAGATGATTTGATGGATGCAATGAATGCCACCTAATGTAATGTAATCATAAATGAACTTAATGGTTTAATAGGAATGATTATGAATGATGAATGCATCTAAATGAGACGGATTTAAAATGAATGACAACTAATGCAATACAACTTTTACATGAACTCTAGTGAAAAATGATATGAACTAATGTGATGATCTTAGATTAAAGTGAATGCAAACTAATGTAATGAAGTTTAAATGAACTTAGGGTAAAGTCCTACATGAATGCAAGATAAGATGATTTTAACAAATGCAAGTGAACTAATGCAATACACCCTTGTTTTTAATTTTTGATTTCCAACACACTCTATCACATATAGTTTTTGATGTTTGTTTGATTTTTTATTTAATTCCACCCCCTTTATATTTTTCTCTTGCAAATTCATTTTTGGAGTTAAGAAAAGGCAAATACTTTAAATGCATTTAATCTAGGATGTATGCAACTAACTGTCACTATTCAAAAATTTAGAGATTATATTCATCAATGGGTAGGAAACATTTCGCACCAAAGAAAGAAATTTTAAAATAGAACCGTTGATCTTCTTTTGAATCACATAAGACGGTCATCATGATCCCTTGATTAGTAACTCTCAATCAACTTTTGATCAAGGCTTTACGCCCTTCATCCGATTAGATTAGATCTAAAGGTAATCGAAACTGAGTATCCTTTGGCCCTATTGATTATTCAGGTTCCACGATCATTGTTGGATTGAGTTAATCCAATGGATACCTTTAGTTCATTTGATTCTGACCCCACTGACTTATGTTTTGTTAACCTGGATGATCGGAGGACATGTGTGTTCCCGTGATCACTATTTTCCTTTTATATTTTGATTAAGGCATTACGCCAACCGTTAGATCAAGATAAACTTGTCAAAACCTTTACATGCCTTTATCCTTTGGCCCCACTCACATCATCCTTTTGCTGACTGGAAGATTGAACAGCTAGCACAATCCCACAATAGGTAAGTATCGATTATCTTTTGATTAAGGCATTACGCCAACCATAGGATAAAAAGGGATCCGATAATATTTTAATTGCTTGACAGCCATGCCTAGGAAAACATAGACCGTTAGATTGAATTAATCTGATGGTAGATAGAAGTCTTAAAAATGTTGGTCCCACTTACTTTAATCTTCACTTATTTGAGCATCTAATGTCTGGCGTGATCTTGCAAAGGGTAATCTTTGATTAACTTTTCATTACGAGATCGTGCACATCGTTAGATTAAAGGAGACTTTAATAAGGTTTGATATATGCCGAGAGTTAGGAAAAATTAAAACGTTGTCGGGGATTTAAACTTAGGATATATTAAATTGGCCTACTAGGTAAAAAAACTTAAAGGACTTGGCCCCGCCCGACGATGACTTAAGACATGTGCAGAAAAAGAACTTAAGTGGTTGGAAAAGGTAATGAACAATTAGACGTTTCAACAAAGACCTAGGGTTTCTTTTCATAATCGAACATTTAGGGCTAGAAACAAAACCTCACCTAGGGTTTAAAGAACAAAATAAAATAGTTCCTTTGAAAGATGAGGACTGCATGGATTAAAATTTCAAATGGCTAGCCTTAATCAAACATAAAAGACCCTTTTGTTGAGCCATGAAATTTTTTAAACACATAGTCTTGAGCTGAGAAATTAAACAATACTAACAGTATTATTTAATATATATTATATTGTATTATACAATATATATTATATTAAATATAAGATAGTACATAGTATATGTACCTTATATAATATAATATACTAATATTATATATAATATAAAAAATTGCTTCAAATATCTAATATCAGATACCTCTGACAAATCGCCAACCCAAAGATTTGCCTTTGGATTGTTTTGTGTTTTGGCTTGGGAATGCCAAACCTGGAAAGTCAACCCAAAAAATGTGTTTTAGAAAGCTCCCTACGTTTCTAGACTTTGACCTTATAGTTGATGCCTTTTTTTTTCTAAAATTAATGTAAGAAAGAGGATATTTTAAGCAGATTTTCAACTTTTCACCGATATAAATTTTGTCAAGTTTTGAGTTTAATAAATAATTATTATTTATTTTCTAATTGGATTAGGTCTAAAGTCCTCATTGATAAGCTGACTGAATAATGTCTATAACTTTCAAATGGTATAACATTTTTTAAATCTGAAACATGCTTCACATAGTATGAGAATAAATAAATAAAAATATATTAAGTTTTGACCAAGTTAAGGTGGTCAGACACGAGAGCTTTTTTCTTCCAAAAATGTTGTAGTAAAAAAATCATGATTAATTATTAATTTGAAAAAAAAAATACACAAAAATATGCATCGCATCTGGACACGAGTCTTCTACTTATATCTAGAATCTTGTTTTAAAATATTATCATTTGATTGTGATTAAGGTAGTCAGACATACACCTACTTATCTTTTTCCTGAAATTTACGTACCACTGCATTAAAATTTCAAATTTTCACCAAATAGATTATTTTTTTCCCAAAAAATAACTAGTAGCTTAGAAACTACATTCAATTTCCTATAGTTTCTCTTCTTACATCTTTTTGATATAAGGTTGATAACTTGTTCAACTTTTTGTGTCAAGTTGCCTAAGCTTGTTTTGCTAAAATTTTATTGCCACTTAAGGTCATAGTTTGACATACAATGATCCTGCACATGCCCTTTGTTTGATGTTTTCATTGTTATAGTACTATATACTTTAACCTATGTTCAAAAGAGATTCCACCTTAGATTATTCAGATAATAATATTATTTTGTGGTGGATTAGGAGATGATCATTTCAACGTCTATTCCGATCCATAGATCTATGAAGAACATGTAAACAATAATTTGATAAAAGGAAATAAATACTTAAGTAAAGACAACCAGTGATAACTAGCCAATGCCCAAACCTAACAAAAGGCCGTATACACAAGAATTTTTTTTTTTTCAACTAATAGCCCACTTCATCATGCATGTACAAAACAAATTCATCCGATACAACAAAATATGAAAATACAACCAAGCACGATAGCTTTGTTGGTAGATTTCCTTCTGATGAGCACGTTGCACCTGGCTGAATCATTCTTGAAAAAAATTAACTTAGCCAAGGCAACAAACACAAGGATAAAACCATTAGGTAGGGAATAAATTTTGTATATGTATGATATGAGCACAACACAAAGCCATGATAGGATGATCTCAAATCAAGTGCCAACATAAAGCAATTGTTTATTACATCTTACAGTGTAAACTAAATTATTTAAGGCTATTTAGAGCCTAAAGATTGTATTTGGAATTTTAGATAGGAAGGAGATAATTTATCTACTTTTAACTAGAATTTTCTAGAAGAAATTGGGTTCTCCTTGAGATAAATTTATTGTGCCTTCTATTGTGATCATTATTGATCTCAAATATTCTTCAATGTTCAATTTTTTATTGCTAAGAAAAAAAAATTATTTTCTTTCATTTAAATTTGTATACTATGACTCTTGAATGATCTAAACAACATAGTTTATGGTTCAAAAAAATAACATTAAAATTCACATTATCACAATCATAACTACAATTACAATTCCAACTTTACATATTTTATAGAATCATAGTGATAATTCAATAATTTAATGTATAATAAATGTATATCTTATCATGATAGAAAAATAAATATATATTACAAAAATTATTTAAACACCTAGATAAAAAATAAAACCTAAGATCTTTAAACGTTTTCATTCTATTTCTTCATGATTTCATAATTCAAATTAAGTTTTCTATCACTCATTAAACTATTTCCATTGACAAAATGCAAATGGCATTCTTTTCTTTTACTTTTATATAAAATTTTTAATTGATCCAAACAAAGTATAATTACAACAGAGAAAAAAAAAAGTAATAGTGCATAGAAAGGAATGCACAAAAAGAGAATAAAAACAGCCAAACACAGTAGCCACAAAAGACAAATTACAACATTTACCATAATTGTTGCTTAGAAAAATCTAAATCACATAGTGAAATTAAATTCGACTAATAACCAAGAATGACATCAAATTTCATTTCCACTTTCACGAGTTCAAAATAAAATAATGTAGATGCCTCACATACAAATTCTAGATTTAGAAGATATTAAATCCTTCTATCATAAAACTGAAGTGAAAAGTGAAACTGATGCTATTATAGCAAATATACCTACAATGTAATAGATCTTGCATTTTATTACACAAAAGAAAATAGTGAAGATGTTCCTAGATTGGCTATGAGATAAACAACTCTCTTACCAAACAAATAATGAAATAATCATGCTATGATAGGTTGATTGAATAATGTCTATAACTTTCATTTGGTATAACATTTTTCAAATCCGAAACATGCTTCACATTCTATGTTTCGCATAGTATGAGACAAAAAAATTAAAATATATTAAGTTTTGACCAAGTTAAGGTGGTCAAACACATGAGTTTTTTTCTTCTCAAAATGTTGTAGTAAAAAATTCATAATTAATTATTTATTTGGAAAAAATTACACAAAAATATGCATTACATCCAAACACAAGTCTTCTACTTATATCTAGAATCTTATTAAAAAATATTATTATTTGATTGTGATTAAGGTGGTTAGACATACGTGCCTACTTATCTTTTTCTTGAAATTTACAAACCACTACATTGAAATTTCAAAATTTTCACCGCATAGATTATTATTTTTTCCAAAAAATAGCTAGTAGCTTAGAAATTATATTCAATTTCCTACAAATTCTCTTTTTACATCTTTTTTATATAAGGTTGATAACTTGTTCAACTTTTTATGTCAAGTTGCCTAACCTTGTTTTGCTGAAATGTCATTCCCACTTAAGGTCACAGTTTGACATACCGTGATCCTACACACATCCTTTTATATCATTGGTGTTTTCATTGTTATAGTGCTGTATACTTTAACCTACATTTAGAATAGATTTCACCTTAGATTATTCAAGTTAATAACATATTTTTGTGGTGGATTAGGAGATGATCATTTCAATGTCTATACCGATCCATATATCTATGAAGAACATGCAAACAATAATTTGATAAAAGGAAATAAATACTTAAGTGAAGACAACTAATGATAACTAGCTAATGACCAAACATAACACATGACCATATACATAGGAGAACTTATGTTGTTTTTAAACAAATAGTCCACTTCATCATGCATGTAAAAAAAATTCATCCAATACAGCATAATATGAAAATACAACCAAGCATGATGTTGCTAGATTTCCTTCTTATGAACACATTGAACCTGACTGAATCATTCTTGAAAAAAATTAACTTAGCCAAGGCAACAAACACAAGGATAAAACCATTAGGTAGGGAATAAATCTCGTACATGTATGATATGAGCACAACACAAAGCCATGATAGGATGATCTCAAATCAAGTGCCAACATAAAGCAGTTGTTTACGATCTTACAGACTAAACTAAATTATTTTAGGCTATTTATAGCCCTAAGATTGTATTTGGAATTTTAGATAGAAAGGAGATAACTTATCTACCTTTAACTAGAATTTTCTAGAAGAAATTGGGTTCTCCTTGAGATAAATTTATTGTGCCTTCTATTGTGATTTTTATTGATCTCAAATTTTCTTCAATGTTCAAATTTTTATTGCTAAAAAAAGAAGAAATTTTATTTTCTTTCATTTAAATTTGTATACTATGAGTATTGAATGATCTAAACAACATAGTTTATGGTTTAGAAAAATAACATTAAAATTCACATTATCACAATCATAACAACAATTACAATTCTAAATTTACATATTTTATAGAGTCATAGCCATAATTCAATAATTAAATGTATAGCAAATATATATCTTATCATGATACATAAATAAATATACATTACAAAAATTATTAAAATGCCTAGATAAAAAATAAAACCTAAAATCTTTAAATGTTTTCATTCTATTTCTTCATGAACATTCTTATTTTCATAATTCAAATCAAGTTTTCTATCACTCATTAAACTATTTCCATTGACAAAATGCAAATGACATTCTTTTCTTTTACTTTTATGCGATGGAGATTAAGTGGCAAAATCCAATGGATGAAAAGAAAACGGTTTACTTGTCTATTTAAGAGACTAGGGTTTCATTATGAAACTCATGCTAGAGGAAAGAATACTGCAGAGATATCGCGTGAACAAGCTTCATGCATGCCTTATCAAACTGGTTAAGGAGAACCGAACTGCAAAGATTACCGAGTGTCAGAAAGCTATAACCGAGAGACAATAAGTTACTAAATATTGTTGAAACAAAATTGATATATTGATCAGAGATTTTTATGAGCTTAAGAATAGATCTAAACATCTGCAATAGAAGTTGTATTCTAATCAGATCAATTGTTGTTACAGTTTAACCATTGTAATCAAATAAATCTCTTAACCGAGTGGACTTGAAAGTCTTGTAATGTTATTCATAGATTGCACATTTGTTATCCTGTCAACCCAATAGTGAATGCTGGTTGGACGATAACGGTTAGTGTTAAATCATTTAACAAGGTCACACCTTACAGTGTGTTTTGTAATCTTTAACAGGGTTGGGTCTTCACCGACCTCACTTCAGAAGAGTGAACAATTTTTGGGTTGTCGGTCCCAGGTGGTTTTTCCCTTTACAGGGTTTCCATGTTAAATCTCTTGTGTTATGTGTTGATTGTGTTGATTGTTGGATATCATACTTTACATGTTGCATATTAGATTTGATTGGTAGTTACTACAAGTTATTAACTGGTAATTGATAAAAGCACATATAGTTTACTATTATATGTTACCGAGCTACAAAAATTTGTTTAAATTGTTTTTGGATATACATTTTGTATTTGGGACAGTGGATAACTGATTCACCCCCCCTCTCAATTATTCTAACACATATATGATCTTTTTTGAATTTTTTTCAAGTCATATTTGATTTTTTTTGGATTTTTTCAGGACTTTAATATTTACATGAGCAAGATGTATTGAATTTCCCCAGTGTATAGAAAGGTAGGGACATTAAGAATTGATAGATGAACTGGTAGATAGATGAAGGACAAGGGTCACTTGGTATGTCTTGAAGTTGTTTGGATGCCAAGGACTGTCCATAGAATGGGATAACATGTTTTTGCTGAGGGATTGGACTCAACAATGATAGGGTAGTGAAAAGGTGCACTGAATGGAATATAATGCATATGAGTGAACATGTCAAGAGGTTTTTGAAAAATATGTTTTTCATTTTAAGTCCTTATTTTATATCAATACCAAGAAAAGGATGTGGAGAGGAAAATGATAGGATATGGATAGTGTAAGCAAGATCAATAATGGACAAGAGTAAGAGATATGGATTGAAGGTTGCAATAAGGTAGGTAATATGAACAAAAGGGATGTGATCAATGTAAATAAGATAGGATCTATGATGCTTGTAGGGAGATCCGTAGCATTTGTCATGCTCAAAGTTCAGAAAAAATGAATATATATGTAAACAGGGTAAGGGGATATGAGTGGACATTGGATAATGGAGGAAATGATATGGGATAATGGACGATAAGATGGGTGAAACCTGCCCCCAAGTATGGAATGCAAGAAGTTCATAGATTATGAATGATGCCTTTTTCCAGGTTCTCACCATGGTACTTGCCCAAAGAATTTGTCTGCCATATTTTCACTTTTGGACAAAATTATTTCTCTTTATTCTTTTTTTTGTGTTGCCAAGAAGTCTGTTTGCTAGATTTTCATCAAGGAAATGATTTTTTTTCTTTTTCTTTTGATTTTTTTTTCTTCTATTTTTTGACATTTTTCAAAAGATAATGGATGTATGACATGACATGGACAAAGGACTCAAATGTCTTTATTCTCTGAAAGGTTCTCTTTAAAGATATGTAATAATAGACCATGACGATGAGAGTATGATCAAAGATGTTGGTAGGGTAATGACAAAGAAATCTGATAAGGATTTAGGAAAATGATTGGATAGGTTGAATGAAAGGTTGGAAAAGAAGCCGCATTGGATAATGGAGGGAGTGTAAGAAGGTTTTCTTTTGAGTGGATGGAAATAGAGTCAAAAATAATATTGGTGCACACCTTGAGGGGTGATGGAGGAAAAATAAATTTTGGATTTGACGGGGGAATGGATATGGATTTTGGGACATAAGGATCCAAAATGGATTTGGAAGGTGGTAGGCTTTTAAATGGAGGGATAGCAATTTTGGATGCCAATTTTGATTTTTTTTAGCCCTATGTGCTTCAAGGAGCTTCTTGGGAATCCACATACATTTTTATTTTTTATTTTTTTGAGGGTCCTTGGAATGCATTGCTTGCACAAGGGATTTAGGAACCCCTATTGCTTTTAACATTTCTTTTTTCTTAAAGGGCCTTTGTGGCCTTTTGAAATTTTCTTTTTCTTTTTGGATCATTTTTTTTTAATGGTCACGACCTTAGTAACATAGCTCATTCTCAAGATGTTGGTATCCCTTCAAAATCTAAATCCAACCGTATACCTCCTCCTTCACCCCTTCCATCTATTTTAGGTCCATATATTCCTCCATCCACTAGCTTACAATCCACTTACCCTTTCCCACATGCAAGTCAACAAAGACACACATCTTGGAGAACCTTCCACCCATCCAAAAGGCCTCCATACAATTTTTATCCATCCATGAATCTCATTCCTTTTCCAAGCAATTTGGATGCCAAATATTAAGTCTATAAGTCAAGTAATCCATATCTAATCAAGGATCAACGTGTCGAGTCTAATCAACATGCAAGAACAAAGGAATTTCTGACTTGAAAGGGTTTTAACATACTTTATGGCTTAAAATTTTCTGACTTAAAATTTTTGTGACCATCATGGATGCTTAACCATTTGACTTGATAATGCTTTTGACCACTAGAATGCTTGCCACAAGATGCGAGCTTATTTTGAGATGGATATGACATGGAAGGATTGATAGAATCATAAAGTGGACTAGATTTGATAGAACTAGTGGAACCCATTTAACATTGTAGAACTAGTTTTGACATTGTACGGTGTTTCAACCTATGACACTGTAATTGGGTTCTCTTTGAGATAAATTTATTGTGCCTTCTATTGTAATCATTATTGATCTCAAATTTTCTTCAATGTTCAATTATTTATTGCTAAAAAAAAGAAGTTTTATTTTCTTTCATTTAAATTTGTATACTATGACTATTGAATGATCTAAACAACATAGTTTATGGTTCAGAAAAATAACATTAAAATTCACATTATCACAATTTATAACTACAATTACAATTCCAACTTTACATATTTTATAGAGTCATAACCATAATTCAATAATTAAATATATAGCAAATATATATCTTATCATGATACAAAAATAAATATACATTACAAAAAGTATTAAAACACCTACACAAGAAATAAAACCTAAAATCTTTAAACGTTTTCATTCTATTTCTTCACGATTCCATGATTCAAATCAAGTTTCTACCACTCATTAAACTATTTCCATTGACAAAATGCAAATGGCATTCTTTTCTTTTACTTTTATATGACTCTTTTTTTTAACTGATCCAAACAAAGTATAATTACAACAGAGAAAAAAAATAACAGTCCAAAGAAAGGACTGCACAAAAAGAGAATAAAAATAGCCAGACACGGTAGCCACAGCCAATCCAACCAGAACACACTACAAAGGACAAATTACAACATTTACCATAGTTGTTTCTTAGAAAAATCTAAATCACATAGGCCCTGTTTGTTTGCGGGAATTGGAATTTGAGACAAAACCTGATTATCTCAAAATCAAGTTTTGAAATTCTGGTTTTGTGTATTCAGAATATAGTTTGGACCGTTTGGTTCACCTGGAAGATGGCTGAGACAATCCATATTTTGCGTTTGGTTGCCATTTTCAAAATTGGAATTGGAAGTGACAAATTCCTATTTATGTGTTTGGTTTGCAATTTCAAATTGGAATTGGAATTACATTATCCAATTTCTATGTTTGGTTCTACATTTTCAATTGGAATTATATTTTGAGAAGAAAATTTAAGTTTTTATAATTATTATATAATGTTTTAATTTAATATTTTATTTTTGTTGTCCATTTTTTATTTATAGTTTTTTTTTATTAATTTATATTTTTATATGGAAAATCATAAACAAAATTTAATATTTTTTTTCCAATATTGTGAAGAGTAAACTTAACTTTTTTTAATAATTTTATACAATATCATAAATAATATTATAACAAGAAAGTAATTATAGCTTTGCTCGATATCACATCAAAATATAAATAAGTCATCTAGTCCACATATATATCTATTTCTGCATAATGACCCAACAAATGGCCGAACTAAATAGTACGATTGTTGCACAAAGTAAACATCGTAAAAATATGACATCGGCTTTATACGTAGCCTCCGCTTTTGCAAAATCTTTTTCAAGCACTTTGCAAGACTTGCACTCATCATCCACAATAGGTATATGTGGAGAACGTGCAAATGATGTAGACAGCGATGGGGTGTCATTGGCCCACCGAAAGTACTGACATCCACCGCCATCCTACAATACAAATCTAAGTTAGTCTCACTATAATGACTAATATTTATTCTTTGTAAACATTTAAATATTGTGCAATTAACAACCTTTTTCTTATTTTTGCAACTCCAAAATTTATGATCTGGATTATCCCGCATGTGTGACATCTTTAACACGCAATGCGATCCATCACCACACTCACACATAGGGACATTTACCATAGCCATCAGCACTGTATCAAGCAAATTTTTGTTCATTCATATATAACAACATGACTATATTCTATGAGTACAAATTGAAAAAGTTTCATTTATGTTGATATTACAAATTTATAGAAAAAATATAATGACACAACTATAGCATCAGATAGAAGTTTTGGGGAAGAACAATATCCATGAACTAAATGGTGGTGTGAAAACACACTGTTAAATAAGAAAATGCAAGGAAATCCACACTCTACGCCCTTATGCCCCACATTCGATGAGCAACCATCTCATATCCCACTCATTATTCCCATTACTTTCCATATTGTTAGATGGTCAATCCTGCATCTACAAAGTAAACATGCTAGAAAAACTAAAACTTGTTTATTTTTAAATGGAATACACCAAGGAGTACCATCAGAAATATTGACCGTTTACAAACATGAACAGTAAACAATCATCAGATAGCTCATTTTTTATCATCATATGTGGATATTTTTGGCATCAATGTTTCAAATAGCTTTTGGATTCGATTGTGTAGATAGTTATGGATCACACTCTATGATCCATCATCAGGATGAAAGAGACCAAAATGATTGCAACAGACCAAAATGATGGACTTTTCTTTCAATCATTTTTCTCTCTTCCATCTCGATGAAGGATCACAGAGTGTGATTGTAAATGTTGATGCCAAAAATATCTACAAAATTGAATCCAGAAGCTATTTCAAACATATTTAATGTCAGCATATGTGTAGTCTCACTTTATCATCATATGTGTAGTCTCAAAACTATCCATTTCTATTTTTGTACCTATCACGTGGTTTTAAAAAATGAATGAAAAATGAAAAGAAATTGAAAATGAAATAGAGCATTGAACAAAGTAGAATTATTTAACTTAATTTCATAATGCAACAATAATAAAAAGATGGTTAGGGTATATACATACAGAATCATGAACAATATAGTCGTCTACCAAAACACATTTATAAAATCATTTCTAAAGAACTAGAAATGGATAGTTATGAGACTACACCTTAACAATGCATTAAATGAAGCATTCATCATGTGGTACTCCTTCGTGTACTCCACTTAAATATGCTAAAAGAAACAACACTAACAAATGCAAGCTAATATGTCTATAAAATCACATTAATGAAAACAATGGTCAAGGGAGGGCATGCTTGTTTGTCCATTAATTCAACAAGATCTTGCAATACCAAAACATTAAACCAATATGCACCAATATGCCATTGATGGACCTCTGAAAGCACTCAAAATTCAAAGGAAAAGAGAGAAACAAGGTTTCCTACCTTAAAGTGGAGAGAAAAACCAAAATGGAGAGGAAGACAAGCACACTCTGTGAAAGCCAACATAATCACTAGCAACACAAAATAATCTTGGCATGGATCCAACGAATTAACACAATAAGTATACCAGTGGGTACTTACTAGTGGCTACTGTATACCAGTGTATACCAAAACAAAGAGGGAAAAATGAAAGAAATAACTTGATTGGGTTGACACATGATCCCAAGAGAAGTTCTGAAACATCTTTTCATGGCCATTGAGAGAGCAAGTTTTTACAATTGATTATACATTTTTTATGTAAATTTTACTTCACGAATCACAAAAAAAATGCATGGTAAGAGGAAAGATGGGTTCAACTTGTGTTCCAACATAAATATCTTTGACTTCCATTTCTCATAAGAGTGCTGACAAACTATATTTTGTAATGGAGATATACCAGTGTATACTGTAACCAGTGTATACTGTTATACGGCCACTAGCATACAGTCCAATCAGTGGATAAACTTAACAACATCTTGAACATGCATTGCATGTTCAAGATGCATTTCATGTTCAAGATGTTAAGTTTATCCACTGATTGGACTGTATGCCAGTGGCTGTTAACATCAATCACAAAGTATCATTTCTTTTTGATTCATCTGTAAACGATACTTTGTGATTGATGTTCTAAATACTATAACCAGTGTATACTGTTATACAGCCACTGATTTGTTTAAAACTTTGTTAAGTTCCTTTGTCCTGGAAGTAAGGCTTCAAATGACATTATACTGAAATTTTTACAGCTTTGTGTGATTAGGGCAATTTCTATTTTCAAAGTTTTAATGGTTCATCAATAGAGGCCATTTTATCTACATCGACCTTGTATGACAAAGTTTTAAACAAATCATTGGCTGTATAACAGTATACTTTGTGATTGATGTTCTAAAGATGCATTGCATGTTCAAGATGTTAAGTTTATCCACTGATTGGATTGCATGTTCAAGATGTTCAAGATGCATTGCATGTGATTGATGTTCTAAATACTATAACCAGTGTATATTGTTATACAACCACTGATTTGTTTAAAACTTGGTTAAGATCCTTTGTTATCTCAAAGCCCTGCATGAGATGGTAGTTGGATTGTGTACATGCATCTTCCATTGGAACTGTTAAATGCAATTGAATCTGATTCCAATTGCCTTCTACTTCCAATCACACAAGATTTCATACATTTGGCTTAGGTTTTTATAATTAAAAAAAAGGGTTGTGACAACTCACTCCACCTCTTCTCCAACTTATTGAAGTTAGTTTTAGCTATCCTAGGAGAGAGGACTTTCAACTTAGTAATGTTGATGTGGGTATTGACATGGGAATGTGTGTGACAATTATAGGGCCCAATGGAGCAGGGAAGTCTACTTTACTCAATCTCCTTGCTAGCGATTTGCAACCTTCACAAGGAGAGATAAGGAGGAGTCAGAAGTTGAGGATTGGTAGGCAAAGATGCAGATGGAGATGGAACACATTTGACAGTTCTTACAACATTTCAGCTACAACAATTTTAAAATGCTGCTATAAATCCCACAGCAACAAGCAACAACAAGGCTTTGCAGAGGCAAATCCCACAATAACAGCACAAACAAGAGCTAGAATCATCACACTAAAATAGAGGGCACAGTCTACTGGTCTTAACTAGACCTTTCTAGACAATTTCTCATCCATTTATCGGGTAATGATGCCAAATCCATTCAACATGCAATGAGAAATATTGAAAGAGAGAGACCAAGAATGAAAAAAAGGTGACATGAAGGGAGAAGAGATCCCAAACACCTTGGGTAGAGGTTAGGAAGATATATAATCATAACTAACTAATACCAAATCCTATATATCCAAGGACATATAGTATATGCCAGACTAAGATATGTAAGGTGTACAGATGCCTCAAACTGATAAAGATGGGGATAGGAGGAGATTGGTGAAGTAGTATGACAAGTTTATTAGTATTTCATTTTTCCAAATAATGTATGGTGAAAATCACGGTGTAGTACTTGGTTGCTCTACCTGAAAGAGTATCATTTAATTGAGAGAACGAAGATTTTGAGTGGAATATCCAAAATATACAATAGCAAGTCATATAAAACCTGTAGATGATGAATGTGCCATTAACATAAAGAAAGTGGATTTGCACAAAAAAGAAAAAGTATTCCAGGAAGGAAAGCATGTCATGGTACAGGACACAAAGAAAGGCATCCTCATGGTACCTGCAAGGAATTAATGCCTAAAATGGAAAGCCATTTTAAGATCTTGAAGAGAAGCAATGACAATGCTTGCTTGATTGATATAACTAAAGATTTGGACATCACTCCAATGTTTAATGTAGAAGACATTCATTCTTATAACAAATGCAATGCATGAACAAGATAAAGCAATAAATGAATTCACCAAATAGGATAAAGCAATAACAATAAGTTTCTAACCAATTAATTTGTTCCCAAACTTCAACATCTAATTTAGCTGCCATTTAGCTGCCAAAAGCTCTCAAATTATCTCTGCAGCACCGAAGATGATACTGAAAAGAGAAATCAAATCCATAATGATATGTCCAAAAAATTGCACAATTTTGCTAATTGACCAACCATTAAGAGAGGCAAGTGTGACAAGTATACCAATCACAAGGAGAATTGAAATTGCAATTACCGCAAACATAGATGATTGGAACACAGAGGTCATGGTTGTGATCTTAAAATCTTCCAGCAGATTCAAAAGGCTATATTATTAGATCTCTATTTGGTCAAATTTGGATCAAATAGCTCAATGATAAATTAAAGATTTGAATAGAATAGCAATTATAGATGGAATGGAGAATGAAAATGATTCTTCTAATTCTTTCAAAGGTGGTGTTTTTAAGAGAATGTTCTGGCATGGTGGATATGTTTATGATGCCTAGTTCAGTTGTGCTTCTAATTAGGTCATTCATTCATGGACTATGAATCTCTGCCATGTTCATGTTATCAATCCTTGTGAACAATATACAAGGATGTCATATCCCCAAATTCAGAATACTCAGAATACTTTCTTTTCCAGCTTGCCATTGTTTTCTAAGAAAACAATGGCAAGCTGGAAAAGAAATGATACTTTGTGATTGTTGTTCACAGCCACTGGCATACAGTCCAATCAGTGGATAAACATAACAACATCTTGAACATGCAATGCAATCACAACAAGCAATAGTCCAATGCAGTCACAACAATGAGCAATAGTCCTCAACAATAGATATTCTACTATATTTTATCTCATTATCTCAGAATATATTTGATAAACAAAAACTATGTTTGATAAACAATCATCAACCATAAACAATCATAAACAATCATCAATGAAAACACAATTGTATCAGTGTATGTGAACAAGTATGATAATGTTTCATCTCATGATCAAGTTTGATAAAGTATGTAGAAAATAACTATAAACCACCATATGGGGCTACAATCCTATCCACTCTCTTGTCCTCAGTCATCAACAAGAACCATTTGGCTCTTTCACGTTCACTCGTGAAGGTTTTGTATGCCTTGAGGAATACACCTCGACTCAATTCGGGGATGGATTTGAGAGCATTATATGCATTCGTCAAAGCCTTGTCATGAGCAGATTCATCAATTTGGACAAGGTGAACATTGCGCATGCCCTCTTTTATTTTCTTAATTGTTTCACACATGGAATTCAAGGAAGTGGCCATACTTGCCTTCCTCCTCTTTCCCACCTTTCTGACTGATGATGTAGGAGTCCCTCTAGTACTTGTTGTTGCAGTGGACTGATTGGAATGATAAGGGTCTTCGTCCAAATCAACAACACTATCAAGATGTATATTGAAACCAAGGTCCTCTTCATCATGCACATTGAATGGCTCTTCCATAGGGTTCCCTTCTTCAGTCTCAAGGGCTGTGGTAGCTGCATTACCTTCAACAATTTCATTACCCACAATTATACCCAATTCATTGAAGTACTGGAAGGGCTTCCTCTTATACACTTTGGCATTTTTGAACTCTCTTCTCTGCATGTTGGCATAAATAAATGGATTAGGTTCTTTGTCTTTCATTATTAACTTTAAAAGAAGGCAATATTATTTCCATCAAAATAGTAGAGAGATCACCCTACCTTCAAAAGCTCATCCCAAATGCTATCCTCAGCATCCATGCACTGAGTTGCCTCATTCCAAGTGAAACCACTTGTATTCCTTAGCTCTTTCATCACTCTATAGGCAAGCTTGTAGATTTTCAACTTATTTTTGAAGTTGTCCTTTGATAGATTGAGGTTCATATCAGCGTTGAATCGCCTCTCAATTGCGGACCACACTTCTTTTTTGAAGCCTCCATCACATTTTTTGCCTAGTTGTACTTGCCCAAGGAGCAAGTCTAGAAACTTGCGTTCCATTTCCTTTGTCCACATTATCTTCTTCGAGGAAGGAGATATCTAGCTCGTGTTACCAATTTCATCCATGTTCATCAATAATTCTGTGTATGCCATGCTGTGTATAAAAATTGTTGTTAATGGTATCAAAGTATCTTCATACATCAATTTACTCAAATAAAACACATTGACCCATACAAGTCCAATACTTGCAGATAGAAAGAGAAGAAAAAGGAAACCATCATGTATATCAAAGTATCTTCATACATTAGTTTACTCAAATAAAACACATTGACCCATACAAGTCCAATACTTGTAGATAGAAAGAGAAGAAAAAGGAAACCATCATGTATATCAAAGTATCTTCATACATCAATTTACTCAAATAAAACACATTGACCCATACAAGTCCAATACTTGCAGATAAAAAGAGAAGAAAAAGGAAACCATCATGTAGTCTTGACTCATACAAGAACAACTATTCTCGGGATCTATACTCTTCCCACATTCTACCTGCTATATCATCTCGGAACTGTGCCCACTAGTCTCTATCATGCTGAGACAACCCATATGTCTCCAGCATTGGTACATCTACCCCATCACAATCATCTTCCTCTTCGGTGACAATTTCTGATGGAATGTCATCCTCTAACGTAATGTAGTTGTGTAGTATGCAACATGCTAATACAATATGGGCTTGTGTCATGATAGGATAAGACATGGCATGCCTCAGGATTGGAAAACATTGCTTGAGAATACCAAATGTATGCTCTACTGAGTTTCTAAGAGAGGAGTGTCGATGGTTGAACAACTCTTCTCGAGAGTTTATTGGATTATGTCTTGAAAACTCCTTCAGGTGGTAGCGTGTACACCGATAAGGAGCAAGAAATCCAGGTGCATTGGGATATCCAGCATCCAATAGAAAATATTTTCCTACATAAATAAAGTATATTATTAAAACGTGAAACATTGATTGTACCCTTGAGTATATTAAACTATGATTTGGCTTATCGGGGGGAACAACAAGAGCATCTACTCTTGACATAGCTGAAGCTAGAACATGACTATCTACGGCAGACCCTTCCCAACCAGCAAGGCAGTACTGAAACTTATGATCGAAGGAACACACACCCATAACACTTTGCGACAACTTACCTTTTCTATCACGATATTTACCCTGCATGTTGACATCGACGGTGACTGGTATATGGGTTCCATCAATAGCTCCAACACAATCCTATACGATATGATACAATCATCAATTCTATGGTCAACCAATAATATGATAAGGATAAAAATCCATACAAGAAATTTGTAACACAACAATTACCTTAAAGAATGGATCAAAACATTCATTCCCACTAATTTCAGGAGGAGTGTTTGGACTGGGTGGTAGAAAGAAATCCTTGTGGAGTCCTAAGATAGCCCTCAACACCTTGTGGAAGTATCCACTGATTGTCTCTCCTGAGTGCCCAAAGTTGTGGGCAATCTTGCGGTTCCTCGGATTGTGGCCAACAGTGTGGAGGAACATCACAAGTTGTTCTTCTAACGTCAAGTGTATCGTATCTGTCAAGGTTCCTTTTAGCCTTAGGATAGTAGCTAGATGAAAGAAGGCTCCCCTACTCATGCAAATCTGATCATGGCAATCCACATCGTTGGTGTTGTGGTCCCACAACCACGCCCCCCTTTATGGCCCTTATGGCTTAGAAGGGGGCCCCCCTTCTATTTTCTGCTTGTTTTTAGTGGTCTTTGGGAGTTAGTTTTTTTTTCCTTCCTTTTAGCTAGTTTTTGGCCTTTCGGCCTTTTCAGCCTTGTGTGTCTTTTGGACTTTCAGAGGTCTGAAAGCGTGAAGAATAGGGGGAGTGGATCAAAAGGCCTTTCGGACCTTCTGGACATAGACATTGTCTGAAAGATAAGTTCATGCGAGAGTCGGCTCATCACCAAGTCGGACCTCTCGGCATTATCGGCCTTTCGGAGTTCCGAAACACTGAAACATCTGAAAGGCCGATGCATGGG
Organism: Chamaecyparis obtusa; assembly: GCA_027943335.1. Lineage (NCBI taxonomy): Eukaryota > Viridiplantae > Streptophyta > Pinopsida > Cupressales > Cupressaceae > Chamaecyparis > Chamaecyparis obtusa. Next base: position 246,832 of record BSBK01003166.1, read on the forward strand.
GTCATTGATGTCAGCAACCCCATGAGCCTATAAAAGGAAGTGAGGGTTTTTAAACCCTCACTTTGCCTTCTCGCTCCTCCGACCTTTTTGCACCTGTTGCTCGCCGTTTTCGCCGTCCGAGTGCTTTTCTGCATAGTTTTCTCTCGTCTTCTTGTTGGTTGTCACCATCTTCATTGTCTCTGTGGTAGGCATCTTGTCCCCCTCTTGTTTTGTTTTAGTTTGTTTTCCTTTCTTTGTTTTAGCTTTTTGGGTGTTGTCTTAGGTTTAGGGTTTTATTTCCGGCCCTTTTCAACCTGGTCGTCAGTTTGTTGGTCTATCTAGTTGGCCTCTTTCGGCCTTTGGGATCAGCAAGGCAATCCCCTTGCGTCCCTCCTTGAGTTCGTGGTCGAATCTCATTGTCGAACCCATTTTAGGGTTCTGGCCCTAAACCCTAGTTTTGGACTTTCGAGGTCCAAAAAATCACGGAGTATACCAGGACGAAAAAGCTAAGTCCTCGAGCTATCGACATTTCAGACCTTTCACACACTGAAACATCCTTCATCCCGAAACCACCGAGGGGGGCACCTTTTCCTCACTCTCACCAAGTCCTCGAGCTATCGATGTTTCAGAGGTTTCACACCCCAAAACTGCCGAAGGCTATGCTCTTTTCACTTCATGCTTGCGGCTGTTTCGACCCTGTCGACCCTTTTGGACCTTGCAGTGTTTGAAATGTCCGTCTTGTCTGAAAGAATGAAAAGGCCGAGATCTCTGCTTTTCGTTTTGAAACATGTTTTTAGTAAGTGGTGATACTTTCCAGTTTCTTTTCTCACGCGATGTTACTGATTCCAAACTTGTACTCTTTACAGATATGGCTGAGAAGGTACTCGCATCACCAGCGATGAAATACCAATTTAAAGGATACCACCTGCCTTCTAAAGTGACCAACTTGCATGCCAGAATAACTGATACTGACATCAGGAATGTAAGCTGGAATGAATATCTAAACAAGTGTGCTCAACCGGTGGGCCATTCAGAGGATTGCACGTCATTGGTCCACTGTTCCCTGGTGAACGCAGTGACACATTCAGTCTCTATCCGGTCAGTGGAGCTCATAAATACACTTGCCAATCACTATGTTCCGGATGAGCGCATGGTCAGAAATAGCATGGGAGAAGTGGTCCTGGACCTGAGGCCTGACAATATCGAGGATGTTTTCCATCTACCCAAGGGGGTAGACATGTTCTTCAACTTCAATATAAACAAGGGGATGGAATTTTACAACAAAGATACCCAGAGGGCACACAACATTGTCAACAATGAATACCTGATGCAGCCATTGCCCAAGAACAAGCTGGATAGAATTGACATGAGGAGAGGTTATATGAAAGAAGATATCTAGGCCACTATCACAATGATAAGTAGGGTGTATGGCCTGCCCAAGTCCCATCAGCTAGAACCCTGGATGATCTTCCTCATCCAAAATATTAAAGAAAGGCAAGCAAGGTTCGATTGGGCCTCTATTCTAAGTGACCAGTTGGATGAACAGCTAATTCAGGTAAAGACAGATCCACATTTTTATATGACGTCTTATGTTGTGTACTTACTAGCCGCCAGGGTAGTGTATCCAGGGTTGACTAAGGTCGGTAACATTGGGGAACAAAACACTTGGCCATTCACATTATATCCTCAACTGGTGCGAAAGGACTTCCTCGCACACAATAGCCCAAAATTCAGGATAGTTAATGATGCCTTCATTTTTGCAATCATCCGCTCCATCGAGGGTGATTTTGCTAAAAGGTTATCAACAGAAGCAACAGCCAAAGTACAGGCCATTGGGGCATTCTACATTCAATTCAAAACTTTCACATACATTCAGGTGGCAGGAAGCACTTTAGCACCCAAGAAGCTCCCAAGATACCCTCATGATAGGGTGGTTCTACTGGAGATAGCTAGGCAATTGTCTGATGCTCATGAGCATATCAAGCATAAGAAGAAACACTACTGGAGCTTCCCTATTTTAGTCGGTCCTCATTGTGTTCCAGACATGAAAGTTTGCAAGTCTTTGGTCGGAGAATGGGATGAATTCCCACTGGCAACCTACAGTCTGGTAAGGCCACATTTTGACCTCATTGGTACTTACAACCACATAATGGGAAGACACTACGTCCATGAGCCGCATGTTGAAGATCATTGGGCCAATTGTGTGGATGATTATGAGGTGAGAATCCGTGACTATTGCCGGATGAGCATAGAGTTGGCACAAGGTGCCCTTTCCCTGAAGATTCCACAGAAGGCATTAGATGCGGATTCTGATAAAATCATGGATTCTATATATAACGCGAATAAGGTGTATAATAGGGCCATCTTAAATGCAGAAATAGATTGGGATGAGAACGATAGTATGGACTTCAAGGCCCGACATGTGGTCAAGCTGACAAGATCATGGGTTGCTCGTCCTTTTCCAATGCAACCACTTCCTATAAAGCAACTCCCTGAGAAGACATCTCGAGGAAAGAAGAAGGGGGAAAAGATACTGGAACCTCAGTTTAAAGGGGTTGCCCCTCTAAATCCTAAGACTGTATATCAACACGAGTGTCCCACCAAATACGATCTAATCACGCACTCCAAAAAGGTGAAAACTAGGATGACTGGGAGCATTGCTCCACCGGGGGCACCTTCATCAAGTGACCATGGTTCCCCCAGCTCAAAAAAGAGAACAAAGTTCAAAATAGTTGGACCTACGCTGGCCGGAGTAATTAAAGGCCACGTTTACAAAAGGAAAGCAGGCTCAACCCCTACACAGATGGATACTCTGGAAGAAGGTGATGAGGATTTGTTGGATGAAACCCCCCTCATTAGGAGAACACGGTCAGTGAGATTCCTAAAGAAAAGGAGAATAATGGAAGATGATCCTAAGGATGATGGAGGGGCTACTCAGGTAGAGCCAATAAATTTGGATGCCCTAGGTGATGATGAATTCAACATTTCTGATTTTGCAGGCTTGCATGGGTTCAAAGAAGCTGAACAACAGGCTCCTATGTAGTTCACTAGCCTTTTTAGTGGCATGGGAGAGGAGTTACCACAAGCACCTCAAGGGCAAAGTGAGGTTGAAATGGCCAAGGCCAGGAGGGAATTGCAGGACCTGAGAAGGAATCATCTATTAAGATCACCTTGAAGGAGGAAACAAGTACACAAGTACCTTTGGATGCGTCTGTTCCACCTCCACCCCCATCTCACCCTTCCACACTTCCCACCATTCCACCTCAAGAGCCTTCCACTGTCCCGCTTCCCACTCCCGTGCTAGATACTCCACTGCCTCAACAACCCTTTTCTTCCCATGTTCCTTTCCCAACTCCAACTCCACCAGCCCAATTTACCACTCCCCTCACATCCTCTACACCTCCCCCATTCAACATTCCTCCCCAAGTCCATATGGAGTCGATACCCCAGAGCTCACAGGAACCAAAGAAAGAAGTTGAAGTCATCGGCAGAGAAGAGGGAGAAGAAATTCATATTGGATTTGAGGAAGAGGGTGATAAGGGAGAATCACAGACAGAAGAGGAGCTACTTACAGAAGAAGATAAGCCTCAAATGGATGCTAAAGAGCAAATAGCTGATGAGCAACAGACGACTGTTGAGGGAGAGCCAGAACAAGGTATTGGGAATGAGTAGGAGACAAAAGAAGAAGAAGTTACAGTAGAGATAAGGACTGAACACGTGGGCACTTCTACTGCATTGGCTGCTCCCTATGAGCCATTGAGTGTGTCCTCAAAGCCCACTTGGTTTACCAAAAAAGTGCAACCAAGGGTGAGGGTATATACTAATGAAGAGGTTGATATGACTGCACTAGGACATGCCTTCCACCAAATGGCACTAGTTCCCCAGGCAAAGAGAATGTCCTATGTAACACAAGATCAGGTGAGAAGGTGGAAGGCACAGGTGGCTATCCCCACGATGGATATTAGCGCAAAGGAGATCACTCTGGAGGACTATGTGTTAGAGGAGGTGGACTTGGGAGAACCAACCAGAGAAGGTAGAAAAACCTTGGCTACCTTGGGTCTGAAGCATGCTTTGGGTTTTATGAGTAAAGATGAGGAAAGAATAAAAGCATTGGAAGAATAGAATGAAGCAATGAAGAAATTCATTTTGAAGACGGCGGGTCCAATTGACCCAAATAACCCCAAAGCCTCATTACAGGCAATTTTGGAGAAGAAGGGGGATATAGACACTGACATTCCACATTCTTTTGTACAGGCTTGTGCGGATTGGAAGCTAGATTTTGAGCAATTCACTAGCTTATCTCTTAGGCGGATTTTAAGGCCCTTTCGAGGCGTTTTGGCAGGAATAGTTTCTTTGGTAGAGATCATGAGTGAGGAGAATGGGGTAGAAGAAACTATCCTAAATTGGCAAAAGGTATTAGATGAGCTGACAATGATAAGGAAGCAGTGCTTCCAGGTGCTAATGAAGATTTATGAAGGGGTAGAATTAGATAACTTCGAAGAATGGATCCAAGAGATAATAGCGGCATTGGCCATACTTGAGAAGGTGCTCAGAAGGTTGGATAAGAAAAGGGATGAGGGCATGCTATTTGCAAATGAGTTACAAGAGTTCTTTGAGGGGTTAGATTTGGATCTATTCAAAGATGATGATGATAAGACTATGCACCCAGTGAATGATATTGTCAATCAGTACTTGAATATATTCCGATGGGTAAAGACAAAGGAGGATCTTCAGCAAATGTTTTATCAAAGGGAGGAGATTCAGAAAATGCTGCCTCATGAAGAAGAAATAAAAGCCTTTGCCAGGGGATTGAAAGATTACGGAGATAGATAGAAGGAAATTCTCCAAGGCATTAAGATGCTGAACTTCAATGAGGTGTTGGAGGTGGTAGATAGATTCAAGAAGGCACATCCAGAAGTACCTTCTAGCTAGTGGACCTCCAACTCAAGATCTGTCAGCTCCCATGTACAAAAAGTGCAGTTTTGATACTTAGTCATTTTTTCAGTATAAGATTTTTGGCCCTTTCGGCCATAGGGAGTTTTCGGCCTCTGACAACTCCGTAGTAGTAGAGATAAGGTTTGCACTTAGCCAATTTTGGGTGTTGCATTTTCGGACCAAGTGTCGGGTTTTGGGCATTTTTTGGGCACGTCCGGGAGTTGACTCTAGTTCTCTCAGAGATCACTTCTCGGTCATCTGGGCTTCTTTCTTGGGATCATTTGGGCATGATTGCGGGATCTCTTTCAGTCAGGACTATGAAGAGCAACTAAAGCCGATGATCCAGAGGGCAAACATGAAGATCACCATACGCATGAACCAATTCCAGCCCATTTTTGAGATATCTAATGTTTGTTTTTATGCAAATTCTTGTAATGCACGAGGTTTAATTCCATGCTAGGATAGTTTAAGTCAGCTTTAGCAGTAGTTTCTTTAATGCAATCTCTAGTTTAGATTTCCTTTCAAGTTTTAGTTGCGGCAAAACCCTAGCTGCGAAAATAAGAGTAGAGCCCTATAAATTGTAATAAAATGATGTAATGAGGGTCGACTGAATGATTAATACAAGTTATACAATTGGTGCTTCATCCAAAGTGTGATTTTTTCTACTGTCTATGCAAAATCTATGAATGTGTGATTTGCTCATTCTTTATTTCAAAGAGCTGATTGTTTGTTTGATGATTTCAAGTCTACGATCTCTTAATTTGGTGTTTGCTGGTATCATATTGCTCTGTTGCGAGGAATCTCTGAGAAGATCTTTCTTTGGTGCCTAAAGATTAACTTGTCTCACATGTGCGCACATCTGGAGTGGCTTCATGATATGATGAGTTTTGACTTATCATACATCTGCATTGTTTGAATTCTGTTGATGATTGCATCCGTTCAGCTAAAGATTGTGACATGATCTGATCTCTGTTGTGTGGGTTCCTCATCTTCTCGGTCATTTAATTCACATGGTGGTGTGATTACTAGCATATGTTTGTTAGGTTTCTTTCAAGTATTTCCTTTCAAGCTTCTTGTTACCTTACTCTTTCTAACCTTCCTTGTAAAGTCGCTTTCAATAGGATAATTTAAATTTATATTGTTTTCATTTCTTAAATCTGAAAATTGAATAAAAAAAGAGAGATATTATGGAATCCTAAAGTTTGTTTTGCAGTTTCCCTTAAGAGAAGAACCAGCAAATGCCTCCTTGATAACAAATTCACATTTGTCTTCCATTGAGTTACCTGAGCGGTTGAGACCCAGCCATCCGGAACCTTGAGATTGATTCCATCAATCTTCCAAGAGAGGGGTTTGTTCTTACAGATTCCTAGCTGTTGTCTTTGTGCAAAAATGACCCTCAACAGTTCGAATGAATAACCATTCTATAAAAATAATTTCCTTTTCTTTTTCGTTTACCCATTTGTGCATTGCCTTCTTGGGCCACCACTACTATGGCTACAACAACACAAGCAATAAGAGCTGTGAGAAGACAAGAATATGTGGTCTCCACAACTACTCGCCCTAGAACGTCAATATTCTTAATAGGATCCATCAATGGCCTGAAATGTGGACAAACACAGCGATTTCAGTGAGGAGATATTGGTAGCATGTTGTTCATGTTCTATTTTTCTAACTCTTTTCATGAAAGTATTCTACAAATAAAAGTGATTTTAAGACATTTTATAATCAATGTTCTTTGGTTAGTCCTAATGATGATCTTTTCTTCCCATACTTCAACTACATGGGATGCAGACAATATCTCAGATTAACCTTCAATGGCCTTTACATGAATCCCTACAAGTGACTATGGTAGCTAACTAGTTGATAACATTCAAAGTGATTGTGGTCATAGAAGAGTGAGATATAGGTGCAACTCTTTTTATGATATTATACTGTGTGTATCTTACTCTATCAACATTTCAAATCATATTATATGATTCATTATAATACAATGAATTAGAGAAGAGAAAATACAGTATCTTGATGAATATAGAGTATGGTTGGAAATGTTAATAGAAAATGATATAGTCAAATCAAGAAACTCAAGTTCCATCAACATGGATTGTACAAGCCTAATGTCTCTGAGAATTTTGTTGGTCTCATGCTTTAAATTTATAAGCTTCTACCATCCATATATTCAGAAAAATTTTCATTATGAATTTTTGAACTTGACTGTGATCTCTTCCCAATAATGTTTCAAATTAGATTCTATGATTCATCATTGAGATAATGAGTTAGAGAAGAGAAAATACAATATCTTGATAATGAGTCATAGAGTACGATTTGAAACATTGCTGAAAAAGTATACACAATCAAATCAAGAAGCTCAAATACTGTAACCAGTGTATACTATAACCAGTATACACTTGTTACAGTATAATACGAAGAGTTTAGATCTCGGGGATGAAAACTAATTGTCCATCAAAGTGTTAAACCAGTTGATATGTAGCTACATTATCCACTGGTTTGTGTTCATGGAATGACTGATATGTGTTAAGTTGATATGTAGCTACATAGCAATGATTGAATAATTTACAGCAACACAAACCAGTGGATAATGTAGCACAGGGATTGATCCAAGAACCCCGAGTGTGGTTTGGGTACGCACTCTGCATACCCACAGCAAACCTGATGCACTTGGGGTGCATCCTGTGGTACCAACGGCACATAGAGCGTGCATATCCAGACCCATACACACATTCGGTAAAACCCTACATTAGCTTGAAGCATATGGTTTATTTAGCATGGTTAACAAAGCATATGGTTTATGAAGAAGTAAAATATGCAGCGTTCTGTCATTTGCAAGTGTATACTATAATTGTTGAACTGTGCATGGTTAATGATCCTCAAATAGAACTTAACAAGTGTATACTGTAATTGTTGAAATGTGCATGCTTATTTTGCTACTCATCTTAAGGTCAAGGATATTCATCAATTTCTTGTATTATTGATATTCAATGTAGTGGTATTCTTCTACATCTTTGCATAGGTCATGTTGTTAATTATACCTGCTACTGTAGAATATGAAGACTCACTTTCTAATTACAAATTAAGAAAACTAAAGCCATAGTAGTTCCTTAATACTTGTCCTAATATCTTGATCCTCAAGTCTCCTATCAAAATACTAGTGAACAACTTCATTGGTACAAGTTGTATTTCAAATTTGCACCCCTCATCTAATTTTGCACTGTGTATATAGAAAATGGCATGGATGTCCAAGCTGCTGTAATCTTTCAAAGAGACTTCTACGATATCCCTTTTCTAGTGATATCTGGCATGCCAAACACGAGATGGAATCAACCCTATATTTATTGTATATAACAAATTGAAATCAATATACACCAAATTAACCCAATAGAAACAAACCTCACTAATAACTGTTCCAACCAACTAATTTGGATCTCCTACAAGTATTGCATGTCTAAAACCTCTGATTTGTAATGCAATAGTTGACTTGGTCTCAAACCTCTAATTTGTAATGCAATAGTCTCCTATCAAAATACTAGTGAACAACTTCATTGGTGCAAGTTGTATTTCAAATTTGCACCCCTCATCTAATTTTAACCATCAAGCTTGTTCTATCTTAACTAGACATAGTGATACAATTTCTAATTTCCTTCCTTCCAAGACCACTCTGCCTAACCACATTGAGGGTAATTATCTTACTCAATTACTTGACAATGCTACTTGCGCAATGTCAACTATCTTTTGTGACCCACTTGCATTAGATGCACTCAAAGAAGAAGTCAAAGAGGTTGATACAAATAATACTTATCCAACTATAGATTTATTGTCCAATCAAATAGTTAAGAAATACATTGTAGTCTTAGATCTCAATAATCCTAACAAAGAAAATTACAAGAACAATGCAAATCATGTTAACACTCAGTACGTGCTCAATGCAATTATTTCCCTGTCCAATGCTACGAATGCTCTATCTAACTTTCAATTGCAAATGTAGACAACTTGGCAAGCACTTAATCTAATTGTCTACACATAAATGAAATCAGTAGTATGAACTTTAAAACCATCTCATGTTTGCATGTTTTTGCAATATTGCAGTTCCTGAGTGATGTAAAGATAACATGTTATCCAACAATATGGACATCCTTGATTTTGATTCAAGGATGGAAGACATGTTTGGCACTCACATTTAAAGACTAAAGATTACCAGTGTATATTGTAACCAGTATACACTTTTTACAGTATAATACGAAGAGTTTAGATCTCGGGGATGCAAACTAATTGTCCATCAAAGTGTTAAACCAATTGATATGTAGCTACATTATCCACTCCACTGGTTTGTGTTCATGGAATGATTGATATGTGTTAAGTTGATATGTAGCTACATAGCAATGATTGAATAATTTACAACAACACAAACCAGTGGATAATGTAGCTACATATCAACTAGTTTAACACTTTGATGGACAATTAGATGGCAATTTCTTTCTCTTCCCCTATTCCTTTGTTATTTGTTTTTCTTAACTGTTACGAATGTGTCAAAGCTCAAGAAATCTAGCCTGACCAAGCTTTCCTACAAAATTGGGACAGAGATATATTCCTTCAACTTTTCATGGATTTTTCATTGGAAGGGAGTGACAGAGGAATTTTTAGGGCACATAAGGCCGTTCTGGTATGTTATAAACCCTCGCTGTTAAAAAACCCCAAATTTTAACTCTGTCAAATATTATATTGATATGTGACTTTTTGGCAGGCAGGGAAGTCCAAAGTTTTTAAGGCAATGCTGAAGGCAGGAACATCTAAGTCTGTTAGCAGTAAAGTGAAAATATTAGATATGACAGCTAAAGAATTGCGTCCGTTAATTAAGTTTCTGTATACAAGTAGTGTAGATCAGATAAGCTTGCAACATCATGGCATTGTACTTTATAGGGCGTCTCATAAGTATGATCTGCCTTCTTTGACAACTATATGTGAGCATTTTCTTCAATTTTTATGGAAGTAGCTATTAATTCGGAATGGGTGTCCATCATTTCTTATTCTGCACAACTAATATTGTTAAAATATCAATTATTTCTTCCTCAATAATATAATTGTTGTCTCACAATGGCTATTTATAACAGCAAGGTAGGCCCTGCTTGATGGCCTCCTCGCTCGTAGCGCATGGTTTGAGTGTGGGCAACTGTGGCCTTCATGGTACTACTTTCTACACTTGCCGGCAAAATAAATTCTACTGGTTTGTAAACATCCAAGGCCGGGCTTAATTGGTTTGTAAGCATCCAAGGCCGGGCATAATCAACACACTTTAAGCATTGACTGCTTAAGTTCATAAATTGGGCATTTTGGAAGAGCGTAAAGGCATTCATGAAGGCATAACAGAAGGGGATCACTGTAGGAGCTTACAATGGGAAATGAGAAAACACTCAACAAACACAGCAATGCACTTCAACAAACCGCTATTACAGCCCAACAAAGTACAGAAAATACAGAAAATGTCTTCGAGCTAGGGTTTTACCGAAAATGCTTGGAAATGGCGCAGCTGAATACAGAAACAACCCTGTCGAGAATAAGCTGCAATGCAAAGCCAACGACAACCAGCTGCAATGCGAAGTGCCAACCCCAAAAACAAATGCTGAGAACAAATGAAAACCCCAAAAACATATGCGGGAATTTTGCGGACCCGACAGATTATTAAATTTGCCACGATTTTTGTAAAAACCGGATTTTGGTTTTGAATTCCACCTCTTTGGTGGGAAGATTGTGCCGCCCGTTTTAGGGCCTAAACCTGGTTTTCACCGGCATAACCCGATTTGCAAATTGGGGTTCCAAACGGCAGGTTTCGTGAAAAATGGGAAGTGTCGCCGCCAATTCCAGTCCAATTCCCGCAAACAAACGGAGCCATAATGAAATTAGATTCAACTAATAACCAAGAATTGCATCAAATTTCATTTCCACTTCAATATTTCACGAGTTCAAAATAAAAAAAAATGTAGATGCCTCACATTAAAATTCTAGATCCAGAAGATATTAAATCCTTCTATCATAAAACTGAAGTGAAAAGAGGAACTAATGCTATTATATATAAAATGATCTTTATATAAACTTAACACAGCAAAGAAGGGAGATGAAGTTGAAAACAGTAAGAAAATATGTTACTTTCAGCCATACAAAACAGGCTGAGCATAAAACGACGAAGTTACTGATATAGAAAATGAAACAAACATTTAACTTTTCTGAATCAGAATACAAAGTATACTGACTTGACATGGACGTGCAAATTTCAGCATTATAAACATGTGTAAACCCAAACTATAAACGGACCTGACCTTTCCTTTCCTTTCCTATTCATGTGTGCCAGATATTTTAGTTGTTATGATAACAAATTTATGAAAAAATTAAATAATTTTTTAAAAAAATTGTTACGTTCCTATCAGTGATTGCCATGCTGAATAGTGCAGGTGAGTAAAAATTAAAATAAAATAATGAAAAGGCCAAAGGAAGAGACAGGGTGTCAATTCAGGCACCAAGTGAAGGCACGGGCACCTATTAAATGGGTCAGACTGGTGATAGAGGACAATATGGACCAGCATTCTCATGGACTTATTCTCGAGACAAAATGACCTTCTGTACTATTTCGAGACTACAAAATACAAGGGATTTTAATAAAAAATTTAGCAACTGATCTTCATGATCTGAATTTCCATTGCTGTAAAATTTATTAAAAAACCAGATAAAAAATCAGATGAAAAAATAGTGTGTTTGCACATTTGAGATTTAAAAAAAAAAAGATTGTGTTATTTTGTCGGGAGTATAACGAATATTCTTTCCCATCTCTTGCATTAAACATATAATAGAAATTAAAGCGAGAAGGAGGAGAGGGGGAGAGAGAATAGCCGTTATAGCTAACTTGTGCATCCGTAGAGTCTAAAGTATACATCGGATTTCGATGATTGTTTTTAGTTGTCTTCATGTGTAACTTAATTGTTTAAATTATTTTTTGGCTTCTAGGTAGTAATGATGCTTCTTATAGAAGAGTCAAAAAGTAACCATTTCAAAGTGTCGCCCCATACTTGGCCCTTTATGCATCATTACCCATTCACTTAGACAACCAAAAAGTTTGCATAATTGATCCAATATTTTTATATCCGATACTTTACAAGTGAACCAATTATTGTGCAACTTTTGCAAAAATGCTCCAATAATACTGAATTAGAAATTCAAAAACAACATAAATAAAAAAGATAGAAGAGAGAAACCAAATGCTATATGTTATTGATCAAATGATACTTACTTATACAATCATGGAGACAAAATAGTTCATAGACCAAGTTGCTCCCATGTGCTAGTATAATCATGCAGCTATCATCCAAACTTCAAATACCATTGGACACCATTTGCATATAATATATCTAATTGCTAACTCTTTTTCCAAAAAAAATTACTACTATTAACTGATAAATGATTTTCTAATAGACTATTAGAACACGCTTAATTACTTCAATATTCTTACCCTAAACTCTCTTGAAGCATGAAGAATTAATGAGGGAAGAGAAGAAATGCAACTGCGAGTTCATAGACATGTATGCAGAAAAATGGAGGCTTGGAAATAAGAAATGCGACGAGGGGAGGCATGAAAACGGGCAATGAGAGTAAAGTGAAGACGAGGCAAGTTTCCTGGTGCAGAGCACCTCTTGAAGACAAGAAGGGTCACTTGGATGACCTCAAAGCATTGAAAGATAAAATGACTTAGAAGGACATTAGAATTATGTACCATGGCCTTTGAGCCATCTAATGTAACAGGTTAGCTACAAGATGTCGAAAACATGGAATGTTGCCAAACTTGCAACAAGATGTAATAGATGTTAAATGTCACTATGTGGCACTATAGGCCTAATGGGCTAAGGTAAGGTAGATGCAGGATTTTGGTAAATGGTAGAGGTCATTAAAAGACCTTGTTGTTTAATGTCAATAGGGGGTCATTTAGTTGTTAGACATCTAGTTGTTGTGTTTATAAGGTGGGTAGTTAATCGGTTGAGAAGTAGTTAGCAAATTCCCAAGATTGGAAAAGCTTAAAACATGGTTGGAAAACAGTTCCAAACAGAGAGGGAAGGGAATGCTATGTAAATCATGCAAGCTGTGTACGGACGGGACTGTATTCTTGTAGATATGGAACAGAGTTCAATATAGTGTTTGGTATTTTTGTGGATACTCTGAGTCACATTTCTTATGCATAGTGATGGAGTGTTGTTTCCCTTAGTTTTTATTTCTCGAATCAGTCTTTAAATCTGTGTTGTGTTATTATGAACTGTACTGTGACAGTGAGAGTTTAGTCACAAATTTCTTGTTTTAAATGGAGTGTCCAAGGTTCCAAAACCTTATGCTACCACTGTTCAGCATGGTAAGGGTCCAACATACATTTTAGATATGTATTAGTATCATCTTGTGCAAGTGAAAGAGGTAGAGGAAGGGTCCACATCCTCGGACAGTGAATATGCTGATGGGAAATGCATTGAAAATAAAATAATATTGTATCAAAAAAAAGACCTTCAGTGCGGGGGAAATAACTTTCCAACCAACCGTTGCGTCTTTCTCATCGTTTGGCATGTTTGAGTAATCCTATTTTCGCCCGTCCTCACTGGAGCGATCGGGGAGTTTTGATCTCCTTCAAAAGTTATACATATCTGTGTACGGGTCTATCCAGAGACAGCAAGAAGGTATATTTTGAGTATTTGTTTCCAAGATTGTATTTAATGGATGGAAGGAGTATGGTATGTTTGGATAGGGTCTAGAGAGGTGAAATAGAGTCTTAGGAGGAAGGTAAGGGCGTCTCAAAACATTAAGGGTGAAGGGACACTAAGTTGAAAGGGTTTGGAGTGACTGTCTCAAGGGATGGTTGCTATGTAAGCAAAGTACATGATAGTAAGAATCCTTATGGTTTGGGAATCCAAAGAAGGAATGTGTGTGAGTGTTTCTTTGTTTGAAAACAATGTAAATGAATGTTCTCCATTGAGAGGGTGATAGGGGAACCAATGTCAAGTATGTTGACCATGTGTTGAAGAGATGTTGTGAGGACAGACACTAAATCTTTGAGAACTGATTAAAGCTTGATCAAGGGAGTGTATGGAATGGAGTGATAGTTAGCATGGTTAACTAAAGGTGTGGAGCCTAGTGGTAAGAGTTTCTTGAATGAACATTAATAGGTCTATTGTGTGGGTTGGGTCTGAGGAAGTTGATTCATTTGTGAGGGTGAATAGGATAGTTTCTAATAAAATGGATTGAAAACCTCTAGCCTCTGCATCATTTCCATAGCTCTATAAAAGAAAGGCAAAAATGGTGGTGACAGGAGAAGTTTCCATATTTTTCTTCTTCGTTTCAGCTGAAGTTGAACCCATATGACAGGAGAGTCTTAATGGGTGGTGATGGAGAAAAACCCTTGTGAGAAAGAGAAGAAATGTGCAGGCAGAGTAGAGTTGGATCAGTTTAATGTGTTCTGTGTTTTTTCTGAGTTATTGTTTGAAGGGTTTGGGCTACATCATATATGCTTCAATTTCATCTTTTGTAAGCTTTCTCTTTCATTTATGCTTTCGATGAATGCTTCTCCCCATTATACCATCAAAAAGTTGACCAAATATGATTGCCAAATAAGAAATTTGAGAAAAAAGATGCTTCAAAAAGTGTTACTCTATCTGTTGCGGACTGAAAACCCATGAAAGTCATAGAAAAAGAATGTAGGGTTCGTTGGAATCAACAAAATGGCCCATTGCCTTATGTTATTCCACAAGTATCCAATATCGGATGATATATATCCGATATTGGATACCAAGAGTATGAAAATTTCCCACAAAGAAGCAACAAGAAGAAGCACCAATATTTTTATCATTGGTGCCAACTTTTTTGCCTTTGACCTATCCGATATCGGATACCTTTGATATGCATTAATCTTACATGTGTAATGCATTATTATTTATATATATATATATATATATATATATATATATATATATATATATATATATATATATATATATATATATATATATAATGCATTATATGGAATAGAAAGAGAGATTATTAAATAAATTATATATTAAATTATAATTTTGTAATATAATATATCAATATTATAATATTAATATACATATTATATATAATATAAAAAATTACTTTAAATATCCAATATCAGATACTTTTGACACAAATCACCAACCCAAAGATTTGCCTCGAGATTGCTTTGGATTTTGGCTTGGGAATGCCAAACTTGGAAAGCAACCCAAAAAATGTGTTTAAGAAATCTCCCTACGTTTTCAGACTTCGACCTTATAGTTGACACCTTTTTTTAAATCCGAAATTGATGAAATGAAGAGGATGTTTTAAGCAGTTTCTTTGCTTTCCACCGATATAAATTCTATCAATTTTTGAGTTTAATAAATAATAATTATTTATTTTCTAATTGGATTACGTCTAAAGTTCTGATTGATAGGTTGATTGAATAATGTCTATAACTTTCAAATGGTATAACATTTTTCAAATCCAAAACATGCTTCACATTCTATGCTTTGCATAGTATGAGATAAAAAAATTAAAATATATTAAGTTTTGACCAAGTTAAGGTGGTCAAAATTCATAATTAATCATTTACTTGGAAAAAAATTACCCAAAAATATGCATCACATCCAGACACGAGTCTTCTACTTATTTCTAGAATCTTATTAAAAAATATTATTATTTGATTGTGATTTATTAAAAAATATTATTATTTGATTGTGATTAAAGTGGTTAGACATACACCTACTTATCCTTTTCCTAGAATTTACGTACCACTACATTGAAATTTTAAAATTTTCACCAAATAGATTAATAACTAGTAGCTTAGAAATTACACTCAATTTCCTATAGGTTCTCTTCTTACATCTTTTTGATATAAGGTTGATAACTTGTTCAACTTTTTACGTCAAGTTGCCTAACCTTGTTTTGCTGAAATTTCATTGTCAGTTAAGGTCATAGTTTGACATACCATGATCCTGCACACGTCCTTTTATGTCATTGGTTAATACATAAATATGTTAAAAATTTATACGCTTAGTTTGGTGTTTTCATTGTTATAGTACTATATCCTTTAACCTACATTCAGAATAGATTCCACCTTAGATTATTCAAGATAATAACATATTTTTGTGGTGGATTAGGAGATTATCATTTCAATGTCTATACTGATCCATATATCTATGAAGAACATGCAAACATTAATTTGATAAAAGGAAATAAATACTTAAATAAAGACAACCAATGATAACTAGCCAATGACCAAACATAACAGATGGCCATATACATAGGAGAACTTTTATTTTTTACAACAAATAGTCCACTTTATCATGCATGTACAAAAAAAAATTCATCCAATACAACATAATATGAAAATACAACCAAGCATGATAGCTTTGTTGCTAGATTTCCTTCTTAAGAACACATTGAACCTAATTGAATCATTCTTGAAAAAAATAAACTTAACCAAGGCAACAAACACAAGGATAAAACCATTAGGTAGGGAATAAATCTCGTGCATGTATGATATGAGCACAACACAAAGCCATGATAGGATGATCTCAAATCAAGTGCCTACATAAAGCATTTGTTTACGATCTTACAGACTAAACTAAATTATTTTAGGCTATTTAGAGTCCTAAGATTGTCTTTGGAATTTTAGATAGGAAGGAGATAACTTATCTACCTTTAACTAGAATTTTCTAGAAGAAATTGGGTTCTCTTTGAGATAAATTTATGGTGCCTTCTATTGTGATTTTTATTGATCTCAAATTTTCTTCAATGTTCAAATTTTTATTTCTAAAAAAAGAAGAAATTTTATTTTTTTTCATTTAAATTTGTATGCTATGACTATTGAATGATCTAAACAACATAGTTTATGATTCACAAAAATAACATTAAAATTTACATTATCACAATCATAACTACAATTACAATTCCAACTTTACATATTTTATAGTTATAGCCATAGTTCAATAATTAAATATATAGCAAATATATATCTTATCATGATACATACATAAATATACATTACAAATGTTTTCATTCTATTTCTTCACGATTTCATAATTCAAATCAAGTTTTCTATCACTCATTAAACTATTTCTATTGACAAAATGCAAATGACATTCTTTTCTTTTACTTTTATATGACTGTTTTTTGTAATTGATCCAAACAAAGTATAATTACAACAGAGAAAAAAATAATAGTCCAAAGAAAGGACTGCACTAAAAGAGAATAAAAACATCCAGACACAGTAGCCACAGCCGATCCAACCAGAGCACACTACAAAAGACAAAATACAACATTTACCATAGTTGTTTATTAGAAAAATCTAAATCACATAATGAAATTAAATTCAACTAATAACCAACAATTGCATCAAATTTCATTTCCACTTCAATATTTCACGAGTTCAAAATAAAAAAAATGTAGATGCCTCACATTAAAATTCTAGATTCATAAGATATTAAATCCTTCTATCATAAAACTGAAGTGAAAAGTGGAACTGATGCTATTATAGCAAATATACCTACAATGCAATAGATCTTGCATTTTATTACAGGAAAGAAAATAGTGAAGATGTTCCTAGATTGGCCATGAGATAAACAACTCTCTTACCAGACACATAATGAAATAATCATGCTTAGCTCAGTATCTGTAGTGGAGGGGTTTGTAAGGACCCTCAATAGGAACATTAATGTATGCAGCCTGCTTTGGAGAAAGCTTTGTAAGTTTGCCACCCAACTTGGGCAAATGTAGAGCAGCCACCTTCTCATCTAAATGCTTGGGCAACACATATACCTTCTTCTCATACTTTCCTGTTTTCCTCTCATTCCAAAGCTCCAACTGTGCAATAACCTACAACACAGAATACAGAGCATTTCATCACGAATGCAATACCTCAACTGCAAATAAAAAAACATACAAGACATTTCAATGTTTTTGAAATTCTAGTACTGTAATTGGGAAACGGCTATCCAGATAACTTATGCATTAGTACATCCCAAATACTGAATAGCCATTTCCTTATAAATACCATACTTGATTTGTGAACGAGCAAGACATGACAAAACTTGGGTGTCCAGTGGCACAACCCAAGTTCATGAGACGCCCCTCTGCAAGGACAATGATACCACTGTTTGTTTCAGGGAACACCCATCTGTCTGTTTGAGGCTTGATAGTTATCTTCTTAATATCAGGGTAGTTTTCAAGTCCCTGCATATCAATCTCATTGTTAAAATGGCCAATGTTGCAAACAATGGCATTGTTCTTCATCCTCCGCATGTCCTCTAGCATGATAATATCCCTGTTCCCTGTTGTTGTAACAAAGATATCAGCAGTGCTCACCACATCTTCTAGAGTCAGAACAGGGATGCCTTCCATTAGGGCTTGCAGAGCACAAATTGGATCAATCTCTGTTACAATGACTCTAGCTCCAGCACCCTTTAAGGCTTCAGCACAACCCTTACCAACATCTCCATATCCACACACAACAGTAACCTTGCCAGCAATCATCACATCAGTGGCTCTCATCAAACCATCTACAAGAGAGTGTCTACATCCATACAAGTTATCAAACTGCAAAAAAAAACCAAGGTACAATTAGATTCAAGGAAACCAACAACACAAATCAAATATGATCTTATGAAAATATGGTACAACCAAATGCCATGCCTAAAATCATATCTATATTATTTGTTCCAGATATTTTAACATCTTTTTATTGAATAAAGATGAAATGTAATACATAGAAGAACAATGTTCTAAACTTAGAACTGTCCATACAAGGCTAATACAACGAGAAACAGCATTATAGACATTAAAGTTTTACTGTAGTGTAGTAGAAACACTATTAGGGACTAGAGGAAATTCTCAGATATACATCGATAACCAAGCCAAACATAACAGATTTGGCCAACAACAAAACCTTTTAGAGATGCAATTGGAAAAACATTAAAAACTATTACAATCTAAACTTAAATCAATTTGAAACCATATGCACAAAGTGGCGTGGGGTTGCTAGAAACCTTGCAAATGGAGGTTTAGGGGTGATAGCACCCAAAGAAAAAAAAGAGAGAGAAGAGATTGTGGTAAAAACCTAAATTTCTTAAAGAGGAATTTTGGGTAGTTCATAAAAACCCTAGATTAGATGGAAGTTGCATGAAGATTGTACTTTCTAAACTCACTCCTAAATGCCAATTCCATTGATGAAAACACACAATGCTCCAAAAACTAAACCCAAACACAAAAGTTCATAGAACAAGGTCCATACCTTACTCTTCGTAACAGAATCATTAACACCAATGGCAGGGAACAATAGAGAACCACTAGCCTGTATCTGGTACAGTCTTTGAACCCCTGTAGTGGTCTCCTCAGATATACCCACCAACCTATCCTTCATCTTGTGATACTTCAAGGGGTCTTCCTTGAGACTATCCTTGATCAATCCCAAAAGAATTTGAAACTCGGGATTGGAAGTTGAAGAAAGATCTGGAATCTTCCCAGTCTTGGCAAACTCTTCCTCAGCCTTGACCCCCTCATGGATAAGTAGGGTGACATCTGCTCCGTCATCAACAATCAAATCTGGGCCACCAGCAGGACCCCAATCCAAAGCCCTCTCCACACACCACCAATATTCTTGGAGTGTCTCCCCCTTCCAGGCAAACACAGATGCACTATCGCGGGCAATAGCTGCTGCAGCATGGTCCTGTAAGATGAATTTTCAAATCATATAACAAAGAAAGGCCAACATAATTAACATCACCAGGGAAATATGGAGTGTGGATGAGTGAGACTTTAAAGAAAATTATAAGGGAAAAATTAAAGTCTCAGTTTCTGTGATGAAGTTTAGGTGGGTGAGGTTTGAAAGTTTTAAAAGAAATATTATATTTTATCTAAATTTTATTTTTCTTAAGATATTTATTTATTTTTGCTATTGTGAATATAATTGTCTTTAAATTTTATGATATTGAGGCCTAACAAAATGCCACTTCTAAATTTAATGGAGGATACCATCCAAAAATATTTTGAATGCTATTTTTTTAACCAATTACAATTTAACCTCACAGAGACTTATCTTTAGAGAATGACATAAGAGCTACCCATCTATAGCACAATATATTCTAAGATAAGGTGAAGATCACCAAATGCAAGTCCTCGTGAAAATACAATATAAGAAATACCTATCTATAATGACATAATATAGAGTGAAGGTCACTAAGCCTAAGTACACAAGGAAATAACATTAGAGATACTAAGCTATAACAGCTCACCAAATGCAAAACAAATTAAAATTGACATAAAAGATACCCATCCTAAATGATATCATCTAAAATGAAGTGAGGATCACCAAACACAAATGGAAGACACCAAGAAAGACATTAGAAATAACAATCTATAATAACATCACCTAAAATAAATAAATAGTTAATCATTTCTCTTCTTTAATTATCTTATCTTAATGATAGATTATAGAGTACCATTTGAAACTAATAAATTTTACACAATTACATTCAAAAATCTTACCAGCCTTACGTAATGATTCCCATCCATAATATGATCACTTAAAATAAAGCTCGCAAACGCAAACCAAAGTGAGAATAACCTTAGAGATGCCCATCATCTAAGATGAAGCAGGCATTATGCAAGCTGGCTCAGAATCCTATCTAGTATACATAATGATTTAACTGGAATGGCCAAAGTATACCTGAGTAGAGAAAATATTGGAGGAGCACCATCTGACCTGAGCTCCAAGGGCAGTGAGGGTTTCTATTAGAACTGCAGTCTGGATGGTCATATGAAGGCAGCCTGTAATTCTGGCTCCCTTGAATGGTTGCACATTACCAAACTCAGCCCTGCAGGCCATGAGTCCAGGCATTTCAACTTGGGAAAGTTGAAGATCCATACGACCAAAGTCAGCCTGTGACAAGTCTTTAACCTTGTATTCCCTCCCCAACACTGCCTTCTCCACAAGGATGGCCATGGCTGGGAGTGTAAGAAGAATCACAGATACCCTCCACAGAAAGAACCCAGATGAAGTGTGTATATATATATATATATACAAAAGTTCAGATAAGGTTTTGAGGTGAAATCTAGTCCGTTGAATCATACCCTACTATAATGAACTCTCAATTTATGGTGATAGTTCTTCCACAATAGACATTGACATGATCTTTTTGTTTGGGTGGTCAGTAATGATCTGACCTACACTCAAATATGTGGAATTTTCAATGTTTTGATATCATTTAAAATAATGAAGGAATTTTAATGATTTCTATAAGAATAAATCAGTTATTTAATGATGAATGAAGGAAGGAATTAACAAACTAGCTGTTTAATTTTCAATGCTTTGTTATCATTAGACTAATGCAACTAAAAGCCAAATGAGCTTATAGATGTCTTCCTTTGTCCTCAGCTTTAAGGACGAGTTATGTTGAAAGGTAGATGATAAAAAAATAAGTTGCAATTGCTCTTATAAGTAGGTTTGCCTACTCTTCATCAATGTGCATTGTTAAGCTATTTTGTTAAAATTGTAAAAAATATGTTCCAATTCATGCTTAGAAATAAAGAAAATTTAACTATTTTAAAATCATAAATTGACTGATTTAATTAACTCTTATATTTCACTATGATTACTACCTATAACTAAATATATCCATTAAAATAAATCTTAAAGAAATTATATAAAATGATCTTTATATAAACTTAGCACAGCAAAGAAGGGAGTTGAAGTTGAAAACAGTAAGAGAATGAATGTTACTTTCAGCCATACAAAACAGGCTGAGCATAAAATGACAAAGTTACTGATATAGAAAATGAAGCAAACAGTTAACTTTTCTGAATCAGAATACAAAGTATACTGACTTGACATGGACGTGCAAATTTCAGCATTATAAACATGTGATCTGCCCAAGATATCGACCTTTCTCTTCATGGTCAGTCTCGTGATTTCAAAAACTTTCTATGCCAGAGAATTTATGTTAAAAAGTTTGAAAGAGAAATAATGGTTTTATTTATTAATTTTCTATTTTTAAAAGAGAGGTTATAAGTTTAAATTAAAAAAGAGAAAGGGATGTAAGTCTAATTTAGTCCCATAATACTACTAACATATTAAAAAGTTAAATAATTTTTTTTTTAAATTGTTATGCTCCTGTCAGTGATTACCCTGCTGAATAATGCAGGTGAGTAAAAATTAAAATAAAATAATGAAAAGGCCAAAGGAAAAGACGGTGTCAATTCAGGCACCATGTGAAGGCACTGGCACCTATTAAATGGGTCAGACTGATGATAGAGGACAATATGGGCCAGCATTCTCATGGACTTATTCTCAGGACAAAATGACCTTCTGTACTATTTGGAGACTACAAAATACAAGGGATTTTTATAAAAAATTTAGCAACTAATCTTCACGATCTGAATTTCCATTGCTGTAAAACTAAAAAAAAAATCAGATGAAAAAGTAGTATGTTTGCACATTTGATAGGGGCAGCATATCAATAGTAGTTATAGTTTTGATGATTGTTTTTAGTTGTTTCAGTATGTAATTTAATTGGTTAAATTTTTTTTGGCTTCTGGGTAGTATCGATGCTTCTTATAGAATTCGTTAAGTATGGAAATGTCAAAAAGTGACCATTTCAAAGTGTTGCTCTGGCCCTTTTTGCGCCATTACCCATTCACTTAGACAACCAAAAAGTTTGCATAACTGATCTAATATTTTTATATCCAATACTTTACAAATGAACCAATAATTGTGCAACTTTTGTAAAAAATGCTCCAATAATACTGAATTAGAAATTCAAAAACAATAGAAATAAATAAGATAGAAGAGAGAAACCAAATGCTATATATTATTGATCAAATGATACTTATTTATACAATCATGGAGACAAAATAGTTCATAGACCAGTAAGACTTCTTCAAGTTGCTCTCACGTGCTCGCATAGTCATGCAGCTATCATCCAAGTTTCAAACACCATTGGACACTATTTGCACATGATAGATCTAATTGCTAACTTTTTCTCCAAAAAAAAATCTGATATTAATTCTTTTGAATTTTCACAATTATAACAATCTCCAGGAATGTACTTGAAAACATGACTTCGAGTAGCATATAACAACCGAGTTGCAGAGTCCTAATTGACGTCAACTTACTAAATATACTAAGTATGACTTGCACAACTACATCTTTAACAGATGCATAAATTACTATTTATAGTGAGTTTCCTAACAAAAATTGCTATTTATAGTAAGTTTCTTAACATTTTTTTGCTATTTGTCTATCCATCACTACTAGATAACATACTATTGTGGTACCCCACATGATGACTTCACATTCCAACAAACGGATCTACAATTACAAGTAACATTTAATTATAAATGTCAAGTGCAAAATTTTATATAGTTCAAGAACCAAGTATTATAGGAATAGTGTGTTAAAGACTAAGGAAAATGAAACTAGAATTTTAGAATTTTTCTTTTCATCAATAATCACTTTTAACTAGAGCTACGAACTAGTGGGGTCACATTTGGGAGACCCCATCTCGATGGTGATCTTGGTGGTTGCTAAGGCATGAATGCCTCCTAAGTTTATCATTCTAATTATACTGCCTATTCATTATTATTCCTTTTTTATTACCTATTTATCTCTAGCTGGCAACTAAACCCCTTATCACTCCACCACCTTATCCCTCTGAATTCTCCTTATATCTCCCTCTCTTATCTCCCCATGCTCATGCACAAACCTCCTTATCACTCCACAACCTATATCCCTCCATATCACCTTATCACTCCAATGCACTAAGCCTTCCCTTATCTCTCCACATAGGTCTCCCCTTATAACTCCTTTCCTGCATCCATGTCAATCCTACTTATCTCTCCCATCTACTACCTATGCACAATGACTTGTCAATAGACCTCTGTGAATCCTTTATCACTATTACTGCCTACTGACAGAGATCCCATGAATAGTATCCTTGTCAATGTCTATGACCACTCGTGTATGCCTTTTCATCTGCCAATTATGCCTACTCTATGTGTGTTGATGTATCCATTTGAGTGTGTAGAGAGTCAAACAAAAGACCACCGTGCTGTAACGACTTCCAGCTACCACTGTACACTACGAGGTGAACCCCATGTTACGAATATTATTACCACTAATATTGTGGAGTGTATTTCTTATATGAAGACACGAGTCTAGCATTTCAAAATTAGCTCAAGTGTGACTCAAACACTAATTAGGCTTGATGCAAGTTTGTAAACATTGTTATGTCTATGAGAATCAAAAAAGAAATTAAGTAGCTATATTAGGATGATGTCCTATAAATTTTTATGATACTCGATATCATTGAACCCAATTGAAGTGGAATGCCACTTGAAGATTTAGAGTGGCTTTTGAAATAATCTTGCACCATATCAATATTATGACTACAAGATATTTAATGAGCTCTTAAGTACAATAAACTTGATAGAGAAACTATCATGGAAACCAAGGAAGGACCTACTATGGTTGTGTCAGATGATTGTATGTTTGTGTAAGAATTGGACACTAAGGCAAGGAAACCCCTATGTTGTAAGGCTATGCATTGGGGTAAAATATATATATGATTACAAGATATACATTGGCCCCTTATGCATAAGAACCTTCCTATTGAACATTTTGTATGAATTTCCAATCGAACTACTTGCCTATGGGTTGAGTGAAATAAGGTAATTATTTGTTGAGTAATAAGCCTAGCCCATAGGTTGGTTTGGTGAATCCTAGGGAACTTGTGCATAGGTTTCCTTTGCGAGACATTGGGAGGAGAACTACATGTAACTTTAACCCATTTGGAAGTGGAAACATAGGTTCTCCTTGGGTGAAGGATACCCATGCGACCTCAAGTCCGTAGGGGGAGGGTCTAGAGAAGATAACCCTAGGTATTTGGTTTGTTTCATATTTATTTGACCTTCCCTCTTTTGTAGGCTTAGAGGAGGCCAAAACATGTAATGGATTGTTAGGAAAGAGTTAAGAATAATTAATAACTTCTATATAATGTGTATTATACTTTGAATAGTGAGCTAAAGAAAATGAATGGGTTGACAACATTATAGTTCATGTTTTCCTAAGGGTACATATTGGGTTGAAGCCATCTTGAGTTGGTTCTATGTTTTTGTGAAGCTAAACCCCTAACTTATTAGAATTTGTGTGTACCCTTCTAAATCAGTTGATTGTGTTATACTTATTCATTTGTTAGCACTATGAACCTTGT
This sequence comes from Chamaecyparis obtusa, assembly GCA_027943335.1. Lineage (NCBI taxonomy): Eukaryota > Viridiplantae > Streptophyta > Pinopsida > Cupressales > Cupressaceae > Chamaecyparis > Chamaecyparis obtusa. Next base: position 272,037 of record BSBK01003166.1, read on the forward strand.
TATATATGAACAACACAAGTATGAACTCTAGGGATTTTTATGCAATGACATGTAGTCATTAGATAGTGCCAATGATCGATGTCTGGGCTACTACAAAGGATTAGTTAGCATTCACCTAGTTCATATTGGAGGTGAAGTTGCTAAGACTACCCTAGATATGATACAATAATAGTTAGCAAGTTGTCATTGGACTGTGTTAATGGTGGATGCCTATAGCTACTATTGTATCTTTTAGATTAGCTAGCATTCACCTACTTCATAGAGGTGAATGATTACTAGGGGCTATATGAGATTTAATATGGTAAAAATTGCATGGATAGTTGCTTTACCATGCAGGCATCAATAACTAGATCTAATCATTCTATCGAGAGGGTTGACTAGTAGTCACATATAGCATGGAAATGATTTATGTCAAGTGCTACTTGGGATTGTGAAGACGATAATTGATAATATCACTAAGTTCACTGGGTGATATATGCCAAAATCTATTGTTGGCAAGATATGCTACATAGATGCTTGGATGTTGTCATTGATGGAAACTAAGCTCTAATTTCACATGTGCATCATAGTAGAAGATCAAACTAGAAGTTAGAGTGAGAAATTGGTTAAGTTTGGAAATGAAGAACAAGGTGTTCTTCCAGTATTTAGTGTTTGGTTCGGTGAACTGGTCCTGGTTCTCATATTTGATAACAGATTCTAGGGAAGTATTTTGGATGTCTAGAGATTCTTATTCAACATTTTTGAGGTTTTGTGTTTTTGAGTGTGAAAGTAGATGGATCTGTATATCAATTTTTGTGTTTGACAGTCAGAGCAATCAACATGGTGGAAAAATGTCTTTATGGACATGGTAAAACTTTTTTGGCACTTAATTTAATGTTCAAATGGTAAAGACAACATGTATAGGTGCATGTGCATGATTATTTTGGTTCGCATTGATATTTGAATTTTGAATTTGGTCATTTTGGTCAACATGGTACACATTTTTCTAGGATATTTTGAGCTAACATTGTGTGATCAAATTTTTGGTTGTGAACCTATAAGATGGATTTTTAGGGTTTGAAAAGTGAGTTGATGCATGTGAGAAGTCCAAGGTGTTGTGTGAAGGATTGGATGCAATGAATTAAGACTTAAACTTTTGATCAATGAAGAACAAGAAAATAGTGTATTCAAAGATAAAGTGTATCAAATCAGAGTTGTGTGCTTAAGCAGAATTGTAATCAGGCATTAGTGGATGTTATTTTAGTATTTTAAAGATTCTATTTATCATTGTAGTGATCTTGTAAGGTACTGATCCTTCCATAGGGTTTTATCCCTAATTGTATTTAAACAATGAGCTCCAAGAAATGTGCCTAAATGCATGTCCATTATCATTTGTATTTATGTTGTACTTCTAACAAGGTATAGTCATATATTATGGGTTTCATCCCTACAAAGGTTTTTCCCCTAATAGGGTTTCCATGATGAAATCCATGTGTAGTTTTGTTCTTATTTTCTTTATGTTCTTACACTTTGCTTTTCATTATATGTGATAAGTGGTTTTTGAATCTGAATAATAAAGTTAAAATTGGTAGAAAACTAATTCAACCCCCCCCCCCCCCCCCCCTCTCTCAGTGTTCCCTCTGAGGTGATTGAAGTTAGAATCCACCAAACTAGGTTGGTTCACTACTTGTGGAAAATCTTGGGATTGAGGATGGACCCATAGTGTAATATGGGATGCAATGAGTCCTCTCCCTAGTTATTTGATGGTATACTTGGTTCTATTTGGTTGAGAACAAACCTCTAGTGTAGTATGAAATGCGTTGAATCCACTTCCCAAGCATCCACCGGTGTAAAAGAATAGGTAATAGAATGGGACCCACAATGTAGTGTGCAATGCACTGGCATTCTCTCTCTTTAGGATTCACTTTTCATGGGGGATGGTTAGCCATTGTATATGATCCAATCACTATTTTATTTATGATGCATGTATGAGCCAATAGCTATTGTCTTTGTGATTCATGCATGAGCCAGTCACTATGTTATTCATAATGCTTGTATGAGTTAGTTACTATTATCTTTGTGATTCATTTATGAGCCAATCACCATTGTATTTGTGAGGTATGTTGGATATACTCACTATATATGTGATGTACGATAAGTCTAGATCCCTCTTGTGTACTTGTGATGTGTATGAGCTAGAGCCAATAACTATTGTCTTTGTGATTCATGCATGAGCTAGTCACTATGCTATTCATAATGCTTGTATGAGTTAGTCACTATTGTCTTTGTGATTCATTTATGAGACAATCACCATTGTCTTTGTGAGGTATGTTGGATCTAAGTTCACTATGATGTGATGCATGATAAAGCTATCCCTCTTGTGTACTTGTGATGTGTATGAGCTAATGTGATGTATGCTCGAGATAATCATAAGTGTGATTTTTTATGTGAACCCTATGCACATGTGTAAGTTGTAAAAATAATGATTGGTAAAGATGGATATGGAATCAACACTTGATGGAAATTTATATCTTATATTGTGATGGGACTATAAATTCATAGATTCACCTAATTTAATAGTCAAGGTTTAAAGTGAGATCAAAGATATCATCAAGAGGAGAGAGTAAAACCCCTCTAAGAGCGAACTACAAATCCTTTGACTTGAATTTTACACAGGGGATGGTTAGCCATCGTATATGAGCCAATCACTATTTTTTTTGTGATGCATGTATGAGCCAATAACTATTATCTTTGTGATTCATGCATGAGCCATTCACTATGTTATTCATAATGCTTGTATGAGTTAGTTACTATTGTCTTTGTGAGGTATGTTGGATATACTCACTATGTATGTGATGTAAGGTAAATCTATCCCTCTTGTGTACTTGTGATGTGTATGAGCTAGAGCCAATAACTATTGTCTTTGTGATTCATGCATGAGCCAGTCACTATGCTATTCATAATGCTTGTATGAGTTAGTCACTATTGTCTTTGTGATTCATTTATGATCCAATCACCATTGTCTTTGTGAGGTATGTTGGATCTACTCACTATAATGTGATGTATGATAAAGCTATCCCTCTTATGTACTTGTGATGTGTATGAGCTAATGTGATGTATGCTCGAGATAATCATAAGTGTTATTTGTGATATAAACCCTATGCACATGTGTAAGTTATAAAAATAATGATTGGTAAAGATGGATATGGAATCAACACTTTATGACAATGTATATCTTATATTGTGATGGGATTAGAAATTTATAGATTCACCCAATTTAATACTCAAGGTTTAAAGTGAGATCAAAGATATCATCAAGAGGAGAGAGTAAAATCCCTCTAAGAGTGAACTATGAATCTTTTGACTTTTTACAAGAGGATATGTAGGAAAGGGAAATACGAGTGAACCCTAAAGGCTTAGGTTTTGGGTCTAGGGACAACCCTAACTATGGAAACTTAGCACTATCAAGTGCAAGAAAATTTTATGAAATTGACTTGTCACTACTAGGTATGTCATCTTAAAATGGAAGCACTTCCATGATAAGAGAATTTATCCCTCCGAGTAAGTGGTCTGGGGTCATGTTAAGCACCTTGATCAGGTCTTTGCATGTATTTAGCTTTCTCCCCGCTTTCCACTTCTTTTCTACTTCATTCTAGGTGAAATTAGGGTTAGGATCTCAAGGATTCTCCTTAATTTCCCTCTTCCATGGCTCTATTTTCTAGGTAGGACTTAGAAATAAGTCATCCCAGCCTTCATCATAGTCATCATAGGATTTTATGCCTATCCCTGGCATTCTGTCTTATTCTGGTATCATTTCTAGGTCTCTGTGCATCCTCGGGACCTCCTATCCTGATTCTGACTGGATCTGGGCCCAGGGTCAAATTCGAGGTTGATCCTGACTAGGTCAGGATCAAGCTCAAACCTTACTAGGTTAGTCCCAACCTCAATTTTTCCCCCCTCTTTCAAATTTCCAAATTCCTTGATTTTCGGGTGTTGGGTTTCGGGGATATTTGTTTTCCCGCCTCCAAGTTGGCTATTTTGGGTTTCAAAATGGTAAATCCTCTTATTGAATTTAATCTAGGTATATTTTATAAAGGTTAGCACCTAATTGGGATTTAATTCTCCAAGGTGGCCCCTCTAGAGGATTGTGCCCCAGTTCACTATAAAAGGAGGCCTTCCTCTCTCATTTTCACATCTCATCTCAAGCAATTTCATGAGCAAGCTCTCAAGTGAAAGCAAGTGAATTCAAGAATTCAAGCAAGCCTTCAAGAATTCAAGTGTTCAAGCATTCATCTTTCAAGGAGATCCATTGTTAGCCATTGAAGGATTCAATCTCTTTGGAGCCCCCTTGAAGATCCATCCTTCTACATTCATCCAAGCCTCCTCATATGCAAAGATCAAGTCAAGATTGGTGTTAAAGATCAAATGCCATTGATTGGAGGCATCCTACATTCATTCTACATCCATTGAAGCATTCTTACTTGTGGATTTGAGGATTCGAATCCTCTACAAGGACTTCAACATAAGCGAGGTGATTTGTTTCAATTACTTTGTTTATGCACACTACATTTCAATTCAATTTCAAGGTTAATTCCTAAATTGGGGTTTGACCAAGGCAAACCCCCCATACAAATAAAAACCCCCATTTTCTTGTAGGTATAGATGCAGGTTTTCGGATCTGAGAGGAGATTTGGATACCCTTTTCAGCAAACTTTTGAGATCTGCGAACAAAGTCAGAATTGACCTTCAGATAAAGAATCTAGCCTTTGACCTTTTATAAGGGTCAAAGTCAACCTGAGCTCATCTTGGAAAAATATTTTTGGGTTTTCTCCGTCTCGGCATTTCTAGTCCAGAACATATTGCAAATTGCCTGAAAGTACACACAGACATCAGAATTTGGCATTTTCCAGATCTGCCCTAATTTGAGGTTAGTACTTGCATTTCAATTGTTTCAAATTCTAAACACTTCAATTCTACCATAGGGAAATATAGGGTTTTTCTCTCTCTTTCGTAGATTGATTCGATTATGCATTAACCTTTTGGGTTGATCAAATTGGATCTCTCCTTTGGGAATTTGGATTTAAGAGTGGATCTCATATTTCCCCCATACAACATACAACATTTGAGTAGGTGTGATGCCATTTTACCTCTATTCATTTTGGTGAACCTGACATACTTACTCTCTTTTCTTTTGTGGAATTGGATGCCTTATTGTACTTTCATTTTATCTTGTTAGTATTAGATTTTTCCTTTGTGTTAGATCTTGCATGCTAATTAGATTTCAAAAATACAAAAATATTCATGCTTTATCTGTTCTTAGTTTAGTTCATTTGCATTACGTTGGTTTATGAGCTTTACTACCACTAGTCCTACTTATAACATTCCGATTAGAAGAAGTCGTAGACTCATGGGTGCCTTTGATCCTAAATCTTCCTCTCCTTTCCTTAGGATCCCGGATGATAACTTGATTCTTCATGATTCCAATCCTACTATGGAGAAAAACTCTTCTCACTCATCTCATGATGGGGATGATGCTTTAAGAGTTCCTCCTGAACAAGTCTAAAAACTTTCCACTGAAATTGATAAAATGGGTAATTGGCTTATTCAAGAAAACCATAATCAAGATTCCATTCAAGCTATAAAGGCTCTTAAGAAAGTTCTATGTAATAATGATCAAGGTGTTAACCTCTTGCGTGGTATTACTCACCTTGTGCATTCAAATGTTAAACCTTTAGTTCAAGAAGCTCAAGATTTAGGGTTGATTCCTCCTATCACTAGTGTTGAACCTCCTTCTAATCCTTTACCTAGTATTCCTACCTATACTCCTTCTTTGGTGACTATGACGGTTCCCTCTGTTTCTATGAGTGTTCCTCCTATGTCCCTTCCTACATCACAACCTTCATATCATAATGTTCCTTTTACTTATTCCAATCCGCTTCCAACTGTAGTTCCTAGTGTTCCTCCAGTTGCGTCTTCTATTCCTGCAGCTTCTTACACTTTACCTATGTGTCTAATGTTGATACTCCTACTATTTCCTCTAATGATTCAACAATCATCAGTTTGGCTCAAACTGTATCATCCTTACAACAACAACTTGCTTCCTTGACTCAAAACAATTTTAGTATTCCTACATGTGACATGGGAAGTCCCTTGTCCTGAGACATTATTCGTACTCTTGTTCCTCAGTAAGGTGAGATGCCTCATCTTGAGAGTTATAATGGAAAAGGAGATATTGTTCATCATGTTAAAACATTCCAAATCCTTCGTAGTGATTATGCTCATGACCATACGATTTTAGCCAAACTATTTTCTAGAACTTTCCATGACAAGGCCTTACAATGGTATTGTTCCTTGCCTCCTTATTCCATTGATTCCTTTCCACAACTTGCTAATGCCTTTATTCAACAATTTCAAAACAATATTGGCCCACAAGTGTCTTTGACTGACTTGATGCATTGTAAACAAAGTGCTAAAGAAAAATTAACAGAATTTATTGGTAGATTTAAGCATTTGTATGCTCAGATTTCCTATCTTGTTCCTGATATTGATATTCAACGTATGTTTATGTCAAATTTGCAAAAGGATATTAGAGATAAGATTCTACTTACTGAATTTACCTCTTTTCAACAACTTTGTGCAGCGCTTCATCATTATCAATTACAAGTGAGTCAATTTGAGAGCACAACTCTAATGTCTCCTATTCCAGTTGATAAGAGTGATGCTGCTCCTAATCCAAACAAATTTCAAAAATTTAACAACTATGTCAAGATAAATAAACAAACGAATGCAGTTGCTGATCAAGTTGTTGTTGCAGCTCACAATGCCACTTCTGCATCCACTGATTTTTTATTAAATCATGTGTTTACTCCTCTTTCTGAATCTTTACATGCTATTATGAATAGGTTGTTAGCTGCTAATATGATTACTTTACCTCCTATTCATCCTCTTTTACCTGTTACGATTGCATCTAAATATTTTGATCAAAATGCTTTTTGTCAATATCATCGTCATAATGGTCATGATACTAAGAAATGTTATTCTCTAAAACATAAGGTTCAAGACTTAATTGATTCTAATGCCTTATTTGTTGATAATCTTGATGGTAGTGGGAACAAATTTGTCTTCCCTCCTAATCAAAACCTTCAAATCTATACGAACCCTTTACCTACGCATGATACTAATACAATTGCTCAGCCATCTGCTATGGAAATTGTGTATGATTCAAACATGGATGATCTCAATCATGTTGTTAATCAAGTGGAGCATGTTGGTCAATCTATATCTCCACCTCAATCTCAACCTCAACCTCAGATTCAACCTCAAGTTCAATCTCAACCTCAACCAAAACCTAAACCTAAACTGAAAACTCAACCTAAACCTCGACAAAAATCTAAGAATAAAAGACCTCGAGAACTTTTGATTAGCTTTGATGACTCTGAGACTATTAAGGCTCCTCATGGTCCCCTTTACATTGCTTCTAGAATCTCTCAAATACCCACTCGTGATTGTCTTGTTGATTCTACATCCTTAGTTAATATTATTACTGAAGAAAATCATTTTATGAAAAGCTTACAATGTGATTCTTATGATACATCAGATGTGTGGATTCAAACTTTTAATGGTTTTCTTTATCCATCATTTGGTTCTATTACTTTACCGGTTGAAGTTTGTGGAAAAATTGTGAACACTACCTTTGTTGTTGTTCCTACTTCTGATCAATTTCAAGTTAAGCTAGGTTTGCCTTGGTTGACTGCCATGCATGATGTTGCTTCACCTATCCATAAGTGTCTTAAGTTCAATCATGATGATGAAATGAAGATGATTAATCATAGTTTATATCAACCCTCTAGGCCTAGAGATTGTGTTGCTCTTGATTTCTTTTGGCCTTCATTACCTAATTCATGTCCTCCTCGACCTGATAATCTTTTTTGATCATATCAAGCCTATAAACATCATAAGATTCTTGAATTAAGCATACCTCCTATGGATCTTAATCATGGTCTTTTGCCTACACCTTCTATACCTCCTTTACCTATGACTTCTAGTTCTATTAATCAAGTTCCTTCTATCGAACCTATCAAAGATCCTGTGATTGTTTCTCCTATTGTTAATAATCCTTTTGATCTTCCTAAAGAACCTGTGAAGGATCATGTGATTGTTTCTCCTAGTTCTCAACCTATTTCAAATAAATCAAAACTTAATCAATCTGCTAATGAACGTCATAAAAAGCGTCATGCTCATGCTAAAGCTCGTAATTCTATTCTTCAAGGATCTCTACCTTCCTCGGATAAACCTATGCATGATGTGTTAGAAGAGGTTGTTACTAATAATGATGTTCACATGCATGATTATGATGATTCTATTCGTATCTTAGATCCTATTTTGATTAATATACTCTTGATGATACTGATGCTGTTAATGATGAATATGAGACTATTGACATTGACATTGATTTACCTAATATGCTTTCATCACAATTAACTCTTACACCTAGTGTCGAACATTATGATTCTCAAGAGGATCCTTGTTTGGAACTAGCTATTATTCCTACTATGTTGGATATAGTCCCTCTTGTGAGTTACCCACCTTCTCTATGTGATATACAACGAGATGGGGAGAGTAGGCAGCACGCTTGATTGGCTTGTCCTTCGTGATAGCTTTGTTGTGTGTTTGCCTTCTGTACTATGCTTCTCCTATAATGTGTTTGCTAAATGTTGTTATATTCTTTTATACAATCCTTGTTACTCAATTGGTACAAGGTGATAAAGGAATCGAAACTGTTCTTCAAATTCTTCTATATGTATCTCTATTCTTCTATGCATTGTTCAATGTTATGTTGTAATTGTGCTATTGTTTGTAAATGTTTCCTTGTGTCATCTACTTGGATTCAAGATATGGTAGCACTAATTCTTTTTGGTCTCCATGTCATGGTCCAAAAAGATTATCCTTCGTATATCTTATGTGATCTTTCCTCCTTTGTGATCGTAGTTCTACTTTCTTTGGGGAATGATGTCAATTCATTTGCAATAATATCATATATACATTATCTTATTATCATACTGACCCCACGGTAGGTAGATCCCTTCCATGTTCTCTGTATGTTTCTGTGATATTTCCCTTGATTTGTCTTTGTCTGGGGGCATCTTGACATGAAAACGTAATTAGTGGAGTTGTTTATGTTTCCGTTAAAGCCATTGCTCCTGTTAAAGTGTCAACAATGACTTTAACATGGGGGCATATGCTCTGCTCACCTATTGCACACACACACTTTTTGATACGCACATATTTTTCAAGATACTTCTCTCCCTTTTTGGATTAGTAACTAATCCTCAAAGCTATTTATATTTTAGGATCTCTTGATCCCTCCAGTTTCAAATATACATATATTTTGATCCCTTAAGGTCGGAGGTGTCCTTAACATTGGATCTCTTTTTATTTTTTTTGGTTTTATTCTTATGGAATAGAATATTCCTAAGGATGAATCCTTGATGGGTTGACTAGTGAGTAGCCACATTCACTATGCGGTTCAATTCCATCTTTCCAGTTGCGTCATTTTCTTGTGTGGTTCACAATGAGACATAAGTTCTCATTGGGTGAGATAATCACACCTTCTTTCTCTTTCTAGAGATGTCTCTCTTATTGTGATCTAGGAGTCGACGAAGACTTGAGTCCCTAGGGGCTTAAGGTTTCTCTTTTTCCCTTTGATTATGATAAGATTATCTTTTCATTTTGATCTCCTTTACCAAGAGTTTGCATTGAGTCCATACTCTTGCTAAAGTGGGGGCTTAATGTATCGTCTTAAAATGGAAGCACTTCCATTATAAGAGCATTTAGCCCTCTGAGTAAGTGGTCTGGGGTCATGTTAAGTGCCTTGATCAGGTCTTTGCATGTATTTGGCATTCTCCCCACTTTCCACTTCTTTTCTGCTTCATTCTAGGTGAAATTAGGGTTAGGATCTCAAGGATTCTCCTTAATTTCCCTCTTCCATGGATCTATTTTCTAGGTAGGACTTAGAAATAGGTCCTCCTAGCCTTCATCATAGTCATCATAGGATTTTATGCCTATCCCTGGCATTCTATCTTATTCTGGTATCATTTCTAGGTCTTCGGGCATCCCCAGGACCTCCTATCCTGATTCTAACTGGATCTGGGCCAGGGTCAAGTTCGAGGTTGATCCTGACTAGGTCAGGATCAAGCTCGAACTTGGCTAGGTTAGTCCCAACCTCTATTTTTCCCCTCTCTTTAAAATTTCCAAATTGCTTGATTTTCGGGTGTCGAGTTTTGGGGATATTTGTTTTCCCACATCCGAGTTGGCTATTTCAGGTTTTGAAATGGTAAATCCTCTAATTGCATTTAATCTAGGTATATTTTCTAAAGGTTAGGACCTAATTGAGATTTAATTCTCCAAGGTGGCCCCTCTAGAGGATTGTGCCCTAGTTCACTATAAAAGGAGGCCTTCCTCTCTCATTTTCACATCTCATCTCAAGCAATTTCATGAGCGAGCTCTTAAGTGCAAGCAAGTGAATTCAAGCCTTCAAGCATTCAAGTGTTCAAGCATTCATCTATCAAGGAGATCCATTGTTATCCATTGAAGGATTCAATCTCTTTGGAGCCCCCTTGAAGATCCATCCTTCTACATTCATCCAAGCCTCCTCATATGCAAAGATCAAGTTAAGATTGGTGTTGAAGATCAAATGTCATTGATTGGAGACATCCTACATTCATTCTACATCCATTGAAGCATTCCTACTTATGAATTTGAGGATTTGAATCCTCTACTAGGACTTCAACATAAGCAAGGTGATTTGTTTCAATTACTTTGTTTATGCACACTACATTTCAATTCAATTTCAAGGTTAATTCTTAAAATTGGGGCTTGACCAAGGCAAACCCCCCATACAAAACAAAAAACCCCCATTTTTTTATAGGTGCAGGTGCGGGATTTCGGATCTCAGAGTGGATTTGGATACCCTTTTCGGTGAACTTTCAAGATTTGTGAACAAAATCAGAATCGACCTTCAGATAAAGAATCTAGCCTTTGACCTTTTATAAGGGTCAAAGTCGATCTAAGCTCATCTTGGAAAAAGATTTCTGGATTTTCTCTGTCTTGACATTTCCAGTCCAGAACAAGCTGCAAAATTGCTCGAAAGTACACACAGACATCAGAAATTGGCATTTTCTAGATTTGCCCTAATTTGAGGTTAGTACTTGCATTTTAATTATTTCAAATTCTAAACACTTCAATTCTACCATAGGGAAATATAGGGTTTTTCTGTCTCTTTCATAGATTGATTCGATTGTGCATTAACCTTTTGGGTTGATCAAATTGGATCTCTCCTTTGGGAACTTGGATTTAAGAGTGGATCTCATATTTCCCCCATACAACATATTGTAATACCCCAAAAATGGGCTATAGGTTCATTAATCTCCTACATCTTCAATTCGAATGAAATTGACATCAAAGTCCTAACCCAAAGGCACATCTACACATTATCGAATTCTAATTGATTTTATCCTAAATTCTGCATCAGAGAATATTCCTAGAATATTCCTACTTTATCCTAATTATCTTTAATTTAATTATTATTTAGCGATAAATTCTATTTATCCTAAAGTTTGATTGATTGAATATTTTGAATATTTAATTAATTAGATTTAATATTGCCACTTAATTATTTAATTGAATTTAATTATATTTATTCCTAAATTATATTATTTAATTTTGACAATAAATCTAAAATCTCATGACTAATTGATTAAATTTTTATTTAATTAATTAAAGTCAGTTGTCAATTTTTAATAATATAGTTTTTGAATAAAGTTTGATTTAATAATTGATTAACCCATAAATCAATTGTTTTAATTCAAAAAAATAGTTAAGTGGAAAATAAATCACTTTATTTATTAAATTAATTCATATTAAATCATACACAATCACAAAAGCAATCAACTTTAAAATAATTGCTAATTTCAATTTGTAAACTTTCTAAAACTCAACATCTGATGATGAGTTGAAAAAGAGAACTAAAGCTCTATTTTGAGATAAAAACTATTTTTGCATGGTTTTATGAATTAAATATTCTTAATTTCTTGTTAACTCAAAAATCAACCTGAGTTTATCAAGAGTGATTTATGACTTTTCTCAATGCATCCTCAAGCCCTGGATTTCTATAAAAACAAGGCTTAGCTCTTCACAAAGGTTTGCACATTTTTTATCTGGCTAATCAACACCTTGAAATTGCATCGTCACTTTGGCGAATTTGTGACTGAAGAATCAATCTTTTGCGAATCAAGGCTATTGTGATATTTTCATTTATTGTTTTGAGCATTCATAGTTTCATATCATAGATTTTTATATTCATTCATAGCATTTCTTAGATTAAAACTGCATTCAAACTCAATTTCATACATTCTAGCTTAGATTCATACAGTTTCTCATTCTTATTGCATAGAAAATACAAAAATATAGATTAAATCTGCATTCATATAGTTTTTCAATTCTTTGCATTCAAATCTTTTGTTTAGGTGTTGCATTGTCACTGATCTCGATTCCAATCTGAGAACATCACACTCACACCTACTAGAAGGTAGTAAATCGCCTGGTTAACATAGTTTCAATTACTTGCAGATTTTGATTTTTGCTAACCTCTAATGTTTTACTGAAGTGTTGTGTCTATAGCTAGGTAAAAAATTCACACACACATTTTTGGTGCCCACCATGGGGCCCTGAAATGGGTTTCCATTCTATTCTATCAAATTTTATCATTTTTCTCGAACCCACGACCACAAGGTTAATTTTTGTGAGTTTTGTGATAAATTTCTAGGCTGTTTTTCTAGAAATCTGACTGATTGTTCTTATTGTTACATGTACATATGATATGATACAGATCCGAAATTTATATTTTTGGAAAGTTATTTGAGTTAGCTTTCATTTTCCATTGGTTTGGATTAATTTCATTTTGATTTACAAAATTTATGATCATTTTAGTGAAGACTGGTCTGAACCAAATTTTATGAAATCCGACTGATATTTTTATTGGTACATGCACATATGACATGATACAGATTCAAAAATTATATTTTTGGAAATTTATTTGAGTTATCTTTTATTTTCCGTTGGTTTGGATTAATTTTGTTTTGATTTGCAAAAGTTAGGATCATTTTAGTGAAGACTGGTCTGAACCTGATTTTATGAAATCCGACTGATGTTTTTATTGGTACATGCACATATGACATGATACAAATCCAAAATTTATATTTCTGGAAAGGTATTTGAGTTAGCTTTCATTTTCCATTGGTTTGGATTAATTTCATTTCTATTTGCAAAATTTATTATTGATTTAGTACAAACTGGTCAGAATCTGATTTTTTATGACAATAGGTTTTTCGATTATCAAATGACATATTATCTTTGACTAACCTGATTTTCTACCACATGGGGTTGAAAAGTTGCGTTTCTTTCTTTTTTATGGATTTTTATAACAGTGGGTTTCATGTACAAGAATAGGTAATTTTTTCATAATAGTGGTTTGCAGGTGTAGGTGCAGGTATGTCCTGTGGGTACAAAAGATAGAAGACAAATGTTCAAAAATTGTTAAAACAGGTGAAATCTACTAAGCTCATTGTGAAGAAATCAGGTATTCTGTTACATCTGATAACACTTCATTTTGGGGCATAAAACAAACTCTCTTGTGTCAACCTTGAGTGCCTTTACAGCTTTCATAATTCACACTTCAGTTTTGGGCTCTAAAACAAACATAGATTTATTTTTTGCATATCTGTTACACATAGTAATTAGGCCCTATGAACACTATTTGTGGATGATCTTGAGAGAGTGGGATTCTTTCACTTGTTCATGCATGTAAAGCTCTTCTTGATGACAGATCCCCTTGTAGGTAGGGAGGTTATTGAGATTGTCTTGCGTTCTACTAGATTTGTGCATCTTCAACTTTTGATTGATACATTCTCTCTCTGGAGAGGTTGATAGATCATAAGCGGTTGACATCATAGATCTTTGTGAGATAATCTTGGTCTTAGCATGTCAAATTAATCTATCTGCTTTATTTTGGTTAAAAGTGAAAAGGCTAGAGGACTATGCTCTACTCCCTTTTTGGGTAGTATCAAAAAGTCAAATCTTTGAATCTGGAACCAGTCTCCATGTGGTATCTTTTGTGAGTCACCTTTAGAGAGGGTTAACTGTAGTGGATATTCCCTTAATTGGGTCAACCACGTGGACGGAACCTCAAGCGGTAATAGCCATTTTCACCATGGTAGCAACAACCACTATATAAATGTCCTTGTGGAGGAAATCTTCACAAGTGTGATCTCTTGTTGGACTGTCAGATCTCCCTAGAAGCTTCTGATTGATTAAATTCTCAGACTATGTCAAAACCCTGGTGCGCATGGATTGGATTTCACCCTCTTGAGATCACAAAAGTTGCAGAGTCAGACCATTACTACAAACCCTAGTGAGGCCAATTTTTTATTTTCTAGGACTATATGCATTATTGAAAAACTTTTGAGAACATACACAAGTAGCATTCCTAGGGATTAGCACAATAAGTCACTATTTCTTGTTCATGTGCAAGGTTGCTTTTTCCCTTGTTCATTATTTTCAAATGATTTCTTGCTTCCCTTGCTTGTTGTTTTGCATGCTTGATATCTACTTGGTTGTTTGAGACGGATTATTACACAGATCTTCAAACCTGGATAGAAAAATTTGCAAACAATCTGATACTGAAAAACTAAAAATTTGCAAATCTGAAGCAAAAATCCTTTCTGGTGTCAAAATTCATCCTAAAATTTCAAAACTCGTATCAAAGCCAAAGTCAAAGTTGTCAGAAACCTTCCAAATTTGTCAGAAAACCAATTTGCAACAACTTCCAAATTCTGTCAAAACAACGAGTTGATTCTTGTCATTTCTAGTCTTCCTTGGTCAACCCGGGTCAGATCTTAGGTGCTATGACATGTTTCTCAACATCCAAATGAACTTAAATGGTATCAATTTGCACAAAATGACTCTTGGTCTTCTTTCTTCCACATCTCTCATGTCTTCCTAGTCTCCCATTTCCATCCTTTCTCCTCTTCCTTCACGCTTCTTCCTCTTCTTCCTAAAACTCTTCACGTCTTCTTGATTCTTTTCCTCTTATTATCTAGTCTAATTTCTTCTATTCATCTCTTCTGTCACTTCCATGCTTGATTCCTCCTCTTCTAGAACCATGAATTTCAACTATCTTGTTATTGAACCTCTCTTGAAAATGGATGATCTCGAACTCATTGCTAAATTCGAAGAGTATTATTCCTCCAAAAATCTCATGGGTGATAAATTTATGACAAAAATAAAAGAAAAATCTAGGATCATACGCATGATCCTATCACGACCTCCTTCAAAATGTCTTTCATCTTCTAAGTCTTTTCATTCTTCCTAATCTTCCAAGTCTCCTTCCTCCAATGGGTCTTCACCTTCCTCTTCTCCACGATTTTGTTCCTCTTCTACTTCTCCCAAGAGTCTTACTCCTCATCTCAAGACATACCATGATGAGCAATATGATAGTCCTTGTGATACCTCTTCCACAGAGAGTGATACACCCATCTTTGAAGACTATGATGACTATGATGACAAACAATATAATGATACCTATGACACCTATGTTCTTAAGAGTCCTCCTCATCGTGTGCTCATGCTTACTGGAAATGGGTCGTCACATTGGATAGATCGTGATGGTGATCCATATGATTCTGATTTTGAAAGAGACTTTGATGATTTATGTGCACAATACCTAGATGATACATCTACTTCTATTGAGGAAGAAAAAGCTTACCGCGCTGATTATAAACATGCATACTACAAGGATCTCTCCTCTAAGAACTCTCATGCTGAAAATAAAGATTACACTCTCAAGCAAGATCATGTTAATGTTCAACCTTTGTCTTGTGGTGGTTCCCTTCCATCCCCTACTTCCTCCAATACCCATACATTTCCTAAAGCTTCCAAGCCTATCAAATCTTTCACAAGTCCTTCATCCACCAAAGGTCCTAATACTTTTCATGCGGTTTCCTATAGATATCCTCAAGGGCTACCTCTTAAAGAAACTCAAGCTAACCTTCACTTGGCTGCAAATACTTTCAATAATGCTAAACCTAAAGAGCCTAAGCCTTTATATGCTATAATTCCTACTTCAGCTAGTCCTCCACCATCTCTTCCAAAGTCTTCCATACAATCCCAACATGCTTCCTTGTCCTTAGAAGTGGCTCCATGTCAAGGGGACTCCAAAAATGATAAAAAAAAGAACATAAATAAAGATCAAGATCAAGAAACCTCCATGTCATCCAATCCTTTTCATGATGTCTCTTATCCGTTCCATGGTTCTTTTGATCCCATACGCCCTTTCTCATTCATCCCACCATGTCTTAAGTCTACTCCTAAGAAAAATCAAGCTACCACTTACACCATTGAGCCTATTGAAAATCAAAATAACTTTACTACACTTGCGCTTTCCAAAGATGATACTTCCATTGAGGTTATTAAAACTAATTTTTTTACTTCCAATATTAAGTCCATTGAAAATCAAGAAAAAAATTGTACTCTTGTGCTATCCAAAGCTCCTTGTCAAGATCAAAATCTTCCATCTTCTTGTTCTATCACTCCATGTTCGCTTCCACTTTCTACTCTTCCTAAGTCTTTTCAAGCTCTGAATAGTCCTATCAAAGAATTTGCTCCTATTCCAAATTTTCATGATACTATTGCAAATTTTAATGCTCACTCTAAAGATGTTGATGTCCTTGATTTTCATATAGATGTTGATGAACTTATTGATTATCCTTTTGTATCTTCCACGTCCATCCTTGGACCTCCTCCACCAATACTAAGAGCTTCACATCTTCCTTCCATCTTGGGCCCTTATGTCCCTTCACTTGCCCCTCCTAACTCTCCTAATTCATCATCCATCTTGGGTCCTTACGTCCCTCCATCTCCTATCTTTCCTCAAGATCAACATAGATGCATACCCTTGAATCCTTTTCATCCACCCACCTATCTAAACCAGTCATATCCTCCTTCTTCTTCCACAAGTCCCAAGTCTTTTGGAAGTAACTTGAATGTTCAATATAAGAAAAAGAAACAATACAAGAATCCATCAAAAAAAGAAGATCACCATGTCTCCTTTAATCGACATGGAGGCATGAATTCAAAAGAGATATCTAAGAAAAAAACTAGAAGACAAGTATGGGTTCCAAAATCCATCATTGAAGATATTCTCTCTAAATCATCAAAAAGAAATAAACATCCTATGGCTATATGGATTCCAAAGTCTCTCTTGAAAGAGTCTAATGTTGAGAAACAAGTGAAGTTGACATTCAAGCTTCTAAAGACTTCCACTTCATCTTCTTCCAAAAATATTCTTCCATTCTATGTGCCTAAAATGCAACCTCTACTATCCATTCGCCATATTCCTTCACGTATTCCTTCATTCACGTTTCCTCCATCCTCTCACCACCCTTCAAGGTGTGTGTTTATTTTGATCTTGCCTTCCTTTCCATCTACTCTTTCACAATCCTTCCATTCATTATCCTCCTACCTTCTATCATTTTTCCTCATTTGCCTATTCCTCCTATCTTCCAACCTCACTCACTTTACATAAAACCTTATCCTCCATTTTTCTCTTCTATCTCCCTTTCCCTATCAGCATCTTTGAGTGTATTATTTTAAATCTTTGGCATATCATGGTTTATCCTTTCAAGGAGCATTATCTAAAGAGCTTTCCTTCTTCTAAAAATAAAAATAAAAAATAAAAAAAATTGAAAATGTGCCTTGGTGGAAACCTAGAAACAGGCAACTTGGTAGCAAAAGTAAAGAGAAATAAATTCATCCTATGGTGAAAAGAACTCCCTTGTAGCGCCTTGGATAAGTACCATGATGAAAACCTGGCAATTGGCATCATGCATAGTTCTTCTACATATTTCATACATTTCATCTTCTCTCTTTGATCTTGACAATGTTGACCTATACATGAATATTTGGCTATCTTGTGAGCTATTTTACGATGATCTTGCTTTCATTCCATTCATGTTTAGCCTTCATGTCTATCTTCCTCCATTGATTTTCCCCTTTGTTATTGATCTGAAAAGAAAAATAAAGAAAGAGTGAAACACAGTGCTATGAAGCCTCTTAACATGTCTACTCCTTTGGACTACATCCTTTCATGCTCTTGCATTATGATTTTGTGACTTATCCTATGCTAGCCTTTCATTTCTTGTCTTTCATCTCTTCCACCAGATTTCCAATCCCTCTTGTTCTCCACCTTGCTAGACATTGGGACTGCACGATATGATCTTGCTTAGGAGTTTGCAATGGAGAAAGATTCAATCAAGTTTGCTAAGAACTATCAAAAGTGCCAAGTGCATGGCAACTTAATTCATGCTCCAGGGAGAGATCTAATTCTCTTCACTACTCAATGGCCTTTTCACCAATGGGCATTTGATCTTATAGGATCCATACATCCTCATTCTTCTAATGGGAATGCCCACATTATTACAGCTACATATTATTTCATGAAATAGGTAGAAGCAATCCCTTTAACACAAGCAACTGGAATGAAAATCTCTATGTTCATCTTGAACTACATCATATGTCGGTATGGTATTCCACATTATATAGTCATAGATAATGGTGGACAATTCAAGAACAAAGACTTAGATGATCTATGTGCCAAATTCAAGATTATACAACATTGGTCATCTATCTACTATCCCCAAGGGAATGGACAAGCAGAGGCTTCTAACAAGAATCTATTGAAAATATTGCATAGTACAGTTAATAAAACAGGAAGAGACTGACATCTCATGATCAATCCAGCTCTCTGGGCCTACAGAACAAGTATCAGAACACCTACTGGGGCTAGTCCATTCGCTTTAGTTTATGGGTCTGAAGTGGTACTGCCTATTGAGGTTGAAATCCCATCACTAAGAATCAGAATGCATGGTCTATTAATTGATGATGACTATAGAGTGTCTAGGTTGCAAGAACTTGAACTACTCGATGAGCACAGACAAGCAGCGTATGATCATCTTAGAGTATATCACAAGAGAATTTCTAGAGGCTACAAAAAGAAAGTCAGACACGGAGAATTTCAGGTTGGTGATCTAGTTTTGAGAGAGAATCCTAAAAATCAATCACATAGAGAACGCAAGCGAAAGTTTGAACCCAACTGGCTGGGTCCCTTTGTTATCACTACTACTTTTAGCTCTGGTTCCTATCAACTCTCAATGACTGAAGGAGAACAGCTCTGAGAACCAATCAACGTTCTCCATCTGAAGAAATTCTACACCTAAGGTGTTCAGTCTATGGTAAAATGTCTTGAAAAAATCTTAAAATTTTGAAAAAGTCCTGAAAAAATGAAAATCTTGGTGAAAACCTAGCAATAGGTGCCTTGATGATTCACAAAAAAATCAAAAAATATCAAAAGTACAAAAAAATTGGAAAAATGAAAAATACAAAAAAAAATGAGAAAAAGAAAAAGTGCCTTGTTGAAAACCTGGAAACAGGCACCTTGGTAGCAAAAATAGAATCTCTGCCAAGACGGTGAAAACTCGGCAAACGGGTGCCACTTGTTTCAAAATACTCCATCTATCAACGCAATCTTGGTCTTTCCTAGCTTTCAATCTTGCTTTAGTTTGTACATATTTCTTGGTTTGTTTATGCATTCCTATTTTCAATAAGTTGGTATGTACACCAATTGGCTCAAGCGTCTGTATCCTATCAAAGTTCAAACTTGGGGGCAATCAATGTCATATCCTATGGCCTCCAATGTATCTTAGAAGTGTCATATCCAGTCAGAGTCCTTTGAAGCTTCATCCGAGTTAGTCAGTTAGTTTCCTCTCCAGAAAAGATTTTGCATCTACAACAATGCAATCAAACATCAAAATTGAAAACAATATGTACTTCATGCTTTTATCTCCTTTTATGCTTACTGATTCACATTGAGATTTTTTCATATTGTGTCCTTTCGAGCTCTTCGATGATGTCCTTTATAGGATTTAGGGAGTGATGACTGGGGGCATAATCTTTTCTTTGTCTTCTTCTTGTATGTGAAAATCTAACAACTTTGGAAATTCTGGATTGAAATGGTGTCCATCTGTAAGAGCCTCTATCTTGAATTGGATGGCCATGCATACCTTGACCATTGATACCCGAAAAATTCAAAGAAGTTTGATCTAACTATTATCTTTTTGAGTGAGTTCTTTCTCCTACTGTGAAATGCGATCTTGCCCAAGGATGTGAATGATAAAGGGTCACTACGGGTAATTCACACTGGATTTAGAATGATCTCTTGACTATTTGATGTGTTTGCACGCAAGGCGTATTCAGGTCATCACGATGTTTATGTTCTGATGCTTATACAAATTGCTATATCAAAATGGACATGATATTCAGGTCATCCTGGCATTTGTGCCTTGGTGCTTATATCTAATCCGACATTCTGAAAACAAAATCAATATTCATATGTCCATGGTTGTCTCACCGGTGAGCGTTGTATTGATTCTTGCGCATAAAAATTGATATTCATATGTCTATAGTTTCATAACTAGTGAGTGTTGTATTGATTTATCCGGTTACCTAAAAAGTTCAATGATAATAACAAATCGACACATGATCAGTGACTAGGGCTTAGGTCCTAGGTTTGCATTTCATTCTTCATGTCATTTTACATTTTGCACTTTGTGTGATCTCACAAATTGCTTGAACACTTAAATGATTCTTCAAAAAAAAAAATGACAAAAAGATTTGAATCTCACATGAAGGTTCTTCCAACGAAACAGCAAGTAGAATCCTTTTTCAAGATCAAAATCGATATCTGAGATCGTTTATATTATTCACTACTTGCATAATCTACCTTCAACCATCACAAAAATCCAGAATTCAACTTAACCGATTATCTTACATCAAACTATCAAAATTTCAACTTGGTCAACTATGGTCAACTCATGGTTTAACCTAGTCAAACTTGGTCTCCAGGACCTCTAAACAATGCAGAACGCGTTCTAGAATGTGTACAACCACTTCTCAAATCAATTAGCATGCTTCTAAACCATTCACCACTGACTTTTCTTGTCAGATTTCAATTTTAATCCTGAAGGGGGCATGGTATTACACATCATTCAAAGTCTGTAACTCAAAATATGTAATCAAATCTTTCCTCATTAATCAAGACAACAACCATGTCTAGTTATTGATTCATCAAAAGACCTCATCGCTTGGGGAAAATCTATTATCACTTGGGGAATATCAGATTCATCGAGATCCATATCAATATGGTATCCTAAATCTATCTTGTAAACCATATCAGCTTTTCGTAACTATTGGTTCATTAGCATCATTTCCTTGTTTCTTCGTAACTGATGGGTTCAAGATGTGATACCAATATGATTCATCTTTGAGGACATTTAGGTCTGGAATCGGTCACTCACTTCTTCACAATCATAAGGTTCAAAATCAGGCGTTTTGACACTTTTTCGTAATCACCGGTTCATTGTTGATGTAGTTAACATTATCTCTAGTCATTCAAGACCTAAATCTTGAATCTTGAATCTTTAAATCTTTCAATCAATTTTTGTCTCAGAATCAGTTAATCTTTCAAATCAAATCAGTTTCATACATATATCAAACATAGACTATTCTTTGAACCACTACGCTTTGCATAGTGATTCAAAGAGGGGCAAAATGTAATACCCCAAAAATGGGCTATAGGTTCATTAATCTCCTACATCTTCAATTCAAATGAAATCGACATCAAAGTCCTAACCCAAAGGCACATCTGCACATTATCGAATTCTAATTGATTTTATCCTAAATTCTGCATCGGAGAATATTCCTAGCAATATCCCTACTTTATCCTAATTATCTTTAATTTAATTATTATTTGGCAATAAATTCTATTTATCCTAAAGTTTGATTGATTGAATATTCTAAATATTTAATTAATTAGATTTAATACTGCCACTTAATTATTTAATTGAATTTAATTATATTTATTCCTAAATTGTATTATTTAATTTTGACAATAAATCTAAAATCTCATGACTAATTGATTAAATTTTTATTTAATTAATTAAAGTCAGTTGTCAATTTTTAATAATATAGTTTTTGAATAAAGTTTGATTTAATAATTGATTAACCCATAAATCAATTATTTTAATTCAAAAAAATAGGTAAGTGGAAAATAAATCACTTTATTTATTAAATTAATTCATATTAAATCATGCACAATCACAAAAGTAGTCAACTTTAAAATAATTGCTAATTTCAATTTGTAAACTTTCTAAAACTCAACATCTGATGATGAGTTGAAAAAGAGAACTAAAGCTCTATTTTGAGATAAAAACTGCTTTTGCATGATTTTATGAATTAAATATTCTTAATTTCTTGTTAACTCAAAACTCAACCTGAGTTTATCAAGAGTGATTTATGGCTTTTCTCAATGCATCCTCAAGCCTTGGATTTCTATAAAAACAAGGCTCATCTCTTCACAAAGGTCTGCACATCTTTGATTTGGCTAATCAACACCTCGAAATTGCATTGTCACTTTGGCGAATTTGTGACTGAAGAATCAATCTTTTGCGAATCAAGGCTATTGTGATATTTTCATTTATTGTTTTGAGCATTCATAGTTTCATATCATAGATTTTTATATTCATTCATAGCATTTCTTAGATTAAATCTACATTCAAACTCAATTTCATACATTCTAGCTTAGATTCATACAGTTTATCATTCTTATTGCATAGGAAATACAAAAATATAGATTAAATCTGCATTCATATAGTTTTTCAATTCTTTGCATTCAAATCTTTCATTTAGGTGTTGCATTGTCATTGATCTCGATTCCAATCTGAGAACATCATACTCGCACCTACTAGAAGGCAGTAAATTGCCTGGTTAACATAGTTTCAATTACTTGCAGATTTTGATTTTTGCTAACCTCTAATATTTTACTGAAGTGTTGTGTCTACAGCTAGGTACAAAATTTACACACACACATACAACATCTAAAATAGAGGTGATTCAATTTTACTTCTATTCACAAGGATAACGAAGGAATTTTAAAATCAACACTTCTAAATTAAATGGAAGATGTTTGTTGATTAAGTTAATGATCGATGTTAATTTTAAAAAATGTGGTTGTGAAAGGCTAGATTTTACAAAATTATCTTATATACTAACTAGCTTATATTTATGTTCAAGTATCATGATTATATATTATTACTTTTTGTTATTGTGACAAATCTATAAGAAGTTAAAGAAATCTTAAAGCATCTTATACACTAAATGGTTTTTACTCATGCACAACCCACATGATTTCATATCAAACTTTTTGTTTTACTACTTAGTGTCTAGTAATTTCAATCATTTGTACAAAAATTTGATGATTCCAATTCTATTTTAAAGCAATTATGATTGATGTAAAACAAAACTACACACGGGTCATTAATAGAGTTGATATTTGAGCTTTCAATTAATATTTGAAAAATAGACATTTTTGTTAGGTAATGTTTTTGTATTTAATTCTAGAACATTTGTAAATCTAGCAATAATATTAAAATTTTGACATATTTTTTGTTATATTTTTCTAGAATAAGGTGTTGTATAACAATATAGTATATGAAGGTAAACATTATTAGATTCTCAGTATATGAGGTTAAGTCTTGTGAGCATGAGGTAAAACATGCATTTCAAAAGAAAGAAATGCATTAAAAATAAATTCAAATTTAAATTGTAAAGCATAAAAGATTTTTCCTTAGTAAGTAAAGAAGAGACCCATCACATCTGGTTCATATTCATAATAAAAACCACTACAATAATAGCCAAAGATCTGAAACTTTCTATTTCTATATTGATATAGTCTAATACAGTCTTCTATACTCCTGGCTGAAAACTCATATGCAACAATGTTCTCTCAGTTTTCCAGCCCTTCTAAATGATCTTGGGAATCCTTTTATAGAGAAAGGATTGCAACAAGCTTCAGATCATTTAGGAAAAGATGAAAAAGATCACACATCACAAAAGACAAGAAAAATAGAATCAATAAATGAGTTGTTACAAGATTTCAAAAGACAATTTCCAACTGGACAACAGGATCTCTGCAACAACTTCAAAACTATTATGCTCTTGACAAGTGGTGCCTTCGTCTTCACTACTCTTATGCACAAAATTTTGTTTGCAAAACTGTCAAGTGCTTCAATGTGCTAGAGAATTGCCACCTATTGTAACAGTAGTGGGGTGTTCTTGTTCACTTGATACATCTGAGATATACCTGCTTTTCCATGCTTTGAACAACTCATCATTTGGCCAAGGAAAGCTAACAATCTTAGCCTTCTATTTGTTCAGAACATCCCATTTTTTTCTTAGTTGTTCAACCTCCTTTCCCTCTCAATTTATTCCAAAAAACACACCAGACACTTTGAATTTTGGCTCCACTTAATTTTTCTAAGTCTTGTTGCTTTTGAAATTTCAAAAGGAGCGCTTTATGATATAAACTATGCTAGAAGTCTACATCAATTCTTGACAGCATGGATGCATGCTCTATAATTGCTTCATTATATTTTATAACTTTAACTTCAACAGGTGAAAATAGAGCATTTTGTATCATAAAATGAACTTCAAAATAGAGTTGTCGATCTAAACCATCTCAGCACATTGTGAGGCTCACAAAAAATCAAAAGGTCGACGACCTCCACATCACTCCTCATAGCTGCAAAATTGACCAATCAAAAGGCGGCATCTCAACTCCACATTACGCTCAGGCTCCACGTTTTTTCACTTTATCAAATTAGACACACATCACTCAGGCACGATCCCTTGATCAGTATCTTTCTTGCAATTTTTTATCACGAGATTACGCCTACTATATGATCAAAATTGATCTCTCCATACTTACCACCTTTCAACCTACCCTATGTGATGGCATCCTAGACACACATCACTCAGGTGCAATCCCTTGATCAATAATCAGTGAGAAACTCTTAATCACAAGATTGCACCTTATGTCCAATCAAGCTTGATTTGACTTCCCTTTATCTTCTTCTTTAGTCCCGTCTAGGTCCCACCATCATCTACATGTCACTCAGGTGCGATGACTTGAAGGGTAAATTTTGAACATCTTTTGATCACGGTATCGCACCCACCATTGGATCTAGATAGATTTTCTTGATATCTATCTTCTTCTTTAGTCTCGATGAGGTCCCGCCATCAGCTAAGTGTCACTCAAGCATGATGCCTTGAAGGGTAAATTCCACACATCTTTTTCTCATGGGATCATGCCCATCATTGGATCTAGATGGATTAGCTCGATATCTATCTTCTTCTTTAGCCCCGGCTAGGTCCCACCATCAGCTACGTGTCACTCAGGCGTGATGCTTTGAAGGATAAATTTTGCACATCTTTTGTTCATGAGATTGTACCCACCATTGGATCTGGATGGATATGAATTTCCTTTAAAATATGATAGAGACTTAGACTTAGGTAAGATTATTCATGGGTCCCGCTAAAAAACATAACTTAACAAGATTTTCCCCCTTTCATCGACAAATTAAGACACAAGTTTTAAAAATGAATTAAGTGACTCCCAAAAAGTAACGAAGAAATATAAAAACCAAAGGATACTTAGGTTTTAAAACAAGGAAAACACTTAGAGCTTGGATAAAATAAGACCTAGGGCTTCTTATGAACAAGATTTCAGACATGGCTTAAACAGACAAGATTTAAACCAGGAAAATATTGCAATCCTAACAGTGGCTCTAATTGGGGATGTATGTCTCTTTCAGGCATAATAAGATTCTAGGATCTCAGAGTTAAGAAGACCACCTACGGAAAGAAAACTGCCCTAAAAAATACAACAAAAACAAACACACCTAAAAACCTATTGTTCATGGATAATGAAGACTTTAGGAGAAGTAAAATTTTAGGAATTGTCCATGAACTGGCAATTCCAAAATGTTTTTGGTCAGATATTTAAGGATATAAGAATCAAAACCCCACTTACTATCAATGATATATGGTCCCAGCCAAATAGGATCAAATTTGTCATGTTTTCCTTTATCCTCTAGTCTGGCATTCCTCATGAAGACCATGTTAGGATTTGGTAATACTGAGAGGGGGGTGAATCAGTATTACAACACTTTAAATTAAAATTCAACCAATTGTAAATAAACCATAATAATGCTGAAATGAAAAGAACATAAATGCACAACACATAACTCATAACATCGTGATTTGTTTTCAAGGAAACCCTGGCCAAGGGAAAACCCCGGTGGGGATGGTAGCCACAACTATGCACTAAATATAGTATTCCTGTTAGGAGATCTAGCCCTATTAGGAGCTGATTATTACATATTACATTTCCTTGTTAGAGGAATACAAAGGACCCTGTTAGGGGTATATAAAAACCATGTTAAAGGTGGTGAGATTATAGCTCTTACAATCAGAATGTTGTCACAAAAGTGTTTTCAAAAGGTGAACTATACAAGTATCTTCTATGCTTTGATAGTTCTAGTCAAAGCTCTGTCAATGTCAGATCTTGTATCTTCTATTCACATCCATCACATCATCATCACTTTCATACTTATCACTTCCACAAAATACTCTATACTTATACTAATTATGCCATCCAATCGACTTCAAAAAGATAATACAAAACATAATAAATACTTATGTAAATGATAAACATAGAGTCGACGATCTTATATTACCAAAGTGTCGACAATATACTACTTCCATCTGACTTAACACGTTACCATACCAACTAATCTTCCCTCAAACATCACAACTGTTCATCTGCCCTATCTACTGATTCTATGTCTTCGCATATCTTCATATCACTGTATCTTACTGATCTCATCATTAAAACATGTGCAACCTTAACTCAAGCTTATACATGTCCCAAAATGTCTTCCTTTAACTTCGCAAGCCATAATACATCATATATTATCTTCGCTGACCAAAACTGTACCACATTATACTGTTATTCTGACTCTGTACTTAGTCATTTTTATGACTGAGTCTCCAATTTCAAAACTCTCTACATGCGATCACTCCAACATAAGTGTTTCCATAAATGACAGCCCTTAAGTGATTCCTAGTGCTCCCAAAACATCACTTGCCAATAGACCAAATCATCTATCTTAAAACTCCTTACAGTGGTTCTTTTGCATATAAACTCTTACATTGGAGTTATAATATAACATTTCTATCATGTGCCTCTCCTTGAATCATCCAACTAGATCAAGTCATCCATTTTGATTCTCATTTCATCATGCAAGTCATCATCATAAATCTGGACAAACTTGTACATTTGCAGCAAATTATTTTGTGACAACCTAGTATGTATACCATATACCAAATCAAAGGGTTCACAACCAATTGCCTTTTTTACTGTTACTTTATCAACCCATAGTGCTTGCTACAATTTTGAATCCCAAGCCCTTTTATTCTTATCTAACACTCTTTTCAAAAAATTTATCAGGCTTTTATTACTAGATTCCTATGGGTGGTATGGGGATGAATAAGAAATTTGGATCCCATATGATTGGCAGAAGTCATTAAATTCTTCAGATCTAAAACACATTGCATTATCGACCACTATAGTTGTTGGAAATGTTAGAGTAATAAAGTGTTTTCGTATTAATTGAATCATATTGATTTAATTATTAAGTCACTTTACCTCTTTCTACTTAAGCTAAACTTTAGGCATATAATAATTAATTTCTTTATTACTTATTATTATGCAACCTAAGGTTTTCCCTTTTTAGGGTTTCAGATCTCCTTTTATAAGGATTGATCTCTTTTGTAATCTAAATTCTGAACATTCATTTTTATTGATTTGCAACTTTTGTTTTTGCACATTAAGGATTTGTCCTCTCTCATGCATCCATACATTCAGGTCTCCATAGTTTTTTGCTTCTCTCTCTTTTTATGACAGGTGTTTGCTTGCAAGTGTTCTTGGGAGCTATGGGTTGTTTTATCATCAACTCCAATATGCTATCAGAGCTTTAGATCTATTTTCCCCTGTCCTCTTTCTGAGAGATTTAGTTGTGTTCGTCAGATTTGCATTTTCAAAATGTTTTTTTATCAAATCTGGGGGACCTATTTTTTGGTTATCTTGGATTCAAATGGACCTCATGGTTGCATTTAGAGCATCCAAGAACCCCTAGATCCATATAAAATTTGTCTAATTTGGACAAAGTTGGAATCTATGGCAAAAAGAATTTGCAACTAGCCTCGGCACAGATCCCGAGGCAATCACTATTTTTTGGAGCCTTTCTGGCACAAAAAGACTTCACAGTTGTGTCTAGAGCATCTGAGAAACCTAAGATCCATATAAAACTTGTCAATTTTGGACAAGTTGGCCTTAGATGCAAAAAAAAATTATGTACCAGGTCGTACGGCCTGGGCATGTAAATCGAGGCTAATGCATGTGATTTCAAAATAAATAAATAAATAAATAAAATTTTTGGGTCATGCGGTCACCCGGGCACCATCGAGTGGTGGGTGGGCTATGGTGACCCCACGGTTACTATCGGCCAGGACCACCAATCATCCTAAACCACCAGTGGTTAGCTTGGAAAATCCACCCATGCAGCCCCCTCAACTCCAGCACAGGGTCACATGGTCAGCCCTAGCCGCCAGAGCTTCAGCCCCCTGGTCACCCACATGACCAGGGGCTATTTGTTTAGCCCCAAGAGGATTTCAACTGTGATGATCATTTGGCCATCAAATTTAGCCTCGTGGAATGTTGATGTCAGCACTACATCAGCATCATTTCAAAAACTTTTTTGGGCCCTCCACAACACCTATTGGTTTTTTGCTCAACTTGAGCATACGGTATCATTTTTTGAAAAATAAGATATCGTTGGAAAGCTTGTTCAAAGATGGATCTTTCTGGTGTTTCATAATTTGAATTTATTTTTTTCATTTTTCACACCAGGGGTTCAAAGACACTGCTTCTTTTCTGACTTCCATCTGGTGCTGCTTGTGGTTTTTTCCTCATAACTTGAACATACGGTGTCAAAATCAGGAAAAAAAGATATCATCAAAAATCTAGAGGTTTGAATTTATTATTTTGCTTTTTTGGTGGTGTTTTTAACTATCAAAGTGAGATGTTTATTTTTGCACTCCAGGAGCTCTATCTTGTGCATCCAGACTCCATTTTCGGAAAATGATATATCATTGGAAATTTTGTGCTGAGAGATTTCCATTTATATGATTCATTTTTACATATTATGCTCCAGGTACATTTTATTCATATTTTTGCATTTTTGCAATCTGGTGGATATCTTGGATGTTTCAGGTCCTGGGATCTTTTCCTTTTGAGGGATGGCTCATCTTAGCTTGTTCTTTTGTTTCAGCAGCCTTTGCTCTTATTTGACCAGTGTATACTTCACTTTTTTAGTATTCTTTTATGCACACACACTGAGATAAAGTGCCAATCTATTGCATGTATAGGATTTTGCACATGTTTGTCCTCTATGTACTCACACTCCATTATAAAGTGTCAGCGGGGTTTGATGTTTGCCTTTATTTTCCATCTACTTTTTTCATGTGAGCGTTCCTCCAATGACATTAGCCTCGGGTTTCTCTATATGCATTTGTACTCTTTCTGCAGTTCATATTGGACGATATTTTTAGTGTACCTATCATTACTCCCTTGTCAGCATTATGGGGGGGTTTCTACTATTGGTTCTAATGCTTCCTTGGTTTGATAGTGTGAGCTATGTATCCAGTATTTGATTCTATGTACTAGGCGGATGTTGGGGCTGGCTACCTATGCATTCCAGTGAGATGGATCATTTACCATATGGACACTCTTCCTTTCCTATTTTTGGATGCACTCTTCTAGCTTTGATTGATCAGCTCTTCGGACTTTTGGTACTTTTGTCATCTATATTTTCAAGTTTAGGTGTTTGCCTTTGTTTGCCTCCTAATTCGAGTAGTTTCATTTGAGGGCACTCGTGCAGATTATAGTCTTCAAGCTACCTGGTCATATTTTAGTGGAGGTTCTTCAGATCATCAGCTACTTCTTGACAGATTTTGTAGCTTCTTGCTTCAGTGATGTTGTACATGTTCATTTTTGTTCCTATTTTCTGGAACATTCCTAATTTTAGAGGCTTCTTCAGTCCTTCAGACTATTCTTTGTCTCTTTTTGGAGTAGAGTTTTTCCCATGTGGTTTTCTCTATTTCTCTGCTTTATAGAGACTCTATTTTGTACTTGGGTACCTGGTCAAACCTTTTGTTGCTGAGACCCATTTTCTTTCAGTAGTTCTTTCTAGGTTTTTAGCTTCTCCCAAAGTTCATCTTAAAGGGGGTGTTAGAGTAATAAAGTGCTTGCTTATTAATTGAATCATATTGATTTAATTATTAAGTCACTTATTACCTCTTTCTACTTAAGCTAAACTTTAGGCATATAATAATTAATTGATTTATTAATTATTATTATGCAACCTAGGGTTTTCCCTTTTTAGGGTTTCAGATCTCCTTTTATAAGGATTGATCTCTTTTGTAATCTAAATTTTGAACATTCATTTTTATTGATTTGCAACTTTTGTTTTTGCACATCAAGGATTTCTCCTCTCTCGTGGATCCATACGTTCAGGTCTCCATAGCTGTTTGCTTCTCTCTCTTTCTGTGATAGGTGTTTTCGTGCAGGTGTTCTTGGGAGCTATGGGCTTTGTTATCATAAAATCCAATAGGAAAACCAAACCTTGTGAGAATGTTTTGTAATAAAAATTCAGTCACAACCTTAGTGGTGGCTCTCTTAATGGGGATAGCTTCAACCCACTTTGTAAAATAATCAATTTCCACTAGAATCCATGAATGATCTCCACTAGATTTTTTATGAATTTCTCCAATGAAATCCATACCCCACTTCTGAAAAATGCTTCAACAGTCACAGGATTTAAAGGCAGATTTTCATCAAACCTCAACTTACCTACAAATCTCTAGCAAGCATCACACTTCTTGACAAAATTGTGAGCATCCTTAAAAATAGTAGGTCACCAAAAACCAGACCTCAAAATCTTATATGCAATGGTTTTAGCCATGTAATGACCACCACACATACCATTGTGCATTTCTTCTAATAAATCCATGGATTTGTCATGGTTTACACATTTGAGAAAAACTCCTTCATTGTTCCTCCACCATAGCTCACCTTTCAAAATAGCATACTTAATAGCAAGCAACTTTATTGTTCTCTTTTTACTATCATCCATTTTAGGAGGAAAAGTCATTTTTTGCAAGTATCCAATAACATCTTCATACCATTCACAACAATCCAGATCACAAATGTAAGGCCTTTGCTCCTCTTCAAGCATTTTTACATGATTTTTATCTAATTTTCTCTGAGCCACAAGTTTCTCCAACCTTAGGCCTCTAACCACCTTTTTGATCTAAATATCTATGTTGAATTCTTTAATTATGTTTATCCACCTACATCTTCTTCCTGAAACTTCTTGTTATACTAAAATATCCTTCACAACATCAATAGGCACATAAGCCACTATGGTCTCTCCCACCAAGTAACATCTGAAATCCTTGACAGCCTTGACCAAAGCATATGCTTTCTTCTCATTAATATTATATTTTAATTTTTTTACCTATAAGGACTTGCTAAAGAAGGAGATAGATTGCTCAAAACCCTATGAATTCTTTTGTAACAAAACTGCAGCACTAGTATGGTATGAAGAAAAGGAAAAAAAATTGCATGGGCTTACCATAGTCAGGTGTCCTCAATATAGGGGAATCTTTGATAGCTTACTTAATATCTTAGAAATACTTGGATGCTGCTTCACTCCATTCTACTTTAGCTCCCTTATTTAACATTTTAGAGATAGGAATACTAGTTTCAGCAAAATTTGTAATGAACCTTCTTAAAAAATTTACCTTCCCAAAGAAAGACTGAATTCATTTGACATCCTTATGTTGAGGCACTTTGTCAATAGCAGAAACCCTTTCAAGATCAATCCTAACTATATCCTTTGACACAATATTCCCTAAAAGCTTGCCTTCTATGACCCCTAAGGCACATTTCTTTGGGTTAAGGGAAACTCCATAATCCATAGCTCTTACAAAAATCTTTTCAAGATGACCACAATGATGATCTTCCTTTGATGAATAAGTTGTAAGTTCATCATGATAGATCACTAAAAATTTATTTATGAAATCTCCAAACACCACATCCATGGCTCCTTGAAAAGTTGCCCCAACATTTGTCAAGTTGAAAGACATTTTTTCATATACATAGGTACTCCATGGTGTGGTGAATGCAGTTTTGAACTGCTCAGATTCCTTGACTATAACCTGATTATATACTAAAAACCCATCCATCATTGACATAAATTTAGATCCAGTAACTCTCTATAGCATGGCTTCCATGTTTATCAAACCATAGTTGTCTTTTAATGAATTAATATTTAAATTTCTAAAGTCTACACAGAGTCTAATATTGACGCAGTGCAAAAGGAGAACCCAAGAATGGATAGTCCAAACCTTACATTCACAACAACAACATAGCAGAAACAAAACAAAGAAAATTCTCAAATAGCATGATACTAATTTCATTCAACATGCTTGGTTATAAGGCCTTCTAGGTTACGACCAAATACAAGAAATTACAACAGTAATTCTTCAAGACCTCGCAAGATCTAACTCCAAGCTAGCCAGATATATAATAATAGGCTAAAGAAAACTAGCAGAAACCCCAAGAAGAATCTAAACTTGTGCTTGCAAGAAACCAAGAAACCTTATTTTCTTCTAAGCCCACACTTAGCTACTAGCTCTTCTCAATATCATTTCTCTTTGCTACTCCATGTTGAATGATCTCCCTACAAACCTACCCCAAACCTTCCTTAAATACACTTCTTCAGCCACAAGTCAACTAGAAGAAATAAATAACTCCTAATCCCAAGTCAGCTCCTAAAACAAACAAATATTAAATGCAATACAAGTCGGCTCTCAAATATCTTTACAAAATTAATTCTCCATGTCAGCCTCTAGATCTACCTAGGAGAATGTAATACATACTACCCAAATTAAATACATCAATTTAGCCCATCAAATCCACAAGAACTCCAGTCGGTAAGCTAAACTACCGAGCATCAGCAAAACAACCAAGCACAGGTTCTATCAAGCACCAAAAGTTTGTCAAGTTCCCTCAGCAATCGAGTAACACTTCAACAATTGAGCCCCTCGGTCAACACTACAACCGAGTAAAAAAACACTCCAACATGCAGGATTGCTAACTTCCCCAGGATGCTCTTGCATCAAATATCTCCATTCTTTTTTCTTACTAGGACCAAGTTAGACACCCATTTTGAATGTATGATGGGTTTTATAATTCAAGCATCCCTCATTTTTTTTAATTCTTCTTACATCTTTGGTGCCAATGTGGGATTTACAAGTCTTAATTTCTGTCTAAAAGGTTTTGTGTCTTCCTTCAAAGGAATCTCATGCTAAAAGAGATCTTCTCTATAGGCCTTTAAATCATCATAAGACATTGCAAAAACATGTCTATACTTTCTGAGAAGATCAATCAATGGCTTTCTAATTTTAGGAGACAACTTCCTCCCAATATATACATTTTTAGGAGCTTCAGATGCTCCTAAGTTTACTTCTTCCAAATCCTCTGGTTTATTTATAATCTTTGCAGAAATAGACTTATCCTTATTGTCAAAGGCACTCTCGAGAATAACCAATCCCCTTGGAACTCTTTTTTATTTCAGTTGTAACACTTCCATACCAAAAATAGTATCCTTATCATCAAAGGTTTCCACATAACCACTAAAATCCATCTCTTTATTTCCAAAGTTTTCTTCACAATGCAAAAACCTCAGAATATCCAAATCATCTTCAAAACCCTGCCAACTCTCAACATTATCTGGTATAGAAGGCCTGGATTCAACCTCTATCTTAGAGATTCCTACAAATGTGATATCTTCTAGTCTCAAATAAATTTTAGCTAGTAAATATTCCATTATATTTTGGCCTCTATCCATCCAGTCAATACCAAATGCATCAATATTTTCTAATTCATCCCAAACAACATTTCTATATTGCTTCATTCTTTTGTTCTTTGAATCATATTTGGATCTAACTTGAGATATCACTAGTTCAGATTTTCCAATAACTTTGAGTTCTCTTATTCCATGTCTTGAGGCCAACCTCAATCCAATCAATAGAGACTCAAACTCTGCACTGTTATGTTTACATGTGAACATTAAAGTGAAAGACAACTTGAAAGTCTTACCACTAGGAGCTATCAACAAAACTCTTGCACCAACTCCTTCCTTAGAGCTTGCACCATCAAAATACATGGTCCATAAGCCATTTTGGTCTATCATATTATCCTTACCCTCAAATAAAAGCATAGGTTTAGCTTTTCCTTTAACCTTTCTATCTTGTACTTGAAAAGAATCAATGTAAATGTCAAGGAAACAATTCATATTATCATTTTCAATTTCCTCAATCATGTGGGGTGAGGTTCTAGTTTCCCAGAACACTTTGGCATTCTAGCCAGCAATATTTAAAGTTTCAAAGGATAAATCACATCGAATACTACCTCCCATTGTAGCACTCCATTTTCTTGATAATAGCATTCCATATTGGGGAGGACTATCAACAACCAAGACACTCATTGTTAGCATTTTGTCAAGGTAAGCAGCCAACCTATAACATAGAGCTTTGATAGTACCAATGACAGGTACTTCTCTAGAATCCATTGTCTGACATCTTCCATGAGGAGTATCAACTTGCAATCTCATTGACTTCATTACCTTTGTAGGCATAACAGTATTAGATGCTCCAGAATCAATCATGCAATTTCTTAGCATCTTGCAATTTATAGCTAAAGTCAAGAAAAAAGGATCTACATCTCCCAAAGAAGGATTTAAAACATTAGTATTCAAATAAATCTGAGGGATTTTTGAAACAATTTCTTCTGATTCATTTCCCTTGTTTTCATATTTGTCCTCTACACTCTCCATTTTCTTACTATCTTATGATTTTTGAATTTTTGTAGAAAATACACCATTTACCCATGTCAGGGCCTTTTCCCTATGTTCCCCAATCCTCATCATCTCCAATAATGGGACCTTGACGGTAATTTTTGATAACAACTGCCCCATATCAACAGGGGTGTACTTTACATCAGAGAAATCTTGGTTCACAGTTTCAACATTTCCATCTTCAACCTGAGTGGCCAAATTCAGCTCACTTTTATTTTGTTTCTTATTGTCTCCTTAGGGAGGGGGGACATTTGTTTCTTGTGTCTTTACTTTTACCTTATATACAATATTTGGACCATTTGGCTTATTTCTCTTCTTTACCCTGATCTTATTGACACCTTCAACAAGTTTACCTTTCTCTTGTGTCTGCTTAATGTTTGTTTTGGTTTCCTTAATAAAAATACTAGTTGGTTTACCATCTGCATTATCAACTATCATGTTTCTTAAAACATAGTTACTCCTTGCTTGAGTTACCATATCAGCAATAATTTTTTCTATTTCTTCATCATAGGTTCTTCTTAGCATAATGGGTTCTTCACCCTTTTCTACATTACATCTTACATCATCAATTTCTTCCTCTTCATCATCATAAAAAACTTGTTGATGGTATACCTTTTTCCTTCTTTGTGAGCCAGATACATCTTGGTTCTCATCCTCATCAATATAATCTACTTCATCACACAAATGTGAAGAAGTCATAGAAAAACCACTATCATATGTATCATCTTCTTCATCCCCGTGTCCCTCATTTGCAGATACACTCAAAGTAACAGCACAATAATTAGGATTATGTGGGGATTGATAAGCTATGCACCATGGAACATCATCCCACATATTAATAGATTTATTTTGTAAAAGATTGAGGGTTTTATCATCAGATTTATCTTTCTTAACTGGAGGAGTAGGCTTCCCATCCTTCCATTGGGTATTGTAAGGGTAATTTTGCAGCCTTGGCTACCTATTAAGATTGCTAAAGGAAGGTTTATCATTATTGACAGCCCTGTTGCTCCTATTTTATCCAGGCTTCAAATATTTTAAAGCATTTAAGATCTACTTCAAATTTTCCTCCTCTTTGGGTTTCACATTGGAGGGCTTATTTGATTCTTTCTTATTAAACTAAGAAGGCTTCCAATATTCCCTTCTACCCAATTTCCCTAATACTCTTCTATTATTCTCAATGTTAACAGCTAATCTATAAGCTTCCCTAATGGTTCTAGGATTTTTATCCCTGAGAAGATATCCCATCTTGGCATCAAAAGCATTCAAATAAGTTGCAAGACATACCTTCTCATCCAACCTCATTACTTGAAAAATCTTGTGCATGGCCTTTTCGAACCTTACATTGAATTCAATCACTTCCTCTTTCTATTTTTTATTGATGTTGTTGAATTCATTTAGCATGAATCCTTCATTGGTCTTGTCACCATACTAATCCTTGAAACAATTTATGAATTCATCCCAAGATCCCACACAATCATGTGGTAGCCCTCTAAACCAATCAATGGTATCCTCAGTTAGTAATTGGACAAATAGCTTCATATTCACATCTTCAAGTTCAATTTCATAGTCATATATCATGTTAATAAACTTCTTTAAATGTTCTTTACATGTGATGACATTATTTCCAGCAAATTTAGGAAGTTTATATCTAATTTCATGTGGAATTGCATTAGGATAACCAGGAATACCAAGAAAAAGGAGTTGCATATACCTTTCTACTTGAACTGGTCTCCTTTGGAATGATCCATCATTTTGGGAAGTAGATGCTTTGGCATTTGATGTAGTAGTAATGTTAGCTCCAGCTAGTAGTGGAATAATGATTGTTTTTTTAGAAAATTTTCCATAATTCCCACCAGGTGTTGAGGAAGAAGAAGTAGCATTAGAAGGCCCTAAGGACTGCTCGATAAAATCAATCTTCTTCTTCATCTCTAGAGAAGTAGCCTCCAATTCTACCTTCTCAAGTTCCTTGGCTAATATTTCCTTTTCCCTCTTAGCCATCTCAAGATCAGTATCTAGTTTAGACATCTAATCTATTGGAACCGTATCATTTACAGGTTCATTTATTGAAATTCATGTTGCCTTCTTCTTTCCTTTATCCTTAGGTTTTTATTGTCAAAAACCTGACCGATGATAGGTTCTTCTTTAGTTTTCTTATGTGTTGCAACATAATTTATTGCTTCCAAGCTCAGCAATTTCCTTCTCAACTGATCAAAGTCTTATCTCATCCTCTTTTTCTTTTTCCTTTTGTTGTCTGGTGGTAATTTTCTCCTAGACTCTTCTCTCCAATTCATAAGTTTCTTCAAATATATCTTTAGAATCTGGGAGATTAGTTTTAGATTTTGAAGTGTTAACATGAAATCTATCTTTCTTGTCTCTTGGAACATGACGGCTCTCTGGGGGTGAAGATCTTGGGGAAGGAAGTGCATTCCTATCCTCTCCACCTCTACATTTACTTCTTAACCTCCTATTTTATCCCTGAGATTCATTTTGGATTACCTTCTTAGTATGATATGATCCCTCCTCTCCTTTGGAATGAGGAGAATAGTAATCATCATACACACCCAATCCTAGGTCCACACCCTCTTCATACTCAAATGAATTTCCTTCCTGGATGGGTTGGATTGGCCGATCTTCTTCCCTAGTATTCTTCTTTTGTCTCCCATTATGAGATACATTCTTATCATTCTTTTCCTTTCTTGGCTAACCAATTCTAGAGGTACTTGGAAGCTCACCTTCCAATTTATCTTTAGGATCACCCCTCCTCTAGGATCTGGTATTTCTATGACTCATACTGAGAAAGTGCATATATAAAATAATGTTTATTGCTCAGCATTGCTGGAGAAATTTCTTTGAGTCACAACCCAATACAAGTTGGGAAATATAACACTGGTTCTCAGTAATATGAATATTGTGATAAGGAATTTTTAGGACAAAAGGATAACCATAGGGAAACTAAGAAAATATTGGTAATCTTTAATGATGAAACAAATCTACGGGATGGAAAAGTGTAAATATGTGCTTTCAATGGTCAACTTACTAGTTTATACAAATAAGATGGCCAGGAGTCTAGCTCTACTTGGAACCTACATTATTTAACACAATTTATTGATATTCCCCAGTAGAGTCACCATTTTGTTGGTTCTTAAAAATGGACTTTATGCTTTTAAAGCTACCAATATACCTATAGATAGATTTTTAGGAGTGGTTAATTCAAAATATAGGTAAAATGTGAGGCAAATGGACTAACTATAGGGACAAGATTGCCCTCTACACTTTTGGTACTGTAAGACCAAGGTGGGTACACCTAATCTAGTTCAACATACAACATTTTACAATTTTCTCTCAATTTTAACAGCAAAAAAATGATAAGAAAATACTATATGATAACCAATCATTCAATGATTCTCCATTATCATAAAGAACATACAACCTGACAACCACAATGCTTAAATAATTTTCAATGGATTTATGTTAAGATTGTAGAATGTAGCCAAACCCTACCAAACATATATCATTGTAGAAAATACTTGTTCCTAACCAGTGCCTTATCCATTGGGAAATATCTCTAATGCAAAAGCAAAATACAGAAACCAACTTATGTCAATGATTCATGACCTAAAATACCACCATATTTTGAAAATATTGATCCATTCAATCCAAACTCATACTTCTTATGAAAATCCTTGTGCAAACTAGATGAATTTATCTTCTATCCAGAGCAATTTAATTTGATCCCAGATCAAAACTAAGGAAAAGAAACATACACACAAATAAACTCTATACAACGAATCAGAAAATTCATAACTCAAGAAATAAACACATAGGAGAGACTTCAATCTGGAATCTTTGTATATATATATATATATATATGTTGAGTCATGTTTCTTGTATACACCTTCCTTCAAAATATAAACCACTGCAATAATAGCCAAAGATCTAAAACTTTCTATTTCTATACGGATATAGTCTAATACACTTTGCTATACTCCTGGCTAAAAACTCATATGCAACAATGCTCTCTCAGTTTTCCTGCCCTTCTAAATAATATTAGGAATCCTTTTATAGAAAAAGGATTGCAACAACCTTCGGATCATTTAGGAAAAGATAAAAAAGATGACACATCACAAAAGACAAGAAAAATAGAATCAATGACTGAGTTATTACAAGATTTCAAAAGACAATTTCTAACTAGACCACAAGGTCTCTGCAACAACTTCAAAACTATTTTGCTCTTGACAAGTGGTGCCTTCATCTTCACTGCTCTTGTGCATAAAATTTTGTTTGTAAAACCATTGACTACTTCAAAGTGCTCGAGAACTGCCACTTGTTGTAACAATAGTGGGGTGTTCTTATTCACTTGATACATCTAAGATATGCCTTCTTTTCCATGCTTTGAACACCTCATAATTTGGCCAAGGAAAGATAACAAATCTTAGCCTTATGTTTGTTCAGAACATCCCATTTTGTCCTCAACTGTTCAACCTCCTTTCCTGCTCAATTTATGCTAGAAAATGCACCAGACACTTTGAATTTTAGCTTCGATTAATATTTCTAAGTCTCGTTGCTTTTGAAATTTCAAAAGAAGCGCTTTATGATATAAACTATACCATAATTTTGCATCAATTCTTGATAGCTTGGCCACATGCTCTGCAATTGCTTCATCATATTTTATAACTACAACTTCAATGAGTAAAAATAGACCATTTCGTATCATAAAATAAACTTAAAAATAGAGTTGTCGATCTAAACCATCTTAGCACATCATGCGGTTCACAAAAAATCAAAAGGCCGACGACCTCCACATCACTCCTCATGGCTATGAAATTGACCAATTAGAAGGTGGAATCTCAACTCCACATGGTTCTTAGGCCCCACCTTTATTCACTTTATCAAATTGGACGCGCGTCACTCAGGCACAATCCCTTGATCAGTATCTTTCTTACAGTTTTTGATCATGGGATTACACCTACCATCCGATCAAAACTGATCTCTCCATACTTTACCACCTTTCAGCCCATACTATTTGATGTCATCCTAGACACGCGTCACTCAGGTGTGGTCCCTTGATTAGTAATCAGTGAGAAACTCTTAATCATGGGATTGCGCCCACTGTATGATCAAGGTTGATTTGACTTCCCTTTATCTTCTTCTTTAGTCCTAGCCAAGTCCCACCATCAACTACGTGTCACTCAGAAACAATGCCTTGAAGGGTAAATTTTTCACATCTTTTAATCACGGGATCATTCCCATCATTGGATCTAGATGGATCTACTCAATATCTATCTTCTTCTTTAGTCCCAACTAGGTCCCACCATCAGCTACATTTCACTCAATTGCGATGCCTTGAAGGGTAAATTTTGTACATCTTTTGATCACGGGATCACTCCCACCATTGGATCTAGACAAATATGCTCAATATCTATCTTCTTCTTTAGTCCCAGCCAGGTACCACCATCATCTACATGTCACTTAGGTGCAGTGCCTTAAAGGATAAATTTTGCACATCTTTTGATCATGGGATCGCGCCCACCGTTGGATCTAGATAGATCTGAATTTCCTTTAAAACATGACGAAGACTTAGACTTAGGAAAGATTATTCACGGGTCCCACTAGGAAACATAACTTAACAAGATTTGGCCCCTTTCATCGACAACTTAATACACATGTTTTAAAAATGACTTAAGTGACTCCCAAAAAGTAACGAAGAAATATAAAAACCAAGGGATACTTAGGTTTTAAGGAAAACACTTAAGGCTTGGATAAAATAAAACCTAGGGCTTCCTATGAACAAAATCATAAAAGAGGTCATCCCATGGGGTCCACAAGTTCTAAGAATCTGAGGGAAAATGCAGTGTTCACTGTGAAATCCAACCATGGGCAATTGAAGGGTGGATGGCCCCCTTTTTTTTGTGTGTGTAAATAAATATAGGAGTTGGAGTAGCTAGAAAATATTTAGTATATCTTTTTGGCAAATCAATGGTGCTCTAGGTTGCAACAAATACCAAAAAAATTTTTGTCTAGCCTATGATGGTTTTGGACACATGACTTCATAATGTAAGGGTATGTGCAGGATCATGGTGTACCAAACTAGGCACATAAGTGGCAATGAAAATTCAAAAAGTTAGGGTTCGTGAAGTTGACGTAAAAATTTGAACAAGTTATCAATCTTATATCAGAAATAGGTAAGAAGAGAATCTATAGAAAATTGAATGTAGTTTCTAAGATACTAGCCCTTTTTTCAAAAAAAAATTCTATATGGTTAAAATTTAAAACTTCAATGCAGTAGTATGAAAATTTTAGGAAAAAGATAAGAAGTATGTGTAGGTCTAACTACCTTAAACACAATCAAATGATAATTATTTTTAACAATATTCTAGATATAAGTAGTAGACTCATGTCCGGATGTGAGGCATATTTTTTTGTAATTTTTTCGATGTAAATAATTAATTATGATTTTTTCTGCTAAAACTTTTCCAAAATGTAAAAATTATCGTGTCTGGCCACCTTAACTTAGTCTAAAATTCATCAAACTGATTTTTTTTTCTTATAGTAGGAGAAGCATAGAATGTGACGCATGTTTCGGATTTCAAAAATTTTATACTATTAAAAAGTTATAGATATTTTTCAATCATTTTATCAGTAAGGACTTTAGAGCTAACTCAATTAGAAAATAAATAATAATTAATTATCGAACTCAAAATTGGACAACAATTATATTGATGGAAAGCTGAGAATCTCCTTAAGAAACCCTTTTTACATCAAATTTGGGTGAAAAAAAAAATTCAGCCACATGGTCGAAGTCTAGAGATCAAAGGAAGTATGGAAAACACATTTTTGGGGTTGACCATCTAGGTTTGGTGTCCACAAGGCAAATCTCGAAGCAAATATTTGGGTGTGTTAGAGCTAACGTGTATCTAAAAGGTATTGGGTATGTGATAGGTATCAAATACCCAATATAAATTAGAGACACGATATAGTTGAATAAATAAATAAATAAAAACATATATGGCATAACTATATAATAAATTATAATATTATACTATATATAACTAAGCTATATTATATTATATTATATTATATTATATTATATTATATTATATTATATTGAATATGTTATATATATATATATATATATATATATATATATATATATATATATATAATTTAATAAATTATGATAATGTATATTATATAACATATAAAAAAATTATTTAAGTTTTTGACATTGGTTATTTATCCCACATCTCTCTCTCTCTAGGACCCCTTAAGACCCCTAGGATGTATTCTTAGGGGTCCTAGAGGGTCATAAGGGGTCATAAGGGGTTATAAGGGGTCATAAGAGTCCTAGGACCCCTTATGACTCCTAAGATGTATTCTTAGGGGTCCTAAGGGGTCATATGGGGTCCTAATGTGTCTAGGAAACCATATGACACCTTAGGACCCCTAAGATGTATTCTTGGGGGTTCTAAAGGTTCCTAAGGGTTTATAACGGGTCTTAGGACACAGTAATGTCTTCTAGGACCCCTTATGACCCCTAAAATGTATTCTTATGGGTCCTAAGGGGCCATAAGGGGTCCTAGGACACATTAATGTCCCCTAGGAGCCATTAGGACCCCTAATATGTATTATTATGGGTCCTAGGGGGTCATAAGGCGTCCTAGGACATATTAATGTGTCCTAGGACCCCCTATGACCCATTAGTACCTCTAAGAATACACCTTAGGGTTCTATGGGGTCCTAGGATAATTAATGTGTCCTAGGACCCCATATGACCCCTTAGGACATTAATCTCTCTCTCTCTCTCTCTCTCTCTCTCTCTCTCCTATTGGAGATTTCATGCATATATGTGTTGGCATTAATGTTTTTTCATTGATGTCAACATATTTCTTTATTCTAGAAAGTTTCTTCGTTTGTTCAATTAAATTTTTGGTTCAATATGTACAATGTACTTGATATCAATTGTTGTGAAGTTGGAGATGTGTTGAGGAATGTCTATGATTGATCTTGTTCAAGTTGCAGAGGTTCATTGTATCATTTGCAGTAGTTATGATGGATTTATCAAAGGATAATTTTTTGGTTATTTATGTGGTGATAGTGTTGTGTTTTCTAGATCGGTGAGGATTAGTTATGCAATATATGTGGTTTCTAACCTAGTGGTGAGTTTAGAACATGGATGTGTGTTCTCATCTTGGATGGATTGTGATTTGGATATTGGAAAAGCTATTTTTCTTGTATAAAAGAGGTTGATGTTCAGTATTCCTAATGAACAGTGCAAAGATAGTTATAGATTCTGAGACAAAGATGTTCTTCTTATTGTTGTGGTAATTCATGTTATTTTATACTATTTTTGGATCTTGTTCTATTCATGTTGGTGGATCGCATTGGGAGATATGATCGAATTCAGTTATTTTCCTATGGCATGTTGGTGTTCTTGGCTGACTTGGAGAGTTAGCATGTAGAGAAGATTCAAGGCGTGATCTTTGGATCATGGTGTGTTCATGGATGAATATTTGGGTCCTAGCTATGTCTTAGCTGACATGTCTTGGATTGCATTGTGCATTGTGTATTACTCTTTGTAATGTTTTATAACTAGGTCCCTAGCTGACCTAGTTGTAATAATTTGATGAAATTTATTTAAAGATGAGATCATTTATGACTGTGAATGATATGGATAGATGTGTGGTGGATATATGAGATGTTGGATCATTGGATGTGTGAAGAGGTGTGAGTGGAATCTAAACTGAATTGGTAATAGAGTTATACTTCATTGGAGTTGTATTGGCATGTCTGAGATGCTATCAGTCAATTCATCAAATTAGTGGATTGTTCTCCATAGTGGATTGTAGTCCATCTTTGGGGTTGTAGCCCTAGTTGTATTTAGGGTTTTTTTCTCTCGTTTGTATTTGAGAAGTGAGCTATAGGTAGTGAGCCTGAATGCACATTCATTCCCATTATACATTTAACAGGGTTTTTATGTACCAGTGCATCATCTAGTGGGTTTAATCCACACCATGATTTTTCCCTTAACCAGGTTTCCATGCAAAAATCTCTGGTGTTATGTGTTATTGTGTTGATGGTTTAGTTTCTTCATGTTCATCTAAGTAAGTAATTTAAGTATTGCTAAGTTTTGTTCTGACACAACTATTTTGGACACAACTAATTTACCCCCCTCTCAGTTGTGTGTGATGTCCTCTCTCTCTCTATTAAATATATATATTAAAATATTAGATATATAATATTTATTAAATATATATATATATATAGTATGAATATAAAATTCAAAAATATTTATTAAATATAAAACATTTCATTTTTAGTTAAACTTTATATATATAATATTATATATATATATATATATATATATATATATATATATATATATATATATATATATATATATATATATATATATATATATATATATATATATATATATATATATATAATTAGATAAAAGGATTCAAAAAAATAAAACAGTTCATTTAAATCAGTCGGGTATGAACATATGGAAATGGAAATGGCACCAATAGAAAAATGTTGGCACCATTGCACACTTTTTAGTCTTTTTAT
This sequence comes from Chamaecyparis obtusa, assembly GCA_027943335.1. Taxonomy (NCBI): domain Eukaryota; kingdom Viridiplantae; phylum Streptophyta; class Pinopsida; order Cupressales; family Cupressaceae; genus Chamaecyparis; species Chamaecyparis obtusa. The sequence continues at coordinate 316,634 of BSBK01003166.1, forward strand.
ACACGTCTATACCGTGTACCCGATATGGCTAAATAGAAAACAAGGTACTGGGCCATTGTGTGATTCATACATTCAAACATCCATTTTGCAAGCATGAATCACGGGTTTTAAAAAAGATAATGATAGAATAAAGCTTTTTAGAGGATCATTTTTCACAAATTATTGATTAGCAATCATATTCCATCATTTTTTTGTTGTTATAATGGGGAGAACTATTTTTTGAAAGCATAAACAAAAGAGGAAGCTTACAAATGAAGAACTTCAAGCATATAGAGAAAGAGATAGGGAAAATAATCAGAAGAGGAGACAAGGTATGTTAAATATTATTGAAGGAGATTCCATAGCCCCACTCGTAAATTATATTTCAAATGAAGAGGACATTGAATTTGAGATTATTGAGTATAAATTTGACAATGACAATGAAAATGGAGAGATTAGGAATGATAATGTAGGGATTGAAAATAAAAAATGGAGAAATGGAGAATGAAAATATAGAGATTGGGAATGAGAATGTAGGATTTAAAATGAAAATGTATAGATAGAGAATGAAAATGTAGAGATTGGAAATATAAATGTAGAGATGGGGAATGAAAATGAAGGGATTGAGACTAAAATGTTGCATGAGAACCAAATGAACGTTATACATCTCCATATTATATGAGAAATGAGGTCCCTTCTTAGGAAGAACAACAAACTTCAAACTCAAGACCTTCAAGAACATCAAAATGCTTACTTGAAATTGATGAGAAAATTATGAGCAATTTTGAAGGAAAGAGATAAAAAAGAACTATTTAGTTGTGGGCTTCAAGACTTTTTAACAAATTTTTTAGCAAGAAGACATTGACTGAGCAATGCCAACCTTTTTTACAAATGTTAAAGATGCAAAAGATGAGACCTGTATTAGCAAAATTGAAGATTCATATGAACAAGAAAATGGAGAGAAATGTTATTATTGTGAGAAATATTTTTAGTGCTCTCAATTCTATTGGGAAGACTACCAAGGAAAAAACTAAGAGAGCTTCTCGGAGGGTTATATTATAACCTCCTTAATAAGTCATCATTTGAGAAAGGCTCACTTTATGAGACAAACATGTGTTGACTTGAACATAAATGATACAAATTTATATAGAGCACTTGGAAGAAGAGAAATACTTGATGATACTCTTCAAAATGATACATGGGCTTATGGTGGGAGGCTTCCACATTTTTATAAGAAGCTAGCTGATAGTGTGAAGGATGAAATTCAACTATTTTGGCACTCTAACTCAAGAGTGTCGCCAAATGTTAAGGATGTCTTGAAGTTAAGAATTGGCAATCAAGAAGACACACTGCATCCTAAATATTATTTAGAATTAAGTCAAAAAATGTTGTTCAAAAAAATTTGAGAGGCATATCCAACATTGAAAATATCACAAAGGGAGATTATTAGAATTCTAACAAGCCTCTCTGCGGAGTGTTCTCCGTCGCTCCTGAGGTCGCTCCATAGATCGCTCCTCTGTTTGGATCTATGTTTGAATTATGGGCTTCCCTTCTTCAGGTTCGGTCCCCTCTTGCCCAGGCCATCCAATTAGTAAAAAGGGGGGCAGGGGTGTACTATGGGAGAACTAGCTATTGGAAAGAACCCCTAATGTCTGGCAGGAAAGGAGCTATAGTCGATCAAAATTCTAGTTCATATGACTTGTGAAGTGACCAATATCAATTCCCCTAAGGAACCCTACCTAATGTTGATCATTTTTCTGGCTCCTATGACTGTGAAAGTGATCGAACTAGGACTATAGAAGGTTCCCCCCTCCAATTCTTGATGGTAGGGCCCCAACTTGAAAGCAAGGGTTTGGGGAGAGTCGTGCCTAATCTTCAGCATACATAAAAGAAAGGCCCATCACCAGCATCGATCTGGGCATTTATCTCTTTGATCTTTCCAACCGCCTGCTCTTTGATCAATCCGAAACTTTAGAATGCTCGAACCTAGCAATCATGCTCATTTCAAATCTTGGTAGAAACTCTTTCTCCTTTCCATCTATCCACTGGTGTTTCTATGGCACTAGAAAGATTGGTTTTTTCACTCCATGCTTCTCTAGCCCTTCCAAACTATTCCTTTCCATCTACCCACTAGTGTGTTTTGGGAAACTTTTCTATCTTTCATGTGTGATGACTGGAGAGATGGCTATTCTTCAATAATATAAAAGAGGGTACTATTCTTTGATAATGAGTGGAGGGCCCTCCGCTGCTCAAATTTAGTCACTTTTCCATGCCTTCATTTCATTCAGTCGAGGGCCCTTAAGAGACTTTGGCACATGTGAACCAAACAAATTCTCAATGGAACGATGCGGGGAATTTAGTTGGGTCACTTTCACAGTCATGTGAGCAGAAGAAATTTGAAATTGATCGATGGTGATGGAGGGGAATTGAGTTGGGTTGCTTTCACAGTCATGTGAGCCAATCCAGCATCTCATTGTTCCAATGCAACGGAGCGTACTATTCTCACCCTCCCTTTCTCAATTCTATATGTAACATCACTCCCCATCCTCCAACAACAGACCATGTTGTCTACAACTATCAAAATAATTGTTGTTGCAAATATCATGTAGAGTTTTCAATGCACCATGAACTATTATGCTACATTTGTTCTACTTTGTATACTAATGAAATGTTGTAGGATTGTGGTGCAAGTCACTTCCAATATCATCAAGAGACTTGCTAGATCATTTTTTATGTCCTAGAGATTATGGTTCTTTCTTCTATAGAAATGATTGCTTAAATGACAAGTGCTCACAATGTGGTGGCTTGTTGAAGTTTGTTTCATGTTTTCATGAGGGAAGCGAACATGATTTTGGAAAGACAATTGTCCAAAAAAAGATATATGAGATGGTCAAATATACTTTGAAGAGTGGAGGTGAAGGCTCTAGATGTGAGTTGGTTAAAAAAGAATGCAGTGTTTCTGATTTTATTTAATATTTCAAAAAAAATATTTTTTACAAGTATGCAAGGCATAGTCATAGGTCTGAGTGGTTGGATCATAAATTCAGGATGTTTAATGACTCTTTCTCGATTGGCTCTATTATATCAGTGGTTGAGTTTGCAGAGAACTACACATTGTAGCCACATAATGAGTTGCAAGCTCAATATTACAATTCCATTCATATTACTATTTTTGTCCGCATAACTATGGACAGTGGTTTATCTGTATCTATTTTGAAATTCGTAAACAAGAAAATGTTACACTAATCTAAACATTATATCAATTCAAATAATAAACACAAAAAACCAAGCCACCTTAGATTGAGCCAAAACTAATGCTTCAAGCATTGTTTGATTTGCTCTAATTATGAGGGATGTGGGTGTGCTCTCTAAGCACTTGGAGCTTGTTTCTAATGCATTCTAGGGATGATTTGGTATGATGCATAAATGATTAGGAAAGCACAAATGAAACTAAGATTCATTCCATTAAGCTACTCTATGATGATTTAGAAAAAGCATGAAATCTAACAAATATACTAAAAAGCTTATGATCTAGCAAGAATCTAACATTATAACTCTACTTAATATGATTATGTGAATTGGTGAATTGCTCTTGGAAGAGGAGGGTATTTATAGGATTTGAGGAAGGACTCGGGTTAAGGTTTGGGGTAGAGTTTGGGGTTTGGTTAGGGGTTGAGTCAAAGGGATAAGGATTGACTTTCAAAGGTTGAATGGCTCAAAGGTCAAATTTAGGATTTTCTAGAAGAGTCTAGAGGTTCTAGGGTTTTCTAGAGAATATCTAGGATTTTAGGACTTAAATAAATGTTAAATTTATTAAAAGGGGTTGGTTGAGGACTTTATTTATCAAATGAATTTAATAAATAGGAAGGATTATCATGGTCAAGGTTGCTCACACATGTGTGAGAAACACTAGGGAAGTGTGCAAGGGAAACCAAAGGGTAAGAGGAGACATGGGCTTCATTAATAGCTTGTAAGAGTCATTAATGAGGATGTAAGAAGCATTTATGAGGGGTTTTGACCCAAAGTCAAAGGTTGAGGGTTTAGGCCTAAGAAATGTAGGAATCACTTTTTAATTAATATTAAAGTGAGATTAGGAAATTCTAGAAGAGGTTAGGGATTTATAGGATATTTCCAAGATTTTAGGATTTAAATAAATATTTTATTTATTTAAAGGATTTTTGGTCAATTTATCAATGAATAATTAATAAATAGGGGAATAATGTTTAAATGAGATTTAAACATTTTTGGAAAGGATTCTTTAATTAAAGATGTTTAATTAAAATAGGAGGATTTAATGGCATAAAAATTAATTAATTAATTAATAGATGATGATGTCATCAGGGGTTTTCAAAAAATAAAAATATTTTTATTTTCTAATAGATTTTTAGGTGTCTACAATAACATATAGATATTCTCCTGATAGTACAGAAAATGACCAAAAGATAATTAGAGAGTACCCTTTTTATATGAACGATGATAGATATCACTCTTTAACATTGTTTTGAGAATTGTTTTGATTTCTTGCAGGAAAATGATACTACAATGATAGACATCTAAAATGGTCAGATAACTACACTGGTCAATTCAAGAATGTTCGTATGTTTTATTGGTTGAGTAGAATGCATGCAAAGAGGGGTGTACCTAATATTTGGAGTTTTGTTTAGGTTGTGCATAGGAAAGGGGAGCATGATGGTGTAGGTGCATGTGTGAAGAGATCTCTAGTTAAGGATAAATTAAGGATTTTAGGTGTTGATCTTCATGACACTTGTTCTATTGTTGATTGGTGTAGTTCAGCATTGTCACAAGGAGGGACTCTTGATTCATCAGTGCATAGATTATTTTGGTTGGTTGAGGATGGCACAATAGGAGACAAATTATATTGTCATATATTTAGAGATTCTTCAAAGATGCATTCATTTTGAAGATCAAATGCAAGTACATGGACCATTTGGACACGAGAATTGGCTTGTTTTTGTCCCAGACATTTTCAGTGTGATCGGGATCATTGTCAGTCAAGTGAGTGGGTGGATGCATGGTTTCCATAGTATCTAACTCCATTATCTCTTACAATATCCTTGAGAAATGATGACATAGAAAGTTTATTTGAGTACAACCATCTTTCATATCTTCTATAGTCATGACATTTTTTTGCATTGGTTGCACCACAAGGGGATTATGAGAGATTGGATTAAAGGTTAGCATGTTGCCTACAAGGAAAGAAGAATTTTTCACAATCGACGAAAGATTATGATGGGTTCATGTATCCTACTAGTTCAGATGTTGTTGTGGGAACATGGCTACAAACATACATGATTAAAAAGAATGGCATACATGAATTTGAAGACTATGAGAAGCACAAAACTATTCTCATGTATTCACACCTTGTTATAGCATAAAATGGTAAGTTGTTGAAGCATCAAGGAAGAAAAAAGACAAAATAACTTTGGACTATTAGTATTGTTTCTCATGAAGCAATATTGGATGCCCTTAAATAGAGAGATGACCCTTTAGGTACACTTCACTAGGTAATACCAACTCACTGCAAAGTTTATTATGTTCATTATGCTTATATTCATTACATTAATTAAACTTTGCTTCTTCATATTTTTTTGGTCAATAAACTTGGTTCTCTCATGGATTGTAAGTGTAGTTGGATACAAATATGATACATATAGAAGGTTCAGGCACACTTGATTAGCTCATTCAAAATGATGGTAAAGTTCATTGTGCATAGGCCCATCATCTTCTTTGGTTCATTTTGTTCATTATGTTCATATTGTTTTGTTCATGCCTTGGGAATGCAAATATTACAAATATGATGGACGTATGAGATTCATCTACCCTGGTTTGGAGTATATCTTACTTTAATTATTTGTCTCACCATTTAGTTAGTAAATTATTTCTCTAATACTAATATTTTATACACTATTGCAATATAGGTTTCATCGAGAGTACCAATGGTTGGAGCTACATGTTAAGGAGTAGGAATATCATACCCAAATGTAATAGTTTTGTATTTAGGATTTTTGATATCATTAATATATTTATACATAATATGGTTGTATCATGAGTAGTACCTAGGATTTTATGATAGCATTGATTATGTATTTGTACATGATGAAGTTGTATTGATGATATACGATGTATTTTTACATGAGGAAACGAGAAAACATAAAGGCATGAGTATCTACTATTTCTTGATAGCATTGATGACTTTTTAGATGGTGTATTATATTTATATTTTTGAAGTCAAATGAGAAAATAAAAACCTCTAATAGGATTTCCTACTAACGTGTTGATGAATCTCTTATAATTTCTTCTTTTTGTATCCTAATTTGGTTATTTTAGCTCTTATAATTTGTTGATTAAATAGAAAAACTTAAACCAAATTGATTAATTTTTAAGGCCATGGAAAGTTCATTAAAATGTTAAACAAGGTTATGTGAACCATATGACAACTTTAGGAATGGGTTTTAGGAGTCTAGTTGATTAAGTGGTGCAAAATTATCCAACTTGCACAAAACTTTTTTTTAAAATAAAAGTGGCAAGCCACCATACTTTTATTGAAATAGAAAAACTAGTTCAAAATCTCAAGGAGAAAAGAACCAGCAAGAAAACCTCCTATCCTTGCTTGACTACACTATACAAAAGTTGTGACAAAATTGGAGTGAGCCAAGGTAAATTACATCCAATTTAAAAAGTCAAACCAAATCTTTGCAATGAATACACACATGCAGCAGAGATATGCCACGATTCACAACTGGGAAGATAATAAATAACAAGTGCCACATAGTGGCGAGTCCTTGCCTTTATTATGCAATTAATTATAATTATAATTATATATGTAAAAATTAAATTTTAATTTCAATAAGTTTGTCATAAGTATTATTTTATATCTTACCACATTTGTAATGCCAAGATTGTAATCTATTATATAAATTTAATAGTATTTAAATAAAATAATTCATATTTAATTGTATTTATTTATAGCATTATTGTAGATGTCTTTAATGTATCTCTTCACTAAATTGATATAATAGCATGTGTGTGAAAACAGTTGAAAAATCTAAAAAAAGCATCCTTATACACAAATTCTTTTCAACCAATCATATTGTAAATAAATAATTTTTTGAATTTAAGAAATGAAAAATATGAATTTTAACTTTTAAAAAATTATGGCTATTTTAAAAATTAATTAACTAATTGGACACAAGTGAATGCAATAGTATTGCCTACCATAATATTACAACATCTAATGTCATTTAAATATTATATTGTAGTTCATATTAAAACATAAGTTCTAAAGAGTTTTATAAGCATTTAATATTTTTTACATGTTTCAAAGTAAAAGTAAAATAAAAGAATAAGAGAATAATATATGATGGCATTTTAGAAAGTAAACTTGAAATTTACATTAAAAAAGTAAAATAATTCAAAGAGCTTGAACATAATTTGATCTAGAAATAAGATTATCAATAAAATATTGAGAGAATTTTATGTGAAGTTTATTTAAAAAATTTAAATTCATTAAATATTAATATTTAATATTTTATTTTGCACTATTAATTTTATAATTAATTTTATAATTAAAATTATGATAATAAATTTAAATATTAATTTAATATATTTTAATTTAAATAAAAATCAATATATATTATAATATCACAAATTTTATTTAAATTGTAATATTTTGTAAAACACTATAAATAAATTTATAAAATATAATTTTTAATCTAAATTTATTGATATTGTTAATGTTTGTAGCTTCAGTCGTATGATCACTTAGAATACATATAATACATATATATATATATATATATATATATATATATATATATATATATATATTGTGTGTGTGTGTGTGTGTGTGTGTTATATTATTATTAATATATATTATTCAAATTTATATTATTCTAATATATGATTGATTAATGAAACATTATAATATGAATAGACATGTCTCATGAAGGGACATGTTTCTCATAGCCTCATTCCCAATGTAAATAAGAGAGATTGTTGCATTTGGAAAATACATACTTTTACAGCAGTTCTATTACATTTGCAGCCATCTGAAAATTCAACATGGTATCAAATAGAAAATAGAGAAAATCAAAAACATTTGAAATATAGATTAACATAAATAACAAAAATTCTGAAGTAGACGAACCATGGTAGAGGTTGCATTAACAGCGATACAAAAGACAAGACCAGTGAATATAGACATGCCTTTGCTATGTCGCTGATTTGATTGACCACTGGACTGACAGCATCGCCTGTGCCCAGATGTGTGCAGAGGATTGACCGTATTTGACGACTATGGGGAATGGAGAGTCCCATACTCGTTGGATGATATGCGGCTAGTGTTGTCGAGCTGGGGTGAAGGGCCGCGCACTCTAGGGTCTCGAGTTGCTTTGGTGATGTCGCATGTCTGCTGCGGAGATCTAAGCGTCTGCTAAGCGTAGAGATCTAAAATAAGGTGAAAGAAATGAATTTGCAGCGTGTATCATTGAAAACGGTTGGGAGTTCAAATTCAACCACTATTGTTAATATCCATACTTGATACATTCAGCCCAAGTACTATAAGAAGACAACTGTGAGTTGAAGAGGCCCGAATTAATATTGGCAAATTCTTCGAAATGAGCTGCAACTTGAACATGATCATCGATGAAGATATGTGTATGGAAGAGACTATTAAGGATGATATTGGGCAAGCGTTCTCATTTGCAATCAAGCCGTCTGCATGGTCAAGACACAGCCGTAATAAATAGGCCAGGATTACGTTGGCAAATAAATCATGATCGATCTCAAAATTGGTTTGTAATATGGTGAAACAATGTGACTGTATCGTGTGAATATTCATGTCTTCTCACTGTTGCAGTGATGATATCTCATGAGATGCAAGGTATTTGTAGTTTTATGCGATCGAACAGTTACAGGCATCCACCAAACTTCAATGTGGATTCAAATTTTGGATTTGAACGTTTGACGACATTGGAACTAATTTGTTAAATGCAATATGAGAATATGTTGTCGTAAGTCTGGGAATCAGTTTTCAAACTATTGGATTATCGAGCTATGTCTGTCTTCCATCTTTGTGAAGCTATTGCATTCAAGTCATTTTATAAGAATCTGTGTATTGAAGCCTTAATCAATTTCGTCTTCGAACATAGAAGAAAACATTGTTGTATGGATTAATTTGGAGGTTTATTTTCTAGTCACGAAGTCATAGAGAAATTGTCACTTCGAATGCAAATCACCATCTGAGTTTTTCTCTTGATTCTGCGTAGCACTGAATCTTGGTGGATAACATGAACATTTACACATGGGTAGTCGACTCTCCCTTTGAGTGAAATGCTAGCAGAGTACTCTTGATGACTATATGATGTTACAAGGGGAAGTCACCGGTTCCATTAATTGGAATGACACTCATTATTATTTTATCAACCTATAGTAGTTGGCGCGGTGGTACATGTCAGACCAGGGAGATCATGACGAGATTGTTGTAAGCTTACACCTTGTTGCGTGCATAACTAAATAAACCCATTTGCAAACCATGAGTATCACAAGTGTGATATTGAACGAGAATAATACCCATCTAGCTATCTGGCTTTGACCTAGAAGACTACACATTATTTATTATTAACAGAAGTTGGGCTGGCTCTATGGCATACAAGTAGCAGATGAAGCTCCAAAGGTGAATTGTAGCTTCATGTTGCATAATGAACAAGCTACTTCCATTTCAACACACATAAGGTTGATCTCATATTGTTGATAGCACTGAAGATTGTCCATGGTTCGGCTTTGTAGATTGTTACACGTTAATTCTGGAAGTGACAATCAATCCAGATTAAGCATAAGGGGGAGAATGAATTGCTAAGTGTTTTTCCTGTGACAGCATCAGACATATTCTGCTAGTTTCTATTTTCATATGCAATGATTGAACAAGGCTCCATTGATGTATTTTGTCTATTCGTGCAATAATGGATATTTAAACATGGCTCTTGTGAATTTTCTTATGTGGAAATGGACCAACTAAGGATTGGAAAATATTGTTGAGAAGGGATACATTAGTTGCAAGGCCTCTTGGAATCATTCAAAGTTGTGCAGAAAAATCCTTAAGAATATATGTATACTTTTTAATACCATCCTCGGGTATTGTAATAGAGTGTATTTGAAAATGATAGTGACATATGAGTCCTATATTTATCCAAAAGAGAAATCAGATCAGTCTCCATATCAACTCTCTCATGGGAGCCGATTGCTGTGACAGTATCGCTCAAGATTTAGAACATGAACATGAAATTATCATTTCATTTATGTTCTTGTGGGTGGCTCATGGTGGAAGCATATGGGTTATTTGTTTTGATATATCCCCATAACAAATGAAAACCATGGCTATTGTGCTAGACATAATGCCTTACTCGAAATAAAAAGTCTCTTTGAAACTCAATTTGACATGGGAGTCTTTCATTTGATTATGATTATGGACATCATTTGGTCCATGAGGAATTAAGGAGGATTGTCCTAAATTCCAATTGAAGGCTCTGTTGCACAAGGAGTTCAAGTATCACCTTGAGGGCATTATCCTTGAACACAAGATAAGTATTTCATACCCTTGAATAATGTTCATGAATTGCTCTTTTAGTCATTAATTCATGCTATAACATTGGGATAGTAAATCTTGCATAGTTCTATCTTTGGTATTTCTCTTCAGGATAGTTTAGTTTTATGAACTATTTGTAAATCTCTATTTGAAATACTTTCAGGATGAATCAAGAGGCATGTGTGATTGCATTCAAGGGAGAAAGAACTTAATGCATGTAGTTATGGAACTGAGTTGAGAGTTGATATCAGATTCAGAGGGAGTCTGACAATGTCAAGATGGATGCACGAACTTGAGCTTCTGAGGGAGAATCTACAGGATCTACATCTGTGAACTTCCAAGGATCCAAATTCAAAAGAAGTCTAATGAACCATCAGAGGAAACCTTGGACGAGAAGGTTAAATGTTGATGTTAGTACTCAAAGATTCAGAGGGAGTCAATACAACATCTAGAAGATATGCCATATTTGATTTCCAACGATCTTGGTCATATTGATACATAGGGAGTAAACCATATCGAGATGGTTTCCCTAGTGACCAAGAAACTATAAAAGGAAAAAGAATTGTGATTCAAATGATGAAATTCCATGTATGTGAACTAGAAGGCTCTTATGTAGATATCTAGATCATGATATTCCTAGATAGATGGTTGGGAATTCAGGAAAAGAGTGTAATGCAGACTAAAGAACAAAGACACGACTTGCTCATAGAAGGTTGATATTAGATTTAGAGGGACTATAATAGTTCATCTAAAACAACCTTGGACGAGGAGGTGAGGAGGTTGTTACAAGACCTTAAAGGAAGCATCCAAAAGTCTATGATCATGAGATTGAGTCTCATGTGTGCTGGCTAAAATGCTTTTATGCTATCTCCTACATAACTTGGGGTTCACCTAGAGTGATGAAAACTATATAAGAGATATAGTGCATAAGTATGCTATTCAAGGTACATTATCCCTACAGAACATATGGCTGATATTCTCACCAAGTTTCTTGCTAGAGGTAAGGTTGTGTACCATCAAGATAAACTTGGCATGTTGGAGAATGAAGCCTTAGATGAAAAGGAGTTTCATCTATTATCTTGTATGTTACTGCATTCTTCTCCTTGAGAGAGAAGTCTAAGGTGAAAGCCCTTGTTTCCATCCTTTGGGATGAGCCATGATGGATCCACCCTCTGACATGAGTCAAGGTGGATTTCACGTGTGTGACTCTAGGACCTATGGGCCCTCCTATGAACATTGGAGAAAGGTGAGGACTTTTCGACAATGAACACTTGTATTTGATGTTATAAGGTGACGATCTTGTAATGGAGATTCGTTATGGTAGACAATTATATGTCTGTGCACATACCATAATAGGGTTATATGTAAATGGAATGTAATGTTCTTATTTACTATATCCTTGTATCACGATCTGAGGTGATATGAAAATTAGGTATCACGATCTAAGGTGATTCCTCATATCAAGGTGGTATGAAAATTAGGTATCACAATCTAAGGTGATTCCTCATATCAAGGTGGTATGAAAATTAGGCATCACGATCTAAGGTGATTCCTCATATCAAGGTGGTATGAAAATTAGGTATCACAATCTAAGTTGATTCCTCATATCACATGTTAAGTGATATGTAAAATTGGGTATCACATGTCAGGTGATTCCTCATATCACATGTTAGGTGATATTGAAAACTAGGTATCATATGTTAGGTGATTCCTCATATTAGGTGATATTGAAAACTGGGTATCACATGTTAGGTGATTTCTCATATCACATGTTAGGTGCTATATAAAACTTGGTATCATGAATTATGTAATATATGATTTCTTAGTATCCATATGAATCATATTAGGATCCTTTTCGAACTTAGTATTATATATTGATTGGACCCTATGAAACATATCACATAGTGACATGTCTCTACGTAAACTTAGTATTCCTATGACAGACATCATGAGACATATTGTCATTAGACATACCATGGATATTTATGAGCTATGGTGAACATCATGTGACTTGATATTCTTGCATATACCATATCTCCTGATATCACAGTGGGATGATATCTCCTCTCTTTCAAAATTAATGATTTATTACCTTGATGGATTTTATCTTCTCTAGCTAAGAGGGAGTGTTGATGTTTTGTATGGCTATAGTTAGGGTCATATGTATTGACAAGGGAGACCACAACACATTATGTTTGATCATCCTTCCTAGCTAAGAGGGAGTGTTAATGTTTGTAGCTTCAGTCGTATGATCACTTAGAATACATATAATACTTAGATATTGATTAATAATAATATATTGTATTTGTATATATATATATATATATATATTATTAATTTATATTATTCTAATATATGATTGATTAATGAAACATTATAATATGAATAGACATGTCCCATGAAGGGACATGTCTCTCATAGCCTCATTCCCAATATAAATAAGAGAGATTGTTGCATTTGGAAAATACATACTTTTACAGCAGTTCTATTACATTTGCAACGATCTGAAAATTCAACAAATATAAAAAAAATTGTTAATTATTCTGCATGTTTTACATTATTTTTAGTCATAAATTATAGAGAACAAAAGAAAAATCTCATGAAAATGAGTAAGTGACAGGAGTTTATGTAGTATTCAAGAAAAAATGTATGCTCAAGTAAAAAGTAAATTACTTTTTTGAAGTTGAATGAAAAAAACAATAAAAGGAAAGAAGGTTTTGACCAATTATTATGTAATAGAATATTAATAAACACAAATAGTGGCTAGTAAGTTCCTTTTAATCTAGTAATCAATTGTAGTTATATTGTGAAATATAATTAGAATTTCAATAAATTTATTATATTTTATTAAGTATAATTCGACTTAAGAAAAAATAATTTGGTTTTGTCAGCCTTAGGATTTTGTGGTTTTTGGTTTTTTGTGGTATATAATAAAACTAAAAATTAAAAACTTTAAAACTTGGCCCCTCCATTTTTTAGGGAGACAGAGGATTTTCGATTAAAGGCAAACCACGAATGAAATCAAATCATCTCATGCTCTAAACTGTATCACAATTACCGTCGATTTATAAAGCTTTGAACTGGAGAAACTTTGAAGTTTCATACTACCCTGTGGCCTTGATACATAAAACCCTCAAACCCTCCAACTTCAAACCAAAAAAAATGGAATCTAGGGTGATTGTAAGTAAATCCAATGACATTTTTCTATAGAAGTTGGAAAGAGTAGAATTAGAAGAATTTGATCACAATAAAATAAGGCAAATGGAAGTAGGGTCAAAGGTTGATGAGTTTTAGTGGATTCATACTTTGGGCATGGATATATGGGGAGAATTCACATGGTTTTAGATAAAGATAAATATATATTACTATATCATAGGTTTTAATTTATTAAAATTATAATATTTTATCAAAATTAATAGTATAAACTAGAATAAATTCATATAACATAATTTATAATTTAAAATTATATTAATTTAAAATTATATTAATTTAAAATTATATTAATTTAAAATTATATTAATTTAAAATTAATAAAAAATTTAAAATATTCATGAGAACTTAACAAAATAATTTTAAACAAAAAGTACTAAAAAATTCTTATAAATCTTTTAAAAACTCCTATAAAAGTTATTCATGTCTAAAAAAAATAGGTGTATAAGACCTTAAATGTATTAGCCAATCATTTTATTAAAAAATATTTTTTACAATTTATACACTTAAAACATTTACATGTAGACATTAGAAAATGTTATATTTTTAACAAAATAAAAATACACTTAATTGTAATTGGTGGAAAAAAATAGTTTTAATCACTAGTTAAATGGAGAAATCCATAAAATGATGCAATAGTACTTGGCCTATTGGCAAGTACTAATAATCATGAAGTAATTACAACCAAACGTCCATTGCGATTAAGGAGAAGACCTGCCACACTAACACCCACCCAACACCCGACTCATGGATCCCACCATGAAACAAACACCGCCAAAAAGAGATAACATAGATATCATAGCCTAGGGATAAAAGAACCTTTAGGTAACTTGCACAAAAGTTTCTATGACAAAACTCGATATCATAATCTTTAGGTAACTTGCACGAAACTTGCTATGAAAAAAGTTTCTGATTTTTTCTCATTTCACGTGTTGTATGTATTTGTTTGGTTGAAATCCATAAATGGTTGGAAATTATATTGATTCATGTTTAATATGCAAAAGGTTTGAGCCCTTTCTGTGGTTCATGGTGGAAGTTTGAAGCATTTTTGTTAAAACTGTCTAAAACTCTCATTTACAAAGCCTCTGCCTGAGATTTGTGAATTTATTTTAAAATAACCATGGAAAAATACAAAAATGGAGGGATAGATATTTTAATATGTCCTCTTAAAGATCCAATTGTTTTTAAAACAAAAAAATTAAGTTTCCAATAAATAAGGTAATTCCCTCGATGCCAAAATGTTGCTCAGACAAGCAAAAATGGAGTTTTTGAATGAAACCTTTGTGAAAATGGAGCAATATTCATCATGTGAGTGTTTGGATGATGTGTATAGGTCATATTCAAGGTTAATGAGTGATTGATTAGCATTGGAGAAGAGTGTATGGGTGAGTTCTCAAAAACTCTCTTGTTCAGACCTAAGTGACATTGTCAATAGGGTATTGGCGTTGAGCGTTATGACGAGTGGGGAGCCAAAAATGGACCATGCCTTGGGTAAATTTCCCAACCAAATTTGTTGGTGGTGGTAGTTCATTCCCATGAAGAACTCGTAGAGATCTAGGCTACCTTGCACCTTTCCATTGAATGGCTTTGACGGTTTTCGCATCAATAGAAAAATCACTACCCTAAAAATACCACTTGGCTATTGTAGAAGGGCCTTTCTCAATCCTATAGCTTTGGATGAATCATATGCAGGTGCCTCAGATTGAAAGAAATACCCTGACAAATTTTGTCACTTTTGTGCACTTAGTGCACCTAAGGGACACTACCGGTAGGGTATGGTGTCGAGCGTTCTAGCAAGTGGGGATCCAAAATGGACCATGCCTTGGGTAAGACTTCCCAACTAGATGTTTCGGTGGTGGTGGTTCATAGCCAGAAAGAACGTACAACTTTGTATGGTCATTGTGCCATTTTGTCACCTTTATGTCAACTAGGTTATGAGTAGGTAAACTCTGGTCAACATCTCTAGAGGCACCCAAATGTGAATAAGATGATGTAATTCATAGTTTTAGGCCATATTTGGCATTGATAAGTCATAGGTTTAGAAGGAGTCATTTGGTTGAAAAATGTTGAAATTGTCAAAATTTGCTATGACAACTTTTGCAATTTTGTGCAAAAAATTGCAATTTTTTTCCCCAATGACCAATTGGTTAAAATAGTTGGGAAAAGTGTATCCAAGCTCTAAAAATCCTCTTTGGGTCATGTATGGACAAGCATGGTGAATGGTTATGTTTGGAAGTAGGAAAAGTTAATAAAATTCTAATTTTTGTAACGTGCTTATACATTTTTTTTGTTGATCAAAAGTTTGAATTGGATTGGTATTGATTCATCTCGACCACAAACCTGCAGAGATCTTAAGAATGATGAGTTTAATTCATTATAGAATTGGTTGGATCCTCTACCATGGAGGATGAAGGTAGTTTGAAAAATTCTTTCAAAACAGTCTTAAAACCCTCATTTTCAAGGGTTTGGTAATAAATTGGACAATTTCCCATATGATCCACTATGTAAGAATTCTATAACTCTGGGGATTGTTGGGCCATTTTATTCTCTAAAATTTGATGGTGATCTGTGATTGGTGGGTTGTGTGTATTGGCAGCAAGTTGATGCCCTAGTTATAAATGACCCAAAGAGCTTCCATTTCATAGGAGTTGCAAAGAATGTATATGTTTTTGTCTTATGTTCATGAATTTTATGATCAGAAAGACTTGTATTCAATTTAGAAATCCATGATTGTTTTCTCAAAATAACTATTTATTTGTGTATGGAATCTTGTCAAGAGGAGCACTCAATATTTGATCCTTGAGCCTCTACATCATTTGGGCTACCTTTTGTAGGGATACAATCCATTAGGTGCTCCTTCTCCAGTTGTGAATGATCGTGGCTCTCTACAAAGGTGGTAGTTATGAAATTTTGCAACTCTTTTAAAGGGCATATAGTAAGAAGGATTGTAACTTTCTATAAAGGTTGTGATAACCAAACGTTGTGATTCTCTCATCACGAAGATACAAATATGAAATACATTATCAAAAAATCAAATGTTATGGAAACACAATAAATATTTCCAAATACATCAAAAATTATTGAAACACAGTAACCGTGATACTTCCATAACAAAAAATATGCAATGATTCCATAAACATGAATAGTACATGTACCACACATGATGGAGAAATAATATGAAAATGAGCATTCTATATATAAAATTGTTTTTAAAAAAGTATGTATCTTCATATACAAATAGGGCGTAAATGTCAACTCGATCAAAGTTTTACAAAATGTGGTACATGTCATCTCAAAATATCTACAAAATATACATTTCTATACAATGTGGCATATGCCATCTCAAAATGTTCCATATGGAATCTTGAAATCTCTACAACTAGAAATGTTTTTATGACATCCTATGCTACTAGTGGATCATCAAAATGCAGCCTCTTCGGTGTAGTCTTTGGCCCTGACAGATCCTGTGCAAACAAAAAAATTAAAACCACAATTATGATTGCTTAATTTATATGATTTGTACATATAGAAAATTAACATTAAAATTCATATTGAACAATAATGTAATTGAAATTTAACATTGAATTCACATGTACCTCAGCTCTACATTTCCTCATACATTCAGGATTCGTAACATATGTCCTTGGTAGCAAAGAGACATTGCTAACAGAGCCAATTCTCACCTATATATGTTTGCAACCATGAAATTCATACAAATTATCATTCATAGAAAAATAAATTTACAAATTTTTAGTTGAATTAAAATAAAAACTTACCTCTGGTGAACCTTCTTCTACCAATGTCAATTGGGTCAACAAGGATATAAATCCTTGGCATTGTACCTCCCTCGCACTAGGTGTTACCTACAAGATTCAAATAAGATAAAATCTTAGTTAATATGTAATAATGACAATCACATATATACTTGATACAAAAAGGTAAACATCTAAATATAGAAATATACATACTATGGGGCTATCGTGGCTAAATGAATGCCTGAGAGGATAGGCTCCTGAACTTGTGTTGCGACATCGTCAGACATCAACCCCTATACAATAAACAATGTAAACTAAACATTAGTACACACAAGTGACAAGTACATGCATAATCATTCTAAAAATCTTAATTACCTTCCCCTTGTCAACCTGTGTCGCTACAACCCTCTCACATTGTCCCCCATTAGAAGTAGTTAAAACCTGCAATAGTAAAATGAGACGAGAATATTAATTAGTATATGATTTTTATTACATTATTTTTTATGAAAAAAAACTATATTAATTAAAAAAATAAAACCAGTGAGTGTGAAATCATATACCATAGAGCTCTCAAGGCCAAATGAAATGGTTGAGAGTGTGACACCCTCCACTTGTATCATCTCTTCCTCTATCATCAACTGAACATAAATGGACCATATATATAAACATGAGTGTGTAGTCATTATAAGTTATCTACCAACAATATTCATTTAAAATTAAATACACTATGACATTAAACATTTAGTCTTACCGTAAAATGAGGAGTCCATGCCTCTTGTGCCTCCTTATCTCTCACACAAGGGGTCTCTCCATGAGACGCTCCAGTCCTTGTGGTGACATCTAGTGCATCACCCATCTCAAACGTGAATGCATCCATATGATCATTGAAAGACTCATCAAGGGGACCCAAACATAAATTCTTTCACATAATGCAAGTATGGGGCACACAAACATGTGCACTCCAAGAGGATGTTGAAGCACCAACATCATCAACATGGGGCTGCAACAATGACTCGGTGTGCCTAATCAAATTCCCGCTGAAGGTGTGAATGAACCTAATGGTCTGGGAGCCATCTTCTACAATAACATATGGATGTTTCACTATAGGAGGAGGACTAATTCTAGGAGGGGGGACATAAGGTCCATGTTTTACTCGACGTGTCCCTAGTCTATTTTGGGGAGCACCTCCGCCTATGCCCATGTTTGATCTCATGCTCCAATAGTTAACTTTGTGACTGAGCACAAATTCAGCATATATTTTTTAAGAAAATAAAAAGGGACCTCCATATTGATGTGAGGTGGTTTATCAAAAACCATCCACCAGCAATCCTAGAAGTTATCCGACATAGCATCATTCCTGCACCATTTGATGGACAACTTTGGCTTTTTGGGATCAACTTTTAGTCTATTTTTGGGATTCACAAATAGCTCAGACATTTGGTCATTTTTTATATCAAGGCCATGCACTCCATCATAATCTATCCCATCATCAAACTGGGCATGCATGGTCTCTCGCCATTGAAGTGCAACATTACATTGCATGGTAAGCATCTCCATATTTTCAGTTATGGAGTTAAATGTGCTTAACATTGGGTGTAATGCAAGGATATTACCATACACATTTTGAATGTCCTTCAACTGATTCAAATTATCCCCTATGAGGTCCTCTACAAGCCGAGGGTTCATAACTGGAGGATTTTCAGCATGAGTGTTTTGAGGGGTTTGGTTTTCACGATTGATGTTTTGAGGGGGTGGGTTTTTAGGTTGAGTGTTTTGTGGGGGTGGGTTTTCAACTCACGATTGTAATATATGTCTTCCATGTCTGATTAAATTACAATTTCATATAATTAAAATAAATTTCACAAAAGATAAACAATTTCAATTAAAAACCCTATATTTAATCCAAAAACTAAAAACCTTACAAAAAATTAAAAAAATGACTTACCCCTTGATGAACTTGGAAAGAAAATCACTATTGATAGATCAGATACTCAATTTGTATTGCGTATACGATATCTTTGTTGTTATTTTTCATCAAAGACCGTGACTGAAAATGACAATCGGTTCATCTTTTTTGGGTAAATATATGGATAGGTATTAGGTACCCGATACCTATCAAGTATCTGATAGGAATCAGATACTCGATAACTCCCATTGAAATATATCAAATAACATATCAATGATATATGTCAATGATTTTCATTGATATATTATAATATAACTAGTATTGATTAAATAACATGGCTGAGGTATAGTAAATATTGTACGAGGACAAAATCTTTGGCAAATTTAGTATCTACTTGCCAAAGACAGGTAATGTTGATTACATTTGCTCAGTTTCTTATCAATTTTATCTCCAACTGAACACCACATTTCTTTTAGGTCTGGGCAAATAGAGAAGGGGATACCCAAATATCTTATATGATGAATAGGGCCACCCCAAGTTAGACCATACTTAGAGAACCAAGCGGGGGGCATCCTCCCAACCTAGTAGAATGGATTTGGAGATAGAGATTTTACTCCCCGAGGCTTGAAAGAAGATCTCCAATTAATATCTTCAGATTCTCATCCTCCAAAGTAAATAGGATGGAAGTATCATCCACAAAATGTACATTGGTAAGGTCATCACCATTAGGTAGGGTAATGCCTTGCACTCTAGTGGAAAAAGACTCATCTCTTAATAGGTAGAATAAAGCATGAACAAAAATAAAAAAATAGGATAGGATCTAATGGGCATCCCTGTCTAATGGACCTGGAGAGAAGAATAGGATCACTTTGGCATACATTAAAATTAACTCTAGCATTAGCATCTTTCAATAGGACTCTAATCATGTTTTGGAATTGTTTGAGAAATCAAAGCTCATCAAGCATCATGAAGATAAACTCCCACTCAATCCTATCGTAGTCTTTTTCATAGTCAATTAGCAAAATGCATGCCTTATGTTTAGAGTCTTTTTCCCAACTCATAGTTTCCCAACAAGTAATTATATTCTTTAAGATGCATCTCCCTTTGACAAAGCATGTCTATGTTGGATTAATAACACTTGGCAGAATATCCTCTAGTCTTTTGGCAAGAATTTTGCAAAGGATTTTATAGGAGACATTGAGTAGGTTTATAGGTCTCTAATTCTTAGTAAGGGTCTTATCCCCTCTTTAGGAATCAGTTTGATGCTTCCAATAATTATATTTCTTCCAAGGGAACCTTGTGAAAAATATTCTTCATAGACCTTGAGCAGTTCCTCCCCAATCCAATGGATATTGCTTTTATAAAACTCCCAGGCAGTCTGTCAAGACTTGGGCCTTGTCATTTCCCAAGGACTTGATGGAATTGTTAATCTCTTCCACTATGACCTTTCTGTCAAGAAGTTTGGCATCCTCACTCTTGACCTTATTTGGTATAATTTTTTTCATCTAATTCCTAGCTCTGACCATAGCATCTCCTGTTACTTCTGTGGTAAAGAGTTTACTGTAGAATTTTAAAAAGGTCGAGGAGATTTCATGTTAGTGTGTAAGCTTAGCACCTTCTTCCCATAGACTGTCAATTCTTTCTTTTTCCTCCTTATTTTTCAGCAACTGAAAGAAGTATTTGGTCCCTTTATCACCATGACTCAACCAGTTAAATCTTTTTCTAACCTTAGCACCATGAATTCTTTCATTCTAGATCATCCTTATGGAGTTTTTGGCCTAAATCAGGGCTTTTGTGGCTACCAAATTGGAGGGATTATTTTTTATATGGTCCTCCACAGCTAATAGTTGCTCATGTAAACTAGCTTCTTGGAATCTAGCATCTTTAGTTATGTTTTTACAAACCAACTGGAATTACTTCTTTCAAGAGGCAATATCTTTTACCCAATTATCAATGGTTGAGTTGTTTGATAGGACCAAGACTTGAACTGTTTGATAATATAGACAACATTACGTACTTCCTCACTGTCAAGAAATTTTGTGTTCAAGGCAAAAGCTTTATTTCTGGGTCTAGTGAAAGGACAAGAATCTTTAGAAGTAATCATTGTAACAATTGGGTAATAATCAGATAGTGAGTAGGAAACCACCTTGGCACAAATACCCCCATCTTCTTTGTCAAAATTGAAGAAGTCCTTATTAGCATAGAAGAAATCCATTCTACTGTAAATCTTTTTCTTCCCTTATTGGTAGTTGCACCAAATGTACCATATCCTCAAATTATCAATTTTTTTTCCCATATAGAGGGTCCCAAAGATTGAGCTTACTCATCATTCTACTCTAAAAGAACTTTTTGTCTCATTTCCAAGAAAACTTACTTCCCTCTAATTTGTCTTGGGGCCCTTCCACCATGTTGAAGTTTCCAGCTAAGACCCAAGGAATATCATCAAGTGAGTTCAACCATTTCCATAATTCCATTCTATCTTTGTATTCGTTGGGAGCGTAGATTTAACAAATGCCAAAAGAGGAGTCTCCATCCTTCAAAACTGCCAAAACTACCCTATTACAGGGAGTACCCCATTTAATAACTGCATTCTTCCATTTGACCCCTATTAGAATAGCAGCTCCACCTCCACCCTTGCAATGATTGGTGGTAAAAGACACAACATCTCTCCAAACACATTTAAGGTTGATGTCTAGGTTAAACTAGACAACTTTGATCTCTTGCAAAAAGAGAATGTCCATATTTTTGTACAAATTAAGAAACCTCTTCACAATGTATTTTTTGTCTATGGATTCCAATCCCCTAACATTCCGAGATGCACACTTCAATGTCCATAGGGTCTTGAAACTCTTATAACACTTTGGCAAGGTTTTAGTAGTGGGTTTATTGCCAAAATTACCATTGGTAGACCCTAGGGGCCTTCCTCTTTTCTTTTCCACCTTAAATTCAGCAAAATGCTTAGCCCCCAAAGATGGTTTTTTGGTGCTAGAGGTTCTAGATTTTTCTTTATTTTGAGGGGTACCTTTATTACCTTTTGCCTTATTTCTAATTTTCCTACCTTTGAGAGTTGACAAGGCCTTAGCCACAATGATTTTAGTATTAGATTCTACAAAGGGAACAATGGCCATATCCAAGTCCTCTGCATCATCTACATCAGACTTATAATCATATAGCAGGTCAAGGGAGTAAGGGCTCCACTTTTACTATGAGGAATCTCATTAGTGCAATCCTGACCACACCCAGAGTTGGTAGATTGGGGGGTGGGCGGGGGGGAAATTGGTGGTGGAGGGATCAGCAAGGACAACAATAAAGGAAAAAATAGACAACCAAACCTCCACATCAAAGTCATAGGAATATCTAATAGCCTCAAGGGCCTCTCCATCACCAAAACTAGTAGGGGATAAACCTTCCTCATCAATTGCATCATTTCCTACCTTGTTGTCTCCTCCAAGAGCCCCACCCACTTTATTGACACTAAAGGAGGTCATTAAGGCACTAACGATCTTCTTCCCAAGGAAGGGGGGGATCTTAATAGTTCCCTTCGGCAAATAAAACTTTTCTGGGATGGAAGGAATGACCTTCCTTTCAATGATGTTTTTCTCCATGTCTTGCCTGACAACAAAATGTTCTCTAATTATTACTAGTGCCAATTATTGAGCATTTAAAGGTTTATGTATGAGGGGATCCATAGGAGAGGTATTACCTCTTTTCTTGGTGAGATTGGAGGGTCTCTTATACTTATCGGGGAAATACCTTGTCTAAGAGTCTCCCTCAAACTCGTAAGTTTCTTAGCAATCACATCACTATGGGTAGCCTCCTCAAAGCCAGAGGTTAATACATTATTAGCAATGGGGAGTAGATCTAGAGGCTTATCAGGGGGCCAAGAGGCATCTTGGGCCACAACAGAAGATTGAGAGAGATTAGAGATATAGGGGAGGGAAAGAGGTGATGAGTTTGTATGATTCAAATGATGAAGCTTATGATGCATATCTCTGGCAGACATGCCCTTACAGATACCATCTTGAGGATCAACACTATTATTAGGACCAAAGCGTCCATTAGGGTAGGGTTTAAGCTTGACTAGCAGGCAAGATCTCCTATGGTGGCCCTCTTTGGGGTAGAGGAAGTGCGTATTAAGACCACTAAGAAAATCAATAGGGAAAGATACTATTTCATTAGCCAATTCAATAACTAGAGAGTCCAGGAGGTCAATGCCTAGGTAGATGCAAATGAGTCTTGCATCCATGTGTGGCATGAGATTTGTAGTGTAATGTTCCTCACGTCTTCACTGGAGAAAGAACCCATAGGTGTAGGTCTAGGAAATGTTCATAGGTGTAGGTCCAGGAAATGACCGTAGGTGTAGGTACAGGAAATAAACATAGGTGTAAGTACATAGAAATGATTGTAGGTGTAGGTCTAGGAAATGACCATAGGTGTAGCTAAAATAAATGACCATAGGTGTAGGTACAGGGAATGACCATAGGTGTAGGTCCAAGAAATGTTCATAGGTGTAGGTCTAGGAGATGACCATTGGTGTAAGTATAGGAAATGATAGTATGTGTAGGTACAGGGAAATGACCATAGGCATAGGTCCAGTAAATGAATGTACGTGTAGGTACAGGGAAATGATTGTAGGTATAGGTACAGGGAAATGACCGTGGGTGTAGGTACAAGGAATGATCGTAGGTGTAGGTCTAGGAAACGACCGTAGGTGTAGATATAGATGGAGTAAGAAAGTGATGGTTGGTGTGCAGGAGGAATAGTTATACGGTGTTGGAAATTGGCTAGTCGCATGGATGGAGATACTAGACTTGGAATGTGTTATCATTACTGATGCCAAAACTGGTGCAGATGGGGTTAATAATATAAATAAAATATTTTCCAATCGCACAGATAAATGCTAATACAGATAATTGCAATCAAATTAAGAAATGCATATTCGTAAACAAAGATAACACTCCAAATGTGTCATATCTGAAGCAAGTAATACAAAGATGAAATAGGGTGAGGGTTAAGTCCCACCAAAATTGGAGTAGCCAAGTAGGGAAGACCTTCCACTTCCAAAATGGTGAGCAATACTGAACTCCAATAGGAATTCACAGTACATAGAAAATAATCCAAATCGCATTCTAAACAATTACCTACAGCTGGTCATAAATACCCCTTTGGAGAAACTCTCGAGGATGTACAAATAAAGCCGACATGACAAAAACCAACCCTATGCTAAAAATTAAAAGATGGGCTCGAGATAAAAATAATCAATAGCGCCCCAAATACAACATTACTATTTATGTTTATTTAATGATGGGGACATTGTAGTCCTCTTGTCCCGAAGATTGATTGTCCTCAAGCAGCACAAGCTAGGGTGTTCCAAAATCTGCTTGCCTTCCCAAGTGGCATCTTCTAGAGGAAGATCCTTCCAATGCACAAGGAATTCTTTGACCATGCAAGTCCTCAACCTCCTCTCTTGGATGTCGATGATCTCATTTGGCTCCAGAACTAACTTCCCTTCTTCGTCGAGAGGCGGAAATTCCTTAGATGTCGTGACATGTTGTCCCATCGCTTTCTTCAGGAAAGATACGTGAAACACATTGTGGATTCGGCTTCCTTCAAGTAGTTCCAATTCGTATGCAACCTCGCTCACCCTCTTGGTCACACGATAGGGTCCGTAGAAACACGCCCTCAACTTTTCCTTTCTAGAAATCTTCATAGAGGAATGCTTGTACGATTGAAGCTGAAGGTACACCAAGTCCATAACTTCAAAACTCCTCTCAATTTGATGCTTGTTAGCATATGTTTTATGTTGATTTTGGGCCTGCTAAAGGTTTTCCTTGAGGGACCTCAAAATGTGTATTCCCTCTTGTAGCTAATCCTTGGCCTTCAATGCATGATTGTCACCCAACGCCATGTCCATGAACAAAGGGGGTTCATAATCATACAATGCTTTGAATGGATCCATCCCAATAGACATGTGGTATGTGGTATTGTAACAATGTTCTCCTAGATGTAGCCACTTGACCCATGCTTTCTGTTGTGCCAAAACATAGTTTTTGAGGAACCCTTCTAGCCATTTATTCACAATCTCAATATGTCCATCAGTCTACAGGTGATAACTAGTGCTTGGAGAAAAATCCATCCCTACAAGTCGAAACAATTCTTTCCAAAAATTACTAAGGAAGCGGCTATCTCTATCACTTACTATGTTTTAAGAGAGACCATGCAGGCAGAACACTTCTTGAAAGAACAAGTTTTCCACCTATGCGGCCTGATACTCAATAAAAACATCAAAGAAGTATGCATATTTGGTCAGTCTATTGACCACTACAAAAATACAATCCTTTCCTTGCACCTTGGGAAGCTCATAAATGAAATCCATTGAGATGCTATCCCACTTTTTCTCAGGAATCGGTAAAGGTTGAAGTAGCCCCACTAGTAAGGTGTGTTTGAATTTATTTTGCTAACCGGTAGTACATTCTCATACATATTGTAGGATATCATTCTTAAGACCCTTCCATGAAAACCTTTCTTGGATCTATCTGTAGGTCTTCAGATACCCCTGATGTCCAACTAAGGGTGAGTCGTGCATCTCCCTTAAGATTTTCTCCTTCAATTTGAACTTAGGTACCAAATAAATTTTTCCCTTGTAATAAATTATATCATCAACCACTTTGTATATGTCGTCTTGTACTTCATTGTCCAGTAGTTGGCATGCAAAGGTGTTCTTGGAATATTTGACCAAGAGAAGTACCCTCCAATTTGTGAAAATTTGAGATGAGGAGTATATGGTCGGCCTTCTTGATAATGCATCAACCACAACATTATTTTTCCCTTTTATGTACTCAATGTCAAGGTTAAAGGTCTATATTTTACTCACCCACTTCTGTTATCGTTTGTTCAACTCCTTTTGTTCCAGAAAATGCCTCAGGCTGTTGTGATCTATACGGACTACGAACTTGGCTCCGATGAGGTACTAGGAAATTTTGTCAGGGCATGCATGATGGCGAGCATTTCTTTTTCATAGATGGATTACAACATTTCAGCTCCCGAGAGCTTCCAACTCTCAAATGCAATTGGGTGGTAGTCTAGCATCAGCATAGCTTTGATGCCTTCTCTCCATGCGTCGCTCTACAGGATGAAGGGCCAAGTGAAATCTGGTAGTGCAAGAACCAGACAAGAACTCATAACCTCCTTAAGCTTTTTGAACGTTTGTTGTGCTCATTCACTCCAATGGAAGGATCCCTTCTTTGTTAGATCTATAAGTGGTGCACTGACCTGTGAAAATCCCTTCACAAACCATCTATAGTAACTTCACAACCCAAAGACTCCACGCAATTTTAAGATCATTTTCAGAGGTGACCAATCCAAGATAGCTTGAATCTTTTCTTAATGTGCCTAAACTCCTCGGCCACTAACTTTGTGCCCCAAATATAATATCTTTGTCATCCTGAATTCACATTTGGATCTTTTGGTGAACAAAAATTGTGACTCCATAATTCCAAGCACTTCTTCCAAATGCCTCAAGTGCTCCTCCCATGTCTTGTTATAGATGGGTATATCATCGAAGAACACCAACATGAACTTGGTACTTGAAAAAATCTTCAACAGGCAATTAATAAGCAATCAATGATGATTTTTCTAAGGTTGTCTTTGCTAGAAAATAACATTGAGTGTATAGATAAAGTAAGGAAAGACTTATTGACATAAGATACTATCGGAAAGTGATATTGGGATAAAGAGAGTATTATCGGCATAAAGGAAGAGTTATCGGAAAGAGTTAGTGGTAAAAATAAAAGGAAAAGGTTACGAACAAGGACGACGTCAAAATTAGAAAAATGGTTTATAGAATATCAAGAAACCCTAATTAGGTCAAGCAATTATAAGAGGAGATCAAAAGACAAAGAGATAGACATGGTGATAGAGAGAGAAAAATCAGAGATATATTTCAAAGGATGTGAAGAGCACTGTAAGGATTAGAGATCAAAACAGAGGAAGAACGAAATGGGATTTGACAAGATTTTGGAGAAAGCATCTACTGGTCAAATTTCTTGTTGATTTATTCATAATAATTTAGCGACAAGATTGTGAAATCCCTTAACTAAGTAGTCTCTAACTGGACTTGGAAGTTCTATTTCAGAACTTATTGTAAATCCTTTAACCGGGTGAACACTGTATAAGTGGGATAAAATCTCTTAACAGAGTAGTCTTTAATTGTACTTTCAATACTCCTAACAGGGTATTAGTCACTCCTAACAGTGTGAGGTCATTCTGAAGATGATATTTATGTAAGCTCCTAACATGGCACCTTATTACTACAGTGATGAGTTGTGGGTATCATCCCCACCGCAATTTTTCCCTCTGACCAAGGATTTTCTGCGACACCAAAATATTGTGCTAAGTGTTTGAATGTTTATGTGTTGTATGTTTAATTTACATATTATCGATTAAACATTACAGAAGCTATCGGTAAAAGACAAGACAATTATCGATATGACTAATTTACTAGTTATCAATTTATGTTTAGAAAGTTGAATATGTGTGAAATCCCTATGGTACTAATTCACCCCCCACCCCCACCCCCACCCCCACCCCCTCTCAGTACCTTACCTAATACTTTCCAACAATTGGTATCAAAGCATTGGTTCTCTAGAGGAAAGTTTAATAGCTTAAGAGTACATCTGGAATGATGGGAAGTTACAGGTATCAAAGAAAATTGGAGAAAGCCCTAGAAGATTCTAATGAACAAATCCATGATCTAAAGGGTAAGCTAAAGACATCATTTTCAAAAAGAAAGGAACTAACAGAAAGACTCCAGATGAGCCTTGATGATCTTGACAAACTATCGAAAGACAATATGAATTTTGAGAAAGTTGATGCAGCTACACAAGACCCATCAAAAAAGAACAACTAATTACTTGACCAAATTAGTCAAATGAAAAGGGAACATGAAAGTCAAGCCTTGAGAATACAGAAATACTAGAAAGAATGAGGATTTCTGAGAGTGCCAAAGGAATTATGGAAACTAAGAAGAGAAATGTTGAAAACATAATCAGAGATAGACTTGCTCCTGCAAGTACAACTAGAAGAAGTATGAGCAAGAAATGACATGATAAGAAGTATATGTGGCAGGATTCTACAAATTGAAGCAGAAAATTAGGAGTTGAAAGATGAAAATGAATATCTGAATAATAGCCTGAAAACTACAAATGTAATCATTATGGACACAAAGCTTAAGAATGCAGAACTAAGACATCGATAATAAGGAAATTAGTTCATTATCGAAGAAGATAAAAAAACAATTTTGTTTCATGTTTTAATCGTGGAAAATCTAGACATCGAGCATTAGAATGAGGAAAGGAAAATTAGGAAGAAAAAGTTAAATCGTGGAGACCATTTGCACTACCAGGCTATAAATTCTCAAAGTTTAGTCATGTCACCTACTATTGCAAATATTGGTACACTACCACCAATGACACTAAGGGGAAATAATCATAAATAAAGACCAAGTTAGAGAGGATATGAAGAAGATATGGAGAAAGAAGGAAGATGATGCACCACCAACAAAAGACCCTATGTCGGATGACGGAGGGAATTCATCTACCAACTAAGCAAGCAAGTAAATGCTTAGGGACACAAAAAAAAATTTAAAACATTTGAAAATTCCCCTTAAATCAAATTCTCAGCTAAAGTATTCAAGAGCATAGAATAGATGCAATGATATTTAGGAGAATAGAAAAGTTGAAAAAAAAATTATGAGATTGTTATCGATGAACTAAGTTCACTATAGGTGTGAAAGCTATTGTCAGCCTACAATAAATTCTTTATTACAATAGTTGTTGGACACTGTCATTATATATAATGACACTAATTATGAAAAAGTCACATTCTGAAAATTTAGTACTGTATGCACCCAAAAATGGTCGCCTAGACTTTGGGCCCCATTTATTTGATTTATCAATCCTGAATCATTTTTATCAATAATCAATATTTTCAACATTATCAATTTCTTGATCAAGTCTTAATTTCAATCGTATATTAGATTTTTATCCTTGGGCTAACCATTTTATCTAAAGTCTTTATTTAATTAAAAGGAATATTTCCTCCCCTTTTGATTAAATAAAAAGCTCCACTTTGCCTCTTATCCTAAGTTGCACAAATAAAGTATTATTCTTATTTTATAAAAAGGAGAAAAGCACTTTTTGTCTCATATGGACATAAAGTCAACTCCTATTTTCTCATTGGAGGATACTTGTGCACATGGATTGCTCCTCTTTCAACCTCCACCGCCGATTAAGACTTTTGCCTCTTAATCTCAATGGTCCGTTCTTTTGCATTTCTTATAAAAGGAAAGCTCTCTCCTCCATTTTCATATCATGTTTTTGAATACTAATCTTATGCTGCAGGAATTCTTGAAGACTTTTGGAGCTTTTGAAAATCTTATTGTTCTTAGTCTTTCATTCTTGCATTTTAACTTCATTTCATAACTTAGTTTCCTTTGATGCTATAGATTTAACTCACATAGCTTAATAGGAGGAATTTGTAACACTTGTTCTTTCCATTTCATAGCTTAGTTGCATTGCATTTTCATTTCCATAGACTAGTTTGCATTGCATTTTCATAGTGATTCTTGAGGATATTGGCACTCTTTCCCTTGTCCTCATTTGAATTTCTCATTGAGTGCTTGACTAGCAAGGTCACAAGCTTGTAGCTCTAGCTGAGAGCAAATACATCATAGTCCCTTGCAACTCCATGCATAGAGAGCTATGAGCCGCTTTGTGAGGCCTCATTCTTGAGCAACCCTGCATGTAATGGTTCATAGAAGTGCACATTTTTAGTGTGTACATTTTTGGCGCCCACCGTGGAGCGCCAAAAATGTACACACTAAAAAGGTGCACTTCTATGAACCATTACATGTAAGGTTGCTCAAGAATGAGGCCTCACAAAGCGGCTCATAGCTCTCTATGCATGGATTTGCAAGGGACTATGATGTATTTGCTCTCAGCTAGAGCTACAAGCTTGTGACCTTGCTAGTCAACCACACAATGAGAGATTCAAACGAGGACAAGGGCAAGAATGTCAATCTCCTCAAGAATCACTATGAAAATGCAATGCAAACTAGTCTATGGAAATGAAAATGCAATGCAACTAAGCTATGAAATGGAAAGAACAAGTGTTACAGATTCCTCCTGTTAAGCTATGTGAGTTAAATCTATTGCATCAAAGGAAACTAAGTTATGAAATGAAGCTAAAATGCAAGAATGAAAGACTAAGAACAATAAGATTTTCAAAAGCTCCAAAAGTCTTCAAGAATTCCTGCAGCATAAGATTAGTATTCAAAAACATGATATGAAAATGGAGGAGAGAGCTTTCCTTTTATAAGAAATGCAAAGGAATGGACCATTGAGATTAAGAGGCAAAAGCCTTAATCGACAGTGGAGGTTGAAAGAGGAGAAATCCATGTGCACAAGTATCCTCCAATGAGAGTGAAGTGTTGACTTTTGAGCCTCATGTGAGACAAAAAGTACTTTTTTTCTTTTTGTGAAATAAGAATAATGTTTTATTTGTGCAACTTAGGATAAGAGGAAAAGGTGGGGCTTTTTATTTATTAAAAGGGGAGGAAATATTCCTTTTGAATAAATAAAGACTTTAGGATAAAATGGTTAGCCCATAGGATAAAAATCCAATATATGATCGAATTTAAGATTTAATCAAGAAATTGATAACGTTGAAAATATTGATTATTGATAAAATTGATTCAGGATCAATAAATCGAATAAATGGGGCCCAAAGTCTAGGAGACCATTTTTGGGTGCATACATTTGCCTCTCTTTGACTAATGTGTGATCGATTTGGGAACACATGTAGTCAAAGAAGAATTGAAAAAATACCAAAAAAATTGATATATGATGCTGAAAAAATCCTAAAAAGCATAAAAAGTCCTGAAAAAAATACAAAAAAAATCAAAAAAATTCAAATTTTCAAATTTTCAAAAAAATAAAAAATAAATAGAAAAAGTGCCTTGGTGAAAACCTGGAAACAGGTGCCTTGGTAGCAAAAATACAAAAAAAGAAAGAAATGAAAAAATGAAAAAAGAAATCCAAGTGGTGAAAACCTGGAAACAGGCGCTACTTGAGGCCTTTGCACTCCTATTTGTTAGCATGCGTCCTCGACACTTAGCCATTTTCCATCATGCCTTGACCCTATTTGACTTGGTCTAGAATTGGTCTTTATCTTTGTCTAAGGGGCATAACTGTTAGCATAGGTCTTTTAGGTGCGTTTGTCTCTTGGGGCATTTCACAACAGGTGTTTTTCAACACCACCCCAAACAGTGTTTTTCAACACTACCCTTGCGTCGAGTGTTTCTTAACACTTATCAGATGTCTTTCCCAATAGTCTAAGTATGATGCGATATTTCTCATTTGCAGATGTGATAACTAGAGTCTAACTCTATGACCAACACACACGCACTTAAATAATCAACTCGCTTGAGATATGTTGACTTTATTTTTCTTTGTGTGTTGTCTATGAGGATTTCTTTGATGAGTGGTCTCTCCCTGAGAAGTTTTCGATGATGCATAGCTAGAAGACTAAGGGAATGAGAACATGTTTTATTTCTTTATCTGCTTGTGGGTATATTTTGTTGGTCCTACCTGTCATGAGCATTTATGCTGGTCTTACTTGACACTATGGATTGACAAGGTATTATCCTTGACTGTTTTACGAGTGCATGCTTCTAGTTATCCTGACTTTCATGTGTCTTGATACAAGCATAATCTCGCCATATCAAACTTAGGTGATCTCACTACATTAGTCATCTGGACCTACATGTCTTTGATGCCTAGGTGAGATTTCCACATTTTCTTCTGATAAAGATCATATTCATATCCACATAGTTATGCTAGTGGGCATTGTATGATCTTATGACGTTACCTAATGCTTGATGATGATAATTAGATGTCTATAAGCGTTGTGACCTTGCAAGTCAACCACTTTTATAGTAGCTTGCATTTCTAGGTTCATGTTAGTTTAGTTTTTGCATCTTGCATATGGAGAGAGCTCTCCTTTTTATCATCTATGGACTAGTTGGTCAACTGTGCTCATTTTCTGATTTTTCTTGATCATATCTTTCATTTCTAGTCTTTCATATCACATCATTTTCTATCCATTTTCGGACTTGAAATCGAAATCTGAGTCGCGTTTCCAAATTTTCTCATTCTTCTACGCAGTTGACTGACCTTTTGAGGCATAATTCTTCAATCTTTGGTGGAATTTCTTCCTTCCATGTCTCTCATATTTTCTAGTCTTTCATTCACTCTATTTCTAGTCTTCTATTTCTATTCTTCTGCTTCCTCACTGGGGCATGTTTCACCACCTAAAGGTTACCCTATTGATCTATACATTCAATTATGATTTTATTTTGATTTGATCAAATCTTTATCGATTTGTTGTCTCTCCTCTACCTAATTTCGATTTTGATTCCGAGGGGGCAGTACCTATGGGATTCTCATCCCTGATTCTCTTGATTTTCCTGATTCAGACATCTTTTGTGAGCTTTTTCTCAAATTTGAGATTCTTATCTCTTACTTTGAATGTGATCCCGAATCGACCTCATGTTCAAAGGCTGTTGTTTATGCTTTGTTCAGATGTGATCTCGAATCGACCTCACATCTGAGTTGTTTTGTGATCCCAGATCGATCTCACATTTCAACTTCATTCTTTGACTACATGTGTTCCCAAATCGATCACACATTAGTCAAAGAGGGGCAAATGTATGCACCCAAAAATGGTCGCCTAGACTTTGGGCCCCATTTATTCGATTTATTGATCCTGAATCAATTTTATCAATAATCAATATTTTCAACATAATCAATTTCTTGATTAAATCTTAAATTCGATCATATATTGGATTTTTATCCTATGGGCTAACCATTTTATCCTAAAGTCTTTATTTATTCAAAAGGAATATTTCCTCCCCTTTTAATAAATAAAAAGCCCCACCTTTTCCTCTTATCCTAAGTTGCACAAATAAAACATTATTCTTATTTCACAAAAAGAAAAAAAGTACTTTTTGTCTCACATGAGGCTCAAAAGTCAACACTTCACTCTCATTGGAGGATACTTGTGCACATGGATTGCTCCTCTTTCAACCTCCACCGCCGATTAAGGCTTTTGCCTCTTAATCTCAATGGTCCATTCCTTTGCATTTCTTATAAAAGGAAAGCTCTCTCCTCCATTTTCATATCATATTTTTGAATACTAATCTTATGTTGTAGGAATTCTTGAAGACTTTTGGAGCTTTTGAAAATCTTATTGTTCTTAGTCTTTCATTCTTGCATTTTAGCTTCATTTCATAACTTAGTTTCCTTTGATGTAATAGATTTAACTCACATAGCTTAATAGGAGGAATTTGTAACACTTGTTCTTTCCATTTCATAGCTTAGTTGCATTGCATTTTCATTTCCATAGACTAGTTTGCATTGCATTTTCATAGTGATTCTTGAGGAGATAGGCACTCTTGCCCTTGTCCTCATTTGAATCTCTCGTTGTGTGGTTGACTAGCAAGGTCACAAGCTTGTAGCTCTAGCTGAGAGCAAATACATCATAGTCCCTTGCAACTCCATGCATAGAGAGCTATGAGCCACTTTGTGAGGCCTCAATCTTGAGCAACCTTACATGTAATGGTTCATAGAAGTGCACCTTTTTAGTGTGTACAAGTACAAAGAACAAAGCTTGAGGAGATACTACTGTCTATTGAGCTAATTCATCATATAGAAAGGAATCAGACGGATTGATTGAACTACAAACCCTAAAAACTCTAAGTCTCAGATAAGTTAATGAACATACAAAAGTCACAATGAGAAAGACAATGGTGGTAGTTGACAGATCAGAAAAGGATGAACCGGAATATCAGTTAAGTACTCCTAAAAACACAGATGTAAACAGAGTTGGAGTGTTATTTCGAATACCATGCAGAGCCATGTTGATAGAAGATGTAAGATTGTTTATTCAATTCAAATAGATTGAAATTGGAGATGAGAATATAAGAACAACTACAAGGAACTATACAAAGAGGAATGAATGTTGAATGAAGAGTATGGACATCTGGAAACAAAAGGGTTAACACACATCGTGCACATGCCAAAGAATTTTGATGCTAAATGGATCAAATGCGTATTTAGTCGAATACATGGAGACTATGTTTGGTTGGAATAAGATAGACAAATTGAAATAATAACAAAGGAAATCATAAGTGCAGTCACAAGATTGTCATCTAATGGGAGGAAATGCATGAAGGAGTTGGATCTTAAAACAAAAATTAAAGGTGTAGTCGGGTACAAGAAAGATCAAAAAATATTTGTTGTAAGCAACATCTTGGATAAAGAAATGAAATTTGCATCAATAATTATTGGCTACAAGATCTATCAAGCAAATCAGTTAGACAATATATCAGGAGGAGCACTACAAGTTGCATATCAAATTATTACGAAAGGCAACAGATATGATGCGGAATCGACTAATGGTGAATTTAAGAAAGATCGGGAAACAAGGAGTAAAGTTTGGAGAACTATTGGTATGTATATTTTTCTATATACAAAACTATTTTCTTGGTATCAGTAGAGTAAATTGGACATTAGGTGAAGTTGAAAAATATAAGAAAGATATATGTTTTCTAGTTAGTACACACTCGTGTATAGTCAAAGCAATGGAGCCACGGATATATTGGTTACAACCATTTGGATATGAAACAACAAAGAATGAACTAATAACAAGTATTGAGCAACTATTGAGCCAACCAAAGGATATGGAAGCTAATCGGTTTGGAACCTATGAAGAAGTATACAAGAGGACGATATCAAATGAGAAGAAATCAAAAGAAAGAAGCAGCGGTACAATGAAAAGACAGAAACCAAACACTATACAAAAGACATGCCAAAATCAAGAACAAGTTAGCTAAATAGAGACAAGCTATCGACAACGAAGCTGGACAAGAGTTGCCACCGGCAAAGAGAACAAGATCCAGAACAACACAAGCTACACCAAAGAGAAATACAAGAAGTCAATCAAGAGTAAAAGGAAGCATAAGGACAAGAAGAAAGCAAAATGAGCTTGCACCAAAGATAGAACCATCAAAAGTAAGAATTCCAAGAACACCTATAGATATAGAAAATGAAATAAGAAAGTATGGAAGTATCGGAAAGATACATGAATTCAAATACAAGACATGGTCAAAAGAAGATAAGAAAATTGTAGAAGATGCATTAATGTTTTACTTTCATAAGTTCTTAAGATTCCTAAACGACTTAAGACAAATTATTCATAAGGAACTACTTGATAAAATCAACATAAGATGGGATGAAGTTGTAGAATAGGAGAGACAAAGCAGAGAAATAACCCTTATACTTGCAAAGCCAGAAACAATGTTGAAGAGATTGATCAACTAATGAAGAAAAATGAAAATAATTTTTCTAAAAAGAATAGGACAACAAAGATACTGGCACGATTATTGAATGAAGTAGAAGAAGAAAGACTGAAAATGTGGAAAATAATTTTTTATGCTGAATCAGAAATTGGTCAAATGTTAGAATGAGAAGAGGACATAGATTTGACAAGCGAAGACAGCCCAATAAGGTTTGAAGAAGAACAAGCAAGTCAGCCTATTAAAATACAAGATGAATCTGATGATGACACAAGTAATGAGGAAGATGAATAGTTTGAGGAACAACAAATGCCAGAGGTTACAATTGCATACACTAAAACAATACAAATGACACATGCTACTAATATGGTACGTACTATCGTTGAGATATTAGAAGAAGAAATAATTGAGGAATAGCTAATAAATTTGGAAAAGAATGAGATAACATAAACATAATCTGAGGAAGTACAAATTGCAAGGACACTGCAAAATATGACAATGATAACAACAGCACACCTAAAGAGGAAAAGAGATTCAGAATTTGAAGAAGAAGAAGACTTCGATGAAAGACTTGAATTTGAAATATTGAAGAGAGATCCTAAAAAGATGCATTATGATGAACAAATATTATATGCAAAAAAACTCAAAGAGAGAACAATTGTCAAAAGACAGCTAAAGGATAAACAAAGGGAAAAGATTATGAAGAAAATAGTCAAAACATCTTTAAGCTTACTATCGGAAATTACAGTGGATAAAGAAGAATCAAGTTTGGAATAGATGAAAACTCATGTGGATATAAGGGAAGATAAGCTAACAGAAGTAACACGAACACTATAGGAGAAACTTGAAAATCTGAAGGAATTGTTGACTGAAGCAACAAAAATGTACAAGAAAATATTATATGAGAAAGGTAATACAACAAATAAGGAATCATGCTTAATAGCTATCATATGGATTTAATGCAAAACCAGATACAAGCAACAATTGATTTGTTGGGTACAACATAACAGAAGGATGATGAAGACAGTATTGACAAAATAATAAGAGTCAAAGGACATATCAGTGCCATAAATAATCTGAAAAAGCAATGGAGCATAGTGTTGAAAAATATCAAGAACAAGCACAAAACTATTCTAGTGGAAGTAGACCCCAGTTGACACCCAAAGGACACAGTTTTATTTTCACCTTTGGCATTACTATCAAAGGGGGAGAGAATATCAAAGGGGAGATTAGTATGTTGGAGAGAAGAATTGTAAATGAAGAAATATCTAAGGGGGAGAGATACATAATGACGAAACATGAATAGAAAGGTTTTGCCATCAATGCCAAAGGGGGAGATTGTTACTTGACAAAATCCTCAAGAGGCAATTAACAGACAATCAATGATGATTTTGCTAAGGTTGTCATTGTTGGGAAATAACATTGAGTATATATATAAAGTAAGGAAAGACTTATCGACATAAGATATTATCAGAAAGTGATATCGACATAAAGAGAGTATTATCGGTATAAAGGAAGAGTTATCGGAAACCATTAGCGGTGGAAAGAAAAGAAAAAGGTTACGAACGAGGACAGCATCAAAATTAGAAAAAAATGGTTTATGGAAAATCGAGAAACCCTAATTAGGTCAAGCAATTATAAGAGGAGATCGAAAGACAAAGAGATAGACATGGTGATAGAGAGAGCGAAAAATCAGAGATACAGTTCAAAGGATGTGAAGAGCAATGTAAGGATTAGACATCAGAACAGAGGAAGAGTGAAATGGGATCTGACATGCTTTTGAAGAAAGCATGTACAGGTCAAATTTCTTGTTGATTTATTCCTAACAGTTTAGCGATGAGATTGTGAAATCCCTTAATCGAGTAGTCTCTAACCAGACTAAGAAGTTATATTTCGGAACTTATTGTACAAATCTTTAAACGGGTGAACATTGTATAAGTGGGATAAAATATGTTAACAGAGTAGTCTTTAACTAGACTTTCAATACTCCTAACAGGGTATTAGTCACACCTAATAGGGTGAAGTCATTCAGAAGATGACATTTATGTAAGCTCCTAATAGGGCACCTTATGACTGTAGTGATGAGTTGTGGGTATCATTCCCATCGCTATTTTTCCCTCTAACCAAGGGTTTTCTGTGACACCAAAATATTGTGTTAAGTGTTTGAATGTTTATGTGTTGTATGTTTAATTTACATGTTATTGATTATCGGTTAAACATTATAGAAGCTATCGGTAAAAGACAAGACAATTATCAGTATATGTAATTTGTTGGTTATCGGTTTATGTTTATAAAGTTGAATAAGTGTGAAATCTATGTGGTACTAATTCACCCCCCCCCCCCCCCTCAGTACCTTACCTAATACTTTCCAACAGAACTTGTGTAATTTTTTGTTAAAAATATGATTCATGCAAGATTGGAACGTAGCTGGCGCATTGGTCAATCCGAATAGCATGACTAGAAATTCATAATGCTCATGATGGCAATGAAAGGTTGTTTTCTCCACATATTGTTCCCTCATGCAGATTTGGTGATATCCCGAATGTAGGTCTATCTTGGAAAAATAAATTGCGCAATGTAACTCATCCAACAACTCGTTGATCCTCGGGATAGGATACTTGTTCTTGATGGTCTTCTTGTTCAGTGCATGGTAGTCCACACACATATGCAATGTTAAGTTCTTTTTAACCAATAATACTGACAACACAAAAGGACTAAAGTTGGGCCTGATCCAACCCTTGTCAAGAAGCTCTTGTATTGTCTTTTCAATCTCGTCCCTAAACTTGATAGGGTGGAGGTATGGTGTGGTGATGATAGGTTTGGCGTCCGCTTCCATCTCGATAGTATGTTCGAACCCACAGTGTGGTGGTATGCCTAGTGGTATGTTGGTGAAGACCGGGTGGTGCTTATTCAAAACTGCTTGAAGTTCCTCATCGTGGTAGTAGGCCCTCTGTCCCTATACAGGTTATGGTGAGATGAAATTGTGTGTGGCCTAGACCATGTCATCGTGTCTGAGGATTACCTCCATCCGTTGGGCTGAAATTTCCTTTGGTCCTCCATTCGACATCCCTCTCAGCACAACCTTCTTGTCGTCCACTTAGAATGAGAACTCCATTCATTTGAAACTTTGAGTGTACTCATCCAATGTTTCCATACACTGAATTCCCAGAATGACTTCCATATCATCCAGATCAACCACAAAGAAATCATCTATCACTGTGTGGTTTCCCATGGTAATGCTTAGTTGCAGAACCAGATGGGTACATGTCAAAAGGTTTCCTCTTGCCACTTTGACGTCGAATCCTTGGTGTGCCTCTGTATGCAAACTCTATCGGCTGACCAACGATGAGTTAATGAAGTTGAGTGTGGCTCCACTGTCGAGCATGACCACAACCTGATGCCCCTGGAGGGTACCCTAAATACAAAATATAGTACACCTCAAAGTTCTTGCCAAAGCCACAATGATGCCTCCTATCTTCAACAGTGTGGCAATCCTTTTTGCATGATTGTTGTTTACATCCCTAGAAGCTTGTTGTCCATCCCCTTCGGGCTCAGGTGCCTACTCCTCACCGTCGGACAACACCTCAATGTAATGGATCTTTCCCATGCCTAGGCATTAATGCCCTGGTTCTCATGGATCCTTACAGTTGAAACAAATCTTCTTCCTCCTAAGCTCCCTTAGCAAATCCATGACTTCAGTGGTAGGATCTTATGGGTCCTTCATTCTACCAACTAAATGATACCTTCTCTTCCTGGTATATACTTGCATTCACTACCCATAGCTAGAAGAAGCACTAGCTCGGATACCATTGTAATGTTCCTCACGTCTTCACTGGAAGAAGAACCTGTATGTGTAGGTCCAGGAAATGTCTGTAGGTGTAGGTCTAGGAAATGATCGTAGGTGTAGGTATAGGAAATGACCGTAGGTGTAGGTATAGGGAAATGACCATAGGTGTAGGTCCAAGAAATGACCGTAGGTGTAGGTACATGGAAATGACCATAAGTGTAGGTACATGGAAATGACCATAGGTGTAGGTACATGGAATGGGTGTTGGAAACTGGCTAGCTGCACAAATGGAGATACTGGACTTGGAGTGTGTTGTGGTTAGTGATGCTGAACCCAGTGTAGATGAGGTTAATAATATAAACAAAATATTCGCCAATCACACAGATAAATGTCAATACAAATAATTGCAATCAACTTAAGAAATGTATAGTTGCAAACAAAGATGGCGCTCTAGATGTGCCAAATCTGAAGCAAGTAATACAAAGACAGAATAGGGTGAGGGGTTAGTCCCATCGAAACCAAAGTAGCCAAGTAGGGAAGATCTTCCACTTCCGAAATGGCAAACAATACTGAACTCCAATAGGAATTCGTAGTACAAAGAAAATAATCCAAATCATATTCTAAACAACTACCTACAATTGGTCATAAATACCCCTTCGGAGAAACTCCCGATGGTGTACAAATACAGCCGACATGGAAAAAACCAACCCTATGCTAAAAATTAAAAGATGGGCTCGAGATAACAATAATTGATCCAACGCCAAATACAACATACATGTAGAATCCTCCAATCTAAGAACCCTACTAATCAATTGTATTGCATTAGGGATTAAGTTCCAAAGATTAGAAGGTAATTTCTTTATAGTAATCCACCTAGGGCTTGATAATGCAATAATTTCTTCTCTACTAGTCTCGGTTGACCATGAAATGAACCTAAAGGTGCAGGAGCCAATGCTCCAAAAAAATTTTAACTTGTTTTTAATATTCAAAGCTATTGAATAAAATAACAAACAAACCTTTTTGGATCACTTGACAAAAGGTGTATTAAACCCTAGTTTATTAGTCCAGATTTGTTGCATCCAGTCGGCACGCTAGGGCACCTTGGCAACATCTTGGGTTGTTAAAAAGATAGCCACATATTTTAATCTATTCTTCTCAACATCTACTGCTAAGGACATCTAGTGATTAGGTCTAACAATAAGGTATACTGGAGCCCTTACCTCATGGTTCTCCATTGTTGTCTATAGGTGGTGCTCAAACAAATTTTGCCTCGTCTGAAACCCTAGCTTTGTCTTCCACTGCCTCCTAAAATGACTTCTCGTTCACCTTGTTGTGCAAATGATTGGATCCATCAACCAGAGAGAGAGAATGAATTAATAAATTCATGTTCATCACATCGTACGACTCCTCATAAGAAGCAACTATCTTCCTAACATTCTTATGATGGAGGATAAATGTATCTAGCTGACAATACTTTGCATCAAATTATTGGTTGTAGAAAGATGCAATTGTGTTTTAATCTTGGTGGATAAGAATGTGATTATTACAATCACACTAACACACTAACAACTAAATCCACTTTGTAGACATAAACAAATAAAATAGCTTTGTTAGAAATAGGAAATATTGCGAGGGGGGGGTGAATCAGTATTTCAAAAACTTTTTCTTTTGCCCACTTATGGATATAACAGATTACTTTAGTGCATACAAAGATCATCAAGTTGATTAACAAACATAGCAGTAAATAGAAAGAATTCATAACACATCATATTTTCTCGAGGAAACCTTGGCCAAGGGAAAACCTCGGTGGGGATGGTACCCACAAAGATCACTAATCAAAAGTATCATGTTAGGGATATTGGACCCTGTTAGGAGTCAATTTACAATATATAGTAGATATGTCCTGGTTAAAGGACTTTAGCTAGGCCTTGTTAGAAGCCTTAACCCTGTTAGGAGTTAGATTACAAAACCTGATCACCAGCTGAGCTCACTGCTCAAACAGGTAATACAAAAATGTTTCTGACTGTAATATGGTACTGCTTACAACTTCGCATCAATAGCCTTTGCTTCTATCACAATAAACAACTATCGCAAGTTATCTTTTCTTTCTTTTTACATCTCACATATATCTTTCATTACATTTCAAGTATGCCTAATATATGAGTTATTAAAGCTAATAACTTTACATGGTCGGCTTCCAAAATATTTATCCAAGAGTAAACATTTTGGATGTTGTCCCTTCATAATGTTAAGTCATTATTTTGACAAGCAAAAATAATCCCTTAACTCTTTCGCTAAAACTGTCTCCAAAACTGTTCTGTCTGCAAAAACTGTCTTCGGTAAACTTTGAATAACTTTGTCTGTACTGCTCCAAACTTTATGCGCACTGAGATGGGGTATCCTCATACTCTATAGAAGCTTCAGTTAACTGCGCAAACAAAAATATTGCTCCAGTGGACGTCGCCAACTATATCTTCATCGGGTGCTCTGTCAGGATCACTGTATCCATACTTAGACAATTTCT
Organism: Chamaecyparis obtusa; assembly: GCA_027943335.1. Classification (NCBI taxonomy): domain Eukaryota; kingdom Viridiplantae; phylum Streptophyta; class Pinopsida; order Cupressales; family Cupressaceae; genus Chamaecyparis; species Chamaecyparis obtusa. The sequence continues at coordinate 358,812 of BSBK01003166.1, forward strand.
TTCTTCAACTTGCCATACTTGCATTCCAGATTATGCGCTCTTACTAGAGATCATATGTTTCCATAATGACAACATCTATGCATCCACATTAGCCAAATTGCCAACAATCTCCCCCTTTGTCATTGGTGGCAACATATGGGAAAATTGGCTAAGTGTGCAAACAAAACTTCAAAAAAACACTTATACAAAATTTTGGCCAAAAGTTATACAATATCATACTCCATAGAATAGCTCCCCCTATGAGTATCCTTCCTCAACATATATTCAATTTTCTGCTATCTCTCCCCCTTTGACAACAATGACAAAGATAGGGTGTACAAAAATTTCAAAAACTTTATACCTTATTATCAGTTATTGCAAAGCCGGTAGGCTTGCAACACAATCACCAAACTCTAACTTCCAAGATTCAAAATCTTTCTCCCATATCTTCCTGATGGATTCAACAACATTGAGTAGAGTACTCAATCCATATGCTGTTGTCTGACAAGCTTGCAGGGAATTGAAGCTAAACTTCTGAAATGATGTCTTTGCTGAAAGACACTGCTCAATTTGATCTTCAACAATTGATATCTTGATTGAGACATGCTCTCTCAAGATGTTAACCCTGATCATCTTTCTGTTCTTCTCCTCTGTTAACATTTTGATTTCATCTTTCAATTTCCTTATGCTCTTTTCTACAGAAGTTATCTTGACATTAGGGCTTGTCAAGGTGTTTGTCTCAACTGTAATAGCATCTGACTTCTCTCTAATCTTCTTATCCTCTTCAACTATTAGGATTTCTGATTTAGTGCATTGTATGTACAAATTCTTTCCTGTCTCAAAATGTCTCCTCAAATTCTTTATGCATACATCTAAACTACCAATATCATTTCGAATATTTACACTTAAAGTTTGTTGCATTTCTGCTTCAAAGTCTTCCTGAACTTTTATTTTAGCAATATCCTTCAAGTTAGAAAATTCAGAGTCAAAAGAATTCATTACTGATTGAGCTTTCTCAAGTGGATCTGATTCAGATGCCTTAGTGTTGATCACACTCTCAAGTTTCTCTGTCAAAACTCTAACTTTGCCTTCAAGGTGTTTCACCTTCTTATTCTTTCCAATAATTTTATTCAGAGATGTGATGAACTCAAGCTAATCATCATCTTCAACTTCTTTTCCAAGGTCTTCAAACATTGAGCCAATATGCCTCTTCTTACTATCAGGTGCACTAATGTCTTCAACTGGTATAGAAGGTGCACTAGATGTAGTGGCCTCTGTCAAAATTTATTTGCCTTTAATTGACTGCTCTGCTGGAACTGATTCTGATACAGTTGGTGCTTCCTCTACCTCTGTATTCTTCTCTGATTCTGTGACCTTTTCTTGCTCTCCCAAAGCCAAATTGTCAACAATGTTTCCTAGATCATGAAATATTGCATCATCTGATTCTAGAGTCACTTTGGTGCCTTCAATATCCATTGATTCTTTGCCAATATTGATATGTGAAGAAGATGGAACTTCTTCAATACCAACTTCCTCTGCATGCGGTTCCTCTGATTGCTTCTGTTGAGGGTCTGATTCAACATGCTTTTCTACAACTATATCTGCAAGAACTTGCATTACTGCTTGCTCTGTCTCTTTCTGTACTTTCTCCTTTTTGCCTCCCATTATAAGGATTGTTCTTCTCTTAGTTCTCAATAAAGTTCCAAGAGACTTCAAGAATCTCTTCAAATGATCTTCATCCTTAACTTCACAGAACTATCTGATTACATGTTCTCTCATCTTTATGTCCTCTTCTTGTGCTCTTTGTTTTCTATTCATAAGTCTATTATACAAATCTTCTGGGATCTTACCATGAATAGTGCTAAGTTTCTTATCTGCCACAATCATGTGTGTAACCATTGCATTTTCAAAGTTCAATTTGTCAAATGATCCATATAGATCATAGAATTTATTCAACTTAGTGAAGTCTCCATGCTTCAATATATCTTCATTAACTCTTTCAATTCTTGGTTTCCAAGTTTTCTTCTTGACTGAAACTACATCATCATCTTTAATTACTGCTACATTTCTAGGTATAGGTGGTACAACCACTTTCTATCTCTTGTCGGGTCCTGTTGCACTCACTTTTACTCTTTTGCTAGGAATAGGAGAAAAAGATTTATCTCCTTCATCTTTTTTAGGTACTTCAACTTTTACCTTTACTGCAATAGGATCAACAGGATCTGCACTTGATGTCTCAGGTGGAATTACAAGATTTTCACTTTGCTTCAAGGCTTCTGCAGTCTTCTTAGCTATGTCAAACTCATGACTTGACATACCAAATTCTTTCAATATTTTCTTCATAGTAGATTCAACTCTCTTACTAGATTGCTTTTTTTCTCTCAAACTTATTGCAGAGTTGAAATTCTCTTCATAGGTTCCACACCTATTTGCATGACCATCCAACTCACACTTTAACAATCTATTCACATATCCTACTATTTCTACTTCAGATATTTCATAGCCAAGAGGGTCTATGAATTCCATTCTAGGCTCAACTGCTTCAATGTAGGTGAAATCAGTGTCAACCATAAAACAAATGTCATCTTTATGCTTTTCAACTAAGGATTGAGGAATCCTTGATTTGTTCTTGACAATATTCTGAAAAGTCTTCAATACAAGCTTCACACTGTCATTAACTCTATCAAAAAGGTGCTTCATGTAGACTGAGTTTATTCTTTCCATTGTGTTCACATTGTCACTCCAATCAACTGTGTAAGGAAATCTTCTCAAAATATGGAAAAACATATAGGTTATCAGAGATGAAAACCTAAACTGTGTACTTAGCCTTCTTAATCTTTTCTAAGTTCTCAAATAACTGAATTTTCAAGATTTCACATAGGTCTACTGGTTTCTTCTCAATACACATAAGATAAGCTACATGAATCATTCCTGCAGCCATGTCATCTTCCCTTGAACTACCACAGAATTTAGTTGTTAGGATCTTGCAAAGGTACCTAACATCATCTTGCTTAATCTTACTTATCACAATTCCTCTACCATTATAACTAGATCCAGTGTTATCTAAAACAATCTTTCTCATGTTCTTTTCATTTAGTGGAATCTCTCCAACTTTTGATAATCCAGTAACTTCATGAATTAGGTCGGCAGTTATATCAATAACTCTATCTTCCATCCAGAATTTCCCATTGTGGATTCTACTTAAAATGATATTGGTACATTCCTCATCATTGAATTCATACTTCATGGAATATTTGATAATTTCATTGTTCTCTAAGTGCCCATAAGCTGGTTTAACTGACATGTCTTGATTGTACAATTTCTTGTAATCATCACTAAAATCTGCATCTCCCAAAGTTTCAAACTTACAACCTAAATATCCTTTAACATTCTCAATGTGCAATACTCCGTCTGGTACGGATGATAATGCTGGACTGTCATCAATTTCAGTTGGTTCTACTGGTTCTTTCTTAACCTTTGGTCTATTCTTATCCTTAACATTATGAACCATAAAAATATCCATCTTATCAACTGATTAAAGATCAAGAAATACCTCAACTTTGCAAATCTAGGGTTTCGATATGATCGTCGCTGCAAACTGCTTCCAAACTTCTTCAAAACGTCCTCAACTTGCTTTTCTTCTTTCAAATCACTTTTCAATCGCTTTGTAATCATAATAACTTCAATTTTGACCTTATAACACTTCACATTAACTCGATCTGACATTGCATTCATTCATTTTGCCGCTAAAACCTCAAAAAGCTGATTCTGCAAACTTGCAACCATAAAACTTTCTACGACCTCGCAAAACACAATATTTTCTTTTGCACACTTAACCATAGCATTAGTACAACATAATAAACCTATATCTAACTGCGCAAAACTTAACTCATTCAAATTCCTAATCTACACTAATCCTAAGTCCTAAACTACAGAAACTTACATAATTTAAGTACTTAAAGAAGGGTCAGGTAAAGATTCATCCTTACCATTAATTACATTACCTTCCTGACTACTTTCAGTGCTAACTATACCTCCTTGACCTGTGCCTTTGTCAAATTTTACTTCATCTTTATTGCTACAGCAACCTTTCTCTTTGTTTCCTGCATTTTCATTCCTTCTTGCATTGTTCCTAGGGTTATGATGATAACCTCCATTGTTCATTCTGCAAAATCTTGCTGAGTGTCTAAACTTGTTGCATATCTGACAAATGATTCCATTGTTTCCAAATCTCTATCCTTGTTGGTTAATCTGTGACCTGCAATTTCTAGCAATGTGTCCTACTTTGTTGCATCTAAAACATACTACCACTTTTCTTTGATTCATTTCTTCAATAGATTTCTTATCTGCATTGTTAGTATTCCCAATCATTCTATCATAATTATTCAAAATTACTTTAGGTCTTCTACATTCGTTAGCTCTATGTCCAAAACTATGACAATTATAACAATGTCCATTAAAAGGTTTAAATTGCTTACCTGTGCAATCTCTCTTCATGTGCCCAATAGTATTACAAGCAAAACATCTACCTTTGAATTCTCTTTGCATACCTTTAGATGATTCTTCCTGTTTTGATTCTTCTTGCTTTGATTCTTCTTTCTCTCTAGGTGGTTCTTCTTTAGGTGGATCTTCCAATGTGTTCTCATCTAGCTTTATTTCCTCCACACTTTCAGATGTCTTCAGATGTGGCTTCTTACTTTCATGGTTTGTTCTAAACATACTATATCCAAATCCAGTCCTATCAAAGAATGGTTCTTCAAAAGAAATTTATTTTTCAGTCTTATCACTTTTTGAATATAGCTTTCAAGTTGTTGTTTAGATTGAGTTAATTCACCTTTCACAATTTTATTATACTTCTCAAGTTCCACATACTGCACTTTTACTTTTTCAGATTCGGATGTTTCCTTTTCAAGTCTTGACCTTAGATCTTCATTCTCAATTTTCAATTTTTCATTATCAGATCTCAAATTTCCATCTTTCATACTAAGCTTCAGATTTACTATCTTCAACTCATGCTTAAGGATCTCATTTTCTTTTTCTAATTCATCACAATCTTCAACAAGCATATCAGATTTCTTTTCAGATTTCAGATCTTCAATCTTACCTTTTAATTTGTCAATAGCATTCTTTGCATCTTCATATTTTCTTCTTAAGGAGTTTCTTCCATCAGTAAGCATATCAATCTGTTCAAGAGCTTCTTCAAGATTTTTCTGAAGTTGATCCATATCCATAGAGATCTTACTCAAGTTGCTAAGCTTTCCTTGAATGTTCCTTCTCCGAGTAACTGTGCTCTGATACCAATTGTTAGAAATAGGAAATACTGAGAGGGGGGGGTGAATCAGTATTTCACAAACTTTTTCTTTTGCCCACTTATGGATATAACAGATTACTTTAGTGCATACAAAGATTATCAAGCTGATTAACAAACATAGTAGTAAATAGAAAGAATTCATAACACATCATATGTTCTCGAGGAAACCCTGGCCAAGGGAAAACCTCGGTGGGGATGGTACCCACAAAGATCACTAATCAAAAGTATCATGTTAGGGATATTGGACCCTGTTAGGAGTCAATTTACAATATATAGTAGATCTGTCCTGGTTAAAGGACTTTAGGCCTTGTTAGAAGCCTTAACCCTGTTAGGAGTTAGATTACAAAACCTGATCACCAGCTAAGCTCACTGCTCAAACAGGTAATACAAAAATATTTTTGACTGTAATATGGTACTGCTTACAACTTCGCATCAATAGCCTTTGCTGCTATCACAATAAACAACTATCGCAAGTTATCTTTTCTTTCTTTTTACATCTCACATATATCTTTCATTACATTTCAAGTATGCCTAATATATGAGTTATTAAAGCTAATAACTTTACATGGTCGGCTTCCAAAATCTTTATCCAAGAGTAAATATCTAGGATGTCGTCCCTTCATAATGTTAAGTCATTATTTTGACAAGAAAAAATAATCCCTTAACTCTTTCGCTAAAACTATCTCCAAAACTGTTCTGTCTGCAAAAACTGTCTTCGGTAAACTTTGAATAACTTTGTCCGTACTACTCCAAACTTTATGCGCACTGAGATGGGGTATCCTCATACTCTATAGAAGCTTCAGTTAACTGCGCAAACAAAAATATTGCTCCAATGGACGTCGCCAACTAAATCTTCATCGGGTGCTCTGTCAGGATCACTGTATCCATACTTAGACAATTTCTTTCTTTAACTTGCCATACTTGCATTCCAGATTCTGCGCTCTTACTAGAGATCATATGTTGCCATAATGACAACATCTATGCATCCACATTAGCCAAATTGCCAACAATAACAATTGTCCCCATAACTAAAAATGCCTATTAATTGTAGATCTTGAGTACCTTAGATATAATTAAAAAAATTAAAACCACACTTCTAATATAATATTTTAAAAATTATATTAAATGTATTAGAACCAAATTGTTAACTTTTATATTAAATAGTACAACTAAAACCAAACTTATATATTAACATGATGGACAATTAGGTACACTGAAGATATGTGGAAGGAGAACATAAATGTGAATTGTAGAATTTAAATTTTCATTTTTTTGGATAAAACCATTTTCACTCGCAAGTGTCACTTCCACTTTTTTAAATGCTCAAAGTGCATTAAAATTACTTCATTATTAATCAATAAAACTATTTTTCCCATTTGCCTTACGTCAATTGACATTGTTTTTACACTTTCTAATATTATATTTTGATTAGAAAGTAATTATTTCTAAACATGATAATAGTTTAAAATAAATTTTAAAATGAAACAACTAATTTATATGATATAAATTAGATAATTGAAAAATGAAATATGTTAGGTAAATTTATTACTTGTTTGTATTGAATCAATGCAAAGAAGAAGAATACAATAAATGGAGGCAAAGACTATTAAAAAAATAGTATCAACCCAACATTTATTGAGATGGAAAACACAACAATTGCATCTCCAGGTACATCTCTGGTAGAAAGTGATCACGTGAGAGGAAAATCTCATGGATTACAAAGGACATAAATGTGCCTTGCATGGTGGAATATGGAACATCATTTTTATGGGAGTATTCTTTCTCTGCCATTGATGAAAGCATATCATACAACTACTTTTTTTGTTAATCTAGTGTCATTCCCAGTGTTTTCATTAGATTGTTGAATGCAACGCAGTGTATTATTACCACTGTGAAGGAATATATGATCTCAATTATGAATAAAAACACAAGATTTGAAGGATCCATAAATTGCAATGGAAGAAGTAGCAATAGACACCCTTGTCTTTATTCCCCTAGCACCTCTCTCTATGCAAACCATGTCAAGGCAAATAAGAACCATTCATCATCTGTCTAGGTGATGGATGTTGTGAGGAAATTTCCTACAACTAAAATGCATAGCCAAATATGGTGATCAAAAATACTAAAATACAATCAATAGTGACGATGCCATTCTCATCATATGGTAACCATTTATTGGCATTCTTAATTAAAGAAAACTTATATTTTTATATTTATTTTGCGGAGTTCATACCGTATATGAGAAAGAAAGGTTAAAAGTGGATAGTCCTAGAAAAATACGTTTAAAGTTTTCATTATGCTGACAAAATGTGCATTTAATAGTTTGGATCTTAAACTTTAATCTTTCCCCAACTAGTAGTTTGTATTACAAGACTTTCCAAGCTAAGTTTTGGGCATTGGCATTAGGTTTAGTCCTCCATATTTGTCTACTCAAATCCCTCCACTTTCTTTCACTACACTTACACCTCCAATGTTGGTTCAATATGAGATTCAATGATAAGCAAGGAAGGAAGTTTAAATAAATTTTCTTTAAAGGAAAGCAAGTAAAATGATACTTAGCCAACCAACACCAATCTCTAGAAAAATTATATTGCGAGGGAGTGCAGAGTTTCATGACAAGATCTGCAGGAACCATTAACTTCACAAAAATAAGAAAACTTTTAGCCCTATTATTCATTTCAAATTTATCATTCAACATTGATGCAGAGAGTATGCCAATGACACACAAACCCCTCAAACTCTTCAACTATATTGCCCGTAGAGACTCTTGAATCTTATAAAGGTTTCACAACTCCTTGACACACACATGAACATGGTTTGGACAACTTACCTTGCTCCTTCTAAGGTACAACCACCTCCAACCTTTGGTGATACAACTTCTCACATCGATGCTTCATTTTGGTATTGGATCATGCACTCCATGAATCTTGCTACATAGGGTAACTACCACTTGGTCCATGTCAAGTTTGAATAGTGACCACTCAACCCCAAAAATGTTTTAACAAACTTGAAACATCATAAATAACAACTTGGAACAGGCCCACAACTTTGTTTGAAAGTACTTGCTTTGTAAGGGTTCTCTATTCCTTGTAGCCCTACTTTAGGACTAATCAGACCTTAACTCCCAAACCTTTCACACAAGGACCCAAACAAATTATATTATCAGACATCCTTTTCCTAGTTACAAAACATATTCAAAACTAGATCTGGGTTCCTTGATTGACTAGTTAGGTTGATATTGATCGCATAGGCCTAAAAGGGGCAATTAGGCCTAATTTACAAATCAAGTCCTATAACAATGGCTTCTTCTATACAACCAACACTTGAAACAATTTTGACTAGGCTAGAAAAAATCATTTCCACCAACATTTGGGGTCAATTCATCCATTTAGTCTCACTGTCCAATAGTTCTTTGTTTCTTCCTGCCTGCCACTTAACAAATGCCAGGCCTAAGGCTTGTCATTTCTCCTAACTACCTCCATCTCCCAATTTAAGACTTGATGCATTTGAAATTACATACAGGGGCCTAACTTTCCACCAAGGGCTGTAATTTTCCTATGGTGGAGAGTCAAGTTATAAGCATTTTAATATCAAACCCTTGGGAGGTGAGGGTTTGGTGATTGGTTTTACAAAAATGGCAATATCTTCCACTAATCTTAATGGATCTTCTTCTAACCACTTGCAAAGGAAAGAAAATTCATTTCTCTAACCGTTCATATGCATTTGACCAATCACCCAATCCGTACTGAGGCGTACAATGTAAGAAAACTATAAAATTTATAGAGAAATAGAGTAGTTTTTATTGAATCAAAGCCAAATCTTCAACAACATTGAATGCCTTGATCTCCTAAGGCATAAATAGACATCATTCAACTTCCTCAACTAACTCCAACCGAAATTTGAACCATATAGCTGTTGGAGAGGCAAGTTGTACAATTTGAACTTTTTTGACAACTTGTCAATTTTCCACCTTACCTTATGCCTATGTATTCTACTAATCAATTATATTGCTTATAGGTCAAACATGAAAGAATTCCAAATTTATCATTTTCCTACCCTCCTAAGGTCTTTGACCAAGCTTGACCATATTGGCCTTTTACATGCCTAATCAAGACCTAGTGGCATTTAGCCTTACAAAATGGTTTCAAAAACTTACAAAATGATGAGAAATGGTCCATGGGACCTTATTAGAACATAAAAAACTAAAAACAAAAGATGAGCCTTCATGGGTCTTCATGTGGTGCCCCTGCACCAAACACTTCCCATGACAACTAATCATAAGATTTTAAATCCTTCGCATCACCAAATTGGTGAACTTTCTTAAGCAATAAGAAGCATGTCTTGGGAAAGTCATAGCTAATGGAAAACAATGATATTGCACCTGCTTGTTCCACCAGATAGAGGAGTTTCCAAAACTAAATCCATGTTGTAAGGAGGCATCTTTCCACTATAAAAGCTTACTAGTAATCTGCCCAACCTTCCATATGGATTGAAGAGGAAACAAGGCTTATAAATGAAAAAAGGGGGCAAGAAGGATCTTATCAACTTAGCCAACCTCTTTCCATTTCTTATTAGTAGTGGCAATTGAGATGCGGTGTCAAATAAGCTTCTCCAAGGTTCTTCCCTTGAAGTAATTCTAACTATCTATTTGGAAGCTAGGCCATACCCTTGAGTCTTGAGATCCAAGAGATCTAAACCGCCTCCGGCTTTTGGTTGAATGCAATGTAACCAAGAAACAACTTTATAACCAAATTTGCCTTCCCAATTAGACCACAAAAATTAGCGAATAATTTTATTAAGCTCTTCATATCCCTTCTTAGAAGACATCCAACAAGAGGAGTAATAGACGTGAGAGACTTTAAAAAATCTTGTTTACAACCTGAATCTTTCCAACAAAGGAAATAAATTTATTTCCCCAGGACAACAATCTATTTTTTAGCTTAGAGATGAACCATTTCCACATATCTGAAAGTGTAACTCTCAAACCAAATGGGATCCCCAAGTACCGAGTGATTTGCCCATGTTTGATATGAATCCAATCTTTGGAGATCCAAGTGGGAGGAGAACCAGAATGAACCATAACAAAAATTGTCTTATGATGAGCTAACTTAGACTCAAAAACCAAGCAATAAACATTCAACACCTCCAAAACATTATTAATTTCCTCAAAATTTTGAATAAATAGCAACCTGTCATCCACAAGGTGAGAGTAAAGTACAACAACATTATCAAGAATGGAAATCCCTTTAATCAAGTTCATACAGTTGTATTTTTCTAATAAGTATCCAAGAGCATCATTGGTAAGAAAGTATAAGAAGGGTGCTAGAGGACATCCTTGCCTAATTGAACATTGCAAGGGGAATGATTCAAATAGAGATTGATTAATGACTAATTCAACATCGACGTCATTAAAAATCATCTTGATATGTGTACAAATCTTGAAACCAAAACCCAACCAATGTAGCATATTAAGAATGACACTCCATTGCATTCTATCGTACACTTCGCTAAAGTCTAACTTGACTAGCAAAGCATTTTGTCCTTATTAGTGGGCCCATTCACTAGTCTCCTGTGCCAATATTAGATCATCAATAATAAATTTGCCCTCAAGTAATCTTGTTTGTTTAGGTTTGACAATCTCCTTCACCATAGGTTTTATCCTAGTGGCAAGAGCTTTAGCAATAACTTTGGGTGAAGTGTTCAAAAGAGTAATAGGTCGCCAACCAAATATAGAATCCTCATTTTTACCCTTAGGGATAAGCTTCATCAGACCTGTATTGATAGGAGCCCATCAAAATTGAGACTTTTGTTAAAGGGCATTGAAAAGACAGCTCGTTCAAGGTCTTCAATAGACAACTCTCGATCTAAGACCCGACTATACTTGGGATCACCTTCATAGGAATATGATCTTTCAAGATATCTTCTAAAATTAATTGTGCATCTTGCCAATGGACTTCCTCTCTACAAAGATTCTCATAAAACTACTAAAAAAATAGATTTTATCTCATATGCTTATGTGTGAAGAATCCCATTTTTATCATCCATTGCTCCTATATACTCTTTCTTATGCTTGTAATTTAAGAATTTGAAAAAATACTGAGACTCTATTACCCTCCTTCATCCAATGAAGTCTAGCCTTCATTTTAGCTCCTTGGCCCTTGTATATGTCAAGTTTTCAAAGCTAAGCCTCAATGGATGCAATAGAAGCTTTTGTGTCAGCATCATTTGGGTTAGAAATAAGTAGTTTTCCGGTATGTGTTAGCTTACCCCAAAGAGATTTAAACTTTGTGTTGTCTTTCCCATACAAGTCTTTTACCAAAGGAGAGTAGAAACTCTACGCATTGAGAGAACATGTTGCCACCATTCCCTATATGACTCACCCTCCTCGGGTTTGGCTTCCATTATTTATTAGTTCCTGCTTGGAACTATATATAGCATAAGCAATGTTGTTAAACAATGATTGGTCACATTTTAAAGGACCAATCACGATTCAATTTTTTTTAAAGAGTTGTTTTCTCCATTAAAGTTGAGAGTGCTGGGTTGCATTTTTTTATGTATATTATTAATCAAATTTTTTTGATGTATTGTGATTGACTATCTTTGTTGTTGCATATTGTCAACAATTTTATTTTTAGGTAGTATTACAATGCAAGAGAATGCACAATTATAGATGACTTTAGCTAACAAAATAGTAGGCACAAAGACAGATGCATTGGAAGTTGATTGTAGGGGAAAATCGCAGTTATGAACTTTGACAGAATGGTGTTTTTAAAAGACACAAGAAATGCCATTCAACATCGTGAATGTTTATGTGCTCCTAGTTAACTGTAATCCTCCACATGTAAGGGCAGTTGATGGTTGGGCGAGCTAGGATTTAACGGTGTATTAAGAGTCTCTATATGTGGAAATAGTGTACAATGCTAAGCCTCGTCATGAACATGGACGAACATATTAAGAACACTCCAAACGAGTACTGCAATGAAATTATTTCACTGACGTAGAACAAATTTTCTCAAAAAAAAAATTACCACGAGGCCCCTGTTTCATCTCTACCCTGCATTTAAAGATTGCATTGTCACGGCCTGTTTCTCATAATCATCTTCTTTCATATAATGTTTTGGCTTATGAGCTACTCCTATAACAGGGAATAAAATGACTGGAAAGTGGTGCCCAACAGCTGGCATAGGGGTCTATGGAGCTGATCGCCTCTTCACAAGCCTGAAAACGATGTACAGAATGCCTAGGAATCGTATGGTAGGGTTTGAAACAGCAATCATTTTTTTTGTATCTCAGAAAACATCCTATATAACAATAGGCCTAGGGGCGCTTGCTCAGAAATACAACATTTTTTCAAATCGCAGAATGCTTCCCAATGCATTTCTATCAGCGTAATGATATAAAGTGGAGTGAATTCATGTTTGACGCCTGTTAAGGTTTATCGACCTAGATTATAAACAGACGACACGAGCTTATTGCAAAATGCCAGAACGTATCTGAACCATTCGACACGAGTCGAGCAATTATCCAATTCTTTTGCAAGGTCTATAAGGGTTAGGATTCGGAGGATAAAACATTACAAAGACAACTATTGCTGCAGCGTTGAGACAGGAGTGTATGGTTTTGTGGAGTTTGTAAGCCATAGAGTGGCCGAGAGGGTTTTGTTGATGAGCTACTATATAACAGCCTTCTTTCTTCACCAAATGGTGCCTCATACTGTTGGAAAAATTCTTGATAATCTTTCATTATCTTTTAGCTTGCCCAAATTTACAATGCATTATTCACAAATCTGGCGAATTTAAGTCCACTAACTAAGCTTGATACCATTTGGACTCAACAATGATACAAAAGTGGGATTGCAATTTGCTGCAGTATTTCTAACATATTTTATACTGATTTCCCTTAAACATGGGAAGGAATCAAAGATCTCAGAAAAGTGCACCCATTTACATAAATCAGGGGAAAAGGCCGCATATTCAAATAGCCAAATCCACGCAAGAAACACCTACTAACCAAAAAAGCAAGGTTCAAATTAAACTTGGAACCAAAGACTTGAGGAAAAGCAAGTAAAACATACGCAATGATCGATGTGACAATTGTTAGGAGGAAGAGAGAGACAAAAGCACAGTTCTTCTCCACAGGCGAATAGGCAGGGAAAGGGAGTAGCAGCGTGAGAGAGCATAAGAAGAGACAAGGATGTACGAAATGGTCGAGAACTGTAGTAAAATGGCTTTGAAAGCAATGTGTAGCAATTACGACCGCTAAAATAGTGTTTCTTGCGATCATGCAGAGGAGGTTTCTGGTGTGAGCACAGAGAAGAGCCATGGAGTCCAGTGGCAGGGCCGAGGAAAAAAGGTCTCTCTTGTTGAGGAAAGTAGCTTTAGGATGCGACGAGTAACTTGTGGTGGAAAACCAAAAACCCGTGAATGAAAAATATCGAAAATTAACGGTCAGGATGGGCTCGATCGTCTTGCATACCCTCTTAGAGAATCTGTGCCATCCATTCTCAAAATCAGTCCGTGCATTTCAAGTAAACGCCTTCGGCGTAAAAATTCAAATAAATCAATTAATAAATTGAATCACTTATCCCTAACTATAATAATAGTTAATACTACAGAATATTACAATTCAATAATATACTCTTACCTTCTGTGTTGAGTTGAGATAAAACGTTTGTTTTTAGTGGTGGGTTGTATGGTTAACATTTGGTTCCAATTTTGCTTGTTTGTCATTACTTATAATCCCATAAGTTCGCTTTACCCACATTCAAACCAATGAATGGCTGCTAAGGCTTTGTATCCATTAAAGCCCCTGGATGTTCTCAGCTCAAGTCTTGACTAGACCTCAGTAAGCGTAGAACATACCCAATTACAGAGAAAGGATGTGCCACCTCTTCTTACAGCTCTATTTCCTGATACTGTGTTTTTCTCATAAAGCTTGCCAGAATACTAATGCTCTCAACCATCCTCCTTTCCTTATAGAAGAAGCAACCATTCCACAAATTCAATCAGAATTCAAGGCAGGCAGGCTTAACTCCACAAGCCTCGTACAATTCTATCTCAACCACATTCAGAAACTGAACCCACAACTTCATGCCGTCATTGAAGTGAACCCTGATGCTTTCCTGCTGGCTGAAAAAGCAGATGCAATGAAACTAAAAGCAGGACTGCCTCTTGGTGATCTCCATGGAATCCCTATACTAATCAAGGACAACATTGCTTCCAAGGATAAACTCAATACCACTGCAGGGTCGTATGCTCTTTTGGGATCGAAGGTCCCAAGGGATGCAGGAGTTGTATGGAAGCTCAAGAAGGCAGGAGCTATAATACTGGGCAAGGCCAGCTTGAGTGAATGGGCAGGTGCCAGATCTCTCGATGTACCCAAAGGATGGAACGCTAGAGGAGGTCAAACTAAGGTCCTGTGCTTCTTACCTTACTAATAATTTATTTCTCAAAACAACTTATGATTGGAGCGAACTCTATCCCCAACTTCTTTCCGACCTCCAATGATAGGAGGGTGACAACTCACATAGTCTTGTTTAAAGACATAAATAAGTTTTCATCGCCTATTAAAATAAGAAAAAATGTTTAGGGAAAAAGAATTTATCAATATTTTAAATCATTTTCTGTTACAGATCATCATGATGAAAAGTGTTGTATGACTTTGTGATTCAAAACATACTCTCTCTTTTTTCAGGTTTGTCTATTTTTTTAGAGAGACAAGTCACAATAGATAGATGTCATTATCTTTGTATTTATGTAATAGATTACAATCATTTGAGTAAGCATACATCTAAATCACACATCACCTTCAGTTAAGCAGCCAAGTGCACGGGGCTCCAGTCCGTCGAATTCACCCTGGGTCAGTTTCCCTGGGTTAAAACTGACCTGAACACGCCTCTGGGTTTGAACATTGGTGGATAGCTTTTATATCACATACCATCATCCTCACTAATTATACTCAACCAACTACAAATCTATAATCCTTTAACATTTATCATAATTTTGATTTATGAACTATTGCCAACTTATGGTTTTTTTGCTCTGCCATTTTGTTTTTATTTCATTTTAGTTTCAAGTGCTTCGTGATTTTCATTTTATTTCGATTATAAATGATATGAGAGGAGATGCACTAGGCAATTCTGTTATATAATTTGTCCATACTACTTTCAGTGCTATTTAACATTTGGCCAGTAGTCAATTTTAAAGTTTGAATAGAATCAAATTAATAGATTAATCTGAAGATATATTTGTGGATGTGAAATGGTGCAGAATCCTTATGTGCTTACAGCTGATCCATGTGGATCAAGCACTGGATCAGCAGTTGGAGTGTCAACAAATATGGTAGCAATGTCATTAGGCACAGACACAGCTGGCTCGATTCTTTGCCCATCTGGTGCCAACAGTGTTGTGGGAATAAGGCCTACGGTTGGACTTACAAGCAGGGCTGGAGTCATTCCCGTTTCACACACACAAGATACTGTGGGGTAACTCTGGAACTTTGTTAAGCTAGATTTTCTTATCTCATTGGAGATGCAATGCAGGCTACTGTTCTCTTTTCCGTGCTAGCCATATCTTTACATTTCTATAGGCTGCTAATTCTTTCGTTCTAAGCTTGCTGCATTTTCACAATTCCCTATGTTCGTTGTTTGTGGGCATTAACATGTTTTTTTGTTTGATCCTTTCGTTCTTGGGTTGGAATCATATATTAATTACTAAGTAGCAAGAAGCTGCCAGAAATTCAAGAGATGGACTTTATCTATATCTTTATCAAATACAAGACTTCTTCTGTCCACACACTTACTTTCCATCTTATATAGAAGACCATATTTTCTTTACTTTCTTTTTAAGCTTTCCAAAGGATAGAGATGCTTTTTGTGATTTGCCGGAAATAACTAATTCAACGGGCAAATTTTATTGCCTTCTACAAAACATTTAAATTTCTAGGAACAAACAAAAGTTCTGATTATATATGTTCCTTTCCTAATTAGAAGAAAATAGCCTTCACATGCTCACCCTCAAGTAGCAGGAAAATTTTGAATCCCATATGCTCCTCCTCTAGTAGGAAGAAACTTCTGACCCCACTAGTTCGATACTATTAATCATTCTCTTACTTGTTTGACCTATCAAACCAATCCTCGAAATCAAGCCACTTTACTATTTTCTCTTCAAACAAATCTTTTAATCAATACATTATCGTCTTCAAGAACGTTTATATACACTGTTAACCTTTTTTTTGGTTTGCTTCCTCCTCAACATCAAGCGATTCAAACAAATTTCATTCATCTCATTTGCATATATACTGTGCTTGCATATATTGGTGATTCAATTACATTTCTCCAAGAAGTTTATTTGTATCTACATTATTCTCATGCTTCAAAAATAGCTTTTCACCTGCTAAAAGATCTATATCATCTTTAGCATACTCCTCTCCTTAACTCTGCTTTAGTTCTTACCTTTTTCAGGTTGTCTACAACGTATTCAGCTTTGTACTTCTCCTAGAACGTGATGATTCTTTCTGAAACAGACATCACTTTATGTGGACTTTTCTCAATATGTTCTCCGACTATATTGCTATTATCTTTATTACATCTTCCTTACCCATGCACAAATCAATAGCTTTGACCACATACGAATTAGAATGGGAATCTTACAATGTCGGACCTCTTGGTTAGTTGTAATCACAACTTCATTTCTTTTAGTCATTGTCTTTTATCTCTATCACTATCTCCTTTTATAGAACCTATTAATCTTCCCTTGATCTAGCAACTTTACTGCTTATCTGACCTTGATTTTCATTTCATTGTTTTCCTTCATTTTTTATCTTATATATAACATAGTTCATCCCTCGCTTTTAATCAATATTTCTTGCAAGGTGAATCTTCAATCCCCCAAACTTGTCCTCCATCTAAACCATTTTATCACATCTACACCTTATCCTTCCCTTGTTAATACTATTTTAATTCATGGACTTCTTTGTGATCTCTAAATGGATCTTGAAGATATCCATAATTCAGTTGGTTAAGATGGTTAGGATTAGGTGTCATTTTCCTTGCAATCCTATGCATTATTCATCTGCCTCCAACACTTGAGAATTGTCTTTGGACTCCTAAGGTGTAATTGCAAAAAAAAATTGTAATTTATACTCAGAATCTTGATATTAGTTATGGCATTCATCAAGAAAATGGAGATGGCAATGCTGGTTACAAACCTCTTTTTAGAAAATCTATCCACGTGGGGATGAGAATTTAGTGGAGCATCTTGAATGCTATTGGTGCATCCCATATGAGTTGGGTGATGATTTTAGATGCTACCTTAGGATATGGGCCATTATGGGAGAGATACAAGTCAAAAATGTCATCTATCACTAGTGAGAAAGTTATGTTTGCTATTCATGGCTCACTATGAATTAAATTTACTATTCTTAAAAGAGCCTCTTCATGTTGAACTTGAGAGGTTTTGCATTTTACTATGGTTTAATAGTACATTGATTTGGATAACTGTGTTTTTTCTCTCCTATATCTCTATTAATTGGAGGCATAAGACATTAGTTTTATGAGAGTGTTTTACAAGTACACAGGGGCTACTGGGGCGATGTCAAAGTTCAGAGTGTTAGTGTATGGATGTATCTCTCCTTTGAAAATTAAGACATGTCCTCTATCTTGTGTGGATTTTTTTCTCAAAAAAACTCCATGTAAATCTTATGTTATCTATGGTTTGTTGATTTCTCTTATTGCTAAATTTGCAATCCAAAAAATATTGATCATATGATAATCTTTCTAATTAAATATATTTCAGATTTGCATGCACTTTTTGAATAATATTTTATACAGACATCTCATCCTTTTTAATTGATTCTTCTTCTCTATATATCTAATTGATTTTTTCTCTCTAGATATCTCATTTTGATGATGGATTATGAAATATGATCCAAAATGTTGATGATGAAAAAAGATTACACAGTTTAATCCTTTATACAAACATATCATCCTTGTTAATTGATTCTTCTTCTCTATATATCTAATTGATTTTTGCTCTCTAGATATCTCATCTTGATGATGGATTTGAAGTATGATCCAAAATGTTGATGATGAAAAAAGATTACACATAGTTTAATCCAAAAGCTTAACAGACATTATGGACTGAGAAAACTGCATGTCACTAATAATTTATATGGTTGTTTCACCTTGTAAATCAACATTTGGTATCAAAGCTAATGGTTCTACATAGAGAGGGATGTCTTTCTATTAAGTGTTGAAGGTCTTTTGGGTACAAAGGGAGCTCATGTATTGTGCCAATTTGTATTTTGAAGAATGGAATGCACCATGACTTCTACCTCCCATTTGGACAGAAAATCTCAATAGTACTAGATACAAAATGTGAAAGTTGAAGATGGAAGTGTTGGAGTAAACGAGTTTTTACCATTTACCATTTACTCATGCTTAAGTTCACTTAGGCATTATTAGTTATTAATTATTAGTGCATTTAATGGTTTTGGTAGTTGGTTGTTGGTTATGTTTAACGGCTCTCTCCTCGCCTTTATAAGAAAGTCTTGTACATTATTTTTTGCATCTCAATAGACATTATTACCGCTGGCGAGATAGCCTCATGCTTCTCTCATATTGTGAAGGTGGTTGTTTGTAGATTGTGTTCCTCTGAGGTGGTTAACACCAACATGGTATCAGAGCCTTCGATCGGCATCTCCTTTTGTCGAGAGATTTCACCATTTTTGTTGACGTCCCGGGTGGTTAGGAGATGATGCTCAGACCCATATTTTTTGCAGTTTGTTGTTGGCACTAGCACCCAACAAACCACATTCTTAATCACTATTGTGTTCGATTGATTTCAAGATTGACGGATTCATTGGTTCGGCATATTTGATTTTGTGGCCAGCATCATTATATTAGCCCATGTATCAAGTAGTGTTTTGCAAAAGCCCGTATCATATTTTATACAGAATTGAGCATTTTTAATCTTCTATGAACAAAACCCGCAGAGTTGCAAAGCTCATTGCCGCTGCATTTTCATTGACACCAACATAGAGAGCAACCATGTGTTCCACGGGGACGCATCCCCTGGCCTGGAACCCCCGTTTTGAACCGGGGATGCGGGGACGGAATTTCAACATCCCCTAACCATTCCCTTTTCGATCCCAAATCAGGGACGTTTCCTAAATGAAAAAATGAGAAGGTTCGGAAACTTGGGGAACGGATTTGGGTACCGGGCATGGTTGGGCCATCCCCGGTACCCAAATCCATCCCCTATTTCCCAGCTTGAAAAAAAATCTGCCAATCTTAAAAAGTGCATTTTTTTTAATGTTTTTGCTTATGGGCAGGCCCCATGTGGACTCTAATATCAAATAAAAAATACTAAACCCTATTTTGGATGCTAAAAAGCCCAACTCTCTCTCATTTCTTCATTTGATTCATTCTTGGCAAGAAGAAGAAGAAAGAGGAGCAGCAACAAAGCTTTCAATTTTGAGTTGCAAGTTGGACTTCTCTTAATGTCATTTTGATGATTGATCTCATGCATGAAATTTGGAGCCTTTGGGCAATTTTACTATATGTACGCCATATTTTTACAATGAAAGTATTTGAATCTTGTTAATTTGCTATGTATTCATTATATTGAGTTTCTAAAATGTCTATGGCAAAACGTCCCCGTCCCCGAAACTTCGTGGAGCATAGGAGCAACCGTGTCTGTGATAATTTTATTGTTTCCTTTACGCTAAACATTTGTGATTCTTTTGTCTTCGAAGAATACAATTTGAATTATGTGGCATGTTGCATTTCCATCTGCATAGTTGTATGATTTGGGAGTTTTTTGCATATGTTTGGTGGTTTCTATTTGGCCCGATTTCTATTGCAAATTGCATTGATCAATGGTTTCTTCTACTTGCTCGCAGTTATTGGAGAACCCTATATGTTGTATTGAGCATGTTTGAAGGCTCGTGTTCTTGCCTTGATATTGCGACAATTTAGATGAACCGACTCTCTATATGAGGCTTTTGCAAATGCAATCTTTCTCCAACCATAAGCTTCATTGCACATTGGCCTCAAATTTGTTTGTTGGAAGGCATTTTTCATGAAGTCGAGTGTGACCTTCATTTGTCATCCTGTGTGTGCAATTGGTTGATCAACACCTTTAAACATTCCTTTGCTTGGCATTTTTCTGTAGATCTCTACTCATTGTGGATCAATGCCCTTCACTATTAGGTAGTCTCTACCATTTTTTTTAAATTTCAGCCAATTCTTGTCTTCACAAGTGTGAAAAGATCTTTTTTAGTTCAGCATTCTAACATGTAATTGGCTGATTTTATCCATGGAGCCGATTTTGTAATGTTTGGTGCCAAATATTTCATTACTATCTAAAGTTTGCCAAGTTTAGGGTCTTGTTGTGCATTGTTGTGGGCTCGTCAACAATATTGTTTGGAAGTGCGTAAGGGACTTTAGTCCCACATCAGTGGTGTGTAAGAAGTTTTTGGGCTTTTATGACCCAACACACCAATTGCTTTTTGACTGCTCCCAAAGGCTCACTCATTCTCTCTCGTGAGTGCATGGTGGTTTAGTGTGCTCCATTTTTTATGCCTAATGCGCGCTTGGACTTGAAGTGTTGTGGCTTTTGTGGCTTGGACTTAAGCGACTCAGTCATGGTAACATTGTTGACTTAGTGATTTGGAGCTTATGTGCGTGGGAAACCACCAAAAATCTCATTTATTGAGATCCCCTTGTCCTGAAAGGCCCCAATTTTTTTGCCACTATGTTCATTTGTGGTCGTATGGTGAATCAGGTTGCTTGATTTGGCCTCAAAGTGCCTAAAATAGGCCTTTTTTCACTTTCGCAAGCAAAGGCCAATTTTCACAATCCAAATATCAACAAAAAGATCTTTTTGTTAACTTTACAGTGTTTCCAAAACCCAAAGGTGTTACAGAAAAGAGGAAATGGTTTGATCAAAGAGATGAATCTCTCGGTACATTCATTATGTCTATTTCTCTTGATTTGAGATATCATGTTGTATATTGTAAAAATCCTAAATGAAATTTGCACTACCTTAGAGAGTCTCTTTGGTAAACCAAATAGGATGAAAATATTTCAATTGGAGAATAAACTAATGAGTCTTGATCCTAGACATTTTGACAATATTCAGAATTTCTTCACAAAGCTCAATTCTCTTAAATTGCAATTGAAAGAATGCAAGGTTACTAAAGAGGATGAACAATAGTTGATTCTCTCTATTCTCTCAAAGCTAGGTCCTAATTATTCAATATTTGTGTTTGGATTTTATGCTACTATGGATGCTCTAGGTAATGCACACAACATGCCTTCTCTTGATGGTTTTGCAGCTCAAATCACAATGCAACAAGCAAAGTTGGCATAGATGGGCACATCGACACCTTCAAGGTCTCAAGCACTTATTCGAAGAGATCCACATCCAAAGGTTTCAAGTGGAAAGAGAAAAAAAATAGAAGGATCTTACGTCTGATGAGAAAAATAAGGAATTTCCTTCACAACATACTCCTGAGCCCAAGACCTCTAAAAATGAATCATCACAAAAGAAGATGAAATGTGCTTATTGCAAGAGATTAGGACATGATGAGCATAGATATTGTCCTAAGAAGATTGATGAGTTTATACACCTTCACAAGAACCACATCCCACTGCCCTTATCAATGTCTCCTTTTTCTACTTCTCAATCAGCAACATCTTCATCTACAGTCATGAAACATAGGATTTGTAAATGGGATGAAAGGTAAAGCACTCCTAGCCTCCAATAATCCTAAAAATGGGAGATAGCTTCTTGTTTCAAGTGTATCTCATCATATGTTATCTTCTATGGATATGTTCTCTTCTTTTGAGCCTTTTCATTCACCTAATATTTTGATGGGTAACAATAAATATATGGAGGTTTGTGGGAAAGGATCTATTGATATAGGCGAGGGATCATTTAATGTTCTTTGTGTAACCTCGTTTCATTTTATCAAATTACTCATGGTGCACAAGGTAAAATAGTTTACTATAATGCCCTTAACCAGGACTTTACTTGATTCACCCTAAAATTCCCAACTAGGGTTTGGAATGTAATGTTCCCAATGATAACTTACATCACTATGCATTTAAATTGAATTGAATTAAGAAAAATGAATGATTCATAATACATTTGGCAGTTAACATATTTAAGCCCACTTTCTTACTTCTCTCCTTAACTCAACCCTAAGGAGGATGGGGATTTACTTGTCATAGGGCACTTGACACCAGAGAATCCAAACTTGTGAGTCACGCGAGTCGGCAAGCTGAGGTAGCCTTGGCGAGTTTTTCTGACTCCCTAGCTCGGACTCGCGAGTTTTGCACATGATTTGGCGAGTCATGTCCAAAACTCGCGAGTCCAAGTTGGATAACTCGCGAGTCCTAGTTTTGTTTCTTTGTTTGATGTGCTTTCAATTTCAACATTTTATCATTATGCATCAACCTATACTTATAATTAGCCTTGTACCCCCTATATAAGAATGAGCATTAGACATTTGAAAACAACTTATGATTTGAATTCCATGGTGAAGCCTTGCTGAAACAAATATTCATCTCTGCAGTTTTGAAAGCACTCATGATCTGTATACAAGTTCAATTATTGTTTATTGTTATGATCAAAGCTCTTTGAATGTTGAAAAACAATTGATATAAATGACTAATAATCAATTTGTATGTCTCCATGGTGGTTTAGTATGGTTCTTGATTAGTTCTCATATCCTAAGTTTTGATCTCCTAATTCGATTCATCACAATCTGTTGCTTTTGAGCATATCATTATTTCTTGGGTTGATTATCAATTATCTTGTTGAGGCAATATGGAATCCACTCTAACACACTTGAGCAGGGTTTCATGTTTGTTTATTTGTATGTCATTGCATGCCACAATCTTAGACACACTCAAGATTCAAAGCACACATTGTTTACTATTTATCAACTTGGATTTCTGGAGGTAGGAATAGTTAAGTGGTGGCTTGATTAAGGTAAGCTCCTATGTAGCCACAACCATCTTTCCTTCTCTTTGTGCTTGTGTAGGTTCAATTATGAAGATTGGTAGTTATCAGGAGATACAAATGGACAAAGCTGATTGTGACAATGATCATCAACCAAAATTCAGAGCAAAACCTTAAAATCTAGTGCCCAATACTAGTGTCTTGCTAGTTTTGCTTGAGATTTGAAGGGTGGTTGCCAAAAAGCCTCCTCAATCCATCTCCATTCTCCAATTCAATCATTTGCACTTTCTGTTGAAGGAATACAACACCCAACGCCTCTCTCCAACATAGGCAACTCCAAATTCTGGTGCCAGAATCCAGTATGTACCTTCTTTCTATTTCTGTATTCGTCTCAACAAAATTCTTTCTTTCTATTTCTTTATTATGACTAATACTCTAGCCTTAAAGTTGGAAATGAGTGATTTTTTTTAAAAGTAGTCAAGATATATGTTTAATAGTTTATGACATTATGTATGTGATCAAATTAGCTTCTATTGATGATGTTATAATGTCTTTAAGCTTTATTCAATAATGGGTGCATGAAACAAGTTTTAAATCGTTAAAAATCTCTAAATTTCAAGGGGTTTTTCATTTTGCCAAGTCGTTGCCGAGTTATAGCCGAGTCACAAGGCGAGTCGGCCTTGCCGAGTCCAAGCCGAGTCCGAGTCTGCGAACTATGCTTGACACCAATCTACAAGTAGGCTCCCTCAAGGCTTCGGGTTCCCATCCTTATCCCATCTTGGGATCCACCTACTTGTGAGGTTTTACTCCGTCTCTCCCTACACAACACCAACCTATCCTCTTAAGGGGCTATAGCGAGTGATTAAGGAATAGGCTATTAATAAACTAACTTCAAATGAATTATAAATAATTAGGAATATGTATATAATAGTAGCAATTTGTAATATTCTACTTCTTAACAAATGAGAGACTGATCATAGTCAGCCAAATCATTATGCATTAAATCAGCATACAAGTTTGATGTTTGCCTTATAGCAGTCTGATCTGCTGCTTATATTCAGATATCTCTTATTCTGATTGATTGAATGTCTTATTCTCTCTTATTAAATATTGATCCTTATGGACTAAAAGAAGAAATAAGTTTCCAATTCCATTCCATATTGATCCTTCTTCCCCCCTTTATATCTTTTGTAAGGAGGGATCACACCTCTTCACCATATCTACCCTTTTCAATGGTCACACCCTTTCACAATCACCACCCTTTGAAAGGGTTACGAGCCCCCATCATTGATGCCCCTTTAGAAGTTACTTCCTTCTTCTTGTTCCCTTAATCCTTCCTTAATTCTTATGCTCCCTTTATGCATATCAAAACTGTCCTATATCTCAAAACAAAACTTACTATTATTACCTTCCTTATGATAATCACTTCTTTCATCCTTCAACAAATAACTTTCCCTCCTATTTATATCTTCATGATGGAAGAGTCACAACCTTTCATTATTACAACCTTTCAAGAGAGTCACAACCCTTCATCCTTTATGCCCTTTGAAAGAGTCACAACCTTTCATAACTTCCACCTTTTGAAAGAGTCACAACGCTTCATCTATTCTTACCATTCCCATCTTATTCCATTACTCCTTCCTTAGTTCCCATGCTTTCTTACATTCTTCCTTCCTCCTCCCCTTCCAAATGAAATTCTATTCTCCCCTTTATTTCTTATGTTTGAGGGAGTTACATCTTTTCATGTCATTCCTTTTGACCATTCATTAAACTTAATTAAATTTTAATTTAATTCTTTTATATTTTAATTTTAATTTTATTTATATTCTTTTTATATTTTAATATTATTTATTATTTATTATTTATTATTTATTATTAAATCATTTGTTCTCAAGCAATGCCAATTTCATTCAAAAATTTCACTGAGTAGCTTCTGTTGTGGAACTTTGATACTAACCAATTCTCTCATCTTCTAGAGAAAAGGATCAAGGCCATCTTTCTAATGGCATCAAAATCGATTTGGATTTGACCCTTTTGCCAACAAATTCATATCTTTGGGTTCACTCAATTATTCTCTTATTCTAAATCAACCAAAGTAGAACCACATATGGAGCATACACTTGAAAATATAGAATATGCAAATGAATACACATAGATGCAAAGCATACATGAAGTATACACATAAATGTATGAAGACATGGAGCATACACAAAGTATATACACAATACGCATTGTTAGATTCATTGTTATTGACTAGAATGATTCCTTGTTTTATCTTTTACCCTGTAGGATGGCAAGATCAAAGCTCTGATACCATTTGTAATGTCCCCAACTAGGACTTTACTTGATTCACCGTAAAATTCCCAACTAGGATTTGGAATGTAATGTTCCCAATGATAACTTACATCACTATGCATTTAAATTGAAATGAATTAAGAAACAAATAATACATTTGGCAATTACCATAATTAAGCCCACTTTCTTACTTCTCTCCTAAACTCAACCCTAAGGAGGATGGGGATTTACTTGTCGTAGGGCACTTGACACCAATCTACAAGTAGGCTCCCTCAAGGCTTCGGGTTCTCGTCCTTATCCCATCTTGGGATTCACCTACCTTGTGAGGTTTTACTCCACCTCTCCCTACACAACACCAACCTATCCTCTTAAGGGGCTATAGCGAGTGATTAAGGAATAGGCTATTAATAAACTAACTTCAAATGAATTATAAATAATTAGGAATATGTATATAAAAGTAGCAATGTGTAATATTCTACTTCCTAACAAATAAGAGACCAATCATAATCAGCCAAATCATTATGCATTAAACCAGCATACAAGTTTGATGTTTGCCTTATAGCAGTCTGATTTGTTGCTTATATTCAGATATCTCTTATTCTGATTTATTGAATGTCTTACTCTCTCTTATTAAATATTGATCCTTATAGATTAAAAGAAGAGATAAGTTTCCAATTCCATTCTATATTGATCCTTCTTCCCGCTTCATATCTTTTGTGAAGAATGGTTACACCTCTTCACCATGTCTGCCCTTTTCAATGGCTGCACCCTTTCACAATCACCGCCCTTTGAAAGGGCTACAACCCTCCATCATTGCTGCTCCTTTAGAAGTTACATCCTTCTTCTTCTTCCCTTAATCCTTCCTTAATTCCTATGCTCCCTTTATGCAGATCAAAACTGTCCCTATACCTCAGAACAAAACTTACTATTATTACCTTCCTTATGATAATCTTTTCTTCCATCCTTCAACAAATGACTTCCCTCCTATTTATATCTTCATGATGGAAGAGTCACAACCTTTCATTATTACAACCCTCCAAGAGAGTCACAACCCTTCATCCTTTATGCCCTTTGAAAGAGTCGCAACCTTTCATAACTATTACCTTTTGAAAGAATCACAACCCGTCATCTATTTTTACCATTCCCATCTTATTCCATTACTCCTTCCTTATTTCCTATTCTTCCCTTCTTTCTTCCTTCTCCTCCCCTTCCAAATGAAATTCTATTCTCTTTTATATCTTATGTTTGAAGGCGTCACATATTTTCATGTCATGCTATTTGACCATTCAATAAATTAATTAAATTATAATTACATTTTAATTTAATTCTTTTATATTTTATTTATATTCTTTTTATATTTTTATATTATTATATTATTAAATCCTATTTCAGAAAGGGTACATGACATTTACTCTTGATTACGTATACATTAGAGATATGGAGACCAGAGATATCATTGCTACAAGTGTGGTGGATCATGCATCACGATTGTATTCTTTACTTCATTTTGTTCCTGATGATGATGTCCATTTGGGAACAAAGCCAACTAGGCAACTTACTATAAATAAACAACCTCTCCAAGATTTGTGGAGAGCACACCAAAAACTAAAAATCACCCTAGAAAGTGGCATATGAAACCTTCAGACCATCTAAGACATCAAATAACCCCTTAGGCAAGACAAACGCCCATCTAGAAGGTCAAAGCCAATTGCACTGCAAGGGAACCCTAAAATGAGGACATATCAGTCCTTCCTCCCTAAAGATTGCTTGTCCTTGAGCAATTCTTGCACAACACCAAAAACACCAAACTAATATGGATTGAAATCAATTAACGTCCAAGGGTCCCAAGTCAATCTCAAAAAAGAGCCACCATGCTCACATTGCATCATTGTGATCATAATTGTAAACTCATTATGCCAAAAGCACACTCCTCTCTTTTGTGACACAATAATATAACCATCACCAAAGCCCAGACTAAAAGGGTTGAAGCCCATAACATAAAACATCACCTGCCAAGGTATCTCAGTGAGGTCCATATCTACAATGCCACTACCAGACATGATCCTAGACAACACAAGAGATAACCTACTCAATCATAAAACATAAACCTCGACATTTGCCCTTGTGATGTCCCAAAAATGAAGCAAATCAATCCAAGACCAGTAGCTGGTATAGAAGATGTCAGCAAAACCAACTCTCAAAGAAACTATCTTGAGAACCTCCACGGTCATTAACAAATAACACCGAATTGAAATTGAATCTCCAAGTGCCAAAGGGGCAATTCTAACACACCCAACCCACTACAATCAACAATGCATCATTTGAAGATATGCATACCAACACCACGAAATATCTTCAATGACCATCACTCACCAAGGTGGAGCAAAAAATAATTGAATTGTGTCTAGAAAACTCCCACAACCACTACCCCAAAGCATACAAAAACTCAAAAACTATCTGCTCGCAAAATGACATCACCATAATCAACAAGGAAATGCAAGGGTAGAAGATAATAATATGAAATACCCCCGAAAACCTGGATGTAAGCATGAAAATAGCTGATAAGACTTCTCCTATGATCAAATCACCTCTACCAACCAACCTCAACCATAAAGAACTCAACCGCTAGTCTAAAAAGGAATACCAACTCATTTGTGTGCAAAGAACTGAAATCTTGTGTAGACTGATTGGAAAGTGGACACCATTACTAATTCTGGAATTTTGCCCACAACTCCAATCGTGACTCGAAACCGCACTACTAGAAACTGCACCAGGGTCCCAAATCCTATGATCAACTCCAACCATCTCATTGAAAACAAAAAGGGCTTCTATCATCCAACTTGAAGAGTGGATTATCAAATGTCATATCAGCATCCACATCAAACAATGACTAAATGAAAATTATCTTCATCCCCAAACTCAAGCCAATCCTTCTACCACACCAAACTTCCATTTTCTGATTTCTTGGAACTATGGACTAAATCATAGACCCCAAGTAAGTTATCAAGTTCCTCAATTACCTATTTGATCTCCTTGGCCTTTACTATGTTCTCTAGCTCCCTGAATTGTTGAGCCTCATAAAGTTGTCCTTTCATTTCAAGAAGTGCCTTTTGGACATTTTCCAAAGCGAGTTTTGCAGAGTTAAGCTCAATGATGAGCTCACTAATCTCTCTCCTTGTCCCCCTAGACATTGCCAAAGCCTTGTCTAAAATCTTGGTGGCTATATATCTATCATGTATCATATGTAAGAACACTGATTTTATTTCCTCAGTGCTCTTCATCATTTACGAGTCAGCGAGGGGAATATTTTGCTCATATCGGTTTCTTGGTGTCATGAGGATGAAATTTTCAACAAGGCTGTTTATGTCATTTAATCTAGATAATGTGTGCACTTCATTTTCAATAGACACCAAAACTTGATTCTTCCAATCAAGATCATGCAAAGATAGTAAAGTGCTGCTATGATGAATACTAAAACCACAATCTTTGTCATACATTTCAGCGGTGACTCCATGGCTGTCTCAAGTCTCATGTACCTCCTCTTCAGAGCTTGTCTTGTCATCATCATTTGGCCTGTGATCAACTTCAGCTTCATGCATTGAAATTTCCGTTTTACATACAAGATTGTTCTTGTCAAATCAACTTCTTCAATGCCATCCCCCATACACAATTCCTGAGATGAAGTTAGAACAACACTATAATAAAAAAAATCATCCTAATAAGGCTCCTCGTCATACTTAGGTGCCAGCACACCTGGATCTCAAGTGTTTAATGGCTGGTTTCTTTGTTCTTTGTGCTCCTCGTGAGTGGTTGATTCTCCAAACAAATCACTCTCCAAGTCATAGAGGCTAAAACTGTCATTGACACTCCACTCCAAAGGCTCTTCTATTTGGACATCCATCTGGACTAACATCACTAGTGTGAGATAAGGTTCATCATCAATAGTTGATTTGAAGACATCAGCATATTTTCTTTCAACATGCTCTACCTCTGAAGGTGTATTGGTGATCTTAACTATCCAAACACTTGTACTATTGTCATCAAGAAAATCCCTCATACATAATTTCATCACCATAATTCTATACATGTCAAATGAGTCATCCTAGAGCTCTATCATAAACTCCTCATGGGATAAGGCAACCCTTAACTATCCAAACACTTGTACTATTGTCATCAAGAAAATCCCTCATACATAATTTCATCGCCATAATTCTATACATGTCAAATGAGTCATCCTAGAGCTCTATCATAAACTCCTCATGGGATAAGGCAACCTCACCATCCAAATGCTCTGCTATGAACTTCAGATCTTCCACCTGCTCCTCATTAACCAAGTAATGTTTTGCCTTATCACATTGTTTGAACACACTATTGATCAACTCACAAGCACCTATAGAAACATCTTGTTCTTGCCTCAAAACAACCAACAACAAAGATATAAGGGGCTGGGAAGTACTATAACATTCATCAATGATTAGGACCATAATGGTTTGCATGCAAGATACAAGTTTTCCATGATCCTTATTGATAGAAGCTATAAAACATTGAAACATTTGAAGGATGAGTTCATCACAATCCATGTCAATCATGAGAACACATGATCCAACCCTAGCCATCGAATCTAAAATCTTCACCCTCTTACACAAAGAAGGGATCCCTATATCACCTAATCCACAAAAAACATCAATAATCAGCTGTAGTATCTCTCTCAATTTGTCATCATTGTAGGGTACTCCAGGAGCTGAGATCCTCATAATTTCATTGAAGCGAGTGATGATTGTAAGTCTCACATCATTATTTGAATGTCTCAAAATGTGGGACTAGATTAATGCAACCAATGGAACCTTTGTTGCACATTTCAACCCCTCAAAATCTGCCTCATCCAATTTTGACAAATACCTTTTTATTTCAACAAAAATGTTAAGAAGAACATTCTTTGATGGATATTGAGACTCGAGCTACTTTCCCAAACCATAGAGCATACAAATTGCCTTTATGACTTCCGGTGAAGGCTGACTAAAAAACTCTGAATGATTTTCTGAACTGTTCTGTTAAAAGACCCTTTCTCCTATTAGCCATCTCCAATCAGCAAACACAATGCACGGGCTGGCAGGTTTTCAAGCTCTGATACCACTGTAAGATGCTACCCCAAAGTACAGTCCTTGTGATTTTCAGTGGAGTTTCATAGTTTGTAGATCCCTTACGGAAATATCATTGTTTGTCTTCATGTTCACATTCACTGTTCTGAATAACTTCTCTGTTTGCAGCTTCAGAGGACTGGTTTATGTTGGAATGTATGATTGTAATGTAACAATGCCTGATTTTGATTGAGGGTTTGTTTTACAAATACAATCAGCCAAGTATCCAGATTTATATACAATAAAATTTCCAATTTCTGCAAGCATTTAATCATTGAACTAAAGTACAAAACTAACCTTTAAATTAAAAGTTCTTATTCTCTTACACGTCCAGCTTGTGTGTTTAGACCCCAATGTAGCTGATAGGAAATAATTGCAACATATAATGTCAAAAATGTCTTGGAAGGTTTTGGGAAGTCTTCATGTCCTGACTTCATTGACTCGTGTCTCATAAGAAAGGCACGTCGACCCTGTAGTGTGCATTAAATCGCCCCAAAACTACAGTCATAGTCCTACACACTTGAAAACAAACTCATACTCAGCATTGAAGTGGCATGAAATGGAGGAAACCACGTCAAACTTGAATCCCATCAAGCACCCAACACAAAGATGCCTTGAAGTGACCAGTAGAGACACCACAACTTGTTTCTTTTCCACACATTAGATATTCAGGCCACTCCTTATTTTGACCTGTGATTTCCTTAATTGTTCCTTTGAAAACATATGCCTAGCTTATTCAACAGCTGCATCTAGGAATTAATCTTATATTTTTGTCTTATTCTAGCCTTATCTCATTCGATGTAGACAAAAGATTTTTC
This sequence comes from Chamaecyparis obtusa, assembly GCA_027943335.1. NCBI lineage: Eukaryota > Viridiplantae > Streptophyta > Pinopsida > Cupressales > Cupressaceae > Chamaecyparis > Chamaecyparis obtusa. Next base: position 390,322 of record BSBK01003166.1, read on the forward strand.
AATACTTTCAAAACTGAAATTGAACCTTGTGTCTTCTAGCGCCAATATTTATAAATTTCATGTAACATATGGCACAGTTGGAGATATGACCATCAACTCACAATAAATAATTTTTAAAGAAATTTCCCTTCAGCACGTAGGCACACAACACAAAAACCAATAGTCTGATTCTTTCCCAAAACCTCCATAATCATCATTAAACTTCACAAACCTGAACTAGCAAACCGAGCAACTGGACAAAATAACTCTTCAAATTTGAATCCTACAAATCCTTCAACGCACAAGCTGAGACCCTGAACAAATCTCATGACATCAATCAGGTTGGATCTTTCACCAAAAGGCTGAGCCAAACAAAGTGCAATCCCAAAACTCCAAGGGTTTTCACCAAAGAGAAAATAATAATTGGCATTATACCAAATGAGCCCCTCAACTCCCTTTTATACTTTTACTGCCGATTTGCAGAAAACCCAATTTAAACATTCACAACTCCATTTTAGCTCCCGAAAAGATCTTTTCATTAAAATAATGAAAATTTGACATGCAAAGTCCCTAAATTAATGTGCCCATGATTTGAAACTTTTTTCCCTGGTTCCAACAAGCTACAACACTAAGGTGCATTATAAATATTTTATATAATTCAAACATTCTTAGTAAAAATGATTAAAAATAAGCCATAATACACCCATTTTGCGGAAATCACTAGAATGCATCAGAATCAAAACTTGATGACACTGGAGTGAAATCGCTGAAGAATAATGATAAATAGAGCAAACCAAGTGACTTTCTATAAATAGACAGCCTGTCCAAGATTCTTGGAGAGCACACCAAAAGCTGGAAGTTAGACTGAAGTGGAATATGAATCTTTCAGACCATCTAAGCTTACTGGAAACATCAAATAACCCCTCGAGCAAGACAGACACCCATTTAGAAGGTCAAAATTAATCGCACAGCAAGGGAAACCTGAAATAGAGACGTTACATAGATCCCTTTGACAAATGCCCTACGATGAAGATCAGGTAGGGTAGTGAAAGATTCCTCCGTAGGCAATACAGTGAAATCCATTCAAGGTTACAGTTTTCACAGAAAGTATTTGCGGGTATGATTGAATATTTGCAATTCTGTGAAGTCTTGCAGGAAAGGCAGAGTTAATAGTTGGAAATTGCTAAAAAATTGTTGAATTGGGGGTATAGAAAGAATTCCTTGGTTGAAGTTCATTGCAAGTTAATTTTATTGTTTGAGAGTTTGTTTTTACCAACTGCCAAAGATGGGGTTTACACTTGTTTAAAGTTGTTGATGTAAGGATTGTAAGCCACTGAAAGAAAAGAAGATATCAAATTGTTGTCAACAAGGTAAGAATAAATTAAAACAAAATCGCCAAAGAAAATTATATAAAGGTGTTAGGGAGGATCTATCAAAATCTTAAGAAGAATGAAAACCATCACTCATAAAGGAGATCGCAAGTGAGATACAAATTTATCAAAGATGTTTGCTACCAAAGTGATTGTTATTGCGCAAGAAAGAGATAGTTGTTTAGTAAAAAATTGTCACTATTTTGATACAAGATTGAGCAGAAAATTAAAAGAGACCAAAGTCACTAAAAAAGAAGTTTGAAGTTATTTAGAGGATGGTATCTTTGCAATCATTAAAAAGGAGAACCTCACTAGAGAAAATGGAGGCGAAAGACATTATTGTTTTGGTCAAAATGTTTATCAACCAATTTAAGCATATATAAAGTCTGAAGGACATAGTAAAAACAAGAAGAGTGAAGGCACATAAAACTACCAAAAGAAGTAGAGTGAAGGCACACAAAACTACCAAAAGAAATTAAATTGTTGTAAGGAAATCAAATACAAACAAGGTAAGTTGAAATCATTTGTTTCAGTGAGAAAAATAGGAAAAAAAAGAGTGAAGAAAGAAAGAGAATTTAATTTGCACAATGGATGTTTTAAAAAAATAATTAATAGGAGTGAAGAAATACAATTAAAAAATGCTAACAATTATCAAACAGAGGATGAAAAAAAAATCTAACTTTTTAGTTGAAATTGAAAATCTTGAGAGAGAATTAGAAAAAAGTTAATGAGAAAAAAAGTAATAAGCCAGAATAAAAAATTTGATGAGGTCAAGAAAAAGAATAATGATTTGGAAGAAAATTAAAAGAGATTAGAAGAGGAAAATAATTTACAACTAAAAGAAATCTCAAGAATAATCAATTAATAGCATGTAATGAATGTCTAAGGACAAAGCTAGTGGTTTCTGATGTTTCATGTTGCACAAAAGATTCGTGTTCTTCATTTGCTGAAGTTGTTTGTGAGCAAGGTGATAATATAGCAAGCCTATCAGAAATCTGTGTGGTTAAGTGAATCAATAATAAAGAATGTGGTCACCATGCTGAAGATCTATAGCAAGACTATCAATGTCTTTTGGTTAAGGACGCAAATGTGATAAATGAATGCTGCTTTTTACAATTTCACATTTTCCTAGAGATTGAACAAGATTCTGAGATAACTTGAATCTGTTGATAACAGACCAATTTGCAGAACAGTAACAGATGCAGTTTACCTGTTAGATGTGATTGTTGGGTATGACGTTTATGATCATAAAGCTACAAGAAGTGCAGCTCAGTTTATTCCAAAAGGTGGATATAAGCAATTCCTCAAGACAGAAGGGCTGCAGGGAAAGAGGCTGGGTATTGTTCGGAACCCAGATTTACCACCTGGATCTGCTGAAGCAGTATCCTTTGAGAAGCATCTAGCAACTATGAGGTAATCATAACATTTTTAGGGGTAAGCAAATGTGTCATTGTTTGAGAGCAGGTCTCCCTTCACCATTAATCCTTTTGAAAAGCTGCATTTACACCAGGGTGTGGTCCCACAAATTTAGAACAAGTTTTGAAGAAAATCATAAAAAAATACATATTCTACTTTAGAGAAAACTATATGACAACTCTTGGTGTCTGCTTTGCAGGAAGAAAGGGGCAATTTTAGTGGAAAATCACATGTTCAGTAATTTTTTGAATTTAAGCATCGATAATGAGCAAATTGTGCTGAGGTACGAATTTAAACATGATGTGAACATCTACCTTTCAGAGCTCCTGCGATCTCCCGTTCGCACATTAGCTGACATCATCTCCTTCAATACACAACATGCTATGGAGGTATAATAACTCTTTCTCTCTTTGTTTTCTGCGTCGTTTACTTAGTATTTTAAAATGTTTATAACATTATATCTGCTTTTTCTATCAGGAAAAACTCTTTGAGTATGGACAAGGGAAATTTCTTCAGTCCCAGAATACATCTGGTTTAAAAGCACGAGAATATAAAAAAGCCCTAAAAACAGATCGCATGCTAACAAAAACTGGGATTGATAAGGTTTTAAAAAGCTATAAACTACATGCCCTGGTGTCCATAGATATTCAGATTAAAAGCATTCTAGCCATTGCAGGACATCCTGGTATCAGTGTGCCTGCAGGTTACAATACAAGTGGGGTTCCCTTTGGCATATTTTTTGGAGGAGGACGAGGATCAGAGCCCACTCTCATTGAGATTGCCTATTCTTTCGAACAAGCAACGAAAGTAAGGAAGGTGCCCTCGTTGAGCAGATTCAGAAAACTATGAGTACTTTTCTTCAGAAGATATGGCAAAATCCTTCTATCTACAGCACACAGATGTCCTAACTCCTCTGGTCTCGTTACCATTCCTAATGGCTGCTTAAAATAGGACATATATGTTGCCAGTTTACATTGAGTAGGTTAGTCATTGTTGGCAGAAACTCAGTTGTAAAGCTTAGATCATTTTGTATTTTATAATATTACTCACTCATATTTGAGGCTCTATGTATCATTGTAATCCATGTTAGAACCAGTACAGGATATTTCTGGGATTTTTCTTCTAAGTACAAACTACGAAAACTTAAAGTAAAAGCATTATCCGTTCATCTGATGCATTTTGCTGCCTTTACAAACTGATAAGCAAAATTGAACTTACCCACCTTAATGATGTGTTGTACAAATGATCAATCGATGAGATGCACGACTGTATAATGCGTTAAAATGGTATGCAGGTCGCATTCACATGGCCCTAAGTGACATGGATTGATATCTGCAAGTTAAAAACCGGTAGAGAGTGCAGTTTTAACACTGAACTCAAATACGAAAGAAGATAAAAGACGAGCAGAGGAAGTTATTTGCAATATATTAAGATGTGAAACAGTTTCAGTTACGAATGTTAGTGATGGATACCTAGTAGTTTCAAAACTACCTACAAGTTATTAGGCTGGCCACTTATAAGCACCGTACCTCTTGCACAATAACATTTTGAGAAGGTTAAAAACTAGCAGATACATTTTTTTTTGGAATGCAACGATGAGCCGATAGTTTAGCAGTTGGATTTTGCATGTTTTTTTGGAAACTCACAGTTCGTATCAACATTATGGCGGATTAATTCTGATAATAGATTTGTCTGATTTGTTCAGTCCATAACGAAGAGAAAGTAATACTGATAATATACTTGTCTGCTTTGTTCAGCCCATTATAAACTTTTGTTTTACAGGAAATAACTAAATCTATATTACTCTGAAAAGGCTCCTGAAGACCTAGAAACCAGATATCTGAATTTCCCACCAAAATTCACCTCTGTATATGGCTGCCAAAATGCTTCTAAGCTGCTGAAAACGGTAATTGATCTTAAATCTAATCAATCTGATTGAAGGAGAAAAGAATCACCTGCCCGCCTTACTCAATCAACATTTTGAACATCTAAGAATTACAGCGATAATAGATTGTAGGAGCAACTGGGGTAGAATATAACTTAGCTTTTATTACAAACGTGTCTACCTGCAAAGATGAATTTTATAGCAATCAAAATTAAAAAAGAAGAAAGAGAAGAGTTAGATGGGCGATGTGTGTGATACTTGAACGGTCAACAATGGAGAATTGCAGTTCGTTCCAAAATCTAGAATTTAATCGCGTGGAAATTATAGAAGTTTCGATTTAAGTTTGACAAATTCATAGATTTTTGAATGTTTATAAGAGGTTTCTTATTTCTTGGCTAAGAGTTGTCTATTAAAAGTTAAAATAAACATCAATTGATATTTTTTTGTGATATTTCTATCAGGATTCAAGTGTGTAGTTTTTTGAGTCAAACTCATTGACCCATGTTTCATGAGTAGTGGTTCACATGAACTCATCTCTCATGAGAATAAATGGAACACTTAGCACTCATTGGATCTAGGTGATGTTGTTTTAATCAAAATTGAAATTATTTTTCACATTCTAATTTTGGGATCATGTTTTCTGAAGCAAATATTCTACACTTTCAGGCGGTTTGGTTGAGAGCAATCCAATCGTGCTGTTGCCAAAGCATTATAGCCTGGCGCACACAACTACATGTGGTGACGTGGGGTTCGATGCCAGGGGTCGTCGGAATGGAGATCACTTGGACTAGGTAAAGCAGTTGCCTGGCAGGATGACAACCTGCCATCGGAAGGTCTCGTCTCCAGGCATAGAAGGCCACATAGCGGGCGGCGGTACGAAATTCAGGTAGTTTAAGCAGAGGCGCTGCTAGGCAAGATGACAAATTTCTGGCATGTTGTGGGGCTAAAAGCCCACACAAATAACGCCTATCGGCTTAAAAATGAGGTGAAACCTTTTTCTTCTTCCTCCAATCACTAAAAAGGAACTCAGTACTTATTCAATTACCTTTGTCAAAGGTATTAATTTTGTATTAAGAGGATATGTACATTATATTTTTATTTTTATTTTAAGAAGATTTGAACTTAGTATTATTTAGAGTATCATTTAGTTGCTTACAATATGAACTTTGTCATTACACTAGATATCTCTTGACCAATGTCACCTTACACCTTGATTAATGTCTCTTTGACTAGACCATTCCTAATTAAGTTAAATACAAGGTTTGCCTTGATAAAAGCTAGGTAGGATTTTATGTACATTTGTACATGGATTTAAATATAGGAGAGTATGATAATTGTCTTTTGATTGAGTTTTAGGTTGTTAAGATTATGATAATTGTCTTTTCATTGAGTTTTAGGTTGTTAAGATTATGATAATTGTCTGTGTTTTTTCACTAGATCTTATATGTAGATGACTTTTTTTTTCAAGCGATATCAAAGTATAGGCTAGAGGAGGAAGATAGAGTTATTTATGGGTGATTGAGAGACCAATCAACATAAAAATTAAGATCAAGATGTTAAGATGATGTTGATCTGCATAAAGAATCAAAGTCCACTTGTTGAAACGTTTGTAAATCCTTCCCTTTTTTTAGTTTTTTAATTTGCTAATTTTTCTTACCTCTAAATTATGTGTATTTTGGTGTTCCATGGGAACCCATCCTCTTCACCCCTAATCTCAACCCTACCTCACACCAAAAAATGGGACATTTTAGTATGAGGACATGGATGAACTTTCATCTTGCCACACCATACCCTCCACCACCACTTGTGAGACATCCCTATAGAAGCAAGGAATATTTGAAGGATTTCTTAATGTTGTTGAACCAATTATGTGATGCCCATCCCAAGGACATCAAGTTGTTTGAGGATTTTACCATGGGTCGCTTCAATAAGTGATCCCCTTTAAAACAATTTTCTTTCAAGATACAATCAAACAAATATAGCAATATATGGAGGACTTAACTATAAAAAAATTATTTTTTGTGGCCTTAAATTCAAAAGAAGCATAAAATTAGAGTTAATGTGCTTCTCTTTTACATGTCAAGAAAAGATGTTAGGCCATGTGGTAGATTGTCTCTTAAACATAGAGCGGAAACACAAAGATTTTTTTTATTAGCATTGATGAGCATGTCACACATTTTGCTAGTACGACATTGAGGGTTGTTAGCACTTCTTAATAGCAATAAGTTCTTCATTTTTTTAACTAGAGTATTAGAAATCATAAGGCAAAACATAGATTGACAAATTATCTCCCAACCTGCGAGAAGATATGTTTAATATAAAATGACAACTGAGTTAGGTGATAATTGGAAAACTCTTCTTTGTAAATGGTATTCTATTCCATGTTTCTTACACTCTTCATTACAAGGGAGTTGGCTAAGATAAGAGTAGACTTCATTTGTGCACTAGGGGAGATTAAACTATGATTAGGTCACATGGATCATAAGTGATTTTAGCATTATCATTGGTAGGTGGAAGAAAATTAAGTATAATCTACTCATCAATGATTTTGATATGTACAATATGACCTTCCTTGGGGGTATTGACTATTAAGGTACAATAAGAGTGTGGAGTTTTAGTTTCACATGGATGTTATTGTGGAGGTTACCCTTGAGAGTGTGGTGTAGGTTATGAGAGCTACAACCTATGTATGTGTGCAAATGGGGAGTTAGTTGAAGTGTCCTAAAGGCATATATATTTGAATCCTTGTGAGCATGTCATAAACAATGCACTCAAGGACATGGGGAAAATAGACTAGATTAAAAAAAGGTAATACTTGATGTAAGAGATGTATAAATGTTTATTGACAAACACCATGCATCACATACAATATTTTAGACCTTTTCCAAGAAGGAAATTTTCAAACCTATTGAGACCAAACATGCTTCATATTTACTTTTCTAAAAAGGATGATTAATTTGTAAGAGCCATTACAACTAATGGTCATGACATTAGAGTGAAATTGGTGGGTCAAGTCCAAGTCAAAGTAGGTGAAGAGGGTGAAGGAAGTGGTGAAGAACAACACCTTTTTGGTTGATGTCAAATGCATCATCTTCATCATATATTATCATTTTTATAGTGGTTCCATATGGGAACTCTAATACTACAAACTTTGGGGAGGTGTACGAGTGCATTCACTAATAGATTTGACCTCAAATTTCAACCAAAATTTTTGACTAACTAGCAAAATAGTTTTGCTTGGTCGGATTGTAGAAGGAAAACTTTGAATTTTTTTAATCCATGCCCGTGTTCATTGAAATTACGACCATTCCCGTGTTAGTGGAAAGTTCGACGAACACAGGAATAAAAAAATTCAACACCTTTTTGGTTGATGTCAAATGCATCATCTTCATCATATATTATCATTTTTATAGTGGTTCCATATGGGAACTCTAATACTACAAACTTTGGGGAGGTGTACGAGTGCATTCACTAATAGATTTGACCCCAAATTTCAACCAAAATTTTTGACTAACTAGCAAAATGGTTTTGCTTGGTCGGATTGTAGAAGGAAAATTTTGAATTTTTTTTAATCCATGCCCGTGTTCATTGAAATTATGACCATTCCCATGTTAGTGGAAAGTTCGACGAACACAGGAATAATTTTTTTAAAAAAAGAACATCACTTTTTCATTATTCTCATAGTGAGAGTAGAGCAGAGTCAGTGTCTCGCGCCTGCCATGCCCCCTTTGCATCTTCATTGTGCCCCCGTGGATTACTGTGAAATTCTTGAAGGTCTTTCTTTATTTTTCCACTACATTTGGAGAGGTACATAGCTTTTCTAGACAAAATCACTCTGAATCTTCTTTGTTTATTCATAAAAATTCTCAACTATGGTAGTTGAAGGAATTCATTAAAGAATAAATTATTTGTGTTTATTTAGTTGATAACAAAAATAGGGATCTTAGCTAGGTTTGACCCATTTTGCAAAAATGAAATATGAAAGAAATCTTACCTTATTTCTAACATAAAAAGGGCATCTCACTCCTCCACATTACAATGGCATTTTCGAGGTGATTCACCATTATTGTTGGTGTGATGAAGCCCAACTCTATAACGGTTGCCTTATTCTATAACAGTAGCATCTCCCTGCATGTAACGGCAACATCTTCCTACATGTAATGGCTGCTTTAATAACTGTTTATTCTTGGCATGCATTTGTTTTATTCCTAGGATTTTCTATATATCCATTGCTATGGGTAAATGTATCAGTGTGTACTGAGATAATAGAAATCAGATAATCTCTATTGATAGTAGACATAGCCTTTTTAAGGTGAACCGCTGTAAATTTCTATGTGTCGTGTTTTGTGTTCTGTTTGTGTTTCTCTTTTAGTTTTATCGGCTCTCTTGGTAATCTGGAAAACTTATCTTAATTTTTGATTACATACCAACTAATATTTGTATTGTCCCTAGTCAAAAGAAATATCACCAGGAAATTTAGCTTCGAGGATAGGGACGCTATGGTCTAAAATATTAACTACTACCAATATATAAATCGACAACTAAAAATTCAAATTCATAGAAGATTCAAATATGGTAAGAAAATGAAACATCTGTGTTTTATTTAAATGCAGAGAATCTATAGAATACATCAAATTATGGAAATATATCAGGATTTTGATATATTTTGAATTACACAATGCATAATATCAGGAAAGCTATTTGATAACACTACACACGATATATATATATTATTGACTATCAATAACAATACACAGCAACCAATAATTGTTATCGACACAAATATCAGTTGGTGTGTAGGCAATTAAGATTAATGTTTGTGTTACATAGGGTCATGACCCTATGTGGCATAAGCCACGTATAGTCATGACTCTACGTAGACAGGACTCTATGTAAATATATATATATATATATCGATACTTGTTGTGGGTTATAGTCAATCCCAACAGTAATTATATACCACATTAAGTATTTGATCTCTTCTATAATAATTTACTTATAAATTCCTACATTAATATATTTAGTATCTAAACCTAGGTAAAATTTAGTATCCATTATATCTTTGTTTAACAAGTATCATTTGTGACAGTGAACAAATAGGAAATGCTTGTTCTAATAATAAAATGGAGGCTTTTTCATGAAGGATATGTTGTTCTCTAGTTGATGAGTATATAAAAATCACATTAAGGTCTTAAAGGTTCCACAATAACAAAGTTCTAATGTGTACATCATTGATGCTTGGGGCACCCTTGACCCTAATTCTTTGGATATACAAAATCTTAGTCTCCATATCTCTATTTCCTCAATCTAATTAATAATCACCTATGACCCCTGACTTGGATCAACCTATTGGAAATTTGGCTAAGTAGGATATCAAGTTGTTGTCATTATGGCAACATATAATCAGTATGAAGATCGCACTATGATAGCAAGCATTTATGTTAGAGCGCAAGTAAAATTGTCTAAGTATAAGCAGCATTTTCCAGTCTAACCAAACACATTTTTGGATAGTGATGTTGATAGAATCAGGTTCAGTGCATGCGCACTTGAACATGGATAATTCTATGTATGACAAAGACACATCTGGAAGCGCAAGTTTGTACAGCATGTACACAAGGAGTTATTGCAAGATTACCGAGACAAAGTCAAAGCCGACTAAGCAGAGTAAGAAGACAAAACAAGTATAATAGTTAAGGGATTTTTTTTTTTATCAAAATAATGACTTAACCATACAAGGGATGACATCCTAGATGTTAACTCTTGGGAAGCAGAAGTTAGCTTTATATTTTGGAAAGAGTTTATGTTTTGTAAAGCCAACTGTAAAGTTATTATTCTTAATAACTTGTATAAATGTAAGAAGTATGTAATGAGAAGACATATGCATGATGTAATAAGATAGTATAATGATATGATGTGAAGATATATGTTGTAAAAGAAAAGCAAGCAGACTTTGTATATGAAAGCGAAGAAGCTAGAAAGCTAAATCGGAATAGGAAAGCTATTCGGCAGAAGTGAAAGGTTATGTACTTTACCTTTTGTAATCAGATATCATTGTATATTACATGTTTGGGCAGTGAGCTCATCTTGTAATCATTCTATTCTGTAATACCAACTCTTAGCAGGGTTGAGGCTTCTAACAAGGCCTAGAGTCCTTTATTCATGATAGAGACACTATATGTATGTAATAGACTCCTAACAGGGTCAACATCCTTAACAAGATACTTTTGATTAGTGGATCAGTTGTGGGTATCATCCCCACTGGGGTTTTCCCTTAGTCAGGGTTTCATCGAGAACAAACATGGTGTTATGAGTTCATTTGCTTTATTGCTTTGCATGTTATTTAGTTTACTTTGTTTTGCAAGCATCAAGTTAATTTGTTATATCCATAATTGGGCAAAAGTAAAATTTTGTAGAATACTAATTCACCCCCCCCCCCCCTCTTAGTATTCCTTATTTCTAACAATTGGTATCAGAGCTTAGTTACTTGGAAGAAATTTATTCAGAGAAAGCCTAGCAGCTTGAGTAAGATCTCTATGGATATGGATCAATTATAGAAGAATCTTGAAGAAGCACTTGAACAGATTGATATTCTTACTGAAGAAAGAGATACTTTGAAAGGGAAATATGATGATGCGAAGAACTTCATTGAGAAGCTAAAAGAAAAATTGGAAGAACTGAAATCAAAGAAAGAACCTACAATTCAAATCGAAGATTGTGATGAAATTTCAAATCTGAAGAAAGAAAATGAGATCCTTAAACATGAATTAAAGATTGTAGATCTAAAGTTAAGTTTGAAAGATGGAAATAGAAAGAATGAATCAAATCTAAAATCTGAAAATGAAGATCTGAAGTCTAAACTTTGTAAAGTGACATCTGAACTTGAGAAAACCAAATTGCAGTATGTTGAACTTGAGAAGTACAATACAATTGTGAAAGGTGAACTAACTCAGTCTAAACAACATCTTGAAAAACTGTATTCCACCAGTGACAAGATTGATGAACAAATGTCTTATCAAAAGCCATTTTATGATAAAACTAGTCTTGGATTTAACTCATCTAAAATAAGTGAAGAACGCAAGGAGAAATGAGAATGCAAGCAACAACTAGAAAGGATGTTGTAGTAATTCAGAAGAAGTGAAATTTGTTAAAGCCACAGATCAAGTAGACGCACTCAGTACTCAAGGTAATCAAACAAGTGAAGTATTTGATAGTAAGTGTGAATATCTTCCTAACCCATCTCAAAGCACTTAATTCATAAAAAATGCATTAGAATAGGAAATTAGGATAATATAGAAGTTAGAGTAGAATGAATTGAGTCTTGCACAGTTAATGTAAGGTAGTATGTGATATAATGATGCTATGGTTAAGAGCGCATGAGCTAATATGAATGTATGTGAGTTCGCAAGAAGTATGAAGTTTTGCAGGAAAATAGGAACAAATTTTTGGAAAGAAGCGGCAAAGGAAAGAGACAGAAAACCATATTCACACCAGCACATAGAAAGGTATCTAAAGTAAAAGATGATGAAGAAACTAGAAGCAGTAAAAAGAAATGGAAACCAAAGATAGAGAAAGTAAATGCCTTAATCATTAATGAAGGAGATTTCTCTAAAATGAATAAATACTATGAGTTGTAAAATTATTCTGAGAAGTTGAACTTAGAAAATTAAGTTGTCAAGCATATGATACTGGCAGATAAAAAGTTTGATAGTATTCAAGGAAAGATTCCTGATGAACTCTTTGAAAAGTTAGTGAACAGAAAGAAAAGAGCAGTTGAAGAAGATAAAAACATAAGAGAAAAGTATGTGAGAAAGCTTTGTGACATTAAAGATGAAGATCATTTCAAAGAAATTATGAAAAATCTTAATACTCATTTAAGAATGAAAAGGAGAACCATCTCGATAATGGGAGGAAACTATGAGGAAATAAATAAAGAAACTGAATAGGCAATTATAAAAGTAATGACCTTCGGCCCTAGTGAGCACACAAGTCTATCAGATCAAGTATTGGAAGCTAAGCATCAGAAAAGTCCTTCACTGTCACCACCACCATCAATCAACATTGAAGATGAAACCATGAATGTGGAAGGAACAAATATCACTTTGGATAGTGAAGATAACCCATTCGGCAATCTTGAGAACATTGTTGACAATTCGGCTCCTAAGTAGCAAGATATGACAGTTGATGAGGAAGAAGGAAAGGAAACAAGAAAAGAAGAAGAAGCAAAATAGACACAAGCATAAACACAAGTTAATATAGAGGTAGCAGGACAGGAAGAATCACAAGAACAAGCAGCAATCAGTCCCACACCCAAGGTAGAAGCAGAGAAGACACAGATTGAATCTATCTTTGCTAGTCTTGGATAGGAAGTTGATGATGATGATCAAATAGAATTGATCTCATCCTTGAACAAAATCATTGGCAAGAATAAGAAGGTAGAAAGCCTTGAAGGATCATTGCTTGAAGTAACAGAGAAACTACAAAATATTATAACCAGTCAGATAACTGAAGCAGATCCACATGTCAAAGCAAAAGAAGTTGTGAAAGCATTTGACAATGAATTCACAAACTTATTAGACATGGCCACAATCAAAACTCAAGCACCCTATGAAGCCAAAATATTTCAGGACATATGTCAGAATATCAGAAATGATATTCATAATTTGGATGTTTGCATAAAGGAATTGAGAAGAAGCTTGGAAAGAGGAAAAGCGTTGTATAGACAATGTACAAAATCTGAGGATCATGTATTTGAAATAATAGAGAAGATGAAAGTAAAAGAGGCAGAAATTCAAATAGTAGCAAATCTCTTATCAAGTTCGAATGTGAAGATCTCATATGTTGAGAAGAATATAAGCAAATTGTATGATGAAATAAGAATTCTAATCAATGAAAAAGAAAACAAATTGAGGAGATTTTCTATTAAGAGAGCATGTTTCAATTAAGATAAGTATTATTGAAAGTCAATTGGAAGAATGTCTTACCTCTAAGACATCTTATGAGAAATTTCACTATGCAAATCTTCAGGCATGTGAAATAGCATCTTATGGTTTATGTGCACTCCTTAGTGTCGAAATTAAGAAATCATGGGAGAAGGAGATAGAGGGAATAAAGATAAACTTTGCAGATTGTGTTGCAAGCCTACTGGCTTTGCAAATTTGAATCCAAAGGTAAACATTTTTTAACAATTTTTGGCACCCTTTTTTGTCATTGTTGTCAAAGGGGGAGTAATAGCAGAAAATTGTATAGACAGTATGATATATTGTATAGAGAGTATGAAGGCATACTCCTAGGGGGAGTATAGATATTTAGTAGATAATCGGAGATATAATTATATTGAATAATTTTGTTATGGCCACAATTTTGAAGAATTTGTAAGACTTAGCCAATTTTCTTATATGTTGCCACCAATGTCAAAGGGGGAGATTGTTGTCAATTTGGCTGAGTAGGATATCAAGTTGTTGTCATTATGGCAACATATAATCAGTATGAAGATCGCACTCTGATAGCAAGCATTTATGTTAGAGTGCAAGTAAAATTGTCTAAGTATAAGCAACATTTTCCAGTCTAACCAAAGACAGTTTTGGATAGCAATGTTGATAGAATCAGGTTCAGTGCATGCGCACTTGAACATGGATAATTCTATGTATGACAAAGACACATTTGGAAGTGCAAGTCTGTACGGCATGTATGAAAGGAGTTATTGCAAGATTACCGAGATAGAGTCGAAGCCGACTGAGCAGAGTAAGAAGATAGAACAAGTATAATAGTTAAGGGATTATTTTGTTTATCAAAATAATGACTTAACCATACAAGGGACAACATCCTAGATGTTAACTCTTGGGAAGTAGAAGTTAGCTTTATATTTTGGAAAGAGTTTATGTTTTGTAAAGCCAACTGTAAAGTTATTATTCTTAATAAGTTGTATAAATGTAAGAAGTATGTAATGTGAAGACATATGCATGTTGTAATAAGATAGTATAATGATATGATGCGAAGATATATGTTGTAAAAGAAAATAAAGCAGACTTTGTATATGAAAGTGAAGAAGCTAGAAAGCTAAATTAGAATAGGAAAGCTATTTGACATAAGTGAAAGGTTATGTACTTTACCTTTTGTAATTAGATATCATTGTATATTACATGTTTGGGTAGTGAGCTCATCTTGTAATTATTCTATTCTGTAATACCAACTCTTAGCAGGGTTGAGCCTTCTAACAAAGCCTAGAGTCCTTTAATCAGGATAGAGACACTATATGTATGTAATAGACTCCTAACAGGGTCAAAATCCTTAACATGGTACTTTTGATAAGTGGATCAGTTGTGGGTATCATCCCCACTGGGGTTTTCCCTTGGCCAGGGTTTCCTCGAGAACAAACATGGTGTTATGAGTTCATTTGCTTTATTGCTTTGCATGTTATTTAGTTTACTTTGTTTTGCAAGCATCAAGTTAATTTGTTATATCCATAATTGGGCAAAAGTAAAAGTTTGTAGAATACTGATTCACCCCCCCTCTCAGCATTCCTTATTTTTAACACAACCATCTTATTTAGATCTTCCAACACCATGTCAACATGGAGAGTATTTGGCCTAGAGATAAGCTCCTCCTAAAATTGAACCACTAGCATATCAATAGTTTTTTATGGTTCTAGGCAACACCCAATACACCCAACTCTCCAAACTACCTCAAAGGCGTTATTGCCCTGCTTGTAGCCCTCCAACAGCACTAAATGACTTATAACTCTCAATCCTTACAAAGCACAAGACAAGTACTTTGTACTTCTAGACACCCATTTTGAAGTACTTCAACATATCCTAAGCTTACCCCATGTTCCTTTGGACCAAATAGTATTGTCCTAGCACTGTACCCTCACCAATGCATAGAAATGAGTCCAAATAACAAAGCAACTATAAGATAGTTTTATCCCCAAGACCTCAAATATTCAAAAATATTCTAAAATGAACTGAATTGAAGAAATATCAACTTAATTTCAACCTATGGCTTCGACAACACCAAAATCCCCAAATCACCCCTTATAAACCCTTAAATCTAGGGTTTTTCAAATCTCTGACTTCCAAACACCTTCCCTCCAAATTGGTGATTGATTCACCATTCGTATAACCTATCTTGACACTTAAAATCAGAAAATGTGCCCCTTGTTTGGCTAGATTGCTCACTGCAATACATGTCCATGTATTTTCTTCAAGTTTTCTTCAAAATTCTACTGGTGTGCACCCCTGTCATTCACTTTTCTATTTATGCAAGGTTAGTGTGATATAAGACAATGTTACATAGACATAATTCCATGGATTTTAGGCCTAAGACTCCATGGAATGCCATCCTTCTAAAAGAAAATTAAAATAGTTATAAGAAAAAGAACTAAATTGAGATTGTTGCACTGAAGTATATAGGATAGTAATATGGAAAGGTCTTCAAAGCATTGAAGAATGTTTATAAATTGATGTTAAAACCTTCTTCAACACATTTGGAACTTGTTCAAATCAACAACAATGTAAAAACCATGCAAAGAGACATCTAAATGACAGATGTAATGCTTTCTTATTCAACCACAGTTCATACACTGCTTGTAGATCCTCTTCTTCTCCCATACAATGGCTTCCACAATACTTAAATGGAATACACCAAGAAGTAACAAATGATGAATGCTCAATTTTTGTAATGGAAAAGCATCAGAAATGTCCATTTCTAGAACTTGTTTTTGTATAGTCTTAATGATTTTTCTTATTTCTTGTCTTTTGTCCCTTTTTTATTTCCTATGTATGTTCTTGGTGACAGGCTTTTGAACAGTGTTGACAAAGCGTGTTTCTTTTTGTGATTATTTGATTGATCCTCTCACCTTTCCTTACTTTGTAAATTTCATTGTCTCGATCAAGTTTGCAGTGTGCAACTATTATGCAAGGCATTAATTGCATTAAATTCCCTAATTATCCCTACTCGGTAATCGTAAGGCAGTAGTTTTTTATTAGGTTTCATGTTTTTGATTGTGGGGTTCTGCATTGTTTGTTGTTCTTGATAAATCAAGCCCTGAATTTGACTTTTCCCATGTCCGAGTTTGTGTCAATTATGGAGTTCTCCTTCTTTTGATGGTATATTTAATTCAATCTATGTGGAATACTATCTTGTTCAATGCTTTATTTCAGTTTGATATTTCATTCATTTTTCATATACATAGAGAAATGGATAGTTCTGAGAATACACATTTGTTGATATTGCAAGACTACACATGTTGATAAAAAAATGAGCTATCTGATTTAGGTTTACTGTTCATGATTGTAAACGGTCAATATTTTTGATAGTACTACTTGGTGTGTTCCATTTAAAAATAAACCTGTTTCCATTTATCCAATCAACAAAGCATCCAAGGTATCAAACCCTCATTCCTAGGGTCATTAGGCCAGGGATTTCTAGAAATGGCTAGTCCAAACTCCTCCAGATCCTCCCAAGGGATCTAACACATCTCTAAGGATCCCCCAACACAAGATCCAACATAAAATACCCTCCTCATTAAGAGTATTTGCTTAAACAATGACTGGTGCAACTCGGTGCACTCTTCAATCAATAATTTGCCACTATTCTCTATGGTCTCTCCTCCACCTTAGCATATCCCTGCAAAAAACACTATCATACAAGGATATAATACAATATGACAACTTCTCCCACCAATCACAATAGCCACAGGGGTGGGAGAGTCAATCCATTCAATGGAGACTTTAAATCCCAAAATGTTGATTGCACAAAATCCTCTTATGAAACAGTCAATACAAAGTTACATTTGTTACTTCAAATCTTCATGAACCTTCAAGATACTTGCAAGGAAATGTAAATGTATCAATCTAAAATCATATTAAACCATTATACAATCAACAAAGTGTTAATATGATTTAGAACAACAAAGAGAGGGGGTGAATCAGTTGTTCTCAGGTCCTAATGTATAAAACAATCTCAAAAACTTTTCCTTAAATCAAATCCAATAACCAAAACAAACTCGGCCATCACTGATTCAATAATAGAAACATATAACAATGCAGTCCACTACCCAACTATAACTTAACTTGTAAAACACAGAAATGTTCAAACCAAAAC
The DNA here is from genome assembly GCA_027943335.1 of Chamaecyparis obtusa. Classification (NCBI taxonomy): domain Eukaryota; kingdom Viridiplantae; phylum Streptophyta; class Pinopsida; order Cupressales; family Cupressaceae; genus Chamaecyparis; species Chamaecyparis obtusa. Next base: position 408,073 of record BSBK01003166.1, read on the forward strand.
ATTCACACAAGTATTAACACTGGGATTTATAGTGGAAACCCAATGTGGCAAAAACCACTTTGTAACATGCTACTATTATTTTCACTCTTCCGAAGTGAGCTCGGTAAAAAGCCAACCCTGTCAAAGGTTACATTACATACTGTCAGGTGTGACCCGGTTAAAGGATTTCAATCACCCTGTTAAAAGTGAGCCTAGTCATAGGACTTACATACACTCCACTAGAATGCAACCTTGTTCAAAGGATTTAACATATGACTGTTAGGTCAACCTCTGTTAAAAGGATTTTGACTGTTACAATGGCTAGAAAGTAGCAACAATATTTATTTGAAAAATATAGAACTCACTTTGCAAATATCAGATCCGATTCCGTACACTAATGCTGGTTTACTGACTTTAAAACTTTTCCATCTCCATCTCTAATCTACTTGGAACTTTTCTTCAAGAAACCATCACAATTCTCCTTCAACCTTTTCTTCTTATACAGTCAATAAAACTTTACTGATCTTTCAGCATTCTCTGTTCACCCATGCACTTGCATATCCAAATGCTCAGGTTCCCTTTATACTTTCCTCAATTAGGTTAACTCATCTTATGTCACTCAATCTCATTCGTAGATCTTAGGGTTAGGTCAAATTCATTGAATCTACCCACTTCATGTTCTTCGGCTCCTTTTCTAGAATCATCTCAAATCTCTTAAAGATTTACAATAAAATGTTTTACAATGCATTTAATGCTTTCAAACAATCAATAAATAAAGTCAACACATTTTACATAATCCAAGAATTCAACAATGTTGGCTCCAAAATTAAATTCTCTTCAAATATAAAATTGCTGATGCTCGGTCAATACTGTGATCAACTACTCAATCTTCATGTAGAAAGCTCGGTCATTACTAAAAATGTTTCCTCAGCTTACACTGTCTTCCTCGATAATTAATTGTTGTTCGATCGACACTAGAATTTTGTTCGGCATATATTGACTCGGTCAACACTAACATTACTCAGCTTAAACATGATTTTTCCATTCTTTGTTCGGTCAAGCCTACCAGTTTAGTCTTCAGTCTTACTAAGATAAACAATACATTGTCTCATCAATGTGCAACATAGTCAACTACACTTTGTAGTATCAAGATAACTCAACCTTTCCTTAGGTGCTATTGTTACCAACCTTGCCTATCCCCTTAGCAACACTCAAATAGATATAGTACTTTCCTAAGTAGCAATAGTCTTACTAATTAAGGTTTGACATTAATGACAATACAACAATTTTTTCAATTGCAGTTTCCAACAATCTCCCTCTTTGGCATTGATGGAAACACCATATGATATCACCTGAATAACACATGGATTACCAACCAATCTAAAAACTTATCTATTCATTAGAGAATTATTTATAATATCCTTAGCTTCATTCTGATTCAGAATCCTATAAGCCTCACTTCTGTGACCGTCAGAAGTATTCAGATCTGTCTCTATCCTGATCCTTCATTTCAGTTCATCATCGCTAGCTTCAGTGTCATGTGTTATCATATCAGTTCATCTCCCTCTTTGACAAAAATGCCAAAGAAGCAACTAAAACATACATCCATCAGATGTAGATAATATTTGTGCAGCTCAGTGTTTCTCCCTCTATCATCTTGCTTATGACTGATTCCTTGTCTTTGCTCCTTTTCACAACTCTAGGCCAGCCCTAAAGTGTGACAATCTTCTGCATCAATTTGTCAAATATTCTATTGTAGCACATTTGATGTAGTGCTCCTAGCTTGTCTAGGTAGCCTTAGTTAGGGGAAGGACCCCTAATTGACTTCTCAAATACTCATGAGCTTCTCTGGGTAAAGCTTTAGTGAATATGTCTGCTAATTGTTCTTTTGTATTCACATATTCTATTCAGACTTCTTTATCTTGTACTAATTCTCTCAAGTAGTGATACTTGATTGCTATGTGCTTGGTCTTAGTGTGCATCACTGGATTTTTAGAAATATTGATAGCACTTGTGTTGTCACATAAAATAATAATAGGTTCAGTGATTTCTTCTTTCATGCCTATCAACAATTATTTTATCCATACTAGATTTGAATAGTTTACTGCAGCAGCAACATACTCGGCCTCGGCAGTAGATTGGGAAATGCAATTTTTTTTCTTGCTTGTCCAGGAGACTAATCTATGTCCAAGAAAGAAAGCTCCACCACTAGTACTCTTTATATCATCTACATTTCCTACCCAATTAGCATCTGTATAAACTCTGAGTTCAAATTTGTCATCCTTTTTATAATATAGACCATAGTCAGCAGTTCCTTTCAAGTATCTCATAATTCTTTTCACAGCCATCATGTGTGTTTCCTTAGGATTGGCAGAGAATCTTGCCACAATCCCAACAACTAGTGCAATATCTGGTCTACTATGTACAACATACTGTAATTTTCTAATCGTGGGTTTGTACAAAGTCTGATTCACTTCTGTAGCATCATCATTCTTAGATAACTTTTGTCCAATAACCATAGGAGTATTCACTGGTTTAGCATCTTCCATCCCAAAAGTTTTCAGTATTTCATTAACATACTTAGACTGTGTAATGAAAATTCTATTCTTCCTTTGATATACTTGTAAACCAACAAAGAATTTGATCTCACCAAACATACTCATTTCAAATTTAATTTGCATTTCATTTGAAAATATTTTACACAATGCATCTTGTCCACCAAAAATAATGTCATCCACAAAAATTTTTGCCAACAGGATACCTTTACCTTCTTCATCTTTCATGTACAGATTGCTTGTGTCATTTGTTCTTGAAAATCCAATCTATATCAAGTAGTTGTGCAACCTCTCATACCATGCTCTGGGAGCTTGTTTCAATCCATATAGTGCTTTGTTCAGTTTGCACACCATGTGTCTTCTGTTTGGATCAATAAAACCTTCTAGCTGTTCTATGTAAACTTCTTCTTCTAGTATACCATTTAAAAATGTAGACTTGACATCCATTTGATATACCTTGAAATTTTTATAAGCAACATATGCAAGCAGAGTTCTTACTCCTTCCAATCTAGCTATAGGGGAAAATGTCTCCCCATAATCTATTCCTTCTTCTTGTGTGTAGCCTTTGCATACCAGCCTAGCTTTGTTCCTAGTTATTTCACCATTTTCATTCACCTTATTCTGAAACACCCACTTTGTTCCTATAACATTTTTGTTTTCAGGTCTCGGCACCAGAGTCCAAGTACCATTCTTCTCAATCTGGTCAATCTCTTCATTCATTGCTTGTATCCAGTCTTCATTCTCCAATGCCTCTCTAGTTGACTTGGGTTCAAATTCACACAGTAGACATGTTGGATCCTTAGTCTTACTTCTGGTCTGAATTCTAGTATTTTTGTCTCCAATTATCTGTTCAGGCTTGTCATGTCTTCTTACATATTTTTCCAAAATAGGTTCACCTCCTATCTCCTCTATTTCATCATGTTCCTCAACATGATTGTTAGATTCAACTTCGGAATGCTCAGAAACCTCTTCGTGATACTCGGTAGCATTTTCTTGCAGCTCGACATGTTCTTGTTCTCTTTCGGTACTATTTTCCTAATGCTCAGCAGCATCTGTCTATTGCTCGACATTGCTTACCTGAGACTCGGCATCAGGTGCAAGTATGTTACTTGCCTCTTCTTCTTCCTCAATGTACACAAAAGATCTATAATCTTCTGGTTCTCTTTTGCTGTCAGCTTCATTTCTTTTTGCATACTCATCAATTTTGACATTCACACTTTCCATAATTTTGTTAGTGTTAAAGTTCAAACACTTATAAGCTTTACTTTTTGTGGAGTACCCTAGGAATATGCCTTCATCACTCTTAGCATCAAACTTTCCATTCCTAGTGTCTTTTAATATATAGCACTTACTTCCAAAGACTCTAAAGTATTTAACACTTGGTGCATGCCCATGCCATAATTCATAGGGTGTCAGATTTGTACCTTTCTTGATCTGTACCTGGTTAAGAGTGTAGACAGCAGTGCTTATAGCTTCTTTCCAGCATTTCTGTACCACATTCTTTTCAATCAACAATATCCTTGCACAATCCAAGATAGATCTGTTTCTCCTTTCTACTATATCATTTTGTGGAGGTGTTCTAGGTGCAGACATATATCTTTTAATTCCTCTATCATTGCAAAATAGATTAAATTCACTTGATGTAAATTCTCCACCTCGATCAGATCTAGGACATTTCAGGTTCCTTCTTGTCTCCTTCTCAACCTTAGCCAAATACCACTTAAAGAATTGAAAAGCTTCAGATTTTCCTTTTAGAAACATTACATGCATCATCCTAGTATGATCATCAACAAATAAGATAAAGTATCTAGCACCACAATAACTTTGTACACCCATAGGTCCACAAAGGTCAGTATGAACCAAATCTAAAATGTTTTTAGAAGTAAAGGATTTTCTCTTAAAACTTGACTTTGTCATTTTTCCTAACTGGCATTCCTTGCACATTACATTCTCAGGTTTCTTCAATCTAGGTAGACCTCTTACCTTTTTCTTCTTACTTACCTCTACCAGATTGTCAAAGTTAACATGACATAGCCTTTTGTGCCATAACCAAATATCATCAAGTTGTGCAATTAAACATGTTTCTTCAGATAGGTCAAGATAGAACAAATTACATCTAGTTTGATCTCCACTTCCAATTAGTTCTCCAGTAGCATTAAATAGTTTAGCTTGCTTGTGATGAAATTCCACTCGGTAACTAGTTTTGTTAAGCTGAGCAACACTTAACAAATTATAATTAAGACCTTCAACCCAATATGCATTTTCACAAGATATCTTATCAGTCAGTTTAATCAAACCTTTTCCTCTAACATGACATGGTGCATCATTACCAAATTTTACACTTTTACCTCTGTAATGATGTAGGGTCTCAAACTTATTTTTGTCACCAGTCATGTGATGTGAACAACCACTATCAATAATTCATTTATCATTCTTGTTCACATAGGATATCAATGCAGTTTTCTCATCCTCATCAGATTCATCTTTCATTGCAACATAGACTACCTCAATTTCAAAATCATCACTATCAGTGTCAGTTTCTTTTTCAGCAATGTAACAAGATTTCTTACCTTTTCCTTTGTAGTCTTTGTTCCATCAGTAGCTTCTGTCATCTCTTCTGTCTTTGTATTTTCTTTTTCTTTCATCATCTTTATCCTTCCTATCAGGACATCTAACAGCTATATGACCAACTTTATTACATGCAAAACATATAATAGGGAGTTTACCTTTATACTTTCCTTTTCCCCTTCTTAGTCTTCTAGCCATAAGAGCTTCTGGATCTTCTAGTTCTTCATCATAAGTGTCACTATCACTTTTAATTTCACTATCACTTTCACTTTCACTGATGCATCTTTCTTTTTCTTTCTTTGGCTTGTTCAGAACTAGTTGTGACTTGAAAGAAGATTCAACATTACCAATGCTTCCAACAATGAAATTATCATAGTTAGAGAGTTCAAAAGCAGTCAACTTACTAACCAAACTTTCCAAAGTAAGCACATTTGCAGAGTTACATCTAGATTCCTAAATAGCTAAGATCCTAATAGCATATATAGGACATAGGGTTCTTAGTACTTTCCCAATTATAGTTTCATCATCAATAGCCCTATTTTCTCCTCTAATAGCATTCACAACTTCTTTTATTCTACCATAATATTGTGCAATGTTTTCACCTTCTTGCATTCTCATTTCATCAAACTTACCTCTAAGACTCTCAGCCTTTGCTTTTAGTACATTTAAGTCACCACCATAGATTCTCGCAAGTGTGTCCCACATATCCTTAGCAGTTGTGCAATCCTTAATGTCCTCAAATTCTGGATAGCTTAGGGCAGATGCAATTTCCAGCATTGCCTGATTATGTTCTTGCTTAGCTCTCATTTCTTCAGCAGTCAAAGGTGTGACACGTGAGACATAGTTGTTCTCAATGTAGTACTTTGCGGAGTCACCAATATTGGCCAGATGAAGCTTCATCAAGCTTTTCCATGCAGGGAAGTTTTCCTTATTCAGCTTTGGTACCTCCTTCTTATACATCCTGATCATTTGCCTCAAGCCCCTTTAAACTTGATTTCTGTCAACACTAATAATAAGCAACAAAGCTCTGATACCAATTGTTAATATGATTTAGAACAACAGAGAGGGGGGGTGAATCAGTTGTTCTTAGGTCCTGATGTATAAAACAATCTCAAAAACTTTTCCTTAAATCAGATCCAATAACCAAAACAAACTCGGTCATCACTGATTCAATAATAGAAACATATAACAATGCAGTCCACTACCCAGCTATAACTTAACTTGTAAAACACAGAAATGTTCAAACCAAAACATTCACACAAGTATTAACACCAGGATTTATAGTGGAAACCCAATGTGAGAAAAACCACTTTGTAACATGCTACTATTATTTTCACTCTTCTGAAGTGAGCTCAGTAAAAAGCCAACCCTGTCAAAGGTTACAATACACACTGTCAGGTGTGACCCAGTTAAAGGATTTCAATCACCCTGTTAAAAGTGAGCCTAGTCATAGGACTTACATACACTCCATTAGAATGCAACCTTGTTCAAAGGATTTAACATATGACTGTTAGGTCAACCTCTATTAAAAGGATTTTGACTGTTACAATGGTTAGAAAGTAGCAGCACTATTTATCTGAAAAATATAGAACTCACTTTGCAAATATCAGATCCGATTCCGTACACTAATGCTGGTTTACTAACTTTAAAAATTTTCCATCTCCATCTCTGATCTGCTCGGAACTTTTCTTCAAGCAACCATCACAATTCTCCTTCAGCCTTTTCTACTTATACAGTCAATAAAACTTTACTGATCTTCCAACATTCTCTGTTCACCCATGCACTTGCATATCCAAATGCTCAGGTTCCCTTTATACTTTCCTCAATTAGGTTAACTCATCTTATGTCGCTCAATCTCATTTGTAGATCTTAGGGTTAGGTCAGATTCATTGAATCTATCCACTTCATGTTCTTCGGCTCCTTTTCTAGAATCATCTCAAATCTCTTAAAGATTTACAATAAAACATTTTACAATGCATTTAATGCTTTCAAACAATCAATAAATAAAGTCAACATGTTTTACATAATCCAAGAATTCAACAATGTCGGCTCCAAAATTAAATTCTCTTCAAATATAAAATTGCTGATGCTCGGTCAATACTGTGATCAACTACTTGGTCTTCATGTAGAAAGCTCGGTCATTACTAAAAATGTTTCCTCGGCTTACACTGTCTTCCTCGGCAATTAACTATTGTTCGGTCGACACTAGAATTTTGCTCAGCATATATTGACTCGGTCGACACTAACATTACTCAGCTTAAACATGATTTTTCCATTCTTTGCTCGGTCAAGCCTACCAGTTTAGTCTTTAGTCTTACTAAGATAAATAATACATTGTCTCATCAATGTGCAACATAGTCAAGTACACTTTGTAGTATCAAGATAACTCAACCTTTCCTTAGGTGATATTGTTACCAACCTTGCCTATCCCCTTAGCAACACTCAAATAGATATAGTACTTTCCTAAGTAGCAACAGTCTTACCAATTAAGGTTTGACATCAATGACAATACAACAATTGTTTCAATTGCAATTTCCAACACAAAGCATTTCAAAACAAGTTTAAAGCCACAATTATAATGATTGTAACCCTCACGACAAAGAACATTATTTTCAAGAATTTTTTTTTTCATTGAATTGGAACCAGTGTCTTTGGTTCTCTATCACACCACAATCCACATACCCTCAAAAATCATGTGGATCCTCCTCTAAAAGACCCTCTACACATGACAAGCAATGTAAATTACTTACAAACTATCATGTCTCTGCCCGTGAGGACACAGTCCCCATTTTGGGATTCTTAGACTCTTCTTTCAATGAAAATGTGAATGAGAATGAATTAAAATAGTCATGAGTTGTGTTTTTATTCATTTCTATGTAGGGTTGTGTTATTGTTGTGAAGTTTAAATCAACGAACTATTGGTTATTCTGACTATTCGTAACGGTGGTTTGGGTGTAATAGTCAATTATTTCATGGATGCATAGGATCCCTCACTTCTATGGTTGGTATGTAATGTGAGAGGAGACCTTATCCATGTATTATATGTTACATGATGTGTTTGTTTTTAGGGATGAACATGAGTGAAGTAAAATAATCTCTGATTAATAGAGAATGTTGATTGAAAGGTCACTAGCATTTGGACTAGTCAAGGTATGGAAATTTATTCCACATGAGGGCCACTTTTTATGGTATAGTATGCTTTGATATTTTCAATGAATGGTGTTTGATCCCTTGGTAGGGTGTGGAGGTGATTGGAGAGTTCACTTTGGCAAAACCCTAGGTTAGAGCACCTAAGAAGGAGGATTTCATGATTGGAGTATCAAAACTTGATGGTACCTCTTGGGAATGTGAAAATCATTTGTTTGAGATGAAGACTTGACTTTGTTTTAGGATTATAAGGTTTGGGAATGAGACCTACTAGTGGTTGCTTTGTAATGGGAGGCCTAACAAAGGGTTAATGGCAGAGTAACAATGCATTGTTTGGGAATATGGTCCAAAGGAGTGAAATGAACCTCTAACACATGTTATGTAAGGGTGAAAAGGGTATTTATATATGCCTTTATTTTTCTAATTCTTTTGGATAAGTTTGGATAAATCCTTGAAAAATCGGTCTGGTAGGGCTACTAGGGGATTAGGCCTAGTTGAGTACCCGGGTGAAGGATTGTTGCTTGGTAAAGTTGTATAGATGAAACCAATGATTGGTTGAGGGATAGGAAGTGGATTAAAAAGGTGTAGAGTGGGTGGTGGCATAAGAAGTTTCTTGTGCACTCTAATTGCTCATGGTGTGGATTGCATCAATGTGGATGGTCCTTGAGGAGAACTAGTTGGTGTTGTGAAAAACACTATTAAAGACCCTCAAACTTGTAGATTGAAAGACCTCCATCCCACCTCTTAATTTATCCATTATCCCATCCATAAATAACACAATAATATTTAGTTATTTTAAATAAAATGAAATTCATCGCTATTTCGATGAAAAATGAAAAAAAATTTCCACACTGGTGTTGTACAAGCGACCAAACAAACGTTGAATTCTCATCTATATTTTGACGTAAGTGACAACCATTTTCGACAGCACAGCCATACAGGTGACGACATGATCTTCCTTTTATCGTCGCTATTTCGACAACCCTTTGGTCGCATGTTCTACGGTCTTGGTCATTTGATCTAGGATCATTGTGGACCACGCACTTGCCTTTTTTCAATGTATGTAGGCGTCGAATATACCACAAAAATTTAGGGCGTTGAAAATGAGACAAAATTTTTTTGACATCCATATTGTTTGTTTGTTCGATGATAGGGTGTCGAAAAATTGATAAATTGGCATCAAAATTTGGGGTCAAATTTACTAGTGATTAATGGGATGCTTAGCCAAATTGAAGGTCATTAAATAAGTGAATTATCCCATCTCGCATTTATATAATGAGCACATACAACCTAGATTAATCAACTAAGAAAAGAGAAACCTAGCACTTCTTTAGACATGGATGCTTGCATCCTTTAAACCCAAAATGGTACATGAAAATCCCTAATAGAGTTGTCCTTATGAATTTTTTTGAGATAAATAAAGGCTTGAAGAAGGTAAATATAAATATGTACAATGCTAATAGGGTCACCACTATTTTTCATGAGTGGACCACATTTTTCACATAACCAATATTTAGAAAATTTGAGACTATGCATATAGGTACCTAATTTTGTGTGGATTATGCATTAGCCTAATTTGTTGTTAAACACATTGACTATTCACCTCTTATTTTAAGTTTCTAGTTCTTTTGCAACTAAGAAAAGTTAATCTACATATAAATTTATCCACTCTATTAAGAGAACATTTACCTCTAGGATAGTGGAGAAAATTGTAACATCATATACTGTATTGCATGGACTACAATATACTTGCATACAAGGAGATTCTAGTAACTTTCGATGGAATATAGATATCAAGAAGATGATCAAACATGAACAAGGTTTATTGGTGTCCATTCAGAGAACCTTCAACTAAATGGTTCTAGTAGGTCGAGCAATGATAACTTTTCCAAAATGTTTGGGGAGCATGGTTAGAGTCTTGGATATTAAAGACATTGGCCCATTTAACTCAATTTCATCATCGTATGAAAACTTAAATATAATTTATCATGTTTAATAATTTACATTTTTAATTATTATTTTATAACTATTATTTAATTAATATATTATATTTACTTTGTTATCTCACTCTAAAATTTCTTGAAACTATGATCTAATCTTAGCTAAGAATTTTTCTAATACAATTTTACCTTGAATTTTTAAAATTTTGTGAACCTTATTAGATTTAAATGGTTCTACAATTTTATTTAAGTTGACCTCTTAAAATTTTCTTTCAAATTCCTTCTATTAGCACCTCACTTTTCAATGCCAAATTTTGGCTTGTTATGTCTCATTGGATGTATGCCCTATGAAAATAACCAGTTTGAGAATTTCCATAGTGATCACCATATTGAAATATGCTATTAGTTGTGTATTCCCCTCCCATGTACTTAGCATAAATACTCAAACTCAAAAAAACCAAAAAAAAATGCTAAGGATGAGGGCTATCATAACAACCAAATGAGTATCTTATCTCAAATTTAGGGAAATATGGAGTCAAAATGGAACATTTAGTGCCAATCAAAGCTTTTGTTGGTTCTAGGAACCTTCATCAACATTGAAAATTATTCTTGGAATCATCAAAATTGTCAACAAGTTCCCAATTCCATGTCTCTTGTCGACCGCTAGTTTATTTTGTACCTTAACAATTTTAAGTGTTGCTTGTCAGGAGTTTCCCTTGTTTCCAAAATAATCAAAACAACCAATGGTTCATGTTCTTGTTCTTAATGGAAGTCAATGTAAGTGAAACAATTTATGTGTCGTCTTCTCAGATTTCTCTTGGTTTTGAAATTTTTGTCAACTACCAATAAGGCTCTTGAAATTGTCGATTTGGGAAAATTAGCAATATGTGCATATTTTGATAATTTGATCATGAAGCAAAGATTGGGTACTTCAAGTTATAATTTGATTAAATTTCAAGAAAATTTGGCTAAATAAAGAAGGGTCAAAGCTTTTGGTGGTTCTTAGAATCACAACAACTATTGATTCGTTCTTTGTTCTTAGTGAACCTCCAACTACCAATCAAGAAGAAAATTAAGACCATGGTTTAAAGGGGAAATGTGTAAGGAAAACATTAAGGATAATGAAGGTTTGTTGAAGCTTCTATTGGTTCCTAGAAACACCTAAACTTCTATTGAGGTTCTTATTTTTAGTTTAATCATCAATATACCAAAAAGGTGAATATAAAGGTGACGCGAGAATACAAGGAAAATAGAGAGAAAGAAGACCAAGTTCAATCCATAAGGCATAAAAACTTCTAGTGGAACCTCTAACATGATTCATTATTTTTTTCAGACATCCAACTAGTAATAAATAATATTTTAAGGTGCCTAAGCCCTCCAAGATCAAATGTTTTGGTAGAGAAAATCTCAACATGTGTCAAGAAATAGGTTTGAAACCCAATAGCAGGTATTACATGTCTATTGATGTTTTGGAGATTTTAATGACTATCTCCTTGGTTTGATATAGAGTGACTAGCACCTAAACCTACAATGAGGTTCATAATTTTGGTTTTGTACAATAAGAAAATGGATAGGGGAGTTGATCTCATTTCCTATTATCCAGTCAAAAGGAAGATGGCCCACTAGCTCTAAGTAGGACTTAAGCACTAAGAGGGTGCAATAATCATTCATTATAGATAATTATAATGAGTCCATTTAGAGAAATATGATTGGATGATGCAAGATAGAAGGATAAATAGGCAAAATTAACAAGTTTCAAAATACACACACTGAAAGAAAATAGGTGTAGACACCTAAAATTATTCTTTGCACTCTAATATTATTTTTTATTAATATTTGTCCTTAACATTATAGATGATTTTATTAATTGACTATAATTGTTATATTCTTCTATTTATTTAATTAAATTTACTTTAATTAAATAAATTCATTTTTCCTTTGTATTTAAATACTATAATATATTAAATTTATTTTAATATATTATCCCTCAATTTCTTAATATAAAATATATTTTATTTATTTTATTTCTCCACTAACCTGAAGTTCTTCGAAACCTTGATTAAATTAAATTTATTTTACTTTAATCTCTTTTCCATTTTTCCTAATCTTGCTTTTTGCTAATATTTCTCTAATCTTGATTAAAAGGTGGATTACCTCTAATCATGTGCACAAACACCTTTTCCAAGGTGACCACCTCTCCATCTCTTTTCTCCGCCAATCATTTTGAATTCTTCTTTTTTCCCTCTAAAAATGAAGTTTGACTTTTGCATGTTTTGCCTCTTAATCCTAGCCACTCATTCCTTTTGTCTCTTCATCTTAGCCACTTACCTTTTGCCTCTTAGTCTTGGCCATCCATTTTTTTGTCTCTTAATCTCCTCCATCCAATCCTATTCAATTTCTAGAAAAGAAGGCCTCTCTTTCATTTGTAGGTTAATCTTGTAAGGATAATCGTCAAGCATTCTAGAGCACTTGAGCACTCACTTGAGCACATAACATTATAACATTCTATAATTTTAAGCATTTCAATTTCTTATCATAGTTGTTGCATTATCATTGTTCTGATTAATGGAAAAAATAGGTTTTGAAGGGACTTGAAACCCTTTACAAAGAAAAACATTAAGATATAACATTAGGAGTACACCAAACACAACAAATCAGCCAAAACAAAAGGCCACCATCCCCACAAAACCACCCAAAAGAACTCAACCAAAGAAACACCCACACCACTGCAAAAGATAAAACATTGGAAATCCGTAGCAAAAGATACACTAGCTATCTTTTTGTCCCCTTCAAATGAGATCGAAGGGTCGTGTCAAAATTCGGGGAGGATTTCTTAGAATTTTTGCCTTTAACTGTAATCCAGCCTTCTTCAACACTAGAAGCCTTATTCTGCCAGCACAATGAATCCAGAGATGGAGAACTAGCCCCCAAAAGTGGGGTTGAGTCACCTAGAGAAATAGCCAGCACAGGGCCGCCATTAGATCCAGCCAAAGGGCGATCAAGAAATGGAGTAGTAATGTCAGATCCAACATCAAATAAAATACCATCCTTTCTAGCAAAGCCAACATGCACCAAATCATCAAAAAATTTGGTATCACCTAGCGTAGACAGAGAAAGTTCAGGTCCAACAATCGGGACAGGAACAGAGCCAGTAGCCCCAGCAAACCCTTCAGGTCCAGCAACTGGGACAGGGACAGAGCCAACAGACCCTTCAGGAACATTAATATCAGTAGATAAGCCAACCTTCTCACCAGCATGTAGAGGATTGCTAGTATCAAGAGTAGCCTCCATCTCAGGGTGGCATGAGCTTTTCAAGATAGTGTAATGTTGGGTAGAAGCACCCTTCCACCAAGAAGGAGAAGATTTCTTCTTCTTGGAAATGAAGCCACATTGGGAAGAAATATGACCAGTCTTAAAATATTTACGACATCTAAAAGGAATGCCTTCAAATTAAAGTTGTTGGATCCAAGGTCCCAAGGATGATTCAATTTTAATTTCAGCCGGGAGGCCCTTTGAGGTATCAATTTCTACCAAGATACGAGCAAAATTAGAATGATACATATTATCAGAATCATTATCACTCATCAAGAAATCCCCCAAAGCCCCACCCACTTCCTTAAGGATGGAATCATGCCACAAATGAAGGGGCAAATTAGGGAGCCTAACCCATATAGGGATAGAACTAAATATTTCAGTGGAAGGAGATAAATCAAGGTGCCATGGCTTGACCATGAGTAGAAATTTTTCCTCCTCCCAGCAAAAGAAATAATCACATAGGATCGTAGCTCTATCCACAACATTATCAAATTTTGTAATGAAAAAGCCTTTTTCCATTGGAAAGATGTTAACAATACCTAATAATTTTGGCTCCCATCAAGATCCAATCATGCAGTTGGAGAAGGCTAGGCCAAAAACCTTGAAACTGGCAAATCAGTCTGTGGGATTTAAAAAATTTCATTACTATTCATCAAATCTCTATCAGTAGCAGAGGAAAACTTGATAGATAAAGACTCACAAATAGGAACCGGGGCAATGGAAGCCCCATTGATAGTGGAAACCATGTGTCCCTTCGTAGCCCCAACCGTCTTGGGAACAACATTAGCAAAAGACCCTGCTAACCCCATAGAAGGCAAAGCACCAGCACAAAATAAAGCACCAGCTACCAGCAATGCACCAGAAGATAGTGAAACACCTACAACTGGCAAAACCCTAGAAGCTTCAGCAAATGACAACGCACCAATAAACAAAGAGGCTCTAGAACCTGACAACGCACCAACAAATAATGAAGCTCCAGCAAGTGGAAACACACTAGAAGGTAGCGAAACTCCAACAGTCGGCGAGACCCAAGAAGGACCAACATCTAGCATCGTGTGCAACTTCCCAGTCGATTGCAAGACTCCAGCGGAAGGAAAAACCCTATCCGCAGCTCCAACAGTTAGAGAAACCCTAGAAGCTCCACCATCCAATGAAGTTTGCAACTTCCTAGCCGACTGCAGAGCTCTAGCAGAAGACTACAACTTCCCATCCAACTGTGAAACACTAGCAGAAGGAAAAACCCTAGCTGCATCTCCAACAACCGGTGAAACCCTAGAAGCTCCAACATCCAGTGAAGTCTACAACTTCCTAGCCGACTGCAAAACTCCAGCGGAAGGCAAAATCCTAGTCGAAGCTCCAGCATCCAGCGAAGCGCCAGTAGACAACTCCATTATTGCATTGTCATTGTTAGCTTAGATTTCATTTCTTACATAGTAGAATAGTTTCATTTCCATAGTTTTGTTAATCTTACATCTACATTGTTATAATAGATTTTGCATTTCAACCTTAGATCCTTAATCACTTACTTGTGCATTTCTTCCTCATAGATCTTGTACTTGCAATCATCTTGTGAGATTTGGGGCAAGTTCTTCATACTTGTTCTCAAAATCCTCACTTTGCATCTTTTTAGTTTGCACATTAGATTGTATTTTATTTTCAAGTCATTGTGTTGGGAGAGCATACCCACAAAAATCTTTAAGAGAAAATCAAACAAGGTTTTGGGTGCACTTGTTTTAGCTCATCAGAGGTTGTAGTGGAAATTTGGTTGTGTTACAAGTTATTTAGCATGTTTATTCTAACTCAAATGCTTCACATTTCTTGTGTTTTCATGCTTTGATGTGTGGTGCAACTGTAGGGATTTTTATTGTATACATTTTGGCACAGCCAGTGGGACCCACATCTTTATTAGATATGCTTTTAAAGATTTTTCTAGGCTAATTCTTGTGCAAGGTGAGTTGAAGACAAAACCCTACGGTTTTGAAAGATTTGATCATATCTTACAAACAAGTTGGAATTTTTCTGTGAATTTTTTTTGGTAGGTGTGGGATGATCCAAATATATCTCAGTCCGAAAATCAGATTTTTATTATCATTCTTCCACGACTTTTATTTTTTTTCATGAAAATTAATTGTTGGTCACAAATCAATGAATTTTTTAGAAAACTTTACATTTTTTGAAAGGTCTGAGAATTCTACAGGGGGTATGTTCTTTGTAATTTTAATTTGGATGAAAGAAAATAGCTCAAAGATTTAATCTTTGAAAATTGTTATGTTTTGATAAATCAGGTCTCTAGGGCACAAATCAAGAAATATTTTTACAATTTTTACTTTTTTGGAAATCTCTCAGATTGTTAACAAGGGTCTCTTCTTTGCATTTCTATTTTTGGGGCCAAAATTATAGGAAAAAAATTAGATCTTGTTGACTAGGTCAAAAGCAACAAAAAAAAAAAGTGATGAGCTTGCACTTTATTTGCACATAGCTCAATGCATGATTGGGTTTTCTTGCAGGTCTTTGATATTTTCTATCTTGTAATAGTGGTTTTGCAAAATGGTTGACCAAGATTAAAACATTTTGAGACTACTAATCAATTTGTTTTATAGGACGTTGTTTGAAGATCTTGAAAAGATTTGAGACTACTAATCATTGGTCTTGTAAGTTGCCTTGGGCGTTCAAGCAAACATTGTGTTTTTTTAAGTTGATTTTTCTAGGCACTTAGTTTAATTAGGAAGGTTCATTTCTTTTGGTTATTTGAGTAGTAGGAGAGTATGCTTTTATCTCTTTAGAGATAATCTGAAATCTAGACCTACTTGGTTCATCACTTAGAAGCAAATTTTGGGTAAATGAACATGTGTTTGGCATGTTTGAAAGAAGCAATGGAGTGGGAGAGTATGTTCTTTTCCTTTAAGGAAAATTAGAAATCTAGACCTCTACTTGTTATCCACTTTTACTTGTTCTTTTACCTTTAGAGAGCTTTTCGTTGATGGAAAAATCTCACGGGTATGACTCAAGTAGGAACATGTGAACCCGACCCTTCCAACCCACTATAATCAAAAGCCTCTTTGAGATTAATGTATCAAAGGACGTATGTATTCTAAGAACTTATTCTTATGCTTGATAATTTTAGGGTTGTGAGGCCTCAATCCTGTATACAAGACTACATTATTCAAGTACTTGTAGGGCTATAGGCCTCAATCCTTCTTGCAGGACTATAAGGGATATTTGTAAATGGATGCCCTTACTAGACACCTTAAGATAGAAGCTACATGGTTTACATCTGAAAGTGGTCATAATCTTTGTGCAAGGAGGGGGAAGAATCCCTCCTGAAGATTACACACCATAAGTATCCCCTTGAGCATTTGGAGGGGGATAATATGGCATTGGAGGTCTCATTTAGTAGTCTCATTTGAACCATTTTTTGTTTAGGTCTTGTAAAAGGCAAAGGCACAAGCTCCCTTTGGGGGGTGACACACATGTGTGAGCTGATATGATATCCAAGTTGTGGGAAAATATTTTGATCACTAAGCCAATTCCTTAGGCATATATTTCTTAAAGTGTTTTCGAATTCTTTTGGACCAGTGGAAACATTTGGGCTTGAAAAGGCTATCAGAACATAGACATTGCACTATACAATTTTCCATCATCAAGACTTGTCACAATTGCTTGTATTATTTAAGGTTTCTTTGTCCCTTATTGGATTGTTTCCAGACTTGTGTTTGTTTTCTATTTTATTCAAGGTACACTTAGTGTAGGTAATGCCTTCAATAAGAGTGATAATCAATTCTTTCCATTAGACTAGACCAATCTGACATCAGTTCCAAACCCTTAATCTTCCCTAATCATCATCTCCTAATCATCAAAAACATCCTTAATCATCTCCCTAATCCAATCCAATCTAATCCAATCTCTATAATATTCCTTCTTATCCTAATCATCTTAATCCTCTTTCATCTTCAACATCTTATCTTAGTCATCCATAGTCACCTCCTAATCATTCTTAATCATCCTCCTCATCCTTCTTATCCTAATCATTCTTAATCCGTCATTTAGGAACCTAAACCAAATCAATTTTCCTAATCAAATCAAGGTCATAATAATCCTAATCATGTCATCATCTTTCTAATCATTCATCTTTCTTAATCCAATCTCATCATTTCATCTTCCTTCTCATTTAATCACATCATCATTGTCCCAATCCAGTTCACTTATCAAATTCATTCTAACCAATTTCTAATTCAATCCATATATCCCCGTCATCCAAATCAATCACATCATTCATTCCACTTGTCTTCAAACATACATAATCTATCCTTCCACTTCATCCATTCTTAATCCAAGTCTTATCCACATCATCTTCTAATCTTCCACTTTTGGCTTAGGAGCACCGTCATAACCTTTGGACTTTAATCATAATCCAAATCAAATCAAATCAACCTTGAGGCCCCGCCCTCGCAAATTCAAAATCAATTTCATCATCCAATCGATCAAAATTCTTGAGGCCCTGCCCTCTAAATCAATCAAATCCATCATCCAATAAGATCAAAATCCTTGAGACCCTGCCCTTTTATATCAAAATCCAAAGTTTCTCCTAGTCCTAAGTTCATATTTTGTCTGTCATGAAATATTTCACTCTCAATTCAAGTCTTTCTCTACATCATATTCTAATTCAAATCCAAAATCTCTAATTCAAGCATCATGAACATGGATTGGCTTCACAAAATAGTTTAGGACTTTCAAATGTCAAATCCCAATCCTTAAGTCATATTCAATCCCCGTCCATATCACATTCCTTATTCTTCCTCTACCTTTGACAAGGGAAATACACCTCATTATCCTCCATCCACACATGATTCCCTCCATCATCTGCATGATGCCTCTCACATGCTTCACCTTTCCTAAGAAATGGAAGAGCTTAAAAATATTGTCCTTAATTTACAAAATGGGGGTCAAAAGAAAACCTTTAAAGATATATGTCCTCCTTCATTTATCCAAATCCATAATCCCCATCTTCCATCCAACCCTAATCCTCTCCCACAATATATGTTTGGTTCCCAAGACCGTCATGTCAATCCCCTACCTAAGCCTCAACCTCCAGACAATCCTAATTCTCAAAAACCCACATCATTCATACCTTCCAAAGCTTCACAATCACCCAAAGCTAGACAATACACTCCCCTTGTAGACCCTCTTAATGTCATATTCCACCTACTTGTTGACCAAAAGATTATGGTGTTTCCAAACACCATGCCCTTTGATGAGAGTCAACCCAAACCTACTTGGTGTAAAGAAAATGAATACTGTGATTATCATTACAGGTCATGATATCAAGGAGTGCTTAAAGTTAAAAAAATTTTGTCCAAGACATTATTGAAAAGGAGAGATTGAAGTTGAATATCTCAACCCCTCCATCACATCATCCTCACAAGTCTATATATGTCAAGACCTTGTCCAAAAACATGCTAGCATAGATTCGTATTCCCCTTTAGATCAAAGTGTTCCTATAGCTCAAGATTTATTTATTCCTCTTGATTCACCTCATAGTCCCATTCCTAATCAAGATCAAGGCATCCCCTCCACCTTCGTCAATGAATCCTTTCTATCTTAGGGCTTATCATCAACTCCCCCTTCATTTCATGAAGATATTTCTTGTACCCAATCTACTACTTCCCCTCCATGTAAAGATAAAATAAATCCATTTCATGATTCCATTCCCTCAACCTCCATCAATGATACCCTTACATCCCAAGGCTTAACATACACTTCCACTAATCTCCCTCCATGCAAAGATCAAATTACTCCATCTCATGATCTCATTCCCTCCACTCCATTCCATGATATCCTTCCATCTCAATATACTATAGTCCCTCCCACTCCAATACATAATCATCTCCAAAGTAAAGATCAAAGTACCCCTTCATATCCACATCATGATTCTAATCCATTTCAAGATCCCATTGCACCTATCAATCCATCCATAAATCCCATATACATGAGCTTGGTTCATCCACCTATATCCAACATGGATTCCTTCAAGAGCTTATCAGTCCTCCCATATATCCTCCCCATGGACTCACATCCTGCTGTCAAAATAATACGTATCCCATTGAATAAATAATATCTCAAGATATTGGTAAGCCTTCCACTCCTATATCCATAATCTCTCCATCTAAACTAGAATATTCTCATTCCCTATATTTCACCTCCATTTTGGACCCTTATATCCATATCTCCATTCCTTCCTCATCCATATCCATTTGGGTCCTTATATTGAAAAGCCAAACCCTTCATCCCTTCCATCCATTTTGGATCCTGAATAGGATGAAATAGTATCCACCCTAAAATGTATGGGGGAAATATGAGATCTACTTCTAAATCCAAATTTCCAAAGGAGAGATCCAAATTGATCAACCAAAAGGTTAATGTAGAATTGAATCAATCTTTGGAGAATATGAAAGAGGAAGAAAACCTTATACTTCCCTATAAAGAAGTTGTGCTTGAAATCTGAAATAATTGAAAAGGAAATACTAACCTCAAAATAGGGCAGATCTGGAAAATGTTGATTTCTGATGTTTGTGTGTACTTTCGAGCAATTCTGCAACCTGTTTCAGACTGGAAATGCCGAGACGAAGAAAACCCAAAAAACTTTTATCTTTCTGATAGCAAGTAGTCTTTGACCCTCATAAAAGGTCAAAGGCTACATTTTTATTTTGAAGGTCGAATTTGATTTTGTTCGCAGATCTTGGAAGTTTAGCGAAAAGGGTATCCAAATCCAAGCTCAGATCCACAGTTCCGCACCTATACCTGCAAGAAAAATGGTTTTGTTTGTTGGGGTAGGGGTTTGCCTTAGTCAAACCTTGGTTTGGAATCAACCTTAATATTGAAATTAAAATGGAGAATGCTAGCAAGTAGTAGAAGTAGATCTAACAACGAAGCTATGATATTCAATAGATATGCAAATTGTATTTGAAATGTAATCAAGTATGTTAATATGAAAGCTTGAACATAACATCAATAAATGTAAATCAAACCTAAATGATTGTATGCTTGGAATCCACCTTGAGGAAAGAATGAATGGATCTTGAAGATGAACAAAAGGATCTTGAAGGAATATCACACCATCATGATGGCTAGATCTAGGGTTTGAATGATGAATATTAAATGCTTGAACCAAATCCCTTCAATGGCTTGAATGCTTGAATCCTTGATCTTCAATGGAGAACTTGGATGGAGAAGAGGACTTGAATGCTTCAATGGATACTTTCTTAATCACCTTGAGAGCTTGAGAGAGGAGATTTCAAACTTGATGCCTTGATCATGATATTTCTTGGAAACTTGATTGAGAAAATGAGAGAGGAAGGCTTCCTTTTATAGTGATCTAGGGCACAATCCTCTAGAGGGGCCACCTTGGGGAATTAAATTTCTATTAGGCCTCAACTCTTTAGGAATGGACCTAAATTAAATATAATTTAATATTTTACCATTTCGGAGACCAAAACAGCTGACCCGAAAGCGGGAAAACAATTATTTCTAAAACCCGACAACCAAAGATCATGGGACCTTAAAACTTAAACCTAGGGTCAAGAACAAGATCGACCCTAACCTAGGTCAGGGATGAGGTAACATTTGACCCCCTAGGTTTTCATTGACCCCCTTAGGTTGAATTTGAGCTCAAGGTCACAGATTTCAGGGTCTTAATCCAAAGATGCCAGAATCAGAAACAGGAGGTCCCAGGAGTGCTCAGAGACCTAGAAATGATGTTAGAACAAGGTAGAGTACCAGGGAGAGGCACAAAATTCTATGATGAACATGATGAAGGCCAAGAGGACCTATTTTTAAGTCCTACCTAGAAAATATCACCATAGAAGAGGGAACTTAAGGAGAATCCTCAGGATCCTAACCCTAATTTCACCTAGAATGAAGGAATCAAGTGCAGAAAAGAAGTGGAAAGTGGGGAGAAAGCTAGATCAAAGAAAAGATCAATTAAAGATGTTCGACATGACCCCAAACTACTTACTCAGAGGGCTAAATGCTCTTAACATAGAAGTGCTTCCATTTTAAGATGATACATTAAGCCCCCACTTTAGCAAGAGTATGGACTCGATGCAAACTCTTGGTAAAGGAGAAGAAAGAGGAGATCCAAGTGGATTCTCAAAGAGATAAAATAAAACTTAGCTAAGGGCACAAGCCCCCAGACTAAGGATTCTAACTCAATCATACATGCATGAGGGTGCCAAAAGAACAAGGGTTAGTACAAACAACCCAAATCAATTAGCATAAGAAACATTGCTAAGAAATATTTCTCATACTAATATCATATTTGGAAAGCTATCATAAAAGCATAAATGATTACATAAGAAAGACAAGAGCAACACTATAAATAACATAGCTTCATGATCTAGTCCTACTAGCATGAAAGCAAAAAGAGAGAAAGGGAAAAGAGTGATTACCAAGCCTAGTAAGATGCCCACCTTACCATGAATCACCCTGGAGGGAGAGCCCAACAGGTTCACCCATAAACTGTGCTTGCAATTGTAATGCATCTTCTGATGGCTTCTAGAATACCCATAGATCCACCTTCTTGTATCACTATGAATATGAAATGCATGTCTCCTCAAGATTTAGCAACTTATGTGTGTTACCATCGAAAGATTTAGCATATTTGAAATTTGAAATGTGTGTCTCTTCAGGATTTAGCAACTTATGTGCGTTACCTTCCAAGATTTAGCATATTGAAAATTTTGAAAAATGTGTGTCTCCTCTGAATTTAGCAACTTATGTGCATTACCATCGGAAGATTTAGCATATGGATGCGTGTCTTTTTAGGATTTAGCAACTTATATGTGTTACCTTCCAAGATTTAGCATATTGAAAAATTTGAAAAATGCGTCTCCTTAGGATTTAGCAACTTACGTGCATTACCATCGAAAGATTTAGCATATTGAAAAATTGAAAATGCACGTCTCTTCAGGATTTAGCAACTTATGTGTGTTACCTTCTGAGATTTAGCATATAAATAAATAGAAAACTATAGTACAAGGGAGACCCTATATATGTCCCCCTCCTTAATATGGCAAAAACATACTATTTTGACATGTTAAGGAAATAACAAGGATAAAGCCTTCTTCAACATCAAGACAATATCCACAAACAACACCCAGTCCAAGCCAAGAAGGTCACAGCTCCTATGAGACCATGGAAGGGACGAATGCAAAGAGATATCATGAAAGAGGTGAAAAAAGTAACCCTTATGAGGGATAGTACACTATTCAGTTTCCAAGGTGAGAGATATATCAACCATGGACACCCAATGTCAAACAACAAAATAGGTTGTGATCAAGGACAAAGATCCTCAATGCAAACCAAAATTTTCATGTATGATTGGATATCACATAATAGATAGATACTGCTTAACCAAGGAAAGAGGTGAATCCCAAAAAGACATAAAAGAAGGAGATGGCATCCTTGCCCCCCAAGTGTAGGAACAAAGATGGAAGAGGATACCTACTTCACAATGCAAGGAGATACCCTGTTTACAACAATGTACACCATATTCTTAGAGAGGGATATTGACCCCTACATCCAAGAGTATAGATAATCATGAAAACAATATGTCACTCATGTAAAATGATCCTCAAAGAAAGAGATATTATCAACAAGACCCCCACCAAAGAGGAGTGCTTTAGATAAAATATCAACTTTCAAAGATAAATCAAGTGGGAACAAAGATTCAATCATCAAGGCCCCTGTGAAACAAGAGGAAGAGGAATCTTTGGAATGAGCGAAACAACTCTAACACTAAAGCAAGGGTAAGAGTGTATAAAGAACATAATTTGCAGCATAGAGAAGAAGTGATGACTTAGGACAACAACTTCTCATATAAGAAGGTTATCCATAGTCAAAACATGTGTCAATATGATGAAATAATATTTCAATATAAACAAATACCACTAAGCTAAGGAAAGAAGTTCCCTAGACAAAGAGAGAGAAGGAAGAACCTTGCCCCCCAGGGATGAAAGGCAAGGGATACCTTTGCAAAACACATGTCCTAGAAAAGATATCTTGAATAATAGAAGAGAGAAATGGATGAAAAGCTATCATAATACACACCATGAAAACATAACCAATTAAGCTCAAAGCAGGAACATAATGGATTCTAAAAGACAACAAGAAATATACCTCTTGCCCCCCAGTCTAGAGGAGAAAAGATCTATGTTATATCAGAGTGAGGGGTAAAATTATGAATAAATCTCAAAGGAGAAGTTTCTTTTCTTTTATCTTTATGGATTGAATAATAAGGAGAAGTTACTTTGAATAATCTTTGCACATCATGAACCATAGTTTGAACCTCAGCATAAGTGTGGGAAGAACTAGGAATAGCAGATGGAGAATTAGGAATATGAATATTAGGAATCGGATTAGGAAAGATAGGATTAGGATTAGGAAGATTAGGAACTAGATTAGGAAGGATATAATTAGGATTAGGAAGTTTAGGAAAAGTGTAGAAGTGATATGAATGGAAGACACAACCGAAGGAACACTTGGAACCACAGTTGGAAAAGGGCTTGAATAGATATAAGTAATATTATGGTAAAGATGTTGTGAGGTAGGATCGTGATTTCCCATAAGATCACCACTAAGAGGAAGAGCATTAAGGGAATTCATATCTTTCTCCGCTAATGCCTCATCACTAGAAGAAATCCTAAATTAAGGTGAAGGATTTATAATGTCATCTTCTTTCGTATAAGGGGAGTGTGTTTTAAAGAATATGTCATCCTTTTGTATCAAAAATTCTTCACAAGGAGGGGATAAATCAATGTATTTATCCAAGGGTTCATCCCAAAAAGTAGAATTATCCACAATGGCTTCATGAGGAAGAGAGTAATCAACATCCAAATCCAAAGGTTCATCCCAAATAGGAGGATTGTCCACAATGGTTTCATGAGAAAGAGAGTAATCAACATTGAAATTCAAAGGCTCATCCCAAATAGGAGGATTATCATCCCTATCCATTAAGCGCATTATAGGAGTGTCATAAGTCATTAAAGCTTGATCCCTAGAGGGGGAAGAAGAACATCTATTAGGAGAAGAATTAACATCAATCCTCAACTCATCTCCACAAAGAGAAATATGATGGATATATAGATTAAGGTCATCTTCTTTCTCTAATATATCCTTATAAGGTAATTCAAAAGAGGACAAAGCAACATCACATGCCCTAGATGAAGTTTTGCTAGGTGTAACACCATGCAATGGTAAGGTAAGAGGAGGATGTCGTGTAATCCCAAAAGTTTTGGAAAACATTTGAAACAACTTGTGCAACATGATAAAAAATAGATCTAGATATATCCAAATGTATTCAAATGAAAATGAAAAGGAAATCAAAATTAAATGTTTTTGTATTTTTGAAGAAATTTTGCAATTTTTTTATTTATTTTTGAAATATAAATGCAAGGGAATAAATAAACCTAATCTTAATGCAAGAAAAGATTAACCACAAATCTAACACAATAGGGTATCTAAATCCACAAAAGAAAGGAGAGTAAGTATGTCAGGTTCACCAAAATGAATAGTGAAGGTGAACATACAAGATAATAGAAAGGGAGATCTAACATAATAGGGCATCTAAACCCACAAAAGAAAGGGGTAAGTATGTCGGGTTCACCAAAATGAATAGAGGTAAAATGGAATCACCTCTATTGAATGTAATGTATGGGGGAAATATGAGATCCACTTCTAAATCTAGATTCCCAAAGGAGAGATCCAATTTGATCAACCGAAAGGTTAATGCACAATCGAATCAATCTATGGAGAATATGAAAAAGGAAGGAAACCTTATATTTCCCTATAAAGGAATCGTGCTTGAAATCTGAAATAATTGAAAAGGAAATACTAACCTCAAAATAGGGCAGATCTAGAAAATGTTGATTTCTAATGTTTGTGTGTACTTTTGGGCAATTCTGCAACCTGTTTCAGACTGAAAATGTCGAGACAAAGAAAACCCAGAAAAATTTTATCTTTCTGACAGTAGGTAGTCTTTGACCCTCATAAAAGGTCAAAGGCTACATTTTTATTTTGAAGGTTGACTTTGATTTTGTTCATAGATCTCGAAAGTTTGGCAAAAAGGGTATCCAAATCCAAGCTCAGATTTGCAGTTCCGCACCTGTACGTACAAGAAAAATGGTTTTGTTTGTTGGGGTAGGGGTTTGCCTTAGTCAAACCCTGGTTTGGAATCAACCTTAATATTGAAATTGAAATGGAGAATGTTAGCAATTAGTAGAAGTAGATCTAATAACGAAGCTATGATATTCAATAGATATGCAAATTGTATTTGAAATGTAATCAAGTATGTTAATATGAAATCTTGAACACAACATCAATAAATGTAAATCAAACCTCCATGATTGTATGCTCGGAATCCACCTTGAGAAAAGAATGAATGGATCTTGAAGATGAACAAAAGGATCTTGAAGGAAGATCACATCATCATGATGGCTAGATCTAGGGTTTGAATGATGAATCTTGAATGCTTGAACCAAATCCCTTCAATGGCTTGAATGCTTGAATCCTTGATCTTCAATGGAGAACTTGGATGGAGAAGAGGACTTGAATGCTTGAATGGATGCTTTCTTGATCACCTTGAGAGCTTGAGATAGGAGATTGCAAACTTGATGCCTTGATCATGAGATTGCTTGGAAACTTGATTGAGAAAATGAGAGAGGAAGGCTTCCTTTTATAGTGATCTAGGGTACAATCCTCTAGAGGGGCCACCTTGGGGAATTAAATTCCAATTAGGCCTAAAAAATTTAGTAATGGACCTAAATTAAATATAATTTAAGAGTTTACCATTTCGGAGACTAAAACAGCCGACCCAGAAGTGGGAAAACAATTATTTCTGAAACCCGACAACCGGAGATCATGAGACCTTAAAACTTAAACCCAGGGTCAAGGACAAGCTCGACCCTAACCTAGGTCAGGGATGAGGTCATCTTTGACCCCCTAGGTCATCATTGACCCCTTTAGGTCAACTTTGACCTTAAGGTCATAGATTTCAGGGTCTCAGTCCAAAGATGCCAGAATCAGAAACAGGAGGTCCCGAGAGTGCCTGGAGACCTAGAAATGATGTCAGAACTGGGTAGAGTGCCAGGGAGAGGAACAAAATCCTATGATGAACATGATGAAGGAAAAGAGGACCTATTTTTAAGTCCTACCTAGAAAATATCACCATAGAAGAGGGAACTTAAGGAGAATCCTCAGGATCCTAACCCTAATTTCACCTAGAATGAAGGAATCAAGTGCAGAAAAGAAGTGGAAAGCGGGGAGAAAGCTAGATCAAAGAAAAGATCAATTCAAGGCATTTGACATGACCCCAAACCACTTACTCGGAGGGCTAAACACTCTTAACATGGAAGTGCTTCCATTTTAAGACGATAGAGATCCTTACATACATCCATCCATCATATCCAAGTACACCATGTCATCACCTCAAATCCCTAAGAAAGATCAAAAAAGACACACATCCTTGAATCCCTTCCAATATTCACTCTCCATCCTTCCATGCATAAACCTTCCACACCATTCATCCTCATACACCCATACCGTGGCTAATGGAATCAAATTTTATGCCAAAGATAAAATTCATAAAGCCAAAAATTCACAACAATATAAGGATCAACATGTCCCCTCTAAAAGACATGTTCAAGAAAAGAAAAATATAATTCGAAAGAAAGAAAAATTCAAAAGACCACAAAGGCCCAAAATGAAAAAATAAAAAATCATGTGGATTCCTAAACTACTCATTGAAGCAACACATCTTATAGAAAAATAAAAATTGGCATCCAACCTTGCTAATTCACAAGCTTCCTCCACTCATAGATCCTTCAATCCTCCATCTTCCAACTCCACTCTGGGTCCTTATATCCCAAAATCTACTAGCCTGATTCCACTATTTCCTTCATCTATTTTGGGTCCTTACATCCCAAAATCCACACTTTCTCCTCCATCTCCTTCAAAATCCTATCCTCCACTACTTCACCACCCTTCATAGTGTGTGCCAATCTGATATTCCCATAATCTTCCTCTATTTATTCACAAGTATTCTAGCCTACCATTCATTATCCACCAATCCTTCCACACCTATCCACTCCTATAATCTACTCTTTTACATAAATCATTATCCTCCATCCTCCTATCCATTTCATCCCCCTTTCTACCACTGTGCTAACTTCTATGAGCATATTAGCAAAGGGATACCATCCATGGAACTATATGTTTGATTCCTCCTTCCATTTCCCCATTACCATTTCTCCCATAAAATCCCCCCCCACCCCGCCCCAAAATAAAATAAAATAAATAAATAAAAATCGTTCAACAATGAAAACTTGGTAATCAGGCGCCTTGGACAAGTACAATGATGAAAACTTGGTAAATAGGCATCATGTGTAATCCCTCCCTTTAGTTTTTCTTCATACTTGGGGACAATTCCTTCTCACTATCCATCCATAATATCTTCCCTATCATCTCGTAATGTCCCTTGTGAGGACCTTACTTAAATTTCACCATTAAGCTTTTGCAGACTATTCCATATATTCTATGTATCTCCTTTCTCAATCAAAAGATGATATATTTATATCATTATTCCAAACTGGTGTGTCATTTGGAGGAAAGGGGTCGTGACCTTTAGTTTATTAATCATATATATTCCTTATTTCTAAAATATCTATATTTTATTAATAATAGATTTATTTATTTATAATTAGTTTTCTTGTTAAATTATATCTTGATATATCATATTTAATAATATATTATATTAACAATTTATTATAAAAATTTAATTATTATTTATTTTTAATATTTTATATGGTATTAAATGACTAATTAATATATAACTTTTGATATATGAATAATATTGTTTAAGTAATGTCCCTTCTTATTCTCCTTTAATAATTTCCTGCAACACCAACGTTAATACAAAATATTACACAATATTTGCATGACTCATACTCTACTTTGAGTTAGTAAGGGGGGGCTTTGATTCTTAAGGCTGTCTCTAGGTTGGGCTTCACAGAATTCTTGATTCTCGGCTTGAGGGATATAAAATCCACTCTAAGCAACTGGGCTATCGACACGTCAGCCCATAGAGCACTACCCGCAAGAATCTCTTGGAAGCAATAAATGTTATCCAAGCCTACACATATGCATATGACTGGCATCAATATATATACTGCCTATGTGAGATTATAACAATCTCGAGACTAGGGAAACTATAAAAATCTCATCTAGTCCCCTCCAGATATGGGATCCATCTCTTAATGAATATAAGATTCATTCTCTCTATGGTCTCCATATCATCAATTTGGGTGGACATATAAATGTACCAAAAATTAATGTTGATTATAGAATCATAGTTTAGACTTGATAATAACATGAATCTAGAACTATATCAGAATTAAAGAATTTGCACCAAAATATGAACATATATATATATATATATATATATATATATATATATATATATATATATATATATATATATATATATATATATATATATATATATATATATATATATATATATATGGTAGACATTTATATATAATTTATATTTAACAATTTAAAAACTTACAGAAACATCTAGATTCAATGATGATCCTGATATTATATCTTATTGCTTTTATTTCTCCCTTCTAATCAATATTCACTATTTGATGTTGAGTCTCATTTTGATATGTAGATTTGGTATGGTATCCAATCACGATGAGGGTGACACCAACATCCATCTAGTTGTTTGGAGACTTGACAGTTTATTACTTAGTGCCATAGCTCGGTACAATGTTGTTATATACGTTGTTGTCTTATGTATGTAATGTTTCAACTGAGATGTAATAACCCTCGTTCTTTAGCACTTATTGTTGATTCGATTCCTATGTTTCTGTTTCTTCTTCCTTTCGTCCCCTATTTTAACTTTCTTCCCACTCCCGTTTATATTCCTATGTTCTGACTCAAAAGTTATGAGGGAGAGGGTGTGATTCATTAGTGTTGATGGTTCATATGTTAGAAACAATGATTATCAGGGGGTGTGTTTGTTAAATGTATCTCCTTGGGTGATACCGTGATTACAGGAGTAGTCAATGACTTTACGTTATGTATTGTAAATAATATTAGGTAATTTAGTATATATATATATATATATATATATATATATATATATATATATATATATATATATATATATATATATATATATATATATATATATATATATATATATATATATTTGATAGATTTAATATGAATCAATATTTATAAGATTAAGATTAATATGAATGATATTAATTAATTGCTTGATTTTATATTGGTTATTTATATTATGATATTTATTATTAAATAATAATATATTATTATTGGTAGATTGTTATTTAATATATTATTTTATTAATAATAACTTATTAACTATTCAATTATATTTATTATTATTTATTTATTGAATTTGATCTAAAAAATAGGGGACATCACATATCTACTTCACATACATATCATATCTTTTTCATTCATCTATCCACCTCCCCTTGCACTCTATACTTGGTAGAAATCTCCATCCATACTATGCTATCATATATATCTTCCAGATTCCCTATCTGCCATCCATTGTCATATCTATGCTCATTATCATTTCCTTTCCCATCTTTGATCTTGACTATCTAATGCATCCCCTATATCCATATGTATCTTCCATAACCCTTACTCCTTATCCACCTATTTCTTGCATAATTCCATCCATTTTCACATATTTGATCTTGACATCCCTATCCTCCATCTCGTAGTCCTCATCATATTCATTCTCTTAATCCATCATTCATAATACTTTTTGAGTCCATATGCCTTCCCATGTCCTTGATATTGATTATCCTATACATTTCCTCCATCCATTATATATTATCCAATTCCATCTCTATCCTCCATATCATTATCCCCTATCATCTTCATACCCTCCATCTCATATCCCTTATCCATCCACCTTCCACTTTCATAGCTTTTCATTTCATAAAAAAATAGAGGTACTAAAATACAAAGAAAATATCCCTACATGATTTGGACAATGAAAAAGTCTTCATCTCCTTCCATGCGTCCCTTACACACCATCTTTCCATTTTGTACATTTGTATCCCCCATCTTTCTATTCTTCATTTTCCTACCTATGATCTGGGGCATTTAAATCCTTCACAACATGGTCCTTGGAACCTCATCCACCTCCTCCCCATCATCTCCATATCCTATCACCATCTTTCCATCCTATACATTGTTATCCTCCATCTTTCCATCCTTCATTCTCCTCCTCCTAGTGTGGCACATTTAACTCCTTTTTCACATAGTTCTTGTATCTCCATCCCTACAATCTTCCATATCCTACCCTTACCTATCCATTCATTCCATCTATCTCCTATCCAATCCCTCCCTTCCATCTATTCATCTTCTAACCAAACATCTCTCCATCCTTCCATTCACTATCATTCCTTGGTTATCCCTTATCTTTAGTACCAAACCACTTATAATTTTTTCCTATCCTATCCTATCCAATCCCTTAATCATCCTTTCATCTTATTCAAACCATCTTGTCTATCAAATTTATTGATCTTCTAATCTAATCTATTTATTCCCCTTCCATGCTTTTCAGTCTCATCTTATCTAATTGTCTTCTCTTCCAATCCCATTATATCCAATCCACTCATCCCAATAAATTAAAACATCCAAAAATAAATAAAAAATCCCTATAATCCAAAAGATAGCAAGTCAGTCCAATCAAGTGCAATCAATACTAATCCATGTAATCCAATATTGCAATCTAGCACTATAATATTTAATCAAGTCATCATCTTAAACCAAATTAGCTGATAATCAATTGATCAATCTCACATCCAATCATCATAATGGGATGTATCCTTCCCAATCCTTGAGGCCATGTTCTCCCTCTCAATCAATCAATCAATTAGTTTTCAACTTGACTAGGGGAAATATGTTAGTTTTCTTTCAGTTTATTGTGCATACTTTCTTGTTGCTTGTATGTATTAGTATTTTTTGCATCTATCATGGTCTTTGCATCCTATTGTCATAAGGTCATCATGGTCTTCCATATCATGGCATCATAAGACATATGGTTTTATTTGACCTTTTTGATCACATACTTGGCACATGGTCATCTTTTTTCCTCATACCTTGGTGCATAACGTCAAGTACATATCATAACTAGGATGCTCTCTCTCTCTCTCTCTCTCTCTCTCTCTCTCTCTCTCTCTCTCTCTCTCTCTCTCTCTCTCTCTCTCTCTCTCTCTCTCACACACACACACACACACACACACACACACACACATTTAACACAATACAATCCCCAAAATCCTTTTGCATTTAGTTAGTTTCATTTTGCATTTTGCATTGAGGCTCCTATTTATTTTCTATCTATACCATATTTGTTCTCCTCTTATTCATTTTGAGAGAACTTCCCTATTCTCTGAACCCGCATGTCCTCTTGAGGGAGCATACCACTACCTCCTCATCATCCTTCCTCATCATTCCATGATTGGGGCATCTTTCTTTTCTTTTTCTTTGACGCGATGTCAATTTCAACACCGCATCAAATAAGGGCAAAATATAGACACCTAAAATTGTCCTTTGCACTCTAATATTAATTTTTATTAATATTTGTCCTTAACATTATAGTTTATTTTATTAATTGACTATAATCATTATATTCTTCTATTTATTTAATTAAATTTACTTTAATTAAATAAATTCATTTTCCCTTTGTATTTAAATTTTATTTAAATACTATAATATATTAAATTTATATATATTATCCCTCCATTTCTTAATATAAAATAAATTTTATTTATTATATTTCTCCACTAGCCTAAAGTTCTTCTAAACCTTGATTAAATTAAATTTATTTTAATTTAATCCCTTTTTCCTAGTCTTGCTTTTTGCTAATATTCCTCTAATCTTGATTAAAAGGTGGATTACCTCTAATCATGTGCACAATCACCTTTTCCAAGGTGACCACCTCTCCATCTCTTTTCTCCACCAATAATTTTGAATTCTTCTCTTTTCCCTCTAAAAGTGAAGTTTGATTTTTGCATGTTTTGCCTCTTAATCCTAGCCACTCATTCCTTTTGCCTCTTCATCTTAGCCGCTTCCCTTTTGCCTCTTATCTTGGTTATCCATTCTTTTTCCTCTTAATCTCCTCCATTCAATCCTTTTCAATTTCTATAAAATAAGGTCTTTCTTTCATTTGTAGGTTATATGTAAGGATAATCATCAAGCATTCTAGAGCACTTGAGCACTCACTTGAGCACGTAACATTCTAACATTCTAGCATTTTTAGCATTTCAATTTCTAGAGCACTTGAGCAAGAAAATAATGCACCTACCAAGAGACCAATTAAAACCTCAAGGGATACATGATTTCCTTGCACCACCTCACATTGCTAGCCAGGAGTGCTAGGGAGATCAGACATGAGAAGGAGAAATATTACTTGGTTGTCTTGATGA
Source organism: Chamaecyparis obtusa (assembly GCA_027943335.1). Classification (NCBI taxonomy): domain Eukaryota; kingdom Viridiplantae; phylum Streptophyta; class Pinopsida; order Cupressales; family Cupressaceae; genus Chamaecyparis; species Chamaecyparis obtusa. Next base: position 441,112 of record BSBK01003166.1, read on the forward strand.
GATGCGAATACAATTAAGTGTGTTTGTCTAAATACTTGAATGTAAATGTGATTATGTTAAGTATCCAAGTGTAGTATAGTTGATTAAATGTGAATTAACTATAATAGACATAAAGATTAAAATGACCCAATTATAGAAAATGAAGGAGCTAACTTAGACAATTAAACCTTGAGCTCTACGAGCTCTCTGTCTTGGATAGAAGCACGACTAGAGGACTATATCACATCTGTTGGATACGAGTGCACTATGCTAGCATCTCATACAGATAGAGTACCGACTAACAAGAATGAAATAAAAAGATGTATAACAGAGAACTAGTCTACAAAATCACAAAATGGGTAAATAAATAAAACTTAAGTAAATGAAATGAAACTAGTCTAAATGTGCAAAATAAAAGAAAAGATAATGAACTAGACAAATTCTAAATATATCATGAAAATTATTTGATAAGGGAAGAGACTAACTATATTATGAGTTTTTTACAAGTAAATGGAATAAAGGAGAAGGATGGAAACAATAAAACCTGATTTGACGATTGGTAATGCATTCCAACTAGAGCTTTCAAACCCACGAACCTATGATAGAAAACTTGCACACAAATAAAGAGAAGAAATAGTTGTGGTTGTAAAGAGGCTTGCCTTAATCAAAAACCCACTTCGATGTTCCAACCTCCATGAATAATTGTAAGACACAATGAAAATGGTGATAGATAATCGAGTAGAAAAGATCAACAAAAATAATATGAAATAGAAATATGATAAGAAAGATAATATGTTCAAAGACACCAAAAACAATATGGATTAGACTCCCCAATGAAAGTAGAGAGCTTGAATGATAGAGATAAAACCAAATATGAGGGCTTGAGATATCAATAATACAGAAACCTATAAGAAAATAGATTTGTGGAGCCAAAAGACGGTGTAAAAATGGAGCCAAGAAGCTGTAGATTGTAACGAAGAGAGCCCAAGAACTTGTTAGAAGTTCGAATAAGAATGCAAGAAGACCAAATAAGGGTTGCCAAAGGGTATATGATGGAATTGGATAGAATTTGCGCAGGAAAGTCATCATTCCAGGGTATTACAAACACAGGTTGGCAGGTTCATAACACTCCAACAAAAACCTACACATCTGCAAATTCATAGACGAGAATGCACCGCACAAACATCTTCGCAATGCACACCTATCCAAAAAATTGTCAAGGCTTCATTACAGGAATCTTGAGTTGGATGATGAGTGAGCTAATGACAAGGGTGGGAAGGGTGATAAGATTTTCCATCTTAGGATAAAGTGGATAAATGTGTAAATGTCATTTTACATAAGGGTGTAAAATTTATGCTATTACAATATGACTTAATTAATATTCAATACAAAATAAGATAAAGATTCTAGATACACATGAACACAAGATTTATGTGGAAAACCCATGATAGGAAAAACCATTGTGATAAATGAACTCAATATATCTAATAAATGAATTACAAAATTTTAGGATAGAAGCCAAGGAACTTAATGTCCCTATTAGTTTAGGCACATTGCCAAGGATGATCTAGGTGGATTTTCACAGAAAAATGAAGTGTTCCAAATGCTCCAAAAATAACACCATGTCGAAGTATTCAAAAACCTAGACTCGACATAACTTGAATAGGCTTGTTCAAAGTTCATATGCAAAAGATATGTCTAGTCAAATTTTGGTCAACACATGGTCAACTAGAAAAATAGCTATTCACAAAACATTTTTCTATGGGTTCCATCATGTAGAGCCCAACAAGAGATTTTATGCATATTTTGAATAGACAAAATCAAAGTTCTTATGTGGAAGTTATGACCAGTTAAAGGTGTGGTCAAATTTGGTCAAAATTGTGATGTGGCAACACAATCAATAGTGAGCAATGACATGACCCAATTAGGTGATGACTTGTGGCAAGTGACATGGCACTGACATGCAAAAAAGGGTGACATGGTTGATTGCATAGTTAGCCTAATTTGGGTGTGACACATGTCATCCAATGTAAAATTATACAGTGCCACATGGCCTAATGATCCTATGTGGTAGCAAGTCAACGGTCTTAAAAAAATGTTTATCAGCTGGATCAAAATAATGACCACTCACTTCCTAATAATTACCCTCACTAATGTGATAAACATTGATCTTGGAATCTAAGTGGCATTTTTTGTATTAAAAGAGTGATGCAGGAATGGTCATCTCTACAAAAAGACATTTGGGGGTTTGAACCATAAACCTCCTATTCACTACAAAGTACTCTCACCATTGCACCATGCTTTGACATTTTGTTATTTGAAGTCATAAGCCCCTTACTTAAGGTAAAAAGGGGGCCTGACCGTTTGGATTGTCACCCCCCAATATCCCAAGTTCTGCACTTTACGACTGAATTGCCCCATGTTTTTAACCAACCAGTCTCCCATTTTAAACTCAATTCAAAACAAATAACCATAAAGTTTAAAAATATTCCCAAAATATTATTTTGTAAGGCTTAAATATAAAAGCCAAAAAAATATTACGGGTTGTGAATATCCTTTGTTATAAGAAAAGGATGTAGAGGCTTTTATTGGGAGATAAAGTTATTTTTAAGGAGATATGGACAATTTTTCAAGTCATATAGTTTTATATCATATTTGGTAAATTTTGTGTATAAAAAGGGGAAAAATGGGGCGAATATTTTAGTGGTGATTTGAGAGGGAACAAAATTGTCAGAGAATTTATTTTGAAGGACTTTGATAGTGAATTATCATCCTTGTGCATTTGAATCTTGAAATCAAGCTTGTTGTACTTGTAAAAGGCGGATTTTCTTTTGTAATTCATTATCGTATGAGGAGACATGAATCTTGTAACAGGTTGAAGACCTTGTAACCATTTTCTGGAGCAGGATCAAGGATTGACCACTTCATTGGAGGGACTTGGAGACGTAGCCAATTGGTGAACTCCGTTATCAACTTGTGTTTTGTCTTCTCTCTTTTGTTCAATTTATCGCTATTTCCATATTATGTTTATATAAGAATTTTAATTACTTTTTAAAGACCTTTGTTTCATTGTTGTAAAAAGGTATTATTCACATGCAACAGTGTTAGATCATAAAATCAGATCAAAGGATTACACTTAATCCTCAATGAACAAAATAAGAACTCACTAATTAAACAATTGTATCTCCTGATCAATTGGTATGTTCCTTCAAACACCTTTTCAATTTTGCCTTTATTGCTAGAACTTGTCTTCACCTTTGCATTTCACACTCTTCACACAAATCCTCATACACTCTTTCTCTTTCTCATTTATTCCATAGAAATATATAGAAATTTATCTATTGGAAATATCAATAAGGTTGGCCACATAAAAATGAGCATTACTAATACAATGTTGACCACCTTAAAATAAAAGTACTCAATGCAGTCCACCCCAGAAGGTAGAGAGGACTCAAACACATCCCAAAAGATCTTTTCTAAGAAAATAAATTAATCCATGAGAACTGCAACCAATTCCAAAGTCTAACGCAAAGGCAACGTGTGAAAAGCATTAAAATTAGGTTATCGGGAGTCCCAAAAAAACATTCTCCAATCCATGAACTATCGTGTAGAGAGTTTGATAGAGAAATGAGAAAGTTGTAGTTGATGTATTGGGGTTTGTATCCCTTCATTTTTTTAGCCACAAAAAAAGGAATGACTTGTTATTTCTTAGTGGAGATAGGCCACATTGGATGAACCACGTATGTCTGTGTTTCTGTGTTTTGTGTTATTTTCATTTTTTAATTTTTTATTGATTTTTTATTATCCCGCTCTACAGTTCTATTCCTAACGGAACATAATATAAATATTATATTTTTAATATTACACCATTGATAAATACAATATTTTTTGTTAACTTTTCTTGGTTGTTTTTTCATTCATTATGTCTACTTTATTGATGCAAAAATTATTAGTCAATTGTTCTTTATTGAATTAATTTGAAAAGAATAAAACTATTGCTCTAAAAATAAATTTCATGAAAAAATTACTAATTTAATCTAGCAATGATGCAGGAGAATCTGGGACCATAGACAATCTTGCATCACCCAAAAACTTGTTATTTTTATTTTCTATTAAGATTAGATGATTAAAAATAAATGCAAGCACCTATATGTCTCCATGTACCTAAGAAAGTGTCCAAAATGACATAGGAGGTTGAAAATATTTAGTATTTGTGGCCTATCTATAAAGGCAATTGTATTTTTCAATAAGGGAGACCTTTTTCTTTTTTCTATCATTTATAATGCTAAAATCATAGAAATACCCTTCCTTATGTGGGAACAAGGAAGGGCAAGAGTCATGCACTATTGTTTATTGAATGATTATATAAAAATAGGAAAATATACCTTTTTAAGCAACCACCTGGGAAAATTGAAAAGATAATTCTTTAGATGACCGCTTGGGGAAGTTGAAAGGTCATTTATTGGCTACATGTTGCTTTTATTGATAGCCATATATTTCTCAGCAAGAGGGGGAGTGGTCTTTCCAAGAGACAAAGATTCTATAAAAAGGAGACTTAGGCTAGAGGTTATTCATTCAGAGTTGAGTTCTTCTCTTCATAGATAAAAGGAGTAGTAAGGAGCATAGAAGAATAGCTTGTAGTTGTATCTTGAAAATTTGTAATTCCTAAGTGGCTCATATTTTTTAATTGAAGAATGTGTATTTCATTTTATCAAAATAGAAGAGCATGAGTGAATTTTCACATCATTGAGAAATAGGAGGCAATTCATTTCTTGTAACTTTATGATTTATTCTCTTTTTTATGCTATGTGTGAATATTGGGTGGAGTAACCCTCATATAGTGTAAGAGATCATGTGTTTTGAGTGGGTTAGGGGAGCCCCCTATGACAAATGGTATTAGAGTTAAAGATCTTGAGTGTGTAGATAGATAATCGAATGTGAGACACTTTACACTAGGGCCTTGGGTTGCATGATTTTTTTACAAGAGCATATTAGTTTTCCTCTAATAGAGTTTGAGGCTAGCTATAAGGTGCACATAGTTCCTCCACTAAGAGAGAGTGGGTAGAGGAAGTGATAGGTGTGCCTTCCATAAATCTTTATTAGGTAGGATGTATATGATTTTCTTGTAGATGTATGATAAAGTTGCAAGAGGGACTACATAGAGAAGTTGTGGAGCAAGTTTTTTAGAGTTGTGGGTGAAAAGTGATGTTGTGTGAACACATTATCAACTGCAAGGCATTCATACTTGAGAGTGTGAAGCAGTTGTGGAGGGCTCAAAAGGATCATTATAGGTTTGCAAAGTCCTATTTGATTAAGAGCTTGAAGTTGCAAAGAGAGTGAATTGGTGAGAGTCTAAGATGAGCTTGATAAATTGATGTAGGTGTAGAGGAGTCTTGCAACATCAAGAGTTACAGAGACTCAAATCGATTGATGGAAAAAAAGAAAAAAATAAGCGCGGGTTTGTGATTGGTTGGATTTTGATGATCCCTATGTTAGAGAAGGGGAGAAAGAAGAGATGAATGAATGTGTTTGAGAGGTAAGCATACAAATCAAGACAAGAAACCTGCGAGATGCCTTAGAGGAGATAAAGCATGAGATGAGAAAAGGGAAATTTTCAATGGTGGAGAAATTTCTTTTGGAGGACATGGATGCAACAGATGAGCATATGGTTGAGATAGATCATCCTATGATGCATAAAGGTCTTGTGTTTGATGATGAAATTGATGAAGAGCAAGAGTCTACTGAGGAAGATATCGAGAGGATTGAACACTTGTTCATTGCAATAATAGAGAAAGTTGTAGCTGTGATAACTAAATGTGATAAAGAAGATGTGGATACAACGATGAAATGTGAAAAGGTTGTAGAAGATGAAGATGAGCTACCCAAAGAGGTTGCAGTTGCAATGATAGGTGATGAAGATAATGTTGTAGCAAAGGTGAGTATTGATTTTAGTGAAGTAGAGAAGACTAGAAGTGAGCTAGTTGAAGATGTGCATGAAGTGAGAGTGCCAATAGATTTTGTAGATTGGTGTCAGAAGGTTGAGTGTTTGCATGTAGAGTATGCTGCAGGGCATTGGTGAAGGTGATCGGTTTGTGGTGGACAAGATTCCATGAAGGAGAGGAAAGTAGAGAGTATTTGGAGGAGAATAGGAGAGAGCTATTGATTGATGAGGTTGGCTTATAGTGGGCATGAGTCCATGAGAAGGAAGAGGAGAAGAGGTCACACTTGGTGTATGAGGATGGAAAGTGTCCTAGCTAAGTGCTAGAAGAGGTAGAGGAAGTACTTATCTCTATCTTCATCAGTGATGGAGTTTGTTGTAGGTTTCCAACAACCTGAAACTGTAGTCCAACTATTCTACTCCATTTTGTGAGTCCTACTCACAAAATCTTTCCTACCCAATGTATCTAATGCAGGAGCAACCAAGTCCATATGAAATCTTGCATCCCCCCCTCAAAATAAAATAAAATAAAATGTTATTTTCTATTAAGATTAGGTGATCAAAAATAAATTCAAGCATCTATAAGTCTCCATCTACCTAAGAAAGTGTCCAAAATGACATAAGATGTTGAAAATATATAGTATTTGTGGCCTATGTGTAAAGGCAATTGTGTTTTTCAATAAGGGACATCGTTTTCTATCATTTATAATGCTAAAATCATAGAAATACCATTCTTGATGTGGGAACAAGGGGAAGAGTCATGCATCATATTTATTGAATGGAAACATAAAAACGGGAAAAATGCACCTTTTAGGCACCAACTTATTGAAAATACATCTCTTTAGGTGGCCTCTTGTGGAAGTTGAAATATCATCTATTGGCTACATGTTTCTTTTATTGATAGCCATGTGTTTCTCATCAAGAGGGCGTGTGAGATTTCCAAGAGACACAAGGATTCTATAAAAGGGAGACTAGGGCTAGAGGTTATTCATTATGAGTTGAGTTCTCTTCATAGATAAAGAGGATTAGTAAGGAGTATAAAAGAATAGCTTGAAGCTCCATCTCACAAATTTGTAAAGCACAAGTGGCTAAAATTTTGTAATTGAAGAATGTGTATTTCATTTTATTGAAATAGGAGCATGAACGAATTTTCATCATTAAGAAATAGAAGACAATTTATTTCTTAAAACTTCATGATTTATTCTCTTTATTCACAGCTATGTATGAATGGAGTAACCCTCATATAATATAAAAGAAAATGTGTTTTAAATGAATTAAGAAAGTTCTCTACATCAAACAAATTAAAAATATTCCATCATAAATTTGAATTTCATATAAAATACTAGAAAATCAAAACAATTAAATTAAGAATAATTAATTTAGTTTAATATATTAATCTAATTTAAACTAAATTAGCTAAAATAAAACACTTTAAACAAAGAACAATCAATTATATAGAATAAATTAAGTATCAATGGTTAACAAATTCATCCTTAGAAACTACCTTTGATGTAAGGAAGAATGCAAATCAACTAGAAAGATTGAATAAAAAAAAGCGAGTTTTATTGTTTATGATTACTAATAAAGATTATCATTATGTAAGTATAATCCATACCACCAATCTTTATAACAGACCACATTTCAATTTGCTCTGTGGCTAAAACCCATCAATCTACTCAATTGTGCGCGGCTATACGAGAGCAATTGCACATTGAAAGGCGATTGCTATGCAATATTAACACAAGGTAGATTGTTTTCCAAGTAGGCCGGTGGAATTTGTGGAGGAATTTTTCTCCCCGAGTAAATGGCTTTCGGTATTTTCAGAGAGTACTGACTTTAGATATTACCGGTTCGTAACTTCTAATCTATGTTAGTTCAATCCTGTTCATTTTTCATGGCTTTACTTCCAACTGCGTCGGTACTTCCAAGGCATCACTTATTAGAGACGCAAATACAGCATACCTGTGCTCAGAGGCAGCAGAAGATGAACAACAAAACCCAGGTAATCACTGGATAAAATTCCTAGTTTCCGGAAAAACCAATACAGTTTTTAATGTTAGGGAAGCTAATTATAGATTTTATTTACTTGTATAATTTTTTATTTTAATTTTTTTTCGTGTAAGTGGGGGTCAGGTTATGGGCAGCCTTTTAAGGGACGTGGGTTTAAGCTTTCAGTCTGTTCTGAAGATTTATGAACATGAGTTAGGCACTAATTTACTACATGATTTTAACACCACAAACTTATCCACTAGATTTATTTGCTGCTTATTATAATAGGTGTCTGTACCTAATAAGATTTGCAAAGAAGGGTTATGCTTCAATGCATAGGATTAAGATTTTGATCTGTCTGGGAATCGCCAGACATTTTTAAGGCTTGTACTTAACAGAAAGAGCTTGGCGAAAATTTGCTATGACTTCGACAAATTAAGAACCATAAATTCTGAATAGACATCTTGGATTTAACTGTGAAGAAAGAGACTTAAAATACACTTTGTCTTGAATGTAGACTGCTTTACACGAAAGCTTCTGTTTAAGTTCCACACGTTTATTTGTAGAATATAAAAATTATCATTGTTTGAATAAACATTCTGAGAATCTGCTCATAATCAATGCTAGATGAAAATAAGTAGGAGACCTCTTGTAGGATACAAAGCGCTTCTAGTAAAAATATCAGGAGACGACATTTTGAGTAGCTGTTAATGTTCTTAACATTTAAGGGCTTATGTAAGCATAGCTCCTAGTAAAGGAAGATTTGAGGCTGAGCAGAAGAAACAATGAGAGTTGGGGGATGCACAGTGCAGCAGATAGTCACTGGAGAGGTCGCAATTATGGGTGGAAATACAGTTGGATTGGCAAAGTGAAGGGGCATATTCAAGCCATGATCTTACGTGTTGCAGCGGTGTTGCTTGCCTCAAATTCAAGCCACCTGTGCCACATGTCTGCCACTGTGACAGTGGTGGGTAATGTGATATCCTTCTGAGTGTACTGAATTGTGGTGGCAGAACTTTTCATTGCCAGTCAAATTCATGGAGAATCTCAGTACTATGCTATAACGTACTCCATAATCTTTACACTGCAACCTCATCACATGTGCATAAGAGTTATGGACCGATTTATCAGAGAGGAGCAATTATACCCTATAAGGTGTGTAAATATGGATTTCCTTCCAATGAACCCAAAAGCCTTACGCCACATCCTCAACACATGCTCCACAGGGCTATTGGCCAAAGGAGCGGGAGCAAAAATCTAATGGAATAACTTTCTGGCTGAAATGGTAAGATTTTTAAACATGAACTACGCACTAGTATTCCTCATATTAGCTACCTTACACCTCCTGCCCTCTACAGCTATGGGCCACCTTTTAGTGCGCCATTTGTAGCTGATAAGATTTGTAAACTGGGTCATGCTCTACTGTACACAGGATCCTTACAACACAACCTTACTGCATGTCCACTAGAGTTATGGAGGCCTAATTACATTGGGACATTGAACCTGGGTAGGTTATTTAGTATCTTCCCCTAACTCCACAAATCCTTGAACCAATTTATGTAATTCGATACATGATTTTGATGTTATCCTGCTGTTTGCAGATGTCTGTAAGAATTGGGGACAGTGTCTCTAGTATCACCAGAGTTGCTGCTGTCGGAGGCTCAAAAGATTCGGCATTGGATTTTTTCAGAGTTGCTGAAAATTTGAAGACGCTTTGTAAACAAGGGGACCTGAAAAAAGCTACTCAGGTGTTGAGTCTGATGGACCTACATGGAGTTGAGGTGAGTTCTGATATTTATTCTACATTACTACAAGCTTGTGCGAAGAGAAAGGCTATTAAAGAGGGTGAACTTATCCATGCCCACATGTTGAAATCTGCTTTTGAACCTAGTGTGTATCTGACAACCAACCTTCTTACCATGTATGTTAATTCTGGGAGAATTGAGGATGCACGCAGAGTGTTTGACAAAATGCCCCAACGAAATGTTGTGTCATGGACAGTTATGATAGCAGTCTATGTACAGAGGTCATATTATGGGCAGGCCTTGGAACTCTTCAATCAGATGATATTGGCTGGCACAGTTCCGGATCAGTTTGTTTTAGCATCTGTGCTACGTGCATGTGCAGAGATGGGAATCTTGGGTTTGGGGGAACAGCTCCATGGGTGTGTGATTAAAAAGGGATTTGGGTTGAATGTTTGTGTGGGGAGCGCTCTTGTCTCGGTATACGCAAAATGTGGGAGTACAGAGGCTGCCCGCAAAGTGTTTGAAGATGTGCTGCAGCAGGATGCGGTGTTGTGGAATACAATGATTGCAGGATATGTTCAAAGTGGGCAGGCTGAGGAGGCCATTGGACTATTTTGCAAAGGAGCGGGGGAAAAGTTGGAATTAAATCAGTATATTTTCTCCTCTGTTATTAGAGCTTGTACTGATCTTTCTGATATCGAGTTTGGCAAACAGGTTCATGCGCAAATGATTAAATTTAGTTTTAACTCAGATGTTTATGCAGGGAGTGCTCTGATTACATTGTATTGCACATGCAAAAATCTTGAGGATGCCCACAAACTATTTGTGAGACTGCACAAATTAGACTTGGTATCATGGACTACAATTATTTCCGGATATGCTCAGAATGGCTATGGTGAGAAGGCCCTAGATCTTTTTTATCAATTGCAGAGAACCAGAATAAAACCTGACGAGTTTATCTGTGCAAGTATTCTACAAGTATGTTCTAACCTAAGACTAGTGGCAAAAGCCAGAGAGATGCATGCGTTCATCATGAAATCTAAATTTTTGAATGGCATATCAGTGAGGAATGCCCTCATTACTGCCTATGCAAAATGTGGGAGAATAGAAGATGCTCAGGAAGTGTTTGATAAAATGCATGAAAGAAACATGATCTCTTGGACTGCTATTATTGCAGGATATAGCCAGCATGGCCTTTTTGATGAATGCCTCACACTGTTTTCCCAAATGCAATTAGCAGGGTTTAAACCGAACCAGTTTACCCTGACCTGTCTGCTTGACGGTTGTGCCTCTTCAACAAAGCTTGAACATGGTCTAACGATTCATGCTTATATTATCAAAATGGGATATGAAGCATACATTTCTATGAAGAATGCCCTCATATCCATGTATGGGGAATGTGGGAATGTCAAGGATGCATACAAGGTCTTCAATGAAATTTGTGAACGCGATGTCATCTCCTGGAGTGCAATGAGTGCAGGGTATATACATAATGGAGATGGTGAGGAAGCTCTTAAACTCTTTCGTGAAATGCAACAGACAGGATTGAAGCCCAACCAGTTTACATTCACAAGTGCCTTCACTGCAATTTCAAATCTAATGTCCCTCAACCAGGGGAAAGAACTCCATGCCTATATAACCAGAATTGGATTTGAATCAGATGTTGCTGTTGGGAATGCCCTTATTACCATGTATGCAAAGTGTGGTAGCATAAATTATGCATGTGCAGTGTTCCACCGAATGCCTCAACATGATATACTCTCTTGGAATTCAATGATTGCAGGGTATGCACATCATGGATATGGAAAGAAGGCCCTTCAGTTATTCGAACAAATGCAAAGGGCAGGCATGAAGCCAAACCACATTACTTTTGTTGGAGTTCTCTCTGCCTGCAGTCATTCAGGCTTTGTTAACGACGGTGTTAACTTATTTGATTCAATGAATCAAGAACATGGTATAGTGCCAAGATTGGAGCACTATGTCTGCATGGTTGATCTTCTTGGTCGAGCGGGATACCTGCATGAGGCAGAGCACATCATCAATACAATGCCATACAAACCTAATGACTGTGTGTGGCGTACCTTGCTCGGTTCCTGTAGAAGCCATGGAAATGAAGAGCTAGGATTACATGCAGCAGAATGTCTTCTTGAGTTGCAGCCACAAGATGATGCAGCATATGTGTTGTTATCAAATATCTATGCTGCGGCTGGCAGGTGGGATGATGTAGCAAGAGTGAGAAAACTGATGAAACAGATGGGAGTGGAAAAGGAGCCTGGATATAGCTGGATTAGAGTCAGAAACAAAGTGCATGCATTTTTTTCAAGAGACAGATTACACCCTCTAAGGGAAAGGATCTATGCTAAGCTTGACAAGCTAAGTGAGCAAATTAAGGAGGTGGGATACGTGCCTGACATTAGCTGTGTGCTACATAATGTTGATGAGGATCAGAAAGAATTCTATCTTCGATACCACAGTGAAAGGCTGACTGTTGCTTTTGGGCTTATCAGCTTACCCTTTGGTATGCCTATACGAATTTTCAAGAACCTCCGTGTCTGTGGGGATTGCCATGCTGCCATTAAATTCATTTCCAAGATTGTTGATGTTGAAATCATTGTTAGGGATACAACTAGGTTTCACCATTTCAAGAATGGTGCGTGCTCGTGTGGGGACTATTGGTAATGACAAGGAATACCATTTTTCACATTGGTACTGCTGAGATAATTAGGAAGCCTTGCGCTCTACAGAAAGGTGTGGCATTTGGTAACTAATGGTATGACCTCATTCAATCCAGTATTTAGGATCAAGGTTATTCTTCTCTATTTGTGGGCACTTGTTCCTCAAGTGTCCATTCTCTCACGGCTTACAACTGAGTTATTTAAAAAATAATCAGAACAGCATTTCAATATCAACATCGGTACCCTGGAAGTAAATTGAAAGTGATGTCGAGAAGGAAACTTTGAACTGAAAAAGGGGTCCCCAAAGATATGAGTAACGATCTGACTCCTAAGAGAAATCTTATGTTTAAGGGCACTGACTATGTGCCTCAAGAACCGTATAATTGATATACTGTAAAGCTGGTAATAAAAAAATGCAATGGAGGAGAATTCAACCAATCAAATCCCCTGTGCCCTTATTAAGGGGAAGAAAAATTTACTCTACAACCATTTAATATTTGTAATAAGTTATAATACTGATTCATGCATGACATTCTTAACCCCGTATCCATACATACAAGAAAACAAATAGTGAGAAGTTGTGCTTCAATCCCAAAGAGGAAACGCTTACTGTGTCATTTGTCTGGATATGGCTTTTACTTTTCCTTAAGAACTTTGGAGTAAATAGAATCTAAAGGCAATAGATGATTCCCATGCAGACCTCTGTAATTCTTGATATTCCTATTGAATCCTTTGAAGAATCCCTAATGCATACAAATAATGAAGGACACCTGCTGCATTTTGATGTGAAAACCATGGGAAAAGATGCCCGTTGATTAAAGCCTGGTTGAAATGAAACTTTAATGACTTGGAAGTTGGAAGCATAGAGACTCCACAAAATTGCACACTTGTTTGAAAAAATGAAACCTAAGATAGAAGCAGAAGGCACAATTGCAACCAGAGAAATTGAGTGCAAGGGCAAACCGAGGATGCAAATGCAAGGGTAAACCGAGGATGCAAACTGACTCTGAAAAAATGAAACCGAAGGTGTAGGTCAGGGTTCAAAAGAGCCAATGACATTTCATGGAAGGTATATTTATATGACTTAGAAACCCCTAAAAGTGGAGTAAGAGCTTCAAACCATCGACTGTGCAAGTGCATATAAAAGGTCACTGTATATCAAAACTGTAAGAATTGGAACATGAAATATACCATTATGAGAAAATCCGTCTCTGCACAAGTGCAAATGCATGTGACAGTGAGAGTTTGCGGTCTAGGCTTGTTCACTGTCAGAAAACAGCATAATGGAGGAATGGTCAGTTTGAAATTCAGTTCTTTAGCAATGATATGTTACTACTTTTTCTGTAAAAATGTATTGATGAAGGCTTATGTATGCAAAACTCTTAATAAAGTTTCCGAAATGCTATGCATGTCCAGGAAAAGGCTCAGAGTTTAGCAATGCTATGCAAAACTCTGAGAATTTTCCTCTCCTTATAACTCTTGAGATAGGCTGGGTCTGCATCTTTATTTTTACATTCTTGCACTTTCTCTTCCTGATGATGTATTACGGAGTGTGATCCAAAACGTCGATGCTTAAAAACTGACACAATCAAAACCAGAAACGCACATGAACATTTGAAATGGATTGTGGAAATCTGATACTATTAAGTTAAAAGTTTCTTTTGATTGTCTCTAGCTTCCTAATCTTCTTTGCTCTCATTGATACTTTTTCTCTTGATTGTTTCTAGATTTCCTTTCTTTTTTTCTCTCATCAGTACAATCTTCATTCTTTGATCTCCTTGATCCTGAATTCGATTTTATCTGGTTGGTCAGCAATATTGCTCCCAGTTGAGGAGGTCATGGTACTTGTTGATAAACGGATTTGTAACTGCGGTACTTTGCTGATTTAGTCTAACTCACCCAACAAATGGAGAAAACCCTAAATAAGGCTAATATGAGACCAACAATTTAAGTCTTTTTGAGAATTATTTAGATAATTTTAGAAAAAGAGGGACAAATCCAAAGATACATTCCCTTAAATAGAAGTTTTCAAAGAAAATACTACAACTAGCAATCGCACCTTAGTGTGCAATGGGTACGCCGTAGAGTTATGGAAAGGTCATTTAAGTATTTGCCCCTTTTTTTTCACTCCTTCTCATCCTCTCTAGATCTCATTATCTTTGTATCAATATATCTCATAATCTATGTATTTTTATATCTCTTCCTTTCTATCTCCCCCTCTTTATGTCTCTATATGTATCTCCCTAGATCTCTTTCTATCTTTACCTCTTGATCTATCTCTTTTGTCTATCTATTTTTCTCCCATCCTCCCTCTCCTCTCTCCATCACCCTCTTCCTATACCTTTTAATCTCTATATCTCCATATTTCTTCTCCCATCTCTCCCTAGATATCTATCTCTATCTTGTCATCTCTCTATCACTCTCTATCCCTATATATCTCCCCCTTTCTACCCCTCTCTCTATCACTTTCTACCTCTATTTTATCTTTATATCTCTCCCTCTCTCATTCTATAGATTCTTTATATATTTACATCTTCCATCCACACTCTCCCCCCCTCTCTCCTCTCCATATCCCTCTTCGTTTCAATCTCCATCTCCACACTTCTCTCTATCTCTTTATGCTATCTCTTGCTCTTTCCTTTGTACCTATCCTTATGAGCATCACCTAGGTGCAATGAGTGCTAAGTGTTCAATTCATTTCATGACACATGGGTTCTTGTGAATTACAAAATAAAGAAAGGTACACGTGAAAGACTAAACTTATTTCCAACCGTTACCTCTTACTAATGAATTCATGACAGTTGAATTTTGATAGTAATATCACAACTTGTAAATGGTCAAATAAAAGTGGATATTAGAATAAATGAAAAATGTGGATATAAGTGTAAGTAATATATGATTAAAAATAATATATTCAAATATAAACAAATACATATGTGATGAAATGTAAGTGTATTATAATAATGTGTAAAAAAAAATAAGTGATAAAGAAAGGTACACATGAAAGACTAAACTTATTTTCCACGACTACCTCTTATATAATTTTTTAAAACCAAATTTGACCTCTCAATTCAAATGAATGTTCTTATGTTTTACTTCACATCCACTAATAAAATTGTCAAAAACAACCTTAAATATTGGAGCCATCTAATAATTATTTTAAATACTACAAAGGGGAGAGAATAGCCATAGATGTGGGAAACATCTAAACAACAAAGTGAGCATAACTTACCAAGGGGACACTTAAGTTTACTTGTTTAAATCTTCTTAATTCTATTTGGAACATTCGATGACGATAAACATAAGACTAAATAGAAAATAGATTATAACAAATTTTGCCATTACGATTAAAAAATAATAATTTTCTATTACTTTTTTGAGGCGACAGTTTTGGTTTTGGGTAAGGAGTTGAGGCATCTCTGAAGTTACTGAGAAAGCTTGTGGGAATGACGCCCCTGTCTCTATTGATGGAAGAAGAGTGAGGAGTGCCATTGAAAATGATAAAATTAAAATTTAAGTTTAAGATACTCATCTCTTCAACACAATTCCACAATTGTTATAAGGTGTAGTTAGTTGGATAATTTGTAAGGGGTCTTTATCTTACCTATTATATTACGGTGACCATAGATTTGAAGATGGAAAGAGATAACTTTGTTACAAAAGCGCGGAAATGGAGAGAGTGAGGGCATTGATGGAAGGAGAAGATGGGAAAAAAAAGAAAGGATAAATATGCGGTCAAATTGAATAGAAGGCAAAGACTACGCTAATGGAAGGAGAGGATTTGTACAAGGCCATTGGCGAATAATAGAGTCATTCGTGATATCCAACGACAAATATTTTTAAATTTATCATTGTAAATGGGGCAATGCAGGATCTTTAACGGTCATAGAGAGATTTCCAAGATTAACTGGGCACTCCATGAGCCTAAGAAGACATCCTCAGCCCATGTTATTAATATCGTGCAACATGGAATATCTTTCTTTGAGCTATTTTTTCAAACAACTCATTGTCTTGCCTATGCTTCCACATATCTCTTACCTTGAAATCATAGCACTCGGTCAAGCAACTTTTGGAGGCATTCTGTCGAAGCCTACACATTTTGCATGCATGGCTACTCGAGCAGTTACAAAGTACAACATATCTGCAAAGGAAAGTATTGAAGGAGCCAGAAATCCAACACTGCAAAGGAAAGCAGCAAGCAACAGACGATGATCAATTAGTAGCTTAATAAACACACACCCTCTATCTCTATTCGTCCCTCCCCCTTTTAGCCTAATAACAGTTACTTGTTGGACAAATTAAATACAACATGAGATATGTGAAATATTATGACGTCAAAATTTGAAGATGGAAGTGAGGCCACTATATTCTTAAATCTAAATAAAGAAGACTTTGAGAGCGTATTTGTGGGCTGTGATTAACCAAACTGAGGATAAATAAGTGGAGGTCGCTATTTGTAGATGTAGATTGGTCTGTGATATCCATGTCATACATTCATTCGGTGTTTGAGGAGATCATTTGTCAGTTGCTACAATGAGAGAGGTACTACCGACATTCTTTAAGTCAGTTTGTTTGCTTTAATCTTGAGGATCTACATTAATCTAAAACATGAGAAAAAAGATGAATTGAAAGAGAACAAGGAGGAGAAGATTGGAGCAATTGTATTGATGGTTCATATGCATTATTTTAATAGCACTTGTAAGGTTATAAGGTCCATCATTACTCATTAAGATCAATTCTAAACTCTCTGAGCTCCTTTTTTGTAATTCAGAGAGATTATGTATGCATTGATTTTATTCTCAGATTTGTGAATGCAGGGGTCGATGATGTGTTGTTTGATATGAAGTTCAATATAGTGACTGTGCCAAGTAATGTAGATCCTTTGAAGTCAGCAAGTACAGAAAAAGAGTGTAAGAAAACAAAGTGTGTTTCTCCATTGTGCAAGAAGGAGATCACAGATGAGGAAAAAAAGTGGAAAATAAGAGAAAATATAAATTACCAGAAGTTTTTTTGTTTCATGCAACCAAAGTTCTCTGTTTGTTTATGATGGACCTTCTAACTTTTCATATGGAGTTGTTTGACATGCATTTTGGAATGGATTTTTTTCCTTCCTCAATCTCTATCTCTACATCTCTATGTTGCAGCAATAGTTGTGCCCAAGGTTTGGATGCACTATGAAGGCCATGCTCAGTGGACAGAAGCAGAATAAGAACAAAAACGTTTGAAAAATCTGATGGCACAAGATAAAGAGGGGTCCAACGCATTTTAATAGTAACTTTTGAGGATTTTCTTTAGGCATGGTCTTACTTGTCTTTTCAACAGAGATTAACATTTTTTAACTGTAAAATTGATAGGAATTTTTATGTGATGTTACAGATGGTAAGTACTGGTTAATGAACATAAGCATTTTTGTATGATTTTATATTGGCTTGAGGAGGAAAAGAAAATTTATAGTTCCTACTATGCAAAGAAAAAAATAATCATAAAATAATAATCAGAACCATTTGTATAGGTTATTATCTAATACAATTATGGAGCCCAACATTATAACTTGGTAAGATTCCTAGTATTTGTGGATACCTTTTTGGGAGCAAACATGAATGCAGATCCTACTTTCTCATATGCGTTGATAAGAAATGCTATCATGTATAAATTTTCTTTCATTGGAGTCGAATAAGGAGAGCTGGAAGCCGAAAGAATGACAATATTTAGTTTTTCTTTTTTTTGTTACTTTAGTCAAAATTGTGACCAACAAAAAGGCAAACACAAATGTATCCACTACAACGTTATTCAAGGGATGTGAGGGCAACTGGATTAGGTTCAATTTTTCTTGTCTTGGTAACCTTCACCTTTTCTCTCCATTTGACTCAAAACTTAACTCCATTTGACTACTACCTAAAATCCACTACATTTTGAAATGTGCCCAGTAGACGCGACACAAGATTCCAATATGCTTTAGAGGACAACCGGGAACTGAGCTAATAGGTGGACTGGTAAGCCAAAATAAATATTAAATTATTTTTTTAATAAAAAAAATGAAAATAATACAATATTGTTTACAAATATAAGTTAACAAAAAATAAATTTGTATAATTATATTATTTGGTAATTAAAACATATTTGATATTCACATTGTATAAAATATTAAAATTGATTATAATTTACTTAAATTAATCAAATAGTGTGTTTCCCTATGAAAGAGTTTGAGCTAAAATTTGCATCCAAGGGTGGGAAATCGCGTAGACAAAATGACTACCATTGAAGTAATTTGAAGCGTAGATCAATTTTTGCAATCTGGTAAGCCGCATGATATTTTCAGCCATTGTTTAAATTTGTCCCATTGTCCATTCTTTATGTTGGACTGACAAACCCCACCATATTCCTTGTACGTATAACACAGACAGATTAACCTAGAGTTCTTTTCAACAATCTGAAACATTGATGTGTTTTGACCACTTTATAGGTTGACAGTACTTTCGCATCTTGCAGTAATGAGATTTAACTGAAGGCATTTAGAGTTATAATTCATTATCTTTCACTAACTATTTTCCCATTCATAGGCAACGAAATTTAATATTTACAGCCAACTGCACAGTGGACAAATGGTGCACAAGAGACTGATACATTCTTTGGTTGTAATAGTTGTTTCTGCTAAATAGAAAAAGTGCAACAACTTTCTTTACTTTACTAAATCTTTACTTTAATGTTGTCATTTACATTGCCATTTTGCGTGTAAAATTTGCTAACTAATTTAGAGCTAATATTTTATTTATCGCATAGTTCTAATTTTTAAAATTCAAATTATTCAAGAATTTAATTATATTTATACTAAATTTTATTATATAATTCTTTTAAGTTTTAATGTTGAGTTTATCTCTACTTCTACTCATTTTTATTTTTTGCCATCTCTCCCACTCTCTCTACATATCCTTATATCTCTTTCTTTCTATCACTCCATGTTACAATCAATCTCACTATCTCTCCTTCTCCATCTTCTCTATATCTCAATTTATTTCTCTCCATCTCCCTCATCCTTGTTTTTATCTTCCCCTCTACCTACTCTTCCTATACCTTTGTATCTATCTATATGCCTCTCTGTCACTATCACTCCATATTTCTTCTCTCACCTCTCCCTTCATCTCTATGTTAATAAGAGTACATCATCTTGAGAGTACTATTAATATCAATATCAATATTAATATTAATATATCTATAATAGTGGTATTAAATAATTGATATTAATATGTCTATAATAGTACTATTAAATAAGGTTGTTATTTAGTTACTAATAATGCAAATATTAAGGAAAAATTCAAGCTATCTATAAGTAAAATCAAACATGTAGCCAGGCTTTATTTGATATTCCGGGCATACAAGTATATATTAATATAGTGTACCAGTTGGAATGAAGTTAGGAACTTTTCTGTTTATATTTATGTACTCATTTTAAGCTCGAGCTGAAATTCACTCCATTCAATCAAAATGTTTCTTTTTAATTTTTAGTTTACCGCATATTACAAACTCATTTTTTTAATTACCAACAAGGGTAAACCTAGTCCAGATGCCTATTGTTGGATATTGCAGGATGACCATACCTATCCCGTTGTCCTTGAACTTGGCTTTAGTGGCATAAGTAGAAGCCATTTTGAGTGATATATTAGGATTCTTTTGTTTGCCTCCTCTTGTAATTTCTATGGAAGGTGATTCACATCTTATTCACAAAAAACATTACTAAGCATTGGTTCTTGTCTATAAACATGTAGGTGCATGCAAGGTTCTTTATAAGATTATGTTGGTCCTTGTGTCATGTTAAGCATTCAACCAAAAACCAGTTGACTAGTTTGTCATATGCACCCTTGACAATAGATTTTAGGAAGAGCAAACACTCCTTAGAGATGAAAGTAAGCAACAAGTAGAGCTTGGTAGATTAGTAAGCTTGATTGATGGTGTGGCTTAATTTGTTGCTGGTCTGTTTACCAATATTCTCTTAAGTTCACATTTTTCCTATATATTTGTTTGGTCTTCATGCCCTTCAAACTATAACTAATTAAAAAATGATATATAAAATATGTATATTCACTTAATTTACAGAAAAGCTCTTCCTCTAAATTTTTTATTGTTAATTAAAAATAGTTGAAAAAGACTACAATTCTTAATTTATAAAATTTCCAAATACAAATTTATAATCTAAAATCTTGACCGATTATAAATTCAATATGAACAACCTTTACAAACACTAAAATTATCTTCAAAAATATTGGTTCAACCAAATTACAATACAGGGACATGGTCCTCCTAGAGAAAATTTGCTACATATTGAATTTACTAATAGAAGTATTGCTATAAGTCTATGAGCTCTGGGCTGAACTAATTCCCTAGATGGGTTTAATAATCAAATATTATAGTGCAATGAAATCCTCAACTGATGGGATGTGTCACTTTGTGTTGAAGACAAATCACACCAACAATTACAATTTATCTGAGGAGTTGTTGAGGAGATCAAAGCAAGTGTGACAAGTGTGGTGCACGTGATGGCCAGACAACTCTTGCTGCCAACGAACACATGCAAAGGGGATAAGAACGACACCTAATGCATGCAAACCAGAAAATTTTCAACTGATGGGAATTGAATAAAAGGAAGATATTTGATGGATAACAGATTTATATTTGAACTTTGGAGGAGTGACATCCATGGATCCCTTCCTCATAAAATTCTTCCCGGCTACTTACAAAAAGATGCACCAAAAAGAGGCCCACACTAGCGCTTACTGCAAATTCAACAGCCAGATTTTGACCACCTTCACTTCGTCCATGTATATAGCAGGATTAATAGCTTCTATGGTGGCTTTCTCTATTACCAGGGCCTACGGGCGAAAGCCATCCATATTGGTGGGCGGTCTAAGCGTTTTGGTAGGCGCTACTCTCAATGGTGGTGCTCTTAATGTGGTTATGTTGATATTGGGGCGGATCATATTGGGTATTGGCATTGGTTTTGCTAATCAAGTATGTCTTATCCCCATATACAATCACAAGATTGATCTTTTAATTACTATGTAATTGCAATCTAATATCTTGAATTCATCACAGTAATGAAATTTATAATTGAGATTGTAGGCAGTTCCTCTGTATCTCCCATAGATGGCACCAAAGCAAATGAGAGGAGCTCTGAACTCAGGATTCCAATTGTTCGTTTATGTGGGTGGCCTGTCTGCCAGTCTCACAAACCATGGAACTGCTAAAATACACAATTGGGGATGGCGTCTCTCCCTTGGTCTAGCGGTTATTCTTGCTATAATACTAAGCTTGGGAATATAATACTGAGCTTGTGATGGCAGTGGTCATTCCCCCGTTCCAACAACTCACATGCATCAATGCCATTGCTTTCTACACTCCGGTGTTATTTCACACAGTTGGGTTTGAGACAAATGCCTCTCTGATGTCCGCTGTAATTATAGGAGTGATTGGAACAATGGCTACAATGCTCTCCATGTTTGCAACTTATTAAATAAACTTAAGAATACCAAGTTTCCCTCACTTTCCGCGACACGAAGTGTCATCTTCCTCCACTATCTCGGTGACGTGTAAAGTGTGCAGGTGGAGCATACGCAGGATGGACGACCAACGAGCTCCCAATGGTAGTCATTGGGCTCTCCATAGCTTGCAACCGTCGATCGTCCAAAACAGGTCAGGGCTTTCCAAAATGGAAATGCCTACTACGTAACTGGGCTTGAGTGAGAAATGCTTTTTAACGTAAGAAGTGGGTGTTGGAATACCAAATGCCAATTCCGGAAGATGTTGCAATTCTAGAAGATACAAATCCTGAAAATGATTTATGGAATATGGGCTGACCCATTTGGTTCACCTGGAAGATGACTAAGAAGATACATAAGGAATTTTAATTCTTTATTTTAATTTCTTTAAATATGGTGTGTATATGTCTGTAAGACTATATATATACACATATGCACACGTGTATATATACACATACACATATGTGTATATATAGACATGTATACACATATTCACACGTGTATATATACACACATACACACATGTATGTAGACACACACATATACACATGTGTATTTATATATACACACATGTGTGTATATATAAACACACACATATACACACACACACACATATATATATATACATATATATACACATATATATATACACATATATATACATATACACATATACACATATATATATACATATATACATATATACATATATATATATATATATATATATATATACATATATATACATATATATACATATACATATACATATATATAGATATACATAGATACACACACACACACACACACACACACACACACACACACACACACACATATATATATATATATATATATATATATATATATATATATATATCTATATATATATATATATATACATATATATATACACACACACATACATGTATGTATATACACACATGCATATACATATACACGTGTATATATACATAAATACACATGTGTGTATATACATATATACACATATACACATATGTGTGTATATATACACACATGTATGTATATACATCCTTATAGCAATATAATACACATCCTTATAGTCACGGATCTCATGGAATATTAAATTTGGTTTTATAAAAATTGGAATTGGAATTCAAATTTCCAATTCCACCTATCTGAGTGGAAGATGAAATGCCCATTTTGGGGGCAAAATTAGAATTTCGAAATTCCAATTCCAATTTTTTGGATGGAAACAAACATGGAATTGACATTATCCGGAAATCTAATTGTGGAATATCCAGTCTAATTCCAGCACCCAAACGGACCTTAACAGAGCAACAATGCCCCTTATTTATTCTATTAAAAAATGTAAGTGCTCAAAGACTCTTTTTCTTCACTACAATGTTTGGCAATATAAAATATTTAATTGAGATTCCTTCCTCATAATTGTAAACTTTATAAATAATTATAAATGACTTAATTTACAACATGATAATAAAGTAATCTTCAACCGTGTCAAGGAAGAGGTGAACTCCTTTTGGGATTTTGTTCTTTAAAGGCTTCAAAGTTGAGAGGAGATTTGACCTTTTAAAATTTTATTTGCTTTATCTTATAAGTTTTGAATTGTTTCATTGTTAGCACTATTAAAGGTGTTTTGAATTGTTTCATTGTTAGCATTATTAACTTACCTTTAGGTATAATTATTAGTGTGAATAAGGTTACTATCTATCTAGTTCTTAATGGGAATCTATTCACATCCCAAGTTTATTTAGGTATTTGAATTGTTTTACTATTGACACTATTAACTTATTCTTAGATATAATTGTTAGTGTGAATAAGGTTATTAACTATCTTGTTCTTAATAGAAACCTATTCACATCTTAAATTTACTTATGTTCTAAATAAGTTATTTTAGGTGGCATTCTAGAAATTCCTTATAATAAGACCATTTTCCACAATTGAATTTTGACCACATAGCTTTTAATATTTACATCACGCATTTAGTATTTATTTCAAGAATAATTGTCATCCTAACTCTGGCCTTGTCTTTATAAGCAACCTTATCCTCACTATGTTAGGTGCATTTTTAATGGAGCTAGCTCGCATCAAATCTGAGTGGCAAAAGTTTTTATTTTTTAGTGTTTAATTTGACAGACCCGCTTCATTATTTGATCAATCCACTTGTTTTATATTCATTAATATTGGTTGGGCATATGGCTTAGCCCGTGTCTTCAAGTGGATATGCCCATGAAATGTGATTGGACCTACCTTCAGCATCTGGGGGTGGCATTTTAAGCCTGGCGCAATGCATTCAAGTTTTCATGTCCAAGCATTGGCAGTTGGCTTTCCTTGCGTTCTCTAGTGGTGCCATTGTTTGATTCACATTTTTATTTTGTGGTCGGCAAGTTTCCTCTGTGGTCGCCAACACATCGGATAGGAATTAGCTACGCGGACCTGATTTGACATTAATAATTAAATTCAAATTTACGGGAGAGTTGTTTTTGGTTTTTAATTTAACTAGCACTTGTATCAAAGGAGGTTCAAGAGATAAGGTGATAGGAAATTATAGGTAAAATTAAAATGTGAAAAATAAAAATAAAATTAGATATTTATATTAAAATATTGATAAAATAATTTATAATTAAATTAATTATAATACTTTTTATTAGTATTTATCATTTCATAAAAATACTTGGAAGTCATGCACAAAATAAGTTTAGTGAAATAAAATCAAATTGAATGTCCTCAACCATTGTGAGAGATTTGAGTAGGAAGATTCAAATCATAAGCATTTGTCAAGATAGGGAAGGTTTGATGGGTTGTAGATATTGCAATTATGAAATCTTCAATTGACATGCATGCAAAATATGTAGACATCAAATATGGAGCATGAATAATATGATATAATTGGTTGTTATTTCATAGAATACAATGGTTTTGTGGTAGAACATGTATAATTTATTAGAAAAGATTTTATAAAACCTCAACTTGAATTAGAAACATTCAAGCAAATGCAATATGTATAAACTTTAAAACAAAAAGGAAGCATGCAACCATGGTTCGAGGATTGAGAGTGGATAATTTTAAAATCATGTGTTCCCTCTAATCGATCCTCACATGCAAGGGTTAATTTTATTCCTCAAAGTTTGTAGATTGCAGAGACAGTAAGGCTAGTTGAATACCCATCTTTGTTTATGGTCTGATAAAGAAATGCAAGTCATCTATAACAATTTTATCTTCTATTCATTCAATATTTCAGCAAATTCAAAATGAATGGTCTTTAATTTTGGAAAACCATCAATAAAGGTATGCATGTTTAATAAAAAAGTTTACCAAAGCAGTCGTACATTGTGAAATGTACTGAAATAAAAAAGAAATGGCTACAAATACCTAATCAAATTTGTAGTTTGTTAATTCATGTTTGATCCACTTCTGAAGCAACATTGAATACTCAGACTCTAGTTTATCCCTATTGCATTTCAATAAAAAAATTGCAAAAATGGAAAAAATTGCATGTTTGATCCACTTCTGAAGTGATATTGAATACTTAGACTCTTGTTTATCCCTACTGCATTTTAATAGAAATTGATATTTGCAAAAATGAGAAAATTTGTGTTTAAAATTTAATAAAACAAAATGTGTAAAATACATAATCGATAGATTGAAGATTTAAAATTACAAATGCCTTGTTGATGGAATGTATGTGAATCTCAAATTGTTGTTTTAAAAGAAAAAAAACATAATTAGTGTATGTTTATGCGAATCTTAAATGATTATTTTAAAAGCAAACAAACATGTGATAAATATTTTTTCATTTTGTTCATTTTTATTCAATAACAAATATAATTGATTCTAATATATTTTATTAGTATATCTAATAATATTCTTATAAAACGAAGATAATAATAAATATAGATTCAGATTCTTTTTCTTAGTAATAATATTTAAGTATATATGTTTTTCAAATTTTTAAGCAACACGAAATCATTACAATCTTATCTTCAAGCATTGAGAAGATTTTTTTGATCATTTTCTTATTAGCATTTATCTTCTTTTTAAATAATTTTTCTTTAATAAAAGAAGATAATATTAAAAGATATTCTTATGAAAAGAAAAATAATAAAATATAGATTTTTCTTTTTATGCACATTCTTTTTCTTAGTAATAATATTTAAATATACATGGTTTTTAATTTTTTAAGCAAGGCAAAATCATATAATTATTTTTTGATCGGTAAAATATGTTTGAGAGATTTTCCAACTAGAATGTTGATTTGAAAATGGTTTAACGAGAAAATAACGTGGTTTTGAAATGTGAGACAAGTTTAGCAGGCAATTGTGGATAGTGAACTCCACAATATAAAGCCTATCAACTAATTAATAAATGTCATGAAATTGTCAAATTTCTTAGGCTCGTACTCCATCCATTAACGTGGTCCTTCCAACATTCATGGGGATTAGTACCCACTAAATGATGTACTCTTCTGAAGCATGCCCTGTGAGGAGCTTAACCCTGTTAGGAGTTTACAAAAGCACTGTTACGTGCTACCTGATTAAGGGATTTACCTCAGGTCTATTAGGACCTTTACCCTGTTAAGAGTAGCCTTGTTAGAGGACTTCAAACACAAACTAATGTGCCACCTTGTTAGAGGATTTACAATAGGGACCTACTAGGATCCACCTGATTAAGGGATTTTGACTATTGTAATTGTTAGGGAACAACATAGAGAATGATCTACAAAATAACACTACCTCTACTTGATCAGATCCACTGAAGCACAAAATCTCTTCACAACATAGCTAATGTGCCACCTTGTTATAGGATTTACAATAGGGACCGCTAGGATCCACCCAATTAAGGGATTTTGACTGTTGTAGCTATTAGGGAACAACAAAGAGAATGATCTACAAAATAGAACTACCTTTGCTTGATCAGATTCACTGAAGCACAAAATATCTTCACAACACAACTAACTTTATTTTGGCTTGATCGCAATTCACACTTTACACCACACTTGCCCAACACATGATCAACACACTAAAATTTTCAACTTCATAACTTAAATATTGTTCATCAAGCCCTAAAGTCTTCCACTGCCTTAAGAAAACCCTAAAATTTAATTTCCAAAATCCCACTCAAATTTAACACACCACAACGTTAAGGTTTTTAGGATCGTTGCAAATGTAATAGCACTATCTGATTGTGTTTGTTTTCCAAATGCACAACAATCTCTTGCATTTATATTGAGAATGAGCCAATAAGAGACATGTCCCTTTATGGGACATGTCTATTCGTTATTATGTATACATATCTTGAGTATTATATTAATTTATCTAATATTTACATAATAATAATATTTATATATATATACTAAATATATATACATATCTTCACTAGTATTGACTCATAGTGTTTATCCGACTGAAGCTACAAAACATCAACACTCCCTCTTAGCCAGGGAAGTTTAAACACATGATTAGGATCAGAAGATATCATTTATCGTGATATCAGAGATATGGTCTAACTAGGAATATCAAGTCACATGATATTCACCAAGTACTCAAAAATTTATAAAGATATCATCTCATGGTATGTGGAGCATTGGCCACAAAATATCAAGACGCATTATACTCACTAAGTATTGAAAATAATGTGAAAAGATA
Organism: Chamaecyparis obtusa; assembly: GCA_027943335.1. Classification (NCBI taxonomy): domain Eukaryota; kingdom Viridiplantae; phylum Streptophyta; class Pinopsida; order Cupressales; family Cupressaceae; genus Chamaecyparis; species Chamaecyparis obtusa. The sequence goes on from BSBK01003166.1 coordinate 468,616, forward strand.
GATTACCTTAATGTGATATCAAAGTTTATAGAGATATCATCTCATGCTATTAGGACTAATGGCCATAGAATATCAAGTCACATGATATTCACCATGTACTCAGAGTACTGGCATACCAACATCAATTCTCATGATGTCCACCAAGTACTCAACAAATATTTTAGATATCACCTCAATATGATATCAAAGATATGATCTGACCAAGAATATCAAGTCTCATGATATTCACCATAACTCAAAAAAATATTTTAGATATCACCTCAATATGATATCAAAGATATGGTCTAACTAAGAATATCAAGTCTGATGATATTCACCATAACTCAAAAAAAGTTTACATATCACCTCAATATGATATCAGAGATATAGTTTGACCAAGAATATCAAGTCTCGTGATATTCACCATAACTCAAAAATGTCCTATAGGTAATGTGCACATGTACCCTCAATAATACTTACCATAGGAACATTCCTACACTAGTACATTTGAGACCTTTTTTCGATGGCTGATTGTCGAAATTCCGACACTATACCGTTGATCACGCGACACTAGTCGTCGCCACAGTTTTGCAGTCGAAAAAAATGATGACTACGATGGGCATCGTAATTCCGACACCACATCCGTCAGAATATCCATCCAAAAAGGCATTGGCCAACATTGCAAACATATCATCGGTCTATCTGTAGCTATCGCAAGTTCGACGATCATGCACGAAGATTCTGAACATGCGACGGCTTGTTGTTGGATGCTTCCAACAAATAGCCATTGTTTGTAGTTTTACTGATGGCGGTCACTGTCGCAATGTCGACGCGCATGTGTCAGAGATACTAAACATGCGATGGCTAGCTGCTAGACATTTTTGACAGCTAGCCGTCGTTTTCAATTTTTTTCGACAGTGATGTTGTGCATGCAATGGCTAGTTGTCGGATATTTTTGACAGCTAGCCGTCGTTTGGATTTTTTGTCAATATTGGTGTTGTACATGCGACGGCTAGCTATCGAATGTTTCTGACAGATAGCCGTCGCTTTTAGGTTTATGCCAACAGAGGTGTTGTACGTGAGATGGCTAGCTGACAGATGTTTCCAACATATAGCTGTCGCTTTTAGGTTTTTGCCAACGGCAGTGCTGTATATGCGATGGCTAGTTGTCAGATGTTTCTGATAGACAACGGCCGCTTATGTTTTTTGTCGTAGTTGCGACAACAACCACCATTTTTTAATATATATATATATATATATATATATATATATATATATATATATATATATATATATATATATATATATATATATATATATATATATATATATATATATATTTGTCAATCGGGTTGGTATCGATTCAAAATAGTGTTGTTGCAGATCTCGTTCGAGCTGGTTGCATTACTTTCATATTTGGACTTGCAAGGTGGTTTGGTGAGTCAAGGTCTTTTATTCCTACTCGTGATTTGGTTATGTCATTCAAAGATGACTTTGCAGTAGATTTGGTAGTGGCTCGTGGATTATTGAGTCGAGTCTAGAGACTTGGATTTGGAATGTCGATCCAACCGAATCAAGATTTGTGACAACGATTGCTCCAATACAAGAAGCTAGTGCGGTGATCAGAGATGCATTCTTCCTGATGTGTTCGTGGGATGCGGACTTGATTGCATTCAGATCTAATTCGAGTGACTTCTTGACTTCTTTGGTCTGAATTGGATGTGCTTTGTTCCTACGGAGTGTAGCAGTGACTTGACTTGGAGTTTGAGTAGACTGTGCATTGATCGACTTGAAGACAAAATCGAGCTACTCTTTGCGTTGCTGTTGAGATCGGGTTGTGATAGATCACTTGGATCGTCTACCATTTTTGCCACAGTTTCGAATGAGTTAGATGTGATGTCAAGAGAGCGACTTGCAGAACTTGCACATTGGAGATTCGTAGATCACTATGGTGTCCATGATGACTTGGGAGAAGTCTTCTTCTTAGTGAACCAAGCTGAGAGACTTGGATTACAGATCGGGTCGTTTGATGTGACTTATGAGACATTGGATGCCTCTTTGCAGCAGGTTCGCGGTGTGGTCTATGGTGTTTCTTTGCGACTGGGTTCGCGGTGCAGTTTGTTGATTTGGCAGCCATTGAGATGGATCGATATGACTTGATCTTGGGTCAAGACTTCTTGAAGCGAGTTGAAGTGATCATTGCTCCTTGAAGTGATCGATGTTTCCGACAATGTGACAACTCACACTATTTTTTAAAAAGAAATATATATTTGTCATACGTGGATTGAGATCTTAAATTATTGAGCTTCTCTTTGTTTCGAGAATAGTTTAACATTCTCTACTTAACAGGGCCAACCACGTGAAGGTGGAAGCTCATCTGGCCCCTCCTAGGATCCTCTTATGACCCTTTACGATACTTTAAGACCTCTAAGATGTATTCTTAGGGATCATAAAGGGTCATAAAGGGTCATAAGGGGTCCTAAGACACAACAACTGAGAAACATAAATGTAGGCAACATGGTCACAATTGTTTGGATACACAACATAATTAAATGCTATACCCAGATGATGCAACACAACCACTACACCTACAGTTCTAAGTTGACACTACGGGATCCAAAAACCAAAGATAAGGAATCTATATATGGTTTTTGGATCCCGTAGTGTCAACTTAGAACTGTAGAAGTAGTGGTTGTGTTGCATCATCTAGGTATAGCATTCAATTATGTTGTGTCTCCAAACAATTGTGACCATGATGCCTACATTTATGTTTCTCAGTTGTTGTGATATCTACATTTATGTTTTGTAGCTATGCACATGCAACACAACCAGAATATGCACAGATAGTAGGTGGAGCTGAGAAGATACAACACATTTACATTTTTTAATAGGTCAAAATTACAATATTCGCGATGGTCTATAACTTAAAATACACAATTAAAGACCTCTATAAAAAATGGAAACCTGTTGTGTCTTTCAGCTCCACCTAATATCCTATGTATATGAATTGAGATTGCATATTGAACTAGGCGTCTCGTTTTGCATTGCCTGAAATGAAGAGATTGTCACAGTTAACATCTAAAACCATTATTGAACTTTTGTTATTATTAAAAAGTACACTAGCACTTGCACCGAAAGAAGGTGCAAGGGATACGCAGATGATTTGGATGTAAATTATTGTTTAAATCCTTGGTTCAAATCTCATATGATTCAACCTTCAATTCATGCATCTTTGTAGTGCTCATCTTATAGGTAGCCTTTGACTAAGGTTCAATTCTGGGTAGCATTCATGCTCCTTTGTTTCCTGTACACCATCTATGTCGGCAAGTTTCTTCATGGATGGCCTCCACTTTCTTCCCCACTACAACTGTAACCACTATTCATTCTCCCACGGTCATTACTATCTTCTCTATTCATCGGACCTCCACTGCAATTTCTCTGATGATAATTTCCAAATTCATTGTTTGGTATTCCTTCATCTCCCCTCAACTCCATCACTTATGGTTACAAATCAAGTTCTAAGAATCAGAATGGCACGTCTCATCATCACAACTAATCCACCTTAAACAATTGATTAACCATTCTAGACAAGATGATGATTTAAGGTTTTTTGTGAAGCTTCTAACTTGGTAGTTGCAATCAGCATTTGTATTACAAGTTTTGTTGTCGTTCAAGTAGTGTGTTTTAGAAAAGAACCCATTGAACATTCTAATACTAATTTCTCCCAAAATATGAAATCCGCCACTAAAATTTAGCGAAAACCCCTCCAACATTACAACAGTGTATAAAAGGAAACTTAGTGTTTCTAGTAGCGATAAATAGATTTTTTGAGAAGAGTAGAAGAAACAATACGCTTGGAGGGAGAAAACCCTATAGACTTACAACATACCTTTGTATGCAACCCATTAACATTTCAAATGCAAGAATGAAAGAAAACATGGAACTAAGCTCAAACACGTGTAAATAAACATCAGTCATTATCAAATAAACATCGAGAAATAAACATCAATCATTATCAAATAAGTTGCATAAATGAGAATCATTTCTTTTTTGGATTTTTATTTTTTTATGCTTCTCTATATTATTGTAGAGGCATATCCATGTCGACATCGTCATTTCTTCTCAGTCGTGCACGTGATCTCATTGTCCTTTGCGAAGGCTTCAATTAAAAACATATTATCATAATTGGGGTTAATTTAAAAACATATTCATTATTGTTACAAGCATTTCAATACTTTAAAAAACATAAACATGACGCTATTTACCTTGTTTTCCCGGCGGCTTGAACCTCAACATGCTCATCGGGAACAACCTTTACATCCCCTGCAATTGCAATACAAAATGTTTTATTAATCCCAACACATTATAATTAAATTTTTATTACTACGCCAAATTCAATTTAACATGTCACCTTGTATTAAATATTCATTAATCAAAATTCGAATAGAAAATGTAAATGTATTCCTTGAGTACTACAATTCACATTCAAATCAACACCTTCGTCGTGCTCGGATGGTACAGTATCAATATCGGCAGGCTGCATTCTAATGTAAATAATTAGAGCATTTATCGACAATATATACATATAAATACAAGACAAATACTGGCTTATTTCAAGTATTCAACTTGAAATAAAAATCAATTGGCTTATTTACCTAATCAACAAATCCAACAGAAGAACCTTGTGCACTCATTGCTTGGTATCGTTCAACCACGACTATATAGCCTTGTTTGTAGCCTATTTTCTTGTCCTCTTTTGTAATCGGTTTTTTGAACTCCAAGGTCTGCATTTTTGCTTGGTATCATGAATTTTTATTATAGTGAATTTCATCAAAACTAAATTGATTGCAATTTATAAATATTTGCATACGATTTTTCATTTACTAATACTTACAACTCGTGCAACAAGTTTTGAATATCCACCCGAGCCAACCCTGTGTTGCCCGTACTTTTGTTTTCTTACTTCTATTGCCTTTGATGTGTCAGGCAACCTATGTGATGTTTGAAATATGTTAGATCACATAAGTACAAAGAGTAAATAGTACATAATTTTGTTATTAAGATTATCACGTACCTTCTTTCCTTAGGTGATAGTATTTGTCCACTATGTCTTGCACTTCTCTCAAGTGCATCCCTTTTAAGATTGTCCCACTCATTAATAGGAATATAGGGAGGCCACTCATAATAAGGGTTGCGTTCTATTTGGGACATGTAGTTGTCCCTAATATACTTCAAAACTTGGCACGCTTTGTCAAGGAGCCTAAGTCTTTGAAAGACGTTGGGTCCAAAAAGTTTTGTCATAGAGTCAATGAGTTTATCCTTTAACCCTTTATCTTGTAATTGTCATCTTTTAAGGAAAAAAACTGTTAGATTCATAAATGAAGTGAAGCTACCTTTTAATATACTTGAAGAAAGGGATGAAACGAAATATGATCTTGCAATGAAATCAAAATATGATACCATGTGCGTATGATCGGCCCGAAAATGTGCAAACATTCATCATTAAGTTTTTCATAAAATAGATTATTCCCTACAAGATAATAACGAGATTATTATAATTAATTATTGCAAAGGACCACACAAGGGGTTAGTGCATTACATTATGAGTATTATATTGTATAGTAAAAGAAAGGATCAATCTTAAAAGTACCTAGAAGCTGGGCTACTCTCAAGGGAAGTCCATCTTCAATGCTCACAAGCAATTGATCACAATTCTATATTGTTCCCGTACATTTAACACAAGTACATCTAGGAATTGCATCATCGCCTCCTACATAAATGAATCCAATATTACAAAAGGCCCCCTAAGAAAGAATATATAGTTCAAGTGAAATAATAAACACATGATAAATGACAGAAAAAAAGAGGAATCTACTTACCAATAATAGGTGTTGCCATCCCATCTGTGGTCATGCTACATGTTGCCGACATTATAGGAGGCAGTACCTTTGTAGATCTGATCCTCGTAGCAAGCGACGTACTCAACACAGGATCAATATCAGGTGCTGAACAAAAATATTGTTAGAGCATAAAAAATTATGGACTACCATGGACAAGATAGAGGATAGAACATGTGATGTACCACCCGAAGTATTTGCATTTGAGGCGTCGCCCTTTAATGTATTTAGCATCCTCTGTAAAGAGAACACATATATATTTTAGTTAATGACAAATAAAATACTATAAAAATCATTATTGAACTTTTGTTATAATTAAAAACTACATTAATACTTACTGTATAATTCCGAACACGGTGAATCAACACATCCTCTCTCCTCTGTATTTCAAGAGTGTGAGTTTGACTATTTGTCATTCAAGCTAACTCTTTTGATATTGCACGAAGGACCTTTTGCAGTAAAATTATGTGCATTAATAAAACATGGAATACTTATCTTTTATAAATTTCAAGTATAAATCATTCAGTAAGGTGAGCCCATATAGAAAATATCAGGCAAATTCACAGCATGATGTCGTCATTCTCAAACATTACTAGAATTCTTCACATGACCTATCTTGAATATCCAAAGGTTCTATACACTATGACAACCTTCAATCTGATAAGATCTCCCTTGAGCAGTTAGGCTTTTAAAGTGGGATCCTTGCTCTTTTATTGTCCATATACATCAAATCAAAAAATACCTTCTCAGATTATTTGAAAGACATCTCCCCTTTGAATCATCTCCCCACTAAAGATGGTTCAAGTGGGAATGTCACATTGGTTAGTATTCCCCCGACAATGTAAATTTCCACTCTTATATCATTGAACAATGCTTATGTCTTCTTGTGAAATGACTTGATTGCTCCAAGAGAGGTGACACTCTATAATTAATGCTTGCTATCTAGAAAGAGACACCCTTCTTAACAAATCTTCTACAATTCACTTGACCTTATTCTTTGCACTTGGCATGGACAAAAATCTGCAACACAACTTCACTCACCAGATGTTGCATAGACCTGTACACAGTCGGTCATAACTTTTGAACCTGACACTTTCTCATCAATCGCTCTAGTGATTTTCTACTAAATTTGTTTATCGCCAACTTATCCAAAATTCAGTAAAATCCAACAGTGTATTTGTGGGATATGGTCCTCGTACTAAGATTGTATTTTCTGAGACAATCACACATTCACCATCAACAAACTACTCTCATACATTTGCAACTTGGCCCTGATACCATGTTAAGATTTTTAAGATCGTTGTAAATGTAATAGCATTTTCAAGAATCTTCTCCACACACTAGCATTGAACAATGTAACACCAAATCATCACCTTTAATCTTTAAGACACGTCACTAGATCATAATAAACTCAACCGAATTCACTGCAACCTCTACACCGATCAAAGATTCATCAAATGTTACTCAAGAACACAAACACTTCAACCTGTAACATCTTTGACTCTACTCACTAGACATATATCCTTTACATCTGTCACTTAAATCAGTTGCAATTGTAACCATAGCTTCTACACATTGTTGTTCACCATATCCTTTAACCACACCACAAGAAATAACAAGGATTTGACAAACCAATCAAGTCACCTATCGCTTGCCACTAACTGTTCTAGAAATTGATCTCACAACCTCCATCCGATCATAAATTTCTTAGCGGTCTACATCAATAGTGGCGGTCATGCATTTGACATTCAGAGACATGCCCAAGTCTCTCATAGGAATCTCTAAAACTGATACTTACCGCAACACTTTGATCATTATACTTATACTTAGCAACATACTAGAAACACTAGGTCAATACTTGAAATCAATGACAACCCAATAACTGATCATCATGCAATCAAATCTATATCATTACTGCTCCATAAGTCATTTACCATTACTGTTTCAGTTAGCATCGGCATGCCAACTATCTCCCCCTTTGGCATTGATGGAAACACTCTCTACAACATTCGCTTCCTCTCTCCAACATGATACATTATGCAACACTAGGAATAGAAAAATGTTCCCATTTTTGTCTTTCACATATTCTACAACTACTCCCTCTTTCACTTAATGTTTCTCATTTGCATTCTGCATTTACTTTACTTTCTCTGTTGCTGAACTTCTCTACCTGAATTCTTCACCTTACTTACTCTCCCCCTTTGAAAACAATGCCAAATGCATCAAACACACCTAATGTCTGCTTTGCTATACCTGACTAATCACAAAATATTACTTCATAAACTGCTCCCCCTAAGGATTAGCCCCACAATATCAATCCAAACATAAAAATATTCACTAGATACACTTGGATTGATGCAATTGTTATCTCTATTTGAGCATTAAAGGTTGTCATTAGTATCAAAGACATCGGTCGGTTACCTTTGCTACTCTAGTCGGTAACTGCAAGCTCTAACAAGCTAGTTGGTTAAGTCTTCACACCGAGCACCAAGGCAATTCTACCGAGCATCAGTGTACACCGATACCGAGCATAGTAAACACCGAGCAAACTGGACACCGAGCACCAATGTATTTACCAAGCAGTACATACAATGTTTACCGAGTATCACATGAAATGACATAGGAATAAAAAATGGCACATCTATCTATGCAAATGGTCACAACAGAATCAAAAAATATTTTACCAAGATCGAGGATAATTTATTGTTGAGATATTCATTAAATGCGATGAAGATCTTATGATTTGTTTTGATCTAGGTTATTTTTGTACACCGTTGATCTTAGGGTTTTATCTAAGATACTATAACCTAATTTTGTTAAGCGACATAAAGCAGTATGCTATATAATTGTATCTTTGCATCATGTTTTATGTGAACTGATGCATGAACGAAGAAGCATTTGAAGCATTAGCCAACTATATCATCTTAAAATGGAAGCACTTCCATGGTAAGAGCGTTTATCCCTCCGAGTAAGCAGTTTGGGGTCATGTCAAACACCTTGAATGGATACTTGACTTGGATCTGGCTTTTTCCCCTATTCTACCCCCATTTTCCACTTCTTCCTGGCATTTTCCTAGCATTCTAGGTTAGGATCCCGAGGTTTTTGACCACTAGGTCAAAGTTGACCTTTGGGGTCAAAGTTGACCTCGTCAAGATCGACCTCGACCCTAACCTAGTCAGATTCGAGCTTGTCCTTGACCTTAGGGTCCGGGATCCTCAGGGTTAGCTTCCGATTGCGGGATTTTATCAAAATCTTATCTTTTCCCTCTTCAGGGCCATTATTTCTCGAGTTAAGTGTTGAATTCTCAAATTAATATTTGAGGTGGACCTTTCTTGAAATTTGTATAGAATTCCTAATTTATTATTGGAGATTAGCCTTTCTCGAGTTTTGTGCCTAATGCTCAAATTAACTTTGGGGTTGGCCTTACCTCGAATTTTGTGACAAGGCTCTTAAATAATTATTTTATTTCTATATTAAGGGTGGTCCCCTCCTAGAGTTTTGTGTCAAGACTTTAATTTAATTTCCTCTCCATGTGCACCTCTCTAGAGTTTTGCGCCATGGGCCCTTAATTATTGTTTTCTACGAGGCCCCTCGTGTGCCCTAGATCACTATAAAAGGGAGCCTTCCTCTCTCATTTTCTCCATCTCATCTCACAGTCTCTCAAGCTCTCAAGTGCAAGCAAGCAAGAAGATTAAGCATTCAAGCCTTCAAACATTAAAGCATTCAATTCATCAAGGAGATCCATTAGTAGCCATTGAAGGATTCAAGCTCTATGGAGCCCTCTTGTTGAAGATCCATCCATTCAAGCCTCTTCCAAATTCAAGATCCATTCAAGATTGGTGTTGAAGATCTAAAGACAATTGATTGGAGACATCCTACATTTGATTCTACATTCATCCATTCTTGTGGATTCAAGAATTCGAATCCTCCATAAGGGTTTCAACTCAAGCAAGGTGAATTGTTCCATTTACTTTGTTTATTCTAGCAATTTCAATTCAATTTCAAGGTTAATTCCTAAATTGGGGTTTGACTAAGGCAAACCCCCCCAACAAACAAAACCATTTTTATTACAGGTATAGGTGTGAAATTTTGGATCTGAGAGCAGATTTGGATACCCTTTTTAGTGAACTTCTGAGATCTACGAACAAAGTCAAAATCAACCTTTAGAATAAAAATGTAGCCTTTAACCTTTTATGAGGGTCAAAGTTGACCTGATCTCATCTTAGAAAAATATTTTTGGGTTTTGTAGATCTCGCAGTTTCAGTTTTTAATTGCAAAAATCAACAGTTTTTGAGATTGTTTTACAGGGTTTTCAGCCGATTCTTTTTCGGAGATAAGTACCTTTATTTCCTAATTTCAATATTAATCATCTATATTTACTTTCTATATCAATACAATCTCATGTAAGTGTAAAATATTGGCTTTGGGGTCTCTTTTATGTGCAAACCATTGTTCTAGGACCTCATCATATTTTATCCTTTACACCAACTTCAAGATTATCAGTTGACAGACAAAGCAGAACAGTATTCAGAGGTAATCAGATTAAAGCAGAATCAGAATCAGGCTAACTAAGCACTACAGAGTAGAGATCTACATAGTATAAGGTGATATCTATTCAATACTTTATTGATCTGTATCAGACAAGATGCATTTTCATTAGCAGATAGATACCTATTGCTTTCTAATCATTGTAATAGAGTTTTGGTAAAATCTCTTAACAGAGTAGACCTAACAGTCTTTTTATAAATCTCTTAACCGAGTGCACACTCAAGTAGTGTTGCTAAAATCCTATCACTAAGTAGATCTAGCTGATCTAACATGTTACTCCTAATAGGGTAAGATCACCAGAAGTGATCACCACTTGTAGCCCTAACAAGAAAACCTTTTCTATCTGCAGTAGTAAAGAATTTGTGGGTGTCATCCCCACTGCAGTTTTTACCTTCTAACAAGGGTTTCTACGCTACCAAAATACTTGTGTTATGGGACTATTATATTGTTGATTACATGTTATTTACTTTTACAAGTTGAATGGATGAATGATACATGCAATGGATACAAGTTATTTTGCAAGGTTATTACTGTTTTTTGTTTTAGATCTAAAAGGTTTATGAGTTAAAGTTTTTGTGGGCACTGATTCACCCCTCCCCTCTCAATACTCTATCTCTCCCAATCCAACAATTGGTATCAGAGCTAGGTTCTCTTATTGGACAGTTTAACCACTGAAGGGTAAAGATCTAGTCAGGGAGGGGTACAAGTTAGATAAAACCATAGAAAATCAAAAGATTCAAATGCAGATGTTTGTTGAGCAGTAGAAGCAAGCTAAGGATGGATTGAAGAAACTACTGGTTGAAAGAAAGAACCTAGCTATTTTGCAAAATGAGATTGGTTACCATGAAGAAGCGATTGATGATGTATTCGATCACATTGGATCTAGCTCAGGAAGTATTTTTGATGGATTTGAAAGTATAGTCTCTGATTTGTCTAAAAAGAATCTTCACTTAACCAAACAAGTGAAAGCACTGCAAATCGGTCAGGAATCTCAGATGGTAAGAATGGTAGAAGTAATGAACGATGCTAGACAGGCTGAGCAAGAAAGGAATCTAGCTATTGAAGACTGAAGACTGATAACTGAACAACTTCAAGAAAAAGAAAGTGAGATACACAAACTCACCAAGCATCATTTCAAAATCTCAAATCAGATGGTGATTGTGAATCAGGAGGTCAACCGAGTTAATGGAGAACTGTCAAGAAAACTTGAAGATATAGGTGTTCTCAAAGAAGAGAATGAAAAGTTGAGAAATGAAGTGAAAACTCAACAACAACATCATGAAATGAAGAAATTGGTTGAGGAGAGTTCTAAAAGGATTGATGATTTTCTGATTAATCAAAGAAGATTTGGAAGCAAAGCTCGATTAGGCTATACTGGCGAAGGAGAATCATCACAACAAGCTGAACAAGTCAACAACAATCAAAATCAAAGACCTAAAGTGTTGACATGTTATCACTATGGAAAATTGGGACATACTTCTAATGTGTGTAGAAGCAGAGCACAAGGTAAACGTCCAGTCACTCCTAAGTTTAATAGATATTGTTACTATTGTGGAAAATATGGTCATCAAGATTATGAGTGTAGAGCTAAACTAAATAAGAATGCTAACAATCCTACTATAGAGAAATTATGTTACACTTGCAATGAACATGGACACATTGCATGAGAGTGTAAGGCAAAAATGAAGCAAGTATGGACTCCAAAGAAGAAGACACAACACAAGCCTTATCAACCGAAGAGATAAGGTAATTATTATGTTTTGGATTACAACACATGGACTAATTGTATTTCATGTGGTAGATATGGGCACATTGCAGCAAACTGCAATAGGAAAAGATGGGCTGGACAATCACGAAGTTGGACAAGTACTGGAATGGCATGTTTGCATTGTCATAAGGTCAGTCACCTAAGCAAGGACTGCAGAGACCAAGCACCAGAAGAAAATCATGTATTTGAGATTGGAAACACTATTGCAGATATCATGAGAATAAGGAATGACATGTGGAAGAAAGCATCAAATGAAAATGCTGAGTCAAGTAATGTTGTCGGTGAAACCTCGTCCACTGGATTGGGTGCCATCAGTACTTCCACCTAAGGTGATATAGGTATGTATGGGGCTGACATTTCAAAATGATCATATTTTACATACATTTCCTTATATATGATGAGAAAATACCAAATCTGCATGATTAAAGATGCATTATGGTTTATATGTTATGAGCTAACAAAGTCACATAGTCGGTAAAAGTTAGACCGAGCAAAAGGTTACCCGTCGGTAATAACTAGTCAAGGTTAACCGAGTATCAGTATCAATCGAGCAAGGAATTCATGTGTTAACCGAGCTGATGAAAGTTTGTAGTCGTCACCGAGCTGACAGTTGTCATGAACTAGAAAGTAGGTCAACCATTTATTGCATAAAGTTTTGAGCAGGAATATCAAAAATTCTATAAATACATGGAAGACAGAGTTCATTTTTCACATTGCAATTTCAGAGAGTGAAAATTTCACAGAGCGAGTTCGAGCAAGGAATCTTTCAAGCTAATTCAAAGTCATTGTAGATCGAACCGAGCACATTCTTCAATATATTCCGAGTAAGTTGAAACCCTACCGAGCATATTCTTCTTACTTACCAAAAACCTAGTTTGTTGAAATGGCATCTACTACGAGTTCTTCTAAGGTTGTAGAGGAAGAAATTAATCTCATAGTGTCAGCAAACTATAGAGAATCGAATTATAAGTTACACCCTGAAGTAGCATCGAAAATGGATTCAACGGGCGCTTTTTCAAGCATCCCACCTAGGGTTTTACTGGTTGAAGACATACGATCATACATTCACTGCAAAATCAGAGAAATAGGTGATTTTGACATGTATGTTGTGTATCAGGCACTATGTGATGGAAAAGCAAAGCTAAAACCAGAACACATACAGGTAGAAACACTTGGACTCACCAATGCCCTAAATTTTTTGAAGAATTTTAAGAACGAGTGGATTAGGGTTGTGTTGAGCCGTTACCATGAGGCCACATTCTGGTTAGACAGACCTATCAAAGTGACAAAGAGAATGATTATTAAGGTTGCAGGTTACCCCACTACCGATAAAGCCAAGGCATTCAGAAGTTCATTGCAAACTGAGATTGAGAAAAACACTGGCACAACATGGGACGGTAGAGCACTGAAAATTGCATCCATTGTGGATCCTGAAGTTAAGTTTGCAGCGAATGTAATCGGGTATAAGATCTTTCAGTCAAGCTGAGTAAACAGTGTACCATGTAGTGCAGTAGACATAGCTTACAAAGTAATCAAGAAGGGTCATCAGATAGACCTCGTTGAGCTACTACTGAGATAGGTTGAAGAAAATATGAAGACAATCTAGTCACAAAAGTCCAACACCTGTAAGTTTGGATCATTGCTAGTATGTTTGTTTTTCTATCTCCATAAATTCTTTCCTTCTGTTGGTAACACAGTTTGGCCTACTGACACACCGATCACTTCACAAATTTTTGATATTATGAAAGGTATGGGAGATAATGCAAAAAATGTTATAGATGAATATTTTGAGGATTTTAAAGTAAAGATGAATCTTGGAAGCAGGATTCTGAATTCACTGGTCAAAAAATATGAGATGGATATTTGTTTCTTAGTAGACACCAACCACACTATGATTAAAGCAGTTGAGCCGAGAATAAAATGGCTAGCACCAATGGGATACGAAATGGATCATGATTTCGGGTTGAAATCAATTCAGACATTGTTGGCATTACCAAAGGACAAGAAAGCTGAAAGGTTTGGAACCTTTGAAGAAGCTAAGTTAAGGATAAAAATAGGGCTTGTCATTGGTAAAATGACGAGAAAAGAAAAGAAAATGAAGAAAGTATTAACTCAGCACTTTGGAGATGTATCTGACTCATCTGAGGAGTCACTAGTTGAACCCACAGTCGAAGGTCAGTTAATGTTGGCTGACAAACCATTTGATAGTGAGGAAATTGAGTCCAAAGAAGAACAAGACGATATACCGGTTTCACCTACCCCAGCTCCAAAGAAGAGGTAGTTGCCAGTGCAAATAGGTGCACGCACAAGGTCATCAACTGCAGCTTCATCACCACAGAAGAAGGTAGCTATGAAGGTAGCAAAACGTAAGGCTGCTACACCGACAAAAACTTATGTAAAGAAGGGACCCAAGGCGGTAGTAGAAGCACCGAAGAAAAGAAGACGGTTAATAAGGAATAAAGAAGACCTTGAGGATGAAGAAAATGAGAATGATCAAAGTCAATTCAAGGTGGTCAGCAACAAAGAACGATTAATTGATGAGGTTGCTTCAGAACTAATTGAGAATGGAATCTTTCTGATCCAAAACTTAAATGATTTCACAACATGTCAAATGAAGATCAAAATAAAATTGAGGAAGCAGTCATTCAGATGATGATACGCTTCATAAAAGTTCCATTAGAATTCACTACACAACTCCCAGTGGCACTTAAAGAGAGAATAAACCAAAAATGGTCATATGCATTGGATACCAAGAAAAAGATGAGAGAACAACTTCTAGTATCGGTAGCACCAGACTTATCACTTGAAGAAATAAAAGAGCTTATGGACACTTATGCTTAGAGATTCAAAATAAAGAGCCGAGCTATGCAAATTTTAGATGAGAATCCAGTAGATCTTGATGAGTCTAGTCAACTCATCTAGAGTTCAATTTTAGCAATCACAGAGCAAAATGAGAAAAATGCATTTCAAAATTTGTCTAAAAAGAGATAGAAGTCCAAAGGTAAAGGTATATTCATTGATGATGAAACAACAAAGCAGACCACACAGTCCCGTGTATCATTTACCGAGGTGACTGATACAACTCTTGAAAAAGAAGGTATAAGCATTTCACAGGATACACCAGATCCAGTAGAGATCCAAGTTAAAAAGAAAAATGACAATGATGTACTCATTGAGGACATCACAAATGGTGATCCTGATGACAAGGATGATGATGATGATGTGAATAATGCACCAGACATCACACGGGATGAAGCACAAGCTACCGAGTGTGCATTTTCATCATTACTGGGTGAGCTTCCTATTCTTGTTGAAGCAGTTGAAATTATTTCATAGGAACAACCTGATGGCTCAGATCTCGAGCAACCACAAGATACAACAGGGGAACAAAGCACTGAGACACCTGTAGAAGCAATTAAGCCTGAAGGAAAAGAGGCTACTGAAACATAAACAAAGGCACAAGAAGAGCCCAAAGTAACTAAGGTCACTCCACCTGACACGACATTGGAGGCTCCAGTCTCAGTCAACCGACGCGTAGGTTACTGAGGAGCAGAAAAAGGAAGAAAATGTGTCAACCAGGCAGAACACACCGAGAGCAGAAGAACACACTATTGTTCTAGTTGCCAAAAATTCACCACAAGAACTGGAGAAGAAGAAGAAAAAGAAAGGAAAAGGGCCGGTCACATTAGATGAAGTTATTGTGATACCTGAGTGTGATCTAAGAACCCTTAGCCCTGAAGAACTAAGAAAATATGGGGAATTATGTACAAGGAAGTCAACACGGGAAAAGTTGAGACGAGAACAAAAGCAAGGAGATATTAGAAAATGTAAGGGATATCTTACAATAGGTAGTACCTGAGGTACATATAGATGAGGATACTCCGATTATGGATCAACTTGCTACATTTGCTGAAATAATCAATACCCCAGATGTCAATGCCGACAAGTGAATAGAAGAAAGGGCAAAATCAAAGATTCAGGATAAACTTGCAGAAAGAATCAGCCAAGAAGTGGCAATTAACAAGGTTAAGTTATCCGAGGTAATAAGTGAAATTCAGGGTATTACTAATTTTATTTGTCAAATCTTTTTGAAGCTATGCACTGTGGAAACCTTCACTGTCGAGATCAGTGAAAAGATCAAACAATTTGAAAATGAAATCACAGCCAGTGCACAAGCAGCTACAACCGAGCCACGAGCTTTTGCAAAGCATATATTAAGAGTACACGAACTCAGGCTGTTGATAGCAGATCTCAGGAAGCAAGAAGAAAGGACAAGTGATCAGGTCACTGAGTTACAAATCAAGCTCCTACCCTACCTGAAATTTTTTGAGAAACACATTGTCAGGGCACAAACCCTTGTTGCAACACCAGAAATTTTTGTGTTGGAAAACATCTTTGACATGCACGCACAAGTCGGTCTTAAGCACATTGCTCTCACCAACTTGAAAGAGGAATGGGAAAACCTCTTGAAATCATTGAAGAAAACCCATCAGCACATTTTTGACAAGCTGTAAGTATACATTTTTGTATTTGGCATTAATATCAAAAAGGGGGATAATAATGTATATACCAAATATGTAAATAGATGCTAAGTATGCTACACATTATTGGAGCATGCACCGAGGGGGAGTATATAGAAATTTTTTGATAAGTATACATGTATATGGCAAAGATATAAGTTTTGAGACATAAGGTCTGTATACATTAAGGTTTTGATACTAATGCCAAAGGGGGAGATTGTTATCTCTATTTGAGCATTAAAGATTGTCATTAGTATCAAAGACATCGGTTGGTTACCTATGCTACTCTAGTCAGTAACTGCAAGCTCTAACAAGCCAGTCCATTAAGTCTTCACACCAAGCATCAGGGCAGTTCTATTGAGCATCAATGTACACTGATACCAAGCACAGTAAACACCGAGCAAACTAGACACTGAGCACCAGTGTATTTATCGAGAAGTACATACAGTGTTTATCAAGGATCACAGGAAATGGCATAGGAATCAGAAATGGCACATCTATCTATGCAAATAGTTACAATAGAATCAGAAAACATTTTACCAAGATCGAGGGTAATTTATTGTTGAGATATTCATTAAATGCAATGAAGATCTTATGATTTGTTTTAATCTAGGTTATTTTTGTACACCGTTGATCTTAGGGTTTTCTCAAAGATATTGTAACCTAATTTTGTTAAGCGGCATAAAGCCGTATGCTATATAATTGTATCTTTGCATCATTTTTTATGTGAACTGATGCATGAACGAAGAAGCACTTGAAGCATTAGCCAACTTCAAGATTATCAGTTGACAGACAAAGCACAACAATATTCAGAGGTAACCAGATTAAAGCAGAATCAAAATCAGGCTAACCGAGTAGTACAGAGCAGAGATCTACATAGTATAAGGTGATATCTATTCAGTACTTTATTGATCTATATCAGACAAACTGAGTTGTCATTAGCAGATAGATACCTATTGCTTTCTAATCATTGTAATAGAGTTTTGGTAAAATCCCTTAACAGAGTAGACCTAACAGTCTTTTTATAAATCTCTTAACCGAGTGCACACTCAAGTAGTGTTGCTAAAATCCTATCACTAGGTGGATCTAACTGATCTAACATGTTACTCCTAACAAGGTAAGATCACCACAAGTGATCACCACTTGTAGCCCTAACAGGAAAACCTTTTCTATCTGCAGTAGTAAAGAATTTGTGTTTGTCATCCCCACCGCAGTTGTTACCTTCTAACAAGGGTTTCTGCGTTACCAAAATACTTGTGTTATGAGACTATTATATTGTTGATTTCATGTTATTTACTTTTACAAGTTGAATGGATGAATGATACATGCAATGAATACAATTTACTTTGCAAAGTTATTACTGTTTGCTATTTTAGATATGAAAGGTTTATGAGTTAAAGTTTTTGTGGGCATTGATTCACCCCTCCCCTCTTAGTACCCTATCTCTCCCAATCCAACAACAATTGCATCTACTTTCAATTCAAGTCAAATAAGGGAATGACCCCTAACTTAGCTCTTAGATACTCAAATGTATCCTTAGGTAATGGCTTAGTGAAAATATCAGCAACTTGCTCCTTAGTGGGCACATACTCCAACCTTACTTCTTTTTCTTGTACCTGTTCTCTAAGAAAATGATATTTGATAGTTATATGCTTGGTCTTAGAGTACATCACCAGATTCTTAGATATGTTAATGACACTTGTATTGTCACAATAGATAACCACTGGTTCAGTTACCTTCTCTTGAATTACTTCAAGAATCTGCTTAATCCACACCACTCGTGTACAGTTAATAGTAGCAGCAACATATTCAGTTTCAGTTGTTGATTGAGATATATAGTTTTGTTTCTTGCTTGTCTAAGATACAAGCCTATTACCAAGAAAGAATGCACTTCCACTTGTGCACTTTCGATCATCAACATTTCCTGCCCAATCAGCATTAGTAAACACACTCATAGAGAAATCAATTTTATGTCCATACAAGAGACCATAGTCTTTAGTCCCTTAAGATATTTGAATATCCTCTTCATCACAATCAAATGTGTTCCTTAATACTAGAAGAAAATCTAGCCACTAATCCAACTGTCTATGCAATTTACAATCTACTGTACACCACATACGCCTACTGATCATGGACCTGTAAAAAGTCTTATCCACCTCTTTAGAATCATCTTCCTTTGACAATTTTCAACTGGTTACTATAGGGGTACCAACCGGTTTTGAGTCTTCTAACCCAAATGTCTTCAGTATTTCCCTTACATACTTAGACTGACTGATTTAGATATCATCTTTCAACTGTTGAACTTGCAATCCAATAAAGAATTTAATCTCATCAATCATAGACATCTCGAATTCTTTCCTCATTTCATGTGCAAATGATCTTCTCATCTATTCATTACCACCAAAAATGATATCATCTACAAAAATCTCTACAATCAATAATCTGTCATCTTTCTCAATCATCAAATATACATTACTGTTGTCATTATATAAAAGAATTTATTTTAAATTTATGGTCAACTTACAATATATGGAACTGTTCAAACTTTATCAGTTTCAAGAGTTCAAATTCTTTACTATTAGATCAATTCAAATGACTAAATTTAAAGTTTGATTGAAAAAATGCTGTAAAAGTCACACATTTAACACAATGTGATCGCCGAATTTTTAAACTATTCTGATTTTATAAATTTGTGGATTTTTTTTCGAGATTACAAATCCTCCATTATTAGATCAATGTGACTGGAGTTAGAATTTGATCATAACAATGTCGTCCAATTTGTATACTATCCCAACTTCATGAATTTGTGATCTGACTTTCAAGACTGCAAATTAATCCAGAGGTTGATCATAAAAATGTTGTATCAATCATGCAGTTAACATAGTAGGCTCGTCCAATTTGTGAACTATCCCGAATTCATAAATTTGTGACAATTCTACACTTAGACCAACTATCATAAAAGTAGATGCCATAAGAATCATGCATTTCACACGGTGGGGTCATCTTACCTCTTGAGAAAACTTTAGACTAGCCAGCTTGAAATCAGACCGTAGCCCGGTAGTGGCTGTTTGTCTTTGGAGACACATTGGGTCAGGTCTTGCCTCCCTAACAAAGGATCGGGTGGACCATCGGGCGTCCCCTCGACTGGACTTTATGCATTTATCCAAAGTGGCTTTATGCTTTCAGAATTGTGCGGTAGTGGCTTTATGTCAGTTCACATCAGATCAAATATTCATAGCACTGATCTTTTTCCCCAGATTGGTGGGTGATTTTGATGGACAAATGTGGTTATCTAGAGAGCATATTGTGAATCAATTAAGCCACTAATTTGGTTTATACATTTGATTCAACTCAGTGTTCAGTTGCATTTATGACCCTAGAATATGTCCACAACAAATTATATAGATTGTGGTGAATTTGAGCCAACTCCATATTGAGTTATAATGAACGCCCGATAATCTTTGCTCTGAAAAGTTTAGCTGTGGCAAATTCGATTGCTTAATCTAATGATTTGGTAGGCAAAAATGACAGTCAAATCACCATTATCATGCTCTCACAAGTTTCTTCTAAGCTATGATTGATCTACATTTATGTTTGGATGATTATATTATTGATTTATTACATGATATTATGATTGTCTTATTAGATATATTCTATTATCAATCTATTTTTAAATATGTTCATGCTATTTATTGGTGTATATAATAAGACATTCTTTCAATTGTATTTATGTCGGTAATCAATTGAAAGGTATATACACATGATCACTTAACATTCTCACTTTCTTATTCAATTTATCTTGCCAGTTAACCTATTTAATCTTTTATTTCTTGTAGTAAATTCATGGGAGAACATATGTAAACTAAAATAGCACAAAGCAAGAATCTTCATCCTTCATAGACAATAGATTCATCTATTTGTTACATTTACTTGATTTACTTTGTACATGTTTGAGAATGCTCCATATTTAGAAATCTAGTGTTCATTTAAGATTCACATGTACCTCAACTTAGAGAAATATATAACGGTGAAAAATACATCATAGATGCATCTTATCGTTATATTTTGTGTCTAATTTGGAATAATACCTTGATACATTTATACTATATACAAATGTCAAATTTTTATACATAATTGAACTTATGTACCTAATCTTGATCACACTTATCCCTATACTAATCACATATCCTCCACACAATTCTAGTATAATTAAATTATCTATTTAATTTTAGGCATTAATCTAATCGAAGATCGCAACCCATTTAAATACAAAATCAAAATGAGTGGCCTCCGTTTATATTTGTGTCACAACTATTTTTTTTGTGAACTCCTAAATTCACGGTAGAATTTATTAAATCAAAGACTTTGTTGACTGTTTCTTTTAGGATTTTAAGTCGATTGTTTAGGAAGGATTTTAAGTCTAACTAACCTAACGAGAGTTACCTATTTCATAAAATGACACATTTGCAAATGTTTTAAATGTAAACAGGGAGTGGTGGGTGATAATTATTATGGAACGTGCACCTTATTTCGGGCAGTTGGTTTATGCATTCACTAATAAGGGGAAAGAGGGTAATGTCTGCTGCACACTTCTTCTTTTTTCTTATATTTTCCGTAGAGCACACTTACAGGAGATTGGGGGAAAAACGCACAAAAGTAAAGGAGATAGCAGGAAAAAGGAGACAGTAGCAAAAGGGGAGGCATTGCACGGTAGTAAGGAGGTTTTAGGCCACAACAAACTCAGCACAGATTCAACATAGGTGTACAGAAGACCCTGTCAAAATATCCAGGTTCCCATTTTTTTTCTTATTTAGAAATTTTTGTATGTTTTATACCCATATTTCTCGTTGTCGGGCAAATTTGGAAAATGTAATTTCTAAATGAATATGGAGGAGTGAATAATTTTTAAAAAAATAGAATCTCTCTAATGAATCTTCACCTCGTGTATGTTGAAATTAGGAGCCACAACAAATCAAAATCTAGTAATGTTATGATAAAAACCTGAACTGTGCAAAAACAGGAAGAATATACAAAAATAAGAACTATAGAAAAGTCCAAGAGGCTGTAGAACTACTTAAGACTTGGGTTTTGAACAAGATCAAGAAATTCCTGTTTAATTCAAACCAGGTTATGATTCAAACCAAATTCCTTAGACTATTGGTATTTAATATTTACTGTGCATGGCCAGTTGTACATGTTATACTGTTTCTAAACCAAAGTCTCCATCTTTCTAGTGTTGTGTATTTGAGACAGGAAATAAGTTATCTTTTAGTTAATTCTTTTGAGGGGAAAATAGTGTTTTAAATTAGTTGAACAACATTATATTTGTTATGAGTGTCGTTCTGTGAAAAACTATGAGATTTTCCTCTGTTCAACGCTAAGTGAGCACTAGAAAATATTCAATAGCCTGTGATATAGGAAACTTAGTATTCTCACCCAATACTCTATTATTGTTTAACAGTTCCATTCACGCTAGTTTTCTATGTATGTTTTCGTTCTCAAGAAGCCACTCATCACATGGAATTTGAATGATTAGTCCACCGAAAATGAAGCCTTCTTTTTGGTGTAATTTCTTTTCCATATGATTTGGTCTTTTCCAACAATTTTGCACATCCTTAAATTAATGGTGGCTGAAGCAAACGCCTAATCATTGTGCAAGTTCATTCTTTTTACAATTATGTTGTTCGCAGGCTTCTCTCCAATCATCATCTCTAATAACTTTAATTCCATAGCTGTAATAATCTCTTTTGTAGTAACATGTGTGTTTACTACATACCTTGGATTTGTAATTTTCATCCATCTACATGCATTTTATTCGCAGTGTTGCCTGTTCTTTTTCTTTCTTGTGAAAACAAACATAACTCTTTGCCAGACCATTCTCTTGATTGATATTACTAGACTTTGATCTGGATTGAATTGTATCTATCTTTTTATTAGTTCAAAATGATGATCAAGTTTATGTGTTCAGTTTTCAGGATTATAGATCTATGTTTTGTTTTTGTAAGTTGCTGGAGAGACGCTGTCACCTGTATATTTTTAGAAAGTAGTGTTCTCTTGACCTATTTAATTTCCTGTTATAGGAAGCACTGTTATAAACAGAGAATGTTGTGTTTGTTTCATTCTAAATCTACTCTCAGAATTTATGTGAATGCTGAATGTGTTGCTTGAAAGATTTTCCAGTGTTAGGAAAAGTCTATTTATCATTTGGTGTTAAGGGCATATTTTCTGCTAGAACATTATTTTCTAATTTTATGTGATTATTGAGTGTGTAATTTGGAAGTTTTCCAGTGTTAGGAGAATCTATTGACCTTTTGTGTTAAACGCTTAATTTTTGCTACAACGTTATTCTGATTTAGTAGTAGTGATTTTCTTTTATACTACAGAGTTATTGTGTTTATTTGTCTATGTTCAATTACTTTAATTAAGATATCTTGGGAAAGGGTGCCGAATATGGGTCACAGAGAAGGGTAAATGTAGTTTATTTTACCTGCCAGTTGAAATATGGTCTTTTATGCTTAGGCCTAAGCTTGTAAACACATAAATGAAATTGTGTTGGTTATGTACTATCTCTCTGCCATATCTGTGTCTGTACTACTTTGTGTGTGATAAAGTAGCTAGATCACAACATCCACCAGATTCCTTTCCGATCCACTTGTGCCAAGTTGATAGATCACTCGTGTAGGGTCGGCGAGCACTTCATTTCAAGATGATCCCCGGGGGAGCTAACCACTCCGTGGTTGGGCAGAATAAACACCTAGATCACATTTTCATCTCAAGTTATGTAGATGAATGAAAGACTGTTCGAAGGCATAGGAGACATAAACATGCAGATGGACGACTGACAGTCTGATGGCGTGTATTTGGATATCTTGTACTTTATAGACCTTTGGGTCATGTGCTTTATTGTATGTAATTGTATATTGACATTTTATTTTCGACAATATAGTCAACATATTTCATGTATAATTTACTCTTGATGTATACTTCGACATTTTGGTCGAACCTTCATATGTTATGATAAGAATTTTGACTATATTTGATCAAATGATGTAATCTCTACAAATTTAAATGAAATTTATGTCATGTTAAGTCTTAATTACTTTTAGACTTGTTATCTTTTTTGACTTTCTGGCTTTTGCACATCTTGAGTTTACGTGTCTCTTTATGTGAATTTTTTGGTTCTTACATGTGGTATCAGAGCTGGGTTTAAACACTCGGACCTTGGTCCTCTATTGCTAGGTTGTGTACTCATGCTTGGCGCAGGAAGTGATTTATCACCATGCAAACTAGAAACAATAATAAGGGAGGATCCAGCAATGGACAGGGCAATGAGGAACAAAATCCAAGAATGGATGAAATCTTTAACCTCTTGACAGAACAAAGGAACCTTTTGCAACAACAGAATAACCATATAGATCAACTAGAACAGGATGCAAGAGGTAGACATAATGAAGAGGAAAGAAGAAAGAGGGATCATAGATTGGAAGCTCAACAGAAACAGGGAGAAGATCAGCGCTTGGAAGCACCGAGGAAGGAAGAAGAGGATAGGAGGAATGTAGAGCAACGAAACCAAAATGCAGATGAAAGGAATAACAAAGAAAGAATAGCAGAGGAACTGAGTAAGGACCTCAAGAAGGTCATACCTCCTACATTTGATGGTAAGGCCATCGGTGATGCTGCTGAGGCATGGATAGTATCCATGGAAAAGTATTTCCATGTTCGTAACCTTTCAGCTGAATCCAGAGCCATGTGGGGTGCCTTTCAGTTAGTTGGTGAGGCTGGTACTTGGTGGGACAATGAGATGGCCGAAAAGAGGATGCAGCCTGGTGAGATCTCTTGGGAAGAGTTCCTAGTACTATTCCGTAAGAGGTGGTTACCTCAGCTTTATTATGATAGGAAAGTGGCTGAATTCTAGAATTTGATTCAGGGACTTCTGACTGTCACTGAATACCATGAGAGATTTTACCACCTGGTAAAATATGTACCTCAATATCAGCAGGATGAGCGGTTTAGAGCTTGCAAGTTTATTCTCGGATTACGTCCAGAGATAGGATCAGAAGTGGATATGCATGAGCCTGAGACTATGGATTTTACTTTCAGGAAGGCCTTGAGACAAGAGCAGAAACTAAAGCAGGTACCTTCAATCAGAGTGAGTCAAAGGAATAGTGCACCATAGGGATATAAAAGGAAGTTTCAAGATAATAAACCAAAGGACACTGGTCGAAAATAGGTGCATAATATGAGAGGCAAGGGCAGAGGTAATACTGGAAGGAACAATTATGGTAACCAGAATAGAGGCAACAACAGGAATGATAACAGAAAGAATAAACCTGATGGTAAATAGGGACCACGAGATGGTTGCTATACTTGTGGAGGTGATCACTATGCTAGTGTTTGTCCTCAGAGATCAGCCATAGAGATGGGAAGGGACCTCAGACTCAACATCAGATTCATGCAGCTGTGAATAATAGCAAGCGGATTTTCAGGGAACACCCATTCAGAACACTGGCAACCAATCGGAACTCAGCACGTCACCACCGCGGATGCCATATTACCACCTGCCACCGGGCCCCAAGGACATGTGTCAACCAGTCGCATGATCGCATAGCCAAAAAATGGGCTATGCAATCATGCGACAACCAGCCAAAAGCCACCACATCACCACCTCTGACAGCGGGCCCACAGCGAACAAACCCATCGGCACCTAATCAGACGGTGGGCGCATGATTGCATGGGGTGAGAATATTCCATGCGATCACACGCCGACCGTAGATCTTCAATCTCTGACACCGGGCAATGAAAAGAACTAGGACCCACGAACCAACTGCCAAGCATTCAGCGACTACGTGACTAACCGCCCGCTAGGTCGTTGAATGTTAAGGGATTAACCGCCAGAAACTAGCGACCAGGAGATAACCACAAGTCACCAAGTCGCGAAATGAAAACATAACCGCCAGTCAGCTAAACAACAGGAAGAACTGGGACCCACGCGGACAGGTGGCAAGCGGTCGCATGATTGCATGTCAGAAAAGTTTGACATGCGGCCATGTGACAACCAATCAGAGAAGAGCCTTTGAAAACTCGGGCCCACCATCCATCGCACCTGCGCAGTTAGGGAACACCAGCAAATAGGAAACTGCGAGGTCGAAAACACATAGGGTTTTCGACACAGCGAAATACCGAAAACACACAAGGTTTCCACGTCGAAAGATAAGCACACCAAAGCTAGAAAGCACAAGGTCGAAAACAATGAGGGTTTTCACATAGACTGAAAACATCATGGATTTTCAAAAACACTGTGGGTTTTTGACACTGTGACAGATTTTGAAATTATTTCCAGCAGACCTTAAAGCTTAAATATCTTTCTGAATTTTGCGATTCAGCACGTGCAAATTGGACTGGAGCAAGGTGACAACATGAAGAACACAGGGCTAAGGGCACTTCAAGAAAACTTGCAAGGAAATGGGCCATTTTCATAAGATTTTTGCAATGGCAGGAAAATGGACTAACAGTGGCTCTAGTTGGGGATGCATGGCTCTTGCAGGCATGGAAAGAATTCAGAATCACTGGGAGAAGCAGACCACACCCAGACAAAACAATTAGGCCCTCACCCCACTTTTAATCCCAAATTTGACAGACTAGCTCCCTACAAAAACCTGGCACCATTTGTACAAAATATACAGAAAATACATAAGCAACATCTAGATGCCAAAGGAGTGCCATCCTTTTCCTCTATCAAAGACTTGGTTTCTGCTCACAAAATCAAACAAAGGTCTGAAACCTTTTCCACATGCACAATGACAGAAAACATTGTCAAGCACAGACTGCAGAACAACTCTGGATTTACCATCACCAATGCCTTCCTCCACATGTTCCCCCACAAACTCACTATTTGGAAAACATGCATCATCAAAATCATCATGGATTGAAACATATGAAAGGGGACAAGAAACCGATACCTTTTCTTCCTGGCTGCAATCATCTAGCTCATCTTTAAAGCATTCTTGCATATCAAAAGAAAAGCAACTATACTCACTTTCACTTACCTCAGCCAAGGCCACTGAAATGTACTCATATATCAGGTTACTCGGGTTCATCAAGTCTGATTTGTCTTGATAAATGACACCTTTATCCTCATAAGGATGATTTACATGATCAACATCATGAACTAGATTATCACCATTATTCTCACTACTTGGTGGCAAAAGAAAAACATTGTCCCAATGTAATGCATCTTCATCAACAAAGCAACATTCATCCTGCATTACCTTTCTTTCAACTGGCCTTATTTGTGAGGGAGACTCCAGATCAACTTTATGTGAAGCTTTAAGTGTAGAAGGTGAGTAATCCTCAACAAATTATGTCCTCTGAGCACACTCCTCAAATAGTGGGTTAGAAACAACATGGAATTGTTTATCATAATAATTTGGACAAAGTGCTGACTGGTTCTCACTAGTGTCCTCATCAAATAACTCATTGGCAACCACACTATATATGTCTTTATTTCCATCATCATACACATCTTCAAAAGAAGAAGAGAATTCAGAATCTAAGCTAGAGCATGACTCACCATCACTGCTGTCAACATATGAACAATCAGTGTTGTACTCATCAGAAGAACCATCCCATGGATTTCCCCACAAATCTTCAACTTCCAAGACTTTGTAATAAGCATCATTACCACCCACTGACATAGAAGACTGCAAAGAAAAAACCTCTGCAACATGAGAGAAACCCTGTGACATATCATCAGAAAGAAATTCATTCTCAACCTCATCCATGCTCCCACAGTCAACACCTTTCTCAGCACCTGTATCAACATCACTTGGTGGCAAAGAATTTTCACAATCATCATCACTATTCTTGGGAAAATCATGCGAAGGGAGATGCATATCCTCTATAATCTGAAAATGTTCATCACCACCACTGGATGACAAGGATACCAGCTTCTCATTAATCAGACCCTTGGCAGCAAAATTCATTTCACCTTCACATACAACACTGTGGTTAATACAACAATTAGAGGGATGAGAGCACTGATGTTTCTCAACCTCCTCCTGATCATTCCCCCTACTTTGAAAATGCAAACTAGCAGAGGCATGTCTTCTTATAACTCCATACTTCAGATTGCACTCAATATCCAATGCAACCTCAAAAGCCTGATGTAGACTTTGCGGTTGTTTATCCCTCAGCAAGAAACCCATTTTTTGGTCAAATGCACTCAAGTAAATGACCAAAAAAATTTGATCATGAGGTCTAAAATCCTTAGGGATATCCATTAATGTCCTAGTGAATTTGCTATTAAATCTTTGAATCAATTCACCTTCCTCAATCTGAATTCCCATCAAATTGTCCAACATTGATTTCACATCTACCCAGCTATCAAAATAATCAATGAAGCAAGAACTCAACTCATTCCATGAAGAAATAGAGGCTACAGGCAAAAATGAAAACCACTCCCTTTCATCTCCCTCAAGAGTCTGCACAAACAACCTCATCCACAAATCCTCATGGCAGACATCAAAATCACACATTAAATTAGAAAAAGCCTGCACATGCTTTCTTGTTGTTGGACACTGATTCCTATTGAACTTTGGTAGATAGTCTCTGATTTCATCAAGGACTTTGTTGGGGAAACCGGGTATGCCATCATAACAAAATGGTGCATACCCTCTGACAAAAGAAACCTTGTGAACATCCATCACTGGCTACAACTGTTGCACATCTACTTGAAAATCTTCAAGACCAATGACAGGAAATCTATACTTGAATTGAACCTTCTTTTGTCACTGAATCTTTCCTACATACTTCACGCTTATATGTCCTTTCTTTAATGACAAAACCATTTGATAAGGACCATGCAAATGCAATACACTGAATGGAGAATACTTGGATTGCCCTACTGAATGCTGCTACCTTCTTCTCAGCTAAATGAAGTCCCGACAAAAGTGCACAACTTAGGTTCTTTCTAGCATAGAGTCGCCACCTCTCTTCAGAGGACACAAATTTTGCTGATCTGTCTTGAAACACCAATAGACTCTGAGCACTCCCACAACAAAGCCACATATAAATCAATCAGCAAATCCAAGTAGCACACTTGTAAATCTGAAAAGCAATTTTCAAATTAGAAAACTTATGAGACTCTTCCCCAAAATGAAAATAGCAAGACTCTGGGATACTCTTATTGGTAAACTTATTTCATTTCCCCAGCGGAGTTGTCATCTTGTTGGTGTCCAAAATGACGCTTATGCTAAAAGGCTGCCAATATACCCTCAAATGGATTTTAGGAATGGTTAACTCTAAAATGTAATGAGGTCTTAGGGTAACTGGACCAACTATAGGGACTTAATATGCCCTCTTCTGCTTCTGGCTCTGCAAAACCAAGGCGGGTGCACCTAACCTAGTGTAAAATATACTTCATACACCAAGAACTAGGTTTGAATAACAGATAATAGAATAGCAAGAAAGTACTAAGTGTTAACCACACACTCATTGACTCTCCATTACTATGGGTAAAATGGCCTTGTGACCTCAAAACTATGAGGGATTGCAGGATTGGAGATATTAAATATAATTGGGTTTCTTGCAGGATGCAGACAGCCATGCAACACTTTGCATCAGCACAGGGATACTAGCTTAAGATCAGTGCCTTATCCATTGGGCATCACACCTGAAGTGAACATGGAACACAAGGACAACTACTAGATTCATCTGAGAATCCAAGCCATAAACACAGTTAAACATCTTTTACACTACTTACAAGTATCCTTACTGATTGACCCTAATGAATCTATGCTTCACCCAGAGACTTTTAACCTGATTCTAAATCAAGGCTGAGAGATGAAACATATACATAAGCAACCAAATGCAATGAGCCAGAAAACTCAAAATTCATTAAAAGCAACTAAAGGAGAGATCCAAGAATGAGAAACTGTATTAAGTATGTGGATTCAAATCCCTGCATTACAAGTTGATTCAGAAAACACCATAGACAATATGCAAAAGATACCTGAGGTTTTTTCCTAATGTTGATACAACCACTAGAACTGACAAAAATTCAAAACCCTTACACAGTCAAAACTTTGACTATTTATACCACTGGTTACCTTGGAATCTTAAACCAGTAGGATGCAACAAGCTACGGGTAACCAGGGTTAAGACTTCAACCACCCAACCAATCGAAATTTCATCAAAATTCAAAAACTCCTGCAAAATGCCTCGAACTACAAAATATGTCCATCATCACATGGCAAAACATCCCTGCAAACACTCATGGCACCCTGGACCACACTGCCACAGCAAGCGCCACCAAACCAGTCAAATCTAGCCAGAAAACCATAAATTTTGGTACCTTTGGTCGCTGCAGATCAAAATTTGAAAATAAACGCTCACCATGCATTTTGCGGGCTTCATGTTCCTAAACTGTTTGCCCTTAGTTGCGCAGTCGCGCGGTCATGAATCTATCCGCCACAGGAAACCGGCCTCATTTTATGCATGGTCGCATGATCGCATAGCCCAGAAACGGGCTACACGAACATGCGACAACCCACAGACTTTAACCTTGCCGCAATTGCCACCGCAAAGTCTTAACGCAAAATGTCAGTCGCATGATCGCATAGCCTTGAAAAATGCTATGCCAACATGTGACTAACCGTTAGCATTCACCGCCGAATGTCAAACATGCTCAGGCACTGCAAACACGGGCCCCACCGCAAACCCCCTACCACCGGGAACACCGGCAACCAATCGGAACTCAGCACGTCACCACCGCGGATGCCATATTACCACCTGCCACCGGGCCCCAAGGACACATGTCAACCGATCGCATGATCGCATAGCCAAAAAATGGGCTATGTAATCATGCGACAGCCAGCCAAAAGCTGCCACATCACCACCTCTAACAGCGGGCCCACAACGAACAAACCCATCGGCACCTAATCGGACGGTGGGCGCATGATCGCATGGGGTGAGAATATTCCATGCGATCACACGCCGACCGTAGATCTTCAATCTCTGACACCGGGCAATGAAAAGAACTGGGACCCACAAACCAACCGCCAAGCATTCAGTGACTACGCGACTAACCGCCCGCCAGGTCGTTGAATGTTAAGGGATTAACCACCAGAAAGTAGCAACCAGGAGATAACCACAAGTCGCCAGGTCGCGGAATGAAAACATAATCGCCAGTTAGCCGAGCAACAGGAAGAACTGGGACCCACGCGAACAGGTGGCAAGCGGTCGCATGATTGCATGTCAAAAAAGTTTGACATGCGGCCATGTGACAACCAATCAGAGAAGAGCCTTTGAAAACCTGGGCCCACCATCCATTGCACCTGCGCAGTTAGGGAACACCAGCAAACAGGAAACTGCGAGGTCGAAAACACACAAGGTTTTCGACATAGTGAAAGACCGAAAAAACACAAGGTTTCCACGCCAAAAGATAAGCACACCAAAGCTAGAAAGCACAAGGTTGAAAACAATGAGGGTTTTCACACAGACCGAAAACATCATGGATTTTCAAAAACACTGTGGGTTTTCGACACTGTGGCAGATTTTGAAATTATTTCCAGCAGACCTTAAAGCTTAAATATCTTTCTGGATTTTGTGATTCAGCACATGCAAATTGGACTAGAGCAAGGTGACAACATGAAGAACACAAGGCTAAGGGCACTTCAAGAAAACTTGCAAGGAAATAGGCCATTTTCATAAGATTTTTGCAATGGCAGGAAAATGGACTAACAAAATGAAGGGAGCAACTGTGTTCTCCAAGATTGACTTGAGATCTGGATATCATCAACTCCGGATCAAAGAGGAGGATATATCCAAAACAACTTTCAGGACAAGGTATGGGCACTATGAATTTGTAGTCTTACCTTTTGGATTGACAAATGCGCCTGCAGCTTTTATGAACCTAATGAACAGTGTATTCAGGGATTGTCTTGATAAGTTTGTTGAGATATTCATTGATGACATTATGATTTACTCCAAGAATATGGAGGAACATGAGGAACATTTGCGGATAGTTTTACAGTGTCTGCGAGACAAGAAGTTGTATGGAAAACTATCAAAGTGTTCTTTCTTTAAGAAGGAGATTCACTATTTGGGCCATATCATTTCTGCAGATGGAATTGCAGTGGATCCGGCAAAGATCAAAGCCATTCTTGAGTGGCCAACTCCTCAAAATGTGAGTGAAGTGAGAAGTTTTATGGGACTTGCAGGATACTACAGAAAATTTATGCAGGGATTCTCCAAAATTGCCGCACCTATCACTTCTCTTCAAAGGAAAGGAAAAAGATACGAGTGGACTGATGTATGTGAGAGAGCATTCCAGCTATTGAAACAAAAGCTCACATCTGCTCCTATCTTGATTATACCAGATCCTAATGGACACTTCACAGTTATCACCGATGCTTCAGGTGAAGGTCTTGGTGGTTTTCTCATGCAAGGTGGCAAAGTAGGGGCTTATGAGTCACGAAAACTGAAGCAGTATGAGGTTAACTATGCACCTCATGACTTGGAATTGGCAGAAATTGTTCATGCCTTAGTGATGTGGAGACATTACCTTTTAGGTAAACCATTTGAGTTAAAAACAAATCACATGGGACTTAGATACATTTTCACACAACCTAATCTCAATGCTAGACAGAGACGATGGTTGGAGTTTCTGAGTGAGTATGATTTTGGTATCGAGTATATCAAGGGAAAAGAGAATAGAGTAGCAGATGCTCTAAGCAGGAGAAGACACATTTCTGCTATATCTACTTCTAGAACTTGATTGAGAGAATATGTGTTAGAAAATCTTCCTGGGGATGACCATTATGAGATGGTCAAGACAACTTTACTTGCAGATCCATCAGATCACCGTTTTGACGGATACACTATTGAGGATGATGGTATCATGAGATACCAAGATAGGATGTACATTCCCGACCGAGCAGGGTTGAGGAAGGTGGTTTTAGAGGAAATGCATTGTACTCCTTTTTCAGGACATCTAGGGGTAAACAAGATGATTGTCGATATGAGGCCATTGTATTTTTGGCCAGGGCTAAAGCGAGATGTGAACTCTTTTGTAGCTTAATGTTTGGAATGTCAGTGAGTTAAGGTTGAACATGTCCATCCAGCAGGACTTTTATACCCACATGATATACCAGAGTATAAATGGGAAGTCATCAGTATGGATTTTATCCAGGGTTTACCCATGACACGATGCTGGCATGATGTAATCTTGGTGGTAGTTGATAAACTAACCAAGGTAGCACACTTTATTCCAAGGAGTTTGAAAGATGGATCTTTGGCTTTGGCCAAAAAGTTTGTCTAGGAAATTTTCAGATTACACGGGGTACCTGAGACTATCATATCAGACAAGGATACTAGGATGACGTCAAGGTTTTGGACAACCTTGAATGCATCTTTGGGAACTAGGTTGAATTTAAGTACCGCTTATCATCCTCAGACAGATGGACAGACTAAGAGAGTGAATCAAGTGATTGAAGATTTGCTCCAAATGTACTATATGGATCAATAGTATAAGTGGGAAGAGTATCTTCCATTGGTGGAGTTTGCCTACAACAACTCTCACCATGCTTCCTTGGGAATGGAACCTTTTGAGGCACTTTACGAATGGAAGTGTCGTACTCCTATCAGTTGGGATAGAGTAGAGGATAGGATAATCATTGGTCCTGATATGTTGAAAGAGATGGAAGAACAGATGATTCTATTTGTACTTGGCTAAAGGAAGTAGCTGATAGACAAAAAAGTTATGCTAACAGGAACCACACTTTTAGACAGTTTTAGGAAGGTGATAAGGTGTTTCTTCGTGTGAGACCACATAAAAGCTCAATCTCTTTTGGAAAGTCCTCAAAGCTTGCACTGAGATATGTGGGTCCTTTTGATGTTTTGGAGGTCATCAACCCCGTTGCCTACAGACTTGCTCTATCGCCAGCTCTTGCTTGAATCCATAATGTTTTTCATGTTTCATTGTTGAAACCCTATCATCCTGATGCATCTCATAGTCTTGATTGGCATGCCTTACAGGTTCAGGATCCAGGGGTGGTGTTGGTGCAGCCTACCCACCTCGTTGATCAATGTACCATCAAGGTGCGTGACAGAGATGTATTGCAGTATAAGGTCCAATGGGACCAATTCTCTATTGACAGGGCGACTTGGGAAGACGCAGAAGACATGCATAGATCTTTTTCGCAATTATTTGCTTAGATTTATTTTCTGTTATGTTTATGCTTTAAGCTTTGTATTGAACTACTTTATGTGTTTTCCATAAGACATCGGGTCTATGTTATAACCCGAATTGATGCTTTTTAGTTACAAAACTATTTATGTGACTGTTTTACTTTTGGTTTTGGACTTATGTTGGCTTGATCAAAGGTTTGTCGATCAAAGTCATATTTAAATAAATGATATGGACATACTTTAATATGTTTTTCTCATGAATTTATGATGAAATGTTTAAATGAAGTAGAAAGTGTGATGGTATATGTGGAATTTTTACTTTCATTATGAATCATTGCTTACGATAAATTGAAATGATGAATATGTATTGCAATTTAATTTCGATTATGGGTTTAATGGGACTAACCTACTGATGTTTTTTTTTTAAGTTTGAGCATGCATGACAGGAGATGAAGGTGGAAATGTGATTGAGGTAGAGTTTATTTATCTTATTGGCAGGGGTGAGATTGAAATAATGGTTGCAAGCACACACCACTTAGATTATTTCCAAATCTTATAAGTTTCTTGATTTATTTCGTAAGTGAATGTTTGGATAAAATAGTAAGAATGTATTCCTTTCTTTTACCCTTGCACGAGTGTTTGTGTTATTTGGATGTGAATATTTTGAGTTCAAACTTGTTAACAAAGTATGGTTTATCTTAAAACTTCATCATTAGGCATCAGAGACGATGCATTTTCTTAGAGGGGAAGGATGTCACAACCATTTTTTTTGTGAACTCCTAAATTCACGGCAGAATTTATTAAATCAAATACTTTGTTGACTGTTTCTTTTAGGATTTTAAGTCAATTGTTTAAGAAGGATTTTAAGTCTAACTAACCTAACGAGAGTTACCTATTTCATAAAATGACACATCTGCAAGTGTTTTAAATGTAAACAGGGAGTGGTGGGTGATAATTATTATAGAACGTGCACCTTATTTCGGGCAGTTGGTTTATGCATTCATTAATAAGGGGAAAGAGGGTAACGTCTGCTGCACACTTCTTCTTTTTTCTTATATTTTTCGTAGAGCACACTTACAGGAGATTGGGGGAAAAATGCACAAAAGTAAAGGAGATAGTAGGAAAAAGGAGACGGTAGCAAAAGGGGAGGCATTGCACGGTAGCAAGGAGGTTTTAGGCCACAACAGACTTAGCACAGATTCAACACAGGTGTACAGAAGACCCTGTCAAAATATCCAGGTTCCCATTTTTTTTCTTATTTAGAAATTTTTGTATGTTTTACACCCATATTTCTTGTTGTTGGGCAAATCTAGAAAACATAATTTTTGAATGAATATGGAGGAGCGAATAATTTTAAAAAAAATAGAATCTCTCTAATGAATCTCCACCTCGTGTATGTTGAAATTAGGAGCCACAACAAATCAAAATCTGGTAATGTTATGATAAAAACCTGAACTGTGCAAAAACAGGAAGAATATACAAAAATAGGCACTATAGAAAAGTCCAAGAGGCTGTAGAACTACTTAAGACTTGGGTTTTGAACAAGATCAAGAAATTCCTATTTAATTCAAACCAGCTTCTTATTCAAACCAAATTCCTTAGACTATTGGTATTTAATATTTATTGTGCATGGCCAGTTGTACATGTTATACTGTTTCTAAACCAAAATCTCCATCTTTCTAGTGTTGTGTATTTGAGGCAGGAAATAAGTTATCTTTTAGTTAATTCTTTTGAGGGGAAAATAGTGTTTTAAATTAGTTGAACAACATCATATTTGTTATGAGTGTTGTTCTGTGAAAAA
The DNA here is from genome assembly GCA_027943335.1 of Chamaecyparis obtusa. Lineage (NCBI taxonomy): Eukaryota > Viridiplantae > Streptophyta > Pinopsida > Cupressales > Cupressaceae > Chamaecyparis > Chamaecyparis obtusa. The sequence continues at coordinate 504,316 of BSBK01003166.1, forward strand.
CTATGAGATTTTCCTCTGTTCAACGCTAAGTGAGCACTAGAAAATATTCAATAGCCTGTGATATAGGAAACTTAGTATTCTCACCCAATACTCTGTTATTGTTTAACAGTGCCATTCATGCCAGTTTTTTGTGTAAGTTTTCATTCTCGAGAAGCCACTCATCACATGGAATTTGAATGATTAGTCCACCGAAAATGAAGCCTTCTTTTTGGTGTAATTTCTTTTCCATATGATTTGGTCTTTTCCAACAATTTTGCACATCCTTAAATTAATGGTGGTTGAAGCAAATGCCTAATCATTGTGCAAGTTCATTCTTTTTATGATTATGTTGTTCGCAGGCTTCTCTCCAGTCATCATCTCTAATAACTTTAATTCCATAGCTGTAATAATCTCTTTTGTAGTAACATGTCTATTTACTACATACCTTGGATTTGTTTTCATCCATCTGCATGCATTTTATTCACAGTGTTGCCTGTTCTTTTTCTTTCTTGTGAAAACAAACATAACTCTTTGCCAGACCATTCTCTTGACTGATATTACTAGACTTTGATCTGGATTGAATTGTATCTATCTTTTTATTAGTTCAAAATGATGATCAAGTTTATGTGTTCAGTTTTCAGGATTATAGATCTATGTTTTTTTTTGTAAGTTGCTGGAGAGACGTTGTCACCTGTATATTTTTAGAAAGTAGCATTCTCTTTACCTATTTAATTTCCTGTTATAGGAAGCACTGTTATAAATAGAGAACGTTGTGTTTGTTTTATTTTAAATCTACTCTCAGAATTTATGTGAATGTTGAATGTGCTGCTTGAAAGATTTTCCAGTGTTAAGAAAAGTCTATTTATCATTTGGTGTTAAGGGCATATTTTCTGCTACAGCATTATTTTCTAATTTTATGTGATTATTGAGTGTGTAATCTGGAAGTTTTCCGGTGTTAGGAGAATCTATTGACCTTTTGTGTTAAACGCTTAATTTTTGCTACAGCGTTATTCTGATTTAGTAGTAGTGATTTTCTTTTATACTACAGAGTTATTGTGTTTATTTGTCTATGTTCAATTACTTTAAGTAAGATATCTTGGGAAAGGGTGTCAAATATGGGTCACAGAGAAGGGTAAATGTAGTTTATTTTACCTGCCAGTTGAAATATGGTCTTTTATGCTTAGGCCTAAGCTTGTAAACACATAAATGAAATTGTGTTGGTTATGTACTATCTCTCTGCCATATCTATGTCTGTACTACTTTGTGTGTGATAAAGTAGCTAGATCACAGCATGCACCAGATTCCTTTTCGATCCACTTGTGCCGAGTTGATAGATCACTCATGTAGGGTCGGCGAGCTCTTCATTTCAAGATGAGCCCCAAGGGAGATAACCACTCTATGGTTGGGCGGAATAAACGCCTGGATCACATTTCTGTCTCAAGTTATGCAGATGAATGAAAGATTGTTCGAAGGCATAGGAGACATAAACATGCAGATGGACGATTGACAGTCTGATGGCATGTATTTGGATATCTTGTACTTTATAGACCTTTGGGTCATGTGCTTTATTGTATGTAATTGTATATTGACATTTTATGTTCGACAGTATGGTCGACATATTTCATGTATAATTTACTCTTGATGTGTACTTTGACATTTTGGTTGAACCTTCATATGTTATGATAAGAATTTTGACTATATTTGAGCAAATGATGTAATCTCTGCAAATTTAAATGAAATTTATGTCATGTTAAGTCTTAATTACTTTTAGACTTGTTATCTTTTTCGACTTTCCGGCTTTTGCGGATCTTGAGCTTACGTGTCTCTTTATGTGAATTTTTCGGTTCTTACAATTTTGATGCTAGCTCAACCATGCATGAGTCTTTATTCTTTAATGTTATGTATTAAAAGGTATTCGTTACATTTATTCCAATCACCCATTTACCATCTAACAATTTATACGAATTCTTCTGTTTTGCTGTTGTTCTGTTCTGTTTTGGTGTCTTATTTCCGGATGCTTGAAACCACAAGTGACCCTTAAAAGTTTTTTATTATATAATTGTTGTTGAGCTTTGGTTGTATGTATTTCGAACAATGGATTCATCTGTGTAATATTATTATTGTCTTGAGAGTAGCAATTCTAATAGAAATAGTGTATTATTATTATTTATTCACATATCTGAGTGTTTTATTTAATAAATTTGATAATGTATTTTCAAAAATAGATTTTTGACATGCTAGATTAGATGCCCTAAATGATTTCTTAAAGGCATCTGCTTTTAGCCAGAAATCTCTTCGACAAGCTCGTTCACTAGAATGTTCTTGTTCGCAGCATGAAAAGTCAATGAATGTAATCATGATTTGCTTCCCCTAATTGGCATAAGATTAAAGAGATTGCTCATTAATCTTGCTAAAATCTCACTTTATGATGTTCTTCATACTATTAAATAAAGGTGTCGATCTGATAGTTCCAACAACATTTTCAGCAGTAAGTTTTGGGTGGTGATAAGATCACTTCCTTATATATTGCTTCAGACAAACAATTATGTAAAGCTTTCAGCTCTCTTGAGTGTTGTGACTATTCTATTAGATTGTAATAGAGGTCGATTATACAAGCTTTATGACAGATTGTAAAAAATTACTTTGTCTCTGTGTGGAAGGGATATATTGGTTATTGGAGATTTGTTTGTTTAGAAATTTGCACAAATTTATGGGTATGTTTATATAAAGTAAGTCCGTTTGGTAGCGAGAATTAGGAAATGATGGATTTAATCAAATGTTGGAAATGGTCAAATCATGGATTTGATAATCCAGTTTTTCATTTTGGGATTATGTTTGGATCGTTTGGTTTCACTTTTTGAAACTAGAATTGGAATTTGAGTATGATTTTTTTTAAAAAAAATTTTGAATTGTTTTAATGTTTTTGAATTTAATAATTCATTTTTATTAATTGAATTGAATTTAAAATGAAATCGCAGACCATTTTAGACAGCCAAAGTTGGTGGCAGGCAACCAAGTTACAATCACTGCAACCAAAATTCGACAAAAAATTTGGAAAATAAATTCGAGAAAAAAATTTAAAAAATAAAAAAATCAATTTAAAAATTTTTTTTTGAAAAAAATGCGACAAAAAAAATTGTCAAAAAATTCGGAAAAAAAATTGAAAAAAAATTCACCGAAAAATTTGAATTTTTTTCGAAAAAATTCGAAAAAATAACAAAGTTACAAACCACCCAGTCAAATAAAAAATAAATTAAATCCTTCCCCGCACAAATAAAAAATTAAAAAATTAAATGAAGAACATAAAAAATTTAAAAATTTGCTTCCCCCATTCAAATTCCAATTCCATTTTTTCAGATGGAAGATGTAAATGTTCATTTTTGGCAAAATGAGCATTTACATATTCCTATTCTATTTTCATATTGCACTCCCAAACTGAGGATTCAACGAAATGGGAAATAACAAATGCCAATTCCAGACTAATTCCCACTACCAAACGGCTAATTCCCGCTACCAAACAGATATTATAAGAAAAATTCTCCACCAAAGTAAGATAGGATGTTGTTAATATTGGTTTTAATTAATTTAGATTTGAGTTTTCAAAGAGGAATCTAAAATTATAATAATCTACATAATAAATGTCACGCACAATCTATTTCGTTATTCATTTCGCTTTAATGAAGCACCATAATTGCTCTATGAAAATGTTCTCTTGTCACCCTCTTGCTTCATCCATTGGCTCATGTCACATTGTTTAGTTTGTTGCCTAGCTCAATTACGCCTTCACTCTAATGGAATCAAATATATCATAAACCATTACGACACCAATCTTATCTACCCTCATCAAGTTACAGGCATAGAAACAACTTAGGGACTTTGATATCAAATGAAGCAAGAAAATGAAACTTTATATTTATTGATTCAAACGACGACCTTTAAAAAGATTGATATAGTTGAAATAATAGAATCACATATCAAAACATAACTTTAACCTCTATAATCTAGTGATAGATTACTAGATTATAAATGTAATAAAAACTAAAAACCTATGCTAAGATCCAATACTTTGTGAAATTAGTATAATGTTAGAGTTACGATAAATTCTGTTTCATTTACCATTACATCCATGTTCATAAAGCAACATGAAATAGTGTTTGAATTTTTCAAGATTTGCAAGTTTCACAATTCTGATGAAATATTCTTAACAAATTTGTTAGATTTTAGTATTAGGATGTGAAGTCTTTGCAAGCTTCCAATCTAGTTAGAGATGTTTCTATGAATACTGTTTTTCCTTAGATTAATGATTATTTTTTTTAGAATTTTGATTTACAAGAGATTGTGGGGAGTTCTCTTTAGTCGGTTAAAATCTAGTTTTAATATTTTTAACAAAATCATTTATCCAAGTACATTTGGTATTTTCCTCTTTGACATCATTCTTTTTCAGATTTATAATAGATATTAAACATTAAGAAATCTTATTGCTAATGTTATTATTTGACAAGTCTATAATTTACAAATTAATTTCTTTAACATCTAAGAACTTATTTATATTTACCAATTTTTTTGAATAGGTCCATCAAATAGGTTCTCTAAAAGATCTAAGAACATCACATTTTATAGAGGAGTTTGAATATTTCTATGTAGTTTATTGTTGTACAAATAAGTAATTACTTGGTATACGATTTAACTAGGTCCTATTCAAATTGAGGAAACTTGTTGGGAAAATTACCTACAAATTATGTGTTGTTGAGTAAGAAAGGTTTGTCTAGCAGAAAAAACAAATTTGGGGTATTTACACTAAGAGATTTTTGAGAAAAAAATAGTGAGCATGAGGAACATTGAGTTGAAATAATAACTACAAAATTCCCTTCTATGTTATAAGATATTAATATAAGGATTCAAATTGAGATTTGGGAATATAAGTGGCATTGACTTCTATAGTAAACAAGTACCTCATATCCAATCTTTGAATCTTGGGAAAAAATTCAAAAGATAAAACATGCTTCTCTCTTGGTTGTTGCTATGATAAAGATGCATGAATTTGGATATCTTAGCCAAAGATTTTGGGATGGTGGCATTGATAGAGTTAAAAATTATTTCAAGTTTTGTGAACTTTGACATTTGTTGCTGTGTGTTTTGAACAACCTTAGGTAACTCCCTCCCACTGGATAATGGGATAAATTGAAAAAAAGATGCATACATTTTTTTATAAATTATCTTGCATTTATATTATATTTAATTCTTAAAGGAATTAACTATTATCATATTTTGCAAAATAATTGAATATTAAGTTATGTATGCGTAAAATTAAGTTATCAAATTTTATTTTTCACATGAATTAATTCTTGCAAGAATTAATTATGATTGTAATGTGCAAAAATTATTGCACACAATGTGTAAATGTCAATGAAAGTGAAAAGACAATAGTGGGAAAAAAAAATTGGAGAATTTTTTTTTAAAAAGAAACTCTGTAAAAATAGGCTAAGGTAGTAACTCAACTACTTGACTTTAACAAGTTCTTTAAAAAGTGAAATTGCTATTGTAAAGTGGCTTCCCTCCTCCATGAGAAAAATTGGTAACCAAATTTCAAGATTTCTATTCATAAGTAAAGAATTGGTGAAAGTGATATTTTGTTGAGAATAAATAAATATTTTCCTTTCTCTTGGATTTATTTATATGACAATAGATTTTTTTTATGGAAATGAAAGTGATTTGTGTATCACCATTTTAGAAGGATATTGGTAGACCGTGTGCTATCGATATTTTGGAATCATTTATTTACAGATTTTAAAGGATACTATTAGTCTTTGTGATATCAATATTTCATTATCTGTTTGTAAATTTGGAAGAATATAAATAGTCTATGTGCTAAATATATTCTTATTTCTTTTACCTACTGTGTGCTATAATTGTGTCACACTTCTATGAATCATTGCATTCAAGAACACTCAAGAATGAGGTCTCAAAAATCGATCCATAGCTCCCTAGGCATGGAGTGCAAGGGTTTTTAAGAATGCTCTCAGCTAGAGCTATTAAGTCAATAACCTTGCTAGTAAACCATGCAATGAGAGATTCAAATGAAAACAAGGGCAAGAATGCCAATATCCCCAAGAATCAAATGAAATGCAATGCAAGCTAGATTAAGATGAATATGCAAGCTAAACTATGGAAATGAAAGAACAAGTATTACAAAGCCTCCTATTTAAGCTAGATGAATTAATCTAAAGCATAAAGGAAATCTAAGCTAAGAATGCCATGAAAATGAAGCTACTATGCAAGAAATGAAACTATGATAACATGTAGATGCAAAACCCAAGAATGCTCCAAATCTCCAAAAAGCTCCAAAGTGACCTAGAAAACCTGCAGCATAACATTAGCATAAAAAGTTGAGGATCTAGAATGAAGAAGAGAGCTATTCTTTTAAAGGAAATGACAAGGAATGGACCATGGAGATTAAGAGGCAAAAGATTTAATCAATGGTGGAGCTTGAAAGAGGAGCAATCCATGTGCACAAATATCTTCCAATAGGAAAATAAGAGTTGACTTTTGTGTTCATATGAGACAAAAAGTGTTTTTTCCCTTTTTATAAAATGAGAACAATGTTTTATTTGTGCAACTTAGGATAAGAGGAAAAGTGAGGGATTTTTATTTATTAAAAGGGAGGAAATATTCCTTTTAATAAATAAAGACTTAGGATAAAATGGTTAGCCCATAGAAAATAATTGAATAAATGATAGAGCTAGGATTTGATCAAGAATAAGCAATTTATGATTTAGCAAAAGGGGCTAATAGTCTAGGTGACCATTTTTAGGTGTATACATTTGCCCCTCTTTGACTAATGTGTGATCGATCTGGGAACACATTACGTCAAAGAATAGAGTTGAAATGTGAGATCGATTTGGGATCACAAAGCAACTCAAATTAGCCAAGAAAGAAAGAGATAGCCAAGAAGGCAAGCAATAGCGTTCTGACTCCAAAGAATGAAGTACAGAAAAATAGCAAATCTTGCATGGTCAGCCTGGTAGCGATAGTACTGAACACTTAGGAAAGAGATAGCCAATAGGATATGATGTGTCTGCCCCCTTGGGATCGAAAGTGAAATCCAGGTAGAGGGAAAGCAGAAGCAAGAGCAACATGATCAAATCACTAGAAATCAAAATCGAAGAAAGAGAACAGAATAACCATCAAGTAGTGAAGATATGCCCCACACATGGGACCCGGGGCATGAACCAAGCGGTCCCTCAACCCAAAAACACCACGGAGGGGAAGAATTTGAACTTGAGATGTGAAAGTGAATGAAAGACTAGAAGGTGAGAGAGATGGGGATGAGGAGGTGAAGAATGCCCCAGCAAAGATCGAAGGATTAGGCCTCAAAAGGTCAGCCAACTATGCGGAAGAAGGAGAAAGGTGATTTGGGTAATCAAGGCGAACTCGAATTTCGGTTTTGATCCCGAAATGAAGAGAAAATGATGTGATATGAAAGACAAGAAGTGAAAGACATGATCGGGAAGAAGCGAAAGGTGAACACAGTTGATTAAAAAGTCCATGAAAAATGAAAGGAGAGCTCTCTCCATATGCAAGATGCAAAACTAAACTAACATGAACTTAAGAATGCAAGCCACATGAAAAGTGGTTTACTTGCAAGGTTACAAAGCCAATAGACATCTAATATTCATCATTGAGCATTATTGGTAGCGTCGCAAGATCATACAATACACACTAACATAAATATGTGGATCTGAATATGATCTATATCAGATAGAAATGTGGAAATCTCACTTAGGCATCAAAGACATGTAGGTCAAGATGACTAGTGCAGTGAAATTACCTAAGTTTGATATAGCAAGATTATGCTCGCATCGAGACACAAGAAAGTCAAGATGACTATAAGCATGCACTCGCAAAACAATCAAGGATAATACCTTGTAGGTCCATAGTGTCAAGTAAGACCAGCATAAATGCTCATGATAGTTAGGACCAACAAAATATACCCACAAGCAGAAAAAACAATAAAACATGTTCTCATTCCCTCAGTCTTCTAGCTATGCATCATCGAAAATGATCATAGGGGGAGAACACTCAGCAAAGAAAGCATCATAGACAGCACACAAAGAAATAAATCCAAGCAAGTCTCAGCGAGTCAAGTGCGTGTGTGTAGGTCATAGAGTTAAACTTTGAGTATCGCATCTGCCAGTGAGAAATATTGCATCATCTAGACTGCGGGTAGGACATCTGATAAGTGTTAAGAAACACTCGACGCTAAGGTAGTGTTGAAAAACACAGTTGGGGTGGTGTTGAAAAACACCATTGGCGAGGTACCTAAGAAACTCAGATGCACAAAGAGACCCAAGATGAGCTTGAACAACATATGCCCCCTAGACTAAGACAAGAATCAATTCCAGGTTAGGAGAGGCAAAGCGAGAAGTGGAGCGAATGAGCACTACGCAAGACTGATAGACATAGGTGCAAAGGGTCTCAAGTAGTGTCTGTTTCTAGGTTTTCACCACTTGATAGATTTTTTCAGGACTTTTTATAATTTTTTTGCATTTTTGCTACCAAGGCGCCTGTTTCTAGGTTTTCACCATGGCACTTTTTTTACTTTTTTTTTTTTTTTTTAAATTTTTTTGATTTTTTTGGTGAGACATCAAAGCGCCTATTGCTAGGTTTTCACTAGGATGCTCTTTTTTTTAAGGACATTTTATGCTTTTTAGGATTTTTTCAACATCATATATGAATTTTTTTGGAATTTTTTTAGGATCATAAAGTATGTACAAAGAATGCCCCAGACAGAAACGGGCATCAAGAATCTACTTCCTTTGATGTAGAGAACTGATAGGCCCCAGGCCCAAATGCTACAGTTGTGACGATAGGAGGTCTCAACCAGTTCGACCAATAATAACCAGCCCTAAGAAATGTCTGAGCTAGCGGAGGATTGTTAGAATGTGATCCACATATGCCATCATGGATTTCAGCTAGCACTTTTTCTGACTCCTCTATTTCTAGACACCTAAGGAGAGTTCCATCTAGACCCTTCCTATACAAGTCACCAGAGAAAAAGGCAAAGTGTAAGGGATGGTGAGAAAAATGGCGTGGTGGATTTTTAGGAGGGATATGAGGTGGAAGGTAGGAGCGTAATTTGTCCACTAGGAACTTGAAGCAAAATTTATGCTTTTTCATTTGTAAGATGGATGTTGAAGTAACCAAGGCATTAGCAACTTTGTTCTCAGCTCTAGGAATGGGTTGAAGTGTAACAGATATGAGATCATGCTTGAAGTAGTGCACCATTTTTTTGTAGAGAATCAGCTTGTCATCTTTTTTTTGAGAATCATTATTTTTGAGCAGATTTTTATTTTTACTTTTCTTAGGTTTAGATACCGCCACAATGTGGTTTTCACCATCCGACCATTGCTCTTTTCTTTTGACTTGATGACTGTGATGTTTGATTGCTGATTCAATCTTTTTTGTGGCTAGTTGGCTGGTGGAAGAAGTAACAGGTGTTGATGTGAGATGAAATGAAGTGATTGGTTCAACAACATTTATGTGAGGGGTGTCATCTCTGGTGACAAGAGAAGTTGAGCCTATAGGGTAAGCTCCAAAAGTAGCTAGATCTAGATTTTTCATAGAAGGACCAGCGTGATCCACTAAAGCAATATGTGGAACAAACTCATTAGACCCGACATGAGACTCATCAACTACGTCAGGTGGGTTACGAGAGGTATGAACCACATCAACATCCATATCTGTCATGGGAGGATCTTCTGGAAGAGGCTTAAGATGCTGAGAAGTAGAGATACTCATGTCATTATGTGAGAGCTCACCTCTTTGTAGCAGTCGTGCAATGTTGCGACATTGTCTATCACAGTTCAATGATTCTTTAGGCACATAGGTTCTAGACATAGAGGCCTTAGCTATATCATCAGTAGATATACATTCTTCTCCCCAAAGAAGTGAAGTAGAAGGAAGATCATCTCCCATGTGAGCCATAGTGTGTAGTGGTGACTCATCTGTATCTGTGTCTAAATTACTGAGTATGGGAGTATTTCTAGAATCCTCTCTATAGATCCACTCTTGAATAGCTTGTTCTTCTCTTTTTGCTTCTAAAGGAATGGATGAAGGAACAAAAGTATCAAAGATCGCCATAGCAGAAGTGGAAGGCTTCATTTGATCAGAAGGTTTCCCATATGACCTAGGAGAAATAGGTATAGAAGCAAAGGAACCCAGCGTATATTCACCCATACCAAGGCTCATCATCTTAAGTGATTTCTCAGCAGCAACTAGAGGCGTACTAGGATCAACCATAGGTTCACTATGAGGGACAAATTTTTAAGTAGCAGCAAGAGCATTAATAGCAATAGTATGGTCTCCAGGAATCACAACTTCATTGCCATTATATGGAAATTTGACGCACTGATGATAAGTGGAAGGAACAGCCTGCATGTCATGAATCCAAGGACGACCCAAAAGAATGTTATATGCGAGTGGGATGTCCAATACTTGGAAGCTAATATCTTTCATGACAGGGCCCACTCAGACAGGCAGCGTGACAAGACCTTTGGAAGATCTTTCCACTTCATCATAAGCTTTTATAGTAATCTTCTTTTTAGAATCCACAACAAATTCTGACAAACCCAATTGTTGTATGACATTGAAAGAAACAATATTTAACCCTGCACCATTGTCTATCAGGATTCGACGGACTCGGGTATTGTAGACTAGAACTTCAATGTGTAAAGCTAGATTATGAGGGTGAGCAATAGATATGTCATCTTCTGCAGAAAAGGAGAGAGATAGCGGAGATGAAATGTGGTTGACCATAGCCAGGAATTGATCCAGATCAATGTCATTGGGAACATGTGTTGTACGTAGAGCCTCATCAAGAATTTCTCTATGCGAAGGGGATAACCGAAGCAACTCAAGGATAGATATCTGTACTGGTGTCTTTTGCAAATGTTGGACAAGATCATAGCTAGGGGTGGCTGAAGGAGCCGGTTGTTTGGAAGGAAAAGCTTGCTTGGGATCTTGCATAGTTTTAAGGACAATCTTGGCTTGCCCCCTAGTAACAACATTCAGTGTCTCACTTCGAGAAGATGAACTACCACGTGTTTGCAAGACCAACTTTGGCTTACCATGATTGGCTTTATTATCATCTTGAGACCTCATCATTAGAACACTCTCAACGGGCTCTACCATGTTGATCACAGGTGTATCAGAAGGATACGTGTAATTGATCTTAGCATCATGATTCTTCTTATGTGCTTGAGAAGTTTCCCCCTTATCATGCTTAGGTAGAGGATCTTTGAAAGCTGTGTGATCAGAATTTTTAGTTAAGCCATCAATGGAGATTGTGATATTCTCAATAAGATCCTGAATATCATCCTTAAGCTTAAAACAATTGTCTGTCGGATGTCCCTTGTTTTTGTGATAATGGCAGTAATGATCCTCTCTCCACCAATCAGGCTTATTTATCAGATCCCAGTTACTAGGTTTATCAGGAAGCGTAAGATATCCATTGTCAACCAAAGTCTTGAGGATCACATCGTAAGGTTCTGCCAACTTGGTATAGACTCGCTTTCGAAATGACTTCTTAGGCTTATCTGCATATTGAGGTTTAGGAGCATTGTGAGTGTTGGCAGCTTCTTGTTGTTTTGCTGCATAGATAGCATTGGAGAGATTGAAAGCGGGCTCTCTAGCTCTAGGAGCATCAACAACCCCATCGGTAACAACATACTTATTCTTATTCCAAGGTTTGTTCTTGTCTTTGCCATTGCCTTTAGCATCTTTATTAATAACAATATCCCCTTTTCTTATAGCTACATCCTCAATCCGATATGCACTTTCAACCATGCCATTGAAAGAGGAGAACAACTGTTTCCTTAGATCATAATACAACTCAAGCACAAGAGTGTTGACAAAAATATCAATCTTTTGCCTTTCGGGTAGCTGACGAGGATATCTAGAATACAATGACCTCCAACGTTGCAAATAAGTAGCAAATAATTCTCCTTGGTTTTGTCTCAAAGCACCAAGATCTATCATGGTGATAGGTTGTTGGATATTGTATGAATAGTGTTGTGTGAAGCGCATAGCCAACTCATCAAAAGTCTTCAAAGGAGGTGTCAACTTTGCAAACCATTCTAAAGCTTGTCCTCTTAAGCTTCGAGGGAATAATCGTAGAAGAAATGTGTCTTCATGAAGAAAGTCCATACTAAGAGCATAAAAGTGACGCACATGGTCATGGGGATCTCCATTTCCATCATACTTGTCATATTTGGGAACCTCAATATCCCTAGGAAACAGGACCATGTATAGACTTTTATCAAAAGGAAGAGCACAAATTGATTCTACAAAAGAGACCTTTGGAGGCTCTCTGTCTATTGCCATTTGGGTAAGGCGTTGATTTGTCCGATGCAGTTCTTCTTGAAGGACTTCCAATTCAGTTGGTACTCTTTGTTGGACAATTTGTCTGACATCATAGCCGGGAGGAAGCTTGTATCCTCTAGAAGTCATATATTGAAAATATTGATCGCCATTACGCTCTAAAAGCTTATGCATCATTCGTTGGGAGACCACATCTTGTTCAAATCTCATAAGATCCTCACTAGAAATCTCATCATCAACCTCTGCCTCATGTTGAGAAGGAGGAGGTCTAGGAGGTGAAGAAGGCATACCAAAAGTGGGTCTTGGAGGAGATCTTGGTGGCGTGTTGTTGCCATTGTTGCCATTGATAAAAAGAGATCTATGCTCATGATTACTAGTCTCAGGTTGTTCATGAAATGTCCCTCTATAAGCCATGCGCCTAGCAGCATCCATCCTTTGTTGATTGTGTTCTTTGTCTAAGCGCGCTTGGTTATCCTTATGCTCAAAGTGTTCTTGAAAGCATTGGAATTTTTCTTGTTCGGTCAAAGTGAGTGAGACAATGTCTGTGTTTTTGGGGGTCTTGAATGCGGAAAAGAGGAAACCTCCTTTGTACCACGGGGTAGCCTTAGAATCCTTAGATTGGTTAGAACTAGAACTGTTGTTGCTAATGGGTGCTCGTGAGCATCTAGTTGGAGAAGGTAACTGTGTATAATTGAACGGAGGATGACTCTCCTGCTCAAATTGAAACCGAGTTGTAACCGGCATGAAAAGAGATGTTGGTTGACTAATAGAATGAGACAAAGTTTCTCAGATTTGAGATAAGAAAAAATAATAAAGATCACTTGTCAAAGTAGAACAATAGAGAGATGGCTTGTCAAAAGTGCTCAAGCACTTACAGCAATCAATTGACTAAAGCCGAGCAGCGAGCAAGAAGCTCAATAAGCAAGTAGCTAGAGAGGTAACCATGATGCAACAAGTGATCAAGAGTAGCATTCGTTAAGCCCAAATCCAATAGTTTTAGCTCATTTGTTTCAGTCTAGAACAAGTCTAAGCATGCAAATAACATACCAGCTTCAAGTAAGAACAGAAAAAGACACTCTACGATAGGTTAAAATGCAAGTTTAGCAGCTCCGGATTGCAACATCAACAAGACAGTAAAAAGATTCTGGGTGACACTTTCCAAGCAGACAAGGCGACAGTTTTTAGCGAGGCAACACTTCACCCTAAGCCAAGTGACAGTTTCCAATAAGGCCAGGTGACACTTTCCAGGCAAGCGGGGTGACAGTTGTGCAGGAGCGAACTGTCGCGCGATAATTCTCAGAATAGGATGCGACACTGTTGCAAATTTGTATGACTTTTTGACCAGTGAACATAAAAAATCTCAATTTTGAAGCATTTTGATCAAGTTCAAAGGTTGGATAGTGCATTTTTTCAGTTTGACAAGTAGTAACAACAGATAAAAGACAGGTTTGCAAACAGTATAGGATCAAACATGTCATATAACACTTGAAACAAGGGCAAAAGCAACCTTGCCAAGACAAGCACTTGTGATATCAAAATAGAAAACTTTATGAATGCTACCGTTTGTTTAAATGTTAAGAATGTTTACACTGGTATAGCACAATGAAAACACTTCAAGCAATTACTACCTAGAAGGACAAGACTCATTACTTAGCAAATTGGCCCACAACTTGATGCTCCCTTGCCTCACACCAAGTGGTTGCCCACAAGAGATATTGGCATTGTCATGGAAGTGTCAAAAACACAACCATAGGAACACATATGGTGAGTGTCTTGGGGTGATCCAGGTAAGTCCACTTGGATCAATCCTTGCACCAAGAAGCTAAGCGGCTAAAATAAGGTGGCCTCTATCTAAAGGTTCGTAGTAAGGGCTTCCGTTCATAGCACCCCTCTTGCTCCTCATAAAGGACTAGGACCTCGTGGCCTCAAGAGTACCTTAAGCATTCTTGCTTAATGTTTTCCTCATGGTCACAATCCCACAAGTTACTCACATCAAGCGAAGATAAGTACTATGTCTACCAAGGTTTTGTGTCCTTGATAGCCTTGAGATTATAGTGGGTTGGAAGAGCCGGCAAAAAGCTTGTCCCCACTTGGGTCATTCCTCTTGATTGCTCAAGAGTAGGCCCGCTAAAAGATTCTAACAACTAAACAAAAAGTGGATCAATTCTTGAGGTTCAAGGTTTTTGGTTCACCACAAGGGTGAAGAGCATACTCCCCTATCTAAAAAACTTCACCCAAACACACCAAGCAAAGATTTAATTACTCCCTTGCTTTCAAAATCCCAAGATGGGTCAAGATTTCTGTTTCACCACAAGGGTGAAGAGCATACTCTCCTACCACCTCAAAATTCCTACAACAAGGTATTAAGTGCCTATGAAATGAAACAACTAGTATATGCCGCACTCAATAAATAAAGTAATTAAACAAGCACTTGATTTGGTTTTTATGCTTAGGGAAGCCTTGCAAAACCATTAGTAGCCCTCTTTGACATGCACTCTTTTGGCAAAATATCTCAAGCAAGTGCACCTACAACCACAACTTGTTAGGCCCACAAGGGTTAGCACATCAAAAATCAGATAATCTGCAAGTAAAATAGCTAATCAAATGGTAAAATCTGAGAATGAAACTAGCATGGTTGGATTAGGCTCAGAAAGACCTTTCCAACGATATATCACACTTCAATTTTTGATACCATTTGCAAAATTTTCTCAAAAATGGGCACCCGTTTTCACGGATTTGAAAATGCTAAAATTTTTCAAAATTTTTAAAAAGATAGCAGAGAACCCAAAACTTGCAAGATAACTAAAATTTTTCAAAAACAACTCACTATCAGGTACAGGCAACAGTATAGTCACTAGAAATGTCGTGCGACACTTTTCCGTATACAGGTGCGACACTTTATCTCTAGGCGACAGTTCACACTATATGCAGGCGACATAACTCGTCAAATAGTGCGACACTTTCTGTCCAAGGGGGCAACACTTTAAGTAGTAAAGTGTCACGCCACTATACAAAGAATTGTCACACGACACTGGAAAAATGTCGCGCGACACTCTGAGACAGAAAAATCAGAGACCGAAAATAAAGCCAAAAATTGACAAAAATTTTGATGAAAAATGCAGAATTAAAGGACAAAGCTAATCTACTCTGCCCCACGGTGGGCACCAAAAATGTGTGCTATAATTGTGTCACACTTCTATGAATCATTGCATTCAAGAACACTCAAGAATGAGGTCTCAAAAATTGATCCATAGCTCCCTAGGCATGGAGTGCAAGGGTTTTTAAGAATGCTCTCAGCTAGAGCTATTAAGCCAATAACCTTGCCAGTAAACCATGCAATGAGAGATTCAAATGAAAACAAGGGCAAGAATGCCAATATCCTCAAGAATCAAATGAAATGCAATGCAAGTTAGATTAAGATGAATATGCAAGCTAAACTATGGAAATGAAAGAACAAGTATTACAAAGCCTCCTAGTTAAGCTAGATGAATTAATCTAAAGCATAAAGGAAATCTAAGCTAAGAATGCCATGAAAATGAAGCTACTATGCAAGAAATGAAACTATGATAACATGTAGATGCAAAAGCCAAAAATGCTCCAAATCTCCAAAAAGCTCCAAAGTGACCTAGAAAACCTGCAGCATAACATTAGCATAAAAAGTTGAGGATCTAGAATGAAGAATCAAATGAAATGCAATGCAAGCTAGATTAAGATGAATATGCAAGCTAAACTATGGAAATGAAAGAACAAGTATTACAAAGCCTCCTAGTTAAGCTAGATGAATTAATCTAAAGCATAAAGGAAATCTAAGCTAAGAATGCCATGAAAATGAAGCTACTATGCAAGAAATGAAACTATGATAACATGTAGATGCAAAAGCCAAAAATGCTCCAAATCTCCAAAAAGCTCCAAAGTGACCTAGAAAACCTGCAGCATAACATTAGCATAAAAAGTTGAGGATCTAGAATGAAGAAGAGAGCTCTTCTTTTAAAGGAAATGAGAAAGAATGGACCATGGAGATTAAGAGGCAAAATATTTAATCAACGGTGGAGCTTGAAAGAGGAGCAATCCATGTGCACAAATATCTTCCAATAGGTAAATAAGAGTTGACTTTTGTGTCCATATGAGACAAAAAGTGTTTTTTCGCTTTTTATAAAATGAGAATAATGTTTTATTTGTGCAACTTAGGATAAGAGGAAAAGTGAGGACTTTTTATTTATTAAAAGGGAGGAAATATTTTTTTTAATAAATAAAGACTTAGGATAAAATGGTTAGCCCATAGAAAATAATTGAATAAATGATAGAGCTAGGATTTGATCAAGAATAAGCAATTTATGATTTAGCAAAAGGGGCTAATAGTCTAAGTGACCATTTTTAGGTGTATACACCTACAAGAATCTATTTTAGTATTTTGTACTACCTCTATCCTAATTATTAATAGAAAATTTATTCTATTGATAATCAGTTATACCTTATTTTGGTTACAAGTATTTATTTCATGGAGGGAAAAATTTAATACAAAATATTAAAAAATCAACATTTGAGGGAGTTACCCCTCTTTGAAGTAGAGGAAAATCATCCTTTTCATGATGATTCACCTAATGTTGCATGGTTTATTTTTTTTGTCCATTGGGAAAATTTATAAGGAAAACATAGTGACAAAAACCATTTGCTAAGAAGTTTTTTAGGACTCTAGTGGGGATCGAAGTGCCTTGTGCATTCAATTTTTAGAAATTTTGAGGTACCACCCCCTAGGATGGAGGTTGGCAGCTCTGTTGAGGATAAATACAAAAAGACATTTCAAAGATACTCATAAATACTAAAAGATTGGATTCTTGCAAGAAATGAAGATAAAATGGATATCTCCCTATTCATATGATCATTTAAAGAGAACCCAATCATTAAGGTTGTATGAGATTTAATAAAAGAGGTAGAATTCTTGAAATCTTTCTATGGTATTATGCCAATCTAGAAAAGAAAATCTTCACTGCAAGAGCTAAAAAAGAAGTATGTGAAGAAGAAATTGGTTGCACCAGATACCAAAAATAAAAAGATTTTGAAGCGAAAGCATACAACAATCAACAAAAGGAATCAAACGATCTCATTAATTTTCATCCTCCTTAGACTCCCATCTCAAGTCTACCTTTGGAAGTTTCAGTGCAAAAATCTATAATTGAAGAATCACGTTAGCATTTCCAAAGTCAAAATATTCAAGATATGAAAAAGTTTGTTGGAATTTTGAAAGATGATACAAATATAAAAAAATGTTAATTTTCCAATCCTTTATGAGGAAAATATTTGTCTCGTGCAATCTGTTGTTGAGGAAAATGCCATATATAATCCTTTTATTCATGGGAAAGCTTTTGACTCCCTATTCATTTTTCTACCCATGCCTTACACTTTTCTCATTAATGTGACAAATATTATGTTGTTGTTATTGTTGTTTGTCTATTTACAACATCTACCTCCATTTTGCCAATTGTTGGTGTGAAAAGGCTCATACTTTTTCAACCTATAAATGGTCATGTATTTAACCTTTTTTTCTTTCTCCATGAACTATTGTAAATAACTCATTTTATTTTTTTGCATTTGTTTTTGTTTTCTTTAGTATTTTTTGTCTTCAATAAGGTTACGTTAGCTTTGTAGTTTCCCCCTTTATCTGAAATCAATCCTTACAAAATGAATCCTATTTTCTTGAATGTTGATCTTAAATGATTATACCTGTCTAGTTGGTATTGTGGGGAAAATTATCCTAGACAAACAACTGTGATTGGTGATATCCCCTTATTAATATTACTGAATACTTTGGTGATAGAAATTTCACTTTTTAAGGTCATGTATGGGGATTCAACAAAAGGTCAAAAAGGGTGGGGGGATAAATTTTTGTCTTATATACAATATTGATGTTGATAAAGATGAACACTTCTAAAGAACAAAGGGGTAAGTGCACAAATATGGGGGACCAAAAATATGTCACTCATCTTTTTGGTCTCCCAAAAAGCATAGGGCATGCCATATATGGTCTACGCCATATGGCTTGGTGTGTCGAGCCTAAGGCTTGAGCATACCAAGCCTATATGGTGCACACCATATATGGTGTATGCCATATGGTGACCATGTTATAAATTTGAAAATAAACCCTAAAACCACATTTCATTTTCATTTGCAACCGCAAGTTGGAGAGAGGAGTGGCATTTTAGAATGGTGTACGTCATACCATGAGTATGATTTTATCTATTAGTGTGTTTGATTGTCTCAAAAATGCTTCCAATACATCGAAGAGGTTGAAGAGGTGAGTATATTTACATTTTAGCTTCTTTTTTTATTAAATATAAGTTTAATTAGGGTTTTAAATTAAATTTTGTTTTAATTTCCAAAAGATGTTAATCCACCTCAACAAAACCCTAAGCCACCTCCTCATGAAGAAGTTCATGAAGAAAATGTGCCTTAACCTCCTCCATCAATTGAAATATATCCACCAGGAGTTCACAAAAAAATATTTTAAACCAAATAGAGCATAATAAAAATCAATTAGAGGCTTTTTATTGGCAGGTTGAAAGAATCTATTTGACTAAATCCTCATAGGGAATCACTTGCAAATTCATTGCAATTAAGCTTGACCCATGTAGGCATAGTTAGTGGACAACTAAATTTATGGTCAATTAAAAGATTGGAGAAAAATTAATACTATGCGGATCTATAAATTATCTTATGAGGATGTAAAAAAGAAAAAAAAAGGTGACATTTGTGACCTCTTTACAGATCCTAGAACAAATCGATCTCAAGGTCAATGAGGTCCCAAATTATTTTGATTATTTAAAATTTTAGGGTAGAGGTGGGGGGTCCTCACAAGATAGACCAAGGGTACAATGTGACCCTAACATAGTCAAGAGACCCATTGCCAAACCTCATGTAGAGCACGTTACTATTCCTTCCATAGTGAAGGATATTGTGGAGGTGGACAGACTAGGCACCATTAGTGTGCTCACTCAAACCCTCATACAGTGTCTTGAAGTTGTTTAGTACAAAGTGAGATGGGTGAGTCTTTGAGCGCTCAAGTTATTTGGAGGAACAACAAAAGTCAACAAGTATCAAAGGAGATTGATGTCAAAGGAGTGTCAACAAAAGTCATCAAGTATCAATCATTGATGACAAGGTATTTGGAGGAAGGTAAATTCATTTATTGGTAGATACTGCATGATTATATTTTATATCACATTTCTTGTTGTGATCCACTCCACTTCAATAGCTATAACTTATTATAAGTTAATTTATGTTTAATTGTTTAGATTGATTAACTTAGATTAATCCATAGGAGGTGTAATTTTCCTTCTTAATAATACTATAATAGAAAAGATTATATGTCCATGTTATTTCCCTTTTTTTTGTCTAATTTTGAGGAGAATGCCTTGATGCGTAGACATATTGGCAATTGATATGATTTTGTGCAAAGATGGGCCCCTTGCCTAATGCCACTTACACAGCCATTACATATGTTTCTATGCTTTTAAGTCCTTACCCCATTTACATATTCATGCACACATTCACTACACCCATTGTATGCATGTACTTCTATACACATATTAGTCATTTTGATTAAGCTCCTTTCATGTCTTAAGACAAGTCCATAGTTGTAAGAATGACCTCATTGCCCAAGCTTTTCCATTTTCTAAATTAGTTTTTTAAAATCTATTCTTGCATTTACTCTTTCCTTCTAAGGTTGACTAAGCATAAATATGAATAATGTGTTATTTTGTTCTTGCATTTGAAGGCATTGAATGCATTAATCTTGATTGTTGAAAAATCATTGGAGAACAATGGAATATCATATTAGACATTTTAATTGGTGCATTAAAAGATATATCATTCTACACAATCATCCCTAAGAGCATACATGACTGAAGATTATTGTTTCTATCATTCATATGCATTTTCATGGGTTGACCAAGGAAAGGATATTTCCTTGTAACATATTGACAACATGACCAAAATATTTATGAAATACCAATAGTCTATTAGAATGCTAAAGAGATAGAATAAACTAGGGAAAATAAGAAAAAGTAAAAAAACATAAGTTTTCATATTATATAATATAAGTTTGTGAGTACAACCTTGCTACCATAGATTAGTACTTGATCATTGAGTTTGTTCTTTTATATAGTCAAAATATATTATAATTCTAAGACAAACATTGCTTTCAAATGTAGTATCAAATTTAAAGACATTTTGAATTAAATCTATCAATTAATTAAAAAACTAAATATAATGATATTACTATATACTTTCCCATATTTACTAGTTATTTCACATTACCAAATTATCATACCCCAATATCCACTTTAATCTACATCAATTATATTTTTATATATAGAATTAGCCTAAATTAAGCTTAAAGAAAGTTTACATTTCTTTACATATATTTTATATTGGTTATTATATAATTTTAAAAAATTAAGCTTAATATATATAAATTTTATTTTAAAATCTATTGAAATTTCATATATCATATTCAAAGGTCGTAGTTTAATGGGTTGAATATTTTTTTGGGAAATGATAACATACTTTGACTAATTTAAATTATCTAATTAGAATATGATAGAGATGACTTGGATAGATTGAATGTTTACTAGAATAATATAGTTCAAAATTAAAATTGTCAATATTCATATCATCTTTTTTTAACTTAAAAATAAATCATATTTACTTGAATATAATACATTAAAATTATATGAAATCTTAAAATTATTTATAAATAATAATTATAATGTTGAATATTTATATTAAGATAAGGTCTATGTTTATGAGCTCACCAATTGAAAGCTCCCAATTAAAAACATTTACCTTAAAAAAAAACCTAAAAATCATTTAACATACTGTCAAAAAGATATCTGACTCTCATTATTCATAACATCTATCTTTTAAAAAATCAAACTGTTCCACCCAATATAAGAATCATCATCTCATAGGACCTCCTTTTGCCAGCGTATTTGTTACCAAAGCAGGCCAAATACAGTAAACAAATTTGATTCTGCGAAAAGTTTAGTGTGAAAAATGCCATAAAAAATGCTGCTCCGCTCGCACCTGCCTTGCCATTTACAATTATTATGTTTGATTATCTGCAAACCAATTTTAAAGTTGAAATGGAATTTTATTATATTCTATCATATTAGAATATTTGTTTTTGGACTGACTTACAATATATGGAACTGTTCGGATTTTAAGAATTTGGAGTTTGCTTTTAAGAATGCAATTCAGATGACTGAATTTAGAGTCTGATCATAAGATGGTTGTAAAAATGTTCTGTTTGTAAACTATCTTTATTTTGGCTTCATGAATTTGTGATCTTAGTACAAATTATCTTCTATTAGACTATTTTAGATGATTAGATTTGGAGCTTTCATCATAAAAACATTATAAAATCGTGCATTTAATACAGTGGGGTCGTCCACTTTGTAGAATATTCTAACATCATGAATTTGTGATCTCACTTTTAACCCAATTAGATGATTAGATTTAGAACTTGATCATACATTTAACACAGTAAAACCATTCAATTTGTAGAATATCCTATACCATATCACTTTCAAGAATACAAATTCTCCATTATTGAACCAATTCAGATACCTGAATAAAACACAACACAAAAAACATATATTGAACAGGTGGAGTTGTCCAACTTGTAAAGCCTCTGAAAAGTCTTCCCTCTTGAGAAAACTTTAGAGTAGCCCCTTGAAATCAGACTGTAGGCTGTTTGTCCTTGGAGAAACATTGGGTCAAATCTTGCCTTCCCAACAAAGGATGAGGTGGACCATTGGGCATCCCATCAATTGGACTTTGTGCTTTTTTCCAAAGTGACTTTATGATTGTCAGTTATCTGGTGAGCACAGCACACTGTGAGTCAATTAAGCCAGTAATTTGGTTGACACATTTGAGCCAACTCAATGTTCACTTGCAATTTAAGGCCCGAGAATATTTCCACAACAAATATTGATTGTGGCGAATTTGAGCCAACTCAATATTGAGTTACAGTCAAAGGCTCGACTGCTTAATCTAATCAAGATAAAGCATGTGATGTGGTAAGGAAAAATGAGTCACAGCACATTATCCTTTAGTTATATTTCTAGCCTTTTATTCTCCTAATGGACCTATCCTTTAGTTATATTTCTAGCCTATTATCATGCTTTCCACAAGTTTCTTCTATTCTATGATTGTTGTACAATTATGTTTGCATTGATTACATTATTGATTTATTACATGGTATTATGATTATGATTGTCTTATTAGATAGATTCTATTATCAATCTATTTTTAAATATGTTCATTTTTTTTAATTGGTATATATAATTAGAAAATCTTTCAATTGTGTTTTATGTGGGCAATTAATGGAAGGGGTATACACGTGATCACTTAACATTCTCACTTTTTGTATTTAATTTATATATTGCAAGTTAATCTATGTATGTTCTTATTTCTTGTAGTAAATTATTGGGAGAACATATGCAAAATAAAAGAACATGAAAGGAAAAATCTTTGTCCTTTGTGGACAATTGATTCGTCTATTTGTTACATTAACTTTGTGCATGTTTGAGATCTAGTATTCATTTAGGATTCACATGCACCTCAAGGTGGGGTCAAATTTAATGTTGAAAAAAATTATTTCGGATGTATTTCCTCATTTACTTTTATGTCTCCTTGTGGCAATAGCTTGAAATAATTTATAGATATAAATGTCGCATTCTTACATATAGCTAGACCTATGTACCAAGTCTCGATCACACTTATCCCTATACTAATCACATATCATAATGCTTATGCACACACAATTCTAATCCAATTAGCTTATCTATTTAATTTTAGATATTAATCTAATCCTAATCCAAATTCATAATCTATTTTTTTAGATAGTAATCCAAGAGCACAACCCATTTAAATACAAAATCCTAAATAAGTTCATTTAGTTCATTGGCCCCCTTTCACACATTGATGTTAGCTCAACTATGCATGAATCTTTGTGCTTTAGTGTGGTGTCTATGTTTAAAGAGGTATTCATTACATTTATTCTAATCAACTATTTTCTATCTAAGAATTGAATATCATCTACGAGTATAGCGTTGTCTTACATGACAATGACATTCAATAGTAATTGTGTGCATTTGTGCATCCTCTCACACACGGATAACCTAGATATCATTCTAGAATTTGTGTGAATATTTAAAGCATATTGATTATCAAGGTATCATCTAGATATTGTCAAGTTGACAGAAAAACGTGAGTATGAAAATGGATATCATTGTCAAGCAACATAATTTTGAGAATTTATAGGACAAAATGTTTAGATCATCAGTGATCAAGCTCAAAGATACATAGTGAAGATGCAAGTGTGGAAAAGATCCAAAATAACAAAGTCAAACTAACATGGAGCATAGAAGAATATTCTCATTTTGATCCACACACATGACTATTTAGCTCATTTCTCTATTTTATGACACATGAATTTATCATTGTATTCAATAATTGACACACATTCTTTGGTCATAACTTGCTAACATATCTATATCTACATTTGTTACCATTTATTGCATAATTATATTTTCTATTTGATATTGCTTGATAAGATCCCCTTCACTCCACCAAGGAAAAATTTAATCTAAGTTGACTTCTACCTGATTGCTTGGTTTAATTAATTAACTTAGATTAACCCAAATGAAGTGTAATTTTCAATTTTAATAATATTATATTGGTGAAAATTATGTGCCCATGTCATTTTCCATTTAGTTTTGGTCTCATTTTGAGGAGAGTGTTTTGATACATAGACTCATTGACAAATGATGTAAAGATGTGTCCCTTGCCTAATTTTACTTATCCATTACATACATTCCTATGCATTTTATTTTGCATGCCCATGTACATTCACCTTTCATAAATTTACTACACCCATTATATGCACACATTTCTATATTCACATTATCCACATTCATTTGGCTCCCTTAATGGTCTTGGACAAGTTCATAGTTGTAGCCCAATGTCCCTATTGCCGATAGTTGTCCTATCATATATTAAAACTTGGCCTATTTAATATCTACCCTTCCCTCCTAGGGTCAACTAAACAAAAGTATGCATTATATGTTGCTATATTCTTGTATTTAGGCATTGCATGCATTTATTTTGATTATCCCCTGATTATTGAAGAATCCAAGAATATCATTGATATTTACATGTTTTAATAGGTACATTAAATTAAATTTCATTTTTCACAATCATTTTTAGGAGGATATGCATGACTAAAAATTGTGTTTAATCATTCAAACAAATTTTCATGGTTTGACCTAGGAGAACATGTTTTCTTGTAACACATTGACAACATTATCAACACACACACACACACACCACCACCACCACCACCACCACCACCACCACCACCAACACCATTTTTTATTAGATGTCAAAAGACATGGAGGAAACTAGGATAAATAATCTAAAAATTAGGTCACTATTGCTCAACTACCACTTTAGAAGGTCATGGGTTCAACTCTTAATTTGCCTCTGATATTGATGAGGGTCCATTGCATATTGCTTGAGAGGTTATTAGTGGGCTCACTTTGTAAAGAGATAAAATCTAGGTCATTGGACTAAACTATTGATTCCTCTTGATAAAAAAGAACATTAGTCTCTAGATTACAAAATGCAAGTTTGTGACATGGGGGTTTCACTTAGTGAACCTCAGTCACAACATGTGTATTCATGGCATACTAAAGACTACTCCTATTTTAAAAAATATTGCCCCAAACTCCTTTTTTGTCACCTCCCCTCTAATACCCACCCAATACCCCCACACCCCTTTTCCTCTATAAACTCTCTTAATCCCCCACTCCCCTTATATAGACAATATGTTTCCCTATTTTTTGCCCATTTTGAACCCCTCAATATGAACACATGTGGTTTGTATTTTCCCATTAGTGAAGACCTCATGGTTTGTGAGTATAAGACAAATTTGGTACCACTTATTATTTTTTGATCACTGAACTTGTTCTTGTATAAAATCAATGGATATTCTAGTTCCAAGACAAATACCAATTTCAAATGCACCATTAAAATCCTAAGACATTTCCATTTTAAATTCCACAAAAATTTTATGCAATTACAAAACTAAATATAATTGTTACTATTTACTTTCTCATATTTACTATCATGGAGAAGAGAATTGGCCACCCTCAAGATTGATAAAATCCCAAGAAACGAATCGGCCTTTGCACTATCTCACGTATACTAGCGATTTGGTGAGCTAGGGTGATCAAGACAACTAATTTACAAAATAAAATTCAAGATTTAAATGAAATAAAATATGAAATAAAGAAACTAAATTAACTAAGCTATTCTAACATATAAAGATATTTTAATTATTAGAAATGGAAAAGTGAACTATTGGGATAGATTGCTTTTCTACATGAGCTCATTGTCATATATGCTAGCACGGTTCTATGCCTACAATGTCATATATGCTAGCACGGTTCTATGCCTACAAGAAGTAAAGAACATAACTTTTCCATAGAAATAATTATAACAAGAGAGAGAAAGGGATAGAGAAGCTTATAGAAAAGGAGTTAGAATAATCTCAATAGCTTACACTCTTTCTTATCCTTTAAAATCTATGTGCAAGCAAAGAAAGGAAAATATTGGGGCTGTTTGGAGATCTGCCTCAGTCAAGTCCGTGTTTTAGTGTTTCCAACTTCATAATAGCTAGCTAGATAGATAAAAGTCAGTGATATATTTATTGAAACACTATAGATGAATAATAATAATAATAATAATAATAATAAACATAGTAACAAGACTATGATCAAGAGAATATGATATTCTTAACAAAACTAAAATGGCATGAGATGAGGAAACTCCCTTTCAGGACCACAAAGCTAGATCTCAATGAAATAAAGGTGAGGTGACAATGAAGGTGGAGAAGTTTTGATGATGTCAATGCTAAGATGCTATGAAGAGCTATCTAAGAAGGCAATAAGTGATATCCAAGTGTAAGAAGAAGCTCAAGAAAGCATGAAGGAGTTGTGAGAGAGCCAAGAAAATATCCAAGAAGCTTGAAACTATAAAGTAGAGACCAAATAAAGCTTAAAGATCAATTTTTAAATGATTTTAATGGTTCTCGACATTGGCAGGCAGTGGTAGGATGTGTTAAATTGTAGGGGTAAGCAGATGTAATGTCTCAACAACTGACCGCGTGTCTATAGATTCACAAGATGAGTGTGTGCCACATGGCAGTTTTTGTGGGACACATGAGTCATGAGCTAGATAGGCCACACGATCAATAATTGAGATGAGAAATAAACAAAGAGGATGGAGGGACATGGAGGCTTATGTGGAAATTTGTTTTTTGGATAAGGTAGGAGCATTATGGAATGAATAATTACACAGGGTGTAATTTTTGACACTACATTTTCCTCCCATTTTAGTGAGCATATCATAATTGAAGATGCAATATAAAATAGAGAAAAATTACCTGAGGGGTCTTTCATCTACATGGGGTTGCCCCTAGGGGAAAGCCTTGAATTATCAAGTGATCATAGCTAACATGAAACTTTCATACAACCATGCTAGATGAAAGAGAAAGAATGATAGAGAGAGACAATTATCATTAATGGTATGTCGGTATGGGTAGCAAATTATGTTATGCTATATATAGCCATACATAGGGAAATTTTAACTATACTAATACAAGGAGAAATAACTAGATAGTTGTATGATAGGGAAAATTTATACTATGTCAATATGAGTAGAAAAGGCTAGATAGTCATATGATAGGGAAACTTTGATCACATTGGTATGAGTAAGAAAGGCTAGATAGTCGTACGATAGAACAACATATTTAACAATGTTGGTATAGGTAGTAGTGATAGGTGGTCATACAATAGGGAAAAAGATATGTTGGTACAAGTAGCAAAGCTAGATGGTCATATAATAGGTAAAAAGATCTAATAGGTGGATTTCCCCACACAAAGGTAGACAAATAGATCAAAAAATTTAAATATTAAGAAAACTCTATGATATAGATACAACAAGATAATAAAATATAACAAAATAAATCGTAGAATAGATCATGTTACTCAGAGGGGGATACAGAAATTCTAAGAATAAAAAGAGACATTGTGGCATGTCAACATAATGAGATTTTTCCATGGAGTGCTACCCCATAATAGGTGATAGATGATATCCACAACATCTAGACAAGTAAGCAAAGAAAGGGGGATCTAATTATTTAGAGGCAAAACCCATAAGAGTAAAAAGATATATGACTGTATCGTCTTAAAATGGAAGCACTTCCATGATAAGAGTGTTTAGCCCTCTGAGTGAGTGGTCTGGGGTCATGTCAAGCACCTTGATTGGGTCTTTGCATGAATCTGGCCTTCTACCCCAGTTCTGCTTATCTCTCCACCTGTTTTCACTATCTTTCTACATTTCCTAGCACTCTGGATTGAGGTCCTGAGGTTTTTGACCTCAAGGTCATAGATGACCTTGAGGGTC
The DNA here is from genome assembly GCA_027943335.1 of Chamaecyparis obtusa. Classification (NCBI taxonomy): domain Eukaryota; kingdom Viridiplantae; phylum Streptophyta; class Pinopsida; order Cupressales; family Cupressaceae; genus Chamaecyparis; species Chamaecyparis obtusa. Next base: position 532,201 of record BSBK01003166.1, read on the forward strand.
AATGAAGACCTTGACCCTGACCTAGGTCAAGAACAACCTCGACCCTGACCTAGGGTGGGGTCTAGCTCATCCTTGACCCAGGGTTCAAATTTCAAGGTCCCATGATTTCTAGATGTTGAGTTTCAAAAAGATTTGTTTTCCTGCTTCCGGATCGGCTGTTTTGGTCTCTGAAATGGTAAATCCTTAAATTTCATTTAATATGGGTCCATTTCTAGGGGTTAAGGTTAATTGGGATTTAATTCCCCAATATCGGCCTTCTCTAGAAGATTGTGCCCTAGATCACTATAAAAGGAAGCCTTCCTCTCTCATTTTCATCATCACACTTTGCAATCAAGCATGCATAATCAAGCAAGCATTTTATCAAGCATTTTCAAGGAAGCATTCAAGTCCTCTTCTCCATTCAAGTTCTCCATTGAAGATTAAGGATTCAAGAATTCAAGCCATTGAAGGGATTCGGTTCAAGCATTCAAGATTCATCATTCAAACCCTAGATATAGCCATCATGATGGTGTGATCTTCCTTCAAGATCCTTTGTTCATCTTCAAGATCCATTCATTCTTCTATCAAGGTGGATTCCAAGCATACAGTCATGGAGGTTTTGAATTTACATTTATGGTTTTGATTTATATTTTCCATTGTGGTGTCCAAGATTTCATATCAATATACTTGTTTACATTTGAAATACAATTGCATATCTATTGAATTGCACAGCTTCATAGTTAGATCTACTTCTACTACTTGCTAGCATTCTCCATTTCAATTTCATTATTAAGGTTGATTCCAAATCGGGGTTTGACCAAGGCAAACCCCTTCCCCCAACAAATAGAATCTCTTTTTCTTGCAGGTACAGGTACATGATTGTGAATCAGAGCTTGGATCTAGATACCCTTTTCAGCAAACTTCCAAGATCCACGAACAAAGTCAAAGTCGACCTTCAAAATCCTAAAGTAGTCTTTGACCTTTTATCGGGGTCAAAGACTACCTGCTGCTGGAAAGACAAAAGTTTTCTAGGTTTTCTTCGTCTCAGCATTTCCAGTCCGAAACAGGTTGTAGAATTGCCTAAAACTATACATAGACATTAGAAATCAGCATTTTCTAGATTTGCCCTATTTTGAGGTTAGTATTTTCCTTTCAATTATTTCAGATACTCTTCATAGCGAAATATAAGGTTTTCTTCTTCATTCATATTCTCCACAGATTGATTCTTTTGTGTATTGAACTTTTGGTTGATCAATTTGGATCTCTCCTTTGGGAATTTGGATTTAGAAGTAGATCTCATATTTCCCTCATTCAATAAGGTGATACAATTTCACCTTATTCAATGGCATACGACTACTTATGGGTATTTCATCAGGTTTGAAGTGTTTGGATCTAAAGAAGAGAACATGAAGATAAATAAAAATAAAAATTTGGCGAACCCGACGAGCTTACTCTCTTTCTTTTTGGTGTTAGATTTCCCTTTGTCTTATTGTGTGTGTTCACCTTATTCATTTTGGTGAATCTGACATCCTTACCCCTTTTCTTTTGTGGATTTAGATGCCATATTGTGTTATATTTTAGGTCTTTTCTTATATTTAGATTAGATCTAGTTTATGCTCTTTAAATTTAAAAATACAAAAACATTTCTTGCATTTTCATTTACTATGGAGATTCTTAAGATGCTTTGGTGTGTGGTCATGTTCTTTATTACCCTTCTTTTAGAATCTCTTTACCATACCTATGATGTTTATAAGAGTATCATTCACTTCATTATGTTGATGACTCTTCACTTTGCTCTTGCCTATGATTTTGTGAAGTTGACCGATGCTAGTCTTCCTACATTTAAAACTTTCATTAAAGATTTATGTGGTAGTCTTATTACTCTTTTGGATTATGCAAAGAATTTGGTAGATGATACACCATATCCTAATCTTCCTAATCTTATCCATCCTAATCTGATTCCTAATCTTCCTATTCCTAATTTGATACCTAATTCTCCATATGTTCATCATCGCTCTTCCTATACTTATGATGGGATTCAAGCTATAGTTCAAGATGCGGATGTGCAAGATTTATTTGATTTACCTTCTCCTATGATTCATGATGATATTAAAGGAAAGGGTAAAGAAACTTCTTCAAAACCTATTATTCCACCTTATACAGCCTTTACTCATGAACATGATAAACAATCACCTCCTGTCGAAGCTTTACATAATATGTACACTACCAGATATAATATGGTGACCAAACAAAGTTATAAAGGTTTAGGGCTTGGAGTTAATGAGCATGGTATTAGGTTTCCCATTCATATACCCCCTAAACCGGATATGTATGATATTGGTTGTTCAAAATCTCAAGTCAATGTAGGTGATGTTAATCATCGCCCTCCTCTTCACATTCTTCTCCCCACACCTATCTTAGATAACCCTAATGTTCATCAAGAAGTGGCTAAGAAGGCATATGTTGAGTTAATGAATTCCAAGAAAGAAATCTTTAGACCTATGCCGATAGATTCCTTATACAAATATAAATGTCCTTTTCATTATTCTAACACACATTTACTTGCTGATTGTAAACATTTCAAGTTATATGTTAGAGAAAGGGTTGCTTTAGGAATTATATCTCACTCTCGTGTAGTTTTACAATTCCTTCATAATTTTGATATAGGGGATTCCCCTTCTTCTGATATAATGTAGATTTCTTCTCCTCTTGTCTCATGACTGGGGGGCAAGAGGTATATTTTCATCCAGTATCCTAGGATCCATTAGGCTTTTAGCATATATTGTTCCATGAGCTTAATTAGTATTCTTTCTCTGATTTTGCATATCTTTTCTAAGACGTGTTTTTCAAAGGTATCCCTTGTCTCTGTCCCTAGGGGGCAAGGTTCTTCCTTCTTTTCTCTTTGTTTAGGGAATTTCTTTCCTTAGCTTAGTGGTATTTGTTTATATTGCAATATTATTTCATCATATTGATAGATGTTTTGACTATGGATAACTTTCTTATATGAGAAGTTGTTTTCCTAAGTCATCACTTCTTCTCTATGTTGAAAATTATATTCTTTATAAACTCTTACCCTTTTTTTAGTGTTAGAGTTGTTTCCCTTATTCCAAAGATTCCTCTTTCTCTTGTTTACAGGGGGCTTGATGATAAGATCTCTTTCATTGAGGATCCTTTTCCATGAGCGACATATCCTTTTCACAATTATCTATACTCTTGGATGTAGGGGTTAATACCCTTCACTAAGAATGTAGTGTACATTGTTGTAAATAGGATATCTCCTTGCATTGTGAAGTAGGTATCATCTTCCTCTTCCTTATCATGTCTAGTAGACTACCATGATAAGGAGGGGGACATATATAGGGTCTCCCTTATACTATAGTTTTTTATTTATATGATAAATCTTGGAAGGTAACGCACATGAGTTGCAAAATCCTGAAAAGACACACATTTTTAATATGCTAAATCCTCTGAAGGTAACACAAATAAGTTGCTAAATCCTGAAGGGATGCACATTTTCCAATTTTCAATATGCTAAATCTTGGAAGGTAATGCACATAAGTTGCTAAATCCTAAAAAGGCGTGCATTTCCAATATGCTAAATCTTCCGAAGGTAATGCACATAAGTTGATAAATCCTGAGGAGACACACATTTCATATTCATAGTGATACAAGAAGGTGGATCTATGGATTTTCTAGAAGCCATCAGAAGATGCATTACAATTGCAAGCACAGTTTATGGGTGAACCTGTTGGGCTCTCCCTCTAGGGTGATTCATGGTAAGGTGGGCATCTTACTGGGCGAGGTAATCACTCTTTTCCTTTCTCTCTTTTTGCTTTCATGCTAATAGGACAGGATCATGAAGCTATGTTATTTGTAGTGTTGCTCTTGTCTTTCTTATGTAATCATTTATGCTTTTATGATAGCTTTCCAAATATGATATTAGTATGAGAAATGTTTCTTACCAAGGTTTCTTGTGCTAGTTAATTTGGGTTTGTTTTAGTACTAACCCCTCTTTTGTGTCTTTTTCCTTTTCTATTTTCACACCCTCGTGCGTGTATGTTGAGTTAGAATCCTTAGCCTAGGGGATTTTGTCCTTAGCTGAGTGTTATTTTATCTCATTGCGAATCCACTTGGATCTTTTCTTTCATCTCCTTTACCAAGAGTTTGCATTGAATCCATACTCTTGCTAAAGTGGGGGCTTAATGTATTGTCTTAAAATGGAAGCACTTCCATGATAAGAGTGTTTAGCCCTCTGAGTGAGTGGTCTGGGGTCATGTCAAGCACCTTGATCAGGTCTTTGCAAGAATATGGCTTTCTCCCCTGTTCTGCTTCTCTCTCCACCTGTTTTCAATATCTTTCTGCATTTCCTAGCACTCTGGATTGAGGTCCTGAGGTTTTTGACCTCAAGTTCAAAGATGAACTTGATGGTCAATGATGACCTCAACCCTAACCTAGGGTGGGGTCTACCTTGTCCTTGACCCAGGGTTCAAATTTCAAGGTCCCATGATTTCCGGATATCAGGTTTTGGAAAGATTTGATTTCCCGCTTCTGGGTCGGCTATTTTGGTCTCCAAAATGGTAAATCCTTAAATTTCATTTAATATGGGTCCATTTCTAGGGGTTAAGGTTAATTGAGATTTAACTCCCTAATGTCAGCCTTCTCTAGAAGATTGTGCCCTAGATCACTATAAAAGGAAGCCTTCCTCTCTCATTTTCATCATCACACTTTGCAATCAAGCTTCCATAATCAAGCAAGCATTTCATCAAGCATTTTCAAGGAAGCATTCAAGTCCTCTTCTCCATTCAAGTTCTCCATTGAAGATCAAGGATTCAAGCATTCAATCCATTGAAGGGATTTGGTTCAAGCATTCAAGATTCATCATTCAAACCCTAGATCTAGCCATCATGACAATGTGATCTTCCTTCAAGATCCTTTGTTCATCTTCAAGATTCATTCATTCTTCTATCAAGGTGGATTCCAAGCATACAATCATGGAGGTTTTGAATTTACATTTATGGTTTTGATTTACATTTGTCATTGTGGTGTTCAAGCTTTCATATCAATATACTTGTTTACATTTAAAATACAATTGCATATCTATTGAATTGCATAGCTTCATAGTTAGATCTACTTCTACTACTTGCTAGCATTATCCATTTCAATTTCATTATTAAGGTTGATTCCAAACCGGGGTTTGACCAAGCAAACCCCTTCCCCCCCAACAAACATAATCTCCTTTTCTTGTAGGTATAGGTACAAGATTATGAATCAGAGCTTTGATTTGGATACCCTTTTCGAAAAACTTCCAAGATCCGTGAACAAATTCAAAGTCGACCTTCAAAATCATGAAGTAGTCTTTGACCTTTTATCAGGGTCAAAGACTACTTGTTGTCAGAAAGACAAAAGTTTTTTGGGTTTTCTTCATCTTGACATTTCCAGTCCGAAACAGGTTGCAGAATTGCCCGAAACTGTACACAAACATAAAAAATTAGTATTTTCCAAATTTGCCCTATTTTGAGGGTAGTATTTGCCTTTCAATTATTTTAGATACTCTTCATAGAGAAATATAAGATTTTCTTCTTCATTCATATTCTCCATAGATTGATTCTTTTGTGTATTGACCTTTTGGTTGATCAATTGTGATCTCTCCTTTGGGAATTTGGATTTAGAAGTAGATCTCATATTTCCCTCATTCAATAAGGTGATACAATTTCACCTTATTCAATGACATATGACTACTTATGGGTATTTTATCAGGTTTGAAGTGTTTGGATCTAAAGAAGAGAACATGAAGATAAATAAAAATAAAAATTTGGCTCAAGATGGAAGGATAACCTAAATGCCCTCAACATTGCATCATCTCTAAATGTCAAAAGTCAATAAAAAACAAATAGAATAACATGATTACAAGTAGAGGAATTTCATAATAGATTACACTCTATCTCTAAGTAACTTAACAAAGTACAAGGTTCCTATAGAGGAGCACAACATTTAAAGACAAGCATATGGGAATATAGATAGGTATGCTCTAATCTATAGATGTAGAAGTCTGTATTGCCTCACAAATCTCCCACTAATAGTTCATTGTCCTTCTAATATTGATAATATGGGAATGGAGGTTGGGACAATAGTATAATATCCATTAAAATAATCCTAAGTGCTTCACCAATAGCTAAAGGCAAGGATGAAGCTACTTTGACATTCTCATCCAATAGCCCAACTAAGGTAAGTGTGAGGGATCATATGAAGATTGTCATGAATGTTGGAATATCTTTAAGTGAGTTAAACATGCATGCCTCATAGGATGTAGGTGGCTCAAACTAGAATAAAGTTGATGAAGATGCATTGTCAACCTCTATGAAAGGTGCATTGACAAACTCAGGAGAAGTCAGAGATTTCTCCATTGCAAGCATAGAAATGAAAAGAGGTTTTTTAAGAGACTATTTGTGATGGAAAACCTCGGGCATGGAGTCTTGCTCAAATTTTCTCTATAATGATATAGGGGATACCCTTTGAACCAATGGAATAGGTCTAAGAACTCTAAGAAAGCTATAATAGCGATCAAGAGTGGTGTGGGCTAGGTAGACATAACCATACTACACACTACACATATATGTGGCATGTTTATAGTTTAGGGAATGGTGGGATATTTGGAAGTGAGATGATATGCGGGGGTTCCTAGGATGAAGGAATGAATACATGGACACACTTGGCATGAGGCTTGATAGTCACTCATAGGGTAGTAATGTCATGCCCAAAATCTATGGGCAAAACACACCAATAATTTTTTTTTTCTAAATGCACAAAAGTCTACTAGGATAACACACTAGCAACATTTAACTATAACATAACGTGTAACCCAATGCAGGGTTACACTTAAGAGGTATCATGACAAGTGTTGGCTTGCCAACATCCCTAAAATGATGTATGCATTAGTTACCTCAAAAACTTAACTAGGCTTCTAGAAACCCCTAATGGATTTCATCCAAATGTTAATTAAAAAGGAATAAATTAATAGGGTAAACTTTATTTTATAATTATTATAAAATAGGGTCATGTTAATAACTCTAATCATTACCTAGGGTTACTCTATTAATTTTCCCCTTTCAATTATTAATGTTTTAATATTTTAATATTTTAAATATTATATTTTAAATTAAATAATAACGTCATCAAGTTTATTAGTTGATTAAAAAGGTTATCGTAACCTTAACAAAATGTTAATAATAATTTAACTCTAAGGCTAACTAAGTTTTTGACTTAAAATGGTAAATAAATCTCCCAAGGGTTATCCACTTTAATAATTAAAATGATACTCAATTAAATTATATATTAAAATAATGCCACTCATATAATATAAAAATAAGGTTCAACAAGATAAAATCAATAATTCATAAATTCGAAATAGAAGTAATTACATTCATATTAAATCAAAAATAGAATTCAAAGTCAATTTAATTAATGTCCAATATTTCTAACTAATGCATCAACTTGAGATTTTAAATGTTTAATTAATATTATAAAAATTAATGGAATAGGTCTAAGAACCTTAAGAAAGCTATAATAGTGATCAAAAGTGGTGTGGGCTAGGTAGACATAACCATACTACACACTACATGTATATGTGGCATGTTTATAGTTTAGGGAATGGTGGGATATTTGGAAGTGAGATGATATGTGGGGGTTCCTAGGATGAAGAAATGAATACATGGACACACTTGGCATGAGGCTTGATAGTCACTCATAGGGAAGTAAGAAGCAAGAAAATATATGTGGATGAATGTGGGATAGATGTAGAGGGAGATAAGTTAGGAGCTGAAACAGAAGAAACAAACATAAGAACTCAAGACTCGATCTAAGCCTTTGTAGTGACCTCACATTCTAGGGCCCTATTGCACTAGTGATGCTTACTCATTCTTAAGTTAAAATTGATATAGAATCAGACAAGGATGAGAGGACTATATAATCTCAATGATAATATGCTCCATTGGGGTAGCTATTGATGTCATGATCAATAAGAAAGATGACCCTACCAATGAAGTATGAGGTGCCATTAATGGGGCAATTGTGAGCTCAACCATGGGTGCTCTTCCTCTCTTTGCCTTGTGAGAAGTATGAGGAATATAGGGTGCCCTTGAAGGATAAGACACGGGTGCCAAAGGAGATAGAGAATATTGTTGTGACTTCTTATCCTTGTTGTAAACAATAGGGTGAGGGATGTACACTAGGATCTAAATAAAAATGAAGTGTGGACCTTAGACTTGGGTAGCATGGGTGTCATTCTTGTATCCACGCTAGGGATTAATACAAGAGTCAAATATACTATTGGAGGCTAACAATTCCTTGGTAGATGAAGAGGCTTCACCTGACATATATGCTTTCCTTGTGCTTGCAACAAAGAGGGAACATAGGATGAAACATGTTGAACCATAAGGGAAGGTTGAGACGAAGGAATAAATATGGGAGGAAGGATATGTACTACAAATTTGAAAGATAGTTCTCCATCCCTGTACTCATTATAAGCAAGGAATGTCACATCATGTTGGTGATGTAGAGGCCTTACTGGATTAGGCAATAAGTGATAGATAGTAAGAATCCCCCACAAGATACCAAGAGTTGATAACTAGTGTCTTAGATGGTATACATGGTACCCTCGTAGGATAACTTTAAGGCACTTATACACCACACAGGGGACTCCTCCCATGGAGACCAACTAGGGGATGTCTAGCCTGACCTGGAAGTGGCCTAACTCAGGGATAACAATGAACATTCTCAAAACTACCTTGGGTCCTACTTGGACCATTATGGTAGTTGACCCCAAAGGGAGAAGCAATAGCCCATCATGAGTCCTAAGGGTTGTCGAACACTCATCATATCATATGAAATGTATCCCATTTACAAAGAATACCTCATGTGTGATGAAATCCACTCAACACACATGATCAACCATCATACCCCTTATATTGCTACCATTGAACTACACTGGGATATACAAAGGAGAAGGTTCTTTGTTAAAGGGGTATCAAGAGAGGTAAAAAATATATTTTTATTTACATGTCCTCCAATTGGGTGGTGATATGGGAGGGATGGCCACCATATTGATAAATCGATTGTCACTCAACAAAGGGGGGAAATGATGATGATGCAGAGATGCAATTTGTAGAATGTGGCAGAAAAGGATCAGTGTAAATTTGAAGTTCACTATTTTCCTTTTCTTTCGATCTATTTTCTTTTATTTTTCTTTCTTTCAATGACTTGGATGACAATAGTGTCTATATCCAGTCTTGGACCAATTGTTGGAGATGTACACAATGCTTAGTGTCATGGCTAGGCACATGATGAAATTGGTAAAAATTTGATCCATCATACCAACAAGGGTATGAGTGATTATCATAGAGATACCTAATCTAAGGGAGAGTCACTAGGTTATCCTTCATTAATATCAATAGGACACTCACATAGGAATAATTAACTTGGTAAAAACCCAATTTCACTATAATTTCATAGAATAAATCTCTCTCCAAGGTCTAAGGGAGTGTGATTACACTTTCCACAACCTCTTTTTCTTGGGATCCATCTAAGAAGATGTATCCCCATAGGCATTCAAAGAAGAATCTCTAAATGGTGTGTTGATAGTCTGTTAAATAATTTCAAAGGTTGATGAAGTTAGGGTACCTGGTTAAGGAAATAGTTTCTCTTAATGCAGACTAAAAATTCTAATAAATATCCTTTGGAGATCACTATCAGGTAGAGAATAGGGGACTTTCATAAACATAGAATGACATCTTGACATAAAGTCAGTTATATTTTCATTTATATTTTTCTTGCAATTGACAAGGTCATCAATAGTGATCTCATTGCCTATGTTAGATCGGAACCAAATAAGAAAAGCATCAATCAACTAATTAAAAGTGTTAATATCCAATAATTTGGAATGGACTTGCACCATTCTATTATGGTTCCTTTGAGGGACCAGGAGAATAGCTTGAGTAGCACATGGTCTAGATTATGATAATCACCACATAGAGTAAGAAAGGAATTAGTGTGGAGATGGAGATCCCCATCACCACTATACCTATCAAACTTTAGGGACTTAGCACCCTATGGTAGCATAGTACTTGAAACTTTCATGGAAAGTGGACTTCAATAATAATACAAAGTAAGAGAACTTTGATTAGTCACAATGGACATATTATCAAGTTGTTGGTGTCATTGGCCCATATTTTACAATATGGTATTAATAAAAAGATTATGAGGTGTGAGAGGTGGAGATGGATTGCTTCCACCACCGAGGAGAGGAGAGGATCCACCGATGCTAACACCTTGACCAGACTCGATATTAGCACTAATATTTAGTGAATTATATCCCAAGGGGATCTTGTTCGCATTGATACAAGGCCATGTATTGCTAGATAAGGGATCAACATTAGGAGTGAGGTCCACCATATGCATGAACACCCTACCTATAACTTTAATTCCCCACCAGGGAACCCACAATATATTAACCTAAAACATGTTACTAAGTTTGTAGAATAATTTTTTTCTTAAGAGTTTACAAACAATAATGAATAAACAAGCGGAAGTAAAACATAAAGTCTGTAAGTAGACATAACCATAAACATAATCTCCACTTCAAATTACACATCTCAAAGGTTCCTTGACATATAAATTACACAAATATAATTACATCTGTTAATTACAATAATCATCTAAATCCTCTACATATTACATCGTAAATACATCTGAATAATAAAGTATACATAATCTCCAACATCCACTACACAAGTCATGGGGTATGTAATTACAATTAAATACAAACTATAATAAGGATCATCTAGCATAGGTACATGAACGTCAGATTCTTAAATGGTAAAAGAATAACTACCTCCCGACCTCGTAGAAACTTGTGGTTCCACTCCTACCATGCTGAGGAGATAACATCAGATCCCACTTAGATAACAATATCAATCCAATCAGGTAAAACTAAGCAAGGATTCTAGAAGCTCCTATCTCAAGGGTACATCTCAAAATCAAAGGTACACATACTAATCCATAGACAACCAACACATGTAGGAAACCTAATATGAAATGAGGGAAGTGTCATCACATATGTCAACCCCTTGGAATGATCTCACTAGACTCCGACTCCAAAGTGTGACCATATGCGGAACCTGAAATCCTATCATGTAGACAAGGATAACCGTTCATGCTAGACTCGCCACCACTACTAGATGGGCAAGCATCTTCTCCCACTCCCATCCTTAGCCTATACTAGCACTCAAGGCATGGGCGAGGAAACCGTTATCTTACTAATTAATTTTAACCCCATTTAATTTAATAATTGTAATTATAGTTTGTTAGTGATTATTTAATAGATTCATTTTTAAAATAGACTTTACAAATTAGTTTATTTATTAAATTCTATTGCATGTTTATTTTATTCCTTCTGCATTTGGGTTAGAAGACAATATTTTACATCAGCCTATTAGGACTGTTACCAGAGGCAGGCTTAGGGCTGTATTTATTTTGTTTGCCTTACATACTTCTATGGCAATTGATCTTGTTATAGCCCAATCTTATGGAATGGGTTTTTATGATGGAAATTGTTATTGTGTGTCCCTGTTATTCTTTGGAACCATATTTGGAAATTATGATTTATGACGATCGATGCCAACATATGCATTAGTGGTATTGGAATACGCTTCTTGGGAGCTAGGTGGGGTGAGAGATACATGAGTATTTACAATCAACCCTAGTGTCATCAACATCTTGAGGCCTTTCTTATTTCAGATTAGTAACTCTCTTAGATTTCTAACAACAAACCTAGCCTTAGAGTGGACATCTTTATTATTAAGAAAACCTTCAAAATCTCTCAATTTCTCCCTGGGAGATTGAATATGATCAAACTAAATAGTGAGAGAAGATTCATGGTGTAATACAAGAGGAGAGTTTGTTGGAGTAGAACTCTCAGGGGAATTATTATGCCCCAATTTTGGACAAGTGAAAAAGTGTGATCCTAAAAGGTAATTAGGATTCATATTTGTGATAAACATTAGGCTTGGATTATTTGGACTATACTGATCTAGAGGAATATTGGATCTCAATGAAACTCTTATGAAAATCCCTAAAGCAGTTTGAGTTGTGAAGCCCATAGAAGAGCCTCACAACATCTAGATAGTTGCCTTGAAGGGAATGAAAGCTGGAATCATTTCATATCAAGTTCACCAAAATGCAAAGAAGGAATTTTTCCACCCTCGAGATTGATGAAATCCTTAGGAGAAAATAGGCCCTTAGACCACCTCAATTCTACTAGCACTCTAGTGAGATAGTGTGATCAAGGCAACTAATTGACAAAATAAAATTTAGATTTAAAGGAAATACAACATAGAAAAAAGAAACTAAATTAACCAAGCTATGCTAACAGATAAATATATTGTGATTACTGGAAATAGAAAAGCTAATTGTATTATTAAGTACTTAGCTCCATGAGATCACCGTCCTATATGTCAGTGCAAGCTTGAAACTACAATGCATATACAGGAAAACAGTGCAATGCACGTATCTCCTGCGTGGGAAGAGTACATAGAATGAAATAAAATAATCGAGAAACTAGTCTAACTTAATAGAAAATAATATGATTCCAATAATAGGAAGAAAAGAACACATCTATGCTATATAAATAATTATAACAAGAGAGAGCAAGCGATAGAGAAACTTACAATGAAGGAGGTAGAAGAATTCCAAGAGCTTCCAATCTTACTTCTCCTATAAAATTTGCACATAAGAAAGAAAGGGAAAATGCTGGGATTGTTTGAAGATTTGCCTTAGTCAAGTCCCTATTTTGGTGTTTCCACCTTTACGGAAACCAAATAAATATATAAAAGTCGGTGATAGATAACCAAAAGATGATAGATGAATAATAATAATAAACAAAGTAACAAGACTTTGATTAAGATAATATGATATGCTTAACAAAAATAAAATGGCGTGATATGAGGAAACCTCTCTTTGAAGCCAAGAAGCCATAGCTCAATGGAATGAAGACAAGATAATGACAAAGTTGGTGAAGCTACATTGTTGTGAATGCGAAGATGTTATAAAGAGTTGTCTCAATAGATAAGAAGTGATATCCAAGTGCAAGAAGAAGCTCAAGAAAGTGCGAATGATCCATGGGAGAGACAAAAAAATATCCAAGAAGCTTGAAACTATCAAGAAGAGACCAAATAAAGCTCAAAGATCAAGTTTTAAACAATTCAAATGATTCTCAATGTTGGGTAGTGGTAGTCAGAGGTGTTACACTAGAGGGGTAGAAACTGTAACATCTCAACAATTAATTACATGTTTGTAGATTGGTGAGATGAGTGCACATTGTACAAACATCCCACGGTGCACATTATAATGTCCCCAATTTTAATTAGGTTAATTAATTAAATGGTCCTAAAAATTAATAATATCATAAGGACTTATTTAATTAATTGATTTAATTAGTAAAGGGGCCAAAATAATAAAATAATAATTAAATTTTATCGGTCGAAGTCCTATATGTAATCCTTTGGGAAACTTCTCGGAGGCCTTTATAAGGTCGTCGTTGGCATTGTAGGAATGATCATGGATTAGATTTGGCTTGTCTTTGTATTTCCAGAGGCTAAAGGTTGAGGAAGTTCATGCACAGTTCTAGAGGTGGAAGACCCTCCCTATTTTGGATTTGCAGTTTCGGTGGTTCATCTCCACCCTAGTCTGCCATTGGAAATATCACTCCAATATTTCACTTGTGCGCCAAATCTATTGATCATCATCATTTAATGACTCATTGGTATTTTCTTAGATATTGTCAGAGGCCTTTGTAATATGAATTTGTATCTAAATTTACTTTTGGCATCATCGGTATTTGGTGACTATCTATTTGGAAAATTTGAAGTGCTATCATTATTGTGCATATCTAGATCTTTGCGTAATACATTACATCGTAGTGTTTATTTGTTGTAAATATAAATACAAAGGTGAAGGTAACAGTACTATATAGAGTCGTTAGTAAAAAGTTAGGAGGTCACCGTACGATTGCCACCATACAAGAGTCACCATTGTCACCCATTCCCATACGAGCATCAATCACCATACGGTCTAGCCTACCATACCGACACTCCACCATCACCGCAGGGCCTAACCCATCATATAGGCACAACATGTAACCATCACCATTGACAATGCTTGTCTGTCATTGTTTGAATACAAAGTTATTTTTGCCATATTGTTGCCTGCCATCAGACGGTATAAAAGGTTACCGTACGAACAATTTACGCAATAGAATTGCATACGGTGGTCGTTCAGTACTAGTTTTTTCTTGTCATGTAGATAGTTTTGAAGGGGATCATGCCCTTGAAACATTACAGTGGTATCCGAGCTGGTGATCTTGATAGCTTATTGGGATGATTGAGAGATTTTGGGGTCTGATTCACACTATGACACCCAACGATGCCATATGTTCTCTATCTCAGGTCTTAATCAATTGGAAGACACATCTGTTGGTCAAATACTCCAAGAATAATTTCACATGCCAACTATTGGATGGTCAAGTGCAGGATGACATATACAAGGTGGTTGGCGATATCATTTTCTACAAGGAGATAATCTATTTGGTACCCAAGTCCAAGATGAAGGAAAAGATTCTAGAGGAAGATACTTGCACAAATCTCGTTGAACCAACACTTGATGATCAACTTGATGGAAATGTGGGTCCTATCAATGACCCTCCGAATGAGCAGGCTCTAGTGATGGTTGTTCAACTTCCTGGTGATGCAAACTCGATCGAGAATCATTTACAGGAGTAATCTCTATAGATGGTTGAATATGGAGTTTCCCCTTTGATTGAGCATGTCGCATGCATGATGGCCACCTCTTCGTGCGAGGGGCATCCTCATGGAAACAATAAGTTGTACCTGAGATATGAGATTACAAAAGAGATTGATGGGCATGATGGTATGAAGGCTTTGGATATGATCATCAAGGCGTTTCAATGAGATCCTGATGAATCTAGGCATGACCATGTTTATATTAGAGTGGCACAACAAAAGCTTGATGGATATTTACTTTTCTCACCTACATCCAAGTGCGTGTACATGATCATGATGCGGCATGAAGACTTCAGTAGATATGGCTATCAGTGTCCACATTTGGTTTGGGATCTTGGAGCTGTAGTGGGCAAACCATTTGATGATGGATTGCTTGAGGACATGCAATCTTTGGGTGACAAGGATTTGTAATGTCGCCAATTTTAATACAATATTTTAATTAGGTTAATTAATTAAATGGTCCTAAAAATTAAATAATATCATAAGGACTTAATTTATTAATTAATTAAAACAAAGGGGCCCAAATAATAAAATAATAATTAAAGTTTATTGGTTGAAGTCCTATATGTAATCCTTTAGGAAACTTCTCGGAGGCCTTTATAAGGCCGTTGTTAGCATTGTAGGAATCATCATGGATTAGATTTAACTTGTCTTTGTATTTTCAGAGGCTGAAGGTTAAGGAAGTTCGTGCATTGTTTTAGAGGTGGAAGACCCTCCCTATTCTGCATTTGCAGTTTTGGTGGTTCATCGCCACCCTACTCTACCATTGGAAATATCACTCTGGTATTTCACTTGTGCGCCAAATCTGTTGGTCGTTGTCATTCGGTGACTCATTGATATTTGTCCAGATATTGTTTGGAGCCTTTGTAATCTGAATTTACTTTTGGCATCGTCGATATTTGGCGACCATCTATATGGAAAATATAAAGTGCTATTATTATTATGCATATCTACAGCTTTGTGTAGTACATTACATCGTTGTGTTTATCTGTTGTGAATTTTGATACACAGGCGAAGCTACCAATGCCGTATGGAGCCACCGGTACGAAGTTAGGAGGTCACCATATGGTTACCACCATACACGAGTCATCGATTCCCGTACATGCATCAATCACTGTACGAACCCTCCACCATCACTATACAACCTAACCCACTGTACAAACACAACACAAAGCCATCACTATTGCCGATGCTTGCCTGTCACCGTACGAATACGAAGTTGCTGTTGCCTGCCATCAGATGGTATAGAAGGTTACTGTACAAACGGTTTGCGTAGTAGAATTGCATACGGTGGTTGTTCAGTACTAGTTTCTGCTTTGTTGTGCGGATAGTTTTGAAGGGGATCTTGCCCTTGAAACATTACACCCACGTGTCCTAAGCCAAACAAGTCATGTGGTCAAGAGTTTGGACAAGAAAGCAACAAAACAGATGGAGGGATGTGGAGGCTTACATGAAAACTTTTTTTTTGTCTAAGGTAGGAGCATCATGCAATGACGAATTATAGAGGGTGTAATTTTTGACACTACAACTATTTATTCCACATTACAAATTATTATGTCCCAATATCCACATTAATCTACATTAATTAATGCTTATATATATGTTTAACCTATATCAAGGTTAAAGAAAGTTTATTTTCGTCCACATATATTATATTTGATATTAGACCTTTATATTTTAGAAAAAGTATATATTATTTAAAATCTAATGAGAATAAGGGTTATAGTTAAAATGATCAAATTAGATTAGTGAAGCTAGATAATATTCTTTGATTGTCATTCATCCATCGAGATTTAAATTCTTTGATTGGCCATAATGCTTACTCATAATAGCGTAGTTTAAAAACAATTTCTAATTTAGATGACACGGCATAATATTATTATTAAAATGGTTAGCACATGATCAAAATCGTAGTATGTATGTCATCATTTCAATTTTAAAGTCACATCTACACGAATAAAAAAACTTAAAACTATTTAATATAGTTAAAACAAAATAATTAAACCTTAAAATCTTTAATATTGAGAAAAAAAGAGTCTCGCTCATATTGACACCTATTTTTTTCAAAACCCATAAAGTTCTCGGTAACAAAGAGAAGGTAAGTAATCATATAAACATGGACATGTTTTCATAAAAAAATACTTTATTTCGTACCGCCTATCTTTTTGGAGAAGGCATGATCCAGCTGTTTCCCTAATAAAAAATAATCAGCGTAAGTTTAAGGCTTAATACCACTCAAGATTCTGTTATGTTCTACATCGTTTGGAAAAAAAACGACTTATATCTCATAGCACCCTGTTTGCCGATGCGTTTGATACCACAGTAGGCCAATTACAATAAACAAATTTGATTCTGCACAAAGTTTCTACTACTGAGTAAAATGCCATCAATCATGCTGCTTCGCTCGTACCTGCGTCGCCAGGTCAGTGTCTGTACGCATTTTTTTTTATTTTTTAAGTTTCATTCTGCAACCCACTTTTGAAACGGGGACCTGATTTTAAAGTTTGATCATAAAACCGCTGTAAAAGCCATGCAATTAACTCAGTGCGGTCGTCCAGTTTGTAAAGCTTTTGAAAAGTAATGTGATGGTTTTTTTTCTTTTCTTTTTAATATTGATAATTATTTCACGAGTCGCCATTTGGGTTCGCTTTGAACTAAGATTACGCTGTATACGATGATCGGAGAAGTTGACTTGTCAGGCTGTAGCCCGATGGTATCCTCTGAGAGACTTCAAGTCGGGTGTTTCAGGGGGAGAGCTCTTAGTTACTCGACTGACGGGAGAGGAGAATCTTGGGCACAAGATCTTTTGGAGAGAGGGTTGAGTTTGGGCACAGTGCAGTGAATGCAATGGCTTGTCCAAAGTCGATATATATCGAAGTCTTTTTGTTCTGCTGATTGCTACTAACATTCCGTCTACTGTAGCCTACACATTTCGTTTAAGGAACACTAGGTCAGGTCTTGGCTCCCCAACAAAGGATAGGGTGGATTATTAGGCGTTCCGTCAACTGTAGAGGACCCCTCGGGCTTTATGCTCTTTTCAGAAGTGGCGGTGAGCCGTGGGCATAGTGCGGAGAACATTGTGGTCAGTTCAGATCAGATACTGATCGAGAATTATTCAATCCAGAGATCTTTTCCCCTAGATTGGCGGGTGACTTTGATGGACAAGTGCAGTTATCTGGAGAGTAACATTGCGAATCAATCAAACCACTAATTTGGTTGACACATTTGAGCCAACTCAATGTCGAACTGGAATTATGGCCTGGGAATATACTAACAACAATTAGGATCTTTGCTCTGAAAAGTGTGGGTGTGGCAAATTTGGCTGCTTAATATAAATATCATGCTTGTGCTGTGGTTAGCAAAAATAATAGACAAAGATTAGTTGGCATCTTCTGAATGCAGAAACCACAGAAGTATATAGGTATACTGAAAGGGAAACTCTGGACTATGATTTCTTAAATGTTAAAGGAAATGAATCTCACAAGGGGAACAATAAAGTCATTTCTGTGATACAACTTTTTTGGGCCTATTTATGATTTGAGATACTTATAGAATTCTAAGCATATAAACACACCCTACATAAAGGATCCAAGTATAATAACCCTAAATGGATTTTAGATTTGTAAAGGAGATGTGAGATGGGAATAATGTAAACTAGGACTGTAAAGTAGGGAAACAGGGTTCACTATTTATGCATGCCCAAGATGAATCCAGTTGTTCCTTGTTTGAGTTGAAAACGATACTGCAAATATGTAAAGTGAAGGCTAGATGTACAGTCAAAAGTGTAAAATTGAGGGCTTTCAACATATATAGTAAGTTATACAATAGATAGGCAGATAACAGTAACAAAGAAGAGACAGAAAGGAACCTGTATTTGCAATCTGGGTTGAAATCAGGAGGTCAATGTCAGTCAGGGCAACCTTGACCCAGGAAGACCAGATGTAGACAAAACTGGTGTTTCTGAAATTAGTGTGCAGCTCATAATCTTCCCCAAAAGTTTTGTCAGAATTGTTTGGGGCTATGTTGGTCAGACTGACTTCGACCTTGCTTTTTTGGATCTGCCAATGTCTAATTTGTAGGTCTCTATCTGCTTTATCTGATACCAAATTTGCGTCTTTAGATCCTGTCACCTGCACATATAAAGAAGGGAAAATGTTGGGTTGATGGGGGTTTGCCTAGGTCAAACCCCGATTTTGGATTTAACCTTGAGATAGAAATAAAATATGACTGAATTGAAAGCGTGTTGTAGTGTAGCAGAGGCTAGATCTGAATTGAATTGCTTGAATGGAATGATTATACCTCTGATTAATGATGTAGTGTTCTTAAGATTAGTCCTCCACGTGTTGAAACTTGATGCAATAACATGATATGAAACCATCATAAAATCATAATTGAAGATGCCCTTATGTAGTTTGCTACTCCTTGAATCAGATTTGCTCTTGAAGAAGAACGATGTCTTGTCTTGATGAGATGATATGATGTGATGTAGAAGTAAATTGAGAGGGATGCCTTACATAAGGATTTCAAAGTGGAATCACCTTTTGGCTGACTTAGATTATAATATTTTCACATTGAGAATAGTTTTGGAAAAGGAAAAGCCAACATAATATCCTCCTGAAATTTCGACCAAAAAGCGGAGGTTGACGTCAACTTGACCAATGTAGACTTGCCTAAATTAGTCTGAATTTTTAAGGATGCGAGGTAATAGGGTCTGTATGCCCGTACTGCACTTTCGTGGAAAGACATAATGTTTAGAAGGGGAAACGTGTCTTGATATTTAAATGGGGTAGGATTTATAATAAGTTAAAATGATAAAAGATAAAGGGCACACCTAGAATTAAGGGCCCAAGTAATAAAGTGTTGATGTATTTTTCTATTGATAATATAGAATCAACTGATTCCAAAATGTCTAGACATCAAAATGTCAATTAACTGACAGCACTAGAGGCATTTACATGAATAAGTTTCTAAGGAAAATATCCCTTTATACACAAACCATGTATATTCAAAAAGCTTTACAAACTGAAAACCAAAATGATCTATGATCATGGGAGTAAAAGTATGAGTGGGAGAGATCTGTCATTCCCATCCCCTTTCCTGCCATTTTTCTGCATCAGTATTATGTCTGAGTTCATTGCTTCTTGGATGATCATTAGTATAAACAGTGACTCTTTCTCCTTCCTTATCTTCTCTATTCTCCAGTTCATTCCATCCAATATTATCTGTAGTGGTCTGAGGATCCTCTTGGTTGCTGTTGACTGAGATATATACATTATTCTGTCTTTCAATACCCAAATTGACATTATCAGTGTCTCTGTTGTTGGTTATCAAGTCAGGAGGTTCACTGTGAGAGGTAACCCTTTGGATGTCTTTTGGAAAAAGGATCATGGCCCCTTCCTGCATAAGACTTTGGAATCTTTCTCTTGGAACTTGAATAATGGCTGTCACCTGTGTCATGATAGAAAGATATGTGAGTTTTTAGTTAAATGCAGTAAGGTCTCGCCTCCTTGCTTGGAAAATGTCCTCATTCCTCTGTCGCCAAATAAGCCACAAAACTTCAGTAGTAAAAGTTAACCAAAAAACATTTAATTTACTGTCAAAAGCATCCACATAACCAGCAAGGACTTAATGCTAAGACAGACCAAGACTATTTCTCCATTTCGAATCATTGCAGAAGAAAACAGACCAAATATTAGATGCCCAATGACACTCAAAAAACAAATGCTCAAAAGATTCAATACAGTTACAAACAGAGCAAAGGATGACCTTTTTGACACCTTGAGACACAATGGAACCGAAAGCAAGTTTTTTCAACAGAAAAATCCACTTGAAACAAGCTTTTTTGGGCTCAACATGAGACTGCCATAACAACTCAAAGACAAAATGCCACTTATTGCCAGATCAATTTGAGCCCCAGACTTGATTGATTTCGCCAAAGATACTCTCATCATTTTTAAGGAGTTTATAAATTTGTCTGCAAGAAAAGTTACCCAACCGAGTGCCATCATTCCATTTAACATACCCCCGACTCTGAATAGAGTCCATACAGCGTCCAGGAATCCAATTGCTAACAGCCTTGGTGATGAGAGTATAAGGTTTTTTTTTGAGCGATAGGAATATTATATTTGTTACTTAATTCAGTCCAGGAACACATCCTGTTATCAACAACAATATCCCTGATAAAGCAAATACCTTTACTGTGCCAAACCTTAGCAAAACAACATTGGGTGAGGGCTAAGGGCTTATTATTGAGGTAAATACCCCACCAAATTGATCTATCGAGGACCAAGAAAGAAGGATTCCCCCCTACTGCATATTTAGGACAAAGGAATGATTTGACATGTGTCCATGCCTTCCACAGGGAATTGAAGATTTTAGATCCAAATACTCTCACCTCAAAATCACCTAGCAAAATATCATAAAAAGGAACACCTTTCTAGGCTTTCCCTTTTTTAATACTAGATCTGGATATATTATTTCTAATAAGAATTTTCCATGGTTCATCACCTGAGATTGCTTTGATAATCCATTTGGAGGCCAGAGCCATGCCTTGTTTTTTAAGATCCCTTATGCCAAGGCCCCCTTGATTTCTTGGGGTGCAGCACCATTCCCATTTGACACAATGTCTTTTCTTGTTGCCAATACCATCTGACCACAATACATCTCAAAGAATCTTTTCCAATTTGTTCGTTTGGTAGTTAGCAAACATTCAGGTTGAAGCATAGTATAATGCATGCGAGGACAGGACCTTTTGAACCACCTGCATTCTGCCAGCTAGAGATAACATATGAGTTTTCCATTTTATATGTTTCCTCTCAATTTTCTTAAAAATCCAATTCCACATATCTTTAAAAGATGGATCTAGGGCAAATGGAATCCCCAGGTATCTGACAATAGCATTAGGACCAGACCATTGCCAACCTCTGTTACAAAGCCAATGGGGAGGAGTGTCATCCCATCCCAGAATTACTGATTTATGAGGGGAGATCTTTGCCCCAGAGGCCTCACAGAATATTTGAATTCTGCAAATAACATTATCAAAATTATCCTTGGAGAGTTCTACAAAAAGAGAGGTATTATCAGCAAATTGTTCAATGAACAAATCGTCCTTGTTTGGAAGTGAAATACCCTTGATTGGGGGCCCAAATTCTGAAGCCTTCAATATGTAAGACAAAGCATCAACAACAATCACATATAGGGCAGGAGCAAGGGGGCAGCCCTGTCTAATAGATCTTCCAAGAGGGATAGGGTCAGAGTGCTCTCCATTCACCTCTATAACTGTGGATGAATCTCTAAACAAAGCACTCACCCATTTGCAGAAATATGATGGAAAACCAAATTGCTTTAACATAGCCAACACAAAATGCCATTCAATCCTATCATATGCCTTTTCAAAATCTATCAAATTTTCTAAGATGTACCTTCCTTTGATAAAACCTGTCTGAGTCACCGAGATGATATCATTCAGGATATCTTAGATTCTCCTAGCCAACAATTTAGCAATGACCTTGTACGACATATTTAACAATGTGATGGGTCTCCAATTCTTAACTTGAGATTTGTCTCCTTCTTTTGGAAGGAGTTTGATAAGATCTCTATTGACATTTTCTCCTAGAGTACCAATCTCAAAAGCATACTCATATAATTCAAAAAGCTCAATGGATAGCCAATCTTTATTGGTTTTATAGAATTCTGCCTAGAGGCCATCAGTACCAGGGGTTTTACCATTAGCTAGGGACCCAATGACATCTTGAATTTCTTGGATTGAGATTTCTTTCCCCAACATGTTGCTTTGGTCTTTATTAATTTTCCTTGGGATGATTTTGATACACTGTTCAATACATTTCTGTTTGCCCTCATTATGTTCAATGGTGAAGAGGTTTCTGTAAAACTCTACAAAGGCTTCCATAATCTTTTGGTTATTATTGCAGAATCCTTCCTCAGTCTGGATACCAAGAATCTCTTCTCTACACTACTTGGCTCTGATAATATTGAAAAAGTATTTTGTCCCTCTATCCCCTTCTTTGATCCAATTGGCTTTAGCTCTGATTTTTCGACCTTGAATTTTGTACTGTTGAATGGATCTAAGATACCCTTTAGTCTCTACCAATTCTCTTTCTAGCTCCACATCACCACCTTTAACTTGTAATTGATTTTCAATTTCCAGAAGTCTGGAGTTGAGAGTGTTTTCCTGAAAATTCCTATCTTTGGCTTCCTTGGTACCAATAGTCTGACATAGCTTTCTCCAAGCCTTAACTAATTGGTCCCATTTATCAATTGGGGAGGAATTTGGTAACCGGAACTTGGAGAGGATGGAGACTATTCTTAGAGCTCCCAAGTTGTCCTTATTCTGCAAAAGAGAGGTATTAAGTTTGAAGAGGTGATTCTTGGTAATGCCTCTGGACCAACCATCCTGTTCTTGGAAGGAAATACATGCATTAATAGGAGAGTGATCAGACATGCTGGCAGGAGAGACACAAACAAGATAATGTCCTTGGTCTTGGTGCAAAGTGAGGTCTAGCTTATTGATGTATATCCTATCAAGTCTGCAATAAATTTTGTTCTTGTAAGCCTGATTGTTACACAAAGTAAACGAAACGCCCTCATGGCTGCCTTTCAAACCCTCCATTGGATCAAATATGGAAAAATGCCTCTTGAATCTAGCCCAAAAGAAGTACTTATTACCTTTCCACTCAAACTAATCTCCCCCCAACTTATCTTTAGAGCATTCAATCATATTAAAACTCCCACGAAGGTCAATGAAGCTACAAGCAGGTTAATAATCAGCCAATCCCAAAGTTGAGCTCTTTCTCTATAGTCATTAGAAGCATAGATATTGCAGATTCCAATTATTTTGTCCTTGGTCTTAAGAGTAACCCACAGGGCTCTACTGCATGGGGATAGTCCATGTGTAATGATTTTGTTATTGCACGTGGAACTAATTAGTATGGCCACACCTCCTTTGCCCCTATCATGTCCTGAATATATACGCATTTGGATTTGTCCCAAATGAATTTTAATACATTAAAGGCTTGGTAACTAATGACTTTAATTTCTATATCTTTGCTTAAAAGATTATTGCACCATCTTTTAACTATGAATTTCCTATCAGGCATTTCCAATCCTCTTACATTCCAACTGAATAGTTGTAGCTTCATCATTAACTAGATAGAGCGGTTGAATTCTTGCACAATTTGGTGAAACATTTAGGAATTTCCTTCCCTTTAGTCTTGTTTAGCCTATCATTATTTTAAGGCTATTGGTCCTCTCATAGGTTTTCCTTTTCTTCTTTTTGCCAATGACTTCAGTGAAACCACCTTCAACCATTTCAAATCATTAATGAATTCTTTGTCTGTCAGTTCATGACTTCTCTGTGGTAGAAGTATGGGCACTGGTCCATCATTACTATGTCCTAAGGGGGTGTTATCTATAATGGCAGGGTTAGCATCTTTAGCACCCATTTTGATCCTGGATAGAGCAATTTGTTGGGCATTTTTGTGACTAGTATTATCTTCATTAGGTTTCTCTCTAGGGACCGGGATATATTGTGGTTGAACAGGGGCTTGCTCTTTAGGTCGCGAAGAGGAGTAAATAGCAGGTCGAACTTCATATTCTTCCTCAAACAAAGGATTATTTAAGGAAACACAAGTGTTAGTCGGGGTATCAACAGTACGTTTGCCTTGATTTGGAATTGGATTACCACCATTATTGTTACCAAAATGAAAATCTTTCTGTATATTTTTTAACAAAGGGAAGTCTTTTCTATTAAGTCCATTCATTTTACAGTGAAAGCATGCTCCAATGTCACCAAGTCTAGAAATAGCCCAATTGTAAACCTCATTATCAAAGTTCAAAGCAATTTCATCCGGAAAAGAGACATCAGGGTCAAGTGCCAAAAGGATACGGGCATTGAGATGAGGAAGAGTGATTTTGGCATTTTCAACTTGGAGAACTGACCCCAGAGGCTTTATAAAAGGAAACCATGGAAGGGCCCTAAACATGGTTTGACCCACATTCTAGAAACTCTTATTCAAAACTTTCTCCTGCATCGCATGATTTTTAAGAAACACAACAAAAAGCCCTTTTTGAATCATATGACTGAAACTAACAATAATACCAAGCTTTTTGCCCCAGACATTGTTAAACTTAAACCACTCATCGAGGAATTTGCGAGCAGGAATTTTGAATCCATACAAACAAAGAAAACTACAACATTCTTAAGTCTATTCTGTTCCCCTTTAATATCATTGAACATATCCTCATTTGGCGACAGAGAAAGGGTATTACCAGGAGAAGCCAGGACCTTACCTTCTCCTCTAGTGGATGCAATGGGACTACCTATGCCATTCCCCTCTCCTCGTTGATCTCCATTGGTGTTGGAAGGTTTTCCTCTGCCTCCCACATCTTTCTGCTCAAAGAGGCCTTCAAACTGGGCAAAATTAGGGATTTGATCTGCATACCCATATGCAACCACCGATTTATAAGATGGCTTTGAACCTTCATTGCAATGAGCACCACTGCCCTTATCATTAATAGAACCGGCAGCAACCTGGCTTTCAATGCCATGATTGGGGTCTGAATCCGCCACGAACAAAAGAGAAAACCGAGGACTCGAACGACCGAGCCCTAAGCAGCACACGCCCGGGAGAAGGACGACAAAAACATGAGAGCCCAAAAAGAAATCCAAGGAAAACAAAAGCAAAGGCAATCAAAAGCAATCAAAACACAAACGGCCTAGACTATCAACACATGCGAAAAGGAAATCACAATAAAGGTCCTATAATGCATAGAGGAATGATAAACATTAAAATGAGTGCTAGGAGAGTGTGAAACTGGACACCTTAATTCAAGGTGTACAATTTACGGTGCTACAAGGACATGAGTAAATTGAGACGTATATAATTGACATGACTGAGATGGAAATAGTGTTTATCTGGTTTAAGGTGTGATCTTAACTTCAACAACTTTGACCTGTTCAACTGCTGAGTGGAAATTGGTAACTGGTACTAGATTAGTGATTAGGGGTGCTTGTGGCCAATTATTGTTGACCTTTTTGAGGTTTGGGACTGGCTGTGCTTGCAGTTTTATCCTTAGATACTTTGCACTTGTGGAGTTTTGTTCATTGCTGAATTTTACTTTCAAAATTTGCAAAACCTGTTTGCTTGCACCTATATGTGTGTTTGAGAAATTGATGGTGCTAAAAAGCACCTTTTGGGGCATACCATAGAGGAGAGTGAAACTATATAATACTCAAACTTTGTGGCAGATATTCATCTAACAAGATCAAAAACATGCAAAGTAGAGAATGTTGATGCAACTGAGATTGATATGTGATTGAGATTGAGACTAATGCGACTAAACATATGTGCTTTCATATTATGAGATGATGACCTATGGATGATTAAAATGACTTAGGAGGATGCCCTTAAATGCAAGCCTTAGACATACAACTTGAAACATTTGGCATGCAAGCTGATGAGTAACAGCCATCTTCGTAGAGAATTAGCCTTGAAAAGCGAAGGATTTGAAATTCAAAACTGGAGCACTAGATTATGGGTGAAGTTCTATTGTGGACAAACTGCATGGGAGGCTTACTTGAAGGAGGCGGAGACACTAGGAAAAGAACCAATCATGTTCAAAAGTGATGGATTTTGCATGTGAAAGTGACAGTTTATTATTAGGATTTGCTGGTGCACAAAAAGTGTCAAATTGGTCATGAAAACCATGCATTTGCAACACTCGCACAAAGTGGCATGAATGGAAGGGGTAAAGGTGCAAGGCATGTTCCCTATCTGCCAAATTTTTAACAAATTGATAAAAAAGGAGTGTCTTCAATTGACTACTTGCTTGAAATGACTTCAAATGGCTGACTATGTGGGAAAAAGAGCTCTTATGAAGGTAGTTTTTATTATTTTAAAATTCTCAGTTAACAGGTTCTTCTATTTTGGCCTGGGTCCTGGTAATGGTACGGTTCGGGTACTAGTTCTTCCTGGGTTCACTGTGGGTTTCTTTTGTGAAGGACCCACAGTGAACCTGAGCATCCAGGAAGTAACCAGGGGCTGTTGGTCAGTTTGTTTATGTATTTATGATTTCTTCATCGTTATACTCTTTGTATCATCTTTAGATAGTGCCTTGCAACAGCTTAGTAATATTATTCAAATCAAAATTGGTTTATCTAATTTCCTCAGTCTATGACAGTAGTGAACAACAATCTACTTCATTCCATTTGAAGGTCAGGGATTGATTTTTTTATTTGTAGATCTAAGTACATTACTGTTGATACATTTGTAACAGCCAACCCATAGTTATGTTTGTTGATCATGTTCAGAATGATGTCAATTTGTTATGCATTCAATCTGAAACTTTATTAGTAATACAATTAATTTTATTATACAAGTGATTTTATTCATAATTTTATTGGCAATTAGGGATTCATGAGTATCACTCTTCTTTTTATAGTCATAACTTCGATGTTTGAAGTTTGAACAGACGCACACATACATTATATATATTTATATGTATGTATGTATGTGGACTGACCCGAGCTCTTACCCAAGTAGTACCCGTATACCTGAACCCCGCACTGGAACCCGAATCGGCGACTTAGTTAAAAATAAAAGTGACAAAAAATACTAAAATATTAAATTAAGTAGTAGAAGAGAGATTTTCAGAATTTATCACAAGGACAAAGTCCCCCCAAAAGACCTGCCTACAGGCTACCACCTTTGCACAAAAGTAATGAACATCGAGCATCCAAGCACTTCACTTAAGAAGTGAGAACAATCACAAAAGAGGGCACTAAAGCACAAAAATAGTATGAAGCATGCCCTGAAACAAAAAGCCAGGTCAATAAGACTCTCCCAACCACTAGAAGACACTAGAGTACTAAAACAGAGAGAGGTTGAAGGGGATGCCACCAGAGGGATAGTTTGAAGCGGAGCTACTTGAAGAGGAGTCATTCTTTGTTGAACTGGATGACTAAACAAGAGATGCAAAGTAGAAAAATGGTCCAAAGCATCAGTTAGAAGTTCAGAATCAAGCTGAGGTTTCAAGCTTTCAACTGTCTGAAGAGTGCCATCAAACTCATTGCAGATGACACCAACCTTGATTACAAATAGAAGCTTTGTGCAGTTGGCATTGGTGATTAAGTCCATTTTCTTCATAAAGCCACTGATTGGATGATTGCTGAAATTGAAATAGTAAACTCTCAACTCATCATCCAAGTCTGAAAATGTAAACAGGAAAGGCTTTATATAAGCATTAGCAATTGCTCTTACTATCTCACAGTCCAAAAGAAGATCCATACAGTTAGTAAGAAAATGAGGAGCAACATATGTAAACAGAACTTGGAGGTTTTGAAACAGTCATTCTTGCCCAATGATAGATCTAGCTGCTAATTCAATGTGAAAATGAGGAGCAACATATGTAAACAGAGCTTGGAGGTTTTGAAACAGTCATTCTTGCCCAATGATAGATCTAGCTGCTAATTCAATGTGAATACAAAGAAGATCAAAGACCATAAATTCTACAGGGTAGCTTCTCTCCTAGAAGCAATATGGGAGCCTAATTTGCCATGCATTCTTGATCGCACATCAATCCCTCACACGAGCTAAGGAATAGTAATGATTCTAATATCGAGTTTGATGGAGAAAAAGCTCAAAGAAAACTCATATTTATATGCAAAGGAAGCCATTGGCCTAACATCATATTTATAGGCAAAGAAAATTCAATTTAATTAATTTCCCTTAAAAAGGCCTTGTTGCAACTTAAAATTAACTTATGTCCATCTTAGGGGGACATAACATTCCTTTATTAAATTAAGACACTAAAGTGAATATTATAATGTTAATTATGTACTTTAGTGCAATAATATTAATAAACCAAAACACTTTCCAGAAAGAACTGCCAAGGCATCAAATACTGAAACTAATCGTGTTGAGAAGGAATTGATGTTGAAGAATGATGTCAAGTGCTAAAATGGGCACTTACAAAATATAGTTACGGTCTCCAAGAAATGTGGAGAACAACCTAGATGGCAAGAAATCCTACAAAGAGCATCATTGCAATTTTGAATGCCAATTGAATTCCAAACTATGACTAGATGCCAAGAAAAACTGAAACTGGGCTCTCCAAGAATATTGGAGATTTCCTAGCTCACTTGGAAACTTACGGTAAAGCCCGGGAAATTGCACTTCTACAACATCTATACCACTTAACATTACCCAAATATGGTCAAGGCACACTTCAGCTAGGTCGTAGTTGTTAAGATATAGCTATGATCGGATTTGGTAATATATATATATATATTAAGATCGGTTGATAATTGTATATGTTACAATGCAGTTAATATTAAAAATCGATTATGAAGGGTCATGACCCTACGTAGCATAAGCCACGTATGGTCATGGCTCTTCACAGACATGACTATTCAAAGGATATAAATGCATATCGATGGCTGGTGAAAAGATCAATCACAATGGTAATCTATTTCAATACAACACTCATATATATTCTCTATAGGACGATCTTGATTTCACAACATGGTATTAGAGCCTAACCTATAAGAGAATAAAATATGTTCACAAGCAATTGGTGATAAATTGGCAGCGATATCTTTGATATTTATGCACCCTTTTCACAGTATCTATTGATTGTGAGAGAATAAGTATTCGTGAATTGAGAAGTTTGTTTTAATAAAATCATCACATATATTCTACCAGAGATGCCTCGGAGGGAAGCAGGGAGATATGGAGCGGTCAGCAACGACTTAGCAATCAGGAGAACGGTAGACGGAGGGCATCGTTCAAGGAGGAAACACCGAGCATCGAAGGGAAATACATCATCATAATATTTGTGATTTCATCAAGTGTAATAGTTACACCAATCAGTATTCAACAATATCCATTCATGCTAGCATAAACTCAGGGATCATTCATCACATAAAGGTCAACTTCCATTGGTCAGTTGGTCTCAAGTCATACACGACACCAAACAATCAATCCGTTATCTCTTCATTATTGCCAAACTCTATGGGTTGCGATTTATATTAATGGTTCGAGAGTATTGCGGGAGCCTAGCATACATAAAACTATGAATTACATGGTATAGTTTGACGGCAGTTTGGAAACATTGAAATTGATTCATTGCTTAGCATAATCACCTTTTTGCACTATCAAAGTCAGAGCATGGGAACTATTGGTAGAAACCTTTGATTAATTCCCAACTTTGAATCTGAACAAAATTGCTATATCTAACACTTGCCAAAATCCAAAAATTGATAGAGATAGCTACAATACACAACACAATACATATAAACATAATCGGGTTTGAACTAATACCTCAGTTTGGGAGACATTCATCAGATATATCATGAGCGTAACTTATATTGAACATAGAGGATATAACTAGAGAGAGGGATCAATAAAGTTTCACCCACCAAAGCCTTCATCACTCATTTCCATCATATAGATATCAAGCTTGCTACGGTCACATTGCTCAGCCTTAAGGAGGTATTGCTGGGATAAAAGAGAACTGATTCCGAGCTATATATCTCATTGTTAATATTAGATTATGATATATAGGGTAAAGTGTCAGAAGTAGTGGAAATTCAGAGTGAAAGAATTAGTAAGGAAAGTTAGAAAGGGTAAGGATTAGTCATTGATGAATCATCAAGATGACTAACCACTATAACCACTAACGTTGGCATATAGCTTTGTTTGGAGGTTATAGAAGGTTATCGGAAGATGTGGAACATCAAGGGAACCGATTCCCTTAATCATCAAATTTGAGAGAGCAGTATTATTGACAAACTATTCTATTAAATATATAGAAATATATTGTTCTTGAAAATACTATCATACTTTGATTATAAGGGGATCATATAATGTGAATTATAGCAAGTAGAGAGAATTTCAAGGTAATTGTCCCAAATTTACAAGTTAATCGAAAAAGGGGATAGTACAAGTGGGATAGTAACCATTGATTAATATAATCAGATACCGATAATGTATGAAGTCAACATCTAATCGGTAGTTATCATAATGAGATGTGATTTGTAAAGAAGAAAATTAACATAAGGATCAGAATGAAACTGATATGTTATGAAGAAGGATGATTGGTACGAGTATCGTATTAATAGGCTCACCTTACGAAAGGAAATACTTGAAAATATTTGAAAAGATAAGTATCTCATGTTTTATTAATCCATATGAATTTGCAGTTTGTAATTCATTAAATAATAAATTTTGTATGCTTCTATCATTTTTATGTTTGGGATAGTTCAGCTTTATGAACTATTCGTAATCTATCTCTGATATCTTCAGAAAGGTCAAGAAGTTGGCGAAATTTAGCTTCTAAGGAAACAGATGATTTAGTCAACTTGGACAAACTTGATCATATTGATTGAGAGGGAGTTCACTATTGAAGGCAAAACAATTCTAAGATTATAGTAGTGGGAACTTGTGGATAGAATCGCCGATGAGATGCACGTGGATAGAATCCCTGATTAAGGCATTCCATACATCATGAGACTACAACTCATTGAGATAAACATCATACTAGAGGTCTTTATTATCTTCCCTCAAGTCCAAGAGGGAGTGTTAATGTTGTGGCCTTGGAAAATATCAAAATGCATCTTATGCTAGCCGATGTAACCTTATGACTATTAAGATTATTCGTGTTGGTTCTCTCAGGAAGGAAGGTATGAAGTGACATCCTGTAGTGACATTGAGTTGAGTTTATAAACAGGGTATGCCTTCATGACAGAGGGAGAAGCTAAACGATCTGCATCAGTGGACATAAGGATCTTGATTTAGAGGGAGTAGACCATGTTTTGTTGGTTCTCTAGTAATCAAGAAATTGTCACAGAGAATTATGATTATTACCATGTGAGAAGGCTATATGTCAGAGGGAGAAGCTAGAAGATCAAATTAAGTTGGCACCCCAGGATCTTGGTCATACAAATTCAGAGCGAGTGTACCACGTCAAGATGGTGTATACTTTGTAAGCTCAAAATTCACCAAGACTATGAGACAATACAAACAAATGCAATTCAGTGGAGAACAAACAGCTGATATTCTTACCAAACCCCTTGCTAGAAAGAAGATTGTGTGCTTTCAGATAACCTTGGTATGTTGAGGAGTAAAGCCTTAGCTGAAAAGAAGGTTTCAGCTTCAGTGATCCATCATTTTGTATCTTAAATAATTCTTGTCTTTGATAGACAAGTCTAAGGTGGAAGTCTTGGTTTCCCTCTCTGGGATGAGCCATGGTGGATCCACCCTCTGAGAAGAGTCAAGGTGGATGTCATATGTGTGACTTTATAGGCCCATTCATTTTGTGTTATATTATGAAAGGTGATGATCTTTCATATGTGTTGGGTTACTATTGCTAGGTGACAACTTAGACAATAGCTTAATTTAGTGTCAGGTATGACTATGTATTGTAGTCATTAGTCTTGACACTGAATTTTTGGAGTTGTTAAATCCAGTTCCGAATTGGTCGGGGATTATAACATGTGAATCAAGATTAGACTACATTAAGTTGCTGTCCCAGAATGTGCCGGATATCTTGATTGTTATCGCTAAATCTAGTTCCAAATTGGTCGGGGATTGCGATAACTCTTCTATCAGGATGAGTACATTATATTAAATGTCCCGAGCTGTGTCGGATATCTTGATATGAAGTTATGTTTTAGTTATCACCAAAATCCAGTTCCGAATATGTCGGGGATTGTGATGACACCTAGTCAGATCCTCTCTTGCTAAGAGGGAGTGTTAAGATATAGCTACGATCGGATATGGTAATATATATATATATATATATATTAAGATCAGTTGATAATTGTATATGTTACAATGCAGTTAATATTAACAATCGGTTATGAAGGGTCATGACCCTACGTAGCATAAGCTACATATGGTCATGGCTCTTCACAGACATGACTATTCAAAGGATATAAATGCATATCGATGGCTGGTGAAAAGATCAATCACAATGGTAATCTATTTCAGTACAACACTCATATATATTCTCTATAGGACGATCTTGATTTCACAACAGTAGTCATTTAGAATGGACAACATTGACATAGGCATGCTTCTACCACTCTCCTTGCCTCATAAAGCTTTGGTAAACTACATGTGAAGCATGCCTATGCACCCTTTTCCACTAAACTTTGCTTTTCATCAACAAGGCACCTTCTTGATGTCTATTGTTTCTTTTCCTAGGTAGAACCTGTTAAAATATTGTGTGTTCGTGTTTAATAATCGACTAACAATGTTATTGAATCGACTAACAATTAAACGGTCACTAGCATATATGTATTGTGACTGGAAGTCACATATATGTATCGTGACTGGCATATATGAACAGCCACGATACCATCAGACTGTTCATATATGACAGTCACGATAGTATCGTGACTATCTTCGTCTTTCTTCATGCCGTCGGTTGCTATGCGAATAGTCATGTCGTCAGTTGTAAACGCAGGGAATTAAACATTAATCTTATGATTATCATTTGTTAATGCGAACAGTCATGGCTTATCATATATGATAAGTCATGACT
Source organism: Chamaecyparis obtusa (assembly GCA_027943335.1). Taxonomy (NCBI): domain Eukaryota; kingdom Viridiplantae; phylum Streptophyta; class Pinopsida; order Cupressales; family Cupressaceae; genus Chamaecyparis; species Chamaecyparis obtusa. The sequence continues at coordinate 565,593 of BSBK01003166.1, forward strand.
GTTCATATTGACATCCTTTAGATTCAATATATATAGTTATTGCATTTTGTAGAATCAATCAATAACCAAGGCAATTGTATTCTACTGCATACTTCAATATATATATATCTTATCTCCTGATTTATAATTCCTTAACATGGTATCAGAGCCAAGTTATTAAAAGGAGATAAAAATAAAAATAAAACCTATATAATCTATAGTTGAGCATATTCTTAAAACCTTCAAAATTGTTAAGAACAATTTTCAGAAATGGCCCATTGCATGAGAATGGAAGATAGGTTAGAGGGACCTTCAAATTTTATATCTTAGAGAACTCGGCTTACCTCTCGTCTTATGGAACTTGAGTTAGAGGAGTATATAGAGAAAGATATTAAAATACCCGAAGATGAGACAGAGAAAACAACATGGAAAAGGAGAAACAATAAAGCCAGAAAACTAATAATTGATTCTGTAAAAGACTCAATTCTTCCTAGCATATCTAGAATTACCAATGCTTTTGAAATGTTTAAAATAATTCAAGACACATTTGAGATCAACAATGCCAGTAGAATGTTAACGTTGAAAACTCAACTTCTAAATATGAAAATGAACAAAGAAGAAACAATCACTTCTTACTTCTTGAGAATCTCTGAAATAAGAGACCAACTGCTTTGCATTGGAAATACAATAGAAGACTCTGAACTCACTCTAATTGCTCTCAAAGGTTTACCCACCTCATGGGAAACCTTCATTCAATGTATAAGCACCAGACCACCTTTACCTAAATTCGAGCAACTAAAGAACGATTGTACCCAAGAGGAATCCAGGCTAGCTTCTAGAGGAATGGGGTCTAGTAATGGAAATGAATTACAAGCTCTCCACATTAAAAGTAACAAGAAAACATCTCACAAAAGGAAGAGAAAATTCAGACAATCAAACAATGGGAAACAATTCAATAAAAAGGATCTTTCCATGGTAAAATGTTACAAATGTGACAGATACAGACATATTCACAAATATTGCCCTGAAAAACAAAAAATACAAGCAGCCCTAGCGGAACTAAAAAAAATTGAAATTTCTCTCCTTTTCTTGGCCTTAGCAAGTGAATTAAATTCTAACAAAAGTACATGGATAATAGATAGTGGTGCATCCAGACACATCACTGGATTCAGAGATCAATTCAAAACCTTCTTAGGGAACTCTTCAGAAGAGGTAACCATTGGTGACAACTCCTCTTATCCGGTAAAAGGAATTGGGACTTGTTTGATAAAGATAAGAGATGGAGTAACTCTACAGTTGAAAGAAGTTTTGTATGTACCAGGGATTAAGAGAAATTTAATCTCCATTTTTGGACTAGCTGATCAAAGATACAGAGTAACCTTCAATGAAGACAAAGTCTTTCTTTGGACTAAAAATTCTAATTTAAAAAATGCCATTCATATAGGGAACATAGAAGGTAGCTTGTACAAGCTATGTAATGAACAAAAGGTAGCCCTAAATCACAATGTTCATCAGAATAATGAGATTTGGCACAAAAGACTAGGTCATATTAGATATAGTGCCCTTCCAACATTGTCTAAGATCACCTCTGGCATACCTCCCTTGAAATCTGAACACTCTAGCATTTGTAAGGGATGTGCATTAGGGAAGAACATTAAAGGATCTTTTCCCCCAAGTGAACATAAGTCAAATAACATTCTAGAACTCATCCATACTGATGTGTGTGGTCCTATGTCTACTCCTTCCTTCTCTGGTGCCCTATATTACTTAATCTTTGTGGATGACTATTCAAGGAAATCATGGATATATTTTTTAAAACTTAAAGAGTCAAGTGAGGTTCTAGCCAAATTTCAAGAACTCAAAGCACTAGTAGAAAACCAAACCGGTAAGAAAATCAAAATTCTTAGATCAGACAATGGTGGGGAATTCACCTCTGAAAATTTCAAAAACTATTGTAAATCTGTTGGGATTAAGAGGGAGTATACTGTAGCTTATAATCCTCAACAGAATGGAGTAGCAGAAAGGAAGAATAGGACCATCATTGAAGCAACAAAGGCCATGATGCATGACCAAAATATTCACATATCATATTGGGCAGAAGTTGCTAACACTACGGTTTATATTCAAAACAGATGTCCTCATGCTATACTAGAAAACACCACACCAGAAGAAGTATTCATAGGAGTCAAACCTGACTTAAGTCACTTAAGGGTGTTTGGCTGTCCGATATATATACATGTACCAAAAGAGAAAAGGACGAAGTTAGAACCTTCTGGCAAGAAAGGTATTTTTCTAGGCTACAGTGAGGACTCTAAAAGATACCGTATACATATACCGGGTCAGAAATCAATAGAAATAAGCAGAGATGTTAAATTTGAAGAAAACTTCCTATCTACAGAAAAATGAAGATAATATTTCTACAGATTTTGATAGAGAGCCCTCAATTGAGAATGAGAGGGAGGATAACAATTCAAACATGGATTCAGCACCTATAAATAATGAAGAAACAATCCCTGACTTTGAACCTTCTTGCTCAGATAATGAAAATAGTAAAAAGAGACCATTATGGGCTAGAAAAATGCTTGAGGAGAACAATGTGGAACCAGCACAAATTTTCAGAGAAAACAAAAGAACTGAACTCAAAAATGTTACACTGCTCTTCTAATTGAACTCGCAGAATCTGAACCTGTTAGTGTTGAGAAAGCCTTATCAGATCAAGCCTGGAGGGAAGCAATGGTTGAAGAATATCAGTCCATTCTAAATTATGATGTATGGGATATTGTTCCCAGACCTAAACATAAGTCAGTTGTATCATCAAAATGGTTATTCAAAATCAAATATGCACCAGATGGGAGTATTGATAAACACAAAGCTCGGTTTGTTGCAAGAGTTTTCTCAATGAAGGCAGGCATTGACTATGAAGAAACTTTTGCTCTAGTAGCACAATACACATCTATCAGAACCATACTTGCCATTGCAACCTCTAAAGGATGGAAAGTACATCAGATGGATGTTAAGACAACATTTCTAAATGGTAAAATTGAGGAAGAAGTTTACATTGAACAATCGGAAGGATTCTTCACCCATGATAAAGATAAATACGTTTGCAAGTTAAAGAAAGCACTCTATGGAATTAAGCAGGCTCCCAGAGCATGGTACGAAAGAATCGATCATTACTTGAGCAAATTAGGGTACTCTAAGAATACTGCAGACCCTAATATATACTTCAAAAATGAAAAAGGTGACATGATAATTCTAGTTCTCTATGTCGATGACTTACTCATTACAGGAGAAGACTATCTTATTGATAAATGTAAAAATGATCTAGTAGCTGAATTTGACATGAAGGATATGGGCCTACTTCACTACTTAGGTCTTGAAGTTATTCAAAAGAAAGATCACATTCTTCTAAGTCAAAAGAAGTACATCTCTGACATTCTGAACAGATTTGGTATGACAGATTGTAAACCTTTAGCTACACCCATGGAGACAAACCTTCACAAGTTAAAAGATGAAGCAGAAAATTCAGAACTTGTAGAAAATTCAGAACTTTACAGACAAATAGTTGGATCTCTCATGTTTCTGGTAAACACACGTCCTGACATTTGCTATGCTACCAATGTACTAAGCCACTTCATGTTTGAACCCAAGCAGATACACCTAATGGCTGCCAAACACATTTTGAGATATCTAAAAGGAACAAGTGAACTTGGGCTAAAATATGACAAGACTGAAATCCAACTTCAAGGTTATTCAGATTTAGATTGGGCAGGAAGTTCCTTAGATCGTAAGAGTACCACAGGAGTTTGCTTCAGTTTGGGTTCTGCGGTAATTTCTTGGTTTAGTCGGAAACAATCTGCAGTTGCTCTAAGTTCAACAGAGGCTGAATACATGGCTGCATCCATGGGAGCTCGAGAAGCAGTATGGTTAAGAAAATTACTTTTTGACCTATTTGGTAAATCTTTAGTACCCACTATTATTCATTGTGATAATTAGAGTTGTATCAAGCTCTCAGTAAATCCTGTTTTTCACAATCGGTCAAAACACATAGAGATCCCATATCACTATGTGAGAGATATGGTGGACAGGAAGATCATTAAACTGGTATATATCAGTATTGAAGAACAAAATGCAGATATCTTTACTAAACCTCTTGCAAAAGTAAAGACAGATTTCTTCAGAAGGAAAATTGGTTTGATCAAAATCTGAATGTAATTATTAATGTACATTTTTATTCACGAATATAATATTGAAATATTTCAAAATTGTGAAGATGACGATCTTCTGTGTATATAGGTTACTATGTCAAGGTGATGATCTTGACTATAGTAACCAGGCTTCAAGATCGACTCCCGTAAGGGTTTGTCCCGGATAGGACCGGACATTTTGTTGCTTATGTTATTACTTGTTGGGTAATAAAGTTGTTAGGATCAACTCCCGAAAAGGGTTTGTCCCAGATAGGACCGGACATCTTAACATTTGCATTATTACTGTGTAATAACTCATCATGATCGACATTTTTTAAGTGTCTTGGATTAGGCCAGATATCATGATATGAAAAGTTCTACAAATTCTATTAAACTCTCTCTCAAGAGGGAGTGTTAAAATATTGTGTGTTCGTGTTTAATAATCGACTAACAATGTTATTGAATTAACTAACGATGAAACGGTCACTAGCATATATGTATTGTGACTGGAAGTCACGTATACGTATCGTGATTGGCATATATGAACAGTCACGATACCATCGGACTGTTCATATATGACAGTCACGATAGTATCGTGACTATCTTCGTCTTTCTTCATGCCGTCGGTTGCTATGCGAACAGTCATGTCGTCAGTTGTAAACGCAGGGAATTAAACATTAATCTTATGATTATCATTTGTTGATGCGAACAGTCATGGCTTATCATATATGATAAGTCATGACTGTTCATATTGACATCCTTTAGATTCAATGTATATAGTTATTGCATTTTGTAGAATCAATCAATAACCAAGGCAATTGTATTCTACTGCATACTTCAATATATATATCTCTTATCTCCTGATTTATAATTCCTTAACAGAACCTTTGAGGTGATCTCTTTCCAAAACATTAATTGTTAGGCATGCTCCCTGAGGGTCATTGTCAATTGCTCAACGGTCGGGTGAATTTCTGTAATTTCTTGCTTTCACACAGAGCTTGACAAGCAAACATACAACTTTAGAAACAATGCATCTTGCTTAGGACAAGAGAGGCGAAAAGTATGTCACAAATAAAATCATGACACCCAACTTTAAATTACATTAAATAGATGAAGAGTCACAATGAAACATGCAAGAAAGAGCCTAGTGATTAAAAGTTTTGTAGGGGTGCAACAAAATCAAACATTGAGAACCAATATGATTGATGAATCAAGTGCATCTTCATTTGGATTGAAGGTGTGGGTATATCAGAAAATTGTTTCAGAAGTATCTAATAGATCATGTCACCATCAAACAATCATGCATGTCCCTTGACACATTATATGATCTCTTTACCTATGGTCTTTTATCAGCCTTTGGGAGTCTCCTTCAATAGGGGGATATTCCACAACAGTCTCAGTGATCTAGTGCTCCAATCAAGGTTAAGGGGGATGTTGGAGTTTGTTTTCTTGTCTAAGGACTTTATAATGAATTTTTTGCTAAGTACTTAGTTTGCTTGGCTTCCTTTGGATATTTTTATTGATGAATATATTTACACATTCAAACCCATTGTTTTGTCATCTGAGGATCAAATTTTAAAAGTATTATTGCCAATGGGCACCATTATATGTTTTTGGTCTCCTTTTTTGGATTATTCTTGTCGCGTTGAAGTTTAATCTCTTCATTAGTAGGTGTGCATATGTACTAATTTCTACATCAAAAGCTTTGTATATAATTGGTTTTACTTCCCAAATGGTGTCGGACTGGTTAGTGTTGATGGGTAAAAGTAAATTATCAACATAGACAATGAGAATTACAATATTGCTGTCATCACTATTGACGTGGAGATTCAGATTAGAGAAACTTTTTTTGAATCTAGAATCTCTTAAGTGCTGATCGATTTTGATCTACCAGCATTGTGGAGCCTGCTTAAGGACATAACATGATTGATTTTGGTTTTCTATGTTGTGTAGTTTAATTCTAGCTAGGCCTTTTAGTCTACAAACATGAGAAGAGGAAGTTAAACCAAAAAACATCTTTAAAAATCAATGGATCTTATTGTTTGACTAACAAGATCATAATAAACTCCGTGTAAAACTATTTATGTTGTTATACCATGATGAGGGCATGGTATTTGTAATGAATAATACCCAATGTGAATTCTCTGTCTTTGCTCTGATGGGTACAGTATCCTCCAGATGTAGGAAAGTTTTAGAGGAAAACATGGTAGGTAATGGACAAGTCACAAGGTAAATAAAATCTTTGCTATGTAGCTAGAGAAACAAATATAATATATCCTCCACATCGTACCTTTCATGTGTTTGTATTCAGTTGTTTGGTACTTATAATCCTGAAAGTATTTTTCTTGGCAATTTACAGACATTTTTCTTCACAAGGCGAATCACGGTCGGTGCTGAAGAATTTGGGTTCCAAAACCTTTCTGCCTCTTCTAGATGGAGCAGTTCAGTAGCATCTGCAGAATCTCTTGGCGCACCTAGTGCACAGCCTAATGATGCCCAGGCACAGAAGGAAATTTCAAACTCTGTTGAGCAACAGGTTCCGAAAGAGTATGGAATCGAAATTATGAAATTATATTTAATCCTTTCAAATAATTGAATTCGACAAAAAATCCTTCCATGTTTCAGAAAATAATACTTTAAGCTACATTATATTTTATGATATTTAATGGAATTGTGAAAGTCTGAACAGATGCTTATTTGTTCTAGATCCAAAGGACATCGTATGCTTGCACCTTTTACTGCGGGGTGGCAAAGTACAGATACACATCCTTTGATTATTGATAAGTCTGAGGTAACATGCCACTAATGATGATTGCATTATATTTGATTTGGGGATTCATTTGCTGGTTGATTAAGCCTATATTTTTACAATCATAATAGTTATTTTGAGTTTCATAAGGATCCTTGTATACTTCGTTCTTGTCAGCATCATATAAAAATGAGAGATTTCAATTGACTTCTATGGTTTTTTTTGTATGATTATTTTGTTGTTTGAGTAGCGCAATGAGAACTCTGTATGAACTTAATGACACATTATTTTTTATTTATGGCTTTTCTTTGATACTGTAAAATATATATTGTTGTTAAATTATTTATGAGAAATTGGGAATTTTTAACATAAAAACCTGCCTACCTTTATATTTTAAAAAAGTTGCGGGTTTGGAAAGAAAAGAATAGTAATGACAAGAGCTAATTCTCAACTAATAAGCAACTATGTAGTACAAAAGTGCTCCTAGTAAGATACCCAAAAGGATTGCAGAGATATTTACATGAGAGATGAAACTCAGCAAAGGGGCTTCAAAGGACAAGGGGAAACTAATGCATCCTGAACTGTGGTATTGTAATGTCCCCTTCTTGATTTACCCCTAGAATTTTCCCACAAGGATAGCTATTAATGCTGCGTAACTATTTGGCAGAATAAATTTTGATCTGTGTTCTTTTATTGATCGCTGTATATATTTTAATCCCTATTGATGTTCTTATTAATTCTAGAATTGATTATTCCTTCCGTGATTGGTAGATGGTTTGATAATCCTATTGCATACCAATTGCTTGTTAATATTCAAGTCTGCTGTAAATGATCTGACCTGATCTGATCTCTTCAATATAAAAGTCAGACTCCAACTTCCCTATTCCCCATTATGATCTCTTCTCCCTATTTATATCTTCATAATGGGAGAGACACAACCTTTCAAGGGTCGGCCCTTATTCTATTAACAATTTCTTTCTTTTATACTATTATTTATTCTCCTTATCTCAGGTTGGCCAAGTAGAGTTCCTTTTCTTTTAATTTATTATTTATTTTCCTTAGACCTAGGTTAGCCTAGTATAGTTCCCTTTCATTTTATTTTGCTCTATTCTCAAGCGGGGTATGACAGTCCTATGTTGCCAAAAATTGTTTGTCCTCAAGCAATGTAGGTTTCTATTTCTGAATTATGCGATCCCAAACCAATCCTTGGAGATTCGTATTCCTTGTTTAATTTGGTTGACCTAACGTTTGCATGGATATCTCTTTGTGTTAAAGCAATGGTGAGCTTAACATATATTAAGATGAGGATTAGAAGCATGGCACACATCTATTATTGAATATTTTGTCATTGATGTCAAAGGTTGATGATCAAGGTCGTATAAATTTCAGAGGATTACTCAAAGTAATAGAGAATTGGAATGAGCTGCCTAATTGTCTGCTTGAGCTGCTTGGTTGTGTGGTTGAGCTTCTTGGTTACTTGCTTGAGCTGCTTGGCTACATGCTTGAGCTACTTGGTTATGTGGTTGAGCTACTTGGTTACTTGCTTGAGCTACTTGGTTGCGTGCTTGAGCTGGTTGACTTGTTGATGTGTGTTTTATGACCGCACCAACAGTAGAATAAAATACCTAAGTATCTTATCCTCTCTTTAGCAAAATCATGTGTATGCTAAGATTGGAAAAGATCATACAATAGACTCCAAGGTTCTTTTATGTCAGTTCTTGATTGTGGATATGCTCAGTGGTTCATGTGATATGCTAGTATCATGAGGGGACTTACATACTCGTTCTCAAGGCGATTTAGACAATACTAGCTATGGGAACTTTTCAAAAGATATGGCAGTGAAAGTGAATTTTTTTAGGTTTTCACAATATATGCTGAAAGTAAATGAGAGTAGGGTTGAGAGACCTATTTTAATCCTAGAATTTGAAAGATGAATACTTTTACGATGAAATCTACCAAACTCTGCTTCTCTAAATTCAACAACTACTTAAAGCTGGTGCAATCTTCAAGGATTGTGCAAATATTTTTCATATCCCAATGAATGCCTTCAAAACGAATAATGTGCATCAAAGATAGAAGTAAAACATCTACATAAAGGCTCAGGAACAACCTTACACTATGCTTAGGAATCACCTAAGAACAAAAGGTATATAACACTATTTCAATTGCATTTATCTAAGTGTTAATGCTTTCGAACCAGAATAATATTAATGCAATATACAAAAAACTAGAAAAGCATACGAATAGATGACACGATTATTTATCCTAGGAAAACCCTCCAACTCGAGGGAAAAACCCAACCACACCTCGAAAATAGATCCTTTATTTAGTTCTCAAACCAAATACATAAATACTTGCTTATGATTGCAGTCTTCACAATTTCCAATCAATAAGCCTGACTATAGAAATATCTCCTCGCAATCTCTGATATGTCAAACTAGTTACAAAAATAAATCATAAATAAAACCAAATACGATCATACACAGATCGTATCTCTTCCACCATAGAAAAATACAACACAGTACATATATGTTCTTGGAGTAGATGAATACACACACTGAACACCGTGACTCACACCTAGTAGAACACACGAGTATATGATACTAAAAAAATTATGAAGAAGAGAATCAACACTACTACATGAAGAGTTGCACGAATACAAAATTCCAGCAGTTACAAAAGAAATACACAACAACTTCAATGTGAATTGAGACCTTTAATATGAGAGCCATCATATTTAAGAGGAGAACTGTTGTCTTTAAACCATAGTTACAAGACTCGGACTCGCCTCAAACTCGACAAGCTGGATTCGGGCTCAAACTCGGACTTGGTGTCCGAACTCGACAAGGACTCGACAAATTGAAAAACCCAAGAAATTCAAAGATTTTAAGGATTTAAAACTTTTTTCATGCATCATTCAGTAAATTAACATCAAAGACACAATAATTGAGATAAATAGAAGCTACTTTGCACACATACACAAGTTTACATTGATCACATAAGTATAAATGCAAATTTCTGAAGGAAATAAGTTAACTGTTAAACTAGTTACTAAATAACGCATTAGAAAGTGAAAAGACCAAAAGTGAGGAGGATACTATTGCAGATCTTAAGGAAGAACTACCTGTTGATGAAATCAAAAGACTCAAGAAGAGGAACTTAAAGCTGAAAGACCAAATCTGAGAAGATGGTGAAAAGTCCAAGAAGACAAGTATGGATTTGAAGACTCAAGCTGAAGAAGCCAAATGCATTGAAGATGTTTTGAAAATTCAGCTAAAAGTGAAAATCTGGAATGTGAGAAGCTTGAATTGGAAATTGTTTCCCTAAAAAAGGAGGTAGAAAAGACTAAAGAGTAGCAACCGGATAGTAGAAATTTGCTAATTGCAAATATCAATTTCCTTATTACTAATGCAATGATAACAAATGATGGAAATGATCTTTGGATTGCAATGATTATTCCTATATCCAAATGTCTTGAACAATAAGATCATATATAATACTAAATAACCTTATTCAATTTTTTTTGATCTAGATGGCTTCAATATGGATGACTAAAGAAATGTATTATATTGATCAAGTATGAGTTGCTATTTCTGGTTTCTTCTTAGCGATTTTGATCTCATGTAGATGATGCCTGCGGACGTTATGATTCTTATCTTGTCTAAATATCAAACAATATAGGAATGAGTGTTATTGATCAAGTGTAAGGAATAGTGTTTTCTGATATTATTTTTGGAATGTACAATGAGATTACTACTATGCTGAGAGCATCTGCCATCCTTGATTTATTTTGTAATATATGCAAGTTTACTGTTGCTGATCGATCTGAGATTCTAAAGTAATCACTTGTCTGATATTAAACTTGTAATGGCAATACAACACAAACAAATAATTAAAAATAATAAAAAATGTTAATTTTTCATTTTTTGCATTGGCTGGCCATGGCAAAGTCTTGCTGACAAGACTCACCAAGTCAGAAGAGTCCTTGGACTCTGTGAGTCCTGGAAGGACTCACTAGGACTCTGCTGAGGCAGCTGGTAGAGCCCAAAAGACTCTGCAAGCCTGACTTGGCTCGGGACTCGCAAAGTCCTCTAACTATGCTTTAAACCATAAACCGTCAATACTACAAAGTCATTACACGACAATATTATTGCCGGCAATACATGACGCTCACGGTGCCATGTCAGCACACGTAGTTGCGAAATATGAACTTCAAATGCAAGGGAACAACAAGAGAATAAAGTGAATCATTGCTCAACTTGAAGATACAAAGAACGGTAGTTAGAAGATTTTCTCAGTTCAAGCCCAGCTGAGACTTAGACAAAATCATCACAATGATTATGAAGCTATGGAACCACGTCCAAAAAATGAACAAAGAGCAAAGACGCAGTTCATCATTACACATATCTTTCAGAGAAGCTCACGGAAATCATCAGGTATGAATGATATCTCTCGTAGCTATCATAAACATTAACACTAAGTATTTGAAAACAAATTTTACTCTAAGTGAGGGAATAAAGAGAACATGCAAGCACCAAAATACATCAAGAAATCACCAAACTTCAATGACAATTTTATTATTTTGGTAGCTCATAAACAACAATCTGCAAATTCCGTCCTTTATGAATGAGAAGTGAGGCCTTTATATAGGTCTCAGATTATAATGGGCGGCTCAGATTGAAACAAAACCGATGGCCTAGATTGTGCCACCTTAGTCCTAATTAGGGTTAGGGCAAAAAGAGAGAATCTACAATCAATGAGAGGGTCCACATGGACCAATCAAAAGAAAGCCACTCACTTAGTGGGGAAGTGGTCAAAGATGACCCATTAATGGAGAAAGATTCCCACTAAGTCATTAATGCCCTTTTGCCCAGAATATCCTATGATTCTGTTCCTTGAATGCTTGGAATCTGGATAACACTATCTCCAATTCATCTATGCTAACACTTGGCACTGCTTCTCGTTTGAATTCCAGAATGGTCATATCTCTTTCACATCTACTGAAACTGTTCTCCCAATCTGGCATTGTGTCTTGAGTAGTGTGCATGACATTTGAGAATATGGAAAAGTTCTCAAAGTCATCTCTTGAGAATGAGTTTGATTGAAAGAATTCCTCTAGCTTGCCCTTTAGGCTATCTGTAGTCATATCATCCCCAGTCATTCTCCGTGTAAACAAAGTTACCACTGTGTTGAAGGTCCCCTTCAGAATGTTTCCAATCACTTTTCTCAATTGAGCAGATTCCTCACTGGAATTTTCAAATATTTCTTTTGCTATGACTACTGCACTGTACCAGCGGGCAAAATCATATGCCTTTCCTTGCCTTACCACTCCATCAACCAACATATGCTTGAGAGTCTCCATCAAGACTTGTAGTTGTGAGATTGTCTCATTTTGGTAAAGATGCTCATCATCCCATGACTCATCTATGCACTTTAGTTTGGAAAGGAGAGCTAATGCTCTTTCATTCATTTGGGCCAAGTTTTCAACAATTTTTTTTGCTTTCTTCGGAATGCCTTTCACCCATGCCTTCGCACCTTGGGTGACTTCTCATTTGCTCAATATTTTTGATGGAATCTGTTGGAAGGATTGTAGGAGGAATAAAAGCTTGGTTCTCTTCTCTGATTGGATGGGATAAGCTCTGTAGATACCCACACAGGCCCTTGTTCTCATTCTTTACCTTTTGGTACTTTTCTTCCAACTTCCTCATCTTCTCCTTCATTGCTTGGGCAGAGTCCTCAAATTTTTAATGACTTGCTCCCTAGTGGCATGTCCCATGTCAAATGCTGTCACATTGTACTCTTCTAGGGTGATTTGGTCCTTGGCTTTATCTACTGTGGGTACTGCAATTTGGAGAGTCCTTGACCCTGATTCTTCCCAAATGATCTTTGACAATTTCTTTGCCTTTCCCTTTTCTTCTAGTCTGTTGACTCAATTTAGGATTTCTTGCAACTCCAATGCAAGGTCAATTTTCTTCTCATGACTCCTCTACATCCTTTCCCTTAACCAACTTGGAACATCAACACGTTGATCATAAAATGACATCCATTCCAATCCTTGCACCATCCTTTCATTGATTTCCTCCTTCACGGTAGGACTTTTGGCCTCTGTGACAAATTTCTTTAGCAGGGACTTCTGTCTATGTAGTAGGGACTTCTGCCTCTACCATTACTTCATCTAATGTGGTCTCAAGTTCTTCCTCAATGATATCTCCTTGCTCTTGATTTCTCTATTGGGCAAATTCTTGACAACCATTAATGCTTTCTCTATCTTGCATTGGCTGAGTTGTTTGATCTCCTTGTGACATCCTTCTCCCACTGGGTCGAATCTCTTCTCTTTGTGAAAGGATTAATTTCCTACAAGCTCGGGGTCCTATTGGAGGATGTTGGCGTTATCGTTGGCCTCTACCTTTTTTGAAGAGGTTTTTTGCTATGCTTGCGAAGCCTCTTCCTTGGCTATGATTCTCGAACAATTCTCTTTCCTTTTCCTTGCTCAACATTTCTTGATGGAATTTCTCCTTCTTCGATTCTAACTCTTGATGGTTGCCTAGGTTTATCATCTCGCAACCCTGGATGCCCCATCGGGTTATAAGTCAGGCAGTCTTTACTCATCCTCAATTTGATGACTTGATGCTCAACCCACCATCTTGTAAATTTTAAGACTTGCCCTAATATCGAATTGAGATCAAGTATTTCCCTCCTGGTCCGTAGTTAGCTGCCTGGTGACCTCCAAAAACATCATCTTATCAGTTGGATATCTTAGAAGTGTATATGGCTCAGAAGAAATTCCTTGCAACCTAATGTAGGAGAAATTTGGGAACTAGATGAACCACATTCCGTACTTCTCTACCAACTTCATTGCCTCATTTGATAGCCTTTTGTATGGAAGCCGCCTTGCAAAGTTCTAACAATGCGCTTGGAAAAGACGTCATTGGCTCGCATGAAGTCATCCTTAACATAGAGATACAATTGGGGATAACACTCATGTACTTTCACATTGCCTGGACCACTTCCTATCGGTCCCTTGTACCTCAATCCGTCATACCTTGTCTTCCTTGCTAACATGTATACAACATAAGAGCTCATGTAGAACTCCCTCGATTGCTCCAAATTTCTGAGTTGCTTATCCAGATTATCACTGATCATTCCAGCCCAGTCCATAGCATTGATCCCTTCCATCACCTGCTCAATGAAGTACCATATCCAGGGCTCAAACATGTAGGATTGTGGAATTACAAATATTCTGCTTAACATCATCACCAAGTCGCTATACTCTCGCTGAAGGTCTAACCAAACTAGCTGTTTGGGTAATTTTGAATGGTGAGCCTTGATCTTCCGTAGCCATTTTTGGTTGATCACTCCATCATAATGGTCAATTGCCCAAGCTTATTTATAAATCAATTTAGATCCTCTAAACTACTCTATAATATCAACATCAAAGACAATTGATCCATCAAGACTATCTCTCAGATCAGAAATTATATCAGAATTCTTTTTTAAGGATATAATTTCAGAGTTTACAGTAAATTTGATCCTTATTATTACAAAGATACTTGGCAGCCTCATTGATTGATTTCTTCTTTCCTTTACAAGCCATTGATATAGCAGATATTTATATATAGTCATTTGTACAAATCCATATAAGAATAGTCAATTTATTAGAGTATTAATCGTAAGAAATAAGGCAAACTTAGAGTAATTGCACAAGGGGTATTATATGAACATTCCCAATTGAAGTTAAGTGGTTGCAATCATTTCAGACCAACCTTACACTATTGCTTGCAGTCAATGTAATGTCCCTGTCATTAAATGACTATTAAAACTATTGTATTTGGGTCCCGATTGATTTAGTTTATCTCGGGCCCATTCTTTATTTTGTTGGCTTAGTTTAGTTGTCGCCGTCGGCTCTTTTGTGCCGTCTCGGGAGTTTTCCCCGACAGGTATTTATGCTCGGTGTGTAGGTTAGTTTTCATATGTTGAGATTTATATTTGATTTGTATTTGTGAATTCCTGTTGGGATTCTGCTGTTCGCCATTTCAGAGGTGAAAGACCCTCCCTATTTGGTTTGTTGCAGTTTCGATGGGATTCAACCCTCACTCTACTTTGCTTGTTTTGCTTGTATCGGATTTGGCAAATCCGAAGTTCCGTCAATAAATTCAATAAGATCTTTCTGGCAATCATATTAGCTGGTGTATTACTCTGTGTTTGCAAATTCATATCTAATTATCTGCAAAGGAGAAGTGGACTTCAATCGGGCGTCTAGAAGGCATCATCCCTCATCCATTCCCATTGTATGGATTCCATCTCCATCGTACGACCCAATCAACATACACCATACAGACACTTACCTCCAGACGGAATTCACCGCCGGGACATAATTTACCGTTGGGACAGAATCCACTGTCGGGACAGAATTCACTGCCGAGACAGAATTCACCTCCGGACGGAATTCACCGCTAGGACAAAATTTACCACCAGGACAGAATTCACCGCCGGGCCAGAATTCACCTCTGGACGGAATTCACCGCTGGGACAACATTTACTGTTGAGATAGAATTTACCGCTGGGACATAATTCACCGCCAGGACAGCATTTACCTCTGGACAGAATTCACCGCTGGGACAGAATTCATCGCTGGGACAGAATTCACCCTTGGATAGAATTCACTGCCGGGACAAAATTCACCTCCGAACAGAATTTACCTCTGGACCGAATTCACTACCGGGATAGAAATCACCTCCGGACCGAAATCACCTTCAGGACATTACAGTGGAATCAGAGCTGGTGATTCTGCCAGCTTGTGGGTATTGAATGAGAGTTTATTCGAGGAAAAGGAGCAGATCTCACTCAATCGGTAGAATGGGCTATCCCCAAGACCCTACGGCTGAAGTCATGACTCTTCTGGGAGAGCTCACTAAGAACCAGGTACAGATAAATGACACTCAACACCTCATGGAAGAAACACTGCGAAAATTGGCTGAAAGCAAGATATTTGCTGAATAAAGTGACAATTCTGTCTCGGGACGGGCAAATCCCCAAACCGCACGCTCTCGACCATCAATGCCAATTTTCCCTCCACGGACGGAAGAATGACGGGGAGAGAAACCAACCTTCCAGGAAATGCAAGATCAACTTCGGGAAGATTGGAGGAACACAAATATGGAAGGAGATATATCCTACAAAGATTATGCTGAACTGAGAATGAGGTACTCTGGCGGTAACAAGCATGGCCATTATAATGACGATCTGAGATGAAACATGGGTAAAGTTAATCTATCATCCTTTGATGGTTTTGGAACTACCATAGCTCGAGCATAGGTGCAAAAAGAAGACACGTATTTCCAGCTCAACCCTATGTTAGAAGATGAAGCCATCAAATTTACAGCACCACATCTGGAAGGAATAGCCCACGAATGGTGGCATCATGGCATGGTTACTCTCGGCCACGACCAAATAAATTCCTACGCTGAATTCACCGAGAGATTGATAGACCGTTTCGATGGAAGGGATCCAAAACTGAATTTCAAAGAATTGGCTCAGCTAAAACAATCTGGCACAATCGATGGTTACATAACAGAATTTCAGAGAATGTCTGTCTCGGTGACTGATATTTTAGAAAGACGATTGGTGGTGCTGCTCATGGATGGATTGGCGGAACCCTTGAAAGGATGGCTGAAGGGATTCAACCCGAGCACACTCACAAAGGCAATTAAGAAGGCGCGTGACATGGCGACATCTTCTTCTTCGTCCACCAAATATTACGCATAGTCCAAACCACCTCTCGCTCCAAGGGAAAGAGACAACAGACCCCCACCCAGGAGGGCCCCGTTGGATGGAGAAACTAGGTAGGAACTTAGAAGGAAGAAAGTCTGTTTCAATTGTAATGAGCCATGGGTACCGGGACATCGATGCCTTGGCAAAGGGAAAATCCATTACATTGAGGTATTGTCTGACGGTGGGGAAGAACAAACACCCGAAGCCCAAGAAGCTGAACAACAAACATTGGGGGAGGTAAACATCAATCGTGCAAAAAGAATTGCCACACTCTTGAAGAGAGGAGGCGCCATTGCTACTCTGGTGGGAACTCCAAGATGTACTATGTTCCGGGTTTGAGGCACCCTCCAAGGACAATGGGTTGTGGTCATGCTTGACAGCGGAGCCACACTCAACTTCATTAACTCATCACTGGTGAGTCGGCGGAGTCTGTGTACGGATGCACACTAGGGATTTGACATCAAGGTAGCAGGAGGAAACCTGTTAAAATGCACTCATTTGGTTCCGCAATTGAGCACCACCATGGGAAACCACACAGTGACGGATGATTTCTTCGTGGTTGATTTGGACGACATGGAAGTCATTCTGGGCATTCAGTGGATGGAAACATTGGATGAATACACGCAAAGTTTCAAGCGAATGGAGTTCTTCGAGGTAAACGGCAAAAGGTTGTGCTGAGAGGGATGTCGAATGGAGGACTGAAGGAAATTTTGGCCCAACGGATGGAAGCAATTTTCAGACACGACGATGTGGTTTGGGCCGCACATTGTTTTGCCTCAACAGAACCCATACAGAAACAAAGAACGGACCATGAGTTCGAAGGTTTTCAAATGGTTTTGGATAGATATCACCAGGTCTTCGCTGACATTCCACTAGGCATACCACCACATCGAGGGTTCGAGCACACCATTGAAATGGAAGCTGGCGCCAAACTGCCATACCGCCACCCTAAGAGGCTAAAAGATGAAATTGAAAAAACAATACAGGAACTCCTTGACAAAGGTTGGATTAGACCCAGCTCCAGTCCTTTTGCATCATCAGTAGTGCTGGTTAAAAAGAAGGACGAAACAATGCGAATGTGTGTAGACTACCGCGCCTTGAACAAAAAGACCATCAAGAACAGGTATCCGATTCCCAGGATCGATGAATTGCTGGATGAGTTACACGGTGCCGTTTATTTCTCCAAAATAGATCTCCGTTTGGGGTATCACCAAATCTGCATGAGGGAGCAGGATGTGGAGAAAACAACATTTCGTTGCCATTATGGGCATTACGAATTTCTAGTCATGCTGTTCAGATTGACCAATGCTCCTGCTACATTCCAATCTTGCATGAATCACATTTTTAACAAACAGTTGCGTAAGTTCCTATTGGTATTCTTCGATGATATACTGATCTACAACAAGACATGGGAGGAGCACTTAAGGCATTTGGAAGAAGTGCTCGAGATTATGAAGTCACAACTGTTGTTCACCAAACGATCCAAATGTGAATTCAGGATGACAAAGATATTATATTTGGGGCACATTGTCAGTAGCCGAGGAGTTCAAGTGCATCAAGAAAAGATTCAGGCTATCTTAGATTGGCCACCTCCGAAGACTCTTTCAGAACTATGTGGATTCCTTGGGCTGTGTAGTTACTATAGACGGTTCATGAAGGGGTTCTCACAGCTCAGCGCACCTCTCACCCACTTGACAAAGAAGGGGTCTTTTCAGTGGAATGAACGAGCACATCAGACTTTTGTGAAACTCAAGGAGATTATGAGTTCTTGTTCGGTCCTTGCACTGCCAGACTTCAGTCGACGTTTCATCCTGGAGTGTGATGCCTCCGAAGAGGATATCAGGGCCGTCCTAATGCAGGACCACCACCCTATTGCTTTCGAAAGTCGGAAACTCTCAGGAGCTGAAAGGTTGTATTCTATATATGACAAAGAGATGTTGGCCATCATGCACGCCTTGACAAAGTTCCGACAATACCTCATCGGAGCCAAGTTCGTTGTCCGTATAGATCACAACAGCCTCAGGCATTTTCTGGAATAGTGGGAGTTGAATGAGCGACAATAGAAATGGGTAAGTAAAGTCTAGGCTTTCGACTTTGACATTGAATATGTAAAAGGAAAAAATAATGTAGTAGTTGACGCCTTGTCAAGAAAGCCGGCCATATTTTCCCTTTTCTCAAATATCAACGGATTGGAGAGAGCATTTGTTGGTCGAATACTCCAAGGACACGTTCGCATGCCAATTCCTAGACAAAGAAATATATTATTTTCTACAAGGATAGAATTTGCTTGGTGCTTGAATCCAAGTTGAAGAAAAAAATCTTGAAAGAAAGGCATGATTCGCCTTTAGCCGGACATCAAGGGTACTTGAAGACCTACTGACAAATTAGGGAGAGATTCTCATGGAAGGGCCTAAAAAGTGAAATATTACAGTACGTTCGGGAATGTTCCACCTGTCAACAAAATAAATCCGAACCCACTCTACCGGCGGGTTTGCTTCAACCATTACCGATTCCAGAGAAGAAATGGGATAGCATCTCAATGGATTTCATTTCTGGGCTTCCTAAGGCACAGGGGAAAGATTGCATTTTCGTGGTAGTCAACAGATTAACCAAGTACGCACATTTCTTTGCTATTCCAATAGAGTTTTCCGCTTCACAGGTAGCAGACTTATTCTTCCGAAAGGTGTTCCGTCTACATGGACTCCCTGGAAACATAGTGAGCAACAGAGATAGCCGCTTCCTCAGTAATTTTTGGAAAGAATTGTTTCGACTAGTAGGGACAAAGCTGTCACCAAGCACGAGTTACCACCCACAGACCGACAAACAAATAGAGATTGTAAACAAATGGCTGGAAGGTTACCTCAGAAATTATGTTTCAGCATAACAGAGGGCATGGATAAAATGGCTACACCTGGGAGAGTACTGTTACAATACCACTTTCCACATGTCCATTGGAATGAAACCTTTCAAAGCTTTGTACGGGTATGAACCTCCTTCATTTGTGTATTTGGCTCTCGGTGACAGTCACACGCCGAAGGCCAAGGACTGGTTGTAGGAAGGAATAGATATTTTAAAGTCCCTAAAGGAAAATCTCTAGCACGCTCAAAATCAGCAGAAATGTACGCCGATAGGCACCGAATCGAGAGAAGTTTTGAAGTAGGAGATCTGGTATACCTCCGACTTCAACCATACAGACAATCATCTCTGAAGGCTTCCAGGAAGGAGAAGTTGAGACCGCGCTTCTACGGACCTTACCGTGTGACAAGGAGAGTGGGCGAAGTTGCATACGAATTGGACCTACTAGAGGGAAGCCGAATCCACAACGTCTTCCATGTCTCTTGTTTGAAGAAAGCCGTGGGCTAGCAAGTGACAGTCTCCACAGACCTGCCACCCCTCGACGACGGAGGAAAGTTAGTTTTGGAACCAGAGGAAATCATCGACAATCGGGAGAGAAGATTGAGGACACGCACTATCAAGGAATTTCTTGTGCGCTGGAAGGACCTTCCGCTTGAAGATGCCACTTGGGAAGGAGAAGAGATTCTAGAACACCCCAGCCTGAAATTGCTTGAGGACAAGCAATTATTGGGATGGGAGGACTGTAATGTCCCCGTCATTAAATGACTATTAAAACTATTGTATTTGGGTCCCGATTGATTTAGTTTATCTCGGGCCCATTCTTTATTTTTGTTGGCTTAGTTTAGTTGTCATCGTTTGCTCTTTTATGCACTCTCGGGAGTTTTCCCCGACGGGTATTTATGCTCGGTGTGTAGGTTAGTTTTCATATGTTGAGATTTCTATTTGATTTGTATTTGCGAATTCCTGTTGGGATTCTGCTGTTCGCCATTTCGGAGGTGAAAGACCCTCCCTATTTTGGTGGGATTCAATCCTACTTTGGTTTGTTGCAGTTTTGGTGGGATTCAACCCTCACCCTACTTTGCTTGTTCTACTTGTATTGGATCTGGCAAATCCGAAGTTCCATCAATAAATTCAATAAGATCTTTTTGGCAATCATATTAGCTGGTGTATTACTTTTGAAGAGCACACGAATATACTGAGAGGGGGGGGTGAATCAGTATATTAACAATTTTTAACTTTAAAAAAAAACTTTATTCAAACGTAACTTTAACAATTGTGCACATAGAAAATAATTCTCCAAATAGTTTATTTTATTTATATAATAATGTTCTTTTACAATTTATGTGAGCACCAACCCACTGGAAGCACCAACCCCCAAACGCTGTTCTGTGAGCACCAACCCACTGGAAGCACCAACCTCCGAACGCTGTTCTGTGAGCACCAACCCACTGGAAGCACCAACCTCCAAACGCTGTTCTGTGAGCACCAACCCACTATCTGAAGGCACCAACCTTGAAGCAAAGCACCTACTTCACTTCTGAATATAATTCTGAATTTCCACCTTTATATAGTTGCTTATTCAACTTGATGATGGATGCAATCTGCTCTTTTAAGTCAGCCGCCAATATTTTCTTCTAATTTCAAATATATGTATATGTATATTCTCACAATATTATTTTCAGAATCTGAATATATAATATTAAATTCTATCTCTCATTTAATACTGCTGCTCTTCTTCTTGTATCACATGCTGACTTGCTTTTATTTCCACAAAAAGATCAAATATATATATATACTCATTTTTGGATGAACCGTTATGTCTCTTTGTAAAAAGTTTATAACTTAAAAATGAAAAGGTGTCTTTTCATAAATATTATTAACTCTTTTTAAAATTAATATCATTAACTTAAATTCTCCCCTTTTTAAAAAAAATTAATAATAATCTTTATCCTTTCATAATATATATACGTCTGCCGCTGCAAAAAGATATCGACCTTTGATAAAACATTATTTTATTTGCCTTTGATTATCAACTAGTATAATGTCTGTGCTGTATAATATGTCACCGCTGTCGATATATACTTTAACTTCATCGCTGATTAATTTTATCGCTGCATTATCAACATGCGATATATATACTTTATAATATACCTGGGAATACCATTCTGAGTACACCGTTCTCTTATTTTGTCTATTGCCATATCAAATTTAAGACTTTTAAACCTTCGATTAGTTTGAACGCTACATATACGTATTGTCTTTAAAGACTGTTGCCGTGACTTATCTGAATGTCTTCATTGTTGCCGCTGTTGTATACTATCGCATATAATATTATAAGACTTTCAAAAATCGTATGTACACATTTTAGTATCATAAAACTTTCAATACATACGTCTTTGTTTAATTATATATATCTGTACGTATCTTTGACATCGATAATACATTGTCTCTGATATTCTGTGTATGTCTGTATACATCTCTGTATACATATCTGTTGTATCATCGTCTGCTATGAATATTTATTTGCTGTTACGTGTTCTGCTTCTTCATACCTCTATCTTCTTATCTCTGCATATCCTTCTTTATACATATATATCTCCTTTTTTTATATACTATTCTGTGTGTACATACATACGTTCTAATACACACACACTCACACATATATATATATTTATTACATTTTGATACATTCTGATCCTTATTAATTCTGTTCTGAACTATTCTGTTCTGTTCATATATTATGTTCTGATACATATATGATGTTATGATTCATATAATCGTATATATGCTGTTATATTATTCTGTTCATATATGCTATAATAAACCGCTGTGTATGTACCATGTATGTACGTTGTGTATATACAATATTATATACCTTCATATAATGTATGCATGTTCTTTGTGTATTAATATCTTCTTTCATACTCTTTGTGACATCAATGACAATCTTTCATCAACTTTGTATTTGCAAATTCATAACTAATTATTTGCGAAGGAGAAGTGGACTTCAATCGGGTGTTTGGAAGGCATCATCCCTCATCCATTCCCATTGTACAGCTTCCACCATCTCCATTGTACGGACGCTTACCTTCGAATGGAATTCACCATCGGGACAAAATTTACCGCTGAGACAGAATTCACCTCCGGACAGAATTCACCGCCGGGACAGAATTCACTGCTGGGACAGAATTCACCGCCAGGCCAGAATTCACCTCCGGACGGAATTCATCACCGGGATAGCATTTACCGTTGGGACAAAATTTACCGCAAGGATAGAATTCACCGTCGGGACAGCATTTCCTCCGGACAAAATTCGCTGCCGAGACAGAATTCACCGCCGAGACAGAATTCACCCCTGGATAGAATTCACCGCCGGGACAGAATTCACCTCCGGACAGAATTTACCTGCAGATAGAATTCACCGCCGGGATAGAAATCACCTCCGAGCCAGAATTCACCTCCGGACCGAAATCACCTTCGGGACATTATAGTCAACAAGTACCAAAAGGTATGAACATAAGTTTCACCATAGTTCACCAATCAACAATATCTTCCATGCATCTACTCAACTACTTCTACTTCTACTCATCATTAATAAATCCTACTCTAAGTGAAAATGTAGAAACCATAGTTGGAAAACTCGCCAAAGCCAAAACCTTGCCAAGGTCTGAAATTTTTTTTTAAGAAAAACTTGGCCAGTTTTCGGCAAAAACTCAACAAAAAATTCGGGAAATTTTTTTGCTTAACTTTAATCAAAAATGCATTTTTTTTGCAAAATTCAATTAGAAGATGCATCCAATGAGTCAATAAATGAGAACACAAAAGAAACAAGCTGAGTCTAGATATATGTAAATGCAAAGTGGGTACAAAATCGCATTCTCATGAGGAATGTTGATGGCTGGAAGCAAAATAGTAAATAGTTTCTGTAAAAGTAAAAGTAAGTACATCATTACAATTACATCTTCCTCTTCCCATCTCTAGTAAAAAACTAAGGGAGAGGTAGAACTAGAGTGTCTAGTCCTAGAAGCCTACAATGGGCGTGAGTGTGCCTCCTCGCTTGGTATGTTTGACTTAGTTTGTGGCTCGTCCTCCATCTTGAATGTATCTCCTCTTGGCACTGGCAATGACTCCTCATCCTACTCATCCTTGTTATATGGAGCCTATGAGACTCAGAGGTTAATTTTTCCCCTCTTTTATCGACACATTTTCCCCCCAAATTTTTCATCAGGGGTTTGGGGGCAACGCCCTTGGAGCACTCCCTGTCGCGATATAGGGCGGGGCCAAGGGGTAGCGCCCTGCGAAGCCAAAAACGACTTTTATTATTGTACAAAGGCATCGGGAGTTATTTCTTTTGGTCGACATATTCTAACCCTATTTTTGTAATTGACATAAGTTAGCAAGGGTTTGGAAGACTATTTTTCCCCCTCTCAGCAAAATAGAAGCACGCAAATGACAAATATAAAATGACTTGGGCCGGCTTTTTGCTTTAAACGTTGGAAGACAACGATGGCTGAGTTTTTGACTTGGACTTGCTGAGTTTTTCAAAAAAACTCGGCGAGTTTCCTCTGAGAGTAAAAGTTGTAAAAATTTAGAGCAAAAAAACTTGGCGAGTTTTTGCAACTCACCAAGTACTCTGTGAGTATGCCATCTATGGTAGAAACCATGTAATACTCCAAAATAACACAAGTAATCCACCACAATAACAACAATGAATTTGAAATTACTTTGGCAGCATTATAGCAACAATTTCTCCAAGTCTCCTCGTACTCTACTCTACTCTAACTTATTAGTCTCAAATGAGAAGGCTCTGCCTTTTATAGAGACTCCAAGTACAATCAATGGCCCAGATTAATTTAGAATCAATGGCCAGGACTATGCTAACACAACCCTAATATAACTATCAGGTACAAGCTTTCAATGCCAACCAATTACAATAAGGCACCAATCTATGGGCCAATGAGAAAATTACATTGCTTTGAGATACATATCCACTTGAGGGTGGACCAATGAGAAAATTCAGTAGGTGTAAAGCATTAAATTCATTCCTCCTGCCACTTGGACCAATTTGATTAATGGTGATAAGGTTTACCAGCTCATCATGCTTATCTTGTTTTAACTCCACTTTTCCATCCTCCTTGTCTTGGAAATCTTCTCATTGAAGTGATCTTTAAATTGCTTGTACTTGAAATATTTCTTTTCTTGATGTCTTGACCTCAAACATCCCTCAGTGCACTTGTTTGATCAGCCTCATATTATATTTGCATTGTTGAAGTCTTGAACTTTTGCACTTTGTAATTCCACTTCCATCTTTCACTTGGGTTTCTTTATCCATGTATCCTTGAAGTTGGAATGATTCCTCCTTGTCTTTGAGCGTCTTCCCATTCTCTTGCAAAACAAGAAAGAAACTTTGTGTTAAGTTCAGGTAAGTGTAAACAAAATTAAGATGTTTTGATAACTGCTCAAGCATCAATATTGACTATTCCCAATTTTGAATTCGGATTCTGATTTTCAAAGTTCTAATCAGTCAATTTCAATTTACAAAACCTCCAGCAAGCCCTGTGATTTCATGGTTTCCCCCTTGCAAATTTGTCATTAACTCACACCTGCCCAAAATGCTTGAAGGAACTTCTGAGTTTGTCAACATATTATGTTCTGATTTTTATCCTCCGTCCTTTTGATTTTCGCATATGCCTTCTCTGTTTGTGATTTAGTGCTGCTTGGATTGAATTTATATTTGATGATCAAATGAGGGTGTTCAATTCTCCTATATAGGCGTTCATGTCCAAAAGGCATGCCTCTTGAAGGGGTGGGATGGGGGTGGAAGCAATGTGATTGGGATTACACTTAAATTGAATTTTTGATCGGTCCACATTAGAGATCACCTGTTTAAGGTTACCATTAAGTTGAAATTCAACCCAAACTTGCTAATAGAGCCAACTTGATCAAGCTAATACAGCTGGGAGTTCGAGTCTTGAATGGTGGATATCATATAGATGTTGGACATGATGTCCAAGGTAAGATTGGATTCTGACCTACCTTTGGACAGCTACTTAAGCTCTCCAGTTTTTGAAATTGAGATTTTATCCTTGCCAATTTGGACTCCTTCATTTGGTTTTAGACTCCTTGTGCAGATCGAAGTTAATCAAGCCACTGGGGTTTGTCTCTGAATGATATTGTTCAGATTTTAGCCTTGAGAAGTTGGATTCGGGTTTCTTCATCATGCTACAAGTTCTCAACAGATTAAATTCCCTTGTAATGAATTGAACTTTCACTTAGAAGCTGGAAATCTGCTTTTGTTTTGACAACCTCCTCACGTCTTAAGGTGAAGATCACAAATTTGAAAATTTTGCCGAAGTCAAGGTTGGGATCCGTCCTGACCTTGGACACTTGTCCCAAGTCAAGTTCGGAGTCTGACCTGACTTTGGACAGTCTTCATTATGGAAACTCAATCGCATGCTTAGTCCTTGTACTTCAACATATAAATTTAATCTTTTTCCCTTTGTTTGCTCAGATTTTCTCATCTCCACCCAGAATTCTTTCCTTAATTGCTTATTTGTTGTCTCACACCACTCAGATTTGATTCACATAACACAGATTTCTCACGCCAAATGCCATTAAGTTGCCCAGATTTTCAACACTTTTCAATCGAGTTTTCTTCCTTTCTGTTTGGATTTTTAAAATTCCAAGTCATATTGTCTTCTAATGGCATTGTCTTAGAAAATGCAGACCTTATTGAAAACATTTGGATTCCTTCATTAACTTGCCCATATTTTCGTCACCAAGGTTGACTTATTCTGATTTGCTTGCAAAAAATCAGTGTTTGGGCTCGTGGAATTGAAGAAGACTTGATGAAGCTGGGTGGATTGTGATGAAGGCCTGGAAGTAATGTCCAAAGCAAGGTCGAGATCCAATCTAAGCTTGGACATGCATGTGTCCCCAAGTCAGGTTGGGATTTGACCTAGTCTTGGACACTTAAGATTTTGCCTTTCCAAAATTTTCTAAGTGTTGCCACTTCATCATGCAAAATTCAAGTTTCATTGCCTTTAGCCTCTTCAATCAGCATTCAAGTTAGATTCATCAATTGTTCACTCGAAACTGCACCAAATTCTTTATATCCAATTTTCCTTTGCTCGAAAATTGCACGAGTGTTAAACGAAAGTTGCAATGTTGTCAATGTGAAATAAGAACAACACTTAGCCTTTTGTTTGGTATTTTCATCATTTTGCAGATCAAAATTTGGTCAAGGCTTTGGAGTTTGCAAGTGCAAGAAAATTTCACTCAAAGGGCAGATCAAGATTTCACTAAGTGCCAAATCCCTACTTGACAGCCTTACTCACTTCATGGTTCAGACTTGCGGACACCTACTTGCATCTAGAGTTGCTCAAATTTAGCTTATTGACTTGGAGACTTTGGAAATTGCTGCCACATCTAAACTAAGACAACTAACCACCCTACTGCTCAGTAAAAAGAGGGGTTCTCCATTTGCAATGGGGCAATGGTGTGAAAAAGTCACAACAGGTAAGAAGGGAGAAATAAAGGACAACTAAGGGTGTACATGATATCGTGAAACACTGCCTCCTTATCCTTATTCAGTATTTATTCTTATTCATTTTCAAATCAACTTGGTTACTATAAATGAAAAACCTTTGTCTAGGTGGGCCCGTTATAAACATTGATTTAAATTTGATTTCTATTTTAATCCTCTAAAGTGTTGGCTTTGTCAAGGAAGGTAGCAACTCCTTAAGGGGTTGGTCTCTATGAATTTTTATTTTAACCTGCCATAATTGGCATGCAGTTGGCCATAATAAACCTGATTTTATCTTTAATTTCAGCCTCAAACACTTACATAAATCAAGTTAATTCTATCACCTTGAATAGAATGCATCTTGGTGTTTTAGCTTTACCTTGCAGGCCGGCAGGATCAAAGCTTTGATACCAATTGTAATGTCTCCCTAATTTACCCCTAGAATTTGCCCACAAGGATAGCTGTTAATGCCCTTTAATTGTTTGTCAGAATAAACTTGGATCTGTGCTCTTTTTTTTATTGCTTTATATGTTTTAATCCTTGTTGATGTTCGTTTTGACCTTTTCATACCATTGCCTCGTTGCAAATGGGCCCCCCCTCTTTTTGCCTGTTAGGTTTAGGGTTTTGGTAGTAGAGTGTTTGTTTTGAGCTTCAGGGATTGTGGAATGGTCAAATTTTCAAGTGATCAAGGTTGCAAGCATAGACAGGTCTTAGGAGTTTAAAGTCATTAGGGATAAAATGTAAAAAAATGTCAAGTTTAAAGGGAAATTCCAAAGTGTCAGGATGTTTTGGTTAGTCGACTGGTCTTCAAAGTTTTATTAATGGCCTATTTCACTTGTGAATCTAGACTAAAATGATGAAATTTTGCAAGCACAGTGCAAAGTCGCCATAGGGGTTGTTTTTTCCATAGAGTTGACACTTAGAAAAAAATTGGAAAGTAAGGTTAGCGTGGAAAGTCCCTATGGACATGGATTTTCCACTTTGTCCTTATAGAGCTTCAATTTCCACTTCATAAGCTAAGGACCCAATTTGTTCCTATGGATGAGGAATCTCCGCTTGTCCTTATACACATGAAATTTCCACTTGTCCCTATGGGGGTCAAATTTCCCCTTGATGAGCAAATGATCAAGCAATGTAAAGTGTGCCTATAGGGGTCGAATTTCCCCTCGATGAGCAAATGAACAAGCAATGTACAGTGTCCCTTTAGGGGTGTTGGCTAAAAATTTTGTAAGCCGCTAAGACTACACCTTACAAAATTGTAACTTTAGGCAACGTCTCATAAGATTTCTCTCTCCTCTCAGCAATAGGGGAGGCTCCCTTCTTATCATAGGTGGCTTCAATAGGAACTTAACTAAAATTACAAAAAGGGCGGCTCTCTTTTTAATCAATTCCTCTTTTTTTAGGAATGATTTGCGTACAACTACTACTTTCTAACTTTAACAAAAAGTGCCTTATTGCTACGATAATACTGGTGACCTTGGAGTTGACATAAGAACAATACCAAGGGCAACAACTTTCTTTTTTATATTTTGTGAAACAAAAAGGTTGCGCTTGTCTCGTGAGGATTCAAGCAGAATAACTAGTAAGGCACAAAGTCTCTTATTGGATACTCTCAAATTTAATAAAAACACTTACAACTGAATCCCAAAGTCTTCAGCTCTAAGTAATTGCAGCCACTACTATCTGTCACAATTTGTCCTTTTGCAACACAGTCTTCAGAAGTTCAAATTGGCTCTGAATCCAACAGGCAGCTCATAGTCTACGCAATTGAATCCAAATCCCTCTTGAATCGAAGCATTAAAACTCACAATCAACTCAAGAAAATGTCGTCACATAACAGGTTGAATTGGCACAAAGTCTCAAAACAATCTGCCTCTTTTATTGAAAGCAATTTGATTTACATCCAAGCACAAAGTCTTAGAATGCACAATATAAACCGACAAAATTTTCTTGCCTTGCCAAAAGATGATTATTTACAATGAGCTCCCTCCTTTATATAGGAAAAACTGGAGAGAAAGGTGGAGAAAGAAGGGGAAAACCCTTAACCACCTTGACTTATTCCTTAACTAACTAATTTTGACTTTTTCAAAGTTGCATGCCTAATGCACTTGCAACTTGATTACCTATTACAACTTTGCACGTGATACTATCACATGCAATTACATCTTGTTTTTACATTACATGTAATCTATCAAATACAAATTACAAATACATGATGAAAATATTCAAAGTGTCTGACAAGACACGACTTCTTTTACATCATCCTTTATGGGTCCTCATGCTGCTACATGATGCCCAATGTTTGATATGCTCTGATTTGGTGAAAGCATCTTGATCTGGAACAGGAATATGCACCCTTGATTGTTGCGTTGAGTGGTCATTGACCATTTTTGTCTTGAAAGCATTCTATGCTTGAAATCTTTCGAACCTTTCTAAGGAGAAAAATCCAATCTTCTTATCCAGCTTATGTTCTAATTTTGATTCACTTGATTCCCTCGAAGTTGAATTTCTCTTAAGGGTGGCCTTTGAGTTCTCCTATGGGCTTCCCTTTCTCTTTCCTCACGTTC
Organism: Chamaecyparis obtusa; assembly: GCA_027943335.1. Classification (NCBI taxonomy): domain Eukaryota; kingdom Viridiplantae; phylum Streptophyta; class Pinopsida; order Cupressales; family Cupressaceae; genus Chamaecyparis; species Chamaecyparis obtusa. The sequence continues at coordinate 595,227 of BSBK01003166.1, forward strand.
CAATCTTTCTCTAAGCCCCCTTTCAATTCTTTGTCTTTCTCTTTCAAATTCAATACCAACTTCCTCCTCTTCCTCCAAGATGGCTCAAGCAATTGTATAGTGTGCGTTGTCTTCTCTTTGATTCCAAATGAAAGCCCTCAAGTTTGAAATGATATCTTCCTGCCTTATGTTTATATCCAAACTTGCTTGCACAACTGGATAGTTAGCATAAGAAGGTAACACCATCTTAGATCATTTTTCCAGTTTTGCCTCTCACGTTCTATCCTTTCTTGATTCTCCCTTTCAATCCTTTGGGCCTTTACTTCTTCCTTTTGTAGTGTTGGCTAGAAATTCTCCTGACATGGCAATTGATAGGCCTGAGTAGCTGGGATAATGAAGGCGTATGAAGATGACTAGTAATTGAATTCAATGAATTGGTTTCAGCTCAAAAATGATGAATAAGGGTAACTGCATATGGAGATAGCTGGAATTATGAAGGATAAGAAGGTAAGTAAATGAATGGATATCATTTCTTCTTATAATGGAGTTGAATTAACCACCATCATGAGTTTTATGTCATATGGCAGTGGTAGGGACAACAATTTATGCAAGTGGACTTTTTCAAGGATAATACACATGTATTTATTCTTTTCTTCATCATAGAACGGGGTTTTTTATCCTGACTGCATATGCAAGCAAGAAGAAACTCTTGCATATGCAACTTAAGAATGAAAGATAGAAGTAGAAGAATTATGAATGCAAACACATGTAAATCTAAAAATGAAAGTTTACATGTTAACAAAATACCTCAATCCTCAAGAAGAAATCTTTCCAAATCTTGGGCAAAATTTGAAATGAATCCAGTGGATTTTCGGATTTAGGAAAGATTGGAATTAAAGAATATATATAGATCACATTCCTAGTCTTTTTCCTTCAATTTTGGAGAGTCAACATGCATATACAACCAAGTGGGAAGAAAAGAGAAATTAAATGCAAGGAAATAGCAACCATTCTGACCATTTCCAATGCATATGCAATGAAGATAAAAAACAGCGTCTAGGGCGTGAATTTCAATCAAATAGGAAATAAAACAATCTAAGAAAGAAATAATTCACCCAAAATTAATTCTAGACTTGAGAGAAAGATTGTAGATGCTGAAATCCTTCTACCATGAAATGTTTTTGAAGAAAAATGATCAAGAAGCGGACTGTTTTTACCAAAATACATATGCCTTGTGTTTTTGATAACAAATGCAATCTCCTCCAAATTCAACGCCCAAAACACAGCCAAAAAGAGGAGAAAATGCACTTTGGAAGTGCCCAAACACATGCAAAGAAATATGCATTTGACCATAAAATTGCCACCTAGGGCTTCATGGCTGGGAACACAATGTTTAGATGCAAAAACACATTCAATACAATGTGTAAATGCTGTTGGAAAAGATGTCCAAGAAGGCAGATTACAAATGTTGTTTTTATCATGCCTTTGCATATAAATAAACCATGCAATCCTCCCCAAATTCGACGCCCAAGGGAAAAATGCAGCTTGGAAGAGTTTATTCATGTAATAACAAGCATGCAAATGAGTTTAAAAACAACACCCAAGAGCTGTGTATTAAAAACATTGTTTTTCATGTGTGTTTGCATGTTTAAAAGACATAAAGACATGTAATCTCCTCTAAATTCGACACCCAAGGAGCTGGGTTAGAAACGTTGTTTTTAACATGCCTTTGCACATAAAAATATACATAAAAAGACATGTATTTGAGTTAAAAAAACACCTTTAGTGTATTCCTATTACAAACGCACTCTTCAAGTGCAATTACACGTTTGAAAGAATATGTTTTTAATTAGGAAAAAGCCACTTTATGTCTTTTAAATACGTTGTTTTACATATGCAGAGTTATTTAATGCTTAAATAACTTAGTTTCAAAAAGTGGGTTTTAAAAAACGATTTGCATGTTGATGATATGCAATGAAGAATAAAAACCCCATTCTTGTGAACTTAAGTGATTTAATTTTTAATTAAATTTAATATACAACTATAGTATTAATAAAGTAACATGAAATTAGATCATTAAAAGCTAATTTCATGAAAACATTAAAAACTATAGCTAAATCAACTTGAAATGAGTTGAAATTTGAAAATCGACATCAAAATCCATTTAATATATTAAATATAATTCAAACTCGTGCAATCGACAATGAAAAACCCACCTTTGGAGGTTTTTTCATAGAACATGCAGTCAGCCTGAAAAACCCCACCTTTTGCATCATAACTTGAGTTATACAACTCCGTTTGATGTCTAAGATAGCTCGAAATGAGCATTTTTCAAAGGGCTATTGACTCAAGGGAAAAACAAGATTAAAAATTATTAACAAGAAAGGGAAAAACGAAGAGGACTTGAAGATTACCAAAAATCAAGCGCTTGCAGTCACAGAAGAAAAACTCGTCTTGACAAGCAATAAGGTGATTAACTTGACGGGAACCCTCAAAAAGGATGCATGAAATATGCAAAATAAAGAACATTTTAGGGATGACGAATTATCCTTATAACGCATTATTCTAAACATCGAAAACGTAGAGGATGCACGTACGAATTTATAAGAAAATTGCGTAGGGTTGCCACAATTTTGTGATGTCAAAATTGAGGACAAGGGGTCGTTTTTCCACTCCCCCTCAAGTTGAGCAAGTTTTGTCCCTATGGTGGTCGATTTTCCACCAACAATGGGGGATGGGAAATTGTGTGGAATTGTAGTTATGGACATCGAATTTCCCCTTTGAGGACTTAATGAGGTTTCAAGACTAATCCAAATGTGAGTGTAAGAAGTCCCCATGGTGGTCAATTTTCCACCAAGCTTAGTTGCAAAGGAAAATGGCTAAGTTTAATGCAACTGATTTGTCCCCATACCAATTGATTTTCCACCAAGGCAAAAGGGTGAAATAAGATGAATTATGCAATCAGATTTTGTCCCTATAGGCATTGAATTTCCACTTGGGGGATTGAATGAAATTTTGAATGCAAAATAAAGAAAAAAATGAAATACAAGGTGTCTTTTAGCTGATTGATTTTCCCGCAGTGTGTCAAGAAAGGGAATTAAAAGAAATAAAATTGCACAAGTTCCTATGTTGGTCAAAACTTCAAGAGGCAAAAAACCTTTTATCCCATATTCGCTGTGGAGATGTCTGTCAGAGGTAAAACCACTTCAAAATGCCATCGAACAACAAGATTTAAACACAATGTAAGTAGCCGATTCAGGATTAAAGGTCAAAGGAAAATCATTGGAGGGTGAGAGATTGAAGGCAACACAAGGAAGACAGGTCTTATCAGGAGTTGGAGGAGGAATATCAACTTTATGAAGAAAAAATCAAGGGTAAAGAAATTGAACACATCTACAAAAAAGACGAACTAGGTTTGAAGGATCAAGGTCAAGTGACCCACCCCTTTTCTACTAATTTCTGTCCTCTTCGTGCCACAGGAATTATATCCAACAGTTTGCTTGCAAGGTTTTACTGAGTTTAATTTATTTGTCAATATGCAACGGTTTTATTGGTTCTATGTTTTATGGAGGTGCTTGTTGTTACAAAAGAGTGATACAACCAAATAATGCAACAGACAATGCTAATATAAACTAACAGATTTCCTTGTTGTTTTCAACTCACTTCATGAAACGTCTCAGGAAATTACAAATATATCTGTAACAGGGATGGACCGACTTGTTAATGCAGATTCTGTGTTCTTGTTTGCAGCAGTATTCCAACAGCAGTGTACTGCTTCAGCCAACCCACCAAGGTGTATGGGTAGACTTTCACACTCAGCACTTTCGTCACACCTCCCTGGGAAAGACATTAGATGTTTCCAGTGTTGACGGCAGCCACTAATGGAGATTCAGCAAGTTATATCCCTGCACTCTAACAACCTGTCCGCATGAACTCATGCCCCTTTCTCCTTACAAAAAACGCAGACACATATCAGTAGAAACGATGTCCAAGTTGAATGAGTGCAGCAGAGATAATGAAGGTGTTGTTTCTCAATGCAACTCCAGCCAAGGTCTGCGTTATCAGTTTGCTCCCAACCTGTGGTGTGTAGGAAACTAGGCCCAATGTTGCTCCCAAACGTTGTTACCAATATGCAGTTGCATCTCCCAGCAATGTCTCCAGTTGGGTGTTGGCTCAGTTAAACAACAAACTTACACTATTCTTCATTGAAACTCCATGAGTCCCAAGACCAACTCACATTGGCATTGAGACTGTTAGCCAGAAGGTGTTACGTCCCTCGAGCCCAAGTAAAGATATTCTGCAACAAAGTCACTGCGATAAAAAGTTCTTTCTTCTTCCGTCCAACCCCTTCATCTCTGTTTCCACTCACCCTATAACCTTGCTCTTTCCCCCGACTCTCCACATTTTGTAATGCCCAGTCACAATAATATTCTTGTTTTCTTTGTCTTAAACCTCCATTCCCATGAGCATATTGCATAAGGAAGAATAATTAAATGTTTCTTTCCTTAATATGTGAGTGGGCCGCCCAAAATGGCTTACTAGTAAAAAAACATTTGATATTTGTTTAATGTTATAAAGTGGGACCTTGTGAAAAAAATAATAATTATTTCATTTAAATAGTCACTTTATTGGTGTAACTTTGACATTAAAAATTATGTATCAATCAAACTCCGTTTGGCCTGTAATTAAATTCGCCTAGGCCAAATACCTTGTTGGCATTAAAAGGAATGGTAACCGGTAAGCCTACTACCAGTACAAGTATTGTCATTGATTGGCAAAAGAGGATAGAGAGTTTTCATCTCTCTAAAGTCTAAAAGATCTAAGGAGATCTGTATGAAAAGAGGTTGGTTTGGCAATTGGTGTCCTCATACAAGAAAAAAGTGCAACTGGGTAATGTATACCGTAAAGGCAAAAGAGGATTCAACCGTCAACCAAGGACCAGATCGACCGGTGTAGACAAGCACAGAGAAACTAAGAGTACAAACCGTTGTTAACAACCCAACTGAGGAATGTGCAACTGAAAATCAAAACTGAGCACACGGCTGCTATGGATATGATAGCTAGCATACTACCTGATCATGTCTATGCTGAGATAGAACATCTAGAATCCGCCTTTAAGATGTGGGCCAAGTTGTAAGTGGTATATGGAGGAGACCCAAATGTTCAAAGAGCCAAGGTCAAAAGCCTCAGAGGAAAATATGATGACATGAGGATGAATGAAGGAGAAGACATCGAGCAATACAACAACCGGATCAAAGAGGTGATCAACTCCATCAGAAGCGCTAGAAGAAAGCTCAGTGAAGAGGAGGTGGTTAGCAAAATACTAAGAACTCTCAGACCTCAGTATGCCATTAAGATCTCTGCTATTCAAGAGCTCAGATCGGTGACCAAAGATCAAGTCACCCTAGACTCCCTAATCGGTAAGCTGGCTGCTTTTGAATAAGTAATTTTGATAATAGCTTACCCATTCAGGAAGCGGCATTTAAGTCTTCTGTCAATATCTCTCCCACCAAAAAGGGAAGAGAAATCGGTAACTGCTCTACCGACAAGATTGGTAATCTTGTTGAAAATATGCTCTCAGAAGAGATGGAGCAAGATGAGTTTGAAGCACTCATCGCTAGAAGATTCCCCAAAGGGAAAGGGAAGTACACAGGAAAACTTCCTTTGAAATGCTTCTCTTGCAACAAGATAGGACATTTTGCTGCAAGATGCCCTAATAATGAACATAAATATAAGAGAGACTGGTTCAAGAGAAAAGCAAAGAAGGAATGCTATCTTGCAGAGGAAGGAGTGACAGACAATGAATCTGAAGACTCTGAGGATCCAGAATTTGCATTTGTTGCAATAAAAGAGGAGAGCCCAGTGGTAAGTGAAGTACCACTTGTATCAAGATCACATCAGCATGATGATTGGATCATTGACAGCGGCTGCACTCACCACATGACCGGTGACAAGAACAAGTTTATCAACTTGGAGCTCAATGACAGCACATTAGTAACCTTCAGAAATAATGCTCCCTATGCCATTAAAGGAAAAGGTTCTATTGCACTCTACAACAGTGCTGTCTGTGAAGATGTGTACTGGGTTGAAGGACTCAAGTACAATTTAATGAGTGTTGCACAACTGAATAACAAAGGATTCCTATTGGAATTCAGACAAGGTTCCTGTATAGTCAAAAATCAGTCTGGAACCCATGTTGCAACCGGTAGACAGAGCAAAGGTAATTTGTTCTACCTAGACTCAATGGAAGGAGCTTGTCTGATAGCTTCAGTCAAATGAGAATCAAGCAAAATCTGTCTTATCTCCAACGAAGACAATAGCTGGTTATGGCACAAGAGACTGCCACATAAACTTTGACAGTATTGTCAAGGTGAGCAAAAAGAAATCGGTTAGAGGTCTCCTTGAGATTACAAAACCCATCAAATGTATTTGTAAAGATTGTCAGTTAGGAAAACTGACAGGAACAAGTTTCAACAGTAAGTCTTTTTCAGCTGAAAGTGTTCTAGATCTTGTGCGCACAGATTTGTGTGGACCAATGAAGACAAAGAGCTATTATGGAGACTGGTACTTCATGATCTTTGTAGATGACTTCTCAAGAATGATGTGGACACTCTTTCTTAGAGAGAAATCATAGGCCTTCCACATGTTTAAAGTCTATAAAGTTAGAGTGGAAAAGGAAACCGCTAAAAGCCTGAAGTGCCTGAGGTCAGACAGAGGAGGTGAATACACCTCTCAAAAATTCACTCACTATTATGAGGAACATGGAATAAAGAGACAATTTTCTGCACCAAGAACTCCTCAACAAAATGGAGTAGCAGAAAGAAGGAATAGGACTTTGATCGATTGTGCTAGAACCCTGCTGATTCAGAAGGATCTCCCTCATCACTTCTGGAGAGAAGCTGTCAGTACTGCTGTCTACACACTGAACCGAGTTCAAGTAAAAAAGGGAACCGGTAAGACTCTTTATGAACTATGGTTCAAACATACTCCTAGTGTAGGTTACTTCAAAATCTTTGGTAGTAAATGTTACATCAAAAGAGATATGTACTCTGGGAAGTTTGATCCCAAGAGCAATGAAGGAACATTTTTAGGTAACTCTACCAAAAGTAAGGCCTATCGGTGTCTGAACAAGAGAACATGCAAAATAATTGAAAGCATCAATGTAAAAGTTGATGAATCTTTCAGAACCGATTAAGAAGACCGGTCATGATGATCATAACAGTCCTGAAGGCCTAAATGAAGGAAATGCCTTTGAGTTCAATGAAGCAACAATTGAAGATGAAGGAGAAATACACATGAACAAACATCTAGAGCGGGAGACTGTACTTGAAGCCAACAGGTTAACGCACGATGGTGAACAAGAAGATGTCCAGAACCATGATGAAGAGATTGCTCAATCGAAAGAGCCTGACCCGGAACAACGACCGGTTCTCCCAAGGTATGTCACATCATTCCACTGACAATATAATTGGTGACAAACATGCAAATGTCTTGACCAGGAAAAAGGCCTAAGAGATTATATGTTTACTTTCCTGTATAGAGCCCAAATCCACTAGGGAAGCACTAGAAGATGAAAACTGGGTCAAAGCCATGGAGGAAGAAATTGAACAAATTGAGAAGAATGACCCATGGGAACTTGTCCCAAGACCACAGGACAAGAATGTCATAGGAACCAAGTGGGTCTATAGGAACAAGTTGAATGGAGAAGGGGAAGTTGTAAGAAATAAGGCAAGACAGGTCTGTAAAGGGTATGCCCAGGAAGTTGGACTAGACTATGGAGAGACTTTTGCACCAGTGGCCAGATTGGAAGGAGTGAAAATTCTTCTTGCCTATGCAGCTCACAAGAAGTTCAAAGTATATTAGATGGACGTCAAGTCTGCATTTCTCAATGGAATATTGGAGGAGAAAGTCTACATTGAACAACCAGAAGGCTTCACATCTGGACAAAAGGGTGGTATGGTCTGCAAGTTGAAAAGGCTCTTTATGGGCTTAAGCAAGCTCCAAGGGCTTGGTATGAGAGGTTGCATTCATACCTTCTGACCATAGGATTCACAAGAACCGGAGATAACAATAACATGTATCTCAAGACTAGAAAAGATGGAAATCTGATTGCTGAGATCTTTGTGGATGACATCATCTTTGGAGGAGATGACAGGATGAGCAAAGCCTTTGCTAAAATAATGAAGAAATAATTTGAGATGTCAATGATAGGGGCCATAAAATTCTTCATTGGACTACAGGTCCATCAGCTAAAAGAAGGTATTTTTATCTTTTAGTCCAAGTATATAAAATAAATTCTTAAGACTTTTGGACTTGAAGAATCTAAACCGGTTGGAACCCCAATGATAACTAACCTCAAGTTATCAAAGGAGGATGATGCAAAAGAAGTAAATGAAACAATGTATCAGTCCATGATAGGGAAATTACAATATGCTGTTCACAGTAGACCAGACATTGCACATACAGTTGGCATAGTGGCAAGATTCTCTGCTAATCCCAAAGAGACACATCTCATAGCAGTGAAGAGAATCTTCAGATATCTGAAGGGTACTTGAAGGATATGGCCTGTGGTTTCCACACAAGGGTGGATTCCAAGTAAAAGTTTACACTGATGGAGATTGGGCTGGCAACATTGATGTCAGAAAGAGCACAAGTCGTGGTGAATTCTTTCTCGGTGGGAGAATTGTCTCTTGGACAAGCAAGAAACAGAACTGCATATCACAATCTACTGCAGAAGCTGAATATGTTGTTGCTGCAATCAATTGTACACAGGTAATCTGGATCAAACAAATTTTGGAAGGAATCAAAGAACATATACCTGAACCGATAGCTATCTATTGTGATAGCACCAGTGCAATCAACATTTCCAAGAACCCTGTCATGCACTTCAAGACAAAGCACATTGACATCAAGTATCACTACTTGAGAAAGTTGGTACAAGACAAGGAGGTAAGATTGGAGTATGTTCCCACAAAGGAACAAATTGCTGATATCTTCACAAAGCCATTACCAAAGAGTACTTTTGAGTATCTCAGAGGTAAACTCGGGGTGATACCCCTGTTAGCAATTTAAGATTGTCATTAGTGTAAATTCACAAACACCATGCACCGGTAAAAGGTCACTGGTCACTCACATTACTTAGAAGACACCGGTAGACAAGAAACAAAGTGTATGCACCGATAGTTGAAGAAAAGGGAATACACCGGTAGACCGATCTAAGTACACAGTACCAGTGTCAGAGTGCATACAAAGTTGAACCAAGAATAAGGTTACACCGGTCTCAACTGCATAAAGATCTGCACCAGATTTTGCGGAGCAGTTTGAGTTAAAAACTGGATTATACGGGACATCCACCGCACAGAAGTGGAGTTAGCTCTTTAACAGGAGTTAGCTTTATTTCTATGGATGTCTTGCAAGGTAAACTCCAGATCAGAACACAAAGCTTAACTGCTAGTTGCATGATTTATTGTTGAGTTTAAAGTTTGGCGGTTCTATGAGTCAAGGGTTTCATGACGATGAACTCTTGTATAAATATAGGTCATTGGACGCAAGAAAGATGTTGTTGATTGTTGGTGATTGCATAGAGCAGAGGAGAGACATCTTCTGAGAGAAGAGCTACAGACACAAAGGTAGCAGAGATCAACAGCCAGGCAAACCGAGAAAGAGGTATGATCTAATCAGACATTCAGTGTCATAACAGATCATTGCTTTTATCAGTAGTGAAAGCAAATTGAAATCCCTTCATTAGGGTGGACCTAATCAGTTCATTGTAAAAATCCCGTAACAGGGTAACATCCTTCTTGATGTTCAAAGTCTTGTAACGAGACAGCTCGTAACAGGGTTTAGATCTTAACAGATTTTTTGTAAAATCCCTTAACCGGGTAGCACCTTAATGAGTGCTTTGTAAGCTCCTAATAGGTTGCCTTCATTTTGCAGTAGTGAAATTGTGAGCTTTGTCTCACCATGGTTTTTTCCTTCTAACCGAGGGTTTCCATGTATATATATGGTGTTGATCTTTGTACTTACTTTTATGCTTGCATATGATTGATTATTTTTAGAAGAATATTGTTCAAACAAGTATTAAAAGTAAAGAAATAGTTCTTACTGATTCACCCCCCCCTCTCAGTAACTGGTCGGTACTAACAACCCCTTCAAGATCTTCAGTAAACCTACAAAGGTGATCATCAGTTCATTATGCTTCAACAGAGGGTTACACCTCATCTTTTCTGGACCGATGAAAAGGACTGCTTCTCGTAGGGGGAGCAAATTAGAAAAGGAAGTCTTTCTGACTAAGCCTTTGGCATTATTGTCAAAAAGGGGGAGTGTTTGGCAATGTTTGGCAACCGGTAGACAACTGAAAGAGGATAAAGGAAGTAATAGTGGAACAAAGAGGCAAGAGGCAAGCTTATGATTGCCCATCAAGGTTTTGCCATCAATGCCAAAAGGGGAGATTGTTGGCATTAAAAGGAATGGTAACCGGTGTGCCTGCTACCGGTACTAGTATTGTCATTGATTGACAAAAGAGGATAGAGATTTGTCATCTCTCTAAAGTCTAAAAGATCCAAGGAGATCTGTATGAAAAGAGGCTGGTTTGGCAACCGGTGTCCACATACAAGAAATAAGTGCAACCGGGTATAAAGAGGATTCAACCGTCAATTGAGGACCAGATCGACCGGTGTAGACAAGCATAGAGAAAGTAAGAGTACAAACCAGTGTTAACAACACAACCAAGGAATGTGCAGCTGGTAAGCCGAGGAAGGGACAGTGACAGGTTAAAGACTCTTACCTGTTCACTACGTAAGGCTCTCAATTGATCTAGTAACGACTCCGGTATGAACCGAGGAAGTCAAAGTCAACTATTTGTTTGAATTAACCCTTTGACCGGGATTTATTGTAGTAAATCCGGATGACTTTGAGTTAACTTAGCGATCGGTTTGAGGCGCGTCTGAGGGTTTTAAAGCCGAAATCTGTGGCTTTAACACGAAGAGTTATCTTTTGTGATGGAAAGGTGCTTGATACACATCTATTGCTTTCTTCATAAAGCAGATAAAGCATAAGCATGCATCAGATGTTTCCTCAGTAAACTTGTATTCTACTAAGTGTTGTATTCAAAGGGATCTGAAATTAGGTCATGCACAAGAGGCGCATTAGGACATGAACTCTATATATTCTTATGCCTGTTGAGGATATGAGTTGCCTTCATTCTGCCGAGTAAAAGAGTGAACCTGTATGCTGTAGAAGCCTGGGTAAAAAGAGGTTTGAAGAAGAGAGAAAGAAGATTGTGCAGAGAAGCACAACAGTAGAGGAGAACACGCTTGCGGTGGCCGGTGATGCTTCTCAGTTGAGCACAAACAAAGATCTTATCAGGCTATGTAAAGCCATTTGTAAAAGGTCAATCTATCTATTATTTTCTAGCAATTACAATAGTTAAATCTCAGTATTTGGGTGGACTCTAACAGGTCCCTTGCATCAAATCCCTTAACCGGGTGACATCTTTCAAGGTGTTCAAAATCCTCTAGCCAGGCAGGCACTAACCGGCCTTATTGTAACAAATCCCTTAATCGGGTCGCATCTAATAGTGCGTTTTGATCCTTTAACCGGGAAGGCTCCTTACAGGGTGTACTCCAGAAGAGTACAAAATTTTTGAGGTCTCCTCACACCGTGGTTTTCACCCTAATCGGGTTTCCATGTGATAAATCTGGTGTCACTGTGTGATTGTTTGCTTACTATTATTATATGCTTGAATCTGTTTGGCTTACAGTTATAAGTACACTTTACTAGAGTTAACGGAAAAGTTTTAGACATGCTGATTCACCCCTCCCCTCTCAGCACCGGTTGGGACTGTCATACCTCCATGATTCCCTCTGAAGTGCTAGTTAGCCCTCGGGACCATGATAGTACAAGCTAACGACTAATCTCCATGTTTGGCTCAAGAAGGGGACATTACATCATTGGTGCTGCAAGTTTGTGACAAAAATCAGGAATAAAAATCAGATATATAGAGGTTGCGAATCTGGAAAAAAGCAGTGGTGCTAAGAAGGCAAGAAGCAGAGGTCAAAGGTGAAAGAGAAGAGCAAAGGAAGTTGAGTTTGAATTGCATTTTGGATCTGGGGTGCCTTACCTCATGTTTATAGTCTCCAATAAAGTAAAGTACAAGATCAAGAGGGCCGACTACCCCTGTTATTCAATTCCAAACACTTTGGGAAATCCAATCTTTGGTAAAAACAATTCCAAATCAATGGAACTTCCCAATCAAGTCGGCCTGGAGAAGGAAATGAATTATGAATTCGATGATATTAGGTCAGGTCGGCCTTTAAAAGATTTGAATGAATTGTCAATAAATTGAAAATGCAAGATCAGGTTGGCTATAAACAAGTGCAATGAATTGCAAACAAATTAGGCTTAAAGCTAGGTTGGCCCATGTAAACCCCCTAATAGACGCGCCCTTTGGGATTGAGGCCTATAAAGAAAGATGCAATGTTTCATTTTCAAATCATCAATGCAAATCAAACATTAATTCCAGGACAGAGCAGACTTGTGAATCTGATTAGGAGGTGCAAAATTAAGGATTAGAAATCAGAAAGTGGGATTCATTCATTCGAGCACCTAAGCAATGACAATAGAATAGACTTGGGAAAGATGCGAAGTGCAGGATGAAGCTCAAAAATTGTATTAGATCAAATTGGTGCTGTGAGTCAAAAAACCCTAGGGTAAATCAAAGATGAAATCAGATCAAGGAGTTGCGAAGGCTTAAAAAATTTAATGACTCAGCAAGTAAGAAAGGGGAATTCGATCATGGATGGGGATAGAACGATGATTAAAATAGTGTAAAGGGTTTGTATTTTCTTAGTGACTTCAAGGGGAATTGAACTTGAACAAGCAAGACCAAGTGCAAGACAAATCTATCATCAACAACATGGGTAACATTAAGATTGTGAAAAAATGGGATTTCTTTTGCAACTTCAATCCCAAGTTGAAGTCGTGTTATTAGGAAATGATGATTTATCACAAAATATCTTAATTTTGATCACATTCATTATTTCATAAACTTAATACAAAGTGTTTTCTCCTGATTTACAGGGTTTAATGCGTGTAGGTAGATTCGAGGTAACCATGGAAGGTGATGCTTAAGTTGGTACACAAAGGAAGGATAGATCGAAGGTCATGTTTGAAGGAAAATGTTCCAAGGATGGCAATTTTCGAGGATCAAACAATCAAGACAAGCTTGAGGAAATGCAAAGGTCCAGGATTCCACAATATCATGATCAAGCTCTTAATATGGAGGATTCAACTCAAGATCAATATGATCACAAAAGGGATCAAGAAGATCAAAGCTAAGGAGGTTTGAATGAAAGGAGGAAAAGATCACCATAAAGGAGAAGATGACAAGGAATCTCAAACAATGAAGGTGAGCATACAAAGGTTTCAACTACTACAAAGTTAGGACATCCAAGAGAAAGAATTCCAAAGACAATAAAAAAACTCCTAAGGATGAAGGAGAGAAGTTGAGATGAAGTTTACAAGATAAATATTCTGAGATGACATTTACTCAGCCTCATCCAATCAAGATATTCCAAATAGACATATGGGGTGCATTCTCAAGTGGATATGTATTTCAAAATAGTGTAATTTTCTCATTGGCCCACAAATTGGTGCCTTATTGTCATTGGATATGCATTTAATGTTTGTAGCAACCCTAATTAGGGTTTCTTTGAGATAATCTTGACCATTGATTTCAAATCAATGTGGGTCATCCATTGTATTTGAGACTCCTATATAAACCCTCTCCCTCTTATTTGTAAGGGGAGTCTTTGGAGAATTGTCACTCAAATGCTGCCATAATTGAAATAGATCATTGAAGTTAGGTGATTTAGTGAAGATTGTGGAGTGTTGTCTGGTTCTTTGATCTCTCAAATTAGTTTAAAGATTTGCTTAAGTATTTTAGTTGATTGAAAGATATCTTGGATGAACTTTGTGGAACTCGCCTAATCCATACTACTTGTGATTTGCTGATTGTAAATTGCTTTGCGTGGTCAATTGGAATATAAATACAAGCTGAACTTCAATTGTTGCTTACTTATTGACATACATCCTATTGATGGTGTTAATGTGGTTAGTGATGATTTGAATATCAATCATTTACCTTAGAAGATTGCACTAGCTTGGTGGAAGTTGATGGCAAAGTCAAGTCTAGTAGAGTTTACTAAGACATTCATTATCTCTTGCATTCTAGGATTATAGTAGACTCTCTAACCCTTACCCTATTTGCAATATATTTTGAAGTCTTGTTAGAATTAGGATCATTCGCAAAGAAAGTTGATGAATCTAGAGTGAATGGCGTAAGTCCCCTTGAATTACCAACATACATCAAGCCAAAAGAGTTCATATCCAACATAAATTTGCAAATACACAAGTAGGAACCTTGGAGTCACCTCTATGATCTTTTTGCAATCTTAGCATACTTGGTGTCTTTGCTCAAGAGAGGTTAGAGTGTCCTTTGGCACTTTATTCTGTGTTGGTGTGGTCATAAAACACTCATCAACAATGTCCATCCTTATTAATTCTGGAATTGATTATGCCTTCCTTGATTGGTTCTCTTCTTTGTTTGATCCAATGCTTTTGCCTTTTTGTAGATCTGAATACTTCCTTGCTTGATTGCCTTCTCCTCTTGATGTCCAACTTTACATAAAGAGTTCCTAGTAGATCTGCTTTATCTAGATACTCAGCTTTAGGATGGGTTTGCGATCACGTGCTTTGCAAGTCATCTGATCAAAAGCCAAACGTTCTTGGATTATAAAGAATATTGAGCATGTTCAACACTGAGCTACTACATAGATCATTTAATTAAATGTCCTTTGTGCTTAAGGGCCCTATCCATTGTGATAGCTTCACCATTTTACTTTTACTTGCTTTCAAAGGAACTGATTTACCATAATTGTTTCAATGTTGTCTCTTATTTATGGAGGCCCCATACCTATCCATTCTCCATTTCTACATAATTGAGCTGTTATGTTTGCTTTAGTTTCTTGTTAATGGTTGAGGCCGGGCAATTAACTAATCTGGCCAGCTATTAATTAAATGTGCTTCTTTTTAAATCAAACTCAAACAATTTTGCATGCTATTGACTGTTGAGACTTTTCCATTTAAATATGCATTGAAGGAATGCCTTTTTTTCAATAGGGCAAATATGCATTCAAGTTTCTACTATTTGGCTGCTGTAATGACTTTTTTCTATAATAGTAGATCTACATTTATTCCATCACAACCAAACACATGCAATAGACTTTTCTTGGGTTCCAATTAATACTTGAATTTTTTGACTTCACCTTCTTCCTTACCTGTTTTTTGTATTGTGAAATATGCAACTTGAGGTTTGGCTAACTATGCTGTGAGGTACCCAGGAATGGAAAACTGGGTTGATAACAAAGTCTAATGAAACTCAAAATATAAAGATAAATGGTTAAATAAATTTATAATAGAGCAATGAGAACACCTTGCAGGGAAAGCAAAACCATTCCAGGACAGAAATTGTTTTTTGAAAATAAAGTAACAATTTTAAATGAAAGTAGATAACACTTGAGTAGAGCACAGAATTCAAGGATAGTTGAAATTTGGAAGCATGTGTGATGAGGAAATGCTTGCTAAGAACAATCATGATTCTGTAAAGTCTTCAAACTGGGAGGGCTAGAAATGCACCACGGAAAAGAGACATGATGTACATGAGAGCATTGGTCAATGTACTATTCTGTGGGAAATTAATCAAGAAGTTTCAAGCACATTAAGGCCACAATGAAAATTGGTCAGACAGAATAATTGAATGGAACATTGATGAGTTATTCTTTTAAGGGTTACCCTAGAGGAATGATCTTAACTACTTTGAGTTTTTGGGAGAAAATGTAGGGCTTTTGACTAGGACCCTTTGTATTTGAAAGGAATACATGTGATTAGGTTTGGTTTTCTTGACTGCTTATAGTGGACCTGGTGGATACGCATTGAAGGAATTTTCTTTGAGTGTATTTATATAAATGCTGGCACTATGTAGGTGCAAATATAAGAAAATAATATACTGATAAGAGACTTTCACCAAATTATATGCAGGGTGTTTTTGTGTATGATAATCATGGGAAGAAGTATCTTGATGCACTTGCAGGCCTTTGGTGCACTGGATTAGGTAATTTCATGGAACCATCAATTCAGTGCAGTAGTTGAAGTGATTTCACATTCAATACTGTGAGGAATATGTTGTATTAATATAAATCTTTGGATTTGCAACATGATGTTTATGAAGAATATCATTTGACGAGCTGATTTTTTTGATGCATGCTGTAGTTTCTATATAAATTAGAAGAAACTTTAGATACTAATTTTTTCACGATCATAGATTAAAAATCTTAGACTTTTTAAACTAGATTGATTATATATACTATGTTGAAAAGGGATATGGACCTGTAATCAGCAAAGGTTCTTGGATCACTGCATTTTGGGATAAATGCAAGAAATGCACTATTTAAATCATTCAATATCTTTTTTAAATCAACTCATTCTTTTCTTGTGTGATCTCTTTCCCTTTTATATTCACCAAAGCATGAAAAGAGAAAACTGAAAACTCATCTGGTAAATGGTCTCATACTCCATCTCCCTGCAACTTCCATATTGCTTCCTCTATCCTTTTCTCTATGAATACCTGCATAACATTTCATTATGGGAATCAAGTGTCACAGTTGGGTTGCTCTCAGGGCACTCCCTTTGTGCTACTGTTCTAGAGTCCTTATGACAATAAAAGTGTTCCAAAGTAATGTGATGACATTGATGAGTTCAAGGTTCCATCCTTAGAATGTGGTCTCCCATCTGTGCACATCCATATACCAACTCATGAGATTTCTCTCATGTTCTATTTGACTGGCATTCCATATTACTGCTACATCTCTTGATGCTCATCTAGCATCAATTCCATGGACTTCCTCATCGGCCATCTCCTTCTCACTAAAGACTTCACTTTTGGCTACTTTGGTTTTTTGAATCTGGTATTCCTTGAATCAATTTTAATTGGAATTTAATCAATTGTTTTCTGTTACAGGCATGGAGGTCCCTGAAATTCCATGATAAGTAGTTATTTTCCACACTATATTGTTTCTTCTGTTTCTCAAGGTATTTTGTCTTTGTTCTTCCCTTTATTTGGGTATTGAAAGAACTAGTTTCTTCCATGTATGAGCAGGTATATAGCAAGGGTGAGTATGTCAAGAGGTTTGGTATATTGGTTTGGCTGGTATCTAGAAAGGTGACCTATTGGAGTGATAAGGAACCAATCTATCTCTGTTTTTCAGCATAAACAAAAAGGTACCCCATTGCATTAATAGTTGTTGTGACTCTAATTGGGAAGGCCACCTTGATAGAATGGTGATCCATAAACTAGAGATGATACCCTTCACCAAAGTTATCAAATTACATAATTTAATGGGGAGGAAACAAAAAGAGAAGTTAGTATAGTGCCCATGGATGACAAAAAGTAGGTCAATGAGACCTAAGATTACACTAGTTTACAATTCTTTTTTAGGAGAATCCTAGAGGCCCCACAAAAGGGAAGAACCAAAAACAAAATACACAATAGCAGGGGATGACCAACATAGGTGGTCAAGAAACCACGACAAATAGTCGAGTAGTTAGAATAAGAACCCTAGAGATCACAAGTTGAGTATTAGAGAGATGTTCACCAAGTATCATAGTTTGGGTTAGAAGAGGAGCTGATGTCATTGTCAATCATTGTGAAGGGGATTATACAAGATATGGTAGTGCTCATTGAGGAGTGCCTATGGTTAGGAGGGCCAAATAAGGTGCACACCCTAGATTCACACTTGACATTCAAGGCCAAACAATGTTGGGAGGGCCGAAGAAGGTATTCCCCATAGAATCAAACCTAACATCCAAGGTCAAAGTAACTCTTGTATTGGTGAAGAAGCTTGTAATATTTGTTTTCCCTTATGATTGGGAGTTGCTAGTGTAATGTCCCTTGTTGGGGGGATCCTAGATCTTGCCCTAAAAATCACAAACTTAATTGAAATAAGGAATGTCAAATAGCTATCAACATAAGTCTTGGTTTAGGTCTTGCAACCATGTTAGATAATATTTGAAATATAATTCATAGGACCAATTACTTCTATTCAGGGTTAGTGATCCAATCAACAACTATAAGCACATCCATAACAATAACCATCTTATTCTATTTAGATAAATCATTTAGTAACCATCCATGGTACCACTTCTCATAATTAATTATATTTAGGGTTTGGAAAGGAAATACATAAAGGGTGTTGTTGTGACCTTTTTACACATTCGCCCCATTGCAAATGGGGACCACCTACTTTTGGTTTGCTTGCCCTTTTTCGGTTTTCTTGGTTGTTTTGGCGTCAGTCTCTTAAAGTTCCTCTCATTTCATTGTGAAGTGATGAAGTTTTTCCTTGCCTTTTGGGTTTCAAAGTTAAGGACATCTATGTGGCTCTTCTAGATTGCCCTAGTGAAATTTTGGTTGTTTGGTCAGATGAGGTATTGGAAACATACCTCAGAAAGTGAAAAGAACACGAAAAGCATTCTGAAGGAGGAAAGCATGGAAAAGATAAAATTTCACTAAAATGGCAGAGTGATAATCTAAAGAGCATGAAAACATGAAAATGACCAAGTCCGGATCATGGCTGCATGGCAAAATGGCTAAGCTTTAAAAGAATTCAGGGGTGAGGCCATGTTGGACAAAAGAGGCCTTTGTAATGTCCCCAAGTTTATGCCATATTGTTTTGTGATTGTTTGCCATTTTTCAGGGTTTTCCATAAGTTTCTAGGTGAGCTAGGCGAGTCCCAACATTCTTGAAGAGCTTAGTTTAGGGTTTTCTTGGCATTTGGTGGTGGTTTAAAATTTAGTTGGCATTAAGGCTTGCAATGACACTCTTTGTAGTGTTTTGGGCCTTCTGAGTTGTTCTCCACAGTTCTTAGTAGATATTGCTATTTTTCGGAAGTACCTGGTTTGGCACTTGGCATCATTCTTTTGTGTCAGTTTATTCTTTGGAGTTTTTGGTTTTAGTTATCATTGCCTTGGTGGTGCTTTCTACAAAATGGTTTGGATTATTTAATTATTACAATAAATTTATAAAGTTATTAAAATATTTACTTTAGTGTTTTAATTTAATAAAGTTATGTTTTGTCCTCTCAAGTGGACATCTAGGGAAAAGGGAACTTAGACAAAGTTATTTTTAAAAGTACAAAAGGCTTTAGAGGGAAAATAATTTATAATGAATTTTAAATTCCTCTTTTTCCTTCCAACTATATAAAAGGAGGTTTTTGGCTCTCATTTGGATTATTCAAGTTTGTACACATAATAGGATGTTGTTCAAGTGAATAAAGAAGTTCTTCCAAGGTTGATTGAGGATAAAAACCTTCTCAAAGCACTAGTTTTGGTGGTGCAAGATCCACTCTAGCTGGTATCGTGGTTTCACAAAAGAATCACATTGGTTTTCATAATCTTTCCAAAATCGAGATTGAGAAAAAATGAAGATTTTCAAGGTATTTTATTACAAGATATTTGATGCTTGTTTTATGATCATTTCTAGAGATCTTTGGTGGTAATTTTTCCTTGGAGGATATTGCTGGGTATTCTTTTCTGGCCATATATTTTGCACTTTCATGGTAGTGCCCTAGCTGGGTCGTCCATTGTACTACCTCACAATTTCCTGGAAATTATTTTGACTTCATTCCATGGCATTGAGCAACATGACTAAATGTATTTTTTGAGGGTTTGTTTGCAAATATCATTTGTTGTGAAGGGGCCATGCTATTGAGGGTTATTGTGCAACCTAGCTTGAGCGTCCATGGTTTGATTCATGGTTGAAAATATCTGCAATATATTGCTAAATTGGCGATATATCACACGTCACTACAGGAAATGTTTTAATCACCCAAAAAATTGCAGCTGAGTTTTTCATTGTTGTGTGGTGATATTTAGGGCAAACAATCGCTATAACCTGCACATTTTTCTCTAAAAAATTGGTCAACAAAAAGTCAACCTATGAATAGCTTAAAACATAAAAAGTTAAACGTGAAATAGGGTTTTCTCATTCATTTTTTTTGTCCACAATGGTGAGGCTGCAATTTCGGCCGTGACGGTGAAATTTGGCTATGAGTTTGGTCGTCTTTCATCACTGTTTCACATTTACAAAAATTGGCGAACACAATCTTATTGGTTGGCCAGAATGGCGTATTTGAAAACATTTGCCTTTTACAAACCAGAGATGCTTTCAATGCAAGCAGATTGTAGTGGCTTGTAAGGCCCGTCTTTGACAAGCAATTTCTCTCTCTATGCTTTCAACTTTACTAAACCCTGAAAATATTAAGAGTTTCTTGAAAATACTATTACATAATAGTAGAATACTATTGTATTTTACTATTTAAAATACAATACGATTATGTAATGTCCCCATTTTTCAGTTTCTGGGATTAGCCTTGTTTGGTGACCCTCACAAGCTAATCAGGTGATCAGAGGGGGTCAGTTGGCAGAGCCAATGTTGGGGTTCGATTCTGGAGGATTAGGTTACCAGTTTTGCTCTTCGTTCCTGTCAATTTGGTCAACTTACTATTTTTAGTAAGTGGTATTTTGGATATGGCCAGGATTAGTAGGGTGTCTGTACGGAGTGTCAGATGTTTTAGGATTGAGTTTCAAGGGATCTCCAGTTTGAGTGACTTACTATTTATAGTATATTTTTAGCAGTTGGCTATTTCTGGTAGGGCAGTTGAAGTTTGAGGCTCTGGTGTCAGAAACGGATTTGTTGCAGTCAGTCGGTTACTGTGGTTTTTTATTTTAAAGTTATCGTTATTAAATTAAATTATTTTAATTTAATAACTAAATGACTTTATAACTTAATGTTATAAAATGAAGTTGTGATTAAAAAAGCCTCTTAAGTGAAAAAAGTGAAATTGAAGGTTTTTCCAAAAAAGCTATATATTCAATTCGAAAAAGCACTTTCACTCATTCATTGTTGATTTGATAAAATTTATGAAGCTTCTTGGCTGTGAGAAATGGCTAGGGTTTGAGGACTGATTCCTCATCTTTGCAATTTGAATCATTACATGTTAATGATGAATTTTGCTACTGAAATTCTGAGAATTAAATTTTGATTCTGTGGATATCAACTTGGTGCTGCTGTATGCCAAATTGAAGAATTATTTCATTCCTGCTGTTATAGAGAGTTCCTTAAATCTGGTTCGATTTTACAAGGGGTTTCATGTGTTTTTGGAAGACTGAATTTAGTCCAAAGAGAGCTGCGTTATTTTTCTTCTTGCCCTGCGATTCATATTTGAAGAGTTGCGTTTCCAATAGATGAGCACGTGAGTGTTTCCAAGGGCTGTGAATTCATGTTTGGTGGCTGCGTGATCACCTTGGGATCCTGCGTGATCACCTTGTGGCCCTGCATTTTGTTTGAGGAGGCTGCATTTCAACATACAGCATGCCTTTTTGTACTGAGGTGCCAAAAATTGTAAATTCATTATTGTTTGGGATTTAGAATCATTTTTTCAATATGCTGGTTAATTTAGCAAGGTTGAAGAATTAAATTTTTATGTTAAATTGCTGCTGGTGTTTTTTTAAAAAAAAGTCTGGAGAATTTCATTTAGAATTCATTTATGTTGAGAACATGCAAACAATTACAATTAAATTGGAGTTAGAAGTCAATTTGCAGTTGAGAGCCAGGCAGGCTCTTTACAGATTACAATAAAATCAATAAACAATAGTAAATAGTAAATACTCTAAAATAAAATATTACAATAAACAATACAATTATTAAATATAATAATAAGTTATAACCAATATTATAAACTAAATTAATAAGAATATTATGAAAGTATATGTTTGTTTTTTAAAAATATTTTAAGAAATTATATATTTTCAAATGTTCGATAAAACTTCCAATTTTTGCCGAGTTTTTGGTGAGTCTGAGTTTTTCAAATTTTTTGGGTCAACCAAGTTATTGCTGAGTCCAAGTTTTTCAACTATGGTCTGATTTGTTTTGTTGTGAGAGCCATTACCAGTTGAAAGGGGATGCCTAACCCTTAGCAAGAAATTGCAACCTCTTCCTCAGTGGGAGAATCATGTTTTGAGGGAGATATGAAAATTTCAAGGCAAGTTGCCCCCGTCTTCATAGCACCATTAGTTGGGTAAGTCTGAGTTGCTTGTGAGCTTTAAAACTCTTTTTTCTCCATCATTTGAGGCAAAGCATTAGTACTAGGCCTATGCATGGTCGTTTGAGGCCATGTGGAAGTGTCTCCGCACATTAGGGAAATGATTGTTAAGCTTTACTGCTGTGTGGAGCTCAAACAGATTAGTGACAGACCTAATAAAGACCTGTTCCTTTTCAATTTAAAATTTCTTAAATCTTGAGGATTATTGGGCCTTCGTTTGCTGGTCTAAATCATGTGCTGAAGTGCCCCACATGTTGGGAACAAATTGGAGTGGTCTGGGCTACCCGAATCTTGCATGAAGTGAGCTATAATCCTGCTGCAGTACCTGCAAGTCAGTTTCAGATTTTAAGTAAATTATTGTTTTACCATATCTAGATGCTGGATGAGTTGGGAGTTTCTTAAGCCTATCACCATAGCTAGGAGAAATTGGTGAAATAATGAATTTGGTTAGTTGGTGTTGGCTAAATTTTTTGTAAGTCACTGTGAACACAACTTACAAAATTTTGACTTTAGGCAACGTCTCATGAGATTTCTCTCTTCTCAGCAATAGGGGAGGCTCCCTTCTTACCGCAGGTGGCTTCAATAAGAGCTTAATTGAAATTACAAAAAGGGCGGTTCACTTAATCAATTCTTCTTTTTTCAGGAACGATTTGCTTTCCAACTTAACAAAAAGTGCCTTATTGCTACGATAATATCGGTGACCCTCGAATTGATGTAAGAACAATACTAGGCGCAACAATTTACTTTTTATATTTTGTGGAATAAGTACAGGAACTTAAAGTCTCCTGCGATTATCCCGAATTAGGATTCAAGTAGAATAACCAGTAAGGCAGAAAGTCTCTTACCAGATACTCTCAAACTTAATAAAAATACCTATAACTAAAGCTCAAAGTTTTCAGTTCCAAATAATTGCAGCCACTACCAACTATAACAATTTGTTCTCTTGCAGCACAAAGTCTTCAAAAGTTCAAATTGGCTCTGAATGCAATAGGCAGCTTAAAGTTTGCACAATTGAACTCAAATCCCTTTTGAGCAGAGCTGCAAAACTCACAATCAATATTCAGAAAATGTCGTCACATAAAACCTTGAATCAATACAAAGATTGAAAGCAAGTTGCCCCTTTTATTGAAAGCAATTCAATTTACATCTAAGCTAAAAGTCTTAGAGTGCAAATATAAACTGGCAGAATTTTCTTGCATTACCAAAAGATCCTTATTTACAATGAGCTCCCTCTTTTATATAGGAAAAGAGTGGAGAGAAAGGTGGAGAAAGAAGGGGAAAACCCTTAACCATCTTGGCTTATTCCCTAACTATCTAACTTTGACTTATTCAATGCTACAAGGCCTAAAGCACTTGCAACCTGATTACATGTTTTAGCTTTGCACGTGATACTATCACATGCAATTACATCTTGTTTTTCCATTACATGTATCATGTTAATTAAAACTTATAAATGCATGATGAAAATATTAAAGTGTCTAAAAAGACACGACCCCTATTACATCATCCATTGTTGGTCTTCATGCTGCTACAAGGATGCTTTACGTTTGATGTGCTCAGGTTTGGTGGAAGCATCTTTATTTGGAACAAGAACTTGCATTCTTGCCTGTTTTGCAGTATAATGGTGGTTGTTTCCTGAAAAGAACATTTGTTTCTTTCCATCTCTATCTTAAAAACATTCTTCTTTACATGCAATCATTCTTTCACCTCATTGTATGCTCCATTATGTGATCGTTCTTGCCTTGTGTCCCTCTTTCTTCTGTGTATGTCTGGGGTTATGCATGTTGTCGTTCTTGAGTTTCCAGAAAAAGCCATAACATGGTCTTTCAACAAAGGGTGAAGGATTTTAGGCAAAACCAACTCTTTATATGAGGGAAAAACTCAAAAACGAGATTTTCAAAGGGGATTGCATATGTGGACAACAAGTTTTATGCGTAGAAAATGCATGGAGAGTGGCGTTGTATCATGGATATTATCAAGAGTAGGCTCACAGGCTCTAGTAGGGCTTTCGACATTGCCCTCGCACACCTTGTTTTCATGAATGGACTCATGAATGGCATTGTATATGACTAGGTGTCCATTATGGCTGAGAGGATGTACGAGTTCATGATGCTTTAGCATAGGACATTCTACGTGCCTCATTACACAATTGGGCTGTTCCTCAACGCCACCCGAGAGCAGATTCCCCATGACAGGTTGAGGACGAAGCCGAGCAACCTAGCCATTGGAGAGCCCCCTATCTTTCATTGGCGCCATTTGGATACAGGAGGGATACAAGCAAGTTCAAAAAGGAAGCACCGGGTTCTCTCAGAGTCTGAGGGAGACAATGCAGATAGCAGCCGAGAGGATACCAATGAGGACTCGGAAGACAACGAGAGTGCAATAGTGGGAGGAGCCACGAGAGACTCGAATATGATAGGTATGGAGATACCCGCTCTGTCATTTGAAGTTGCTTTAGATCAAGTTTTGGTCACTCCGCTAGTCACTTCAGTTACAACTTCCTTGGTACCATCAACACCATCTAGTACCATTTTGGACTCGGTTCCGATACCTAGGTTTGGCGAGTTGAGAGCTCCAGTTGATATGACACCATTGAGTAGGGAGGCAGTTGCGGTGCCAGTAGCAGTCGGGTTCGCTGAGGACCGATCCATGGAGGGGATTGTTGAGGCTAGAGCAGTAACTCCGAGAGAGGAATTGGAGCTGCTAGCACAGACGGAGAGTGAGCCTCAGGTCACTCTCAAGGTAGTGGGGACAGAGGCCATTGTGAGGGTAGGCCCAGGGGTGCTGGAGGAGCTGCCGAGGGAGTTACCGGTGAAGAGTAGTGATCTAGAGGCATCAATGATGATTTGGCTAAGTCAGTTCAAGATGGCACTGATGGCACCAACAACAACTAGCATTCTTTCACCACAACGAGAGTTGGTTGTCCCTCTAGAGATAGTGGATCTCGACTCTGTGGTTTCATCGGCTAGACAGGAGGTGGAGATAGAGGATGTACCTGAGAGGCAGGCCTTGACACATGGACCGCAGCACGAGGTTAGTGATGAGGAGCTGCCAGAGCCGGATGGGGAGCCCAGGGAGGAGCTGGTGAGAGGGTCCCGAAGGAGTGTATTGGAGCAATACCTGGCAGATGTAGCCGCAGGAGCCAAACGGGTGATAGCCTCAGCGGAGTTACAGGCCTAGGAGGAGGTTGCACAAGAGTTGGAGCGCCTCTTGACTTTCATATGGGTGGGTTGTCCTATTGCATTTGCTGATTGCTTTGAGTCAAGAGGATGCCCTGCCACCAAGTCTCTGGCTATGTTAGAGGATTGGGCTCTTTGGGAGACAATAGGGGAGAGTAGGATTCATGCCTTACTGTGAGAGGTGGAGCAAGCATTCCGTGAAGGATACTTTACCCTTGGGTGCTCTGAACACATCTCTTCAAGGCATGAGACTACATATGATGGCAAGAGTAGCGGCTCGGGAGGAGAGGGCCACACGCCTTACAACAATAGAGGAGACATTGGTTAGAGAGAAAGAGTCATGGGCAGTCGAGAGGAGTGGTATGGCGATCGAGTTAGAGGCACTTATGGCACAGTTAGAGGCCGAGCGTATCGAGAAGGCTCTGTTAGAGACTCGTCTTGTTAGTGCTATGGAGAGCATCGATGCAAAGGAGAAGGCGGTTCTCGAAGTGATAGGGATGGGAAAGACTGCTTCAGAGATGAAGATGGTAGCAAAACGTGACCTACAGGTGCAGACTGATCAGGTGTACGAGTTGTGGGCCCGGATAGCTTCCTGAGCAGCATCGTCAACACCATCTTCTTCAGGGATGCTTCCTACACCCCCTCTTGCATCCAAGTAGTGTTTTCTATTGTGTACTCATTTTTGTTATCATTCTCATTTTGAACGTTGTCGGAGATGACTTGTTTTTTTGGGGGGATGATGTTGTTGGGATGCTTGTATGTACGGGTTGTTATGTGAATAAAGTTGTTAGCCTCGGTCGTTAGTGACCGAGAGGTAAACAATTATGTCACGATGCTTCGATCGTACCCCTTCAGGTAGTTTATGTATCCTCTCACAGGACAAACATGAAAGAGATTGTATGATGTTATGTTCACACTGGATGTATTGGAATATATTAATAAAGCATATGGCAGCTCTCTGAATCTTGTTGTATTTGTTATTGAGTAGCAATCCCTTCAGTATCATGTGTAAAACTTAGTTTTCCGTAGGCAGCAAACAAACGCCCAAGATAAACAGGTTTTAGGAATAACGAGTAAAGATAGGTTTTAGGAATGCAATAACACATGCAAGTTCAAAAGCATGTGCTATTGAGTTCAAATTCCCCACCATTGTGCATTTAAGTTAATAATACTTGTGAGTGGACTTTTAGATTGCAATAACATGTGTTATTGGGTTCAAATCCCCCACTTATAAAGCCTTTAAGTCATCAAAGGTTTATAATAATAAAATTTATATATGCAAAAGAACATAAAAAGCCCACTAACACGTCTTTTGTTATACCTTATATTGTACTACATTTTATGCTCATCAGGTTTGTTGAGATATATATTTTAATATATGATGTTTCTCGCTTTTCCAGGTGGAAATGAACCACGCCTTGTGGCAGCAGCAACAGCACAACTCAATAAATTACCATTTTATCACTCTTTTTGGAACCGTACCACTGAACCTTCACTGGTATATACGTTTATTACTTTCCTTCGAATAAGATCTCCTTTGCCATGGTCTTTTGTATCATATATTAAATCTAATGGGTTGAATTTTATGGTTTTTAGACTTTTTGATTCAATTCTATGCGTTTTAGATTTAATGTACTATGTATGACACAACCCTTGTTTTTAGATAATCTGCACCATGACTGGGTGTTTGATTGTGTTTGGATTGAGGGTTCTTTTATTTGTATTTTTATAGAATGCCACTTAAATTTCATTTTGCCATTTTCAGAAGTCAGTACCCTTTTTCTTTTCCCTATTCGCCATTTTTCTGGTCAGTCATTAGTTTGTTGTTTTCATTTATATTTACATATTTTCTTTATCTTCTTCATTATTTGTCATGAATTCATAAACAAATGGATTGGTTACTTTGTTTTTCCTCAAATAAAATATTCTGACTTATGTTCTCAAATTTGTGAATTTACAGGTTCTTGCTAAAGAGATCCTTGACATGTTCAAGGCAAAAAAAATGTCTAAGACTTTTTTCACAAACAGTGGCTCAGAAGCCAATGACACTCAGGTCAACAAGTCCATCTCTAATTTAAGTTTTGTATCCTTGATGTTATGATTTCTTATTCAATGTGCTATTGTAATAAGCACAAAATATGTGAATTGTTTGAATGAAAGTCTTACTATTGCATTTCATTCATGCAAATCTAGGTTAAAGTCTGTTTTCCAAAATGAAGATTACAATTCTGATTATTTGTCCTATGCACTTATGGTGTTGGTGTTCAGGTCAGAAATTATATTTGGCCTATTTTAATATTCTTTGTAAACTTTGGTTAATATAAGGAAAATAATTAAATGATGACTTATGTTTGATTAATTATTTTTATCTAAGGACAGCCAGTTTAATTGAGTGAAATTTAAAAGTGACCATAGAAGTGACTAATAATGGGGTCCAATACTATTAATAAATTAAAAGATCAAAAGTTACTTTTGGTGGAAAATGAAAAGTTGGGGAAAATTATATTTTATCATTTCCAAAAAATTGTATAAAAAGAAATTTTGACAAGAAAGTTGACTCCAGAGTCCATACATTTTTATCAAAACCCAGCTAGTGAAGATTTAACTTTGTTAATCTATTCCGCCCTAAGATGAAAACCTTTAGCAAATAATGGTTTCAAGGATGAAAACCCTACTAGCCATTTGAGTGAATTCATCCAATGTTCACCGATGTGTTGGATGTTTGTAGGATATGCCGTTGTGTTGAGATAATTCAATATAGAGATATTGAAAAATCATTTGCTTGCAAATCATATCAGGATACAAAGAGAAGATTGAGTACTGGCTCTATCAGTATCCTGGTTAATTTATTTGTTTTTTAAGGCTATACCATTTCATGGTTTGAAATCAAACCTGGTTACACTTATTGTTTCTCATAAGAGGGTCATACAACAAAGAGGGTACATGAGGTTTGTGAAGGAAAGGCACTTAGGAATCTATTTTTTTGACTCCATTTATTTACATTTCCAGCCACATTGCTCCCACAGCAGGCCACCATGTTCCAGAAGACTTCTAGTGAGATGGCAGCCATTAACAAGGTTGTACCTGTCTGAATTTTTCTGCAGCAGAATGGTAACCTCAAATTTCAGCTAGTTGTAGTGCATCAGTTTTGAATCAATACGATAGCCAGTCTTCAATATAGGGGACTTGTGACATCATCCTTACACTATAGCATTGCACATATGATAGGATCACACTAGGTGCACAAATACTTTTGTCAGGATCACTTAGATTCCCAACTCTCCAACCTCCCAATGGCTTGATTTAGGGGTTCAACAAGGTGCCTCCTTGTCTTCTAAGGACTTCTTCAATGTCCTCAAATTGAGCAAACTACTCTCCAACTCCTAGGTGATCTATCAGTGATTAAGTGTTCCTTCTCTTCCCATGTTTTCTTCTATCCTTCCAAATGGACCTTACCTCCTAAGCAAGTGGTGAGTCTTGCAGGGGTGTGGAGGTAACCAAAATCTAACCTTGTTTCAATTCTTGACACCTTTTGTCAAGATCTTTTCAATTCCTCCTTACCGATCTCATCAAACTCTATGTTTTGGCCTTGTAGCCTTAGAGGTCTCCTAGTCCTGGGTTTTAGGCTTTTCTGCAAATTGCTCCTGAAGGACCTCCCAAACAAATTTTGGATTCTTTGGTCATTTAGGATACCCTAAGAGATTTTGTGGGTCTTGGGGTCCTATGCATCCGTACAGAAGTACCCTATCTCAACTAGGAGGGCTTAGTAAGGGTTTTAGTGCCTTCTAGGACCTCACTGTACTCAGAAAGATTATGCTTGCCAAATGGATTGGTCAAGCCTCTAGCTTTCCATCATGGCTCTATCTAATCATCATCCTCATCTCCAAAGTCTTGGATTGCATTTTCTTGGTCACCCCTGCAAGCAAACTTACAACTTCACCTCCTTGTCCCTAGTCGGGCAATGACTGTGCTCGCCTAGGGCAAGGTTACAAAAATGACCATGCTCAATGCCATACCTCCAAAGTGACTATATACACTGTACATAGGCTCCACTTCCATGTCCCAACTGGCCGTGATGAACACACGGTGGGATTTCATGGGGGAGCCATGTTTTCACACTGTGCTATTTACAGGCCAGTGAACTGGCCAAACCAAAAAAGATTAAACCTAACCTAATGAAACACTAAACAAACACACAAAAAGATGCTGAATGGAAACAAAATGAAGTTTCTTGATTGATTCCTTCTTTACAAACAAAAACTAAACCATTATCTTCTACTGTTTGACTAAAACAAAGGACTGTGTCCTGAATTTACTGTCGCAGTGTCTAATTTCTCAATGCCAGTAATTGCAAAGTGAACCAACCTCAGTATTCGAGCTATTTAGGGCTTATATAGCCTCTTGCCACAAGGTTTGGGTGGTTAGGACCTCCATTTGACCTAAATCATTGGTCGGTCCCCTTAAGACAAAAAGTTGTCATGCAACTTTGCAAAATTGCAAAAGTCGTCATGACAACTTTTTAGCAACTTTTGCATAGTTGCTCACCTTACTTCCCAAAACACTTTTAAGCTCCCAATGTGTTATAAAAACACTCTTAAAGCTATTTTGGGCCATTTTTTACCATATCTAAACATTATGAAATCATTTCCACCCTTGGGTCCTTTTGCCACTTCGTAAGACTAAGCTAGATCCTAAGGACACCTTAGCTTCCAAACTAGGCTCTACTAACTCAACCCTAAACTAACTTAACCAACTAACCTCCTATGACACCTAGGCTCTCTCGGAGCCTTTATTAACCTCCTGGTTTGGCTAGGACCAATACAATCCAAAATTAGGGTAGGACTCTTAGCCTAGATCCTAGGTGCTCCTGCACCAATCTAGTATTCAATTTATATGATAACTATTTTGACAGAATATTTCTTTATCGAATGTTGACCAGAGGTTAAAAATAGTTTTAATTGTTGTATTTTGGCTAGTAAATCAGTCAGAGAATATCAATGTATTATGTATGTATGTATGTATGCAAGCTAACACTTAATGTATTAGATATCACCAATGGCATATGATTGCAAATTGTTTATAAAATGCCTATGCCTGCCAATTGCTTGCAAATTTTTCTATGATTATAAAAGATAGTTGCACCTATTCATAAACATAAAACTCAAGAAAACTTGGAATCTATGAAGAAGAAGCCATCTCCATGCATACTCCCGGTTGCAATTTTGAGAATATCAATAAGAAATACTCCCCAAAGTCTTCAAATTCAAAGGAATCCTCCACCCACATAATGTTGCATTATATCAATGACTCCCTCAGTAGACCTGCTTAAGGCCCTTGAAGCACAAACTGCCTAGCAATGTAACATCCAACATCTTTTCAACTTGCTGCTCAACAATCTCCAGATAAGCAGGGGTACCTAAAGGTGATTATCTGCTGTCTGTCTACCTGAGAAGATGGTCTCTTCATTTGTATGTTTGACAGAAGAGGCTGTTCTTTCTTGTCGTCTTTACTAAAACTTCTCCATCAAAAGGTCCCACTCTCCCGTGAATTTTCTTTGCAGTGCAGGTACTTCAGTATCAATGCTTACCTTTTTCTTTATCAAAAAATGAAGTTAAATGAAATTTCTTGAATGGTGTATGTTTTACATAATTAGAACAATCTCTCTCCTCTCAATTAATGTTTCATAATTTTCTTTTGTGAAAATGTTCATTAGAGCTTCAATATCTATTTCATTTAACTTCAACGTGGAATTTTGAGATGTTGGATCTGTTTTCTGAACCAATTGCTTTTGTTAAACAATTTTTGGTTATATGATATGGTTAGTTCTCAAATATTTATAGTGAATCAAATTAGTTTTCAAATGTTAATAATTTTGTAGTTTATATTCCATACGGAGATGGTTTTTAGCTAGATTAAAAATCAGAAACTTTTATTAGTTATAATTAGTAGTAGATTCTTCTTTTATGTACTTTCCTATTAGTAAGGCATTAATCTTTTTCACCTGTCCATACTCAAAAACATTACTTTATTTCATATTTCCTATGATTAGCTATCTACTAATATTGTCCAATATCACATATGTCTAAAATGTTTCTTACAACTTTCAAAAGATAGCTATATTAAATATCAACTGGGATGGTTTTTGCACAGGTTAAACTGGTTTGGTATTATAACAATGCTTTAGGACGACCAAACAAGAAGAAATTTATTGCTCGAGAGAAATCGTTAAGTGCTTTTCCTTGTTGCTGAAAATTCTAGTTGTTAAAGTTGGAATGACCGTGTTGATTTCTAGCTTTGTGTTAAATGCAACCAGTGATCTGACATTTCTGTTCATCCTTTTTATTTCAACAGGTATCATGGATCAACACTAGTGGCAGCCAGTCTCTCTGGGTAAATCATTTGAAAGTTCTTTTTTTCTTATAATATCATGATATTTGTGCTTGTATGTGAGGACTCTCTATTGGCCAACTAACAAAATTGGGTGGCCAGTGAAGATGTTTTCCTTCTCAGAGTTAGTAGTTTGATTTGTGTAGTCACATTGCTTCCACACAGTCGGGTCTTAAATGGGTCTAAAGATATACGCCACACAATGGAATATGAATCTACTTTGTTTGTCATACATTTGCTGAAAAAAAATATTTTATCTTGATAGTTCTATTTTAAGTTGTTTACTAGTGAGGTGCTTGTTCTTTTGGCAGGCTACCTGCACTTCATAAAAGTTTTGATTTGCCAGTATCATTTGTACTGCACACAGACTGCCCCCACTATTGGCGCTACCATTTGCCAGGTTTTGCTTCAGTACCAGGCATGAATCGATCCATTTGATTTTCCATGTATTGATCTTGGCTACACGATTTATATGGCAGGTGAAACTGAAGAAGAATTTGCATCAAGACTAGCAAATAACTTGGAGAAGCTTATTTTGAAGGAAGGCCCAGAAACGGTAATTATACTCGTCATGTGAGGAAAGTTCTGGAGATGGCTGGTAACGTAGTTCCTCTCCATAGGTTGATATATGTTTTCTGCCTGACAATCCTGTTCTATTTTGATTGTTTTCTTGCAGATTGCTGCATTTATTGCAGAACCTGTTATGGGTGCTGGTGGAGTAATCGTGCCTCCTGCTACATATTTTGAAAAGGTCATAATGAATTTAGTTGCATAATTGACATGCATTATCACCATTTCAAGGGGTTTCTTTGTCATATCATTGTGGGTAGTATACACAACAATAGGATGACATTTGCAAAATTGTCATTTGCTTTCTTTGTAGACACGTGTTAGAAAGCTTTCCTTATTGTTATGCGACGTTTTCTTTCAATTCAGAGCTGGTTTAGATGGTCTCTATTTGCTAGTTGATACCAAATGTTTTCAAATCAACAAAATTATTAAAATCCGCTTCTATTCCAGAAGAAAACAAATGATGAGATCATTGCAGTGGTCCCTAACTACCCCACTAATGCTAGCTTT
Organism: Chamaecyparis obtusa; assembly: GCA_027943335.1. Classification (NCBI taxonomy): domain Eukaryota; kingdom Viridiplantae; phylum Streptophyta; class Pinopsida; order Cupressales; family Cupressaceae; genus Chamaecyparis; species Chamaecyparis obtusa. The sequence continues at coordinate 628,066 of BSBK01003166.1, forward strand.
ATCTGTATGCACCTGTGATCTGTCATCAACGTTGAATTTCAAAATGGCTAGATGAAGAGATAGTTAAAGTGACTTAAACATTCAGATTGCTGACTGTGAAGTGAGGCATGAGACAATGAAATGAGTCATTTCAGTTATGTGTATTACCAGATTGTTATACTCATAGATTTAAATACACATCATTATAAAACATTAGTTTACACAATGATAATACATATAGTATTACTATTAGCACTTGAAAAATTACTATTAGTTTTAAAAAGATAAAGACTTATAACATGATAACTAGAGTCTAGCTATAGTATTTAAATGACAAATGTCAAAATTGAAAATATGAATATCAAATGTAGACATTGCAATGACAATTTCTAGGTTGGCTTTCCAAGCGTAGATCTCTAGATTTAAGATGCTGAAGATTCAAAACTGCATTAATATAAGCTACAAAATTTAATAATAGTATCAAATGAGTTGCATATGTAATGTTCTCTTTTACTATATAATGTTTTCAGGTCATTTGGGTGCACTGAACTGTGAGTGTTCTGCAGCAAAGATAGATCTAGAGAAGCCACTCTAGAGACATTATCTACTGACAAACAACCGTGAGATAATCATTTATAAAGGAGGAGTGTGTTTTCAGATCGTTATCTGCATTTGATAAGAGTGAAACCTATTGCAGTGAAAAGTTGAAAGTTGAAAGTTGAACAATGAAAACCCTGAATTTTTTTTTTAATATAGTAACATTACCTTTGATTCTTTGAACTTCTGAAGTCTCTTTTAATATTTTATTATCTTTAAAAACAACTTAGGGTTATATTGCTATAGTTTATTTAAGTTATTTTTTTTGTGATTTTTTTAAAATTGACCTTTTCATAAGGAAACGCCTGAAAGTTTCTTTGATGTAGAGGGGACTTCTGGGCATCTTGGAGACTTCTCGATGTCCCCCAATGACATCCCCTTTGAAGGAAACATTTCTTATTGGCTTGAAATTGAGGGAAATGTCCTCCAGTCGGCGAAGAAACTTGGCGGAGGTGGGGGTGTGACGGAGAGATGTTTTGTAGGCGTCCCCCATCTTGGAAACTCCATGATTTTTAGGGGGAATGCATCATCGTGGAACATTGGAAAAACTTGAACTCGGTAATGATTTTGTTGGCCCAAAATTTTTAAAAGCTTGGGACTCGACAAAAATCTTGATAAATTATCGGCAATAACTTGGCAAATTAACCGAACATTTGAAATTATATATTTTCTTAAAATATTTGTAAAAAAACATGCGTATACTCGAAATTTGTAGAGTATACACTAATTTCCATCATATATAAATCAAAGTTTGAGTTAAATACATTCCGTAGATAAAAAAAAGTGCAACATCCATATAAATTTGAATTAAAAACATATTGTAGACCACAAAACTACTACAACCTCTAATACATATTAAGTTCCAGTTTTGGTATCAATTAAAATTAGAAATCATAAATTCCATCTACAGCTAAAGCTGAAAAAACGTTTTTGCCGTTGGTTGGGTGATCTTGAAGTAGCTGCAACATCCTCAATGGGTACATCATCCATAATGATAGGTGCCTCAACAGGTGTCTGATGAATGACTGAGTGATCATCAATAAGGAATGTATCCACATCAACATCAAGATCATTAGTTGCAACAATCCAATTTGCTGAACGTGGATCAATGTCATCCTGGTCAAGTGCTTCACGTGAACGATGCCCTCACACCTTTTCACACAATCAACGGTTGTACCACTCATGGACAAGGTCACTCAAGCATTGCTGAGTCCATAGATGCAAAAATTGCCATACTTGCGAGTAATTGCACACCAATATTGGCGCCTAGTCACTCACCAATAAACTCTTCAACGATTTAATCAGTTCGCTTGCCACGGATTTTTGGAAAGAATCACTAAAAATCACATGCTTTCAATAGTATACCATGCTAAAAAGGAAAACCCTAATTTCATAAGAAATTCTTGATGTGATTGACAATCATTTAGACATGATTTTACATATGCAATTGGGCACTAGTTTGACACGATATTGGACGCAATTAGAGGGCACCATTTTGATGTGATTTTAAATTTCATGGAGCGAAAGAAGGGAATAGGCTTTCTCGCAGGTGCACAAACTTTGTCATGCACACTATGAAATTTTTAATGATAATTATTAATGTGGGTGTCAACCAAATTTGCTAAGGCGCACAAAAGAATTCACTGACCACAATAGTAAGAGATCTAAATATTAAGAATAATAATAAGAGTAATTATTACTATTAAGAATATTACTATTAAAATTAAATGCAACATTAATGTTTACCATGATAGTAACATTAATATTAATAGTAATAAATTAATGTTGATATGATTATTGTTGGCAAGAATAATATTCATTTCAATAAATATAATAATTATATTACGAGAAATAATATAATTGACAATATGTATTTACTTCAACCTTTGGTGTAGTAATAATATTAAGGTTTTTGAGGTTGCACTTGTTTTTTTGATCTATGACATGTATTTAACTCAAACCTCAATTTCTATATCATGGAAATTAGTAATATGTTTGACAAATTCAATGTAGATGCGTGTTTATTAAGAATATTTTAAGAAATTACATGTTTCAAAAGTTCAATAAATTTGCCAAGTTATTGCCGATTTTTTCCAAAACTTTTTGGTGAGTCTATTTTCTTAAATTTTTGGGCCAGCTAAGTCATTGACAAGTCTAAGTTTTTCAAGTATGGTTGAATCAACCTATTTGGCTTTTTTGTATGGATGGCTTCAAAAACACTTTAGTTGCGCTCACAACTAGAAGCACTATGAGCTTGAGATAATATGTGGGTGGAAAGCTTTTGGAGATTGGGCATTGTGTCACCATAATCTTCCCATTACAAATCTACAAGGATAAAAAATGTCATTTATTACATGGCAAGATTTTAATAAACTTAAGGTGTAAGATTTGACTATGAAGGTAGCTGCCCAAGAACTAGATAAGATAAGATAAGATAAATCTATTAATGTCCAACAAACGACCACAATGGGTCAAAGGGATTGCCAAGTATGTCAAAAAGGGGCTTGCCCATAGTATGGACACCAAACAATGCCCTAAGAAGAAAGCGACAACTGAAATAAAAACAGAAAGAAGGATCGAATGGAAAAGAAAACAAATCCTCTTGAACCCAATTAAGGGTTCCAAATCGTCGTGAAAAACTTCCAAACTGAGGGATAAGCAATATGACCAGTCATAATCATGGGCCGCCTTGGACTGACCTTGGATGAGGATGGCTATTGCCGACAAGAGCTCGTCCTGGGCCTCATAGATTTGGAATAAGTGGCATGCCCAAGTTGATGCCTGGTACCTTGTGTTGAATGAATCCTTGTGAAGAATGAAGTAATACGCTGATAGGGTGAAGGTGTCGCAGGATGTTGATGTTGAAGTGTGTCCCGAAGCCTAAGGGCTTCCTGAAAGTAAAGGGCAATGTCATGTCCCTCGTTAACCCCCCTTAATCATGATAATAAAGATAAATAAATGAATAATAGAAATTATAGTAATATATATATATAGGAACTTAGAATATATAATAATATATTGTTACCATATTATTTAACATAATCATGTTACAAATAAATAGTAATATTTTAATATTAAATAATAATAAATTTATTATTATTATCATTATATGATATATAATTAAATAACAAAATATAATTATAACTACAATATAAATATATGATCTACTATTAAAATAATAATATAATATCATTAATATAATAATGCATATTATCTTAATTGATAATCAATAAAACTACAAATATATATATATATATATATATATATATATATATATTAATATTAATATTAAACAATGAATACAATAATAAATATTAATACGTAATTAAGTTTACACATATAATAAAGGAAACATATTAATATAAATATTATGAGGGTCGACACCCCTGAAGGGTCGTGACTGCACACTGTTCCACAACAGTATTAACAAAGGAATGCTCGGTCAGTTTGGGGGATAGATGATTTTTGGACTAGAATGGACTGGGAAAAATATGGAATTCACAGCGGGCAAAAGCATAGATCAATATCGTATATGAATAGAAGAATAAACCACGACAAACATACACATGGAAGAAGAGGAGAATTAGGGGAAATAAAAGCACTGATCATAACAGTGATATCTGACAGCAAGACAAGTGATATATGGTGAAATGATATACGATGAATATCAATAATATTATTCATGAAGTTCGTTTCACAAATCATATATCTATGACAAGATACACGGAGATTACGAAAGTAGTGCTCATTCTCGACATTGAGGAGAACTGCAAACACATGTTTGAGAATCATGATCGAATAAGCAACTTAGAGGTTCAAATACTATCAAGAGGTTATACTACAACTTCCAAACTCAACACAGTGGCATGAATTGAATCACGTCCATCACTATAAATAACCACCATTATTATTATCGGTAACTTCTGGTCTGAATACACATACATGGCACACGGAATAGGAGAAATGATAAACATAACTACTAAGATTGTATCATCTAAGATAGATGTAAAGGAGGATTATCTCTGGGAGATCACGAAGAAGAATATATTCGTATTACTTCATTGACATTGATATTCCGGGGGAATCAATTGTTCAACGGAACATAAAAGGCACCAAATAGACAAGTGGTCGAATCAGAATATCATCGAACATAAAAGGACTAAGAAGAAGCATCAACGCAGAAGACCAGTGGAATGCAAGGAAGGAAAAACAAAACAAAAACGCAAATAGGGAAATAAAAAGAGGAAGTTAGTAGTAAGGAGCGGGACAAATTACAAATTCCCTTATCAGGTACGATCTGCATTTTACGATATATATATATATAGGTTTATATGGTATATTAAGTTCAGAATATATATATATATATATATATAGACTTATAGAATATATTTGTGAGTATTCATATATGTTGTATGTACATTTATTTTCAGAATCATAGCATTCTTTTATGGATAATTGTATAATAGTTAATGTTAGAAACTATTTTCAAATTGTATTTCTAATTATGGATTTAAATGATGATATACATGTTACTATGGGCCATACGTGTGAATAAAGTATTCGCCGAAGGATGGTCTACATATATACATGTTACTATTGATGATATGGGCCATACGTGTGAATAAAGTATTCGCCGAAGGATGGTCTACATATACTATTGATGATATGGGCCATACGTGTGAATAAAGTATTCACCGAAGGATGGTTTACATATCTGGAGGGGGCTAGAAGAAATTGTGATAATTTCCTAGTCTCGAGATTCTATATCTCAAACATCGGATGATACGGAAGGATCCCCGTATTTGGAGGGGACTAGAGGAAATTAAGACATTTCCCTAGTCTCATAGGCAATATATATATTGAAGCCCAGTCATATGCATATGCGTAGGCTTGGAATGCAATTAAGTTGCTTCCAAGAGATCCTTATGGGCAGTGCTCTAGGGATGACGTGTCGATAGTCCGATTGCTTAGAGGGAGCGAATGTCTCTCAAGCTGGACTTCTGTGAAGCCCGACCTAGAGGCAGCCTTAAGGGTCAAATTTCCCTCACTAACTTAGAGTATAGTATGAGTCATATATATATTTTGTGTGATATTACGTACTAACATCGGTTTTGCAGGATATTATCGAAGGAGAATAAGAAGGGACATTACAGGCAAGGCATCACTAGTCTATATATTCGAAGAAGGCGAAGAGCGACTGTGCTGATAGTTCCAACTGGTGCTGAGAGGGGAGGGGTGAATCAACACCCGCTAAAACTTCCAAAAACAAATCTGATATAATGTAACTAAAACTGTAAGCAGAATAGATTCTAGAACAGAAATAGCTATCAAACAATCAAGCAATAGATAACACCAGATTTATCACGTGGAAACCCAAATCGGGAGAAAACCACAATGTGAGTAAACCTCACAAATTTTGCACTCTTCTGGAGTGCGCCCTCTAAGGAGCCCTCTAAGGAGCCTTCCCTGTTAAAGGATTACAAATGCACTGTTAGATGCGACCTGGTTAAGGGATTTAAGAAATAAGGCCTGTTAGAATCTGCTTGGTTAGAGGACTTAGAACACCTAAACAGATGTCACCCGGTTAAGGGATTTAATAAAAGGGACTTGTTAATGTCCACCCAAAATACTGGGATTTCGCTATTCCAATTATCAGAAAGCAATATAAGGTTTGATCTTTTGATGATGGCTTTGTTGAGCTTGATAAGATCGCTGTTCTATTCAACTGAGAATCATCACTAGTCACTGCAAGTATGTTCTCCTTCGCTGTTGTGCTTCTCTGCACACTCTACTTTCTTCTCTCTTCACCTTAGCTTCTTTAGTATACAGGTTCACTCTTTTCTTTGGCAGAATGAGGGAAAACTATATTCTTGTCAGGCAGATGAATATATAGACTTCTTGCCCTATTTGCTTTTTACATGCATAACTTGTTTAAAGATCACCTTCGGATCCATCACCCAGTGGAGTATCAATTCATTGAGAGAACATCCGTTGCATGCCATGCTTTATCCGCTTTATGAAAGAAACGGCAGATGCGTGTCAAAAGCTTTCCTTCACAAGAGATATCTTCATGTTTTAATGCCACAAACTCCGGCATTAAAACCTTCAATTGCGCCTTGTATCGATAGTCTTGATAACTCAAAGTCTACCAAATTTTGTGCAACAAATCCCGATCAAAGAGTCAGACAATTGTTTGTCGACTATTACTTTCCCCGGTTCATCAGTCATGATGAAAGCTTCACTTGATCGGTTAATATCCTTAGGTTGTGCACATGTAAGGACAATACCTCTTTTGCCATATACCGGTTACATTCTTACCGGTTAATCAACTAATGCCAACAATCTCCCCCTTTAGCATTGATGGCAAAACCATAACAAATCATGACTCTACCGGATCTGTACCGGTCATAATCTCCCCCTTTGACAATAATGCCAAAGGCTAGTCAGAAAGACTACCTTACTGAAATCTACTCCCCCTTCGAGCAAGAGGCTGATTCCTCTGTTGAAGCATAATGAATTGACGAACACCTTTGCCTATTTACTGAAGATTAGGAAGGGGTATCACCCCTAATTTACCTCTGAGATACTCAAATGTACTCTTCGGTAATGGCTTTGTGAATATGTCAACAACCTATTCTTTTGTGGGAACATATTCCAATCTTACTTCTTTATTTTGCACTTGCTCTCTCAAATAGTGATACTTTATGGCAATGTGCTTTGTTTTGGAGTGCATGATAGGATTCTTAGATATGTTTATTGCACTTGTACTATCGCAGTAAATCGCAATCGGTTCAAGTATCTGTTCTTGGATTCCTTCCAATATCTGTTTGATCCAGATCACTTGTGTGCAATTGATTGCCGCAGCAACATACCCAGCTTCTGCTGTGGTCTGTGAAATGCAGTTCTGCTTCTTGCTAGTCCATGACACAATCCTTTCACCAAGAAAGAATGCACCTCCACTTGTGCTCTTTCTGTCATCAATATTACCAGCTCAATCTGCATCAGTGAATACCTTTACTTGGAAGCCTCCCTTGTGAGGAAACCATAGGCCATATTCCTCAATGCCCTTCAGATATCTGAAGATTCTCTTCATTGCTATCAAGTGTGTCTCTTTGGGATTTGCAGAGAATCTTGCTACAATGCCTACTGCATGTGCTATGTCTAGTTTTCTATGCACTGGATACTGTAATTTGCCAATCATAGACCGATACAATGTCTCATTTACTTCTTTGGCCTCATCTTGCTTTGATAACTTGAGGTTAGTTATCATTGGTGTACCAACTGGTTTGGATTCTTATAACCCAAAGGATTTGAGAATTTCTTTGGCATACTTGGACTGAGAAATGAAAACACCTTCTTTGAGTTGATGGACTTGTAGTCCAATGAAGAATTTTATGGCTCCAATCATGGACATTTCAAATTCTTTCATCTCCTCAACAAAGACTTTGCTCATCCTGTCATCTCCTCCAAAGATAATGTCATCCACAAAAAATTTAGCAATCAAGTTACCTTCTTTTCTAGTCTTGAGATATATATTGCTGTTATCTCCTGTTTTTGTGAATCCTATCGTCAGTAGGTATGAATGCAATCTCTCATACCAAGCCCTTGGGGGCTTGTTTTAGCCCATAAATAGCCTTTTTCAGTTTACAGACCATACCACTCTTCTCTATGGATGAGAAGCCTTCCGATTGTTCAATGTAAACTTTCTCCTCCAGTATACCATTCAGGAATGCAGACTTTATATCCATCTGGTATACTTTGAACCTTTTGTGAGCAGCATAAGCAAGTAGGATCGTTACTCCTTCTAGTCTGACCACAAGTGCAAAAGTTTCACCATAATCCAGTCTTGCCTCCTGTGCGTATCCATTATAGACTAACCTTGCTTTGTTCTTTATCACTTTTCCATCTTCATTCAATTTGTTTCTGTAGACCCACTTGGTCCCAATGACATTCTTGTCCTGTGGTCTAGGTACAAGAATCCATGTATCATTCTTCTCTACTTGCTCAATTTCTTCTTCCATGGCCTTGACCTAGTTTTCATCCTCCAAAGCCTCCCTAGTGGTTTTTGGCTCTATGCTGGAAAGTAAACAAATACTTTCTCTAGCCTTTCTTCTGGTTAGAATATTAGCATGCTTGTCACCTATAATGTTATCAGTGGAATGATGTGTGACATACCTTGGCAGAACCGGTCGGTGTTCCCAGTCTATATCTCCTAGTTGAGCAATTTCTCCAGCATGGTCATGAACAATTTCCCGTTCATCATCTAGAGTTGGTCTTATGTCTTCAGGTACATCAGGTACATCATCCTGCTCCAGGGGTCTGATTACCTGCTCTTCTCCTTCATCAACAACACTTATTTCATTTAATTCCATGTGATTTTCAGCGTTATGATCCTAATGAATGTCATACTCATTATGACTGATTTTATTTCTCGGTTTTGAATATTCATCAATCTTCACATTGATGCTTTCTACTATATTTCCTGTCATCTTATTCAGACATCGGTAGGCTTTACTCTTGGTAGAATAACCCAGAAATATGCCTTCATCACTCTTTGGCTCAAACTTGCAAAAATACATCTCTTTTAATGTAACATTTACTACCAAAAATTCTGAATTAGCCTACACTGGCAGTGCGACCAAACCATAATTCATAGGGAGTCTTACTGGTTCCTTTCTTGACATGAACTTGGTTCAGTGTATAAACAGTAGTGCTGATAGCTTCTCTCCAGAAGTGATGGGGGAGATTTTTGAATCATCAGAGTTCTTGCACAGTCAATCAGAGTCCTGTTTCTTCTTTCAGCGACTCCATTTTGTTGCAGGGTTCTTGGTGTAGATAACTGCCTTTTTATTCCCTGTTCCTCATAGTAGTGAGTGAACTCTTGAGAGGTGTATTCACCTCCTTTGTCTGATCTCAGACACTTCAGGCTTTTACCGATCTGCTTCTCAACTCAAGCTATGTAGATTTTGAACATGTGAAAGGCCTCTGATTTTTTTCTAAGAAAAAGTGTCCACATCATTCTTGAGAAATCATCTACAAAAAGCATGAAGTACCTATCTCCATAGTAGCTCTTTGTTTTCATAGGTCCACACAAATATGTGTGTACAAAACCCAAAACATTTTCAGCAGAAAAAGATTTACTAGTGAAACTTGTTCCTATTAGTTTACCTAACTGACAATCCTTACAAATACCTCTATCAGGTTTTGTAATCTCAGGAAGTCCTCTAACTGACTTCTTCTTGCTCACCTTAACAATACCGTCAAAGTTTATGTGGCAGAGCCTTTTATGTGGCAGAGCCTCTTATGTCACAACCAACTGTTGTCCTCTTTGATTATCTGACAAATTTTGCTTGTTTCTCCTTTGACTGATGCTATGAGGCAAGCTCCTTCCATTGAGTTTAGATAGAACAGGTTCCCTGATTGGTTCTTGACAACACAAGAACCTTGCCTGAATTCCAACAGGTATCCCTTGTTGTTTAGTTGAGCAACACTCATTAGGTTGTACTTGAGTCCTTCTACCCAGTACACATCCTCACATACATCATCATTGCTAAGTGCAATAGAATTGTTACCTTTGATAGCGCATGGAGCATTATTACCAAAGGTTACTCATCCACCATCATTGAGCTTTAGGCTGATGAACTTGTTCTTATCACCAGTCATGTGATGAGTGCATCCACTGTCAATGATCCAGTCATCATGCTGATGAGATCTTGAGATAAGTGCTATTTCACTTATCACTTGGCTTTCTTCTTTTATTGCAACAAATGCAATTTCTTGATCACATCTTCCTCAGTGTTCCTCCAACGCTTTTGAAGGAGTTCATCACTTCTTTGATTCTGTTGCTGTACTGCTCAATATCTTCTCCCTCGTTCATTCTCATATCATCATATTTGCTTTTAAGGCTTTCTACCTTAGCTCTTTGAACATGTGGGTCACCACCATATACTGTTTGCAGCTTAGCCCGCATCTTGTGAGCAGTTGTCAGATTTTCAATCTTTGCATCGACATGATCAGGTAGCGTGCTTGCTGTCATATCCATTGCAGCAGTATGCTCTGTGCTGATCTTTTGCTCATCCTGTGTCAAGGTACCGGTGGGTTCGGTGTAATCATGCATTACATGATTCCAGTATTGGTCTCCAGTGGTTTTCATATACAGCTTCATTCTGCTACACCATAGAGTGAAGTTTTCCTTAGAAAACTTTGGTCCTTCCTTCCTCATCATTTGATTTTTTTCTTGTTGCTGTTAAGCAGCTTTTTGACAAAGGAAAGTGGCTCTAATACCAATTGATAGTCCTAACCAGTGCTGAGAGGGGAGGGGTGAATCAACACCCACTAAAATTTCTAAAAACAAATCTGATATAATGTAACTAAAATTGTAAGCAGAACAAATTCTAAAACAGAAATAGCTATCAAACAATCAAGCAATGGATAACACCAGATTTATCATGTGGAAACCCAAATCGGGAGAAAACCACAGTGTGAGTAAACCTCACAAATTTTGCACTCTTCTGGAGTGCGCCCTCTAAGGAGCCTTCCCTGTTAAAGGATTACAAATGCACTATTATATGCGACCCGGTTAAGGGATTTAAGAAATAAGGCTTGTTAGAACCTACCTGGTTAGAGGACTTAGAACACCTAAACAGATGTCACCCAGTTAAGGGATTTAATACAAGGGACCTGTTAATGTCCACCCAAAATACTGGGATTTTGCTATTGCAATTATCAGAGACCAATAGAGGGTTTGATCTTTTGATGATGGCCTTGCTGAGCCTGATAAGATCGCTGTTCTATTCAACTGAGAATCATCATTGGTCATTGTAGGTATGTTCTCCTTCGTTGTTGTGCTTCTCTGCACACTCGACTTTCTTCTCTCTTCACCTTAGCTTCTTCAGCGTACAGGTTCACTCTTTTCTTTGGCAGAATGAGGGAAAACTATATTCTTGTCAGGCAGAGGAATATATAGACTTCTTACCCTATTTGCTTTTTACATGCATGACCTATTTAAAGATCACCTTTGGATCCATCACCCAATGGAGTATCAGTTCACTGAGAGAGCATCCGATGCATGCCATGCTTTATCCGCTTTATGAAAGAAACGACAGATGCGTATCAAAAGCTTTCCTTCACAAGAGATATCTTCATGTTTTAATACCACAAACTCCGGCATTAAAACCTTCAATCGTGCCTTGACCGATCGTCTTGATAACTCAAAGTCTACCGGATTTTGTGCAACAAATCCCGGTCAAAGAGTCAGACAACTGTTTGTCGACTATGACTTTCCCCAGTTCATCAGTCGTGATGAAATCTTCACTTGATCGGTTAATATCCTTAGGTTGTGTACAGGTAAGAACTTTAACCTATCACCATCCCTTTCACTGGCTGTACCGGTTGCATCCTTTCCTCGGTTCCTGTTATTGATTGCTCTAATGATCAATTAGAGCATTATTAGCAACAAATATAGTCTCGTCTTGCTCAGTGTCACCGATTTCCAAACCAGTCTCTCCTTGCACTTATTGTTTTCAGCTGTGTTTGTCCTTACTTCACAGATCGAACATTGGTATCCTTAGTCATAAATGACAACACCTCTTTGCCAATTAATGACAATACCTTTTTTGCCATGTAGCGTTTAGATTCTTACCGGTTAATCAACTAATGCGAACACGTGCCTCCCTAAAGAGGCAGTAGAACCTCCCCCTGATCTCATAGTATAGAGGACAACGAAAGACGAAGTGCTCCTCGGACTCCATCTCCCTAATGTTGCAAACTTGACAAATCCTGTGCACTCTATCAATATGATGTGAACCCTCTCTAAAGGAGCCAAGGGGGATCTTGAGGGAATGTGGCAAGTGGTGGTATAAGTAGGAGTGAACAATGAGTCCGTCCTTCAAATCCATAAAGTTCTCTTTAAAAGGTCATCTTAGGGCGAAGGCCCCTGTGGGGGTTAACCCAAATAGTATGAATGAATTGCCTATAAATTTCATCTCCGATACAACTATTCAACTTCTATTTTTATTCAATTGATTAGGCATAAATTCTATTCAATCATTGATTGTCAGAGCATGCTCTTCTGCAAAAAGTTATGTGATTCTGTCCTCATTCGTCTTCAAGTGGTATTCCCGTTCATCCACTCATTCTGTCACTTGTCAGATTCGTTTGGCAACGACGCCAGATGTTCGCCCGTTGGGGTAAACTTAATATTGCATAGATATAGTACAGGAAATATAATAAACACAGAGTATATCAGAGAATAATAGATGCTTTCATTAATCATTCTAACGTATGAGTACATTCACATCCTAATCATAATCCCCCCTTCATCTGTAGGTGGTACATATTTATCTACCTGAAGGGGTGTGACCAAATGTCACCACCCAACCCAACTTCCCTTCGGTAATAACTTATTCCTGTCAGGACCACATAACTAATACATGACATGACATAAAGGAGTCTTTCTGGCAAGCAGTGCCCAGGGGGGTTGGAAGAAGACTTAGGGGCATTGAGAGAGTACTGGAAGTGAGGGAGGCGATCCATAGCAATCCCAATAGACCCAAGAAGGACTGAAGTCTCCACAAAACATCCGCGAGCCCGATCAGAGGACTCAATAGAAGCGATAGACTCTAAAGAACAATAGGTAAGGTAGGGGTATCTATGATGCCCCTCCCTTGAATTAGTAAAGCCGTGAATGTGGTGAAGCTACCAAACCAGATCAAATATGGCCTCAAGCCTGAAGGGATGCGCCTCAAACTCTGCAAGAATAATGTTGTGCCCAATTAGAATCCAGCAAAGAATCCAGCAAAGGACTCCACACTACCGAACCGTAGAGAACAGTAGGTTTGATAAGTGTATCCATAAAAGTCATGTTGGACAAGGTGTCCTAGAAATGGTGCTGGAAACAGTGTCGCTCGAGGAGGGCCAACGAAGCATAGTCCTTATTTATTTGCGACTGAAGGGCGGATCTCATGGTAAAAGGTGGCCTAGAGAACTTGACCCCCAGATATATGTATGAGGACGAGATCTCCACCTCCAAACCCATGAAGAAGAAATGGAGGTGAGAGGTCTTACGAGCATTGAAGACCATCACCTTGGTCTTCCCCAAATTATTTGTCAAATGCCGCAACTTGCAAAAGGACGCAAGACTGTCCAACTGTATTTGTAAACCCTCCGGAGAGAAGGCTAAAAGAACGCTATCATCCGCAAATAGCAGAATAGAGATCAGAACCTAGTGAAGAAGGCAACCATCCCCAGGAAGAGTGTGGTCCTGCAAATGCTTCTCCAGCTCATCAATGTACATACTGAAAAGAGTAGCCGGCAAGGGTCAACCCCAACCCCAATGGTGCTCCTGATGAAGTCCGAAAACCCAAAAGGGGTCTAGAGATGGTCCGAAACTATCTTGTAGAGTCTCTGAAATACCAATATTGCAAAGCCTCTGGAAAAAGGCTGTCCTAGGGATAGAATCAAAGGCTTTGCGGAAGTCCACAAAGCAACAATACACCTTTGAGGAGCGATGACGTGCCTCCTCAATAATGCCCCGAACAGTCAGGATGTGATCCATAGTCTTATAATCCAATCTAAAACTTACTTGCCCCTTGGCATGGATGTGACGACGATCCAACTTTCTCAATAGAATAATATGAAGAGCTGTGACGTACAACTTGGAGAAGGTATGTCCAACTATGATGGTCCTCTAATTATTTGGGTTCGAGGCAGGACCCCTCTTGTGGATTAGATGGATGATGTGGTGTGCCCAAGAAGGGGGAAAGCCTGTGCAAACAACAAGGTTGAAGGGATTAGCTAAATAGGACCCCAAAACTGTGAAGCCTTGCTTAAAGAGCTCGGGCTGAAAGTCCTTGTCAGCTGCCCTACTAGAGTTCATAGCTCTGTTCGCCTCCCTGATAGTGGTATAGTAGAAAAGGTAACAATGAAGGGGGGGTGACCTGGAGAGGGTGTTGATCGGGGATGTCATAGAGCACAGAGGTATGGGAAATCGGCGAACCGTGGTCAAGGTCGAGGGGGAGGGGGGTATGGTGGAGGAAGAGGGTACGCCAAAAAAAATTTGGGGAACTGTGGAGGGAGGCCAGAAGGGTATGTTTGCGCTGGGAATAATGAAGATGCTTCTTATGGCGGAGGAGGTGGTGATAGGAGGTCTTAAGAGAGGTGTAAGAAGGGTGGTGGCTATAATGCCCCCATTCTAAGCGAGCATCTGAGTTATTAGATTTAGCCTATCATTGGGTCCTTGTAGGCTAATACTGGTGATTAGAGGACCCTAATGTGGGTTTTGGCCTATTTTGAGGGACTTATTATTTATAGTGAGTCAATAGTTGGTTCCAATGAGCTCAGATGAATTAGAGGAATTAAATGATGCTCTCAGTTTTTATTTTCAACTTCCAGTTTGGGCTTCAAGATTCTTGAACGGAGCATCTATTTTTAGAAAGTCACTCTGTGAGGTTCATTCATCGCCTTTCATCATCAGGATTACACTTGTGTTGTCAGATTTTGACTTTGATGCTTCTTCAATCATTTTCACAAGATGGGTGAATTTTGATTATTGTTAATCAAATTGGCTAAGGTTGCTATTTTTATTGGGATTGTCTATTGGGCACCTTGGTGTTATAGCTTGTTGGAACCGGGTTGAGTAGTTTTATATCTTGAGCTCATTAAATCAGGGACCCTATGTTTCAGAATAACATTATATTAATGAAAAGGTCATTTTCAGCATTAAAGTGAAGGGAAATATAATAGTTTATTATATTTCAAATATGCAACCAAAAAGCAAGTGGCTTTTAAGTGAAAAAGTGTAATTAAGAAGCCATCGTTTTTTTAGTGCTTATCAAATGAAGCTTTGAGGAATTGGAAATTCATTCTATTATGCATCTTTGATCAAAATTGAAATTGGAGAGAAAGGACAAGGGTTTGAAGTGCTGCAAAATTCCTCTAGTGTTTCCTCCACTTTGAATTGGCCTTCATTGCCAATGAATTGTGTTCAGAAATGTTAGTGTTTGCAATTGGAATCAATTTTGGGGGTTTGATTGAAGGTACCGAGCATTCATATGTCAAACACGACAACCCTTATTGGTTGCATCTATTCTTCAAGCTGCCGGCATTTCCATCCTTGGTGGCTGCCGTCTACAACACTAAGGGAACCGTCCTTTGTGGCTGCGACTAATATAATAGAGGTTGCAAATTATTATTGAGAGGCTGCATTTATTTCATAAAGGCTGCGATTCATCACATGGAGACTGCAATTAATCCATAGCAACTGCGTTTCTCCTGAAGGTTCCAATTTGCCATTAAAGTATATGCTTTTGTTCATTAAATATTTACAAGCATTTGAATTTAATAAATTGGTAAGCATTTGAAGTTAGAAGTAGTTTGCAGTCTGGAATTCTTTCATTTATTGGAAAAGATTACAAAAAAATCATATATGTTCAAAAAACAAAAATAAAATTGCAAAACAATTTAAAAAAAAACAAAGTTTCTAGCATAGAGCTAGCAGGGCTCTTTACAGTGGTATCAGAGCAATTTCTTGCCATCCTGCGGGGTTGGAAATCTTGAGTTCCCACGTTTAATATATTTAGTGATCAGCACTCTAGCTTTATTTCAATTATGGATAAATATAGGAAAACTAGTAAATAGGGAAAGCAGTTGAATAGCATGGTTAATCTCAGGAAGCAAACAAATGCCATGATGGAAAGTATGGAAAAGCTTAGACAAAATTAGGAAAGGATGAATGCTTTGCTTTCAAATCCGTCAACCATAGACAATGCTGCAAGGTATATGGTTTCCATTTTTAAAAAGTCTTCCTCATAGAGAAAATAGGAAGAGAATTGGGAGGATTGTACAGGTGTAGCTTCAACAGCTAGCAACCATTAGGTAGTGGAGGCTTTGCTCAATAAGGCAGCTACCAGTCCCTATACACGTGATGCTAGAGGCTCTTCTCAGGAGCATGCGGTTATGACAGACTTGTTTGAGGACAACTGCATTGAGTCTCATCATTTCCATGAGACATGAACTCGTGATCATAGGAATGCTGATGACATGATAGCCACCATTGATTGTGTTAAATTTGAGATCAAGAGTAAATGGCTTTTAAAAATTTCTTATATAACCTAGATATATATTATGATGATATACTTTATTACTATGATACTGAGATATGACAATATCGTTCTTTGAACAATATATTATTCTTCACTACTGTACATAGCTTTTCTTTTTCTTCTCCGTACTCAGCACTTGTTGATTTCGGTATAGATTATTTGTCTTACAAGAATATCACTGAATTCTTTTATATCAATATTGATTTACAATTGATATCTAATATGGAAACTCAATATTCAATATTGATATCAATATCAATATAATTATATTGCTGTTTAATATGAATTGGCTGTCGCTGTTACATGCTGCATTACTGTTCTGCCGTTGTCTATATTATCCTGAATTCAATATTCACTAACGTTTATATGGGACTGGGAGAGTAAAAGAGGTCACGTCTATGAAAGACGTGACTCTCTGAGGAGTCACATTAGCATCGTTTAAGTCGATGCCTAACACTTACAGTGATTAATACTAGTTTCACTTTAATGTGTATCGATAGTAAATATAGTCGATAGGTTATGAATATAAATTGATCATAATATATTAATAATAATTATTATCATCATTAATAATAATGATAATCATTATTATTATTATATTATAGCAATAATAAAGATTACAATAAAATTATATATATTATAGATATCAATAATAATAATAAACATTTAGTTATACATATAACTCACTATTATTATAACTATTTATTATTATTGATATATATATATATATATATCTCACAATTTATCTATTAATGTACGATCAATATTTTATCTGATCTGTGCTACAAACATCAACACTCCCTCTTAGCTAGGGAAGATAAAATGCAGCTCACAATAAGTTTATAAATTGTGAGGGTTAGTTCCTAGGTGGATTGCCTCTATCGGCGATTCTATCCATAGTTCCCAGGTGGATTGCCTCCATCGGCGATTCGATCCACAAGCTCCTGTGTGGATTGCCTCCATCGGCGATTCTATCCACAAACTCATGAGCAATGGTGTGGATTGCCTCTATTGGCGATTCTATCCGCAAGCTCCTGTGTGGATTGCCTCTATCGGCGATTTTATCCACAAGTAAGATATATCTATTACAAAAAAAAAAGTAATTGCAAGATCGTCACCTTCCAATAACTTTAACAAATACAAGTGATAAATCATTTGGAAGTCGTCAATTCTTTATGATTTACACAGGGCCCATAAAATAACATTAACATAAAAATCAATAATCATTACAAGTTTACCTCAGAAGTGTTTCACCTTCAATAGTGAACTCCCTCTCAATCATAAGGTATCTTGAATTCCATTTCGAAGAACATTTCTCTGAACATATATTTGAATTATTTACTTCAGCGAGGGAAGCTAGCATTCTAAGTCTGTCAGGACACATTCTTGCGCTGTGACCATATTTGTCATATCTAAAACATTGCAATGAAGAGTAGTCTCTTGGTTTCTTGAACGGCTGTTGTTCATATGCCTTCTTGCCCTTTTTCCTTTTTACCATTTTGAGATTTTCAAAAATCTGATCTTGATCTTAAATCTAATCAGAATTTCCTTGAAGCGGTTAGGCTTCAGCAAAGGAACCTGGCTCTCATACCATGTTAAATTTGAGATCAAGAGTAAATGGCTTTTAAAAATTTCTTATATAACCTAGATATATATTATGATGATATACTTTATTACTATGATACTGAGATATGACAATATCGTTCTTTGAACAATATATTATTCTTCACTGCTGTACATAGCTTTTCTTTTTCTTTTCCGTACTCAGCACTTGTTGATTTTGGTATAGATTATTTGTCTTACAAGAATATCACTGAATTCTCTTATATCAATATTGATCTACAATTGATATCTAATATGGAAACTCAATATTCAATATTGATATCAATATCAATATAATTAGATCGCTGTTTAATATGAATTGGCTGTTGCTGTTACATGCTGCATTACTGTTCTGCCGTTGTCTGTATTATCAAGAATTCAATATTCACTAATGTTTATATGGGACTGGGAGAGTAAAAGAGGTCACGTCTATGAAAGACGTGACTCTCTGAGGAGTCACGCCTTTCATAGGCGTGGCTCTTCATACCACCGTCCACTCACATTAGCATCATTTAAGTCGATGCCTAACACTTACGGTGATTAATACCAGTTTCACTTTAATGTGTATCGACAGTAAATATAGTCGATAGGTTATGAATATAAATTGATCATAATATATTAATAATAATTATTATCATCATTAATAATAATGATAATCATTATTATTATTATATTATAGCAATAATAAAGATTACAATAAAATTATATATATATTATAGATATCAATAATAATAATAAACATTTAGTTATACATATAACTCACTATTATTATAACTATTTATTATTATTGATATATATATATATATATATATCTCACAATTTATCTATTAATGTATGATCAATATTTTATCTGATCTGTGCTACAAACATCAACAGATTGCAGCCCCACATCAACTGGTAGCAATGAAATTACTAATGATACAGGTTCTGATTTTGATGATAGCAGTCCTATGTTTGAGCCTATTAATGTCGTTGATGACAGGGCAAGTGTAGAGGATGTTGTGGGTATCACTATGGGTTTTGACTCGCATGATGAGAGTGTTAGTTTTCATGATTGCATGGAAAATGCAAGTTCTTCTAATTCGGATTTCTATGATAGTAGTGAGTCACGTTGGCAACAACATGAGATATCAGAGAATTTACAAGTTGATGAGATTGGCATTGGTGATGTGGACACTATAGATGTTATTGTTATTCCTAACCGGTTACTGAGAGAGGGGGTGAATCAGTAAATTCAATTTCTATTTCTCTTTTAAGCAAACAGATATTCTTGTTAATACATAAATTAAAAGAATATTATAACAACCATAAATAGAAATTAATTACATGGGTCAACACAACATTTATACGTGGAAACCCTCAGTTAGAAGGAAAAAACCACGGTAGGACAGAACCCACAAAACTTCACTACTGCAGTAATAAAGCTGCCCTGTTAGAGGCTTACAAAACACTGGTGAGAGTGCTACCTGGTTAAGGGATTTGATAGAATATCTTTTAGGATCTTGACCCTGTTAGGAGTCACCTTATCAGAGGACTTAAAACACCAATTAAAATGTTACCCAATAAAGGGATTTATACAAACGAACCTGTAACGGTTAACCCTGATTGAGGGATTTGAAAATGCTTCACAACTAAGGCAATGATCTTATGATGACGCTATATCTGTCTATTCAGATCATACCTGTTCACAATTATGAGTACCGGTGTGATGTACCGGTGTTTTGGTGGAATTGATGTTTGCCAATGACTTGACCAATGACAACTAAGTTTATGTCAACAGTTATCTATGAGGACTCATGCCGTTGTGAGTCTAATTTGTCATATCAGACTTTAGAAAATGGTTTAGAGAACTCGTTGGTTGATGATAGGTTCCAGGATCGCGACTTTCAGGGACTTACAGTTGCTTTGGTAGTGGGTGCATGTGAGGAGACTGATGTAGTAACAACTTCTACTGATTCAAATGAGTCATTTGTTGAGGTGCTTAGCAGCAGCGCCTCGGTTGATGTGTGCACCGATGATAGCGCACATGTTGATTATGAGGTTAGTGATGTAGAGACAATGTCATGTTATAGTACATATCAGCATAGTGGCGAAGCTCACTTTGTGGACAATCCTTTGTTCGAGATGGATACAACATTGTTTTATGACAATCCACTTTTTGAGGTTGATGTTGATCACTCACCTGAGTGGAGGTGGGAGCAGTTTACACCATCTGCTGACACAATTCAATTTTCTATAGTTGTAGTTGGTGATGTCCCTATGTCCACAGATTATGTTGAGGATGTGGTTACATCTATTGCAGTTACAAGTGCCATTGATACAATTGGGATGAGTGCATCTGTTGAGAGTAGTCGAGAACCACAGGTTGCCACAGGTTCTCCTATGGGTACGTCTATTTCCAGGGTGTTTGGTGATGGGTCAGATGACAGAGGTTATATTCAGAGTTATGATAGCCTGTACTGGACTAAGGTTGGAGCTCTTTATCGTGACTGCATAGAGATTACTCATCACTAATTTTTTGATCCACACACAGAGAGTTTGATTATGCATCAGTGTGGATTAGGTCTAAGGTTGTACCATCCTTTGTGGGATGGGTATATGCCACCTGTAGCAGATGGGATCAGTGGCTGCAGGTTGGATTGCTGGAAGGAACAACACATCCATGGGATCCTAGCTGAGGATGGAGATAGTGGCTGTGATATAGACGCATTTGGATGTTCTTATCTCCACTGTACAAATGGATGTGAATTCAGTGTCCTTTGGGACCCGAGTGATATTAGCATTAGTATTGTAGTTCGGGTGGGTCGCATAGATTGGCTTCATCACTTTGGACATAGTGAAGTTGAGTTTAGAGTTGATCAGCAGAAGTCGGAGGATAGTCTTCCTGGAAGAATTCTACTTAGAGTTTGGGATCCTTCTAGTGTATTGGGATTTCAGACAGAGCTCGTAGAGGAGTCTTGGGGTGTGTACATGGTGCCGGGTACATATGGTTTTACCTTTGACATTCATATGAATGACCCCTTTTAGATGCACAATTTAGTTGCGTATGGGTTGGACATCATGTGTGAAAGCTCACCTTGTACAATTTCAGGAAGCAAGCTTTGTCAGCCTTCCGAGTTGTTTTCCTATGAGATATTCACTCCTGGACATCTATCGTCGGATTTGATTTAGTTTGGCAGGTTCAGTCAGTTGTATTGGTGATGATGTTATAAGAGCTAGTTGGTGATCATAGGGACATTATACATGTCTATCCGTGGGATCCGGGTGGACTGTTGTGGGACAAGCAATCTTGGGGAGGGAGGACTGTAATGTTCCCATTCTGAGCAAGCATCTGAGTTATTAGATTTAGCCTATCATTGGGTCCTTCTAGGGTAATACTAATGATTAGAGGGCCTTGATGTGGGCTTTGGCCTGTTTTCAAGGACTTACTATTTATAGTAAGTCAACAGTTGGTTTCGATGAGCTCAAATGAATTAGAGGAATAAAATGATGCTCTCAATTTTTATTTTCAGCTTTTGGTTTGGGCTCCAAGATTCTTGGAGGGAGCGTCTATTTTTAGAAAGTCACTCCGTTAGGTTCATTCATCGCCTTTCATCCTCAGGATCACGCCTGTGCTGTAAGATTTTGATTCTAATGCATCTCCGGTCATTTCCGCAACATGGGTGAATTTTGATTATTATTTAATCAAATTGGCTAAGGTTGCTATTTTTATTGGGATTGTCTATTGGGCACCTTGGTGTTATAGCTCGTTGGAACCGGGTTGAGTAGTTTTAAATCTTGAGCTTATTAAAACAGGGACCCTATGTGTCATATTAGCATTATTTTAATGAAAAGGTCATCATCAGCTTTAAAGTGAAGGGAAATATAATAGTTTATTATATTTCAAATGTGCAACCAAAAAAGCAAGTGACTTTTAAGTGAAAAAGTGTATTGAAGAGGCCTTTGCTTTTTTAATGCTTATAAAATGACGCCTTGAAGAATTGGAAATTCATTCTATTATGCATCTTTGATCAAAATTGAAATTGGAGAGAAAGGACAAGGGTTTGAAGTGCTGCGAAGTTACTCTAGTGTTTCCTCCACTTTGAATTGGCCTTCATTGCCAATGAATTGTGTTCAGAATTGTTAGTGCTTGCAATTGGAATCAGTTTTGGGGGTTTGATTGAAGGTACCGAGCTTTCATATGCAAAATACGACAACCCTTATTGGCTGTGTCTATTCTTCAAGCTGCCGACATTTCTATCCGTGGTGGCTGCTGTCTACAACACTAAGGGAGCTGTCCTTTGTGGCTGCGACTAATATAATAGAGGTTGCAAATTATTATTAAGAGGCTGCATTTATTTCATAGAGGCTGCAATTCATCACATGGAGACTTCAATTAATCCATAGTAGTTGCGTTTCTCCTAAAGGTGCCAATTTGCCATTAGAGTATGTGTTTTTGTTCATTAAATATTTATAAGCATTTGAATTTAATAAATTGGTGAGCATTTGAAGTTAGAAGTAGTTTGCAGTCTGGAATTCTTTCATATATTGGAAATAATTACAAAAAAATCATATATGTTCAAAAAACAAAAACAAAATTGCAAAACAATTTAAAAAAGAAGTTTCCAACATAGAGCCAGCAGGGCTCTTTACAGTGGGGCATGAAGGCCGATTGTAGGGTCTGATGAGAGGCCTTACAATCCTCATTATACCATTTGTTCATAGGGCATGTGCTCTTAGGCCAGGGAGGGGGGAGATGGGAGGTGGAGAAATGAGGGAAGGAAGACATGGCGGCCTCCCATATGGCTGCGGACAAACAAGAGAACTTGGTGGCAACACACCCCAAAGTTGAGAAGAGGGGGTAAGGGGGAAGAAGTTGTCTGAGTTGGTGAGTAAAAATTTCAGGATCACTGTCGTCAAAGAAAACAACGATGTAGGGGGGACGGGTCGACAATGGAAAGCACGATAACAAGAAATAAATAATTCGATAAGAATAAACTTATTCTCACCAAGAATGCAATACAATAATGGGAATATTGGATTGAATGGATGAATATTACAAAGGAGACCCATTGCTTGTGTAGCCAAGGTGAGTACAAAGGAGTGAATGAGACACTGACAAGTGTCGTTATCTCATTACATGGTAATCAGGAGACAAGTGTCGTTTGTAGATTGAGGAAGTCTATCTATGGCCTCAAACACGCCCTAGGGCTTTGTATGCCAAGATGGATTCCTTTCTTCTCTTAGCAGGATTCACTAGGTGTTATTCATATTTGAATGTCTACATTTTGTGACAGGATGACTCTCATTTGATACTTGTGCTCTATGTTGATGACTTAATCATAACAGGGAGTACATAATCCATCATTGACAGTGTCAAATCTTCTTTGTAGGACACATTTGCTATGACTAATTTGGGCCATTCGCAGTACTTTCTCGGGATTCAGATCGTGCTGTCCTCTTCCAGGATTACGCTTGCTCAGCCCAAGTATGTTCTTGACTTACTTGCTCGGTTCAGCATGATTGATTGTAAGCCTATACCAACATAAGGATTGAAATAATTGGTAAAATAAAAATCAAGACATCTTTTACCTGACTGCAAGGTGGCTCTCCTACACGTGCAATCTGTTGAAGAAAATAATGGTCCTTCAGCCTTCTTATAACTTTGTAACTCATCAAGTATTAGGTCTTGAAGGATCTCATCATCAATTAATCTTTGAATACATTTGACGAGGCAAACTTGAACCTCTGCATTTGCAATGAAAGTAGGGAAATAAAACATGGGGTTTAAATAGTAGGCAATTGCATGAATATGTTGGTGGAGTTGTCGGTTACACCTCCGATCAATAATGCACAATACGGGTTCATGTTTGGTCTTGTTTGAACCATACAGATTTTAAATTGTCTCTTGGCCCTATCCATGGCCTCATATAGATACCCCATGATTTTTTATACCAATGGCTCTGACACCTAGAATTAAAAACATAACTAAATCAACAAATTATAATATTAAAAAATTAAATAATAAATCATCAGTCGAAGTTTGAAAACTTACATTGATGATCGCCTCCATGCTATTGGCAAATATATCATCAAAAATACCCTTCAGGACCTTTTCTGATTCAGGCTTCCTACCATAAGGACTCTCCAATTATCTTTCACTCACAAACAACCACTCCAGGTTGGGCAATGTAGGTAATATGCTCTGCAAGGTGACAAAATTAGTACTAGAGCACGTGACCCTTGACGACATCCTTACCATCAGTGTGCTCTTTCATAAGATTCAGGACCAATGTGTGGTTGTAGATGTACTCTATGATATTCATTCCCTCGTCAACCACATTCTTCACCCAGCTTAGTTTCCCTATATAGTCAAGGAGCAAGTCAAGACAATGGGCAACAAAGGGGCTGCAAAAAAATGTCGAATGGGTAGTCATTAGAAGTTTGTCAGCTACCACATATGCAACTATGTTATCAGTCTCAATTTGGATGTCATTTCATACTCCCACTCCCATCACTACCTCATCCAACATGTTGCACATGGTCTCTGCATTTTTCACTTCATTGGAGGTATCAACTGATTAAAAATATTAATTGTCCCCCTGAAGTAAGTGGAAAGTTGACGAGTGTCCTATTCCTGCCATCCATCTACCCATCAAATAGAACAGTACGACATTTCTTTTCTCAAATTGTCCTTTGTTCTTTACTAATTGGCAAGTGTTTTGGACCTCATCCTGCAATAACGATCCACTCAATTCATGACAACTTGGGACCTTCAACCCCTTACCTGCCATGGTCAATGTAGTGGCCAATTGCTCCCAATATGAACTAGAAGCAACAAATATATTATTTCTGATTGACAGCTAGTCACAGAAATTAGAGAATGAAGAGTTTATCTCTGACCTTGATTGATAGGATGGAATTACAATAGTTGCAGTCTTCAAATACAGTCATACAACTGGTGCCAATCTTCTTAAATAGCCAGTGACGGAATATGGATGTTCGCTTCTTCATAAGAAAGTTCAACAAATACGCCAATAACTGAAATCCAATTTGCAATGTTGCAGTGGGGATACAAGACACAAACTGTTTCTTTCGCCATGCTATGCTTGGACTTTTCTTTGCACTTCATACGTCTGTCATTGCTTGTTTCCCACAGGCAGCAAGAGTATAGGATATGTTTGATGTGTATTATTAGGAAGTTGCCCAGTCAAGAATCACCTCAGTTGGAATGTTGCACACCTCATATCATGCACCAAGTGATATCTCCTTTGGTATAATATGGATGTAAATATCAATTGACTTTTTTATAAAGTGGGTGTCTTTCCTTTTTTCTCTGATGAAATTAAATGATTTTGAAGTCACTGAGCATGATGTAATTTTTAGTGTTTTTTAAATTAATCTAAATCAGCAGTTTTGACAATGATATTCTGCTACTTACATATGGAGGTATGTCAATTTTGACTAGCTGGTACAATTCTTGGGACACAAATGAGAAAAAACAAAAGATGGAATCTCGGGAGGACAGGTGTAATTGATTCACATACTTGTTTGGACCCCATTTAATCATGATTCATGTAGAGATTGCTGGTGGTGATAAATTTGAGATTCTTGGTGCGTGGAGGCTTCAGCTCAGCTTGCTTGCTTTTGAATTTTTTTTCCTAAGCTTTGTTAAATCATTCAACAATGTGATGGATTTGAAACTAAACATGAATTGGCCTTTGCGTTTGAACTTTAATTCTCAATTTATATCAGTGTTACCCGGGGATGCATTTCCGGCATAATTTGACCCGTCCTAGAAATGGGGATGTCCCGGAAACTTCCAAAATCCTGTCCCCTGGCTGCCCATAAAATTAATGCTTGAATTTTGATAATGTGCTTGACTTCCACACTCATGTGAACTCTCAATTTAAATTATTTAACACAAACGTTATATGTTAAGGTTCTATAATGTATATAAGCAACTTTATCCATATTTTCATATAAATATTTAAAATTTCCCTATATATTTTAATATTTCCCTATTTTTTATATAGTTGTCCCAACTGCCGACCCCTGCCGTCCCCCACTGCAGGGAAAAATAATCTGTCCCGGAAACCCGTTTCCCCATCCCCCCGTTCTGGAAACTTGGGGTAACATAGATTTATAGAGAGGTTTCACTTTGTTTCAAATTGTGCAGTTTGTTAACTTGAGAATAAGTAATGTGGTTTGTTATCATTACTCCCAAGAATTTTGCAATATTCTAAACCAAGATTGGGGTTGTGCTATCTTGCAGGTTCAAGCTGTTGTAAAGAAGTATGATATCCTCTTCATTGCTGATGAGGTATGTAACTAGTTGCCTACATTTTTACTTTGGCTGAGAAAAAGTTTTTTATTAAATTAAAGGTGGAAGCCCATTTAGCTTATACGTTTTCATAATTTCTTGAGAAGAGTTGAGTTGAGACATGTCCATCCAAATTGTATTTAAAGCTCTTAAGTGTAGCATTAACAATAAATTGAAAAGTATAAAGTACTGGACAAAGCTATGAGGAACATGCCAGGGTGCATGGTAGAGAACATAAATGACTGGAAATCTAATAAATATACCCAAATCCTATCCAGGGGAAGGACTATTCTTCATTTTCCATAAGTAGCCTTAACAGGGAAGGAAACAATGTTAATGACCAGCCTGATGGACAAGCATGCCAATATCTAATTTGACGCTGCAGGAATTCCAGCCGATAAGCTAAAAACATTTTTTTCTCTAATATAGATGGTGATCTCTGAAATGATGAAAGAGGATAGTAATTTCTTCCACAATTGAAAAGGAAAACACATCTTAACATTTAATAACAATGGTGTGAGTGTAGTGTAAAGAGCCTGCCTGGCTCTTTAATGCAATTCAAACTTCTTGGAGTAATTCTGGAAATATCTTGTTGTTTTGTATTTTTATTTAAATAACAAACTCATGTTACATTTATGTAAAAAACAAATAATAACATTGGAAGTACCGAATTCCAAGAAATTGGTAAATTACTCATCTATCAAATATTTATTGAAACACAACGAATTCAACAAATAGAGCATCTTATTCACGTGCGGCTGCAATTATTCATTCTGGAACCGATCTCTCATTTATTATCACCAATGTAGTTCCTCCTTATTCACGTGCGGCTGCAACTAAGAATTCTGGAACAGAATTCCCATTCATTATCTCCAATGTGGATCCTTGCGTATGCTGAAGATCTTTTATTAGCGTCAAGGAGACACCAATCTGCTGGCTGTATAACTGATGTCTGAAAACGTCCAACACAAGGGAACTGATCTTCAAATGAAGACTCATGCAAGCTGGCAGTGCATGAACAAATGATGCATACAGCTTCCCTGATGCCGTACAGCCTTTTATTACCTAGGTTCTGCAGTCTTCACACACAGCATGGTGAAACGGCACAATTCATTGGTATTTCACCCAACTCAAAGTGCAATCCTCTCCAAGAGAAATTCTCGTTTCTCTGAGAAAAAATGTACAAACCCTCAAATCTCCATCATTCAAACTTTCTCCAAACTTATTAAAAATGGATAATCAATAACATGGTAAAAAATGAAATCCCCAAGGCTCTTTTATAAATCCACAAGGAGTCTTCAACTACACAATTCCATTTGAAGCTTCAAAGATACGTTTTTCACTAAAGAGTCTTCACACTCACACTTTCAAATTAAAAGACTATTAAAGTACCTTATTTAATAAAGCCAAGCTTTATTCCAAAGGAAAACATGAGAAAGGTGATCAGCTCAACTTCGAAGATTGAAGACCACAACCAAACCCCAACTGCCTTTCCCGAAATAGAAACCGGGCCCCAAACTGACTTACTATAAATAGTAAGTCTAAAAATAGAAATTATGTCATAGAGATCCGCTAAACTCACTGTCAACTCACAGGGATCGCATTGATGAAATGACAATACAGGCACCAGTACCTGCTAAAATGGGGACATCATAGTCCTCCCTCCCCAAAATGGCTTGTCCTCAAGAAATCACAATCCAGAGTATTGCAAAATATCCTTCGACTCCCAAGTAGCATCCTCTGCCGGTAAACCCTGCCACTTAACCAGAAATTCTTGAATAACTCGTTTGCACAAATGTCTCTCTCTAATATCCTAAATGGCCTGAGGAATCAACTCCAAATTCCCCTCATCATCCAATGGAGGTAAAACAGAAGAAGGGATAACATGCCTTCCCAACGCCTTCTTAAGACGAGATACATGAAATACATTGTGCACCTTGCTATCAGTAGGCAAATCAAGCTCATATGCAACCTCACCAACCCGTCTGACTACACAAAAGGGACCATAATACTGAGGTTTGAGCTTTTCAGCCCCACTCCTCCGAATAGATGACTGCCTATAGGGCTGCAACATCAAATACACCATATCTCCTACCTCAAAGGAACGAGCCACCCTCCTCTGATCAACATATTGCTTCTGAGCCCTCTGTATATTATCACGCAAAGTACCCATAACATCATGACTATCCTGTGACAAATCCCCTGCACTAGGAACTTTGCTATCACTGAACATCAAATCAAAGAAACTGGGTGGATCATACCTGTACAAAGCTTGAAAAGGAGTCATGCGAATGGACATATGATGAGTAGAATTATAGTAGTACTCACATAAGTAAATCCACCTCACCCATGCCTTCTATTGAGCGGAAACATAGTTCCAAAGATAGCCTTCCACCCATTTATTAACAATCTCTATCTGTCCGTCAATCTGCGGGTGATAGCTAGTACTAGGAGTTAGTTTTGTGCCACATAACCTGAACAATTCCTGCCAAAAGTGACTCATAAATCGACTATCTCGGTCACTCACAATATTCCGAGGTAGCCTGTGCAATCTGAAGATCTCCCTGAAAAATAACTCTACCACCTGGACTGCTGAAAAAGTAGTAGTGATCGGAAAGAAATGAGCAAATTTTGTGAGCCAATCAACTACCACATAAATACAATCTCTCCCTTGAGCCTTGGGTAGGCCCACAATGAAGTCCATAGAAATACATTCCCACTTCCGCTCAGGAATGGGAAGCGACTGCAGTAAACCCGTGGGGTATGTGTGCTCCTGCTTGTTCTGCAGAAAAACAGAACATTCTCTGACATATCTCTGAACGTCATGCTTGAGCCCCCTCCATGTAAAACGCTCACGCACCTGTCCATAGGTTTTAAAGAAACCCGGGTGCCCTGCTAAAGGAGAATTGTGAAAAGCCCTCAACACCAACTTTTTAACACTCGATCCAGAAACCAACAAAACTCTTCCCTAATAAATGATCAGATCATTCACAAGAGCATACCTGTTATCCTGGATGGTTCCATCAAGAAAATCAGTGGCCCACTGATCCTTAACATAATCAACGATGATCAGATGTTTCCAATCCTCAAAAACCTTTGTCAAAGCACACAGATGTGGTCTCCTAGAAAGAGCATCAGCAACTACGTTCTGCCTCCCCTTGATATAAGAGATATCAAAATCATAAGACTGAAGTTTGCTGACCCATTTCTGTTGCCATTTGTTCAAATCACGCTGCTCCAAGAAATATTTCAGACTGTCATAATCGGTTTTGATACATAATTTTCTACCAACTAAATACTATTTGAACTTAGCCAAAGCATGCATAATGGCTAACATTTCCTTGTCATAAACACTAAAAGCCCTTTCAGGCCCCCTGAGCTTCCTACTCTCAAACACAATAGGATGACGGTCCTGTGAAAGAACTGCGCCAATCCCCTCTCATGAAGCATCACAATGCAAAGCAAAGGGTTTGGAGAAATCTGGCATTGCTAAAACCGGGCATGATGTCACAATCAACTTGAACTTCTCAAAACACTCCTGTGCTTGAGGAGTCCGCTGAAAAGCACCCTTACGAGTCAGGTCAGTAAGGGGAGCTGCATGCCGAGAAAAACCAGCAACAAATCTGCAGTAAAAAGCACACAAACCAATAAACCCTCTGAGCTGAGTCAAACTCTCTGGAACTGGCCAATCAAGAATAGCACGGACCTTATCAGGATCCATACGAACTCCCTCTGCACTAATAATATGCCCCAGATACAATAACTCAGACATGCCCAAAGCACACTTAGACTCCTTGGCATACATGGAAGTCTCATCCAAAATACCCAACACGGTGTCCAAATGAATCAGGTGGTCCTCCCAAGTCCTGCTATAAACCAAAATATCATCAAAAAACACTAACACAAACTTCCTCAACTGACTGTGAAAGACCTTGTTCATGGTAGATTGAAATGTTGCCGGGGTATTAGTCAACCCAAAAGGCATGACTAAAAACTCAAAGTGTCCACAATGGCATCTAAAGGCTGTCTTCTCTATATCCTCTTCCCGAACCTGATTCTGAAGATATCCGGATCTCACATCTATCTTTGAGAAGAATGCGGCTCCATGCAACTCATCAATCAACTCATCAATACGAGGAATAGGATACCTGTTCTTAATTGTTTTATGATTCAGCCTTCTGTAATCAATACACATCCTCAGCGTACCATCCTTCTTCTTCACCAATACCACTGATGAAGCAAAAGGAGACTTACTCGGCCTGATATGACCCATAGTGAGCAGCTCTTGAATAGTTTTCTCTATCTCATCTTTCAGACGCTTGGGATGCCGGTAAGGAGTGATCATAATAGGCTTAGTGCCCTCCTTTAACTCAATAATATGCTCGATGCCCCTGTTGGGTGGTCTGCCATGTGGTAAATCATTAAACACTTTGGAGTGTTTAACCCTGAGTTCCTATATATTAGGATGATAAGCTGATTTTCTGGTCTCCTCAAGTGTGGGTAACAATCTGCACTTTGCTGCCCATTCCATGACATCATGATCAATAAGGTGCTGCATACGTCTGAGTGTAATTGTCTTCAAGTTCTCTTCTTTGATGGCTTTGAGAATATGCTTCTTCCCATCCACCTCAAAACTCATTTCCATATCCTTAAGGCTGAGATAAAAAGCCTCAATAGATTGCAACCAGCTCATGCCTAGAACCAATTCTGTCCCACCCATATCAACCACATAAAAATCAGATTTAAAATCAGAATTATTTAACTTGAGGCGTAGATTCGGAATCATTTTGTCACACTTAAGAGTGTAACCATCAGCAACCTTAACACTAATTCCTTCAAACTCTTCAGTCTGCAAACCTCTCCTGGATACTAACTCTGAATCAATAAAGTTATGTGTAGCTCCTGTATCCAATAAAGCAATGACACGCTGCCCTGCTAAGAGTCCACGTAATCTAAAAGATCCCTCCTTTTGCATGATAGAAAGATAAACCACCTTAAGCTTAGGATCATCACCAGTTCTCTTTTCTGTAGCCATTTCTTCATAATTTCCTACTTCATTGTCACCCTGCTGTCCTGAAAAATCAGACATGTACTCATCTTCATAAAACCATTCCATAAGTCTATTTCTACCTTTAGGCCTCAAAGGACAATCATGCTTCTCATCATAGGGGCCCCTGCAATAAAAACATAACCTTTTTCTCCTCAAATCATTAAGAGTTTCTTGATCCAAAGGTCCCATCATAGGTCATTTTGAATCTGGTCCGTCTTCTTTTTTTGGAGCAGCGCTATTGTCTTGTGAAGGACCTGACAGTCTTGAAGGGAACCGAGTGCATGGAGCTGAAAACTCTAAGTCCCTTGCTTTTTTCGTGGCTGCCTGCAAGGAAGGAGGGTCAAAAGACTTAACCCATCCTCTGAGAGGTTCAACTAATTCCTCTATAAACAGCATCACACGTCTCCTCTCAGAAATATCATAAACCATTACTGAAACCTTCTCAAACTCGTTAATAAAAGCTAAGTCACAAGGTTCGAATTCGAGTTTGAGTTCGGTGACAATAAAATTTGAATAAAATTCTACAAGGAGAAAAAATTTGAAAAAAAATTCAAGATTAAATTCATGTTATATAAATTTGATTTATATAATATATATAATAATTACATTGTCAAAAATATCACAATATTCTATAAAATTCAAATAAGCTACTAGAAATTTAAAATAATATTAATATTTAATCTAAATGTTTATTAAATTTATAAATTGTTTATATTGAATAATATAAAATTTCCTAATATATTTTCAAATATTTAGTGTTTTATTAAGTTTATATATTAACCATAGATTAGATATTTTAGAATATTAAAATTAAATTTAACAAATGTTAATATTTTTTAATTTATTAAAATATATAAAACAAATAAAATCATATTAAATTTAAACTAATCTTAATGTTATATATATAAAATACTACTAATAAACTCTTAATAAAATATTAAAATGCGTATATAAAATTTAATGAATGGATGGAATTTAAAATAACGTCAAAACAAAAAATGAATATATCGTGGAGTTACGGGAAAGCATTGGAATGGAGGACGCAAGTGAAATACGAAACGACTCTGATCTATTTGGCTGCACCATCTATTTGCGAAAATCTTCTCTAGAAAACAACAGTCGGCTCTGGTCTTTTGTAGGGGCCTTTCTTTTCCTCTGAGTCGCTGGTGATTTTTTTTTGATTTTGTGGGAGTGATTTACTGATACTTTTCCAACCTCTCCTCATCTGCAACCTGATTTAGCATATTGACGTATTGAAAACTCCTTACAAAAATGCATTTAGAGAAGATTTTTCATTCGTACGAATTTATTGACGAATATTTACGATTTTTATAATTTTTTATAATGTTCGCCGAATTTCGAACTCCATTACTGAAATTCGGCAAACCCAGTGACATAGAATAAAAGTCTCCAAGCTACCAGACTACCTGAGTTGAGCTAAATCCCGAAAATATGATTCAGGATCTTTCCTGTCAAATCTCTCAACCAAATTATGCACAAACTCCTGATAAGTTCTTATCTGATCATGATGTAAAGAAACAAGACCATGATACCACCAATCATGAGCAATACCATCTAAATGCAATATAGCAAACCGAACAACGTCCTCTTCAAACATAGGACGTAGTGCAAGATATGTATCCAGCTTATGGATCCAGGCCCTGGCTGTCATCTTTCTGCTTCCGTCAAAATGAGTCATGGTGAGTTTACTGGTTGCCTGTTTGAGTTCAGTTTGTCTGGATCTCTGCCTTACATCTGGACCAGGCCTGCCTCTGGCATGCTCTCTTTTTTGAGTCAGGAACCTATCAAAATTCAAATTCCTCTTTATGGCTTCAGGCAATGCATCCCATTCAACAAAGTGAGCTACCATGTCATCAACAAAAGGAGCTGGTTCAGAATCAACACTAATCGTGTCCTCTTCAGGCCTCAAGAAAGTAGGACGTAAAGGCCTATCACATGTGCTTGTAGGATCATCTCTAATCTCCTGTTTGTCCACAATCCTAGATCTGTGTGAACCAACTGATGCACTTCTAGCGCCACTGTCACGATCTCCTAGTATATTCATGCGCTGCAAGGTGTCAGATAATTGTTGCAACACATTTGCAACATGGTGTTGTCCATCTGCAATATTCCTGAAAGCATCTCTGGCCTCCCTGTCCATATCATTCCTAATATTATCTCTATCCCTATTACCTGTGTGATCAACTTGTGGACCTTGTTAACTCCCTTCAAGAGGTGGCGAAGCCCTACCCCTGCGGGAATAATGCATGCTTGGTACAAATCTATCTACCATAGCTGGGCCCAAAACTTCAGGTTGGCAGGATCAATGCTCTGATACCACTGTAAAGAGCCTGCCTAGCTCTTTAATGCAATTCAAACTTCTTGGAGTAATTCTGGAAATATCTTGTTGTTTTGTATTTTTATTTAAATAACAAACTCATGTTTCATTTATGTAAAAATCAAATAATAACATTGGAAGTACCGAATTCCAAGAAATTGGTAAATTGCTCATCTACCAAATATTTGTTGAAACACAGCGAATTCAACAAATAGAGCACCTTATTCACGTGCGGCTGCAATTATTCATTCTGGAACCGATCTCTCATTTATTATCACCAATGTAGTTCTTCCTTATTCACATGCGGCTGCAACTAAGAATTCTGGAACAGAATTCCCATTCATTATCTCCAATGTGGATCCTTGCGTATGCTGAAGATATTTTTTTAGCGTCAAGGAGACACCAATCTGCTGGCTGTATAACCAATGTCTGAAAATGTCCAACACAAGGGAACCGATCTTCAAATGAAGACTCAGGCAAGCTGGCAGTGCATGAACAAATGATGTGTACAGCTTCCTTGACGCCGTACGGCCTTTTATTACCTAGGTTCTGTAGTCTTCACACACAGCATGGTAAAATGGCACAATTCATTGGTATTTCACCCAACTCAAAGTGCAATCCTCTCCAAGAGAAATTCTCGTTTCTCTGAGAAAAAATGTACAAACCCTCAAATCTCCATCATTCGAACTTTCTCCAAACTTATTAAAAATCGATAGTCAATAGCATGGTCAAAAATGAAATCCCCAAGGCTCTTTTATAAATCCACAAGGAGTCTTCAACTACACAATTCCATTTGAAGCTTCAAAGATACGTTTTTCACTAGAGTCTTCACACTCACACTTTCAAATTAAAAGACCATTAAAGCACCTTATTTAATAAAGCCAAGCTTTATTCCAAAGGAAAACATGAGAAAGGTGATGAGCTCAACTTCGAAGACTGAAGACCACAACCAAACCCCAACTGCCTTACCCAAAATAGAAACCGGACTGCAAACTGACTTACTATAAATAGTAAGTCTATAAATAGAAAGTCTGTCACAGAGATCCCCTAAACTCACCGTCAGCTCACAGGGATCGCATTGATGAACTGACAATACAGGCGCCAGTACCTGCTAAAATGGGGACATCACATGTAGTTATGATAATCACATTCTGCAATTATGTATTGAGGTAAGAAAGCCTCTTGTTTATGTCATTTGTCTCCGTGAGCAGTTGCAATGGCAGCAATCATTTTGTCCATATTTAGATTGCTTTCAGTGCAGTGAATTTAGTTCAAAGGAAGCAAATGTTTTTCCATTTGGATAAACAAGTATTAATAACATTGAGCTTTCTACCAAGTCAAACCAATCTTCTATGTACTCTGGAAACAAGATTCAGCTTCTGTTAAACCAATGAACTTAGACATTTGTAATATGCAGCCCTGTTTGCCTTTGTTTTTTTTGTTTTGAGAAGTGTTTTGCAATAGTTTTGGATTAACAAATAAAGTGCAGATGAAAGAAATATTTGCGGCAACTAATAACTCAGAAAATTTGATAAAACTCAGAATACATAGAGCTAAAAATTCAAGATTTAATTTCTGATCCGATTTTACAAATTTTAACAAATGTAAGAGCGGGCCAGATCATAAAATGACATTATATATCTAAATCTAACATACCCATTTGCTGATCAGTGAAATCAACGTTTGCAACAGTAATAAACAGAAAATAAGTCACTCAGAAACCCTAGGCCTCCAACATAAATTCCTCCGGATGTGATAGTATGTATAAACAATGGCCAACATGCTTGCAAACTGCAGAATTTTGCACTAAAACTCCAATCGACCAGCTCTTAGAAGTCTCACTTCCAGCCAAGACAAGGTACAATCAGCTATGGAGGATGTGCGATCAGCTCAAAAATCATGAGCAATCAGCAGCATCTCCTTCAATCAAACTGGAAATAAATTTGTAAATCTGCAACTAGAAGGCTTAAGAAGATGATCAAACTAACAGCATTGATGGACAACTGCGACTCCTATATGAAATTACCAAGTTATTCTCCTGATTATGTCTCAATAATGTGGAGAAAGTCGCCTACAAAGGTTTCCATCCTCACAAACCAAAGAAGAGCTAAGTTACCGGGTTCCTTGGAAAACTTTAAGGTTTAAGTGTGGGTGCGAGCTTGGTAACAGTTTTGGGCCGGTTCTCCCTAGGTTCGATTGACCCACAGGGTACCCGGGCATTCAGAAAGCACCCGGGCCAAACACGGGGGAATCTAAAGGGACCCGTGGCTGTGGATGCTCAAGAACAGGCCCCACATGCCTTAAAATCTATGTTAGTGATCTTGGTTCTGATATAGGTTCAGGTACGCAGGTTCAACAAAAATTTTTTGTGCTTGGGTTCCGGTTCGGCATATAAATACACACACACATATACATATTGATATATTATAAAATTATAAATTTACATATACATCATAGATTCATATGTGTTCATTTATCATTGGTTCAAAACTTCAAACATATAATAATAATAAGAAGAAGTTAGAAGTGTGATTCTCATAAAATTCAAATGATTAAATACATAATTGCCTATAAAATTATAAATAAAATACCTCATATGATATTCATAATTTGCAAAAGTCTCAAAATATCATTACACAATGGAAATTCAAATATAAGCCACATTTTATATTTTATATTCATATTTCTCTTCATCATTTGTCTATGCCATGTGCATGGTGCATAAGGAGATAGCGAAAATGTTGGAAGTTCGCATCATCTTCAAAGTGGAGACAAATGAGTGGGTCTCACTGATTGTCATCTCACTAAAAAAGGAGGCAAATCAAATTCAGATTTGTGTGGACTTCAAGTGCCTCAACATAGTCACAATCAAGGATCCCTTTGCGATCCCATTCATTGACAACATATTGGAGGAGGTGGCAAGCCATGAGATGTACTCGTTTATGGACAAGTTTTCTGGGTACAACCAGATCAACATTGCCAAGGAAGACAAATTGAAGATCGTGTTCATGGTGGAGAATGGAGCGTACACATACAATCAAATTTCGTTCAGTTTGTGCAATGCCCCAGCCACCTTCTAGAGGATAATATTGCACATCTTTGATAAGATGTTAGTGGGCAACTTCAAGGCTTTTCTAGATGACTAGTCTATTTATAGTGGATAGGAGACCCACCTCACCACACTGAGGGAATGTATGGAGAGGTGTTGGAGGGCACAGTTGGCTCTCAACCTGAAAAAATGTTGGTCTATGGTACCACAAGCTAAATTGCTTGGTCACATACTCTGTAAGGAGGGATTTAAGATGAACCCTGACAAGGTAGGGATCATTATTAGATGGAGAGTCCAGAGGATGTGACAGGAGTGAATTCCTTCCTTGGACACGTGGGCTATTACCGAAGGTTAATTAAGAGCTTTGCATAGATTTTGTATCCGTTGGACAATCTGACAATGAAGGGTGAACTGTTTGGATGGGGAACGGAGCTAGAGGAGTTATTCAGGTAACTTAACTCTAGGTTGGTAAGTGCAGCTATCTTGGTGTACCCCTACTGGGACATGGTGTTTTACATACATGTGGATGCTTCCAACTACGCCATTGGCGCCACACTAGCAAAAGCTGGCGTGGAAGGGCTATACCACCCCATGTTTTTCGCTAGCTGCCTACTCTCCAAGGCTGAACGAAACTATAGCACAACAAAGAGGGAGGCACTGGGCATGGTATACTTTGTGCAGAAGTTTTGACACTACCTGCTAGCAATGTTGTTCACTGTTGTGAGGTTTTCACACCATTGCCCCATTGCAAATGAGGACCCCTTCTTTTTTCTTTGCAATTGAGTAGTTTGTCTTAGTTAGGTTGTAGTTTGGTAGCAATTTTGAAGTCTTTGGGTCAATAGGCTAAGTTTGAGTAACTCTAGATCCAAGTTTGTGTTCAATTGCAAGTTTGAACCATTGAAGTAAATAGGGTTGTCCAACAAGGGTCCAATGCGTAGAGAAAATCTTGATCTGTCTATGAATGGAATTCCTTGTGCATGCAATCTCATTCCTTGATCAAATCATGATTTGTAAGATGATGAAAATGTTCAACAAGGAGCTAGGTATTGTCCTAATTTCACAATGACAAGATTGCAATCTCCATACAACACTTAGCTAAAATCAAGGAGCGAACATGGTTTGAGGCCTAGGATTCGATTTTGAAGTGAGTTGGAAGTCTGATTTTGATGAGAATCTGGAAAATCTGATTTGAAGCTGAGCTTTGTCTCAAGTCTAAATTCTAATTTTTGAGGAGTTGGAAAATGAGATGCAAAAGTGGGAAATCTGATCTAAAATAAAGCTTGAAAATCTGATGTGAAATTGAAAATCTGATCAAGAGGCCTAGCAATTGAATGAGATTGAGAGTCAAACATGCAAATCAAATGAAGTTGATGAACAAACAAATCAAGCTGGAAAATTGAGGGGAAATTGAGTGAATCAAAGGAGGAAAATGAAGTTGGTTTAGTTTGGAGCCAACCTTGAAACCCTGTCCTAAGGCTGGTCGGATTCCAAACATACCTTGTGCAGAGGTATCCAAGGGAAGGTCAGAATCCGACCACACCTTGGACAAGCTTGTCCAACACACTCATCATTTCCGTCCACTTCCTGAGTGCAATTCCAAGGCATATCAAGTTTCTGCCCAGCTGTAGAGATGATTCAAAATATGATAGAGCCTTCATGATTGAGTGAAACTCGATCCCAAACTAATAAGAAGTCTAACCAATCCATGAAAGGCATGAAAATTAGACCTTTTATCATGATGAAATTTACAATCAGATCTCTGATGAAGATAAAATCGAATCAGTCCCCTTGCATTTTAGTCAAAGTTTGAGGGCAGAGAAGGAATGAGAAGTCATTTTGTTGAAAGATAAAATCAAAAGGAGGTCACTTTTGGTGGAATGGAGGTATGAGATGTTAAAGACAAAGCCTTGCAACCTTTGGGAGCCTGTCCCAAGGTAGGTCGGATTCCGACCATACCTTGGACAGGGCTGTCTAAGGGGAGGTCGGAATCCAACCTCACCTTGGACAGCTTTGTCCAACACCCATTGAAATCTCGCTCAGCCTCAAAACTCAAGCAATTTGACCTTAGAGATAAAATTGCCCCATAAATTTAGTGATAAAACTTGATTAAGTTGGCCTAGTTTATAAAAGGAAATTGAAATTTGAATTTAGACTTTACATCCAATTGGGTTGGCCAAACAAAAGAACACACCCTTTGGACTTAGATGCCTATAAAAGAGGGGCGTGGATTTTCATTTAATCACCAATTCAATCCGATCTAAACATTAAAAGCAGGGCAGATCTTCTATAGGAACAAACTACTCAAAGGGGGGGGGGGGGGTGCAGATTTCAAGCATAGTTAAAGCAACTTTTATCAAGCAAAGCCTAGTTCAAAATAAATATAAGTCTGAAAGTGGAAATTAGAGGTTTGAAACTTGGAGAAAGCTGTTTGAATCCCCAATTATGACCGTAAGAGAGGTGAATTCCTACAGAATTTAAGTTGCCAAAACTTAGAACATCCTAAGCATTTGATCAGGTTTGACTTGAAAATGAGTTTGCAAGAATAAAATTGTGAGATCTAGGGAACTTGTTGGATGCTTTGTGAAGCAAATTGAATTGAGGAAGTCCATTGGAAGCCAGTTTGATATGTAATTCAATGCCCAGTTCCTAGAGACCATCAAGTTTTTAATCAGTCCATGAGCTAATCGTTATGCAATTCTTGAGAATGGACTCAACATTGTGAGTGAATCTGAAACTGCAAATTGAAAGCAATGGGAATCCCTAGTGAAAGGTGAAATTCTGACTTGCATCTTGAGTGCAATCCTAACACACTTGGAATTTCCGATCTGCCTTGATGCACAATTTGAAGAGTTGTCTAAAATCTGATCTGCAAATCAGTCAAAATGCTAAAGGGAAAGGTGAAGCCAAGTGTTGTTTTGAACCCAGCTTTGACATTGACCAATTTACAACTTTCAAACAGCACTTGTGAAAATTTTGATCGAGGGGAATTCTGACTTGAATGATTGAAGGCAATTTGTGCAAACAAGTGATGATGAATTCCAAGCTGAATGTTGATGAAAACCAAGGGCAAGTGTAATGTCCCCTATTACGGATTAGGTGTTTAACATGCATCATTATATATTACTATATAATATTGTGCCTTAACTAGGTTAAGGGATAGTTAATTTTCTCATAATACAAACCATAATTACTATAAACCTAATCTTATTTCTTTCCTAACCCTCATGGAGGATGAGGAATTACTGTCATAGGGCACTGAAACCATCTCCACAATTAAAACCAAGGGTTTCATCAACTCGTGTCAATACCACCACTTGGCCCAAGGGTTTCATGAACTCATGTCAATACCACCACTTGGCCCAAGGGTTTCATGAACTCTGTCATGTCCCCATTTTGGCTGACATCGTTTGGCATGACGGATTTGCCTATCATCGACTCTCGTAGGCAAATGGTTTGGAGAGAGGGTCATTATGTTGATCATTTGATTGCATATTGCTGACAGAGCCTACATTCGGTAGAGCCTACATCCAGTTTGGGCCTACATTGTTATAATTTTGAGTTGAGAAATGTACTTTATTATTATAATGTTATTTTATTATAAAGTACATTAAAATTGGATGTTTCTAGAAGTTCTAGCAACTTCTCAAGGAAAAGAATAAATAGAGGGCTTGGAGCTTCATTTCTAGATGCTTGGATTTGGATTTTCTTCTACTTCTTCATTGTGAAGCAATTTGTAGTCTTTGGTCTGCAAATTCTATTCGATCTTTGGGAACGAATCACTCCCTTGGATTGGCATAACTGAGGTAGTGAAATATCTACTGAAGGGTTGCAAATTTGGAGTTGGTACTCAGCCATCTCATTGGTACTTCGTTGAGAATTTGATGTAAGGGTTTGTTTGTGATTAAAATAGCATTTCAGGAGGCGTTTTTAGCAGGTCCGAAAAAGCAGTCCGAAAAAGCAAATCCGAAAAAGCAGTCCGAAAAAGCAGACCCGAAAAAGCAGTCCGAAAAAGCAGACTTGAAAAATTGATATTGAGGGTTTGCAATTGTTTGGAATAAGGGTTTGAATTCACCATTTGCATGGGTGAATCGTTTTGGTGAAGATTGGATATCAATTTGGCACATTTTCAGAATTGCAATATCAGGGTTTGGAACCAATAATTTGCTCATATCTCCTAATCTACTTGGAGAATATTTTTATGCTCTTGGGAGGATCTTAGTACACCCCTGGCGGTCCTTTTCATAGCTTTTTGGAGTGTCAAAAATCCTGCAATTATTTTATGCAGGAGTCGTACATGTACGGCCTGGTACGGCTCTGTGGTGTGCAGCACATAGCAGAGATTCAAGGGCAGTTTGGGGCGAGTTAGGATTGCTTGGTGTTGGTCTTCAGCAGCGTAGCAAATCAGAGTAATTGGAGCGGTTTCCAGGTGCACTTGTTGATAGTAATGAATGTTAAACATTACATATCTATTGTATATGACAGTCACTAAAATTCATGTCTGAATATGTACTGTTCTTGCACCATTCTGCTGTGATAATCAGTTCATATATCTCTGTTGTTATAGTCAGTCCCTTATCTTCAGATATGGATATAAGTTAGCAAGGGTATTGCCACATTGTCATAGCATTGTATTCTGAATATTGTCACAGTCATACATAATCTGAAAACAGTCATTGAATTCAGACTTTGCATTGTAATTGGGTGCATTGATAGGACTACGTTCATTCATTGGTTTCATATCCAAGTCCATATGTTGTACACAGTCCATAAACAGTGCTTATATGTGTTAGATGTAACAATTGCATGAATTCTGGAAAGCGCAATCAGAATTAGAGAAGTTTTTGATATCTTGTAGTAAGTCTTTACATT
Source organism: Chamaecyparis obtusa (assembly GCA_027943335.1). Taxonomy (NCBI): domain Eukaryota; kingdom Viridiplantae; phylum Streptophyta; class Pinopsida; order Cupressales; family Cupressaceae; genus Chamaecyparis; species Chamaecyparis obtusa. Next base: position 669,952 of record BSBK01003166.1, read on the forward strand.
GCTTTGAGATTCATTGCTGCTCTATTGTATTTCATTACTACATTGGTATTGATTATCTCAATAACATTTGGTGCCCAAAACAAATAAACATCATTGCAAACAAGACCATTCAAGTGCATGCCAACTGTTTGACGAATTGTCTCAGATCAGATTTGGGGTTTGAGGATCCTACTAGTGATCCTACTAGTGAGGGTTTCATCAACTCGTGTCAATACCACCACTTGGCCCAAGGGTTTCATGAACTCGTGTCAATACCACCACTTGGCCCAAGGGTTTCATGAACTCCTGTCAACACCACCACTTGTGAGTCACCTAACTTGAGATGGAATTACTTAACCCTTCCTATACAAACCAACCTATCCTTCCAAAGGTATTAATGAAAGACTTCAGATTGGGCCAACATAGTTTTTCCTTGTATTATAAGTGTATATGATTTGATATATATTATTAATGTCTTATGAATATACATCTTCATATATGTGTGTGAGAGTAATTCTGATTATTATTATTAGCATATATATCTACTATATATAATATAAATAATTTGGATTTCATAATTATTATTAAAAAATATTTATGTATATGTATGTATAATATATATTAAACCATGTAATGGTTCTTTAACTTAATAGAAATTAAATAATACTCTGTAATCAGGCGATGCTTGCCAGCAGTACGCATGACTCATTTCCTTTTCAATATCTTATTTTTGAAGAATATCCAATTATCTTTTATATTTTTCTGATTCTCTGCTCCTTTTATATGATCCATATCAAATACATTTAATAATCTTTGGTTACTTCCATTCACATTCTGATCGATCCCCTTTTCCTATCGGAGATAGATTGAAGTCTTCTTATATCGTATGAAATGGAGTGATAAGTCACTTCTTAAGAGTCGTTTCTTATGGCTAATTATCGATGCCTCCCATTACTGATCGCACCCCCATCCATATTGCAATTGATCATTTAAATTAATCGTGTCTTCTTAGATCATTGGCATTAGTTGTCTTCATATTGCCGATTAGACTGCCATCTTAATCTACTCCTTAATCAGCTCAAAGCAAAATGCATGTGATTCGTTATTCTTCTATCTTAACCATTCTTATTGAACTTTGATTCTAATTTATATTGTGTGGCAATTCCATTGGTTGCCAAGTATTTATTTTCCATGTAAATTGTCGCTATATTGGGATGGTGAAAGGAAAGATCAAACACTTCTCCACAAATCAGATTATGTGTCTCACTAACTTGTCTTTTTTATTTCTGATCCCTTACCCAACGATTGCTGCATTTTGAATACCAACGTGTCATGATAGCTGCTCAATCGTTCTATGGGTTGCTTTCCATGAAATCAATTGATGATTGTGTTAATTGATTATCAATTTATATTGCTTGTTATGCATTGCTGTAAGACACGGAAATTTCCCCACTTCCTTGAATATGCATCTGAGTGCTCCTTTCATCTGTACTTTCCAGGGTGTTGATATCATTTGATTTTCTGATGGTAGATTCTCTATCACACTACACAGCAATAATACTGATAGGTGTTCATGATGCCTTTGTTTAGCAATAATATCATCTTCATATTATGATGATTGCTCTCTTCATATGTCGATGTTCCTGAACTCTTTGTTGAGGACATTCTATTGTATCATAATTATTATTATTCATTTATTTATTTATTTCTATTTTAGATTTATTATCAAATCCTATTTCATAAGGGGGCATCACAGCAAACCTGAAAAACAAGGTGAAAACCTGAGCTTTGCATGATGAAATTCCAACACTAAGCAAAATTTTTGAAATCAACCTCAATGTGGAAATTCTAAGACAGTTCGGAAATCCGACCTGACTTGGAACAAAATTCCACCCTAGGTCTGAATTCCAATGGACGCCAGTTGATTTCTCAGATCAGTGATCCTCATGAAGTAGGATGTAACTGACTCTCTTTGTCTTATTTTAATTCTAGAGAGGTCATTTTTAAGAGTTAGAACTCTATTTGTATTGTTGATCTGATACATCCATTTTAATGTAGTAAACATTTCGTATGCATTTTCTAGACTTGCAATGGTAGGGACAATGTGATCTTTAACACTGTCAACAATAATTCTCATAGCTTTATTGTTATTTTTATTCCATTCCTTTTTCTCATCTGCATCCATGTTGGCTTGGGGAGGGTTCTCTATAATTGAGGTAATTTCTAATTCTCTTAGAGTGATCATAATCCTCAATTTCCAAGATGTATAATTTATGTCTCCCTCAAGTCTATCTTCGGGTCTAACCCCAGTTGACATGATGTCTCTCTTAGTTTGAAAGAGTTAGATTGAATTCCTAAATCTGAAATTAGATTTATTACTCAACCTGGCTCTGATACCATGTTAATGTTTTCAGATTATAGCAAAGAAAATACAATCTATAGAGGTCTTTCAAGTGCTAAGACACAGGATATAATAAATATTCACAATTAAGGAAAGATAATACCCGGATTTGAAGGTCTGAATTTATCCTTTGGTTGGCTTCAAATCTGCACTTTGTATTCTTCAAATTTGTCCTTCAATGTTGCCTTTGAGAACTGATATGAATCTATTCTTGAAGGTCTTCAATGAGCTATCAAATTCTTTCTTCTAGGGCTGCTCTAATTCTGCCCTAGTTTGCCCTTGTTGTCTGCCCTAATTCGCTCTTCTAGGGCTACACAATTTTCCTTCTATGGCTGCTCGATCTGCCCTTATATGTCTGCTACGATCTGTACAATTTGCCCTTCTAGGGCTGCTTAATTCACCACAATAGCAGATGTAATTTCTGCTAGATCTGCCCCCCTTTTTATGGTTCTTATTTGCTCTTGAATCTGCTACTTAAGGCTCCAATTTGATCCTCTAATTTCCTTCTTAAGTTCGCCCAAAGAAGTCTGATATTGTAATGAACCTGTCTAGCTCCTCCTCAAATATAATCTCTTTCTGAATTACTGCGAATTTTGTATCTTTGTGTTTTGTTAATGCTTGTTTCATATGAAATTCTCCCACCGAAATAGCATAAACAATATCAAACTGAATAATTTTGAATGATCATTAATTATTTAAATTATTGAAGTGACAATGTTTATAATAAACATCAAATTATTATTCAAATTATTGGCACTTGGTAATTGTATGAGTGCTGGAGAATTGAAATAACATCCAAAGAATGTCAACGCAGCTTGAAGGAGTCTTCAGCAACCCCAAAGAATGTGAACGCAGCTTCACTATTCCAACGCAGCTTTGTTGGAAACTCACGGAGCCCTTAAAAAACAATACCCAGCCTCTAATACTGGTCACGCAGCCAGATAAGAAGGTGACGCAGCCTGCTGAGAATGAAATCCCAGCCCTCTTGAATAAAATTGCAGCCTATGAATCGACTGTAATTAAAGAACTCTTCACAATTCAGTATACAACAACACCAAATTGTATCTCCAGAATCATAATTGAATTTTCAGAATTTTAGAAGCAAAATTCACCATCAACATGTGATGATTCAAATTGCAATGTGAGGAATCAATCCTCAAACCCTAGCCATATTTCTCCACTTCCAATCTTTTAAAAAAACATAAGTTCATGAATGAATTCCTTTTTGCCCAAAGCATTGCTTTTATAATAAAAGATATCTTCTCTCACACACTTTTCACTTACAAAAGACTTCGCTTTATGTGCACATTTGAAATATAATAAACTATTATATTTCTCTTCACTTTAATGCTGAAAATGACCATTTTATTAATATAATGCTATTCTGACACATAGGGTCCCTGTTCCAACGAGCTATAACACTAAGATGCCCAGAATACATTCCCAATAAAAATGGCAACCTTAGCCGATTTAATTAAATAATTATCATAATTCACCCATCTTGTGAAAACAATTGAGGAAGCATCAGAATCAAAATCTGACAGCACAAGAGTGATCCTGATGATGAAAGATGATGAATGAACCTGAAGGGGTGACTTACTAAAAATAGACACTCCCTCCAAGAATCTTGGAGTCCAAACTGGAAGTTGGAAATAAAATTTGAAAGTATCATATAACTCCTCTAAATCCTCTGAGCTCAGTAGAACCATAAGTTGACTTACTATAAATAGTAAGTCCCTAAAAAAGGGGGCAACACCCACAACGGGGTCCTCTAATCACCAGTATTAGCCTACAAGGACCCAATGATAGGCTAAATCCACTAAGTCCAATGCTAGCTCAAAATGGGGACATTACAGATATGAATCGCTCAATATACAATGTAAATCTGCTCAAGTACTTTTCACATTATGTTTTTGGTGAGTTCCTTGAGCAGATCTACATTCTTCATTTATACCCATAATGGTGACTCTTCAAGAGTCACAACCCTTCCTCAAGGCTGGCTGACTTGCACATTGGAATTAAGTAATTAATTGCAAGTCCTCCCCTTTGTCATTTTAATTCATTATTATTATTTCAAGATCAAAACATTAACACTTTGAAGAGACAACTAATTTGTGTTTAGGTCTAGGTACAACATCCGAAACATCAGTTTTTAATATAGATTGGTATTCTTCAATCATTGCATCTTTCCAAGCTTGACATGATAAGGCCTCTTCAACATTTGAAGGTTCAGATTTTGTGAGCTCAGTTAGGAGTGCAACATAGCATGTTTGATTTCTTGTTTTCTTATTCTCTCTGAAAATTTCATTAGGTTCTATGTTGTTTTCTTCAATCATCTTTCTTGCCCATAGTGGCCTTTTCTTGTTATTAGGAACTTCAGTATTTTCAAAATTAGTTGTTGGAGGCTCATTATCTTCTATGATATTCTCCCTTTGATTCTCAATTCTATGATTTTCATCTAATTCTATGATTGAATCATCTTTTGTATTTAGAGATAGTTTATACGCTGTATTTTCTTCAAATTTTACATCTCTACCGATTTCAATAGATCGTTGTCCTGAGATATAGACGCTGTATCCTTTAGTGGTTTCACTATAGCCAACAAATATGCCTTTCTTCTCGGAGGGCTCTAGCTTGGTCCTTTTTCTTTAGGAACGTGAATGTATATGGGACAACCAAATATTCTTTGATGATTTAAGTCTAGTTTATTCCCTGTAAAAACTTCTTGAGGTGTTATATTTTCTAAGATTGAATGAGGGCATCTATTTTGAATGTATACGACTGTGTTTGAGGCTTCAGCCCAGAGTGAGATATGTATATTCTGATCATGCATGATGGCTTTGGCGGCTTCGATCATGGTCCTATTTTTTCTTTCTGCAACTCCATTTTGTTGAGGATTATAAGGTACAATATACTCCCTCTTAATCCCAACAGAAATGCAAAATTCTTTAAAGTTTTTAGAGAAATATTCACCCCCATTATTTGATCTTAGAGTTTTTATTTTCTTCCCGGATTGATTTTCTACTAGGGCTTTAAATTCTTTGAATTTCAATAATACTTCATTTGATTCTTTAAGTTTTAAGAATATATCCAAGTATTCCTAGAGAAGTCATCGACAAAGATCACGTAATACAAGAATCCCCCTAATGAGGGTGTTGACATTGGACCACACAAATCAATGCGGACTAGTTCTAGGACAAATTTTGATTTATGTTCGCTTGAAGGAAAAGACCCTTTTGAGTTCTTTCCAAGAGCACAACCTTTACAAATTCCAGTATGTTCAGATTTTAGATGAGGTAGACCTGTGGTGATCTTCCCTATGGTAGGTAAGGCACTATACCGAAGATGATCTAATATTCTATGCCAGATGTCATTACAATTTGATACTTCATGACTTAGTGCATGTTTTTGATCGTTACAAAGTTTGTATAAGCTACAATCTCTTGTTCCTATGGAAATAGCATTCTTAATGTTGGAATTTTTAGGCCAAAGTAGAACTTTAACTTCATGAAAGGTGACACGATATCCTTGATCAACTAGACCTAAAATAGAGACCAATTTTTTTTTTATTCTTGAAAAACATAGAACATCTTTTAATTGTAATGTAACTTCAGTTCTTAATTTAATTGAGCAGGTACCGATTCCTTTCATAGGACAGGTGGAGTTATCACCAATTGTGACCTCTTCAGTTGAATGTTCTTCAAAAGTTTCGAATTTATCTCTAAACCCGGTTATGTGTCTTGATGCTCCGCTATCAATTATCCAAGTGCTTTTATTTGAGTTTAGTTCACTGGATAAGGCTTAAGAAAAATAGAGGACTTTCCACTTCTTTGACTTCAGCTATGGTTGCTTGAGTTTTCTTCCTTTCCGGACATAACCTGTGAGTGTGTCCAAATTTATCGCACTTGTAGCATTGGACCTTAGAGAGATCTCTGATTTTATGACGTTGATTATTATTTCCTCTCTTTCGTTTAAAATTCTTTTTCCTTTTGTTTGTAGGAGTATGATGAGCTTGAATATCTCCCTCTTTATATGAACCTATCCTTCTTGAGATTAGTCGAGATTCTTCTTGAGTGCAATCGTTTATGAGTTGATCAAATTTAGGAAATGATGGTCGACCGCTAATGCATTGGATAAAAGATTCCCAAGAGATTGGTAACCCTCTCGGAGCAATTAGGGATAGTTCTATATCATCTACATTATTTCCAATAGTAGAAAGTTGATCTCTCAATTCGGAAATTCTCAAAAAATATGATGTAATCGTTTCTCCTTTATTCATTTTGATGTTCATGAGTTGCTGTTTTAAGGTAAGCAATCTGCTTGCATTGTTGATCTCATATGTAGATTGAATGGTTTTGAATACTTCATATGCCGTAGATAGTCTAGCTATGGTTGGAAGAATGTGATCTTTAACAGCGTCAATAATTATTTTCTTAGCCTTGTTATTGCGACTTTTCCATGTTGTTTTCACTAGTTCATCTTCAAGCATACTTTTGTCTTGTTCTATATATGAATCCAATTCAAGTTCTTGAAGGATTGCAATTATTCAAATTTTCCATGAGACGAAGTTGGAGGTGCCTTCGAGTCTATCCTCCACTCTTAACACCGTTCACCATGATTGTCCTTCAATTTGAATATAAGACTGAAATTCGGAATCAAAATTTTTCTATCTTTATTATTCTCTATTAGTTAGGCTCTGATACCATGTTAAGGAATTAGGATCAGTTATAGAGAATGATAATAGTCTTTTCTTATTGATTCCAGATTGTATCTAAATCTGCAACTTTGATATATTATTGCAGAGATTAATATAAATAAATATTTGCAGAAGATATTATTATCTTATGCTTGCTGTGATATACAATTACCACTGTTATTGATTGTCATTCACAACGAGCACCAATAATATATATACATTGCGAAGAGTCATGCTACGTAGAGTCCTGACCATACGTGGCTTATGCCACATAGGGTCATGACCCTACGTAACATGATAACCAATTAATACTTATCATGCTTTGTTAATATTAAGTCCTGATAACAATTATGTTAAGTCCCGATAACAATTATGTATCATATCATGGATACGATAATATGCAACACAATGCATATTATCGTATCCATTATACGATACACAACACAGTTCATAGTATCGAATATATGCCGATACTCGGTTACCTTGAACAGTTGACATTCTGCCATTAGTCGACAATATATTAAGTTCAATCATATGTTTATATATATATGCGATCTCATTTGAATATATATATATATATATATATATATCTGTGTATATTTATTCTAGCATATATGTGTAGGTGTTATTTATATGTTTCTATTCGAATGAAGCTATTTCTCAACATGTTTTAATTATTGGTTTAATATTGCTTCGGATTAATTAAGGTTAAGAAAATTGTTTTATGAAAACTGATTCACCTCCCCTCTAAGTTATCCAGACTGTTCAACAATTGGTATCAGAGCTTGGTCTGTTGCAGATTGAGCTTAACCACTTAAGGGAGATCTTGGCAGTTTGAATAGATGGCACGAGATTATTATGCTGATGAAAGACTGAAGACAATGTTGGATGATATGGAATGCATGAAATCTGAAAATGAAGAATTGAAAGAAAACATCAAGAAGGCAAATGTTTGTATCTTCAAGCTAAGGGAGCAAATCCAAAAATTCAAAGCAAGACACAAAGAGGTCAACCAAGAGCTCAAGTAATCAAAGGAAAATGTTGTGAATCTGAAACTATGTCTGGATGAATGCAAGGAGACTGAAAAATTTCTCAAAGACACCATCAAATAGGAAATGGAAGAATGAAAGAAGAATGAAGAAAATTTGAAGGATACCATCTAGCAAAAATGGAAGAAAATGAAAAGTTAGATCAAGAGTTAAGGAAGTTGAAATCAAAAGCAAGAGTATGTTAAAGTAGCATAATTTTGGATCAACTTTTGTCCTTATAGGAAAGTCACAAGGATAAGGAAGGGCTAGGTTTCTTCGGTGAGAGTTCAAATTACAATACTGAGGGTAAAGACAAAGAAGTTGAATCAGAAGTAACAAGCAAGGTCTGGAACTCAGGGACACCTACAAAAAGACCTCCAGTCAGGCAACCAAATGCTCAAAGGTACTTATCGTTTAATGGTCATTGTTTTCTATGCAAATTTTTTTGACCTAAGGTTGTAGAGTGTAAAAGAAAGAAGGATCAGAGTACTCAATGTTTTAGCTGTCACAAGTTTGGTCACAAAGCAAGTCATTGCAAAAGTCAATTATTTGATCTGGCTACGATGAATGGAATGAATAATATCTTTCATGCGAATTGCTATTTATGTCATAATTATGGTCACAAAGCTGATTAGTGCAGATCTAGAGTTCAATTAGTCAAGTTAGGACAATGGAATGTCAGATGCTACAAATGTAGTCGGCCTAGACATTATGCTAACACGTGCAGATCTGTTGCTGCTCCGAAAAAGTCTAGAAATGAAAAGAAAGTTGCAGAATCAGATGGATCCAAAAAGAAGATAGTCATGGTATGGAATAAAAAGGAAACATGTGAAGATAATTCTATGGCACTGGATCTTGGTGCAAGCTCTTCCAAAAACTGAGCCTACTGCCTTGACTCGGGGGGGGTTTTAAACAACATAATTGGTTAGTTCCCCCTCTTCAAAGTGATGTATGTTGTGTCTCCGGTATGATTTAGTTGGAGCTGTATGATTAGGTCTGGTTTGGTTGATTGATAGGCGAAGTATGTTTGCTGGTGTCATCGATATATCTTTTTGGGGGCAAAAGTCATTATGAGTAATTAAGGATAAAAAGGTGGGATTTCAAATCACTTGTCACTATTTACGAAGGAGGAAACCAAGAAGTTGCAAAGCGAGAAAGAGTTTGAAGAAGACAACCAAGCACGACGATGGAACCTAGGGTTGGTCATTAGTGAGTCAAGTGGCAGTATTTCATAGAGGTTGAAGAGAGTAGAGATGAATGAATTTGATCATAGAAAGATAAGAGAAATGGAAGTAGGGTTGAAAGCTGATGAGTTGCAGTGCATAAGAATGTTGGGAATGGATCTATTGGGAGAATTCCCCTAGTTTGTAGACAGAGTCTATTTTGTTCTTGTTGAGTCGGTTTAGGATGACAACATCATATTGGATAAGCCCTATGCGGTCACGAAGGAAGCCATTGAAGTAGTTATTGGTTTGTGCAGTGTCGGTGACCTCCCAAGAAAGAAAACGGTGAAATATAAAGAAGTTGAAGAACTTACTGGCGTCGACAAAGACTCGAGAGCGTTATTGATTAATACCCTTGGTGATCCTGCAATAAGGTATGTTGCATGTGGTATCTCTTGTAAAATCTATTTCTGAAATCACTATGGTGCTACATCTGTTATTGATGTGTATCCAACACATCAGGCTGTGAGGGAAAGTGTACAGTTTGATTTATGCAGTCTGTTATTCGAGAATGTTAGAATGTCCTTGGTTGAGGGTTATCCCTTCTGGTTTGGGTCAATCCTTATGTGTTTAGTATTTTGCTTTTTGAGTTCGTTATTGGCAAGAGAAAGTGTTAAGTGGAAGTCTGGTATCCTTGTCATAAAGCAAGTTTACAGGTATTTGGAGTATATTGAAGACAAAGAGAATGCATGCAAAGTTTATTTCACATCCTTGAGGGATCTGTGCTCTGGTGTGTCATTGTTTGGTGTTGTGATTCATGTTGAGGAGGGCTCCTCCGGTAAGAAGGAATTAGAGATTGTCATTGGTGGTTCCTCTTAGTGTTAAATTTTGAACCAGAAAAGCAGAGAAACAAAATCCTGGGAAAACCCTACAGCCTAAGGGGAAAAACCCAGCTTCATGGTGTATGGTGTTTATGTGCTTTCATGTTCATATCTGTTTTAATTATCTAATTGGTTCAATATTGCTTCATTAAATTAAGGTTAAGAAAATTGTTTTATGATAACTCATTCACCACCCACCACCCTTCCCCCCCTCTCAGTTATCCGGACTGTTCAACAAATACAATGTGGGACTTATGATGAGGAATTCCATATAATGGGATTAAAATGGAGCAGTAACTTGATTAATTGCATCAACCAACTAGAATTATCTATTGATGAGTTCATTTCTGCATTTTCCTTTGGATTTCTAAATAATGGTCAGCATGGTTTCTTATGCTTTTGTTCAATGAGGTATATACCAAGGTATTTGATTGGAAACTTGGCAGATCTAATTTTAGTGGTGCCTTGAAGCTGCTTCAGTCTTCATAGATGGTTGTTGGTAAAATATAATAAGATGAATCATTTGCCTAGATGCTTCTTCATATCACTGCAGTATGAGGTTTATGTTATTGGCCTTTTACTGACTAATGCACAACATCAAAAAGTTTTTATTAGTAAGCTGGAGATGGATTTGAGGAAGGTGCTACTGCTGTTTAAAGGCCTTGAAGGTTATGATTTTTCGTGGTTATTTGTAAAGCTCCAGTTAATAGTTCTGCAATAATAATAATATAAAACATTTAGGGAGATAGAAAGCCTCCTCACCCAAGTCTACGTAGAGAACAAAAAGGAAATGAGGGCATACAATGAGAACTTCAATACAACAGCTAAGCACAAATGCACTCCGCGCCATAAAGAAGCCGTAACATTCAGGATTTGAAAGATGAAATTAAATTATTTTTGTCAAAACCTTATTCATTACAGTTCAATTGGCATATCTGGATTGTTTGTTTGGAGTTTGGATAAGTGCATCCGCTCCCTAAAAAATCAAATGTGTATCTACAAGTTGCTTACTTTTGAGAAATTGGTTGAATATATCTGTTTTTTGTAGAGTCTATTTGACTTGATAGTGGCATCACAAAATGTGAGCTTGCCTTAACTAATTTGTCATCATTTTGTAATAATAATTTTTTTATAATTGATCCCCAGTTAAATGTTTCTTAATTCAATACTTGATTGGTAATATTTGTTCAGTTACTTATTTCCCTGTCCTTTGGTTACAGGTCATATGTGCCTTTGGAAGGCTGGGAACCATGTTTGGATGTGATAAGTACAATATCCAACCTGACCTTGTTTCAATAGCCAAAGTGAGCAATATAATACATGTTTTAATATGTTTGGCACTGAGTTGTATTTTTCAGTTGCCTACAATGGCAAATGTGAATATTTATACAAATTGTTGCAGGCCCTTTCATCTGCATACATGCCAATTGGTGCAGTGTTGGTGAGCCAAGAGGTTGCTGATGTTATTAATTCTCAAAGTAACAAACTTGGTATAAAAAAAATTCATCATGGACCAAACACATTAATTTCCTTTTTGGCATGCTGTAAATTTTAATCTTTTCTGGTCTTGCATAGCATAGCCTCTTAGGTTTTTCCTCGTCTATTGATGCTAGGTATCTTTTCACATGGCTTCACTTACTCTGGACATCCTGTCTCATGTGCTGTTGCACTGGAAGCTTTGAAGATATATAGGTATATTATTTTTCCCAGATGCATCATTTTCCGAAATTTTCAATTTTCTGTCTTACAAGTGCAGGTCTATTTTATGGTCTATCTTGGAAATTTTATTCTCAACATCATTTGGATCAACCAGAGAAGATCATGGATGAGACCAAATATCTGGAAATGGAATTATTCTTATTATAAGCACCTATAGTGTAATATATGTTTAGAATACATGGGCAATATGATACATGTATATTTAGAGATTGCTTTTTTGACAGATTCTAAATATAACCATATAGGATTGGCTTTGAGATAACCACTCAGACATTGTATTAGAGGCTGTGAAAGATAACCATAAAATGTAAAGTAACTGCATGTATGTTACATATCAACTATAAACATAATGCTACTTGGTATTTTCATATTTATATATTCCATCCTAAAAAAGTCCCATCTTTGCTGCAAATAATAGCAATGTAAGACAAACTTTTACTTATTTAAAGTTTAACAAACACAAGATCCACACAATTAAGAACATAAGATTTGCATAGAAAACCTTTTGGGGGAAAACCATGACAAAGGACTGCTTTGATCTATCATCCAAACCTGGCCACAACAAAAATAAAATGATCTTACAATATTTGCAAGGACCAATCGACTGGAGATACCAATCCCCACTTACAAAATTTGTAAGCACCAACCTGTTTTCTGTAATTCCAGCTCGGTGAAATCAGAGCAACCCCTATGAATTTTTACCAAAATCCTAGTCTTTTCTCTTTAAGGCACACTTCATGAGGTGCAAGTCTAGTACTCATAAGCATGAGGTCATTTGTCATTAATGGTCGCAGTCTAGTTTTTCTTTTGTCAAATTTTCAAGTTTTCAAGTTAGTTTTTCAGTCTTTTAGCCAAATTTGGGACTCCAATTGCAAGTTCATATTTCCTGCAGTTGCATTCAACCTCTTAACACCCGATTTTGGCCAAGTCATTTTGTGTTTTGTTATGTTTTGTAGTTTAGTAGTTGTCGTGTGTAATTTTGGCTCTTAGAGCCATCTTTGCACGATACAAAGTGCAATATGTAACTTGTAGTCGGGTCTCCAAGACTTGACCACAAGTTAGAAAACTTTGTTTTTGTTTAAAATGTTACGTTTCTTGCAAGTCAGGCCTTAATACTCAAAATGCAAGTTTGAAGCTTATTTAAACTTTCTCTATGCCTTTTGAAACCCGAACTTTGCAATACCTCCTTCAAAACCCGACCTCAAGAGATATGTTATGTTTTAAATGTCATATTACTTGCAAGTCGGGCCTTAATAGCTGAAATGCAAGTTAAGTCTTAAGCTTTAAAATAGAGCATTTTCGGAATGGTCAGGTTTCAAACTCGCTATTACAAGTAATGTTTTCTGCTTATAAATGCCTTCCCTTACTTGCAAGATGTCCTTTGAAACCCGATTTTTATTTGAAAAACGCATTTATTTTTCAAGTCTTTGATATTCTAATGGACTGCAACTCTTCCAATAGATTATAAACCCGGATTAGCTCTTCCTTAAGCTTGTCTTATGCATTTTTGCTCCTATTTCTGCGTGTGAAAGGCATCAACAAGCTTTGTTTTTGTCGTTTTTGAGCATCTTATCAAGCAATTTGTGCATTTTGTTTCAGGTATGAGTCTTTTGTTTGTATTTTCTTATATTCCCATCCTCTCATATTTTTCTTTAAAGGTTTTCTGTTTTAAAATGAGCATGATCTGTGTGTGTTTAGCTGTTCATCTTCAATTCGTGCTCTTGTTAGTTTCGTTTTTAAATAGCTCTAGGTGTATGTAATGTCCCCTGCTAATTTAACAATAACATTTGTAATAAAGATAAAGAATAAGTAATGAACTAAGAAAGTGACTGTTTCCAATCCATATTATAGGACTGATCTTATTATTACTTCAATTCTCGAGAAGGGTGAAGACATTGAAGGCAAACCAAAGCACTTAGAGACCGTTGATAGGCTTCCTCAAAGTTTACAGACCCAGCCTTTAACCTATCTTGAGCTCAAGCTCTCAAGGCTAAAGAGAACGCTGGTCCCTACCCTATCTTGGGAGCTATCCTATTGGATTTAGACTGCCCCTCTTTGGCAGCCTCTGCCCTTCCCTTCTCATGTCTGAAGTCGTAATAGAATCTGGTTTTATAATATGTTTAGGATTTCACTAATAATCCGAATTCCTTATAGACATATGGTTAGAGAGACTGATATTAATTGCTTAATACAACAGAGCATTCTATTTCTTTCTATTTATTATAGAGAATTCTCACTTACAATCTTTACCGCCACTGTTCAAATGGCAGGAATTATTGATTTGCATTCTCCTTATTTGTTGTAGGGTTTGATAATGATCCCTTCTTCTCTAGTGATCTATATATGCTTTTATTTCCTTAAGGTTTAATGTCACTGAATATTCATCTGCGATAGTATGTATATCAGCGACGTCAATGGTTATGTTGTTAATCCTAACCGGTTACTGAGAGGGGGGGTGAATCAGTAAATTCAATTTCTATTCTTCTTTCTTACAATTAAATATTCTTGTTAATACTGAAATCAAAAAAATACTTTAACAATCATAAACAAAAATTAAATGCACAAGTCAACACAAAATTTATACGTGGAAACCCTCGGTTAGAAGGAAAAAACCACGGTGGGACACAACCCACAAAACTCCACGATTGCAGTAATAAAGTTGCCCTGTTAGAGGCTTACAAAGCACTGGTGAAAGTGCTACCTGGTTAAGGGATTTAATAGAAGACCTGTTAGGATGTTGACCCTATGAGGAGTCGCCTTATCAAAGGACTTAAAACATCAACAAAGATGTCACCCGGTGAAGGGATTTATACAATGGAACCTGTTAGGGTTCACTCTCCTTAAGGGATTTCAATATGCTTCACAATAAAAACAATGATATTATGATGACACTATATCTGTTGATTCAGATCATACTTGTTCACTCTTTCCTTTGCTTGGCTGTTGAATCTTTCTCTCTCCCTTTCACTTTTTGTGACTCTGTTCCCTCTTAGAAGACTCCGCTCTTCTTCTCTCTCTCGCTCTATGCTCTAGATTTTCAACAACTTTCTCATGTCACATGACCTGTATTTATAAGAAATTATCTTATTAAAAATACATCTAACAGCGCCGCCAAGCTGTAACTCTCCCAAAAATCACGCATGCAAAACTCTTGATCAAAAAGCTTGCAATTTGATATTTTGTTTACCTTGAAACACTCACAGAAAAAATAAAGCTAACTCCGGTTAAACTAAAAAAGCTAACTCCAGTTTGACTGAAAAACACTCTGCATAATCCAATTCGGATTATCAGGCACTTAACCAGTGTAAGATATGTAACCGGTTAGTTATCTACACCCTGTATGTTTGCCAAGACCGGACTGGTATAAGCGTGACTGGTTAAGGTACACTGTTCACTTGGTCATTCTACTGGTTCATTACCATTGTTCTATCATGAGTACCGTTGTGTTTGATGTTTGCCAATGACAACTAACTTATGTCAACAATCTTCCCCTTTGGCTTTGGTGGCAAAACACATCAACACATCACTTGTAGACTTCCCTTGTAGATCTTCTCTACCTGTAGACTGTTCAACCTGTCTGAATTCTCCCTGTTATCTTTTTCAATCTCATCTGGTAGCTTCTCCCTTCTCACAATTATCTTCCCCTTTTTGCCTCTAAGGAACAAAGGGTGTATATTATTACTAACCGGTTACTGAGGGGGGGGGGGGGGGGTGGGTGAATCAGTAAAAGCTATTTCTATTCCAATTCAACACTTGTTTAATTATTCTTCTAAGATAAGTAGAATATAAACAATCATCAACAAGCATAAATAGAAATACACAGATCAACACAAGATGTATAGGTGGAAACCCTCGATTAGAAGGGAAAAACCACGGTGAGACAAAGCTCACAATTTCACTACTGCAGAATGAAGGTGCCTTGTTAGGAGCTTACAAAGCACTGGTGAAGGTGCTACCTGGTTAAGGGATTTTATAGAAGATCGGTTAAGATCTTAACCCTGTTAAGAGTTGCTTGGTTAGAGGTCTTTCAACATCAACAAAGCTGTTACCCTATTAAAGGATTTTACAAAAAACCGATTAGGTCCACCTTGATAGAGGGATTTCAATTTGCTTTCACACCTTATGAAAGCAATGATCTCATATGACACTAATTGTCTGATTAGATCATACCTGTTGATCTTTTCCCCGGTTTGCCTGGCTGTTGAATCTTTTCTATCTATTTGCCTTTCACCTCTGGTGACTGTGATCTTTTTGCAGATGTCTCTTCACTGCTCTGTTTACTCAACAACTTTCAACAACTTTATTCTTGCGTCCTATGACCTGTATTTATAGAAGAGTTCACCTTCATGAAACCCTTAACTCATAGAACTGCTAGGCTGTAAACTCAACAATAAATCATGCAACTAGCAAAAAGCTATGTGTTCTGATCTGGAGTTTACCTTTAAAACATCTGTAGAAATAAAGATAGCTCCTGTTAAAAAGCTAACTCCACTTCTGAGTGGTGGATGTTCCGTATAATCCGGTTTTAACTCAAACTGCTTTGTAGAATCTGGTGCAGATCTTCAAGTAGTAGACCAGTATACTCTTATACCATTTTCATCCTTGTATACAATATAAGACCGGTACTATGTACTTGGATCGGTCTTCCGGTGTATTCCCTTTACTCTATCTATCAGTGCAAACACTCTGTTCTCAGCCTATCGGTGTCTTTGAAGTAACGTGAGTGATCGGTGAACCTTTACTGGTGTGAATGGTATTTGTGATTTACACTAATGACAACTTAAATTGCTAACAATCTTCCCCTTTGTCATTGGTGGTAAAACCATACACAAAACCATACTCACTTGTGACAATTTATGCCTTTGGTTATGTAGACTTTTCTTTTCTTTGTAACACACTTCCCCTGTCTGTGTGCTCCGGTTGTCCTGTTCCTTTGCTATCCTTTCCGCTGTCTGAGTGCTGCTTTGCTTCCCATTTCCCTTTCTATTTCCTCTGCTTTCATCTGCTTCTTCCCCTTTTTGCCTCCATAGGACAAAGGGTTATTCTTAGAATTTCACATTTGTAGCTTGGTGAAGATATCCTTGTAGATCGTCTTGGTAGAGTGAAGAAACGGTGCCCATTGACCAGTTACATGTTCAATGTTCTTTTGGGCGGCTTGAAGAGAAATAATGATGTTCTCCATATCTTCCACAGTTATGTAATCCGGTTCATTGATCAGAACCTCTGTAGAAGTCGCGGTTTGCTGCATGGAATCAAATATTGGGGCCATAAATAACTAAAATCCAATAATGTCTTGGATTCTCTTATTCTCTTCTTCTGCAGTCTTTCTTAGGACTAGAGCAAGACTTGTCATTTCTCCGCTAAAATTTGTTGCAGATTTATTCTTGATGTCAAATTGAGATGACAAAGCTCTTATTTTTTTAGAGGTCTTTGCAGACTTCTCTGTCAAATCTTGCAGAAATACTTCAAAGTTTGAAGTTCGAGTCATCAAACTGTCTGCCACTTGAAGTTGCCGTTGAACCACTTTGAGGCTGGTTGACATAGCTACCTTGATTTCTTCAACCTGTTTGTGGATAATCTCTACTCTTTTCTTCTCATAGTGGTCTATTGCCACAGTCTCTGGATCTGTGAGATCATCACCGATGGCTTGTGCCAAGACTTCTAGTTGATCGATGACCGGTTCATCTTCATCGATATCAGCATCCGGTACGAAGTTGCACAAAATGTTCTTTACAGTGGTCAGGACCAAGTCCTGTTTCCTTTTGGTCAGCTCTTTTAGTTGCCTTGTTGATGTCAACTACTGTATTAGTGGCTTTACTTCTTTTGGCTTCCTTGTCCTCAACAAATGACAACTTTCTCTTTGATGAGGAGCTTGGAATATCTACTTGCTCCTTTTGCTTTGGTTTCTGTCCTGGTTGAGTTTGCTCAGTTTGTTAAGGAATTTCTTATTCCTGTTCCTTATTTTCTTTATCTTCCTATTGAGTTTTATCTTCTAGTGGCACCTCTTCTTCAGGTAGATCTTCCTTGGCAGGTGCTTCTTTCTCTATCTGAGCTTCTTCTTCCGATTGCACATTAACTTCAACATCCCGTTCTTGTTGAAGTTGTTCTTCCTGTGGGACTTCTTATGTGCGCTGCTCTTCAGCTATATGGAGTTCTCCCACAGGTATATCACTTCCTAGTTCTTGTTCAACATTTATTTGTTCACTAGATGTGAACTCCTCTGTTTGATCATTTACATCACCGGTTGTAGGTTCTTCACGATTAGTGAATTTAACTGGTGGTGCCTACGCTTGTTCAGTTTGATCCTGAGGACCTAATTTTTCAAGTGCACTGAAGTCGTACTATTTCCAGAAGTCCAGAGTCTCTTTATAGACTTGATTTTCATATCCGTTTAGAATTTGGGCAACTCTATACTTGGTATCCAAGTTCATTGCTTCTTCCTCTAGTAGAAGCTTTATTCTTTCTTCACTAAGACCAGGTTTGACCTTTAACAATGTTTCCCTATTGATCCTCGTGTTTGTGCCTAGACCGGTTCTCCATTTTGTCTGAAGCCTAGAATTGAGTTCCGGTAGGAACTTGGACCTATAGTCCCTTGGAGTTCTATTGTAGTCCATAATTTTTTTTACTATGGCTACTATGACTAATTGCTTATCATCTTCTCCTAGCAGACTATACCATTTGGCAGCATTATCTACTTGTCCAAAGTCCATTACTTCATCAACAATATTATTAAAACTCATTGTGCGTGTCTTACCTTTTCTTGGAGAGGTTAGAATGGTTGGATGAGCTAGATAGTCACTGCCTTGTTCATCAGTGATATCTACAATTACTGGTGCCTCATCTCTAAGCACTCCTTTCCCTTTACTGGTGTCAGGGACTAGTTGAACTATTGCTCTTTGTCGAGCTTCTTCTGCTTGCTGCTGGGTCTGAAGAAGTTTGGTCCACAACACTACTCTATCATGCACTCTCTCAGCTTCTCCAACAAGCATGCGACCGATCCTCCTTTTTGTTAAGAAGGTTTGCTGATGCAGTTCAGCCTGTTTGGTGGCTTCTTCCAGAGTGAGGTGGTTCTGAACCTTTAGAAGAGCTTGTATTCTCAACTCCTTTTCTCTTTCCATTGAAGCTTTCCATCTAGCTTCAAGAATTTGTAGGAGATCCTCCAGTACAATCTTGTGAAGTTTGGTAGGATGCAAATTACACTTATGAATGCAATGCACTACCGCTTCTTCAAGTTTCCTCCTGTCTTCTTCATTCGCAAGCTAATATCTTTTGCTTACTGAACCCATTCCACCGGTTTCTTTCAATCCTGCCACATATTCATCAATTGTGGGCTTCCTTCCTCTTGGTGGATCCTCCTTTACTGGTTTGCTTGAACCCCTCTTCCTTTTGATTAGAGGAACTTTGTCTTCTGTATCTGTCTCCTCTTGTTCTCCCTCTTGGGTACTAGTTACCGGTTCTTCTTTCTTCCTTTGAGCCTTGGGTTGCTCTATTGCCGGTTTCTTCTTTGGTGTGGGGGCCCTTTTGGTGTAGACATTTTTGATTGGTGCCCTCTTAAGATTTTCTTGAATCTCGGCGAACGGACCGAACCGGTTTGTAGTGAGATCTAGATTTGCTTCATTTAGGGCATTAGCATATGCCTTAGCAATTTTGGTAGTGATCTCATACCCTAGCTCAAGAGCATACTTTGTTCTTGGTTCCACTGTTTGAATGATGTAGTGATCGGTGGAAACCAAAAAACACACATCATCCTTGTATGATTCAACAATTGTTGACGGCACCTGCTCCCTTGCGTGCATCTTTAGTTGAAAGGCTTCAAAATATTCGTTCATTACTTTACTTAACTGGTTTCCTAGTTGGTTGGCTAATTCAGCTATTTGGTGCATGACCGGTCTGTCGGTTTTCCATGCCACTTTGCCAATTCCAGGAAAGAAATTTTGATAGAAGTAGAGACATACCAGTAGGGTCCCGTACTTCATAGATTTCTTCCTAACAATACTGAGCTTCTTCATATTCTCAAATATTTATCCTTGGAGCATTCCACAAATATCATATTTGGCATTGTCATACATTATCCGGTGAGTGGCATGTATGGCTCCTCCCGGTATACTGTTCAGATTATTGGACAGATAGATTTTATAACCTATCACCGCGGATGCAAACCGAACCCCTTCGTCTTCGATGTTGTTCACTGTCATGAGGCGACCATTGGATTTGGACTTCGTCAGCTTTGTGACGATTGCATTAGAGATCGTTTGCAGGGTTAAAGCTTCCCCTTCCTGACTGTATCTAGTCACACGATGCAAGTCGTCCTTGGTTATTTCTGTAACTGCACCCTTTTGGAGCCAAAA
This sequence comes from Chamaecyparis obtusa, assembly GCA_027943335.1. Classification (NCBI taxonomy): domain Eukaryota; kingdom Viridiplantae; phylum Streptophyta; class Pinopsida; order Cupressales; family Cupressaceae; genus Chamaecyparis; species Chamaecyparis obtusa. Next base: position 690,167 of record BSBK01003166.1, read on the forward strand.
CCCTGGATCGTGCACTCGACCGATGTCATGTCCCCATTTTGGCTGACATCGTTTGGTATGACGGATTTGCCTATCATCGACTCTCGTAGGCAAATGGTTTGGAGAGAGGGTCATTATGTTGATCATTTGATTGCATATTGCTGACAGAGCCTACATTCGGTAGAGCCTACATCCAGTTGTAGTAGAGCCTACGTTCAGTCTTGAGCCTATGTTCAGTCTTAGTTGGGCCTACATTCAGTTATGAGACATTTGGGCCTACATTGTTATAATTTTGAGTTGAGAAATGTACTTTATTATTATAATGTTATTTTATTATAAAGTACTTTATAATTGGATGTTTCTAGAAGTTCTAGCAACTTCTCAAGGAAAAGAATAAATAGAGGGCTTGGGCTTTCATTTGGACATGCTTGGATTTGGATTTTCTTCTACTTCTTCATTGTGAAGCAATTTGTAGTCTTTGGTCTGCAAATTCTATTCGATCCTTGGGAACGAATCACTCCCTTGGATTGGCATAACTGAGGTAGTGAAATATCTACTGAAGGGTTGCAAATTTGGAGTTGGTACTCAGCCATCTCATTGGTACTTCATTGAGAATTTGATGTAAGGGTTTGTTTGTGATTGGAACAGCATTTCAGGAGGCATTTTTTAGTAGGGCCGAAATTATAGGCGGCCGTTTTTAGCAGGTCCGAAAAAGCAAATCCGAAAAAGCAGTCCAAAAAAGCAGACCCGAAAAAGCAGTCTGAAAAAGCAGACCTGAAAAATTGATATTGAGGGTTTGTAATTGGTTGAATAAGGGTTTGGAATTCATCACTTAATTGGTGAATTGATTTGGCAAAGGATTGAAGACATTTATGCACATATTCAGACTTGCAATTTCAAGGTTTGGAATCAAAGTTTTTGCTCATATCTCCTAAACCCTTTGGAGATAATTTTTATGCATCGGTAGAAGTGTTCATACACCCTTGGCGGCCCTTTTCCCTTCATTTTCGGCAGTTGATACTTGGTACTAATTTTTATACAGCAGCCGTACATGTACGGATCAGTACGGCACTGTACTGTGCTGCATACCACAACGAATTGGGGACTGTTCTGGTTTCATGGGCATTGGTCTTCACCAGTCATCTTCAGCAGATAGTAAGGGCGTCCTAATCAAGGAATTTGGAGCGATTTCCAGGTGCATGTGTTGACATTGTTAGATACCAAAAATATTGCAATTCAATTGTATGTCACAGTCAATCTAAATCTGCACTGTTATTGCATCATTTTGGTTATTGAAAAAAGGTCATATATTCAGTTCATCTCTGTTGTAACAGTCAGTCTTCTATCATTAAATAAAGATATATGTTAGCAAGGATATTGCCACATAGTCATAGCATTGCATTCTGAATTTTGTCACAGTCAATTGTAATCTGAAAATAGTCATGGTATTCAGACTTTGCATTGTAATTGGGTGCATTGATAAGACTACGTTCATTCATTGGTTACATATCCAAGTCCATATGTTGTAAACAGTCCATAAACAATGCTTATATGTGTTAGATGTAACAGTTGCATGAATTCTGAAAGTGTAATCAGAATTGAGGAATTTGATATATCAGTTTGAGACCTTTACATTGTTGCTCATTTGTATTACTTTTACATTGGTATTGTTATCTCAAATGCAAAGTTGATGCCAAAACAATATACACATTGAAAACATATCATTGCAAGCAAAACCGTAGAGTGCATGCCAACTGTTTGACGAATTTTCTCAGTTCAGTATTAGTGATTTTTAGTGATCCTATTGGTAAGGGTCATTACAACCGAGGACCAGTCGGATCCAGTCTGGTTGGAAGATAGACGGATAGGTGACTTCGTTAATAAGACCGAACGACACCAGCTTCGCGTATCGGTCTTGTAGTCTTCCGTCCTCACACAAAGAGAGATACTCGCCCTGAATGTATGTTTCACCAAGTTCTTCTTGCTTGGCGTGGATAAACGCAGTCACATCTTCTGTCATAAAGACACCCTCTGGTACTGTTGACAAAGCTCCAACCATATCGATTGCCCGATTCTGGATCGCCGCAATATCATATGCAGGTCGGTCCACTTGATTTCCCTTGATCAACTTCACTGTGGAGGATGATGAGGCCATATCTTGATAATCGGTTACCACAGAAGGTCGCTTGATCGGTATTACAGACAGTAGCTCACAGTGATCAAAGCGCAAGAATTTTACTTAACACAAGAATTCGTTAATCACAAAGAAAGCAAAGTAAAACTTATGAGTAATTCTCCTTTCTTTTATAGGATTAGGTCATAACGGTAATCACCAAACGGTAACTATTTGTTAAACAGCTACAGTAATAAATGTCTTACCTAACTTTTCTTTCCGTTTTTGCTAACTGGTGATCCGGCTTTTTCGGTTTGGCAAACCATGATTGATTACTTCTTACCTGTCTGGTTATCCTTGTAGACTGAGTGAGTCCGATTCTCCCCAGTCCTACCGGGAATGGTAGATGGTCTACCTGTTCCCTCTAGGTTTCCACAGCTCAGTTTGCTGAAGAGATATCACCATCAACTGATGATGATCTTTCCTTTGTTTTCTCATTAGCGGAGCTCTTTGATTCCTTTTTGAACTAAATCTATCTGACTTTTTTTCCAATCTTCTCTTCCTTATTGATCTTCTCACTTGAGGATGAGATCTTCTCTACCGGTTTGACCAATTCTTTCCTTTTGATAGATGACCGGTTCCTGCAATTTTTGGCTAGGTGTCCAACTTTGTTGTAGTGATAACAGACTATCCCAGTTGCCTTCCATGGGTTCACCCTTCTTGTGTTAGGTGATTTGCACCATAAGTCACTGTGACTGTGTATCCCACACTTTGCACAATTGGTTGTGCTCCGGTTCTTGTTTCTCTTGGTGAATACCGGTCTTGGGGATCTAAATGCCATTGTCTTTGATCTGCATTCTTCAGCCTCGTGTCCAAACTTATTGCTTGCATAGCAGTAGCCCTTGAAGCTTCCCCTGCTTCCACTAGACATAGCTGTGGGGCTTGACCAGCATTCATTGATTTTGTGGCCATACTTGCAACAGTTCTTGCAGTAGCTGTTGTTTGGCTTTACCGGTGCATTCCTGCAGTCATTTGTTCTATGACCCGGTTTACCACAATGAGTGCAAGAGGTGTTGAAGGTCTTCTTACCTTTTTGTGCTAGTGGCTTCTTCTTTTCTTTCTTCCTTATCTTGGCTCCAAAAGACTTGTCAATCTCTTTGGTGACTTCACCAGTGAATCCAAGACCAGTGTGATCTTTATGCTTTCTTTGAGCTTTGAGTTGCTCATCAAGCTTGACCAAGCTCTCGTTGTATCTTCTTAGGGTTTTATTTCTTTCTTCAAGTTCTTTCATCTGTTCCTTCAGTTGATACAGCTCTAGTGCCAGTCTTTTGCATGCTTCATCCCTATCATTCCATCCCTTTTGCATGTTGGCGTTTTCTTGGGTGACAATTTGCATGTCTTCTTGGAGTTGCAAAATGATAAGTTCATTCGCCCCTACAGCTTCCTCTGCCCGGTTCCTTGCTTTTCCAGAGGCTATTAATGACTTGGTTGTTGTGTTTCTTTCATCTTCAGCTTTTCTCTTTTTCTCAATTACTTCAGTCATCCTCATGGCATTCTCTTCTTGCTCCCTTTTGAGATTGGAGATCTGACCGGTTAGGATTTGGTTCCTTTCCATGAGCTCAGAGACTGCCTCCTCAGCTTCATCAGATTCACTCTGCCCAGAGAGTTCATCAATGGTCTCATTGCTCTCATTCAATTGTAGAGCCAACTCCTTTCTTTTTGCAAGTGACCTCCTCAGGCTATTCTCCAGAGAGGCAATGACGCCGTTGGCTTCCTCTAGCTGTTTCTGATACCTGTAACCCTCCATGATCTTTCTCTTAAACAGTTAAGCTTTATATATGAGAACTTAGCTCTGATACCAATTGTTATTACTAAACGGTTACTGAAAGGGGGGGGGGGGGGTGAATCAATAAAAGCTATTTCTATTCCAATTCAACACTTGTTTAATTATTCTTCTAAGATAAGCAGAATATAAACAATAATCAACAAGCATAAATAGAAATACACAGATCAACACAAGATGTATACGTGGAAACCTCGGTTAGAAGGAAAAAACTACGGTGAGATAGAGCTCACAACTTCACTACTGCAGAGTGAAGGCGCCTTGTTAGGAGCTTATAAAGCACTGGTGAAGGTGCTACCCGGTTAAGTGATTTTATAGAAGATCAGTTAAGATCTTAACCCTGTTAAGAGTTGCCTGGTTAGAGGTCTTTCAACATCAACAAAGATGTTACCCTGTTAAAGGATTTTACAAAGAACCGATTAGGTCCACTCTGATAGAGGGATTTCAATTTGCTTTTACACCTTATAAAAGCAATGATCTCATATGACACTGATTGTCTAAATAGATCATACCTGTTGATCTCTTCCCCGATTTGCCTGGTTGTTGAATCTTTTCTATCTCTTTGCCTTTCACCTCTGGTGATTGTGATCTTTTTGCAGATGTCTCTTAACTGCTCTGTTTACTCAACAACTTTCAACAACACTATTCTTGCGTCCTATGACCTGTATTTTTAAAAGAGTTGACCTTCATGAAACCCTTAACTCATAGAAACGCCAGTCTATAAACTCAACAATAAATCATGCAACTAGCAAAAAGCTATGCGTTCTGATCTGGAGTTTACCTTTAAAACATCTGTAGAAATAAAGATAGCTCCTATTAAAAAGCTAACTCCACTTCCGAGCGGTGGATGTTCCGTATAATCCGGTTTTAACTCAAACTGCTCCGTAGAATCCGATGCAAATCTTCAAGCAGTAGACCAGTATACTCTTATACCCAGTTCATCCCTGTATACAATATAAGACCTGTACTGTGTACTTGGATCGGTCTTCCGGTGTATACCCTTTACTCTATCTATTGGTGCAAACACTCTGTTCTCAGCCTATTGGTGTCTTTGAAGTAACGTGAGTGACCGGTGAACCTTTATCGGTGGGAATGGTATTTGTGATTTACACTAATGACAACTTAAATTGCTAACACATTAGACAAGCCAAAGGGCATGACTAGAAACTCAAAGTGGTCACAATGACACCTGAATGTTGTCTTCTCCACATCCTGATCTTTGACTCTGATCTGATGGTACCCCGATCTCAGGTCAATCTCGGAAAAGTATTGTGCCCCATGCAAGTCATCAATAAGCTCATCAATCCGAGGGATAGGATACTGGATTTTTATAGTCTTTTTATTCAACATCCGGTAATCTATACACATCCCAAGTCTCGTCTTTTTTCTTCACCAAAACAATTGATGAAGCAAAAAGAGACTTACTCAGCCTAATGTGTCCCATAGCGAGCAACTCTTGAATGCTCTTCTCTATCTCATCCTTCAATCGCTTAGGGTGCCTATAAGAAGTAATCATAATGGGCTTAGTGCCCTCCTCTAACTCAATAATGTGTTCAATCCCTCTATCAGGTGATATGCCATGTGGTAAATCATTAAACACCTTAGAGTGTTTAATTCTAAGCTGCTGAATATCAGGATGATAAGCTGGTCCATCTGTACTATCTGAGGTAGGCAACATCCTACACTCTACTGCCCAATCAACAATGTCATCATGTTGAACCAATTGCTGCATACGGTTGAAAGAAATCATCGTCAAATCACCACTCTTGATGGCTTTAAGAATGTGAGTTTTGCCATCCTTAATAAATCTCAACTCCATCTTCTTAGTGTTCATGTAAATGTCCTTGAGAGTATGCAACCAGCTCATTGGAAGAACTATATCAGTGCTGCTCATGTCAACCACATAAAAATCTGCCTTGAAGGAATAATTGTTCAACTTCACAGGAAGCTCGGAAATCATCTTGTTACACTTAAGAGTGTAACCGTCAGCCACCTGTACTCTAAGTCCCTCAAAGTCCTCAGTTTCAAACCCTCTCTTGGCAACCAAGCGTGAATCAATAAAATTGTGTGTAGCACCTGTGTCGAACAGAGCAATGACATGCTGCCCTTCCAAGAGTCCATGCATTCTAAAAGAACCTTCCTTTCTCATGCTAGAAAGGTAAACAACCTTGAAGTTAGAGTCATCTACCTTCTCATCACCATCACCTGAAGCCTCATGTGTATCATGCTCATAATCAGCCTGCTGTCCCTAAAAATCAAAATTATCCTCATCATCATAAAATCATTTCATCATCTTATTTTTCCCCTTTGGCTTCATAGGGCAATCATGGTTGAAATCATAAGGTCCCCTACAATGAAAACATAATTTTTTCCTCCTTAGATCATTCAAAGTTTCCTGATCTAAAGGAGCTGTTGTAGGACACTTAAATTCAGCTCTATCATCCTTTTTAGGAGTTGTCCTATCATAAGATGAAGTAGAAGGTCTCAAAGCAAACTTGCTTCGTGGAGTAGATGCTTCCAAATTCCTTTCCTTTTTCATAGCTTCCTGCAAGGTAGGTGGATCCAAAGACTTAACTCACCCTCTGAGAGGTTCAACCAAACTCTCTACAAAAAGCATAACTCTCCTCTCATAAATGTCATAGACCATAACAGACAACCACTAAAAGTCACTGATAAAGGCCTCAAGGCCCCTTATCTACCTCAATTGGGCCAACTCTAAAATAAGTCTCAGGGTCCTTCCTATGAAACCGCTCTATTAACCTGTCAACAAACTCCTGGTAATAGATGATTTGATCATGTCGTAGAGACAGTAGCCCATGGTACCACCAATCATGAGCTATTTCGTCTAGATGCAACACAGCAAAGCGGATGGCATCCTCCTTAGTCATGGGACACAAAGCTAGATAAGTGTCGAGCTTATGAACCCAAGCTCGTGCTGTAACCTTGCCACTGCCATCATAATGGTCCAAGGTCATTTTGTTGGTTGCCTTTTGCAAATTTGACTGCCTAGGCCTCTGTCTCTCAGGTGCAAACCTACCTCTAGAATGCTCACGCTTCTGTGTAAGGAATCTGTCAAAATTCAGATTTTGCTTGATGGCATGTGGTAGAGCATCCCACTTAGTGTAATGAGCAACAATGTCATCTACAAATGGCGCAACGTCAGTCTCAGTATTCACCGCATCAACCTTAGGTCTCAGAAAAGGAGGCCGCTGTGGCCTATCATAAACACCAGTATGACTAGTCCTATCAAATCTATCATCATATCTAATCCGGTCCTTAGCTCTCATCCTGTCAACGGCTCTAGACATGTCATATGCTCTGGACCTATGTGAACTAGCAAACACACTCCTAGCACCTCTTTCTCTGCCATGGTCGCCCGGTAGTGCGATGCACTGTAGAGTGTCAGATAACTGTTGTAATACAATAGCCACATGATGTTGGCCATATGCCAAATTCCAAAACGCATCCCAGTACCTGCAACAAAAACAAATATTATCAAAACAATATGATGTTGGCCTCTCTATCAACATTTGTAGTACCTACATCCCTATTACCTGTACCATCCAAACCATCTGAACCACCAGCACTCCTGTCACCAACACTGCCAAACTGAATCTCATCTTCTCCCTCACTAGTTGGGGAATTAGGACCTTTGCGGGTGAAGAGCACACGATTATACTGAGAGGGGGGGTGAATCAGTATAATAACAATTTTTAATTTAAAAACTTTTATTCAAAGATAACTTCAAATTCAATTATGCACATGAACACAAATTTAACGTGGAAACCCAATATGGAAAAAAACCACAAAATAATTTGTTTTATATAATAATGTTCTTTTACAAATAGTTTGTAGGCTCCAACCTACTAGAGGCTCCAACTTTTAAATTTATGAGCACCGACTCACTGGAAGCTCCAACTCCTACACTTTGCAAGCACCGACCTACTGGAAGCACCAACTCCCCCTGACTGGATTCTGAGCACCAACTCACTGTTTTCAAATTTTCTTCCACCTGGACACTATTGCTTTCTTCAACTGATGATGGATACAATTTAGTCTCTTTAAGTCAGCCAATAACTCTACCTTTCATCTTATCTTCAAAAAAATATATCTTTATAAATATATATACATAATATATATCAGATTAAAATCTGAATATATATAAACATTTAATTATTTCTTCTCATTATTCTCTCACTGCTCTTCTTCTTTTCAACTTGCTGACTTTTTTTTTTAAAATAATAGATTGAATATATATATTCATATTTTTTAAAATAAAACATTATGTCTCTTTGAAATGATGCCTTTTCACATATGAAAAGGTCTCTTTAAAATATTATTATTTTTAAATAAATTAATCTTCCTTTTAATAAAACTTCAATAACCTTCTATTGCCGACTATTACCAACCATATCAAATATTTTAATCTTTTTTAAAATTTGATATCTTCAAACCTTTGATGACTTTTTATTTGCCGTTTAATTATTTGAACCTGTAGCGTCTTTTAGATTTTTGTTTGTATTCAAATTGCTGACGGTATAATGCCTTCGATATATATTCAAAAATGCTGTATGCATATCAAAACTTCAATGAATCTTAAACCTTCGACAATATATAATCTCTGCCATCTTCGATGATATAGATTAATTAATCTTTTATCATATGCCATCAATGGTATTAAAGCCGCTGTTCAACTTACTGCCACATATAATATATCGGTTTTCTGATTAACGTTCCAACCTTGTCTATTTAACCTTTGTGCCGTTAACCTCTGATCCGTATGTATTAATATACATATGCCGTTTCTTCATAGAAGAATACGTTCTTGTATGAATGAATACGTCTCTGTTTAATAATGTCTCTGCTGTTTATATATATATATCTGTACGTATGGATGCATACGTATCTTCTGGATGCTTGTTCACTGTTACATTTTCTGAATACCTGTATATATATCAAACTCTGTTATATACTTCTGAGTATATCTCTGAGAATGTACCAATATCTGTATGCTGTTTACTTCTTATCTCTGCATATATACGTATGTACTCATACGTCTCTGTTCATAAAACATCGCATAAACAGTCTTCAGTCTTCATCGCATGTATCTGAGTATTCAGTCTTCATCGTATGTATGCAATATGCATAAACTGAATGCAATATCCTGTACCTTCCTATCAACCGGTGCGTAAGATATAATATTGCTGAATACTTATCTTCTTATATGCTGTATTTCGAAATATAATATGCTGAATATGTTTGTATCTGAATATACTAAATACTGTATATGCTTCATGCTGTAATATATGACAATTTTGCATTAATAACATATAATATATGCTATAGAGTAAAGTAATCTTTTTGACATCAATGACAATTTTCATCAGCGGGTGTAGTGCATGCCAAGTCTGAATCTGTGAGCCATGCTGAACCCAATTCCCGGCAGGCTGGCAAGCAAATGCTCTGATACCACTGTAAAGACCTTGTCTGGCTCTTTGCTGAAGATAACTTCTCTCTCTGAATTGTTGCAAGTTTTTGTTATTTTGTTTTGATAATATTTGTTTTTTTTTCTGATCGTTCCAGAATTGAATAATATTAAACAACAATTAATTTTAAAACTCCAAACTTCACCAATAATAATTAAATTTACTAATTTCCCAATTGTTTAATAACATCCAAATAGTAAATGCAGATTGGCACCTTAAAGAAAAACGTGGCAAGCTGGAATATCACGCAGCATACATAGCAGCCTCCAATAATGAATCGCAGCAGCCAGCAATGTCACACAAGGTGTTAGGAATGCTACACAAGCCACCAAAGATGAATCTTGGCCTTTAAGGATGGAGACGCAAGTCTCTAGGAAGGTGACGCAGCACTTAAAGGAAGAATCGTGGCCTTCCAACAACAGACGCAGCCCCTCAAATGTGATATGCAGCTCCTCTTTTTGAAACGCAGCTCTCCAAATATTAGTGCAGCTTGACAGGAAGATATAACAGCCTTCCCAACAATTATATGAATCCTTAAGAAAACAATACTTGTATCCAGAATACCTCGGTAGGAGCAACAAATTAACAATTCTCCTCAAATTTGGTATACTACAGCACCAAATTTGTATCTACAAAAACATAATTGAATTTCTAGAATTCAATAGCAAAATTTACCATCAACAAATGATGATTCAAATTGCAGAAGAGAGGAATCAGTCCTCAAACCTTTGCCATCTTCTTCACAACCAAAAAACTTAATAAAATTTGCATAAGTCCATAATGAATTTGATTTTCTCCAAAAGCATTAAAAAATGAGTGGCTTCTTCCACACACTTTTCACTTAAGAGGCTTCTCGTTTACACTTCAAAATTAGAACATAAAGATAAAATATTTAATAAGTTCAACTTAATAAATAACTTTAATATCATTAAACCTTATTAAATGCTCAATAAATGCACCCAGCTGCTCACACCTCTGAACTGCCTCCACTGCCCTACTCAAAATAGCGACTGCTCAAAATAGACTTACTAAAAATAGTAAATCTATCACAGAGACCCCCAAAACTCATTGTCAGCTCACGAGGATCACAATGATGAACTGACCATGCCCAGCTATAGGAACCTGCTAAAACAGGGACATTATATTAGAATGTTTCTAATATCTGTTAATGCTCTAATGTATTTAGATAGTTTCTATTTTCTTTATATTCATTGTGTATATATGAGCTTGTCTGGAAAAATCGTGCCTCTGGGATTGTGGATTGGCGTCTGGTAGTCTGGTGTTCATGCAAAACAAAATTGCGCCCCGTTTTTCTTTTGTTCGCGTCTGATATTCACGGGAAATTGCGCCTCTTCCTAGCGTCGGATATTCACAGGCTGGCGTCTGAGATTCATGGGTGTTTGATATTCACGGGCCTGTGTTCACGGGCTGGCGTCTGGTATTCACGGGCGTCTGATATACACGGGTGTCTATATTCACGGGCTGGATATTCATGGGCTGGATATCGCGTCTTCCTCTAGAAATTGTGCCTCTTCTATGTTTTTTCGTGACTGGTTTTGACTGGTCTTAACCTTCATTTTTTACTGCATCCAATCTCCAACTGCGATCGAACTCAACTGCAACAAAATCGTGTTTTTCCATAGCCATCGATTAGGGTTTTCTTTGAAAACCCTAATTTTTGAACTCCGAATTTGTTTTGGATTTCATATTTGTGGTGGGTTTTTCGAGACCTTATCTGGGTCTTTGTCAGAATTTTCTAGGTACTTCATTTTTTGTGCTTCGATTTTCGGGCCAACGGATTTGCATTCTGATTGCAGATTCCTTCTAGGTTTTTTTGTCTACTCTTCTAGGTACTTGTCATTTTTTTCTAGGTCAGCCAGAAATTTGCCTTGGAATTCGTGCCTACTTGAAGTCGCATCCGATAGCGTCTTTGACCAACTTGATGCTAGAAAATAGTCAACGGTTCAATGGCAGCAATTACAACACCTGGAAGTAGCGAATGTTGACCATCTTCGAGTACCGTCGTCTAGATGAGCTAGTTCTAGGAACAGAGACCCGTCTGACCTCCGTTCAAGCAGATCAGGATAAATTCGATGATCGAAATCGAGAAGCTGTTATGCTTCTCAAGTTCTCTGTCACAGATGATCAGTGGCCTCAGATTCCCTCTGGCAAGTCTGCTGCAGACATCTGAAAATATTTGAAGGAGTTGCATGAGACATCCAACAAGTGTCGCGTGTTCTTTCTGAAGAATCAGTTGTTTTCCCTTATGATGGATGAACGAATGTCCTTACAGGAACATCTCATGAAGATTAAGGACATTTGTGATCAGCTTGAAGCCATCGGTCGGAAGATGGAGGAAGAAGATATGGTAGTTATTACACTGAAAAGTCTACCTACATCTTATGAGCATTTCATAGAGACTCTCAACATTACCTCAACTAATGTTATTTTGAAATTTCCAGAGCTATGCACCAAACTGCTACAGCAGGATCGTTGGAAGCAGCAATTTGGTAACCGTACTTCCTCAATCTCGTCAGAACAAGCCTTTGTAGCAAAGTTTCAGTCTTATCTATTAATGCTCTATTGTATTTAGATAGTTTCTATTTTCTTTATATTCGTTGTGTATATATGAGCTTGTAAGCTCTTTGTAAATTCAATTTTTTCATTCAATACATAAAAACAATCTATTCGATTATTTTACATTACACAACAATTGACTACTAACTCCAAATGCTCACCAAATTAACTAGTAAGTGCTTGCAATGTTCATTAAGCAATGCATATAATATTAATGCAAATTGGCACCTTTAAAACAAAACACAGCTGCCTGGAAATGAAACGCAGCCTCAAAGAAGTGATTCGCAACCCACTGAATTGTGGACACGAGCAATAATTAATGACTTCCTTTCTAATTGAAGTCCTTACGCAACCAAAAGGAAACCAAGGATGAGAGATGGTAGCCTGCAATTCAAACCACAACTGAGCAGCTGCCTGAAAGTGTCGTACGGACTCCATATGTATTACAGCGTGAAGAACTTGAACACAATTCATTGGCATTGAATCCAACTCAAAGTGTAGGAAGGATTTTGAAGAAATTCATCGTTTCTTCGTATGTAGAACCAAACCCTTGAAAGACTTCTTCCAATTTCAATTTTTGTCAATGATGCATAATAAGCATTAAAAAGATAGCTTCTTCCACACACCAAAAGCTCCAAAGCTTCAAGCTTACATTTTTCACTTAAAAAGCTTCAAGCTTACACCATTCAATTAAAACAGTAAAACTCATAAGTTATTAATTAAGCCAAGCTTAATTAATAACTCCATATGCAAGTAACTTAATTAAATGCTCCTGACACTCAGCACCTTGTGCCTGCATTGCCCTGCCAAAAATAGCAACCATCCCAAATTAGACTTACTATAAATAGCAAGTCTATCACAGAGACCCTCAAATCCAATTGTCATCTCACGAGGGTCGCAATGATGAACTGACCAAAACATCCTCCTTAACTCCTGCTAGAATGGGGACATCACATCGCGACCCGTACGCTCTAACGGTCTCGTTCTTTCCTTGCTTCGTACCATAACTCTCTACTACAATTTCATTGTCGTCTCAAAGCAACCAGAATTCACTCTAAAATTCTATTCTCAGGTCATCCCATGTACTTATTTTTGTTTTATCTATGTTGGAGTACCAATCTATGGCTACTCTGTGTAAGGTTGCTGGGAACTATTAAGCCCACTCGTCTTGGTCGGTCACCCCATTGGCCAACCAAATTCTTTCACAAGTTCGGCAGTGTTGTACGGGATCCTCCTTCCCGTTGCCTGTGAAATTAGGCAACTTTTGTTTCTGTGCCATTACTACGGTTTTGTTTTTCTCCGGTGTTGATTGAACTCCTAAACTAGATGTATTAGAACCGAACGGGTTGTTCTGACTATCATGCCCATGTGTCCCTCTGACACTCTTGGCCGCCTCGGTATCCTCTACGTCCATGTCCCTGGTCCCCTCTGCTTCCCTTCAGGCTTCCCTTGCCTCTATACACAGTGTAAGGGTTAGGTTCCTTAACTGATTTGTGGTTTCTTCAATTAGTTCCTCGCTATTTTCTTCCATACGGTATTCTTCCTCTGTACCATGCACGTACCCTTCGCCTTTGGCTTGTTCACTTACTGCGGCTTCCTTCGGATGTCCCTCAACAAGTCTCCTTAGTCGTCGCCTATGTTCTGCATGCTGCTCAAGTATCAAGGCCCCCTGGATGGCCTCATAGTTGTCTATATGTTCTCTCCAATTTCTATCCTTATTTAGGAGGTTTGGCATTAATTATTCTTCTCCCAAGGGTTTAGGATGTGTTGCCTACATCTTGTTTTGTTGCACTCCTCTTCCCTTTTGATGTTCTCGTACCTCCAGAGGATTTGTTGGCGTTTGTTCTCCCTGTTGATCTCTTCTCGTGAATTTTTTAGGGCCAAGAAAGTTTATGCCAAGAGACGTGGGAGACGGCTCATCAACTGGTCAATCGCAAGACTCACTCCAAAGGCACTCCACACCGCACTCTCAGGAACTTCTTCCTATGCTGCCTCCCTCCGGACGTGGGTCTCGATTGACTCTTGCATCAGAGCTATGAAGTTTGCTGTCAACGCCTGTTCTCCCTCAAACAACTCGTTAAACCTTTCCTCGTTGTTGCTTGCACCTTCGTCGAGTGGTTGGCCCATTATGCTTTCTTCGCCATTTAACAGTTTGTCACTTCCCAAGGTTCGTATCGGCAACAGCGGCAAATGTTTGCCCCGTAGGGTAAATGAGTTTAATGCATACAAGAACAATATGTAATATAATAGAACATATTATATCAGAGAACTCACAATTGCTTCTGTATTACTTCATCAAATGTTTACTATGTATGACAACAATGCTTCAACAGCAATACGACAACACCATCAACCATAATCATGATCATAATAATTCCCAACCATGAGTACATAACATTTATAGAGTCCGAGGGGTTGCAAGGCGAACCGTCGCAACCATTCCAAATACCTACCCCTCGGTTACACTAACTAGCATTAACGACACATTTACTAACATGTTTTACCGACAACAAAGGTAGGACGGTGAAGGGGACCAATCAACTAAGTTTGAATAATGAATTTTAAATTGGTGAAGGACAAATTTGCAACTGAGGATGCTCCCGCATTTGCGGGCTTGTGTGGAATGGAATAATGGTCAAATCAAGGTGACAAATGACTGAATGGAGGTAGCTGCATGGATAAGTGTGATAAATAGGTGAATAAGATGAATGTATAAGAGTATGTAAATGAATGGGACATGGCTAAATGTATATGGATATGTGTGTGCAAATGGAAAAAGTAAGCTAGAAGAATGAGTTTAACTTTGCACAATATGTGCCATTTGTTGGTATGTACATGCATTGAGACATAATGCCAAAATTGGCACAAAATTAAATGGGAAATTGGCTTATGCAAATTTCATGATTACAGCTTCACAGACTTAACATTCCTTGTGTATCTATACAATATGCTTGTTTTCATTGCAATGTTTCTATTCTGTATTGTATCATTTATAATTTGGCAAATTCCTTAAAAAGGTGATCTTGATTATTTCTTGCTGTTATTCTTGTTACAATGAACCACACAAACTTGTTATGCAAATGTTAATAGTGGGGAGAGAGGAAACTGTCAATTTCCTGTGAAGTTTTTTAATTACTAGATCATATATAATAACAATGGAATTTATTGTTTACTAGATCATTTATAAGAATAGGATCAAGGAAAGAGTTTTTAATTCTCTATTCGGCTTATTTGAATATAGGGAAAGAAACATTGTTGATTATATAAATAGCATTTCACCCCTATTCCAAAATGGCATGAGGGCATTGGCGGAGAGCCCTATTGTGGGAGAGGTAGGTCAAAAACTTAGAAAACATTTTCATTTGCAATTATTTCAGTTTTTTGATACTACATACTAATTAATCCATGAGTTCGTATCAATTTGTAAATTTTTATGATGGATATTATATCACAGTTCAAAAAAAATATAAGAGTCCATCATAATGATCAAATGCCCCATAAAAGAACTAACAGTAATCATTATCTTCAAAATGCAGATACGTGGAACAGGATTTATCATGGGAGTAGAATTTACAGATAATAAGTCACCCAATGACATCTTTCCGCCTGAGTGGGGTAAGCTTTCCTTTTGCTCTTTAATTAATTAATCATACAATAGATTTGGGAAACAAAAGAGGAGGGATCCAAATGAAAATTAAGTTTCATATTACCCCTTCAGTCATTTTGATCTGATACATTGGTTTTCTAAATCAGTAGCCCATACCTAACTTGTCTAAGCAAAGCTTTATTGAAAAATCAAATTTTGGACATTCTTAGTTAGCCTATGTTGCAAGGAAAATATACAGTAAGTTAATTTTCAAGATGGACTTTGTAATCCCCAAAAATGAAAGTGGCAGCTAAGCAGCATGAGATTGTGGGTAGTTAAATCCTTCTTCTAGTATCATCTTTCAGTTTTGTTGTTAGCCTGCATCACTTGCAGTAGTCATGATAACTTCATGTAGTAGGAGCCACATTTTGAATAGACTATTATTTTATGGAACTGTTTAGAAGGGTGAAGGTTAATGCTTGTTAGTATGTTAGCTGAAAGGGTTCAAACTGTTATACTATAAATCGATCGATATTTATTCTACACTCCCCTCTTTGGACATTGCCTTAATCCTAAATAGGGGCTGAGTTTTATTTCCACATTCATTTATCGGATGCAAAGATCACCTTGTGTAATGAAAAGTGTCTCCTAAGTCACTAAGAATACATAAAATAGTCAAAACAAAAGGAAAAATACATTCCCACCTGTGATTCCTCTCTCAACCAAAACTCCATTTCTTCTTGCTGCTTAAGACTACAAGTTTTCTTTGTATTAATGCATTGTGCCCTCACTATTCCTATGCCTCAAGGATTCACAGTGTGATGAACCCGTGAAATTGAGGCCATTTGGCCTAGACGGCAGTGCTCGCTGCCAATTGTGCAAGTTTTTTCTTCTTGCAAAAAGATCAGAGAAAAATCAGATTGCTGCCAACTGTGCAAGTTTTGTCTTTTTGCAGAAAATCAGATTTTGTTTTGTTTTGTCTTGTTTTGTATCTTCTGCCGACTTCTAGAAAGGGGCCAAATCAGATTGTTTACTTGTCTTGCATTGCAAGTTAATGAATTGCCCCAAGTGTGTTATATAGAAGACTCTGCTATGTTTTTTTGGTTATGCTGAATATTGTTGTTGTTGAGCACATTTGGGTGAAGGGGCAAAAACCCCATGAATCACCTATGCTGTTGTAGTTCAAAGTCTATACTAAGCTCTATGAAATCTATAGGCTCAAGTTGTTGTTGTTAAGAGACTCTATGTTCTGTAAGCCCAACTGCTTCTGTTAAGAGATTTATGCTGCTGCTGTTAAGAGATTTATGTCAGTTTTCTATAAATAAATTGGTTCCAGAATTTGTAGCTTCTAGTGAATCTGTGTAAGCACTGTTGAATGTTTGAATGAGCTATAAGAAATTTGGAGTTCAGTATAAGTGAATGTTTCTTTTCTTGAATCTATATTGTGTAAGCAGATTGTTTTTGAATTTTATAATTTAAGAAAAGCAAAGATTTAGATCATATAGACCTGAAATTGCTTGAGGTCAAGCAATTAGGGGACAGGAGGACTGTGATGAACCTTTGAAATGGGGTCACCTGGCTTAGATGGCAGTGTTGGCTGCCAACTGTGCACTCTTATTTTTTAGCAGAAAGATCAGATATTTTTTTGTAGTGATAACCGATCAGATTTTGTTTTGAGTTACAACTGACTTCTTGAAGCTTCTTGAAGAAAATCAAATTATAATTTTTTAAAAATATATTGTGTGTCTTCTACCAACCTCTAGAAAGGGGCCAAATCAGATTGTTTACTTGCCTTGCACTACAAGTTAATGAACTGCCCCAAGTGGGTATATATAGAAGACTTTGCTATGTTTTTTGGTATGCTGAATATTTTGGTTTGACTTCGTGCATGATTTGGGTCTTGGGACGGAACCCCCAAGAGATCATCTCTACTGTTGTATGTTGTTGTTTGAGCTCTATATGGTCTTGGACGAAACCCTTAAGAGGTATCCTTTGTTGTGTTATTGTTCGAGCTCTATATGGTCTTGGGGTGAAATCCTCAAGAGTTATTCTTTGTTGTGTGTTATCGTTTGAACTCTATATTGAGTTCTGTGTAATCTGAAAGCTTAAATCACTATTCTGAAGAAATTGTATATCAGTTTCAATAATAAATATATTCCTGAATTTGTAGTTACTGGGTAAAACTTGTTATTTGATGCTCTAAATCTGCATAAGCATTATTGACTATTTCTTTTTCCTGAATCAATATTTTGTAATCAGTCTTTTACTTTTGAGGCTAAAATAGTTTAGAAAAACAAAGTTTAGATCATACAGACCTTAAGGTCTTTACAGTGGTAACAAAGCCAAAATCCTACTAGCCTGTGGGATGTTAAGGATGATTACAGAAATGTAAGAAAGGGATAATGAAATTGCGGCCTCTAAAATAGTTGTATGGTATAACAAATATTAAAAGATGTGAAATCTTCTAACATTTCAGGAATATTTAAGTCTGACAAGAAATGCTATAGTTGTGCATGAGGAGGTTATCATAGTCTTTGATGAATACTCAAATGAACTAGAAAAGGTCAAGGCCACTGAATCTTTTGATATGTACTACATAAGAAAAAGAAAAAAGGAATTGGATCTTGAATCAGGAACTCAATCAGAGTCAAAATAATCGTTCTTGAAAGAGGGAGAACCCAAAACCCAAGATAATGGGACTTCAAATAGTGAAGAGTACATAAGAGACTGAAAATAAAATTTTAAAACCAAAGACAAATGAAAAGAGGAGTTATGAACATGAAGCTACTTAACTCTTTGAAGAGTACAAGAGCCCACAGTTGGCAGCCAACACTGTCGTCCAGGCCAGGTGGCCTCATTTCACGGGTTCATCACACACAACTAAGTGCTAAGAAGATCAAGGAGCTTCCATCAAGGGGAATCTTCATTCAACCTCTGTTTTTGTTACTGTAGTTTTTGAAACACAATTAAGAAAAAGTTATTTTCAAGCTCCACAATATTTTTTCCTTTTTAAATGTTTAAATTCTTCTTTTATTTGTTGTTTTATTTTTTCAAGTAATGGTATCCTAGGGTTACAATATTGGCTTTTGAGTTTTGGAGATACATGATGATGATTGACTTGCTAGAGGAAAGGGTTATCTTTAGTTTTGTAATGGCTGCTGAAGAAAACATTGGATCTCTACCAGCTGGGTGAAAGCCCACTTGTATGCAATTTAAACCTAAGGAATTGGAGCTTGTGGTGGATAACCACAAATGGGTTACCAAAGGGCCAAATGTTTTGCTTATATCAAAGAGCAATATGAAGCAAATAGTGTGATTGTAATGTCCCCCTATAAGATCCTTTAGGCTTTGAGATCAATTTCTTATATTTCAATTGCAAGAGACTTCTTTCTATTTGTTAAATATGATTAAATTTCTTTCAGATTTGATCTATTTATGGCTTTTCTATTTGCAGAATATGATTCTTACAATCACTGTACTTTCTTGCAGATTATAAACAGAATCTTGAACTTGATAAATATGAAGTTGATGCCAAATCAATATTGAGAAGTACTGATCATGAATTCACAAGTCTGAATTTTTCATTAATGGTATTCGATCTACAAGAGCAGAACATTTATTGATTTTCAATTTATCCAATTGTGGATCGGATTTGCATTAAATATATAAGGAAGAGACACATCCCATGAGCGGACATGTCTCCACAAAGTCGAGGCATGTCTGTTCATGAGATGTCTCATGAATTGTGCCTTTTCATCTTAACTAAACACCCGATCTCTAATCGGGGTTTGTTACTTAATAAACATAAATGCTTACCAAGTTTGATCTGTATTTATCTTGCACAAATAAATAATATCCAATCTGGAAATGATCACCGTTAATGATGCTCGATTGAGATCCTAAATGAAACATGAAATGTCAATAATTTGCAAGTAATAACCTCTAAATGCAAATTGATAATATGCTTGGAATATAGTAGATTTCGATCAGTTATATAAGTGATCATTGATTTCCAAAATTTATTGCAAATGACATAAATATATATACAATTAAATATATGTGTGTATAGATATGTCAGTACATACTGACATATATATACACACATCAAATCGATCATCATTTCTATATCTGACCAAAGCTACCATATTTCGACACTCCCTCTTAGCTAGGGAAGATAAAACTAACCAAGTATATAGTGATATCACCTTACTCGTGATATCTGAAGATATGGTATGCTTCTAAGAATGTCAAGTCACATGACATTCTTCATAACACATCTTCATTATGGTATGTGCACTGACATCAAATCTCATGATGTCCACCATAATAAATCATGGCATATCCAAGGATCCACCATGATTATCTCATAAGGATCATAATGATCTTCAACTGATATCAAGGCTCATGATATCTATCAAAATGTCCAAGAGATATGATCATGACATCCACGGATATCAAGTCACATGATATCCATTATGATAATGAAACTAATCATTGTAAAGTCGTCACCTTACAATGTCAAATACAAGTGTTCATTATTAGAAAGATCGTCACCTTTCAATAATGTACACAAGGGGGCCCATAAAGTCATTGAGTCACACACATGACAACTACCAAGAACCATATCAAGGGGTGGATCCACCATGGCTACTCCAGAGGGTGGAACAAGGCTTTCACTTTAAACTTCTCTTTTACAGAGAAGAATCCAATAAAGTACATTTCACTAATCCTAAGACTCCCTCTTAGCAGGGGCTTCGTTCTCCACAACTCCAAGCTAGTCTCATAATGCCCAAGCTTTATTACACAAATGTACTTGTCTGATTCCATAGTAACATGAGTGAATGTAATAAACTGTGGATATATCCCCAGGCTTGGCAACACCAAACATTCATGATAATGTGGCTTCCATCTGAAGTTCTAAGTACATGCATCAACCTCTTGACCTTCTTGTCCAAGGTTGCCTTAGATGAAATGTCAGACTTCTTCCGAATGTGATATCAACCTTCTGACCTCTTCGTCCAAGTTTGCCTCTGATAGATTGTCAAACTCCCTCTGAATCTGATGTCCATCTTCAATTCAGTTCCATGACTTCAAGTATCAAGTTTTATTTCCCTTGAATGCAATTTCTTATGCTTCTTGATCTATCCTGAAGGTATTCCAAAGAGAGATTACAAATAGTTGATAAGACTAAACTATCTCAAAGGAAAATACCAATCATAGAAGCATACAATATTTGTCATCCCAATGTTATAGCATGAACTAATGAACATTATTCAAGGGTATGAAATGCTTATCTCTTATGTTGGTACATCATAGAGCTAGTCCAGAGCTAGATCACAAGATTGTAGTAAGGTTCTTTCTTTGCTAGCTTACAAAGCACAACCATGTATTGCATATCTACTATCTGCTCCTAGATTGCTACAATTTCCTCGTCACTAGAGAAGTCATCTTGACATGATTTTCTCCCTTTGAACCAATGTAACCCTCGATAATCAATTTAAACAAATCCTCTAGTTGCTTCATCTGTCAGAGAAGGATACCCTTCTTACATGATCCCAATCATAGAAGATATCTGTCTCCAAAAGACTCACATCATCTAGCGTGATTCATATATGACATGAAAGTAATAGATCCAGGATCATTTTGGAGCTACTTTCATAAGATTGAGTCTTGCACAATGCCTAATGCAACATTCTTCTTTTCCTACCAGAACATCCCCGAAGACGAATGAAAAGATCATGGCAAATAGCTCTTATGAATACATATAAGAGAGTGACTACAATAAACGTACTATTCAAAAGATAATAAAAGTACTTATCTCATTATTCACGAGAAGATGCAATTTTCTCCAATTGAGGTCCTATATGTTGGTGGTTTCCTCCATCATGAGGATGTTCAACGGGGTTCATGGCCACACCACGTACCTTGGGCCAGCAAAGCATAATCATATGATATGTGTTTCCATTACCATTGCAACCTTTGTTCCTTGTCAGCAAACATCCTTTGCAAACACATGACATCATCGGATCATCATACACAACTCGTTATGCAGTGCACATCACACATAGGAGAACACATATTTCCTTTGTGTATCATACTTCCAAATTGGTATATATAGAGGTCGTATTCATAGGCATTTGGAGGTCATACACAATTAAAATTGAGCATACATTCTAATTTGCAATTCATTACTTCCTTCAAGCATGAGAAGTTATGTTGCAATATCCCTTCCAAGCTGCTACATACTCTGATTATGTAAAGAGCCTACCTGACTCTTTGCTGAACATAGCTTTTCTTTCTGAATTTTTTGCAAGTTTTGTTTTTGTTTTTGATAATATTTTATTTTTTTTTAAGTTTTCTCCAGAATTGAATAACATAAATTAAACTAATTAAATAATTTTGAATGATCACCAAATACTTTAAACTAAGGATTTGTCATTGCTCATAAATATCAAATCATATATTAATGCTATTGGCACCTGGCAATGGGAATAACTGTTTGATAAATTGAATAACATTCAATTATTGATATTGCAGCCTTGGGAAGTATGTTGCAGCCCCAAAGATGATGAACACAACCTCTGGGAGTCCACGCAATCCAATAAATGCTCCACACAGCCTCCAAGGATAAAGACGCAGCCCCCTAAATGTAATGTACCTGGTCCGGTCTTTGGGGTTTGAGACGGATGGACTTCAAAATTGGACACAATTTACTCAATTGAACTTTAAATTAATTTAAACACTTGAGGGCCTATTCTCCAATGATATAGGTTTTAAGAAGGGGTTTGATAGAGCAACCAATAAGAGTAACAATTCTATTGTAATTTCATCTTATGATCTTGTCCAAAAAACCACACGATACTCAATGACTATTTGGATATATGAAATGCTAGATCGGATATCTCTGATGTCTCTGATATGGTCAATGATAGTTGCGTAAGGATAATCCCTGATCTGCAGTGGTGGAGATGACTGCACTATATCTGATTGGACAATATAGTTAATGCTGCAAGTTATCATTCAATCGCTTATAGCCTTTTCTGATATCTCAATGTTAGTGTGTTGTGTGTCTCTTCACAATCTCTTATAGCGATGATTTAGATTTGTTGATTCTGATTAAGACTCTTGACTGTAAGCAATGATCTCCTCAATATCACTTATGGTGATATGGTAATTTCTATGTCTGATCTATCTTGTGAATTATAGAAAACCAGACAGGTGCTGTTATGTACTGCTGGTAAAGTGTGACCAAAACCCAAGGTCGGATTGCTTAGTAAGAGCGAATCCTCAAAGGATGAAATAAGAATAAAGACATCTGCGGCTGATGACTATATCGTGGTGCTTCTTACCATAACATTGATTTTAATTTGTTTATTATTTGTTATTGCTGATAGCGATTTCTATTTGATATCAATTTCTTTTTCTTTACTTGGAGCCTCCGTGTTCGAATGGACAAGATCTCACACTATACGCTGGTCTTAGAGGTGTTTCACATAGACAATCAATAGACCATTTGTTGCCATGTCTTCTTATAGATTAGATGACTTCCGACTGTGCGCCTTCCTGAATACCTAGCTTGTCCTCCCCTTTGTGTTTATATATCCACTCGGGTGTAGGGGAATGGTCCCTGCCTTTATTCACGCCCTCCCATTTATATATGTTTGTTTATAATATATTTTCTATTTAATAATATTGATATATAGTTAATACATTTTCATATGTATGATTATATATATTAAAATATAGATTTATATTTATATGGTTATTTATTTATTAAACTAAGACATTCACAGTTAACTATTTATTTATAAATTTATTATATTATATCTTATTAATTTATATTATATTCATTTGTTATATTAGTATTGATTCATTATATTATAATTTTATTTATTTATCATTATGATATTATCTATATTTAATAATAGAATAATATTATTGTGTTTATATATAATATTATATCATATTATATATATTATTTTATTTTATTATTAAAATAAATCATAAATACACAAGAAATCTACGTCATCAATATAGAAAAATATCTATACAACAGGCGCCAGGCGAGATCCTAATAAAAGGAAATTCAAAATTGTAAATGAAGGATTGCATTCTGCAATCGATGTAAATGAGGGGATGCCCTCATATTATTGTTTGTAATATATATATTCTGGACCATGGTCCCGGGATAGACTAGAGGTTTTCTTCTCCATTCTTTCCTACCAGTGCCCGCACAGAATGAAGTTCTGTACTTAAATTTACTTTATTAATAAAAATCTTTGGCTTAGGCTTTTTACCGATAAAAAATAAATAAAATTAATTTAATAATAAATTATATTGTGATTTATTATTATTCTTTTATTAATTAATTAATTTATTTTAATTTTCTTTTATTATTTATCATTAAATTCTATTCGAGAAAGGGGACATTACACTAAACTGGTCACGCAAGCTGCTAAGGAGGTGACGCAGCCTCTTGGTGAGGCACGAGCTGGCTATGAGCTGTTACGCCAACCACCAAACAAAAAATGCAGCTTCCTTATTGAAGTCTGCAGCCTTTCAATGCCTTACGCTGCCTTAAGATTCAATCGCAGCACATGTAGAAGATACAACAGCCTTCCACAATACACAATAACTATTTGGAAAAAATCGAACCGCCTCTATAATTCAGTAATTATTCAATTCTCGTCGAATATGATATACCTCAGCATCAAATTCGAATTCACAGAACTAGCAATGAAAATTCCAAAAAATCAGTAGCAAAATTCACCATCCAGAAGATGACTCAAATTGCACAAGAGGAATCAATCCTCAAACCCTAGCCAATTCTCCTCTTCAAGGAAAAAACTTCATAAAATTTGCATAAGTCTTGAATGAATTTGATTTTCTCCAAAGGCTCTTTAAAAGCCTTAAAAAGATGTGGCTTCTTCCACACACCTTTCACTTAAGAGGCTTCTCATTTACACTTTCAAATTATAACATAAAGATAAGTTATTTACTAAGTTCAACTTAATAAATAACTTTAATGACATTTAAGCCTCATTAAATGCTCAATAAATGCATCTAGCTGCTCACACCTCAGAACTGCCTCCACTGCCCTGCTAAAAATAGCCACAGCCCAAAATAGACTTACTAAAATTAGTAAATCTATCACAGAGACCCTCAAAACTCATTGTTAGCTCACGAGGGTCACGATGATGAACTGACCATGCTCAACTACAAGAACTTGCTAAAACGGGGACATTACAGTCCTCCCTCCCCAAGATTGCTTGTCCCCAAGCAATCGCAATCTGGGGTGCTGAAGTATATCCTAAGGCTCCCAAGTGGCATCCTCAACAGGAAGTCCCTGCCACTTCACCAGAAACTCTTTGATGATCCGCCGGCACAAGTGCCTCTCCCTGGTAACCAGAATAGCCTCAAGGGCCAACTCCAATTTGCCCTCATCGTCTAGAGGAGGTAATGTAGAAGATGGCATAACATGCTGGTCCAACACCTTCTTGAGGCGCGATACATGGAATACATTATGAACCCTGTTGTCCAGAGGTAAATCCAACTCATATAAAGCCTCCCCCACACACCAGACTACACGGAAAGGTCCATAATAACGGGGCTTGAGCTTCTCAACTCCACTCTTCCTGATGGAAGACTACCTGTAAGGCTGTAACATCAGATAGACCATATCACCCACTTGAAAAGAATGAGCAATCCTCCTCTGATCAGCATACTGCTTTTAATGATTCTGAGCCCTCTGAATATTATCTCTCAATGTCTTTATGATGTCCTGACCATCCTGCAACATATCACCTGCACTGGGTACCCGACTGTTACTGCAGAACAAATCCATAAAACTAGGGGAATCGTACTCATACAAAGCCCGGAATGGTGACATCTGAATAGTCATGTGGTGAGTGGAGTTATAACAATACTCACACAAGTTTATCCACTTCACCCAAGCCCGCTGCTGAGAAGAAACATAGTTCCGTAGATAGCCCTCCGTCCATTTATTGACTATCTCAGTCTGAGGGTGGTAACTAGTACTCGGAGCCAATTCTGTCCCACATAATCTGAAAAGCTCATGCCAAAAATGACTCATGAAACGGCTATCATGGTCACTCACAATAGTCCGGGGTAAACCATGTAATCTAAACACCTCCTGAAAGAATAGCTCTGCTATCTAGACAACTAAGAAAGTGGTGGTGATCGGAAAGAAGTGAGCATATTTGGTGAGTCGATCCACCACCACAAAAATAGTCTCTACCTTGGGCTTTTGGCAAGCCCACAATAAAATCCATAGACAAACATGCCCACTTCCATTCAGGAATAGGAAGCGGTTTTAATAACCCTGCAGGATAGGTATGCTCTTGTTTGTTCTGTTGACAAATAGAGCACTCTCGAACATACTGTTGAACATCAGTCTTCAAGCCCTTCCAGGTGAATCTCTTTTGAATCTATCTATAGGTTTTAAAGAACCCAGGATGTCCAGCTAATGGAGAATCATGAAAGGCTCTGAAAATAATCTGTCTGACACTTGATCTAGGAACTAGATATATCCTCCCCTTGTAAATGATCAACTCATTTGCAAGGGTATAACTGCTGTCCTGTAAACTACCATCAACAATACCAATTGCCCATTGATCACGAGCATACTCTGCAATGATCAGGTGTCTCCAATCCTCTACTATCTCAGTAATCACACACAAGTGGGGTCTCCGAGAAAGGGCATCAACAACCACATTTTGAGTACCTTTGATATAGGAGATATCAAAGTCATAAGACTATAACTTACTAACCCACTTTTATTGCCTCTCATTAAGATCCCGCTGTCCAAAGAAATGCTTCAAGCTATTGTGATCTGTTTTGATACAAAATTTGCTGCCAACTAGGTATTGTCTGAATTTGGCCAAGACATGGATAATGGCCAACATTTCCTTATCATAAACGCTAAATAATCTCTCAGGACCTTTGAGCTTCCGACTCTCAAAAACTATAGGATGGTGATCTTGAGAAAGCGCTGCTCCAATACCCTCTCCTGAGGCATCACAATGCAACTCAAAAGGTCTCGTGAAATCCGGCAATGCCAAGACTGGGCATGAAGTCATGATCACCTTGAACTTCTTAAAACACTCCTGTGCCTGAGTAGTCCACACAAAAGCCCCCTTACGGGTCAGATCAGTAAGGGGAGCTACATGTCTAGAGAACACTGCCACAAATTTACGGTAGAAGGCACATAATCTAATGAATCCCCTCAACTGTGTTAGGTTCCCCGGTGTAGGCCTATCCAGAATAGCTCGAACCTTATCAGGGTCCATGTGAACTCCCTCTACACTGATGATGTGCCTCAAATACAATAACTCAGTCATGCCTAAGGCACACTTGGACTCCTTGGCATACAAGAAAGCCCCATCAAGGATACCCAATACTGTATCTAGATGTTCTACATGCTCATCCCAAGTCTTACTATAAACTAATATGTCATCAAAAAACACAAGAACAAATCTCCGCAACTAGCTATGGAAGACTCCGTTCATAGTAGATTGAGATGTGGCAGGGGCATTAGTCAAGCCAAAGGACATGACTAGAAACTCAAAGTGGCCACAATGACACCTGAATGTTGTCTTCTCCACATCCTAATCTCTGACTCTGATCTGATGGTACCCTAATCTCAAGTCAATCTTGGAGAATTATTGTGCCCCATGTAACTCACCAATAAGCTCATCAATCTGAGGGATTGGATACCGATTTTTAATAGTCTTTTTATTCAACAACCGGTAATCTATACACATCCTGAGTGTCTTGTCCTTCTTCTTCACCAAAACAATTGATGAAGCAAAAGGAGACTCAGCCTAATGTGTCCCATAGTGAACAGCTTCTGAATGGTCTTCTCTATCTCATCCTTCAACCGCTTAGGATGCCAGTAAGGAGTAATCATAATGAGCTTAGTGCCCTCCTCTAACTCAATAATGTGTTCAATCCCTCTATCAGGTGGTTTGCCATATGGTAAATCATTAAACACCTTAGAGTGTTTAATTCTGAGTTGCTGAATATCCGGATGATAAGCTGGCCCATTTGTGCTATCCAAGGTAGGCAACATCCTACACTCCGCTGCCCAATCAACAATATCATCATGCCGTACCAAATGCTGCATACAGTTGAAAGAAATCATCTTCAGATCACCACTCTTGATAGCCTTAAGAATGTGAGTTTTACCATCCTTAATGAATCTCAACTCCATCCTCTCGGTGTTCATGTAAACGTCCTTGAGAGTATGCAACCAACTCATGCCAAGAACTATATCAGTGCTGCCCGTGTCAACCATATAGAAATATGCCTTGAAGGAATAACTGTTCAACTTTACAGGAAGCTCAGAAATCATTTTGTTACACTTAAGAGAGTAACCATCAGCCCCTGTACTCTAAGTCCTTCAAAATCTTCAATTTCAAACCCTCTCTTGGCAACCAAACGTGTATCAATAAAATTATGTGTAGCACCTGTGTCAAAAAGAGCAATGACACGCTGTCCTGCCAAGAGTCCATGCATTCTGAAAGAATCTTCCTTTCTCATGCTAGAAAGGTAAACAACCTTAAAATCAGAATCATCTATCTTCTCATCATCATAACCAGAAACCTCATGTGTGTCCTGCTCATAATCAGCTTGCTGTCCCTGAAAATCAGAATTATCTTCATCATCATAAAACCATTCCATCATCTTATTTTTTCCTTTTGGTTTCAAAGGGAAATCACGATTCAAATCATAAGGTCCTCTACAATGAAAACATAATTTTTTCCTCCTTAGATCATTCAAAGTTTCTTGATCTAAAGGGGCTGTTGTAGGACATTTAAATTCAGCTCTATCATCCTTTTTAGGTGCTGTCCTATCATAAGATGAATTAGAAGGTCTCGCAGCAACCTTATTTCATGGAGTAGATGCTTCCAAATTCCTTGCCTTTTTCATAGCTTCCTGCAAGGTGGGTGGATCCAAAGACTTAACCCACCCTCTGAGAGGCTCAACCAAACCCTTTGCAAAGAGCATAACTCTCCTCTCAGAAATGTCATAGACCATAACAAACAACCGTTGAAACTCATTGATAAAGGCTTCAAGGCCACCTGTCTGTCTCAACTGAGCCAACTCTCTGAAGTAGGTTTCAAGGTCCTTCCTATCAAACCGCTCTATTAACCTATCCATGAACTCTTGGTAATAGATGATCTGATCGTGTCGAAGTGACACTAGCCCATGGTACCACCAGTCATGAGCTACTCCATCTAGATGCAACACAGCAAAGCGGATGGTGTCCTCCTCAGTCATGGGACAGAAAGCTAGGTAAGTGTCCAGCTTATGACCCCAAGCTCGTGTTGTAACCTTGCCATTGCCATCATAATGGTCCAAGGTCATCTTGCTAGTTGCCTGTCGCAAATCTGACTGCCTAGGCCTCTGTCTCTTAGGTGCAAACCTACCTCTAGAATGTCCATGCTTCTATGTGAGAAATCTATCAAAATTCAGATTCTTCTTGATGGCATGTGGTAGAGCATCCCACTCAGCGTAATGAGCAACGATGTCATCTACAAATAGTGTGGCATCAGTTTCAGTACTAACCACATCAACCTCAGGTCTCAGGAACGTAGGCCGCGGTGGCCTATCATAAACACCAGTATGATGAGTCCTGTCAAATCTATCATCATATCTAGTCTGGTCCTTAGCTCTTATCCTGTCACTGGCTCTAGACCTATCATCTGCTCGGGACCTATGTGAACTAGCAGACACACTCCTAGCACCTCTCTCTCTGCCACGGTTGTCAGGTAGTGCAATGCGCTGTAGAGTGTCGGATAACTGTTGTAATGCAGTAGCCACATGATGTTGACCATCTTCTATATTCCGAAATGCATCCTAGGCCTCTCTGTCAACATCTAAAGCAGTACCTGCATCTTTATTACCTGTACAATCCAAACCATTTGAACCACCAACACCCCTATCACCATACTGCCAAACTGAATCTCAGCTTCTCCCTTGCCAGGTGGAGAATTAGGACCTCTGCTGGTGTAGTGCATGCCAAGTCTGAATCTATGAGCCATGCTGAACCCAATTCCCTGCAGGCTGGCAGGAAATCGCTTTGATACCACTTTAAAGAGCCTACCTGGCTCTTTGTTGAAGATAGCTTTTCTTTCTGAATTGTTTGCAAGTTTTGTTTTTGTTTTTGATAATATTTGATTTTTTTAAAAGTTTTCTCTGGAATTGAATAAAATAAATTAAACTAATTAAATAATTCTGAATGATCACCAAATACGTTAAACTAAGGATTTGTCATTGCTCATAAATATCAAATCATATATTAATGCTATTGGCACTTGGCAATGGGAGTAACTGTTTGATAAATTGAATAACATTCAATTATTGATGTTGCAGCCTTGGGAAGTATGTTGCAGCCCCAAAGATGATGAACACAACCTCTGGGAGTCCACGCAATCCAATAAATGCTCCACACAGCCTCCAAGGATAAAGATGCACTGATAGATGCTCCCTTAGTGTGCTTGCACAATCCAACTAGGACCCTCTCTCTGTTCCTAGTTCCCTCAAGATCCTAACCTAACTTTTAGGAACTTTCAAGCCCTTTCACTCTTAGCCTAGGACTTCTTCAATGCCCCTCCAATGATGGCATTCAATGTGCTTCACTAGAGGTAACTATCAATGTTGCAATTTTCACTCCTTACTCCTTGGATTCATCCAAGTGCTTCTTTGTCTCTTCTTAACTAGTGTTTGCAGGGGATTCCATTACTTCAAAACACATTCTTGGACTTCATTTGAACCCTTTAGGCTAGGGTATCAAGCCTTTCCCTATCGATCTCTAAACATCTTTGTAAACTTGGCTTATAGGCCTAATTTGTTCTACTAGCCCTATTCAACTAGTTTTTGCTCCTAGCAAAACTTTCCCAAACAACCCCAACAACTAATATGATATTCTTACACCCTTTATTGAGTTACTCAAGATTCAGTGGGTCTCATTCCTCCATGGTCTCCGTACAGGTGATCCCTACTTTTAAGGGCTTCTAGGGCTAATTGGTGCTTTATGAACCAGTCACTGATTTCTTTCTCTTATTGTGGTCAAATGGGTTGTTCATGGGCTAGGCTTCCTCAGAGGTCTTTGTATAACACCAAAGCCTCTCAACATCCACTTGGTTCCATTCATTCAATCAAACCCCTGCATCAAAACACAAAAAGACTCTGACAAGCTCCTAACTGGGTTGCTCTGGACTCGCCTAGGGCTTGTTCATTAAAATAGTAAAACACATCCTCTGGCCTCCTCCTTCCATATGTACACTGTACATGGACTCCCCTAGCATATCCCTCAAGGCCGTGATGATTCCACGGTAGGGTTCTATGGGGGAGCCATTTTTATACACAGTCTTGAATTTGACTAGTGACTGGCTTATTTACAAAATGATTTACAAAACTAACCTAATGAATTGAAAAGAACTTCAAACCAATGCAAAATGAAAGCCAACTAATCTAATTACATAAATCCCACACGAAGTTAATGGATTCAATCCATTGAAGGACTTTATCAAACACAAATGTCTAACTGTCACACAATATGCCCCCTAAACTGGTCACGCAGCCTGCTAAGGAGGTGACGCAGCCTCTTAGTGAGGCACGAGCTCGCTATGAGCTGTTACGCCAGTCACCAAACAAAAAACGCAGCTTCCTTATTGAAGTCTGCAGCCTTTCAATGCCTTACGCTGCCTTCAGACGCAATCACAGCACATGTAGAAGATACAACAGCCTTCCACAATACACAATAACTATTTGGGAAAAATCGAACCACCTCTATAATTCAGTAATTGTTCAATTCTCGTCGAATATGATATACCTCAACATCAATTTCAAATTCACAGAACCAGCAATGAAAATTTCAGAAAATCAGTAGCAAAATTCACCATCCAGAAGATGACTCAAACACAAGAGGAATCAGTCCTCAAACCCTAGCCAATTCTCCTCTTCAAGGAAAAAACTTCATAAAATTTGCACAAGTCTTGAATGAATTCAATTTTCTCCAAAGGCTCTTTAAAAAGCATTAAAAAGATGTGGCTTCTTCCACACACCTTTCACTTAAGAGGCTTCTCGTTTACATTTTCAAATTATAACATAAAGATAAATTATTTACTAAGTTCAACTTAATAAATAACTTTAATAACATTTAATTCTCATTAAATGCTCAATAATTGCATCCAGCTGTTCACACCTCAGAACTGCCTCCACTGCCTTGCTAAAAATAGCCACAGCCCAAAATAGACATACTAAAAATATAGAAAATCTATCACAGAGACCCTCAAAACTCACTGTCAGCTCACGAGGGTCGTGATGATGAACTGACCATGCTCAACTACAGGAACTTGCTAAAACGGGGACATTACAGATTATACTACTGGAAATCTGATCCATGTTGGCACTAAAGAATACAACCGCAGCCGAACATTCAAGCAACATCCACATACAACTGAGAAAGCTAGATCCAAGACAACCTTGGACCTGCTCTCTTAAAACTTGATGTTGCAATATCGAACAGTAATATGTAAGTTGGCAGGTTAATGACAGAGAGTTGGTTCTATAACTTTCATCTCTGTCCACAACCGACACCTTAATGTTGATGTCAAGAAAACAACCTTCTGAATGAAAACAAATTTCTTGCTCACCAGAAATAAGAGACTTTACAGCTTCATATCAAACATTAGAGCTTCCCAATCTGAGCTAATATCTCTTCCAGAACAAGGTGGTGTCCTATACTAATATCCACAAACTTATCCAGTGCCCAACACTAAATGGAGTTTTATAATAACCACAAACTGACAATATTAACCGATTCTTATTTATTAGTTTATATATCGTTTTAAATGATATATTCTGCCAGGCTCTTATTCCACAGACTCTTATTCCATGTCATCTCTGAAACCATATAGCCGCTGCACTTCATCATATCGATGATCACTTGTCATTATGAAGAATGGAATGTGATTATACTTTCAAGATAGAATTTATATTTTGAGTAATCTGAACTCTCAAATCTAATCGGATCTTCCTTAGCAAGGCTCTAATACCACTTCTTTTCTATTTGCAGAATATGATTCTTACAATCACTGTATTTTCTTGCAGATTATAATCAGAATATTGAGCTTGATAAATATGAAGTTGATGCCAAATCAATATTGAGAAATACTGATCATGAATTCACATGTCTGAATTTTTCCTTAATGGTATTCGATGTACAAGAGCAGAACATTTATTGATTTTCAATGTCTCCAATTGTGGATCGGATCTGCATTAAATATATAAGGAAGAGACACATCCCATGAGCGGACATGTCTCCACAAAGTCGAGGCATGTCCGTTCATGAGATGTCTCATGAATTGTGCCTTTTCATCTTAACTAAAAATGGTTAAAATGAGATTGATTTTGCTGCATCAAGCTATCTAGTTGTTCTAATGAGCCGTAAAAGGTGAATGTTTTCAGGTAAGAGGGGCTGGTAGTTGGTCACCCTATGTTGAGAGGACCACTAGGCTTATTCGGAGCCCACTTCAATGAACCTAATTTACATTTAGGATTAACAGTATATTTTGAAGCTTACGTTTTTGGGCATTTAAATATTGGAAAAGCCATTTTTAAGACATTCATGTTAAAGAAGGGTGGTCCATAGCTTGTACATTTAAGTCATTTATTTTTGTGCAGCTACATAATTTGGTATCTTTTGAGGTGACTTATTTTATTGAGTATTTCTGGGTTCAGACACTAGTTTTTCAAACCGTATCAAATAGCTCTTCACTCTCCAAATAAACCTCACATTTACTGAACCCCAGTCAATTATTGACCTCTCTCATGTAAGAGTTTTATGTCTTCTTTCCAGGTATAGGAGCATACTTTGCAGGGAAATGTATGGAAATGGGAATGCTTGTGCGTGTTGCTGGGGATACAATTATGATGTCACCACCATTCATCATGAAACCTGAAGATATTCAAGAAGTACGTGCAAACTTTTTGTTTTCTATTTATTCCTTACTAACCTTGGTCTTTTCATTATATAATTATATACAATTGGCATCGCAATGTTTTCCAGCTTATTACCATCTTTGGGAAGGCATTAAAGATGACAGAAGAGCATGTTCAATATCTGAAGTGTACACAAAACAAATAAATTTTATCTTCACTTATGATGATGATGAGAAAATTTCTAAGTTGGTTTCTTATTAAGAGTACATCACCTGTACCAAGACTATGCTAGACTTCTGTCTTGT
Source organism: Chamaecyparis obtusa (assembly GCA_027943335.1). Taxonomy (NCBI): domain Eukaryota; kingdom Viridiplantae; phylum Streptophyta; class Pinopsida; order Cupressales; family Cupressaceae; genus Chamaecyparis; species Chamaecyparis obtusa. The sequence continues at coordinate 724,026 of BSBK01003166.1, forward strand.
TGAAAGATTATGACAGATGCAACGGTAATTGTGAAAAGACATTCTTGCATTTAGATTGATTATGAGGTGCCGAGTTTCTCCTCAAAGATGTAATTATATTACATATTTTATGTGGGTTTGGACCATTCAGCACTCAAAGACAAATTATCAGACTGAATATATAAAAAAACATGCAATATATGTATTTCTAATTTGGCATTCCTCTCAAAACTAATTAGACATTTACTAACATAGAAAATTTGATCTAGTCCAATCTCATATGAATAGTCATCTTTTGAAAGATGCTATGAGCTACCGTTTTGTATTGCTAGCTTGTGTTTGTGAATGGTGATTCTAAGAGCAAATGAATTATGTGAGATATTAACACAAAATCATAAATCATAATGTATTAATTTAAAAAATATTTCATATAAGATTTTAGCATCATCCAAAAACTATTATATCTCGATATCATGGATTGTGAAAAATCTCTTATCATTAATATTTCATATGTTAATTTTTTTTATTATATATAGAGGATAAATTTTTTACAAAAATAACAGATCAGTTCTGATCATTACAAACCACCAATGATTGATAGGATACGGAAGAGTACAGTAGTTACATACTGATACAAAACTATCAATATAGATAATACATTCTGTTACAAAAAAATACTAGATATGGATGGACAACAATAAACTAGCTCTTGCTGCTACTGCCTTCAGGTTTGTCCTTGCCACTGTCTTCTATGGTAGGAGGTGCTGTTCTGATTCTCGTCCCTTGCCCCTTAGTGTTGTCATCAGTTGGTTCTTTCTCATTGTATCTTTTTACTAACTCTAGTAGTCCTTGTAACAATGGATGGTTCTCATGTCTATCGTAGGCCCAAGTCTGACCATAGATTATTTCGTTAAAGTTCATCGTCACCAATCCATCTCCCAGCAACTTCTCGAATTTTCTTTTCGAGATCTTCAAAATAACAGTGACTTGTGAGATGATATTTAGAGATGAGTTTTTTTGAAAACATGGTAAAAGACCTCTCCTTACCTTGAAAGTTTTCCTAGTTTTTGTAAATCCAAATCTGCCATAAGATTTCAACGGACAGTAGAAACCAAAAATGATTCAAGTTATTAGGCAACTTGCTGATATTACTAGTCAGTATATCAAACCAATTAGCATCTCATTTCCAACCAATAAGAACAGAACATAACAGATTCCAAATTTCTTTAGCAACAAAACAGTCAAAAAAGATATGCTTAATGTTTTCAGGGACTCTGCAACATTTACAAAGATCAACTTCTTTATGCAAGGCTTTGTAAGGTAGCCTTTGAAGAATGAGTAACCACTTGAAACATGCTTTTTTAGGTTCAACAATATTATTCCAATATCCTACCATATTTTGTTAGGAAGAGAAGCATTACATTACAGTAAGTAAATAAAGAATTAGAATTGCAAAAAGATCTATGTATAATTCTTGGAGTAATCTTAAGCATATTAGTATCATTGGGCCGAGTAATGTCAATTAACTAGTTTTCCTTACGGTGGAAATCCTTGGGGAGATTAAGGGAGGAGTAGGCTTCCCTTAGGATGGAGTATGTTCTTCATTGGGTGGGGGGGATGTCAAATTCATCACAAAACAAAGCCCATGATTTGAGGTGGCCATCAATGAGAATGTTCTCAAAACATTAATGCCCTTGCAATTCCAACTCTTAGTGAAGCATCCTTGTAAACGAGGTAGAGGTTTATCTTTGAGGTGTAGATTCCACCAAATAGATTTACTCCTAGCAATTTTGCAGCTAAAAATTGGGCCCTTATTACTAATCAAGGTCAAAGCCTCCCATTCCTTCCATATACTCGTGAAAAAACATTGGAACCCTCTAGGCCCCTAGGGATACAAGGAAGGTACCTAAACAAGATATCATGGTAGGGAAAATCCTTCGAAGACTTTGCATTTTTAGGAATTGCCTTATCAATATTATGTTTGATCAAGACCTGTCAAGGTCTATTTCCCCTTATAGCTTTAAATATCCATTTGGCTACTAAAGCCATGCCCTAGATTTTGAGATCTTTCAGACCTAGACCCCTACATTTCTTCTCCACAGTGCACCAATTCCACTTAACCAAGTGTTGTTTTTGTTTCCCTTTACCATCAAACCACAAAAAGCCTTCAATATATTTATAAGTCCCATTGATTTGGTAGGCACTGAATAATCAAATAGAAGAATAGTATATGTTATAAGAAGAGAAGATTTTTTAGCAAACTTGAAGTCTTCCAACCATTGAGAGTTATTGTTTGTTTCACTTGCTTAACTTATTTACAATTTTATTTTTGGTTCAGTCCCAACTATCCTTGAGGCCAAGGTCAATGGAAAAGGGTATGTTGAGATACCTCCCAATTTGCTTAGGGCCTCCCCAACTAGAATCATATTTAGATAACCATGATGGAAGTTCATTATTCAATCCAATCGTGATGGATTTCAGATTGGGGTGCTTGGCACCAAATGCCATGCATAATGTATCATTTTTTGCATAAGAGAATCCATATTGTATTCATCCAAACTCAGAAAAAGAGCAATATCATTAGCAAATTGCAGGTTAATCAATTCCTCATCGTTAGGAAGGCCTTACACCCTTGGGGAGAGCCGATTGCCTCTGAGAAGAAAATGTAGCACATTAGAGGCTATGAAAAACAAAGAAGGGGCTTGGGGAAGCCCTTTCTAATTGATCTTTCCAATTGGAAAGAATTAGACGTAGATCCATTAATTTCAATTTGTGCTCCTACATCCTTCATCAACGTTTGTACCCATTTACAAAATCTTTTAGGAAACCCAAAAGCTTGTAGAGTCATGGTGAAGAATGACCATTCAATTCAATAATAAGCCTTTTCAAAGTCTAAACCTGATTATCTCTCTTAGCCAAATGCATGGCTTCCCAACTGGTTATAAGTTTCTCTAGGATATATCTCCCTTAAATAAATCTAGTTTGGGTATTACTAATAAATTTTGGGAGAATATTGGAACAATTTGTTGGTAAAACTTTAGCCAAAATCTTGTAAGAGACATTTAACAAGGTAATGATCCTCCAATTTTTAATATATGTTATATCACCATCCTTAGGCAGCAACTTGATGATGTACTTACACAAGGAGCCATTCTTTTCAACCACTTTATACACCTTAAGAAGATCTTGATTAAACCAATCAAAATTAGCCTTGTAGAATTTTGTAGGGAGACCATCATCTCTAGGGGATTTTCCATTTTGTAGAGAACTAATGGCAAATTGAATCTTAGCTACAAAGGTATCTTTTTCTAGTAATGAGAAGTCTTCTTTAGAGATCTTAGAGGGAATAACCAATTTGTAGAAGTTCCTCGCACTCATGCAATTGTGGTTACAGTCCTCTGGAATGAAAAATTCTTAGCTGATAGGTTATCTATTATGAAAAAGGCCCTAGGCAAAAATCATGTCTCACACCAAGAAAAGGGGCAAGATGTCAAAAAAATAGTCTTAGAATCGAAAGTGTATTGGCTAGAGCTTACTTAGGCAATTTTAACTACTACAAAAGGTGGTTTTAGTAAGGCAGTTTTAGTGGCTACGAAAGGTGGTTTGAACAGCTACAAAAAAATATGAAATAAATACAACATAAATGTACCAACCCAACAACTCCATGTCATCATTATCAGCTTGCTACTCCCTTTAGCCAACCACTATTGCAAACTCCATAAAAAAAAATGGGGAAAGCATCCCAACTAGATGTCAACATAGGCTAGACATGTCACTTGCCTTAGGTTACAAACATCTAGTGTGCTTATCAAGCACACGGTTGAGGTGAGCTTATACTAGCCTACATATCATATTTACTATGGCTGCAAATGTAAAGAAAAATACATATTTAACTATTTTCGCAAATGAAAGAAATTACATATAAGACCAACAACAATTAATCGTGTCTTCTTTAGCAAAATTGAAGCAAGTTTCTGCAAAATAATGGATGAACTATACTTGATTGGCAAAAGGGCTAGTTGGGAAGGTTGTGGGCAGACTAGACATAGTTGAAGAATTATTTGAGCTGCTCTGGAAAATTTACAATCAAATCACCTAAGGCCACACAAGCAATCTTTAAAGTCAATTTTAAAAGCCTTAGAGGCTCTACATGGGCTCAAAAGTGTTCATAACTAGTGAAGCAGGTTCTAGCTTGGTAGAGTACTTCATACAGTTCGTCAATTGGACAACCATATCAAAAGTTATTGCCTCTAGAAGTTGGGTCTCCTAAATTGAGAAATATAAAAATGTGTTGGGCACGTAAATGGGTTAGTTATAAATGGGAGTTACATATGTCGATGTGTCTTTTGACACATCATAGGGCATCTTGGATTGGAGTTAAGTTGGACGCCACTTTTTGAGGTGGTTTTAGCTAATGGTTTTGTAATACTATTGGATGGTTTTATGTATTGCATCTCTTATATATTAGGTGTGTGAAATGGAAGTTGTGTGTAAGCGTATTATACACGTTGACTTACTTTTGTTGATCATGCACTAGATGTTGAGGGGGGGGAGGGCGGGAGGGGTTAGCAGCAACTAAAACCCTCGGAAAATCAACCATCAATATTATCCATCACACAACTTATTAAGTGATTAATGAACTGAACACCAAGATTTTTATACGTGGAAAACCCAAACTGGGAAAAATCACAGTGAGCATTGGCCCACTAAGATAATTCTCTTATGTATATAATCTTATTACAAAGAGTAGGATATCACTATTTTGAATATGCAATCAGAAGTTCATTTCCAATATAACATTGAATACAAATAGGAGCTCACTGTTCAGGATTCAAAAACATAGGCTCACTACCAAAGTAGCAAGATATAGTAAAGAACTTGTACACCCAAAACACGGTCCTAGGGATAAGGTACATACAACTCTTTACAATAGATAAAGATAAGTTCTCTTGATAATGCAACTAAACTAGACAACATTGTCAACCTCGACAACACACTATTATTGTCTTTTCTTCTCTACCACTATCATAAAATAGCAACCACATAAATTGAACTCTGCTCTTCTGAAATTTTGCTTATAGATCTTCACTAATTTGCACACCACAATCTCTTTTACAATTTGCCAAAGCACACATTGTACTTATATACAAGATAGATCATTAGAGTTTACAACAAGGTCAGCCAAGCTAAAAGCATATTACAATTAAGCTACAAGTCGACTATGACAACAACAAATTACAATAAGGCCCCATGCCAGAAGCATCCAGACCGAAACATAGATTACAAATAATATGGACCCATGCGCATAAGAGATAAATATTAAATACGTAGGTCACACATAGCACAAAGTCATTCAGATAATAGATAATAATAAAATATAATACCCAGACCAAAAACATGAAGCACTATCCACTCCAAGAGAACAAGGGACCATGAACATGTTACACAAAACCCAATACCAGATTGACAATTACTTGAACAACAGCCATAGCCATCTCCAACATGTAGTAACACATTGCCCTAAAAATCACATCACTTGCCAATTGTATTCGGACCTCCACACGTCATGGTGAGATCCACATGCCACGTCAGAAGCCATGTCACTTGCCAACAGTCCACGATAGAAGCCATAACATATTTATGGACCAGAAAAACTATTGATCACAACTGCAACATTTGGTAACACTATTTTCGGATCAACAAGAACAAGTTTTGGATCACTAGGAAACACCACAACCAAGACCAGAACCCGAATACAATTCAAATCACATCAGCATATCTTCAACCTTAATTTTTGGAGAAGAAAACTTTCAAAAAATACACAATTGAATGACTGTCATAAGCAACTATATCATTGTATAACTTTGTTACTAAACCACTAACATTCGGACATAACCACTGACTTCCAGACCTAAGAAAATGACTCTGAAGCAATAATAAACATCATTAACACAGTCTCCAAAATACATACCTCTCTTCCACATTTTTTAATACATACTTGTCTTCCACTGTTCTGTAGTACTAAATACATACTTGGCCTCCACTATTCTGTAGCATTGTTTACTTGTCTTGCACTTGATTTATAGGTTTGGTAGCACTAATATGTCCAACACAAAATCTTACTTCTTCTAGACCCAACTTTCTTCTGGACAAATAGATATACCTAAACATGTCACCAACAGACTTCTAGACTATAGTGCTTGAACAAACATAAATACCTTCGGATCACAATGTCTGACACCAATGACAACAAAAAACCAAACAATCTCCCCTTTGTCATTGGTGGAAAACAACCACCAGAAATGTTTTGCTAAGATATCAATCACTATCAACTCTCCCTTACCGAAATAACCAAAACATTCATGAACACATTATCAAATAAACATTTTTCGTATCTTTCTCCCCCTTTGTCATCAAGTACAATGGCTAAAAACATACTTACCACTGCACAAATATGATAACAACTACTAGCATCAGTTCATAATAAAAATATGTCAAAAAGCTCCTCCTAGACAGATGTACCACTTTGATGCACTAAGCTAGAAGAAGGATGAGTAACAACCCAAGGCTTCTCCTGGAGAAACTCAAGAGTATCCCAATCATATGATGGAACGTATCTCCAGCAAACTTGAGTCCTCTTGACTGAGTCAACATAGTAGAAATCTATTCAACAGACTTATAAACTTTGTTTGAGGAGACAGAAGAAGCAACATGCTCCTTATTACCAATAGCAGCATGAACGTTAACTTCAGTTTCTTTTTTTTCAACACCTTTCTATTCTTCCTCTTCACTGTCACTTGGAGCAATCACCAGAGCAGGGGAGCACTCCAAACACATCCATCTGACCCTCTTTTCTTGATTACCAGAGGATAAAGCCTCAATAGGAATCTTTCTCATGCATCCATCTGACCCTCTTTTCTTGATTACCAAAGGATAAAGCCTCAATAGGAATTTTTCTCATTCTTTTCCCCTTATCTTCATATTTCCCTTCATTGGCAACAACAGACAATTCTGCCACAACTTCAATCCTTACAACAACAGTATCCTTTGGAGTCTCAATAATGCTCATATATTTTTCCCTAGTAATTTCACATGACAAAATAGTTGTCCAAACAATTTTAGACTCCACCTCTTCTATGTAACAGATATTCTTATCAACATAGAAGACATCATCATCCTTAAACCAGTCAATTTTCATTGAAGGAAACCAGTTCCACAGACTCGTCCTATCCTTCAACTTATCAAAGAATCTTCTACAATTAACAACATAGTTATTCAAGCAATCCATATGCATATCATTTCCCCAATACACATATGAACACAACTTAGTATGAACAATCTTTGACATAACCAAACAACTAATACATGCTTATAGAACCATAGTCACCTTTCTAAACCACAAAACATAAGTCTTACCTCTATAAAATCCTTCATGCCTTATTGTCATACTGAGGAGATACTCAACATCCAACCTCGAGGGGGGAAACAAATAGACATGAAAACTTCTCCTTAGACCCTATAGTCTGAGTCATTTAATAGAGGAAATAACATTTGAAATGGATGTTGGACCACCATCAAAGGCACCTTTTGTGCTCTTCATCAAATATGTCTTGTTATTTTCTTTTGAGTCTCCTACAATCATCGAACAATCATTTGGTTTATTCATACTTTTGCAAAACCTTGCAATATGTCATGTCATGTTATAGTTATAGCAAACTAGACCATCATTTTTCATTTTTGCAGTTTCATTATTCCTAACATTGATGTTGATCCTGCATTCAACCTTTATGTGTCCATATTCATTGAAGTCATGGCACTATCCATTGAAGTTCTTAATCTTTTTATTCATATTCAATCTACTTCTACACCAAACTGCCTTATGTCCAAACATATTGAAATGATAGCATCTTCCATTAAAAGTATAACTCCTTTTCTGACTTCTACACTCATTAGCTCCATGCCCTACTTTATTGCAAGAAAAACAAGCTCTATTAAAAGATGAATACCTGGAATGAATAGGAGGATGTCTTTGATTCATCAGTCTATTTCTATCATTTCTCTGCATCTTATCTACCAAAAATGTTGTCTTTCACCTTCTTCTGGTCTACCAATTCTTTTTTATCTTTCACCTGCTTCTAGTCCACCATATCTTTTTTGTCTTCCACCTACTTTTGGTCTACCAATCCTCTTTATCTCCCACCTTCTTTTGGTCTACCATATCCTTTTTGTCTTATTCCTACATCTAGTCTACAAAAACTCATTCTACTTCCATCGATTTTTCTGATTCATCATTTTTTTCCTCACTATTCTTTAGTAATGCAAAATCCACTTTGTCTTGTTTGAGTTTCATCTCAATTTCATCTCCCCATCTTCCATTGCATTGGATTAGAAAATATTGATTCTCACATTTATCTTCAATATAATAGATATTCTCAATAGTCTTAAAACCTTCTACAACCCTTTTACTAGTGTGTTTATTTTTTATAACACAACCATCACTTTTGAACATAACTTGATAATAATTTTTACTCATTTGACTAACACTTAATAAAGTATGTTTCAAACCTTCAACGTAATAAACATCATCACTTCTATGTTTACCATCAATTGAAATGGTTCAAATGCCTTTAACTTGTGCACTTCCTTCTCTTGTAAATATGATTTCTCTACCATCATACTCTTCAAACATAATGAATTTGTTTTTGTTCCCCATCATATGATTTGAATGTGATGTTTCATACACCTGCAACAACTTTAGCATGGAATGTGATTTCCTCTTTCTTTTCTGAAATAGCCAGAAACAAAGATTCTTCAATTGTTTCATTAGTATCCTCATCTTCAAATAAGTATTCCTCCATGGAACATAAGCTCTTTTTACCATTGCTTTTGAAAATTATTCTTTTCTTGAAATCACCTTTCTTTTGATTGCCTTTTCTATCATCATTTGAATCACTATAATATTCCTTATACTTGCAATCATTAGCAAAATGTCATATTCTTCCACAATTAAAGCACTTAAGAGGTAAATTTACCTTTGTACTTTATGGTGCCTTTCTTGAATCTTCTTGAAAGAAATGCTTCAACTTCCTCTGACATCTTTCTTATCTCAAGTTCAAACACCTCTAAAAGTAGTCACTCTTTTTTCCCTTTCAACTTCTGCAATCTCAAATGCAGAAAGTGATCCAATCAGTTGATCGATTGAATACTGACTTAGATCATTTTTTCCCTTATTGAACATATCATTAGTATGAAATCCTTCTATATGGTTAATAAGATCTTAATTATAACATTTGGCCTTTTAGATGTCGACCAACAATTATGATTCCATCAACAACATCTATGATTCCATATGTAAATTTCAACACTTTCATCCTCTGCCTTTCTTAAGACCTCATACTTTTGTTTTAGGCTCATTAGTCTTGCTTTTTTTCTCTTTAAATCACCTTCCTATACCAAAACCAACTTATCCCATATCTCTTTAGCTCCTTTTAAACCTTTCACCTTCCCAAATGTTGTGTGACATAGACTACTAAAAATAATTGCTCTTGTGTTCACATTAGTTTCCTTTTGTTTTCCTTCATCAGTAGTCAAAGGTCTTCCAAAAGGGGGATAGAAACTAGTTTGAATAACCTCCCAAATACCATTCTACAATGTTTTCAGATATGTTTCCATCTTGTCCTTCCAATAAGGAAAATTAGTGTCATCAAATATCGGAGCCTGAAAGTGTAAGTTTTGTGCCATCCTAGATATGCCTCAAGTAGTTAAGCTTCTTAAAGAGGAATCGATTGTTGAACACACACCGGATGCTAAGATGGGAGGGGGTGAATCAGTATAAACTAAAACCCTTATAAAATCGACCATCAATATTATCCATCACACAACTTATTAAGTGAACAATGAGCTAAAACAATAACACGGGAAGAACAAGATTTTTATATGTTAAAAATTCAAACTGGGAAAAACCATGTGAGAACATTCCCACTAAGATAATTCACTAATGTATATAATCTGATTACAAAGATAGTAGGATCTCATTGCTCTGAATATGAAATCAAAGGCTTGCTGCCAATAGAACATTGAATACAAATAGTAGCCATTGCTTCGAACTTGCAAACAGAGGCTCACTGTCGAAGTAGCAAGATACATTAAAGAGCCTATGCACCCAAGACATATTGTCCTATGGACAAGGTACATACAACTCTTCACAATAAATAAAGATAAATTCTCCTGATAATGTAGCTGATTTATAGAACACTATCAACCTTAGAAACACATTGTTACTGCCTTTTCTTCTCTATCACTATCACAAAATAGAAGCCACATAAATTGAAATTTTCTCTTTTGAAATTCTCCTTATAGATCTTCAATGATTTGCACACTACAATCTCTCTTATAATATTCCAAAGCACACATTGTACTTATATACAAGATAGATCATTGGAGTTTACAATAAGGTCGGCCAAGCTAAAATCCTATTACAATTCAGTTACAAGTCGGCCATGACAATAGCAAATTACAATAAGATCCCATGCTAGAAGCATCTGGACCAAAAATTAGATTACAAATAACATGGACTCATCTGGATAAGAGATAATCATTAAATGAAATACATGGACCAAAAACATGAAGCATGATCCACTCCATGAGAACAAGGGACCATGAACACGTTACACGAAGCCTAATACCATATCAGCAATTATTGGAACATTTTCCATAGTCATCTCAAATGTGTAGTAACATACTACCCTAAGAACCACATCACTTTCGAGTTGTATCTGGACCTCTACACGCCATGGTGAGATCTACATGCCATGTTAGAAGCCATATCACTTGCCAACAGTCCATGTCAGAAGGCATAACATATGTCTGGACCAAAACAACAATTGATCACAACTACAACACTTGGTAACATTGTTTCTCAATCACCAAGAATAATTTTTGGATCACCAGGAATAGTTTCTAGATCACCAAGAAACACCACAACCAAGACCAAAACCTGAATACAATTCAAATTATGTATGCACATCTTCAACCTTCATTTTTGGAGTAGAAACCCTCCAAAAAATTACACAATTAAACGACTATCATAAGAAATTATATCATTGTATAATTACATTACTTTGTTACTGAACCACTGACATTCAGATAGAACCAATGACTTTTGAACCTAAGAAAATGACTCAGAAGCACTGATAAACAACATTCACACAATCTCCAGAATACATATGTCTTCCACTATTCTGAATACATATTTGTCTTCCACTATTTTGTAGCATTGAATACATACTTATCTTCCACTATTTTGTAGCATTTTTTTACTATTGACCATTTTTTGTCCCCATCAAATTTACAAGCATCAAAGTCACTAGGTTTCAATTTTGTGAGATGATTAGAGATGTAGAAATCAGAAAAGGGCCTTTATAAGATCTCTATATATTATTTCATTTAGAAAAGGACTGTTAGTTTATTTAATTTTATGGTTGACCAGCTTGGGCTGATCACAATCACTTAAGGTGACCGGTCAAAGTCATCATTCAACATAGGGAGACTGACCCCTTGATCCTCTTTACCAACAGGAAATGGTTTGCAAATGACCATCGCCATTTCACAAATATTAAATTCAAGTCATTTTGCATTCTTGTGAATTGGCGATGCATTGCCAATTTGCAAAAAACATTTTAAGCCAAAGTTTCATTTTTGTGAAATTGGCGATGAATCAATAATTCACAAAAAAAAATTAAGTCGTATTTTCCTTTTTACAAGTTGGTGACAAAGCATACGAAGGGTGGTGGGCCCGATGAAATAAAGGCCTTCACTAAATTGCAAAAGGCACTTCAAGGTGAATTTCACACTTTTGCAAAATGGTGATGGGCTAAAAGCCAACATCACCATTTCGCAAGGGTTATTTTTGTTCAAAACCCTAAGGCTATGATTTAGTGACAAAGCTAGATAATGCATGGCGAGGTCCACATTAAAGTTCATGTGTAGATCAATGAAGGAGTGATATGTATCCTGGGACTACAGCATTGAAGTTAAGTTAAATGGCTTCACCATTTCGTGAAGGCATTTCACAGTCAATTCCATTTGACTGCGAAATGGCAATAAGCTAGGGAAGGAAGAGTTGTGGGTCATGGGATTTAAATAAAATGGTGTCGCATGGGCATGGTCCCAAAGTTAAATAAAGCACTTCCCAAATCGCAAGGGGCTCTTCTCAGTTAAGGCTTGAGTTTTGCAAAATGGCGATAGTGGGCCCAGTGGTGAAGTAAAATGATATGGCCATCACCAAATCAAAAATGCCTTCCAGTCAACATTACTAATGACCGTGATTTGGTGATGGGCCTGGGCAATATGGAAGAGAATGACATGGCAAGCCCACCCATTAAAATGAAATAAAATAGGGTTGTCACCTTGTTTTAAAGGGTTTTTTTGGTCAATTTAATTTGACCATGAGGTGGCAATTTTTGTAGGGCCACATAAATAGTGAAGTGAAATTTGAATGTGTAGGCATTCAGGCGGTGCAAATGTAGATCTTTCATGGGCATTTTTGATCTGATGTTTTAAATCAACCATGCTCATTTATTTTATTTGCACGGCTTGAGAGATTTACACACCATCATATTTGAGTTCAGATTTTTTTTTTTCTGACAAAAACTTTAACTTTGGCTTCTTTTTGTCACTTCTCAAGGACTTACTTGCAGAATCATATTTTCATCTAATATTTTTTTAGATCAACTTGCATATGATCAAATCTTTTATCTAATTTTTTCTTCCTTGTAACTCAACCCTAGTTAGGGTTTTAATCTTCATTGTAAAACAAGATTTATGCCTAGCTCTATAAAAATTATTCTTGTACATTTTGTAAGGGGTTCTTCTTTGTTGATTTTTGCAGTAGTTATGCTCTTCAACTGTCTTCCTCTTGCCTTATTTCAATAAAATCATTATTTTACCTATTCTAAGTTATGATATTTTGTGTCTCATCTTTGACCTACATATTTGCATGTATTTCATCATCTAAAATATCTTGTGATTGTGTATGTTTATGGTTGATCAGTCTTTTTAAGTGAATGATTGCATTCCTTTTAAAATTGATTTAACTTCTTACCTTCATATTGAGCAGATTTTGATAGATACATGGATGTAAGGAAACTCAGGTGCGGAAACAACTTCCTACACTACTCTCTAAAGGAAAGTATTGTGCAAATTCTTTTAAATCCTTACAATTTCAGATTCATTAACTACTTTAACAATGACATTGCAGTCATATACCATGCATACAAAAAAATAGAGAATGACACAATGATTTACCCTAGGGAAAACCTTTCGATAAAAACCCCAGCACTCCAAAACCTGCACAATGTATTAATCAAAACTATTACGGTTTACAATACACTTGCAATGCAAGTTCATTCAGAAGATTTCCAACTCTTGAAGACAAATCGCAGTAGCATAAAAATGTTCCAACAATACACTTACTTCACCTCTCTTCGCAACCCTAAAAAATACTTATATCATGCACTTCCCTTTTTAGGGAAACTTCCAAAGATAGTCGTATTAGGGTTTTACCATTCTCCAAGAACCCCACGATTGAAGAAGAGTGTACAATACTCAACTTTATCAGTTGCAACATGTCTTGCATGTCTTCACCTGTCATTGAATCTTCCAGACATAGCTCTTACGTGTCATAGGAATCCGTCATAACCGTTTCAACCATGATCTCCTTACACACAATTCAAGATGTCGACATATCAAGTGGAGTGACACATCAACATGCCAACTAGACATGTACACTCACACTTAATTACATTATTTGCAAGAAATACATTTTACAAAACAAATAATAAGAATAAGAATTATCCAAGGTTGAGACACCTTATTCCTAACAATGGATAGTTTAGTGATATTCTTTTTATTGACTTCAAGTGCAGTCATAGGTAGAGAGAGTAACCAAATATCAATATGGTGCATCACCCCATTTAATTTCATGCAATCCTTCTTCCCTTTTTCCCTCAAGTCAGTTAGTTTTATATGCATCCTGATTGTAAAGGAATATGACCTTCTCTGGAGATTCAATCTCATTGATTAAGTCCCACATTGAGAAATTGTTTCCATGTTTCAAAAGGTTGTTTAGGCCACTAACCATCACCTAAACAAAGGTGCAAACTTTTGTGACAATAGTTTTTGGCACGCCCGATAAGACTACATTCAAATCAGCTCAAGACATCCCTTGGTGGACCAAGATAAAGTTTCATTCATTGATAATTTGGGTTTTATTACTAGTACCATCAACCTTTGGAGGCATTTTATCAAACACCATGGTGATTCTAAGTACAAATCTATTGGTTTCAAGCAGTCCTAGTGCTAGTATGTGTAAAGATTATTTCTAATCTTTCATGTTTCTTCATTTTTTTGTGAATTTGTTTGTCTGAATGCTTTATCATAGATCCATTTCATAGACATGCATACTATTCCTCTCCATATCATGAAGTTCATGCCCCTCAATCCTCATACTATCAATATCAACCTCAGTTATAGCCTTCCTATGGCCCAAATTTATTTACAACATCAAATGGAAAGCTTGTCCAATATGTTTACCACCTTGCCACCCCTTCTCCATATAATTTTCCTCCAAACAACACTAATAGGCTTACATCCATGATTTTGGTCTTCCAAAGGCAAATGGACGAATTAGATTTGACCCATTGGTTGCAAGAGCTTGATGAGGGGTGTGATAGGATTTCAAGGTAGAAAGAGCTTGACATGAAAAAGGAAGAGGATGCATATCAGGCCTACCTTTATGAGAAGTGAATGGAGGTCCAATAGAGGCAATATAATGCAAAGATAGAGGCCCAAAAGAGACATTTTGAGGAGGATATTGCAAGGTGGGTTTCTCCAATAGAAGAAGAGAAAATGAAGCTCAAGCTAGCTCATTTACAGACCCAAGAAGAAGAGGCAGCCCCTTCTCTAAAATATGTCATCCCAAACTTTAAGAGTTCACCCCCATTACAAGAGCTTGGTGTTATATCTTCTCCACTCCTGGTTCAAGAAACTTCACCCTCTCAACCTTCTATACCTATTTCCATTTCACTCTTTAAGGGTGGTCCGGTTGTATGGATTGTTGATGGTTCTAACATATCATTTTGGGAGGAGAAAACAAATCCAAAGCTATCATGGGAGGATTTGCCACTTGTTGTCCATGGGACCTCACCTAGGTTTGAGGAGGATACAAAAGAGATGTAGGAGGATATTGAGAAGGTTGTGTATTTTCAGCCCTTTTCACAAATGAAGAATAAATTTAATGAACAGGATTCAGTCCTCTAATTTGAAGAGATTCCCTCTTTTGTGGAGGAAGAGGAAGAAAACCATGAATTTTTTCATGTCCTTGAGGAGAAAATCTTGGCTTTTGATTCTATTAAAAATTCAGAGGACCCACTGCAAGAAAAAGAAGAGAACAGAGTCAGTTGTTGCAGCAGGAGGTCCTTCATGATATAAAGAATGAAAAAGAAGACCCCAAGGATAGCTCTTCCCTTAAGGAAGAAAATGTTGATATGCATGATTTTTCTCAGCCTATGCATAACCCATCATCAATGAAAAATAAATTTGACAAAGAAGATAAATTTTGGGATCAATTAGAAGCCTTTTGTTCATCCATAAGCATTAAATCAACTTCTTCTTCATCAAAGGATAATAAGATGCAATCTAATAAAAAAAAGATAATAAGATGCAGCAAAAAAATTTGGAGATTCACTTCATACTAGAGAAGCAGGAGGTGATTCTTGAACATCAAGAAGAATTAATCTCTTCACCAAAAGAAGAGGAATTGTTTCCAAATGAGTAGGATACCATCATCATAGAGTATCACAGTGAGCTCGAGGTTGAGCTTTCAGAAAAAGTGTCATCAAGAGGATGTCCTTTACGACACCTATCTCAGTAACAAATCTGCAAGTTTTCCCCAATCATGTTTATTTCAGAACATGACAATGAATATCACAAAGAGGAGAAAGTTAGTATTTCTCAAGATAAGAATGCTCCAGTGTGTGAAAGTTACATCTTTGTCAGTATTGGAATGATTTTCAAGAAGGATGTGATAGCCTTGTCAGTTTTACTTCACTGTCTGATTGTTCAAATGCATGCAAGGAACAAAAGTTCAGTAAGGAGGGGAAAATATTTCAATAATCTAGTCAGTGGATTTGTTTATCCCGTTTTGATGTAAATTTCTTGTATAAAGTAGATTATTATTTTCCATATTTTAAAGAAGTGCATGGGCACAACTATTTCTTGATGAGATAACAATTTTTGAGTTTTTGTTCAGTTGTAGGAAGGTTCAATTCAGTTTAGATATCTGATATCAGTTAAAGACTCCATGCCCCATGGATAAAAAGGCCACTAATCTTTGCATTTATTAGGAAAATTCCCCCCAAAATTACCATAAATATCGACCATTTTTTGTCCCCGTCAAATTTGCAAGCATCAAATTCACTAGGTTTCAATTTTACAAGATGATCAAAGATGTAGAAATTGGAAAAGGGCCTTCATAAGATCTCTACATATTATTTCATTTATAAACCTTATGGTTTATAAAAAATGACCATCACTTTATTTAATTTTAAGGTTGACCATCTTGGGTCGATCCTAATCATTTAAGGTGACCAATCAAAGTCGCCATTGAACGTAGGGAGACTGACCCCTTCATCCTCTTACCAACAGGAAATGGTTTGCATATGGCCATCATCATTTCACAAATATTCAATTCAAGTCATTTTGCAAAAAGCATTAGAAGCCAAAGTTTCATTTTTAGAAATTGGTGATGAGATGCCAATTCGTAAAAAACATTTTAAGTCATATTTTCCTTTTTGCGAGTTGGTGACAGAGTAGAGGAAGAGTGGTGGGCCCAATAAAACAAAGGCCTTTGTTAAATCACAAAAGGCACTTCAAGGTGAATTTCTCACTTTTGCAAAATGGTGATGGGCTGAAAGCCAACATTTCCATTTCGCAAGGGTTGTTTTTGTCCAAAACCCTAAGGATGCAATTTGGTGACAAAGTTGGATAATGCATGGTGGGGTCCACATTAAATTTCAATTACATATCAATGAAGGAGAGACACGCGTCCTGGGACAATGGCATTAAAGTTAAATTAAATGGATTTGTCATTTTGTGAAGGCATTTCACAGTCAATTCCATTTGATTACAAAATGGCAATATGTAAGGGAAGGAAGAGTTGTGGGGCCCAAGAGTTAAATGAAATGGTGTCATGTGGCCATGGTCCCATAGTAAAATAAATCACTTTGCCAAATTGCAAGGGGCTCTTCTCAGTTAAGGCTTGAGTTTTACAAAATGGAAATAGTGGGCCCGACGGTGAAGTAAATTGATAAGGCCATCGTCAAATCGTAAATGCCTTTCAGTAAACATCTTTGTTGACTGCGATTTGGTGATGGGTTGGGAAGTATGGAAGAGAATGAGGTGGCAGACCCACCTATTAAAATGAAATAAAATAGGGTTGCTACCTTGTTTTAAAAGGTTTTTTTCTTTAATTTTATTTGACCAAAAGGTGGCAATTTTTGCAGGGCCACATAAATGGTGAAGTGAAATTTAAATGCGATGGGCATTCAGGCGGTGCAAATGCATATTTTTTAGGGGTGTTTCTAATTTGATTTTTTAAATCAACCGTGCTCATTTATTTTATTTGAAAGGATCGAGATATTTACATGCCATCAAATTTGAGTTCAAATTTTCTTTTTTTTATATCAAAGACTTTAACTCAGACTTCTTTTTGTCACTTATAGAGGACTTACTTGCAAGATCAAATTTTTATCTAATGTTTTCTGAGATCAACTTGCATATGATCAGATCTTTAATCTGATTTTTAATTCCTTGTAACTCAACTTTGGTTAGGGTTTTGATCTTCATTGTAAATCTAGAGTTATGTTAGCTCTATAAAAATAAGTCTTGTACATTTTGTAAGGGGTTCTTCTATGTTGATTTTTGTAGTAGTTATGCTCTGCAATTGTCTTCCTCTTGCCTTATTTCAGTAAAATCATTGTTTTACCTATTCGAAGTTCTGATATTTTATGTAAGTCTTATCTTTTACCTACATATTTGCATTTATTTCATCATTTGAAGTCTCTTTTAATTGTGTATTGTTATGGTTGATCGGTCCTTTTAAGTGAATGACTACATTCCTTTTAGAATTGATTTAACTTCTTACCTTCATATTGAGAAGAAGTGGATAGATGCTTGGAAAGTGTAGTGATATATTTTTATTGACTTTAAGTGCACTCTTAGGTAGAGAGAGTAACCAAATATCAATTTGGTGCATCACCCCCTTTAATTTCATGCAATGCTTCTTCCCTTTTCTCCTCAAGTCAATTAGTTTCAGATGCATCCTGATTGTAAAGGAAGTCAGCCTTCTCCAGATATTCAATCTCATTGATCAATTCCCATAGTGAGAGATTGTTTCCATGTTTAACAAGGTTGTTTAGGTCACTAACCATCACCTAAATAAGGGTGTAAACTTTTGTGACAATAGTTACATGTCTTCCACTTGATCTATAGATTCAATAGCACTAACATCTCCAACACAATCTTACTTCTTTTGGATACGTAGATATACTTGAACATGTCAGTAGTAGACTTTTGGACCATATTATTTGAGAAAACATAAATACCTTTGGCTCACAGTGTTTGACATCAATGACAACAAACAACCAAAGATATATTTCTAGCAACTTCTAGATCTCTGGCTAGTTATATGCTAATGAGAATCTTTCTCTATAAGTGTATTGTATTTTACTATTGATTTTTGAATAATATATTGGGAAGCTCTTGGAATGTCAATTTTTCTCCCTTAAAATTAGTAGCCAAAAGAGGGTGTTGACCCTTACACAACCACAACCAATAGGCATAAATAAAGATAAAAAACACACTAACAGTAAAGATGTTGGCTCTTGCAAGGAAAATCCATAAATGACCCACTAGAAGAAAGGCTAGTATCCCACCTCAAGAGTGGGTAGAAAACTCACCCACAACATGGGAAGGATAATGAGAGGATAAAGAACTATTTTTCCTACATCATCATATAATTGTCTAGGCAATACTATCACTAGGATTCTCATAAGGAGGAGCAAGTGGTGAAACTCTAATTGAAAGATTGTAGCAGAAGGGGTAGAGTGTTGAGAAAGTTGTAAATTTAAATCTAAAGATTGGAGAATAGAAATATAAATAGATGAGGAAGGATCCACATGACTAGAGGGGGTCGCACTGTTAGAATAACTAAGAGGGGGGTGAATCAGTTATCCACATTCCCAAATTACAAAATGTATCACTTAAAACAAATTCAGCTAATTCTGCAGCTCAGTAAACAAAAACTACTACATTGTATGTACCTTTACCAATTACTAGTTAAATACTCATAGTGATTACCGACCAAATCAAATATGCAATATGTAAAGTATGAAAACAAATCAATCACCACATAAACACATAACACAAAGATTTAACATGGAAACCATGTTAAGGGAAAAACCACCTGGGACCGGTAACCCAAAAACTTTTCACTCTTTTGAACTGAGCTCAGTGAAGATCCAACCCTGTTAAAGGTTACAAAACACACTGTAAGGTGTGACCTTGTTAGAGGATTTAACACTAATAGTTATCGTCCAACCAGCATTCACTATGGGGTTGATAGGATAACAATGTACATTCTATGAATGACATCACAAGACTTTCAAGTCCACTCAGTTAAGAGATTTTTCTGTTACAATGGTTAAACTGAAACAGTAGGTGATTTGATTACAATAAAACTTGATTTTGTAGATGTTCAGATCTATTCTAAGCCTATAAAATCCTCTAATCAATATTTCAATTTAGTTCTTCAATATTCAATAACTTACTGTCACTCGGTAGTAGCTCTTTGACACTCGGTTAACTCTGCAGTTTGGTTCTCCTTCAACCAATCTGATCAGGCATGAATGAAGCTCTATTCACACGATATCTCTACAGTCTCCTTCTTCTGGCATCCATTCAACAATGAAACCAAATTCTCTTATATAAACAAGTAAATCATTTTCTTTTCATCCATCATATTTTTCCGCTTAATCTCCCTCATTGATTTTTCCACTTAAACCTTCCTCCGCAAATGTGTCAATGACTCATTTCATTTCCATCCTTTAGATCTTCTTCAAATTTTTCCAGTTGTTGATCTCGTAACAAACTTTATCTTCCACCTCAAAATCATACACTTTAAAGCTCATCAATTTTTGTCATCTAAACTAAACCTTTAGTTCTTTTATCCATGCTCGGTTAATGAAAAAGTGCATTAGTGAACACAAGATTAGTTAATACTATCGCTCGGTATACACTACACTGGCTCGGTGTATACTGAAGTGCTTCATTTACCGACCACACTACTTTGTTAAGTTTTGCTTCCATCTTCATAACTGATTAATGCAACATAATCAAGTCAACAATATGAAGTCATAGACTCATTAATAAGTTACCCAAAGTATTCCTTATCCTCATCTATCATATCCATCTTCCTCCATGTAGATATCTCAGTTCTTCACCTTTTCTCTCTTTTTTATAGATGTGTAGATGTTTGCAACTATCATGATAAGTACTGTCAAAACTAGTTAACATCAATGACAACATAATGACTAATTCAATTATCTTACATATCAATTCAGTACTCGGTGATCTCTAATCACTTGTAGTTCATCAATCAGGTTCTCAATCAGTTGTAGTTCATCAATCTCTCCCTTTGGCATTGATGGCAAGTCAAGCAATATGAGATATACCATACACATACCAAACATGTATTCTACAACTCTGTA
This sequence comes from Chamaecyparis obtusa, assembly GCA_027943335.1. NCBI lineage: Eukaryota > Viridiplantae > Streptophyta > Pinopsida > Cupressales > Cupressaceae > Chamaecyparis > Chamaecyparis obtusa. Next base: position 744,830 of record BSBK01003166.1, read on the forward strand.
AGAAAATGTTGTAGCTCGGTAAGCTCTCCCTAGCTTAATATGTTTAATCACTACGTTACATGACATCATTTCAAGTGCAGACTTCCCTCTGTAGATATAATCTTTTTATCTCTTAGATTCCTTTTGTTCTCAGCAACTAATCTTCAATACTCTCCTCTAACTTTCTCAGATTATCTCTCCCTTAGATAGATAAACCAGTGATCTCCTCATTTATCATATTGTTTATCTCTCCCTTTGACAAAAATGCCAAAGAAAAAAATAAACCATACAAATTTGCATTAGCTAAGTAAATCTCTATTGTTCAGTGCATACAATGTATCTCAGTATACTAATATGAAAATCTATGTTCTAGTTCCTCAAATCTTTCACAGCCTTAGACAGAATCCAAAGTGTGAACTATGTTGCATCAACATGAATGATCTTATGATAAGATAAGGCTGATGCAACCTCCAGATCACATTAGTGATTGGTAGACAGGGGACGGACCCCAAGTCTAGTCCTCAAGTATTCAAAAGTATCTTTCGGTACAGGCTTTGTAAAAATATCAACAAATTGCTCTTTTGATGTAACATATTCCAGTTTGACTTGCTTCTCCTATACTTGTTCGCTTAAGTAGTGATTCTTAATAGAAATATGCTTGGTCTTTGAGTGCATTACAGGATTCTTAGAGATATTTATTGCACTAGTTTTTTCACAATATATAATCACTGGCTCCGTGATTACCTCATTCATCCCTTCCAACACTTGTTTGATGTAAACAATGTTTGAACAGTTTGTAGCAGCAGCAACATATTCTGCTTCGGCAGTAGACTGAGAAATACAAGGTTGTTTCTTACTTGTCCAAGTAACAAGTCTTTCACCAAAGAAAAATGCTCCTTCGATTGTACTTTTTATGTCATCTATATTTCCAGCCCAATCTGCGTCGGTGTAGACTCTTAGTTCAAACTTGCCTTCCTTAGGATACCATAATCCATTCCTCCATTTTCTTCAGGTATCTTAAGATTCTCTTTATTGCAACCATATGTGAATCCTTTGGATTGGCAAAAAATCTAGCAACAATCCCCACTACATGTGCAATGCCTGGCCTACTATGTACTACATACATCAGTTTACCAATCATAGATCGGTACAATGTCTGGTTTACCTCTGTAGATTCATCATCTTTAGTTAGTTTGCAACCTATGACCATCAGTGATCCAACTAGTTTAGCATCTTCCATGCCAAATCTTCTCAATACTTCCTTTATGTACTTTGATTATGTGATGAAAATTCCATCACTTTGTTGAATAACCTGCAAGCCTAGAAAGAACTTAATCTTTCCAAACATAGACATTTCAAATTCTTTTCTCATCTCATCAGCAAATGATTTATAGATATGATCTTGTCCTCCAAAAATTATATCACCCACAAATATTTTAGCAATCAAAATAGTGTCATCTGATCCTCCTTTCATATACAAATTGATGTTTTCACTAGTTCTAACAAAACCAATACTTAACAAATAAGTATGCAATCTTTCATACCAAGCTCTAGGTGCTTTCTTTAGACCACATAAATCTTTGTGTAATCTACATACCATGTATCTTTTATCTAGATCAACAAACCCTTCTATTTGTTCTATGTAGACCTCCTCTTCTAGTATCCCATTCAGAAAAGTAGACTTAACATCCATTTGATAGACTTTAAACTTTTTATGTGTTGCATATGCAAGTAACATATAGACTCCTAGTCTAGAAACAAGTGCAAAAGTTTCACCATAATCTATACCTTCCTCCTATGCATATCCCTTGCATACAAGTCTAGCTTTGTTCCTTGTAACCTCTCCATTCTCATTTAGCTTATTTCTGAAAATCCATTTAGTACCGATAACATTCTTATCTTTAGGCCTAGGTACTAAAGTCTATGTCTTGTTTTTCTCTATCTATTCTATCTCTTCATTCATTGCATTTATCCATTCATCATTCTCCAATGCAACCTTAACATTTTTCAGTTCAAACTCACAAACTAAGCATGTACCTTGTCTTAACTTACTTCTTGTCATCATGCCAGCTTGCTTGTCGCCAATGATTTGGTTCTCAGGATGATGTCTTCTGACATATCTTGCCAGCACTTGATCTCTTCTTTTTTGTTCATCCTGTTCAGGTTCATTTCCTTGCTCGGTAGCTCCTTCCTGATCCTCGGTTTCTCTTTTTTGTTCCTTGGTGTTCTCTTCCTGATGCTTGGTCGACTCAACCTGTGGCTTCAGTAGGTGCTCTAGATGTTCAATGTAAGTGAATCTACCATAGTCTTCCAGCTCCCTAGTGCTTTCTTCACTATTTTTAGTATCAAATTCATCAACCCTGACATTAGTACTTTCAATCATTTTATTAGTAACTTTATTCAGACACTTGTAAGCTTTTCTTTTAGTAGAATATCCAAGAAATATTCCTTCATCCCCTTTTGAGTCAAATTTTCCATTTCTATCACCTTTCAAAATAAAACATTTGCTACCAAAAATTTTGAAGTAACTTATAGTCGGTTTGTGACCAAACCATAACTCATAGGATGTTTTGTTTGTGTCCTTCAATTGTACTCGATTCAGAACATAAACAGTTGTGCTAACTGCTTCTCTTCTGAGCCACATTCTTTTCTATCATTAGTATCCTTTCACAATCAACAATTGATCTATTCCTCATGTCAGCAATTCCATTTTGTTGAGGTGTTCTCTGTGCAGACACCTATCTTTTTATACCATGCTCATTACAATAGTTAGTGAATTCATCAGAAATAAACTCACCACCTCTGTCAGATCTTAATCATTTCAGTTCCTTCCCAGTTTCTTTCTCTACTTTTTCTTTGTACCATTTAAACATCTTAAATGCCTTAGATTTCTCTTTTAAAAACATAACAGTCATTAATCTAGTGTAATCATCAACAAACAGAATGAAATATCTATCTCCATAGTAGCTCTGTGTTCTCATGGGACCACATAGGTCAATGTGAACTAACTCCAAAATTCTCTTTGTTGAATAATATTTACTCTTAAAACTAGATTTTGTCATTTTACCCTTTTGACATTCATGACACATAACATGATCTGACTTTGTTAGGCTAGGCAGACCTCTAACCTTTTTCTTTCTACTGATTTTAATCATGTTATCAAAATTTACATGACATAACCTTTTATGCCATAACCATGCATCCTCATTTTTCATCATTAAACAAGAAGACTCAGCATTGTCAAGATAAAACAAGTTACCTTTGGATTGTGCTCCTGTTCCAACAAGTTTTCCTCCATCATCAAATATCTTTACCTTCTTGCTCTCAAAAGCTACTCGGTGACCTGAGTTGTTAAGTTGTGCCACACTTAGTAAATTTTACTTTAGTCCTTCTACCCAATAAACATTATCACATTTGATTTTATCATTTATCAGTAAAGATCCTTTTCCTCTAACCATACATGGTGTATCATTACCCATCTTTACAGATCCTCCATTATATTGCTCAAGATGATCAAACTTTTCTTCATCACTAGTCATGTATGTGTACAACCACTATTAATGATCCATGTATCATTTTTATTAACTTTAGAAATGAGAGTTGTCTCTACATACCTCTCTTCTTCCTCAAAATCATCCTTCATCACAACAAATACTACTTCAACATCATCATCGGTGTCAGTTTCAGTATCATTCTCTTATGAAATGTAACATACCTTTTTTCCCTTATCATCTTTGTCTCGGTTATCCTTGTTGTAGTGTCAATAACTTATGTTGTTTCTCCTCCCATAGCTTCCTTCACCAGATCGATCTTTTTTTCTATCATCTTCTTTCATGTTTAGGCATCTAGCAGCAATATGACCAACTTCTTTGTAGTTAGAGCATGTTAAAGGTAATTTGCCCCTATATCTACCTTTACCTTTAGGTAATCTCCGGGCCATAAGAGCTTCAAGTTCATCAAGCTCATCATCAGTATTACTTTCACTATCATCCCTATTATTTCTACTGCTAGATTTACCAATCTTCAGAGAAGACATAAAAGCATATTCAACAGATGGTACAACACTATTATCAAAGTTATTCAGCTCGAAATTTGCTAGCTTACAAACCAGATTATCAAGATTGAGAGTACTGCTAGGTGCAGACCTCATTTCATGTATAGCAGATATTCTGATTGCATAAACAGGCAATAAGGTCCTTAGAATTTTACTTACCATTGTATCTTCTTCAATAACACCACCAGATCCGCTGATAGCATTAACTACCTCTTTTATTCAGTTTGTATATTGCACAATATTTTCTCCTTCTTTCATTTTCATATCATCAAACCTGCCTCTTAAACTTCCAGCTCTAGCTCTCTTAACATTAGCATCACCACTATAAACTTGAGCAAGTTTATCCCACATTTCCTTTGAACTAAGGCAATCCTTGACATCTTCAAACTCAACATTAGATAGAGCAGCAACAATCTCCATCATAATAACATTATGCTCATGTCTATCTCTCAATTGATCAAGAGTTAAAGGTCTTGTAGGCGGTGCTAAGTAGCCATTATCCAATAGGGTGAGGGAAAAATTCCTAATTCCAGATATATGAAGTTTCATTCGGCTTTTCCATATTCTAAAGTTGTCCTTGTTCATCTTTGGTACTTCCCTCTTATACATTTTGTGATCTTTCTGCTGAAGTCCTTAAAATTCTATTCCAAGCAACCAATATGCCCTAATACCAGTTGTTAGAATACTAAGAGGGGGGAGAATCAGTTATCCATAGTCCCAAATTACAAAATGTATCACTTAAACAAATTCAGCTAATTCTGCAGCTCGGTAAACAAAAACTACTACACTATTTGTACCTTTACCGATTACCATTTAAATATTCATAGTGATTACCGACCAAATCAAATATGTAATATGTAAAGTATGACAACAAATCAATCACCACATAAACACATAACACAAAGATTTAACGTGGAAACCCTATTAAGGGAAAAACCACCTAGGATTGGTAACCCAAAAAAATTTCACTCTTCTGAAGTGAGCTCGGTGAAGAGCCAACCCTATTAAATGTTACAAAACACACTGTAAGGTGTGACCTTGTTAGAGGATTTAACACTAACAGTTATCATCCAACTAGCATTCACTATGGGGTTGACAGGATAACAATGTACATTCTATGAATGACATCACAAGACTTTCAAGTCCACTCGGTTAAGAGATTTTTCTGTTACAATGGTTAAACTGAAACAGTAGCTGATCTGATTACAATACAACTTGATTTTGCAGATGTTCAGATCTATTCTAAGCCTATAAAATCCTCTAATCAATATTTCAATTCAGTTCTTCGATATTCAATAACTCACTGTCACTCGGTAATAGCTCTTTGACGCTTGGTTAACTCTGTAGTTCGGTTCTCCTTCAACCAGTTTGATCAGGCATGCATGAAGCTTTGTTCACGTGATATCTCTGCAGTCTCCTTTTGGCATCCATTCAACAATGAAACCAAAGTCTCTTATATAGACAAGTAAACCATTTTCTTTTCATCCATCAGATTTTGCCACTTAATCTCCCTCGTTGATTTTACCACTTAAACCTTCCTTGGCAAATGTGTCAATAACTCATTTCATTTCCATCCTTTAGATCTTCTTCAAATTTTGTCAACTCTTGATCTTGTAACAAACTTTATCTTCCACCTTGAAATCATACACTTTGTAGCTCATCAATTTCTATCAGCTAAACTAAACCTTTAGTTATTTTATCCATGCTCAGTTAACGAAGAAATGTGTCGGCGAACACAAGCTCGGTTAATACTATCACTCGGTATACACTACACTGGCTCAGTGTATACTAAAGTGCTTCATTTATTGAGAGTACTGCTAGGTGCAGACCTCATTTCATGTATAGCAGATTATCAAGTCAACAATATGAAGTCATAGACTCATCAATAAGTTACCCAAAGTATTCCTTATCCTCATCTGTCATATCCATCTTCCTCCATGTAGATATCTCAGTTCTTCACCTTTTCTCTCCTTGTTACAAATGTGTAGATGTTTGCAACTATCATGATAAGTACTATCAAAACTAGTTGACATCAATGACAACATAATGACTGATTCAATTATCTTACATATCAATTCAGTACTCGGTGATCTCTAATCACTTGTAGTTCATCAATCAGGTTCTCAATCGGTTGTAGTTCATCACGCACTAGTAATAACATGAGGAGTAGGATCCATAGAGAATATCTAGGCCAAATTTTTAGTAGGAGCACCAACTATATTTGCAACAAGAGCTTCAACTAGAGGGGATTCATCATCAGCCTACAATGAGTCATTAGAGTAAGAATTAGAAGCTCGGATAGTCAAATGTTCATCATTAGCATTCTTCCACCAAGTAGCAACATCTTTTATCCATAGGAGAGATAAATCTACAACCAAGTGACCAGTAGAGAAGCATCGCCAGCATCAAAAGGAGAGGCCCACATAATCCAACGATTAAGTCCATGTCCTATTCCCTACCATGAGAACCACTTCCCTCGGAAGGGGTATGGAGATATTAATATCAACCTAAATGCATGCAAAGGTAGAGACCCATAGCATTCGTAGACTCATCCACCTTTAATAAATGACCTATAGAGTTTTTAATGGCCTCAAAATAATAGTTCTCCTATAAGTGAGGGGAAACATTGGGGAGACAAACCCACACTGGACACACACTAAGTGGTTAAATAAAAGGATTAAAAGAGATTGCCCAAGGTTTGGCTAAGAGATAATGGGTCCCTCAAACCCACAACTTTATCAACATCAAATCTAAGTCTTAAGAAGAGGATTAAAAAGTAATAAAAAAATCCCTTTACACAAGGGAAAAAAATAATGTTAATCGAGACTAAGGATATCCAATAATCTATCACCCAACAATGAAAATCCGAAAGAGAAGGCCAAAAACCAATGAATCTACAAACCAACCTACAACATTGGTAGAAATCCACATTATCTACTACGTCTATGCAACACACCACCACATGGTATGTCTTGGCACAAGCAAGGGAATGATATTTATCCTTCAAGGGAACAACAAAAAAAATATCCAATTTGGCTACATGAGTAAAGCTTCGTCCAACAACAGAGGAGGGAGACTTTGGGTGAACTCGCTCATTCATCTTAGCAGATCTAGTACCATGTATCTAAAAACAATGCCTAGTGAGTATTTCTCCAACATAAACCCTTCCACCATCAGTGTTAGAAACACCAAAAACCCTCGAATCACCCAGAGGTGGAGTAGAATGTAATGCCCACCCTAGTACTTTCATGTTTTGGACTGACGGGATCATTACCTTATTATTTTGGATTATATGTTTTCTTTATTTTGAGTTCATGTTGGGACATTTTAAGCATATATTTGGTTAATAGAACTATTTTATAAAAATAATAAATGAATTGGCATGAGATGATGATTATATGTGTAGGAATATACTATTTGTGAAAATGATTCATTCTCGTTTTATATTATAGAATTATGGTTATTATGGATCTAACCCTACTAATCCCACTATGCTTTGTTAACTATACTATTTGATGTACTTGTGGGATGAGGAGAGGCAGTCGTAGTTACTCCTATAAGAGGTCCACACGATGTCGCACTCTCCTTGTATATATATATATATATATATATATATATATATATATATATATATATATATATATATATATATATATATATATATATATATATATATATATATATATATATATATATATATATATATATATATATATATATATATATATATATTGGTGTACATGTTCTCTCCATTGGTGTTGCAAGATGTAGGTACTAGGCATCAACTTCACCTAGCTACACAGGTTTGAGTGTACCTTCAAAATCTTGAAAATGTTGTGGCGTGGAGATATTGCCAAGTTACTCTCAAGGAATTCTTGTAGACTTAGATTCATGTTTAGGAGGTCACCTTAGTTGGGGGTTTGTGAGCAGTGTTATGATTTTTGAATTGAAGTTTATGTTCGTATTTATTAATCTTATATATATATGTGTGTGTGTGTGTGTGTGTGTGTGTGTGTGTGTATTTCTATTTGTAATATAAATTGGATGTATATTATATATGTATATGTATATATGGGTGCACACATATATACCTATGCATATATAAATATTATGAACTATGTGTTTTACTTGTAAGTGTAATTATATTTTTATATTTTAAATGATGGTTATTAAATAAAAATAATAAAAATTTAAGCCTCCCTTTGGTAAAAATAGCTTACCTAGGAGTTTTAAACCCAAGACCTCCTAGGATTTAGGCTAGTTTGTTTCCAATTGGGATATGTGATTTATTTGAGGATTCTTGTGTTTCTTATCTATTTATGCTCTTCTTTAGAAGGATAAGTTAATTAAAAATAATAATGAAAGCATTTAAGTTGTTTACGGGGATTTTTTAATTAATTTGCAACCAACTATAGTAGTTGGAGTAGTTGCTTCGCATAAAGAAACTCCTCCAACCATATAGTTTTCCATAAATTATTTGAGTGTGGGGAGTTTTGGAGGGATTAGAGAAATTTGGGAGATTCTTGAAGTAATTAATTTTGGGGGTTTTCGTATTTACATTGGTCATTCTGGTTTAGTGAGGGGTTTTTGGGAGATTTCCAGAGGAGGAAGGAAGGTTATATTCAGAAGGATTGGGGTATATTTTTCCTGGAAGGTATTCATCATTCAAAGCCTGGAAGGTGGTCATGGAGTGCTCAACTTAAGAAGGGAATTTCTTCGTAGGACTCCAGGTAGGATCTAGAACCAGGAAGAATTTCCTTCTTGCTTGTGTGTTTGTCTTTGTGTGTGTATATATTGAATATGTATTATGTTCTTATGGTTGTAAAAATATTGTGGTTGTATAAATTATTAGATTATTTATTTGGTTGTAAAAGAATATTGTATACGGGAAGTTTTAATAAATGTGTCTATAAGATTTCTTTTTCAAATATCTTCCTGGAAGTCTTATTATTGTTCTTATGAATGTAATTGTGTGTATTTATCTATGTATGTGTGGTTTAGGGAAGTTTAGGGAAGGTTATGGAAGGTTAGGAATGTTTAGGAAGGTCTGTAGGGAGTGTCTCCTTCCTGTGTGTTATGCAGATTTAGATTTTACTTTCTTAGTTTGTTACTTACATGTTTGGTTTTCAATTAAGTACTGAGTTGGAGAGGATTTGTGGATTTGGTACTAAGGGACCTAAACTAGGTATACCTCAGGGAACCTTTCCCAGGCACCCTCCATACTTCATCCTGGTTGTGCCTTCAATTATGGGCAATTATAAGAGATTCTATGACAGTTCTCATACGAGAAAATAACTTTGAACTTTTTTACTCATATGATTATGTGTGGATACTCATATGGGCCTATGAGAATACTCATATGGCCCTATGAGAATACTTGTATGGGACTTTTGGGGTCCTAGGGTTCCAATCTAGTCATTTTTGGGCTTGGGGTTTGGTTTGTAACTCCTGCATTTGGCTCTTAAGACTGGTCTACATCTTTTCACACCTTTGAATGTCAATTACATACTTAGGATTTTTTTTAATGTTTTGTGTAATTTTTCTTGCACTTGACATCCTTTCTAAGAAATTATTTGTACATGTGATAAGGCTAGGACTCATCCCGAGGACCTAAGAGCACATGAGAGTTCCCTAGACCTATAAAATAGACCATTTGAAGTGTATTCTTGTTTCTTTGGCTTTAATTTTGGTAGGGGAAAAGGTACCCTAGGTGAGTGGCTCACCATACGTGTTGGAACCTAAATTGGTTACCCGATGATCCTATGGGTGAGTTTTTAATCAAGTGATAACCTTAATAATTAACTTGTGGAAGATAGGTTTCAAAAGATAATGAAAGACATGTAATATAAGTCCACATAGACTTGTTGTAGTGTAGGGACCATGGGTAACTTCTAGGGTGGATCCTTCACATAAATAGGGGACTAGGGTTACATGGTTTCCAGGGTGGATCCCAATGTGCAGGCTATGTGATGAAACTCACCTAGATGGTATGCTAGAACCCTAACCTTTGTGTAAAGTATGGTGATATATTGTTTATGTCTTTTCTTTTGGTGTTAAATGAATGGTCCTTATTACCTTAGGTTTCTCTAGGCCTTGTGAGTACCTTGGTTCTATCTCCTAGCACAAGGGGTGGAACTTCACCAGTTTCACATGGTTGGGTGGTAAATCTCTTTTGAGGTACTATTTGTGGTTAGTGTTTTGGTTTGGATTCAAATTTATGCAGTGAAGAAGACTTCTCATTTTGTACCATGTACCATTTTTTATTTCAATGCAAGATGTAAAGATATCTTTGTAAGCCTTCGGGCCATTTGATGTAATTGTAATTGTAATTGAAATTGAAAGGACAAAGCAATGTAATTAGGGAGGGGTAGCTTTATGAATGTTCAAGGGATGTTTATTTAAGATTCAAAAGTTGTATCAAAGAAATGTAATCTTTGTATTCTCTACCTTATCTCTCCTATGATTGGAATGGAAAATAAGATTTCTAATGTGAAAGCTTGATTATGTTTTGTAAAGACAGGTTATTCAATGTGTAGATAGGAAGAATTGGAAATGAAATGAAAGTAAAGGATATATGTATTTAGTTGGGAATGAAATGATATGTTCGTATCTTTCTTTAATTTCTAAAGTATGCAAAGTAGAAGGAAAGAAAATGAATCCAATCAGTTAATTAATGTAATGCAATGGTTTTAATTTTGGTAAAAGATGATAAGGGAACCTTTAAGGAAATGTTCATTTGTAGATGTAATCAATGAGATGCTAGTAATGTTTTATAATAATATAGTTGTAATTTTGGTACTTAAGACCTAATTCCTTATAGGTTCCCTGGCGGGGACATTATATTTGGTATCAGATCCCTAGTTGCTACACTGGGAGCTCAAGGGTCTATTTACGTTTAAAATTAACCTCTTCATCACATTGAATATTCAACCAACTAGTTTCCTATACTTATGTTGTACCCCTCTTCCAGGATGCCTCTTGTCCCCCATGGAAGAGCTAAGGAAAGAATTCAAGAATATTCCTCTAGATCTCATCCAAAGAGTTCCCATGGGGAATATGAGGGAGAAACAAATTATGACAACCATAGGAATGAGAGTCATAATAATGACTCGAAAGGGGCCTAGCTGAGACAACTTTTGCAAAGGCTTGACACCATAAAAAATAGGGTTAACTTTGAGGAAGGAAACCAATCTCACCATCAGGATACAAAAAGAGATAGAAGCACTAGGAGAAGACCATCTATGCCATAATTTGAATACAGGGATACCTCTCACATGAGAGACTTACTCAAAGTCATGGTACCCCTTTTCTATGGCAACGAAGGGGGATCCACAGTAGAAACTTGGTTGTTCAACCTTGAGAGATGTTTATCTATGCATCCATTTAGAAGTAATGTCAAAGCTAGGTGTGCCATTATGAACCTAAGGAAATTTTTGTCTGGTGCATGGAAGAGGAGAAACTACAATTTACCATTAATATTGTTTCCTAGGAATTATTCCTATAAATCTTTAAGGAACAATTCATGTTCGATCAATGGAGACAAGGTAGGGTAGAAGAGTTTCACCACCTCAAGCAAGAAAACATGACTGTGGAGGAATATGAGAGGAAATTTTGTGAGCTTAAGCCCTTCTTGGGTTACAAATATGATGGCCCCATTCTTTTTCAACATTTCATAAGAGGCTTGAATGACCTTTTATCAGGAGATGTGGCAATCCTAGAACCCAAAAATCTCTAGGATGCTATCACTAAGGCTTTTCTAGTTGAGAGAAAAGTTAAAAAATAGGGTGGCTATTCCAGTGGCCAAACATTTAATGTTGGATCAGTTTCTAAAGGAAATTATGACCAAGGAATTTCTAAGTCCAAGAACCAACAATAATCTTTTAAAGGGACACAAAATTTCCACAAAAATAAATTTCAGAATAACAACCAAGGCAATGGTAAGTTTTAGCAACCCCAAAGCTGCAATAATAATCAGACCAGAAAAGGTTTCCTCCTCAACCATCCCAAAATTCTCAATATTTCAATAAAGGGGGTTACCAAAAATCCAACACACCTCCTGCAAAGAACTTTGTTAGGAATACTAGGTGTTATTCTTGTGGACAACAATGACACATTGTAGTTCATTGTCCTCAGTGCACCTACTTCACCAATCAAAATCAGGTAGCGTCAGAACCAATTGTAGGATATGTTGGCCAGTCTCATAGAGTGTTTTCTACAGTATAACATAGACAAGTCGACCAACAGAACACACTCATTGAGACTTCAGGTTCATTAAAGGGTAAACCTATTTCTATCCTATTTGATTCAGGAGCAATTGAATCCTTCATATCTCCTTCCTTAATAGGAAAGTGCGGGCTAGAGGTTGTAGGGAAAGAAGTTAAGTGGTAGGTAGACCTAGCCTCTGGGGCTAAAATGACCACAAACTTGTGTGTTCAAAATTGTAACTTGGGATTAGGACCTTTCTCTACCAAATTTGATCTTCAAGTGATTCCTCTTGGATCTTATGAAGTTGTCCTAGGAATGGACAAGTTACTGGCTCATGAAGCCAGGATAGATTGCAAGAAGAATCTCATTCATTACATAGATGACTTGGGGGAGCATAAAAATATAGTTGGAATCCAATGTCCTATATCACTTCGGATGATATTAGCTATACAATTCAAGAAATTCATGAGAAAGGGATGTCAACTCCTTGCAGTTTTAGTTAATGTCTTTGTTGAAAAGGAAGATAGAGAAATAGCACTTGATCACCCTTTACTTCAAGATTTTGTTGATGTCTATCCAACAGATATTCCTAGAATGCCTCCTAAGAGAGACATTTATTTCTGCATAGAATTGGTACCAAGTGCAAAACCTATTTCCAAGGTGCCTTACCACATGACCACTCAAGAGCTAAGTGAGTTAAAAGTGTAGTTAGAATTCTTGGAAAAAGGCTTCATCAGACCAAGTGTGTCACCCTGGGGAGCTCTGGTTATCTTTGTGAAGAAGGATGGATCACTTAGGTTATGTATTGACTATCGTCATCTCAACAAAGTAACCATTAAGAATTGGTACCCTTTGCCAAGAATTGATGATCTGTTTGATCAAATGAAAGGAGCCAAAGTATTTTCCAAGATTGATCTTAAGTCAGGCTACCATCAATTAAGAATCCATGAAGCTGACATTAATCAAACAGCCTTTCATACTTGGTATGGGTATTATGAATTTATCGTAGTACTTTTTGGTCTCGCAAATGCACCTTCGGTGTTCATGAGCCTTATAAATGGGCTATTCAGGACCTTCTTGGATAAATTTTTCATAATATTTTTGGATGGCATTTTGGTGTACTTTAAATCAGTGGAAGAGCATGAACAACACCTTTGGAAAGTGTTACAATGCCTTCGCGAGAATCAAGTGTTTGCAAACTTGGAGAAGTGTGAATTCTTCCAAACATAAATTAAGTACCTTGGTCATGTTATCTCAGGGGAAGGCATAGCAGTTGGCCCCACAAAGATACAAGCTATAGTAGAATGGCCAACACCCACCAATGTCTTAGAGGTTTGTAGTTTCATGGGTTTAGTCAGTTACTATAGGTGCTTCATCCATGGATTCTCCAGGTTAGCTTATCCCATCACTTCCTTGCAAAGAAAAGGACAGAAGCTCATTTGGACTGAAAAATGTGCAGAACCTTTTTAGATCTTAAAGGAAAAACTAACTAGTGCCCCGATTTTGGTGGTACCTAACCCCACTAAAATTTTTGTGGTTTGCACAGATGCCTCCTTAGAAGGCATAGGGACAGTGTTGATGCAAGAGGGAAGGGTTATCACTTATGATTCTATAAATCTTAAGGACCATGAGCTTAACTACCCTATGCATGATTTGGAGTTGGCAATAGTAGTTCTAGCCTTGAATCATTGGAGACGCTTCTTTTTGGGGCATCATTTTGAATTACACACTGATCACCAAAGCCTTCAATACATTTTTACACAACCAAATTGTAATGCTAGGTAGCGCAGCTGGATGGAGTTTTTATTTGAATATGATTTTGAGGTCAGATATATTCAAGGAAAAGAGAATGTGATAGCAGATGCTTTGAGAAGAAGGAGACATGAACTATCCATGCTCTCTCTTTCTACTGACTTGAGAAGTCATATTTTGTAGACACTTCCTTTAGATACTTGGTATCAAGAAGTTAAGGCAGAGATAGAATCAGGAAGAGTCTTAAAAGGAAGGTTCTCAGTTTATTCCTTAGAATCAGATGGGCTATTAAGACAATAAGGCCAAATTTATGTACCACTTTCAGGAGACCTTCATAAAGTTATCATGGTGGAAGCTCATCGTGCTCCTTATTCATCCCATCTAGGGGTTAAGAAAATGCATCCATAACTGCGATAGTTATTCTTTTGGTCAGGTATGAGGAGGGATATAGTAGATTTTGTGGCTAGGTGCCTAGAATATCAGAGGTTCAAGGCCGAGCATCATCACCCAACATGCCTCCTTCAACCACATTTGATTCTCGAATGGAAATGGGACACGATATCTATGGATTTTATTTTGGGATTACCAGTCACTTATCGGAGACATGATGCTATCATGGTCACGGTGGATAAGTTAACAAAGGTAGCACAATTTTCTCCTATGCAGTCATCCTATACTACCACCTTAGTAGCCAGTCTTCATGAAGGATATAGTCAGGTTGCATAGTGTACCTAGAAAGGTTATTTTTGGTAGAGATCATGTATTCACTTCAGAGTTATGGACCTCATTGCAACATGCCTTGGGGACTCATCTAAACTTGAGTTCAGCATATCATCAAGAGATTGGTGGTCAGATGGAGTGATTTAATCAGGTTCTTGAGGACATGCTTATAATGTATGTGATGGACAGATAGACCCACTAGGAAGATTATTTGTACCTAGTGGAGTTTTCATACAACAACGGCTATCATAATTCTATTGGAATGTCACCTTTTCATGCTCTTTATGGTTGTCCTTGTTGTACCCCTCTGAGTTGGGATCTCTTATATGACAAAGTAATACTTGGACCTGAGATGTTACAGGACATGGAGCAGCAGGTGTAGAGAATTAGAGAGAACCTTGTAACAGCTCAGGATAGGCAAAAGAAGTATGTTGATGCTGACAAGATTGATAGACTATTTTCTATTGGAGATAAGGTGTTTTTGAGAGTCTGCCCGCATAAGAGCCCTATCCGTTATGGAAAAGGTTATAAGTTGGCACCTAGATTTGTGGGTCCATTTGAGATCCTTGACAGGATAGAACTAATTTCTTACTGACTCGCCCTATCGCCTAGCCTTTTATGTATTCATGATGTGTTTCATGAATTCATTCTTAGAGATTATATTCTCGATTTAAATCATGTATTGGATTGGAACACTTTATAGATAGAGGACAGGTAGCTGGCTTTGGAACCAATACATATACTCCAGCAATGGACTTTGACCCTCAGGGGTTGCAACATAGAGCAGGTAAGGGTCCTATGGGACCCCAATAATGAGATCTCAGCCACTTGGGAGGATGCTAGCAGGCTCAGAGATGTGTACCCATATTTTTTTGTAGGCTTCAAGGAGTAACCCTAATTCTAGGGGGAGAGGATGTAATTCCCACCCTAGTACTTTCATGTTTTGGACTAATAGGATCATTAGCTTATTATTTTGGATTATATGTTTTGTTTATTTTGAGTTCATGATGGGACATTTTGAGCATATATTTGGTTAATAGAATTATTTTATAAAAATAATAAATGAATTGGCATGAGATGATGTTTATATGTGTAGGAATATACTATTTGTGAAAATTATTCATTATCATTTTATATTATAGAATTATGGTTATTATGGAGCTAACCCTACTAATCCCATTATGCTTTGTTAACTATACTATTTGATGTGCTTGTGGGATGAGGTGAGGTAGTCATAGTTACACCTATAGGAGGTCTACAGAATGTTGCACTCTCCCTACTTTTTTTCCATAGTTTATGCATGTGTGTGTGTGTGTTGATGTACATGTTCTCTCGGTTAGTGTTGCAGGATGCAAGTACCAAACATCAACTTCAGCTAGCTACACAAGTCTGAGTGTACCTTCAAAATCCTTGAAATGTTGTGGTGTGGAGATATTAGCAAGTTATTTTCAAGGAATTCCTATAGACTTAGATTCATGTTTAGGAGGTCACCTTAGTTGGGGGTTTGTGAGCAGTGTTATTATTTTTGAATTGAGGTTTATGTTCGTGTTTATTAATCTTTTATATATATATATATATATATATATATATATATATATATATGTGTGTGTGTGTGTGTGTGTGTGTGTGTGTGTGTGTGTGTGTGTGTGTGTGTGTGTATTTCTATCTGTAATATAAATTGGATGTATATTATATATATATATGTATGTATATATGGGTGCACACATATATACCTATGCATATATAAATATTATGAGCTATGTGTTTTACTTGCAAGTATAATTGTATTTTTATGTTTTAAATGATGGTTATTAAATAAAAATAATAGAAAGTAAAATAAGCCTCCCTTTGGTAAAACTAGCTTACCTAGGAGTTTCTAACCCGAGACCTCCTAGGAGTTAGGCTAGTTTGTTTCCAATTGGGCTATGTGAGTTATTTGAGGATTCTTGTGTTTCTTATCTAGTTATGGTCTTCTTTAGAAGGATAAGCTAATTAAAAATAATAATAAAAACATTTAAGTTGTTTACGGGGATTATTTAATTAATTTACAACCAACTATAGTAGTTGGAGTAGTTGCTTCCTGTAAAGCAACTCCTCCAACCATATAGTTTTTGATGTAGGTCATGCAAAGAGGATCCAATTAAGGACAGTCCAAACAAGCAGCCAAACACCACAATGCGGAATTACACAACAAGATAATGTTTTCAACTGAATTTTCATTAACATGCCCAACTGTAAGGCCTTCCAGGTTAGGGCCAAATACAATCAAAATTATTTTTGCAACCTCTCAGCTAGTTCAACTCTGAAACAAATCAACAACTAATGAAAACCCTAAGGTAGATCTAAACTTGAGCTCGCAAGCCTCCAAGCAATCTCCTTGTCTCCAAGCATGCAACCACTAGCTCTGCTATTACAAACAAATCAGATAACAATTTGATCTTCAAGATCTCGCAAGATCCAAGTCTATCAGATCTACTTCCCTTGACTTCACTGCCTCTAAACATCTACCCAAACACTCCTTAAATATTAATCTTCAGCCACAAGTTGGCTGGAAGAAATAATTAACTCCTAAGCCAAGTCGGCTTCTAATACAAACAAATATTAAATGCAACAATAGTCAGCTCTCAAATAGCCTTACAAACATTTAATTCTCCATGTCAGCCTCAAGATCTACATAGGAGAATGCAAAAAAATCTACCAACAATAAATGCACCAATTCGGCCAACCAAATCACCAAGAACTCCAATCAGTAAACCAGAACAACCAAGTGCCAGAGAAACAACCAACCACCATTGAAACAAACGACCACACCAAGCATCACCGAGAAAGCATGTCGACTAAGAACCATAGGCATTACCGAGTACAAGTTCCACCGAGTGCAAGAGGTTTCACCGAGTTCCTTCAACGACCGAGCTTCCTTCAATAACCGAGACCATCGGTTAAAGTTGCAATCAAGTACCACAGAACCAAAACAACACACCACCATGCAGTTTCACCGAGTACCCTAGAATTCCTCTGCATCATTTTTACATAAATTATTGGAGTATGGGGAGTTTGGGAGGTATTAGAGAAATTTGGGAGATTCTAGAAGTAATTAATTTTGGGGGTTTTCGTATTTACATTGGTCATTCTAGTTCAGTGAGGGGGTTTTGGGAGATTTCCAAAGGAGGAAGGAAGTTTATATTCAGAAGGATTGGGGTATATTTTTCCTGGAAGGTATTCATCATTCAAAGCTTGGAAGGTGGTCATGGAGTGCTCAACTTAAGAAGGGATTTCTCTGCAAGACTCCAAGTAGGATCTGGAATTGGGAAGAATCACCTTCTTTCCTATGTGTTTGTCTTTGTGTGTGTATATATTGAATATTTATTATGTTCTTATGGTTTTAAAACTACTGTGGTTGTAGATTGTTTATTTGGTTGTAAAAGAATATTGCATACGGGAAGTTTTAATAA
Source organism: Chamaecyparis obtusa (assembly GCA_027943335.1). Lineage (NCBI taxonomy): Eukaryota > Viridiplantae > Streptophyta > Pinopsida > Cupressales > Cupressaceae > Chamaecyparis > Chamaecyparis obtusa. The sequence goes on from BSBK01003166.1 coordinate 762,992, forward strand.
ATGTGTCTATAAGATTTCTTTTTCAAATCTCTTCCTAGAAGTCTTATTATTGTTCTTATGAATTTAATTTGGTGTATTTATCTATGTATGTGTGGTTTAGGTAAGTTTAGGGAATTTTAGGGAAGGTTAGGAATGTTTAGCAAGGTCTGTAGGGAGTTTCTCCTTCCTGTGTGTTATGTAGATTTAGATTTTACTTTCTCAGTTTGTTACTTACTTGTTTGGTTTGGGATTAAGTATTGAGTTGGAGAGGATTTATGGATGTGGTACTGAGGGACGTAAACTAGTTCTACCTTAGGGAACCTTTCCCAGGCACCCTCCATACTTCATCCTGGTTGTGCCTTTAATTATGGGCAATTCTTAGAGCTTTTGTGACAGTTCTTGTACAATCAAACAACTTTGAACCTATTTTCTCATATGAGTATGTATGGATACTCATATGGGCCTATGGTAATACTCATATGGCCCTATGATAATACTTGTATGGAACTTTTGGGGTCCTAGGGGTCCAATATGGTCATTTTTGGGCTTGGGGTTTGGTCTGTAACTCCTGCATTTGGCTCCTGAGACTAGTCTACATCTTTTCACACCTTTTAATGTCAATTCCATGCTTAGGATGTGTTTTAATGTTGTGTTTAAGGTGTATTTAAATTGACATCCTTTCTATGAAATTATTTGTACATGTGATAAGGCTAGGACTCATCCTAAGGGCCTGAGAGCACAGGAGAGTTCCCTAGACCTATAAAATAGACCGTTTGAAGTGTATTCTTATTTCTTTTGCCTTGATTTTGGGTAGGGAAATAGGTACCCTATGTGAGTGGCTCACCATAGTTGTTGGAACCCAAAGTGGTTACCAGATGATCCTATGGGTGAGTTTGTAATCAAGTGATAACCTTAATAATTAACTTGGGAAAGAGGGGTTTCAAAAGATAATGAATGACATGTAATGTAAGTCCACATAGACCTATTGGAGTACTGGGACCATGGGTAACTACTAGGTTGGATCCTTCACATAAAAAGGGGACCACAATTACATGGTTGCTAGGGTGGATCCAAATGTGCAGGCTATGTGATGACACTCACCTAGATGGTATGCTATAACCCTAACCTTTGTGTAAAGTATGGTGACATATTATGCCTTTTATTTTGGTGTTAAGTGAATGTTCCTTATTACCTTAGGTTTATCTATGCCTTTTGAGTACCTTGGTTCTATCTCCTAGCACGGGGGGTGTAACTTCACCAGTTTCACATGGTTGGGTGGTAAATCTCTTTCAAGGTATTGTTCGTGGTTTGTGTTTTGGTTTGGATTCAAATTTATGCAGTGAGGAAGACTTCTCATTTTGTACCATGTACCATTTGTTATTTCAATGCAAGATGTAAAGATATCTTTGTTATCCTTTGAGTCATTTGATGTAATTGTAATTGAAATTGAAATTGAAAGGACAAAGCAATATAATCAAGGAGGGGTAGCTTTAGGAATTTTCAAGGGATGTTTATTTAAGATTCAAAAGTTGTATCAAAGAAATGTAATCTTTGTATTCTCTACCTTATCTCTCCTATGATTGAAATGGAAAATAAGATTTCTAATGTAAAAGCTTGATTATATTTTGTAAAGACTGGTTATTCAATGTGTAGATAGGAAGAATTGGAAATGAAATGAAAGTAAAGGATATATGGATTTAGTTAGGAATGAAACGATATGTTCTTATCTTTATTTAATTTCTTAAGTATGCAAAGTAGAAGGAAAGAAAATGAAACCAACCAGTTAATTAATGTAATGCAATGGTTTTAATATTGGTAAAAGACAATAAGGGAACCTTTAAGGAAATGTTCATTTGTAGATGTAATCAATGAGATGTTAGTGATGTTTTATAAAAAGAAAATTAGTTGTAATTTTGGTACTTAAAACCTGATTCCTTATGGGCTCCCTAGCGGGGACATTACATGGAACCCATCACACCCACAGAAATCCCCAAACTGGTGGAGGCAAATAGATTTGAGTGGAGGCTAGAAATAGGAACAATCTTTATTAGAGAATCCTATTGCAAATCAGGCAAGTCCTCCTCCAAAAAACCCTACATTGGTGGAGCCTCCCCGAACATAAATCACTATGTTGTGTATGAATACTATTTATGTTTATTTTTGCTAAGTTTATGAAATTTTTGTAAAAATCTAAAAAAATGCATAACCCTCTTCTCAAGGTTAGTCTAGGAAATTTTCTACTACCCTAACTTCCTTTCAAAAGTATCCTATTAGTGTGTTTATATATTAATAATAGTGTGTCTATCTATTCATAGAAAAATAGAATAAGCCCTCATGAATCTTGTGAAACCCTACCATGTCAAAGTGAAAAGGGGGCAACACCGTCTTATGCAAATTTTGTTGCAATAAATTTAGCATGCATTATTAACTATTGTCTTTATTTGCATTATTTAGGGATATTTTTTATTGTTAGAGATATAAGGATAAAAAGACCTCATAAAAGTATATGGATAGAGGTGAATTATAAGAGTTCTCTATAGTTATTGAGATAGTCTTGATCATTTAGTAGAATTCATTTTTATTGGAATCAATGAAAAATATTTGAAGGGTGAAGAAGGGTAGAGAAAGGTATAGATAGAAAAGAAAATGGTAGTGATAGAAGCATTTTCTAGAGTTGTGAAGAGTATAATAAAATAACGTAGTGTCAAGAAAGCTTTCCACAAACATGTTCAAGGATCTATAGAAGATATCGAGATAATCTCTTAGGTTTTAAGGACAAAGAAACATGGAAAATTGATAATACAAGAAAGAGAAACATGATAGATGGGATGGTAAACCAAGTGAACATAGAAACTAAATTAAGCTTCCATGAAATAAGACACAATCATATTGAAACTCCTAATAGAGATATCTCCACAAAGAATACAATCCCTAAGGGGAACATAAAATTAAATATCCATAAAAATGGTTGCGAAAAAGCATAGATGTTTATGGAAGATTATAAAGTAAAATCTAAAATAAATACCCTATTATTTTGTCACTAAGCGCAATGCCAAATGATTAAACTAAAAAATAGTTAAGAAAATAGAGGATAGCTTTGAAGATACTAATATTTCATGATTACCAAGGCTTTTGAGAAATGGAAGACCTTCTAGGGTATCTAAGAAAAATCATGCCATGAAAGTTAAACAAGATACTTTTCCATCATAACAATGTTATTATTTTCTCATAACATTTTTTTATCAAGTATGATAGAGATATGGTAGAGTACAATGAGAAGTGATTTTTTATTGGACCTTAACAAAAATAGTAGATGCAATAGAGATTGAGGATAGTCAATCAGAATTATTAAATTGTCTTATAAATCTAATCAATGTGAACAAACATACTATGAAGGTGGTGTTGCCTTTGTCAATTTAGGGTTTCTAGTGATTATTTGTGAGGGTTAAAATACTTGCCTTTACTTAAAACTCTAAATCTCTAATGGATTTTGTGTGTTGTTATATTCTTTCTTGAATTACTTGGCCAATCACTAGTTTGATAAGTTGTCTTTTTGAGCCCTTCATTTGTTTGTTAATCAACCCTTGTTTCCTAGCCACTCAAAGTTTCCAATTTAATCACTTAAGTTTCTCAATGTTGGGTCTATTGGGTGGTCCCTACCCTTGTGCTAAGGACACCTTTTATTATTTGACTATTTCATTTTATTCCCTTTTATCACATAATCCTTTTCAATATAAAACCTTAATATGTGATTTCATGATATATTGTCCTTTGTGTCATACATTGACTCATTTTCCATGTTACTTTGAACTAAGCTTTGTAGTAAAATTTCTCATCACTAGTTCTCAAATTTTTCATGAGTTGAAGTCATGATGTCGCAAAATATTGATATCTTTCCTCTAAGTGTGCAAGGCCCTTTTATCAAAATTATTTCTTCTATTACAATTCTACTCTATTGTTGAGTTTAAAACAATGAATCCCTCATATTGCACCATGTTTATATGCTCTACTAACTTATGTTTCATCGTAACAATTATTACTATACAAGTTTGTGAGGGAAATTCATTCTTAAAACTAGCACTTGCATCTATAAGAGGTTCAAGGGATAAGCTGATAGGAAATTAAAGGTAAAATATAAAATATTTTAATTTTACATAATTACTTATATTTTGTATTACTTAAAAATACTTGTTATTTGCTTTCTCTTTTGCTAGTATGAATTGGAATGATTTGAAGCCTATTTTATTGGCATTATGCAAAGAAACTATGTATGTATAGAAATATATTAGATTAAGGGTTGGAGTAAGGATTAAAGTATAGAATAATGTATGAGCATAATAATAGAAAAGAGTCATCTATTGTGATTATTTGTAATGAAGATTTTTTAAATAATTAACGATATTATATAATGGATTAAAAAGATATCAACAAATAAAATCACCTTAAAATTACTAATATTAAATTATTATAGTTATTATTTTTTTAGATTTAGTTATTAACTTAATTTATTGAGTTATTAATGTTGAATTGTTTTTTATATTAAAGCAGCAAAAACGAGGTGTTGTCCCTTGAATTGTTATAGTTATTAATGTTACATTATTGATTCAATAAATTATTAAAGTAATTAACTTATTAAATTTAGTAATATCAGATTATGTTAAATTATTAACATTGGGATAATAATGTTAGATTATTAATGCTAAAATATTAAGTTATTATTGTTAAGTTAAATTATTAATATGTTAATTTTTTAAAAGTATTAATATGAAATGGTTAAGTTATTAATGTTAAATTATTAGTTCGTATAATTTAGCCAATCATCACATAGAAGTAAAAATTTTCAAAAAATAATCTTACACTCTATATTTATTTTATATTTTAAATAACTCTAATAATATCATTTCTATTTATTTATGCTAGGGTTTTGCTTGCTTGCTCCAATGTATTTTTTGTGTAGTATATTTTTCCCTTGTCATACCACATTTATTTTAAGATTTTTAATGGCCTTGGAAAGCCTAATCCCAATAGTTGATGTTGTTGTTGGAGCATTGGCAACAAGTGACCATGGTGCCCCTGTACAAACGACCTCGCAAGTTTGTCCCAAAGGTATTCCATGAGGTGCGTATTCTAGTGCCCTATATGTTTTGCTTGTCTGCGATTTTGATAGTGCATGTGAACAACTTGAAAAGATTACCTTAATAGGTTACTTTGTGGTAAGGGTTCCACCTAAAAGAATGTTGGGGTTATCAAAGTATGGTCCCCTCATGGAGTTCATCTTGATGACAAATAGAATATCACTAATGGTTTTTTCCTATTTCATTTTTCCAATCCTTCCCATGTCGAGGGTATCCTCCTGTTAGAATTATTTTAGAATAACTGAGAGGGGGGCTGAATCAGTTATCCTCAAGTCTAGATGTACCAATTCAACTTGCTATCTCTTCAACAAACTTAGATCTAATCAGCAATTTACTCGGTCTCTATAGCATATATCAATAACATAAAACTTGCAGTCCATTGTCCAAAAGTAATTAACTTACAAAATATATAACTTTCAACATCATTCACATCAAATAACATTCACACAAGTATAACACCAGGATTTATAGTGGAAACCCAATTTGGGAAAAACCACTTGTAACATGCTACTGATTTTCACTCTTCTAAAGTGAGCTCTATGAGAAGCCAACCCTGTTAAAGGTTTACAATACGCACTGTTAGGTGTGACCCTGTTAAAGGATTTAATCACCCTGTTAAGAGTGGCCTGGTTAGAGGGCTTAAGAATATTCCATCAAAATGTCACCTTGATTAAAGGGTTTACACAATGACTATTAGGTCAACCTTGATTAAAGGGTTTACACAATGACTGTTAGATCAACCTTGATTAAAGGATTTAGACTGATATAATGGTTAGAAAGTAACAGTAGGTTCTAATCTGAAATATACAACTCACTTTGCAAATATAGATCCACTTCGCAAATATGTTGATTTACTAACTGACCTTGATTTCCATCTCCATCTCTGATCTTCTCGAAATTCTCTTCAAGCAATCACCACAAATCTGTTCAGCTCTTCACAACTTCACCTTAGCCTTCTACTCAGATTCACCAGTCAATAACATCAACCTCTTCCACTAATACTGTAACCTCACAATTAGGTCATCCTTATACCTCCTTGATCAAGTAGATTAATATTTTTTCACTTAATCTCTTCTGTATAGCTTAGGTTCAGGTCAGATTCATTGAATCCTTCCATCATTTTGTTCTCCTTATTTTCCTTCTAGATACATCTCCAAAATTCTCTTTGAATCCATAAGAAAATGGTTTACCATGCATTAAATACTCTATACCATTCATTAATAATGTCAACACATTTTACATATCCCAAGAATTCAACTATGTCAGCTAGGATTCTCAATTCTTTCTCAAACTGTAAATTACTGACACTTAGTCAATACTGTGCTCATCTCCTCGGTCATTATTGGATATCTTGGTCATCGCTAAAACTTTCTTTCTTGGCAAACATTGTCTTTTCTCGATAATTATCTGTCGCTTGGCAATTACTAATTCTTGGTCGATAATAGATTTTCTCGGCTTATACTAGCACTCAGTCGACACTATCATTACTCGGCTTAAACTAAATTTCTTCACTTTTTCTTGGTTAAGCCTATGTTTCTAGTCTTTCTTCTTCACTTGGTGTTAAAGATAAACTACACATTACCTTGTCAATGTGCCAACTAATCAAGTACCCATTAAATTATCACACAACTCAACCTTTCCTTAGGTCCTCTTTTTATCTTCTCTTTTCAAATCCTCTTCATCAATAAAAAGATATGGTACTCTCTTAGATAGCAACTGTCTTACCAGTTAAGGTTTGACATCAATGACAATATAGCAATTGTTTCAATTGTAGTTTCCAAGTCTGGTCCCCTCATGGAGTTCATCTTGATGGCATATAGAATATCATTAATGGTTTTTTCCTATTTCATTTTTCCAATCCTTCCCATGCCGAGGGTATCCTCCATCGTGGGACTTGGTTTGTTCGGTCATCCTTGCTTGTATTTTAGCCATAGTTATGATACTTTATTGTCTGAGATGACAAGAAGATCAGGTTCTGATTCTGGATAGAGTTCCTTGGTCTCCCTTTTCTATTTTGGTCATTTTTGCAAACCATTGCCCATTCTATTGGCAAGGTGGTTTGCATGGAACCTGATAACTTTATTCATGCCCATCCCCAAAAAAGGGTTTGTGTGGAGGCATATTTGTCTTGAGACCTCAAGGATACTATTGAGATTCAAATAGGAGGTCAATGCTACTCTCAAAGATTGTTCTATTTGAACCTACCCAATACATGTTATTAGTGCCAATCCTTTGAGCGTAAAATTAAGGATTGTTATTTGATCATCTCGAGGGTTAAAACTCCACTGAAGGATTCTTCCCCTTTGTACTCTTCCAAATCTTCCAAGAATGAGGATAGATGGACTATAGTTGTTCACAAAGGAAAGATCTCTTCAACTTATTCTCGGATGCAGTCTAATTATGTTCCTATCCACCCGCAATCTCAAGAGTCAACTCATTCATTGTTGCAGCTATAAGGTTAATTGTAATTGCAAGCTACTTCAAACCCTAGTCCTCAAGGGAAAAGTTTGACTATTGAGGGTGTTTCCTACCTTGTGTTGGTTTACACTACCCAAATCACCTCAATTTTTTTATCTCATCCCTCTTCATTACATATCTCTCGTAGCTCTTCTAGACAGGAAGTGAATGTTAATGAGGCTCCAAAAAAATGCAGTGTGGTTCCTAGAGATTCCTACCCTATCTTCTGGCTAGCTTCACACTTCTGGCAAAATATATTCTCCTCTATTGAGGATTAGGATGACATGCAATATTTTGAATCACAAATTTCATGTCATGGAATGTTCAAGGTCTAACTAACCTTTCCAAGAGGTATTCTATGCAAGATGCTTGACAAAAATATTCCAGTACTGATGTTTTTTGCCTTTAAAAAATTAAAATTACAACTTCCATGTTGGTTGTTAAATGTCATGTGATTTTTCCAAATGGCTAGGTCTTTTCTTCTGAACACAAAGTTGGTCAAGGATGTGTTGTTACCCTCATCTTTTCACACTTTCATTTGTCTATTGTGGCTCATAGGTTGGATCCCACTCAAAAACTCATATGATTCTTCATGTCATTTGATAATCATTCATTTTGGAGCATTAATGTTTATGCTCCCAATGATATTGTTGAAAGCTCTCATCTTTGGTGGTGGATAGTTGATTCAATACCACCGGGCACTTGGGTTCTATCTGAGGATTTTAATATGGTTGAGGTGGATGTGGATAAAGAAGGGTTCTCACCTTTATACTAGACAACTGGAAAAATATAGTAATGGTATATGTGCACTAAATCGGGTCTTCTTACCTCAATGCCAACCGTCGCCACCCGCAAGGTGTCTAGCACACTTGGAGTAATTGTAGGGTTGGTTTTCATAAAAATTTCAAATAACTTGATCATGCTATGATCTCGAATCAGTATTTTTTCTCTTTTGGGGAAAATCAAGACTTACTAATTTGACCTCTCCCCAAGGTAACTTTGTTAGACTATTATCCCATCAATTTTAGCATTGTATGGAAAAAGGGTCATGTGCGCCCATCAAAAATTCATTTTAAAAAAAAACAATTTGTTGTTCAATCACCCACCCGTAGTGGCCTACATTCAAAGGGTTTGGAATCTTGAGAGTCGGCCCACTCAACTTACTGGCTAAATTATGGGGTAGAATGATGTCATCCAACACATGGCTCGTTTTCTCCTTATTTATGGCAGCTAGTTGGCCATGTACTGCCATTGGTCCTATGAGGTGACCACCATGGAATTGTGCAATGGCATAGAAGCTCTAGTAGTCAACTCTTTGTACTCTAAGTTACAGGTCTAGGTTTCTCAACTTTTCCACTAGAAGAAAATTGTTGATAGATATGTTGCATGTGGAGCTCAAATCAAACCTACGTTACACTAGCTTAAATTTGGGGATCATGTGTCTAAAGATGTTTTCTTTGATCGTAGGGAACGTTACTCGTCACTTTGCATCAAACACATCAAAAACAGATAGATGGTTCTCTATGAGCTACTGGATATTATTTAGACTTTTTCCATACATTATGAGAAGGTTCTTCAATACACAAGGAAATTCCCCTGAAAGAGATCAAGCCTTGAGGGAATGTCTCTCTATCACTCCCTCTCGAATTTCTAAATCTCAAAAGTTTATTTTTGATCAAACACTTACCCTTGAGGATCTGAAAATACTTGTATTTTGTTGACATTAAATTATCATTGATGTCAACCCCATATATATGCTAGTCACATATGCTTAATTGAAGTTGGCAATAGTGCTTTTGATGTTCATCATATGCATAGAGATGACCAGATAATCATGCATGCAAAGAAGAAGCATCATTATACAATACATAATGTGTGTGTGAATTATAATGATAAGTGTTAAGTATGGTGATCATTAAATGCATTAATCATTTATTAACATGATGTCCTAAAGTTACTTTCCATAAAAAGTGAATCAAATTGGTTTAATTTATGAGGCTTGTTGTCCTATCATCGTGGCAATAAGAGACAGAAAAATACACTATTTGAAGCCGGTTTATAACCAGAAATGCATTGAAATTAAATAAAGACCATATTAATCACAAGCATATTCCTTGGTGCCTTGTTTAAGTGTCTGCACTAAAATTTATAAAGGTTAAATTTTTAAGGTAAGCCTTATATTCAAAGTGGCCACTTGATTTTATTCAAAAAGATCAAATATGTGATCTATATCTACACGTATTCCATAAAATGGTGACATATCAACAAAATAGACTTTGCAGTTGATTGACATGTGATAGTATTGTCATTAAAAGACCTTTTCCTCAACATCCAAAGTCGATGTATATGGTCAATTGAGAAACCAACAAAATCTGGGCTTGGCCAAATATGGAATAAGAAATAAAATGAAGGCGATTGAAACTAAAAAAACTAATTCTGAACACAAACTATGGAACCATGGATAAGTCAATCATTGTTGGAAAGGCTGAATCAAATATGGAAAGTAGTTTCCAACCATGGAAACTCTGAAAAGTGAAGCCTCAATCAGTAAAAGAACAGAACCAGAATCAACAGCATGGAAATTAATGATGGTGGTTGAAATTCAATCGGAGATGTGGGAAGTGAAGACCGCTAAATAAATTGACTCTGCAGATTGAACAAGATGCCAACCAAAGAAAGAAATAAGTTCAAAATTATGAATATGAACAACATAAAGTTTGTTGACCCACAAAAAGAAAAAAAACGTGACTTATGGTAAAGACTTTGAAAAAACGTATCCCTCTTGAAATTGAGAAATATCAAAAAAAAATCAATGAAAGGAAATTTAGTGACTAGTATACAAAAATCACATCACAATACAGGAATCCTTCCTTTCAGCATGAAAGATAAAATCGAGTGAGTGGCTCAAGAAAGAGATTTTCTGAAGATCGATGTCAGGTTAGGAATATGTCTACAGAAAGAAATTGAAGTATACAAATGATGAAAGTTTCAAATCATGAAGAAAAACAATCCAAGATTTTATTATTGAGAATGAAAGAGAAATGTGCAGCTTGAGGGCAGAGAAGTGGGGTTACTTGCTGATTGTTGGTAAAAAATACTTGACCTAGAGCATGAAGACAATTCATAGAGAGGGAAAGCATGTAACAAAAGAGTTTCAAATTTAAAAATTATGGGGGAGAAATGAATTAAGATAGATGATAAGACTATGGGATTAGTGTCCCTGTATGCCTTTTTTTTAAGAAGTGAAAGAGTTCAGACTTACATATGCCTACGTATGTAAAGGAGAGGCCCTTTTTTTAATGGAAATACTGTGGAAGAAAATTCATGTAGTAGCTTTAAAAGTAAGAAGAAAAATAACCATCATGTAGCAGAAAAGCAATTAAGACACAAAGGGGTTTTCTTTGGTAGACAAGGAAAAAGTCTTGAAGATCTTGTGCAGCGGGAAGAGAAGAGATAAAAGAGGATAAGAGGTAACAAGGGAAATGTTTGTAAATATTGTCTCTACAACAAAGTGTATGCCATGAGTTGCAAAACCATATTTGCAACAAGGTACTTTCTTTTGCTTATAAACAAATTATAGTGTAAAATTTCATCCTGTGTGATTGATCAGGATAGGGGTTGGGTGGTCCTTTGGACAAATTATCCATAAACAAGGAGTGATTTTCCTTTGGGTGGATACCTATAAATGTATGTAACCAAATGTGATTGTTCATGTGAGGCTTTATTGGATCAGTAGACTCCAGTAGCATTTCTCATCAAGGATTTTGCCCACCATGGATTTTCCTCGTAAAGCCAGTGTTGCGTAGTTACTGCATGTGTGTTTGATTTGTTGTTGTTTTTTTGTGTTGTGTATATGCATGCTAGTATTAATTTTTTCTAAATTAGAGAGTTAAATTTATAAATCCACTAATTCACCCACTCCCCTAAATGGAATTGGTGTTCCTTCAATTAGTATCAAAGCCATAGGTTCCATGTTGGTTATCTTTTTCTAGCTCGAGTAGATCTTGGTCTAGGAACACATGGCTAGGCAAGAATACTCTTCAGTCAAAAGGTTCAAATGTTTGATGGCACTAATTATTCTTTCTATATTAGAATGATTGAAACAAGATTTTTGGATGGTTGTTAAGAATAGCTACAATGTTCCCTCCACACCCCAACGAATCCAAATGCTAAAAAGGAGTATGAACACAATGCTAAATAAAAATATGCAAAATCTCAGTGGTTTAATTAATATGGAGTTTGTTAAATTTATGCACTACAAATCTGCTAAAGAACCTATGATAAGCTACAAAAAATTATGAAGGATATGTAAAGGTGAAAGAAGAAAAACTGCAAAATCTTAGAGCACATGTTGAGGGGCTAAAGATGAGAGATGAAGAGAATATAGCTGGTTACTTACAAAGGTTATATGAATAATTAAGTGTTGCAACAGGACTAGGAGATGATATTCTTGATGAAATGATAGTGAAGAAAGTCTTGAGGTCCTTAACACCTAGATATGATACAAAAGTCTCAGCCATAGAAAAATCTACAAACTTCAGTAGCTACACTGTGGATGAGCTATTTGGCTGATTATCAGCCTACAAAATGAGAATTGTAAGTGTTGAACCTTAAAATAAAGAGGCTGCCTTCACCTCTAAAAGGAAAGGGAAATAAATTGCAAGCAATGTTGAAGAGGAAGAATCAAATGGAGATGAGGAAAACTTTATGAGAGAGTTGAAGAAAGGATTAGGTAAGTACAGAGGAAAGATTATCTTCAAGTGTTTCAATTGTGGGAAGATAGGACACTTCGCAACTAAGTTTCCTTATAACAAGAAAGAAGACAAGGATGATGAGAAAGATAAAGGAAAGATGAGAAATTTCTCTAAGCCAAAAAGAAGAAATTTTTGAAAGAAGAAGAGTCTTTATAGCATTGACAATGATACAACTGGTGAAGAAAGTGAACCAGATGGGGGAAGAAGTGAAGATGAGAAGGAAGTGGGTTTATTCATGGCACAAGAAGAATTAAATGAGAAATTAATTCCAAGAAGCAGCTACAAGACCTGTAGCAATGATGAAGAAGATGACATTGTGGTTGAGGTAGACTTAGAAGGTGAGTTAGTATGTGCACTTGAAGAACTTGATAAGTTGAAGGAGAATTCATAGTGTAAAATTGTTGCCACAAGAGAAAAAGATCCTTGAAGAGTCACACCAAAATATCATAAATTTGAAAACACAACAAGAAGAGGCCAATAGAGTAAATGAAGTGATGAAATCATATCTTTGTGAAAAAGAGAAAAGATGTCAAGAGTTAGAACATGAAGTTGTCACATTAAGGAAGGAATTAAAAAAATACAAGCAGGACTTTCAGCTAAACTCAAACATGAGTTCAGTACCAATGCCTTGGATGATATTCTTATAAAATAAAAACGTTCAAAAATTTTTACAAGTGTTGGATTTGAAGTGGGTCAATGCTCTGCTGATATGAATTCACTAAACAGGGACATACAATTTACAAGCATGAGTGATAACAAGAAGACCTTCACTGTTAGGAACACTCCTAGAAGGAAGATAGATTTGAGCACAACCGATGAAGATATGAAGACACACATTGTTGTCCCAAAGAATGATAACAACGAAGTTGCTACAAAAAATGGTAATGTTGCACCAAACAGAACATACAAACAAGACCGTGATGGATTTATCAAAGTAGAGGACGCGAGGAAAGATGATAGAAGATCAAGATATGCTACCCAAAGGAAGTCAACATAGAACCATTCATACAAAAACAACCGGTATGTCCTGAAATTCCATGGTTATTGCTATAGATGTAATACTTATGGGCATAAAATTTCTGACTGTAGACTCGTGCTTAGACCGACACTAAGCTATGAAAACAAAATCTCTTTTTTTGTCCTAAGGAATATGGATATATTTTGTTATTATTGCAATGATGTTGGTCGTAAGAGTTATGAATGGAGAAGAAATACATCATAGAGAAGTGGAAGTCCCTCTACATCTTCATTCAATGAGAACATAGAGTGCTATAATTGTCACAACTATGGGGACAAGCTAAATATTGTAGACTAAGAACTGGTAAATGAAAGAAAACAACAAATGCAACAATCCATAACAAATCAGAAACTGAAAGATGCAGAAAAAAAAAGGAGACAAGAAAACCAAGCAAGTATGGGTAGAGAAGAAGAAGGACAAAAATGAATTAGATCTGATTGTTCAAACATCACTTCATGCAGAGAGAAGAAATATATGGGTTGTTGATAGTGGCTTCTCCAACCACATCACATGAGACAAAAAGAAAATCATCAAGCTAGAGTATTGGAATGGTGGCAATGTTAGATTTGGTGACAACTCTTCAATAAAAATCAAAGGAAAAGGAACACTAAGTATTGATGGAAAGTTTAAAGCTTATAATGTATACTATGTTGAAGGGTTAAAACCTAATTTACTTAGTGTAAGCTAGATGTGTGATAGGGGATACAAGTTCGCCTTTGATTCAAAATCATGTGAAATCCAGAAAGAGAGTAATGGAAAATTGATTACAGAAGGTAAGAGGACAGATGTCAATGTGTACAATTTGAAGAAGAGTTATGAATCACAATACATGATGGGATAGGTAGATGAGATTTGTTTGTGGCATAGGAGGTTAGGTCACACAAACTTTGAGAATAATATCAAATTAAGAAGGAAAGACTATGTTAGAGATTTGCCAAAGATCACTAGACCAACAAATCCTATTTGTGATAAATGTCAAAAGGGAAAGAAAACTAGAGTAAGTTTTAATCCAAATGAATACTCATCCACAAGACCACCTAAACTAGTGTACACTAGTTTTAGTGGACCTACCAGAACAAGAGCCTCAAACAGTGAAAAATACTTCATGCTACTCATCGATGATTACTCACGAATGACATGGGTTACCTTCTTGCAGGATAAGTCACAAGTATTTGAAAGGTTCAAAATTTTCAAAAACCTGGTTGAGAGGGAGAGTGGATACAAGATGAAGTGTTTAAGATCATATCATGGTGGTGAGTTTACATCAAATGAATCTAATGACTATTGTGAGCTACATGGGGTAAAAAGACCATATTCAGCTGCTAGAACACCCCAACAAAATGGAGTTGTGGAGAGAAAAATAGGATGGTTAAGGATATGGTAATAAAAATGATAAATTATTCAAATGTACCTAATGTCTATTAGAAAGAGGTAGTCTATGTTAAGTTTTGTGGCCTTTATGGCAAACATCCTCTTACTTGGAAAGTATATCGATGAGGATAAATAATAATAATAAATATTAGTTATATTTATTATTTATTGTTTATCAAAATCATTATATATGCTGAATAATTGTGGGCCCAAGGTCGGCCTCTTGGCATTTATATTTAATTGTTTTTATATGGACCAAGTCGGCCCTCTTTATTGGAGGATTCACAGCATATATAAGGTGATACAATCAAAGGGAGAGAAGCACCAAAAACATAATGTGTCTTCTCTCCCCAAGATCTGATTTGCGAATTATGAAGGCAGCAGAGAATTTATGGAGGTAGCAGCGAATTTGGAGCAGACCTAGGGAAAACTGAATTGGAGCAGACCTAGGGCAAACCAAATTGGAGTAGACCTGGGGCAAACCGAATTGGAGTAGACCTAGGGAAAACCAAATTTGGAGCAAACCTAGGGTGAACCGAATTTGCAGCAAAGATGGGCAAATTTGTAGCAACCCTAGGAGCAGCGATTTAGGGCAGAATTGGAGTAAATTAAAGGTAGATCTAAAGCAACCCTAGATGGACAATTAGGGCAGATCTAGAAGAATATGAAGGATCTGATTTAAAGACTCCAAGGAGGGATCTCTGAGTTACAATCCAGGTATTATCTTCCTTCTTCTTGTTTATTTATTCATACCCTATGCTTAGTTTTGCTAGATCTCTAGATTGAATATATTCCTTGGTGAAAATATGAAAATACCAACATGGTATTAGAGCTACGGTAGAGTAAAGATCCTTTCAGATTTAGGAATACAAACTAACTCTTTCAAAACCTAGAAACACTAGGGCAACCGAGGCTTGGTCTGTAAATTGTAATGCAGTTTTTTTTATTTACAATTTCATTGGTTGCCTCCTTGAAGTTTTTTTTTTGCCTATTATCTCAGCTGATTAGCATGACAAATTGTTGTCATTAGCATGCTTTATGTTAACATATTTCTATTATTGTATGGAACATACATAGCTGATTGGATCAGCTATTTGTTTAGCAAATTGACATAACTGATGTAGTATCATACCTTGCATATGTTATATCTAACACTGTTATGAGATCACACCCAGCTGATTGTTAGTATAACTAAATAAATGGTCTTACATTGACATATAGATGCATACATTGGTGGATGAATGTATGATGACTATCATCTGATTATCTACTACATTAGCTTCATGTATGGAAGTATATTTTACATAGGCATATGCTATATATATTACAATTGGAGCATATTTTTATGGATGTATGTTGTGTACATGTTCATGTCTATGTACATAAGTAAATACATCTCTTGGTTTATGTTAGCATGCATTAATTTGTATATCTTCTTTGACTCATTGTCTCTGTTATGGGAAATCACAGTTGATTGCTAGATAGTTGCTAGGAATATTCTTACATTGGCATATGTTAGAGTTAATGTTGATTATCTGCCTAGGAACATTCATTGCATCTTGTTGTGTTCACATTACATTTGGTTAGATGTTGGTTATCTTTAGGTGAAGAAGACTCATATGATTATGTTGGATAAATTATGCCGATTACATTTGATGTTAACTACTTAATATGATTGTATGGGGCATACGTCATTTGTATAGCTTGTGAAGCATACTTTAATATATAAATGAATGGATCATACTTTCCTTCATATGACTGAGATTATATGGTTCTATGCGTATTTGATCATAGTTGTTACTCTTATGCTTGTTCATGAGATAAGATTTGTTTATATGATCAAAAAATGTGTTTATGAGATTACATCTATGCATATGGCTAACTTGTTTCTTATGAATATCATGGATCAGGGATTCACATTCGCATGGATCAGGGATCCATTGTTGAGTAATCGATGAGACATCATGGATTTGATGTCAAAAGTCCATTACTCCCAGTAATCGGTGAGACATCATGGATTTGATGTCAAAAGTCCATTACTCCTAGCAATCGGTGAGACACCATGGATTTGATGTCAAAAGACCATTGCTCCGAGCACTTGGTGAATATCATGGACTTGATATTCGTGAGACCAATGCTCTGGATATCATGGAGTTGATATCCTTTGAGTCTTGAAGACTCATGGATCAGGGATCCACAATTTGGTAACATCATGGACTTGATGATACAATGAATGTCATAGAGTTGATATTCTAAATTCTTGAGTCATGGGACTCGTGGATCTGAAAAATTCACATCTAGATAATAAAACATCATGTACTTGATGTTGGAATGATGTCTTGGATCTAACATCTCTTGAATATTGGTGACTCATGGATTTAGTTATCCACAAATTGGATGGTATACATCATACCATGAATATCATGGATTTGGTATTCTATTGGGTGAGTCAAGAAGACTCGAGGATCTAAGTTATTCATAAAATTGGATTTCATGATAACTTGTGTTTGGAAAGTATCATGGACTTGATACTACCTTGAATATCATGGACTTGATATTCAAAATAGTCAAGGAGACTAGTGAACTTAGGAAATTCACAAATTGTTTGGAAATTTGATATCATGGACTTGATATCACTTATATCATGACTGATATTCTTGGGTCATGAATACCAAAGGATCTAGAAGATCCACATTTGGATGGTAAGCATCATATGATATGATGTCTCTCATATGAATATGAGTTGTATGAACATAGGTGTTCTACCTATCATAGATATGAGATCTATGATTCTATTGGATAAGGAATCCATGTTGGTTGTGTTTTTGGCATTTCTATCAAGGGTGATAGAGGGAGATCATTGGGTTGATCTTTGCCTCAAGTCCAAGAGGGAGTGTTAAGTTTTGTGGCCTTTACGGAAAACATCCTCTTACTTGGAAAGTATATCGATGAGGATAAATAATAATAAATATTAGTTATATTTATTATTTATTGTTTATCAAAATCATTATATATGCTGAATAATTGTGGGCCCAAGGCCGGCCTCTTGGCATTTATATTTAATTATTTTTAAATGGACCAAGTCAGCCCTCTTTATTGGAGGATTCACGACATATATAAGGTGATATGATCAAAGGGAGAGAAGCACCAAAAACATAATGTGTCTTCTCTCCCCAAGATCTGATTTGTGAATTATGAAGGCAGCAGAGAATTTATGGAGGTAGCAGCGAATTTGGAGCAGACCTAGGGCAAACCAAATTGGAGCAAACCTAGGGCAAACCAAATTGGAGCAGACCTAGGGCAAACTGAATTGGAGCAGACCTAGGGCAAACCAAATTGGAGCAGACCTAGGGTAAACCGATTTGGAGCAGACCTAGGGCAAACCAAATTTGCAGTAGAGATGGGCAAATTTGTAGCAACCCTAGGAGGAGTGATTTAGGGCAGAACTGGAGTAAATTAAAGGCAGATCTAAAGCAACCCTAGATGGACAATTAGGGAAGATCTAGAAGAATATGAAGGATCAAATTTAAAGACTCCAAGGATGGATCTCTGAGTTACAATCTGGGTATTATCTTCCTTCTTCTTGTTTATTTATTCATACCCTATGCTTAGTTTTGCTAGATCTCTAGATTGAATAATTCCTTGGTGAAAATCTGAAAATACCAACAGTCTATACAGTTGTTTATACAGTAAACAGGGTGTAGTTAAGAGTGAACAACAATAGGACACCATATGAGATTTGGTATGGTATGAAGCCTATAGTCCAATACTTCAAAGTCTTTGGGAGTGAGTATTTTATTAAAGGAGATGATGGTGGGTTTGGAAGTTCTGAAGAAAGATATGATGAGGGAATCTTATTGGGTTACTCAAAACATAGAAAAGCATGCAAGTGCTACAAAAAGTGCCTCAAGAAGATGGTTGAGAGTGTAAATGTTAAAGTTGATGAGAATGTACAAAAATAAGTTCCAAGTGTTGAGAATCAGTCATAGGAGTCATGCCATGAAGATGAGGAGCAATATGAAACTGAAAAGGAAGTCCCAAAGAAACCCACAAGAAGGTATGTGCAAAAGTATCACCCTGAAAATTAGATTATAGATAACAAAGAAGGAGGTATACAAACAAGAATACTGAACAAGTATTTTTTTGTCTTTTAATTAAGATGGAACTGAGGAACTATAATGAGGCCAATAGGAGTGAGGATTGGATGAAGGTAGTGGAAGAAGAGCTACTGAAAATTGAAAATAATAAGACATGGGAACTAGTACCATAACCAACTAACAAGAATGTCTTTGGGACAAAATGGATCTATAGGAACAAAGTGAATGGGGATGGAAAATTCATTAGAAACAAAGAAAGGATGGTCTAAAATGGATATGCACAAGTAGAAGTCATATACTTTGAAGGAACTTTTTCTCTAGGTGCGAGACTTGAAGCAATAATGGTATTCCTAGCATTTTCAACCTATAAGGGGTACAAGTTTTTAGCAAATGGACATAAAGTCAGCATTTCTAAATGGAAACCTTGGGGAAGAAGTCTACATTGAGCAGCATGAAGGATTTCTATTACATTAAAATGAAGACTTTGTTTGGAGGTTAAGGAAGGAATTGTATGGCTTGAATAAAGCACCTAGAGCATGGTATTCTAGGTTGGATAAATATCTACATCAGCAAGGCTTCAAGAAAGGATGTGTGGAAAAAAATTTATATATAAAATCAAAAGGTAATCATATGATTATTTTTTTGGTTTATGTAGATATAATAAAGATGACATGTTGATGCAAGAGCATCCTAGGATTCTTGGCAATCCTGTATCACCCAAAAATATGTTTGTTTTGAAAGGCAGATTGGTAGTTTTGATCTTAGTTAGTGAACTATTTGCTCGGTCTTGGAGTATGGTTGCTCAGTTACAGTGTTTACCGGGGTGCTCAGTCTCTAAAGAACACTTGGTAACTAAATGCATCGGTTACTCCTGGCGCTCAGCAATAATTGCGTTGCTCGGTGATGCTTGGCGTGGTCGGTTCACTAGCGCTCGGTTATTTCTCTACTGCTCGGTAATCGGTTTTACTGACTGGTGTTCTTGAAGATTTGCTTGGCCGACTTGGTGCATTTATATTTGGTAGTTGATGTCACATTCTCCTATGTAGATCTAGAGGCCAACATCGATAATTTAATGTTTGTAAGGCTATTTGAGAGCCAACCATGTATTGCATTTAATATTTGTTGTAGTAGAAGCCGACTTGGTTTAGGAGTTAATGTTTTCTTCCAGTCGACCTGTGGCTAAAGATTAGTATTTAATGGGTGTTTGGGTAGATGTTTAGGGAGGTAGACAAGAGGATATACTTGGATCCTGTGAGATCTAGAAGATCAGATTGATGTCTGATAGTTTGTGATAGCAGAGCTAGTGGTTGATACGTGGAGACAAGGAGATTGCTTGGTGGCTCATGAGCACAAGTTCAGATTTGTCTTGGGGTTTCCATTAGCCATTGATTGTCTCGGGACTGAACTAGCTGGAATCATACCGGATCTTGTTGATCTCTCAAAATTTACTGCTTGTTTGTATTTGGCCGTAACCTGGAAGGCCTTATAGCCTGGAACATTGCATGTAATCAGTGAATTTATAAATAAAGATTTTAGCTCTCTTTCAGATCTGGTGTTATTTATGTGTAATTCCGCTATGTTGTGGTTTGGCTGCAAGTTTGGACAGACCTTAATTGGATCCTTCATCCTTGACTGCATTAAGTGGTATCAGAGCCAGGTTGAGATTGAATGTGTGGACAGATCGTCGAAGGAGAGGCAGTTTGCACCAGGACCTTGGATTAAAGATGCCTCCAAGGAGAGCTCGTGAGATCTCAGAGGAGAAAGCTGCTGGAGAATTCAGTCGTGATGATTTTAGAGCGTTGCAGAAACAAGTGCAAGATCTACAAGAGGAATTGAGAAAGAAAACTACATTGAAAGAAGATAGTGATGATGAATCTGAGGAAGAAGATCATTTTGAAGAAGCTGTAGAAGAAGTTAGGGATCCAGAAGAAAATAGAATCATGAAGGCTATGTCTAAAATTGGGAAAAGACCTAAGATTGAAGTTTCTACATTTTCCAGAAGCCTTAGGCCAGAAGATTTGATTGATTGGATCAATGCGATAGATGAGTACTTTGAGTATGAAGAAATAGAAGATCTTGATAGAGTTAGATTTGCAAAGACTAAACTAAAGGGTTATGCAAATATTTGGTGGAGAGAAGTTCAGTTGGAAAGAAGTAGGAGAGGAAAGGAAAAGATCACTAGATGGAACTGAATGGTTGACAAGTTGAAGAAGCAATTCATTCTGGTGGATTATGAGTTAGACATGTTTAAGAAGATGCAAGCCTTGAAGAAGACCAACAAATTAGTGCAGGAGTATACTGAGGAGTTTTACAGAATCCTGATTAGGACTAGTCATTCTGAAACTGATAAAGAGAAGGTTGCTAGGTATGTTTATGGTTTGAGACCTAGTATTCAAGAAGAGTTACTTACTGTTCGGATGACAACAATAGGAGATGGCATTAAATATTGAAGAGAAACTGAACAAGAAGTTTGAAGGAAGACAAAACAATAGGAATAAAGGTAGTAAGACTGATGAAACAGTTACTGAAAGTAATGTGGTAGAGAATCCTAAGAAGACTAATGTAGGATCTGGCAGTGGTCAAGTCACTAAGAATTTCAATACTGGACAGAGAGGAAGGTGGAAAAATGAGTTCACTGGTACTTGTTATCAATGTGGTGAAGCGGGTCATAGAAGTTTTCAATGTCCTAAGAGAAGAGTTACACTAACTGTTGAAGAAGACATTGTGAATGTTGCAGAAAAGGGTGAGTTTCTTATCACCAAGAGGTTAGCTGCATGTGTCCATGAACCAATACAAAGAAGAAATTTGTTTAGAACCAGATGTAAGTGCAAGGATAAGGTATGTAATGTCATAATTGATGGTGGCAATTCTGAAAACTTTGTTTCAGAAGAGATGGTTAATAAATTGAATTTGGAAAGAAGGAAACACCCTAACCCTTATCAGGTTAGTTGGATACAAGATGTGTCTAAGGTTAGGATTGAAGAACAATGCTTGGTTAATTTTCAGATTGGATCTTACCATGACGAAATAGTGTGATGTATTGCCTATGGATGCTTGTCATCTGTTGCTCGGGAGACCTTGGCAATTTGATAGAAATTTTTTGTTTGATGGTCGTGCAAACACCTATGTGGTTAGGCATGAAGGATCTAGGCATAAGCTGTTACCTTTAAAGGAGACAAGGACTAAGGAATGTGGAGTTGTCAGGTGTTGTCCGTGTGACCGTGACAAACCTCAAGAGCACAGGGTTGATGAACCTATTCCTACAAAGTCTAGTTTGAAAGAGAAGGAGAATGATATATCTGATGAGTTTGTTGATATTAAGAGGCAGATGGTCTTTCTGACAGAAATAGTACAACAAATAATGGCATTGATGACATAGAAAGATGCAAATGATACCAAGCTGATTGAGGAGTCTGGAGAGTATGGAATTTACCACGGTACTGATGTGATCAGCAATGGAAAGGATGGTCAGAGTCGATTGTTATCAGTTGCAGATAGGAAAGATAAGAAAAGTGGAAAGCAGGAAAACTTGCTGCAGGGAGCAATGAATGAAGTGAAGACAACTTGGAATGAAGGACAAGAGGAGATATGGGTTAAGAAAGATATGGCATACCTATTCTGATTCCCTTAAGATGTTCCTGATTTCCTTATGAGAAAATCTTCTTTACCTGGGGTGTTTGATGCAGGAGCATCCTGGGATTCTTGGCAATCTTGTATCACCCAAAAATATGTTTGTTTTGAAAGGTAGATTGGTAGTTTTGATCTTAGTTAGTGAAGTATTTTCTCGGTCTTGGAGTATGGTTGCTCGGTTATAGTGTTTACCAGGGTGCTCAGTCTCTGAAGAACACTTGGTAACTGAAGCCGTCAGTTAATCCTGGCACTCAGCGATAACTGCATTGTTCTGTGATGCTTGGCGTGATCGGTTCACTGGCGCTCAGTTATTTCTCTATTGCTTGGTAATTGGTCTTACAGACTGGTGTTCTTGAAGATTTGCTTGGCCGACTTGGTGCATTTATATTTGGTATTTGATGTCACATTCTCCTATGTAGATCTAGAGGCTGACATGGATAATTTAATGTTTGTAAGGCTATTTGAGAGCCGACCATGTATTGCATTTAATATTTGTTGTAGTAGAAGCCAGCTTGGCTTAGGAATTAATTATTTCTTCTAGCCGACCTGTAGCTAAAGATTAGTATTTAATGGGTGTTTGGGTAGATGTTTAGGGAGGCAGATAGGAGGATATACTTGGATCCTATAAGATCTAGTAGATCAGATTGATGTCTGATAGTCTGTGATAGCAGAGCTAGTGGTTGATACTTGGAGACAAGGAGATTTCTTGGTGGCTCATGAGCACAAGTTCAGATCTATCTTGGGGTTTCCATTAGTTGTTGATTGTCTCAGGACTGGACTAGCTAGAATCAGACCAGATCTTGTAAATCTCTCAAAATTTACTACTTGTTTGTATTTGGCCGTAACCGAGAAGGCCTTACAGCTTGGCACATTGCATGTAATCAGTGAATTTATGAATAAATATTTCAGCTCTCTTTCAGATCTGGTGTTATTGTTGTGTAATTGCATTGTGTTGTGGTTTGGCTACAAGTTTGGATAGTTCTTAATTGGATCTTCCATCCTTGACTGCATTACATGTGCAAGGAATTTGTTGATCAAATGAAGTTTGAATTTGAAATGTCCATGTTGGTAAAGCTATCATACTTTCTTCATCTATAAATATCCCAGCTAAACAAAGGTATATTCATCTCCCAAACTAAATATGCAAAAGATATGTTGAGGATATTTCAGATGAATCATTGCAAGCCCATTAATAAACCCATGGTGACTAGTTGTAAACTAATTCAAAATGATGAGTCACCTGATGTAGATCAAACTATGTATATGTCCATGATTGGGAGTCTCTTCTATCTAACATCTTCAATGCCTAATATAGTCCAAGTAGTGTGTATGGTAGCTAGATTTCAAGCTAACCCCAAACAATCCCATGTTAATGTAGTGAAAAGGATATTAAGATATTTGTAGGGAAAACTTGATTATGGTTTGTGGTATCCAAAGAGTGATAACTTCAGTTTAGAAGCCTTCGCAGATACTGATTGGGAAGGATGCATAGATGATTGGAAGAGAAGTAGTGGTGGTGCCTTCTTTATTGGAGGTAGATTGGTCTCATGGCACAGCAAGAAACAAGAATCCATCTCTCTATCCACTGTTGAATCTGAGTATATAGTTGTTGCTACATGTTGTTCCTAGGTTCTATGGATGAAGTAGACAATCAAAGACATCCAAGTAGAGTATGAAGATCCAATCTCTATAAAATGTGATAATTCAAGTGCAATCAACATCTCCAAGAATACTATCGTGCACTCAAGAACAAAACATATAGCTATTAAATGTCATTTAATGAGGGAGATGGTAGTAGAAAAAGAAGTCAAAGTTGAATTTTTAAGTATAGGTGAGCAAGTAGTTGATATTCTTACCAAACCTTTGTACTAGGACACATTTGAATATCTTAGATTTAAGCTAGGTGTAGTCTTGCTTTCTTCCAGCACTTAAATGCAAGAAAAGGGCTAAGGTTCAGATGGAGTAAATAGTTTTAGATTACATGTCCCTAAACTAGTTTACTATCCATAAGGTGTGATGTGTGTAATTTTATACCATTCAGGGGGAATACATGAGATTATGAATAAAATCAATTTCTTGTTAGCCTACCTTGCATAGGTTTGTAACAAGTAGTGTTGCAGGTGGAAAAGAAGTGTTATATTGTGTGATCTACAATTCAATTTAAAAGCATATATTATTTATTCTACAGATCTTGGTGTTAGAGCTCTAAATTTATGGCAAAATTTGGAGTTCCATATAGTGATCAACCCCTAAAAATGGACTCCTAAACTGTGTTGACACAAATCAATCCTAAAGAATATTTTTTCAATTCTATCATTAGAATAGTTACTGCTGGTTGTGTGTCTTTTGTAACAGGTTCATCACATGTGTGTACATTCAAGAACCCTAAAATTTAATCCTCCATTGGGGAACTTCAAGGTAACAATGGGTTATGACAAAGGCATTTAGCATCAAGAGTGAACACATGTCTTAAATAGACAAAGGTAGAACTACCGGCAAGACATTTATTGATGATGGTGTAGTGTGTGTATTGGCAGCAGTCTCACCGATGTAAAAGTTTTGACACAAGAATAGGGATTAATCATAATGGAAAAAAGCACAGCGATCGGCATAACCTATCCCGAAAAAATCTATCGACAAAAATTTTACTAGTGGTCAAGAGAAATTTTATGTAGACCGACACCCAATGGATGTATCACTATATGTCACACTGAGAAAGGATTTGGAACCATCGGGAAGGATCATGACAATATAGCTATCAGCAAAGCTTTCACTAGTGGCGGAGAGAAAAACACATTAGACCAATGACTGATGAAGATATCTGTATTGAGCATGCCAATAGAAGATGCAACACTATCAAGATAGGTTTAAGGATAAGTTCATCAGTGTAACTTCTAATAGTGGA
This sequence comes from Chamaecyparis obtusa, assembly GCA_027943335.1. NCBI lineage: Eukaryota > Viridiplantae > Streptophyta > Pinopsida > Cupressales > Cupressaceae > Chamaecyparis > Chamaecyparis obtusa. The sequence continues at coordinate 788,338 of BSBK01003166.1, forward strand.
GTAGGGTGAAGTTAGTCAGACATAAGCCTGATGGATTGAGCGGGGTAACCTACACCAATAAATGGAAAAAGAACAAAAGGATGTATTCTAAAGCACCACCATCGGTCATATGTAGTTGTAGCATATAACAATGAACAATATGTCTTTTCAAGACTTGAAAGGTGACATGAATTCTTAATGCAAATGAAATAACTTGTCGTTCATGGAAAATCCATTGGGAATCCCATTGCAAAATCTAAATGTGTTTTGCATGCCTATTAAATAATGCAATGAATGATGGATTTTGCAGAAAGCCTAAATCAATTGACAGTGTCACTTGATTGTAAAAATGGGGCTTCCAGTAATCATTGACCCAGAGGATGAAGAACCAAGGCTTGTTCAGCAACCTGGTCTAAATGGGATAGAGGAAGATCAACTTGATATTATGAGTAGTCTTCTAAACGCTACCTGGGAATTGAAGACAAGCCATGATGCTTATCAGAAGGATATACTGGACTTGGAAGTGGAACAACATAGAGTAGAGTTACATGAGATTCTCTGGGAGGTGCAGGAAAACAACAATGGATGGATTCCAGATGATTTCCACGACGAGATGATAGATTTAATTAGCTTGGTTCCTGTTAATGGTGTTCCTTTTTCCCTTAATATATGATTAGTTATTAATTAGGTTTCTAGTGTTATAAGATCATTTTGTAACGGTCTAAAGCTAAATGATGCTTCCCTTCACTGTCTATAAGAAGGGATACCAAGACCAAAAGAAAAATGATGACACGATTGCTTATACATTATGTAATATGCTATGATACTTGGATCTTTATAATGATGTATCTGTCAACTGGTTGTTTTCTATAATACAAAGGCCTGTTGTTTTCAGATCTTGGTGATATCTATTTTCTTGTTCATCTGAATTAGTTCTCTGTGATAAATCTTTTGATTTTCTTTAATGTGTAGTTTGATGAGAATATAATTCTTAGTAAATTACAGTTCGATTATCAAGTTGAAGTATTGGTTGTTAATTTTCAATTATGTCATGTTGTTCTTTTTTAGTAAATTTAAATTCAATAGGACTAACTATGGTTTCAAATCAATTATATGCTCATTAGAACACCTTTAAATTGATAGTTTTCATTTATAAACTATGTCCAGAGTTATACATATGATTCATTCTGAACTGAGTTAATAGAGATCAAATTTGAGAGGTTTAGGCACTAGTCTAGTTTGCAAAATAATCAATCTTTGGCATTAACAAACAAATCGACACAACTTATATTTCTTTCTTTTAAGCATTACAGATTTTAATACACTGACAATTTAGTACAAAGTTTTCACTTGCCATTTTATATAGATTATATCAATTCCACACAGCTATATGAAAAGCCTACAACCAACAAATTTGAGTTGAGGTATAGGACCACCAACCTTGGTCCTACAGAGCTAGAATTGCAGAGGTTCCAATCATGTTTTAGGGTTGAACTTGTTAGTTGGCCAAATCACTCAAGTTTCCCATCATTGGAGTGGCAATTCCATAGGAAACCCAATATGTTCATTTGAGCACCAACAAATTAGCGACTCTGCTTGGGAAAGTTGCTCACAATTTTCATTGTGAAGATACTCAAAAATTCTTATTTCACAGACTAGAATTAAAGAATATACGTAGACTCTACTGGAAGAGAAGAACTCAGAAGAAGCAAAGTAATATTTTTCCTCAAAATTGAGGTGGCAACTCTATTGTAATATATGCAGTGTTTTGTTAAGAAAACAAGGAATAATCTGAGACACATAGAAACCAAATACATGTGGGGTAGAAGGTCCTTACATGAAGAGATAATCATATTGAATTGGAGACGCACTCCATGAGAGGGAAAAAATCCAATCCAGATATGAATTTTGTTGCATTTAAAGATTTTGCAAAAAGAGAAAAGAGACATCAAGATGAGGGTGATGATCCACAATCTAGTCATCACACTAGTAATGAAGATAATAGATGTTAGCAATTTAATATTTCCATTAGTGTAAATTCACAAACACCATGCACCGGTAAAAGCTCACAGGTCACTCATGTTACTTAGAAGACACCGGTAGACAAGAAACAAAGTGTATGCACAGGTAGATAAAGAAAAGGGAATACACCGGTAGACCAATCTAAGTACATAGTACCGGTCTTAGAGTGCATACATAGTTGAACTAGGTATAAGGTTACACTGGTCTAAACTGCCTAAAGATCCACATCGAATTATGCGAAATAGTTTGAGTTAAAACCAGATTATACATGACATCCACCGCTATAGAGTGGAGTTAGCTTTTTAAACAGGAGTTAGCTTTATTTCTACGGATGTTTTGAAAGGTAAACTTCAGATCATAATGCATAGCATTTTGCTAGTTGCATGATTTATTGTTGAGTTTACATCCTAGTGGTTCTATGAGTTATGGGTTTCATTAGTATGAACTCTTGTATAAATACAGGTCATAGGATGCAAGAAAAAAGTTGTTGAAGGTTGTTGAGAATTATTGTGTAAACAGAGCAGTGAAGAGACATCTGCGTAGCAATCACAATCACTAGAGGTGAAAGGAAAAGAGGCAGAATAGAGATCAATAGCCAAGCAAATCGGGGAAAGATCAACAGGTATGATCTAATTACACAATCAGTGTCATAATAGATCATTGCTTTGTAAGGTGTGAAAGCAAGTTAAAATCCCTTTACCAGGGTGGACTTAATCGATTCTTTGTAAAATCCCCTAGCAAGGTAACATCTTAATTGATGTTGAAAGACCTCTAACCAGACAACTCTTAACAAGGTTAAGATCTTAACCGACCTTTTGTAAAATCCCTTAACTAGATAGCACCTTAACCAGTACTTTGTAAGCTCCTAATAGGGCATCTTCATTCTGCTGTAGTGAAGTTATAAGCTCTGTCTCACCATGGTTTTTTCCTTCTATCCGAAGGTTTCCATGTATATATCTTGTGTTGATCTGTGTACTTCTTTTACAGTTATGAATGTTTTCTTTTTACTTTTCTTAGATTACAAGAAGTACTAAACAAGATCGAAATTATAGTAGGAAATAGTTCTTACTGATTCACCCCCCCCCCCTCTCAGTAACCAGTTGGTAATAACAATTGGTATCAGAGCTTTAGTTCTCTATACTTAAAAATCTAACAGCTTGAGAGAAAGATCATGGAGGGTTACCGGTATCAGAAATAACTAGAGGAAGCCAACGACATTATTGCCTCTTTGGAGAATAGACTGAGGAGATCACTTGCAAAGAGAAAGGAGTTGGCTCTATAGTTGAATGAGAGCAATGAAACTATTGATGAATTCTCTGGGTAGAGTGGATATGATGAAGCTGAGGAGGTAGTATCTAAACTCATGGAAAAGAACCAGATCCTGACCGACCATATCTCCAACTTTAAGAGGGAACAAGAGGATAATGCCCTGAGGATGACTGAACTGATTGAGAAAAAGAGAAAAGTTGAAGATGAAAGGAACACAGCAGTCGAGTCTTTAACCACCTCTGAGAAAGCAAGGGACCGAGAAGTGGAAGTTGTAGGGCCGAATGAACTTATCATTCTATAACTTCAAGAGGACATGCAGATTGTCACCCAAGAAAATGCCAACATGCAAAAAGGCTGGCATGACAGGGATGAGACATGCAAAATACTAGCACTGGAGTTGTATCAACTAAAGGAGCAAATGAAAGAGCTTGAAGAAAGAAATGAAACCCTAAAAAGATACAATGAGAACTCAGTCAAGCTTGATGAGAAACTTAAAGCTCAAAGAAAGCATAAACATCAAACTGGTCTTGGATTCACCGGTGAAGTCACCAAAGAAACTAATGAGTCTTATGGAGCTAAGACAAGAAAGAAAGAAAAGAAGAATCCATTGGCACAAAAAGGTAAGACCTTTAACACATCTTGCAATCATTGTGGGAAACCGGGTCATAGAACAAATAACTACAGGAATGCACCAGTAAAGCCAAACAACAGCTACTGCAAGAACTGTTGCAAGTTTGGCCACAAGACCAATGAATGTTGGTCCAGCCCCATGTCAGTGTCTAGTGGAAGCAGGGGAAGATTCAAGGGCTACTGCTATTAATGCAATAAATTTTGACACAAGGTTGAAGAATACAGATCAAAGACTATGGCTTTTAGATCCCCAAGACCAGTATTCACCAAGAGAAACAAGAACTGGAGCTCAACCAACTGTGCAAATTGTGGAACACATAGCCACAATGACTCATGGTGCAAATCACTCAATATAAGAAGGGTGAACCCATATAAGGCAACAAGGATAGTCTGCAATCACTGCAACAGAGTTGGACACCTAGCAAAAGACTGCAGGAACCGGTCATCCAACAAGAAGAACAAACTGGTCAAACCAGTAGAGAAGATCAACAAGGAAGAGAAGACTGAGAAAATAGTCAAAAAGATTTGATTCAAAAAGGAATCAAAGAGTTTCGATGAGGAGAAGACAAAGGAAAGATCATCATTAGTAGATGGTGATATCTCTTTAGTAAACGGAGCCGTAAAGGCTTAGAGGGAACCGGTAGATCATCTTGTTAGAAATTAATCTTTCCTTGGTGAAATATGTAATTAAAAGATAAACCAAGGTATCCTATATTGTATTTTTCCTCTAGTCCAAGTAGGAGGACATGTCACATTTTTGTAATTCCTTTAATAAGGAAATTAGATATTCCTCCTTAAGAGAAATCTCACATTTGTCACACACAAAATATGAATGTGGCATTCATCTAAGTTGGGATTTACATGCAAACTCCTCCACTCATCTCTACTTAAAGAGATGTCTCTCACACACTTGCTAATAATCTTTTCTATTCTCTCATTCTTCCTCTCCATATTGTAATGAGCTTTGAGCTCCATTCTTTCTTCTTATTTTGGCTTTGAGCCTCATTCATAATTCACAAGGGGTTTTTTCTTGCTTTTCCCCTTTCAAATCCTTGTGTTCTTGCCTTGGTTCTTGGAGCATTTTTGTGAGCTTGTGTTTGATCTTTTGAAAGAAAATCTCTCTATCTCTTTCTTTTAGTATTTGGTAAACCTCTTCCATTGCATACTTTCTTGGATTCTTTCTTTACCTTCTCCATTTCATTTTATTTTATGATTCTAACATGGTATCAGAGCATGTTTAATCCTTTCTTTTGAGTGTGCATGCAGGGATAGCTAAAGAAATTTTAGTTGTAAAGGAGAAAGCGTTCCTTTTTTGTTAACTAACTCTTTTTTGCAGATTTTTTCTTCATCATTTGTTTGCATTCTAACATATTAGTTTATTTTTTTCTTAGATCTTAGATTTGGATGGCTTGCCACCAAATCTAAGTTCATTTATTCTTCTTTTCAAGTGTTCTTTAAATCTATTTCCAACATTTTTTGCAAGTTTTTTTTTCTCTAATCATTTTGTACAGGATTTGAATCTAATATGTCTGTGTTTTTCATTTCAATCTAACTGGGTTTTTTTGCAGATCTATCTCTATATACTTCTATTGATCTATTTTTTTTATAACATTTTCAATATTGTAATCATTATTTCCATCAATACTGCAGTATTTTTATGTCCTTTTTGTTCGATGCCTAAGACAACTTCCTCGACCTTAGCTCTGTAGACAGCATTCCAAATAGACTCAATGATTGAGACCTTGCCCTTCTCCTCCCTGTGAATCAAACTTATGACCGAACCGTTTGCATCATAGTCATCCTCATTTTGAGGATTAACACTAGATGAGCTGGAAAACCCACGATTTTAGTGTTGTTTCTCACCTTTGTCGAACGTGTTGATTATTTTTGTCTTGAAACATTTAAGTTTTTCTTTCTTTTTCATGCATTGGTGTTCTATTTGCTGCAATCAACTGGAACCTTTCGTAGGAATAATTGGTCCCATGTTTGTTTAGAATCAAGTCTCTTTCTCGAGTTTTGAACCCGGGACATGTCATATGCCAACGCCCTTCTTACCTTTTGGACCCTCAATCATCTGACATAAATTTACTTTCTCGAGAACAAAATTTCACGAAGTCTTTGAACCAAACTTTTTTAATCTCTCAAACGCAATGCTTTTTGTTTTGCTAGTTGGTTCAAACACAAAAGGAAACTTGAAATCTTCAATAGCATCCTTATAGTAAGAAAGCATCTCCCTTACTGTGCATCTTCTTATTATGCTTTAACATTCTTTTTTTCAGTGTCAATAGCTTTACTACAATCTTCTTCAGCTTGTTGAAACCTTCCCAATTCTAAACTTGTTGTTGCTCGATTGCTATAGTAAGTAGCATTTGTATCATTTAATTTGCATTTGTATCATTTCATTTTTATCTCAAACAAAGCATCCTGTGAGTCCATTGGACTTGATAGTAGGTTGTCGTGCATCCATAACGGGTATTGCCCATATTTCGATATAATATTAACCGGTTCAGAGAGCACATTAATATTAATCATTTAATAGTTCTAATATTTTGTCTGCAACCGCCATCCGCCCACATAGCCTATAACTATTAGAGAGATAATGTTAATATTTATCATTTACATTTGTTCTATTAATAGTTAACGTTTATCCTGTCCTCATTTTATTACTTTGCATCTTTACATTTTTTTACAGCAACCGATATTTTTTCAATAGTTTAGGATTTATTACTGCAAGTTCTAATTCTGTTCAGAACAGCATGTGATATGATTGACAATTGTTAACAAATATTATCTTGCAGGTTGAAACATTTTCCTTAATTATTGTAGGTTACATCATTTTCCTTATAACGTTTTCCTTGGAAAGGAAACATTTTTCTTCAATTGAAAACTTTTTTCCTTGTAACGTTTTCCTTATAAACATTTTACTTATTCATTTATATTTTAATTACTTATTCATTTATATTTTAACGTTAACCTTTTTTTGCGGCATTATCATTTATCATTCTCATAATTATTTTTTTAAACGTTTCCTTTCTCCTCAATAACTTTATTCTGCAATTTTTTATCTTTGTGAGCATCTTGAAGTTCTGCAGCTTTGATTTGCTTTTCCCTTTCATAACCTTTGTCATAACCTTTGAAACCGGTGTCAAGTCTAGCTTCAAACCTTCTGCATAACTCTTGTCACTATATCGGCGAACTAGGCCAGGTAGAATTTCGAGTGCTTCCTTTTTCAATGGGAACCTGCTGTTTCTCTATAGCTGAAGCCGCCAGTGTCGTTTTCCTCTATATTTTTATTATAATTTTTTTTATTATAACATTTCTAACGTTTATATCAGTGTTGCAGGTTTCTAACACTTCCTCTTTGCCAGAGAACCATATGTGGTAAAGAGATTTTGAGTGTCTATAGACTCTTAAAGCTTGTCATCAACATTTGGTTGCCCCTGGCCTCTATCCCAGCCCGAATCTTCAACCTTTTCTAGATTGACTTTCAACCTTCAAAGATATGCAGATAAACACTGAAGCCAATTCTAGACGTGCTAACTCCTTGCCCAGGCTAATAATTTATCTACATCCTTATGCAAGGCTCTCATCTTCTTGCATAGACCCTTAAATTAGATTAATCTTATAAATATTCCCTGTTATTTGATTGCTTCGTGTCTTAAAAATAAAGAATATGCTTCTTTGGTTCTCATGGTTTCATGGTTTTAGTTTCCATCAAGTTAATTTTGTTTTAATAAAGGTGTCAGTTTGCATCAATATTACTATTGGAGCTTTTACAATTGATTTTGATGTTACATTCTCCTAAGCATTTTGGCTGGAACAATTTATATTAGGAGATCTTTTATTGGTTAACCTCTATATAGAATTCTTTCTTTGGTGCCTTCTTTCTTGACCACAATTCTGTCGGTCAAAGATATCTTACACTGATTGTAGCTGCAATTCAAGCACCTCAGGTTTCCGTAGGAGTTAGGTCTTTGTGGAGCATGCACCTTTCACTGATAACTTCTGCCAAAGCAAGCTCTTCGTATTTGTCTTACTTTTAACATTTTTTTGGTTTGTTTTTTAAATCGTTAACATTTTTTTGCCATTATTGCAAGAAACGTATTCAGAATAAGGCTCTTTAATTAGTAAATGTTATTAATATTTCTATTGTCAACATTTTTCTGATTTTTCTCTGGTGGTTGCAGGCATCTCATCTTTCTCTTGCAGATCATTCTGAATAGTTCTGAGATTCTTTCTCTTCTTTGCAATCTGTCTTTATCCTTATTTAGTTCCAAGTTTGAACATTTTCTTTCTATCTTTGACTCTTTTCAATCTTTGTCTCATTTAACATTTAATCTTATTGCCATATTTAAGTTCTTATTATTAAAGTGTTAATTCGTTAATAAGTTTCTTTAATAAATTGATAAGTTTATTATTAATAAGTTTATTAATTAATTATTAATAGGATTTATTAATAAATTTTAAGTTTTATTTAAATTTTGTGTTTCAATAATTTAAAGATTTACATATAATAGATTAATTTTTTATCCTCACACTTTATTTTCTCTCATCAAATCTTTGTTCCTTGCTCTAATTTCTCTAACTAATTTTGTTTCTTCATTATTGTTCATTGAAAATTTGACATTTAATAACATTTTAATCATTTTTTAATTGTTTTATCAAAAAATTCACTATTAAATTTCTCTATTTAGATCCTTGTTAACATTAAAATAAATTTAGGAGCTCATTTCTATTCCTCTATCAAATTTGTGTTTCAAAGGTTATCTTGAACCGTTTCTACTTTCATTTATCTAAATTTTTACATTTAAGTCATTATTTCATTTTTTTTACTAAAGCATTTTATCAATTTTAATCATCTCATCTAAAGGGGAATTAATTTCTTTAAGATGCCTACCCTCATTCCTGAAATCAAACTAACAAGTTCTAACTATCATCAATGGAAAATTCATGTTTCCTTTCTATTTTGTTTTAAACATTTGCTTGAAGTTGCCACAGATGCGACTATTGAACCAGCCGCCTCTGCTGCTCAAACTACCAAAGATGCCTGGCAAGTTAAGAATGATGAAGCACTCGGTGTAATTGGACTCTCCATCAGTCCCGATCTTTATGTCTTGATTGGACATTGCACCAAAGCTCACGTAGCATGGGACATCTTGAAGCAAACCTACGACAGCTCCTCCGGATCACATAAGATTCAGCTCCAAGACAACTTGGAAGACCTAAGGTATACAAATTTTAAATCAATGGATGAATTTTTACTGAAGTTTGATGCTATTAGAACTCAGTTAAATGGTTTAAATGTTACTCTTATAGATATTAGATTAATTACTATAATTCACAAGAAATGACTTCCTAAAGAGTTTCAGCAATTTATAACTAACAACCACCCTCAACTTGCTATTTCTAGTTTAGCTCCTCTTTTAACTTATCCTATTTTTCAAAATTTGTTGCATCAAAAGGAGGCAAAATTATTGCAATTTGGTACTATTAAATCTTTTGAATATTCTTTTGTATCTAAAACTCAAAATCACAATAATAAGTCTCGTACTAATCATCGTAACAATAACCATTCTAATACCAACTATAATTATCGTAACAATAATCATCATAATAATGGCTATTCAAATAATCATAATAATGGTTATCATAACAATTATAATAGACCCCATTGTAATTATTGTGGGAAAGTTGGTCATGTGATCAATAATTGTTTTAAGAAACTTAAACATGAAAAGTCATCTCCTCCTAATAATGAAACCTATCATAATAATAACACTCGTCATGCTTTTACTATTCGTTATGGGATGTCTACTTCTCATTTTGATGATAATACTATTTGGGATGAATATCATGATGATGGATATTCTTGGAATAACCCTCTTGATTACTATCTTCCTACTCAAAGTGATTATATGCTCTCTCCTTATGATGCAACGAAATTTGATGATCCTTGCTCTCATGTTGATGATATGTTTGACCAAAAAGAGGAAATTATATCTAACTTTCTTAATGTTACTTTGCAAGACATGTTTATTACTCAAGATGAAATTCATGATGATAGTACTAATCCTATGATTGTTGTGGAGGATAATGATAATACTAGTTATGCTTATACTAGCTCTACTCCTTTTGATGCTTCATATTATGATGAATACGCTACAGATTTGTTTTATGCAACTGGAGATTGCATTTCTGATTCTATGACTCATGATTCACATTATGATGAATACGCTACAGATTTTTTATATGCAACTGAAGAGTCCATTCTTGATTATTTGCCTCATGATTCACAATATGATTTTTCTTTCCAAAGTGTTACTAATTTAGCACTAGGCAATCCCAATGATGGGCGCTCTACTAGTGGTCCTTGCCTTTTTGCAGGCTCAAGTGTTGATTATGCTCCACCTCTATTTTCTACTAGAAATGAATATACAGAATGCATAAATGCATCTCAAGAATCTCAATGGTCTCTTAAAGATTTGGGCTCCCCTCAACATGCTATTCACTTTGCCAAAAGTCCTATGTACCATTCCAGCACCAAAGCACAAGTTGAAGACATGCAAGATGATCAAGTCAAAGACATCTTAGTGAAGACTCTTTCAAAAGAAACATCTCAAAATCATTGTAAACATTTGGGTTTGATACCTATTGATGTAATCACCCAAAGTAAAGATTAAAGGGGGGTGTTAGAAATTAATCTTTTCTTGGTGAAATATGTAATTAAAGGATAAACCAAGGTATCCTATATTATATTTTTCCTCTAGTCCAAGTAGGAGGACATGTCACATTTTTGTAATTCTTTTAATAAGGAAATTAGATATTCCTCCTTAAGAGGAATCTCACATTTGTCACCCAAAAAATATGAATGTGGCATTCATCTAAGTTGGGAGTTACATGCAAACTCCTCCACTCATCTCTACTTAAAGAGATGCCTCTCACACACTTGCTAATAATCTATTGTATTCTCTCATTCTTCCTCTCCATATTGTAATAAGCTTTGAGCTCCATTCTTTCTTCTTCTTTTGGCTTTGAGCCTCATTCATAATTCACAAGGGGTTTTTTCTTGCTTTTGCCCTTTCAAATCCTTGTGTTTTTGCCTTGGTTCTTGGAGCATTTTTGTGAGCTTGTGTTTGATCTCTTGAAGGAAAATCTCTCTATCTCTTTCTTTTAGTATTTGGTAAATCTCTTCCATTGCATACTCTCTTGGATTCTTTCCTTACCTTCTCCATTTTATTTTATTTTATGATTCAAACATGGTATCAGAGCATGTTTAATCATTGTTTTTTAGTGTACATGCAGGAATACCTGAAAAATGTTTCAGTTGTAAAGGAGAAAGCATTCCTTTTTTGTTAACTAACTATTTTTTGCAAGTTTTTTCTTCATCATTTGCTTGCATTCTAACATATTAGTTTATTTTTTTCTTAGATCTTAGATTTGGATGGCTTGCCGCCATATCTAAGCTCATTTATTCTTTTTTTCAAGTGTTCTTTAAATCTATTTCTAACATTTTTTGCAAGATTTTTTTTCTCTAATCATTTTGTGCAAGATCTGAATCTAATATGTCTGTGTTTTTCATTTAAATCTAACTAGGTTGTTTTGCAGATCTATCTCTATATACTTATATTGATCTATTTTTTTTATAACATTTTCAATATTGCAGTCATTATTTCCATCAATACTGTACTATTTTTATGTCCTTTTTGTTCGATGCCTAAGACAACTTCCTCGACCTTAGCTTTGTAGACAGCGTTCCAAATAGGCTCAATGGTTGAGACCTTGCCCTCCTCCTCCCTGTGAATCAAACTTATGACCAAACCGTTTGCATCATGGTCATCCTCATTTTGAAGATTAACATTGGATGAGCTGGAAACCCCACAATTTTAGTTTTGTTTCTCGCCTCTACCGACCGTGTTGAGTATTTCTTTTGTGAAACATTTGAGTTTTTCTTTTCTTTTCATGCGTTGTTGTTCTGTTTGTTGCAATCAACTGGAACCTTTCGCGGGAATAATCGGTCCCATGTTTTTTTAGAATCAAGTCTGTTTCTCAAGTTTTGAGCCTGGGACCTGTTGTTTGCCAGCGCCCTTCTTACCTTTTGGACCCACAATCATCTGACATAAATTTACTTTCCCGAAAACAAAATTTCACTAAGTCTTTGAACCAAATTGTTTTAATCTCTCAAACACAGTGCTTCATGTTTTGTTAGTTGGTTCAAGCACAAAAGAAAACTTGAAATCTTCAATAGCATCCTTATAGTAAGAAAGCATCTCCCTTATTGTGCCTCTTCTTATTATGCTTTAACATATTTTTTTCAATGTCAATAGCTTTACTATAGTCTTCTTCAGCTTGCTGAAACCTTCCCAATTCTAAACTTGTTGTTGCTCGATAGCTATAGTAAATAGCATTTGTATCATTTCATTTGCATTTGTATCATTTCATTTTTATCTCAAACAAAGCAGCCTGTGAGTCCATTGGACTTGACAGTAGGTTTTCGTGCATCCATAATGGGTATAGCCCATATTTTGATATAATATCAATCAGTTCAGAGAGCACGTTAATATTAATCATTTAATAGTTCTAATATTCTGTCTGCAACTGCCATCCGCCCACATAGCATGTAACTAGCAGAGAGCATGTTAATATTTATCATTTACATTTGTTCTATTAATATATAGTTAACGTTTATCCTATCCTCATTTTATTACTTTGCATCTTTTCATTTTTTTACAGCAACCGATATCTTTTCAATAGTTCAGGATTTATTATTGCAAGTTCTAATTCTGTTCAGAACAGTGTGTGATATGATTGACAATTGTTAACAAATATTATCTTGCAGGTTGAAATGTTTTCCTTAATTATTGTAGGTTATATCATTTTCCTTATAACATTTTCCTTGGAAAGGAAACGTTTTTCTTCAATTCAAAAAAATTTTCCTTATAACGTTTTACTTATTCATTTATATTTTAACGTTAACTTTTTTTTGCAGGCATTATCATTTATCATTCTCATAATTATTTTTTTAAACGTTTCCTTTCTCCTCAATAACTTTATTCTACAATTTTTTTATCTTTGTCAGCATCCTGAAGTTCTGCGGCTTTGATTTTATTTTCCCTTTCATAACCTTCCTCATAACATTTGAAACCGGTGTCAAGTCTAGCTTCAAACCTTCTGCTATAACTCTTGTCACTATATCGGCGAACTAGGCGAGCTAGAATTTCGAGTGCTTCCTTTTTCAACGGGAACCTGCTGTTTCGCTATCGCTGAAGCCGTCGGTGTCATTTTCCTCTGCATTTTTTATTATAACATTTTTTGATTATAACGTTTCTAACGTTTATATCATTGTTGTAGGTTTCTAACACTTCCTCTTTGCCAGAGAACCATATACGGTAAAGAGATTTTTAGTGTTTGCAGACTCTTAAAGCTCGTCATCAACATTTGGCTCTCATTACATATTAGATTAATCTTATTACATATTCCCTTCTATTTGATTGCTCTGTGTCTTAAAAATAAAGAATACGCTTATTTGGTTCTCATGGTTTCATGGTTTTAGTTTGCATCAAGTTTATTCTGTTTCAATTAAGGTGTCAATTTGCATCAGTATTACTGCTAGAGCTTTTACAATTGATTTTGATGTTACATTCTCCTAAGCATTTTGGCTGGAACAATTTATATGGGTGGTCCCACAATAGTGTGTCCCACTTTTTGGCCAACTTTGACACATAGATCAGCATTCTGAGAAAAACTTCACTTTCGAACACATGTTGCCACAAAACTATTAGGAATTTGAAGATGATGTAAACTAGAGTCTTTTAGAATTTTCTTTCTAGTTTCTAAATATATTTTTCTATAAAAAAAATTCATTTAAATTCATTTTTCCTTCTCATTTGAAAAGTAGTTTGTGTGAAAAACTGTGTTTTTAAGGAGTTACTGTCACTTGGATCAACATAAAAAAATTTTAAAATATGATAACGATGTAATTCTTTCGAGATTATATTTGTAACTTAAATATCTAAAGGATGCAATTGGTTTCATTCATTTTGGGTCAATATTTCATAGTTTTTTAAGTTATAAAGTGATAGTAACTGTAATTTAGACATAAGGTCACTTGGATCACTCTAACTTGACCTATGTATATCAAAATTTATTTTTTCTTTTTTTTATAGAAAGGTAACACAAATTCTCTTTTCTTACATATTTTTCATAAATAAAAAATTTATAAGTTACTATTTTTCCCAAATTCTTGAAGAGATAGGTTGTTGAATGACCAAACAACCTATGTTTAGTTAAAGTAATATTTAAAAGTGATAATGAACTTAATATGTATTAAAATTATATTCATTAGAAAGCTTGTTCCAAATAAAATCATACTACATAGATAGGGTTTTCAAATGGATTCATTTGATCTTCTAAAACGTAAATTTGAAGTGATTTTTTGTCAACATTTTAATAGGTGCGAAGGAGACTCCATTGTAGGTATGAATGAAGAGTATAGATGTTATATTAAATTTTTTTTAATCTAAGATGCTTTGACCTAACCATTTGTAATTAATTCCTTCAAATGGAACCTATCAAGGCTTAAATCATCATATTTTATTAAAAATGTGTTATTTCAACAAAAATCAACATGTCTAAAAAAGTGGGACACACTATTGTGGGACCACCCATATTAGGAGATCTTTTATTGGTTAACCTCTATATAGAATTCTTTCTTTGGTGCCTTCTTTCTTGACCACAATTCCACCGGTCAAAGATATCTTACCCTTATTGTAGCTGCAATTCAGGCACCTCGGGTTTTCGTAGGTTTCCATAGGAGTTAGGTCTTTGTGGAGCATGTACCTTTCACTGATGTTGTTATTGCAAAGATAACTTCTGCCAAAACAAGCTCTTTGTATTCGTCTTACTTTTAACATTCTTTTGGTCTATTTTTTAAATTGTTAACTATTTTTTTGCCATTATTGCAGGAAATGTATTCAAAATAAGGCTCTTTAATTAGTAAACATTATTAATATTTCTGTTGTCAACATTTTTCTTATTTTTCTCTGGTGGTTGTAGGCATCTTTCTCTTGCAGATCATTCTGAATAGTTCTGAGATTCTTTCTTTTCTCTCCAATCTATCTTTATCCTTATTTAGTTCTAAGTTTGAACATTTTCTTTCTATCTTTAACTCTTTTCAATCTTTGTCTCATTTAACATTTAATCTTATTGTCATATTTAAGTTCTTATTATTAAAGTGTTAATTCTTTAATAAGTTTCTTTAATAAATTGATAAGTTTATTATTAATAAATTTATTAATTAATTATTAATAGGTGTTATTAATAAATTTTAAGTTTTATTTAAATTTTGTGTTTCAATAATTTAAAAATTTACATTTAATAGTTTAATTTTTTTATCCTCGCACTTTATTTTCTCTCATCAAATATTTGTTCCTCGCTCTAATTTCTTTAACCACTTTTTTTTCTTCATTATTGTTGTCGGTAAGACTGATGAGAATTGGACTCACTCAGTCTACAAGGATACTGATCAGGTAAGCCAAAATCAACCGAGGACTTCCAAACTGAAAAAGTTAGATCACTGGTTGGGAAAAATTTAAAGAAAAGTTAGGTAAGGCATTTATTATTGTAGTCATTTAACGAATAGTTATCATTTGGTAATTACCGTTATGACCTAACCCTATAAAATAAAGGAGAATTACTCACAAGTTTTTACTTTTCTTACTTTGTGATTTATGAATTCTTGTGCTAAGTATCATTATCGCGCTTTGATCACTGAGAATTACTGTCTGTAATAACAATCTAAGCTACTTTCTGCAAGTTACCGGTTAGCAAGAAATGGCCTTATCATCCACTACCATGAAGTTGATCAAGGGAGATCAAGTGGATCGACCTGCATACGATATTGCACCAGTTCAGAATAGAGAGAATGACATGGATGGAGTGCTCTCATCTGTACCAGAAGGAGTCTTCTTGACCGAAGATGTCACGGTGTTCATCCATGCCAACGAAGAAGAACTTGGCGAAACATACATTCAGGGTGAGTATGTCTCCCTGTGTGAGAACGAACGATTGCAAGATCGATACGCAAGGCTAGTGTCATCTGGTCTCATCAATGGAGTCACATATCTGACCATCTTCTGACCAAATTGGATTCGACTGGTCCTTAGTCGAGTACATGATCCAAGGTTCTGGCTACAAAAGGGAGCAGTTACAGAGATAGCCAAGGATGACATACATCAAGTCACTGGTTATAGTCAAGTAAGGGAAGCCTTGACGCTGGGAACCATCATAAATACAATTGTCACCAAGCTAACAAAATCCAAATACGATGGTCGTCTCATGATAGTGAATGACATCGAAGACGATGGGGTTCAATTTTCTTCCATAGTGATAGGCTATAAGGTCTATCAGTCTAACAACCTGAACAACATATTGGGAGGAGCCATACATGCATCTCATCAGATTATGCACAACAATGCTCAATACGATATATGTGGAATGCTTTGAGGGAAGATATTCAAGAACTTGAAGAAGCTCGGTATAGTCAGAAAGAAATCGATGAAGTATGGGACCCTATTAATGTGCCTTTACTCCTATTATCAGAACCTCTTCCCAAGCATTGGCAAGGTGATGTGGAAGACCGATAGACTGGTCATGCACTAGATAGTTGATTTGGCCAACCAACTAGGAAACTAGTTAAGCAACATAATGAATGAATATTTTGAAGCCTTTCAACTAAGGATGCACACAAGGGAGTGGATACCATCAACAATCATTGAAGAATACAAGGATGATGTGTGTTTTCTGGTTTCCATCGATCATTGCATAATTCAAGTAGTGGAACCAAGAAAAAAGTATGCTCCTAAGCTAGGATATGAGATCACCTCCAAAATTGATAAGACATATGTTGATGCCCTAAATGAAGCAAGATTAGATCTCTCTACAAACCGGTTTGGCACGTTCGCTGAGATTCTAGCGAATCTGAAAAAGAGGGCACCAATCAAGAATGTTTACAAGAGGATCCCCACACCAAAGAAGAAATTGGCTACCGACTAACCCAAGGCTCAAAAGAAGGCGAAACCGGTATCTGCTACTCAAGAAATAGAACAAGAGGAATCAGACTCAAAAGATATTGTTCCTCTAATCAAAAGGAAGAGGGGAACAAGAAAATTGGTAAAGGAGGATCCATCAAGAAAAGCCAGGCTCTCAATTGATGAATATGTGGCTTTACTAAAAGAAATTGGGGGAATGAGTTTTGTCAAAATACAAGTTTGCTAATGATGAAGATAGGAGAAAGATTGAAGAAGGGGTTGTGCACTGCCTTTACAAATTTAATTTGCATCCTATCGAACTTACCATAGTTGTCCCAAAGTATCTCCTAGATATAATTGAATCCCGATGGGAAGCTTCAATGGAAAGAGAGAAGGAACTGAGGATTCAAGCTCTTCTAGAGGTTCAAAATCACCTCACACTGGAAGAAGCCACAGAACAAGCTGAACTCCATTAGAAAACCTTCTTAACAAAAAGGAGGATCGGTCTCATGCTTATTGGGGAAGCTGAAAAAGTGCATGATGAAGGAGTAGAAATGTGGACCAAACTTCTTCAGACCCAGCAGAAAGCAGAGGAAGCTCAACAAAGAGAAAAAGTTCCACTGGTTGCTAACACTGGTAAAGGGAAAGGAGTGCTTGGAGTTGAAGCACCAGTAATAGTAGACATCACTAATGATAAGAGCAACGAGCCTGGATGACTAGTCATTCTCATCTCTCTGAGAAAAGGTAACACTAAACCTATGACAGTCAATGAAATAGTTGATGAAGTAATGGACTTTGGAATAGTAGACAATGCAGCCGAGTGGTATAGTGTATTAGAATAAGAGGATAAAGAGGCAGTCATTATAGCAATAGTGGAAATATTTCTAGACTATCATAGAACTCCAAGAGACTACAGATCAAAGTTGCTATCGGAATTGAATTCTAGGCTTCAAACCAAATGGAGAACCGGCCTAGGAATAAATACAAGAATAAGTAGAGAAACCTTGTCTCAAGTTAGACCAGGCCTAAGTGAAGACCGCATAAAGCTTCTATTAGAAGAGGCTTCAATGAATTTTCAACCTAGACTTAGAGTTGCCAAAATAATAAATGGACTTGATAAAGAGGTCTATGAGGAGACCCTGGATTTCTGGAAAAAGTATGATTTCAGTACCCTAGACAATTTAGGTCCTTAGGATCAAGTTGAACAATTACAAACACCACCAGTCAAATTCACCACTGGTGAAGAACCTTCTACTGGAAAGGAAAATGTTCAAATAGATGAGTTCACAACTAGTGAACAAATTAATGTTGAACAAGAGATAGAGATTGAAGTATCGATGGGTCAACTTCATACAGTTGTAGAGCAACTGGATGCACTTCATCAACAGGAACAAAATATAGAGGTTGAAGAGCAACCAAAAGTTGATAATCAGGCCGAGGAAGAACCACCTACCAAAGAAGACCTACCAGAAGAAGAGATTCAACTGATGAACATAGCTCAACAAGGAGCTGAAGAGAATAAGGGACAAGAGGTAGAAATTCCAGTCCACACTGAGCAAGCTAAATCAGAGCAAGAGCAAAGGCAATAGGAACAAGCAGACATACCAAGCTCCTCATCTAAGAGGAAGTTGTCATTTGCCGAGGAGAAGGAAGCTAAGAAGAGTAAGGTCACTGATACAATGGTGGACATCAACAAGATGTCAACAAGGAAGCTAAAAGACCTGACCAAAAGGAAACAAGACATGGTCCTAACCACCGTAAAGAACATTCTAAGTAACTTTGTACCAGATGTTGATATAGATGAAGATGAATTAGTCATCGATCAGTTAGAAATTATGGCACAGGCAATTGGTGAGGATCTCACTGATCTAGAAACAGTGGCTATTGACCACTATGAGAAGAAAAGAGTGGAGATTCTTCACAAACAGGTTGAAGAAATCAAGGTGAATGTGTCAACCAACCTGAGAATGCTCCAAAAGAAACTTCGAAAGGTAGGAATTTTGATGTGCAGAACTTCAAACTTTGAAGCATTTTTACAATATCTGTGAGAGAAGTCAGCAAAGGCCTCAGAGGAAATTAGAGCCGTGTCCTCTCAGTTTGATATTAAGAACAAAATTGCAACTACTTATAGCAGAGAAATGACAAATTTAACTCTTACACTAAGGAAAATTGCTGAAGAAAAGAATAAGAGAATCCAAGATATTATTGGATTTCAAATGTTTCTGGCACCAACATTTGACATCATGAACCAAACAACAAATTCTACAGAAGCTCTGATCAATGAACAAGCTTACAAAACTATGGAAGATATGGAAAACATCATTGTTTCTCTTAAGGCAGCCCAAAAGAACATAGAATATGTAACCGGTCAGTGGGCGCCTTTCCTTCACTCTGCCAAAACAATATACAAAGACAACTTCACAAAACTTCAAATATGAAGAGATTTAACACCCTTTGTCTTTTGGAGGAAAAAAGGGGAAGAAGAGCATAACAGAAATAGAGTGGATAAGAGGAAACAAAGAAAAGAAGAGAATGAGCAGGAGGGAAGAAGAGAAGAACAGAAATAGAGTGGAAACAGAGTGGATAATAAGAAGAGCACACAGAGGAAAGAGAGGAATGAAGTAGAACAGCCACTGGAGCACTCAGACAAGGGAAGTGTTCTACAGATAGACAAGAACAAAATTGTCACAAGTGAGTATGGTTTTGTGTATGGTTTTGCCACCAATGAAAAAGGGGAAGATTGTTAGCAATTTAAGATTTTCATTAGTGTAAATTCATAAACACCATTCACTGGTAAAAGCTCACCGGTCACTCACGTTACTTAGAAGACACCGGTAGACAAGAAATAGAGTGTATGCACCGGTAGATAAAGAAAAGGGAATACACTGGTAGAACGATCTAAGTACACAGTACCAGTCTCAGAGTGCCTACATAGTTGAACTGGGTATAAGGTTACACCGGTCTAAACTGCCTAAAGATTTGCACCAGATTCTGTGGAATAGTTTGAGTTAAAACCATATTATACGCGACATCCATCGCTTTGGAGTGGAGTTATCTTTTTAAACAAGAGTTAGCTTTATTTCTACGGATGTTTTGCAAGGTAAACTTCAGATCATAACGCATAGCTTTTTGCTAGTTGCATGATTTATTGATGATTTTACAGCCTCGCGGTTCTATGAGTTAAGGGTTTCATTACTATGAACTCTTGTATAAATACAAGTCATAGGATGCAAGAAAAAAGTTGTTGAAGGTTGTTGATAATTATTGTGTAAATAGATCAATGAAGAGACATCTGCGTAGCAATCACAGTCACCAGAGGTGAAAGGAAAAGAGGTAGAATAGAGATCAACAGCCAAGCAAACTGGGGAAAGATCAACAGGTATGATCTAATCAAATAGTCAGTGTCATAATAGATCATTGCTTTTGTAAGGTGTGAAAGCAAGTTAAAATCCCTTTATCAGGGTGGACCTAATCGGTTCTTTGTAAAATCCCCTAACAGGGTAACATCTTTATTATTGTTGAAAGACCTCTAACCAGGCGACTCTTAACAGGGTTAAGATCTTAACCGATCTTTTGTAAAATCCCTTAACCGGGTAGCACCTTAACCAGTGCTTTGTAAGCTCCTAACAGGGCGTCTTCATTCTGCAATAGTGAAGTTGTGAGCTCTATCTCACCATGGTTTTTTCTTTCTAACCGAGGGTTTCCACATATATATCTTGTGTTGATCTATGTACTTTTACAATTATTAATGTTTGTTTTTTACTTTGCTTAGATTACAAGAAGTACTAAACAAGATTGGAATTAAAGTAGAAAATAGTTCTTACTGATTCACCCCCCCCCTCTCAGTAATCGGTTGGTAATAACAATAGAAACCCATTCTATATAATTGCAAATGAAAATAATGCCCGACAAGATGATGTCGAAGATGAGAAGAATAATGAGGAACATGAAGAATAGTGCAATAAGGTAGGTGATATTTTTCATGAATTGGAAAATCTTGATCTTGGAGATAGAAGGACATCTAAGGCTCTTAGAAGGGAACCTAGTGAGGTATTGGAGATGTCGGGAATAACAAGAGATCAAATTAATACTTCAAAAGGAGGTAGAAGAAAATTTGAACTAACAAATGAGGAAAGAGATGAAACAAGAAGAAATAATGGTGAGGATAGAGCGCCAAAATATAATCCTCCTCATAGAAAAATGTTGAATAAATACTAAACAGTGGGTATGCCAACCCACTATTTGAACAAGAAAGAGAAAGAAGGAGAAACAATGATGGACATTGGAGGCAGCCAAACAATGGAAATCAATATCCTAAGAATCATATGAATCAAAACAATGTGAATTAGCAAAATAATAATCAAAGGGGTCAAAATCATAGGAATAACAATCATCAAAATTTGCGGCCAAGGATAAATAATCAAGCTGGCAATCATATAAATGCTAGAGCCCCTATAATGATTGAAAGATATAGGCAATTAGACTTTTCTGGTATAGTGAGATTCTCAAATCCTATATCTGATGAATTAAGAAATTCTATTCCTAAATTCTCAGGTAATGGATCACAATCTGCTAAATTACATTGTATAAATCTCAAAAATACAATTGAGGAATTGGAGGAGGGGAGTGAGGATGTTTTTATGAAGTTATTTGGTCAATCCCTGACTGAGGATGTAGCAGAGTGGTATAGAAGTTTTCTAGATAGATCTATTTCAAGTTGGTGTGATTTTTTCAACTAGTTCATGGAACAGTTTGGGGATCATACTGACACTTCTTTTGCTTCACATGAGTTGACTAGTATAAAGAAAAATCAAAATGAATTTGTGGCTGACTTTAACAAAAGATTCATTAAAGTACATAATAGAATTCCAAAGGATATTAGACATGTTGATTCATTTTTTATCGATTTTTATTTGAGTGCTTTTGAAAGTAAAACTCATAATGGGATTAGGTCTCATAGACCATCCACACTGCAACAAGCATTCAAGACAGTTATAACAATTGAAAATGACAGAAAAGCTACAGGTAGGGTTACCAAAAGAGATGATCCCAAGTTATTCAACCCAAAGGCCCCTAGGCATTAAAAAGAAGAAGATAAAATGGATAACCTGATGAATATGGTAAAAATTCTTCAGTTCAACAAAGGCAAAGATAATTTTTAATCAAATAGAAATGAACGCACATTCATTAAAAATGAAAGGTATTGGCTGCAAGATATGCCTTATAATACATGGAAGGATGGGAAACCAATTGCCACAAAGAAAGATGAAGATACTCCTGATCCTTTGAAGAAAGAAAATAATTTTATTGAGAATGGACCATGGTGTGAATTTTGTGAATTGCCCCATTTTCCAGAATGATGCCTAATAGCGCAGAACATTTTGGAAGAAGAAAATCAAGTGGATGATGAACAACCTATGGTTAATACTTTATCAGTTGACCCATGTTGGGGAGGAGAAGATGATGCTTCATCATATGATGAGTATATGCTTGATGTAAGTGATAGAAGAATAAGACAATAGAATGTTCAACATGTGTTTTTAGGTAATGAGGAAAACCCCAAAATAAGAAGATTGACAGATGAATAAAAAAGAGCATGTACTATAGAAGCATTGGAACAGGCTCCTAGCAATTACCATTTGAGAAGCAGGATAGTCAATTGAAATCCAGTTGGGTTGTTTCCAAAAATTGCTAACAAAGCAAATGAGATAAATAAAGGAAAGGAGCTCGCCCCAAAGAAGCAGGTAGAGCAAATACAATTTCCAAAATTGATTAAGCCTCCCGATATGCAGAATTTTGTTAAGCAAGTCTCTAATTGCAATTCCTTCATGTCTCATATGTTATCATAGGTAAAACTTTATATTCCCCTAATTAAATAATGGAATTCCTTGATTACAGGAATGAAACCCTTAAAATACTAGCCGTTGTAGGAAATCTTAAAGAAGATGAAAAGGATAAACATGAAAATAAAGAACCACCAATCATTTATTTAGGAACTTCTTTGGGTAAAAACTCTACTCAAGCAGATCCATTTTATCTGACTTTGTTAATTAATGGCAAGAATTGCATGATCGATTCAGGAACAACTATGAACATTATGCCCTCTGATGTTATGAAAGTGGATACTACTTATTGTAAATATTATGCTATGTATAATAGGTTCCTTCCTGCTATTGGAATAATGAAAGATATTGAATTTAAGTTTCTTGTTTGTCCTGAAATGTCTTATAAGATTGATATTACTATGGTTGAAGCACCTGCAAATTACGGAATGCTCTTACCTAGACAATGGTCTAATTTAGTAGGTGGAAATATTCAATTGGATTTATCTTATGCTTCTATCCTATTAAATGGAAAATATGTTTGAATTGATAGGAAACCGAGAGCCTCCTACATTATTGAAGGAGTAGATCTAGATCAGATGGCATGCTTTTGCCACACTAACATGGAAAATATCAAAGTAATTATTTCTAAAGATGTCATGAAGAATACTAAGATTATTGAAATGCATGCTAGGAAAAATGAGAATATGATTTGGAAAATGTATTTTTATGGCTCATGTTGTAAAGATGGTAATGGAGCAGGTGTTGTCTTTATTTCTCTAGATGGGAAATTATTTAAATACTCTTTGATATTATCTTTTGATTGTACTAATAACGTTGCAGAGTATGAGGCACTGTTGCTTGGTCTTAGAATAGCATATAAGCATGGTATTAAATCTCTTTGTGTTTATGGTGATTCTAAACTTGTTATTTCTCAAGTTAAAAATAGGTTTGTCACTAAAAATTATAAATTAAAAAGATATAGAAATGAGGTTTGGGATTCCATAGAATGTTTTGATGTTTTTTTTTATAAACTGGATAGAAAGATCAGAAAATATTTTTGCAGACTTTATGGCTATTTTGGTAGTGAATCACAATGATATTCCTTGTGAAGATATCACCCAAGTAGAGATTAAAATCAGACCTGCAGTACCTAATAATATATGCAACTAGCAAGTTTTTGAAGATGATAGGGATATAATTAAGTTCTTGGCATGTGAGGAGCAGTATGAAGATCATCTTATTGATTTGAATGCTCATGTTGAGACAGTGAATGGAAATGAGACTCTATTCAGAAGAGAATTTATACAACTTAAAACTAATAAAATCCCAAAAGGATTAGTAGATTTAGAAAGAGTGTTTGACAACAAAGAATTGAGAAGGGAAACTGAAGTTTCTAGCACAATGATTGAGGAAGTGGAGAAAATAAATTTGGAAAATGAACATTCTCCAAAAGAGGTTTTTGTGGGCAAGAAGTTAACACCAAAAATCAAGACTGACATTGTAGGGTTATTAAGGAAGTATAGGCAAGTATTTGCCTAGTCATATGATGACCTCAAAGCTTACTAAGAATATTTGTTCCAACATGAGATATCTCTCAAACCATATGTGAAACCTTTTAGGCAAAGACAAAGGCCAATAAATCCAGCCCCGACTACTAAAATGAAAGAAGATTTGTTCAAAATGAGGGATGTTGGTATAATAAAACCTATCAAACATTCCACACAGGTTTCAAATATAGTGCCAATTAGAAAGAAGAATGGAGATATCAGACTTTGTGTAGACTTCAAGAATTTAAATATATCTTCACTTTAGGACAATTATGCTTTACCAAACATGGAAGCACTATTACAAAAGGTGACAAGAAATGAGTTTCTATCCATGATGGATGGTTTTCCGAGTACAATTAGGTGAAAGTCAAAGAAGAGGAATAGTATAAGACAGCCTTCACCACACCATGGGGGACTTATGTTTATGCTAGGATGCCTTTTGGACTCACTAATGTAGGAGCTACTTTCCATAGGGCTATGGATGTAGCTTTTGAGGATTTCATTGATGTTATCATGGTAGTTTGCCAATATGACCTAACTACATATTCCAAAAAAGAAAAGGACCATTGCAAACATTTAGAGCGAATATTCAAGAGAGCTCTTGAATATGGGATATCTGTAAACCCTAAGAAGTGCTAGTTTGGGGTAAATAAAGGAAATATTTTGGTACATGTTGTGTCTAAAGGAGTAAGAATAGATCCGGACATAATATTAGCTATTGAAAAAATTCAAGTCACTAAGACAGTCAAGGCCATTCAATCATTCTTTTGGAAAATAAAATTTGTAAGAATATTTGTATCAAATTTTTCAGAAATAGTCAAACCTATTGCTAAGATGCTCAAGAAGGGTGTAGAACTTGTATGGAAAAATGAAGCATTACAAGCATTTGCAAATATTAAGAGAGCAATCAAGTAAGCTCATGTCCTTAAATCACCTGATTTCTCAAAACCATTTCAGATGTTCTCATTTGCTTCATAACATACTATTGTTGTTGTCTTATTACAGAAAAATGATGAAGGGTTTGAATGTAGCCAATAGATTTTTTTAGTAAGACACTTCAAGAAGCAAAATTGAATTATGATATAAATGAGAAACATGCCTATGCCTTGGTGAAAGTAGTAAAATCCTTTATGCCATAATTGGTAGGAGTGAAAATAGTAGCATATGTTCCTAGTGCAGCAACCAAAGACATATTCAAGCAATCTGAAGTCACGGGAAAAAGATGTAGATGGGTGAATCAGGTCCAAGAATTTAACATAGAAATTCAAATTACTAAATTAGTTAGAGAACAGGGATTAGCCAAACTCATGACAAAATCAAATTTGGATGCGATACAAGTAAATCAGATGAGTTTAGAGCAATCAGTAGCTAGTATTGAGCATTGTCCCTGGTATATGGATATAGTCTATTTCTTAAGGCACATGAATTGTCAAGGGAGCCTAAATGATAATCAGAAGAGAACAATAAAATTGCAAGCATCTAGGTATGTCTTGATACAAGGGGACTTGTATTGGAAAAATAGAGATGGTGTCCTTTTGTTTTTCTTAGAGATGTATTAAGCGAAGTCAGTATTAAAAGAGTTACATGATGGAATGTGTGGGGGTCATTTTTTAGCAAGGAACACCACTCATAAAATATTAAATGTGGGGTATTATTAGCCATGTTTGTTTAAAGATTGCAAGCATATGTCTGAAAATGTGAATCTTTCTAGAAATTTTTAGGAAAACTTAAATAAGAGGGTGCATTACCACATAAACCTTTGTCCATTGAGGATCCATTTCAGATGTGAGGAATAGATTTCATCGATGAAATTTTTTATGCTTCAAGTGGAGGACATAAGTGAATCTTGGTTTCTATTGATTACTTTACCAAATGGGTTGAAGCTATACCCGTCAGACAGGCAACAAGCAAAGTAGTAATATAATTCCTGACTGAGAATATATTGACAAGGTTTGGTGTTCCATGCAAGATTTTTGTGACAATGCTATGTGTTTCAGGTTAGAGGAATTCTCTGATTTATGTTGCAAGTATGGTTTTGACCCATCCTATTCTTCCCCTTACCATCCATAAGGAAATGGTCAGGAAGAATCAAGTAAAAAAAATATAATGAAGATCATAAAAAGGATGTTGAGTAATAACAAGAGGGGGTGGGATTCAAAATTGACTCTTGAACTTTGGGAAGATAGGATTACAGTCAAGAAATCAACAAGATATGCACCTTGTGAATTAGTCTATGGGAAGTAGGCTAGATTACCACTGAATAATCTTCTACCATTGTACAAATTTTTCAAGGAGGAATAGATAGAGGATATCAATTTCATGGAAAACAGGATGTACCAGCTTGCAGAATTGGATGAGATAAGAAGACATGCCCAAAAGAGGAATCTCAAGCAGCAACAACAGGTTAAAACTCTATATGACAAAAAGGCCAAAGAAAGAAAATTTCAGGAAGGAGATTGGGTATTAAAATGGAATGCAAAGAATCAAGATAAGGAAAAGTATGGAAAATTTGATGCCTTATTGTTAGGACCATTTGTCATCAGTGGAAAAGGAGGTGAGAACTCTTATTTTTTGCAAGATGCATAAGGTTACATTCATGAACTACCAGTGCATGGTCAGTATCTGGAAAAAAAAATTCTTCTAAGAATGTTAAGGAAATCTCTTACCCAATGTACATTATGTATCATATTTATTTTCCCTTTTTTCTTTTGTTTTATGTCATAGTCTTCTCTCCTAGAGAAAATTGGAATCTCCCTATGCTCATTAAGAGCATACGTCCCCAGAAAGAGCCATTGTTGATACAAATGAATCCTGAAGAATTTTTTTTCAATTCTATCATTAGAATAGTTCCTATTGGGTGTGTGTGTCTTTTGTAACAGGGTCATCACATGTATGTACGTTCAAGAACCCTAAAATCTAATCCTCCATTGGGAAGCTTCAAGATAACACTGGGTTATGACAAAGACATTTACCATTAGGAGTGAACACATGTCTTAAATAGACAAAGGTAGAACTATCGGCAAGACATTTACCGATGATGTTGCAGTGTGTGTATCGGCAGTAGTCTCACCGATGTAAAAGTTTCGACACAAGAGAAGGAATTAATCATAACACAAAAAAGCACAGGAATTGGCATAACCTATCCCGATGAATCTATTGGCAAAACTTTCACTAGCGGTGAAGAAAAAATTGAGTTAGACCGACAATCGATGGATGTATCGCTATATGTCACACCGAGAAAGGATTTGGAACCATCAGGAAGGCTCATGCTAATATAGCTATTGGCAAAGCTTTCACTAGCGATAGAGAGAAAAATACATTAGATCAATGACCGATGAAGATATTGGTATTGGGTATGCCGATAGAAGATGCAACACTATCAGGATAGGTTATAATGATAAGTTCATCGATGTAAGTTCTAATAGTGGAGTAGGGTGAAGTTAGTTAGATCGACGCCCGATGGATTGAGTGGGGTAACCTACACCGATAAATGGAAAATGAACAAAAGGGGCTATTCTAAAGCACCACCATCAGTCATATGTAGTTGTAGAAAATAGCGATGAACAATATGTCTTTTCAAAACTTGAAAGGTGACATTAATGCTCAATGCACATGAAATAACTCATTGTTCATGGCAAATCCATTGGGAATCCCATTGCAGAAACTGAATATGTTTCGCATGCCTATTAAATAATGAAATGAATAATGGATTTTCAGAAAGCCTAAATCAATTGATAGTATCACTTGATTGTAAAAATGGGGCTTCCAGTAATCATTGACACAGAGGATTAAGATTCAAGGCTTGTTCAGCAACCTAGTCTGAAAGGGATAGAGGAAGATCAGCTTGATGTTATGAGTGGTCTTCTAAATGTTGCCTGGGAATTGAATACAAGCCAAGTTTCTTATCAAAATGATATACTGGAATTGGAAGCGGAACAAGACAGAGCATAGTTACATGAGCTTCTCTAGGAGGTGCAGGAAAACAATAATGGATGCGGGTTCTAGATGATTTATGTGATGAGCTAATAGAGTTAATTGGTTTGGTTCATGTTAACGGTGTTCCTTTTGCCCGTAATATATGATTAGTTAGTTATTATATTTCTAGTGTTATAAGATCATTTTTGTAACGGTCTGAAGCTAAATGATGCATCCATAGACTAGTTGTTTTCTATAATACAAAGGCCTACTATTTTCATATCTTGGTGATATCTATTTTCTTGTTCATCTAAATTAGTTCTTTGTGATAAATCTTCTTATTTTCTTTCATGTGTAGTTTGATGAGAATATAATTCTTAGTAAATTATAGTTTGATTATCAGGTTGAAGTATTGGATGTCAATTTTCAATTTTGTCATGTTGGTCTTTTTGAGTAAAGTTAAATTCAATAGGACTAACTGTGGTTTCAAATCAATTATATGCTCATTAGAACACCTTTAAATTGATAGTTTTTAATTATAAACTATCTACAGAGTTATACATATGATTCATTCTGAATTGAGTTAATAGAGATCAAATTTGAGAGGTTTAGGCATTGATCTAGTTTTCAAAATAATCAATCTTTGGCATTAACAAACAAATCGACACAAATTTTCTTTCTTTCTTTTGAGCATTATAGATTTTAATACACTAACAATTTACTAAAAAGTTTTCACTTGCCATTTTATACAGATTATATCAATTCCACACAGCAATCTACTATAAAAAGACTACAGCAAACAGATTTGGGTTGAGGTATAGGCCCACCAACCTTGGAAATCCAATCTGTTGATTTGAGCTCCAAAAAACTCCATGCCCAATAATTGATGAGATGATAGATCACATGACATGGGATACAACATTATATTATTTTCAATTCAAATATGAAGAATTAAGGAAAGAAGCTTTGTGACAAGAACAATCAAAATTTTGTGGATGAAGGTTTCAGAGATGCTAGAGTTTCAACCTACTACAAAAATGGTATCGACAAAGGAAGATAATGATTGAAATTTAAAAATATAAAAATGAGCCAGTTCATAAAATCCAATTTCCAAGCTCTAATTAAAATATTATCTTTTCACAAGGTGTTTCGGGGTGCCAACCAAACCCAAATCCGATATATAGGTAGTTATTATTTAATTAGTTGATTAGTTTTTAACTTTTTTCAAAAAGGTTTTTAATAGGGTGGTGTCTTTTCACCCTAAAGTGGTGTGAAAACTATTCAACCACATATATGTGTGTGATGTAAAATGTAAAGAGAGACGAGAATTTAGATTTAAGATATATCAATCAATAATGTAAATATTTTAATATTTTACTGCACTTTCTACAAGCGATTTATTGTACAAGAGACTTTTTTGAAACATTAATATAAATCAATATTTTCTCTAATTTGGAATTGTGGATTTGATCACCCTGGATTGATCATTCCTTTATGATTTTATCTCTAGAAGATAAAACTGCTTTAAAACTTTATGTTTGGAAATTATTCCCATTATTATGCAATTTGATCATTAGGATTATTAGGCACTAGTAATTCTATCTTATTGGTCTCATTAAACTTGGGTTAAATTAAATAAGACTGATTGTGGTGTAATAGAATAATCAAAGACATTAAAGAGGAGCATTTGATAGGATCATCCAGGTGGTGTTCTCTATCTCACTTAGTCATACATAGGATTAAAGAAGAAACTATCTCTATTGCCCAATAGAAGAAAGGCATAGGTCCATCATCCTTAATTGGAGTCTTTGTCTAAAATATCACAAGTAGGAAGCAGTAATACATATTCAATATAAACAAGATATCAATGCATAAAAGCATTCAAAATGCTCTCAGTACAATTATCAAAATAAAAGTTTAGTAATTTATAAATTGTAGAACATACAATTCAATATCCATAAAGACTCTATTTCCATCTTAGGGGATCACCCTAATTCAAAGTATAGCTACAGATCTGCTATAAAAATCCTTAAGCTCGGAGTTTGGGTTAAGGAATATGTACACCCGCCTTGGTCCTACAGAGCCTAAAGTGCAGGGGAAGAGGATCATAATTGATCATTCCCATTTGTTGGTGAAGTCAATTGGAAAGTCCAATAAATGAGTTAGGAAAGCTCATAGCATTTCCAATCTATCCATTTGGGAGCCAATAGATTGGAAGCTCTGCTGGGGAGTTGTTCATAAATATATTTTGAAGTTTACCTAGAATCCATGATGATAACTTGTAAAAGATTGACAGTTTAACTTTTCCCCATCTGAGTCATGCAACCAACAAATTGGCGACTCCATTGGGGATCATTTATAAAAACATACCTTCAGAATATTTGGTATCAGATCAGACCAGTCAAGAGATTTCCCCATCCGAGTCACACACTCAAAAGATTGGCGACTCTGTTAGGGATTTGTTCATAAAATTTTATTGAGGTTTACCTAGAATCTCTAGTGTTAATTTTTTGTATATTAGATTGTTCAGGTTTCCCCATCTGAGTCACACAACAAATTGGTGACTCTACTGGGGATTTTTTTTAAATAAAAATTTCATAACCTATGTTAAAGTACACTTTGCTGGAAGGAGGAACCTAGAAGACTAGAAAACAATATTTTCCTCGAAGAGAGGTGGGACTCCATTCAATAAACATTTCAATCAATGACTCTACTGAGGGAGAAGATCCAAAAGAAGATGAGAATTTTCCTTTTTGAAAGAGATAACAATTTTATTTCAAAATGTATCAAAATAAATGTACTTTTTTAAAGAAATCCATTTATTCCAGGCATCAAGTCATTAGATCTCAAAAGATTTCAATGTATTCCCAGTAATTTATTCCCTAAACTTTCACAACTTGTACCAAAATTTCAAGGAGAATACAATGAATCAACACTTGATCATTTGGATGCATTTTACACATTTATAGGCGATTATGAGATTTTTCCAGAAGATTGGATGATGAAGCTATTTGACTGGACATTAAAAGATAATGCAAGAGAAGTGTATGAATCACTACCTACATAGAGCATCTCATCATGGAGAGAAATTGAGTGATGGTTTCTTGATATGTTTCATGATATAAATTCAAGGAAGGAGAAAACATATACTATGAACAAGAAGAAAATCAGAATGACATTATGGAAGAAGAACCTTACATTTCTCCCTTGGATGCATTTTTTAATTTGAAAAGATATGAAGGAGAGTCTGGAGCACATGTGTTCATAAGGATGATGAATATTAATCATGAAATACATTCATATATTAGGCCTCCACACCAAGGACTACTAAATAAAATTCATAAGTTAGGAATCTCAGGTGGTTCCAATTTGAAGCTTCTGCCCAAAATTGTACATGACGATATGATGGCAGAAGATGATGAATATAGGGTAAAATGTACAAAAGTGAAACAAATACCTAATGATGTTTCAGATTTGAATAAAGAACAAATTTTGGATCAGTTTGAGGAAGAATTTGTACATGTCGAGACTTATGTCAAAATAGATATCAGTGAGTGTAATAATGAGGAAAAGAATCTTCTCAATACGGAAGAAATTTCAGATTTATTGGACATGGAATATCATAAACATGTTCAAAAAAGTGGTCCAATTTTTTTCTCAATCTACCAGAATAAACAGATTAATGAATCAATGCATATGCAGGAGGTTTTTGGTGAAATAGAAAATGAATCTCAAGAGGATAAAACATGTGATTATGATGAAGAAAATATATCTAAAAATGGCTTCAAAAATTTTTGAAATCCCTTATACGTTGAAGTACTAGAAGAACCTGACTGAATATTTTGTGGAGATATATGCACAATAATTTTTCTATAATTTCAAATCCACTGTTTGAAGAGGATGGGACATTTTCAAAACATAAGGACATAGCATCACATGACTCATATTATGCAAGAAGGAAATAAATATTGTCTCGAGTCATAAAGTAAAGGATACCTTTACATGTTTGAGTAATCAAATTGATGAAGAAATTACAATTTGTATTAGTGGTGACTTGAAACATTATAGTGAAAATCATCTTGGAGATATGGTAAAGCCCACTTGGAATTCAAAAGTTGAGGGAAATTGATTTTCAAAAGTAAAAGGAAAGAAATATGGGGAGACTTTAGTGGTGCAGGAGCACTTGGGACTTAGGCTGAAAAGTCCTTTTGTTTTGGCTTGTATTGGTCCTAGCCAAACCAAGAGGTTAATAAAGGGCTCCAAGAGAGCCTAGGAGTGGTAGAAGGTTATTTTTTTGTGTTATCCTTACGTTGTGTTAGTTGAGTTTAGTTTAAGGCCAAGGTGTCCTTAGGACCTAGTTTGGTCCTAGAAATTAAAAAAAGGGCACAAGTGTGAAATGTTGGTCAAATGTTTGGTTATGATCTAAAATGGCCCAAAATAGCCTTATATAGGTTTTTATAACACTTTTGGAGTCTTTGAGTGGTTTGAGTAGTGAAATGAGCAACTGTATAAAATTTGCTAAAAAGTTGTCATGACAACTTTTGTAATTTTGCAAAGTTGTGTGACGGCTTTTTGTCCTAAAAGGACCAACTTGTGATTTAGGTCAAATGGGGGTCCTAACAACCCAAACCTAGTGGCTAGAGGCTATTTAAGCCCTAAAAATCTTGAATATTGAGGTTGGTTAATTTTTCAATTACTGGCATTAAGTGTTTAGGTACTATGATAGTCATTTGAGGACACAATCCTTTGTTTTTATACAATAGTAGTGTCTAATGGATTAGTTTTTTATTGTAAAGGAAGAATAAATCAATACGTAGCATTTTATTTCCATTCTACATCATTTTGTGTCTTTATTATGTGTTTTTATTAGCTTAGGTTAAATTCTTTTGTTTTAGCCAGTTCTCTGGCATGTATATAGTTTTGTGTGCAAACATGGTTCCCCCATGAAACCCCATTGTGTGTTCATCACGGCTAGTTAGGACATGGAATTGGAGCCTATGTACAATGTATATAACTCTTTTAGAGGTCTAGCAACAAGCATGGCCATTTTTTTGACCTTTCCCTAGGCATGCACAGTCATTGCCAAGCTAGGGACAAGAAGTTGAATTTGTTGAATTATTTGCAGGGGGTGACCAAGGAAATGTACTCAAAGAATTTGGAGATAAAGAATATGATCAAATAGATCTAGGTGAATATCACAAGGCTTGACCAAACCATTTGGCAAGCTAAACCTTACTTTGTACAATGAGCTCCTAGAAGCCACTAAAACCCTTGTAAAACCCTCCTAGTTGAGTTAGGGAATTGTACGGATGCACAAGACCCCAAGACCCACCAAATCCTTTAGGGTATCCTACATGAAAAAAGAATACAAAGTTTATTTCGGAGGTCCTTCTTGAGCTTTTTGTAGAAAGTCCTAAAAAACCGGACTAGGAGACCTAATTGGGGGCTCTAGGGCTACAAGGCCTAATCAGTGAGATTGAAGAGATCGGTAAGGTGGAGTTGTGAAGACCTTGACAAAATGTGTCAAGAAGTGAAACTAGGTTAATAGTTGGTTACCTCCACACCCCTGAAAGACTCACCACTTGCTAAGGAGGTAAGGTGCATTTGGAATGAAATAGAAGAACATGAAGGGAGAAGGAACATTCAATCAGTGATAGATCACCTAGGAGTTGAAGAGCAAGTCTTGATCAAGCCATTGGGAGGTTGGAGATTTAGGAGTCTTAGTGACCCTGACATAAGTGGTTGAGCACCTAGTGTGATCCTATCAGATTGGTATCAGAGCCTAACATAGATTGGGCTAGTGGATAGTGGATGTTACACTCAACTGAATCAATAGACTATTCGAGGATGGTGACCAATGTAGAATTGGATAAAAAGGTGGAAGACCAAGAGGAGGAGAATAGACTCCTTAGGGAAAGGTTGGCATAGATAGAGAGTAAGCTTGGTGTGGTAGAAACAAAGACTAAATTGGTTAGAGAGAAATCCATATAGGTAGAAGGCAATGGTAAAGATGTGGCAGAGGAGGACAAAATCCTTGAACCAAACCCTATGTTAGAAGAACCCTTCTTGAAGGCAGTAAAATCCATGAGTGGAAAATATTTAGAAGGAATACCACTTGTTAGTCAAAAGATGGAAGCCGAGCTAGTTATGGAATGGATTGAAGGTATGGAAAGCCACTTTGAGTGTGAGAGAATTAGTGAAGCTCAAAAAGTCTAGGTAGAAAAATCAAAGATGAGAGGGGCTTCCCTCACATGGTGTAAATTTGTGCAGGATGAAAAGGTGAAAGAAGGAAAGAGCCCCATTACCAATTGGAAAGGTGTGGTGGCAAAGGTTAGAGAAACATACCTACCTGATGATTATGAGGTGCAATTGCATTAAAAGGGACAAAATTGGAGACAAAAGGACCTAGAAGTAAGTGTTTACACTGAGGAATTCCATAAATTGTGTCTTAGATCACATGTGGTGGAAGAGGAGAGCCTAAAGGTGGCTAGATACCTAAATGGCCTAATATGGAACATCCAAGAAGAAATAAGTATATTAATCCCCAAAACAGTTCATCAATGCTATCAAATGGCTCTCAAGGTAGAAGAGAAGCTCAAAAATAGGCATGACTCAAGCAGTCGAGGTAGAGGTAGGGTTAGAGATGGTAGGGGTCATAGAGGTAGATATGGAGGAAGAACCTTAGAACCAAGAAATCAAAGTGAGACCAAACTCATTGAGTAGTAAGGAGAAGTCTCTAGCAGCAGAGGAAGCTACAATAACAAAGGTTGAGGATCGAGTAGTAGCTATAGAGGAAGTTCAGGTGGCCAAGGGAGAGGATCCTATTTCTCTTCCATGAAATGTTATAATTGTCACCAATATGGACATCCAGCATATAGGTGCCCTGAGAAAGGTTCTACATCTCAAGGTGGAGAGAAGAGGGTGAATTACATTCAAGAAGGGTCTTCAAGTAGCAAGCCTCCAGAAGTGGCCTTAGATTCCGAAGTAGGAGATAACTTTATGATAAGGAGGACATTGATTAAAGAACCAATCAAAGAGGAACCAATCCAAAGGATTTCCTTATTCAAAATAAAATGCAAGATATTAGGCAAAGTGTGCAAGATTATTATAGATTATGGGTCTACAGACAATATAGTCCTCAATAAAGCAGTCAGCAAGTTGAATCTTCAAAGGATCCCACACGGTAATCCCTGTAGATTCACATGGTTGAATAAGGGTCAGCATGTTTTTCTAAATGAACAGCTTGGGTAGACTTCACCAGTAGAAGGTATAAGGGTAGGGTGTTGTGTGATGTCTTACCCATGGATGCTTTCCATCTCTTATTGGGAAGACCATGGAAATTTGATAGGCAGGCTATCCATGATGGATTCAAAAACTCCTACTCATTCAAGAAAGATGGAGTCACTTTTAGAATCCAGTCCATTCTAGAAGAGGGAGAAGTGAAACTAGTTGGTCCCAATGTACTCTTAGTAGGGGAAAAAGAGTTCCTAAACACCTTGGAGGAAGGTGAAGGAGTGGGTTATGCTTTGGTGTTAAAGCCCAAAGAAGAGAAGGAAGTCAAGAAGGCTAAGGTGCCCAAAGAAGTTAAAGGGTTGTTGGAACAGTATAAAGAAATAGTGAGTGATGGAAAGCCAGCCACCTTACCTCCTAAAAGAGCAATAAGCCATCAAATAGACTTTATCCCAGGAGCATCCCCACCTAACGAAGTTGCATACAAATGACCCCTCAACAAAATGAGGAAATTTCCAAACAAATCCAAGAACTATTTGACCAAGACCTCATAAGGAAAAGCACCAGTCCTTATGCAATAGCTATTGTCCTAGCACCAAAGAAAGGAGGAACTTGGAGGTTATGTACTGACTCTAGGGCCATTAATAGGATTACCATGAGGTATAGGTTCCCTATTCCAAGAATTGAAGACTTGATGGATTGCTTAGAAGGGGCCAAATACTTTTCAAAGATTGAACTTAAAAGTGGACACCACCAAATAAGGATTAAGGAGGGAGATGAGTGGAAAATTGCTTTCAAGACCACAGAAGGCCTATATGAATGGTTAGTTATGCCCTTTGGGTTGCCCAATACCCCTAGCACCTTCATGAGGTTAATGAATGAAGTGTTGAAAGACTTCATAGGAAAATGGGTTGTGGTGTACTTAGATGATATCCTCATCTTCAGCAAGTCCAATGAGGATCACTTGGTGCATTTACAAGTTGTGTTGCAAAGGTTGCATGAAGAGAAGCTCACCATCAATCTAGACAAGTGTGAGTTCATGAAACAAGAATTGGTGTACCTAGGCTTTGTAATCTCACAAGGTAACCTAAAAATGGACACTAGCAAGGTAGAAGCAATCATGAATTTTCCTACACCTAAATCTGCTATATAAGTGAGGAGCTTCCATGGATTGGCATAGTTTTATAGGAAGTTTATCAGACAATTCAATGAGATTTGTGCACCGGTTTTAGATACTATCATGGGAGGCATGAAAGCCATATTCCAATGGAATGAGAAAGCTAACAAAGGTTTTGAAACCTTGAAGGGGAGGATAGAAACCCAACCAATCTTGGTGTTACCTAGATTTGAGAAGTTATTTACTATTGAATGTGATGCTAGTAATATTGTCATAGGAGTAGTCTTAAGCCAAGAGAATAAACCAGTAGCCTTTCACAGTGAAAAGTTGAGTGAAGCCAAAAAGTACTCCTCTTATGAATTGGATTTATATGCATTGGTTCAAGCCTTAAGGAAGTGGAGGCATTACCTCCTTCCTAAATAATTTGTGATGTATACTAATAACCAGGCTTTAAGCTTTCTCAATTCACAAGACAAGCTAAGTCGCAAGCACATGAAGTGGGTAGAATACATTCAAGCTTATACATTTACAATAAAGCACAAGAAAGGGCAACAAAACAAAGTAGAATATGCCTTGAGCCAAAGACTCTTGACAGTCCACGAAATCCAATTGAGAAGCATTGATATAGACAGCTTCAAGGACTTATACCCAGAGGATGAAGATTTCTCAGCAGCTTATAAGGTATGCAAGGAGTTTCAAAACCATTTCCATAGTGAATATGTTGATTACATTATACAAGAAGATCTTTTGTTTAGGGGAGGGAAACTTTGTGTGCCTAGAGGCTCTATGAGCGATAACCTTATTCAGGAGAAACACAATGGGTCTTTGAGTGGACACTTTGGAGTTCATAAGACCTTGGAACTGGTTCAAAGGTTTTATTTTTGGTCAAGATGAATTGGGACATAAAAAGGTATGTGGAGACTTGTATAGCCTGCCAAAAAGAAAAAGGTACTTCATCCAATGTAGGGTTGTATCAACTTTTTCCAATCCCCTATAGACCTTGGGAATGTATTAGTATGGACTTTGTTATAGGGTTACCCAAGACTAAAAGGGGATTTGACAACATATATGTGATTGTGGATAGGTTTAGCAGGATGGCCCACTTTGTGCCATGCAAGAACACTCATGATGATTGCCACATAGCTAATTTTTTCTTTAGAGAATCAGTCTGGATCCATGCATTGCCATTGATTATATTATCTGACAAGGACTCCAAATTTATGAGTTATTTTTGGAAAACTTTATGGCACAAGCTTGGCACCAACCTATCCTTTTGGTTTGCATATCATCCCCAAACGCATGGACAAACTGAGGTAGTTAATACAAGCTTGGGAAATCTCCTAAGGTCCTAACTAAGGAATATGGTCTTACATGGGACCAAGTCATTGCACAAGCAGAGTTTTCTTATAATGACACCATTAATAAGAGCACTGGAAAGAGCCCATTTGAGGTGGTTTGTGGAATACACCCAAGAGGCATTCATGAACTCAGGGAACTTGGCGATACATGAGCAAGGAGTGGGTATGTTGAGG
Organism: Chamaecyparis obtusa; assembly: GCA_027943335.1. Taxonomy (NCBI): domain Eukaryota; kingdom Viridiplantae; phylum Streptophyta; class Pinopsida; order Cupressales; family Cupressaceae; genus Chamaecyparis; species Chamaecyparis obtusa. Next base: position 826,429 of record BSBK01003166.1, read on the forward strand.
ACTTTTCTCAGTCCGTGAAGGAGGTGCATGATACAATTAAACAAGCTCTTAAAGATAGTACCACCAAGACAAAATGAAAAGTGGATGAGAGGAAAAGAGAACTACACTTCCAAGTGGGAGATAATTTCATGGTTCATTTGAACAAGGCCAAGTCGCAAAAGGGGATCCCACACACGCTTTAGATGAGAAGGATTGGCTCTTGTTCCATCCTAGGCAAGTATGGAAGTAATGCTTACAAGGTGGACATTCCAACAGACATGGGACTCTCACTAGTGTTCAAAATTACAGACTTGGTTCCTTATAAAGGACCAATCCCATTTGGAGATAGTGACCATGTTGGAGGTGTATAGAATCTAGAAAACATGAACTTACAAATCACTCCAAGTCCTCAAGCAGAGAAATTCTTAAGCTCTTGGGTCACCAAGAAGACTAGGCGCAGAACATTCATGGAGTATCTTGTCGAGTGCCAAGGCAAAGAAGATGCAGAGGCTACATGAGTCTCTGAAGCAGACTTTTAGAAGTTAGGCATTGATCCTAACTTAGTCCCCACCAATGGGACTTGATTTCTTTTGTTTAGGGGAGAATGGTGCAGGAGAACCTGGGACTTAGGCTGAAAAGTCTTTTTTTTTGCTTGTACTAGTCCTATCTAGACTAGGAGGTTAATAAAGGACTCCAAGAGAGCCTAGAAGAGGTATAAGGTTAGTTTTTTGAGTTAGCCTTAGGTTGTGTTAGTTGAGTTTAGTTTAAGGCCAAGGTGTCCTTAGGACCTAGTTTGGTCCTATAAATTGGAAAAAGGGAACAAGTGTGGAAATGTTGGTCAAATGTTTGGTTATGGTCTAGAATGGCCCAAAATATCTTTAGAGGTGTTTTTATAACACTTTAAGAGTCTTTGAGTGGTTTGAGTAGTGAAATGAGCAACTATGTAAAAGTTGCTAAAAAGTTGTCATGACAACTTTTGCAATTTTGCAAAGTTGCATGACAACTTTTTGTCCTAAAAGGACCGACCTATGATTTAGGTCAAATGGGGGTTCTAACAACCCAAACCTCATGGATAGAGGCTATTTAAGCCCTAAAAAAAATGAATACCAAGGTTGATTAATTTTTCAATTACTGGCATTAAGTGTTTAGGTATTGTGACAGTCATTTGAGGACACGATCCTTTATTTTTATGCAACAGTAGTGTCTAATTGATTATTATTTTCTTGTAAAGGAAGAATCAATCAAGACTTAGCATTTTATTTCCATTATGCATCATTTTGTGTGTTTATTATGTGTTTTATTAGCTTAGGTTAAATTCTTTTGTTTTAGCCAGTTCTCTGGCATGTATATAGTTTTGTGTGCAAACATGGCTCCCCAATGAAACCCCACTATGTGTTCATAACGGCTAGTTGGGACATGGAAGTGGAGCCTATATATAGTGTATATAACTCTTATGGAGGTCTAGCAACAAGCATGGTCATTTTTGTGACCTTTCCCTAGGCGAGAACAATCATTGCCTGGCTAGGGACAAGGAGTTGAATTTGTTGAATTACTTGCAGGGGTGACCAAGAAAATGTACTCCAAGAATTTGGAGATAAAGAAGATAATCAGATAGAGCTTAGGTGAATATCACAAGGCTTGACCAAACCATTTGGAAAGTTAAACCTTACTTTGTACAATGAGCTCCTAGAAGCCACTAAAACCCTTGTAAAACCCTCCTAGTTGAGTTAGGGAATTGTATGAATGCACAAGACCCCAAGACCCACAAAATCCTTCAAGGTATCCTACATGAAAAAAGAATCCAAAGTTTATTTGGGAGGTCCTTCTTGATCTTTTTGCAAAAAGTCCTAAAAACCCAGACTAGGAGACCTAATTGGGGGCTCTAGGGCTACAAGGCCTAATCAGTGAGATTGAAGAGATCTGTAAGGTGGAGTTGTGAAGACCTTGACAAAATGTGTTAAGTGAAACTAGGTTAAGATTTGGTTACCTCCACACCCTTGCAAGACTCGCCACTTGCTAAGGAGGTAAGGTACATTTGGAAGGAAATAGAAGAACATGAAGGCAGAAGGAACATTCAATCAGTGATAGATCACCTAGGAGTTGGAGAGTAGTTTGTTCAATTGGAGGACATTGAGAGAGTCCTTAGAAGATAAGGAGATGCCTTGTTAGACCCCCTGATCAAGCCATTGGGAGGTTGGAGATTTAGGAGTCTTAGTGACCCTAGCATAAGTAGTTGAACACCTAGTGTGATCCTATCATTTAGGGTTGCTGGTAAAAGGTGAATCAAATAGTGAAAGAGGTAAGCAAATTTATGGAAATTTCAAACATTAACAAGAAAATAATCATAAGGTAGATTTAACATATAGCACTAAAGTTGATAAGTGAGAAATAATTCAAAAGGTGATATTTTTATTTTACATAAATCATGGTGGAGGAATATAAAAAACCCTCAAGGCGATACACATAATAAACTAAAAAATATCAGTTATCATTCAAGTCAAATAAAGAGACCTTTGGAGGGACATTACAGGAGAATATTTCAGTGTGAATATCTTGGGAGATAATGAAGATATTTTCATAATTGTGATGTTATGTGGAGATGAAAAAAAAAATCTATGATAGAGGGAAACATTAATTTTCATTTTGGGGGGCCTAGGAACACCAAATAAAGTTTTGACAATAAGCTACAAAGGAGGGGTGATCAGTATATAGTTTAATAACCTACAACCGATTGAATAACTTGATGAACTGAAGAGACAGTGATTAGAGATCACCGAACTATTAAAGTGATATGTAAAATGATTAAATCAGTCAATTTGTTGTCATTGATGTCAACTAGTTTTGACTATACTTATCATGATAGTTTCAAACATTTGAACATTTGTAGAAGGAAAAAATGGTGAAGAAATGAAATATCTACATAAGGACAAAATAGATATGACAGATAAGGATAAGGTAAACATTGGGTAACTTAGTGACGAGTCTATGGCATTATATTGTTGACTTGAGCATGTTGCATTATTCCATTATCATGCAACATGCAACATGCAACATAATGCAACAATGGCTTGTTATCAACCACTGTTGCCCACTTTCTCAATGGTTGTCATGAAAATGTTAGCAATAAATGCACCATCATTCATCTACCCTTCATAAGCCACTACTCACTAAAACATTGTCTCTTTAAGGGGCATTGCAATAACATTGATCAATAGCTGATTTGTTGCATCTTTCCAGCCGTTGGAAACAATGAACTTCCCTATTTTAGATCACAAATCTCTTATTAACTTTAATGACTTTCTTTTTATTCAAGCTTGGAAGTCATCTTTTTATGACTAGGCATCAATCCCCACCAAATTTGCTGGACCTACGCCGAGGTTCATCTGCAGATCTGGGCAAGACCCTGATGTCCCCCGAGGCAGACTGGACCTGTATCCAGATCAGATTGGACCCAAACCAGTGGAAGCGAACTGGTAACATAGTATTACACCTGTAGCAACCACTAGCATATATTTGTGGAGGAGAAACAAGATGGTGAATTCATTGGATGTGATTAGGAGAGACATGAAACAAAGGCAAAACGTCATTCAAATGTTAAGAAGAAAAACAGGAAGTGGGCCAATAAGCTTCGAGACTATAACAATATCACAGGCCCCCATAATGGATAACAATGTAAAATAAAGCCCAACAAGCCTGTAACAACCAGCACTGACAGAAAACCATCAAATTATATTCCTCAATTTATAGTTTTTTCTTCTAATCTCAAGTCTGTCTGCTTGCATTCTGACAGTTAGCTTTATAAATTTTCGATTTGTCAAGGATTCAATTACTTCGACAGCATGTAGGCAATAATGTTGGCTGTACCTATGGATTACATTTTTACGATGTAACTTCAATTAGCTCTAGGGACCTGAAATAAATAATTTGTGCTACCAAATATTCATGGTATATATGTTAACATTTGTAGAATGCTTTTACAAAAAACGTCTCATTCTTCTAAAATCTACCTAAAAAGTAGGTTAGTGTCGATGCAATTGTCAAACTTGAATGTCTACAGAATGGGTCAGAAGTTTTAAAAAAAATATCAAGGGCTGCATAACACACTAATTTCAACCTTATGCCTGGGTAACTATAAATTCTACAACTAGCAGTTACCAAATGATAACTTCTTAAGCAGTCTCTGTAATATCTCCCTTGAAATGGACTCAGAATATTGATTGTAAGTTTATATCAGTGGTTCTAGATCGTCCATTTTGTCATTTGATTGACCTGGTAACATCATGGGGTTAGCAATCAACTAACAAAGACAGCAATTAAACCCATGTTCACAGACAACAGATAATAGTTGTTTCATTGAGAAGCATTTAGAGGGTTGGAATATTCCAACTAAAAGTTGAGAGATGTATAGTTGATTGAAAAAATCAGTAAAGCTACGATTGTGTATTATGTAAACGAAAGCAACACATTTTATGAAACTGCCAATGGCTTTGCATGGATTTTTGGCAACACTCTTGTAGCGATGTGGTCTAAGCACTCTGAATATTGTTGTGGGCTCTAAATATTTAATCATTACAAGTGAGATGAGCTAAGTATGAGATCTAGATTCAAACTTTTTAATTTTGAAAAATTAATACATAAATTATACCAATTTATATGGTAATGCGACTACATGTGCTACAATTGTAAAGCCTTCAAAATTATTATAGACTTGAAAGGAACAAATAATAAACTTCATAGTCACCCACAAAGGCAGAAAAAATTAAATAACTTTACCCCAAAGCAAGTATGAACACCACTGTGCTGGAGAAAAGATAGTATTTGCTTATTAAAATGCTAGGAAAAGCACACAATATTCTATCCCATCCAATCCACCTAGATTTAGTTCTAGTGATCAGTAAACAGAAAAATGCTAGTATTATTACTAAATTTGCCAATTCCAAAGCGATTGTTAAAACTAGTATGTGTTTGCCAATTTCAAATGATCTTTGAGACTAAATTAGAAAAAAGAAAAGCAATCTTAGAGAACTGGAGCATACATTCAGAGCATGCAGCACTTTCCTTTTCAGATATTAAATTATATTTACAAATATTAACACAGCTTTTTTGACTGCTGGGAAATCAAATAAGGCTCTAAAAGTCTTGTCACAGGAAGCTCCAGAGAATGTGGAAATTAGCCACTGCAGCTGAAATCTCTACAAATACCAGTTCACTCCTCAACCTTTTTCATAGAAATGAAATTCCAATTAACTGCCATGCATAGGCTCGTCATCAGTCACAGTCATCAAGTGCCTTAGAGGAAAAGAAATATACATAAACCTGAATTAAAACTTCACCGAATGAATTTACAGTTTAAATTCCTCCATCCAGAAAAAGAAGCACAGCAATCCATGGCTGCTCGTGCGGAAATTCACAGCACAAAATCAAATTTGGAAGGTAATGAGGCACTTACCAGAAAAAAAATACATAAATGTTTAAACCATTTCCTCTAAAACTAAAAGGAAAACTTTTAGCATAAAATGGCAATTAGCAATTATCAAGTTATGAGTTGGCACCTCTTTATGTCTGCACAATAATTCAGAAATCTTGTGCTCAGCATAGCAATCTCCAAATCCAAAGATGTCTCTAATATTCTGAATAAAAAACAACAGACATTGTTCCAACTTCAGTACACTCCCTACTTTGAAAGTCCAGACGTGACAATGTAAAACAGAACATACTCGTCCTAATTTGCATTGTTTTGGATAAATGTAAGTGTTCACAGTTAGTTTCCCCTCAGAATAACGGGAAGTCACAGCTGTGAACAAATGAAAGACATGCCCATCAAGTGTGAATCAATACAGATTGAATAACACTGCCCAAGCTATGATACATCATGGACTTTGAGATACTTGAAAGAGCGATGATGTTAAGGAAACACAAAATGCAATAGGATTTATATCTGATGGTGAGAAAATGCAACTGTTCCTGCAAAGTTAACTGAAGAAGCAATCAGAATTAAGGCAGTCATGGGGAGCTATCATTCTTTGGTGGAAAATGATATTTCAACCAAACAAGTAAGAGTTCCAACACTTCAATGATTTTTTTTATTTTGTTCCAAATAAGGAGATGAAAGAAACAATTACAATGTCTGATCAGGACACACTTTCAAGTCAAGAAGCTGCAACTCTGGTTTTAGAAGTTTGATCCCATCTATAACAGCCTTGACACATATCAGAAACATTGTCTCTTTAGCTTGCAAATAAAAAAGAAAAGTTTGTCATTAAAGAAGTTTGTAAAACAAAGAGAGCAACATCAAATCAACAGTAGACGGAATCATGAAGCATACAATATTCTGAGAGAAAACTGCAGGTCCAGTAGTTTTTGGTTATTCATTTTCTCCAGGGAATACTTGTGGTGGCACTTATTGATTTCCACCCCACTGAAAACATCATAAATTTCAACTAAGATCCATCCATGGGGTTAAATGAAACATTATTGGATTTCCCAGGGATGGTGACAGGTGATATCAAGATAGATTATAAAGTAATGGTTAGGGAACAGAAATTGCAACTGGACAGCTATGATTATTTTCCAGTGCTCCATGTGGATGTGTGCAGTGGTCCAGGTGATGTTCCCAACATCCTGGAGACTTGCAGATTTGGAGTGGGCATCCCCATTTTTCAAGACTGAATGGTCTGCTCTATAAAATGGAACAAATACAAAAGACAATTTTATTAAGGAAAAAAAATTTTATTAAAAACCCTACAAAGCTAAGCAGGTGAGGATCGTCATTACAAATTAAAGAAATTGTATTTACTTTCTAAAATTTTGGCTGCTTTTAATTTAATTCAATAGTTATCCCCCTGCTGTTCCCAAAACTTAGGAAAAACAAATTTATCGTCAAACCGCATCCCTGCATCCCCATGTCCCCTCATCCTGGAAACTGAGAGAAAACACTGTTATTTTTTGGTCCTAAACAGGAGAGAAAACACTGTTATTTTCTAGTCTTAATGTTGTAGCTTTTTGTAGGGACAAATGTACTCATATGAGCACAATGGTTCAATGGATTGATGAGACCAACATGCACCTTGATGAGTAGTAAAAAACAGGAATTATTAGCAGTTGAGCTTGCAGCCCAATCCAAATAGGTTGATTCTAGTGAACAAAACGGCCAAACAGCTTGCTATGAATGAGATAAGTTCAAATTTCATGGTAATTTTTATAAAGGGCAAATGTGCCAAGGTATATGTGCAGAGTTTAAACAAGACAAAAGGAACTGCAGAGAATGCACGATGAGTTTACAGATGAATTATAAGACATCCCTCATTTGCATTAGAATCACCGAAACCGTTCAACAAGAAGACCTCAAATTGCTTTTAGTGCAAAGTAAATAAAAGAGCTGCAAAACTGATATTGAAAGGTTATGTGATGTTGATAGTTATGAAATAAACGTCAAGAATGAAGTGATGTAAAAAACCAAATTTTATATTAAAAAATTAAAAAGTGGTTAGCATACAATTAGGCGGTATTAAAAGCTCTATGTTACTCTCAGAATAAGAGACATCAGGATATCAGAGCAAATATCTAATAAAATAAAGTTCAGTGCCAAAGGTTTTATCCCACCTGCAAAAGACAAGAGGGAAAGTGGGAGAAACAAAAATTATTTCAATAGGTTTACAAACCTTGGAATAAGATATAGATTTGAGAAGTGTTCACGTAAAAAGGATATGAAAGGCGGTCCTCTTCAAAGTGCAGCATCCTTGCTCTCTTGAAATCTCTCATAATCTGTGTAGACCTTGGGAAACATGAACCTTTGTGTTCATTGTCCGCCAAGCACAATAGTAGCATCTTTGAAATCTATTGTAGAATAATTTCAAGTTCACTTTTTAAGGAATTGTGGTTTTAAATTTGTTATCAATAACATTTTTAATCAATAAATTTTGGATAATACTTTGAGATTTCTTAGTGTTTTTCCTCGGTCAATTATGAATATTCTAGATGTCTTAAAATTTTCAGTGTTCTATCTTTAAAAGAAAAAAATGGAGAGGGCTAAGATTATCTGATATTCTCCATCTCTAGGTTTAGTCCAGCTATAGTAACAAATTTCAGTGTAGGTGCATGAAATAATGATCCATGCACAATTCCATACAAAGTGTGCTCCTGCACAACACTTCACACAAGTTTGTCTCAAGCCACAATATTCCCTAGTGCGTACAAAACTACACCAAGATGCCCTATAAATGTACAAGACACTCTGGCCGAAACAATTTATTGAACTTTTGTTGTTGATAAATACATTGGGTACAGTGTTGGATGCTGGATTTTCCCAAGGTACATCTAGTGTCACTTGTGTTGTATATGTTTCATTCTTCAACTCTTCTTCTCTCGTTTTCCTGTTCTCTTTCCGAGTGTTGTTTAGATGTTGAAACTCTGATAAAATTTACATCAGAGAAAAACTCATAATACTCTCCTCATTAAATTAACTCAGATTTAGAGCATATTTAATTTCACAAAACAGGTCAACATAATTCCTTGAACTTAAACAATGACTTTTGTTATCTCTATCCCTTTTGATCGCCATCCATCCCTAAGATAAACTTAGCAGACCCAAAACTCCTCATAAAAAACCATAATAAACTTAAGATTCCAATGGCTATGCACAAATCGATGCAAGCACCAATTCCAACAGCTCCATGCAAGTCAACAAAAGACCATCACATGCACACTCTTCAATCACACTTCGCAACTTCAAGAATTCATTTCAGTTTCAACAACATTGCCAACTCCTGAATCAACCTTATGCATTGTGCACAACATACACATGGGCAACACATGCACCTGCACTAATACATTCAATTCATATCCATACGCATCTAACTCGTCTGTGTCTATTCCACATGAATGTGCCAAGCAATTGGCACCATATGAATCTAACATATTGATATGGCACAACCCATCCATATGAAAAGCACACCATACACACATGACACTTATCACCATATTCTGAAAGGACTAACTGAAAACCTATAGTATAAATACAATTCACTATACACTTCTATAAACTAGTCTACCAACTAGTAATCCTTCTCACATCTTTTGGCCTAATCTGTTTGTACAGCAAGGTGTTTTGGCAAATCAGGTCAAGAACTTCTCCCTACCTGATCACAACAACATACTTTCTCACCATCACCTCTATAAGTATTTGAACAATCACACAATATCAATGAATGAAGTAAAACATATTCTTCATGATTTTTGCTTGCCCTATTTCCTTTGGTGTACCCAAACCACCGTTACTAGCTAGGAGACATCTTTGGGATGTCTCCCTTAGAGAGGGGGCATTTCTAGGGTGCCACCCAACAGGGACATTGAGTGGGCACTAAGACATCCACAACACCCTCAAGAAACTCAACCATTTCCCTTGAATGTCTTATAGAAACTTTCAGTCATCCCCCACATCTAGAATTTAAAAATAGGGTAATTTTTAAAATTCGATTCACTAACCCTAATCTTAATAGTCTAATGGACCTCACCACACTCTAAACACTCAAAAAAAGCTATAAAAATAGCCCTCGTTATTTAGACCAATCAAATTCTTAAGCTTCACTACTAGTTATCTAAAGATGTCATGTCCCTTGTTTTGATGTCCCCAATTTAAAATACAAACAATAATTGAATAAAAAAAAAGAAAATTCAATATACTCTATTTATATTATATTATTAAAATATTAAAAAATAATAGTATAATGTGTAAATATATTAATATATTATAAATAAAGAATTAATAATAAGGACAAAATATAAAAATTCAAATAACTGATATAATCATAATATAAATAAATGATATTATTATTTAAATACATAATATTATCATATATAGTAATATTATTGTTATTTCAATTATAAACATAATATTTTATAAATAATATTATATATACATAATAATATTATAATACATAATAGTAATCATAATATGGAATATAGAATAAAATAAATAAATAGATTAATTAATTAATTAACAAAAATATCAATATAAATCTAGTATTAATATCATACCTTCTTCCAAAAGGGGCAAGTCTAGAAAAGAAAAGATATATCTTGTAATAAATCAAAAGGGAAGAAACATTGGAATATAATTTGCATTTTACCAAAAGAAAAATAAAACATAAACTATGGAGTATCCAATTGGGGGACATTACAATTGTTATCAGAGCATGATCCTGCCATCCTGCAGGGTAAAAGAGGATATACAGGAGGAATATCATATCTAATCAGAAGAGATATTATATCCAGTCAGCAGAGATATTAAGCGACCAGTACAGGAAATTCACAAGTAAGAAACCAATATCAGCGACCAAGTCAGTCCGGCTACATAGATAGAAGGGAAATTCAGACGATAACAATCCATCATACGTGGATACAAAAAATGACAGGGAATAGATAGAAGGAAAACCAATACAGTTCAGCATTTATATTATCAACGTTGGAACAGGAATTTGATACGCCCCTCAAGGAAAAATTGTAGACAATCCAAAGAATTGGTGACATAGTCATCATTGAATTAGAAGGAGATGATTTGTCCACACCAATAAAACATATAGGTGGATCATCAAGTAATAAAGCAATCAAACTCTCTGCATTTATCAATTAGGAATTTCATAAAGATAGGGAAGGAAACGATTCTATCCAATATTGCTAGAAAAGAACATCAACAGCAATTGGAATCTGCTAAAACAACGATTCACTGTTAAACAGTATTATTTAGAGAGGCCAACAATTACATCTGGTACGAGGAAGGAGCACTGTCAAAATAAAAATAAAACAATATCCTTTAAGCTTCTAAAACTATCAAGTATTGCTACAAGGAAATCAACTGATCCATCTTAGATAATAGTAAGGCAACGAGTGGAATGAATGGAGCTGAATTGGCAACTATTACTGATAATCGATTAGTCAACAACTACTTGATATTATAATATCTATTAAGACGAGCATATCAAAATACCGGTTACACAATTTCATGAAGAGGCAAAATTTTAATAGCAAGTATGATGATAAGACATAATTTAGGGAAGGGTTTAAGACGATAGTGATTAATAAAATCTAATCATTGTAATAAAGAGAACCATTCGGGAGACTTAACTTATTGTTCATAAAGAGGAGTAACCTTTTCTAATTACCAGATATAATATGGCAATCATAATCACTATAACGACATTTAGGAATCCTAGACCAGGATTCAAGGTCTATCACATAAAAGCAAAATTGAGAGTTTAAGATAATAGTTCGAAATTCCCAACTAGTATGGAAAGGGGACATTACAGAGAAAGTGTTTGGATCGATTGAACTTGTATTCACATCTATGCTAACTATATTACCATTCTAGCAATTCATTGTGTTTAAAAGAAGAGTTGGACACTTGAGTTTGGAGCCATATATGAATTTTGGAGATTCTTTATTAGAAAGCGGAACTGTTGAAAATTAATTGGCAGCTTAATATCTTATGTGGAGCTTCATATTTGGAGTGTGAGGCTCTATCCTTAGCAGATAAGGAAATAAAAAAAGAACAGCTAAAAGAAATACAGAAGAGTCAACTATTGATTCAGCAATACCACGAAAAGGAAATAAGAAAGGAAATACTGAGCAGTACAGTCTACGGGAATAAAGATATAAATAAATATATCGCTTGAACAGTCGGACAATCTTAATAAGCACTAATTTACATATTTATAAATATATAAATACATATCAGGTATGTATACAAACCTGAATCTCTTGCTAATCATAGTTAATATATATAAACCCATAAATGTGCATGCTAAACTTAGTATTTGAGAAGGAGATCAGAGATGTATTCAGGGAGAGGCTAGAGTAAATTCCAGCCAATAGGTTGATCCCAAAATAGGGTAGGGGTCAGCGACCCCAAGCGCCTTGAGGGCATCATCCCAAGAAAGGCTTAAGGGTGTGATCTGTAAACCTTGAGGGAGAGCCTATTGAGGATTGGTGTCCAAGCAATCTGATTACATCCAAAGCATCCTTCTTAAACTAAAATAATAATAAGGTTAGCATGAATGTAATGATCATGGATAGTAAGATCCCTAATCTGTTTTAAACCCAATCAAGGAACATTACAAATGGTATTGATAACCAAATCAGAATTATATAAATATATGTATTGATACTCAGTCTATTGCTATTTGCCTAAGAAGGGAAGGCTGTGATGTTACCAAGGAGGGGCTTGTATAAATTCCAAGCAATGGATCTTTGTCCCAAGATAGGGTGGGAATCAGCGACCCTGAGCACCTTGCAGGCATTGACCCAAGAAAGGCTTAAGGGCTTGGATCTGTAAACTTTGAGGGAATCCATTGATAGTGTTGTCTAGGCAACTTGGATAACATCAACTCCTGTCGTCTTGAGCTGAATTAATAATAAGGTTGGATATGAGTATGAACAACTAATCCTATCACGGAACATTAAAATTGGTATAAGTCTGAAAAGAGAGAACAGAGGTGTATTCAGGGAGAGGCTAGTGTAAATCCAGCCAATTGGTTATTCTCAAGATAGGGTGGGGATCAGCAACCCCGAGCGCCTTGCGGGAAAGTCCCAAGAAAGGCTTAATTAAGGGCTTGGATCTATAAACTTTGAGGGAAACCGTTGAGTTTGGTGCCTAAGCAATCTGTTTACATCCTAAGTGTTCTTCTCGACTAGAATAATAATAAGAGAAAAACAAAACAAGCATCCCAAATAAATATGGAAGCAAAACAAGCATCCCGCTAAGTAGGCCACCTTGTACCGAGGCCAAGGGGGGCCAAAGTTCCACTCTTGGGCTTAGTATGGGATTGACTTGGAGTAATTTATCATGACTCAATTGTTTTGAAACTTAAATATACATGTATGTACTTATGATAACTTGGTGATTGTCGGGCTCATAATCAAAAGCATAAGGAAGAAGTAAATTTTGTAAATCATTTTCCTAACCCCAGCTCATTGCAAATTATAGAATGTAAGGTTTAGTTAAGAATGCATGTATTATGTGTTTGCATTGTGTATACTTCATGTCTTTGTGCATTCATGTGTCTACATCATGTATGCTTCATGTCTTTGTGCACTCATGTGTCTACATCGTGTATGCTTTGTGTCTTCATGTATTCATGTGTCTACTTCATGTATGCTTCATGTTTCATTAAGATGTATACTATATGCATACCTGGTGTCTTCTTGCATCCTAGTGTATACTTGTATGCCAGTTCTACAAGAAAAGTTTCATATAAATGGTCTTGCTTGAGGACAAGCAAAATTTGAGAGGGGAGGACTATCAGGTCCCTTGATTTGATGTCCCCAATTTAAAATACAAACAATAATTGAATAAAAATAAAAGAAAATTCGATATACTCTATTTATATTATATTATTAAAATATTTAAAAATAATAATATAATACGTAAATATATTAATATATTATAAATAAAGAATTAATAATGATAAAATATAAAAATTCAAATAACTGATATAATCATAATATAAATAAATGATATTATTATTTAAATACATAATATTATCATATATAGTAATATTATTGTTATTTCAAATATAACCATAATACTTTATAAATAATATTATATATACATAATAATATTATAATACATAATATGGAATATAGAATAAAATAAACAGATAGATTGATTTATTAATTAACAAAAATATCAATATAAATCTAGTATTAATATCATACCTTCTTCCAAAAGGCACGACTCTAGAAAAGAAAAGATATAAATTGTAATAAATCACAAGGGAAGAAACATTGGAATATAATTTGCATTTTACCAAAAGAAAAATAAAAAATAAAATATGGGGTATCCAATTGGGGGACATTACAAAAGATTTGGCTAGAATCTAAAACAATGAGGACTTGGTGTCGGAGAAAACATAATGATAAAATTATGAAAATGGCATGTGCCATGAAGGTCTATGCGGTGTCAAAGACCTTTATTTGGACTCGGAACAGCAAGGAAAGAACAAAGGGCACTTCCCCTAGACCCCACTGGGGGCTCCACCTAGAAAACCCCACCAACTACCATCTCCTCTAAATCAAGGTCCTTATTCCCCCTATCTCCAAAACCCATTCCCCTGTTCCTGGACTCCATGGGACAGCTATTAGTGTTGTACAACAATTTTGTTGCTACACGCAAAGTTGTCCTCCGATCTCAAACAAAAATTGGAACAAATAATGTCATCATTTATTTATATAGCATCACAACAATTTCATCCTGCCTGTCAATGAGATCTCATCAAGGTTGGAAAACTCGCCGATTAATCGCCGAGTTTTCCAGCTCGGCGATTTAATCGGCTAAAAATTCGCCACCTAAGCTGCCGAGTTTTTGCCAAAAACTCGCCCGCGTTAGCTTAATACAGCCGCATGTCAAAAAAACGGCATTTCATTGTGTTTTTTCGATTTTTGCTGTCTCATTGGCGACTAGGGAATAGTTGCATTGTCTTTCCAAGCCATTTTAAGGCGTGTTCGAGTAGATTGAAGGCAGATTTGAGTGGATTGAAGGCGGATTTCAACCGTTTTTGAAGAAAAAACACATTTCCAGGTAGGGTTTGGCTGTGATTGTTTTTATTTCTTTTCAAACATTCTATTTTGCTTTTGTTGAATCTAAATGAATGTAAAATCATTTCTAAGTAGTTAGAAATGATTTTGAATCATTAGAACAAGATTCAACCGAGTTTTGGACAAATTTTTAAAAAAATAATGAATCTATCAACGTTTTTTTTTAAGAATATCTTTTTTTCTTAAAATATCAAACCCTACCAGTTTGTTTTTGTTTTTTTTTCAACTTTGAATGATGTCTAAAAAGATTGAAACTAATTTAGATAGTTTCTAACTTTCTATTTTCTAACTTTGTTTATTTTATTTTCTAAAATATTTATTAATTTATTTTATGTTTTGAATTTCTATGTGTAGGGCAGCAATTAACAATTAAATCAGCATGGCAAATATAGGAGAAGTGTGGCCACAAACACCATGCCCTTCTGGATTTATAGGCACCCGGCCTGCAAATGCTAGAGATAAAGCATGGAGGTATGCCTATGAAGCACTGAATGAGCCTGGGAAAGTAATTTGCATAAGGTGTGAGAAAGTAATTTATGGAGGCATAAACCGCCTCAAATACCATCTTGCAGGCATTAGCAAGCATGATATAAATCCATGCCAAAAAAATACAGAGGAGATAAGAAGATTTGTTAATGCCCTACTTGCAACCGAAGAAGAGAAAAAATTACAAAGGGAGAGGGAAAAATTAGCTGTGAGGGCAGCCATAGCTGAATCTGAAGGTGTTCCTATAGACATTGAGGAAGAAGAAGAAGCACTTGAGAGCATAGTGGGCTCTCTTCGTGGCCCACGCATCCACAAAAATAGGGCCTCTTTTACCACTTCTGCTTCCTCTAGTAGAGTGCCACCGGCACCATCAGCTTCAGGGATAGACAATTATTTTGTGCACAAGAATACACCTAGTGCACAACCATCATTAGAGGCCACTGGATGGAACAAGGAGGCACATGACAAAATTGATATTGCATGTGCTGATTTTTGGTTTTTCAACAATATCCCATGGAATGTGATTAAGAGCCCCTATTGGCTCAATTTGGTGACCGCAATGACAATTGCAGGAAAAGGGTACAAGATCCCTTCTCGCAAGGATTTGAGTGGGAAGTACGTAAATAATCGAAATCTACTTGGTTTCATTTTGAAATTTTAATTGTTATTTCTTGTTTATTAAATCAAAATTGAGTACTAAGACTTGATTTGACTTTGATTTTGTAAGTTGCTTCTAAATGTTGTTGATAGGGCAAAACTAGTGGTGGAGGAGCAAAAAAAAGAGTGGAGTAAGTATGGCTGCACCATTCTTTTTGATAGGTGGACAGATGGAAAAAACCGAACCATCATTAATTTTTTGGTTGCTTGTAAGGATGATGTTGTATTTTGGAAATCGGTTGATGCCTCCAACAAAGTAAAAAATGCACAAACTTTGGCTTTAATGTTGGAGAATGTTATCATGGAGGTGGGAGTAGAGAATGTGGTGCAAATCATCACAAATAATGCAGCAGCATATGTGGCAGCAAGTAATTTTAAATTTTAATATTTATGTCGCTGCTTGCACATGATATTTAATTTAGTTTTTAAGTAAAATATGGAAATTGGAAACTAATTATTGCATTGATACTAATATGCCAAGTAGAATCCTCGAAGACAAGCACCCCACTCTTTTTTGGACACCATGCGCAGTACATGTCCTTGACCTTCTTTTGGAGGACATAGGAAAACCTGATTGGGTAACTCCAATTGTGGAAGATGCAAGGCGGATAACAAAGTATATCTACAATCACCCTTGGGTTCTAAATTTGATGAGACAACTCAGCAAAGGGAAAGATTTGGTGAGACCCGCAACCACAAGATTTGCAACGGTTTTCTTGACATTGCAAAGTATTCTTGAGGGCTTGAATTCTTTGAAACAAATGTTTGTGAGTCCACCATGGATTCAATCACCTTATTCAAAGAAGCCCGAAGGACAATTTGTTGTGCGGATTGTCTTTGATGAACCTTTTTGGACAAAGGCTAAAGACATTGTGGAGGTAACTTCAAGAATCAAAACTTTAATTTTTAATTATTCTTGATTCAAGTCTATCATTATTAATTAATCTTGTTGTAAACTAATTTGTATTTTTAAAATTTCAATTGCAGGTATCTGAGCCCTTGGTGAGAGTTTTGCGCATGGTTGATGGGAACCAAACCCCAATGGGGTCTCTGTATGAGGCCATGGATAGGACCAAAGAGTCTATCAAAAATCACTACAAGGGGGATAGACTCAGTTATGACCCCATTTGGGAGATTGTTCATAGGAGGTGGAACAATCAGCTCTGCCAACCCATTCATGCAGCAGGATACCTCCTGAACCCTCGTTTCAGGTACGATGATTGAGATTCTTTTTCAGATTTTACTAAGACTTGATTTCACTTTGTTTTTGTAGGTTGTGTACTAAGACATGGTTTCGCTTTGTTTTTGTTTTAGATGTGATGATTCCTTTTCAGATCCTAATGGCCAGGTCATGGAGGGCCTCACTACATGCATTCAGAGGATGATACCTGATGTTGCTGAGAGAGACCATGTTGTGACCGAAAAACAAATGTATGTGGAGTCAAAGGGTAAATTATTCTCTTTAGAGTTGGCAAAGAGAGCAAGAAGCACTCAAACCCCAAGTAAAAGTAGAACATTTGCAATTTTGCCATTTGGTAAATTATGTTTTGCTTGTCTCTTTTCTTTCTAACTTCTCAATATTTTAATTTGCAGAGGCTTGGTGGCAAAGTTGGGGTGGGAATACTCCACATCTAAAGAAATTCGCTCTCAAAATCTTATGTCAGCCTTGTAGCTCATCCCATTGTGAGCGAAATTGGAGCTTATTTGAGTCCATCCACACAAAGAAGAAAAACAAGTTAGCTCAAAAACGCCTCAATGACCTTGTCTATGTGCAATACAATCTTAAGTTGCGCATGAAGAGGGCAACAGAAGAACCAGCCGGTCCAATTGATTTGGACGATATAGATCCTTACTCTGATTGGACGGCACAGGAGCCGCCTCCATTGTTTATAGAGGATGACATCGCTGATTTGGAGAGGCAAGCTATGGAGGGGGAGGGGGGTGCATTTGGTTTCACATTGGATGACATTGAGGAGGAGGATGCGAAGAAGGATGAGGATTCAGACGAGGAGTCATTACCAATGCCAGTGCCAGAGGTAGGAGATACATCAGAAGGGATACCGAGCGAGGAGGCACAGTCACCCTCAGTGCAGGCTTCTACTTCTAGGACTAGGCCCACTACTTCTAGTTCCTCTCCCAGTCCCTTCTTTGGTCGTAGACTTGGGAAGAGGAAGATGTAATTCAAATTGTAATTTGTAATGATGTATAACTTTACTATTTTGCTTCCAAACTTCCAGTCATCGGCATTCCACATGAGAATGCAATTTTGTACCCACTATGCATTTATATATATCTAAACTTAGCTTGTTTCTTTTGTTTTCTCATTAATTAACTCATTGGATGCATCTTCTCATAGAATTTTGCAAAAAAAATGCATTTTTAATTAAATTTTATGCTATTTTTAAGTTGCCGAGTTTTTCCAAAAATTGGCCGAGTTTTCCCGAATAATCTTTTCCAGGGCTTGGCGAGTTGTTGGCGAGTGAGAGTTTTCCAACTTTGGATCTCATAATATCAACAATAATAATATATGTGCAAGCAAGCTCAGTTCTTAGTGTTTGATGCTCGCATAGAGACCAATTATAACTGCTTATTTGTTCTTTCTACAGCACAATTGTTTTATTATCATGGATTTATAATATACCTGTATCAATGTTTTTTTCTTGGTAAGGTCTTACCATCACTTGGATAAACAACTGCCATTTTCCAAACAAAATGACATAAAACCATGTGCAACGAATGACATTTGTTGAAGGCTTATTACCTTAGCAAATATTTACTCGTGCTTGCATTCCAACCTGACTACTCAAATACACAGCAAAAACTTGAAATGGAGAAAATCAGAAAAAAATTATAACCATATTTCATTACCACGTTTCCAAGCATCTAGAGGTAATCAGCAATACCTTAAAAAGGAGAAAAGCAGGTAATTTTGATATAACTTTCTTTCAATACAACATTTCTAAGTATCCAAAAAGAATCAGTAACAGAAACATAGGATACACCTACAGACTAAGAATAAGAGCATCTAAATTTGTAATCTTCACCTCCTGTCCATGGCATATAGCTTCAATACTCCAGTTGGATATCAAGGTTTTAGAGCTGATGTCATTTGCCCCATCTGTAGTGTTAGCTGGTCAAGATTAGCAGGTGTTCTCCACAAGTTCCCTTTCTCAGATGGACTGTCATCTTCATCCTTACTAACACTCCCCTGACTCTCAGAATCAGCCCCTTCTGTGTCTTCTGCCTCTGGAATCTCAGTAAGAAATCGTTCCCAAAACAAATCATTGATTCTCTTCTTGTGAGACCCACTGCTCGTGCCATTATCTGTACCCTCTCTGATATTCTCATGACCTTTGTCATTAGCCATCTTTTCCTCCAACACCACCTTTGAGGCATGACCTGGAAATCTTGTCTCCATAGTTATTGCTTCTGAATTTGTCTCTCTGTTATCTGTGTTATTCTGTGCAAAACTTCCATCCACAAAGTTGCCAGTGACCTTTTCCATGTCATCTGTGGTATTAAATTCAATTGGAGAAGAGAGGGGATTCAAACTTAAGTTACATGAAACATCAGAAGCAATGCATCCTACTGACCCTGTCAATGGTACTGTCTCTTTTACCTTTGAAGAACAAGACAATTCTTGTAATTTAAAGGAGTTCGGGTCTGCTAAGGCAGATCTATGGATATCTGAAAGCTCCAAAGAGATGGGTGTATCAGGGAAACCAGGACTCGCATGAATCTCTGCAATAGCTACTTCTGGTGAGTGATTTGAGAGATTTCCACAGTGCTTTGATTCACAAAGAGTATCACTTGCAACATCATGGAAGAAATTTATTAACGTGTCTGATGATGTCTCAAGCTCCGCAGTCAAATCCTTCTTGTAAATTTGCATACGCCCGGGCTTTGTAATATCACTCATATGAGGATTATATGTTGTTAATTGACCATCCTGCTCATCACATTCCCCAATGTGCAAGATGTCATCATGCTTTATTATTTGACCATCCTCATCACACTCCCCAATGTGCAAGATGATGTCATCATGCTTGGGCAGTCGTCTTTTCTTGCTAGCTGTAGCAATTTCTAAATTCTTCCCACTTTGCTCAGCAAGTTGTGCTACAAATCTAGGATTCTGCATAGCCTTAGCTAAAAATGCCATTAATCTTTCTTGCCGCTTTTCCATCTGTTGCAGGCGCTCCTCTAATGACTGCAGCCGAACCTCAGTGCCCTGCTGTTGATTCCCAAGCCTAACTAACTCCATCACCAGCATTTGTTTTTCTTGTTTGAGAGTTGTAATTTCATCTTCCAATTCACGATTCTTGATCTCAGCATATGCCCCTAAACCTGAAGTTTCTGCTAGATGCTGTGGCTGTTGGCTGTGGCTGTGAACAGGCTTGCGCCGGTGAATGTTTTTCAGTAAATGCCTATTACCTCTCGAAAAATCTTCATTTGCGAACTCCCACCGCTCAGGATCAATTTTGCGAAATCCCTATTCAGTTAAAAGAAAATCATCAACAATGGGCAGCTAATGTTTAATTTTAGAAGTTAAGTAAATTACGAAGTCCGTGTTTAACATATAATTCAAATCCTTATTCTTTTTAAATCTGACAAAAAAGTGTCCACAGACTCCAAAAATCACCAACCCATAAAAATTGTTCCCCTAATAAATTAAAAAAAAGGTGCACACTTTATGCAATTCCGATGTTGCTGCTGTTGGCAGTGGCCCTCAAAAAACAAAAGCATGTTGGTCAAACAAATGCCCATGTAACTTTTTAAATAAGCTCAGGGGCATCAGCCACTCCATAAGTTCTTTGTAATGTAAGGCATTATTACCCAGACATAACAGCAAGTTTTGAAACAATTAACTCCCTTACACTAAGAAAAAGGAATTTCATCAGATTGATTTATTGCACAAACATAGAAACACCATTAACTATTTGTATTTATAAATTCAGCACAAAGAATAAGTTGATGCACATTTTTTATAAAGGTGAATTGACAGAATAAAATATTGCACAGACTTCAAAATGCTGTAATTCAATCATGTAACTTTCTAAGTGAGCTCAGGGGCATCAGCCACTTCATAAGTTCTTTGTAATGTAAGGCATTACTATCCACTCAGATCCAGACATAACAGCAAGTATCGAAACAATAAAACTCCCTTACACTAAGAGAAAGGAATTTCATCAGATTGATCTATTGCACAAACATAGAAACACAATAAACTATTTGTATTTATAAATTCAGCACAAAGAAGTGAGTTGATGTACACTTTTTTTATAAAGGTGAATTGACAGAAAGAAAAAAAAAACTATGCCTACCATGTCAAATATGGTACAAAATTGTTTTGATGTGTTTTTTGACAGAATAAATTATCGCAAACCTCTACAAATGCCGTAAATTATTCATATATAAAAATCAGAACCAAGTTGAAACAATTGAGTGAATTAGAAGAAAAATAAGATGGTAAGGCTCAGGGTTCAAACAAGAACCCATGTATTTAAGAGACCCAGTTTTAAAGCTTGGAAGCATGTATATTCTCCATGCAGTGGATACATACAGGTTGCAGGAGGAAAGCAATCCTCATGAACCAGGGAAATCACAGGCCCAATTTTCCCACCCCCACAAACAGTAAAAACCTAGTCCCCATTCTGCATAAATGGCATTAAATTTTCCCTATTCTGTCTGTAAATTATTGTATGCCTATAAAAATGCTATAGAAAATCATATTTAGGAACCGGAACCACCATACCACTAAAGAAAGATTTTCTTTTCAAATTGAGCTAGTAAGGCACAGGACTCGCGCAAATCTCATTTTAAAGAAAACCTGAATTTAAAACTTGGCAGCAGAGAAATTCTCAACCAGTGGATATATAGTTTGCTGGATGAAAGCACTTGTGATGAATCAGGGATTGCACATAGACTAATTTTCCAAGCCCTGAAAACAATAAAAACCTAGTCTTACCTCTCCATAATGGGCAAGAAGCTTTCCCTGATCTGTGTAGTTTTGTAAAGGAGGTTCAGCGTACCAGCCATTCCATAGGTTCTTTATTATCTATGGAATTATATGCAAAGCACACTACACATACTCAAAAATTAATAACACTAGT
The DNA here is from genome assembly GCA_027943335.1 of Chamaecyparis obtusa. Lineage (NCBI taxonomy): Eukaryota > Viridiplantae > Streptophyta > Pinopsida > Cupressales > Cupressaceae > Chamaecyparis > Chamaecyparis obtusa. The sequence continues at coordinate 848,250 of BSBK01003166.1, forward strand.
GAAAAAATCATAGCAAATTACCAAGCCGATTTTTCCTTAAAATGAGTTTTTGATAGAATAAATTATTGCAAAAAATTAAGAGTGCTACTAATAATTTGTATTTATAAAATGAAACCACAAAATTAACCCCAAGCAATGATGCATTTCACAAATTACCATGGCACAATTACTTGTACTTCCATCACCACACATCATTCACATTTAATAATGAAAACGAAAAATACCAAGGGAAATCAAAATCAAGAATCTATTCGACTACTCTAATAAAAGAGTTGAGAAAATACTTGGAAAAAAGGTAAGATGGATTTGGAATACCACTTGTTATGCAGTCATTACCCTGTATTTTTAAAACACTGCAAATTGATCTAAACAACTTAAAAAGCCATCTTATTGATAAGTAGGAGATATTTTCCACAGCAAGTCAAATTGTGATATTGCTATCAGGATTTAACTGTGTAGTTTTTTTGAGTCAAACTCATTGACCCATGATTCATGAGTAGTGGTTCACCGAACCCATCTCTCATGAGAATGAAATGGAACACTTAGCACTCATTGGATCTAGGTGATGCTCACAGAGGTGAAGCACCGGGACTTCCCAGGAGGTCACCCATCCCAGTACTACTCCAGCAGGCACAACACTTGGTGAAGGTTTTGCAAATGAGGATGCAAGTAGAGTGGGTTTAACCATGGAGGAAACTCCGTAGTTAAGCACACTCGAGCTGCAGTAGTACTGGGATGGGTGACCTCCCGGGAAGTCCCGGTGCTTCACCTCTGTGAGCATCACCTAGATCCAATGAGTGCTAAGTGTTCCATTTCATTCTCATGAGAGATGGGTTCGGTGAACCACTACTCATGAATCATGGGTCAATGAGTTTGACTCAAAAAAACTACACAGTTAAATCCTGATAGCAATATCACAAGCCATCTTATCTTATCTTCAGTTAGTCAAAAAATGCAAAATATGAATTTTGACAGCGTAAACAATTGTACAACAAAAAAACACTGCAAATCATTCATAGTATAAACGAAAACCAGAAAAATAACTGTTAAAAACCAATGCAATTGTGCATGTATTCAGTACTCAACCATTTTAAAACATTAAGAGCAGGTCTCATTACTTGTATCAATAAATTGAAAACAATGAAGTGAATAGATGCAGATTTTTTCTGCAAACATGAATTTTGACGGAGTATATCATTGCTCAAAATAAAAAGAAGATTACAATTTGACATAAAGAACATTAAAAATCATCTTGTTCTTATCTTTTTTACTCACATTGTTAAACTTGAATTTTGACATGGTAAACAATTGCACAACTTTAAGAACATTGCAAATCAAACATATTAAAATTCAAAAAGTTAACCCTTAAAAAATTGTAGGCATGCATGTGTTTAGTAGTGAATTCTTTTTCAATATTCAGACTCATGTTAATAAACTGAAAACAAATAAGCGAATCATAGGACGTCTTTTTTCCTGCAAACGTGAACTTTGATAGGGTATATCACCGAAGAAAATAAAATAACACTGCAAGCGTACAGGACCTTAAAACTAATCTTAGCTTATCCTCTTTATTCGAAACTTGAAAGCCACAAAAAGTGAATTACTCCACTCTTTTTCAAAATTTTCAGTAAACTATTGTATGGAACAAAAAACGTTGTGAATTCAACTTCGAAGACATACGAAGTCATTGCAGCTTAGCTTATCTTAAAAAATTGGTACAACCCGAAATCAACTGTGAAAGAAATTGCACTCACATATGTATTGAGCTGCCTGATGAAGCTGGAAAAATTGTTATGCTTAAAGTAAGTGGGAAGAAGAACCCTAGAAAATTCAGCCGGATTCCACACCACAAAACTATTATTCCCAGGGCTCCAGGACACAATAGAACTCGTCGCCGCATCATCCACCATATCAAATGTTTTCGTCAGAAAAGGCGGAGGCCCACTACCACCACTACTTGACCCCTCCATTCTTCAATATCTTTAAGTTTCCAAGGAAGATCAAAACCCTAACATTACCTTGAGCTAAAAAAAAGGGTGCGAAACTACAAAATATTTTCACAAAGCTCAGGCCATAATACTATCTTCAGAAACATAGGCTCGGTACTTAAGAATAATTATAATAATGCCGAAAGAATTAAAAAAATCAACGTCAAAACCCCAACTTATTTCACAAAGAAGGATGCCTGTAATCCAAATTATTTTTTGTGCAGAAAAGCAACAGAAGCAAAATTCTCTACCATCAAAAGGATCCTACGATGCCACTAAATTCTGTACTGAAAATACAAGGCTCTAATTCAAATTCACCGGAACCCAAAATCCTGCCGATTTTTACATTAAAGGATTCTACACTTGATTTCTTAGTATGCTTATTATTCTCAACAGAAGCTCAAAACCCTAATCCTTAAAAATGGCAATTCACGGGCATACAGTGCGTAGGAACAAAACTGGAACGCTCGGGTAGAATTTTTAGATTCCACAAATTTGGTATCGTTGGGTGGGATTTCGAAACACAATGGCCATGAAAATCTGATTCTAGGATTTTGTAGAGTGAGACGGACGTATCGAAAATCTCTATTTAATGGTGATTAATTTAATTTTTAATCTGCCACCGCATTTGGTGTGATTTGACTTTGAATTTGTTGGACTTCTTCGATTTTGATTTCCAAATACAACGCCTGCAAGAGAATTCTCGTTGACCGGCCATGGCCGCCCCCGCGTTATAATTTTTATTTTTATTTGAAAAGTAGGCCTTTTATGGTTTTCAGCCCGCGTAAATTTGTGGCGGGTCCCTCAATCATGGGAACGTAAAGCCGCTATTCCCTGGTTATCTGGAATATTTTGGGTGCACGGATAACAGAAAAAAAGAGTTAAGAGATTAAATGGTCCATTTATCTACAAATTTGGTTTTTAATGCTATATATTTAGAGTTATTTATATGATATATGATACTGATATTAGTTTTCTATAATCTATAGTGGTTCTTGTTATTGCTTATAGAGAGTATTAACATTTAAGATCTAAAGTGATTCTTGTTATTATTTATAAACTATTAACAATACTTAAGGTTAAAAGAAAAAATGTCAATACTTTAAAGAGAGTTATTTATCTTCACGTTTGGAAGAAGGTATATGATACTGATATTAGTTTTCTATAATCTATAGTGGTTCTTGTTATTGCTTATAGAGAGTATTAACATTTAAGATCTAAAGTGATTCTTCTTATTACTTATAAACTATTAACAATACTTATGGTTAAAAGAAAAAATGTGTGAAACTTCAAAATCCTTTTACAGGGTTTTTAAATTGACTAAAGGATCAAAAACCTAACATTATCTTCTCAAAATAATGGCTTTGAGCAAGAAGAGGAGTGGGGGAGGTTTTTCAAAATCTAAGGTTGCAAAAGGGGGGATGTTGATAAAGATGATGACCCTAACAGCTCTGAAGGGGTCTGTTCTTTTGTGGTTGTGGTTTTTTTGTCCCTATTTTGCCTATGTGCGAGTGTGTTGGTGGGTTGTGTGTGGTGGGCGCTTATGTGGCCCTCATGGATTTTACTGCATATAAGTCTATGGTTGTATTTTGGTTGTGGGGGTTTTGGTTTGGCTTCATCTAGAAGCCAATATCCTTGTTTTGGGTGTATTTGGACTTCATTTGGTTTGCCACTTGGTCGCCAAAGGGTTTGTGTCTGGTACAATCCTCTTTTCTCCATAACTTTGTTGTTTCTATGAGGTGCTCCTCCTCTTTCAAAGCTTCCATATTTGGGTAATGTCAAAAGTTTGGAAAATTGTGTTCCTTTGATGAACTTGTGCATGGTGTGGTCTTATATGGGGGTTTGTATTAGTGAAGTCGCTTCAGTGCTTCATTCTGTAAGACGGGACCTATAACATGGTGTGCATACAATTCTCATCGTGGATTTGTTGGTGGCTTGGTCAGGCGTGGTTTGCTACCCTGTTGGGGAGAAGGCTTCAAGTAGTATACGGTTCATAGATTATGTTTGTCACGTTTATTGGGTGAGTTTATTGTTTCTATGAAATAGACAAATCACCTACTCTTTATCATCTTTTGTTCTTGTGGCTGGGAATATTGTGTTTAGCTCGACCAATGAACAATGAATAATGGTTGCAACCATGATAGGAAGGAAAATATTTGCCTTTTGGGATGGGGAAATTTTATGGGGTTGAAGCATACTCTTCCCCCCATGTTGAGGCTTTTATAAGGTCAAGACTATGTTAGAATGTGCTAGAGTGGTTATGGTGTTTGGAGAAGTGTCTTGGTGATTGAATTTGTTGCTCTTGCCCTTTTTTGGTGGTTGCAAGGGTCAAGTCCTATGTTCTGGTTATTGTGCGATAAAGATGAAGCTAAGTTTTTGTTGGATGTTTTAGGCCCTATCCTATTTGGTGAGGCAGCTCCTTTACAAGGGTGGTTTGTGGGGTTAGAGTGTGTGCTCTTTTATTTTGAAGTTGTGTTTGAAGGAATTTTGGTGGTCCCTGTCTTGGGATCTTGGTTGGGTCTAGAGGTCTATTTGTGTCGCCTTCTTGGACTGAGATGTTGTGTGCGGCTCCTGCTAGGGAATAATGTGATGGATCTCAGGCTTGAGGTGATACCTTGCTAGGATTTCGACTCTGAGTCCTCTCTACTGCCTAGGCATTATGGTTGGGGCTTCTGCCTATTTTTCTCCATGTTTAACAAACTTGGCTTCTCAGAGGTTGAATCCATACTTGTCTGAGTAACATCCTATGATTATGGCTTTAAAGGAATGGCATTTATCTCTTTGGACACCTTTCTTGAGTTTGGGTTTTTTAGCCCAAGACATGATGAAAGTCGTTGACTCTTTTAGTTTTCATTTTGTCTTTTTGTTTGGATTGTCCATCTTTGACGGTATGGACAATGGTCTTGTTCTCTTTTGCAACCAGTTGTTTGCTAATAGTTTTCAAGGACTCATTCTTGTCTTTGGTTTTTGGTTGATGATAGTAGTAGGTTTTGAGGATGTTTTTGTCACTAATAAGATGGGGGTGTTATGTTGGCCATGATGTGGGCTTGGCACATTTGGTTTGATTCTTCCTCCTCCATCGTTCCTGTGGAGGTGAAAGTATTTCCTATAGTGGTGGTGGCTTGCATTGTGAGAAAGGAGGTTTGTAAATTAATACAGGCTTCTCCCTTCTATGATTTATTGGGTGTGGGATGGTTTTGTGGTGTATCCCCTTTCTATTGGTCTTTTCCTTCTCTGCTCCTATAGAGGTGGGTTCCTTTTTTATTGAGGTGGGAAGGAGTTTAGCATATGAGGGGGTGGACTTACAACTGGGGTGATGTTGACTATGTGTTGTTAATGGCCTTTTTTAGCCTTTAAGTTGTAAGTGACCAGTTGTGGCCTCCTGTTCTCCAAGTGTTCTTTTTTGAGGAAGACTAGTTAATCTACTAACAAAGTGTCATTTGTGGCCATGGTTTGTAACAACCAACACCTTTGTTAATGTATTTTTGATCTATTGATAACCCCTACGTTGTGGTGGTCTAAGGGTTAGCCCCCTTTCTTGGCTATTAAACTTAATTAGAAACATTATCTTCCCACTACAAATAGTCCATTTATCCACAAAATTTGGTTTTAACTATTGCATATTTCTAGTTATTTGTAAGGTTTTTATTCAGAGTGGAGTTTATGTTTGGAGGAGGTGTATATGATAATGATATTAGTTTTCTACAATTTATAGTAGTTATTGTTATTATTTATGGAGTATTGATGCAGTGCCAAGGTGGGAGAATCCCCAAAGGAGATGCCCAACCTCACAACTAAGAGTAACACGGGAAAGCAAAAACAAAAAAGTAGAGAGGGAATGCATGATCCAATATATTCATTTAGAAATCAAATAACATACATGTTGGTCTGTTAGGCCTTCTCGATTACGGCCATATACAATGAAATGAAAACTCAATCCTAATTCTGATATGGAAAAGTCTCAAATCTAGGTTTCACAATCCAACTACCACTACTTCTTAAGATACATCCATTTATTACATATAGGCAACGCCTTTAAAGGTCATCCAAGAGAAATATTACATTCCTCAAGAAGGAAGCATGTACAACAAATAGGTCCAACCAAAATGAATCAAATATCCAAGGAAGGAAACAATAAGATGTATGATCATAGGAAATGATCCATGGAAGATCCATGAACCACACACTATGATCACAATGATTAAAAGCCAAAGATCAATGATCGCACATCGAATCTCCAAAATAGGCCCAAGCAAGCAACAAACACGTTACCCACAAACAAAAAAATGGATCAAATCTCAAATAGCCACAAACAACAGAAGGTGTGATCATAGGAAGATGATCCTAGATAGGTCTAGAATAATACTTTACGACTACACATGCTATCTTGAACAAATGATGATCGACCAGCATAATCTCTCCAACCGGTAAAGAAGAACAAAATAACAAGGAACTATTTTTTGTTGATGCAAGATTTCCATGAAACCAAGATGCTCATGCATCAGACACCTGGGGTTAATAAAACTAATGCTCTAAATTAGAGTTGTTGTACAATCTAAGAAGAATCCAAACAATCTAACTCAAATTGGAAAATCCAAGTAGCATCCTCAATTGGTCGATTTTTCCACTTGACCAAGTACTCCATGTAATCATTTTCCCTTGTGCTTCTCCCAATCCTATTATCCAAGACCTTCTCAATTTCCTCTGTCTACTTATTAGGATATTTTTGCTTCATGTTTGTCTCATCATCTGACACATGGTACTCATACAAATCTGCAATGTTGAATATAGGTGATATATTTTAATGTCAACTGGTAACTCAACCTCAAAATCATTACCACTATCAAATTTCTTCAGTATCTTACAAGGCTCAAACTTCTTCATCTTTAGCTTATTGTAGGTTCCAACAGGAAATCTTCTCTTCTTCAAATGTATCATAACTTCATTACCAACCTAAAAATTATTACGTCTCCTAGATTGGTCAGGTGTATCCTTATATTTTTTATTGCTATGTTCTAAATTATACCTCATCATGGAAAGTCTTCATGAATTCAACATATCCTCATGCTTCAACACTTCTCTTCTCTTCTAGGCCAAGATATTTCAAATATGATATTCCTTTAGGATGCATGCCAGAAAAAATTTCAAAAGGTGTTTTTCTTATACTCCAGTTTACTGAATTTTTATATGAAAACTCTTCTTGTTGTAGATCTCTATAGTTTTGTTGACTATTAGTGACTTACACTTAGTCATTATCTAGGCAATGATGGTCGGTCATCACTACGACCGAGTCATCATGAATAGGCCGAGTCATGTAATGTATATTTACCTAATGTATATTTATCGAGCAGTAGTAATTACCAGTAAACCAATGGTCACTATGTATTTATGTATTAGTCGAGTTAATTTTTTGTCAAGCTATGTAAAGTAATGTATACCGAGCAATAATGATATCAGCGAATGCTGAGTATAGTGAATTTCAAGTACCAAAGACATCAATTGTCGAGTTAGCCAGAATCAACATATGAGTTTGTTATGACACAGTCATCGAGGTAAAATGTTTTGGCCAACATTCATATTTTGAATTTTGTTTGTTGAGGAAATTACAGAGGTAATTACACTCCTATTTTACAATCATTGATCCCAATGCATCATTTAGAGCCAATCAGAATTAGTAAAGCTTAAGTGGCAAAAAGAGTAAATTTGGATTGTAGATCTTGAATCTTGAAGAAGTTTAGTTGCCTATATAAGGATGAGATCTAAACCCTAATGTGTGTGAGAGAATGTGAAGGGAATGAAGGAATGAGCAAAGAGTACATTTAGACCAGTGAAGCATTTTGATAGAGTTCAGTGACCAAGTAAAGCAGTGAAGGATAGAACAGAGATAAACTTAATAGATGAGATCAAATCAATACTGGAAGGAGAAGATCTGTAATCAGCATATAGTGCAGACCGAAGGATCAGATACTGAGACATTCTAAAAAGTGTATCAGAGTAAATCTCTTAACAGAGTGGTTTTAATAGACCTATTGTAATCTCTTAACTAAGTGCTTACTTTGTTGTAAGTTCTAAATCCTTTTGCAAGGTAGACTGTATAAGTCTTTTAGCTCTTAACAGGGTAGACCCCTCACAGGGTAGATCATATTTTGTGATCAAATTTGTAGCCCTAATAGGAAAACTTTATACTGTAGTAGTGAAGATTTGTGGGTGTCATTCCCACCCCAGTTTTACCTTTCAAGGGTTTCTGGGTAACCAAAGTTATTGTGTTATGAGTACTTTCTTGAATGTTGTTTAGTGTATTAGCTTCATTACATTGATGTAGTTTCTCTTTAAGCTATGCAAAGTTTTAGTAATGAAAAAATGGATTAATAGGTGATATCTGATTACCCCCCCCCCCCCCCCCTCTTAGTATCACATTTCCCAACTAAATTTCCAACAATTGGTATCAGAGCTCTAGGGTTTCTTATAGGAAGTCTAACCACTTGAAGATAAAGATCTTGAGATGGAAGTTTATAAGCTGGGAAAGGTTATAGAGAATCATAAGATTGATGTATAGGTGGCATTACAACAACTGGAAGCAGCCAGAGGTGAACTAAAGAAATCCTTAAGCAGGAGAAGAGAAATTGCTATTTAGCAAAATGATTCACAATATCAAGAAGAAGATACTACTGGACTACTTGAAAATGGGAACTCTGTAGAAAGTGACAAAGCCATAAAAGAGCTACTAGAGAAAAATAGCATACTAAGTGATGACATCAGAAATCTAAAGAGAGAACAAGAAATTCAATCTGTCAGACTCTGTGAAGTAGTTGAATAGAAAAAGAAAGCTAAAGAAGACAAGACAATGGCTGAAGAAGACAAAAGACAAATACCAATGAGACTTGATGAAAGGACAAGTGACATGCAAAGGTTGACCAAAAATCAACTAGACATGGTAAATCAATTGTTGCTAGTTAATCAAGAATTGGGCAAGAAAGATATGGAAATCAACAATCTGAGATCTGAAAATGATCAACTAAGAAATGAACTGAGATCTAAAAAGGAAATCAATGAAAGGATGAACAAACCAAATGAAGCTGAAAAATACTTTGAAGAGTTGTTAAGGTCACCTAGAAGATCTGGTGATAGATCTGGACTTGGACTAAATGATAATTCCCCATCCACCGAAGAAGGAGAATCATCAAAGAGTGGAGAGCAAAATAATGCAAACCAAAGAATAACAAGCCCACATGCCATCACTATGGAAAGCGAGGACATACAACCAACATATGCAGAAGAAAACATGGTAAGTCTGATCTTAAACCTAAATTTAATGGACATTGCTTTAACTGTAAGAAACATGGACATTAGGCACAAGAATGCAGGTCTAAGGTCAGTAGTCCACCTATTTCACCAAAATTTCAAGGACATTGTTTCAACTGTCAGAAGTATGGACATAGAGCTTTTGAATGTAGATCTAAACCTAAATGATCATCAAATGAATAGACTAAGTCACCTATGAAGAATAACTCATACAATTGGGATTATAACACTTGGTACAGTTGTCATTACTATGGAAAATATGGACACATTGGAGCAAATTGTCTAAAGACTCATTTCAGAGGAAAATCTAAAAGTTGGATGAACGGAAGTATGGTATGTTACAAGTGTAATAAGATAGGTCACCTAAAGAAAGACTGTAGATCACCCATACCGAGCAATGAACAAAGCAATAATGAAGATTTAAAAGAGAAATTGAGAAATTAGATGAACAGAACATGGAAGAAGAAAGAAGAAGGAAGCACAAGTGAAGCCAGTGCATCCACGTTCACCCAATCCGATGGATCAGGTGATCACACTTCTTTGAACTAAGAAAATAAGGTATGTTTGGAGCTGAGTCTTGCAATGTTTGATCTTACATCAATTCCTAACATAACTAGAGTAAAAGTCCATATCTACATAAATAAAGATGCATTAGGACATATTTGAACCATGTGAAGCAATTCATTTTTGATGTTGAGCATCAGTGTTTTGACCGAGTTATCAATGTATGTTGAGCACCTGTGGTAGCCAAGATGTAATGTACACTGAGCTGTGTATGAACGGTTATAGTGACCGAGCTTGTGTTAGTCGAGCTTAACATAAGAATGCTGAGACAACTGTATTCCACCTAGAATACGTATGGAACATTTATGAAGCCCTAATTTGACCGTTTGAAGTCTATAAAGTGGAATGTTACCGTTCATTTCATTTCACCAGTGAATTGAGATTTCTTTGAGCGATTCAAAGAGCATGTAACTTGCTTGTTTAAGGGCGATTTCAAATCTCTTCAGCGTGTCGTTGGCGAATCATCTACAGAACACTTTCACAAAGGTACCCTACCGAGCAAAAATCTTTTTGAGATTTTTTTTTTATAGTTAAAATCAATGGCATCATCTTCATCTGTTGCAACGAAGAAACAAGAGATGGAGGTTTTCAATACATAGTTAGCAAGGAATGAAGTATGTAAGCCTCAAAGGTTTCAGGCCATTCCGGAGAGCGCGATCAAGGGAGATCTTAATGGTGCTCTGTCTTTGATTTTGGAAAATGTATTGATAATGAATGATATTAGGTCATGTTACATGTGTAAAATTGGAGAAATTGGAGATTATGAGATCAGGGCGGCATATGACAAATTGTGCAACAATGGGGTGTTGAAGCTGAAACACAAAATGATTGTTGAACAAGGGTTAGTTCATGCCTATATTTTCTGCAAAATTTCAAAGAGGAGTGGATCAAAATCATATTGAGTAGAATGCACAACATGCAATTATGGTTGGAAGATGGACTAGTTAAGATAAAAAAGGACATGATTCATCGGGTAACTGGATACCCTACAATTTATGGTAAGAGAACAATGAAATGTTCAAACAAGGAAGAGATTCAGGTGAATACACAGGCAGTTTGGAACAAGTGTGGAATGACTATTTCCACCATCACCGATCCGGAGATTGATTTTACAGTAAGGGTTATTTCACACAAATTCTACCAATCTAGTCAGTTGAACAACGTCCCATACATGGCAGTGGACCAGGCGTGGAAAATTATCAAGAAGGGACACACTTACAATCTCGTCGAGCTCTAACTGACTCAACTTGTCGAGAACCTAACTTCAATCTGGAAGGCTAAGAACTCCATGTGTAAGTTCAGTTCCCTACTTGTCTGTCTATTCTTTTACATTCAGAAGTGTTTTCCTACTGTTGGAGGAGTAATATGGGATAAAAAGAAACCAGTCACAGTCTAAATTAATGAGTTTATAAGTCAGATAGGAGGAAGTTTTGAAGGAGTAATGGAGAATTATTTCATTGAGTTCAAAAAGAAAATGAGGAAGAGTAGGATTCTTGTGTCTCTAGTTGAAAAGTTTAGCTAGGACATCTGTTTCTTAGTCGATACAAATTTCACTTATGCACAAGCAGTTTTACTGAGGGTTTCATGGTTGATGTCATTACCTTATGAGGTAAACGCTGATGAAACCACAGCTGCTATAACATCCCTGTTAGCCCAAGAAATTGATAAAAAGGCTCCTTATTTTGGAACTTATGTAGAGGCTCAATCCAAAATAACCATGGGATTGAAGGCTGCAACTATAGAGAGAAAAAGGAAGAAAATTGTGAAGAATCTAGTCAAAATGATGGGAGAAACAGAGGAGGATGCACCTCTTGAATTAACACAAGGATTGGGAGAAGATGAAGCAAGTGATCCCAATGAGAATGGTGAAGTAGAAGAGGTAGAAGTAGAAAAGAAGAAAGGCAAGAAGATAGTACTTGTCAAGCCCATAAGTAAAAATATGCAAAAACCTAAGGTCACATCATCACTTGTGCTTAGGCCAAGAACAAGGGCAGTCTCTTCTACTGTTGAGATACAAAAGCAATGTCTGAGGTTGTGGGGGATTTGAGGAGTCAAAACAAAGAGATTTGCATATCAGTATATAGAGATACATTTGGTGCATGCAAAGTATAGGAACCGGACAACAGAGAGTCACATGGCTAATGCAGAGCTATATGTTTATTTGTTTCTTTGGCATTGTTGTCAAAGGGAGAGATAAACAATATGATACCTAAGGAGATCACTGGAACATCTATCTAAGGGAGAGACAATCTAAGAAGATAAAGGGAGAGATAAACAAAAGGAATCTGAGAGATGCTAAAGTTCATATCTGCAGAAGATAGTCTACACATGTAATGTTGTCGTGCAACGTAGTGATTAAACATATTAAGCTAGGGAGAGCTTACAACATTTCTTACAGAGCTGTAGAATACATGTTTGGTATGTGTATGGTATATTTCATATTGCTTGAGTTTCCATCAATGCCAAAGGGAGAGATTGATGAACTACAACTGATTAAGAACCTGATTGAAGAACTACAAGTGATTAGAGATCACCAAGCACTGAATTGTTATGCAGGATAATTGAATCAGTCATTATGTTGTCATTGATGTCAACTAGTTTTGACAGTACTTATCATGGTAGTTGCAAATATCTAAACATCTATAAAGGAGGAGAAAAGATGAAGAACTGAAATATCTACATTAAGGAAGATGGATATGATAGATGAGGATAAGGAATACTCTTGGTAACTTATTGATGAGTCTATGACTCCATATTGTTGACTTGATTATGTTGCATTAATCTGTTATGAAGTTGGAAGCAAAATGTTATAAAGTAGTGTGGTCGGTTAATGAACCATTCCAGTATACATTGAGCTAGTGTAGTGTATACCAAGTGATAACATCAACTGAGCTTGTGTTGACCGACACATTTCTTTGTTAACCGAGTATGGACAAAAGAACTAAATGATCAATTTAGCCGACAGAAATTGATGAGCTGGAAAGTACCTCGTAATCAGGGTGAAAAGATAAAGTTTGTTACGAGATTAATGACTAACAAAATTTGAAGAAGATCTAAAGGAAAAAATTGAAACATGTTACTAACACATCAGCGAGGAAGGTTTAATTAAGTGGCAAAATCAACGAAGGAGATTAAGCAGCAAAATCTGATGGATGAAAAGAAAATGATTTACTTGTCTATTTAAGAGACTAGGGTTTCACAGTGAAACTTATGCTAGAGGAAGGAGACTGCAGAGATATCATGTGAATATCATTTCATGCTTGCTTGATCAAACTGGTTGAAGGAGAATCAAATTGCAGAGTTAATCAAGCGTCAGAGAGCTTTATCGAGGGATAGTAAGTTATTGAATGCTGTTGAACTGAATAAGAAATATTGATCAGAGGATTTGTATGGACTTAAGATAGATCTAATAATCTACAAATAAAGTTGTATTGTATTCAGATCACCTACTGTTACAGTTTAACCATTGTAAATAGATAAAATCTCTTAACCGAGTGGACTTGAAAGTCTTATATGTCATTCATAGAATGTACATTGTTATCCTGTCAACCCCATAGTGAATGTTGGTTGGACGATAACTGTTAGTGTTAAATCCTCTAACAAGGTCACACCTTATAGTGTGTTTTGTAACCTTTAACAGGGTTGGCTCTTCACCGAGCTCACTTTAGAAGAGTGAAAGTATTTTGGGTTACCGGTCCCAGGTGGTTTTTCCCTTTGCAGGGTTTCTATGTTAAATATCTCATGTTATGTGTTTATGTTGTGATTGTTTGGATATCATACTTTACATATTGCATGTTAGATTTGGTCGGTAATCACTATGAGCAATTAACTGGTAATCAGTAAAGACACATACAGTTAGTATTTTATGTTTATCGAGCTGTAGAATTAGCTGAATTTGTTTTGTGATATACATTTTGTATTTGGGATTGTGGATAATTGATTCACCCCCCTCTCAGTTATTCTAATAGCTAGATGTCCTAATAGGAAAGAGGAAGATAAAGACAATGACCGATCTAGTGATAGAAATTTTGGCAGAAGAAATAACAGAGGAAACCAAAACTACAATAGAAACAACTAAGATTACAAAGACAAAGCCAAGAAGGCATGTTACCTTATTGGAGAAAATGAAGATGACACCGACACCGACACTGATGATGAAATTGAAGTGGTATTTGTTGCAATGAAAGATGATTCAGAAGAAGAGGAAAGGTATGTAGAAACAACCCTTATTTCTAAAGTTAGTAAGAATGATACTTGGATCATTGATAGTGGTTGTACACATCACATGACTGGTGATGAAGATAAGTTTGAACATCTTGATCACTATAATGGAGGATCAGTGAAAATGGGAAATGATACACCTTGTCAAGTGAAAGGAAAAGGGTCTATCTTATTGAATGATAGAATTAGATGTGATAATGCATATTGGGTAAAAGGACTTAACTATAATTTTTTGAGTGTAGCATAGTTGAATAACTCAAGTCACTGAGTTGCATTTGAAAGAAAGAAGGTGAAAATCTATGATGAAAATGGAAAGCTTGTCCGTACTGGAAGACAATCAAAAGGTAATTTATTCTATCTTGATAATGCTAAAAATTCTTGTTTACTAGTGAAGAATGAAGATGTACGGTTATGGAATAAGAGGCTATGTCATGTAAACTTTGATAACATGATTAAGATTAGTAGAAAGAGAAAAGTTAGAGGATTACCGAGTCTAACCAAACCTGATTATGTTATGTGCAATTAATGTCAGAAAGGAAAGATGACCAAATCTAGTTTTAAAAGTAAAGACTATTCATCTAAAGGTATTTTGGAGTTGGTACACACCGAATTATGTGGTCCTATGAGAACTCAAAGCTACTATGGTGACAAATATTTTATCTTATTTGTTGATGACTACTCTAGGATGATGACAGTCATGTTCTTAAAAGAAAAATATGAGGCATTCAAATTGTTTAAATGGTATAAAGCTAAAGTTGAAAAAGAAACTGGGAAAGAATTGAAATGCTTAAGATCTGATAGAGGAGGTGATTTTATTTTTTATGAATTCACTAATTTTTGTAATGAGCATGGAATCAAAAGATAGGTTTCTGTACCTAAGACACCGCAATAGAATGGGATTGCTGAAAGGAGGAATTGATCTATTGTTGATTGTGCCAGAACATTGATGATTGAGAAAAATGTTGCACAAATGTACTGGAGAGAAGCAGTTAGCACTGCAATATACACCTTGAACTGAGTTCAACCGAAGAAAGACACGAACAAGACACCTTATGAGTTATGGTTTGGCTATACATTGAATGTAAGTTATTTCAAAATCTTTGGTAGTAGGTGTTATATTATGAAAGATGATAGGAATGGTAAATTTGACTCTAAAGGTGATGAAGGAAAATTTTTAGGATATTCTACTAAGGGTAAAGCTTATAAATGTTTGAACAAGGCTACTAATAAAATGGTAGAAAGTGCTAATGTAAAAGTTGATGAGTTTGCTGAAAAGAATGATGAAGAAAGTATGAAGGAACCGAAAGACTATGGTAGGTTTACATATGTTGAAGATACAAGTTATCTACCAAAGCCAAAGGTTGAGTCTATCGAGCATCAGGAAAATGCTACCGAGAATCAGGAAGAAGTTGCCGAGCAAGAAAATGAACTTGAACCGAATGAAGAGAAAAGAAGAGAGCAAGTGCTAGCAAGATTTGTTAGAAGACACCATTTGTAGAATCAAATCATTGGAGATAAGCAAGCTGGCATGATGAAACCAAGTAAGTTAAGACATAAAATATGCTTAGTCTGTGAGTTTGAACCTAAGAATGTTAGGGATGCACTTGAAAATGAGGAATGGATTAAGGCTATGAATGAGGAAATTGAATAGATTGAGAAGAATTAGACATGGACATTAGTACCCAGACCAAAAGATAAAAATGTAATTGGTACTAAGTGGATTTTCAGAAACAAGTTAAATGAAAATGGTGAGGCCACTAGAAATAAGGCAAGACTTGTATGCAAGGGATATGCACAAGAAGAAGGTATAGATTATGGTGAAACCTTTGCACCTGTTGCTAGAATTGAAGGAGTCTATATACTACTTGCATATGATGCACATAAGGGATTCAAAGTATATCAAATGGATGTGAAATCATCTTTTCTAAATGGAATTCTAGAGGAGGTCTACATAGAACAACTGAAAGGTTTTATTGATCCAAATCAGAAGAACATAGTATGTAGACTGAACAAAGCTTTGTATGGATTGAAGAAAGCACCGAGAGCATGGTATAAAAGACTACATGCTTATATTATTAGTATTAGCTTTGTAAAGACTAGTGAAAACAATAATTTGTACATGAAAGGAGAACCTAATGATAATATTTTGATTGCTGAAATATTTGTTAATGATATAATCTTTGGTGGACATGATCTAATTTGCAAATCTTTTGTTGATGAAATGAGAAAGTAATTTGAGATGTCAATGTTTGGAGAGATTAAATTCTTTCTAGGTTTGTAGATTATACAATAGAATGATGGGATTTACATCACTCAATCAAAATACATTAAAGAAGCGTTAAAGAATTTTGGTATGGAAGATTCAAAATTGGTAGGAACACTGATGGTAACTAGATGTAAGTTGACAAAGGATGATGAATCTACATAAGTAAATCAGACATTGTACAAATTAATGATTGGAAAAATGATGTATGTGGTACACAATAGGTCTGATATAGCACATGCAGTTGGGATTGTGGCAAGATTTTCCGCCAATCCTAAAGATTCACATATGGTTGCATTTAATTTTTTTTTGAGATACTTGAAGAAGAGAAAAGACTATGGTTTATGGTACACAATGGAAGGAAAATTTGAACTATGAGTTTATACCGATGCAGATTGGGCTGGAAACATTGATGATCGGAAGAGCACAATCGGTGGAGCATTCTTTTTAGGAGAAAGGCTTGTGACTTGGATAAGTAAGAAACAAGAATGCTTTTCTCAGTCTACTACTGAAGCATAGTATGTTTCTACTGCTGCAAATTGTTCAAATATTGCTTGGATAAAATAAGTGTTGGAAGGAATTAATGAGGTTATCACTGACCCGGTGATTATATATTGTGACAACACTAGTACTATAAATATTTCCAAGAATCCTATGATGCATTGAAAAAAGAAGCATATATCTATTAAGTATCACTACTTAAGGGAACAAGTTCAAGAGAAGAAGGTGAAATTAGATTTTGTAACATCTAAAGAACAACTTGTTGATATTTTTACCAAACCCTTACCGAAGGACACATTTGAGTATTTGAGGACTAGACTAGGGGTCTGTCCCCTATCTATTGGTCACTAAGGTGATCGGGAGGTTGCATCAACCTATACTTTATCAGAAAATCATTCATGTTGATGCACATAGCTCACACTTTAGTTTTCTAAGGTTGTGAAAGATTGTAGAAGCTAGAACAGGAAATTGTTTATTAGTACATGAAGGTACTTGATCTAGACTGAATAATAGAGAATTACTTGGCTGTTGAAGAGATGTTTATTTTCTTTGGCATTGTTGTCAAAGGGAGAGAGACTGCATATGAAAAATCAGTTAGTAAGAACACAAAATGGGAGAGAGACTTCATATTGAAATATCTATTGCTGAGAACATATATGGGAGAAAGAATATGAGAACTAAAAAGATCAAATCCGTAGGGAGAGTCTACATGGAATGTTGTTTCTCTTGTAGTGATTAAACATATTAAATATCAAGCTAGGGAGAGCTTATCGAGCTAAAATATTTACCTACATAGTTGTAGAATACATGTTTGGTATGTGCATGACATATTTTCATATTGCTTGTGTTGCCATCTGTAACGCCCCGTTAGGGAACCCAAGAGAGATTAACCTAAAACATGCTACTAAGTTTGGTGAATAAATATTTTTTTCCTAAAGTTAACATACACGATAAATAATAGTGCAGAAGCAATTACCATTTACTCACATTGATACAAAAACCATCATAGATTACAAAACTCAAGGGTCTCATGACGTAGAATTACTTAAGAACAAAACACAACTAAGATAACATCAACAAAAGATTCCATTACATAAATATTACAATTACATCATATAACAATAAATACAATTCTCATGGACATCCATGATATCTACATAAACTCACATTCGCTGCACATGCCACAAGGTATGTGGTAATCAATCTAACTATAATAGTACAATGTCTAGATTAGGTATCACATGCGATACCCTAATACAAGATTACAAATAAAGAAGATATGAAAAGATACAATAATGAAGAAACATAAGGAATCCAACTGTAGAATCACCATCAAGCACCGGCACCAGGACGTCAAATCTCAAATGGTAAAGAATCACTACCACCCGTCCATGTAGAACCACAAAGGTCTACCCCACCGTCCTGAGGAGATAACCACAAACCCCAATCGAATAACCAATACCACAACAAGGTAAAACCACTAAGCAAGGAGACCTTGAAAGTTCTCTACTCAAGGTAAACAAAAGTATAATGATAGGTAAGACTCACTAATCCAGAGGCAACTGACATATGTAGAATAACCCGACTATGAATAAGAAGGTGTCATCATGTACATCTAATCCTTGAGTTTTGTCCTGGTAATCTCTCTGGATCCTGGCACTCAAGTGACCATACACAGATCAATGAATTCTCATACAGACGAAACCATTAACTATGCTATACACACCTCTAAAGGTGGTAAGTATCTTCTCCATTCTCATCTTAGTCTGTACTAGCACTCAAGCATGGGCGAGAAAACACATCTTATTAAGTTCATTTAATTTTCCTTAATTTTATTAGGTTATCACTTGATTACAGATACTTACAATAAGTGATCCTGGTAGCCACTTGTGGGCCCTAACGCTTATTGCAAGCCACCCCCTACTACATATCTAGGTAAACTACTCTAGGCTCACATATCTCTCCTAGATCTAACATAGATAGAAATCAAGTAGTCCCACATGCAGAAACAACACAGGAATCAAGAAACACTACAAATACATAATCATAGAAATATAGTACATCATGAGCCTATACAGTCAGATAGGGAAATAAATCACATTACACTCACGCCAAACATAAACAAATAACATGAACATAGAAAATAATCCCCCAGCCTCTATAATTTCCCTGGGTCGTCTAATGCCCATAAAACAGGATGAAGTAACATTTTCATTTAAAGAAAAACAACCAATTTCAGTGTACATATGTGTATCCAGAATTTGAAACATGCATCCAAGATAATTTAAAACTAACCAAAAGCATGCATCATGGAAGACATCTAACTTAGTAATAAACATCACATATGATCGATTCAGATTAAATTAAATAACTAAAACCACATTAATCAATTAACCTATATCCAAATCAATATGCCAATTTGACTCTAAAATAGACTATATAATTTAATTCCAATTAAATTAAATAATCAATTTTGAAACACATCGAGTATCAAAAAGTCTAAATTGAGATGATAATACGGTTCTAAAATCAATTAAATAATTTAAAACTAATTTAAATTAAATAATAATTCTAAAATATAAAGCACAATTTAAACTTATATTTAAGTCTAAATTTATGATAATTTCCTATAGAAACAATAATAATCAATTTATACAATTGTTATTAATCCAACTCCAAGAACAAAAATTATTAATATACCAATAAACAAAAATTCTTATTTTAAAAGTAAATAATAACTAAACTTTTTTTAGAAATTTCATTAATACACTATCTTTTAAAAAAAACAATATTAAATATTACTAAGAAAAAAAAAACTTTAATAACAAATTAAAAATTTAATTTTAATTATAATCATAAAGTAAACTTTTAAAAGTAATTAAAAATAAAATTTATAAAACAACTTGCCTTTATACCAAGTGGCAAGTGGGGGGAGCCGTGGGCCCGCACCCCCACTGGCGCCTGCAGCCTCAGCTACAGTGCCACTTGTAGGGTCGTGCACACGACACTGCAGACGTCGTGCTCTGCACGTCTTGCAAGTGTCGTGCCCTGCAGACGCACGGTAGGGAGAGGGTTGGGGAGTTGGTGGCCCTGCCCCCCAAAAAATTTTAATAATTAATTTTATTTATTTATATTTTTTTTAAAAATAATTTCCTTCAAATATAACCAATGCAATCTTTTTTGAAACCTCTAACACACACACACACACACACACACACACACACACACACACACACACACACACACACACACACACACACATATATATATATAATAATGTTAATTTATTTTTTAAACAAAGCATAAATCTATCCAGACATAATAAATTATTGAAAATTGCACAGACAAATTTGCAAAGAGGTTTTCTCAAACCCTACCTCAAATCCAATGCAAGAAACTGAAAATGGAATCCTTTGAGAAGAGAAAAATTCCCGATCCTCCAAAGTAAGAACTGAATCCTATAGATCTGAATCCATAAGGTATGCAATCCAAGAACCAAATGCACAACAATCTTCCACCCAATTCAAGCAACACAATACACCCAAGAAAACTCCAAAATTCTGAAACCGAGCTCTCTCCACAACTCTCCAAAACCTATGTGTGTGTAAACTCCAAATGAATGTCTTTCCCCCTATAGGGATTCAATTCCCCCTTTCATGCAAACCCTAGAGATGACTCATTAGATAGACTCCTAATACAACTCCAATCAAAAATTGAAATAAAATCTCATTTAAATAAAATAAAATAGCTTTTATTTGCACAACTCCACTTAGACTCCTAAAGACAAGTTGTTATTATTATGAAAACAATTTTCATTTAACTCAATTAAAGCACATGCATATAACAAAAATTTGCATTAAATAAATTAAACACTTAAAACACAATTAAATCATGCAATCAAATATTTAATTATTTAATGAAACATAATCAATTCTAATTTTCAAACAATTAATCAATTAAATCCAAATATTTAAATATTTGATCTTTAATTAATTATCCTCACATAAGTATAAATATTAAATTAATATTATTTTCCAACTATAATATTAAATTCCACAACTATAGAAAAATCACACACAAACAACTGAGATCAACAAATAAACCAAACATACTCAAGGATGGGATCCATGAATTCATGTCACCTAGACAAATCTGGGTAAGGTAGTCATCAGATACTTATCCAATCTTAGGAAAAATAGGTTTAGGTTAGGGTTTTGGGCCCGACTATTACCTCCCCTCTTTACCATTGAGATGAATATTTATGGGCACACTCACTCTTGCCAATTTAGGGAAGACAATGCCCTGTACCTACAAACATGTCATCACAAAACAAAGCATGTACATCCAATATATAGCAGACAATGATAAGGTACGGTCGGACGTGTAGATCTTGACAAGGCAAGAAACTATGCTTCCACCCTCTACTATACAAACACATCAAACAAATACATACACATAATCACCATACACATGCAAGTATGGGGAAAGTACATCATAAACCAATAAAGCATAAAATATCACATCATAATATTTCATCATCTAATTATGAAATCACATAGCAACATAAAATAATCATAATCCAAAACATCAACATCCACTGAAATAATAATTTTTGCACACATGAAATGTGGCCTAAAAGAGTATGGCATTGAAAACTAAAAGCAAACTATGGTTGGGTAGTACACCATCAATGCCAAAGGGAGAGATTGATGATCTACAACTAATTGAATATCTAGATGAACTGAAGGAGTAGTGATTAGAGATCACCGAGCTACTTAAGTGATATGTAAGATGATTAAATCAGTCAATATGTTGTCATTGATGTCAACTAGTTTTTTACTGTACTTATCATGATAGTTACAAATATTTGAACATCTGTAAAAGGAAGAAAAGATGAAGAAATGAGATATCTACATAAGGAAAAGATGGATATGATAGATAAGGATAAGGTAAACATTGGGTAACTTATTGATGAGTCTATGGCTTTATATTGTTGACTTGAGCATATTACATTAATCTATTATGAAGAAGAGATTTGAATTGAACAAGTTAATGTGGTCGGTAATTGAAGACTTTTGTATACACCGAGCTAGTGCTATGTATACCGAGTGATAGTAATAACTGAGTTAGTTAACATTGATGCATTTTAGTATTAACTAAGTATGGATGAAAACATTAAATGCTAAGAACAATCGACTGAAATTGATGAGCTGGATATTGTTATGATTTCAAGGTAAAGGATGAAGTTAGTTATGAGATCCACAACTGACATAATTCAGAGATGATCTAAAGGATGAGATTGAAACGTGTTAAGGACACATCTTCTGAGGAAGGTTTAAGTAGCAAAATGGACGAAGGAGATTAAGAGGCAAAATACGATGGTTGATATGAAAACAATTTACTTGTATATTTAAGAGATATGAGTTTCATTGTTGAAACATGCTGGACAAAAGGAGACTGCAGAGATTTCGCGTGAAGATTTTATTCATGCATTCCTGATCAAACTGCTTACAGAAAGAACTGAGTTGCAGACATAACCGAGCTACAGAGTGTTAGGAATGAATGATGAATATATCCTATGGGGGAGCATTTTTATCCATTCTGTAGCAGTTGTTGCATTCATAACTGTGATTGTCATTGATGTCAACACAGTGATATACTAAAGATTAGCAAAGAAGTAGACATTGTTTGAGTTAGCGCACGTGGGATATTGAAGATCTAGCCATGCAGAGTTGAGGACTTACTCTATGATGTTTTACAAGATCGTGGTTAAGAGCACATACAAAAATCCATTTATTCATGACAGTTATGTGGAAATCAGTGGAAGCAGTATTCAGGTAGTATTCCTGAGTAGCGGTTTGTGGAAATCAGATGATATCTCCTAATCGAGATTGAATCTGATCATGCGAAGTTGAAAAAAAGTTTAAGACATGATGATAATGACATGGACATGATCGCAAGGTCAGAGGTCACACGAGTGAAGAATTATCTTAATTGGAAGCTGACAGTTTTGTGTAATTATGGAATTTTTATGTAACGTGTGGAAAATTTTATTTTGTAATATGTATGCCGACTCATTTGTAATTAATTGAGTGTGGTATAAAGGAAGGAATTTTTTCCTTATTTTAATAGGAGAATGTGGACGTGAATTGTAAGATTGTGAAAGAGAATTACGAAATTCTGCAATACTTGTTGAAAGAGGATATGTGAAGTACAGAGATTTGGTATTGAGATCTGATGAAGCAGTTGGTGTGGTTTGGCACAGTCAGAGGAGAAGGAACAATTTTTTGAGATCAGTAATCTTTTGATATTATTCTATTGAATAATATAGAGATCATTTGGATAGTGTGTTCAGTGATCTTTCCATTGAAGTTGTTTGGGCAGTGGGTCCTTATGTCTTCCATAACTCCTAATAGAGTTAGAATCTTTTAGCAGGGATTCAAAGTCTCCTAGCAGGGACTGATATGTATTGAATGTATTTCATAAGACTCCTAATGGAGTCCATCCTCTCATAAGGAATTTTCATATTAGTGCATCTTTTGTGGGCATCATTCCCACCGGGGTTTACTATTTGATCAAGAGGTTCCCTAGTCAACATATCTTATGTCATTGTGTTATTGTGTATGTATATCTTTCTATGGTTGTTGATTACATTGCTTACATGGTTAAGATCTATTGAAGAAGATAAAATTTGTATTTATCTGATAACTGATTCACTCCCCCCTCTTAGTTATCTTGGTGGACTTTACTTTCTAACACAAAGAACTATTTACTGAGTGAAGTAAGTTGAGAAATATTGAGAAAGTGAATTGATTAATGATCAAAGGATTTTATGAGCATAGCATAGATTTGAATATTTGCAATTGAGTTGTATTTGAATTAGATCATAACTATATCAGTTTAACCATTGATTCAAAAAATATCTTAACCCAGTGGACTTAACAGTCTTATTGTACTCCCCTATGACATTCATTGAATGTAAATTGTTATCTTGTTGACTCCATAGTGAACACTGGTCAAAATTTAACTGTTAGTAATAAATCCTCTAACCAGGTCACACCTAACAATGTGCATTGTAACCTTTAATAGGGTGGGTTCCTAACCGAGCTCACTTCAAAAGAGTGAATTATTTTGGGTTACCGGTCCCAGGTGTTTTTTCCCTTAGCAGGGTTTCCACATTAAATCATTATGTTATGTGTTGTTTTTTATGATTTTTTTTCTATCATACTTTACATACTGCATAGTTGATTTAGTCGATAATCATAGTTTGGATAATTACTGGTATTCGGTAAAGTGAATAGATAGATTGATATTTTATGTTACCAAGCTGCATAAATTGTTGTAATTGTTTTGTAAGGTACATTCAGGAGTTTGAGATTGTAGGATAACTAATTTAACTGATTCATCCCCCCCTCTCAGTTATTCTAACAATCATATCCTTGAGTTTCTTCAAATCCTTATCCCAAATTAAAAATCCTCACACTTTGACAGAGCATTGTCTAGGGCATCCATACTTGTCCTTGTAAGCCTCATCATCTCAAGCAAGAGATTGTCCTGCATTAACAAGAATCCCGTCAGTCGAAGATCATTAGTCTATCCTAGGTTGACAATCCTCTTTGATCCTACATTAGGAAAGAGCAACTCATTGACCGATACTTAGTAATCTTCCACCATCTTCCACCATCCTTCACCAATCTTCCATCATCTCCTCGATCCAAATCTAGCATCTCACCATATTTCAACATCCCACCATCCTTTAGTTGATCCAAATTCTTGTATCCCATCCTAGAAGTCTACCATCCTTAGAGTCCCTTTAGATTTGCATTCATCAAATCCTTAGATTTTTTAGGAAACATCTTGCATCCACCCATCATTTTCATTTTCATACTTAGATTTGCATTCCATGCCTATTGAGATTTGATCCAAGAGGAGAAGGAATATGGATCCCAATTAGGCCACGAGTTTGTTCAATTGTAACAATCCTACCAGTACAATGGTAACTTACTGTAATCACCTAAAAATGGACAAAGACAATTGAGTACTAAAACAAAGCAAATCAAGGACAAAATTGAAGTAATTGAATCACAATCCATAATTAGCCAATCAAAATTAAAATCAAGTCTTAATTCAAGATAAATTGAAATTGAGAGTATTTTAATCAAATGCAATCAAATCAAAGTATAATTAAATCAATTAATTGTATAGTATTGGATTAAATCAAATTCAACCCATTCAAGGGGTACATGGCTAAAATAAATCAATTAATAAATCTCAATTACTCTCAACAACCCAAAAGGAGAGGAAATTCGGGCAACCAATGAGATTTAAAGAAAGGCATTCACATGGATCAAGCCAAATTCAATCTCAATCACTCAAAGTGAAAGAGAATCTTGTCCATTGATCTTGTCTACTCGTCCCAAGATTTGAGGACACAAACTTTGCATTGTCTTCAAAGGGTGCAACCAAGGACTCAACCAAGGCTTAATCATGATCAAATACACTACACCCCCTACCATTGGGAAAATATATAAAAGGAAGGCCTAAATTCATCATAATGGAGAACCAAACATCTTAGAATTGCATCAAACCTCTTGCATTTTATAGCTAGAAAGGCATTTAAGAGCATAATTAGCATTTACTTTGATCTAATTGTTAGCTTTATCTTGTTTATCTTATCAATTCTCATTCTAGGACTATCATTAATGGTAGCTTGCTGAGAGTTTCCATTAAAATCCTTAGATAGAGAGCCATAGGATTCTCAATTGATCATTAATTTGCTAAATAGTTGCTTAATTGTGGTTTATTTAGTTTCTATTTCAATTATTGTCAATACTAATTCTATGAAGGTACATTTCCTTGTACACAAAATGACACCCACCATGGGGTAGAATGCTTCACTTTACTAAATGATCAGATTCATATCATTTTTGTCAAATTTGCATGTCTTTAACTCTCAGCTTTTTCAGGAAACAACACTTTTGATAGGTGAAGCAACGCTTTTGCACGATAAAATGGCACTTTTAAACACTGTTCCAGTGCTTCTGCGACAAATTTGGGCACCTTTGCCCCGATCAGTGGCGCTTTTGATCTTTTTTTCATCTGTCTATCATTCTTTCAGTGCTTTTTCTATTTTACTAAGCGCATTTTTCTTAACTACTAGGCGCTTTTGTTGTTATTTTATCGCCTTTAATCAATTTAGTAGTGCTTCTGCTAGATATTTGTGCGCTTTTGAATTTTCTGACAGAATTGAAGTAGTGCTTTTAATATGTTAGACAATGCTTTTAAGTAATAAAGTAGCACTTTCAAGCAATAAAATAGCGCTTTTAACTATTTCAGGAGCGCTTTTGCAAAAAAATTTAATCTGATTAATCTAACTGTGGTAAAATGATTTACTATATTCTGCAAGATGTCTGATCACAAAAAGGTGAGAAAACCAGAGAGAAAGTTTAATCATGAAGGCAAGGCTTTGGCTAGGAAGATCAAGAGGGAAAACTTTGCTCATATCAAATCGGTTCTTGAGGAATCACAAGAAGAGGAAAACCAGGTATATCAGAATTATCTTAAGATTGTGGAAGCTTATAAAACCAAATTCGTATCACTTAATTAGATTTTTACTCCTTAGTTCAAGTTTTCCTTCAAATTTACAAATAATGTTTCTAAGATTTGATACATAAACTTTGCTTCTTCAAATTAGATTTGGCTTCCCCACTAACTTGCTGGTGGAAAAGCACATTGGGAAAGGAAAGCTATTGCCAAGGTTGTTAGAAAGTAAAGTCCACCAAGATAACTGAGAGGGGGGGGGGGGGGGGGGGTGAATTAGTTATTAGATAATTATTACTTTTATCATCTTCAACAGGATTAAACCATATAAGCAATATAATTACCAACCATAGAAAGATATTCATACACAATAACACAATGACACAAGATATGTTGATTAGGGAACCTCTTGATCAAAGAGTAAACCCCGGTGGGAATGATGCCCACAAAAGATGCACTAATATGAATATTCCTTGTGAAAGGATGGAATTTGTTAGGAGTCTTATGAAATACATTTTATACATATGAATCCCTGTTAAAAGATTCTAACCTTGTTAAGAGTTATGGAAGATAGAAGGACCCACTACCCAAACAGCTTCAGGGTAAGATCACTGAACACACTGTCCAAATAATCTTTACATTACTCAAAAAAATAATATGTTACCTCTTCTTTGATTATGCCAAACAACACTCATTGTTACATCAGATCTCAATTTCAGATCTTTGTACTTCGCATGTCTTCCTTCACAAATTCGCGTTCATACTTAGCTCTTTTCTTCACTTCATGCATACAACATCACAACCGCTGCTACCATATCATAATTATACACTTTCATATTACTACTTATCTACAATAAGGAAATACATTCCTTCCTTTATACCACACTCAAATAATTACAAATGAGTTGGCATACACTTACAAAATAAAAGTTTCCACGCGCTACACCAAAATTACACAAAACTGTTGGCTTCCAAATATAATAAATCTTTACTCATGTGACCTCAAAGTCTACACTATCATCCATATCACTATCAATGTTTCTTCAACTTCCCTTTAAATGTACAAAACCAGATTCCATCCCGATTAGGAGATATCATCCGATTTCCACAAACCGCTATTCAGGAACACTGCCTGAATAATGCTTCCACCAAAATGATCATAACTTCCATGAATAAATGAATTATTATTTGCACTCTTAACCATAGACATATAACATATCAAAGAGTATATCCTCAACATCACATAGCTCTAACTACAATAACCCACATGCGCTAATCCAAACTCTGTCTACTTCTCTACAAGTCTTCGGTAAATCACTATGTTGACATCAATGACAATCATAGTCATGAATGCAACAACAACTGCTATAGAATGGCTACCAAACATTTAGCATTCATTCCTAACAATCTCCCCCATTGGCTTTGATGGCAACATAGATGAAAAACATCCAATGTTCCAAAAATCCAATATTGCAACACTGCTTCTTCAAATCCTCTTCATCAATCAAATCTTGCTTCATTATCCTAATTAGTTCTCTCCAACAGATCTCTCAATTTTTTTTTCATGTACACTTATCCCCCATTGACATCAATGATAGAAATTTCATCACTATGTCAACAACAACTCAATGTCAAAAGACACTTTTCAGAAAATACATTTACTAGAGTCCTCATGACTCAGCTCAGATACACATACTCCCCCATAGAGGAAGTACCAACATCCAGTCCAGAAGAAAGATAAGGATCATATACCACTGGATGGATGCAACCAACTGCATCACTTCTCAAAAGTAGGATGGGGCATAACCCCAAGCATACCTCTCAGATACTCAAATGTATCCTTAGGCAAAGGCTTTGTGAATATATCTTCTATCTGCTCCTTTGTACTTATGTACTCAAGTTTGACTTCTTTCTCAACAACTTTCTCTCTTACAACACGATACTTAATCTCTATATGCTTTGTCTTAGAATGTAATATAGGATTCTTAGACATACTAACTGTATTGGTGTTGTCACAATGTATGACAACAGGCTCAACAAATTTTATTCCAATATCCTTCAGCATTTGCTTCATCCAAATTATCTAGTTACAATTGTTTGTTGCTACTACATATTCTGCTTCTATTGTGCTTTGTGAGATACAATTCTACTTCTTGCTTAGCCAAGAAACTAATCTTCCTCCAAGGAAAAATGCTCCACCATTGGTGCTTTTCTTATCATCAACATTGCCTCCCCAATCAGCATCTGTATATGCACATAGGGTAAAATCATCAGATTTTTCATACCATAGTCCATAGTCCATTGTGCCTCTTAAATATCTCAGTATCCTCTTTACTGCTGCATAATGTGATTCTCTAGGTTCAGCTTGAAATCTTGCTACAATTCAAACTGAATGTGCTATATTAGGTCTTGTATGAGTCAAATACTACAATCCTCCAATCATAGATCTGTATTTCTTATGTTCTACTACAGGAGTCTCTTCTATGCTAGATAACTTATGTCCGGTCACCATGGGTGTTCCAACTGGTTTACAATTCTCCATTCCAAATCTTTTCAAAAAGTCATTCAAGTACTTTGTCTGACTTACAAAGATACCATCATTGTTTTGTGTTATCTATAATTCCAAAAAGTATTTCATCTCACCAATTATACTCATTTCAAATTCAGTCTTCATTTCATTAGCAAATTTGTCACTAGCTTCATCTTCTCCTCCAAAGATAATGTCATCAACAAAAATAACTATAACTAACAAACCATTTTCAATTTCTTTTGTGTATAGATTGCTATCAGCTGTTCCTTTTGTAAATCCCAACTTTAACAAATACTTATCTAGTCTTGCATACCAAGTTCTAGGTACTTGTTTAAGTCCATATAAAGCTTTCTTCAATTTACATACCATGTCTCCTTCTTGAGTTGAAGGGAAACCTTCAGGCTGCTCAATGTAGACTTCTTCCAATTCTCCATTCAGAAATGCTGACTTCACATCCATCTGATATACTTTGAATTTCTTGTAAGCTGCATATGCCAAAAACATTCTTACTGCTTCAATTCTTGCAACAGGTGCAAAGGTTTCTTCATAGTCAATTCCTTCTTGTTGTGAGTAACACTTACATACCAATCTTGCTTTGTTTCTTACTAATTCTCCTTGTTCATTCATCTTGTTTCTGAATAGCCATTTAGTTCCAATAACATTCTTGTCTTTAGGTCTACGGACCAATTCCCATGTCTTGTTCTTTTCAATCTGATCTAGTTCTTCTTTCATAGCATTAGTCCAACTTTCATCTTCACAAGCTTCATTAGTAGTCTTAGGTTCAATTTGAGAAATCAAACATAACTATTCTTGTGCCTCATTTCGAGTTAGAACTCCTCTTTTGATGCTCCCAATAATCTGTTCAAAAGGATGATTCCTTAACAAACTCTTGCTAGGTGTCACTATTTCAAATCTCTCTTCAGATGTAGGTTCTTCAATAACTTCACTGTGGCTTTCATTCAACAAATCATTGTAAGTTTCATAAAAAAATTTAGTAGATCCAGTGTTAGGTTTAGGATGAGCTTCTTCATTATATTCATAATCAAGCATTCTTTCTTGAATTTTGAACTTTTCATCAACTTTAACATTTGCGCTTTCAACAATAGTCTTAGTTCTTTTATTGAAGCATCTATATGCTTTGCTTTTCAAAGAATATCCAAGAAATATACCTTCATCACTTCTAGGATCAAAATTTCCAATATCATCATCTCTCTTTATATAACATTTTCTTCCAAAAATTCTAAAATACTTAACTGAGGGTGCATGTCCAAACCATAATTCATAAGGTGTCTTGTCTGTGTCTGCTATGATTTGTACTCTGTTCATTGTATACACTGTTGTGTTCACTGCTTCTCTCCAAAATATCTTTGCCAAATCATTCTCAAATAACATAGCTCTTGTTGCTTCAGTCACTGATATGTTCCTTCTTTCTACAATGCCATTTTGTTCAGGTGTTCTAGGGGCTGAATACTATCTTTTAATGCCATTTTCTTCACAAAAGGTGTTAAACTCTCTAGAAGTAAATTCTCCACCTCTATTAGATCTCAAACATTTAATCTTCATTCTAGATTAATTCTCAACTTTATTCTTAACAATCTTAAACTTATCAAATGCTTCAAATTTTTCTTAAAGAAATTCAATCCACATTATTCTTGTAAAATCATCAACAAGAATCATAAAATACCTTTCTCCATAGAATCCTCTAGTCCTGGTAGGACCGCTCAAATCTATATGAAAAATCTCCAACTTCTCTATAGATGTAAACTTCTTACTGGGAAAAGAACTTCTCTTCTATTTAGCCATTACACATTCTTTGCAAATCATGTTAGTAGGCTTCATAATTTTAGGTAAATCTCTTACTGCAAGTGTAGTACTTACTTTCACAATGTTATCAAAGTTTATATGACAAAACCTTCTATGCCATAACCAACTGTCAAGAATCTTAGTAATCAAGCATGTCATCTCAGTAGGATTCAACTAAAATACATTACCTCTGGTTCTAGATCCAGTTCCAATCAGATTTCCATCTTTATCCTTTATCACACAAGTTTTCTCAGTAAACCAAACTTGATATCCCTTATCAACTAATTGTCCAACACTCAAAAGATTATGTTTCAATCCATCCACAAAATAAACATCATCAGTATTAGTCTTACCATCAAGACTAATAGATCCTATACCTTTAATCAAACAAGGTGCATTGTTTCCAACTCTAACAACTCCTCCATCATATTCATTCAACTTTATGAACTTTTTCATGTCTCCAATCATATGATGTGAACAACCACTATCTATAATCCAATCAACTTTCTTTTCAACTTGAGAAACTAAGGATTTTTCTTCCTTAACATTAGTTTCAGGATTCTCTTCTTTAATTGCTACAAATCCTATGTCATCATTATTCTCAGTATCACTTTCACTTAAAGTTCTTTCTATACTAGCTTCAAGATCTTCATCATTAGCATAATAACATTCCTTAGATCTTATAGGTTTGAAATTGTTTTTATACTTTTTAACTCTCTTAGGACATTTAGATGCAAAATGACCATATTCTTGACAAGTCCAACATTTAAATATTTTCTTACCATCTGGTTCTCTTTTCACAAGCAAGGCAATACCTTCTTCAATCTTCTTATCTTCTTCATTTCTAGATCTGTTGCTGCCAGCATAATCTCCACTCACACTGATGCTTCTTGACAAAGTAGAGCGAACACTAAGAGCACTAAATGTTGTCTCCATTCTAGGTAAGTCTCCTGATAATCTCATGTTCATTTCTACTGCTTCCAATCTTCCAAGAAGAGTCTCTCTTGTAAAGTTTTTTGTACAAGGTATGATTTGTTCAATCATCTGTGTTGTCTGCTTAAATAAATGAGTCAATGTCCTCAAAATTTTCCATATCACTTCATTCTCTATCTTTGTTCCTCCACAAGATTTTATACCTGTAATGATTTCTAACATTCTACCAATATTAATTCTAATAGATTCATCTTCCAACATTCTTATATCTTCAAATGCACATATCCAATTATGTATTCTAACTCTTTTTGCATGTTCATCACCTTCAAAAGTAGAGTGTAAAGCTTTCCAAATTTCATGAGACTTTTTCAAACATTTTACCTGACTATACTCATTCTCCAGAAGTGTTGTCAAAAGTGCTTCTCTTGCAAGTATGTTACACATGAATAGATCTCTTTCATCCATAGTACATATTTCAAGATTGTCCTCTTCAATGATAGTCTTATCATTCTTTGTAATCAACCAATAACCTGGTCCTAAACATAGTAGGCGTGTCTTCATCTTTTCTTTCCAGCTGTCAAAATTTACTCCATCAAACTTAGGGCTTTCTTTCCTAAAATTTGCCATGGATCTCCTTAAGTTGTTAAACTTCTTTTTCAATGACTTGTTGCTCTGATACCAATTGGTAGAAAGTAAAGTCCACCAAGATAACTGAGAGGGGGGGGGGGGGGGTGAATCGGTTATCAGATAATTATTACTTTTATCATTTTCAACAACATTAAACCATATAAGCAATATAATTACCAACCATAGAAAGATATTCATACACAATAACACAATGACACAAGATATGTTGACTTAGGAACCTCTTGTTCAAAGAGTAAACCCTGGTGGGAATGATGCCCGCAAAAGATGCACTAATATGAATATTCCTTGTGAAAGGATGGACTCTTTTAAGAGTCTTATGAAATACATTCAGTACATATGAATCCCTGTTAGGAGATTTTGAATCCCTGTTAAAAGATTCTAACCCTGTTAAGAGTTATGGAAGACAGAAGGACCCACTGCCCAAACAGCTTCAGGGTAAGATCACTGAACACACTATCCAAATAATCTTTGCATTACTCAATAGAATAATATGTTACCTCTTCTCTGATTGTGCCAAACCTCACTCACTCTTACATCAGATCTCAATTTTAGATCTCTGTACTTCGCATGTCTTTCTTCACAAATTCGCTTTCATACTTAGCTCTTTTCTTTGCTTCATGCATACAACATCACAACCACTTCTACCATATCATAATTACACACTTTCATATTACTACTTCTCTACAACAAGGAAATACATTCCTTCCTTTATACCACACTCAAATAATTACAAATGAGTCGGCATACAATTAGAAAATAAAAGTTTCCACATGCTACACCAAAATTACACAAAACTGTCAACTTCCAAATACAATAAATCTTCACTCGTGTGACCTCGAAGTCTGCGCTATCATCCAAATCACTATCAATGTGTCTTCAACTTCCCTTTAACTGTGCAAAATTAGATTCCATCCTGATTAGGAGATATCATCCGATTTCCACAAACCACTACTCAGGAACACTACCTGAATACTGCTTCCACCAAAATGATCATAACTTCCATGAATAAATGAATTACTATCTGTGCTCTTAACCATATACGTATAGCATATCAAAAAGTATATCCTCAACATCACATAGCTCCAACTGCAATAACCCACGTGCGCTAATCCAAACTCTGTCTGCTTTTCTGCAAGTCTTTTGTAAATCACCGTGTTGACATTAATGACAATCATAGTCATGAATGCAACAACATCTGCTACAGAATGGATGCCAAACATTTAGCATTTATTCCTAACAAAGGTAATGTTAAAAATGATAAAAATCACTCAAAAAGCCCCTAACTTTTGTTAGCTACAAGGAAAGGTAAGCCTCAAACTAGTCAATATTTTCCCTTAAATTGTGGCATTGGAGCATTTCAAAATCTAGTAATTACAAAACAACCTCTCTTTGTTTGGAAAGTTTAGCATTTTAGGCCTATGCTCTTCACTTCATCTAGTGAATCAAAATGCCAATGGTGTTGAACTTTTTGATTAATAAGAAAGATTGAGGAATCAAGCACATAAAATCAAAGCCCCTTGTTTGTGGAAGAGAGTAGAAATACTCAAATCCCTATAGTTAGTGGGTGAAATAAATTCAACAAGATTGTTTATTGTGTTTGGGAACTAAAGGAAAAGTTAGGGATATGCTTTTCACCTTTTGGTGAACCAAATTCCCAAAAGCTTGACCTTAACTCCATTTCCTTGCTTTACATGAACATGCTAGAACATTAGTGGGCTTGCCTCCCGAGTTTGCCTTAACGAGGCTGGTGAGAGGGACAACCCAAAGTGGGATACGCTCACTTTTACTATGGGAATCCAACTCACTATAAAATGAAACACATACATCCTTAATGGGGTGTGTGACAAATGGATTTTAAATTTTTTGAACTTCCTCTAGTAGTCCTCACAGATTGCACCAAATCATACTTTTGTGCATGTGGGAAGCCCCTTAACATACTTGGGGGATGAAAGTTTAAGATCTATTTGAACAGAATCTACATTAAATCTTTGATAAAATAGAAAGACCACCTTTTAGAGCCATGTTTATGAACCAAATCTTGTGCTAGGTAGGTGCTTGAAGTGTCTTTTTGTGCAAAACCCATGACAACGTTCTTCAAATCAAACATTTTGTATTAAGAGGGTAAAAAGAGACAAGTGAATGTGTGATTGTTGTGTTTGAAATACATAAACAAGTGAGAGAGATATCCATTGAAAATTCATCTTACATTTTTAGTCTCTTCAATTTAAAATCAACAATTCTCAAACCAAAGATCATTCCAAATCAAACCCTTGTTGGATATCGGTTTCCACATGGTCCCACACATATAGAGTATCTTTACAAGGAGATAGCACCCTTGTTGCAAATGAAGGACAAGAATACCAAAGTCTTTTCAAAGGCCCTAATCAAGAAGAAATTTTCCCAAACTTGTTTGACCAAAGACTTGGAGAAATGGATAGGAACTCAGCTTATCATTATTACAAACCAGGAGGTAATAATCAAAACATCAGCAATGCCAATCATAATCCAAAAGAAACACTTGAAGAAAAGGTTGAGAGAGCAGCCCAAGATCAGGAATTCCTAGAGGTCATGGAGAAATTAATAGATAAGGATAGGGAGAAGTTCTTCCTAAACCTAGCTCAAGCGGGAGTAAAGCTTCCCTATGATTTTGATATTGACCAACTCAAGAAAGACCAACAACAAGATGACCCTATGAATGTTATGACTAGGCAGATAAAGGATTTCCAAGAACAAATTGATACCATGAAAAAGGCAGCTGAACCTAAAGCCTTTTCCATCAAAGCTTTGTGTCCTTTCCCTTTCGATAAAAGCTTAGTTATGGTATCCTTTCCTTTCAATACCATTTTTCCTAAATGTGATAAGTACATGGGTAAAATAGACCCACATGATCATTTAAGGGAGTTTTGTGCCCTAAGCATTGAGTTCATGCATAATGACACATACCTAATGAGACTCTTTCCTAGGAGTTTAGGAGGTTTCGCCATGGAGTGGTTCTCAAAACTACCCCCAGGAATAAAGACCTTTGAGGAGTTAGCCTCCAAGTTTGTAACCCATTATTCTTATAACATTGAGCATGAAATTACAATGCTCAAGTTGTGTGATACCAAACAGAAAGATGGAGATTCCTTCCTAGGATTCCTACAAAGGTGGAGGACCGTTTTTGCAAGGTATCCATGAAGTATCCCCAAGAAAGAAAAGATGGAAATCTTCACCAATAATTTGGCCACAGAAATGAATTATAGATTACAACTCTAATGTCCCCCAACATTTGAAAAACTCATCGAAAATGGGATCAAGATTGAGGAGGTATTGGTCAAGAGAGGTGAAATAAAATTATTTAAAGATAACAAATCCAATAACACTAACAACAACAACAACAATTATTATGTGCCTAAATATTTCAATAATCAAGGGTCCAATAATTACAATGATAAATCTAAATCATGGATAAATAATAACAACAAAAACCTTGTGAATGATGGAGTTGTGGAGGCCCACAACTTGAAGGCAACCCCTTTTACCTTGTCATATGGAGATAATTCTTCAAACAATGTCAATCAATCAAATAAAGCTCCATTTAATTCCAATAATGCCAAGAACAATTCTAACAATTCCAACAATAATGCCAATAATCCTAATGGGAGTAATTCCAAGTCTTTTTTCTCCAATTATAACAAAAGAAAATTCACCTATTTAGGTGAACCTTTGAAGAACACATTAAGGACCTTGGTGGCCAACAAAGTCATTACATTACTCGATATGAAAGATTATGAACCTCAAGATAAACCTTATTGGTAGAATGACTCTCATCATTGTGAATATCATCGAAATAGAGGCCATCCAACCAATGAATGCATGAGATTGAAACACTTGGTGCAAGACTTAATAGATAATGGGACCATCAAAATTGAAGGACCTCAAAACAATGAGGACCACATGACTTTCAAGAATCCCTTCTTGAATCATGAAAAGGGTGAGTCATCTAAGGCTAATCAAAATTAAAAAAAAGGCAATGAGAAAGTGAACTTTGCTCATACTTATGATAACACGATCAATACTTTAAGAGAAGAGGATAATACTATAAATATTGTCATAGTAAAGAAAAATTCAAGAGAAGCATCATCAAATGTTGTCACTAGGGGGCAAGCATAAAAATTTATTCTACCTACCAATGCTCCCAAAGTGGTGATATCAAATCAAGCTTCAACCTCATCATCGAAATAATACAACTTGGTTGATCAATTACAAAGAACTCCCACTCAAATATCTATCTTGGAGTTACTCAAATTATCACCAATCCATAAAGACATTTTGGAGAAAGATTTATTGGAAACTAATGTGCCTCTAGACTTGGAGGTAGACAAATTCCAAAATATGGCGGGGCACCTCATTGCACTCCATTGCCTATCATTTTCTGAATAGGATGGCATGTCTCTTAATCATCCTCAAAATCTTCCCTTACACATAGAAGTCTTGATTCACAAGCATAGGGTGAAAAGAGTCCTTATAGATGGAGGAGCCGGCCTAA
Organism: Chamaecyparis obtusa; assembly: GCA_027943335.1. Taxonomy (NCBI): domain Eukaryota; kingdom Viridiplantae; phylum Streptophyta; class Pinopsida; order Cupressales; family Cupressaceae; genus Chamaecyparis; species Chamaecyparis obtusa. The sequence goes on from BSBK01003166.1 coordinate 885,071, forward strand.
AAATTTCTACCCTTAGCCTAGTAAGAGCCCTAGGATTTTCTGAGGAGGCTATTGACCCTAAGAAAAAGATAACCATAAAAGCCTATGATGATGAAGAAAGAGCTTCAAAAGGAGTCATAGTGTTACCCATAAGGGTTGGACCTATGCAAAAAGAGACCATATGCCAAATGTTGGACCTAAAATTGACTTACAATACCTTACTAGGAAGGCCATGGATTCACGAGATGCAAGCCGTGCCATCTACTTATCATCAATGCCTAAAGTTTCCTTATCTAGGACAAGAGATAATGGTAAGTGGGGATCTAAACCCATTCCAATATTGTAATAATGTTAAGCCTATCAATGACTCCTTAGTACCAAAAAATGTAGAAGGGTCTATACCTAATCAAATGGAGCAAGGTCAAAGTTCTAAGGACATCCCTTTCTTGAAAGGAAAAGAAAAGATGGAAGAAGAGGTTGTTATTAAAGATACACCAAAACTCATTAACCTAGCTACATCAACTAAAGGAAAAGAGAAGGTTAATGAGGATAAAATTATTGAAGAACCAAAAGAAGACCATACCAAAGCTATCCAAGTGTACACGAAAGAGGCCCATTATCAAAAAATGGACCAAATGATGAAGAATTTTGACAAGCAATGCAAGATCAAGCAAAAAGGCGTAGGTGAGTACTCCTTATCTATGATGGACTTACCTTTATCACCCAAATCCTTTGGAAGACCCTCAAATCTACCCCATAGATATAATGATAACTTTGTGAGGGAAAGTACATCATCCACCATGGATGAAGAAGACAATGAGATCCTAAATTGGTTATATAAAGGTGAAGAAGCAAGTGCACATGTTAAACATATTCAAAATGTAACCATTCCGACACATTAATATGGGAAAGGATTCTTAATCATGCAAAAGATGGGGTACAAAGGTTAAGGACCTTTAGGCACAAGGAATGAAGGACTTGTTGAACCAATAGAAAGTGCATGGTGAGATACCAAGGAGAAAACATGATTAGGGTATCTTGAGGAAGGATACACTCAAAAACATTATCCCGAACTTCATAGCCAAATATTACAATTAGAATCTCATAGTGATGAGGATTCTAATGAATGGGAATGGGAGACATTATCAGATGATTCATGCCATGATAAGGGTATTGATTTTATTCATACCTATGCTTCTACCAAAGATAAAGGACCAATAACAGAATCAAGTTCAAATCAAGCATCTAGTTCTAGTCAAGTGACCCTAAATGATGTACCAAGCATAGAAATAGAGATAAATCAATGGGTAGGTGAACCATACATTCCTTCATGGAGACCTACTATGGAAGAATCAAATGTTAGGTTTCATCCACATGAGTTTTATCCAATAGAAACCCTAGAGGAGTCTAGTGAGGAGGACTTTGATCCTTCTTCTTTAGAACATTTAGAGGAAGCCCATGTCAGAGACTTTCAAGATACAATGTATTAACCATCCAATAATGAGATATAAACCTTAAATCCAATTGAAACAAACCTAAGTATTGACCCATTAACCCTCATACACCCAAAATTAATCGAATGGAATTCCATTGAACCCACTACCCTTCCAACCTTCTTGAATGACAACGTGGTGTCCCAATACCTTAACACGGTTGAACCTTCTTCTATCAAATAATATCAAGAAGAATTGATTAAAGGGAGTATCCAAACTTTTAATCCGATAAAAAATGAAAAAAATAGAAAAAGAAAAGAATCAACTGTTGAAAACCACATTGTGGCAACATTAGATCAAGAAAAAAAAAAGAAATAAAGGATGTTTCCAACTGAGGCACCTAAGGAAGGGAGTTTGGATGATCTACCAGAACATTATGAGGAAAGATCTCCAATCTTAATTGAGCCAACAAAAAAGATAAATATTGGATCAGAAATAGAGTCGAAGATCATCCACCTAGCAGCATCACTATCTAGCGAAGAAAGAACAAAATTTATCAAGTTCTTTAAGGAAAAACAAGTCAACTTTGCATGGTCTTATGATGATATGCCAGGTTTAGACCCAAATCTGATAATGCATCATCTAAATATCAAGGAAGGAGCCAAACCTATTAAGCAAAAGCTAAGGAAGATGCATCCTCATATAGCACTACTTGTCAAAGTGGAGTTAGAGAAATTATTGAAAGTGGGATTTATAAGGGCCATTGATTATGCACAATGGATCTCAAATATAGTGCCAGTATCAAAAGTAGACAAATCCATCTGAATCTGCACAGATTTTAGAGACTTAAACTTGGCATGTCCTAAGGACGATTTCCAACTTCCCAGTATTGATGCCATCATGGACCTAACAACAAGACACTCTATGTTTTCACTCATGGATGGATTTAGCAGATATAATCAGATAAAGATAGCATCAGAAGACCAAGATAAGACCGCTTTTACATGTGCATGGGGTACCTTTTGCTAGAATGTCATGCCTTTTGGCTTGAAGAATGCCAGAGCGACCTATCAATGGGCAATGACCACAATATTCCATGATATGATGCATAAGTTCATGGAGGACTATGTGGATGACATATTAGCCAAATCTCACTCAAGAAAAGAGCACCTACCAATTTTGGTGAATTTTTTTGAAAGGCTAGAAGAATTCAAAGTGAGACTTAATCCAAAGAAATGTGCATTTGGAGTCCAATCTGACAAACTACTAGGCTATATAGTATCTGCAAAGGGAATAGAAGTGGATCCCACTAAAGTAAAGGCTATAATGGAAATGGAAGAACCTAAAAACATTAGTCAGATGAGATCTTTACAAGGAAGGATCCAATCCATTAGGAGATTTATCTCCCAATTAGAGAAAAAATGTCATAATTTCACCCAACTTTTGCATAAAGATACAATTTTCAAATGGGGTGAAAAATGCGAAGAAGCCTTTAATCTATTGAAGAAATATCTCATGAACCCACCAATCTTGATGCCACCTATCAGAGGCAAGCCCTTGATCCTATACATTTCAGCAATGGAGAATTCATTAGGGGCACTTTTAGCACAAGAAGATGAAACAGGAAAAGAAAAGGCAATTTACTACATAAGTAGAACCTTGGTCAAATACGAGCTGAATTATACATTCATGGAAAGGGCATGCTTGGCTGTGGTTTTTGCTTCCCAAAAATTACACCATTATATGCTAGCCCACAAGATAAGGCTCATTGCCAAAATTGACCCTTTGAAGTATCTACTTAGTAAAACAACATTGAATGGAAGGCTAGCAAAGTGGGTTATGGTGCTAAGCAAGTTTGACATAGAATATGTTGATAGAAAATCAATCAAAGGGCAAGTCATTGCAGACCAATTAGCAGAAGCACCACTTCAAGATGATCACCCCATCCAAGTGGAATTCCCAGATTTAGAGATTGTGAATGTTGAGGCAAAGACATGGCAACTATATTTTGATGGTTCCTACACTCATCATGGATCAGGAGCTGGCATACTTCTCATTACTCCTCAAGGCTCTACTATCCCTAAATCCTACAAATTTTTATTTCCATGAACAAATAATATAGCAAAATATGAAGCCTTGCTTATTAGAATCAAGTTGGCATTAGAGTGGAAAGTAACAGAATTAAAGGTTTATGGAGATTCACAATTAGTCATTAACCAAGTCAATGAAGAATATCAGATGAAAGATGACAAATTGATACCTTACAAGAACATGGTGGAAAGTCTTAAGAATTATTTCATACTTATTACATTTGAACAAGTGCTAATAGAAAGGAACAAAGCAGTGGATGCAATGGCAACTTTGGCTTCACTTCTACAAATGTCCGATCAGAGTACCAGATATGAATTCCTGGTAGAAGAAGTGGATCAACCCGCGTTTGAACCTACCCACCCTTATACCATTTTCTTGTTAACTACAAATGAATCACCTTGGTACAGACCTATTTACACTTACTTGAAAGATCAAATCCTTCCCATAGACCAAACCAGGAATCAACAGAAAAGCTTCATTCGCTAAGCCACTCGATACGCCATAATTTTTGAAACATTGTATCACAAAAGTTTAGACGGAATTCTCCTTAGATGTTTAGAAGAAGAGGAATCAAACATATCCTTACGAGAAATCCATGAAGGAATTTGTGGATCACACTCAAACGGATTGACCCTAGCTAAGAAACTTCTTAGGATAGGATATTTTTGGCCTACGATGGAGAAAGACACTTGTAACTTTGCAAAAACTTGTAGAAAGTGTCGAATCCATGGAAATTTGATACATGTGCCTGCACAAGAGCTAACACCTTGGCCATTCTATCAATGGGGTCTAGACCTAATAGGCATGATTTATCCACCATCCTCGAATGGTCATAAATTCATCATCATGACAACTAAGTACTTTACCAAGTGGGTGGAAGCTATACCCTTATCAACTGCAACAGGAAAGAAGATAACTTTGTTTATCCTTAATCATATTATTTGTAGATATGGCATACCTCATGCTATCATAACGGATAATGCAAAGCATTTAAAAAACAAATAACTAAAGGAATTATGCACCAAGTTTCACATGATTCATCACTCTTCTTCAATCTATTACCCCCAAGGTAATGGACAAGCCGAGGCAACAAATAAAAACATCTTGAAAATTTTGAAGAGAACGGTGGACAATTTAGGTAGAGATTGGTACATCAAAATAAACCCAACCTTATGGGCTTACAGAACAAGCATAAGAACAGCAACAAGAGCTACACCTTTTTCCTTAGTCTTTGGAGCAGAAGCAATTTTGCCTTTGGAGGTAGAACTCCCATCTTTGAGGGTATCTCTTCATGGCTTGATAAGTGAGGAAGACTATAGGGTTGCTAGATTACAAGAACTAGAACTCTTAGATGAGAAATAGAAGCAAGCATTTGATCATTTGAAGGTGTACCAAAATAGAATGTCAAGGACTTACAATAAGCACATCAAGTCAAGAACATTTCAAATAGGTGACCTAGTTTTGCGAGAAAATACCAAGAATCAAGTAGAAAGAGAAAAGAAAGGAAAATGGGAAGAAAACTGGTTAGGACCATTTATCATTGTTGAAAAGTTTCAGACCGGCACCTACAAACTAGTAGATTGTGATGGTGAAGAGTTATAAGAACCTATTAATAGCATACATCTAAAGAGGTTCTATACATAAGGTAGAGGAAAGAGTATAAAGAGTATCTGATGGAGAGCATCATATTTATGTACATAGTCAAAAGAGATCTTGAAAATACCAAAAACATTTGAAAAACATAAAAGAGCAAAAAAATTGAAAAGCAGAAAAGATCAAAACAGTGGAAAATTGAGCATGAAGAAAGTAAAAACATTCATATATGATCCTCAAAAAGATGTTGTCTTGGTGAAAACCTAGCAAATAGATGCCTTGATGATATGAAAAAAAATTTGAAAAAAGAAAAATACAAAAAAAAAAAAATCAGAAAAAGAGAAAAAGTGCCTTGGTGAAAACCTAGCAAATAGGCGCCTTGGTAGTAAAAAAAGAGAAAAGCTTTAAAAATAGAAAAAAGAGCAAGATCTATTCAATCGGTGAAAACTTGGTAAACATGCACCATTGAAAGTCCAAGTCAGTTGCATACCTAGAAGGTCACCTTGTAAATATTGGATTCACCAACATTTGTATATATTGCGTAATAAAACCCCATAGTTGCATTTGCGAATACCTCAAGATTTTGGTCACCTAATCTACAAATTGTCCTAAGTCCCACAAATGAAATTATCTCACACTGGGGGCAATCTACTCAAAAGGAGAAAGTATTCATCAAAACAAGCTTTATTCAATCAAGGAATCAATTCATCAATTTCAAAAGAGGAACACTTAATCAAATCTACATTCTAATCCAATTTGAGCCAAAATGCAAAATTTGATCCAAGATCTCACATGACCTTATCTTTATCAGGATTAAAAGTATGAAATGGATGGAACTACACTTGACATATGGATTTGAAAAACATTGCAATAAATTTTTCTAAGTGTCGACTCAATTGATGAAATCATGTCTTTCTAGCGAATCGATGAAAGTTTTAGACTAGACAAGCTATGATGAAAGGATGATATTTTTCTTGATTTCTGAATGATTGTCTTAAAATCAAAGTTTTAAATCATGTATTATTTTTCTAAGGACGTGATCATTAAAGAATCATTGAGGACTTGTACATAGGATAAAACTGAGATTTCTGCTTGTTTACGCAAAAGGATACCTTGGCTATTTTGATCTTCGATATCATAATACCAACATCCACTTGCAACATAGAATCTGACAAAATTGATATTCGCACTCTCATGATTGGCTTCAATCAGTGATAGTTGTAACAAAGAGAGATGGGAAAGCAAATAAAGAGGTGCAAAAAGTATTCATATCATCATAGTTGAGCTAGTGATGGTTGTACTAAAACGGGATCCAAAAAACACTCAATGATGATTATAAGCTCCAAATTTTGAATAATGATAGTTAGCTGCATTCATCTTAGATTAAGTGCATTGTATAAATTATTTTTCCTTTCTTAGCTTAATTTGCAAGAGGAAAATAAAAAGGGGGTGTACTCAAATAAAAAATCAAAAGATCATCAAAAACAACTATATAGGATCAAGTGTGTTGGAAATCAAAAAAAATAAATAAGAAAAACAAAGTGCATTTCATTAGTTCACTTGCATTGCATTAAGGTCATTTTTAAGCTGCATATATTTAGATATCTTCAACATTTGAATTATTAGGTGCATTACATTAAGTGCATTGCATTAGATAGAAATCATTACATCCATTAAGGTCATTTAACATTAAATACATATCATACATGATAGTACATACATCATTGAAAGCTCATAATCATTGCATCAATACATCACATTTACATATCCAAAGAAATGCATTCATTAGATTCATTATCCATCTAATAGCCATTGCATACATCAACAATCATTAAGTAATACCATTACACATTCATCTATTCTATGTCATACATAAGACAAAACATTTAACCATCATTAGGACATATGCATACATTAAAAATTGCATTCTGAAAATCATAAAACAAAGCATATAGAATATAGAATCATATAGAGCATCATATCATGTAAAACATCTGAAAAAGAGATCCAAAACATAAAGACATCATATATAGTCAAATCTATGAAATAAAAGTATTAGAGTCCATCGTACCATCATCATGAAGGAACAAGATATCAAAGTCTATAACATGATCATAAAAGCAATATCCAAAGATCAATGTCCATTAGCTATCAAAGTATCAACACAAATAACATCAATCGATAAAAAATGATACAACAAAGGTCCAATGTCCTGATCATAGCAATGGAAAGGAGATCATATATCACCAAAGTACAAGAGAAACAATGGAAATATCTCATAATAAATCAACTAATAGAGTCACCAAGACCATCGGTACCATCACGATTAGGAGCACTATCAGGAGGCCGACTAGAACTAGCCTGTAACCCATGTTGACTCATAGCAGCCATGAAACTCTACATCATCGAGCTCATCTGTGAAACCTAATGCTGAATGGATGATATTTGGGTCTGCAAAGATGCAACATCTGATGCTGAGGCTAGTCCATGACCCTGTACTGCAGAAGACTGTGGAGGAGGAACAAAAGAAGATGGCATCACCGAAGAAGAAGGATCACCCAAAGATGGAACAAACTAAGAAGACAAAGGATGTGAAGATGATGAAGGCATGGAAGCTGAAATAGAAGAAGTAGAAGAAGCTACCAGAACCATAGGAACAATCAAAGGAATAACCTACTGAGCAGGAGGACCCTGTACCTAATCAAGTAGTACCTATGCTACACTTGCATCCATCTCCCGCTGGTGCCAAGCCCTAGGCCTATCCACTAGATCTCTAGCCACCTAATGTAAAACCCGGTCAACCCATCGATCTCTCCCTTGATCATCACCCCTAGGAGGAATCAAAGTAGCAGCTATCATTGGCATCTATACTCTTCCTTCTCTAGCTTTGCGATGACCCCGTCATCCACGCCGACCCCTGATCCTACCATGACCACCACCTCCATCATCATCTCCATCATCATCATCACTACCATCTCCACCAACACTGTCACCACCACCGTTATCCCCATCTGATAACTCCTTAATGGTGGGAATCCTCTCGGTAGGATCTGTAAACCTGGGAAAAGGATACTGATGTAACCAGGCACCATACTCATCATTAATACCAACATCCATGATATGTGACCTAGGAGCCCAAGGATGATACCCAATCTCTCATATCTCTCAAATAGATATACCAAAATCAACACAAGGGCCCCATAATGACCTCTCATCCTGCACACGAGCATACATAGCTATGCCTTGTGGCATATCTTGAACACACCCATACTAACAGAAAATGCGGTGAAAGTAGAATCTCTCAATAAAAAATGTGGAATGAACGATCATCCAATGAGGATAGAACATGTAAGGAAGCTCACCATCATCCTCTGGTCAAGCCTCACATTCAAGATAAGGTCTCCAAACTACGGTATCCAGGTCATCAATTCGACATCGCCAATAATCCAACTTACCCATATGGGTCTGGATAATGATACCACTATACATCCATGCAAAAGGCCAACCTGGTTGACGATCTCATGCTGTCACAAGACGTGACACTGGGAAATGCTCCCAAGTCCAAAGTTGTAATAAAATGGCTCCAGTAGTCAAAGTGGTAGAATGTCTATATACAATAGTGTGTAACTCATGATATAACTGGGCCACTACATAGGAACCCTAGTCGAATTAATGAGGCTCTGCCATCAAATCCTCCAGGATGGGACCCCACCCAACAACAAACCCATGTCCATGCCTATTAGGAAGTAGGAAACCATGGATCAGAGTACCTAGAACAGCTGGTAACACAGGGAATGAAATAAACTGATCCCACTGGATATGTCGATCACTAATGGAAGGATCATCGAAGACTCATCGACATGTTGAGCCATCATAAATAATATCATAGTAAACAAGCTCCCCTTGGGTAGGCAACCATAGAATATGATAGACATCCTCGGGTGTAATGGTCATTTCCCCCATGGGAAGATGAAATGTGTTATGGTCTAAGTGCCAACGCTCAACCATAGCAGTAATAAGACCTCAATTCACACAGAATCGAGGGAGATAGAGAAGAAAGGACAGGCCACACCAAGCAATGTGATGATGGTCAACAGTACTCAAATTAGGTATCATATCCCACGATAAAGGATATGAACCACATATACGTAAAGACCCAAGATCCTCCTACAAAAAGCAAGTTCAAACACATCAGAATTGAAATCAGAAATTAGGGGACTATTCTAAGTCAATAAAAAATTTATAAATCTATCCAACCACAATCAAATTTCGTGTTTCTACTCAGAGAGAATGGAAATTTTATCATCACCCATCATCTAAATCTAGATTGATGGATGATATCCTAACTATAACTGATTTCTACCTGACATATCACAACTTGTTATAAAATATCAAGATTGGGAACTTAACCTATTAATTGATCAATAATGTTGAAAAATGCAATTTGGACTTAATAAAAAATTCAAAATTTTGCAAAGTAAAAGCACTGTTTCATGGGGCAAAAGCGAATAAAATCAAAAGCGCTACTTAAAGGTGTGAAAGTGCTTATTAATGTTTTAAAAGCGGCAAACAAATCAACAACACCCAAAAAGATAGCGGAAGCGCTCCTAAAAGTTGTAAAAGTGCGAAAAGGATCAAAAGCACACATTAACATGGTAAAAGTGGAGAAGGGCTTAAAATTGGCGAGTGAAAGCGCTAGATCAATTTGCGGAAGCACTCATTAAAAGTGTGGAAGTGCAATTTAAAAGGTGAAAGTGCCCTTAAAATAGGCAAAAGCGCCCATTCAAGAAAAAAAGAGAAAAAAAAGGGTTGTTTATCAGAAAAAAAATTGGAAAAACTTGAAATAAATACAAATGGAAAAAATAAAGAGGTATACGGACTCACCAGAGGTCCTGAGTTAGGCAGACACTGATACTGGTGGCATTTCTCGAACTGATGCTCGCGAAGAGGGACAGACATCGTGAAAAGGCAAAAGAGTCAAAGAGGGTAAAAGTCAAAAGTGGAGGTAAAAATGAATAGTAAAAAGGGATTTTGACCCCTTTATATAGCCTATTTGACCTAAAAGAGTTAATTTTGACCTAAGCGATGAATTTTTCACTAAAATTAACTTAATAAATTGACTTTATCATCAAATCAGTTAACGCATGGGCATTTGAAATTAAACGGACCAAACATCGATATCAGAAATAAAATAAAATTTACTAAAAAAATTGAAATAAATCAACATCAAATTGACTTAAATCATTGATATTATCAAACAACAATCAAATTTTATTTCATTTTTGAGGGGGCATACCATTGTAAATATCAAACATCAACAATATCATCAAGAATCAAGAGACTGATCATCAAATCAAAGAGAAAGCTTTTATCAGGAAATTTTTTGTAATCAATCGAATGGGGCATTGCATCAAGATCAATCATCAAATCAGGTTTCGCATCAAAAATTTTCATCAAGATCAATCATCATATCAAGGATCCATCATCAGAATGACCATCAAAGAATGATCATCAGAGTACCACATAAATTTAGAGTATCAAATCAATCAAATATGCATCAATTTCATATCAGATATCAGAATCGACCATTGAAAGACATCAAATGCACATCAAAGATCGACCATCAATGAATCAGGACCTATCATCAGCAAAATCAAAGTATTCTTTGAATCGACATGCTTCGCACGTCAACTCAAAGAGGGGCATTTGTAATCACCTAAAAATGGACAAAGACAATTGAGTACTAAATCAAAGCAAATCAAGGACAAAATTGAAGTAATTGAATCACAATCCATAATTAGACAATCAAAATTAAAATCAAGTCTTAATTCGAGATAAATCAAAATTGAGAGTGTTTTAATCAAATGCAATCAAATCAAAGTACAATTAAATCAATTAATTGTATAGTCTTGGATTAAATCAAATTCAACCCATTTAAGGGGTAAATGGCTAAAATAAATCAATTAAATTAATTAATAAATCTCAATTACTCTCAACAACCCAAAAGGAGAGGAAATTCGGGAAACCAATGAGATTTAAGGAAAGGCATTCACATGGATCAAGCCAAAATGAATCTCAATCACTTAAAGTGAAAGAGAATCTTGTCCATTGATCTTGTCTACTTGTCCCAAGCTTTGAGGACACAAAATTTGCATTGTCTTCAAAGGGTGGAACCAAGGACTCAACCAAGGCTTAATCATGATCAAATACACTACACCCCCTACCATTGGGAAAATCTATAAAAGGAAGGCCTAAATTCATCATAATGGAGAACCACACATCTTAGAATTGCATCAAACCTCTTGCATTTTATAGCTAGAAAGACATTTAAGAGCATAATTAGCATTTACTTTGATCTAATTGTTAGCTTTATCTTGAATATCTTATCAATTCTCATTCTAGGACTATCATTAATGGTAGCTTGCTGAGAGTTTTCATTAACATCCTTAGATAGAGAGCCATAGGATGCTCAATTGATCATTAATTTGCTAAATAGTTGCTTAATTGTGGTTTATTTAGTTTCTATTTCAATTATTGTCAATACTAATTCTATGAAGATACATTTCCTTGTACACACTTACGATCCACAAATCCCACAAATTAGGAATGTATGGGATGATCCCAACCGACCTCCACTTCATTTTCCATGGAAATATTTATGAGCCATCCAGGGCATGCACAAATGGTGAGTGCAATCATTGATAAAAAACTGATGGGCTATAATGGAGAAATTCACACAAGAGGGTACTTACATTACCCCACATATCCAACCTCTCATCCCCATCAACACCATTTGCATCCCAGCTGAAACACACCTCCATCCTCCAAAAAATCCCTGATCCTAACTTGCACATATCTCAAGAAACCTCACCCACCCCTCCTCTCTTGAAAAGTAGTTTCACAAGTCCCACAACATAAGCGACAATGCAATCCACTCCCTTTTCCATCATGGGAAAACCATCATCTTCTATGGCATCTCAATCCATCACTCAGGCCCAAAGCATTTCACAAAACCAACCACCACCTCCCACACAAGACGCTACACAAATAGCTCCTCGACCATCCACGAGTCAAGTAATATCACCGTCTCTGAGGGAAATGCAATTATTTCCCTCTTTTACTCAACAAGCTTCCACATCAGCACCACCCTTCTCATTCAAAACACAAGCATTCTCTTCCACTTCCCAACCAAGGTTCACCCAATCATATGTTCCACTTCCACCTTTCATTTCCAATACGCAAGCCCAACAAAATACCTTCACAATAGGGATGCCCTCCATGGTATCTCAGAATCCACCATCTACATCCCAAATCCTCACCATCACATCTACATTTCTAGCATCCTCTACATCACAACTCCTACCACAAATTGGTTCTTGTTGGGGCCTCACTCAAATAGAAATGCAAGCTCTAGATATACTGACCCAATCCCACATATCCATGCCTACAAACCAACAAGCCACTTTCCCTCAAGTAGCACAACAAAAATAATCCCAACCTCCGCTAGCTTCATCCTTTCCTTAATATACCAACTATCTATTTGTGCCACCCACCACTTCTCAAATAGTTCCACTACACCAATAGAAAATTTCATCTCATCTCACCAGCTACCTTGAGCAACCACCTCCCATCACCAGCTTCCCAACATCCATTCCACCCCTAAGCAATGCAGGGATGCATCTGACCTATATTACCCAAGTGCACCAAGGTCAATCCTATCAACAAGCTACACCATTCCATCAGCCTCCTCCACCGCAACAATAGTTCCCAACATAGCAGCAACAACATCCCATTATCCCCCTATAGCAATAAGCATCCTCTTATCCAACAAAAAAACAAAATCCCATCGTACCCCCAAAAAAAGACATTCCATATCCTCCACAACAATACACTCTCGTACCTCAGCAAAAATATCCTCCCCAACAACCATCACCCCAACATCCATTCTAATCTACCTATCTTGTTGGGTAGTCTCCATATCCCACTTCGTAATATCCACCACAAAATAATCCTTATTTACCAATACCATTAGATCCTTTTCCAATGGGAGTACCCACTCCAACACCAATCAATGCCAAGTCGGAAGAGATGAAGAACATGCTTAAAGAGCTCAAAGATGGAATAGAAAGTAAGGCCTTCAATTTCGACGAAGTCTGTCCCTATCCTTTTGACAGGTCAATCACAACAATCCCCTTTCCTAAACCCTTCAAGACACCTAAGTTTGATAAATATCAGGGGAAAGGGGATCCCATCAGTCATGTGAAGGAGTTCTATATGGCATGCCAAGAAGTGGCCTACAGTGACAACTTCCTTATGCACCTATCCCCCAAAAGTTTGGGAGGAACTGCTATTGAGTGGTTCTACAAGATACCCTATGGAATAGTCACAACCTTTGCCAAACTCTCTGAGAAGTTTATTTCCCAATGTGCCCATAATGTCGAGAATGAGTTATCTTTGCTAGACCTTTACAACTCGAAGTAGAAAGGAGGAGAGAGCCTAGCTGATTACTTGCAACAATGGAAGAACCTCACTACTTATGAAGATTTTTATTGATAACCTGCATCCCAAACTATCCCACTTCATGAGGATGAATTGCATCCAAACCTATTAGGACATCAAAGTAAAAGGGATAGATATTGAAAGAGGCCTCTTGGACAAAGGCACAATTTGACATTATAAGGATGATTCCCACAGCAAGCTCAGTAACGACAAACCCCGCTACTGGAATAGAAATAGGAATGTTGTTACCAATGGATCCACTAACACCAAGCATGTCCAAATCATTGTGGCCGGTCCTACACCAAATCTTGCATATCAACAACAAAAAGCACCCAACAATCAGAAACCTTTGCAACAATATCATAAACAAGCACCAACTAATCAGAAACCCATGCAACATTATCAAAACCAACAACTGAATCCAACCTATCAGACTAATTTCATATCCAATATTCCAAATTAGAACAAACCTTGAGTCTAGACTCACCAAAAGTGAACCTTCACCCCTCTTGGTGAGCCACTAGACGTAATCTTTCATTGAATGACCAAGGCCAATCTAATCACTTACCCACTAACTCAACAATTTGATGATGCCACTCCCAAGCCTAACTGATACAAAGATCATGAGTATTATGATTATCATTGTGTCAAAGGACACACAAACCTAAGGTTCATGAAATTAAAGCACTACATCCAAGATCTCATCGACATAGAGGAGATCCAAGTGGACACACTAGCCCAAGCCTTGCCTAATGCCAATCTCTAGATTTATCAGAAGTGTTCCCTCAACACAATGCTGGGAAGAACCAGGCCAATGCCAATCCTCCACCCCAGAACCAAGGCAAAGGCAAGAAAGGAGACCATGCTGACCCTAAAGACTATACTAGTGCCCATATCAACTATGAAAAATTTGTTGGATGCATAACCCAAGTTGAGCCCATAGTCAATGTCATCCACGTTAAGGGAGCAGATAGTTAGTGTGTTGTTACCACATGCAGAGGCTAGATATCTATCACCAGTGCAAAATCCTAGGCCAACTCACAATGCCTAATACAATCTTCTAGAACATCTTGGGAATACACTTGTCCAAATCTCTATCCTCGACCTTCTCTACGCTTCACCCATCCATCAAGAAATCTTCAACCAAGCCCTCCAAGAAGGACATGTCCCCACATATATAAATACCATCCAGTTCAAGAACCTCATGGGACATCTATCAACATCCTATGCTCTTTCCTTCAAGCTGTCTGACATACCAGCTGTTGAGCCTTACCACAATCTCCATCTCTGCATCGCTGTTATGGTAAGAGATTTTTCCATTAAAAGGGTCATGATAGATAATGGCTCAACCCTAAACTTGTGCACTTTGAAGTTCATACAATAGATAGGATTCATAGAGGTTGACATATCACATGATGTCATCACTATCAAGGCATATGATAACTTGGAGCGTACCTCTAAAGGTACTATTCTTTTTCCTATCAAGCTAGACCCAACAACTCAAGACACCATCTACCACGTTGTTGATCTTGATTTACCATTTAACATCCTCCTTGGCCAACCATGGATTCATTCCATCAAAGATGTACCATCTACCTATCACCAGTGTGTCAAATTTCCACATCAATGCACTGAGATCACCATCCATGCAGACCCCCAACCCTTTGCATACTTCCATGCATTCGAAGCTTCATTCCCTCATCCCACCCATTGTCCTGGAATCAAAATTGGCACTTCTCTTGCCAGCTCATCCTGATCCCATAGCAATCTAGACACTATCCTTGCCTCTACTCTCTCTTTTGTTAAGATAAAAAACCAGGGCTATGGTGAAAATAGCCTAACTGATGCATTTGTAGTAGGGGCCCTACCTCTGGATCCACATACACAAGGGCACCCAAGTCACCAAAGCAAGCCTACTCAAGCCAATCATGAAATAAAGCAATTGGGACCATTGACATTTATTTCTCATGGAAATATAAATAGCCTTGAGATGGACCTTGATATCAATCGGTGGTTGTACAGAGACCCCCCACCTCCCGACACTGAGCTTCTTAGTTACTTCAAAGAAAAATATCTAGTATCACACAAATATGCCACAAAATATTAGAAATACCAAGGCAGTGGTCTAGGACCACAAGGTGGAAGAAAAGATCCAATCACAACCTCGAAAATCCAAAGCATCAAGGTTTGACGCAAGGGAGGATGCAGGAGAGGGGCCAAAGGCTCACCCTAACTAGATCCACCTTGTAGAGATCACACGTGGAAGCAAAAACACACAAGTGAAAGAGAGAATGTAGATCAACATATTATATTTTTTTAAATTGATTCATACATGCCAAACTATAAGGCCTTCCCAATTAGGGCCGGATATTACAATTCAAGTACATAAGTCCTCCAATATGCGAGGATCTAAAACTATCTTTAATCTTCTAATTTCTACTACTGATGTCCTAATTGATCTCCTAAAAATACAACCAAATATTACAATATATACAAGAGGCTATCAAACAAGTCGGCCTTCAGATCCACCATCAACAAAAGGAACGACTAGATCTAGGTCCACATGCTTCCCAATGATAGATTTCAACATTAAATCTGCAACCATAATTAATTGCACAAGTCAGCCTCAACATGAAACTAAAACAAATAACTCAGTAACAAAGGATAACCAAGCACCAAGAAAGGATAACCGAGTGCTAGGGAATTAACTAACCAATCTCTGTTAACAAAGGAAACTGAGAAACTACCAAGCCAACTAGGTCAAAGAAGGAACTGAGAAACACAAGAAAAAAGAAAATTGTTTTTGATGATATACGATTGCCAAGGACCCGAGATGCTCTTGCATTAGACACCTAGGGTTATTTGAAATGATTCTCTGAATCATGTAGTAGGTACAACTTGAGTTGAATCCAACTTTGATTGTGAAATCCATGAACTGTCTTTAATTGATCTATTCTTCTACGTTACCAGATATTCTATTTACTATTTTCCTCTTATACTTCTGCCAACTCTTTGTTCCAAAATCTTCTCAACTTCTTCTATCTGTTTCTTAGGATAATCATTTAGTACTACCATTTCTTCATCTGAATCATGGTACTCATACAAATCAGAAATGTTGAATATAGGTGATATATCCATGTCATCAGGTAACTAAATCTAATAAGCATTTCCACTGTCAAATTTCCTCAAAATTTTGCAAGGACCAAACTTCTTCATTTTCAACTTCCCATATGTTGCAACAGGAAATCTACCTTTCTTCAAATGAACCATTACTTCATCACCGACTACAAAAGTCTTATGTCTTCTAGATCTATCAGCTCTGTCTTTGTATTTTTGATTACTTTTCTCCAACTTATGTTTCACATCTTCATGCAATGTCTTCATGAACTCAACAAACTTTACTCCTTCAACACTTCTCTTTCCTTCATCAACAATATCCCTCAAATTTGATATACCTCTTGGTTGTATGCCATTTACAATCTCAAAAGTTATTTTTCCAGTACTCCTATTCACTGAATTATTGTATGCAAACTCTGCTTGTACCAACATAGAAACCCAATTACTCGGTGTGTCTCCAACTAAACATCTCAAAAGATCACCCAAGCTTCTATTCACAACTTCCGTTTGTCCATCAGTCTATGGGTGAAATGTAGAACTATATTTCAACTCAGTGCCAAACTTTCTCCAAAGAGTCTTCCAAAAGTATCCAACAAATTTACTATCTCGGTCAGAGATGATACTCCTTGGTAATCCATGCAATCTGACAATTTCCTTAAAGAAAAGATCTACTATATGTACTGCATTTGATGTCTTTCTACAAGGTATAAAATATGCCATTTTAGAAAATCTATCCACAACAAATATAGAATCATTACCTCTTACTATCTTAATTAAGCCAAGAACAAAATCCATACTAATATCAATCCAAGGTTTCTCAGGAACATAAATCGGTGTATACAATCCAGTATTCTGACTTACTCCTTTTGCAACTTGACAAATTCCACAACTTTTCACAAATTTCTAAACATCCTTATACAACTGTGGCCAAAAGTATTTCTCCTTAAGAAAATTCAATGTCTTGTCGACACCAAAGTGTCCAACCAAACCCCTACTATGTTTCTCCTTTATCAAATTAATTCTCATTGATCCTCTCGGTATACAAAACTGAATACTTTTAAACAACATACCTCCTTGAATGAAATAGTCTTCCCATTTAGAACTTGGTTGATCTTGAATAGGTGCTTTGCACTTTCTCCACAACTCAAAAAAATCAGGATCAAATTCATATGAATCTCTCATGTCATCAAAATGAAGAACTTCAATTTTCATCTTGGTCATCAAAGATCTTTTTCTACTCAATGTATCAACAACTCGGTTAGTGACTCCACTATTATGCTTTATCACAAATGTGTAACTCTGCAAATATTCAACCCATTTCATATGTCTCTGATTCAACTTATTCTAACTACCCAAATATTGTAAAGCTTTATGATCGATATACAACACAAATTCACTCGGTATTAAATAATGTCTCCATTGCTTCAGGGCTTGAACAATAGCATAGAATTCTTGATCATACATAGAATATTTAATTTTTGCATCATTCAACTTTTCACTAAAGAAAGCAATAGGTTTAACTTCTTGACTCAACATAGCTCCTATTGCACTTCCACTTGCATCACATTCAACTTGAAATACCTTATTGAAATCAGAAAATGCTAACACATGCAATTCAACAACCTTCTACTTTAGAGTCTCAAAAATTTTATCAGCTCCATGTGTCCACTTGAATTATCTTTTATCTCCTCTCATAGTCTCAGTCATAGCATTACAAATTGAACTAAAATTCCTAATGAACTTTCGGTAAAAACTTTCCAAACCATGAAATGATCTTACCTCACTAGCATTCTCAGGTGTAGGCCAATTCAAAATAGCTTCAACCTTTTTAGGATCCATCTTCAAACCATCAATTGAAATCATAAATCCCAAATACACAATCTCCTCTTGCATGAAAGAACACTTTTTTAGATTTATCAGCAACTTTTCTTCTTTCAACCTCTGCAATAATTGTTTAATATGCAACAAATGTTCTTCTCTGGTCTTACTAAATATCAAAATATCATCTAGGTATACAATAAAAAATTTACCTAAGAATTTCTTCAAAACTTCATTCATCAATCTCATAAAAGTACTCGGTGCATTAGTTAAACCAAAAGGCATAACCAACCACTCATACAAACCTTCTTTTGTCTTAAAATGAGTCTTCCACTCATCACCTTCTTTGATTCTAATATGATGATACCCACTTTTCAAGTCAACTTTGGTAAAATACTTTGCTCTAGTCAAGCTATCCATTATATCATCCATTCTCAGTATAGGAAACCTATATTTCACTGTTATCTTGTTGATTTCTCTGAAATCCGTACACATTCACCATTCTCCATTCTTCTTAGGTGCCAATACAACTGGTACTGCACAAGGACTCAAACTTTCTCAAATCAAACCTTTCTGCAAAAATTATTGAATCTATTAGTTCAATTCCTAATTCTCGGTAGGTGTCAACTGATGTGGTGCCTTATTCGGTAAAATAGCTCCAGGGATTAGATCCATGCAATGATCAATGCTTCTCTTCGGTGGAAAACCATCAAGTACATTATCAAAAATGATCTCTCTATACTTAATGAGTAACTTATCGATCTCTTCAGGTATGTTATCTTTTGTTTTCTTACTCAGTTTGTTAGGAATCACAACAAAACATACATCACTCTTCTTCAAATCCTTAACAAACTTTCTTCCTTCCATCAAGAAAACTTTCACAGATGTACAAACACTACTAACATGTTCTTTAATTAAAGGTAACAAGATTTTTCTTCTCCCATAAGCCCAAATAGTATATTTGTGCAATCTCCCATCATATATAGCATGTCTATCATATTGCCAAGGTCTACCCAAAAAAATATGACAACAATCCATAGGCATGATATCACATAGCACCTTATCATAGTACTTTTCAATTTTCAAATTCACATAACATTGTTCACTTACCAAGAGTGTATGCTCATCCTTGATCCATGAAATTTGATAGGGCTTCGGGTGTTTCAACCTTTTCAACTGTAGCTTTGTAACTATTTCCTTAGATTCCAAGCTCTTTGAGCTTCCACTATCAATGATCACCTTCCATACTTCATCAGAAACTCTACATCTAGTCTTGAATTTTTTTTTCCTTACAAGATCTTCCTTATTACTTTCACTCCAAAGTGCTCTCCTTACCATCAAGTTCTTTTCCTTCTCAGGTTCATTCGGTGACTCTTCTTGCACTAAAGCATTTCTACTGCTACCGACCTTCTTACTTGCATGTGTACACTCAAATGATCTATGTCCTTCTTCTCCACAATTGTAACAAGTTCCTTGGAAAACACCTCTGTTATAACCACCTCGATAGTTATTGCCTCTTCCTCTAGATGAACTTTCACCTTTCCACTTGGTCTTGCCTTTATCCAAGTTTGTCATTTCTGGTTGAGATCTACTATTTTCACTATAGGATCTACCTCTTCCTCTAGGGAATCTACCACCTCTACCTCTTTGTCTTTTCTCATGTTTCTTATTCAATTTCTCCTCCGCTTTGAATGCAAATTGATAAGCTTCTTCATTGTTCTCCAATTTAACCAAACTGATTTCTTCTTAGATGGAAACTCTCAATCCATTCATGTACCTAGCAATTCTTTCCACATCATCTTCATCATGTCAAGATCTAATATCTAATCTATAGAATTCCTAATTATAATATTTTACCAAGCTATCTTCATGTCTCAAACTTTGCATTTGCCTAACTAGGTTAATCTGATAATCACAAGGTAAAAACTTTCCTTTCAACTTATTCAACATCTTATTCCATACCTTAATTTTGTCTTTGCCTTTCCTCTTTATGTCTAATTGCAGATGTTCCCACCACAAGGATGCATGACTTTTCAACTTTGTGCTTGCAATTTTCACCTTCTTTTCCTTAGGGACATTTTCATATTCAAAGTACTTCTCCATCTCGGTGATCCAGTCCACCAATTCAACTAAATCAAATTTTCCACTATACTCAAGAGGATTGAAATGTGGCGTAAACTTTAGATTTGTCAAAGCTTTCAACAATCTTTCCTCACCTTGATCCATCACCGGTGCAAGTTCTACATCACCTTGTTCTTCCTCAATTTCATCATCACTAACATCTTCAAGATATCTTCCTCTTCATTGGGCTATCTCAACAACTTCTAATCTAGCAGTAAGTTGTCTCAATATGTCTACCAATCCTAGATCTACATCTCACCTCCCATGAACCATCTTGAAACCCTCTGCAATTGCAAGCCAGATCATAATCTGCTACCTCACAACAAATCAACTAGCATTTGACAAGAAGGAACCCTCAAACCTAGATTCAAAAACCTAGATCAAGATCTCACCTCATCTCTGATACCACCTGATGCAAGGGAGGATGCAGAAGAGGGGCCAAAGGCTCACCCTAACTAGATCCACCTTTCAGATATCACACACGAAAGAAAAAACACACAAGTGAGAGAGAGAATGAAGCTCAACTTCTAATATTTCTTCAAATTGATTCATACACGCCAGGCTGTAAGGCCTTCTCGGTTAGGGCTAGATATTACAACTCAAGTACATAAGTCCTCCAACATGCAAGGATTTGAAACTATCTTCAATCTTCTAATTTCTATTACTGATTTCCTAATTGATCTCCTAAAGTTACAACCAAAGATTACAATATATACAAGAGGCTACCGAATAAGTTAGCCTTCAGATCTACCATCAATAGAAGGAACAACCAGATCTAGGTCCACACACTTCCCAATGATATATTTCAACATTAAATCCACGTGGATAGCTTGGTAGAAGATTATACTAAGGAATTCTATAGATTAGATATCAGATCTGGACATGATGAAGATGATGCGAAAATAATTTCTAGGTACCTGAATGGATTGAGAGTTTCCATCCAAGAAGAAATCAGTTTGGTTAAATTGGAGAACATTGAAGAATCTTATCAATTTTCATTGAAAGTGGAGGAGAAATTGAATAAGAAACATGAAAAAAGACAAAGAGGTAGAGGTGGTAGATTCCCTAGAGGAAGAGGTAGATCCTATGGTGAAAACAATAGATCTAAACCAACAAAGACAAATCTGGATAAAGGTAGGATCAAGTGGAAAGGTGAAAGTTCATCTAGAGGAAGAGGCAATAACTACCGAGGTGGTTATACCAGAGGTGGTTTCTGAGGAACTTGTTAAAATTGTGGAGAAGAAGGACATAGATCATTTGAGTGTACATATGCAAGTAAGAAAGTCTGTAGCAGTAGAAATGATTTGGTGCAAGAAGAGTCACTGAATGAAGCTGAGAAGGAAAAGAATTTGATGGTAAGGAGAGCACTTTGGAGTGAAATTAATAAGGAAGATCCGGTAAGGAAAAGTTTGTTGA
The DNA here is from genome assembly GCA_027943335.1 of Chamaecyparis obtusa. Taxonomy (NCBI): domain Eukaryota; kingdom Viridiplantae; phylum Streptophyta; class Pinopsida; order Cupressales; family Cupressaceae; genus Chamaecyparis; species Chamaecyparis obtusa. The sequence continues at coordinate 907,138 of BSBK01003166.1, forward strand.
AGACCAGATGTAGAGTTTCTGATGAAGTATGGAAGGTAATCATTGATAGTGGAAGCTTAGAGAACTTGGAACTTGAGGAAATGGTTACAAAGTTACAATTGAAAAGGTTGGAACACTCGAAGCCCTATCAAATTTCATGGATCAAGGATGAACATACACTCTTGGTAAGTAGACAATGTTATGTGAATTTGAAAATTAGAAAGTACTATGATAAGGTGTTATGTGATATCATGCGTATGGATTGTTGTCATATTTTTTTGGGTAGACCTTGGAAATATGATAGAGATGCTATATATGATGGGAGATTGCATAAATATACTATTTGGGCTGATGGGAGAAGATAAATCTTGTTACCTTTGATTGAAAAACCTGTTAGTAGTGTTTGTACATCTGTGAAATTTTGCTTGATGGAAGGAAGAAAGTTTGTTAAGGATTTGAAGAAGAGTGGTGTATGTTTTTCTATAATTCGTAACAAACTAAGTGCTAGGGAATAAACTGACCAATCTCAGTTAATAAAGGAAACCAAGCAACTACTAAGCCAACTCGGTCAAAGCAGGAACCGAGCAACATAGGAAAAAATAGACTTATTTTTGGTGACACATGATTTCCAAGGACCTGAGATGCTCTTGCATCAAGGTCTTACCTTTAATACCCCTCTCTTACATACACAAGAACCTAATACCATGATTGGGGGCATCAACTTGACCAACGTTCCCTTCTTGAATAGCCAGGATGACCTAGTAGAGATCGAAGACATCCTTGAAGAGGAAGAAAAAAAATCCTATGATGAAATCTTCAATAGTGATACCCTCCTAGGAACTTCCTTCCTCCATCAAATCGCCATTAACATCATAGAACTTCCCCTCATCTATCCAAAACTCATAGACTGGGAAAAACCAAGCATCACACATATCGATGAGTTCCAAAGCACATAAGTGCTCCTAAGATTCATGGGAATGTCAAGCCAACAATTAGATCAACTTCAGGAATCCATTTGTGTCTATAATCTCAAGCTTAAAGGATATTTTAGGGAAGAGGCAAGCTCTAGCCACAAAATTGAAAAAGAAAAGAAAAAGAATGAGTCCTTATGTGAAAACCCCACTAGGGCGCATTCTGACTCTAAAGAAGAGAAAATAAAGGGTGTATCTTCCAGTGAAAACCTCTCTAAGGTGCTAGAAGATGGAGACTTGCCTCTTCTTCCCATCCAAGATTACAGACCCGAGCAGTCACCCATCATCATTGAGAAAACCAAGCCAGTAAACTTGGGCACAAAAGAATGCCTGAGAATCATCTACATTGTAGCATCTCTAACAGAGGGTGAAGAAATGGCTCTCGGTGCACTTCTTCAAGAAGCCACCACCAATTTTTCATGGTTGTATGCACACATGCTTGGGCTTCATCTGAATCTAGTTGTGAACAATCTTGCAGTGGACTCTAATGCCAAGCCAGTAAAATAGAAGCTATGAAAAATGCATCCTAAGGTAGCCCTATTGGTAAAAGTAGAACTATAAAAGCTCCTACAAGCCAATATCATCAGAGCCATTGATTATTCAAAATGGATCTCCAATATGGTTCCTATCACCAAACCTTCAGGAGAGATAAGAATCTGTACAGACTTCAGGGACTTAAACAAAGCATGTCACAAGGATGATTTCCCGCTACCCAACATAGACATGATAGTGGATCTTATAGCGGGCCATGAGATGTTGTCACTTATGGATGGTTTCTCAAGGTACAATCAGATCTGAATAGTAGAAGAAGGTCAACACAAGACAATGTTCACAACACCATGGGGTACCTTCTGCTACAACATGATGCCATTTGGGCTATAGAATGTAGGAGCCACCTATCAACAAGAAATGAAAGCCATCTTCCATGATATGATACATAAAATCTTGGAGGATTATGTAGATGATATTCTTGCAAAATATAAGACACAAGGTGAACACCTAGACATCCTTAAAAGTGTGTTCGATCATCTGCATGATTATGGATTGAAGCTGAATACAAAGAAGCGTGTCTTTGGTGTAACATCTAGAAATCTTCTAGGCTTCATTGTATCATGACATGACATAGAGATTGATCCCAAAAAGGTCAAAGCCATTACGGAAATGCCTCCTCCTAGAACACTCAAGCAACTTAGGAGCCTACAAGGAAAGCTCCAATTAGTGCGTCAATTTATATTGCAACTAGAAAATAAGTGCCAACCTTTCACACATCTTCTCCACAAGGACACAAGCTTCAAATGGGATCCTATCTATCAGAGAAGCTTTGAAAAGCTAAATGAATATCTAGCTAACTCTCCCATCCTTGTACCACTAGTTTTAGGATGCCCTCTCATTCTCTACATCTCGGTAACCACTACAACACTAGGGGCACTCTTAGCACAACATGACGACAACAACAAAGAGAGAGCCATTTATTATATCACTCAAACTCTTATCAGCTATGAGCTCAATTATTCACCAATGGAGAAAGCATGCCTTGCAATGGCTTTCGCCACTCAAAAAGCTCAGACATTACATGCTTAGCCACACAATCAAGCTCATCTCAAAAGTGGACCCTCTCAAGTATCTACTATCCAGGACAACTCTCACAGGCCATATGGAAAAATGGGTCATGCTACTCAGCAAGTTTGATATCCAGTACATAGGTCAGAAGGCAATCAAAGGGCAAGTAATCACCGATCAACTAAAAGAAGCACCTCAGGTGGATGCATATCCACTAATCATAGAATTCCCTCATGAGCATCTATGTATGATCAAAGAACAACCAATATGGAAGCTATACTTTGATGACTCCTACACATCGCATGGATCAGGGGAAGGAATCCTATTCATCACACCTCAAGGTGACTACATTCCCAAATCATTCAAATTGGGATTCCCATGTACTAACAACATTGAATAAAATGAGGCACTCATCTTAGGCCTCAAAATAGCCATCCAGTGGAACATCACATAACTGCAAGTGTTTGGAGATTCATAGCTGATTATAAAGAAAGTCCTAGATGAATTTTAGACAAAGGATGACAAGCTGCTACCTTACAAGGAACTGATGGATAGACTGAAAGAGCATTTCTTGAGCCTACAGCTCATGTATATACCAAGACTTCAGTTTAAAGCAGCCGACGCAATGGCAACCATCTAATCCTTATTGGAAATCCCTCGCAACTCATTGCAGTATGAATTCTTAGTTGAGAAACTACACATGCCTGCTTATGAGAATGCCGATTTAGAAATGGTGTGCATCTTGGTTGGTTCTTAGTCCCCATGGTACCATGACATCCATGCATATCTTAAAAATGGTATCATATCTCCCCATCTCCCCATCTCACCAACACCCAACGCCAAAACCTAATTCATAGAGCTTCCCACTACACTCTTTTAGCCAACACCCTTTATCGTTGAGGATATCATAACATCCTCTCTAGGTGTCTAGATTCAAATGAGGCCATCCTAGCTTTACAAGAGGTTCATGCTAGAATTTTTGGTGTCCACATGAGTGACATGGTCCTAGCAAAGAAGTTACTTCAAGTCGGGTATTATTGGCCCACAATGGAACATGATGCATGTGAATTTGTCAAGAAATGTCCACCATGTCAGCAGCATGCAAATCTAATTCATGCTCCAACACAAGACTTACAACCCATTGCGCCACCTTGGCCATTTTTATGTTGGAGCTTCGACCTCGTTGGGTTAATCACTCCTCTTTCCTCAGATGGACATAAATATATCATACTAGCCATAGAGTACTTCAAAAAGTGGGTTGAAGAAATTCCTCTCACCCTCACTACTGGCATCCAAATATCCAAGTTCATCTTATACCATATCATTTTCCGCTTCGGCATACCATCTACCATCTTCACAAATCACAACACACCTTTTGAAAACCAGCATGTGGATGATCTGTGTACCAGAATCCACATCCATTCTCTTGTCCATACTTCCCCCAAGGAAATGGCCAAGATGAGGCAACCAATAAAACCATCTTGAAAATCCTCAAGAAGGTTGTCAATGATTTTGGTCATGACTGGAACCTCCAAATAAATCTCACCCTCTGGGCTTATCATACTTCTTATCACACTCCCACATGCACCACCCCATATTCCCTTGTATATCATGTTGAAGCCATTCTACCCATCGAGGTCAAGCTCCCATCATCGCATGTCTCCATGAAGAACTATACCACATATGAAGACTATCACGTGGCATGCCTCACACAGCTAGACCTGTTAGATGAAAAGATGCAACAAGCATATGATCACCTAGTTGCATACTAGAATCAAATCAAAAGGACTTATAACAAGAAGGTCCATCCAAGACAATTCCAAGTGGGCGACATGGTCCTAAAGGAAAATAAGAAAGTACAAACACATCGAGAGAAAAAGGGAAAGTTTGTACCTACTTTGTTGGGTCCTTATGTTGTCACAACATGATTTAGCTTCAGAGCCTATCATCTATCAACACAATAAGGTAAGCCCTTGAATGATCCTATCAACATAATACATCTAAAGAGGTTCTATGCCTGAACCAGATCCTACATATTCAAAAAATCCATAAAAATTGGAAAATCCAGAAAAATACAAAAAAAAGCAAAAAAAAAAAGAAAATAATCATCCAATGGTGAAAACTTGGCAATTCAAGCACCTTGGACAAGTACATTGGTGAAAACTTGGAAACATGTGCCATACATAGTGGGCTAAGTCATTATCTATCAAACTCCCATCCCCCCATCCCAAATCCTAGTCCTCTTTATCTAATCCGTATCCCCACCACCAACCCATCAAATAAAGGTGTTCTATCCTCAAGCCTATCCAATGCAGCAGTAAGATCCCATCCACAATCCTATGCTTCCTATATATATCCTATATAGAAAGATTATTCCTATCCCCAATCCTAATCTTCCTCTATATATCCTATATAGCGAGATCATTCCTATCCCTAATCCCAAGCTTCCTATATATATCCTGTATAGCGAGATCATTCCCATCCCCAATCTTGAGCTTCCTGTATATATCCTATATAGAGAGATCTTCCTATCCCAATCCTTGAGCTTCTGTACATATTTGTTGTAAATCTCTCCCCATCCATTGTACATATTGTCACCTTTTGTTGTACACATTCTCGTCATTCCTACAACAACATTTGAATCGATAATTTGTCCCATCCAGCTTTGTACTTCAACAATATCTTTTGTCAACTATCCTTGATCACAATGATTATCCTTGATTCATCATTTTCCAATGAACCACACAACATTCTCCTCATCAATCAATGGGTCCTTGAGGATGTATCTTTCCTCCTGTCTAACCTAATCTTCCACCAATCAAACCAGGTTCGTGTCGATGTATCCTTCCTCATGTTTAGACCCAATATTCCCCCCATCAATCAAATCTATTTGTCTCCTTGGAAGAGGATATATTTTGGATTTATCATTCTGGTCTTGGATTTTGTCCTTTGGATCTTGTTAATCTTTTACAGCTCCTTGTTGTTCCACTCCTCAAAGTTTCCATGATCCTTTATATCATGGTGTTCTGTGAATAAGGCCAATTTGGGGCAAGGTCTTTTTGCTTTTTTGCTTCTACCTGTGAGTCAATCAAACATGCCCCTTGCACGGTTCACATGTGGTCTTCTTGGTTAGATGGTGCACTTGGAAAATGTCATTTGTTTGTGGTTTCTCTATCATCATTTGTACCATGCCTCTTTCTTGGGATCATGCATGATGCTGGAGCAACCTTGCATGTCTTTTTCACGTCAGTCCTATGCAATGCTAGTGACAAGGCTTTGTGTTCTTTCGTAACCTTGGCAGGTCTCTACTGTTGCTATATCAAACTAGGTTGTGCTCTCCACATTTACACATAGAGCTCCCAAAATCCCCTATCCTGCATCATATAGATTAAATATTGCATCTTGCATCCTTCATATAGATTCATCCTCCATTTCACATCATCTTGCATTCATGCATCTTTGCTCTTGGAATTTGGTTGTTTATTCTTCCCTTCCTTTCCCTTCTGTGTTCTTTTCAAGAAAATTCCACAAAGTTTCTTCTATGCATTATTTTCTTGAGGGGGTACAACCCCTTATTCTTCTAATTCTAGCTTGGAGCATCTTACTTTCTTTTCTTTGATGCCACGCCACTTGAGGCATCACATCAAAGAGGGGCAAAATGTAGACACCTAAAAATTCATTGGTAAATAAAAGTATTTTTATTTTCCAAAAACCCCTGATGACATCATCATTTGTTAATTAATTAATTATTATACCATTAATTCCTCATATCTTAATTAAAAACATTTAATTAAAAAATCCCCTCCAAAAATGTTTAAATCCAATTTAAACATCATTCCCTCCAAAATTTATTAATTATTTAATAAATTGACCAAAATCCTTTGAATAAATGAAACATTTATTTAAATCCCTCAAAACCCTAGAATCTTCTAGACATTCCTAAACTTGATTAGAAGGTGATTCCTACCCTTTTTAGTCTAAACCCTCATCCTTTGACTTTTGGTCAAAACCCCTCATTAATGAGCCTTACATGCTCATTAATGGCTTCTTACACCACCATTGAAGGATCTTACAAGCCATGAATGAAGACCTATGTCTTCTCTTACACTTTGGTCCCCTTGCACTCTTCCCTAGTGTTTCTCACACATGTGTGAGTAACCCTTAACCCTCATCCATCTAACCTTACCCCTAACCATACCCCAAACTCTACCCCAAATCCTAACTCTAACCCTAACACCTCTTCCTAACCCAAGCCCTTCCTCAAATCCTATAAATAACCTCACTTCCAAGAGAAAAATAATCAATTCACATCTTTCATACTAAGTAATGTTATAATGCTAGTTTACTTCTAGATCATAAGCTTTTAGCATATTTGTTAGTTTAATTCATTTATAAGCTTTCCTAAATCACAGCTTAGCTTAGAACTAATGGATTAATCTTAGTTTCTTTCTTTGTTTTATATTGTATTTCACCATATCACACTTCATTTGGACTAAAATCAATCCTAAATTAATCATTTGTAGCTTAATCTGCATCTTAGCTCTATTAGGTTCCTTGAGGCTCTAGGGGCAAATCGGGTCTTTTGTACCCAATATTGTGCCATTATGGGGTTCTCATGGTCCATAATCCATCCCAATCCTTCCTAAATTGTGTTAGGGAAATTATCCAAGTGTTTCAAGAGCACACCCACATTCCTAAATCAAGAGCAAATCAAACGGTGACAAGGTGCTCCCATTGAAGCTCTATCTGAGTGTCTTTGCAAATAGATTTTACTATATGTTAGGAAAATGCTCTTAGACTAATGTTTGAATGTCTACACTTGTTCCAAATAGGTTAGGTTTTCTCTGAACACAATAATTGCTAATGCTATAATGCACTGAGGAGGGGGGGGGGGGGGGGGTGAATCAATGCAACCATAGATCTACAAAATATTTTCATAAACTTGCAAATTAAACAACATGCAAAATTAAATATAACATTCAAGAATAACACATAAAGAATCCACACATAACCAACACAAAGACACCAATCTTTTTGTGTGGATACCCTTGTTAGAGGGAAAAACTACGATGGGAATTATCATACACTAATTTCACTAGTGCACCAATAATATTTTCCCTATTAGGAGCATTATAATACCCTGCTAAGGGTATACTTGGTTAAGAGTATCTATTAGTTAGAAGCTATTAAAAAGTCATGTTAGGAACTACCCTGTTAGGGGATTTTATGACTTCTTTAGAAAGTCACCTAGTTAAAGGAATTAAACTTCATACCTATTAGGATCTTAGATACCCTATTAAGAGTAACCTGGTTAGAGGATTTTGACTGCAAGCCTGTTAGAACTTTCCTTGAGAATGAACTCAATAGAAATGATCTAAATGTAGCATACTATGCCTAACAAATCTTCTTCAACCCTTCTCAATTCACTACTCTGATCATACAAACTTCACCTTTAGCAACCACAATCATCACAACATCTAATTCTTTTAATCTCTTTTCAATTTCATCTCTTATAGAAATATTTAGGCCGGTAGAACAAACCTAAAACATGTTAGTGATGTTGGCCTTCAAAATCTATCCAAAATTTATAAGCAATCCCACCAACATAGTAAATTGAAATCCTAAAGGTCGGCTCTCAATAGTATAATTCAAGAATAAAAGAATTATTAACTCTTATCCAACCACTACCTCAATTTTATCACCTTGACTTAACTGGTTAACTGTTCTAGCTGATAACATAGACGTTTCCACCAAATCTTCATTTGTACTTCGAATCTTCTCATGCGATCATATATGTAGGTTGGCATGACTTTGCAGATTCTTCCTATTCAATCACACCACCATAAATGTCCAGATCATCACCATGCATCACATTCATCATGAATGACTATGTTATCACTGATACACTAGATACTGATTTTCCAAGTGTTACTAAGTTGAAATAAGACTGAATCATTACTTTTTCTAAGGCTTTGTCTCCCAAGGTCTAGTTGTCTTTCAACAACTAATTTTTTTTGCAACTGTGGGACAAAGTCCAAATCCTTCTTGTCAATTTTTTGAAAGTCCTCTAACAATTCTTCCTTTCCTTGATCTTTCAAAGATACTCCAACTTTAGACTTGATGTTTGTTACTTTGGTCCCTTCTCATTTGAAATGGGTTATTTCAAAGTCTACAAAGGTTCCTATTAGAGAATTGATCATTTTGATATACTTATTCGAATACCACACTCTTGATTCCTCTTTGATAATGGCATTGCCAACAATCAACGAGTCCCCCTCCAAATGAAGTTTATCAATATTAAGATATTTATCCACCTTGATTGTTGTGAGGGCCACCCACACTTCTTCTTCATGATTCGTCCCTTCCACCAATCTCTTTGTGCTAATCACAAGAATATTAGTTGTCCAATCTTGTGTCACAAAACCAGCTCTTGAGGGCCCCAAATTATCCTTTGATACTCTATCAAAGTTTATTTTTATCCATCCTTTATTTAGAGGCTCCCAACCCTCTTGAAAATTTGGATTAACCCAATTCAACTATTGAATGAGCTAATCTATATTATATTATATTATAATTAAAAGTTATTAACTTTTAAAATTACAAAATATCAAATATAATTTAAAAATAACTTAGAAATGCATGTATATCATATGTCATACAATTATACATATATAAGTGTCTCTCACATAAAATGACTACTCAATTCAAAACTATTGATGGAAGTAAATAATGCATAATTATTCAATAATCGAATATAATTTAATTTTAACTTAATATATTAAATTATAATTAAAAGTTATAAACTTTTAAAATTACAAAATATCAAATATAATTTAAAAAAACTTAGAAATGCATGTATATCATATGTCATACAATTATACATATATAAGTGTCTCTCACATAAAAATGACTACTCAATTCAAAACTATTGATAGAAGTAAATAATGCATAATTATTCAATAATCAAATATAATTTAATTTTAACTTAATATATTATATTATAATTAAAAGTTATGAACTTTTAAAATTACAAAATATCAAATATAATTTAAAAAAACTTAGGAATGCATGTATATCATATGTCATACAATTATACATATATAAGTGTCTCTCACATAAAAAAGACTACTCAATTCAAAACTATTGATGAAAGCAAATAATGCATAATTATTAAATGGTCCGATATAATTTGATTTTAACTTAATTATTAAAAATGAAAAGCAAGCGGTGGTTGTTCGGTCAAATATATTTTAAAGTTCCGTTTGCTCATAGTTTATACTTTTGTAAATAAAAATCATTATAAATTGGTTTGTATTGTTTATGAACTATGAAATATTTTGGTATAAATGGGTTTTTTGTTCATCACCAAAATCTCCTCTTTAAGAGTATTTATTTTATAATTTTGAGCACAAGCTTGGACTATGTGAGTTGTTTGATAACAAGGGACAAAGACTTAGATTACTTTGAGGTGGGAGAATTGTCTTAAATGAAAAGAACTTCCACGTTACTGTTATTTATTGTTTTGTTATAGGTATAGATATGTATCAAGTTTGATTTTGTAAATTAAAAATAATATTATATTAAAAAGAATTATTATTTTTAATTTTTTACTTTTTCTTTAATAATAAGAATTTACAAGTCTTTTGTTAAACTTAAATATTAAAATAATAGAAATAGAAGTAAAGTGATAATACATTGTTTTCAATCAACATATATATCCTTATAATAAGTTGAACTTAAGGTCACAATCATAAAGATATAATAATTTTCGTTCTGTAATCTTTCCTTTCTTATTGAAAAAAATATGGGTTGCTTTAAATAGGATATGGTTTTACCATTTTAATATATTATCTCTTATCATTAAGTGTTTTAAAAAGTTTATAAAAATAAAATAAAGTAAAAATAATAATTTAAAAGGAATATTGAAAAATTAATTGAAGTTTATATATGTACATATTGTATTGTCTTAAAATGGAAGCACTTCCATGTTAAGAGCGTTTAGCCCTCCGAGTGAGTGGTCTGGGGTCATGTCAAACGCTTTGATCAGGTCTTTGCATGGATCTGACTTTCTCCCCCCATTCTGCTTCTCTCTCCACCTGTTTTCACTATCTTTCTGCATTTCCTAGCACTCTGGATTGAGGTCCTTAGGTTTTTGACCTCAAGGTCAAAGATGACATTGAGGGTCAATGATGACCTCAACCCTGACCTAGGACGGGGTCTACCTCGTCCTTGACGTAGGGTTCAAATTTCAAGGTCGCATTATTTTTGGATGTCGGGTTTCGGAATGATTTGTTTTCCCGCTTCCAAGTCGGCTGTTTTGGTCTTCAAAATGGTAAATCTTTAAATTGCATTTAATGTGGGTCCATTTCTAGGGGTTAAGGTTAATTGAGATTTAATTCCCCAATGTCGGCCTTCTCTAGAAGATTGTGCCCTAGATCACTATAAAAGGAAGCCTTCCTCTCTCATTTTCATCCATCCATTATCAATCAAGTTTTGTGAGACCATCCAATTTCACATCACTTCAAGCAATAGCATCCATTATTCATCAAGAGCTCTCAAGGAGATTTTCAAGATCAAGCAAGCATCCATTCAAGTCCTCTTCTCCATTCAAGTTCTCCATTGAAGATCAAGGATTCAAGCATTCAAGCCATTGAAGGGATTTGGTTCAAGCATTCAAGATTCATCATTCAAATCCTAGATCTAGCCATCATGTTGGTGTGATCTTCCTTCAAGATCCTTTGTTCATCTTCAAGATCCATTCATTTTCCTTTCAAGGTGGATTCCAAGCACACAATCATGGAGGTTTTGGATTTACATTCATGGTTTTGATTTACATTTGCCATTGTTGTGTTTAAGCTTTTATATCAATATACTTGTTTACATTTGAAATACAATTGCACATCTATTGAATTGCATAGCTTCATTCTTAGATCTACTTCTACTACTTGCTAGCATTCTCCATTTCAATTTCATTATTAAGGTTGATTCCAAACCAGGGTTTGACCAAGGCAAACCCCTCCCTCCCAACAAACAAAACCTCTTTTTCTTGCAGGTACAGGTGAAAGATTGTGAATCGAAGCTTGGATTTGGATACCCTTTTCGGTGAACTTTTGAGATTCGCGAACAAAGTCAAAGTCGACCTTCAAAATCCTGAAGTAGTCTTTGACCTTTTATCGGGGTCAAAGACTACCTGCTGCCGAAAAGACAAAAGTTTTCTAAGTTTTCTTTGTCTCAACATTTCTAGTTCGAAACAGGTTGCAGAATTGCCCGAAACTATGCACAAACATCATAAATTAGTATTTTTCAGATTTGCCCTATTTTGAGGTTAGTATTTGCCTTTCAATTATTTCAGATTTCAAGGATATACTATTCATAGTAAAATATAAGGTTTTCTTCTGCATTCATATTTTCCATAGATTGATTCTTTTGTGTATTGACCTTTTGGTTGATCAATTTGGATCTCTCCTTTGAGAATTTGAATTTAGAAGTAGATCTCATATTTCCTCTATTCATTTTGACATGTATACCATTTTACCTTATATATATATATATAAGTTTGTTTTGATAAGAGTATTTTTATGTAGTAATTAGTATGCTAAAGATATATTTCAATATAAAAATAGTAAATAATTTAAATTTAATATAATCTCATATATATAGTTTTAGATATTGTTCTTGATTTTTAGGGTCTTCTTTTTTTCATTAGTGTCTTCATTTTTTATATTGTTGGGGCTATTTGGAGACCTGCTTTAATCAAGTCCCTATTTTAGTGTTTCCACCTCCATAATTATCAAATAAAATATCAATGATAGATAACTAAAAATAATAAAAGATAAATGATATAAATGATAATATAACAATAATGAGATCAAGAGATTGTGATATGCTATTAAAATTCGAAACAAAGATGGTGTGAGTGACTTCCCTTCACAACCACAAAGCCCAAGCTTGATGGAATGAAGACAAAGAAGCCAAGGTGATGGAGATGCAACACTTGTGAAGACCAAAAAGGTTGTATGAAAGCCATCCCAATATAAAAAGAAAATGGTGAAGAAGTTGTAGGAGACTAAATTGTGAAGCCCAAGAGCCGAAACAAGTCAATAAGACCAAATGAAGTTGAAGAATGGAGTTGTTGGTTCCTTCGACTGATTACTCAAGACAACCTGAAGGATTTTCCCTCTCCTATCTACAAGTAACTAAAGCTAGTCAGCCAATAGCTTGAGAATTCCCCAGGAGGAAGGAATATCTCCATCACTTTGGGCTCTAAAATACCCGAGTGGGTATACCCTCCTTTTTAATATGCTAAAAAATATAGATTTTTAACTAATGGATATTTCACACAATAGATAACTCTTAACAAACCAGAAAATTAGAATTACACATATATCATATCTGAATTGGCTCTATTCTGAACACACTATTGTATCCAGTTGAGAGGTAGAACTTAACTGTAAACATACATTCATAGGTATAAAATAAAGGAAAACAACTTGGTTTTCATGAATTTTGTTACTAAAAATATGAACTATAGGGATTAGTGTCTTATATCTATGGTAATAGAGTCAAATATTAGATTAACCTAACATTAGTGATGCATAAAGCTCTTAATGTTAATTCCTTACACAAACATCAAAATTAATCCAACCATGCATTATTCTTATGGAATCATTGTTGTTTCTTCAAACCATTGCACTATACAAGCATGAATTTAATCTTTTTCCTTGAAAAGAGCCTAACCTATGTATCACACAACAAATGATAAAACCATAGTGATAATATAAATCTGTCCTTGATAGAATAAGTCATCTAGCATGAAGAAAATACTACAAGAGATGAAACATGGTGAGATTTTCATTAATTCTATTCAATATGCAAAATTACAGTTCATTTACTCAAGACATACTGAATCCATTTCACTGTTATATTGATACTAAGTCTACCTAGTACATAAGAACTAGAACACTTAGAGATTTTTTAGAACCCTTGGAATTGGTCTTGATATTCCTTTTATAGACACAAGGAATGCACAATAAAATTTCATTTCCAACTTTCACTAGCAAGTCGCAAAGAATATCTTCCTAACAGAAATTGCTACCTATGGTTTTTTTCCTTGTTGTGAAATAGGATTGCATGATTACATGAGATAACTTAGGGTTGAAACACTCCAAAGAAGCTAGAGTGTCACCTTTGGATCCAACTGTCAATTTTGAGCTATTCCATCATTACATTGTGTGGTAGTTGATGTAGAGAGGGATAGAATGCAGGATTCTCACTATCTCCCATCTTAGGGGAGATCTTTGAGAATGCTTCCCAAGGTGAACTAGGTCCATACAAAACCAAACCTTCAGGTCCTACACTCATGCCCCAATCTGCACTCTGCCCCTTGGGGAGAATCAAAGTGGTAGCCAAAAGGGATTGAACCCCTAATAAACCACAACAAGCTCACGTAGTTTCACGTTAAGAACTGAAAGTTGGGCCATTAAGTTTAAAAATCCCTACAACTACCATTGGCATTTTAAAATCCCTATAGCTACAAGGTGAAGCATTAGCTTGCACTCTACCAAGATCTTTATATACCTCTTGTAGCAAGGCTCTCTACAATTTCTCTCTCAAGAAATAGAAGACATGACCCAGTAAAATCCTCATCATCAACATCTTGAACACATAAAAACCTTCATATTGCAAGAAAAAAACCCTAGAGAATACATTTATTCTTTCTCTACTAAGAAATTTAAATCACACTTCTCAAGTTTCAAAATGATGACAACTGCTTGCCAATTTGAGTAACTTCTATACTGGAAATCACAATTGTGACATCCTTTTAATCTATCTCCCTTGGTTATAACAACATCACAACATCACACAAATGAATGGAAACAAGGTACAATAATTCTCTAACATTCACTACAACTTAGGAATGTACAACATTCCTTCAAATGTCCTTTAGCTTCAAATATTACATGTCATCATATTGCTTCTAAATATCGAGTCAAAGAGCCTTGACCTGCATAACTTGGTATTTATTGCCTACATGGAAACACATCTCAACATACCACTTGATTCAACAATTTTTGAACATAAAAACCATCACCAATGCCAACTCAACTATTGGCCAAATCCAAATCATCTCATCGAACCCAAGATAGCCAATCCACATGTCACCAGATAATCACAATGCTCATGACCCTTTTGAACTCAACCCCTATGTTGGAACAAAATGAACATCCCAATGAGCCATTGTGCAATGGATAAGTATCCCAAATCATGTGCCACATCATGCTCAACAGTGTGTTGAAACATATGGAATCTCTCAATGCACACCTGAGTGAAACAATCATCAGAGGAAGGGGCCCACTGATTTGACCATGTCACATAGGCTCAGTGGTATGGAGAAACAATTGAAAAACCCTTCCAATCCATCATATTTCCAACATGTCACATCTCTTTCTCTACATGGATGTACACTTGTACATCCCAAGAACTCAGTGACATAGTGAAATACTTGAAAGATTTGATCATGCTAGCACTTGAGCTCCACCATTTTCCATTTATTTCATAATCATCCAAATTTATAGTGTAATGGAACACAAAGTATCTTTCAAAAAATTATCATGTGTCATATTAGTCTTCAACATAGGCAATCAACAACTTGACCATGAGCCCACGTAATCACTTAGTAATGCATCAAGGGAAGAAATAATTCACACCATGTCACTGTGCACATTCATCTCTTAAGTATCCATGCACGTGGACCCACCTTTCATGTGACTTGATCCCCACGTCATCAATCAGTGATGTGTTGAAGGAGAAATGAACTCCCCCACATCACTATGTGCCACATCGTAAAGAAATCCTATGCACAAAGTTATCACATGGTAACACACTAAGACCGAAGGAAGCTCCCAATGTGCCACTATGTTCTATTAAGGAATGACACAACCACCAACTTAGATGACATGATGCAACTTAGTAATGTAGGGAGATATGAGAAACATTACACTACACCACTATGGAGGACCCACAACCTCTTAACCAATGAATGACATTTATAAAAGGGTTAAGTTTTTATGCGGTGGGAAAAACACTTAGGCACAAAGAATTAGGAAATACATGGCCACAAGATATAAAAAATAAAATAATCAATCATAGAAGGGGTAACCAATGAAGGATGTAAACTTTAATAAAGGGTGCTAGTTAACTAATGGATTTTAACCCTTGAGAAATTTTTTTAAAAAGGATTCGACTGGGTAAACAAGTAAATGGGAGAATATAAGCTGGCACCAATATTTGAACATTTGAAAGCACAAGGAAAATTTCTACAAAACCCTAGCCCCAAAAATTTTGTAGAAAATAGGTCTAACGATGGTTGTAGCTAGGGACGGCTAGTTCCAAACTAGCATGAGGATTTAGAAGACTCTGAGATGCATACCACAAGTCATAGCCATTAGGCTCAACACTTTGAATGTGAATAAGGATAACTCTTCAATTGGTGGCCCTGGACCACCAAAAATGTAGAACCAATATTTACCCCTATCAAAAGATTAATTGTCATCACACAATAACTTGATCAATCTAAAAATGGCTCTGAGAACAATCTGATCTTGCATATAACAACTGAAATCACCCATCCATCTATCCAAATCAACACTATCAACAAAATCATCACTCTTGGATCTAACATGATTATCCTCAAAGTGAAACACATCATATTCAGGGGCATCAATTTTATATTCATCAATAAATTTAGTCACCTACTCCAGGATTACAAAACATTGATATTCAATCTCTTGGTCAATTTCCAAACCTAGTGATGATCTGTAGTGCTCACCCTTATTCAATTCATGTAAAGACTCAATAATTAATTCATATGATAAAATTTATAATACCACCCTTAATTCACTTTGATCATCATCCTTTTGATCCATGCAAAAAACCCCAAAGGAAGGTTCATCTATAAAAAATGGATTAGAATTAATGAAAATATCACCACAACAAAATGTCTAAACCTAGACATTGTTATGGTGCATAGTACAAACATCTGCAACTTCAATTTTTTTTATTTTGATGCATGTTGTTTCTTCCATTATCTATGTGTACTAAAACTACATCAAAACCTCCTAATGGCTCCCAATTACTAGTCCTAATCCCATTCGACATCAAGGAACAAACACCTTTACTTAGAACAATATTTGACTCACATAAACTAACCTGACTATATCTGGGCATAACCACATGCTTAACACCAAAGATTCCTTCAATATTCTAAAAATCATGTTCAAGATTACCCATACTATGCTAATCACTATCAGATTCATCTTCATATTCATATGCCGAGCTATCACAAATAGATAAGTTTGATATATCAATTTCATCAGCATACTGATCTTCATTGTAAGACAATGAGTCCTCTTTATCCGAATATGTTTCATAATTGAAGAAGTGATTTTTAAAAACTTGGAAGCCTCCTTCAAAAGATTCATAGTAGGGAATCTCATAATCTTCCTCTTCCTCATCATTGTATAAAGGTGTAATGCCCTAAAAAGTTAGCACCTATTTATTCGGAAGCTCTAAGACCTATTAGGACCCATTTTTGTGATTTCCTAGATCCGAATGTGTTTATGCTTGATTTCCTACTCTTATTTTTCTTCTCTCCTCCAATCTCTTCACACTTCATGAATCTTGAAGGTCATTTGAAAATTTGTCTCTCTAGGACTAGGCTGACCCAAGTTGATCTTGTCCTTGGGGGTTTCTTTTTAGTGGGCTCCGGGCCCAATGCTGAGTGTTTTACTTTTTGATCTTAGTTATGGTTGACCTATTAATTATGTGTTGAATTGGTGGTCAACACATCCTTGGATATTCATGACATGGCTTAACCACCTCCCATGGATTGGGTTGAATCTGGCATTCGTATCGAGCATTGATAATTCGAGCTTTTGGTGAAATGATAAATGATTCCAACAATTGGTATCAGAGTCTTGGGTCATGGGTTTGAGTCTTCCTTCATTAGGTGATGAAGGTTCATTCAATGCTGATAGGGAGATTTTTGAATTAGTGGTGAGCACCTCCTTGGAGATTCGTGACATGGCTTAACCACCTCCATTGGATCGGGTTAAATCTAGCATTGACATTTCAAGCTTTTGGTGAAATGCAAAATGATTCCAACATTATGGACCCCAAAATGAGTATAAAAGGACATGTAAGATCCTCATTTTGACATCCATACTTTGAGCATCTATTTTAATCCATAATTACAATCAAGATTTGATGTGCAAGCATGTTTTGGTGATTTCAAGTGCAATCAAGCTTATTTGGATTCAAGATTTGAAGGAAAGGATCCAAATTCAAGATCTCCAAGTCTTCTTCCATTCAAAGCCAATATTCTCTCATTTTGAAGAAAGTTTCTCTCTTCTATGGTGGCCAAGTAGAGGAATTCTCAAAGAAAGCAAGAATATATGCAGCTATTCATCCTTTCCTCTTCTGCTCCTTTGAAGTGATCAAGCATACCTTCATTCAAGATATATGATTTGCAAAGTTTAGATCAATTTCATTTGCAAGGACATCCTTGATTCTATTGGTAATATTTTGAAAAAATAGGTTTTCATGGGTGTGGTCTTGAGGTTTTGTTTAAAATAGAGGAATAACCTAGTTATGTCTGGTTGGCCTTATGTTTCATCATTAATTTTTGTAACTTAGGTTAAGGGAGAGGGGGTCATGACTTTTAAGTCTTAAAAATGTTCTATCTTTAAGTGTTGACCCTTAATGTTTTTCCCTAGCTCACACACTTTTCTTAAGTTGGTCGGTTTTATTTATGAGCTATGTGTTACACCTTTCTCAAGCGCAGACCATGTGTTGCATTCTTGTATTCCCACTATGATATCACGAAAGTTCTAGGTTGGTCACAGGATGGAGAGGGGTTTCCACCTATGTTTTCATGGGACCAATTTTCTTTTTCCATCTTTTCAACCGATCATTTTGGTTAACTCTAGTTCTATTCTATGCCTTATGTTAATGCACATGTCAAGTTAGAATAAGGATTGTTTGTTCTGCTAGAAAATTTGTGCAACAATTATGATCTTTTGGTATTTACGGTTGGTTAAAATTTGAAATGGATTGATGGCTATCATGCTTTTGTGACCCAAAGTACTTGATTGATATTTACCACAGGAGCATGTGATTGTGCCATGCATCATAGACTAGCGACTATTTGAGAGATGAGACCATGGTATGTGACACATGGCAATAATTGATTGGTTGAATTTACAAAGAAAAATTGGTAATAACATTTCTAGTTATAATCAGAGGTTAAATATTTTGCAACTAAGGTTCTATTATTTTAGTACATGTGTAAAATCAGCGAGGATGTTTTGATTGCAGTGAAAAATTGCCCGGAGGTTAGTCTTCTCTAATCTATCATGCTATTTATTTTCTTGTAAGGATCAATGGATATCATGCTCCCATGCTTTAAAGTGTTTGATGGTTATCTATCATAGGATCACACAATGATGATGCGTGCTTCCCCACTAAGAAGTGATAGCAATTGGATTTCTTGTCACCATTTGATGGAGTTTGTACAATTTGGATCAATGACTACAATTTGAAATTGTAGAAAAGTTTCTTTTACAAGCTGTTGGTGCGCTCGTATAAATTTAATGGAAGACACGATTGTAGTAATGAGTAGAAAGAGGCTTCGGGCTATTAGTTTTTGGTGTAGGATCACAAGGTGAAAATCAGGCATAACCGAGCACTAAATGATCTCATCGAGCATATAGGATTGAATAATGGACAAAGTTGTGATTTTTGTGTGTATGATCTTTTTAATAGTTGTGTTTAAGTTTTCCATAAAGTCCTCATATGTGATGGAAAATATTAGGTGACACTCCTATAAGCTCACTAAGCCTTTAGCCACCTAGGACAAGTAGGGTGTTATGAATTCTATTTTTAGCAAAGATTTTGGTGTGTATTCAAAAATAGTGGGAAAAATCCAAAAGAAAGGTTTTCATTGGAGCTCTATATGTCAAAAATGTAAAAGTTGCATCATTGCAAGTTTTTGCCACTTGGAAAGGTTTTGAAAACTTGTTTTCTTGATGCATCTTGACTATAATAGCTACCAAGAGTGTTGTGATGTTTTCTTTGGAGTTACAGGTCAAGATCCTTCAAAAGTGATGAAGGCAAAAGTTTTGTATTAAACTTGGAAGAAGAAAAGAATTAGTTCTTACTGTTTTCCTACAATTTTTGCCATTATGAACTTTTGTATGGCCCTATACGGCTGTATATGTAAAAAGTATTACATGCATGTTCTAATCTAACTAGTTATCTTTCATTTGTAAGTGATTTGAGGTCGTGAAGTGAGAGGAGACAAGAGTTATCTTGATTTTTGTATCAGTAGGTGTGAATAGCCCGTAGTAAGAGTTTTGAGCTAGAAATGGCTATAACTTTAACTCGCAAGAGTGTCGACTCATGGCTCTTGGAGAGATTCAAGGGATGCATATGTAATTTATGTTTTTGTTTTCCATTTTGTACATCATGCAAGAAGGAGGAAGGAAATTGATGCCCTAAGTGGACATCTCCGTGTCCACCAAGTAGAATTTTGGAATCAATAAAATAACCTCTATTTTGAGGTGTTCCAGAAGCTAAAATTTAGGATTTAGCAATGTTTTAGGTCCCTTGAGATACTCCAAGTGATCAGAGGCTGGAAACAATCCTTTAGAAGGTAGTTGCTTCTTTAGGTAAGCCTAACTAGGCCTTTTCAGACCTGTCACCATAGTGGAACCATGACTACCAAGATAAAGTGATTAATTGTCCCTTTGTAGTTTTCTATAACCCTGACAAGGGTATCCAAATCTATAATTTAATTTCCAATTCCTATGGAAAGTTCTTGAGAAATTGAGGGAAAAAGGTGGGCTACTCAATTTAGTAAGTCTTATTACTAAACCAAGCCATAACTAGTTATGAGTGACTCCCAAAATGCTAAAATATTCTCTCCCCTAACATTATTAGATGACCCCCACAACCTTACACTACCATGCTAAGTCCTAGACCGAGTTCCTAGTTCACACCCAAATGATCCTATATATTCTGAGTCCTATCTACACCAAGTTCTATCATGCACTATTTTGAAGGCAAAATTATTTTCATAAGTTCATCCGATCATTTTCACTCAAGGAGGATGGTGAAGGATAGGATGAGCATTAAATGTGTATGTTGAGTTCCTTGAGAGAACCAAGAAAGTAAAGGATACCTATGGGAACCATTGGTGTTTGGGTCCCTTTGTGTACCTTAGTTGAGTGAATTATCCTCCCAAGGGTTCCAAGGTTGCACCTCTGCATCAGTTTCCTTCATTCTGCTTACTCTAGAGATTGAGAAGTTTTCTGCAACTAATAAGGTGATCTAGGGGTTTTTCCTTACTGATAATTCAAGTAAAGGTGGTGCAAAGAAGTCATAAGTTAACCCTGTTCTTATGTGCTTTTATTATTTATTGAGTATTTCCTAATAATTTCAGGAGATATACTTTTCTTTCACGAAGCTTTTGTTGTTGTTTTTATTAAGGACCCTATTGAGAGAAGTAAAAGAGAGCCCTTGTTTCTAAAAGTTTTGAAAGATGCCCTAGTTTTCAAAATTCCACATATTAGAGAGCATTCGGGGAAGGTGGGGTATCTTGAGAGAAATCTCTATGATGATTTATTAGACCAGTTAAAACCCTCCAAAAATAATAAGGTATTAGGAACAAAATTGGTTAGGTGAAGGAGAATTGACGAGGGTTTTTATGATATGTTCGAGCATATTGTAGATGCTTGGCTACCAATTTTAGGGTTGGAAATTTTTAGACAGTGGTATGGCTAGGGAAGTCTTTCAAATCCTGAGTCAAATGCTTGGCAGTTTGACCTAGGTAAATTGGTTGTTCCAAATTTATTTTTAGATGTAGACCTTGTTGGTGTTCAAAATGACACTTATGCTCTTCAGGCTGCCAATATACCCTCAGATAGATTTTAGGGGTGGTTAGCTCTAAAATGTAATGAGGTCTTAGGGTAACTGGACCAACTATAGGGACAAGACTGCCCTCTTCTGCTTCTGGCTCTGCAAAACTAAGGCGAGTGCACCTAACCCAATATAAGCTATACTTCACACATCAAAGACTAGGTTTGAATAATAGATAAAAGGATAGTAAGAAAGTACTAAATGATAACCACACATTCATTGAATCTCCATTACTATGGGATGGAACCTTACACAACTAAATACTGAAAACTTAAGGATGGTTCTTAATTTCATGTGTTTGAATCATAACAACCTCAATCAGGACATGTCAACAAGGAAATACTTATCTAGGCCAGTGCCTCATCCATTGGGCAAGGTTTCTTAGAGAGACTACACACACACACTAGAATATATCTGAGATTCAAAGCCATAAACACATTTACAATCTCCTTTACTACTTACAGAGTATCCTTACATAGACAAAAGATAAATCTATGTCCCATCTAGAGCATCATTTCATCTAATCCTGGATTAGAACTCAAGAATGAAGGCATATACATAAAAAGGTTATGCAATGAACTAGAAAGTTCAAAATTTATCTATGTTGACACAAAGGAGAGACAAGAATCAAGTGCCTGCATTAAGTATGAAGAATCCTCAAGTGTATACAATCAATTCAAAGGAACCATGCTTGCAAACTACAGCTTTGACCTGCAATTTTCTTTCTATTGCCAAAATATACCAAAATAGGTCATTACAATTCAGACTGGGCAGAAGACTCACAACCAGAAAAGTTTGAAAACCTAACTCCCAATGACCTCAAATGATCACAAAAATCCCTTTATACCAGGGTTACAATGCAAGCACAATGATCATTTCCAACTCAAAATTCAAATCCACCTAACCCCACCGAGGAGTTAACATAGACAAGACAGGGATCAAGCCGTAGTAACAAGTGCCACCAAACCAATCAAATTTGGCCACTAAAGCATTCAATTTTGGTACCTCCAGGTCACAGGAAATCCTCCACAAAAAACCCTACAATCATATGTGAAATCAGGCGCCAACGGCTAGCCAAAAATTTTTAAAACACCACCGTAGATCTCTTCCTCTTCCCGACAAATCAAGCGGCCTACTTTTAATCCACAACAGTCACGGGCCCCTTTGAAAAGTCTTCGGCCACCTCATGAGCAAGTAGCTAATCAAAACCAAACATCTTGGCAATACGGGCACCACAGACCCAACTTTAACTTTGCAACCGTGACGTCCAAAGAGTTGTCACATGATCGCATAGCTAGGAAAAGGGCTATGTGAACATGTGACAAGCCTCCACATCACCCTTCTACCTTGCCGCATAATCACCGTTGCCATGAGTTAACACAAAATGCTAGTTGCATGATCACATAGCCTTGAAAAAGGCTATGTGAACATGCAACTAACCACTACTTACCATGCCTCAGCCCTGCCAACAATCACCATGCCTTAGACTTGGGCCTACCATTAACCACATGTCACACCACCACTCACTGCAACCGCCGAGTCATCTCTACCATAGGACCCACCTTTACAAGCCTTGGAAAGTGAATGATGGGTGCATGATCACATGGGTCTAACACCTCCCATGAGATCATGCACCAACCACTAGATCTACCATGCCATCCTCCCCTCTAAATCTCTCGGGCCCACTGATGAACTGCCACATCACCACCTACCACCGGGCCTCAGCAAGGAAGAACCTTGTTGCATGGTCGTAGCCTGTGAAAATGGCCCTTGCGATCATGCGACAAGGCCATAAGACCACCACCTCAACATTCTCTGATAATGGGCCCACTGCAAACAAACCCGTCGGCATCCAATCGGATGATGGGTGCATGATCGCAAGGGTTGAGAATATTCCTTGCGATCACACGCTGACCATAGATTGAAATCATTAACACAAGCCCCGCTGACATTTCTGACTCATCACCACATGGACCAATAAAAAATGAGCACCTCAGCACTGTCTGACACGCAGACCCACCTGGACCCACAACACACCCACACAGGAAAATTTGACGGCTGTCACAAAAGCATGAAGGATAAACACCGTGCATCTTCACCATGTGAACATATGATAACCATCGATCTTGTCTGAACTTTAACCACACTGGGCAATGAGAAGAATTGGGACCCACATAGACAGGTGGCAAGCGGTCGCATGATCGCATGTCAGAAAAGTCTGACATGTGGCCATGTGACAACCAATCATTGTGAAACCTTTGAAGACTTGGGCCCACCATCCAGTCAGACTTGCACAGTTAGGGAACGCCAGCAAACAGGAAACTATGAGGTTGAAAACACACAGGGTTTTCGACGGAAAAGATAAAAAACACACAAGGTTTCTAACGCCAAAAGATAAGTGCACAAAAGCTGGAAGGCACAAGGTTGAAAACAATGAAGGTTTTCACACAGATCGAAAACATCATGGATTTTCAAAAACACTGTGGGTTTTCGACACTGTGGCAGATTCTAAAAATATTTTCCTGCAGACCTTAGAACTTGAATAACTTTATGGATTTTACGATTCAACACGCGCAATTTGGACTGGAGCAAGGTGACACATTGAAGAACACAGGGTAGGACACACACCATGAAACATTATGGATTTTCTTTGCAAGATAAAACTATGACTGTAGGTCGAGCAGAACAACTTAACAAAGCTTGCAGGGAAAAGGCCATTTTCCTGGGATTTTTGCATGAATCAGAAAATGGACTAACAGTGGCTCATACTAGGGGATGCATGTCTCTTGTAGGCATGGAAAGGATTCAAAATCACTAGGAGAGTAGACCAACTCAAAAAAATCTGACTCAAAAACACAAAGCATACAAAAACAAGGGAACCTAAACTACTGTTCATGGAAGAGATACTTCAAGAGAAGTAAAACTTTAAGAATTGTCCATGAACAGGAAATTCCAAATTACCACCAATTAAATCCTTCAAGATATATGAATCTGTTCCCCACTTGCCCTCAATAAGATAAGGGCCCAACCAAATAGGATCAAACTTTCCATGCCTTCCCTTATCTTCCAACCTTGTATTCCACATCAGGACTAGATCATCAATTTCAAAACTTCTTTGGGTTGTCCTCTTATCAAACAAATTTTTATATTGCCTCTATAATGTCTCATTTCTCTCATGTGCATCCCTCCTTACTTCCTCTAACTAGATCAATTCATCCATTCTCATTCTCATCTCATCATTCAAATCTTCATCATATGCCTGGATGAACCTGTACATTTGCAACAAATTGTTTTGAGGTAATCTAGCACTTATTCCATAAACTAGGTCAAAAGGGGCATAACCTATGGCTTTCTTTATAGTTACTCTGTCAGCCCACAATGCCCACCATAACTTTGAGTCCCAAGCTTTCTTATTTCTATCCAACACCCTCTTGAGAATCTTAATAAGGCTTTTATTACTAGATTCAGCCTGGCCATTTCCTTGTGGATGATATGGGGAAGAAAATGAAATGTGTATCCCATATTACTGACAAAAATCACCAAACTCCTGTGATCTAAAGCACATTGCATTATCAACCACAATTGTCTCTGGGCAACCAAATCTAGTGAGGATATTCTGCATTATAAAATCAGTTACCACTTTACTAGTAGCCCTCCTAGTAGGGATAGCTTCAACCCACTTGGTAAAATAGTCTGTTGCCACTAGTATGTATGAATGTCCACCACTAGACTTTTTTGGAATCTCACCAATGAAATCAATACCCCACTTCTGGAAAGGAGCCTGAACTGAAACAGGTTTGAGTGGCAAATTCCCATTGAATTTCATCCTTCCTGCAAATCTCTGGCATGCATCACACTTCCTCACAAACTGATGTGTATCTTTAAAAATTGTAGGCCACCAAAATCCAGATCTAAGGATCTTGTGGGCTATGGTCTTTGCCATATAGTGTCCTCCACATACACCTTGATGCATTTCCTCTAGCAGAGTCTTAGATCTTTCATGATCAACACACTTTAGCAATACTCCTTCACTGCTTCTCCACCACAAATCACCATGTATAATGGCATACCTTGCTGACTGTAAGTTGACAGTCCTCCTCTTATTCTCATTCATGTTAGGGGGAAGGACCAACCTCTACAAGTAGTTGATAACATCTTTATACTAATCACAATAATCCATATCACAAATATATGGCCTCTCTTCCTCCTCTAACATGTTCACATGATTTGCAGCCAGATTACTTTGTGCCATCAACTTTGCAAGACCTAGGCCTCTCACCAATTTTATAATTTGGATATCAATATTAAATTCTTGGATCTTGTTGATCCATCTACATCTTTTTCCTGATACCTCTTGTTGCACCAAAATATCTTTAATGGCAGCACTAGGAACATAAGCAACCACCTTGGCTCCCACAAGATAACACCTAAAAGCCTTGACTACTTTGACTAGGGCATAAGCCTATTTCTCAGTGATATCACATTTCAATTCTACTGCATGTAAAGACTTGCTAAAAAATGATATGGGTTGCTCATATCCATCTGAGTTCTTTTGCAATAAAACTGCTGCAACCGTATGATAAGAAGCAAAAGAGAAAATCTGCATGGGCTTACCATAATCAAGGGTCCTCAAAATAGGGGCATCTTTAATGGCCTATTTGATACTTCTAAAAGATTTATCTGCTTCTTCATTCCACTCTATATTTGCATCTTTTTTCAACATCCTAGAGATAGGAATACAAATTTCTGCAAAATTTGTAACAAATCTTCTTAGAAAATTCACTTGCCCAAAGAAAGACTGTACTCCTTTAACATTCCTTGGCGGTGAGAGCTTGTCTATTGCTATAACCCTTTCAGGATCAATTCTTACTCCATCCTTGGACACAATGTGTCCTAAGAGCTTGCCTTCCACAACACCAAAAGAACACTTCTTTGGATTTAAAGAGATTCCATACTCCAGAGCTCTGATAAAGATCTTTTCAAGATGTTCACAATGTTGATCCTCCTTCTTTGAATATGCCATGAGATCATCCTGATATACCACTAAAAACTTATTTATGAAATCAGCAAAGGCCACATCCATAGCTCTCTAGAAAGTAGCTCCTGCATTTGTCAGACCAAATAGCATTCTAACATCAACATATGTTCCCCAAGGGGTAGTGAATGCAGTCTTAAATTGTTCTGACTCATTGACCATGACCTGATTATATCCAGAGAAGCCATCCATCATGGAAATTAAATTTGATCTAGTAACCCTTTGCAGCATATTTTCCATGTTAGGAAGACCATAATTATCCTTTAAAGAATTGACATTCAAATTCCTAAAATCAACACATAACCTAATGTCACCATTCCTTTTTCTGACTGGAACCAAATTTGACACCCAAGTAGAATGTCTGACAGGCTTGATAATGCCAGCATCCATCATCTTTTTAAGTTCATCTTGCATTTTTGGTGCCAAAGTAGGGTTCACAGGCCTTAATTTCTGCCTAAAAGGTTTAGTTCCTTCCTTTAATGGTATCTCATGTTGAAAGAGATCTTCTCTATATGCCTTCAAATCATCATAAGATCATGCAAAAACATGTCTACATTTTTTGAGAAGATCAATCAAATTTCTTCTAGTTCTTTGAGATACGCATTTACCTATGTAAATATTTTTTGGTTCTTGGCTTGTTCCTAGATTCACTTCCTCCAAATCATTTTTCTTGTCAACAATTCTGGCAACACAAGCCCTCTCCTTATCATCAAATCTCCTTTCAAGGGAAACCAATCCCCTAGGGATCCTATTTGACTTTAGTTGCAAAACTTCCTTCCCAAGAACACTTTCTTTTCCATCTCTGATGTCAACATAGGTGCTAAAATCCATTTCCTGACCATCAAAATGAGATTCACACTGCAAGAATCTCAAAATATCCTAATCATCAGAAAATACTTGCCAATTCTCAACATTATCTAGGATAGAAGGCCTAGACTTACACTCAATTCTGGATATCCCTGCAAAGGTAACATCCTCTGGCCTTAAGGCTATGTTTGCTAGTAAATCTGCCATCCTGTTTTGGCTTCTATCCACCCAATCAATACCAAAGGCACTGAAACCCTCAATTTCATCCCATATAGCATTTCTATATTGTTTCAGCCTTTGATTCTTAGATGCATACTTTGATCTAATCTAAGAAACTATTAACTTAGAATCACCAATCACCCTAAGATGTTTGATCCCATGTTTTGATGCTTGTCTCAAACCAATCAATAGGGCCTCATATTCTGCAACATTGTTTGTGCAAGGAAACAAGAGAGTGAAAGAAAACTTAAAAGTCTTACCACTTGGGGACACCAATAACACTCCTGCTCCAGCACCTTCTCTAGAACTTGCTCCATCAAAATATAATGTCCACAAGACACTACCCTCTGCCATGTTACTCTCATCATCAGCCAAAAGGATAGGCCTGACCTTCTTCTGCATCTCATTCCTCTGGACTTGGAATGAGCCAATGTCAGTGTCAACAAAACAATTCATGCTATCCCTTTCATTTTCCTCAATCATATGTAGAGTCCTGGCTTCCCTTAACACCTTCACACTCTCTCCTTCAATGTCAAAAGTGGCAAAGGACAAGTCACATTGAATACCTCCTCCCATGGAGGCACTCCACTTTCTAGATAACAACATTCCATATTGAGGAGGAATGTCAACTACAAGAACACTCATAGTCAACTGTTTGTTAGGAAATGCAGCTAGTTTATAAGGCAAAGCCTTGATGGTACCAATAACTGGCACTTCTCTTGAGTCCATAGCTTGGCATCTCCCGTGAGGTGTATCAACCTTTAGTCCTAATGATTTCATGATCTCTGCAGTCATGACAGTGTTTGATGCTCTAGAATTGATCATGCAATTCTTCAATATTTTACCACCAATCACAAGGGACAAAAAGAAAGGATCAACTGTCCCTGATGCATTATTTACAATATTTGTATCCAAGAAGATTTGAGGAATCTTAGAAACAATTTCTTCACTCTTACTGTCAGGTGTGTCTTCCAAGGAAGCCACATGTTTGTCATTTCTATTTACCTCTTGGATTCCTGCAAAAGAAACACCATTTACCCAATTCAAGGCCTTGACCTTATGTTCTTCTATTCTCATCATTTCCAAAAGTGGAACCTTGACAGTGATCTGTGAAAGCAATTTGGACATATCAACTGGAACATACTTTTGGTTGTCTTTGTCTTCTTCAAAGATAGTGACAACTTTATCCTTTGTGAAACTAGATTTGTCTTTGAGAGGAGATTCCTCTCCCTTTTGAGGAATGGGAACAACTACCTCTACTGTCTTTGCTTTATTCTTAGGTGCTGCAACAGGTACAACTTTCCTTTTTACCTTCACTTGGTTAGTATCATCGGCACCCCTACCCTTTTCTCCATGCTATTGTGTATCATTTTCTATCTCCTTGATAAACATACTGCCTGGCCTACCGGTTGCATTTCCAACTGTCCTATTCCTCAAGTTATAATTGCTTCTAGCTTGAGTAACCATGTCTGCAGTGATCTGAGCAATTTCTTCATCTGATGGTCTTCTTAAAGAAACTTGCTCCTCACCCCTCACAATACCACATCCAACATCATCAAACTCTTCATCCTCTTCATCAGAATCAGTCTCATCCTCTATATGTGCAGAAGTCATTCCACAACCACTCTTGTCATATTGCTTCGCTTGTTCTTGATTCTCTTGTAAGTTTAAAGTAATGACACAATGCTCAGGGTCATGAGGAGACTGACAAGCAGCACACCATGGGATATCTTCAGTCATATTTACTGAATTTATATGCAAGGGATTAGGGATCCTTCCATCAGGCCTTTCTTTCTTGGTTGGGAAAATGGGCTTGCCATCTTTCCACTGAGTGTTGTAAGGGTAATTTTGCATTCTTGGTTGTCTGCTAAAATTGTTTGGGGCTGACTTCTCCATAGTCATAGCTCTATTGTTTCCCTTTTCAATAGGATTTAAACCTTCCAAAGCCTTTAAGATTTGTTTTAGATTGTCATCCTATTTGGGTTTAGAGTCAGCAGACCTTCCCATTTCTTTCTTACTCTGCATTTGAGGCCTGCAATAATCTCTTCTTCCTATCTTTCCTGATATTATTCTATTGCTCTCTATGTTGATGGCCAATTTATAAGCTTCCCCAAGATTTCTAGGGTTCTTGCCCCTCAAGAGGGATCCCATTTTTGCATCAAAGGCATTCAAGTATGTCACAAGACATACCCTGTCATCTAGTCTGATAACCTGCAAGAGCCTATGCATAGCCTTTTGGAATCTTATATTAAATTCAAGGACCTCTTCATTCTGATTCTTCTTTATGTTATTGAATTCATTCAAGATAAAACCCTCATTTGTTTTATCTCCATAGTGTTCCTTGAAACAATTCTTGAATTCATTCCATGACCCTATACTAGCATGGGGTAACCCTCTAAACCAATCCCTGGCATCCTCAGTCAGGGATTTTACAAATAGCTTCATTATAACATCATTAGGCTCTACATTATAATCATCTATTATATCTATGAAATTTTTTAGATGTTCTTCACATGTGATGACATTATTTCCAATAAATTTAGGAAGCTTCTTTCTAATTTCACCCGGGATTACATTAGGATAACCAGGAATACCAAAGAAGACAAGTTGTTTGTACCTTTCATGAATAGGAGCTCCATGCAATGGATCCATTCCTTGAGATGTAGATGTCCTTGTGTTTGAACCATCAGGAACTCTAGCAGCGCCTGATACACCATTTGCTTGAGCTGCATTGTTACCCTGATTTCCACCTTGTCCCAAAAAGGAAGCAACAATATTTGAAGGTCCTGAAGCATGCTTGAGAAAATCAATCTTTTTTTTGATTTCTGCAGTAGAAGCCTCCAAATCTGCTTTCTCTAGTTCTTTATCCAATATTTCTTTCTTCCTTCTAGCTATCTCCAAATCTGAATCTAATCTCAGTCCTAGATATGATGTCCTATCCACAATAACTTGTTCACTGATTTGAATCCCAACAGCCTTCTGTTTGCCTTTATCTCTTGGTCTAGTTTCTTCACATATTTTTTGAACAATAGGCTATTCATTTACTCTTTCAGGCTCTGGGACAAAATTAATTACCTCCAAATCTAGTAACTGCCTCTTTAGCTAATTAGCCCTTATCATGGCTTGTCTTATTTTATCTTCTTTGTCCTTTTCTCTTTGCTGCCTAATGGAAAGTTGTTCTTGAACTCTTCTTTCTAGTTCAT
Organism: Chamaecyparis obtusa; assembly: GCA_027943335.1. NCBI lineage: Eukaryota > Viridiplantae > Streptophyta > Pinopsida > Cupressales > Cupressaceae > Chamaecyparis > Chamaecyparis obtusa. The sequence continues at coordinate 937,887 of BSBK01003166.1, forward strand.
AGACCTCCTCAAAGATCTCTTCTGATTCAGGGAGAGTGGTCTCAGAGTCATCATCTCCCACTTGAGTTTCATCCTCATATTGGTTCAATCCCAAATCAACAACCTCTTCATATTCTAAATTATTTTCTTCTTGACTAGGCCTGGCTTGGGTTTCTTGTCTGGTATCTTTCTTGTTTCTCCAAGTATGAGAAACACCTCTTCTCTTCTTTCCTCCCCTTGTCTAACTAGGCCTAGAAGTGCTTGGAATTCCTTCTTCCATTATATCTTTAGGATGCTCCTTTCTTTGAGACCTAGTACCTCTATAACTCATCTTGCAAAATAAATACTGACTAGCATTGCTTCAGAGATGTTTGAGTCACCACCCAAGTGTATTGGGAATATCAAAATATAGTTTCTTCACTTTAGAAATACTCAAATGAGTTAGAGAGATAAGGGACAAGAACAACCCTGTTTCTTCCAATGATGACCTACTGGTTAGGATGAACATGTATAACACTTCCCTAGTAGAGTCACCATCTTGTTGGTGTTCAAAATGATGCTTATGTTCTTAAGGCTGCCAATATACCCTCAGATAGATTTTAGGGGTGGTTAGCTCCAAAATGTAATGAGGTCTTAGGGTAATTGAACCAACTATAGGGACAAGGTTTCCCTCTTCTTCTTTTGGCTCTGCAAAACTAAGGCGGGTGCACCTAACATAAAATGCTAGTCGCATGATTGCATAGCCTTGAAAAAGGCTATGAAAACATGCAACTAACCACTACTTACCATGCCTCATCCCTGCCAAAAATTGCCATGCCTTAGACTTGGGCCCGCCATACACCACATGTCACACCACCACTCGCTGCAACTGCCGAGTCATCTCTGCCACAGGAACCACCTTTACAAGCCTTTGAAAGTGAATGAAGGGTGCATGATCACATGGTTCTAACACCTCCCATGAGATCATGCGCCAACCACTAGATTTGCCATGCCATCCTCCCCTCTGAATCTCTCGGGCCCATTGACGAACTGCCACATCACCACCTGCCACCGGGCCTCAGCAAGGAAGAACCTTGTCGCATGGTCGCAGGCCATGAAAATGGCCCTTGCAATCATGCGACAAGGCCATAAGACCGCCACCTCAACATCCTCTAATAGTGGGCCCACTACAAACAAACCCGTTAGCATCCAATCGGATGATGGGTGCATGATCGCAAGGGGTGAGAATATTCCTTGTGATCACACACCTACCGTAGATTGAAATCATTAACACAAGCCCCGTTGACATTTCTGAATCATCACCACATGGACCAATTAGAAATGAGCACCTCAACACTGTCTGACATGTAGACCCACCTGGACCCACAACACACCCACATAGGAAAATCTGACGGCTATCATAAAAGCATGAAGGATAAACACCGTGCATCTTCACCATGCAAACATACGACAACCACCGATCTTGTCTGAACTTTAACCACACTGGGCAACGGGAAGAACTGGGACCCACACGGAGAGGTGGCAAGCGGTCGCATGATCGCATGTCAAAAAAGTCTGACATGCAGCCATGTGACAACCAATCATTTTGAAACCTTTGAAGACCCCGGCCCACCATCCAGTCGGACTTGCACAGTTAGGGAACGCCAACAAATAGGAAACTATGAAGTTGAAAACACACAGGGTTTTCGATGGAAAAGATCGAAAACATACAAGGTTTTTGATGCCAAAAGATAAGCACACAAAATTTGGAAGGCACAAGGTCAAAAACAATGAAGGTTTTCACACAGATCGAAAACATCATGGATTTTCAAAAACACTATGGGTTTTCGACACTGTGGCAGATTCTAAAAATATTTTCTTGCAGACCTTAGAACTTGAATAACTTTCTGGATTTTGTGATTCAGCACGTGTAATTTGGACTAGAGAAAGGTGAAACATTGAAGAACACAAGGCATGACACACACCATGAAATATTATGGATTTTCTTTGCAAGATAAAACTATGACTGCAAGTCGAGCAGGACAACTTAACAAAGCTTGTAGGGAAAAGGCCATTTTCCTAGGATTTTTGCATGAATCAGAAAATGGACTAATAGACCTCCTCCTAAATATAGAAAACATATATGATCTAGTGACTAGAGTGGTTAGGGATATAAATGGAGAGGTTTTTCTCACTATTAGTGGGGATGAAATAAGGGAGGTGTTTGACACCAGTTTATTGTCAGCCAATCTAGTGGACATAGATTTAAAAAGTTTCCTGGCCTAATATATTATAACTTGAGATGTGGTTAGGAGGAAACTTCTTCCCACTCATTTGGCTAAGGCACAATCAGTAAAGTAATTCATAGGGGAATCTACTTAGGAACCCTTCTCTATGGAGGCCTTTGCAAAACACTTTTAGGACACATATTACTCATTGTGTTAGCTATTCGGGTTACATGGTGGACACAATATGCCTCCTGAGTTCATGTACTTGGCCATTCAAATTCAACATCTTGGTTTTGTCTCAGTTTATGATTACCCTACTTACATGGCATAAAAGATCCATATTGGTTTAATAGATTTGAAAAAGAGAGGTAGTGATATGTTCTACTAGTTATCTTTCTTGATGCACATGTTTCTTTTCAAATATGCTAATTACTTTCAACAATTTATGAGGTTGAATAGGAACATGGATGGGGAAACCACGCCTATACAAGCATGGAACACATTGATATCTAGAGATTGGGAGGGATCAAGTTATGTTCTTTTTTATAATAATTTTGTATCTAAGCTAAGGGATAGATTAATTGTAAATGTTCCCAAGGAATCCTTTTGAATTGTTAGATTTTCTAAGGCCCAAGGAGAGGAGACTTGATTTGAACATTGTTTTGGTAAGTAGTTAACATATGAGCATACATTATTGGAAACACTTAGCCCTCAGATCATCGCAAGGCATGTTGATACTATTTTGATAATCAATGATATGAAAAATGCCTAAGTCCACATTCAATTCCTAACAGTCAGTCTCAATATTTTGGTCAGAAAACATGCTACAGATAGAGCTAAGCTATGAAAATTTATATTTGGGTAGAGAGATGTATGGAGGAAACTCAAGCAAGATCACATGTATTTTATATGCAAGATGATAGAGATACAATTCTCTAAGTGCATGCAAAGACATGAAATAATGCAACAGGACAAGAGAAGAAATATAAGTCTTGGCCGACTTATGTTATGATGTTTATTGTATTTGTTAAGGGCCCAATGATACTATAACGTGGGAAAATTTGAACAATGTAATTTGTATTTTATAAATTTCTAAGGACACGATGGAAGGCCGACCCAAGGACTATACTCTTAATCAGGTATAAGTATGTAATGCTATTTTGTATTTGTGAAGTGACACAATGTATGTGCAGATGATAAAAAAAGTGCAGGTTGAGAAGAGAGTGAGAACATAGATTGCATGACATGCAAAGGTGAAGTTATCATGTATTTATTGTATCATCTTTTGTAATACTGGACATGAAGTCCAATTTTGTAAGAGTAGTGTGCAAAAATTTTGTATACCTCTAACAGGGTTTATCAGTCCTCTAACAAGGACTTGGCTATTGTAATACTCATCTCCTAAAAGGCTAGGACTCCTAACAGGGTCTCAATACTTATAGTGCAGATATTTGTGGGTACCATCCCCATTGGGGTTTTCCCTTGGCCAGGGTTTCCTCAAAAACAAAATATGGTGTTATGAGTTCTATTGTGTGTGTGTACTTGTTGTGTATTATTGTATTAAATTTATTATTTGTTAATTGGTTAAGAAATAATATAAACTTCTATGATACTGATTCACCCCCCTCTAAGTATCACTCAATCCTAACAATTGGTATGAAAGCATCAAGCCCTTGGAAGAAAATTATAAAAACTTAAGAGAGATCCACATGGATGTTAGTAGTTTAATGAAGAACTATGAAGAAACAATAGAAGATCTTAATCAGGCTAATGCAGATAATGTAGATCTGTAATTCAATTTAAGAGGGGAAAAATATTTCATCAAGAAACTCAAAAAGTTGTTGAATCATGCAAGAAGTTTAAGGGAAGAACTTGTCAAAATTCAAGAGGAACCAAACAAAGAGAAATTTGATTTAGAATAGGTTGAAAAGATTATCGAAGAAAATGAAGCACTTGAATGAATATGAGATCTCAAAGCTACATTTGATTAAGGAGCTTGATGAAGAAAAAGATAAAAATAGGAAAATGAAAGATGATTTACAATCAACGAAGACAAAGGAAACAGGACTTGAATTGTAGTTGGAAGAAATGAAAGAAAAATGTGAAAAGATTGAGAAATACAATATATTGGTGACTTGCAAACTTGAAGAAGAAAAGGAACACATTAAGAAAATTCATCAAAATAGTCTAAATATTGATGAACAATCTAACATGCAGAAACTAGTTGGAGATAAGACTTTAGTTGGATTTATGGAAGACATATCTCAGAATAAGGATCATACAGTCATCGATGCTGACTCACCTAAGAAAGATAGATCCAAAGTTGAAGGATCTAAGCAAGAACAAACCAAACCCTTAGATGAAAAGTGCCATGAATGTAATCAAGAAGGACACATGGAGAAAAATTGTAAAGGTACATGCAATAATAAACCTTTTCCTAGTTAATTCTTTAATTGCTTTAATTATGGTCATAAGATGAAGGATTCGAGAAAACCAGACATAAGATCCAGAAGGCCAATATATTATAATTTGAAAAAGAATGTTGAGAAAGAACATGAAACCAGTAAGCCCAAAAAAACTATGAAAGTAGAAGAGAAATAGGTCAGCCAACTTGATGTGAACAAACTTGAGGAAAATGATCAAGATGTCAAGAAATCTAATGTAAAACCTAAAAGGATTATCTGTTACAAGTGCAATAACTTTGGACACATCACAAGGTTTTATAAATTATAGATTGATTATAGTCAACTCAGACCTAAAAGGAAAGTTACATGTTACAAGTGAAACAATGATGGACATATTGTGAAGTATTGCAGATTCAATGGACCAATAAAAAGGATACCCAGACCCTTGGAAAGGAACATGAAATTTAGTGAAGATCAAACAACCATTGAAGAAATGAAGGAAAAATACAAAGAGAAGTGGGTCAAGAGTAGCAAACTAAAGGAAAACAATAATGAGTTGAACAAAGGAGCAATGAGAAATCAGGGAGACTCAATAGACCCTGCTGGATCTTCACATGAGGTTAATGCCTCTTCATTAGCATGAAGGGCCATGCAAGGCCTTAGGGGGAGCATTGGAATATAACACTAGTATCTCATATTTCCCCTAAAATGGAGAATGGAACTATGCAAGAATGTGTGAGTTGTGTATGGACATATGGTGTCTTTAGTTATCATCGTATGGATCTACGTGGTTAGATTCATGATCACATGTGATTGGTAGTTTACCTGGAAGTTATCAGCTTTATGGTTAATAGGGTTTTGTGCATTATGAACTATAAGTTGTTATACTTAGAGGTTTTTGGAACCATTTTGATTAAAGAGTAGTAGGTATCTAATATTTAGAGCTAGATTTGTGAAGTTCTTGTGAGATTGTTGATGAAGATTGAAGGCAAACCCTAGATTCCACCAGTTGTGTACAAGGTATTTGTGAATCTCTTTTTGATCTTGAAAATTTTTTCTTCTAAGAATATAGAGATGGATGCACCTAAGTTATATGATATCAAGGATAGGAACATATATGAATTCAAGAAACATCCGTATAAATCTATGGACGATGATGTTGTGGGTGCATTTTCACACACTTTGCATGGAGTTATTCATGTAGAGGATAGTAGGTCTTACATACATTGTAAGAATGAGAACATGCGATCACTGGAGATAATTTATAAAATAAAGGAAATGATTTGTGATGTGGAGAATCTTAAACCTGAATTCGCTCATTTGGAAAACCAAAAACTACTGGATTACAAAAAACACTTTGAGTTTGAGGAAGAAGAGTGGATTAAAATTGCCTTGAGAAGATTTCATGACAAATTCTTTTGGTTGGGAGGAAATCCTATAATAATCACTAAGGATTTGATTCATGCGGTAACAAGGTTACCCACTGGAGGTAAGTTGTTAGTCTCTGTAAAGAATACCAAGAAGAAGGTAGAAACCCTAAGAGGATGAAAATGGAATGGGAGAGACATGACCATTAGGGATGTATCACAAAAGGATGTAAGAGTCATTTCTATAATTCTTGGTTAAAAAATATAGTATAGCAGTAGATTGAACTCAATTTCTACAGGTTTCATTGAGATGACATATCAAATTGTTAAAGAAGGTGAGAAATATGATGTATGTGAAGTATTGAGACAATAGTTAATGGAAAACATTGGAGTGATAAAGAATAACAAAACATATTCTTCATTTAGATTTTGATAATTGATCCTTTACATTTTCTTTCATATAACACAAAAGTTTCTAGGATTGTACCTATGGAAGAACAATGTATCAACAGTGTGGAAAATTAGTGAAGTATACAGAAAATATGATGAGATGTAGAGGTATAGAAAAATTTTAGGAATATTTAAGGGATTTCAAAGGTAGATGAATGAGAGGGAAAGAATTCCTAGAACACTTGTAGAGAAATACAAGGATACCATTTGCTTTATGGTTGAGACAAATAACACTTTCTTTGAGGTTGTAGAGCCTAGGACCATTTGGAGTACACCTATGGGGTATGAGATTGATAAGAACCTCTTGAACATTCATATTAAGCATATGCTTGCAGAACCTAGGGACCCCAATGCAGAAAGATGGGGAACATACTCTAAGAAATCCAAATCAGTACAAGAAAATCTCACAAAGAGGAAAAGATAAAATAAAGTTGAAACTTTTGTTGACAAACTACTTGGAGAATAGGGTATAAAAAAGGAAGAAATGGAAAAATTGAGGAAGAAGATAGTCAAGTTAAAGGCTACGACTGGTAATTCTAGTAGAAAAACTGAACATGAGAAGGAAAGACCTTATACCTCACTTGTACTAGTGGTCACAATTGAAGAATCCTCTCCTACACCCCCTAGGAGAACATTGTAGAGGCAGGAAACAAAAACAACAAAAAAGAAGGAATCATCTAGTTCACTAAGGATGGGACCTAAGGCAAAGGCCACCATACCACAATAGAAGAGGAAAGAAAGTGAGTCTCCTCCAAAATAAACTTGGCAAAAGAAGAAGAAGGTAGATGAAGATAAGATGAAAGAAGAAGAAGAGAAGAAGGAGGCATAAAAGAAGAAGGAATAAAATAAACTAGAAAACAAGTGGAAGCCAGACCTTCCCATGCTAGAGAAAATAATACTTGGTGAAGGTAAGTTACTCTCAGGTGACAGATATTATGAAAGATATAATGAAAAAGATAAGGTCAGCATATAAGAAATGATGATTAAGTACATGCTAGCTTTCAAGAAGCACCTAATTGAACTAGAATGAAGTATTCCTAAGGAGCTATTTGAAAAATTATAGGCTAGGAAAATAAGAGCCATAGATGAAGATTCTAAGATAAGGCAAGATGCCTTAAGAAAATAAAATCTAGTGATGAAAATAGAAGAAAATTAGAGGCTACTTGAAAAGATTAAGCCTCATTTAAGAACTAAACTAAGAATAGTCAAGATAATGGCCAAAATGTATGAGGAGGTTATTGAAGAAACACATAAGAAAATTGACAAGGTGTTACTATTGGACAAACGTGATGTGAATAAGCTACAACCTATTCCCACTAAGCTCAAAGACATTGGAATTGGTGAATCTTCAAAGGAAGAAGATACACAAACTGAAGACAAAGCAACAGAGGTAAGGGAAGAGAAATAAGATAGTTTAGTGCAAACCCTTGCACCTGATTTCTTTATTGATGATATTGGCATTTCTCTGAACCCATCATTGGATGAAAAATACCCTTTTGATACATTATCCAAGGTGGTAGACCTTGTTGGAAAACTAAATGCAGAAGAACCCAAGAATGAAAATCAAGCCATGAAAGTGGAAAAAAATAAGGAGACTCCTTAGAAGGAGGATATTTCTAATAATACTAAAGCTAATAAAATAAAGGAAGACAAGCCATCTAAAGAGGAACCTCATAGTGATGAGGCCACTATGGTTGGTAGGGAACAAAATCTTGTCCTTACTCCACTTGTTGGCAAGTGGGCCTAGGCCACTTTCATCAAACATTGAAGACATGGAGGTAGATGACCTGATGAAATAATCAATTTTGGCCTTTGAAAAGGAAAAAGAAAGGTTAGTGCAAAAATAAGATAAGAGAACCAAGGTAATTGACAAGACAATGTTATTTTTGAGTAAGGTTCTAACTTCATAACCCAACAGTAGTGGAGGTACATCAACAAATTAGTTGGATCTGATTTTGGACAGTTTTGATGCTAGCTTCAAATCTCTTGAGGAACAACAAAGGCAAAGATAGTAAAGGAATTTGAGGTCAAGATTCTTGCAGAGTTGCAAGAGGAACAAAAAGATGATATGAAGACCCTAGAGATAATTGAGAAAGAAAGAAATGTATGCTTGAAGGAAAGGAAATATCTGTATAATACTTGTATTAATTTGTTTAGGCATGCAAAGAATATTGTAGATATAATCAAGGAGGAGGAGGATACATTGACCAAATTGTCAAAGGAGAGTGTAGACATGAAAGTTACTGATGTAAATAAGGAGGCTAGTCATATTTTTGATAAAATTAGTGTTTTGGAATTGGAAAAGAATATAGTATTGAATAGCTTTAGTGAGCTTAGGAACGTACTTTTTCCTAAGATTTCTATTTTGGAGACTGCTTCAACAGACTTGGAGCTAGGTCTCAAGTCTTACATAGGTTTCACTCTAGTTGATGTGCGAAGTGCAGAACTAGCTACACACACAATAAATGGGCTTCTACATGTTGCAGAGACAGTCAAGAATAATTGGGTAGCAAAGCTTCAAGCCCTAAAGGTGAACTTCAGAGATGTACTTCAGATCGTAAGTACATAGTTTTGAAATCATAATTGTGCTTGTAAATACACTTTTTGGCACCTTTGTCATTAATGTCAAAGAGGGAGTGTAGGTAGTGAAAAATATCCATTGTATTGAATAGATGAAAGGGGGAGTTTAGGAAAATAAAAGGAGTCAATCAATATTTGAAGTTTTAGAGTTTGGGTTGATGTTCTACACTTAGTCATTTTTCACTAAGTGTTGCCATGAATGCCAAAGGGGGAGATTGTTGGCAAGTGGCTAACATATGAGCACATGGATGTTGTCATTATTGGCAACACTTAGCCCTCATATTATCACAAGGCACTCTGATACTATTTTGATAATCAATGATGTGAAAATACCTAAGTCCACAGTCGGTTCCTGACAAGTAGTCTCAGTATTTTGGTCATTGAACATGATACAAACATAGCTAATCTATGAGAAGTTATATTTGGATAGACAAATGTATGGAGGATACTCAGGAAAGATCATAAGCATTTTGGATGTGAGATGACAAATATACAATTCTCTAAGTGCATGTGAAAATAGGAAATAGTACAACAGGGCAAGCGAAGAAGTATAAGTCTTGAACAACTTATGTTATGATATTTATCATATTTGTTAAGGACCCAATGATATTGTAATGTTGGAAAAGTCACACATTGTAATTTTTATTTTGTAAATGTCTAAGGACATGATGGAAGGCCGACCCCAGAGACTATACTCTTAATCGGGTATAAGTATGTAATGTTATTTTGTATTTGTGAAGTGATACAGTGTATGAAAAGATGATTAGTGAAGTGTGTGTGTGTGTGTGTGTGTGTGTGTGTGTGAAATTTGTACCTAGCTAGAGACACAACATTTTAGTAAAACATTAGAGGTTAGCAAATCAAGAAATATGCAAATAAGAACAATATGGCTAACTAGGCGATTTACTGCCTTCTAGTAGGTGTGAGTATGGTATTCTCAGATTTTGACCGAGATCAGTGACAATGAAACACCTAAATGAAGGATTTAAATGATTGAAAGAAATGAAATATGAATGCAAATTAATCTATTTTTTTGGATTTTGTATGCAATAAGATGAAAAACTTGATATGAAACTAGTCTAGAATGAATTGGAATGCTATGAAAATTAATCTAACAATGATATGCTATGAACCCTCAAAAATAATAACAAATTAAAATCTCACAATTGCCTTGTTCGCAAAAGCTTGATTCTTCAGATGCAAATTCGCTAGAGTAAGGATGCAAATTCGAGGGGTCCTTTTGTGAGGAGCTAAGCCTTGATTATATAGAAATCTAGGGCTCGAGGATGCATTGAGAAAATCCATAAATCACTCTTGATAAACTTAGGTTGATTTTTGAGTTAACAAGAAATCAGGAATAGATCAACTCATAAAATCATGCAAAAGCACTTTTTGACTCAAAATAGAGTTTAGTTCACTTTTTCAATTCACAATCGCATGTTGAGTTTAGAAAGTTAACAAATTGAAATTGATAATTGATTTAAAGTTGACTGATTTTTTGATTGTGCATGATTTAATTATGAATTAATTTAAAAATAAAGTGATTTATTCTCAACTTAACTGATTTTGAATTAAAATAACTGATTTATGGGTTAATCAATTATTTAATCAAACTTTTATTCAAAACAATATCATTAAATATTGACAACTGGATTTAATTAATTAAATAAGAATTTAATCAATTATTCATAGGATTTTTGATTTATTGTCAAAATTAAATAATATTAATTAGGAATAAATATAATTAAATCTAATTAAATAATTAAGTGGCAAAATTAAACTTAATTAATTAAATATTTGACATATTCAATTAATCAACTTTAGGATAAATAATGACATTTATCACCAAATAATATTCAATTAAATATAATTAGGATAATTAGGAATATTCAAAGAATATTCCCTAATGTAGAATTAAGATAACATTAATTAGGGTTTTGATGAGCTGATGCGCAGATGTGCCTTAGGTTAGGACTTTTGTGTCGATTTCGATCAATTTGTCGATGTAGGAGGTTAATGAACCTATAGCCCATTTTTGGGGTATTACATTTTTCCCCTCTTTGAATTACTATGCGAAATGCAGTGGTTCAAAGAATAATGTGTTTTTGATAAAGATGTGGACTCACTTATGTGGTGGGAAAACTGATCCTGAGAGATTAACCGATTCTGAGACAAACCAATTGATAGATTTGAAGATGTTGGTGATTTAGGTCCTGATTGACTAGAGAATTGAGATGATGCTAACTATATCAACAATGAATAGGTGATTATGAAGAAGTGTCAAAATGCCTGATTCTAAACCTATGATTACGAAGAAGTGACTAACCTGACTCCAAACCTGATTGTCCAAAGGAATCGAAAGGATGCCAAATCTGAACTCTTTAGTTACGAAGAACCAAGGAAATAACACTAATGAACCGATGATTATGAAGAGGTGATATAGTTTACAAGATTAAGAGAATACCAGATTGATATGGATCTCGATGAATTTGATATGCCCCAAGCGACGAGGACTTTTGATGAATCAATAACTAGATGTGGTTGTCTTGATTAATGAATGATTTACAGATTTGATTGATGTGCAATCCCATGCCCCCTTTAGGATGAAAATAAAAATTTGGCAAGAAAAGCCAGCGTTGAATGTTGAGAAGCATGTTAATTGATTTGAGAATTGGTTATGCACGTCTGAAAATGCGTTCTACATCTTTTGGAGGTCCTGAAGACCAAGTTTGACTAGGTTTGACCATAAGTTGACCATGGTTGACCAAGTTGAAATTCAAATATTTTGATGTGAGATAATCAATTAAGTTGAATTTTGGATTTCTATGATGATCAGAAGGTTGATTGTGCAAGCAGTCGGCCGCCTTGGGTTCAAAAATTTTAAATCATGATTTTGACAATGTAAACGATCTTAGATTTTGATTTTGATCCCAAAAATGAATTCAGAACGTCGAAATTAGCTAGAGGTGCAATTTTCATGGAAAATGGAGCACTTTGAAAAATTAGGTCAAAACCTATATAAGGCCCAAAAGGGTCATTTTCAAATCATTATTCACTTTTATCTTTTGTGATTTTTGTGGAGCCCTCTGAGAGAAAAATGGCTAACATGATAGTTCCAGTCTCCTCACATCAGTTTGAGCATAGCCGGTGACACCAACGACCTCCCCAGTACGGGAACCTGGTAAGTGGACCTCTGTGCCTCTCTAGCATTCAAATTTTTCATGTTTATAGCATTTTAGGATCTTTTTCGTACGTTTTTGGGTTTTTCAATTTTTGCACCATGGAAACTCATATGACAGTCTGTATGGACTCATACAAGTTTTCAACTTCCTATAGAGTGTCGTCCCCATTTTTGTCTGAAACTCCTATGAGAGGGACCCATCTGTCGTATGACATTTCGTCGAGTCCCTCAAGTGTCGTACGAGAACCTATGTATTGTCGTGTACACATGAAATGTCATGCGAGAACCTGTAGAAACTCATATGAGTTTTGACACCAGTCTGAAAACCCATATGGAAAACAATGAGCATTTTTCACCTCCTTAGGTTAAAATTTTGATTTTTTGATTTTATAGGCTAATTCCTTAGCATTTAATGCACCTTCTGAAGTATTCAACTTTTCAATTTCTGTACTTATATCTTAATTTTTGACCAAATTATTGATAGGGTACCCTGTTTCTATTATGTGTAGGTCATCTATCTTGATGTACAAGTTTGGATTTCACATCCAGCTACCCAAAGACTGTGCGTGTCACTACTTGATCTAATGAGAGTGTACCTTGCTTCATGCTGATTTGAGTATCTTATACATTTGCCTGAGATTCAGGTGAACCATGGTTTACTGACTGCCTTGATAGAGAGATTTAACTCGGAGACACAGACTTTTCACCTACCCATTGGAGAGATCACAGTCACACTTGACACTTTTTATAGTTCTTAGCATATTTGATAGCCTCCTTTTCCATTTCTAGCCAATAGTACCCAGCCCTAATAAGTTTTTGAGCTAGTGTTAAACCATTGGAATGTGATCCACATATACCATCATGGACTTCCTCTAATGCACATTGAGACTCTCCTCATTCTAAACACCTAAGAAGTGTACCCTCTAGACTCCGTTTGTATAGGTCATTACCAATGATGACATACCGGGATGCATTTCGGATAAGGTATCGTTTCTCATGGTGGTTGAAGGAATCGGGAATGATTTGGTCTTAAAGGTAGGAGAAAAGGTTTTTGTATCTGGAAGAATCATGACCAACAATAGTGTAGATCATGCGAGTTTCACAGGAATCATATGTAGGAAATGACAGTGCTTCCACTAGGAACTCGTAACGCAGCTCATGTTCGGGCTGCTATAGTAGAGATGATAGCTTTGCCATAACATCAGCAACCTTGTTCTCTATTCTAGGAATTTTCTCAAACATGATAGCTATGAAATATTTCTTTAAGTCATCTACCATGTGTTTTTAGGGAACACATTTCTCATCTTTTGTTTGGTACACATCATTGACTTGGTGTATGATGAGCTGTGAGTCTCCATGGATGTGCAACTCTATTACTCGCCACTCAATTGCTATCTTCATTCCATTAAGTAGAGCTTCATATTCAACAATATTGTTTGTACAAGGAAACTTTATTCTGAATGCTTTAGGTATTGAGTAACCTTGTGGTGTTATGAACAATATGCCTGCTCCAGATCTATTCTGTGTGTAAGATCCATCAAAGAAAAGATGCCAAGTCCTAGAAGAGATGTGCATGATGGATGAATCAAGAAACTCCATCTGTAATGGTGTATCATCAAACAATGGTGCTTCAACCAGCTTATCTACAATGAATTGGCCTTTAATAGCTTTCCTTTCAACATATTCTATGTCAAACTCACTTAATAGCATCACCCATTTAGCTAATCTACATGTGAGGGAAACTTTTCTTAGTAGGCACTTTAGTGGATCAATTTTAGCTACTAGCTGTGTTGTATGAGCTAACATGTAGTGTCTCATCTTTTGTGATGAAAAGATGATAGCTAGACAAGCCTTTTCTATCATGGAATAGTTCTTCTCATATGCTATCAATGTTCTGCTGATGTAGTAGATAGCTCTCTCCTTATTTTCATCATGTTGTGCTAGTAATGCCCGCAGTGATGTATTTGTGGCGGAGACATATAGGATCAATGGCTTGCCTTGAATAGGAGGCATCAAAATAGAAGGATTCACCAAATACTGCTTGATGTGATTAAAGTTCTTTTCACATTCCTCATTCCATGCAAAAGGCACGCCTTTATGTAATGTTTTTGTGAAAGGTTGTGATATGTCAGCTGGCTGAGATATGAAATGTCTAATCGATTCCACCCTTCCTTGTAAGGTTCTCATTTGATTGATATTTTTAGGAGGTTGCATCTCCATGATAGCTTTGACTTTAGCAGGATCTACTTTAATGCCCTTCTTTGAAACAATGTAGGCTAGGAGCTTTCTAGAAGTGACACCAAAAGCACACTTTTTAGGGTTTAGTTTGAGACTAAACTTCTCTATTCTCTCTAGTATTTTTCTCAAATCATTCAAATGTTCTGATCTTATCATAGAATTAGACAAGGTGTCATCAACATAATCCTCCATGGTTCAATACATCATGTCATGAAAGATAGATGTCATAGCTTGTTGATATGTAGCACCAGCATTCTTAAGACCAAATGGCATGACATTCCAACAAAAAGTACCCCATGCACATGTAAAAGCCATTTTCTCTTGATTTTCTGGAGCAATTTTGATTTGGTTGTATCCAGAGAAACCATCCATCAAAGAATACATTTCAAAGCCTGTATTCATATCCACTATCATATCGATGTTTGGTAATGGAAAATCATCCTTAGGGCATGCTTTGTTTACATCTCTGAAGTCTATGCATACTCTTATAGATTTGTCTAGTTTTGATACTGGAACAATGTTGGAGATCCGCTCTGCATAATCTATAACTCGGATAAATCCAGCTTTTAGTAACTTTTCTAGCTCAGCTTTGACAAGGAGTGTAACATGTGGATGCATCTTTCACAACTTCTATTTAATAGGTTTGACTCTTGGAGCTATAGAGAGATGATGCATTATCATATTTGGATCTAGCCCTGGCATATCTTAATACTTCCATGTGAAGTTGATCTTCTTTTCTGTCAAGAAAGTAGTGAATGTTTGTTTCTCTTCCTTTGATAGGGATTGTGCTACATGAATCAACTATGGTTCCTTTGTTGTACCCAAGTTGATAGATTGAGTGGGCTCTATCAGTACTGGAGATCTGTCCTATAAATGACTCAGAAGGACATCAAATATCTCATCCTTAGGTGCCTCAAAGAGGTTTTCACCTTCAGATACATCTTTTGTTTTTACTATTTTAGGTTCTGAGACTGCCACAAAGTGGTTTTCACCCTCAGAACTCCTTTTCTTTTTGCTTTTATTTTTCTAATTGAGGAATTGGATATCCAAACTTTCATACTAATGCTTGGTTCACTAATGGAAGTTGTCATAGGTTCCACTGCATTGAGGTGGCAAGCAAGGGCGTAGTCATTTCAAAAGGTATAGATATCTTGGCTCGGATCAGTAGACACTTGGTCAATAAGTTCTGGATGTTGGATAGTCAATGTAGGGGAGGATTGGGAAATGGTGTTCATGCATATGGTGTTGTCATAATTGGTCCTAACCTGACTCTTGAATTCAAAGGTGATATTACTACTTAGAATGTTCAATTCACAAATAGTCTCAATGTCATTATTGGATTCCACTTCAGCTATAGGTGGATCAAATTCGTTAAGTTCATCATTTCACTCTAGACTTACATCAAATTTAGGTGAATATTGGTGAATCACATCAATGTGTTTTTCAATGATAATCTCATCTTCTTCAGGTTCAACTCCCCATTCATAGTCATTTGATTCATCTTTTGATTCTTCATCTAGATCTTTGGGAAATTTGAGAACATGTGTAAATTCAGGATGGATTCCCCAAGCAAGTTTTCCTTTTGATTCTGATTTGAGTTCAAACTCATGGGAGTCTATTTTATAATCACTATTGTATCCCAAATTTTTAGCTATTGTGATAGGTTTACCTTCTTCTTGTTTAGTAGTAGGTTCTTGTGTAGCTACCACATTGATATTCTCCTTAGGTTTTTCTTCATCTTTGAGAAGATCTAGTATTTCTTTAGGTAAACATTCATAAGGAATAAGCTCAAAGGTGTCTGAATCATCACTATCTGATTGTGGTATTTCTTCTTTTGGTTGAGTTTCTATTAATGGCTCAATCTATTCTAAGACATGTGGAGAATTTTGGATGAGATGAAAAGGCTTCTTTTGATATGTATCTTTAGTAATCCTTCCACAGTGTTCAACTAGTTTTATAATGCCTTTTCCTCTTGTGCCTAGAGGTCCTTTTCCATTGTATCCCATTTTAGACATGAGTTTATGACCTAGTCCATAAGATTCGACAAGGATTTTAGGTGTTTTAGAGTCATATTTTTGAACTGTTTGGGATTGAGACTCATCATTGTATAACCATGCTAATATAGCTTCTTCCTCATCAAATTCTTGCTTGGACACTTTTTCTGTGATAAAAATTCCATTAAATATGACTTGAGATTCTTTAGCTGTAGGTTTCACCTTGTCTGAAGGTTGTCCATAAGATTTTGGGGACAAAGGGAGAGACGTAAGAGATAGGACTGGTTCCATTGTGTATTCTCCCATATCCATGTCCTTAATTTTGACTTCTTTTGCAATGTCTTCTATCTTAGGTGTAGATGCAATGTCTATTTTCTTAGTGAAAGATTCTCTATTATGTGGAACAAGTTTGTCAACACTTTTTTTCAAGGCATTGCAAGATGTGGATGTGTCAGCTGGAATTGTGACCTCTACTCCATCATAAGGAAAATTCACACATTGATGGTACCTTGATGCAATAGTTTGCATTTCATGTATCCAAGGCCTTCCTAGAAGAACTTTGTAAGCCAAAGGAAGATCGAGAACTTGACAGGTGATGTCTTTGATAATAGGTCCTATTCTGATAGGTAGGACAATTGTTCCCTTGGAAGATCTTTCTTTCTCATCATATGCTTTTATGGTTATCTTCTTTTTAGGATCAATAGCATCTTCTGATAATCCCAGTTGTGTGATCAATTTGTAGGAACAAATATTTAGACCAGTGCCTCCATCTATCAACATGAGTTTGACACGATGGTTTTGAATCAAGACTTCAATGTGCAAGGGCTGGTTATGCAGATGACTCAATGAATTTTCATCTTCCTCTGAAAAGGAGATATAATGGGGTGATGTCAGATGACCAACCATAGTTTGGAATCTGTCTAGATCAAGATTTTTAGGAACATTGGAACCAAGCAGAGCTTTATCTAGAATAGCTCTATGAGCAGGAGATATCCGAAGCAACTCAAACATGGATATTTTTGCATTGGTATGCTAGAGTTATTGGACAATACTGTATGATGTAGGCCTTGTCTCTTTAGGACTTGATGATTTTGAGGCAGCCCTCTATTTGGAAGAATATGAAAGATTGAAAGGCACCTTAGGGGCATTGGATGAACCCAATTTTTGTTCTTGTAAATGTGCCCGAGCTTGTGATTGAGTTACAACATTTGCTGATTGATTATCTCCATCCTTTCTTACAATTGTGATAACATTGCAATGTTCAGATAGGCATGGTTCTACCATATTTATGACAACATTGTTTCCAGAGTAGGCATAATTGACTTTAGCACCCATGTTAGGCTAAGAAGATGAATCTCCTTGACCATGTTTTGGAAATGGTTCCATGAATGCCGTATGATCATTGTTGGTTTTGTGACTATCAATTATAATTTCTCCATTATCAATTTTTTCTTGTATGAGATGCTTCAAGCGTATGTAGTTATTGGTTTTATGACCCTTGTTTTGATGGAAATCACAAAAATTGGTCTCTTTCCACCATTTTGGTTTAGGTTCAGGATCAAACTATTTTATCTTAGATAATGTGATGATTTTGTTTGCCAACAGAGTTTTCATGGCAGATTCTAAGGACTCACCCAAAGGAGTGAACTCACATTTTGGTGTTGTAACCCATGGTTTATAGTCTTTCAACTTTTTAGAAGGTTCAAATGCCTTTTGTTTAGAAGCTTTGATGGCTTGAATACCCATGGTAAGATTTAATGCAGGTGCCTTTGATGGAGCACTGATGTGATCCACAACACCATCTATTACAACATTCTTGTTCTTGTTCTAGAATTTGGTTTTGTCTTTGTTGTTGGAACTAGAACCAAATTCATACTTGCTATCTTTGTTAATCGATATGTCTCCCTTACGAGAAAGCACATTCTCAATTTTGATGGCATTTTCTACCATTTTCTCAAAAGAAGTATGATTTTAAATTTGTAGATGATAATTGAATTCCAAAATTAGATTGTTGATGAAGATTTCGAGTTTTTCAGTTTCTAGAATGGATCTAGCATAGAGAGAAAAATTCTTCCTCCATTGCTTGAGGAAAGTCAGGAAGGGCTCTCTTGTATTTTGTTTCAAATTGTATATATCGATCATGGTGGCCAGATGTTGAATATTGTAGGAGTATTGTTGGTAGAATAGTTTGATTAACTCCTCAAAATTCTTGATGGTTGAAGGTAATTTAAAGAACCAATGAATGGCTGACCCTCCCAGAGATTGAGGGAAAAGACACATTAGGTAGGTTGGGTCATGCATGAAATCCATGGATTGAGTACATAATTCTCTGACATGATCTTGAGGATCAGAGTTTCCATCATACTTATCATACTTTGGTATTTCCACTCTTTTTGGGAATGGTGGCATGTATAAGCTTTTATCAAATGGAAAGGGGCATAGAGCCTCCATAGAAAATTCTTTAGGTTCTTTCTCTTTTTCCATCTTGTTCAGTTTAACTTGCATAGTATGCATCTATTTCATCATGGCTGTGATAGGAGTTTCTTCCTCTGAAGTAAGGATATCTTCAACATTAAAGTTGTGAGGAATTTTGGCTCCTTGTTGGGCTAGTTCAAGTAAGTATGTCTCCTTCTCTTCTTGTAAGAAATGTTTCATCATTCTTCAAAAGTGTTCATCATTTCTATATCGTTCAATTTCAGAAGGATTTGGTTCAAGATCTTCATGATTAGATTGATGACCTTGGGATCCTTGGTTTCCACCTTCTTGAGACATGGTGTTGCTGTGAGGATTACCGGGGATTGATTGATGTGGAGTTGATTGATTACCTCTATGAACTAATACATGAGGGGTAACATAACCACCTTTCAAGTAAAGATTTCCAAGAGCATCTTTTGTGAATTTAATTATGTCGTAAGGTTGATGAAATGTCTGAGCAATCACAAAAGATGCCACTGAAGAGAATCTGGGTTGTTCTCCTTGTTTTCTTTGTGATGAAGCTTTAGTTTCCACCATTAACCTTGGGTGAAGAAAAAGAGAAAGATTAAGACATTTGAGGAATGACTTGATTCAAGAAGATCAAATGATGCAACCTTGTCAAGATTGGATTGGCTGAAGATTGATTTGGATGTAAATGAAGGATACTGTGCCCTAGATGTATGGGTAGACGCCCAAAAGATAGTAGACATGAGCTCACAACACTTAGCCATTTTGTTGAAGACTAAATTAAAGATGATTTTGACACAAGATCAAACAGGATTCAAATCGATAGATCAGAAGGCTAGATCAGACTCAAGAGTCCACTTTTGGAAAATAGATTGGATTTCTTTTGGTTTCTGCTCTGTTCCTGACATAGTGAGTTATTTGATAGAATCTAGAAGTTAGCTGTAAAAACTAGATTTTTGACAACTTTGCAAAATTTTGATACGAGTTTCTCTAGGCTTGTACGAGTCTGGGTGAGCTCAGGCACGATAGTTGACAATGTTCGTATGATAGTTGACACCAGGATAAAAAAATTTCTTGACTTTTTATGACAACACTCATATGACAGTATACAGTCTCTTGTACGACAATCTGGGGGTTTTGGCATGACAATTGGGAAAACTCATACGACTTTATGAGGCTTCAAGATGAATTTTGACTCCAAAAAGGATTTTTGCTTCAGATTTTGCAATTTTTTAGTTTTTCAGTATCAGATTGTTTGCAAAATTTTTTGTCTAGGTTTGAATATCTATGTAATAGATCATCTTGGGTTCATTCGTTTCAAGTAACCAAGTAGATATCAAGCATGTAGAATAGAAAGCAAGGGAACAAGCAATCATCTTCAAACAATGAACAAGGGACAAAGCAACTTTGTACATGAACAATCAAGTGACTTATTGTTCTAATCCCTAAGAGTGCTACTTGTGTATGGTCTCAATTTTTTTTTCCAATCATGCACATAGTCCTAGAAAATGAAAATTTGGCCTCACTAGGGTTTTTAGTAATGGTCTAACTCTACAACTTTTGTAATCTCAAGAGGGCGAAATCCAATCCAGGCACAATAGGGTTTTGACATAGTCTGAGAATTTAATCAATCAGTAGCTGCTAAGGAGATCTAATAGACCAACAAGAGACTACACCTACAGATATTTCTTCCACAAAGACATTTATATAGCAGCTATTGCTACCATGACAAAAATGACTATTACCACTTGAGGTTCCATCCACGTGGTTGACCTAATAAAGGGAATGTCCACTATGGTTAACCCTCTCTAAAGGTGACTCAAAAAAAGGACCACAAGGGGAGTAGTTCAGATTCAAGGATCTGAGTTTCTAATACTACCCAAAAAGGGAGTAGAGCATAATCCTCTAGCCTCTTCACTTCATCAAAATAGAGCAAACCGATTCTTTGACATGCTAAGACTGAAATTACCTCACCAAGATTTGTGATGTCAACAACGATGTCTACCGAGCTCTCTAAGTGGGACCAAGAGAGAACGTACTGATCAAAGTTGAGGACCAAACCAAGTAGAATGTGAGATAATCATAGTATCCTCCCTACCTACAAGGGGATCTATCTTCAAGAAGAGCTTCGCATGCAAAACAAGTGAATGAAGCCCACTCTCTCAAGAACTACGCAAATAGTGTTCATAGGACCTAATTACTATGTGTAATAGACATACAAAAAGCAAATCTATGTTTGTTTTAGAGCCCAAAACTGAAGTTTGATTTATGAAAGCAGGAAAGACACTCAAGCTAGATATGTGAGATGTTTGTTTTATGTCCCAAATCAAAATGTTATCAGATCATAGTAGAATACCTGAGCTCCCATGCAACACGCTTAGTAGATTTTACCTGATTTGTAATTTTGTTGTGCTTTCCAATGAGCAAGAATAGCAAGTACCAATTAGAAATAGAAGATCTCAATTGTTAGGGTTAGCTGTCAGTCCAAATCCAAAATCCAAATTTGAAAGACAAACTAGAAATCTGATATGACAATTGAATCTCTGGTACCAAAACTTGTACGAGAGTGGGTTACCTCCTGCATGATAATCCAAGCATGATATGATAGTGGGTCTCTGCACACACAATAGAGTAGTCATGAAATGATAATGTATGACAACATGCATGATTCTCAAAAACACCAATTATCGTACAACAGTCAGGGGGTCCTGGCACGACACTCTGACAAAACTCGTACGGACATAAAGTAAAAATCACAGTTTTGATAGAAAATGATAGAAATTTGATAGAAATTGTTAGAAGATGAAATGGAAACCCATTTCAGGGTGGCACGGTGGGTGCCAAAAATGTGTGTGAAAATTATACCTAGCTGGAGACACAACACTTTAGTAAAACATTAGAGGTTAGCAAATCAAGAAATCTGCAAATAAGAACAATATGTCTAACTAGGCGATTTACTGCCTTCTAGTAGGTGCGAGTATGGTATTCTTAGATTTTGACCGAGATCAGTGACAATGCAACACCTAAATGAAGGATTTAAATGATTGAAAGCAATGAAATATGAATGCAAATTAATCTATTTTTTTGGATTTTGTATGCAATAAGATGAAAAACTTGATATGAAACTAGTCTAGAATGAATTGGAATGCTATGCAAATTAATCTAACAATGATATGCTATGAATGAATGCTATTAACCCTAAAAAAAAATAACAAAAATCTCACAATCACCTTGTTCGCAAAAGCTTGATTCTTCAGATGCAAATTTGCCAGAGTAAGGATGCAAATTCAAGGGGTCCTTTTGTGAGGAGCCGAGCCTTGATTATATAGAAATCTAGGGCTTGAGGATGCATTGAGAAAAGTCATAAATCACTCTTGATAAACTTAGGTTGATTTTTGAGTTAACAAGAAATCATGAATAGATCAACTCATAAAATCATGCAAAAGCACTTTTTGACTCAAAATAGAGTTTTGTTCACTTTTTCAACTCACAATCACATGTTGAGTTTAGAAAGTTAACAAATTGAAATTGATAATTGATTTAAAGTTGACTGCTTTTCTGATTGTGCATGATTTAATTATGAATTAATTTAAAAATAAAGTGATTTATTCTCAACTTAACTGATTTTGAATTAAAATAACTGATTTATGGGTTAATCAATTATTTAATCAAACTTTTATTCAAAATAATATCATTAAATATTGACAAGTGGATTTAATTAATTAAATAAGAATTTAATCAATTATTCATAGGATTTTTGATTTATTGTCAAAATTAAATAATATTAATTAGGAATAAATATAATTAAATCTAATTAAATAATTAAGTGGAAAAATTAAACTTAATTAATTAAATATTCAATATATTCAATTAATCAACTTTAGGATAAATAATGACATTTATCACCAAATAATATTCAATTAAATATAATTAGGATAATTAGGAATATTCAAAGAAGATTCCTCAATGCAGAATTAAGATAACATCAATTAGGGTTTTGATGAGCTGATGTGCATATGTGCCTTAGGTTAGGACTTTTGTGTCGATTTCGATCGATTTGTCGATGTACGAGGTTAATGAACCTATAGCCCATTTTTGGGGTATTATAGAGTGTAGTATGAGAAGAGAGTGAGAACATAGATTTCATGACATGTAGAGTTGAAGTTATCATGTATTTATTATGTTATCTTTTGTAATATTGAACATGAAGTCCAATTTTGTAAGTGTAGTGTGCATAACTTTTGTGTACCTCTAAAGGGTTTATTAGTCCTCTAAAAAGGACCTTCCTATTGTAATACTCAGCTCCTAACATGGATAGGAATCCTAACAGGGTCTCAATACTTATAGTGCAGATATTTGTGGGTACCATCCCCACCGGGGTTTTCCCTTGGCCAGGGTTTCCTAAAAAAAAATGGTGTTATGAGTTCTCTTGTGTGTGTGTGTGTACTTGTTGTGGATGATTGTATTAACTTTATTATTTGTTAACTATTTAAGAAATAATATAAACTATTGTGATAATGATTCACCCCCCTCTCAGTATCACTCAATCCTAATACATTGAGCATAACTGGGGAGATGTTAATCCATATCAAGTCAAAACTATGATCAGAGTATATGGTTTCAGGGGCCACCTTGTTGTGTTCCTTATCATGTAACCTTGAGAGTGAGTTTTGCTAAAGTCATAAGGAAGATTGGTTCAATTCGGGATAGTGAATTGACAGGTAAAGGTAAAGGTACCTTGTTTCTAGATTTTACCTTTTTCCCCCTTTTTGTAGTTATAAGGGGAGGATGTGTACACTTAATGAAAAGATTGAACCCTTATAGTCTGGGGGTAAGTGTGTCAAGGAATAGTGAACTAGAGGGTTTCCATAATTTATTAAAAAAAAGAATTAGGATCAAAGAAATTCCCCATGAATTCCATTACCTAGAAGATTTTATAAGAAATATTTATGATAAAGAGATACATGAAGAAAATAAGAGAAAGTGGTTAACCTACAAGGTAGAGTGGGATGAGATCAAAAATTTTGAGCTAAAGTATGAGCCTCTTGGGAAATTAACTCCTTTTGTTGTAAAGATGTCAACCTTGTTCAAATTATTTAATGACATGTTTTCTACTTTGAGGCACAAGAGAGGAAGAAAGGTAGCTTTCAAGCTGGTGGTCCCCTGTTGCACAGATTCATCAACAACCTATTAAGGGAAGGATTGGAGAAGAGAGACATATTTTTGTTTCTTCCCCCTCAACAGAAAAGGTTTAAAAGAGGTTTAGGGGTAAGTAGGTTAGTTATTCCAACCCTCATGAGGAAATTAGGAGGAAAAAAGGAAAGCACATTATGACTAGTAGTAGTACAATTTCCCCTCCTCTCAGGAAATTAAAAGGAATTAGTATCATGGAGCCTCATGATCCCCATAGGAGAGAGTCTTCCCCACATTCTTTAAGCCCATTGTCACCTCCTATAAAGTTGAATTTAGACCATACTTCTGATGCCTAGGCAGGGAAGGGCAAGGATGGTAAGTCTATCCCACATGTGCAATTATCAAGTGATAGTAATATAAATGATGGTGATGAAACATATATTATTATTGTCTTGGAGAAAGATATATAGGTTGGTATCCCATTTTTACCTATTGAAACCCTTCTAGATTTTACTTCTTTATAAATACAGGGAAGAGTTCATAGGGATTTGAGACAGGAGGCTTGTGCATAATTTTTGAATGATGAGGGGTTTGCCAAAACCCAAGCCTTTCAACAATTTATGTGGAAAAGAAATATTGAAGAGTATCAAAGGAGTTTGGAAGCAAGAAAATCCCAATGGACAAATGTGTCAGAACAAGAAATTGTAAATGAGGTGCAATTAGAGATGCACCATGAATTTGAGGCTTTGACACTGAAGGAGGGAAGAAATATTGTACATGAGGTTGGTGTACTAATTCTACTTGAATGAGATATTACTGATGCTGTGGCCTTTGATGTTGTGAGAAAAAGTATGCAATTACATGGTACAAAAGAAAAATAAGTTGAGATGGTTTTGAAGGGAGCTTACTACAACACATATTATGCTACCTTAGCTATATTTTCTCTCACACTAGTAGCGAAGAGAATGGACATATCTAACATCAATCATGGAGTGAAGGGTAATGGAATTTTATAGAGGGTTGCATATACAGGTGGTGTACATGATGTAAGACAAAATTTGGAATCTTCTAGGCTCATTATAGATGTTTCACATAAGGAAGAAAAGGAAAAGGAGTACCTTATGATGATAATTCAACACCTTTTCTATGAATATGGAATAAAATCTAAGAGGTGTGTAGAGTTGGAGATGAAGAATGTAGTGTTGGAGCATAATATTAAGGATTTAGAAAAGAATTTTCAGTCATATGTTCCAAGATCATCTATATCAGCTGGGACAAGGATGCCGATCATCATAGTAGATATGATTGATAGGGAAACTTATCCACTACCATTTTCATAGGATTGACATAGTTTTCAGTTGAGGCTACTAGGGCCCAACTTTACCAAATAATTGATGAATTGGAGAAATCTTATTTTGAGAAGAAAAAGAAGCATATGGTTCAAATATTTTTCTATCATATAAATGAAAGAGTTGATGAGAAATTGGTTGGTATTCATGCTATTTATACATTTCTTTTTGAAGCAATTTAGAAATTTGACAAGTATAAGGAAGTGGCAGGGCCATTGTATGATAGATGGATCCAAAGAATAGAAAAGATGAGAATGAAAAGTTTGGGATCTAGGTATCACAAGGATAGGCCTTTGAAAATCTAGCCTACTTTTAATTTTGTAAAATTTTTAAAGGATTTCCAAATGTTTCCATACCAGATTGAAGGTATAATTAGGGAGTTGCAAAAAATTCTAATGAGATGAGGGAGACTCTCCTGCCTTCAATTTTGGACAAGGATGGACATGTGGAAATACTGCAGACATGGATAGATGAAGGAAAGGAAAATTTAGAGGTTGTAGTTGAGGATATTTGTCATGACATGGACATAGGAATGTTACAGGAGTATATGGATAAGATTATTTCCATAAGAGTATTTTTTGATAGTTTTGAAAAGGAGGTGAATCAATGTGCCTTTTGATATACTCCATTCAAAATAAAGTAAGATGAAGTAATGAATTTTGATTGGTCTGCTGAACAAGAATACAATGAATGGGTGCAAAGAGTAAAGTACCATGAAAGATTGATAATTTTTTTTTGGTGCTATGCTATCTTCAGGAGTTATTGCATACCTAATTTTGTTGCTGGCAATCATAAACCTGGTTCACAAGTCTTCACTGATAGGACATACTTATAGATATGAAAGGATTGGGATTTTATGGTTGTTTCTTTTCTTCTGCCCAAGATAAAAATATTGATTTATTTTCATCCCATGGCCCTTAGCTTGTTGCTTCCCTTTTTCCTATAAGAGGGTAATCGAGGGCATGAGATAGAGGTTGATAGTTGAGGTTTTCTAAGAGAAGTTTAGAGTGTGTCGGTCCACATATTTTCATGTGTATATATTGAAGAATTAGAGAAAATAGAAAAGAAATCCAGTGTTGTTTATTGCAGGCCTGGTATCTTTTAAAGATTGTTGACTTTGTATCAAAATTCTAGTTGTATCAATTAAAGATCAAAATCATTTTCTAGTTCATTTCCTCTCCTATTGTGAATTTTATGTTTTTTGATGTAATACGATCAAAGATCTTATTATTTCATTGTATTGTTGTGATGTATGTCGCAAGGTTCATGCTTTAATTCAAAGAATTAATTAAAATGCTTGGATTCTCAATTGTAGATACATAAGATTTTTTTTAGGATTAATGAGTAGGATTAAACAAAGAGTCATACTTAAACACTTTGTAATGTAAATATGTCACAGATCAAGAAGCTATAATTCTGGAACTTTTGGTATGACGTTCTACATTTGAAAGACTTTGTTGCCCAATTAACAAGGTACTGGTCCATGCTAGGTTTTTCTTTATGTTCCCCTCATTAAAAAATTAAATCATTTACTTTTATACATAATTTGTGTCCTATCCCATCTCATTCATGCTCCATATAGGTTGACGTTCAAGGGGTGATTAGCCTTCATCTAGTATCTTATTGTTATGTTTGATGCCTCATATGAGATATATCTATTTGTGCAATGCCATATTGTGAAAGTATGTGTTTAAAGGGAATTGAGGTTTACTAGCCTTGGTTTTGCAGAGCCTAAAGTGAAGAAGGATTTCTATCCTTGTTATTTGGTCCGGTTCTCTTAGGAATTTATTACTTGGAGTTGGCTACTCTGTAGAATTTGTTGAAGAGTGCTGATAGATACTTTTTAGTGTAAACCCTTTCAAACTAGGAACCAACATATTCTACCACACATTTCAAGAATAATAACATATTCATGGGTTTATCATATTCTAACATCCATCCATGAGGGACTGACAAGTAAGGTGAATACTTATATTTGTCTTATTTTACATGCATTTCTTATTTCCTTTCATATTTAATTCCTATACAGGGGCTTGACCAAGGAAATCCCCTTTCCACAATAATTTCCCCTTTTCCTTGTGTTCAAGAACAATTGAAAAACTTACAAATATGGATTTTTAGCATTACAAAACCAGGGATTGATCTTTTGTAGATTCCATTAGTTTTTACCCTTCCAAGACTAGGCTGACTTTTTTGGACTAGGCCAACTTGGGTCAGGATTGTCCCGAGGTTCTGCAAATTTCACAGTCTGGAGTTACAGGTCTCAAAGCTCCAGATCCATAATGGTTCCCAATTTGATAGGTTTCCAATAGTTAAATACAAATATGAAGTTCATTTTTCCTCTTCTAGGCCTCAAGGTGAGTTCATTATTCTTGTTTTCCTTGAGAATTTAGTTCAATACATTAGATTTGATATCATATCTTTCTGGTTATCATTTCCTTTATTATTGCATAAGTGTTTTTCATACATTACATTTCATATACATACATTTCTATTCGTATAGGGAATACTAAAAAATCTTCCCTTTTTCTAGATTGTGCATTAGTACCCCTTCATCTTTTTGGGTTGTGCTAATCAGATTTGGCCTAAGGGTGGGTTTTGTATTCCTAGGTATATGGGAGGTGGGGATCTACCATTGATATCCATTTCCCATATCACATTTTGGTGAACCCAAAATTTGACATTTCCTCTTTTGATCTTGGTGTTAAATTCCATTTGTATGCTAAAAGGTTAACCTTCATATCACATTTTGGTGAACCTAACACATAAAATTCCCATTTTGAATTGGTGTCTAGATCTACTTCATTGTATATATTTATATTTGGTAGTTACATCTACTTTACATTGCATTCACATATCTAGATACACTTTGTATGAATTGTATTATTCTCTACTTACAATACATCTTTGCTACATGGTATGCATAGTTTCAAATTTCATATTACATGCTTAAATTGATAGTTAAATTTTCTTAATTTTCACATTTCTTTCAAATTTGTTTTGACCTCTCTTTAATTTCATTCCCTTGTGTATGATCTTTATCAATTTGGGTCCAATCTATAGTATCCCAATTAGAAGAAGTCATATACTTATGGATTCTTTTGATTCCTAACCCTCTTTCTTTCCTAGGAATCTTGATGATACCAACATACATATTAATGAAATAAATAATATCAAAGATAAAACTCTTTTCATTCTTCCCATGATGAAGATGAAGCATTAAGAGTTTCTCTTGACCAAGTCTAAAAACTTTCCCATGATTTTGAAAAGTTTGAATAATGGCTAGCTCAAGAAAATCATAATCCTAAGGCTATTTATTTTGTAGAAGGATTAAGGAAATTTATTCATAATGATGAACATGGTATTAACCTCTTGCATACCATTTCTCATCTTGTTCATACCAATTTCAAACCTCTTAATGATTGCGCTCAAGATTTAGGTCTCATTCCACCTACTACAAATGTTAAAACCTCTTTGCCTATCTCTACTTCCATTCATATTTTGTCCAATTTTTCTCCACCTATCATCACAAATTAAATTAAAAATTTCAATCCTACACATGTGAGTCTTCCTAATCCTATTATTCCTTCTATTCCTTCAAGTGTTCCATGTGTTTCATTTCCTTCATCCATGCCTACTTATCATAGTGTTCCCTTTTCATATTCAAATATTCCTTCCATTTCCCACAATGCTCCTAACATGTTTCATGTTTCTCCAACTACCATTCTTTTTACCACTTCCACTATCAATAGCTTGGCTCAAACCATGTCTTCTTTGCAATAAAAAATTGCTTCTATGACTTAATCAAAGTTTAACATTCCTACTTGTGACATTTCTAGTCCTTTGTCTATGGATATTATCCAAGTTTTTATCCCCCAAAGTATTGAGATTCCTCATCTTGATACTTATAATGGTAAGGGTGATCCCATGAATCATGCCAAAACTTTCCAAACCTTGTGTAGTGATTTTTCACATGACTAGAGGTTCATGGAAAATTTGTTTACTATATTCTCAATTTCACGCATTTCTATGCATTTTATAAGCCAACTAGTGTTGTGTCGCATCTCGTATATGGAATCACATTATGTCTATCCTATGTCACCTCTTGAATTCTGGATCGCATCCGGTATTTTGGGGATTGCACCCCAGCAGGTTGCCTCTGGCAAAATTTGAATGTTTCTTTGCTTTTCTAGCCAAATTTTAGAACAGGTTCGCATCCGGTATACCGGATTGCATATCGTATTTCATGGATCATACCCGGTATTTTTGGGATCGCACTTAGTTTTAGGGTCTCATACAGGGTTTCTTGATCCGCATCCAAGATTCAAAATCGCATCCAATTTTTTTGATTTCTGAGTTCAATTGACTTGTCCTTCTGATCTTTTTGAGCATTTTTGCGTCAACTGCCTTTGGTCTAACTTTGACATAGCGCCCCTATTTTCTATTGTGTAGGTCAATTTCTCAGTTGTATCATTTAGATCACCGCGACCGGTCTAGGTGTTGGCTCTTTTGGATCAGTTGAGTGATGCTCAGCAGGAGGTAGTATGGCATTGCAGTTTATGGAGTTTAGTCGATTTACCTCACATTCAGGTAAATCGAGGTCTACTCACAACACTGGCGAAGAGATGGCATTCGAAGCACAACACCTTTCATTTACTGACTGGTGAGATGATAATTACACCCAAGGACATGTGGAGGATTCTGCATGTATATGTGATGGGACACCGCATTAAGTAGGAAGCCTCTGGACCTGCAGTGATTGCTGATGCTAGGAGAGTCTTTAGAGATGATACTATCGATGGTCATTATCTAAGTTTGGACCACATGGTCACCAACTATGCCCCTCTTCCTGTATATCTAGCTGGTTTGATAGGAGGCATTATGATGCTAGATAGGGGCCAGCATGGTTTTATGTGCAGTTGGTCCCACGTTATAGGACAGATGATTCAGGATCCTGGGAGGTATGCCTGGGGTAGTTGCATACTAGCTCACTTGTATCATGAGTTACATGAGATATTTTATCAGTATTCCTGCTCTATGACTGTAGGGAGCATTGTATTGTAGATCTAGGCATGGGAGCACATCCCTATGACTCGCCCTATTGTTGATAGGCACCGTGACGCTAGTTTGCCATATATTTATATGTATTCAGGATTCATTCAGCAGCCCCATCTAGGCAAGTTAGAGTATTGGCACTATTTTTTGGATGATGTGACTGAGGTAGAGTGGCAATTGTACCATGATTGTGAGGCTTGGCCCTCAGATGTCAGACAGATACCATTTTTATTTCAGAGTTGGTACCTTATCAGGCAGACCTGCTATGTGATTGAGCAATTTTTGATTACTCAAGTCTACTATCAGTATGGACGTGTACAGAGCATGTCATAGGAGTCTTGTCGATATGCGTGTATCAGGAGTGAGGAGGCTCAGTGGGGAGCTCAGTTAGTATATGAGATAGCCATTTATGAGATTTCACACATGTAGGCTATAGCTTGGGACTATCAGGTTGGTGTTTGTGATGCTGGGGTGATAGATGAGTACCATACCCACTACCTGAGGTATCCTTATCCTCAATTCATTTCTCCTGATGATGATGTTCCACACATTGAGGATGCCCTAGATTATGATCCTGAGGATGATGTTGTCGAGCGAGCTCACAGTGGACGCAGTGGGAGAGATGTAGGCAGAGGGGGAGGTATAGATGGAGATGGAGCCCATGGAGGCAGAGGAGATGGAGGAGATGATAGAGGTGGTGGAGGTGGAGCAGTGGGTGGCAGCCGGTGGCAGACCTCAGGAGGTGACACTAGTCATCGTCAGCAGAGAATATGGGTCACCCCTCCCAGAGGGATACAAGACCACTATTGCACAAGGATCAACATGGACAAAGACCTGCTGGAGGAGATTAGGATCGGTGGAAAACATGGAAGGATCCTCTAGTAGGTGGTGATGGTGATAGGCTTTCACAGTGTGAGCAGGAGAGAGCTGCGTTGAGATTATAGGTTTCTACCCTCACAATGTAGTTACTAGAGAGGGATTCACAGCTAGCCCAAGTTTGAGCTGAGCGAGATACATAGATAGCCCAGTTGAGAGTAGACAGGGATACTCAGTTGGTACAATTGAGAGCTGAGAGGGATAGGTATGCACACACAGCCACCCATCAGGGATAGCGGGCCACCTATTACTTCACCTTGTATTGTGCTGCAGTTCCTGCTGCACAAAGAGCTCCATTGTATTCAATCATTTCTCAGTAGTCAGAGGGTGCCATGCCACCACCACCACCATGTGCTAGATCAGATGCACCTCCTCTTGATCCTCCTGCAGAGGACGAGGGGGCCAGCGGGACTCCTCATGTTGTATTTCTGGACACCTTGTATATCATGGCATATCCTGTATCAGTACCATTTTTTATCATTTGTACTGTCATATCTCCTGGACTCTGTTTCATGCTTTTTCTTTGATATATTGATACTCTTTTTCATGCTTTGATATATTGATACTTTGATTCATTGGTGACATCTGATAGATACCTTTGCTCATGGACATTTTTTATTATATATTGATGCTCGTACTGATTCTGCCATTGGTATTCTTTATCTACTATTTTAGGTATTGCCATTTATGGTGTCTCATCTTTCATGTTTTCAATTTTTGCACATGTGATATATGATGTTTGTTTTATGCTTGAGATTTTTGATGTGATAGTCGTACTTGGTCCAGAGTAGATAAAGTGATGATAAAATGATGTCATAATACATTTCACCGATATATGCTCATGTTTTTGTTATTTTCAAAGCTTCATGAATGTATGGATATATGAGATGTATTGCGATACTATGTATGGACATCTCAATCTTATTTATGTATGGATCAATGTGGATGCAAAATGCAAGTGGTTTTATGATATGAAATGATTTATGAATGCAAATGAATATCAGTGATTTATACTCCATCATTTTTTTATTCCATTTCTTATGATTCCATGATGCACTTGGTCAAATGGTTAATATTTAAGTATTTTTAGCTCATACCATAAATGCTTTAGATAGATGTTTAGCTTACATCATTGCTTTTAGAATAAATCTCAGTTGATAACCTTGCCTCCGATAGTTGAATCCACATTTTCAAGCTTATGCAAGACTAAAATGAATGCAGCTAAATTAAAATGAATGCAATTTAAAATGAACTTCAATGCAACTAAAGACAATGAAATGCATCTAAATGAATCTTAATGCAAATTAATATGATATGCAACTAAAATGAAATGCAATTAATATGAAATGCACCTAGACACCTAGGACAATCACTATTTTATTCAAAGCGGGTTGTTTTCATCATAAAACCTTTGTGTTACCGGGACCTCTAGAGGATAGTACAATTTTCATGAATAGATTTAGAAATTCTAAAAATATGAATACATCCTCATCATTCGCCATGTTGAGAGACAACCTAAACATTAAAGCACCCAGCTATAAATATTGTCAGTTACTTCCTGATGTATCTTTGTTAGTTTTTAAACAGACAAGGAAATAGATCCAACCTCAATAAGGCTTTCATAAGAAACAAATTGAGGTATACATGGCGTTCCACTACAAGGTGGAGGCACTTATAAGTAGACACCCATTCCCCATGATCACCTTAGATCATTGGATTTATTACCACAAATAGAAAACAAAGAAAATGTCACGCACCCAATCTTTGTTTCTCTTAGTCCAAAAATGTCATCCAGTTACTCGTGGAAGCATAACTTAGCAACAATTGATAATAAGAAAAAGAAAGATTATTTATCCCTTAGCATGGTCATCGTATTTATAGAATATAAATAGACAATTGTGATTATAGTGTTGAAAAACACTCTTGATTCATTTTTGCAAACACACGCTTAAGAATTATTACCAATAATTTATGTCTTCATTGATAAGTGTCTCACCTATTGTAGTGTTTAGAAACACTGTTTTCATCATGACTTTGTGTTAAGAAACACATTTTGAGATCTAGCTGGTGGGTGTTGAGAAACACCGTTTGTCATAGTTTATAGTCAGTTGTGGACAAGGGTGGTATTGAGAAATACCAGTGTTCGTAGTTTATTGTCATTGCAGATGCATCATCTTGTCAACAAATGTGATTGTGAATGTGATGCAATGCCCCCTAGAAAAATAGTTTACCTAGGACCCTAATGTGGATAGATTCTAGTCTTAGGAAGGTACAATTGCCTAAAAGTTCTTTTAGGACTTGGTGCGTCACGAAAGTGACTGGAAAATATATACAAGCTGATATTTACATTGGCCAAATGTGCAAGCATTGTCTTGATAGATAGAGCGTCGATTACAAGTAGCGCCTGTTTACCAGGTTTTTACTACTTGGCCAAAGTTTTATTCTATTTTTTCTATCATGGCACCTGTTTACCAGGTTTTCACCAAGACACTTTTTTCTCTTTTTCATTTTTTTATTTTTTTTGCTTTTTGATTTTCTATTTTTTTTTGGACTCGCCAAGGCACCTATTGCTAGGTTTTCACCAAGATAGTCATTTTTTAGGACTTTTTCCATTGTTTTTGATTTTTTTCAGGATCCATTTTCTCTGTACAGGGGCTTCCTTAAGAATGTTAGGCATAAAACCTTTTCAGATGCAAAGTATTGATAGGATCTAGCAACACATCTCCTTTAGGTTTAGCCAACTGATAGGCTCTTGATCCAAATGCTGTTGTAATGACAAAGGGACCCAGCCAGTTGGGTTTAAATTTTCCCTTTTGTTCTCTATGTTTTTGGTTTTTAGGATTTTATGTGAGAACTAGATCCCCAATCTGAAAGCTTCTAGGTTTCACTTTCTTGTTGTATCCTCTTGACATTCTTTTCTGGTAAGCTTTGAGATGATCAAATGCCTGTTGTCTGCGCTCATCCAACAATTCAAGCTCTTGCAATCTAGAGATTATATAGTCTTTGTCAGTGACTAAATGTTTCAGTGATACTCTTAGTGATGGAATCTCTACTTCAACTGGTAAGACTTCTTCTGACCCATAAACTAGTGCGAATGGAGTTGCACCAGTTGGAGTTCTTATGCTCATTCTGTAAGCCCATAAGGCTGGATTTATTTGTAAATGCCAATCCCTTCCTGATTTGTTTACTGTCCTATGCAAGATTTTTAGAATGTTCTTGTTGGATGCCTCAACCTACCCATTACCTTGAGGGTAATAGATTGAGGAGCAATGCTGAGTGATTTTAAATTGAAGACACAACTCATCTATGTGTTTGTTCTTGAATTTTCCCCCATTGTCAGTCACAATCAATGAGGGCACGCCATAACGATAAATGATGTAATTCAAGATGAACATTGAAACCTATTTTCCTATTGCATTGGACAATGGGACAGCCTCCACCCATTTTGTGAAATATTCAGTTGCAGTGATGATGTATTTGTGTCTACTTGATGAATTGGGATAGATCTAACCAACTAAATCAAAGGCCCATTGCTGAAATGGCCAATGTGTTATAAAGGGAATAAACTCTCTAGCTGGTGCATGTATGAGGTTACCATGAATCTGGCATTTCTTACAAGTTTTTGCAAAATGAATAGCATCTTTTTCCATGGTGGGCCAATAGTATCCAACTCTTAGGAGTTTCTTGGCTAATGAAAAACCATTTGAGTGTGATCCACACACACCTTCATGAACTTCTTTTAATACGTGATTAGACTCTTCATGTTCTAAACACCTAAGAAGAGTGCCATCTAGACTACGTCTAAACAAGTCATTAGTGATGATCACATAGTGGGATGCTGGTCTTATAAGGGATATTTTTTCATTTCTAGAATAGCCTTCATGAATGATTTGGTCTTTGAGATAAGAACAGATAGAGGCATATCTGGACAACACTTGGGTTTCAAGGACATAGACAATTTGACATGCAGGGGAGTCATAAGCTGGGAAAGGGAGTTCTTCCACTAGGAAGTCATAGAGAAATTGGTGTTCTTCCAATTGTAACATAGATGCTAAAGTAGCCATCGCAATAGCTACTCTATTTTTCTGACCTTGGGATCTGTTGAAAAGTGATGAAGATAAAGTACTTTTTCATATCATCCACCATTGTTTTGTAGGGTATAAGCTTTTCATCCTTAGTTTGATAATCACCATTTACTTGATTGATGATGAGTTGTGAATCCCCGTATATGTGTAATTCAATGATTTTCCACTCTATTGCAAGCTTGAGCCCATTCACAAGAGCTTCATATTCTACCACATTTTTGGTGCATGAAAATATCATCTTATAGGCTTTTGGGATCTTATACCCTTGTGGTGTAATGAATAAGCAACCAGCTCCTGATCCTTGTTGTGTGAAGGACCCATCAAAGTACATTTTTCAGGGATGTTCTGTTAGATGCATAATTGATTCATCTAGAAATTCTATCAATAATGGCTTATTATCAGTCAACGACATCTTGGCAAGTTGATCTGCAATCACCTACCCTTTAATGGCCTTCCTGTCCACATATTCAATGTCAAAATCACTTAGGATCACCCACTTAGCCAGTCTTCCTATAAGCATTGCTTTATTCAATAAGTACTTGAGTGGATCAATGTTAGCCATTACTTTCACCTTGTGTGCTAGTATATAGTGTCTTAGTTTTTGGGATGCAAACACTACCGCTAAGCATGCCTTTTCTATCATTGAATAGTTTATCTCATATGTGACCAATGTTCTACTGATGTAATATATGGCTCATTCTTTCTTGGTCTCATCTTCTTGTGCAAGGAGCACACCTAGTGATGTGTTTGTGGCTGATATTTATAGCAACAAAGGTTTTCCATAAATTGGTGCCATTAGAATTGGAGGAGTCATCAAATAGTTCTTAACTCGGGTAAAATTCTCCTCACACTGTGCATCCCAAGTAAATGTGGTTCCTTTCCTCATCAACTTTGTGAAAGGTTGTACTTTATTAGCCAACTGAGATATGAACCATCTTATAGATTGTAGCTTGCCTTGTAAGGTTCTCATTTGACTAATATTCTTTGGTGGTTTCAGGTCTAGGATTGCTTTCACCTTTGTAGGATCCACCTCAATTCCCTTAGCTGAAACTATAAATCCTAAGATTTTTCCAGATGATACGCTAAATGCGCACTTCTTAGGATTAAGTCTTAATTGGAACTATTCCATTCGATCAAAGATTCTCCTTAGATCCTCTATGTGTGTAGACCTCATCCTTGATTTTTCCAAAGTATCATCAACATAGTCTTCCATATTCTTGTGCATCATGTCATGGAAGATTGTGGTCATTGCTCTCTGATATGTGGCACCTACATTTTTAAGACCAAACGACATCACATTCCAATAGTATGTACCCCATGCACAAGTGAATGCTATTTTCTCTTGGTCCTCAGGAGCAATTTTGATCTGATTATATCCTGAAAATCCATCCATTAGGGAATACATCTCATAACCTGTTGTTAAGTCCACAATCATGTCTATGTTTGGGAGTGGAAAATCATCTTTAGGACAAGCCTTGTTGAGATCCCTAAAATCTATGAACACTCTTATTGATTTGTCCGCCATTGAAATAGGAACTATATTGCAGATCCACTCTACATAATCAATTGCTCTAATGAATCCAGCCTTCAATAGTTTTTCCAGTTCTACCTTCACTAGTAATGCCACATGTGCATTCATTTTTCTAAGTTTTTGCTTGAAAGGTTTCACATTTGGTGAAATAGACAAATGGTGCATAATCAAATCCATATCCAATCTAGGCATATCTAAGTAAGACCAGGTGAAGTTGATCTTCTTTTCTTTGAAGAAATTGGTGAATTGGATTTTCTCATCTTCTGTCAATGATTGAGCTATGTGAACTAACTGAGAATTTTCTATTGTTCCCAAATTAATGGGTTGTGTTGGTTCAATCAAAACTAAGGAGCTTTCTTGGAAATGATTTGGGAGGATATCAAGCATCCCATCCTTTAGTACCCCAAGGGGGTTTTCTCTTTTAGGATCTGATACTACCACTAAGTGGTTTTCACCATCAGATCTCTTGTTCATTTTCTTTTTCTTTTTGAGACTGAGAAACTTGATATCCTCCTCAGTCATGATTTCACTTGTTGTGCTGGTGGAAGAATGGAATGGTTCACAAGCATTAAGATAGCAGGCTATGGAATAGTCATTGTCAAAGGATAACAAGCTTGTGTCTGTGGATTCATCCCAGTCTATCAAGTCAGGATCTATTAAGGATAGAGATACAATAGGTTCAAGAGACAACACCGCATTATTATCATCGCTTATAACTTGAAAAACATCATCTACTAATTTTGCTTCTAGGTAAGTGTTAGGATTATTAGAGTTAGATTCATTATTATTAGATTTTATGTTAATGTTATATGGATCTAACTCTAGCAATCTAACATTAGAACTTTCTCCTTCTTCCATCAAGACTTTAGGAGAAAACTTGTGTATCACATCTATTTCTATGTCCATGGTTTCATTAGAAAGGACATCCCATTCATACTCATGTGAATCCATCTGGCTATAATCTGAGACCCCCAAAAAGTTGGCAATAGTCATAGGCACCTCATTTTATTCATCAGCATGATTCTCTTCTTCTTGCAATGGTTCTTGTGGATTCATTGCTTTAGGCTCTTCATCAAAGTGTGATGTATCCATGATAAGAGGTTCTTGTTCTTATTCTTCATCAGGCTCATCTTCTTGTACTCCTTTTGATTCTTGTCCCATACTTGTACCAATGAATGTAACCTCTAGGTCTCCTTGTAAGAGTAAAAACCTTTCATAAGGAATGGGCTATCCTTCTATTTCTTCTTCAGCATTTGAATCCCCTGATGTATCAAATACCGAACCTTTTTCTGTTGTAGGATGAAATCTAGCTTCTCTAAAGCCTAGTCCAATCTTGTCTTTAGGATTTTGGAAATCCATGTGTAGGGGTTCCACTAGTCCTTGGTTATTTTGTCCCAATGGTCCTTTTCCTTTGTACCCCATTTGTTTCATAAGGTCATATCCTTTCCTATATTTTCTCAAAGAAATCTCAACATGTTTCGCATTCCCGTCTGCTTCGAGTTCTTTGTAAAGCCATTACAAAACAACCTTTTCTTCATTCTCTTCTTCTAAGGATACTTTTTCTTTTACCATTCCAGTTCCTTCATGTATAGTTAAAGAACTACCATTTGAATGTGTAGATGTAGATGAGGGCATTCCTTATGTCCTAGGAGATATAGGTAGACCTTTCAAACATGCTACAGGATCTATTTTGTACTCTCCCATGTTGATTTCTTGGATATTGATCTTCTGAGAAAAGCTTCTCAAGACCATTTCTTTAGATGTTTCTACCTTGGGGGACCCTTCCTTGTTATGGGGAACCATGCTTTTAGTTTGTTTGAGGTTATTACAAGTATGTGTGGTATCTGCTAGAATAGTCACCTCCACTCCATTATGAGGAAACTTTAGGCATTGATGATATGTAGAAGGCACTGCTTGCATTGAATGTATCCACGGTCTTCCAAGAAGAATGTTGTAAGCAAGGGGTAAATCAAGAACTTGAAAAAGAACATCTTTCTCTACAGGCCCTACTCTGATGGGTAAGACAACCAATCCTTTAGAGGATCTCTCTTCCTCATCATATGCCTTGATCGTTATCTTTCTCCTAGGATCAATTGCATGCTCAGAGAAACCCAGTTGTTGTACCAAGTTGTAAGTACAAATGTTCAAACCAGTGCCTCCATCTATCAAGACATGCTTGACTCAGTGTTTATGAATAAGAACTTCTAAATGAAGGGGTTGATTATGTGGTTGATTTATCAACTTTTCATCCTCTTCTGAAAAAGATAGGTAATGTGGTGAACTCGTGTGGCCAACCATGGCCTGAAATCTATCCACATCCAAGTCTTCTGGTACATTTGTGCTTAATAAGGCATGATCAAGAATCTCCCTATGACTAGGGGAAATTTTCAACAACTCTAGGATAGATATCTGTGCAGGTGTCTTTTGCAATTGTTCCACAAGAATGAATTTTGGAGATGGAACCACTTGTTTAGAAGTTGTTTCTATTGTAGGTGGTGTGCTAGATGCTGAGATGCCTTTAAGAGTAAGTTTTTCTTGGCTTCATGTTATGACATTGGTAGATTCATTTTTTCTTTTCACCCCTTTGAGAGTGATCATGTTGATGGAATAGTCACATGGTTCCATCATGTTGATTACATTGTCACTATTATTGTACGTGTAGTGAATGTTATTGTTTTTAGAAGTTTCTCCTTTTTCATAGTTTGGTAGCGGGGTTTGAAATGCTTTGTGATCATTATTCATGTGATGTCCATCTACCTTAACTTTCCCTTGTTCAATAAGATCCTGAATAATATGTCTCAATTTTAAGAAATTATTAGTGGTGTGTCCTTTATTATGATGGTAATCGCAATAGTCATTATCATTCCACCACTTAGGTTTATCTTTTGGATCCCAAGGCTTACCTAGTTCTGGGATTGTAATAATGTCATTTTCCACAAGTGATTTCATAACCACTTCCAAGGTATCTCCCAATGGAGTAAATGTTCTCTTAGGCTATGGTGCCCAAGGTTCTCTTCGAGATTTGTTGAAAGTATTGTTCATCTTTGGAGTCACAGTAGGAGTCGAACTCTTGTTTGTTTGAAGACTTGTGGCTAGATTAAAAGCCTCTGGTTTGGGTTTTGAATTAGGAGCATCAACCACTCCATCATTAACCACATTTTTGTTCTTGTTTGCATATTTGTACTTGTCTTTAGTGGTATAAGACTTGTCTTTATGTTCCTTGTGAATGGTAATTTCACCTTTCTTGATTAGAACTTCCTCTATCTTGAGAGCATTATCAATCATTTTGTCAAAGCTTGGTGGTCCTTGTAATTGAATTGGGAAGTTCATTTCTGGGACCAAATTGTTAACAAAGATGTCCATTTTTTCATTTTCAGGAATCTCTCTAGCATATCGTGCAAATATCTTTCTCCATCGTTGTAGGAAACTCAAGAATGACTCTCCCATTTTCTGTTTGGTATTGCACAAATCCAACATGGTGATGGTGTGTTGGATGTTGTAGGAGTAGTGTTGTATGAATTTTTGCACCAACTCATCAAATGTCTTGATTCCAATAGGCAATTTGGAAAACCATTCTATAGATTGTCCACTTAGGCTTCGTGGAAATAGCCTCATAAGGTATGTTTGTTCATGCACGAACTCCATACTAGTTGTACAAAACTCCCTCACATGATCTTGAGGGTCAGAATCTCCCATGTACTTGTCATATTTTGGTATCATAATGTTCTTAGGAAATAGAATCATTGTGAGTCCTTTATCAAAAGGGAAAGGACATATGTGCTCCAAAGAATATTGTTGTTTTGGTTTGTCCTTTGCGTCCTTAAGTTTTTGAATTTCTACTTTCATAGCAAGGAATTGTCTATTTAGGATTGATATAGGACTTATATCCACCTTTTGTTTGAGTTGTTCCACATCATAGTCTATGGGAAATTTCACACCTCAGGAAGCAAGCTCTAAGAAGTATTTTTCTTTATTTTCTTCCAAGCCTCTTTCAAGTATTTTGTGAAATCTTTTTTTGCTCAAAGCTCTATTGTATTCATTTTCCATAGGGTCCGTGTCATCATTCATATCATCCTCATTATCATCATCATCATATTGGGCCTTTTTTTTTTGTTCCTCATGTTCTACTTCTTCATTTTGTGTATGAAATCTTTCATCCCATCGGTATTCATTTTGATCATCCATGTTTGTAGATTTGGGTATTGCTATATGAGTAGTATTAGGTGTAGCACTGTGTAATGGATTGGGTCCCGAAGTTTCTCCCATTTCCAATGTGAATATAGGTTTTCTTTCCAAGAATGGGTTTGTTTTCAAATCATAAGTCTTGTGTCTATTAACAACCATGCAGTCTGGATTGAGTAACCAACGAGAGTCTTGTGTTTAAAAAGTGGGTCTGATAATTTTGCAATGTCTGATTATGAATTCAAGGATGCAAAAGTGGGTTTGAAATGTTTTTATGGATCCAACATCAAATGGGGTCAGAATGCCCTACTTATGAGTTGGGAACCAAAGTGCAAGTGGATTTGAAAGTGAAAGTTTCAGCGTCAATAGGGTGTCAAAGTGCCATGTTTATGAGCTGAGAACTTGCTTGTGATCGATTGGGTTAACTGACTTCACAAGGAGACAATGTAGATTCAGACTATGCAAGGTAACAATATGCTCTCAAAGATAACTCATTCTGGACATCAGATGACTATGTTTTAGCAATAGGAACCTACTAATTGACAAAATGGGTATCTGGAAATGTGAAGATTTTTCTTTTGGGATGTAAGAAAATGCTCCCTATCACAGATACGATCTTAAACAGTTATTGGCAAACAATTTGGAACACCAGATGCGATCCAAGAATTGTAGTATACAACTCAGGAAATGTTGTAGTCACTAGATGCGACCCAAGAAATGGTGTAGATACCAAATACAATCCTATTTTGAACAAATACGATCCAGGATACGGGGGGCGACGTAGGAATTCCGAATGCGATTTTATGATGACCAGGATTTTGCAATTTTAGTGTTTCTTGGGAA
Source organism: Chamaecyparis obtusa (assembly GCA_027943335.1). Taxonomy (NCBI): domain Eukaryota; kingdom Viridiplantae; phylum Streptophyta; class Pinopsida; order Cupressales; family Cupressaceae; genus Chamaecyparis; species Chamaecyparis obtusa. The sequence goes on from BSBK01003166.1 coordinate 979,784, forward strand.
AATGTGTCATTTTTGTCAAATTCCAATGATTGTCAGGTGTTTGTAAGTGATTGAAAAATGTTGTGTGCTTGCTCATTTGGGGGAAATTAATTGAGTTTATATTTAAGACACATCAAGAAATCATTTTTAGAGCAAACACACCTAACCTTCCTTATATTAAGTAGAGATTGAAACCACTTGTTCATTGACTTAGGAACACACCCAAAGAATCCTCAGAATATTGCAGTCCAATAACATGCAATGGATATTGGAGGCCATAATTACCAAGTATTAACGTCGATGGGGGCTCAATATGTTGAATGTCTTGGGGCAATTACTATTTGCCTCACACAAGTGATAACAAAATTTTGTGGGTGATTTGGGTAGCATCTAACAAAAATATTTTAATGAAGGCATCTGTTCATAACCATCTCCCATAGTCCCGCAAGCAGGATTGAGGCTGTTAACCCTATAGGAACCTGAAAGTGTGTAGTCTCGAGAAGCAAGATTAAAGCGGCTCTGCTCTACACCAAATCCAAGTCAGTCATTGGGATTGATCATTAATCTCCCAAGACAAGATGAATCATGTCTCGCAAGGCTTTAACCTCAAAGGAGCGTCAAATTTTATAGTGGGGTGGAAGAGTTGGCGAAAGACTTGTCCCCACTTGGGTCATTCCCAGGAGATTTTTTCCTCAACCGGTAGGCCCTCTAAAGGTGTACAATAAAGAAAATAGACAAGGGATGGTAAGCTCTGGATTTTTGGTTCTCCAAGAAGGAGAAGAGCATAATCTCCTAACTTATATCACAAGTCCCAAACACATCATGCATAGTAAGAGTTCAATTACTCCAATTTGATGCCAAATGGAAAACCAATGTTTGAGTTTCTATTTTTCCCTCAAGGGGAAAAGAGCATAATCCTCTAGTTGGTTTGCAACTTGATCTCAAATTGTTTTAAGTTCCTACAAAACAAGCATGAAATTCTTTTGTCAATTTACTTTAGAGGCAACCTACATAACGAGCATTAGTAGTCTTTTGTTTCCTTCCTTGGGTCTTGGACAAACGTCCTGCAAACACTTGTTAAGCTATCAAAATCAATCAAGAACACCAAGATCACCCATCAGCTCATTAGAGGGTTAGAAAATTCAAAATTTGAAGATAATACTTTTAAGGAAAAATAACCATGCAAATTTGTTAGCCTTCATTTCTCAACTTAATTCCAAAATATAAACCAATTTTTGAGTTTCTGATTTTCTCTCAAGGAGAAAAGAGCATAATCCTCTAATTGATTTACAAAATGAGATCAAATTGTCATTAGGTGTTTGAAAACAAAAGCATAATTGTTCATTTATCGTTTAAGCAAATCAAAGACAAGAGTTAGTATTTTTGAACTTTCTATCCTTTTAAACCTCCAAAACCACAGTCAAGCTGCCAAAAACCAGAGACATCAATAATGCAATTAATCAAGTGTCACAAAACCCCAAAATGCAATAAAATACCCCAGATACGATCCTAGATTTTTCCCCCCAAATTACCAGAAATGACCCTATTTACCACATATGACCCAATTTCCCATAAGTGATTCGGATCTGCAAGATGGGATCCTATATTTCAAACAGGTGCGACCTTGTAACCAGATGTGATCAGAGAATATAGGATATGATCTAGGAATACCATATGTAGATGATCTTACCAAATGCGATCTTCTGTCAAATTTTAGTAAGGTGATAATTTGTTTAAAATGTCAAAAAAAAAAAACAATCAGGGGCTCCGCCCCATAATGGGTGCTAAAAATGTGTGTGTGAGTTTGTGACCTGCAACACAAAACTTCAATAGGATAATAACATCACTTGTTAGAGGAAAATGAGGATTCAATTGAAAATGCTAACAAGAAAAAGCATCCTATTGCTCTCTAATTAATGTGAGTATGAAATAGGGGTTAGTTGTTCTCAGATTTAACCCTTAAAATAGTGACAATCTACACTAAAATGAGAGATTCAAAGTGCATGTAAACAACTTAAATGAGAGCATGAAAGCTTAATTCCTTCCATTAAAACCCAAATTGAAGTATTTTCTACTTAATAAAAGCTTGAAATCATGGAAAACAACTATCAATCCAAGCATTAGTTCACAAATTCTCCAAAGCATGAGAGTTCATAATCATGGATCATGAAGCCTCAAATCCATGAGCAAATGGGAGTCTAAACATTAAAATTGGAAGCAATTAGCAATGTGTCAAAAGAAGCCTTTCAAAACTAAAGGAGCTAGAAGAAGAAAGAAAGCCTTTGAAAGTTCTCTTTTATAAGATTTGGAAGAGAATCAGCGGTTGAGATGCATCCATGAGGAGTGGTTGAGATGCATCTTGGCTTGATCCTTGATCCATGTGCAAGCCTCCTTGTTTTAAGTTGTGTTTGTTGTGTTTGTTTGATTTAGGAGATATTTATGCATTTGCCTTAATTAATAACTCTAGCCTTTACTTTTGATGGGGTTTAATTAATTAAATAGGCCTAGAGTTAATGACCTTGATTTTTGCTTGAACCTTGGTGATAAATGCTTGATTTAGAAATTGATGGGGTTTAATGAATTTTGAGAATTTATACTAATAATCAGAGATCAAATTAGCATAATTAAGGTTACATACCAAATTAAGGGCAAATAGGGCCCTAGGTTCTGTTAGCCCAGTTTTAGGTGATTACAGGTACTATACAAGGACTCAAACTTTCTTTGATCAAACCTTTCTGCATCAATTCTTGAATCTATCAGTTCAATTCTTGATTCTTGGTAGGTGTCAACTGATGTGGTGTCTTATTTGATAAACTAGCTCTAGGAATAAGATCCATGCAATGATCAATGCTTCTCTTTAGTAGAAAACTATCAGGTACATTATCAAAAATTATTTCACTATCCTCGATGAGTAACTTGTCAATCTCTTTAGGGACACTATCCTCTATTTTCTTACTCAGTTTGTTAGGAATTGCAGCAAAACATACATCATTTTTCTTCAAATCCTTAACAAAATTTCTTCCTTCCATCAAGAAAACTTTCATAGATGTGCAAACATTAATAACAGGTTCTTCAATCAAAGGTAACAAGATTTTTCTTCTCCCATCAGCCCAAATAGTATATTTATGCAATCCCCCATCATATATAGCATGTCTATCATATTGCCAAGGTCTACCCAAAAAAATATGGCAACAATCCATAGGAATGATATCACATAACACCTTATCATAGTACTTTCCAATTTTCAAATTCACATAATATTGTTCGCTTACCAAGAGTGTATGCTCATCTTTGATCCATGAAATTTGATAGGGCTTCAGATGTTCCAACTTTTTCAACTACAACTTTGTGACCATTTCCTTGGATGCCAGATTCTCTGAGCTACCACTGTCAATGATTACCTTCCAAAATTCATCAGAAACTCTACATCTGGTCTTGAACAAACTTTTCCTTGCTGGATCTTCCTTATTACTTTCACTCCAAAGTGCTCTCCTTACCATCAAGTTATTTTCCTTCTCAGGTTCATTTGGTGACTCTTCTTGCACCAAAGAATTTCTACTGTTACCGACCTTCTTACTTGCAACGTTTACACTCAAATGATCTATGTCCTTCTTCTCCACAATTGTAACAAGTTCTGTTGGAGATTTGCCAGCAGGCCAGTACTGACTGTATGTTTGCCATGGATGAAAACATATGGAAAGTAGCATGTGTGGAAGTCTTATGCAGTAAGATTTTAGTATATGATGCATGGACATGATATCAACATGATATCATGGGTGCAGAGGTTAACTATTAGCACAGACAGTTGTATAGCAGCTGGTGTCAGCAGTGTTCCTGACAGAGTAACAGATAGTGTTCTATGTATGGTTGTCCATACAGTTGTCCTATGGGCATTCACCCTTGGATATGTGTTCAAGACATGTTAGTGATGTTAAGTTCATGGACACATAGTCTGATGATGAACACAAGTGAAGTTATGCAGTCGCTATTCACCAGTAGCAGTTTCCTATGTTTGTCCAGAAGAGCCGACAGAGATTTTATTGGTTCTTGAGTTGCACCTATCTTGAGGATATGAGACATTGGAGTTAAGCTTAGAGAAGTTTTATTGATGTTTAGTTAAGAGTGCATGAGTTAATTCAACTTACAGAGAAAGTTTCAGTTGTTTGGGTAGAGCTGATAGTGTGTAGCATGCGTCTACATTTATTTTATTAGACAGGTCCCAGAATGAGTTGTGTGCATAGTAGAGCTGACAAAATGTTTGTTGGAGTCTATTATGGTTTCTCTAATATGATTTCAAGGTGGTTCTAATAGGCTGACTTGATTATATCATTTGAAGGAAAGATATTTATAGGCAGTCATTTGTGATTGCTTAAGTGTGGTTCATGGTTGATTAAGTAGAGCGGAGAAGAGTGTGTGAAGTGTTGAACCATTAGAAGAAGGTCTATGTAACCAAGTAAAGTACTTGAGCTATTCATTGGAACTGATCCAGACAATAGGTCAAAGCACAGCTCACCAAAATCCAGATATAGTGTATATCTATTATTCAGAAGGTTGTAGCTTTTGCCCATTTGAGCAGTGAGCTCTTGGACAGTGTGTCCTCTACCCTAATAGGGACAATTGTAGAAGACTCCTACCAAGGTCTGACCCTTAACCAGGTCTACTATACTTAATATATTGTAAAGCTACTCCTAACAGGGTAAAGGATCTTCTAGCAAGGATCATTATACACTAGTACAGAATATTAGTGGGTATTAAGTCCCACCAGGGTTTTTACCTATTTGGGTTTCCCCATAACCAAAATATTGGTGTTGTGTTCAAGTGTTCTTTCATTTTGTTTATGCTTTATGTTTAAGTATACTTAATTGGATAAAGAATTGAAACTTGTAGATAATTGATTCATCCCCCCCCCCCCTCCTCAGTTATCTCTTGGGACTATTCCTAACAATTGGTATCAGAGCCAAGTTCCTCAAAGAAAAATTTTAATAGCTTGAGGTTGATCAGATGGTGTACTTTAGGAAAGAAAGTCCTAAGTTCGATGGAGAGAATTATCTTGATTAGAAGAACAAGATGGTAACCCATTTGCAGTGCATTGCTTTTGAAGTTTTTAATGTAACCATCAGAGTAGCCAAGATTCCTACCTTAGAAGACCTTGGAAAAGATGATGCTACTGATGCACAAAAGGAATTGTTTCATTATAATTCTATTTCTAAAGAAGCCCTTATCAGCACCCTATCCGATGGTGAATTTTTAGAAGTAAAAAAGGTAGATACAGCCCACAAAATATGGAAGCACCTAGAAGACACTTTTGAAGGAGACAAACAAGCAAAGGATGCACGCAGAAAGACATGGAAGAAAAGATACAATGCATTAGAGATGCTTCCTAAAGAAAACATCAGAGCTTACAATCAAAGGATAAATGAAGCAGTTGCTAGAATTAGGAACAATGGTGGAGAAATATCAGAAGAGGACATTATGGATATAGTAATGACTACTCTTACTCCAGAATATGAGAGCAAGACTAGCATCCTTGATGAGACCATGAAACTTACATCAAATTTTAAGAGAGAGACCTTGATTAGCAAGATCTCAGCTTTTGAGATTTCAAGATTGAAGACAGAACCAAAGAGTGAGACATCTTTCAAAGCAACAGTTCATGGTAAGAAATCTGCAAACACTTCTGGTAATTTTGATGATGATGATGAAGATAAAACACTAGATGATTTTATTGCTATGGTTTCTAACATAGAATAGAAAGGAAAAGGAAAATATGAAGGTCAATTACCATTTAAGTGCTTTTCATGTAATAAGATTGGTCACTTTGCATCTAAGTGACTCACTAGAGCTAAAAAGTTCAAAAAGGATTACAAGCCTAAGTATTCTAAGGAATGCTACTATGCTGGAGATGGAGTTTCAGATGAAGAATCAGGGGAAGAAGAAATTGGATTCATTGCTATTGTAGACAAGATGAATAGTAAGTCAATTCCTAAAGATGAGAAAGTAAGTCAAGAGCTAGCATTAATTTCACAAGCTAACATAAGGACAGACTGGATTATAGACAGTGGTTGTTCACATCACATGACAGGTGATAAAGGCAAGTTTGTTCATTTGGATAAATACAATGGAGGTATGGTCAGATTTGGAGACAATACTCCTAAACCTATAGTTGGTAGAGGAGCCATCACTTTGGATGGAAAGAACAGTACTGATGATGTTCTTTATGTTGAGGGTTTGAAACACAACCTTCTCAGTGTTGGATAGTTACTTGGTAAAGGCTATCAGTTGGAGTTCAAAGATGACAAATGCATCATTAACAACAAAGATGGTGTTATGATTGCATCAGGGACAAAGACAAGAGATAATGTTTTTTAGCTCAATTCAGAAGCAAGTTGATTTTTTGCTAAATTTGATGATAGTTGGTTATGGCATAAAAGACTATTTCATATGAATTTTGATAACATAGTAAAGATAAGCAATGTTAAGGCAGTAAGAGATCTGATTCATACAAACCTATGTGGACCAACTCAAACAAGATCATACTATGGTGAAAGGTATTTCATTTTGTTTTTTGATGATTATACTAGGATGATGTGGGTTGTGTTCTTAAAAGATAAGTCAGAAGCATTTGATAAGTTCAAAATATTCAAAGCTAAAGTTGAGAATGAATCTAGACTAAAGATAAAATGTTTGAAATCAGATAGAGGAGGAGAATTCACCTCTGACAGATTCTATGAGTACTACGAAGAACATGGCATAAAGAGATAGTTAAGTGCACCCAGAACACCTCAACAGAATGTAATTATAGAAAGAAGGAATAGGATCATTCTTGATACAACACACACCATTATGATAGAAGGAAAGGTTGCCCACACCTATTGGGGAGATGTGGTCAATACAATAGTCTATACAATCAATAGAATTCAGTTAAGGCCTGGCACAGACAAAACACCCTATGAGATATGGTTTGGTAATGTTCCCATGGTAAAATACTTCACAATCTTTGGAAGCAAGTGCTACATCAAGAGGGATGAAGCAGTAGGCAAGTTTGATGCAAGAAGTGATGAAGGTATTTTTCTTGGCTACTCTACTAAAAGTAAAGCTTATAGATGTTTCAATTTAAGATTGAAAAAGATCATTGAAAGTGCTCATGTAAAGATTGATGAAAATTTTATGATTCAAGAAAGATATCATGATTACTCACCCATGATTGAAGAAGAACCTAGACCCTCCACTAGTGAGACAGTTATTGAGAAAATGTTTGACAGCATTGATGTGTTGTTCAATGACCCTGAGACAAGTGAAGAAGGTACTCCTTGTATGCACCCTAAAATGGTCACCTAGACTTTGGGCCCCATTTTTGCAATTTATTAAATACCTGAATCAATATTTTCAAAAATTAATATTTTCAATCAAAACAATTTCTTTGATCAAATCCTAATTCTATCATTTATTCGATTATATTCTATGAGCTAACCATTTTTTCCTAAGTCTTTTAAAAGGAATTCCCTCCCCTTTTATTAAATAAAAATCCCCCACTTACCTCTTATCCTAAGTTGCACAAATAAAGCATTATTCCTATTTTATAAAAAGAAGAAAAGGTCTTTTTGTCTCACATGGGGCACAAAAGTTAACACTTATTTCTCATTGGAGGAGACTTGTACACATGAATTGATCCCTCTTTCAAACTCCACCCTTGATCAAATATTTTTTCCTCTTAATCTCCATCATTTTTTGATTCTCACTTTCTATAAAAGAAGAGCTCTCTTCTCATTCTAGGATCCCAACTTTTTATACTAATCTTATGCTGCAGGATTTCTTGGTGACTTTGGAGCTTTAGAGATCTTCTTGCATTCTAGTTTTCATTCTTGCATCATAGCTTAGCTTTCATGGAATTTTAGTTTACTTTTATTTCATGTTTCTAGCTTAGCTCACATAGCTTAATTAGTAAGGACTTGTAATACTTTCATTTTCCTTTCATAGCTTAGTTTGCATTGTTCATTCTAGCATAGTTGCATTGCATTTTTATCTTGATTCTTGAAGATATTGGCATTCTTTCCCTTGTCTCTTTGAATCTCCCATTGTATGGTTTACTAGCAAGGTTATTGGCTTAATAGCTGTAGCTGAGAGCATTCTAAACACCCTTGTGACTCCATGCCTAGGGAGCTCTAGGTCACTTTCTCAAGGTTTCCAATTCATGGATTCTCTTGGAAGTAATGACTTAGAGAAGTGCACATTTTGAGTGTACATTTTTGGCGCCCACAGTGGGGCAAAACAACTATGTTTTGTCCTTCTTTTCATGCATTTCCGCACATTTTTCATCAATATTTGCTTACTATTTCAGCTATTTTTTTGTACTTTCTGACAGAGTTTCATACAACAGTCTTCCAGTATCGTACAATAGTTTTTGTATACCTATGTGATAGTTTTCCATTAAAAGTATCGTACGCCCTTGCAGGATTCTGTCGCAGAGACATATAGAACTCTATCATTTGGACATAGTGTGATCTGTCGCATAGAGTGAAAGTATCACATCAGTATACCGAGAAGTATCGTATGAAACTTTCTCTGATAGAACTGTCACCCAGGCCTGGTAGTGACTGATTTTGATCATTTCTTTGCAAGATTTGATTTGTTTGCTTCGGATTTTTGATTTGCTGTAGTAGAATAGAGGTTTATTTGCAAATTTTATCTTGGTTTTCATTGTGCTAACTCTTGGTGGGGCTAACAAGTTGTGCTTGTAGGTGTGCCCTCATTTCTTGAATATTTGCTAAAAGAATGCATGTCAAAGCTTCATATGCACAAGGGCTACTAATCATTTTTGCAGGGCTGCCCAATGCATAAAGACAATCAAGTGCTTGTTCATTACTTTCATTTTTGAGTGTGGCATATACTAATTCTTTCTTTTATTAGGCACTTAATATCTTGTTGTAGGAGTCTTTTGGTGGTAGGAGAGTATGCTCTTCACCCTTGTGGTGAACCAAAAATCTTGACCCACTTCTAGATTTTGAAAGCAAGGGGCTAATTGAACTTTGCTTGGTGTGTTTGGGAGAGATTTTTGAGATAGGAGAGTATGCTGTTCACCCTTGTGGTGAACTAGAAATCCCGACCCTCAAAGGTTAATCCACTTTTTTTTTAGTTTAGAATCCTTAAGTGAGCCTACTCTTGAGTAATCAAGAGGAACGACCCAAGTGGGGACAAGCTAATACTCGGCTATTCTGACCCACTATAAAATCAAGGCTATCAAGGACACAAAACCTTGGTAGACATAGTACTTGTCTTCACTTGGTGTGAGTACTTGTGGGATTGTGACCATGAGGAAAATGTTGAGCAAGAATGCTTAAGGTACTCTTATGGTCGCGAGGTCCATTACTTGCCACAAGGTAAGGAGTCCCTTTGGGGAGCAATAGGAGTATTGTGAATGAAACCCTTATTATGAACCATAGATAGAAGCTACCCAATTTTTCCACTTAACATCTTGGTGCAAGGATTGATCCTAGTGGACTAACCCGGATCACCCCAAGACTACTCACCATCTATGTTCCTTTGGTTGTGTCATTGGCACTTCCATGACAAAGCCAACATCTATTGTGGGAAACCACTTTGTGTGAGGCGATGGGACATCAAGTGTGGGCCAAGTTGTTAAGTAATGAGCCTTTATCTTTTTAGGATAGTAAGTGCTTAAAGTGTTCTCATTGTGATCTACCCATGCAAACATTCTCGAACATCAAACATCATGGTAGTACTCATAGGATTTTTCTATTTTGATATCACAATTGCTTGCCTTGGCAAGGTTGCTTTCACTCTTGTGCAACTATTTTATGATATGTTTGATCACCTACTATTTGCAAACCTGTCTATTATCTATTGTTACTATATTTTAAACTATGAAATCAAACTTGACAAACTGAAAAATTGACCAAATTGCCTTTAAAACTATATTTTACACACTCACTGGTCTTGAGTCGTATGATCCTGAACAATCATCACACACTAGTCTAAGTTTTATCATGTGATTCTTCATTTCTGCACCACTGTCGCACAGCTTGCCTGGAAAATATCGCACCTACTGCCTAGAAACTGTAGTACTACTTCTTGCAAAATATTTCCTAGGAGGATTGTATCAATCTGTTAGCCTGGAAACTATCACACAAAGTCATCCTGTTGTCTTGTTATTGTCTACAACCCAAAGCTAATTTGTGTCATTTCCAATCTCCTTTAGTTGATCCAGGTCAGATCAGGTTATTTGTCCTATCATTGGAAGCCTGTTTGCACTTGGGATTCTCATGTTTTGACCCTTTGATTAGTAACCCTTGATTTTACAAGTGATCTTTCTTGAATCGGTAAGTTAGGAATCATTCTTGTTGAAAAAGACCAACCTTTGGATTCTTTGATAACACACTTGGAGAGTCTTAGTAGTCTTTTGTCCAATTCACTTCCATTCAAAATCAATTTCAATTTCAAATATAATTTGGGTAAATCATCCTCCTGATCCATATGTGCTAGGATAGTTATCCTTTGATTGGGCACCTCTGTGGTAGTGTTGGTTTACACCTTTTGCAATTTTCTATCTTACCATCTCTTTTTGGACAATTGAACACTTTTGTTGTCCTCATTTGATATCAATGTTTATTAGGGTCATATTATCACCAAGTGCTTTTCCCTTTCATGTTGGTTATGACAAGGTATAAAGTGAATCAATAGAAATGACCTCAGATAGTCTTCAACCAATTACCCCCTGTTCAAACTTGCCAAAAGTGTAAAAGAAAAGAGCCTATGTTTGACCAATCACCTAGGAGTGAGTATGAAGTTTGGTTTAATCCTAAGAGCAATCCTAGTGAGTTGAGTACCTCCTTAGCACCTTCTAAATCAGATATGGACATGAGTTACACCTTGACTCAAAGAGAGAGGGAAGCAATGGACAAAAATCTTGATGACATATTTCAGAGACATAGAGATAACATGCTATTTGGTGATGACAATCAACCAGAATCACCCCCTATCAATACCAGATATCTGGATGCCCATCAAAGGGCTGAAAGGTATTAGAGATGAGCTCACCAAGATGAATGGTCACAACATGAAGACCAAAACAACAAACCTTGTGATGCTCATGTGAATGCAAAATTTACCAATGACTCGTTCAAACATTCGAGACCAAGTTCTCCACTTCAAAAAACCTCAAGGTATACAAGTGAAAGGCTCAAAAGAATTGAGTGTGAAAAGAAAGCCTTTTTGGATGAACAAGCTGCAAAATAAGATAGGTTTAGACTCCTAGAGGTGGAGAGACAAGCCTTGTTAGAATTGGAAAGGAAAGCCTCTCAAGAAGAACAAGATAGGCTTTTAGCCCAACAACTCAATGCCCAATTCAACAACAGGGGTGTCAACAATGGAAACAACTCTCCACCATCTACTCCTTCGGGAACCCCATGAAGCAAAAGGCATTCAAGAACCCTTTCAAGATCTCCTAGTCCTAGAAGAAGAAGGACTTCACAACATGCTCACTATAGGAGACAAACACCTCCTAGGAACTCAAGAAAACCCTCCCAATGAGCTCATCATGGCTCCCAACATGGAGGTAGTAGCTCAAGTTTTGATGCTCAAGACTTCATGAGGATGCAACAAGAACCACTCTTCCAACAATATGTGGAGAGGTATCTAGAGAAAAAAAAGGATAAGTTCCTAGAAAGCTTGATCAACAAGGGTGTCAGGGTTCCTTACAACTTTGTTGTGGATAGAAAGATCAAGAAACAAGGACCATCCCAAGAAGAGGAGATCGAGAAACTCAAGCGTATGATGGAAAAGGTGTTGGCACCTAAGAGTTCCTTTTCACTTGACTCAATCTATCCTAATCCTTTTGATAGGAGTGTGAGCATGAAGGATTTTCCTAGGAAGGTGGAAATCCCCCAATATGACAAATATGATGGTAATGGGGATCCACATGACCATGTACGCCAATTCTAAATTATGAGCTTTGAGTTCCACCGAGATGACTCCTATCTCATGAGATTATTTCCTAGGAGTCTCAAAGGGAAAGCAATGGAGTGGTTTACCAACATAACTCCCCCTGTCAAGACCTTCAAAGAACTTTTTCATAGATTCGTCCAACATTTTGCCTACAATCTTTCGAGATCTGTCACTATGTTGGACCTATGTAACTTGAAACAAAATAAAGGGGAGTCATTTGTTGCTTTCTTGCAAAGATGGAGAGGTCAATGTTCTCGATACTCCAGGACCATTCTTGAGAAGGAGAAGATTGACATTCTTATTAGCAACTTGATTCCTGAGATGTGGTACGAAGTTTGGAAAATGGTCTTTGACTCCTTCGACACCATGGTCGAAACTACATGCAGAATTGAGGAGGTTTTGAAAGAGCAAGGGATTTTGACCAACAACAAAAACAATAATAATGGTCAAAATAACCACAATGCTAATAAGGATAAAGGAAAAAAATTGCACTCGAATAAGAACAAACAAGTGGTTAATGACGGAGTGGTGGACTCTTCTCAACCTAAGGATCGAGGTGTTCTTCACTTATCTAGTGTTGTTCAAGTAATAAAGCTTAACACATCTGTAGACTATGATTTTGAACCTGTTACCTGTCTTGAAAGGCTGAAACATTCAAACATTAGACTAATCTAACATGTTCATGAACTAAAAAATAGCATAAGACATGAAAACAAAACCAAAGCCACCTCAAGATTGTTGCTAAAAAAAACAAGTGCTATAGAGAAAATGTTTGATTCGCTTCAATTAGAGGGATGTGGGTGTGCTCTCTAAGCACTTGGAGCATATTCTAATGCATACTAAGATTGATTTTAGACCAAATATAGGTGTGATATGATGCTATATGCTATGCAAAACAATAAAAGAAACTATGTTAATCCATTATTGCTAAGCTATGATGTTCTTTAAGAAAGCTTGAAGATGATAAAAAGAAACTAACAATTAGTATTGCTTATGCTAAGTCTAGAGCTAAATGGACATGATAACAATGCATAAAATGAAAGGTGAATGGATATTTTGCTCTTGGAAATGAGGACTATTTATAGACTTTTGGGAGGATGAATGAGTGGCTAGGATCAAAATCCTTAAGAGAGGCCAAGATTCATTCAAAGGGGAGCACATGGATTGTGCTAGTTCAAGGCCACCTCCTTGTGACAAGTGTCACAAGGGCATTGGGTTGAAAGATGGGAGGAATGTGCACAATTTGGGAAATGTGCCTAAGGTCAAAGGGTGTAAGAAAGGGGTGAGGGGCTTCTTAAATGCATCATAAATGCATGTAAGAGGGATAAGGAGGCTTTAAATGCACTTAATGCATGTAAGAGAAGCCTCTAGAAGTTTGTTGACTTTGGGTCAAGCTTAGGAGTTGGCTAACCTTGTTTAGGGAATGTGACAAGGTTAGGGGGAGGATTAGGATTAGGATTAGGGGATTTTAGGATTAGGATGGGTGAAGAGGTTGGGTTGAGAAGTTTCTAGAAGAGTCTAGAATTCTCTTAGGTTTTATGGAATAAAAGTTTATTCATTCCAAAAGCTTTAAGTTTTGGGAATATTTATTGAAATATTTTCAATAAATATGAAAATTAAATATTTAATCTTAATTAAATATTTTGAGTTGAGATTAGGGTTAGAAAAGGTGGGATTAGCCTTTTAATCGAAACTAAGAAGGGATTAGAAGATTTTGGAAGAGGTTAGTGGTTTTAGGAAAAAAGGCCAACTTTTGGTCAAAAAATAAATTAATTATTTTTTGGGAGATTTTTGGTCAATTTATTAATTAAAATAATTAATAAATAGGGGATTAATGTTTAAATAAGATTTAAACATTTTTGGGAGGGATTTCTTAATTAAATATTTTTAATTAAGAAAAAAGGATTTAATGACATAAAAATAAATAAATTAATTAAATAAATAATTAATTAATAAATGATGATGTCATCAGGGATTTTTCAGAAAATAAAAATACTTTATTTTCTAAAGGATTTTTAGGTGTCTACATTTTGCCCCTCTTTGATGCGATGCCGCAAGTGGCATGGCTTCAAAGACAAGAAAATAAGATGCCCCAGGCTAGAATTTAGAGGAATAAGGGATTGTGCCCCCTCGAGAAAATAATGCAAGGAGCAAACATTGTGAAATTTTCTCGAAAGGAAATAGAGAAGGAAGGACCTAGGAAGAAGGGGAGATAAATAACCAAGCTTCCAAGAGCAAAGATGAGTGAATGCAAGATGAGATGGAATGCAAAATGCAGGATGCAGCTACATGAGGATGCAAGATTAATCTATATGATGCAGGATGCAGGGGAGATGGGGAAGCTCCAAGTGCAAATGTGGAGAGCACAACCTAGTTTAATATAGCAATGCTAGAGACCTGCCAAGGATACTGGGATCACGAGGCCTTGTCACCAGTGTTGCATAGGACTGACGTGAAAAAGACACGCAGGGTTGCCCCAGCATCGCACATGAAACCCAAAGGAGGCATGGTGGAAATGATGCTGAAGAAGCCACAAACACACGACTGACTCACAGGCAGAAGCAAAAGATCAAAAGACCTTGCCCCAGATGATCCTCATTCGCAGCACACCATGATATAAAGGATCGTGGTGACGTTGAGTAGAGAACAATGAGAAGCTGTAAAAGATTAACAAGACCCAAAGGACAAAATCCAAGGTCAAAATGAAAACTCCAAAAAAACATCCTTTGCCAAGGAGAGAGATTAGGTTTGATTGATGGTGGGAAGATTGGTCGGACAGGAGGAACGATATATCCTCAAGGACCAGGATGGAAGATTAGGTCGGACAGGAGGAACGATATATCCTCAAGGACCCATGGCTGCTGAGAGAATAAGCGTAGTTGTTCACTGGCAAAAGCTGAAGTTCAAGGAATGACCAGGATGAGCAAGGATAAGTCGACAATTGATGTTGCTGAAGCACAAGGCCCGAGTGGGACTAAAAGTTTTCTGATCAAATGCTGCTGCAGGACGGACAAGGACTAAGACAAAGGATGGGTCCTAAAGACACAAATGTACAAATGAGCTTAGGTGGAGACACGACTGACGCTATGGTACAAGATGCTGGATAGGATGTACAAAGAACCTGGGGATGAAGCTGACAACTTCAAAGATATGCAAGATGGTGCCCCAGTTGGGTTGGAAGGCCAAGACGGACTGGTGATGAATGATGTGTCCTAAAATGACACGGATTTGGGAAAAACATATCCCAATGATGATGATTGGATCGAGATCAAGGCCTGCTACAAGACGAAGGATGCGATTTCATCAGTTAGCTTGATCTTGGATGTTGGCTAGCTAGAAGATATGGATAGGTTGGGAAGATTGCTAGCAAGGTGTGGATAGGGATGAATGGCATTGGATTGCAATGAGGTTGGCCTATAGCTAGATACCAATGACAAGAGAAGATACTAGGTGTTGGAAAGATGGAGGAAAATGCTGAGGATGGGGAGGATGGAACTGCTAGAAGATTTGGATGGAGGAAGATTCGGGGAGATTGGATGGTGGAACTGCTGAAGGAGTTGGAAGATGGAAAGCTGCTTGGAGGATGAAAAGCTGGTGGAAGATGGAAAGCTGGTGGAAGATTACCATGTGTCAACAAAATGAGCTGCTGTTTTCCCAATGGAGGATCAGTGATAGGATTGCGTCAACCTAGGATAGACTGATGATCTTCGGTCAACTGGATTCTTGTCAATACAAGCCAATCTCTTGCTCGAGATGATAAGGCTATGCAAGGACAAGGTTTTGATTTCTTTAAGACAACACGTTGTGCCAAAAAGAGGATGATTTCTGATTTAGGATAAGGGATGGAAACAACTCAAAGGGCTGGAACACGATAATGCTTGTGGATTTGGAGCTCTGGATTTTGGTGCAAAAGATGGTGAATCTGCTTTCTGCTGTGGATGGTGGATGTTGGATTCTGATAAAGGATATGGGATGCTGAGTTGGTTTGCTGGTGGATCAAGATAGACGATGCTGGAGGAACTGCTGATGGATCAAGATAGAGGAATGCTTGGGAGTTTTGAAAGATTGACTTTGGAAAATGGAAGGCTGTAGGATCTGCTAAGGGATCAAGAATGCTTGGGAGATTGGATGGTGGATAGGTTTGGATTTGGATAGAGAAATTGCTGAGGATTTTGGGAGATGGAAGATTCAGATTTGGATAGCCTCCAAGGAATACGTCACCAAGGAAGAGGATGCCCTCTGTTTAAGATAGTTCATGTGTTTTAAAGGCATGGTGTATGCTTGGACAAAAGATATGCCAACAAGAGGATGAGGAAGGATGGAAGCTAGGATGAAAGGATTGGATAGAGGATATGTAGCTGAAAGGTGCAATGGATGCCAAGGAGGTGCCCAAAAGCATGTACATCTGATAGTCTCTGTTTTTGTCATCAAGATCCAATGGAAAATGAAGGAAGTGAGAGACGAAAGGGGATGGAGGACATGTTGGATAAGAGGTGATAGAAAGGAAGTCCCTAACTGTAGAAAGGAATTAGGGGGGGCACACTACGCATGGCGCTTGTTTGCCAGGTTTTCACCATGGTACTTGTCCAAGGCACTTGAATTGCCAAGTTTTCACCAGAGGACGAATGTTTTTCTCTTGATTTTTTGCTTTGTTGATAATTTGCTCCTTTGATTTATCCAATTTTTATGGATTTTTGTGTTTTTTCCTTGACTTTGTCCTGATCTTGTTGATTTGTTGCTGAGCTTGTGCTGATATTCCACTAATTTTCTGATTTGTTGCTAATTTTGTGCTGATATGCATTGATACTTCTGATTTGTTGCTGAAGCTCTAATTTAATGCTGTCGTGCTTGCTGATCAGCTGATTTCACCATTTTGGTGCTTCCTCTTGATTAGATGGTGACCTTTTGATTTGTCACTGATATTCTGATGGTGTTGCTGATTCTTTGATTGGATGTTCCCTTATGATTTGATGATGGCCCTGCTGTTTTTGAATTTGCACAGATATTTTGATGTTATTGCTAACTCTCTGATGTGGTGCTGAGTTTTGTGCTGATTTTGGTGCTATCATGCGATTTGATGTTGATCTTCTGAGAGATTCTTCACTGATTTTCTGATGTGGATTGCTGATTTTCTGATGTTGCCAGCTTGTCATGGGGATCCATTGCTAGATGATGGACGACAAGCTTAAGATCACACCTAGGCATGTGCATATGACCATGCACAGTTGATAATTGACTCCTCGGAGCAAGGCACTTAAGGTCATGATTCACTTTCTGTCAGGTTAACTTCCATGTAGATGAGCCACAAACATCCTTCTGTACCCAAGTTGATTTGGCTTGGTTTCTGCAATGTTGATAGAGAACTATCATGTGTTGTTATCCCAGATAGGAGGAAGAGGCAAAGCTCCATCTTCTAGCGCTTGAATTGCCAAGTTTTCACTAGAAGATACGCCCTTTATTTTTACTGTTTTGGAATCAGAATGTGCCCCAGAAGGGTTTTCACATAAAGACTCATGATTTGCTTTTGTTTTTTCACTTTTGCGACTAAAGCTTGCCTCCTCTCCAAAATATGCTTCTGTTTTAAGCTGATAGGCACATGTTGATGCTAAAGCCTGATTGATTGCTGATTTTTGCTGATTTCTCTGATTTGTCATTGATTTCCCTTTGCTGTTTTAGATGTGCTGACTGATCTTTGCTGACTTTCCTCACTGATTTCTTCTGATTGTGTGCCTGGATGTTGGTACAACTGTAGCAGGATGGGGGGGATCATGCAAAGTCATGGATTAGATGGGGGAGATGGGAAAGATGGTGGTAGAAAGTGTTTGGATGGAAGGATCATCCAAACACTTTCTACCACCATCTTTCCCATCTCCCCCATCTAATCCATGACTTTGCATGATCCCCCCCGTCCTGCTACAGTTGTACCAACATCCAGGCACACAATCAGAAGAAATCAGTGAGGAAAGTCAGCAAAGATCAGTCAGCACATCTAAAACAGCAAAGGGAAATCAATGACAAATCAGAGAAATCAGCAAAAATCAGCAATCAATCAGGCTTTAGCATCAACATGTGCCTATCAGCTTAAAACAGAAGCATATTTTGGAGAGGAGGCAAGCTTTAGTCGCAAAAGTGAAAAAACAAAAGCAAATCATGAGTCTTTATGTGAAAACCCTTCTGGGGCACATTCTGATTCCAAAACAGTAAAAATAAAGGGCGTATCTTCTAGTGAAAACTTGGCAATTCAAGCGCTAGAAGATGGAGCTTTGCCTCTTCCTCCTATCTGGGATAACAACACATGATAGTTCTCTATCAACATTGTAGAAACCAAGCCAAATCAACTTGGGTACAGAAGGATGTTTGTGGCTCATCTACATGGAAGTTAACCTGACAGAAAGTGAATCATGACCTTAAGTGCCTTGCTCCGAGGAGTCAATTATCAACTGTGCATGGTCATATGCACATGCCTAGGTGTGATCTTAAGCTTGTCGTCCATCATCTAGCAATGGATCCCCATGACAAGCTGGCAACATCAGAAAATCAGCAATCCACATCAGAAAATCAGTGAAGAATCTCTCAGAAGATCAACATCAAATCGCATGATAGCACCAAAATCAGCACAAAACTCAGCGCCACATCAGAGAGTTAGCAATAACATCAAAATATCTGTGCAAATTCAAAAACAGCAGGGCCATCATCAAATCATAAGGGAACATCCAATCAAAGAATCAGCAACACCATCAGAATATCAGTGACAAATCAAAAGGTCACCACCTAATCAAGAGGAAGCACCAAAATGGCGAAATCAGCTGATCAGCAAGCACGACAGCATTAAATTAGAGCTTCAGCAACAAATCAGAAGTATCAATGCATATCAGCACAAAATTAGCAACAAATCAGAAAATCAGTGGAATATCAGCACAAGCTCAGCAACAAATCAACAAGATCAGGACAAAGTCAAGGAAAAAACACAAAAATCCATAAAAATTGGATAAATCAAAGGAGCAAATTATCAACAAAGCAAAAAATCAAGAGAAAAACATTCGTCCTCTGGTGAAAACTTGGCAATTCAAGTGCCTTGGACAAGTACCATGGTGAAAACCTGGCAAATAGGCGCCATGCGTAGTGCGCCCCCCCTAATTCCTTTCTACAGTTAGGGACTTCCTTTCTATCACCTCTTATCCAACATGTCCTCCATCCCCTTTCGTCTCTCACTTCCTTCATTTTCCATTGGATCTTGACGACAAAAACACAGACTATCAGATGTACATGCTTTTGGGCACCTCCTTGGCATCCATTGCACCTTTCAGCTACATATCCTCTATCCAATCCTTTCATCCTAGCTTCCATCCTTCCTCATCCTCTTGTTGGCATATCTTTTGTCCAAGCATACACCATGCCTTTAAAACACATGAACTATCTTAAACAGAGGGCATCCTCTTCCTTGGTGACGTATTCCTTGGAGGCTATCCAAATCTGAATCTTCCATCTCCCAAAATCCTCAGCAATTTCTCTATCCAAATCCAAACCTATCCACCATCCAATCTCCCAAGCATTCTTGATCCCTTAGCAGATCCTACAGCCTTCCATTTTCCAAAGTCAATCTTTCAAAACTCCCAAGCATTCCTCTATCTTGATCCATCAGCAGTTCCTCCAGCATCGTCTATCTTGATCCACCAGCAAACCAACTCAGCGTCCCATATCCTTTATCAGAATCCAACATCCACCATCCACAGCAGAAAGCAGATTCACCATCTTTTGCACCAAAATCCAGAGCTCCAAATCCACAAGCATTATCGTGTTCCAGCCCTTTGAGTTGTTTCCATCCCTTATCCTAAATCAGAAATCATCCTCTTTTTGGCACAACGTGTTGTCTTAAAGAAATCAAAACCTTGTCCTTGCATAGCCTTATCATCTCGAGCAAGAGATTGGCTTGTATTGACAAGAATCCAGTTGACCGAAGATCATCAGTCTATCCTAGGTTGACGCAATCCTATCACTGATCCTCCATTGGGAAAACAGCAGCTCATTTTGTTGACACATGGTAATCTTCCACCAGCTTTCCATCTTCCACCAGCTTTTCATCCTCCAAGCAGCTTTCCATCTTCCAACTCCTTCAGCAGTTCCACCATCCAATCTCCCCGAATCTTCCTCCATCCAAATCTTCTAGCAGTTCCATCCTCCCCATCCTCAGCATTTTCCTCCATCTTTCCAACACCTAGTATCTTCTCTTGTCATTGGTATCTAGCTATAGGCCAACCTCATTGCAATCCAATGCCATTCATCCCTATCCACACCTTGCTAGCAATCTTCCCAACCTATCCATATCTTCTAGCTAGCCAACATCCAAGATCAAGCTAACTGATGAAATCGCATCCTTCGTCTTGTAGCAGGCCTTGATCTCGATCCAATCATCATCATTGGGATATGTTTTTCCCAAATCCGTGTCATTTTAGGACACATCATTCATCACCAGTCCGTCTTGGCCTTCCAACCCAACTGGGGCACCATCTTGCATATCTTTGAAGTTGTCAGCTTCATCCCCAGGTTCTTTGTACATCCTATCCAGCATCTTGTACCATAGCGTCAGTCGTGTCTCCACCTAAGCTCATTTGTACATTTGTGTCTTTAGGACCCATCCTTTGTCTTAGTCCTTGTCCGTCCTGCAGCAGCATTTGATCAGAAAACTTTTAGTCCCACTCGGGCCTTGTGCTTCAGCAACATCAATTGTCGACTTATCCTTGCTCATCCTGGTCATTCCTTGAACTTCAGCTTTTGCCAGTGAACAACTACGCTTATTTTGATACTTTCGGATGTAGATAGGGTAGCCTCTATTTTATCAGGTAGCCTCTATTTTATCAGGTGTTCTTCACTTATCTAGTGTTGTTCAAGTAATAAAGCTTAACACATCCAACCAACAAGAACATAAGCCAAGATACTAGGAAAAGCCTAAGAAAGAGAGGTGTCAATTTTCAAAGCTTGGTGATTCCTATGAGGATGTCTTCAAAATGCTCATTGCCAACAATCTTGCACACCCTTAAGATCCTACCAAGCACCATATTCTTGATGTTAAACCACATTGGTGGGATGACAAAGCTTTCTGCAAATTCCACAATGGTATTGGACATGACATCGAACATTGTTGGAAACTAAAGCATATTACCCAAGATCTTATTGAGAGTGGAAAAATTAAGGTGGATGGTCTGAACACTAATGCTGATGACAAGGCTTTTAAAGAACCTTTGCCTAAATATGAAAAGGGGGAAACCTCTAAACCAAAGAATGGCAAGGCCAAAATCAACTACACCTACACAGCTACAGAAAATGTGGTCAATATGCTTGAAGTTATGGAGGAAAATGTCAACATGATGAGGGACAAGGATCCTTATGGTTATGATGTGAGCTCTCCTCCTATATTTGATGAATAACCTATGGTGGTGCTAAGGGGTCCTCACTCTAAAAGGTCATCCCAAGCTCTTAATGCTGTCATGAGAAGTCAAGGTCTTATGGTTATTAAAGGTCCTAGTTCCAACCAGTCCAGTAAACCAAAGCAAGTGGCATCCAAGAATGTCACCAAAAAATTAGTAGTTAACCCTGAAATGAGCTATAATCTTGTTTACCAATTACAGAGAACCCCGGCTCAAATCTCAATCTTTGAGCTCTTGGAATTATCCCCAAGACATAAGTGTGTCCTTGAGGATGCCTTGCACACAAAAAATGTTCCCACCAACATAGATGTCAACCAATTCCAAAGCATGTTCAATCATATTGCTAGCCCACACTACCTCACTTTTTCAGAAGATGATGACAAAGCTTTGAGCCACCCACATAATCTCACCCTTCACATTGAGGTCATGATCCATAAAACCCATGTCAGGCATGTGTTGATAGACAGGGGTGCTAGGCTCAATATTTGTTCCTTAAGTCTTTTAAAAACATTGGGTTATTCAGAGGAAGTTATAGATGCTAGAAAGAAGATTACCATAAAAGCCTATGATGAGGCAAAAAGGAGTTCTAAGGGGTTGGTTGTTCTTCCTGTCAGGATTGGCCTTGTGGAGAAGGACATTTTGTTTCAAATTGTTGATGATGGTCCTCTGGCATACAACATCTTACTTGGTAGGCCATGGATCCATGAGATGCAAGAAATTCCATCCACCTACCACTAGTGTGTTAAGTTCCCCTATAACAGAGTATAAATTTGTATACCTAGGGATAGCACCTTATCTGTTAACTCTATTTTGGTAGGGACTCATGTTCCCCTCAATAGAGAAGTAGAGGATTTCAATGCGACTCTAGCATAGTGCAAATATAAGTTCAAATCAATAGACCTTGGTATGGGGGGGTATCAACTTGACTCCTTTGCAAATATTCCAATTTCACCTAGGTCTTATGGTAGACCCTCACAAGAGATGAAACCCTCCTCTTCAGCCATGACTTTATTTGGCACATTTGTGGAATCCTCAGTACCTATCCAGGATGAGAAAGAAGAGGTGGTCATCAAAGACTGGATCTATAGAGAAGGTAAATACCTACATAATGTGAACTTCTCTCCCTCTCCTAAGGCTTACGAGAGAGGGTATACTTTGGTCAAAAATATGGGCTACCTAGGACATGATCCTCTTAGTCATAGACTAGATGCTAGAGCTGAACCTCTTGATCATGCTCTTTTTGGATGCAACTCTAAGAAGACGGCTGGTCTAGGTTTTGAGAATCATAACAAGAAAACTTCTCTTATCCTTGCTGTGATAGATAGTGATGATGAATCAAACTACATGCCCAATTTGACAAACCAATAGGATATGTGTGAAGATTGGGTCCCTTCCACCAATCCCCTTTTGGGAGATTCAGACACTCCAGTTGCCCATGCAACAGTTTCAAGCTTAGGATAGGATGAATCTAGTGTAGAGGATCCTGTCAAAGAACATGCTACCCTTAGTGACATTAGAGCCTCCACCTCAAGGCATCATAAACATGCATGGTGTAAACATCCCAGTCAGGATTCAGATATGGATTCACATGAATATGAATGGGAGTCTCTCTCTAATTCTTCCACAGTTGACATGGACATTGATGTTGTCCATACTTATAGTTCTCATTCTAAGGTAGCTAACGAGTCACGTGTAGGATTAGAGGACTGGAACCCATGTATTGCCCTAGTGGAAAATTCTTCCCTTGGTAGGATGATTCTTGATTTAGGTAACTTATAAGAATACTTGATAGACTTTGACTCTATGGTCACCAGAGATGAAATCATCCATATTCACAACCTTGAGCCTATCATTGACTTACCTCTTGCTAACCCTCACCTCATTGACTGGTCTCAATGTTATCAAGACCCTGAGCACTTGACATTTTAGAATGACTATGAGATAACTTGTTACCTAAATGCAACTAAATCCATAGTCTCTTCCACCAGTGAACTAGCTACAAGTATAAAAGAGCCAAATATCAAGTACCTTAGTCAAAAAATAAAAAGAAAAGAAAAAAAGAATAAGAGTTTTGATGGTGAAAACCACTGTGTGGCAGTGTCAGAACTGAAAATAGTAAAAATAAATGGCATATCCAAGGGTGAAAACCTCTCTGAGGCACCTAAGGATGAGGTACTTGATCATCTCCCAAGTTATTTTCAAGATAGATCTTCAGTGCTTGTTGAGCCAACTCAATCAGTCAACTTGGGTGCAGATGAAGGTCTGCAAATAGTGCACTTGGCTCAGTCCTTGTCACCTCTAGAAAAAGAAGCATACACCAAGTTCTTACAGAGGAAGAAGATTAATTTTGCTTGGACTTACTCAGATATGCCAGGATTGGACACTAATCTCATTATGCATCACTTGTCCATAGCTCCAGGTGTAAAACTAATCAAACAAAAATTGAGAAAAATGCATCCTCATATAGCTCTTCTAGTCAAAGCAGAATTAGAAAAACTCCTCAGCGTAGGCTTCATAAGAGCTATTGATTATGCTGAATGGATATCAAATATTGTACCAATTTCAAAACATGATAAATCCATTCGCATTTGCACAGACTTTAGAGATCTTAATAGAGCATGCCCAAAGGATGATTTTCCACTCCCAAATATAGACATGATAGTGGACATGACCGCGGGTTATGAGATCTATTCTTTGATGGATGGTTTTTCTGGGTATAATCAAATCAAGTAGTTCCTAAAGACCAGGAAAAGACTGCATTCACTTACACATGGGGTACCTATTGCTAGAACGTTATGCCATTTGGATTGAAAAATGCAGGAGTTACATACCAATGAGCTATGACAACTATTTTCCATGACATGATGCATAAGAATATGGAAGATTATGTGGATGAAACCTTGGAAAAATCTAAGAAAAGAGACACACATTTGGATGATTTAGAAGTCATTCTAGATCATATGGAACAATTTCATTTAATATTAAATCCAAAAAAGTGTTCATTTGGGGTTACCTCTGGAAAACTTCTAGGGTTTATTATTTCAGCAAAAGGCATAGAGGTAGACCTTGAAAAGGTTCAAGCGATTATCGATATGCCGCCTCCCAAAAACATTAGTCAAATGAGGAGTCTTCAAGGAAATCTTCAATATATAAGGAGGTTCATTTCATAGCTGGCAGATAGAGCCCAACCTCTCAATAAGAACTTGCATAAGGGATTTAAATGTATTTGGAATGAGGATTGCCAAAAGAGCATGGACCAAATCAAAGAGTACTTGGCAAATCCTCCTATCTTAATGCCTCCTATCCCAAGGAAACCACTTATTTTGTATGTCTCAGTAACTAAATCTTCCTGGGGGGCATTATTGGCTCAACTTGATGAAAATGGGAAAGAGAGAGCCATACATTACATTAGTCATACGCTTGTTTCGTATGACATTAATTACACTAGTATTGAGAAAGCTTGCCTCGTAGTGGTGTTTGCTTCCAAAAAGTTGTGACATTACATGCTTGCACACATAGTACACCTCATAGTAAAAATTGATCCTCTCAAGTATTTTCTCGATAAGGCTGCCCTCATGGGTAGACTTGCTAAATGGATGATGATTCTTTTAGAATTTGACATAGAGTACATTGAGCGTAAACCTATAAAGGGACAAGCTATAGCTGATCAATTGGCTGACTTCCCAATTCATGACATTGTACCAATTCAAGTTGCCTTTCCAGATGAGCATCTCATGTACATGACTAAGAGAACATGGAAGATGTTCTTTGATGGATCTTTCATGCAAAATGGTTATGGAGCTGGAGTGTTGTTTGTTTCTACTCATGGGTACACAATTCCAAAGTCTTATAAGTTATTATTCCCATGTACAAACAAAATTGCCGAGTATGAAGCCTTAACAAATGGACTCAAGATGGCTATAGAATGGAGAATCACAGAGCTAAACATTTATGGGGATTCTCAGCTGATAATCAACCAGGTTAATGAAGAATATCAAAAAAAAGATGACAAATTGGTACCTTATAAAAAATGGTTGATTCACTGAGATGATATTTCACTTTTGTCACATTTCAGAAAATCCCTTGGAAAGAAAATAAAGCAGTTGATGCTATGGCCACACTAGCTTCACTTCTTCAGTTAGAGAAACATGAGTCCAGATTTGAATTCCTGGTGGAAGAGCTACATTATCCTATCTATTTGTATCATCTTAAAATGGAAGCACTTCCATGGTAAGAGCATTTAGCCCTCTGAGTAAGTGGTTTGGGGTCATGTCAAATGCCTTGAATGGATATTCGACTTGGATCTAGCTTTTCCCCCTGTTCTACCCCATTTTTCATTTCTTCCTAGCATTTTCCTAGCAATCTGGACTATGAATCTAAGGTTTTGGACCCTAAGGTCAAAGTCGACCTTGACCTTGACCTAGTCAGGGTCGAGCTCAACCTTGGCCCTAAGGTTTGGGATCTTTAGGGTTAGCCTCCGGTTGCGGGATTTCATCAAAATCTTGCATTTTCCCTCTTTGGGGCCACTATTTCTTAGATTAAGCATCAAATTCTCAAATTAATATTTGAGGTGGACCTTTCTTGAGATTTGTATAGGATTCCTAATTTATTATTGGAGATTATCCTTTCTTGAGTTTTGTGCCTAATACTCAAATTAACTTTGGGGTTGGCCTTACCTTGAATTTTGTAACAAGGCTCTTAAATAATTATTTTATTTCTATATTAAGGGTGGTCCCCTCCTAGAGTTTTGTTTCAAGACTTTAATTTAATTTCCTCTCCATGTGCACCTCTCTAGAGTTTTGTGCCATGGGCCCTTAATTATTTTTTTCTACGAGGCCCCTCTTGTGCCCTAGATCACTATAAAAGGGAGCCTTCCTCTCTCATTTTATCCATCTCATCTCACAATCTCTCAAGCTCTCAAGTGAAAGAAAGCAAGAAGATCAAGCATTCAAGCATCCAATTCATCAAGGAGATCCATTAGTAGCCATTAAAGGATTCAAGTTCTATGGAACTCTCTTGTTGAAGATTCCTCCATTTCTATTCAAGCCTCTTCCTAGTTCAAGATCCATTCAAGATTGGTGTTGAAGATCTAAAGACAATTGATTGGAGACATCCTATATTTGATTCTACATTCATCCATTCTTGTGGATTCAAGGATTCAAATCCTCCACAAGGGTTTCAACTCAAGCAAGGTGAATTGTTCTGTTTACTTTGTTTATTCCAACAATTTCAATTCAATTTCAAGGTTAATTCTTAAATTGGGGTTTGACTGAGGCAAACGCCCCAAACAAAAAACCAAAAACCCTCTTTTTCTTGTAGGTATAGGTGCGGAACTTTGGATCTGAGAGTAGATTTGGATACCCTTTTTGCCGAACTTTCAAGATCCGTGAACAAAGTCAAAGTTGACCTTCATTTTTTTGAGGTCATCCTTGACCTTTTATGAGGGTCAAGGTTGACCTGATCTCATCTCAGAAAAAGATTTCTGGGTTTTGTAGATCTTGCAGTTTCGATTGAAAGTTGCAAGAATCAATAGTTTTTGAGATCGTTTGATAGGGTTTTCAGCCAAATTTTTTTCGGAGGTAAGTACCTTTATTTCTTAATTTCAATATTAATCATCTACATTTACTTTCTATATCAATACAATTTCATGTAAGTGTAAAATATTGGCTTTGGGGTCTCTTTTATGTGTAAAACATTGTTCTAGGACCCCATACACTATTTTATCTATTACATTTTTGTGAACCCGACAGGATTTCCCTCCTTTCTTTTGTGGATTTAGATGCTCTATTGTGTTAGATCTTCCTTTGTATTCCCTTGTGTGTTCACCTTCACTATACATTTTGGTGAACCCGACATACTTACCCCTTTCTCTTGTGGAATTAGATGCCCTATTGTGTTTGATTTCCTTTTCATGCTTATAAGTTTCATTTGAATGCATTGGGATATATATAGATCTATTTTCTATGCATTTCTTTATTTGTTATCATGTTGCACAAGTTGTTTCAAATATTTTCCAAACATTCCTCTATAACTTTTGGGATTACACAACATTCTCCTCTTACCTTACCATTGCATGATGTTACACCTAGAAAGACTTTATCTAGTGCGTGTGATGTTGCTTTGTCCTCTTTTAAATTTCATTGTAAGGATATATTAGAGAAAGAAGATGACTTTAATCTATCTCTCCATCATATTTCTCCTTATGGAGATGAGTTGAGGATTGATGTTAATTCTTCTCCTAATATATGTCTTTTCTATGAGACTACTTTAGAATATAATTTACCTTCTTTCCCTTCTAGGGATCCTAAATTGTGCTTTATTGGTAGGGATGATAATCCTCCTATTTGGGATGAACCTTTGGATTTGGATGTTGATTACTCTCTTCCTCATGAAACCATTTTGGATGATCCCTTGGATAACGACATTGATTTATCCCCTCCTCGCAAAGAAGCTTTGATACAAGAGGGTGATTTATTAATAGATGACATATTGATACATGATGATAACTCTTTTCCTAACACACATGTAGACATTTTAGTGAAAGAAGATGATATTATAGATCATCTACCTCCATTTGAGATTCCTTCTAGTGATGAGGCATTAGTGGAGAATGATATGAATTCCCTTAATGCTCACCCTGTTAGTGATGATCCTATAGAGAATCAAGATCTTACCTCATCTCCTCCTAGGATGTCCTCTTTTCTTCCTTCTTGTGAATCTATTTTTAGTGTTGAGACAACTAATATGGTTTATCCTAAACCCTTGTTGACTATCAAAGGTTGTCCTTGCATTACTATCAAAGGTAAACCTATGGAGTCTTTCAGTGATCAAGATTCTATAGCTCACACTTATCATACAAGGAATAACCCTCAACCTAATCCGGTGGTTTCTACTTCTTTGCCACCTTCTCAACCTATTCATCCTCCTCCACCCCATCTTCCTAGTAAGGAGTATGATTTGATAACTCAATTGCAAAATACTCCTGCCAAGATTTCTTTATGGGAGCTTCTTCAAACTCCACCTACCTACCATGAAGCCTTGAAAAAAGCTCTTGCAACTCTTCCTACTCCACCTCCTAATCAAGAGAACATCAATAACTTCTTACAATGCATGCATGCTACCCCGGGTCCTCCTAACATTGTTTTTACTCAAAAGGATTTGCCTTCTAAAGAAGTTCAAGATCAGTATGATGCTCTTATGGTTGCTGTTATTATCAATAAAAGTATCATTCATAGGACCTTGATTGATAATGGATCTGGGCTTAATATTTGTAGCATGACATGCTCAAATAAATTAACGTCGATCTTTCAACTATTCAACCTGACAATGTTCCTATACGTGGCTTTGATAACATTGCTAAGAACACTTTAGGCATCATTACCTTACCTATCAAAGTAGGACCGGTCATCCTAAATACTCCTCTTCATGTTATGCCTAGACCTCTCAATTATAACCTTCTTTTGGGTACACCTTGGTTGCATGAGATGCATGTCGTTCTTTCCACCCTTCACCGTAAAGTCAAGTTTATACATAACAACAAGATGTATACACTTCATGCGGATGATGCACCTAATCCTTGTCTTAATATTCAAACCCACACTACTCATATTCCTAATACCAATCCTTCTTCCTCTAATGCTCTTCCTGACGATGATTGGGGAACCTTGGATTTTACTCCTACCTTTATTGGAGAGTATAAGGTTAATGATCTTGATTTTATGAAGCAACAAAGAGAGTTTGAACAATGAGTTTTTACATCTAAACCCCTTTGTAATAACTTTGTCACTGCTTCCACCCACAATGAACCTGACACCCCTACTAATGATGATATAGTGACTACTAAAGTTCCATTGAGTTCTTCTGATATGGCTTCTCATTATGGTCTTGGTTATCACTTCCTAGTTAAACAAGGATTTAATGGTCAAGGATGTGGTAAGCATAAACAAGGAATTCAAATGCCCTTACACACTAGGGGACATGAGAATTCTTATGGATTAGGATTTAATCCTCAACAAAAAATCAATGTTAACATCTCAAATAACACTTCAAAACATGATGAAACTGTGAAGGAATTAGACCAAGAAATTCTTTTGCCTAAACTCCTTTGTGCTAAGATGATTACTAGACCTAAATGCAAAAATAAACATAGTCCACACTTGAAGACTCTTCCTTTTTGTTTATATCATAGATTTCATGATCACTCTACTAATGAATGCCATGCTTTACATTATAAGATTAGGAAGCTCATTGATAGTAAGGTTATTTATATATCATGTGACAATGAGTTGTATTTCAATCCTATTTTCTCTAAATAACATTTATGTTCCTATTATGGAGCTCCACATTATATAAACAATGTTAGCCTAATTCATTGGGGGCTCATTGTCTTGTATAGTGTTGTGAGTGATATAATAGGTCCCTTTCCATCCTTGTTCCTACACTTGGGGGGCAACGATGTCATTTCCTTCTTTTCTATCTTTTCGGGATTCACCTCTTTCCTTGGTTAAGCAGTATCTATCTATTATGTGATATCCAATTATACATGAACATTTTGGTTTGTATTGAGGATCTTTTTCCTTGATCACAACCTATTTCATTGTTTGACATTGGGTTTCCATGCTTGATAAATATCTCACCTTGGAAATTGAACAGTGTGCTATCCCTCACAAGGGTTACTTTTTCACTTCTTGCATGATATCTCTTTGCATTCGTCCCTTCCATGGCCTCATAGGAGCTGTGACCTTCTTGGCTTGGACTGGGTGTTGTCTGTGGATATTGTCTTGATGTTGAAGAAGGCTTTATCCTTGTTCTTTTCTTTCCTTAACATGTCAAAATAGTATTTTTTTGCCATATTAAGGAGGGGGGCATATATACGGCCTCCCTTGCTCTATATTATGTATTTTTGTTCTAACCTTTTGTTTTGAAGCATGCTAAATCTTGGAAGGTAACGCACATAAGTTGCTAAATCTTGAGGAGACACGCATTTTTCAAATTTTTCTATATGCTAAATCTTGGAAGGTAACGCACATAAGTTGCTAAATCCTAAAAAGACATGCATCTATATGCTAAATCTTCCGAGGGTAATGCACATAAGTTTCTAAATCCTGAGGAGATGCACATTTTTTATTCCATGGTGATACAAGAAGGTGGATCCATGGGTACTTTATAAAAGCCATCAAAAGATGCACTACATACATGCACAAAGCCGCCAGAAGGTGCACAACATTATGGGGTGACTATCAAGTGTTTTCTTGGTTGTCCATCCTATCCTTTTGTGGTTCACAGTGAGATATGCACATCTTACTAGGCGAGCTAGCCACTCCTCTCTCTCCTTTTCTCTCTTTTCTTCAGTGATGTCTCTCTTATTGCAATCTTGGAGTTGATGAAAACTCAAGTCCTTGGGGGTTTTAGGATTCCTTTGTCCCTTTGATTTCAATAAGATTATCTTTTTCTTTGTGATCTCCTTTACCAAGAGTTTGCATCGATTCCATACTCTTGCTAAAGTGGGGGCTTAATGTATCATCTTAAAATGGAAGCACTTCCATGGTAAGAGAATTTAGCCCTTCAAGTAAGTGGTATGGGGTCATGTTGAATGCCTTGAATGGATATTTGACTTGGATCTGGCTTTTCCCCTTGTTCTACCCATTTTCCACTTCTTCCTAGCATTTTCCTAGCAATCTGGACTATGAATCTGAGGTTTTGGACCCAAAGGTCAAAGTCAACCTTATGGGGTCAAAGTTGACCTTGACCCTGACCTAGTCAGGTTTGAGCTTGACCTTGACCCTAAGGTCTGGGATCTTCAGGGTTAGCCTCCGGTTGCGGGATTTCATCAAAATCTTGCATTTTCCCTCTTTGGGGCCACTATTTCTTAGATTAAGTGTTGAATTCTCAAATTAATATTTGAGGTGGACCTTTCTTGAGATTTGTATAGGATTCCTAATTTATTATTGGAGATTAGCCTTTCTTGAGTTTTGTGCCTAATACTCAAATTAACTTTGGGGTTGGCCTTACCTCAAATTTTGTAACAAGGCTCTTAAATAATTATTTTATTTATATATTAAGGGTGGGTCCCTCCTAGAGTTTTGTTTCAAGACTTTAATTTAATTTCCTCTCCATGTGCACCTCTCTAGAGTTTTGTGTCATGGGCCCTTAATTATTGTTTTCTACGAGGCCCCTCTTGTGCCCTAGATCACTATAAAAGGGATCCTTCCTCCCTCATTTTATCCATCTTATCTCACAATCTCTCAAGCTCTCAAGTGAAAGAAAGCAAGAAGATCAAGCATTCAAGCATCCAATTCATTAAGGAGATCCATTAGTAGTCATTGAAGGATTCAAGCTCTATGGAGCTCTCTTGTTGAAGATTCCTCCATTTCTATTCAAGCCTCTTCCTAGTTCAAGATCCATTCAAGATTGGTGTTGAAGATCTAAAGAAAATTGATTGGAGACATCCTATATTTGATTCTACATTCATCCATTCTTGTGGATTCAAGGATTCAAATCCTCCACAAGGGTTTCAACTCAAGCAAGGTGAATTGTTCCATTTACTTTGTTTATTCCAGCAATTTCAATTCAATTTCAAGGTTAATTCCTAAATTGGGGTTTGACTGAGGCAAACCCCCCAAACAAACAACCAAAAACCCTCTTTTTCTTGCAGATACAAGTGCGGAACTTCAGATCTGAGAGTAGATTTGGATACCCTTTTCACCGAACTTTCAAGATCCGTGAACAAAGTCAAAGTTGACCTTCATTTTCCTGAGGTCATCCTTGATCTTTTATGAGGGTCAAGGTCGACCTGATCTCATCTCAAAAAAAGATTTTTGGGTTTTGTAGATCTCGCAGTTTCGATTAAGAAGTGTGAGAATCAATAGTTTTTGAGATCATTTGATAGGGTTTTCAGCCAATTCTTTCTCAGAGGTAAGTACCTTTATTTCTTAATTTCAATATTAATCATCTACATTTACTTTCTATATCAATACAATTTCATGTAAGTGTAAAATATTGGCTTTGGGGTCTCTTTTATATGCAAAACATTGTTCTAGGACCCCATACACTATTTTATCTATTACACTATGAATCCCAAGAAAGCCATGTTATTTGTACCCTTGTTGGTCATGACTCATTCTGATACAGTGACATTTACTCATACCTTCGTGATGGCATTATCCCTGACACCTTTAACCGCTATGAATGGAGAAACCTTACCCAGAACGCTTCTCGCCATACCCTTATCTCTGGTGATTTGTATATGAGGGGTTTAGATGGGACACTTCTTAGATGCTTAGAAAAGGAAGAATCCAATCAAGTGCTAGTTGACATTCATGAGGGCATCTGTGGGGGACATTCCAATGGTCTTGCCATGGCCTAAAGGTTTCTTAGGGTAGGGTACTATTGGCCTACCATGCAAATGGATGCAGTAGCTTTTGCAAAATCCTGCAAAAAGTGTTAAAAACATGGTCACCTGATACATTCTCCAGGCAGGGAGCTTATTCTATCTATTTCTCATTGGCCATTTCAGCGCTGGGCCTTTGATCTCATTGGGTAGATTCACCCCAACTCATCAAGTGGACACAAATTTATCATCACTGCTACTGACTACTTTACTAAATGGGTAGAAGTTGTCCCACTTTTTGTTGCCTCGAGCAAGACAATTTCTCTTTTCATCCTGAACCATATCATCTGTCGATATGGAATGCCTTCTGAGATAATCACTAAAAATGGAGGTCAGTTCAAAAATAAGGACCTTAAGAAACTCTGCAAACAATTCAAGATTAAGCAGCATTGGTCCTCCATTTACTTCCCACAAGAAAATGGTCAAGCAGAGGCTTCAAATAAAACCATTCTTAAAATTCTCCATAGAATAGTTCATAAGAATGGTAGAGATTGGCATTTATAGATAAATCTAGCCTTGTGGGCCTATAGAATGAGTATTCATACTCCTACAGGGGCTACTTATTTTGCCCTTACCTATGGTGCTAAAGCAGTGTTACCTTTGGAGGTTGAGATTCCTTCACTTAGAGTTTACCTCAAAGGTCTAGTTACATATGAAGACTACCGTGCCATGAGACTCCAAGAGTTAGATTCTTGGTGAGAAACAAAAAGCATCATTTGACCAGATGAGGGTTTACCAAAAGCTTATGTCCAAAGCCTTCAACAAAAAGGTTCACCCTAGAGAATTCCAAGTGGGAGATCTTGTCCTACGTGAAAATCCTAAGAACCAACAACATAGAGATCAAAAGAGCAAATTTGAACCTAATTGGCTTGGACCATACATCATTACTATTACTTTTGGGACAGGTGCTTATTTATTATCTACTAAAGAGGGAGAGCAGCTCCCTAATCCTATCAATGTCTTGCACCTGAAGAAGTTCTATCCATGATGCCTATTTTGTCTAGTGGCATCCTTTGTACATATTTATTGATCCTGAAAAATTCCAAAAAAATTCATATATGATCAAAAAATCCTAAAAAGCATATAAAGTCTTGAAAAAAAAGAGCATCCTAGTGAAAACCTAGCAATAGGTGCTTTGATGTCTCACCAAAAAATTCAAAAAAAATAGAAAAAGTGCCTTGGTGAAAACCTAGAAACAGGCGCCTTGGTAGCAAAAATACAAAAAAATAAAAAAATTAAAAAAAATAAAAATTTCCAAGTGGTGAAAACCTGGAAACATGCGCTACTTGAGGCCTTTGCACCCTTGTTTCTTAGCACACGTCCTTGACACTTACCCTTTCTCCATCATGCCTTGTCCTTGTTGCCTTGGTTTGGAATCAATCTTTTTCTTTGTCTAGGGGGCATAACTGTGTTAGCATTGGTCTCTTGGATGCATTAGTCTTTAGGAAATCTTGCAAATGGTGTTTTTCAACACCACCCCAAAATGTGTTTTTCAACACTTCCCTAGCATCATGTGTTTCTTAACACTTATCAGATATCCTACCCACGGTCTATAATGATACAATATGTTCCACTAGCAGATGCGATACTCAGCATTTGACTCTATGACCTACACACACGCACTTAAACACTTGACTCACTGAGACTTGCTTGACTTTATTTCTTTGTGTGTTGTCTATGATGATTTCTTTGATGAGTGTTATCTCCCTAATAGTTTTCAATGATGTCGAGCTAGAAGACTGGGGGCATGAGAACATGTTTTATTTATTTTTTGCTTGTGGGCATATTTTGTTGATCCTAATTGTCATGAGCATCTATGCTTGTTCCACTTGACACTAGGATCTACAAGGTATCATCCTTGACTATTTTTTGCAAGTGCATGCTTGTAGTGATCTTGACTTTCTTGTGTCTCGATGCAAGCATAATCTTTCTATACCAAACTTAGGGAACCTCACTCCACTAGTCATCTTTACCTACATGTCTTTGGTTCCTAGGTGGGATTCCCACATTCCTATATGATATAGACCATATTCATATACCCATAGTCATACTAGTGCATATTGTATGATCTTGCGACACTACCAATAAAGCTCAATGATGATTATTAGAGTCTAATGGTTTTGTGACCTTGCAAGTAAACCACTTTTCATAGTAGCTTGCATTCTTAAGTTCATGTTAGTTTAGTTGTCCATCTTGCATATGAGGAGAGCTCTCCTTTCATCTTTCATAGACTTGTTAGTCAACTGTGCTCACCTTTCACTTCTTCTCAATCATGTCTTTCGCTCCTTATCTTTTACATCACCTCCTTTTCCTGTCATCACAAGGGGTTAATCTTATCATCATATCTATATCAAAGAGATCATTTTCAGAAACATGATTCTATATCATCACATGAGAACTAAACATACATCCATGAGAGAGATTATACATGAGCATTTATCAACATTTCTAAACATACATTTGAGCAATATAACAAGACAATAATACTGAAACATCCATCACAAGTGATACAAAGTACACAAGATATATCAAACACCCATTCATCTCATATATATAATGATAAAAGTACAATATGGGATCTAGAATCTAGATAGTGTCTCAAAAATATGTCTATACATCTACATCCTAGACCTAGGTCTGACTCTCCCCATCATGTGGTGGTGGTGGTGGTGGAGGTGGTTTTGTTTCCCTGTCAGGTACCATATCTAACCTGCCTACCCTCTCAGAGTAGAGTGGCACTCTTTGTGTCATGGGAACAACTACTATGTATAGACCATGATAATATGTTGCCCATGCAGCCTCCCTCCAAATCTTAACAACATCAGCCTGTGCTGCCCTCTCCCACTGATCTATCTTGGCTTGTACATTTTCTAACTACTGATCTCACATGACAATAGTAATCCTGAGCTGCTATATCTCAACCTCTAAAACCTAGATCCTAGCTCTAAGATACTCATCTCCCCTCTCTGTAGGCTGATCCTATCCTACGTCCACCCATCGGTGAACTAATCTTGCCGCACCCTCCTCCTCCTCACCATCTGACACCTATCTCTATGACCATCTTTGACCACCTGATCGAGACCCCTGTCTTGCTGCTCCCCTCCCTCCTCCCCCTCCTCCATCTCTACCATCATCATCCCCATCTTTGCCCTATACTTGTGGGTATACATCTAGAACCATAAACTATAGGAATGGCCATCTCCTACACTCTACCCTATAATCTACATCAACTCCTGCATCTGCCATATTAGGTAGATACTCCCAAGGCTCCCTACATAGACCTATAGTCTTTTGTGTTGCCTACTGATAGTCCAACATTGACAACCATCCCAATCCCTCATCCTCCCTGCACCGAGCATATGTGGTAGTCTCCATGGGTACCCTCTGCTACTGCCCAAACTGCCTCCACACCTGAGAGATCACAAACCGCTCAACAATCTTTGAATGTCGATCGAGTAGTGGCTAACTATACAACATATATCCAAGCTCTCGATCCTAGTCACTCCACTACTCGCACACCCTGTATGGTCTCCACTCAAAAGCTGTGAGCTCATCTAGAAGCCTCATGTAGTAAGTGAGGTCTCTACTATGGGGTTGGCTAATAAAACCTATATACCTATAGATATAGGGGTGTCTCCACTCCCAAGGCTATACTCATGGTCACACAATTCCTATGTACTCCCACGCCCATACCTACATGAGAATAGCCCCACATGCCCAAGTCCTATTGTCCCTGTAAACTATCTCATGTAGCTCATGGTACATATCTGCTAAGATAGTCAGGCCCCATGCCATCTACCTCAGATGTGCAATCAAATCTACAACCAATCTACCCCAGCCTAATGGGAACCCTCTCTGGCTCCTGTCTTTGATCAAGGCCTGAGCAACTATCAAGCATACAATACATGGAACCGGATAATCCCTACCATACTCCTCGATCAATCAATCCCAGCTCAGATGTCTATCAATGATGGTCACATCCTAGAACAAGTCCTGGATGGCCTATCATCCCTCTGTCAAGGTCTGATCATAATATACCTATGCCAACAAAAAATCATCATGTCAGTTTTCATCATATGGAAACATTACATTTATGAACATTTATAAACATGGTTATACTCACTGGATTTCCATGGCTAGGTATCCAGAGGAGTCGATAGATGTCCTCTAATGTGATCATTGATTCTCCAGTAGGAAGTTGGAAGGTGTTGTGCTCACTATGCCATCTCTCAGCCAATGCTTTTAGCAACCTGTGATCTACCTGAATATGGGGCATATCCAGCAAGAACCTGAACCCTATGTTAATGAGGTCATCTCTTCCAAGAGTATCTAGATATCTCACGTAGCATAACCTGACTACCCTCGGTGCTCTGATGATAAGTGCCAAAAAGACCTCCTACAAGCCATAACCCATTAACTAGATGTTAGAACATATCACAATGGATGATTAAAATCAGTACAAGTAAGATTAAGTGCAAAAATTATCTAGACCCATGTCATATTGTTCAAATTCAAAACATGCAATATTTCTTATTACACTGGTGCGATACTATTTTTTGACATTGTATCATGTGA
This sequence comes from Chamaecyparis obtusa, assembly GCA_027943335.1. NCBI lineage: Eukaryota > Viridiplantae > Streptophyta > Pinopsida > Cupressales > Cupressaceae > Chamaecyparis > Chamaecyparis obtusa. The sequence continues at coordinate 1,017,113 of BSBK01003166.1, forward strand.
TACTTTCCTCAATAGCAGTGTGATGCTATTTTCCTGTATGATAGTTCGCACAAGATCGCACAATGTTTCATCCAGTATCGTGTGATACTAGATTGAACACCTATGCGATACTTTGTGGACCCGCGAAATATCACATGATAAAGAGTATCGAAGGTGTGCAATACTTTAAAACTATCGTATGAACTTTCACATGCATATAATTTGAAATATTAAAAAACAATTTAAAAAATGTGTTTTAAAAGCCATAAATGGCTCAAAAAGCTAGTTTTTCTAAAAACTTACTGGGGCACCATAGTGAGGAGGCCGGTTGTGCAACCGACCACACTAGAATTAATGTGTATGAATTGGAATCACTACTTGCTAAGCCATAATCTCTCTCTGAGCTATCAAAGTTCTCAATATCACAAAAGACAAATGAATTTGAAAATGACCTTTTTACCCCTTATATAGCATTTTGACTTTTTGACCAATTTTCAAAACATCTCAGAATTTTGCAAAAATTGCACCCCTAGCTAATTTCGATGTCCTAGATCCATTTTCAAGATTGAAATCAAAATCCAAGTTCATCTTGATAGTCAAAATCACAATTCAAAATTTACCACTCTTCTACATAGTTGGCTGACCATTTGAGGCCTGATTCTTCGATCGTTGTTGGAGCATCATCATTTCTTCATTACCATCTCTCCCAATCATCTAGGCTCTCATCCACTTTCATTCATTTCATCTCTCTAAGGTTTGACTTCATCTTTATCCTATATCTTTCTCAATCAAACCTAGTCAAACTGGGGCATATCTTCACTGCTTGATGGTTATTCTATCATCTTTCATCTTCAATTATGATTTCTAATGATTTGATCAAATTTATCAATTTATTGTTTCTCCTCTACCTGATTTCAATTTGGATCCTGAGGGGGAAGTACCTATCAAACTTCAATCCTTGATTCAGCTTTATCAAACCTATCAATCAAACCTTGCTTGAGATTCTTATCTCTTATCTTAGACTTGACAATTACCTATTTACAGGGGTGTTGGCCTTGTCTTTTTCAATCAACTTATCTTTGTCCTGATGTGTTCCCATCCATTGAACACATGTCTAGGTTGTTTTGTGATCCCAAATCAATCTCACATTTCAACTTCATTCTTTGATTGCATGTGATCCAAAATCAATCTCACATTAGCCAAAGAGGGGCAAATGTATGCACCCTAAAATGGTCGCCTAGACTTTGGGCTCCATTCTTGCAATTTATCAAATACCTAAACCAATATTTTCAAAAATCACTATTTTCAATCAAAACAATTTCCTTGATCAAATCCTAATTCTATCATTTATTCAATTATATTCTATGGGTTAACCATTTTATCCTAAGTCTTTTAAAAGGAATTCCCTCCCCTTTTATTAAATAAAAAGCCCCCACTTACCTCTTATCCTAAGTTGCACAAATAAAGCATTATTCCTATTTTATAAAAAGAAGAAAAGGTCTTTTTGTCTCACATGGGGCACAAAAGTCAACATGTATTTCTCATTGGAGGAGACTTGTGCACATGAATTGATCCCTCTTTCAAACTCCACCCTTGATCAAATATTTTTGCCTCTTAATCTCCATCATCCATTGATTCTCACTTTCTATAAAAGAAGAGCTCTCTTCTCATTCTAGGATCCCAACTTTTTATACTAATCTTATGCTGCAGGATTTCTTTGTGACTTTAGAGCTTTGGAGATCTTCTTGCATTCTAGTTTTCATTCTTGCATCATATCTTAGCTTTCATGGCATTTTAGTTTACTTTTCTTTCATGTTTCTAGCTTAGCTCACATAGCTTAATTAGCAAGGACTTGTAATACTTTCACATTTTCCTTTCATAGCTTAGTTTGCATTGTTCATTCTAGCATAGTTGCATTGCATTTTCATCTTGATTCTTGAAGATATTGGCATTCTTTCCCTTGTCTCTTTGAATCTCCCATTGTGTGTTTTACTAGCAAGGTTATTGGCTTAATAGTTATAGCTGAGAGCATTCTAAACACCTTTGTGACTCCATGCCTAGGGAGCTCTAGGTCACTTTCTCAAGGTTTCCAATTCATGGATTCTCTTGGAAGTAATGACTTAGAGAAGTGCACATTTTGAGTGTACACTCCTAAGGCTGATGAGTCAGCATCACCTAAAGTTCCAAAGTTTGCATCAAGAGATCATTCCAAGGAAGACATCATTGGAGATTAGAGCAGCAAAGACTTAACAAGATCACAAGCAAAGAACTCAGCTAGAAATGAAGTGGTATGTTTACTATCTCAGATTGAACCTTTGAGTGTTGAAGATGCATGTAATAATTTAGATTGGCATGATGCTATGAAAGAAGAACTTGATCAGATTGTTAAAAATGACACTTGGGAATTGGTCCCTAGACCTAGTGATAAAAATGTAATTGGAACAAAGTGGATATTCAAAAACAAGATGAATGAAGATGGTACAGTAGTAATAAATAAAGCAAGATTAGTAAGTAAGGGATATGCGTAAAGAGAAGGCATTGATTATTTAGACACATTTGCACCTGTGAGTAGATTAGAAGCTATTAAGTTGTTTTTAGCTTATGCTACAGTTAAAAACTTCAAAGTTTATCAGATGGATGTCAAATCAGCATTCTTGAATAGAGACTTGAAAGAAAAAGTATACATTGAGTAGCCAAAAGGATTCACCTTATCAGACAAATCTGAAATGGTATGCAGATTGAAGAAATCCCTCTATGGACTTAAGCAAGCCCCTAGAGCATGGTATGAGAGACTAGATAGATACTTAACAAAGATTGGATTCAAGAAAGGAGCAGTAGATTGTAATCTATTCATTAGAGAGACATCTAAAGGTTTTCTTCTTGTAGCTATATTTGTTGTTGACATTATCTTTGGAGGTAATGACAAACTCAATGCTGAATTTTCCAAAGAAATGCAAAATGAGTTTGAGATGAGTATGATTGGTCCTATCAAATACTTTTTAGGACTAAATGTGCAGCAGATAGAAAAAGGGATTTTCATTAATCAATCAAAATATGTGAAAGAGATACTAAATAAATTCAAGATGAATGATTGCAAGCCAGTAGGAACTCCTATGATCACTGGATGCAAGCTTACAAAAGAAGATGACTCACCAGTAGTAGATATAACATTGTATAAGTCTATGATTGGTAAACTCATATATCTTACTCAGACTAGACCTAATATTTCAAATGCAGTTGGCATAGTTGGAAGATTTGTAGCAGAGCCTCAACAAAGTCACCTCATGGCAGTAAAGAGAATATTCAGATACTTGCAGGGCACTATAGATTATGGTCTATGGTTTCCTAATTTAGAAAATGTTGAGTTTCATGTGTACACTAATTCAGATTGGGTAGGATGTGTTGATGACATAAAGAGTACTTCAGGAGGAGCAGTGTTTCTTGGTGATAGACTTGTCACTTGGGTAAGAAAGAAACAAAATTGTATTTCTCAGTCAACAGTAGAAGTGGAGTATGTTGCAGTAGCCTTGAATTATTCTACAATTGTTTGGATCAAGCAGATGATAAAAGATTTTGGAATTCAAATTGATTATCCTATTGTTATTCATTGTGATAACACTAGCATTATCAATATGTCAAAGAACCCTAGGATGCATGCAAAGACAAAGCACATTGAGATCAAGTATCACTTCCTAAGAGACAAAGTGGCAGAGAAAGAATTCAAGTTGGACTATGTGAGTACTAAAGAATAGTTGGCAGATATATTCACAAAGCCCTTGCCTAAGGATACTTTTGAGTATCTCAAGGGGAAATTGGGAGTAATTCCCTTCCCTAATTCTGCTTAGAAGGAAGCAAGAATGGCATTAGTCCTTAGGGACTGATGGAAGGTTGACTACTCTACCTCAGGAGTAGTATCAGTGCTTATAATGAATGGCACCCTTTTCCATTGATATCAAAGGGGGAGTATATATAGAGTCATGAAAAACAAAAGTAAAAAGAGGAGTAATATACTAAGGGGGAGCAGCATTCAGTTATGACAGTAGTATAGTTGAGGAAATGGACAATATTATAAATATTGCAGTAGATGGAGGATTCATCTTTGGGGGAGTTTTGAAGAGGAAATGGAGAATGTTATAAAAGAAATGTTCATTTGGGTTGATGGTGGTTTTTCATTCCACATGTTGCCATCAATGCCAAAGGGGGAGATTGTTGGAGATTTTCCAGCAGGCCAGTACTGACTGTATGTTTGTCATTGATGACAACATATGGAAAGTAGCATGCATGGAAGTCTTATGCAGTAAGATTTTAGTATATGATGCATGGACATGATATCAACATGATATCATGGGCATAGAGGTTGACTATTAGCACATACAATTGTATAGCAGCAAGTGTCAGCAGTATTCTTGACAGAGTAACAGACAATATTCTGTGTATGGTTATCCGTACAGTTGTCCTATGGGCATGTGCCCTTGGATATATTTTGAAGACATGTTAGTGATTTTAAGTTCATGGATTCATAGTTTGATGATGAACACAAGTGAAGTTATGTAGTCGCTATTCACCAGTAGCAGTTTCTTATGTTTGTTCAAAAGAGCTGACGGAGATTTTATTGGTTCTTGAGTTGCACCTATCTTGAGGATATGCACCCTTAGAGTTAAGCTTGGAGAATTGTTATTGATATTTAGTTAAGAGAGCATGAGTTAATTCATCTTATAGAGAAAGTTCCAATTGTTTTGGTAGAGCCGAAAGTGTGTAGCGTTCGTCTACATTTATTTTATTAGACAGGTCCCAGAATGAGTTGCGTGCATAGTAGAGCCAACAAAATGTTTGTTGGAGTTTATTATGGTTTCTCTAATATGATTTCAAGGTGGTTCTAATAGGTCAAATTGATTATATCATTTGGAGGAAAGTTATTTATAGGCAGTCATTTGTGATTGCTTAAGTGTGGTGCATGGTTGATTAAGTAGAGCAAAGCAAAGTGTGCGAAGTGTTGAACCATTAGAAGAAGGTCTATGTGACCAAGTAAAGTACTTGAGCTATTCATTGGAACTGATCCAAATAGCAGGTCAAAGTGCAGTTCACCAAAATCTAGATATAGTGTATATATGTTATTCAGAAGGTTGTAGCCTTTGCCCATTTGAGTAGTGACCTCTCAGATAATGTGTCCTCTCCCCTAACAAGGACAATTGTAAAAGACTCCTAACAGGGTCTGACCCTTAACTAGGTATACTATACTTAATATATTGTAAAGCTACTCCTAACAGGGTAAAGGATCTTCTAGCAAGGATCATTATACACTAGTAAAAAATATTAATGGGTATCAAGTCCCATCGAGGTTTTTACCTATTTGGGTTTCCCTGTAACCAAAATATTGGTGTTGTGTTCAAGTGTTCTTTCATTGTGTTTATGCTTTATGTTTAAGTATACTTAATTGGATAAATAATTGAAACTTGTAGATAACTGATTCACCCCCCCCCCCTCTCAGTTATCTCTTGGGACTATTCCTAACAAGTTCGTCAGAAACTACCTCTGTTATAACTTCCTCGGTAGTTACTGCATCTGCCTCTAGATGAACTTTCACCTTTCCACTCGGTCTTGCCTTTATCTAGAGTTTTCTTTTCAAGTTCAGATATACTATTTTCACCATAAGATCTACCTCTTCCCCCAGGGAATCTACCACCTCTACATCTTTGTCTTTTCTCATGTCTCTTGTTAAATTTCTCTTCATCTTTCAATGCAAATTGATAAGCCTCTAGAATGTTCTCCAATTTGACCAAACTAATTTCTTATTGGATGGAAACTCTCAAACCATTCAGGTATCTAGAAATTCTTTCCACCTCATCTTCATCATGTCCAGATCTGATATCTAATCTATAGAATTCCTCAGTATATTCTTTTACCGAGCAATCTTTCTGCTTCAAACTTTGCATTCACCTAACTAGGTTAATTTTATAATTACAAGGTAAGAACTTCCCTTTCAATTTATTCACCATTTTACTCCATACCTTGATTTTTTCTTTGCATTTCCTCTTTTTGTCCAGTTGCAGATGTTCCCACCACAAGGATGCATGACTCTTCAACTTTGTGCTTGCAATCTTCACCTTCTTATCCTCGGGTACATTTTCATATTCAAAATACTTTTCCATCTCAGTGATCCAATCCACCAATTCATCAGAATCCAATTTTCCACTATACTCAAGAGGATTAAAGTGTTGATGATTGTAGCATCGGTCAGATAAATAATACCAATAATATGATCATTATGAGAAATGACATATTATATATATATATATATAAAATTAGATTATAATTATTCTTATAATAACTATTTAATTAATTGATAAAATAAAATAAATAATAATGAATAGACATGTCCCATGAAGGGACATGTCTCTTAATGTGTTTTCCTCAATATAAATAAGAGATCACTGCTCTTGGAAAACATATACCGAAGAGGCAATGTTAATACATTTGCAGCGATCCTGATAATTCAACATGGTATCAGAGCCAAACTGCAAATGTAGAAATGTAGATCATATAAAATTGTGACAATAAACATACAAGGAAGAAATCAAAAGATGTCTGGAATAATGAGCAATGAAAATGAATATCAATCGATATTGCCATGAAACAAAAAGACAGAGATTGATAGATATAATGTGATACAATACCTTCAGCGTTAGAAGATATCACAGGTCCCAACGGCTAACAGAGCAAGCCACGTTATGAAGTGGTACCTAATTCTAGAAAGCTCAAAGTGGGGGCTTTGTAATTTACTATTTTCAATAGTGCAGAGACGGAGACATTGAAATTCACTTGCGTAGTGAAGAATGCCACCTTCTCAGCAATGTTCACAGATTCCCGTCCATCACAACCTCTGATTTACACGCAGCTCTCAGAAAGAGAAGAAAACCATTTGACATGAAATTGTCCAAGAAATTGAGGAAGCTGCCTAGCTCATGCGTTTGGTGAGAACCCATGTCGGTGAAGCCATTAAGCAAGGTGATCTTCCACTATTGTGGCATAAGAAGCATTGACTTCTGTTGGGAAAGTAGACAACTTCTGCCATCTGGTTAGAGCATCATTGGAGGTCGTGAAAAAGATTGTGAACGTCAGGGGGAAGAAATGAGTTAGAAATAAAGGAAAGACTGCTAACAGGTACGACAAAGGTAAAAGTGGACCGACTGGCAGGTATGATATATTCTATGTTTTATTTCAATATTATATATGTGATATGGTATGAAAAGTATATGTAGAAAGTTACAAATGGATAATATGTTAATTCATTAAGAATGACATTATACAGATTTAGTAAATCACTATAACTTTCTAAATAAACAATTGTTTTCGATATTAAGTCTAGTGGAATGAAAGATTAAATAAAAGGATATTGATGTGCAAATAAGTATTCTTTATCTTTGAGTAATTTATTTATCTAATCAATGTAGTCTCTCTCTTATTCGTATTTCTATAACATATTATAAGAGCTATTTGCCTTGATCTTTTCCGAGGATGCTCTTGCAGGAAAAGGGGGATTGATATCAAATTGAGAGGGAGTTTGACACTTCATTAGAGGTAACATTGGATGAGGAGCTTTGAAGATTGACATTCAAAGGAGTTCAAAAGTTCATATGTGTGTGACTATATGATTTCAATGGGCCTACCTCCTGTGTAAATCACGAGGAAGTGACGACTTCCAAATGATTATCACTTGTATCTGTAGAAGTTATTGGAAGGTGACGATCTTACAATAACTTAAATCATGATATACATAATTTATAATGTTGAAACAGATCATGATGATTGCAGCAACTAAGTGTTAGATGTCATTAAGTTGATGGTCTATAAGTTGTTTGCATAAATATATCTTGTAAAGCAACAACTAAGTGTTAGATGTCAAATTGACGGTCTATAAGTTGCTTGTATAGATACATCTTGTAGAAGCAACAACTAAGTGTTAGATGTCATTAAGTTGACGGTCTATAAGTTGTTTGCTTAGATATCTTGTAAATCAACAACTAAGTGTTAGATGTCATTGACGGTCTATGAGTTGTTTGTATAGATATATTTAGGTATCTGGTGAAATATCATGTGTTGATATTCTACAGGCCAGTACCTTATTGAGTATTTGGTGAATGTCATGTGTTGACATTCTGATAGGCCAATACTCAAGAGTTTGTGGATAGAATCGTCGATGGAGGCAATCTACATTTGAGACTATGTTTCTATTGATTACATCATGAGTATGATGCCTTTATTGCTTACATCATATGATTGATGTTGTCAAGTGTCTTAAGTGTTGACATTGGATTGATTTATCCTCCCTAGCTAAGAGGGAGTGTTGATGATTGTAGCATTGGTCAGATAAATAATACCAATAATATGATCATTATGAGAAATGACATATTATATATATATATATATATAAAATTAGATTATAATTATTCTTATAATAAATATTTAATTAATTGATAAAATAAAATAAATAATAATGAATAGACATGTCCCATGAAGGGACATGTCTCTTAATGTTTTTTCCTCAATATAAATAAGAGATCACTGCTCTTGGAAAACATATACCGAAGAGGCAATGTTAATACATTTGCAGTGATCCTGATAATTCAACATAAAGTGTGGTGTAGACTTTAGATTTGTCAAAGTTTTCAAAAATATTTCCTATTTCCTCACCTTGATCCATCACTAGTGTAGGTTCTACATCACCTTGTTCTTCCTCAATTTCATCATCACTAACATCTTCAAGATGTCTTCCTCTTCTCTGGGTTGTTTCAACAGCTTCTAATCTAGCAGAAAGTTGTCTCAACATGTCTTCCAATCCTAGATTCGCATCTCGCCTCCCACGAACCATCTTGAAACCCTTTGCAATTGTAGGCCAGATTGTAATCTGCTACCCCACAATAATTAAAATAGGGTTTGACAAGAAGGAACCGTCAAACCTATATTCGTAAACCTAGATCCAGATCTCACCTTGCTCTGATACTACCTAACATAAGGGAGGATGGGAGAGGGGCCAAAGGCACACCCTAACTAGACCCACCTTATAGAGATCACATGCGGAAGCAACAACGTAACAAGTGAGAGAGAGAATGTAGAAACTTTCATATATTTATTTCAATTTATTCATACATGTCAGGCTATAAGGCCTTCCCAGTTTAGGCTAGATATTATAATGAAGTATAGAAGTCCTCCAACATGTGAGGATCTGCCAACAATCTCTAATTCTCTATCTTCTATCTTCTAACTCCTAAAACTTTCCCCTAAACTCTAACCAAACAACTACATTTATACAAGAGGCTACCGAACCAAGGCTGCCTTCAAATCCACCATCAACAGAAGGAATGACCAGATCTAGGTCCACACACTTCCCAATGATAGATACCAACATTAAATTTGCAACCCAAATTAAATGCACAAGTCGGCCTCAACAAAAATACAAAATAAAAAACTCGATAAGCAAGGAAATCAAGTGCCAGACAAGCATCACCAAGCGCCAAAGAGATAACCAACCAACACCGGTAAACAAAGGAAATTGAGCAACACCACACTAACTCGGTCAAAGAAGGAACCAAGCAACATAGAAAACTTCAAACATCTTTTTGGTGACATAGGATTGCCAAGGACCCGAGATGCTCCTACATCAACCTCCTCATACAGGTGATCAGATTAGAGAGCTACTTCGAATTAAGCCTCCACCTTTTTTGGGCTCTATTGAGGGTACATAAGTTGAATGTTGGCTTATAATCCTTGGACAGTGCTTTGGATTGTGCCCTTATGGGAGTAATCTTAAAGCATGCATGGAAATTCATCTTTTGTGAGGGACACCTCCACATGGTGGAGACAAGAGGAGTTCAAAGGGAACTTTGAAATAGACACACTCACTTGGGAAACCTTCTTGGAAAGTTTTAGGGCTAGATATTTATCAGAGAAATTTTGACAGTGTTGTATAGACAAATTTCATGATATTCAGTAGCGAGGACTTTCAATGGCTCAGTATGAGAGTGAATTCCTCAAGCTCCTCCCTTATGTAGAATACATGAAGGATGAGAAACTTTAGGCTAATTGCTTTATCAAGGGATTGAACCACACCTTATCTGGCATGGTACGCATGACTCCATCAAGATACTTATGCTACATAGTAGAGAGAGCAGTCATAGCTGAGGATATTAAGAGGGGATCTTTTGATAGGTCTCAGAATTGTAACTCCATACCTCAGTCTTCTGGATATCAGAAACCCCCTTGGAAGGGTAATTAGAGGAACTCATTAGGGAATTTCAAAGCCCCATAGCCTCAGCAGCAGCAGCAGTCCCAATAGAGTCATGCCCCTTATACACCCCCATCTTAGTCACAATAGCCCTATAAAGGGGGATATAGTGGGTCTACTCAAAAAGGAGGATCTCTTTAGTCTAGACCTCGGGGCATTCATGTTTAGAATTGTGGACCATGTTATGCTTGTGGTTCCATAGGGCACATATCTAGGGAATATCCTTAGAAGGGCAATCAGCAGGTAGTGATGTCTCAGCCTATAGTTGGGGACATGGGCCAGTCCCATAGAGTGTTTGCAACAGTTGATAACCACTAGGATGAGCATCAGGCTATAATCATCAAGGCATCAGGTATGATTGGAGGTAGTGCAGTTTCTATCCTATTTGATACTAGAGCTACTAGCTACTTTGTTTCTCCATTGGTCATGGAGTGTTGCAGGCTAGTGGTAGCTAGCTAGGACGTTAGGTGGGAAGTTGAGTTAACTTGAGGAGCTAGAGTATCGATTACCTCAATGGGTAGGGAGTGCCTGATTCAGATTGGTGGTTTGACCACCTTATCAGACCTTGGAGTTACACCTCTTGGATCTTATAGACTAGTTCTTGGCATGGATTGGCTATATCCTCATAAGGCATAGATTGATTTTCGTAAGAAGTTGATTGAATGTTTGGATGATGATGGCAATGGTGCTATGATATTAGGAATCCATAGGTTGATATCCCTTCGTATGATATCCGCTATGCAGCTTAAGTGAAGCATGCGGAAGGGATGTCAAATATTTTCTATCACCATCAATGATAGGGATGATGAGACATAATAGGAATCCTCACTCGATGACCATCCCATTCTGCAAGAGTATGCATGTGTTTCCCTCTAAGCTACCTGGTATGCCACCTTGAAGGGTAGTAGACTTTCACATCGATCTAGTACTAGGAGCAGAACTAGTTTCTAGAGCACCTTATAGGATGACCACTAATGAGCTTAATGAGCTCAAGTTACAGCTTGAGGAACTATTAGAGAAATGACACATTCATCCTAGTGTTTCTCCTTGGGGTGCACCTATGATCTTCATGAAGAAGAAGGAAAAATCTCTTAGGTTCTATATGGATTACTAATAGTTGAACAAGGTTACCATCAAGAATTGGTATCCACTTCCTAGGATCGATGACCTATTTGATCAACTTCAGGGTGCTAGAGTGTTCTCCAAGATCGACCTTAAGTCAGGTTATCACTAGTTAAGGATAGTGGATAGTAATATCCACAAGACCAAATTCCACACCAAATATGGCCACTATGAGTTCATGGTTCCATTCGGTCTTACAAATGCTCCAGTTGTATTCATGAGTCTTATGAATGGAGTGTTTCATACTTTCCTTGACAATTTTTTGGTGGTATTCCGTGATGATATCTTGATCTATTCAAAGGATGAGAGAGAATAGGAAGAGCACTTGAGATAGGTTTTGTAGTGCCTTAGAGATAATTACCTTTATGGTAGCTTGTCAAAATGTGCCTTCTTCAGATCAGATAGCTCAGAAAGATGGAGGGATAAAAAGATAGAGACAAAGGGAAAGATACAAGAAGACAAATAGGTAGAGAGAGATAGAAGAAAAGAGGGAAAGATATAGAGGTTTGGGGAGGGGGTGGTGGGTTGGGGGGATAGAGGGAGTTATAGAGAAAAGAGAGGGGAGAGGGGAGAGGGGAGAAGAGGGAGAGATAGTTCAATATAGAGGGAGAGGAGATAGGTAGAGAGAGACTGAGGTGGGGGCTAGACTAAGATAGAGGGAGAGATGATTCAATATATAAAGAGGGAGTAGTAGATATAGATAAAGGATGATATAGAGAGATAAAGAGGGATAGGGAAAATGTGTGTGTGTTTGTGTGAGAGAGAGAGAGAGTATAATGAGTTGTTAATATATTATATTTATTATTTTACTAATTTAAAATTAATAAAAAATAATAGTTAAATTTTAAAATCTATTAATTATATATTATGGATGCTAAATTATAATAATTTTTAAAATTAATAAGAATAAAAAATTATAAATCTTAAACATATGGGGTTGACCCTAGAGCCTAACGGTAAGTTTGGAGCCTTGTTGATGTGGCAGTCCCAAGTTCGAGCTATAGAAAAAATGCTTTCCCTAGCCAAAGTGCATCCAACATTGCATGGAAAACCATGTGAATAAGATATACCAGTCTTAGCATCTTGCATCCAATTGCCCTTGTCAAATAAACCATTACTCACTCTCAAATGAGGGTTTCTAGGAACAAGTTCTTTAACTTTAAATGAATCATTGGTGGACTTATCTAATTTCTCTAAGAATTCATCACAAACAACTCTCTCTCGGTAATCCACCTTTCCTTTAAACTATCTTTGTGGTGCTATTTTAACACTAGGGTTTAATTATCAACTTAACCAAAAATACACAGAAAACCTTCTTCTCCAAAACTTAACAATAAAATGTGTAGATGAAAGATGGCAGAAACACAACAGTTCTCAGAGTCACTCACCTATTTGGAAATGCACTAGAAAACAACTAATAATTGCACCACAAATTCAAAAATCTCTTTGAAATCCTTTGTTTCATTTAATTCTAAAAATTGAGCATCGACTGATATATGACACAAGGAAAAGACATTAACTCTTGACAGCCAAGCCACACGTTCCTTCCATTACTTTGAAAATCCAAAAATTTGCATTTCAACGGGAAGGAAGCATTTCACACCAAAGAATGAATTTTAAAACAAGACAATTGATCTTGACTTAAAACACATCGGATGGTCATCGCAATCCCGTGATTGGTAACTTTCAATAAACTTCTCATCTAGGCTTTACACCCTTCGTCTGATCGAATTAGATCTGACAAAAATCAAACTACATCTTCTTTGGCCCCACTAAATCACTAGGTCCCATGATCATCGTTGGATCTAGCTCAATCCAATGACATCCTTTATTTCATCTGATTCTCACCCCACTTACTCACATTTCATTAATTGGAAGATCGGATGGCATGCGTGATCCCATGATCACTAAGAAACCTACATCTTTCATTTAAGGCATTGTGACCATCCTCTAATTAAGAAAGACCCAATAGAACATTACCTTAGTTATTAGACCCACTAAGTATGATGTCATCAGGGACACATTGAAGTAAGGCGTAATCCTGCAATCACTATTCACCTTGTAACTTTTGATCAAGGCTTCATGCTTACCGTTGGATCTGATTAGATCTAACCATTCTTAAACAAACTATGCCCTTGGTACCACTTACTTTAATATCCATCCATATGAACATCAGATAGTTAGTGTGATCCCACGATTGGTAAATGTCGATCAACTTATGTTCAAGGCATTACGCCAATCGTAGGATCTAAGAAGGAACTGACAATACCTTAATCACTTTATATTCAGGCCTAGGAAAACACGCACCATTGGATGGAACATAATTGGATGGAAAACTAAAGCCTCAAAAGCTCTGGTCCTACTAACAACTGGGATAGGTGGCGAGTAGTCATGATGTCGCAATAGATAAAGAACACACATCTTGAGGATAGCATTATTGTGCCTACTGTCTGATCAAACTTGATCTATTGGTCATGATATAAACTACTTAACCCCTTTTTTTTAATTTTTTGCTATAACCCCATCATTAGATTAGAAGAATCTGGCAATCACCAAGGTATCAAGTAAGAGTTAATGAAAAAGTAGATTCGAACGTAACAAGGAAAACCAAACTTTGCAATTCTTGGACCCTTTAAACAAAAATTTAACACACATGTCTAATTCCCAACTTAAGTAACCCAAAAAGGTAATGAAAAATTAGACCTTTCAACAAAGACTTAGGGTTTTAAGACACAACGAACATTTAGGGCTAGAAACAAGATCTCACCTAGGGCTTATGAAACAAAATGAACCATTTTCTTTGAAAAAAGAGGACATGGACAAAAATTTCAATTGGGTAGCCAAAATTAGACACAAAGGACCCTTCTGTTGAATCATGAAGAAATTAAAACACATAGCCTTGAGCTGAGAGAAAAAAATAGTACTAACAGTGGCTCTAATTGGGGATGCATGCCTCTTGTAGGCATGGTAAGACTTCAGAATCACTGGAAGAGAAGACCACCTATAGAAAAACAACTACCTCTATGCACACAACTGAAACAAACACACAACTGAAACAAACAAAATATGGACAAAATGTACACACCTAAAACCTATTGTTCATGGGTAAAGAGACTTTATGAGAAGTAAAATTTCAAGAATTATCCATGAATTGGAAATTCAAGAATGTTTCATGCTAGGTCCTTGATTATATAAGAATATGAACCCCATTTACTATCAATAAGGTATGGTCCCAACTAGATAGGGTCAAACTTACCATGTTTTCCTTTGTCCTCAATCCTGGCATTCCACATTATGACAAGATCATCACTCTCAAAATTTCTAATAGTGGTCCTTTTATCATAAAGATCCTTACATTGAAGCCGCAACTTGACATTTATGTCATGATCTTCCCTTCTTGATTCATCCAGTTCTATCAGGTCATCCATTCTAATCTTCATCTCATTATCCAAATCATCATCATATATTTTGATGAACCTATACATTTATAGAAAATTGTTCTATGGAAATCTAGCATGAATTCCATACACCAAATCAAAAGGTGCAGAACCAATTGCCTTCTTCAATGTTACTCTATCAGCCCACAAATCTTGCTGCAATTTTGAATCCCATACCTTTTTCTTTTATCAAGGACTATCTTCAAAATATTTATCAGGCTCTTGTTTCTTAATTCATCTTGACCATTACCCTGTGGGTGGTATGGAGATGAATATGCGACTTGAATCCCATACTGTTGGCAGAAAATGTTAAATTCTTCAGACCTGAAACACATTTCATTATCTACCACTATAATCTTAGGGCATCCAAATCTTGTAAGGATATTCTACAACATGAATTCAGTTACCACTTTACTAGTGGCTCTCTTAGTGGGAATTGCTTCGACCCACTTAGTAAAATAATCTATTGCCACTAAAATCCATGAGTGACCCCCACTTGACTTATTTGGGATCTGTCCAATAAAGTCCATACCCCACTTTTGAAAAGGGGCTTCAACTGACATATTATTTAAGGGTAGGTTTCTATCAAACTTTAATTTACCTACAAATCTTTGGTAGGCATCACACTTTCTAACAAAAAGATGAGCATCTTTGAAAATAGTTGGCCACCAGAAACTAGACCTCAATATTTTATGTGCAGTAGTTTTGGCCATCTAATGGCCACCACACACACCATTATGCATTTCTTTCAATAGTTCTTTAGCTCTGTCATGATCAACACATTTGAGCAAGAACGCTTCATTGCTCCTCCACCACAATTCACCTTTAGAAATCACATACTTCATAGCATGTAAGTAAATAGTCCTCTTTCTATTATCATCCATTTCAGGAGGAGGAATCATCTTCTATAGGTATCTAATAATATCCTTGTACTAATCACAATAGTCCATGTCATAAATGTATGGCCTTTTCTCTTCTTCAAGCATGTTAATATGATTAGCATCCAAGTTACTCTGGGCCATAATTTTGGTTAGTCCCAGACCTCTGACTATCTTTGTGATTTGGATATCAATATTGAATTCTTGGATCCTACTGATTCATCTACACATCCTTCCTGAAACTTCTTATTGTACCATAATATCCTTTACTACAGCACTGGGCACATATGAAAATACTATTTCTCCAACCAAATAACATCTAAAATATTTGATAGCCTTAACCAAGGCATAGGATTCTTTTCATTTATGTCATATTTTAGTTCAGATGCTTGTAAGGACTTGCTGAAAAAGGAGATAGGCTGCTCAAATCCTTCTGAGTTCTTCTGTTGTAACACAGCATCCACATTATGATAAGAAGCAAAAGAAAATATCTACATTGGTCTATTGTAATTAGGTCTCCTTAACATAGAAGCATCCTTGATAGCTTGTTTTATCTCAAAGAAATCCCTAATTTCTTCTTCATTCCATTCTACCTTAGCACCCTTTTTTAGCATCTTGGAGATAGGAATGCTAGTTTATGAAAAATTAGTTATAAATCTCCTTAAAAAATTTACCCACCCAAAGAAGGATTGGATCCCTTTAACATTTTTGGGTGGAGGTACTTTATAAATTGCAGTAACCCTTTCAGGGTCAATCCTAACTCCGTCTTTGGATACAATGTGTCCCAAAAGCTTGCCTAATGTAACCCCAAAGGCACATTTCTTTGGGTTAAGAGACACATTGTACTTCATAGCTCTTACAAAAAAAAATCAAGATGACCACAATTTTGATCCTCTATCTTTGGATAAGAAGGTAGATAATCTTGGTATACCACTAGAAACTTGTTTATGAATTCTGCAAAAGCTACATCCATAGATCATTGAAAAGTGGCTCCAGGATTTTTTAAGCCAAAAGGCATCCTAACATATGTACATATGTGCCCCATGGAGTAGTGAATGTAGTTTTATGTTGTTCTTATTCCTTCACCATTACCTGGTTGTAACCTGAGAATATATCCATCATGGACATCAGTTCTGACCCAGTGACCCTCTGTAACATGGCTTCCATGTTTGGTAGACCATAATTGTCCTTCAGTGAATTGATATTCAAATTCCTAAAGTCTACACAGAGTCTAATGTCACCATTCTTCTTTCTTACTAGAACCAAATTAGACACCCATGTTGAATGTCAAATAGGTGAAATAATTCCAACATCTCTCATCTTTTTGAGTTCTTCATGCATTTTGGGTGCCAATGTTGGATTCACGTGTCTCATCTTTTGTCTAAAAGGTTTGGTGTTCTCATTTAGTGGAATATCATGCTAGAATAAATCTTCTCTATAAGACTTTAGGTCATAATATTACCATACAAATACATGCCTTTACTTTCTTATAATATCTATCAATGATTTTTTAATTTTGGGAGAAATCTTCTTACCAATGAAAACATTCTTAGGAGCCTCAGTTGTTCCCAAATTCACTTCTTCCAACTCCTTTGTTTTGTTCACAGATTTTTCAAAATAGAGCTTTTCTTTATTATCAAAATCTTTTTCAAGAACCACTACCCCTTTTAGGAATCTGTTTCATTTTAATTGTAGGACTTGTTTCCCGAAAATAGTGTCCTTTCCATCTGTGGTTACTACATAACCACTAAAATCAATCTCTTCATTTTCAAAACTTTCTTCATAATGCAAGAATCTTAGAATGTTTAGGTCATCATCAAAAACTTGCTATTTTTCAATGTTGTTAGGTATAGAAGACCTAGATTGATCCTCTATCTTAGAGATTCCTACAAATGTTATATCCTTAGGCCTTAATGAAATGTTTGTGAATAGATCGGCCATTTTGTTCCAACCTCTATCCTTCCAATCAATACCAAAAGCTTCAAAATTCTCCAATTCATCCCAAAGTGCATTTCGGTATTGTTTCAATCTTTTATTCTTGGAAGCATACTTTGACCTAATTTGAGAGACTAATAGCTCAGAGTCACCAATGAATTTTAGGTCTTTAATCCCATGTTTTGATGCTAGTCTCAATCCTATTAACAATGCCTCATACTCTGCAATATTTTTTGTGCATGTGAACAACAAACTAAAAGTAAACTTAAAAGTTTTTCCACTTAGAGAAATTAACAAAATTCTTTCTCTAGCACCTTCCTTTGAACTTGCACCATCAAAGTACATAGTCTACAATGCATTTTGGTCTCATAAGTTATTTTTGTCTTCGAACAAAAGCACAGGCTTCATCTTTCCTTCAAGTAGTTTATCTTGTGCCTGAAGAGAGTCCATATATGTACTAAGAAAATAATTCATGCTTTCATCTTCATTTTCCTCAATCATATGAGGGGTTATGGTTTCCCTATACACCTTCACATTATCATCAACAATATTAAAATTTGCAAAGGATAGGTCACATTGTTTATTTCCTCCCATAGATGCACTCCCCTTTCTTGACAACAACATCCCATACTGAGGAGGAATGTCAAAAACAAGAACACTCATTTTCAACAACTTGTCAGGGTAAGTAGCTAGCCTATAAGGCAAAGGCTTAGTATTCCAATGACTAGAACCTCTCTAGAATACATGACCTGGCACCTCCCATGTGGAGTATCAACTTGTAATACTATTGACTTCATCACTTCAACGGGCATCACAGTGTTAGATGCTCCTGAATCAATCATATAGGTTTTAAATATCTTTACATTGACTACTAAAGTTAGAAAAAAGGGATCTAGAGCACCTAAGGAATTATTTAAAACATTTGTATCTAAGTAAATTTGAGGAATTTTGGAAATAATTTCTTCTGTCCCCTTCCCTTTACTCTCAGATTTATCTCTTGTATTGTCAACTTTTTTACTCCCTTCTGATTTTTTATTTTAGTTGAAGGTACACCATTTACCCATGAAAGGGCCTTTTCCTTATGTTCCCCTATCCTCATCATTTCTATCAATTGGACCTTGATAGTGATAAGAGATAATAGTTGGCCCATATCAATTGGATTATATCTTACATCAATAAAATCTTGATTTATAACAGCAATATTTCCATTCTTAGCTTGAATGGCAACATTTGGTTCATCTTTCTTTCATTTCTTAACATCCTTTTGGGAAGGGAGAACACTTGTCTCTATTGTTTTTACCTTTACTTTATAAATAATATTTTGAGGATTTAACTTATTATCTAGCTTAATCTTAACCTTTTTGACACCCTCAACTAATTTTACCTTTTTTGGTGTATGCTGTTAGAAAGTAAAGTCCACCAAGATAACTGAGAGGGGGGAGGGGGTGAATTAGTTATCAGATAATTATAAATTTTATCATCTTCAACAGCATTAAACCATATAAGCAATATAATTACCAACCATAGAAAGATATTCATACACAATAACACAATGACACAAGATATGTTGACTAGGGAACCTCTTGATCAAAGAGTAAACCCCGGTGGGAATGATGTCCATAAAAGATGCCCTAATATGAATATTCCTTGTGAAAGGATAGACTCTATTAGGATTCTTCTGAAATAAATTCAGTACATATGAATCCATGTTAGGAGATTTTGAATCCCTGTTAAAAGATTCTAACCCTATCAAGAGTTATGGAAGACAAAAGGACCCACTGCCCAAACAGCTTCAGGGTAAGATCACTGAACACACTATCCAAAAAATATTTGCATTACTCAATAGAATAATATGTTACCTCTTCTCTGACTATGCCAAACTGCATTCACTGTTACATCAGATCTCAATTTCAAATCTCTGTGCCTTGCATGTCTTCCTTCACAAATTCACTTTCGTACTTAGCTCTTTTCTTCACTTCATGCATATAGCATCACACACAACCGCTACATCCATATCATGACCACTATAATAAGGAAATACATTCCTTCCTTTATACCACACTCAAATAATTACAAATGAGTCGGCATACAATTACAATATAAAAGTTTCCACACGCTACACCAAAATTACACAAAACTGTCAGCTTCCAAATACAATAAATCTTCACTCATGTGACCTCAAAGTTTGTGCTATCATCCAAATCACTATCAATGTGTCTTCAACTTCCCTTTAACTGCACAAAACCAGATTCCATCCCGATTAGGAGATATCATCCGATTTCCAAAAATTGCTACTTAGGAATACTGCCTGAATACTACTTCCACCAAAATGCTCATAACTTCCATGAATAAATGAATTACTATCTATGCTCTTAACCATAGAAATATAACATATAAAAGAGTATATCCTCAACATGACATAGCTCTGACTACAATAACCCATGTGCGCTAATCCAAACTCTATCTGCTTCTCTGCAAGTCTTCAGTAAATCACTGTGTTGACATCAATGACAATCATAGTCATGAATGCAACAAAAACTGCTATAGAATGACTACCAAACATTTAGCATTCATTCCTAACAATCTCCCCATTGGCATTGATGGAAACATAGATAAAAACATCCAATGTTCCAAAAATCCAATACTGCAACACTGCTTCTTCAAATCCTCTTCATCAATCAAATCTTGCTTCATTATCCTATTCAGTTCTCTCCAACAGATGTTTCAGATTGTTTTTCATGTATACTTCTCCCCCATTGACATCAATGATAGAAATTTCATCACTATGTCAACAACAACTCAATGTCAAAAGACACTATTCAAAAAATACATTTACTAGAGTCCTCATGACTCAGCTCAGATACACATACTCCCCCATAGAGGAAGTATCAACATCTAGTCCAGAAGAAAGATAAGGCTCATATACCACTGGAAAGATGCAACCAACTACATCACTTTTCAAAAGTAGGCTAGGGCATAACTCCAAGCATACCTCTCAGGTACTCAAATGTATCCTTAGGCAAAGGCTTTGTGAATATATCTGCTCCTTTATACTTATGTAGTCAAGTCTGACTTCTTTCTTAGCAAATTTCTCTCTTACAACATGATACTTAATCTCTATATGCTTTGTCTTAGAATTTAATACAGGATTCTTAGACATACTAACTGTGCTAGTGTTGTCATAATGTATGACAATAGGTTCACCAAATTTTATTCCAATATCCTTCAGCATTTGCTTCATCCAAATTATTTGGTTACAATTGTTTGCTACAGCTACATATTTTTGCTTTTGCTGTGCTTTGTGAGATAAAATTATGCTTCTTTCTTAGCCAAGAAACTAATCTTCCTCCAAGGAAAAATGCTCCTCCACTGGTGCTTATCTTATCATCAACACTACCTCCCCAATCAGCATCTATATATGCACATAGGGTAAAATTATCATATTTTTCATACTATAGTCCATAGTCCATTGTGCCTCTTAAATATCTCAATATCCTCTTTACTGCTGCATAATGTGATTCTCTAGGTTTAGCTTGAAATCTTGCTACAATTCCAACTGAATGTGCTATATCAGGTATTGTATGAGTCAAATACTACAATCCTCCAATCATAGATTTGTATTTCTTATGTTCTACTACAAGAGTCTCATCTATGCTAGATAGCTTATGTCCAGTCACCATAGGTGTTCCAACTAGTTTACAATTATCCATTCCAAATCTTTTCAACAAGTCATTCGAGTACTTTTTCTGACTTACAAAGATACCATCACTGTTTTGTGTTATCTGTAATCCCAAAAAGTATTTCATTTCACCAATCATACTCATTTCAAATTCAGTCTTCATTTCATCCACAAATTTGTCACTAGTTTCATCTTCTCCTCCAAAGATAATGCCATCACCAAAAATAACTATAACTAACAAACCATTTTCAATTTCTTTTGTGTATAGATTGCTATCATTTGTTCCTTTTGTAAACCCCAATTTTAACAAATACTTATCTAGTCTAGCATACCAAGTTCTAGCTACTTGTTTAAGTCCATATAAAGCTTTCTTCAATTTACATACCATGTCTCCTTCTTGAGTTAAGGGAAAACCTTCAGGCTGCTTAATGTAGACTTCTTCTTCCAATTCTCCATTCAAAAATGTTGACTTCACATCCATCTGATATACTTTGAATTTCTTGTAAGCTGCATATGCCAAAAACATTCTTACTACTTCAATTCTTGCAACAGGTGCAAAGGTTTCTTCATAGTCAATTCTTTCTTGCTATGAGTAACCCTTACATACCAATCTTGCTTTGTTTCTTACTACTTCTCCTTGTTCATTCATCTTGTTTCTAAATACCCATTTAGTTCAAATAACATTCTTGTCTTTAGGTCTAGGGACCAATTCCCATGTCTAGTTCTTTTCAATCTGATCTAGTTCTTCTTTCATAGCATTAGTCCAACTTTCATCTTCACAAGCTTCATTAGTAGTCTTAGGTTCAATTTGAGAAATCAAACATAACTATTCTTGTGCCTTATTTTGAGTTAGAACTCCTCTTTTGATGGTCCCAATAATTTGTCCAATAGGATGATTTCTTAACAAACTCTTTCTAGGTGTCACTATCTCAGATCTCTCTTCAGATGTAGGTTCTTCAATGACTTCACTGTGGCTTTCATTCAACAAATCACTGTCAGTTTCATAAAATAATTTAGTAGATCCAGTGTTAGGTTTAGGATGAGCTTCTTCATTTGATTCATAATCAAGCATTCTTTCCTAAATTTTGAACTTTTCATCAACTTTAACATTTGCACTTTCAACAACAGTCTTAGTTCTTTTATTGTAACATCTATATGCTTTGCTTTTCAAAGAATATCCAAGAAATATACCTTCATCACTTCTAGGATCAAACTTTCCAATATCATTATCTCTCTTTATATAACATTTGCTTCCAAAAATTCTAAAATACTTAACTGAGGGTGTATGTCCAAACCATAATTCATAAGGTGTCTTGTCTGTGTCTGCTCTGATCTGTACTCAGTTCATTGTATACACTATTGTGTTCATTGCTTCTCTCTAGAATATCTTCACCAAATCATTTTTAAACAACATAGCTCTTGTTGCTTCAGTCACTGATCTGTTTCTTCTTTCTGCAATGCCATTTTGTTCAGGTGTTCTAGGGGATAAATATTATCTCTTAATGCCATTTTCTTCACAAAAGGTGTTAAACTCTCTACAATTAAATTCTCCACCTTTATCAGATCTCAAACATTTAATCTTCACTCCAGATTCATTCTCAACTTTATTCTTAACAATCTTAAACTTATCAAATGCTTCAAATTTTTCTTTAAGAAATGCAATCCACATCATTCTTGTAAAATCATCAACAAGAATCATAAAATACCTTTCTCCATAGAATCCTCTAGTCTTGGTAGGACCGCTCAAATCTGTATGAACAATCTCCAGCTTCTCTATAGATGTAAACTTCTTACTGGGAAAAGAACTTCTCTTCTATTTAGCCATTACACATTCTTTGCAAATCATGTTAGTAGGCTTCATAATTTTAGGCAAATCTCTTACTACAAGTGTAGTACTTACTTTCACAATGTTATCAAAGTTTATATGACAAAACCTTCTATGCCATAACCAACTGTCATCAATCTTAGTAATCAAACATGTCATCTCGGTAAGATTCAATTGAAATACATTAACTCTAGTTCTAGATCCAGTTCCAATCAGATTTCCATCTTTATCCTTTATCACACAAGTTTTCTCAGTAAACCAAACTTGATATCCCTTATCAACTAACTGTCCAACACTCAAAAGATTATGTTTCAATCCATCCACAAAATAAACATCATCAGTATTAGTCTTTCCATCAAGAGTAATAGATCCTATACCTTTAATCAAACAAGGTGCATTGTTTCCAACTCTAACAACTCCTCCATCATATTCATTAAAATTTATGAAATTTTTCATGTCTCCAATCATATGATGTGAACAACCACTATCTATAATCCAATCAAATTTCTTTTCAACTTGAGAAACTAAGGCTTTTTCTTCCTTAACATCAGTTTCAGGATTCTCTTCTTTAATTGCTACAAATCCTATGTCATCATTATTCTCAGTATCACTTTCACTTAAAGTTCTTTCTATACTAGCTTCAAGATCTTCATCATTAGCATAATAACATTCCTTAGATCTTCTAGGTTTGAAATTGTTTCTGTACTTTTGAACTCTCTTAGGACATTTAGATGCAAAATGACCATATTCTTGACAAGTCCAACATTTAAATATTTTCTTACCATCTGGTTCTCTTTTCACAATCAAGGAAATACCTTCTTCAATCTTCTTGTCTTCTTCATTTCTAGATCTGTTGCTTCCAGCATAATCTCCACTCACACTGATGCTTCGTGAAAAAGTAGGGCAAACACTAAGAGCACTAAATGTTGTCTCTATTCTAGGTAAGTCTCCTGATAATCTCAGGTTCATTTCTGTTGCTTCCAATCTTCCAAGAAGAGTCTCTCTTGTAAATTTTGTAGTACAAGGTATAACTTGTTCAATCATCTGTGTTGTCTGCTTAAATATAGGAGTCAATGTCCTTAAAATTTTCCATATCACTTCATTCTCTGTCTTTGTTCCTCCACAAGATTTTATACCTGTAATAATTTCTGACATTCTACCAATATAGCTTCTAATAGATTCATCTTGCAACATTCTTATATCTTCAAATGCACATATCCAATTATGTAATCTAACTCTTTTTGCATGTTCATTGCCTTCAAAAGTAGAGTGTAAAGCTTTCCAAATTTCATTAGATTTTTTTGAATATTTTACCTAACTATACTCATTCTCTGGAAGGGCTGTCAAAAGTGCTTCTCTTGCAAGTATGTTACACATGAATAGATCTATCTCATTTGTAGTACATGTTTCAAGATTGTCCTCTTCAATGATAGTCTCATCATTCTTTGTAATCAACCAATAACCTAGTCTTAAACATAGCAGGTGTGTCTTCATCTTTTCTTTCCAGCTATCAAAATTTACTCCATCAAACTTAGGGCTTTCTTTCTTGAAATTCACCATGGATCTCCTTAAGTTGTTAAACTTCTTTTTCAAGGACCTGCTGCTCTGATACCAATTGTTAGAAAGTAAAGTCCACCAAGATAACTAAGAGGGGGGGGTGAATCAGTTATCAGATAATTATAAATTTTATCATCTTCAACAGCATTAAACCATATAAGCAATATAATTACCAACCATAGAAAGATATTCATACACAATAACACAATGACACAAGATATGTTGACTAGGGAACCTCTTGATCAAAGAGTAAACCCTGGTGAGAATGATGCCCAAAAAAGATGCACTAATATGAATATTCCTTGTGAAAGGATGGACTTTGTTAGGAGTCTTATGAAATACATTCAGTACATATGAATCCTTGTTAGGATATTTTGAGTCCCTATTAAAAGATTCTAACCTTGTTAAGAGTTATGGAAGATAGAAGGACCCACTGCCCAAATAGCTTCAGGATAAGATCACTGAACACACTGTTGAAATAATCTTTGCATTACTCAATAGAATAATATGTTACCTCTTCTCTGACTGTGCCAAACCACACTCACAGTTACATCAGATCTCAATTTTAGATCTATGTACCTCGCATGTCTTCCTTCACAAATTCACTTTCATACTTAGCTATTTTCTTCACTTCATGCATACAGCATCACACACAACCATTACATCCATATCATGACCACTATAATAAGTAAATACATTCCTTCCTTTATACCACACTCAAATAATTACAAATGATTCAGCATACAATTACAATATAAAAGTTTCCACACGCTACACCAAAATTACATAAAACTGTCGACTTCCAAATACAATAAATCTTCACTCATGTGACCTCAAAGTTTGTGCTATCATCCACATCACTATCAATGTGTCTTCAAATTCCCTTTAACTGTGAAAAACTAGATTCCATCCCGATTAGAAGATATCATCTGATTTCCACAAACCACTACTTAGGAATACTGCCTGAATACTGCCTGAATACTGCTTCCACCAAAATGCTCATAACTTCCATGAATAAATGAATTACTATCTACGCTCTTAACCATAGACATATAAAATATCAAATAGTATATCCTCAACATCACATAGCTCCAACTACAATAACCCACATGCGCTAATCCAAACTTTGTCTGCTTCTCTACAAGTCTTCGGTAAATCACTATGTTGACATCAATGACAATCATAGTCATGAATGCAACAACAACTGCTACAGAATGGCTGCCAAACATTTAGCATTCATTCCTAACAATGAATTTTACACCCTCAACTAATCTTTTGAGGATTTAACTTATTATCTGGCTTCATCTTAACCTATTTGACACCCTCAACTAATTTTACCTTTTCTGGTGTATGCTTGGTGTCATTCTTGTTTTCCTTGATAAAAATACTAGTTGGTTTACCATCTGCCTTACCAACCATTCTATTTCTTAACACATAGCTACTCCTTACTTGAGTAACCATGTCAGCAATTATTTTTGCAATTTCTTCATCAGATGGTCTTCTTAGCACAAAAGGTTCTACACCTTTCTCATCATTGCACCTTGTATCATCCACTTCCTCTTCATCTTCATCATCAGAGAAAACTTGATGATGATATACCTTTATTCTTCTTTGTGAGCTAGAAACATCTTGATTTTTATCTTCATCTATAGAATCAACTTCATCCCATAGATGTGAATAGGTCATAGCACAACCACTGTCATCATATGATTCATCCTCCTCACCCCCCTACTCTTCACTAGCATACATACTTATAGCAATAGTACAATTTGTAGGTCTATGAGGAGATTGGAAAGCTACACACCATGGCATGTAATCACTCATGTTAATAGTGTTCTTTTTTAAACGGTCAGGAGTCTTAGCATTAGGTTTATCCTTCTTATCTTTAGAAATAGGTTTTCCATCTTTCCATTGAGTATTATAGGGAAATTTTTTCAGCCTTGGCTGCCTATGCTTCCCTAACAAATCTTGGATTCTTATCTCTAAGGACATATCCAATCATATCATCAAAATCATTCATATAGGTTTCAAGGCATACCTTATCATCTAGTCTCATCACTTGGAAGAGCTTGTGCATGGCTTTCTGAAATCTCACATTAAAATCAACAACTTCTTCATTTTGGTTTTTCTTGATATTATTGAATTCACTTAACATGAAACCTTCATTTGTTTTATCACCATATTGGTCCTTGAAAAAATCCATAAAATCATCCCAAGATCCCACACAATCATGCGGTAATCCCCTAAACCAATCTTTAGTATCTTAAGTAAGTGATTGGACAAATAATTTCATTACTACATCTTCAAATTCAATTTCATAATCATCCATCATATCTATAAACTTATTCAAATGTTGTTCACATGTAATTACATTATTACCAAAAATTTTGGGAAGTTTTTCTCTAATTTCATTTGGAATAACATTTGGATAACCAGGAATACCAATAAAATAAAGTTCCTTATACCTTTCACCATGGAAAGGTCTTCTTTGAAAAGATCCATCACCTTGAGAAGTGGAAGTTTTGGTGTTTGTTGCAACAGAAACTTTTGCATCAACTGGTGGGGCAACGGTAATTGTAAACTTTGCATTATTCCCACCAGGAGCTAAGGTAGAGGTACTAGCATTAGAAGGCACTAAGTTCTATCTTAGAAAATCTATTATCCTTTTCATTTCAAATGCAGTAGCCTCTAATTATTCTTTCTCAAGTTCTTTCGCTAAGATATCTTTCTCTCTCTTAGACTTTTCAAGATCCATATCCAATTTAGACATTTGATTCAATGGGATCTTATTGTTTGTAGGTTCATTTATCAAAATTACAACAGCCTTCTATTTTCTTTTAACTTTATTTTTTCTAGTTTCAAAGACTTGTTGGAGAACAGGTTGTTCTTCGTGCAGAAGCACCTAGGCTAACCTCTAATAGTTAGTCAATTTTTGGCTTGTTCTTGACTCTAGCCAAGTCAGTAAGTTAGTATAGTTTGGTTGAGGACCTTATAAGGTATTTTTTTATTTTGGATAGGTGAATTAGTCACTAATACTAAGGTCACACAAATAGCCTTTGTTAGTTGTTATTTAAATTCTTAATGCTAGGAGTTAGGGAGATTGAGTCATTAATATGTCTTAGGCCTAAGAATGGGTAATGGTTGTTAAATAAATATGATGATCATGAATTATCTTGGATCCTCTAAATATGTGAGGATAAGAATCCTAGAATATAGAATTAAGGCATCTATCAAAGTTGTCAAGTGTTGTAAGAATGTTGTCATAACAACATTTACACTAATTGCAAATATTGCATGCAACATGGCTAGCCTTGGATTCCTTTGATTATGGGAGGTTATGCTAGAAAAAATATTCCCTAGAATAGTGGAGGAGACACCTAATGGATTTATGGCTCGAATCTCCAAGCATTGGATGCATATTGTAAAAGTTTGAGCTAATGGAAGTAGCTCTGCAACTCTATTTTTGAAGTGATATTTCAGTTTTTCAAGGAAAATTCATACTTGTAGCTGGAAATGAATTGATAAAGTGGTTGATTAATGTTCTATATTCATTTTTAAGACTTTTTCATTTTATGTTTTAAGGGTTTAGAGTAGATTTATCATAGTTTTCAAGTTGT
Source organism: Chamaecyparis obtusa (assembly GCA_027943335.1). Lineage (NCBI taxonomy): Eukaryota > Viridiplantae > Streptophyta > Pinopsida > Cupressales > Cupressaceae > Chamaecyparis > Chamaecyparis obtusa. Next base: position 1,045,424 of record BSBK01003166.1, read on the forward strand.
TTTAGTTCAGGACTTTTCTTTTGGTCACACAGTGACAGATTTTGTAAAAATGGCTCCCACGTGAGATTCAACCATGGAAACACAAAATAAGTGGTTGAATATTCAATTGGGGCCTTTTTAAATATTTTATCTAAAGGTAGGAAGCATCATGAGCAAGGGAGATAGCTTAATGATCAGGCCCTAGGCGAGTTAGACATACCCGGTTAGAGGCTTGACAGGGAGAAATCAAATCATTTCATGTAGGGAATGGGAAGTACAGAACGTCCCCAAGAATTTTTATGGTATTTTTTCATGTTATTTATCCATCCTAAGCATTGAGAATTCTTCCCAATCCATTAGGATAGGTTTTGAGCAATTTTCATCAATCCAAGACAAGCTGTCCTAGAAACTAGGCCTTTTAGCCATGTTTCTCCTTGATATTAGGAAGGAGGTGTACTGTCACTTTCAGACCCAGAACCCTTAATGAAAGTTTTAAAAATTCCAAAAGGGTATCCAAATAAAGTTTTAGTTTTTTTTTTTTTTTTGGAAAATTTTACTAAAAAGGGGAAAAACGGACTGGTGAAGGCTACTAGAAATAGGCCTAAAATTAAGGTCTCTTTTGATGAAATCTTGAATCCGATAAACCTATGGGCCAAGAACCTTCCCAAATCAGTCAAATGGGATGGAATATGAATTAATTCAATGTGACTAAGGTCCCCACAATGAATTTTGAAATTTGTGAAGTTTTAGTGGATTTGGCACTTAGATCCATCTAAGTGAAAGTGAGAAACATAACCAAAATTAAGGTGTGGATCATCCAAGCTGGAGTTTTCAAGGTGTGACTCTTGTATTAAAGAGTCAATAGGACTTATTTAATGATCTAAGCCTATTGGTAAATCCTATAGAAGCATAGGATACTAGGAGATAAAAGAAATCTCTTGGCGGGAGTGGAAAACTAAGCCTAGGAGTTTTATCTTACATCATATTGGTATCAGAGCTTCATTGATCAAGATTGTGGTTAATGTTAGAAATAGGGAATACTAAGAGGGAGGGGTGAATTATTATTCTACAAACTTTCTCTTTTTCCCAATTATGGATATAACAGATTATCTTTATACATGCATAACATAAGAAGCTAAACAATATGCATAGCAATGGAAATAAAGAACTCATAACACATGATATGTTCTCGAGGAAACCCTGGCCAAGGGAAAACCCTGGTGGGGATGATACCCACAAAGATCCACTAATCAAAAGTATCTTTTTAAGGATGTTAACCCTATTAGGATTCTATTACAAGCATATAGTGTATCAGTCTTGATTAAGGGACTATAGGCCTTGTTAGAAGCCTCAACCCTGTTAGGAGTTGTCAATACAAAATTTGATTACCAAATGAGCCCACTGCCCAAACAAGTAATGTACAATGTATACTTATTAAAAAATGGATTAAGGTATATAACCTTATGCTGCTTGTATCAATATCTTTTCGCTACTCTTACATTCGCATCATATCATTACAATATTACATCATTTCTCTTCTCTTCTTGCAATTACAATTACATATATACAAGTTATTAAAGATAATAACTTTACATGGTCGGCTTCCATATATCTTTATCCAAGATTTAACATCTAGGATGTCATCCATTTATATTGTTAATTCATTATTTTGATAAACAAAATAATCCCTTAACTCTTTACCAATTCTGCCTTCATATTATGTCTTGTCGGCTTAACACTGTCTTCAGTAAAACTATCATAACTAATTTTGTACATGCCATACTAACTTTTTCTCTGAGATGAGTCATCATTAGTCATCATATATTCTATGTTCAAGTGCACAAGCACTGAACTTACTCCAATCAATGTCACAAACACAAACTGTATCCTGGTGCACTGGTGAAAACACTGTCTGACACTTAGACAAATTTGCAATGTGCTCTGCTGTACTTGCTCTCAGTCCTATGTGATCTACATGTGGATCATATGTTTCCATAATGACAACATCTATGTACTCACTTTAGCCAAATTGCCAACAATCTCCCCCTTTGTCATTGGTGGCAACATATGAGAAAATTGGCTAAGAGTACAAGTCAAAATCTCAAAATTGTATCAAAATTGTGGCCATAGTATAGAATATGTATACTATCCTTATAACTCCTCAAAATATAAACTCTAATACAATACTCCCCCTAAGAGTATCAATCCTTATCAAATATATCAATTTTCTGCTTTAATATCTCTCCCCCTTTGACAACAATGACAAAATAAGGTAGGGAGGATTACAAAATTGTATCCCAAAAAAATATTATACCTTCATTTTCTTATTGCAAAGCTGGTAGACTTGCAACACAATTTGCAAAATCAGCTTTCATAGCTTGTATCTCCTTTTCCCATGAATTCTTGATGGAATCTGCCACATTGAGTAATGTGCTCAATCCATAAGCTGCTATTTGACAAGCTTCGAGGTTGTCAAATTTGAATTTCTGAAAGGATGTCTTAGCTATAAGACATTCTTCTAACTGCTCTTCAATGATACTCAACTTCATAGAGATGTGTTCTCTCAAAAGAGTGAGTCTCCTCATTTTTTTGTTCCTCTCATCTTGCAATATTCTTATTTCATCATAAAGCTTCTGAATTTTCTTTTCAGCATCACATACCTTCACATTAGGTCTAGAAAGAAGGTTACATTCATTATGAATCTCAGCTTCCTTCAACTTGATCTTTTGTTCCTCTTCTGTTGTCAAAATCTCTGGTTTTGTACACTGTACAATGATTTTCCTATCTCCAAATGTTTCCTCAAGTTCTTGATACAAATATCAAGACTGCTAATATCATTCCTGATATTCTGACTATTGTTCAAAAGCATTTCAGCTTCATAAGCTACTTGAGCTCTCACTTTTGCAATATCAGATAGGTTAGTGAATTCATTTTCAAAAGTGCTCATTACCTTCTTAGCTTTCTCCAAAGGGTCTACCTCTGTGATTTGTGCTTTGTAACTTCTCAGTAAGGTCCTTCAGACTCCCTTCAAGATTTTATACTTTCTTGTTCTTGCCAATGATTTTATTCAAAGAAGTGATCAGTTCCAACTGATCATCATCATCAACTTCCTTTCCTAAATCTTCAAACAAAGATCCAATTTCTTTCTTCTTTCTAGTCTCAATAGTAACACTGATGTCTTCTATGGAAGAAATGGGTGCTTGAATCTCAGTCTCCTTAGGTTCTTTGAATCTTCACTGATAGATTTAGTTTGCTCTGCTTCTTCAGTTCTATCTGGTTCATCAAGAGCTGAATTGTCAACAATATTTGCTAAGTTCTTGAATACATTGTCATAAATATCCAAGGTGACCTTAGTACCTTCAATATTCATGGTTTCATCTTCAATGTTAATAGCTAAAGGAGAGGGAATCCTCTTGTTTAGCTTCAACTACTTTCTCTGCTACAACCGATGGCTCTCCAATGTTTTCTGCCATGACCTTGATTATTGCCTGCTCTGTATCTAAATTAACTTCTTCATATCAGCCTACCATAATCAAAATGGTTCTCCTTTCAATTCTCAAATGGATGCTTATGGCCTTCAATATCTGCTCCAAGTTTTCATCATCTCTCACATCACAAAGCTTCTTCACAATATTCTTTCTGATTTTTGTGTCTTCTTCAGTTGCTCTCTGCTTTCTATTTAGCATTTTGGTGTACAACTCATTAGGTATTTGACCTTGAATAGAATCAAATTTCTTGTTTTCCAACATCATATGCTTCACAATAGTATTCTCCAAATTAAGTCTGTCTAAATAATCATAAAGACTATAGTACTTGTTCATTCTGGTAAAGTCTCCATTTTCAATAATCTTCTCATTAAGCTTTTCAACTTTAGGTTTCCAAGCTTTCTTCTTAACTGTAGTGTCATCACTTTTTACTTCTACAATTACTCTTGGTACTAGTTGAACTATAGTCTTCTATCTCTTTCCTGGTCCAGTAGCAATTTCTTTCATTCTCTTTCTAGCTGTGGAGGAAGTGGATCTAGTTGTTACATGTTCCTTTTCTGGTTCCTCTACTTTCACCTTGACTTGTGTAGGTTCTTGATATGTTGCACTAGATGACAAGGGTGGTACAATCGAAACTTCTTTCTATCCAATATCCCTGATTGTTGTTGCTTTCTATTTTGCTATTAAGAATTCTTGTTCTGACATCCCTGTATCTTTCAGTATTCTCCTGATAGTGTTGTCCACTCTCTTCTTAGATTTCTTCTCTTCAATTATAGCTTTTGCCGAGTTGAAGTTCTCTTCAAAAGTTCCAAATCTGCTGCACTGAGTGTCCCATTTACTTTTAAGTAATCTGCCAACATATTCTTTTGTTTCAGCCTCAGATATCTCATAGCCAAGAGGGTCTATGAACTCAATTCTAGGTTCCACTGCTTCAATATAGGTAAATTTAGTGTCAACCATAAAACATATATCATTCTTATACTTCTTTACAAGTGACTATGGAATTCTTGATCTGCTAGTTACCATGTTCTAAAATGTGTTCACTACTAACATAGCACTCTCATTTACTTTGTCAATAACATGTCTCAAATATACTTTATTTATCCTTTCCATAGTAGTTTGTACATCATTCCAATCATGTGCAATGGTGTATGGAAATCTTCTCAATGAGTGGAAAAACATTTATGTAATTAAGGATGAAAATCTAAATTGTACATACTTAGATTTCTTTATCTTCTCCAAGTTTTCAAATAATTGAATTCTCAGAATTTCACACATATCAACTGGCACTTTGTCAACACACATTAAATAGGCAATATGCACCATTCCAGCTACCATATCATCTTCTCTAGAATTTGCACAAAACTTAGTTGTTAGGTACTTGCATAAATATCCAACATCATGTTGTTTGATCTTGCTAATCACAATTCCTCTGCCATTGTAGGATGAACCTATGTTGTCTATGACTATTTTTCTCATATATTTTTTCATTTAAAGGAATAGCACCAATTTTAGACAAACCTGTGACTTCATGAATCAAGTTAGCTATAATGTCTATCACTCTATCCTCTAGCCAAAACTTCCCATTGTGAATTCTACTCAGAATGATCTTAGTTCATTCTTCATTGTCAAACTCATACTTCAAAGCATACTGAACAATCTCATTATCTTTCAAATGTTCATATCCTTGTTTTAATGACATGTCCTGATTGTAAATGTTCATATGTTCATTGGTAAAATCACTATCACTAACAGTTTCTAACTTGCATCCAAGATAACTTCTCACATTTTCTAAGTGCAAAACTTCATCTGGTATGAATGATAATGCTAACCTAGGATCATCTTCTTCCAAGGGTTCTAATAGTTACCTCTTCATTCTAGGTCTATTCTTATCTCTGATATTGTGAATTAAGGATACATCCATGACTACTTTAAATTCCTTATACTGATTCAAAGATTTGTCAAGATAAATACCTCAAGTTCATGAGTTTAGGGCTTTCATAGATTCGGCGCTCAAATCTTTCACCAAATCACTGCAAAATGCTTCCAATCTCTATTCTTCGCTCTCCTAAACACTTCAATTCACTTAGATAATCAAATAACATCGATCATAACCTTTTATTACTTCAATCTCACTTAGATCTGACATCGCATTCAATTCTTTTGCCACTTCTTTCCAAAAAGTTATTTCTGCTATCCTGCAAAACTTAAAACTTCTTGCGATCGCGCAAAACATAATATTTTATTTTGTGCTCTTAACCATAGCATTAGTACATCATAAAAAACCTTACATTAACTACACAAGACTTAATTCATCCAAAATCTACTTCTACACTAATTCTAAGTTCCTAATCTACTACAATTATCATAAATTAAGTGCTTTGAGTTAGGTCAGGTAAGGATTCAATCTTACCACTTGATACTTCACCTTTTTGATTACCTTCAATTTTCAATATGTATCCTTGATTTGTGCCTTTAACAAACTTCACTTCATCTACATTACTACAACAACCTTTATGTCTGTTACCTGCATCTTTATTGCTTCTTGCATGATTTCTAGGGTTAGGGTTAGGATGAAAAACTCCATTGTTCATTCTGCAAAACCTTGTTGTATGTCCAATCTTGTTACATATCTGACAAACAATTCCATTGTTACCATATCTTGGTCCTTGCTGATTGATTTGTGATCTACAATTTCTAGCAATGTGTCCAATCTTGTTGCATCTATAACATACTACTTCATTTCTTCTGTTCATATCTTCAGTAGGTCTCTTATCTGCATTGTTAGTATTCCTAAACATTCTACTACCATAATTATTCTCAATAACTTTAGGTCTTCTACATTCAATAGCTCTATGTCCAAAACCATGACAATTATAACAATAACCATTAAGAGGTTTAAATTGTTTACCTGTGCAATCTCTCTTCATGTGACCAATAGTATTACAACCAAAATATCTACCTTTGAATTCTCTTTGCATACCTTTTGGTGATTCTTCTTGGTTCAGTGGTTCTTCCCTTTTAGGTGGTTCTTCTCCTTTAGGTGTGTCCTCAGATTTGTTGATCTCATCTGACTTTTTCTTATCTATGCTTTCAGATTCTTTTAGATCTGGTTCCTTGCTTTCATCATTTGTTCTGAATATATTAAATTCGAGTCTAGTCTTATCATAGGATGGTTTTCCATACGATACTTGTTCATCAATCTTCTCACTATTTGAGTATAGCCTTTCAAGTTATTGTTTGGATTGAGTCAGTTCACCTTTCACAATCTTATTGTATTTCTCAAGTTCTGCATGCTGCAAGTTTACTTTCTCAAATTCAGATGTTACTTTGCCAAGTTTAGATTTTAATTCTTCATTCTCAATCTTCAACCTTTCATTCTCAGATCTAAGATTTGCTTCATTTTTGTCATTTCCATCTTTCAAACTAAGCTTCAGATTTTCTATCTTCAGTTCATGTTTAAGGATCACATTTTCTTTTTCTAAGTTGTCATCATAATCTTCAATAAGAATTTCAGATTCCTTTTCAGATTTCAGATCTTCTACATTGTTTTTCAGTTTCTCAATAAGGTTCTTTGCATCATCATATTTCCTTTTTAGAGTGTTTCTTTCATCAGTAAGCATATCAATCTGTTCAAGAGCTTCTTCAAGATTTTTTTGTAGTTGATCCATATCCATAGAGATCTTACTCAAGCTGCTAGGCTTTCCTTGAATGATTCTTCTCCAAGTAACTATGCTCTGATACCAATTGTTAGAAATAAGGAATACTAAGAGGGGGGGGTGAATCAGTATCCTACAAACTTTCTCTTTTTCCCAATTATGGATATAACAGATTATCTTTATACATGCATAACATAAGAAGCTAAACAATATGCATAGCAATGGAAATAAAGAACACATAACACATGATATGTTCTCGAGGAAACCCTGGCCAAGGGAAAACCCTGGTGGGGATGATACCCACAAAGATCCACTAATAAAAAGTATCCTATTAAGGATGTTGACCCTGTTAGGAGTCTATTACAAGCATATAGTGTATGAGTCCTGATTAAGGGACTATAGGCCTTGTTAGAAGCCTCAACCCTGTTAGGAGTTGTCAATACAAAATCTGATTAACAGATGAGCCCATTGCCCAAACAAGTAATGTATAATGTATACTTATTACAAAATGGATAAGGTATATAACCTTATGTCGCTTGCATCAATATCTTTTTGCTGCTCTTACATTCACATCATATCATTATAATATTACATCATTTCTCTTCTCTTCTTACAATTACAATTACATATATACAAGTTATTAAAGATAATAACTTTACATGGTCAGCTTCCATATATCTTTATCCAAGAGTTAACATCTAGGATGTTTTCCCTTTATATTGTTAAGTCATTATTTTGATAAACAAAATAATCCCTTAACTCTTTACCAATTTTGCCTTCATATTCTATCATGTTGGCTTAACACTGTCTTCGGTAAAACTATCATAACTAATTCCGTACATGTCATACTAACTTGCACTCTAAGATGGGTCATCATTAGTCATCATAGAGTCTATGGTCAAGTGTGCAAGCACTGAAATTACTCCAGTCAATGTTGCAAACACAAATTGTATCTTGGTGCACTGGTGAAAACATTCTCTGACACTTAGACAAATTTGCAATGCGCTCTGCTGTACTTGCTCTCAGTCCTATGCAATCTTCATGTGGATCATATGTTTCCATAATGACAACATCTATGTACTCACTTCAGAAAAATTACCAACAGTTAATGCATCAATCTTCTAAATCAGTAGGAGAGAATACACTAGCTAGAGCCATGGTGACTAATGCTGAACTAGCAAAGAAGGTTGAGGAGCAAGAAGAGGATTAAGAATTGTTAAGGCAAAGACTGGCTCAAATGGAGTGGCTCTTGAGTGAAGTCCAAGACAAAGCTAATAGGGTCAAAGAGAAGATTAACCTTAAAGAAGAAGCTGAAGCAAAGGAGAAAGAATTGGATTTGGAGGAAGAAGCACCAGCTCCTGACCCTATTCTTCCTGAAGAGCCATTCTTGAAAGCATTGAAGGCATTGAGTGGCAAGGCTTTAGAAGGTGTTCCACTTTTTAGTGGACAAATGGATCCAGATTCAGTTATGGATTGGATAGATAGCATTGAGAACCATTTTGACTGTGATGGTATCTCTAAAGTACAAAAGGTAATGGTGGCCAAGTCTAGACTAAGAGGTTTAGCTCTTACTTGGTGGAAGTTTGAGCAAACTGAGAGGGAAAAGGATGGTAAAGGTCCTATTGTGACATGGAAGGGTATGGTATCCAAAGTCAAGAAAACATATCTTCCTGATGCCTATGAAGTCCAAATGCATAGAAGGAGACACAATCTTAGGCAAAAAGATTTGGATGTCCAAGTATATACCGAGGAGTTTCAAAAATTGTGTTTGAGGTCCAAGGTAGTTGAAGATGAGAGCATCAAGCTAGCAAGGTATTTGAATGGCCTCAAATGGTCTATTCAAGAAGAGATGAGCCTAGTGAACTTCAAATCCATTAGGAAATGCTATCAAATGGCCTTGAAGATAGAGGATAAGAGCAAGAGAAAGAAAGAGAGCTCCAAAGGAAAAGGTAAAGGCAAGGATACTAAAGGTCAAAGAGGTGGCTATGGTGGAAGAAGTTCTAATTCAAGAGCTGAAGGTGAGGTAAAATTCAGTGAGCAGTAAGAAAGAAGCTCAAGTAGAGGTGGTAGAGGAAGAAATTCTAACTCTAGATTTAGAGGAAGAAGTGGTGGTTCATCACAAGGAGGAAGAGGCAATTATTTTTCCAATATGAAATGCTACCATTGCAATCAAATGGGGCACCCTACCTATAGATGCCCTGAGAAAGGTGGCTCATCACAAGGAGGTGATAAGAGATCTAACCTTGTTCATGAAGACACAAATGCAGTAGATAAACATTCTGAGATTCCATTAAATTCAGAGGAAGGAGAGAACCTCATGATGAGGAGGACTCTAATCAAGGAACCGGTGAAGGAGGAGCCAAGCCAAAGAAGATCTTTGTTTAGGATCAAATGAAAGATTATGGGGAAAGTATGTAGGGTCATTATTGATTTAGGCTCTACTAATAATATAGTATCAGAAGAAGTAGTCAGCAAGCTCAAATTGAAAAGGATATCCCATACCAATCCTTACAAGGCTACTTGGCTCAATAAGGGTCAACATGTGTTAGTGAATGAGCAAGCATGGGTGGAGTTCTCCATTGGAAGGCACAAAGATAAAGTTTTATGTGATGTGTTGCCTATGGATGCATGTCATTTTCTCCTAGGTAGACCTTGGAAATTTTACCGCCAAGCCATGCATGATGGAGGAAAGAATTCTTATTCTTTCAAGAAGGATAATACAACCTTCAAAATTTAGTCATTGTTGGAGGATGTTGAATTAAAGACAGCAGGTCCAAATGTTCTTATGGTAGGTGAAAAAGAGTTCCTACAAACCTTGGAAGAGAGTGAAGGCATAGGGTATGCATTGGTGTTGAAACCAAGAGAAGGAGGTGAAGACAAGGTGACTAAGAAGACTGAATTACCAAAGGAGATTCAAGGTATGTTGCAGACTTACCAAGGCATTGTAAGTGATGGTAAACCTTTAGCATTACCCCCTTCAAAGAGCCATAAGTCATAGGATAGACCTTATCCCAGGAGCTACCCTACCTAGAAAAGCAGCCTATAAGATGACCCCTCAACAAAATGAGTAAATAGCAAGGCAAATACAAGAACTCTTAGACCAAGGCCTAATTAGAAAGAGTATTAGTCCATGTGTTGTACCCACTGTACTTGCACCTAAGAAGGGAGGAACTTGGTGGCTATGTACTGACTCAAGGGCTATCAATAGGATAACCATAAGATATAGGTTCCCTATCCCTAGGATTGAAGACTTAATGGACTATTTAGGTGAAGCAAGGTACTATAGCAAGATAGACTTGAAGAGTGGCTATCACCAAATTAGAATCCATGAAGGAGATGAGTGGAAGACAAACTTCAAAACCAATGAAGGGTTGTATGATTGTCAAATTCCCCCTCTACATTCATGAGGCTAATGAATGAAGTACTCAAGGACTACATAGGCAAGTTTGTAGTTGTATATCTAGATGATATACTGATTTTTAGCAAGAAAAAGAGTGAGCATTTGGAGCACCTTAACATTGTCTTCAAGAAGCTACATGAAGAGAGGTTGATGATCAATTTGGAGAAGTGTGAGTTCATCAAATCAGAATTTGTGTATCTTGGGTTTGTACTATCTCATGGCAATCTGAAAATGGATAAGATCAAGGTAGAGGCTATCATGAGTTGGCCTACTCCAAAGTCAGCAACTGCGGTAAGCAGTTTTCATGGTCTTGCACAATACTATAGGAAGTTTATTAGACAATTTAGTGAAATTTGTGCTCCTATGTTAGACACTATCAAAGGAGGAATGAAAACTAAGTTTGTGTGGAATGAAAATGCTAATAAGAGCTTTGATTTGTTAAAGGAGAGGATAGCTACCCAACCTATTTTGGTGCTGCCAAGCTTTGAGAAGCTATTCACCATTGAATGTGATGCTAGCAATGTAGCAATTGGGGTTGTTATAAGCCAAGAGGGTAGAAGTGAGGCTAAGAGGAAGTACTCCTCATATGACTTATAGATGTATGCATTTGTCCAAGCTCTAAGAAAATGGAGGCACTACTTGCTTCCCAAGGAGTTCATTATGTATTCATACATTCAAGCACTTAGCTTCCTGAATTCACAAGAGAAGTTGAGTCACAAGCACATGAAGTGGATTGAGTACCTACAAGCCTACACCTTCAATATCAAGCACAAGAAGGGTGTACTAAACAAGGTGGTTGATGCATTGTCAAGAAGAGCCCTCACACTCCAAGAAATTCAGTTGAAAAGCATGGGGATAGATCATTTGAAGGATCTATATGAAAATGATGAAGACTTTTCTGACATCTACAATGTATGTGCTGAATACAAGAATCATTTTCATAGTAAATATGCTAATTATACTTTACAAAGTGATCTTCTATTCAAAGGGAATCAATTGTGTGTTCCTAGAGGCTCCATTAGAGAGAATTTGATTCAAGAAAAGCATAATGGTGCTTTGAGTGGTCACTTTGGGATCACTAAGACTCAAGACCTTGTTTCAAGGTTTTACTTTCGACCTAGAATGAATATTGATGTTAGGAGGTATGTGGAGAGTTGCGTAGTATGTCAAAAGGCCAAGGGCACTTCTACAAATGCTAGTCTTTATCAGCCACTACTAATTCCTACTAGGCCATGGGAATGCTTAAGCATGGACTTTGTAGTTGGGCTACCCAAGACAAGACAAGGGATGGATATTGTTTATGTTGTTGTTGATAGGTTTAGTAAGATGGCTCACTTTGTGCCATGAAAGACTACACATGATGCAAGTCAAATAGCATCTCTATTCTTCAAAGAGATAGTGAGAATACATGGACTACCAATTAGAATTGTTTTAGATAGAGACACAAAATTTATGAGTCATTTTTGGAAGACTCTTTGGCAAAGATTGGGTAATAACTTATCCTTTGGGTCAGCCTACCATCCCCAAACTGATGGTCAAATAGAGGTTGTTAATAGAAGTCTTGGAAACCTTCTAAGATGCCTAACTAAGGAGTATGGTCAGCAATGGGACCAGTTGACTAGGAAAGTTGAATATGCATATAATGATACTATCAATAGATCAACTGGGAAGAGTCCATTTGAAATTATATATGGCCTACATCCTAGAGGAGTCTATGAGTTGAGAGATTTAAAAGATGGAGTCAAGGCAAGTGCATATGCTGATGACTTTGCATTTGCTATGCAAGAAGTTCATGAAACAGTGAGGAAGACATTGGTAGACAACACCACCAAGCACAAAGCTAAGGTAGATGAAAGTAGAAGGTTAGTGGAGTTCAAAGTTGGTGATCTTGTTATGATACACTTGAACAAATCCAGGTTGAAAAAAGGAGTCCCTCATAAGCTGCAAATGAGAAGGATAGGACCATGTCCTATATTGGAAAACTATGGTGACAATGCCTTCAAGATAGACCTGCTGAAGGACAGTGGATTATCCAATATCTTTAATGTTTTATACCTTGTCCATTACAAGGGACCATAGAAAAATAGTGACCAGAACATCAATGAGGTGATCAAGGATGTGGAAGATCTTCAACTTCCTACTGCTGTACGTATAGGGGCAGATAGTGTACTAGACACAAGGACCTACAAGAAAACCAGACATAAAGAGTATAAGGAGCACCTCATTCAGAGGTATGGGTAGAATATTGATGATTCTATTTGGGTCAAAGAAATAGAGTTAAAAAGGTTTTCAATTGATCCTAGCCTCATCAATCCAAGGGTGGATTGAACTTCTTATTTTGGGGAGGATGGTGCAGAAGCACCTAGGCTAACCTCTACTAGTTAGTCAATTTTTAGCTTGTACTTGACTCTAGCCAAGTCAAGAAGTTAGTATATTTTGGTTGAGGACCTTATAAGGTCTTTTTTTATGTTGGCTATGTGAATTAGTCACTAAGACTAAGGTCACATAAATAGCCTTTGTTAGTTGTTATTTAAATTCTTAATGCTAGGAGTTAGGGAGATTGAGTCATTAATATGTCTTAGGCCTAAGAATGGTTAATGGTTGTTAAATAAATATGATGATAATGAATGATCTTGGATCCTATAAATATGTGAGGATAAGAATCCTAGAATATAGAATTAAGGCATCTATCAAAGTTGCCAAGTGTTGTAAGAATGTTGTCATAACAACATTTACACTAATTGCAAATATTGCATGCAACATGGCTAGCCTTGGATTCCTTTGATTATGGGAGGTTATGCTTGAAAAAATAGGCCATATGATATTGGAGGAGACACCTAATGGATTAATGGCTCAAATCTCCAAGCATTGGATGCATATTGTAAAAGTTTGAGTTAATGGAAGTAGCTCTGCAACTCTATTTTTGAAGTGATATTTCGGTTTTTGAAGGAACAGTCATACTTGTAGCTGGAAATGAATTGGTAAAGTGGTTGATTCATTTTATATATTAATTTTTAAGACTTTTTAATTTTATGTGTTAAGGTTTTAGAGTAGATTTATCATAGTTTTCAAGTTGTTTTAGTTCAGGACTTTTCTTTTGGTCACACTATGACAGATTTTGTAAAAATGGCTCCCACATGAGATTCAACCATGGAAACACAAAATAAGTGGTTGAATATTCAATTGGGGAATTTTTAAATATTTTATCTAAAGGTAGGAATCATCATGAGAAAGGGAGATAGCTTAATGATCAGGCCCTAGGCGAGTTAGACATACCCGGTTAGAGGCTTGACAGAGAGAAATCAAATCATTTCATGTGGGGAATGAGAATTAAAGAACATCCCCAAGAATTTTTATGGTATTTTTTCATGTTATTTATCCATCCTAAGCATTGGGAAGTCTTCCCAATCCATTAGGATAGGTTTTGAGCAATTTTCATCAGTCCTAGACAAGCTGTCCTAGAAACTAGGCCTTTTAGCCCTGTTTCTCCTTGATATTAGGAAGGAGGTGTACTATCACTTTCAGACCCAAAAAACTTAATGAAAGTTTTAAAACTTCCAAAATTGTATCCAAATCAAGTTTTATTTTTCTGATTTTTTTGGGAAAACTTTACTAAAAAGAGGAAAAATGGACTGGTGAAGGCTACTAGAAATAGGCCTAAAATTAAGGTCTCTTTTGATGAAATCTTGAATCCGATAAACCTATGAGCCAAGAACCTTCCCAAATCAGTAAAATGGGATGGAATATGAATTAATTCAATTTTAATAAGGTCCCCATAATGAAGTTTGAAATTTGTGAAGTTTTAGTGGATTTGGCACTTAGATCCATCTAAGTGAAAGCGAGAAAGAGAACCAAAATTAAGGTGTGGATCATCCAAGGTGGATTTTTTAAGGTGTGAGTCTTGTATTAAAGATTCAATAGGACTTATTTAATGATCTAAGCCTATTGGTAAATCCTATAGAAGCATAGGATACTAGGAGATAAAAGAAATCTCTTGGTGGGAGTGGAAAACTAAGCCTAGGAGTTTTATCTTACATCAGTTCTTCACTTTTTTTAGGTTCTGGAATCTCATTCATTACTTGCAAGTTCTGTAATTTCCTTTTCAACTGCTCGGTTCTAATTAGAGATTTTCTAATTTCATCCTCTTTATCTTTTTCTCTTTATTGTCTAATAGCAATTTGTTCCCAGATTATTCTCTCCAAATCATGCACCTCATCAAAAATATCATCAGAGTCAGGGAGAGTTGTTTCAGACTCTAAATTTTCAATATGGAACCCCTCTATCTCATCAATGTGGACATAAGGGATCTCAGATGGTGTAACACTAGGAACACAAGGAGGATCTCTATTTTCTCCACCTCTACACCTACTCCTTGATCTCCTATTATGTCCTAGAAAATTATTTTGAGTCAATTTCATAATAGGAGGTGATCCCTCTTCTCTCATCTCATCTTGAGAGAAATAATCTCGATACATTCCCAATCCTAGGTCTGTAGCATTTTCATTTTCTACTGCACTCCTTTCCTAATTTATAGGATTGGGATTTCTCCTCTAGCATCACCCTTTTCTTTCCAAGTATGTGATGCATTTTTGTCAGCTTTTTCTTTTCTTGGTTGGGTATTCCTTGAAGTATTTGGAAGTTCATCATGCAACTATCTTCAGGATGATCTCTCCTCCAAGATCTAGTGTTCTTCATATCTAGAAAATGTTAATAAAAATAGAAATATAACTGAGCACTGCTACAAATATTCTTTGAGTTTCCACCCAATACAAATTGGGAAAATAACACTAGATCAATAATTTGAGTATTTTTAACCAATAAATATCTCAAGACAAAAGACAAAAACAAAAGGAAACAAGCAAATACTAGCAAATCCTTCACTAATAACACAAATCCACGGGATGGAAAAATAAAAAATTTTACTTCAATGGTAACTGATTGGTTTAGACAAATAAGAAGGCCAGGAGTATAGCTCAACTTGTACCTGCATTATTTGACAAAATTTGTAACACCATAGATCTCAATATAAGTTCATCATAATTGTTTCATCTCTACTCCCCAGTAGAATCACCATCTTGTTGGTTTCTGAAAATATTAGGAGTTTATGCTATGAGAGCCACCAATACCTTAGACTGATTTTAAATAATGGTTAGTTCCAAATATAAGGTAAATCTTAAGGTTACTGGACCAGGTATAGGGACAAGACTGCCCTCTACACTTCTGGTTATGCAAAACCAAGGTGGGTATACCTAATCCAAGCTTACACACAACATAATATAATTCCTTTTATAGATTCTACAAAGAAAATGATGATAAGAAAATACTAAATGATAACCAATCATTCATTGATCCACCATTATCATGTAAGATATACAACAATAACCATAATAGGATAAGAGTTCAATATGGTATTTTTTTAAAAATAAAAGAATGTAGCCCTACTTCACCATACATACGTCATTATAGAAAATACTTGCTTCTGATTAGTGCCTTATCCTCTTGGAAATATCCTAATGCATAAGAAAAATATAGAAACCATCTTTTGTCAAATATTCAAAGCCATTAATACAACCACCAAAACCCTCACTGCTTACAAATATCCCTATGTAAATCTTAAGAGTCTATGCACTATCCAAAATCTATTAATTTGATCCTGAATCAAAGCTAAGGAATAATAGCATATACATAGATACTCTTGTTAGGATTGATTAATACTAAGAGGGGGTGTGAATCAGTATTATAACACTTTAAATTGAACTTAAACCAATTATAAACAAACCATAAGATTGCAGAAAAGAAAAGTACATAAGCAAATAACACACAACTCATAACACCATTATTTGTTTTGGAGGAAACACTAGCCAAGGAAAAACTCCAGTGGGGATGGTACCCACAAATATTTACTAAAGTATAATGTCCATGTTAGGATACCTATCCATGTTAGGAGCTGAGCATTACATAGTACATTTCCTTGTTAAAGGAATATTAACCCTGTTAAAGGTGTAAAAAACCCTGTTAAAGGTATACTCAGCTTACAGCTCTTACAATCAATACTTCAGTTACAAAGTGTTCTCACAGATTAACAAAATAAGCATTTGTTATGCTTTGATAGTTCTAGTTGTAGTTCTCAATAACCTCTGTCAACCTCTGATCTTGCATCTTCCATAAACTATCTCTAATAATTCTATCACCCTGTCACATAACTTCTCTCCATAAAAATTTCTTCATTTATATATCTATTCTATCATTCAGTTAGCTCTCAAATACAATACAAAATAGAGTAATTAATGTTACAAGTAGTAGTTGTCATTGCACCAAAAGATCAACCTGTTAATTATCGATACAACCACTAGACTTATAGAAGACACAGGAGGCAGTTAAGCCATGTCATGAATCCCGAGGGGAGCGCTGACCATTTTTCCAAATATCTCCCCCTCAGCGTTACCCGAGGGCATTCAAACCTATGACTAAGCTCTGATACCAATTGTTACAAGTATTATTTTTCATTGCACCAAAAGATCAACCTATTAATGCCTGATACAACCACTAGACTTATAGAAGACACAAGAGGCCGTTAATCCATGTTACGAAGGATTTGCAATTAGGAGAGGCTACATAATTAGGAGAGGTTGTACCTAAAGTTGAATCTACATTTAAGGCATCTGCACACAAGAAATTGTCTGCACTTCTAAGCACCAAGAAAGAAGACCTAAAAGAAGAGCTTGGTGAGTATGTTGGGGAATAGGAATAGATAATGGAAGAAGAAAGAAAGATGGATGAACTTGTTGCACTAATTGCTAGAAGATAAAAAAGAGGTAAGGTCAAGTTTGAAGGCAAGTTACCCTTGAAATGTTTTTCATGCAATAAGGTAGGTCATTTTGCATCTAGATGTCCTACAAGAGTTCCTAAGTATAAACCTAATTATGACAAGATTAAAAGGGACAAAGAATGTTATTATGCTAGTGAAGGCATCTCTAATGATGATGATTTAGATTATGAAGAGATTTGATTTGTTTCTATTAGAGATGATCCAATTCATGAGGAAAAAGATTTAGTATCTCATGTTGATAAGAAAACTAAATAAATAATAGACACTGGTTGTTCTCATCATATGACTGGAGATAAGAACAAGTTTGTCAAATTAGTAAAATATGATGGTGGTGTTGTGAGGTTTGGGGACAATCTTCATAAATCTATCATAGGAGTAGGATCTATTACTCTGGATGGAAAGACTAATATAGATAATGTACTGCATGTTGAAGGATTAAAATATACCTTGTTGAGTGTTGGATAGTTAATGGATAAAGAGTTTCAATTAAGTTTTGTCAATAGAAAATGTTTTATCAGAAGTAAGCCAGGTAAGCTGATTGCAACCAGTACTAAGTCTAGAGGTAATGTATTTGAATTAAATACATTTGGAGCCTCTTTCTTTGTTGTGAAGGTTGATGATAGTTGGTTATGGCATAGGAGGTTTTGTCATGTTAATTTTGATAACATTGTAAAGGCAAGTATAACTAATGCAGTGAGAGATCTGTCGAAGATTGTGAAACCATCTAACATTGTTTGCAGAGAGTGTGTCATGGGAAAATAGACTAGAAGCAGTTGCAAAAGCAAAGCATATACATCAAAAGAGAAGTTGGGGCTGGTACACATAGACCTATGTGGACCTACAAGGACAAAATCATACTATGGTGAAAGGTATTTCATACTCTTTTTTTATGATTTTTATAGAATGATGTGGGTCACTTATTTGAAAGAAAAATTAGAATCTATTTGATAAATTCAAGTTGTTTAAAGGAAAAGTAGAGAATGAATCAGGTTTAAAGGGTCAATCCCTTTGCAATTCTTGGACCCTTTAAA
The DNA here is from genome assembly GCA_027943335.1 of Chamaecyparis obtusa. NCBI lineage: Eukaryota > Viridiplantae > Streptophyta > Pinopsida > Cupressales > Cupressaceae > Chamaecyparis > Chamaecyparis obtusa. The sequence goes on from BSBK01003166.1 coordinate 1,063,807, forward strand.
CGATAACTTAATACACATGTCTAATTCCCAACTTAAGTAACACAAAAAGGTAATGAAAAATTAGACCTTTCAACAAAGACTTAGGGATTTAAGAGACAACAAACATTTAGAGATAGAAACAAGATCTCACCTAGGGATTATGAAACAAAATGAACTAGTTTCTTTGGAAAATGAGGAAATGGACAAAAATTTCAATTAGGTAGCCAAAACTAGACACAAAGGACCTTTCTACTGAACCATGAAGAAATTAAAACATAGAGCCTTGAGATGAGAAAAAAATATTACTAACACCATACATGATAGGGCCATCAACTCATATTCCTTCAAGAAGGATGGGGTGACCTTAAAGTTCCAAACAATCTTGTAAGAAGGGGAAGTGAAGAAAGGAGGATCTAATATACTCTTAGTGAGGGAGAAGGAGTTTGTGAAGACACTAGAAGAAGTAGATAGAGTAGGCTTTTCCTTAGTATTGAAAGCTAAGGATGAAAGGGTAGACAAGAAGGAAGACCTACCTTTAGAAGTGAAAGATTTTCTACAGAAGTACAAGGAAATTGTTAGTGATGGTCAACTAGATACACTACCTTCTGAGAGAGCCATTGGTAATTAAATTGACTTCATGCCAGGAGCCTAACTCCCTAATAAGGCAGCCTATAAAATGACCCCACAACAAAATGTTGAAATTGCCAAATAAATCCAAGAGTTACTTGACCAAGGCTTGATTAGAAAGAGCATAAGACCATGTGTTGTACCCACATTCCTAGTCCCAAAGAAAGGTGGTACTAGAGAATTTGTACTAATTCTAGGGCCATAAATAGGATTACCATAAGGTATAGGTTTCCTATCCCTAGGATTAAAGCCCTAATGGATTTCTTAGGGGGAGAAAAGTACTTTTCAAAAATAGACCTTAAAAGTGGATACCACCAAATAAGGATCAAGAGAGGAGATGACTAGAAGACAAATTTTAAGACCACTGAGGGACTCTATGATTGGCTTGTTATGCTATTTGGGCTATCTAATGCTCCAAGCACCTTCATGAGGTTAATGAATGAAGTGTTGCAAGAATTCATAGGGAAATGGGTTTTTGTGTACCTAGATGACATATGGAGTTCAGTAAGACAAAGGAGGATCATCTCAAGAATCTAAAAATGGTAATGCAAAGGTTACATGAAGAAAAGTTGACAATAAACTTGGAACAGAGTGAGTTCCTAAAACAAGAGCTAGTCTACCTAGGCTTTTTTTATCTCTGAAGGCAATTTGAAGATGGACTCAAGTAAGGTGGAAGTAATTTTCAAATGGTCCACACCTAAGTCTACTACTAAGGCTAGAAGTTCTCATGACCTAGCACAATTTCATAGGAAATTTATTAGATAGTTCAATAACATATGTGCACTAGGTTTGGACACCATTAAGGGAGGTATGAAGAACAAATTTCAATGGAATGAGAAATCTGACAAGGGGTTTGAGACCTTGAAAAAGAGAATAGCCACTCAACCAATATTGGTATTTCCTAGCTTTGATAAATTGTTCAGAGTGGAATGTGATGCCAATCACACTGCCATTGGAGCAGTCCTCAATCAGGACGGAAGACCAGTAGCCTTTCATAGTGAAAATATAAGTGATGGAAAAATAAGATACTCTTCTTATGACCTGGAATTATATGCACAAGTGCAAGAACTAAGAAAATGGAGACATTAGCTTCTCCCAAAAGATTTTGTGGTCTATACAAACAACCAAGCCTTGAGATTCCTTAACTCATAGGAAAAACTAATTCACAAGCATATGAAGTGGGTGGAATACATCCAAGCCTACACTTTAACCATCAAGCACAAGAAAGGACTTCAAAACAAGGTGGAAGATGCATTGAGTAGGAGATTTCTCACAGTCCAAGAAATCCAGTTGAAGAGAATTGGCATAGAGAGCTTCAAGGATTTGTACCCAAAGGATGAGGACTTTTTGGTAGCCTACAAGGTGTGTAAGGAATTCCAAAATAATTTCCATGGTGTGTACTCTGACTATACTATTCAAGATGGTATTTTTTTTAGGGGAGGACAACTTTGTGTACCTAGAGGTTCAATGATAGAGAATGTAGTACAAGAGAAACATAATGGAGCATTAAGTGGAAATTTTGGTATACATAAGACCTTAGAGTTAGTTAAAAGATACTACTATTGGCCTAAGATTAATAGAGACATTCAAAATTATGTAGAGACTTGCATAGTCTATCAAAAGGCTAAGGGGACTTCATCTAACGTATGGTTGTATCAACCCCTCCCAATTCTCAATAGGCCTTGGGAATGCCTTAGCATGGATTTTATAATTGGCCTACCTAAGATAGAGAAAGGGTTAGATAGTATCTTTTTTATAGTGGACAAGTTTAGTAAGATGGCTCACTTTGTGCCATGAAAAACTTCCTATGATGAATCCTACATAGAAAATCTCTTCTTTAGGGAGGCAGTGAGAATACATGGTTTACCTATCAACATTATATCAGATAGAGACTCTAATTTTATGAGTCATTTCTGGAAGACCCTATGGCACAAGCTTGGTAAAAATCTTTCATTCATCTCTACATATCATCCACAAATAGATGGATAGACTGAGGTAGTCAACAGGAGCTTGGGGAACCTTTTAAGGTGTCTCGCCAAGGAATATGGACAAGCATGGGAACAATTACTTGCTCAAGAATATTTTCTTATAATGACACAATCAATAGGTCAACAGGGAAGAGCCCCTTTGAAATATTCTATGGGATTCATCATAGGGGTATATGTGAGCTTAGAGACCTTGGGAGGAATGCAGAGAAGAGTGGTTATGCTAAGGATTTTTCCCATTCAATGACATAAGTTCATGACATAGTGAAGAAGGCACTCATGGAAAGTATAACTCACACCAAGAAAAAGGTAGATGAAAAAAAAAGGGAATTTCAATTCTAGATTGGAGATATAGTTATGGTACACCTAAATAAGGAAACGTTGCAAAAAGGTGTTCCACATAAGCTTCAAATGATTAGAATAGGTCCTTGTGCTATTCTAGCTAAGTATGGACCAAATGCTTATAAGGTTGAACTATCAGAAGACATGGGACTTTCACCAGTCTTTAATATTGTAGATTTTGTGTCATACAAAGGACCAGATCCTAAAGGATATCAACACCAAATAGAGAATGTAGAAGAGATCAAAGCACTGAAGTTACTAGTCACACCAAAGCTCCAAGAAGAGAAGATATTGGACTCAAGGGTTGACAAGAAGACTAGAACCAAGGTATACATGGAAATCTGATTAAATGGCATGGCAAGGAGGATTCAAAAGAAACTTGGGTCCTAGATACATAATTTCATAAGTTAGGCATAGATCCGAACTTAATTCCATCAACTAAAGCATGACTTCTTTTTGTTAGGGACGAATGGTACAGGATCACCTAGGGTGAAAAGTCCTTGTTTTTGTTTGTATTTATTTCCTAGTTGATTAGGTTGATTAGGAAAGAATATGAAATTTTTGAAGTGATTAGGGTCATTAGGATAAGATTTGGAGGTTTGTTTGTTCAATCCACTCCTTGTAAATTCCTAGAGGACAGAAGAGTTAAATGGTGGAATGAACCCTCTAGATCATTAGGAGATTAAGTTTGAAATGTTTTAAGTCTTTAAAAGTCAAGTTAGGGTTTAGGTGAGTTGGCCATGGTGGAAAAAATAATCCAAGTCAATTTGGTTAAGAGTTTAGAAAAAATTTCTCATAGCAACTTTTCAATTTTGCAAATTTTGAAAAGTTGCTCGACAACTTTGTTCAAAAAGAGGCTTTTGACCTAAATGGTAGAATGGATCAGTTAGGGTGGTTGATCTGAGGAGGAGGAATCTATTTAAGAACATCCACTTAAAATTCATGAGGTTGGATGATTTTTGTATTAATTTTATATAGACTGTGTTACTGTAGGCAGTGACTGTAACTGTGTATCTCATTTTGGATTGAATAGCTTTATAAATGGCATAGTGTTATTTGATTTTCCAATGTGATTAGCTTCTTATGGTGATCTAATAATTCTATGTGAGAATATTTTGTAAGGAAGTTTTCATTTCATAGCTTCTTGTAAATTTTCTTAAAGTTTGTGGTTCATTGGTCCAGTCTGGACTACAACTATGTTAGAATTTCCACTCATGTTCTTTAAAACACAAATGTAACTCTGTAAAAACTCAACCCATTTTAAATGCCTTTGATTCAACTTTCCTTGACTATTCAAATACTATAAAGCTTTATGATTAGTAAATAGGACACTCATTAGGAAAGATATAATGTCTCCATTTCCTTAGTTCTTGAACTATAGCATAAAATTCTTGATCATAAACAAAATATTTTCTTTTAGCATTGTTGGTATATAGATTGTTCTTTTTGGATTTAACTCTTTATTTGCCCAAAATCTCTTAAGAAACAATATGAATATGAACAATTGGAAAGTTTTTATCTATTCAACTAACTTTCCTCTAAATTTTAACAGGTACAACTCCCTCATGTAAAAGATATGCAATGAATTTTGTTTGTTCTAAATCCTAATAGAGTATGTTCTTGACCAGAGAACAGAAGAGGTAACCAAACTAGCCCTCAGTGAGAAACTAATCCAAGCAATGATTTTGATCCTAAACTCTAACCAACTTCATGATTTCACAATACTTATGAATTCGTGCCACTGGGAATGCAACAATGAATCCTACTTGAATAAATGAAAATGTAGTAAAACAACATAGATGAATCTAATCTAAAACATGGCGCATGAGTATTTTCAAAATCTCACAGTAATGCTCTAATTACTATCAATTAGTTGCACTAAAAGGTAGAAACAGGACTATGCCTATTCCCCAACTTCAATCCAACTTAAGGAAAACATTCAAATTCACAAAAGCATAGTACGGTAAATAAATGGCACAAAACACATTCCAGATTGACTCCGCAACAAGATGTATTTCACACCAAAATTTAGCTGACTTTTTCATTGATTTTCAAAGTGTTACATATAGGCTTCAAGATTTAAGCCATTACAAAATTCACCAAATCAATTCGCATTCTACAAAGGTCAGTAAATGACAAGTGGACATTCACTAATTATACAATATATGCCAAAAAGAAAAGGGGAAAGATTATTTATTCTTTTTCGGTCTCTTTGCCTTCTCCAACTTAGCCTTATGAGCTTTAGCAGCTTCAAGAATCAGAATTAACCTTTTAGAATCTGGAATATGAACATTTTTATATCTTATGAGCCAACAAAAATGATCTTTCTCTATGCATTTTGCTGCATCTTTTTGGGATTGTGTCTTCTCCATGGCTTTGTATATACATCCGTCGAGTTGCTGAAGATCAGGTAATCTATCAAGATGAGACCCAGATAACTCTGCAAGCTGGTCCAAGTAGTCAGAGAATGACTTCTGCATATTGGTTATACCAATCGGGCTCTTTCCATCTATGCTAGTTTGAGACTCAGAGTGATGACCCATCAAATATACAAAGATTTTATTTTTCTCTTTGGTGACTTCTTCATCAGTCACCTTCATTTCTACCTCTGCCTTGATTATCATCTCAATTTTGAATTCTACCCCTTGGAGCCACTCGATCAGAGGTTCATCCCCTTTCTACAATATGTTGGCCTTGATTGCATCCTTAGTCTTCATTGTGACTAACCAATGCAGTAGCACCATGCACTCTTCACATCTCAACCTTTTTGTTGTGAGTGTTTGCATATGTTCTTTGAGAGAATCCTTCTCTACCTCTAACTTCAAAAGGACATCTCTGAGCTGTTCAATGACTACCAGACCTTTAGACTTAAGTCATTAAATCCACCTCCTACCAATATGCCCAAAATTCCTTTCCTCTTGCAATTTGACAATTATTGTCTGATTCTCAGCTATAGCAGGATCAAACGTTGTTGGAGAACTGGGTAGACTTGTCACAGGAATGAAAAACTTCTTGATGAAGTTAGTAATTTCTTTAATCTCCTCCTTGAGTTGATTCTTAGTGACTTTTAGTTATTCGAGCTCTTCCTTGATCAAGACGTTACTAGACTTCCATAAGTTGACTTTTGTATCATGGCAAGTGAGCCCCATGTCCAAGGACTGGAGTGCAAAATCAGAGGCAATAAGCTCTTCAATTTATCTCCTTTAGTGGTTTGGCTATTTCCATAATCAGGTGTCCTATGTCTAGATCTTGACCAAGAGTGGTCAGAGTCCTAGTCTTCTTAGCCTTGCTTACAGCTGAGCCAGACTGCATTACTTGTGAGAACATCTCACCACTGGGAGCGCCTTGTTCAACCCTTTTTCTCTTCCACTCCAGAGTATTCTTGAGCCATGATTCTACACTTGTAACTTTTGTTGCGGATATTAAATCTTCAATGAATAATTTCTTGATAATAGGAGGGGAAGACTTTTTCTTGGAAGTGAAAGGATTAACCTATGAAGAGGTAACTCCCTTTTCCTTTCAAGGTGACCCCAAGTGCTCTTCTATTTCTTCATCTGACTCAAATTCTGAACTGCTACTATCATCACCAACTTCAACAATGGAAGGGACCCCTTGACTAGGAGTGTCACCTTGTATCTCAATGGTTCCTCCTTGTGCTTGTTGCTTTGGTTTCGTGGCTCCAATAGGTTCTTCCATCAACTTGTTCAATTTCTCAACTTTAGCTTCTTCATTTGAACTGATGACTGGAGATGGACCTGCTTGACAAGTCTTCTCAATTGGGATCTCTTTTTCGAGTGGTTGATCATCTCCACCTGGTGGTTAAGCTGGTCCTTTGGCTATAGACGAAGTTGGAAAAGAGGAGGATGCAGGAGCACTCACCGGCTCCATTGCAGGAGCTTGTTGAGGAGTAGGCTTCCCAGACCTCTTTTTCCTTCCCATCATCTACTGAGCCCACTTATCAGTTCTCTTAATGATTTTGGCTGTTAAGATTTCCAACTCTTCTATAGCTTGACCTTGAACTAGTTCTGAGATCACAGGGAAAGGTTTGATCTGGTCTCTGTATGTATCACTGAACATGGGTTCTCCATCGTCAACAATGCCCTTAACATTAATGTTGACATTGAACAACTTGATTTTTTCAATAGTCAACCTGGAGTAAAACCTCTCTCAACTCTCTAGATCATCCTTGCAATTTTCCCAATAATCTTTAATTTCAAGGATATGCCTAACCATATTGCCAATCTGTAGGTGATTTTTTGCATAATTCACTGGATCAAATTGGAGTCTCAATACTTCATACTTCTCTGGCTTATATCTACTCTCGAATGCCTTTATCATGTTCTTAACATTTGATCTTGATGCATAGATGTATACTCCAATGGTGACAGGGAATTCATATCCTTTCTTCTTAATTCCCGCACTGATCACGTTCACTTGCAACATCTACCCGATCACCTCTACAAGCACAATTATGTCATCGAGATACCTTGGTAGCTTCATGCGAAAATCATCAAAACTTGCAAGATGAAGGTATGAGAAACTAGAAAATTGAATGAAGAAGCTCCCAAATTGGGTGATGAATTCCATGGCCTCGGGTGAGAATCTCTATTCTGGGCACCCTTGCAATTCTTTGCACAACCTCATTGTAAATGAGTCATTAACTTTAATGAACTCGGTGTAACTATTTTTTAATTTCAAATGAGGGAATAATTCATAAATTTTCACATCATCTGGAAATTCTTCTAGCCTAGGGAGTCCTGGCCATACTTTTAGTGTAGCTAAAACATAGATCAAACATGAAGACATATAAAATCTACTCTGGTACTTAGCGAGGTTCAAAGCATTAGACATATTTTCACTTACCACTTGAGTCCAATCTATATAATGGTGCTCGACACATATTACCTAGACCAAGAAGAAGTAGTGGTCTATGAAATTTAGTGCATCACTTTCACCTTTTATCCTATGAAGGAGCACCAAGATGTCGATGATTTATGCCTTCAGGTCCATCCCAAAAAGTGTCTTTGGCACTTTTCCCTTTATGCTTCTAGGCTTCCAAAACCACAAGTTCATTATCTCCTTCCTCCACTTCATCTTCTTCTCATTATATTCTGATATAGCAATCCTGAAGGTCGTGTTTGAGAATTCTACTCACTCTAGGATATGGAGGTAGTTCTACACAAACTCCCTATCAATGGAGATGAGTACTATGTCATCAAGTAGCAAAATTTGCTTTGTATCTGGGTTGAATCTGGTTATACACTCATGAATTAGCTTAGGAGCTTGTATTGCAATGGGGAATTCAGAAGCTTCGACCAAACCGCTCCCTTTGAGCTTATGTGTCATAGGGTGGAGATTTTCTTCACTCAATCTTCTATGTAGATTGTCCAGGTCATAGAATCTAGGGAATCTATCCATCAAATTGTTCCATTCGGATGTAATCCCATTTAACCCATCAAAACCCAAGAATCTAGTGGCCATAGCTTTTGATTCCACCTTCAATTTACTGTTAAGAAGCTTAGGAGTATGTCAGCAGATGATTTGTGGAATTGTAAGGAATAAAGGGAATATGAGAGAATAAGTGAGCAAAGATAATTCTTGACCGATAACTTGATTTTTTTATAAGGAGTCTGTTCTTTACCGTTACCTTCTATATCTCGTGCCACACGAGTGGGAGATTTTTAAAAATATTTGTTAGAGTTCTAACATTATAATTTGAATTAAATGCATCTTATATATGGCCTTAGAAAGTCACTTTTACCCATTTGAAGTAGTTTTAATGGTAACTTTACTAACCCAGTGGATTTTTACTTTTTTGCTTCTCTCAGTTTGATGCCTTTTTCAGAGAACTCACTTCAAAGTTAGAAACTCGACCATTGAGAAGCTGAGAAGTGACTTTCTAAAAATCTACAACTGGCCCCTTTCCTTAGCAATTTCTTTTAGATATCAAAGTGGGTTACCTTCATCATACCTGATTATTGGACACCCGAGGTTTCTCATACTCATTCCTTCACAAGTTGTCGCTTCTTGGAAATTGACCTTCTCAGGTGATTTTCTAAGAAAGGAAAAGTTGAAAACTGATTCTCTGAAGAAGATCTCTTACTCACTTTCTCCCATTCTGAGATCATTTCATCTAATGCAGGGATTCAATCTTATCTCCTTAAAATCTCAATGCTCAGATTTCAAGAACCTCTGATACACTTTCGACTACCGCTAGGAAAACAACCTTCATAAGAGAAACTCTATAAGCAGAGAAGTTTATTATAGCTTCTTTGCCAAGTTACTTTTCTAGACCCAGCTCATTCCTAACCTAAGAATCTTGATCTCTAGGCCTCATTTGTGTGCTTGATGATTCATGTATTAACACCCTACAGAAAATTACCTTCATGGGTCAGAACCCGCTGAGGAGAAGGCAATTTTCAATTTCCCAAAAAAGGGGAAAAATGTTATTTTAAAGCTTCACATCCATATGAATATCATCAATAGAACTAAAAGAATAAAAGTCTTTATCGAATTAGGAACTATAACTTACCCATTCCTAGGATGAGATTAAAAACCAACCCAGGTTAAAAGCAAAAAGAAGCATGAGGGGGGTTATTTGATAAAGACTGCCTATCCTAGGGAAAATCTAGACTTAGACTTCAGTTTATTATCCCAAAACTCATGACTCTATCTAAACACAAGGTATTCATTTTTGTTTTAAAGTGTGAAGAACAAAAGTGGGGCAATAGTTGGCTCTATCTACGAACTTGGATATGTGCATATCTAAGCAAGGAATCCAAATTTCTAGTTGCGCAAAGTTAAATGAAAAGGTGTCTCACAACAAAACTAAAGCAAAGGAAGGAAACAAGAAAGAAAAGACAAAGAGAGGAAATCTAAACTAATGAAAATATAAACTAGAACTAAACGTAACTATCATACAATGCAGGGGTTGCCTATTTTTAGTTTGCAACTTGATACAATTTCAAATCTTGACCATTATAGGTCAAGGGTAGTACCTCACCACTTGGATATGCCAATTTGAAAGAATTCCTATCAAAGGCCTAATGGATGATGAATGGTCATTTCCAGATTTTCTCAAATTTACCATGCATTCCTTTAGGCACCCTTCACTTATCCCATAGAAGTACTGAATCTCTAACCATGAACTTTCTTGGTCTAGTTTTCTTGTCAAAGAGATTCTTCACCCACATCTGATGTTTTGTGATATGATCAACAATCTTCTCTCATTCTTCTTCAAGTTTACTCAAATACAGAATTCTCTTTTCCAGCCCATCCTTATAGATGCCATCCTCTACCACTATTCTCAACTTGTTAGTGGCCAATTCCAGAGGCAAGGGAAGACTTGCCTCAACTTCGTATACCAGCTCAAAAGGTGAAATACCAATTGCCCTCTTTGGAGTTACTCTGTTAGCCCAAAGTGCTTCATGAATTTTCTTGTCCCAAGTCCTTTGGTTATCTGATACAAGTTTTCTCACTATATTTACTAGGTTCTTATTACTTGATTCAGCTTGACCATTCCCTTATGGGAAATAGTCAGACAAATGACTAGCAGTTATACCATACTCGAAATAGAATTTGGTAATTTCAGCTAAAGAAAAGTAAGCTACATTATCCATGACTATTTTAATAGGCACACCAAATCTTACCATAATGTTCTCCTTGATGAATTTACACACTACTTTGGAAGTAGTTTTCTTTCTGCCCTTCACCTCCACCCATTTCATAAAATAGTTAGTTGTGGTGATTATATAAGTGTGACCAGCACTTGATGCAGGATTGATAGGCCCAATAAAATTGAGGCCCCATTGCTGAAAGGGACCTTCTATTATTACTGGTCTGAGAGGGAGAGCTACCAATTGAGGTCAACCTATGAACATCTTACATTTTTCACACTTGGCCACCCAATGAGACACATCCTTGAACATTCCTAGCCAATAATAGCACTGTCTCAAAATCTTAAATGCGGTTACAGAAGATGAGAAGTGTCCACCACAAGCTTCGTCATGGAATGTTTTTAGCAACCTCTCCTATTGTTTCTTGTCTACACACCTAAGAAAAGTTCCATCTATAGATCGTTTGTACAACATACCTTCCCAAATGATATATTTAGCATCTTTCAACTTCAGGTCTCTCCTTTGTTTAGCTGTCAATCTTTCAGGGCATTCACCATAAGTCAAGAAATACACAATGTCTTCAAACCATGGGTCTTGTAAACTTACCGCCAAAACTAATTGTTTTGTTTCAGGATGGTTATCTCCTTTACTTTCTACCATAGCTTTGCATAATGCATTGCCTCATACCAGTTTAGTTGCCTTGTTCTCTATGTCATATTCTTAGTTTTTGGCTACCCAAGCCCCTCTGTTATTACATCCTACATCTTTCTAGGTTAATATACTCTTTACCGCAATATCAGGAACAAATACAATGGAGTGAGAATGTAAGATATAAAATCTAAAGTTATTCAAAGCTTTCACCACTGAGAAAGCATGTTTATTAGCTTGAGAATATCTTAGCTCATGATTTTTCAATGGCATACTCATAAAAGCGATAGGAGCCTAAACTCCTTCCCTATTTTCTTGCATAAGGATAGCTGACAATGTATGTTTGGATGCGTAACAATAAATAATGAAATCCTTCTTATAATCTAGGTGGCATAAGATAGGGGCATTGGCTATAGCATCTTTTATATCTTGGAAGGCTATTTTCCCAGGATCATTCCACTTGAAACTTTGATTGCCTTTCATCATGTCCACAATGCACTTGGTGATCTCTGAAAAGTCAGGGACAAATCTTCTGAGGAAATTTACCTGACCAAAGAATGACTTCACTCTAGTTTTACTTATAGGTAGACTTAGCCTTTGAATGGATTTGACTCACTCTGGTTCAATCCTAATACCTTCTTGTGATACAATATGACCCAGTAGTTTTCCTTCGGTAACATAGAAAATTGACTTTTTAGGATTTAAGGAAATCCTATGTTCTCTGCATCTTTGCAATACCCTCTCTAAATCATTAATATGATCTCTTCTTTTCTTAGAGAACATAGTTAAGTCATCCAAATATATGACAATGATCTTATCTTTCATATCAGCAAAAGACAAATCCATACCTAGTTGAAATGTTGCACCAGCATTGATAAGGCCAAATGGAATTCAGTGGTATGGGAATGTGCCCCAGGGAGTGGTAAATGTGGTTTTGTGCTGATCTTTCTCTTCTACTTCAACTTGATTGTATCCAAAAAAAGCATCAAGCATAGACATCATTTTGGCTCCTGCAATAGTCTGCAACAAATGATCCATATTGGGGAGTGCGTAATTATCTTTTAGAGATGTTTGATTTAAATTTCTAAAATTTACGCATATCCTTATTTCTCCATTCTTTTTCCTCACAGGGATGATGTTTTCTATCCATGTAGAGTGGTAGATAGGGTATATAATCTGGGCTTTGAGCATTTTATCAACCTCTCTAAAGATAGCATCTGCCACTTTCGGATTGTAATTTCTTTATTTCCATCTGAATGGGACAGCATCAAGTTTTAGGGGAATTTGATGCTTGAAATTTCGTCCCATAAAAGCTTTTTAAATCCTCGTAACTCCAAGAAAAGATGTCTTGGTATTCTATAAAAAGCCTTCTAGCTTCCACTTTCTCTTCAGGTGTGCAACACTTCCCTATGTTTATTGTTCTAGGATTTGACTCATTCCCAATGTTCATCCCTTCATATTCTCCAGTCGTAAGACCTTTCTCTATCCTTTTCTTCTTAACATAAGTATCATGACGATTGAACAATTTCTCTAATGATATAAAATATAGGGGAATGATGTTACCTTGCAATTGAGTCACACCTAGTTCATCTTTCTTCTGTTTCCTGGAATGATCTTGTGGGAGATCATTTGGCTTTTCTTCAGGGGAACTATCTTTACCTTCAAGGAAGAGTTGTAGGCATTTTTCATCATCGAATACTTGCCAATCATCTATGTTATTAGGTACTAATGGCCTATACATTACTTCTACCTGGTACTTCTTGTCTTTAAATTCCAGATGAGGTAGTAGTAAGGAAGCAGAGACTGCTAGTGAATCTACTTTGGAATTTAATTCTCTAGGGACAAATTTGATTGCAAAGGTATCCAGTCCTTCAACCTCATCCCACACCCTATTTCGGTAACTCTTCAATTTTTGATTTTTTACAGAGTATTGACTTTTGATTTGGCGCACAATCAACTCAGCATCACCTTGAGCTTTTAGAATTTTCAAACCCTTTTCTTTCACAATGATTATCCTAAGTAACAACACCTCATACTCATCCATATTATTGGTATTTTTGAACTCCAATTTGAAAGCCATCATCTTAGGTTCACCTTCAGGTGGAATCAATACAACTCTAGCACTAGAGCTAGAGGAAGAACAACTGCCATCAAATTCCAATGTCCAGACTTCTAGAGTCTTTTCTTTCTCAGAGGCCTTAACTTCTTCTTGTTTACTTTCAAGTTCATCAACAACACCCTAGGTAAACATCATGTAATTACTAAACTCTAATTCTTGATACAGGATTTGAGCTTTCGGGTCGTCATATTTTAGAACTATGAACTTTGACTTCTCTTTGAGCTCTAGTTTGACCTTCTTATTCCCCATGAGAATTACTGCCTGAGACCAATCCAATTTAATTTCCCCACCTAAATCTCTACAAAATTTTTTTTTGAGCAATAATCCATAACTTTCTGGTATATCCGCAAAAAGGATCATCAATAGCATCTTCTTTTCAGGATGGGCAGCCAAGGCTACTTGAGCATCTTTGATTTGACCAAGTAAAGGAACTTTCTCAGCATCCATAGAATAGCATCTACCATGGACTTTTGTCATGGTGAGGCCTAAGGCTTTGGCTACAAGGGAAGACATCATGTTATCAGAAGCACCTGAATCTATGATACCATTGCTAAGTTTACAACCGTTGATATACAAGGAGACATAAAATGGTTCAGGTTTTTGATCCAGGAAGGTAGCCAGTATAGTGGTTTCTCCTTGTTCAAATAGTTTTGCTAGTGAGGAATCATCTTCATTGGAAGAGGTGACATTATGATTCAAATTTATACTATCTCCCTTTAAGTAATCCATGAATCTTTTCAATTCAATAGGATTCAACCTTAAATAATCTATGGGAGAAATTTGAATCTTGGAATTTTTATAGAACTGAATGAAATCAAAAGAATCATTTTCCTTACCCGGCTATGAGATTTTCATTTGCTGACTGATTTCTTTCATACCTGAAGTAGATGCATCATTGGTTCTCATTGAGGGAATAATAATAGGAGTTTTCTCTTTCTGGCTCTGAGTTAGAACTATGCAGGTAGTGCCATCTATAGTAGCATAACATTCTCCTTGCTTCTCAGAATCAGATTCATACTTGAAAAATAAATTTACAAATTCACCATGTGAGCATGAATCTGGTTCATTGTTTGGTGTTGTAGTATCCAACTCATTAGTAGATAATAATTGCATCATGCGAGCTATTTCAAGGCATCTTTCACCATTATGGTCTGTCGTTAGATGAAATATGCACATATTTCCTTTCTTAGGGGGAGCCTCAATCACAAGCCCCTATTGTGGAGTAGGTAATTGTAGCGTCCTGCTATCAGTATTTCTACTATTATGATCTTGAAATGGTTTCTGGTATGGATTGTTGAACTTAGGGAGTTGTCTTTTTAAAGCGGTGATTTCATTGGACATTTTTTGCATCATCTCATTGGTTGATGTAGTGCCACTTGAACTAGCACTTGTCTATATTTCTCTTTTCCATCTGCCAGCAGAAATCATGTCATCTTCTAACTCAATGGCTATTTTTTGAGTACCATCCAAATTTGTAGGTCGTGCTCTTCTTAGATTGTAATTTATATCTGGTGGCATGACACTCATAAAGAATATCTTTAGATTTGTAGGAGTAGGTCTATCAGCTGTGGGAATTTTGTTGGCAATCTTATTGAATTTAGCAATGAACTCCCTCATACTTATAGAAGCTTGTTTCTTAATAGAGGTCAATTGTGTCAACAACGCGTGTTCATCTTTAGCCATTTTGAACTTGGCTTCAAAAGTCATCCTCATAGTATCCCAACTTGTGATTGAAGCATCATCCAAGTGATAAAACCAGTCAGTCGTTGCTTCAACTAGAGTTTCAACAAATAGCCTAACAGCAACATCTTCATAACCAACTCCTAGGATATGAGTTGCTGCAAAGAAGGCTTTAATGTGTTCATTTGTAGTGACTTTTCCATCTCCCGAGAACTTATGAAAGTTATTTCTAGATCCTGAAGGGAGTGGGTGATATGCTGCAAACTGCAATGAACTAGTTGCAATGGCCCATGGAGCTTCCATGACTGTAGGTGCAGGATGTTGAGGAAAATTAATAACAAGAGGAATGACTACTTCATGTAAGGATAATACCTGGCAAGCTATAGGAAATGAAGTTTTTGTCTTGGGAGCTGAAGGTGGTCTACTCCTGCTTCTTTTGTGACCTTTCTGACAAGGAAGTTCTATTATGGGAAAACCAAGCTCAGCGAGCCTTTCAAATGTAGGGTCTTTTCCACCTTTCCCCTTGGCACTTCTGAGAAATCTTCTTTGATCCAGAGCTCTGAATTAGTTTTTTTGCCTAGCTTCATGCTCTACTCTGCGTTGATTTCTTCCTCGAATTGCTCTTTCAAGTGCTTCTACTCTCGCTTCTTCTTGTTCAAGCACTTGACTCATGTTCCTATAATGCTCTGTGTTTCTTTTGTATCTCCAAGTGAAAGTATTCAAGGATGAGACTATGTCTTCTTGATCATCTTGAAAACCAAGATTGGGTTGAAGTATAGGGAACACGTTCTCATGAGGTAACACCATTTTTCCTCATGACAAATATTCTAGTCTAGCGACTGTTTCTCTCCCTAGCAGAGTCACCAAAAATCTATTGGTAAACAGATTGTTCTTTTTGGATTTAACTCTTTATTTGCCCAAAATATCTTAAGAAACAATATGAATATGAACAGTTGGAAAGTTGTTATCTATTCAACTAAATTTTCTCTAAATTTTAACAAGTACAACTCCCTCATGTAAAATATATGCAACAAATTTTGTTTGTTCTAAAGCCTAATAGAGTATGTTCTTGACCAGAGAATAGAAGAGGTAACCAAACTAGCCCTCAGTGAGAAACTAATCCAGGCAATGATTTTGATCCTAAACTCTAACCAACTTCATGATTTCACAATACTTATGAATTCACACCAGTGGGAATGCAAAAATGAATCCTACTTGAATAAATGAAAATGCAGTAAAACAACATAGATGAATCTAATCTAAAACACAGTAATGCTCTAATTATTGTCAATTAGTTGAACTAAAAGGTAGAAATAGGACTACGACTATTCCTCAACTTCAATCCAACTTAAGGAAAATATTCAGATTCACAAAAGCATGGAATAGTAAATAAATGGCACAAAACATATTCCAGATTGACTCCACAATAAGATGTATTTCACACCAAAATTTACCCGACCTTTTCATTGATTTTCAAAGTGTTACATATAGGCTTCAAGATTTAAGCTGTTACAAAATTCACTGAATCAATTTGCATTCTAAAAAGGTCAGTAAATGACAAGTGGCCATTCACTAATTATACAATATATGCCAAAAAGAAAAGGGGAAAAATTATTTATTATTTTCCAGTCTCTTCGCCTTCTCCAACTTAGCCTTATGAGCTTTAGTGGCTGCAAGAATCAGAATTAACCTTTCAAAATTAGGAATATGAAAATTTGTATATCTTATGAGCCAGTGGGAATGATCTTTCTCTATGTGTTTTGCCACATCTTTTTAGGATTGCATCTTCTCCATGGCTTTGTATATACATCCACCGGGTTGCTGAAGATCGAGTATTCTATCAAGATGAGATCCAGAGAACTCTACAAGCTGGTCCAAGTAGTAAGAGAATGAATTTTTCATATTAGTTATACCAATCAGGTTTTTTCCATCTCTGCTAGTTTGAGACTCGGAGTGAAGACCCATCAAATATACAAAGATTTTATTTTGCTCTTTGGTGACTTCTTCATCGGTCACCTTCATTTATGCCTATGCCTTGATTATCATCTCCATTTTGAATTCTACCCCCTAGAGCCACTCGATTAGAGGTTCATCCCCTTTCTGCAATATGTTGGCCTTGATTGCATCCTTAGTCTTCATTGCGACTAACCAATGCAGTAGCACCATGCACTCTTCACATCTCAACATTTCTGTTGTGAGTATCTACATATGTTCTTTAAGAGAATCCTTCTCTACCTCTAACTTCAAAAGGACATCTTTGAGCTATTCAATGACTACCAGATCTTTAGACTTAAGTCATTCAATCCACCTCCTACCAATATGCCTGAAATGCCTATCCTCTTGCAATTTGACAATCCTGTTGTAGTGCCTCTCCTATTTTCTTCCTGTGTGACATCCTACTAGATGTGGCATTAGCATTATGTTGGGTTAGTTCCTATGTGTAGTTGGATGAGATTTCTTGCAATGCCTTGTTCTAGCTATGGATTCTTCTTTATTTCCTTATCTGATTGGTTGATCTTGATGAACTACAACTGATTTATAACCTGAATGGAGAATCTATAATTCAAGATTACTATGGAGTTTCTAATTAGATATGCAAGATGATTAAATCAGTATTATGTTGTCATTAATGTCAACTAGCTTGACAATACTTATCTTATAAGTTACTATACCGACACATCTGAAGAAAGGAGAAAAAGATG
Source organism: Chamaecyparis obtusa (assembly GCA_027943335.1). NCBI lineage: Eukaryota > Viridiplantae > Streptophyta > Pinopsida > Cupressales > Cupressaceae > Chamaecyparis > Chamaecyparis obtusa. Next base: position 1,081,505 of record BSBK01003166.1, read on the forward strand.
AAGAATAGAAATATCTACATGAGGAAGATGTATATATCAAATGAGGATAAGGAATACACTGGGTAACTTGTTGATGAGGCTATGACTTGATGAAATTGACTTTATTATGTTGCATTCATCTATGATGAAGAATAGAGCTAAAAGACACAAAGCAGTGTTGTCGGTAAATGAAGCATTCTAGTATACATCGATGGAATGTAGTGTATACTGAGCATAGTGTTAACCAAGCTTGTGTTCACCGACGCATTTCTTTGTTAACTGAGAAAAATAGAAAGGAATTAAATGATTAGTTTAGCCGATAAAGTGATGAGCTGAAAATTGTATGAAATCAAGGTAACAGATAAGGTTTGTTATGAAGATCGACAACTAACATAAATCAAGAAGGATCTAATGGAGTATATTGAAATTTGTTATTGACACATTAGCCAAGGAAGCTTAAAGCAGAAAAATCTATGAATATGATTAAGCAGCAAAATCTAATGAAGGAAAAGAAAATGATTTACTCATCTATATAAGAGACATTGGTTTCATTGTTGAAGACGTTGGAAGAAGAAGATACTGCAGAATTATCGCATGAACAAGTTTTCATGCATTCTGATCATACTGGTTAATGAGAACCGAGCTGCAAAATAATTACCGAGCTACAGAGAGTAATTACCAATGGACAGTAAGTTTATATAGTATTGAATCTGATGTGGTATATTGATCAGAAATATTTGAATGAGCTGAACATTGATCTGTAAACTGCAATTGAAGTTGTTTCAAGGTAGATCATCTACTGTTACATATTTAACCATTGTTCATAGTCAAATCTCTTAACCGAGTGGACTATGAAATTCTTTTGATGTTTCATTCATAGAGTGAACATTGTTATCCTGTCAACCCCAGAGTGACTGTTGGTTGGACAATAACTTCTGGTCTAAAATCCTCTAACAAGGTCACACCTAATAGTATGTTTGTAACCTTTAATAGGGTTGGATCTTCACTGACCTCACTTCAGAAGAGTGAACAATTTTGGGTTGTCGGTCCCAGGTGGTTTTTCCCTTCACAAGGTTTCCACGTTAAATATCTTGTGTTATGTGTTGATTTTGATATTTGTTTGTTATCATACTTTACATATTAAATGTTAGATTTGATCGGTAACTATTATAAAGTTTAGACTGACAATCGGTAAAAACACAGACAGTGAAAATATTTTATGTTTACTGAGTAGCAGAAGTTGAAGAATTTGTCTTGGATTATACATTTTATTTTGGGACACTTGATAACTGATTCACCTCCCTCTCAGTTATTCTAACAATTGGTATCAGAGTGGTGGTTGCTTAGAATAGAGTTGTAAGGACTTTAGCAAAAAGGTCTCAAGATGTATAAGAGGGAAGTGCCAAAGCTGAACAAAGATAACTTCACAGTATGGCAAAGCTGGATGAAGTTGCACATATCTGGAATTGGGAATTCTGCACTAGAACTGATGGAGAATGGCTACATTGAACCGACACCAGGTCCCCTAACACTTGATCAACTAAAGGACAGGCATGAACACAATATTATTATGATGGAACTTGCTACTGCATGTACCAATGCCAAATTTGAAGACATTAAGGGATGCAAAACTACCAAAGCCATGTGGGATAAACTGACTCTAATATACTGTGGAGATGTGAATGTTAAGAGAGCCAGAGTAGAAATCCTAAGAGGTCGATTTGATGATATGAAGATGAAAGAAGGTGAGAACATTGTGCAATACACAAATAGACTAAAAGAGGTAGTACATGCTATTAGAGCATCCAGTGGAATTATTGATGATGAAATAGTGATAAGCAAGATTCTTAGAACTTTGCTGCCATTTTATGTGATCAGGATCTCTGCAATTCATGAAACAAGAGCTACATCGAACCTTACTCTTGACACACTAATTGGTAAGATTACAACCTTTGAATTGAATAACTTTGACAATAGTGTTGTACCTTCTGTTGAATCTGCTTTCATGTCCTCTTTGAAGATTGGTAAGTCTAGTAGCAAGAATGATAAGAATAATGATAGTGATAGTAATACCGATGATGAACTTGATGAGCTTGAAGCTCTTATGGCTAGAAGATTTCCCAAAGGTAAGGGAAGGTATAGAGGCAAGCTACCCTTATTATGTTTTAATTGTAAAGAAGTTGGCCACATCACTTCTAGATGTCTGAATAAGAAAGATGATGATAGATCCAAAGACCGATCCAAAGGAAGCTATGGGAGAAGAGTCAATAGAGGCTACTGACACAAAAATAGAGATAACAGAGATAACTATGATAAAGGTAAAAAGGTATGTTACATAGTCAAAGAATTTGAATCTGAATCTGACACTAATGATGATGTAGTAGTATTTGTTGCTATGAAAGATGATTCAGAGGAAGAAGAGAAACATGAAGAAATAGCACTAATCTCTAAAGTAAGTAGAAATGATACATGGATCATAAATAGTGGTTGTACACATCATATGACTAGTGATATAGAGAAATTTGATCTACTTGATGAATATGATGGAGGATCTGTTAGAATGGGAAATGATGCACCTTGTATGGTGAGAGGTAAAGGTTCACTGATGATTAATGATAGAATAAAATGTGAAAATGCATATTGGGTAGATGGACTGAACTATAATTTTCTAAGTGTTGCACAACTAAATAACTCAGGCTGCCGACTTGCTTTTGAGAGAAGAAAGGTAAGAATCTATGATAATGGACAAAGACTTGTCGGAACCGGTACACAATCCAAAGGTAATCTATTTTATCTTGATATTGATCAATCTTCTTGTTTATTAATGAAGGATGAAGATGCAAGGTTGTGTTATAAGAGGTTATGTCATGTGAATTTTGATAACATGATCAAGATTAGTAAAAAGAAAAGAGTTAGAGGGTTGCCTAACTTGTCAAAACCGGATCATGCTATGTGCCATGAATGTCAGAAAGGTAAGATGACTAAGTCTAGTTTTAAGAGAAAATACTACTCAACAAAGAAAATACTTGAGTTGGTTCATACTAACCTATGTGGTCCTATGAGAACTCAGAGCTATTATGGTGATAGATATTTTATTCTTTTTGTTGATGACTATACTAGACTGATTATTGTTATGTTCTTGAAAGAGAAATTTGAAGCATTTAAGATGTTTAAGTGGTATAAAGAAAAGGTAGAAAAAGAAATTGGAAAAAAATTAAACTCCTTAAGATCTGATAGAGGAGGTGAATTTATCTTTGATGAATTTACTAATTTCTCTAATGAGCATGGTATTAAGAGATAGGTCTCAGCACCAAGAACACCTTAGCAGAATGGGATTGCTGAAAGAAGGAACATGTCAATAATTGATTGTGCTAGAACACTGATGATACAAAAGAATGTTGCTCAAAAATATTGGAGAGAAGCTATTAGTACAGCTGTATATGTGCTTAACTGAGTACAACTAAAGAAGGACACCAACCGGACACCTTATGAGCTATGGTTTGGACACAAACCTACTGTAAGTTATTTCAAGATTTTTGGAAGAAAATGTTTTATTCTGAAAGATGAGAGAAATGGGAAATTTGATTCTAAAGGTGATGAAGGAATATTCTTAAGATATTCTACTAAGAGTAAAGCATACAAACGTCTGAATAAGGTTACAAATAAGATGATTGAAAGTACTAATGTCTGTGTTGATGATTTTGATGACAAGAACATATAAGAAAGAAAGGAACTAGAAGACTATGGTAGATTCACTTACATTGAACTTCTTGATTATCTACCGAAGTCACAACCTGTGATAACCAGTCAATAGGAAAATAACCCCGAGGAACAGGAAAGGGAAACCGACGAACAAGATGGTGCTACCGAGCAAGCACATGAACCTGAATAGGATGAACAAGAAAGAAGAAACTAAGTACTAGCTAGTTTTTTTAGAAGACATCATCCTGAGACACAAATTATTGGAGACAAGCAAGCTGGAATGCAAACAAGAAGCAAAACAAGACAAGGTACATGTCTAGTTTGTGAATTTGAACCAAAGAATGTGAAAGTTGAATTAGAGAATGAAGAATGGGTTAATGCAATGAAGGAGGAAATAGAGAAAATAGAGAAAAACAAAACTTGGTCCTTAGTACCCTAACCTAAAGATAAGAATGTTATCGGTACTAAATGGATATTCAGAAACAAACTGAATGAAAATGGTGAAGTGACAAGAAATAAAGTGAGATTGGTATGCAAGGGATATGCACAGGAAGAAGGCATTGACTATGGTGAGACATTTGCACCTGTTGCTAGATTGGAAGGAGTTAGAATGCTACTTACATATGCTACACACAAGAAATTTAAGGTTTATCAAATGGATGTGAAGTCATCATTTCTAAATGGTATACTTGAAGAAGATGTCTACATAGAACAACCTGAAGGATTCGGTGATCCAGACAATAGAAACATGGTATATAGATTACACAAAGATTTATATGGTTTGAAGCAAGCACCAAGAGCATGGTAAGAAAGGCTGCATACTTACTTGTTAAGTATTGGATTTGTAAGAACCAATGAAAATAGCAATTTGTACATGAAAGGTGATACTGATGACACTATTCTTATTGCTGAAATTTTTGTTGATGATATTATTTTTGGAGGTCAAGATCATGTATGTAAATCTTTTGCTGATGACATGAGGAATGAGTTTGAAATGTCTATGTTCAGAGAGATTAAATTCTTTCTCAGATTATATGTGATTCAGCAGAGTGATGGGATATTCATCACAAAGTCCAAGTACATAAAGGAAGTCTTGAAGACATTTGGCATGGAAGATGCTAAACCTGTGGGAACATCGATGGCTATTGAAAGTAAATTGACAAAGGAAGATGAAACTACAGAGGTAAACCAAACACTTTACTGATCCATGATTGGTAAACTAATGTATGTAGTTCACAATAGACCAGATATAGCACATGCTGTGGGAATTGTTGCTAGATTTTCTACTAATCCTAGAGAATCATAGATGATTGCTACTAAAAGGATCTTAAGATACCTGAAAAAGATAGAGGATTATGGATTATGGTATCCTAAGGAAGGTAAGTTTGAGTTGAAGGTTTATACTAATGTTGATTGGGCTAGAAATGTGGATGATAGAAAAAGTACCACTGGAGGAGCATTTTTCTTTGGTGAAAGATAGCTTGTAACCTGGACAAGTAAAAAGAAGGCTTGCATTTCATAGTCTACAGCTGAAGTAGAATATGTTGTTGCTGCTACTAATTGCTCAAACATTTCATATATCAAGCAAGTGTTGGAAGGAATGAATGAGGTAATCACTGACCTGGTGATTATATACTATGACAACACAAGTGCTATTAATATTTTAAAGAATCTAGTGATGCACTCTAAGACAAAGCATATATCAATTAAGTATCACTACTTAAGAGAACAAGTGCAAGAGAAGCAAGTGAAGTTAGAATTTGTTACATCCAAAGAACAACTTGCAGATATCTTTACAAAGCCTCTACCAAAGGACACATTTGAATATTTGAGGACTAGACTTGGGGTCTGTCCCCTGTCTATCGGTCACTAATGTGATCTGGATGTTGCATCAACCTAATCTTATCAGATGATCACACATGTTGATGCAACATAGTTCACACTTTGGATATTGTTCAAGGTTGTGATTAAGTTTGAAGAACTGAAATAGATTGGGAGATCAGTATACAAAGATACAGAGATTGTATTGGACAACAGAGAGTTACTTAGCTACTACAAGAGCTAATTATTTATTTGTTTCTTTGGCATTTTTGTCAAAGGGAGAGATAAATAATACTAAAAGGAAAGGGAGAGATATTCACCGAGCACCGATGAGAACTATCTAAGGAGAGAATGACAAAGTTGTATTTTTTTTCATGTTGTTTAGTAACGTAGTGATTAAACATATTAAGCCAGGGAGAGCTTACACAACATTTAATTACAGAGCTGTAGAATACATATTTGGTATGTGTATGGTACACTTCATATTACTTGAGTTGTCATCAATGCCAAAGGGAGAGATTGATGAACTACAACTAATTTAGAACCTGAATGGAGAATCTGTAATTCAAGATTACTAAGGAGTTTCTGATTAGATGTGCAAGATGATTAAATCAGTATTATGTTTTCATTGATGTCAACTAGCTTGACAATACTTATCTTGTAAGTTACTATACCGACACATCTAAAGAAAGGAGAAAAAGATGAAGAACAAAAATATCTACATGAGAAATATGTATATATCAGATGAGGATAAGGAATACACTAAGTAACTTGTTGATGAGTCTATGACCTGATGAAATTGACTTTATTATGTTGCATTCATCTATGATGAAGAATAGAGCTGAAAGACACAAAGCAGTGTTGTCAGTAAATGAAGCATTCCAATATACATCGACGGAATGTAGTGTATACCGAGCGTAGTGTTAACCAAGCTTGTGTTCACCAATGCATTTCTTTGTTAATTAAGAAAAACAAAAAGGAATTAAATGATTAGTTTAGCCAATAAAGTGATGAGCTGAAAATTGTATGAAATCAAGGTAACAAATAAGGTTTGTTATGAAGATCGATGGCTAACATAAATCAAGAAGGATCTAATGGAGTAGATTGAAATGTGTTACTAACACATTAACCAAGGAATCTTAAAGTGACAAAATCTATGAATATGATTAAGCAGCAAAATCTGATGGAGGAAAAGAAAATGATTTACTCATCTATATAAGAGACATTGGTTTCATTGTTGAAGACGCCAAAAGAAGAAGATACTGCAGAATTATCGCGTGAACAATTTTTCATGCATTCTAATCATACTGGTTAATGAGAACTGAGCTACAAAACAATTATCAAGCTATAGAGATTAATTACCAATAAGCAGTAAGTTGATATAGTATTGAATCTGAAGTGGTATATTGATCAGAAAGATTTGAATGAGCTGAACATTGATCTGTAAACTGTAATTGAAGTTGTTTCAAGGTAGATCATCTACTGTTACATATTTAACCATTGTAGTACATAGTCAAATCTCTTAACCGAGTGGACTATGAAAGTCTTTTGATGTTTCATTCATAGAGTGAACATTGTTATCCTGTCAACCCTAGAGTGACTGCTAATTGGATGATAACTTCTGGTCTAAAATCCACTAACAAGGTCACACCTAACAATATGTTTTTAACCTTTAATAGGGTTGGGTCTTCACCGACCTCACTTCAGAAGAGTGAACAATTTTAGGTTGCTGGTCCCAGGTGGTTTTTCCCTTCACAGGGTTTCCACGTTAAATCTCTTGTGTTATGTGTTGATTTTGATATTTGTTTGTTATTATACTTTGCATATTACATGTTAGATTTGATCGGTAACTATTATAAAGTTTAGACTGACAATCGGTAAAAACACAGACAGTGAAAATATTTTATGTTTACCGAGTAGTAGAAGTTGAAGAATTTGTCTTGGATTATACATTTTGTTTTGGGACACTGGATAACTGATTCACCCCCCTCTTAGTTATTCTAGCAAATCTCACCTTATGCTTAAATGGATATATGTTTGTATTGTATCATCATGTTGCACCCTTCAGAGTTTTTTACCTTTGGGGTGATTTGATTTATGTTGTTTCATCATCAAGTTGCTTATGTCCTTATGTTTGATTGTGATAACCATGGTGGTGAGCTTCTTTCTCACTTGATTTTGAATGTCAAGCTTTCTAAGTTATGTGTACTTACTTTCTCTTGGGTATCTATATCTGAGATTGATTCTTTTATGATGTTCCCTATCTATTCTCATGTTATGATTTTATATTGACATTATGAGATGCATTTGATTATATTACATTCTGTGTTTATTTTTTATATCACTACTGATGTTATAATGGTATCTATTTTACTTCATATCTGAGGATACTTTATAATGTTCATCTTATTTTGATTGTCATGATGTTCATATTGATTCTCCATGATATTATGCCTTATCATGTTAATGGATATCTTATTTGGGGTTTTCATTGATATACACGATTAAATTTCATAAAATAATAATTTTATTTTTTAATTTAAATTTGATTTTTAATTATGTTGTATACTGAGGACTAAATAGGGAATGACCAATGTTGTAACTTTCTAATTTACATATGAATAATTATGTCACTAGAGTGTCCTCTTCCATTAGGTGTACTTTTATTATTATATGCATGTGCTTCAACTATTGATATGGTGTGTGGTTGCATTTGATGTTTGCATGTTTCAGTGAACAGGTACCAAACATCATCTCCACCTAAGTTTCAAGTTTGAGTGCATCTTTATCCCTGATAGTGGCATAGGAGATAGTTACATTCCCTATTCATGATTTTAGCCAATATCATTCCTAGATGGAATGGTATGTTCTAATTGATTTATTGTATCTTGAGTACCGTGGGTAAAATTTGGACTTCATTTGGATTATCATGATTATACTATAACTATTTGTTCATTGTAGCTATCTGCAGTTGTCGCGACAAGCTAGGAATTAAATGTTGGTTTTAATCCTTATTGTTATTTTATTATTTTTTGACAAGTGCATCGATGTACATTCATGTTTATAGAATCAAGTCAGATTGATCTAGTTGGGAATTGGATTTAATTTAATTATTTTGATTTTGTTGGATTAAGTAGATTTTTAATTATCTTTTTGTATTTTGACCAGAAGTGTCATATAATGAAGAATTAGACTTCATTTTAACACTTAATCATTTTTAGAAGTCACTTTCTATAAAATCCTCTTTGGACTATTTTGGTGATTCCCTTGTTGGGTGAGATCTACATAACAAAATTTTGTGGGTGGTTCATTGGATTCATGTTGAGATTTCTCCCCTTGGTATGGAGGCATATTTTATTTTCATGAAATATTTGATAGACTCCAAATGATTGAATATCTTGAGGAAGAGTTTGACAACTGATTGATTACTTGAAAAGACAGTGATTGATGATCATTGAGCTACTAAGGTATATGTGACACATCAAATTAGTTATTATATTGTCATTGATGTCAACTAGTTTAGATTGTACTTATCATGATGGTTACAAACATCTTAAGAAGGAAATAATGATGAAGGAATGAGATATCTACATGAAGATGAGATGTATGAGAAAGATATGGATATGGTATTCATTGGGTAACTTATTGATGAGTCTATGACATTATGTTAGTGATTTGATTGTATTACATGATTTTGTTATGGATTAAAGATCAAGGATGAACAAGTTTATGTGGTCGGTAAATGAAGAAATTAGTATACATCAAGCAAGTGTAGTGTATACCGAGTACAGTGTTAACTAAGTTAGAAGTCACTGACACATCACGGTATTGCCCGAGTGAAATAAATAAATGAAACATATGACTGTGGACTAAAGATGGTCAGTTGGACGAATATGGATGAATCCAAGGTTAAAGATAAATTTTGTTATGATGATCAAATGGATGACAACATTCAAGGATGATCAGATGATGGAGAATGAAACGTGTTACAAACACAAGTTTCGAGGAAGGTTAAAAAGGCAAAATCAACGGTGAAGATTAAGAGGCAAAATCTATGGCTGGAAATAAAATGGTTTATTATGTCTATAAAAGGAGACATGAGACTCATATTGAATTATGGAATGCGCATGAGAAGATTTCATTCATGTGAAGCTAGTCAAATAGGTTGAAGACATAACCGAGCAAATTCGCAGACAACACCAAGCGTCAGAGAATGGAATTAACCGAGCAGAATAGAGTTAGAGGATACAAAGAAATTGAATTGAGTATATTGGCCAAAGGTATTTTGAGCTTAGAATAGATCTAAAAATCTAAAAAATAAAGTTGTATTTGAATCAAATCATTTACTGTTGCATTCTAACCATTGCTACAGATAAATCTCTTAATCGAGTGGAACTTAACAGTCTATTATATTTCAATATGACATTCAATGAATGTTTATTTTTTTCATGTTAACCCCATAGTGAATGTTTGGTCATGGAGAACTGTTAGTGATAAATTATCTAACTAGGTCACACCTTACAGTGTGTTATTGTAACATTTAACATGGTTGGCTCTTAACCGAGCTCACTTCAAAAGAGTGAAATTATTTTTGGGTTACCAGTCTGAGGTGTTTTTTCCCCTAATAGGGTTTCCACATTAAAAATAAAAGTTCTATATGCGTATGGATGTGATGGATTTTTATTTTTCTTTACACATTACAATTATTGGTTTGATCGGTATATGCACTAGTTAATTTACTAGTATTTGGTAGATGAACAGAAAGGCACAGTTAAAGTTTTACCAAGTTGTTTAATTGATTTGAAAGAATTGTTTTATTCATCGGAGAGCATTTGGGACTATAGGATAACTGGACTTAACTGATTCACCCCCCTCTTAATTAGCTAATAGTTTTTATTCATTCTCTCCATTTCATTTTTCATCATGTGGTGAGGTAGGGCTTCTTGGAACTTTCATTTTACTTTGTTATTTGAATTGAAGTAAATCATTGTTAGTTCATGGGTTGAGAATTAGTATTCTCCCATATTTTTATTCCATTATTTCACCTGGTTGGACTTTTATAAATTAAATTTGAAATCAAATGGAATATGCAAGGTTATGATGCTCAAATTTTTATGAATGTTCAGAAGTTCAATTTTATTACTTCCTTTCCTTGTTGTGTCTATTTTAATCCAAGGGGTATCTTTAGAATTTTCAATTTTGATTTTTTAATTTTGAAGATTTTTCCATGTCTTTAATGGTTTTTTTGGCCATGGACCTAGATATGATCCCATTTGGGATTTTTTGAAAGTTAAAAAAAATGGTGTTCTAACAATTAAATACTTTTTTTTGGAACTGTATCATCCTAAAAAGTAAGCACCCTTATTAGGTGCTCATTTTTATCCCAATTTTAGTTATATGGGTTCTCATATTGATTTCATGTTCTTTTAGCACTTATTGGACCTTCAAATTAACATTAGTTTTTTAAAACTTGTGGTTGGCACTTATTTCTAAGTGTGCTCCTCAATTTTTCCTCCAATAAAATAATTCATTTCCTCATCTAGGACCTATTCATTTATTTTTGTCTTTTAGGATCCTTTCTGACCTCACAACAACTTGCATTCTCTCCTCCCTCTTATTTTCACCTTCCCCAAAATCCCCATAAAATTTGAGCTCATTTTTCTTGGGACATGTTGACTAGTCGACTTATTTGTGGGACAAGTTGACTAGTGGACTTGTCCCTAGGATTTTGGACTCAAATTTTGTCCAAGGTCTAATGGTGGGGTTTTCTTCCAATATTTTTATTTACAGTTGTCCTTGATCAAAATTGAGCCCTAAAATGGAGGGATTTTATTATAAAAGGACATCCTCTCCCTACATTTGGTATCCATCAATCAAGAGAAAGCTATCAAGAAGCCATCCATATTCTCACACAATAAATAAAGCAATAATTATGCAGTCAAGGATGGTAGATCCAATGAAGGATAGTCCAAACCTTGCAGCCAAAAGAATTACACAATAGATCACACAACAATGCAACACAAAGTAATTGTTTAACACTAATTTTCATTAACATGCCCAGCTGTAAGGCCTTCTGGGTTAGGGCCAATTACAATCAGAAAACAATTCTACAAGATCCACAACCAGATCTAATACAATCTTAGCTAGTTCAGTTCCAAAGACAATCAGAAGTTGATGGAAACCCTAAGGCAGATCTAAACTTGATCCCATAAGCCTCCGAAAAATCTCCTTGTTCCCAAGTATGCAAACCCCTAGCTCTGCTACAAACAATTATCAGATAACAATCTGATCTGTAAGAACATCGAGATATTTTCCACAACTTTGCCACCTTTAGCTTTCAGAACCTCAGATCTGACCTTTCTTCTCTAAGTTCTGCCCCCAAAACTATCTCTCAATCTCTCTTAAACATCTACCCAAGCCCTCCTTGAATACTAATCATCAGCCATAAGTCAGCTGGATGAAACCCTTAACTCCCCAAAATAATAATTAAATGCCATACACGTTGGCTTACAAATGTATACAAACATTTAATTCTGCATGTCGACCCAAGACAATGGCTACCAACAATTAATTCACCAAGTCGGCTCAACAAATCACATAGAACTCTAATCGGTAAGTCAGAACTACTGAGCAACAGTAAAATTACCGAGCACACTAGGCATCATGTTGGTGTTTGAAAATGCTTACGCCACTTAGGGCTGCCAATATGCCTTGAGACTGATGTTGGGAGTGGTTAGCTCCAAGTGTGAAAGCTCTGCAAGACAACTGGACCAACTATAGGGACAAGACTGCCCTCTTCACTTTTGGCTCTGCAAAACCATGGCGGGTGCACCTAATCTAGTAACTTATGGCATTTTAGGACTTTGGATTGGATTAAACAAAGCAGATGTTAGCAAGAGACTACTAAATGTTAACCAGACATTCATTGAATCTCAATTGCTATTAGGTATAAAATGGCCTTGTGAAGGGTATTACTACCAACAACAATACTTAAAACTTAAAATGGTCTTTGATTAATGAGGATAGGGAAGGTAGACAAGAGCCAATCAGACATTGGACTCAACTAAATGTACTAATCCTTGATCAGTGCCATTATCCATTGGGTAGACCTCACATACAAATAATGAAATGTGAACCGACTATTGTCAAAGACTCATAGCCATAAATATAAACATTCCAGCCCATCCACTACTTATAAGATCTTTCTGTAGACAACCAAGACTGAATCTATGTCCCCTCTAAAGTATATTTCACTTGATCCTAGATCAAGAACTAAAGACAAGAACATATGCAAAGGTAACCCTATGCAATGGATCAAAAAATCCAAGATTCACAAGAATGACACCAAGGAGAGACTTGGAAGCATGAAAGACTTATATTAAGTATAATGAGTCATGTACATGATCAAAGTAGGACAGAGATCAAACCACTTCAATAACCTACAAAAGACTTCCATAAATTCTATTTAGCTTACATGCAATGTGATACAACCCTACTACAAACCCCTGGAACTAATCGAAATCAGAACCCTTGGAACTGATCAAAATTCAAAACCCTTACTCAGTCAAAAAATCAAAAATTTATACCACTAGCCACCTTGGGAATCTCAAAGAGATTGCATGAAGCTTAGGGTGACTAGGGTTAGGATTACAATAGCTAAACCACAACAAAATTCCAAAAAACATGCTAGAGGGAAAACCAGCACCAATCTGTCAAAAATAAGGCATGATCCTCACGATAAGAAAATCTTCAAATTTGTACCCAGGATCACAAATTCATCATGAAAATCAATCTAACTAGACCATCAAAATATCTCGAGCCAACAAACTATCCTCCCCCACATGGCAAAACATCTACAAGCAATCACCCAACTCACTGGACCAGACTGCAACAATTGATGCCACCAACCAAATCAAGAAACAACCAAAAAAACCATAAATTCTGGGTACCTCTTGTCGCAAAAACCATCTATAGATTTAAATTTGAATTCCAATGGTCAAGTCTTTGGCACCCAGCTCATTTTAAAACATGGCCGTTGATCCACCTCCTTCCTAAAAAATTGGGTGGTCATACTTAATTCACAATAATTGCAGGCCCCTTTAGAAAGTCAACAGTTGAGTCAGCAGTCAACAACTAATTGAAAAAGAACACCTCAGCAACATCGACACTCTGGACCCACCTTAAATCCGCAACCGCAACGTCCAAATAGTTGTCGCATGATCACATAGCCAGGAAAAGGGTTATGTGAACATGCGACAAGCCTCCACATTAGCACCATGTCACCACTCCCCACCAATGAAAAGTGCACACATTGCAACAAACTAAGAACTAGACCCACCACACTATTGCCCTTGTGAATTGTTGGAATATCAGATGGTTGTCGCATGATCACAAGGGGAAAGAATATTCCTTGCGGTCATGCGACAGCCGTAAGATCAAAGGGATCTGACAACCAGGCCCACGATTGGCAACTTCACCACATCACCGCTCTGCATCTAATAGAACCCTACCACCTCAACATCCTCTGACAGTGGTCCCACGGTCCATTACATCACTGAAGAAGATCGACGGTTGTCGCTATACCACGATATTAAAAAATGAGCAGCTTTCCCTAGCGGTATAATGACAACCGTGAGATCTTACTGAAGTTTAACCCCTTGGGAAGGAAAAGGTCCCACCATTACGTGATTGTGTGACTAAGGAAAAGTAAACCACTAGCCAGGTCACCAGATGTTAAGGGCCTAACCACCAAGAATCAGTGACCAAGAGATAACCGCGAGTCGTCAGATCACGAAAAGAAAAACTTAACCGCCAGGCAACTAAACATCACTAAGAACTGGGACCCACACAGATAGGTGGCAAGTGGTCACATGATCACATGTCAAAAAAGTCTGACATGCGGCCATGTGATGACCAATCATATTGAAACCTTTGAAGACCTGAGCCCACCATCCATCGCACTTGTGCAGTTAGGGAACGCCAACAAATAGGAAACTGTGAGGTCGAAAACACACAGGGTTTTTGACACCAAAAGATAAGTGCACAAAAGCTGGAAGGCACAAGGTTGAAAACAACCATGGTTTTCACACAGACCGAAAACATCATGGATTCTCAAAAACATTGTGGGTTTTCGACACTTAGGCAGATTTTGAAATTGTTTTTTGCAAACCTTAAAACTTGAATATCTCCCTGGGTTTTGTGAATTAAGAGATGCAATCAAAGCTGAAGCAAGGTGACACATGGAAGAACATAGGGCTAAGAGCACAAATCATGAAACACTATGGATTTTCAATGCAAGATGAAACTATGAAACAAGGTGGGATAACTTCAAAATTTGCAGGGAAAAGGCCATTTTCACAGGATTTTGCATTGATAGGAAAATAGACCAACAGTGGCTCTGTCTGGGGATGCATGACTCTTGTAGGCATGGAAAGAATCTAGATCTTTGGGAAGAAGTAGACCACCCACTAGAAAAAAATAAAAACCTCAAAAAACATAGGGAACAGACAGGAAAGGGAAACTATTCACAAAATGCACATTTTTTACAAAAAACCTGCAGCAACAAACAAGAGTCAGTTCTTGCCTCTGTCAAAAATATGATTCTCATTTCTTCCTTCATGTGGCACACCATATTTTTTACTTTCATTTGTTTCAATAGGTGTGTTAACGTGTTCAACCAGCATATCAGGAAGAACAAATTAGCTTTCTTCACAATGCATGTAAAAGTTTGTGGCACTCTCTTTATCTTGCTCACTATGAAGAAACAATTCAGCATACCCATGAACAGTACCATCAGATAAGAAGATTCTCTTCTCCATTGCCTCATGTATGCTATCAATTGGAAATACAAAAGTCTCATAATTTGCCTACAGAAAGGCCTCATTCATACCTCAACTTTGCATTTCCACAGGTGTAACCGGCTGCACCTCAAATGAATAATCAGACTGATACCCACAGATGGAAAATGGGCATCCTAATTCAACTGAATCTGGGACCTCCACATGTTCTTCAAATAAAAGATTGATAACTCCATGCAATGC
Organism: Chamaecyparis obtusa; assembly: GCA_027943335.1. Classification (NCBI taxonomy): domain Eukaryota; kingdom Viridiplantae; phylum Streptophyta; class Pinopsida; order Cupressales; family Cupressaceae; genus Chamaecyparis; species Chamaecyparis obtusa. Next base: position 1,097,047 of record BSBK01003166.1, read on the forward strand.
ACCATGTTGAACATCATGACAAAAAATGGGCTGATAATCATCATAGTCTTCATCATATAAAGTGTTAGTGAACACTTTAAACTCACTACCCATTTTAGGATTATTTAATAACCCATCACTTAAATATTCATGTTCAAACTCACTGACATCACAATCCATTATCACTTCCTTATCTTCATACTCCTCACTGAAGGACTGTTCACTTCCACCATTAATTTATTCTTCCCATGCCTCATCTGATTCACATGAGCACACATCAGCATCACTGCCTTCATCATCCTCACCTGAATAACCATTGAAATCACATCCAGACATCTCTGAATGAATGGAGGATCCTGCACACCTTGATTTTGGTTCCTACTCACTGCCACAATCTGAATACTCCTCTGACAAAACTTCATCAGAAGAAGTACCCTCAGCATTAGATATGGGTTGCTTTGAAATACAACTTGTATTCCCTTTTTGCTGATGATCCTTTTGCAACTCATTCCATTCATCATCATCAGAAAACTCCTCTAAGAACAACCACTTGAATTCAGTCAAAGAAGAGATGCATTTTGGGGGCAGATTTAGATACCAATTAGATGCAACCCCTTTGAGGGATCTCCCAAAAAACATCATGCTAACATCCTCATCAAGAATCTAATATTCTATAATAAATCTATAGAATGCTAGGACATGCTTCACTGCTGAATCAGACTGATAATAAAAAATAGGAATCAAACCCAAAACCTCACCAAGGAAAGAATGAGGGGACTTTGGAAGAACATTGCTCAAAGGTCTATCCAACTTGAGGAAACCAAGCAGCCTAGACTAACTTTTCCTTTGATTTTCCATTTGATTTGAAACAAGATGAGAACCACTCATCTTATTTCAATCTTCCCTTTATACTAGCACTAAATACTTGATAGGGAAACATTGTAATCATAAATACTTGGAAGTTTTGCTACAAAAAACTTTGTTGACTGGGAAGACATGGCAGATCTAGAGCTCACCATACAGCTCCATCAGGTTCTTTGATATGTAGAGTCACCACCTCCTTGAAGAGGAAAATATTGCATTGATTTTGTATCTTCTTCCAATCAATACACAAAACTTCACAGGGTTCACTGCTTATCAGAAACTGCACTGATCAAACAGAGAAAAATCAGAGCTGCCACTCACAACTAGGTGAGAAAATTTAGCAAATACTTGTTTGTTCATCTGACTCTTTCCAATGGCTCCCCAGTAGAGTCACCATCTTGTTGGTGACTCAGATGGGCAAATCAATCTAGCCAAAAAAGATTTTGACTTTATAATATAACCATAACCAGAGATCCTAACAGATATTTTTATTTTTCATTGTTCTCCCCAGTAGAGTTGCCATCTTGTTGGTGTTTGAAAATGCTTATGCCACTTAGGGCTACCAATATGCCTTGAGACTGATGTTAGGAGTGGTTAGCTCCAAGTGTGAAAGCTCTGCAAGACAACTGGACCAACTATAGGGACAAGACTGCCCTCTTCACTTTTGGCTCTGCAAAACCATGGCGCGTGCACCTAATCCAGTAACTTATGGCATTTTAGGACTTTGGATTGGATTAAACAAAGCAGATGATAGCAAGAGACTACTAAATGTTAACCAGACATTCATTGAATCTCAATTGCTATTGGGTATAAAATGGCCTTGCGAAGGGTATTACTACCAACAACAATACTTAAAACTTAAAATGGTCTTTGATTAATGAGGATAGGGAAGGTAGACAAGAGCTAATCAGACATTGGACTCAACTAAATGTACTAATCCTTGATCAGTGCCATTATCCATTGGGCTGACCTCACATACAAAGAATGAAATGTGAACCGACTGTTGTCAAAGACTCATAGCCATAAATATAAACATTCCAGCCCATCCACTACTTATAAGATCTTTCTGTAGACAACCAAGACTGAATCTATGTCCCCTCTAAAGTATATTTCACTTGATCCTAGATCAAGAACTAAAGACAAGAACATATGCAAAGGTAACCCTATGCAATGGATCAAAAAATCCAAGATACACAAGAATGACACCAAGGAGCAACTTGGAAGCATGAAAAACTTATATTAAGTATAATGAGTCATGTACATGATCAAATTAGGACAGAGATCAAACCACTTCAATAACCTACAAAAGACTTCCAGAAATTCTATTCAGCTTACATGCAATGTGATACAACCCTGCTACAAACCCCTAGAACTAATCAAAATCAAAACCCTTGGAACTGATCAAAATTCAAAACCCTTACTCAGTCAAAAAATCAAAAATTTATACCACTAGCCACCTTGGGAATCTCAAAGAGATTGCATGAAGCTTAGGGTGACTAGGGTTAGGGTTACAATAGCTAAACCAGAACAAAATTCCAAAAAACATTCTGGAGGGAAAACCAACACCAATCTGTCAGAAATAAGGCATGATCCTCACGGTAAGAAAATCTTCAAATTTGTACCTAGGATCACAAATTCATCATGAAAATCAGTCTGACTAGACCATCAAAACATCTCGAGCCAACAAACTATCCTCCCCCACACTACAAAACATCTACAAGTAATCACCCAACTCACTAGACCAGACTGCAACAATCGATGCCACCAACCAAATCAAGAAACGGCTAGAAAAATCATAAATTTTGGGTACCTCTTGTCGCAAAAACCATCTGCAAATTTAAATTTGAATTCCAATGGTCAAGTCTTTGGCACCCAGCTCATTTTAAAACATGGCAATTGATCCACCTCCTTCCTGACAAATCGGGCGGTCATACTTAATTCACAATAATTGCGGGCCCCTTTGGAAAGTCAACAGTTGAGTCAGCAATCAACAACCAATCAAAAAAGAACACCTCGACAACACCAGCACTATGGACCCACCTTAACTCTACAACCATGATGTCCAAACAGTTGTCGCATGATTGCATAGCCAGGAAAAGGGCTATGTGAACATACGAAAAGCCTCCACATCAGCACCATGTCACCGCTCCCCACCAATGAAAAGTGCACATGTCGCAACAAACTGAGAACCAGACCCACCACACTATTACCCTTGTGAATCACTAGAAGATCAGATGATTGTTACATGATCACAAGGGGAAAGAATATTCCTTGCGGTCATGCGATAGCCATAAGATCAAAGGGATCTGACAACCGAGCCCATGATTGGCAACTTCACCACATCACTGCTCTACATCCAATAGAACCCTACCACCTCGGTATCCTTTGACAGTGGTCCCATGGTCCATTGCATCACTGAAGAAGATCGATGATTGTCGCTATACCGCGATCTTAAAAAATGAGCAGCTTTCCCTAGCGGTATAACGACAACCGCAAGATCTTACTGAAGTTTAACCCCTTGGGAAGGAAAAGGTCCCACCATTACATGATTGCATGACTAAGGCAAAGTAAACCACCAGCCAGGTCGCCAGATGTTAAGGGCCTAACCACCAAGAATCAGTGACCAAGAGATAACCGCGAGTCGCCAGATCGCAGAAAGAAAAACTTAACCGCCAGGCAGCTGAACATCACTAAGAACTGGGACCCACACAGATAGGTGGCAAGTGGTTGCATGATCACATGTCAGAAAAGTCTGACATGCGGCCATGTGATGACCAATCATTTTGAAACCTTTGAAGACCTGGGCCCACCATCCATCGCACTTGCGCAGTTAGGGAACGCCAGCAAACAGGAAACTGTGAGGTCGAAAACACACAGGGTTTTTGACACCAAAAGATAAGTGCACAAAAGCTGGAAGGCACAAGGTTGAAAACAACCATGGTTTTCACACAGACTGAAAACATCATGGATTCTCAAAAACATTGTGGGTTTTCGACACTTAGGCAGATTTTGAAATTGTTTTCTGCAGACCTTAAAACTTGAATATCTCCCTGGGTTTTGTGAATTAAGAGATGTGATCAAAGTTGAAGCAAGGTGACACATGGAAGAACATAGGGATAAGCGCACAAATCATGAAACACTATGGATTTTCAATGCAAGATGAAACTATGCAACAAGGTGGGATAACTTCAAAATTTGCAGGGAAAAGGCCATTTTCATAGGATTTTGCATTGACAGGAAAATGGACCAACACATCACCCAGCACCAATATCGATCGAGCACCATAGGCATGACCGAGAAACACTTTCATCAAGTGCTAGAGACTAGCGAGTTCCTTTAGTGACCGAGCTTCCTTCAATGACCGAGATCGTCGGTCAAGGCTGCAATCAAGTAAAAACCAGCCAAAACACAAACACTCCATGTAGTTTATCGAGGACAGAAAATGCCCTTGCCTTAACCTTGGATGCCCCTGCATCAGACACCCTAGGTTCCAAAAGATGTTCATATGTGAGAAGAACATCTTTCAGGATTCAACACATAAATCTCAAACTAGTTCCTCACATACAAGTCCTCCACCTTTTCTACTTGCAAAGTCTTCCACTTTAGTTTCCTCTGTCTCTTCAAGTCTTTTCTTGACAATGTACAAGTTGGTTCTTCATACAGATCATTCATTTTCTCTGGATCTACAATCTCAACTCAGCTACCAATACTCAGGCTTCTCCTACTAAGCGTTGCATCCATCAAAGGCATAAGTGAAAACTTCCTGTCATTCTTCTCAATAGTAAACATATTCTTTACACAGTCATAAATAGCTTTGTAATCATATTGCCAAGGTCTACCAAGCAATATATCACAACTATTTATCTTCACAATGTCACAAAGCACAAGATCCTTGTACTGGCCAATCTAAACATCAATGAAGCATTATTCTCTGACTTCCAAAGCATGAACATCTTGTAACCAGCCAAGCTTATAAGGACAAGGATGTTTCATTCTCTTCAAACCAAGTTTCTGAACCAGGTCCTCAGCCACAAGGTTATCATTACTACCACTATCAACAATAACATCACAGATTTACCTTTAGTCTTGCATCTGGTCCTAAACAAAGTACTCCTCTGACAAGGTTCATCCTTTGTATCGAGCAATGTTCAGTGAAGTAGAAAGTTCTCTGATTCAGGTTCATTTTGAATGTTCTCATTCATCACAATAGTTCATCGGTCAACCTTCTTCTGTGTGCATTCAAAAGAATGATGTCCTTCCTCTCCATAGTTATAGAAAGTACCCTTAAAGATAACTCTACCTGTCTTCTTCTTTGGTTCCACAGGTTTATGTTCATCTTCTGCATCAGTCAGTTTATCCTTCACCAAGTGATCAATCTTTTCTTTCCCTCGGGAGTTACTAGGCTATTTCCTCTTAAACTTATCTTCTTCCTTTAGAGCATACTGATAAGCATCTTTAACAGAATAAATCTTCAACATACCAAGCTCATCCTAAATATTGAATCTCAGACCATTCACATACCAAGCTACCTTTTCCTTACCAAGCTCTCGGTGTCCAGACCAAATAGTAAGTTTGTAGAACTCCTCAGTATAATCTTCAATAGACAAATCCTTCTATTTCAGATTCTGAAACTTCTTAAACAAGTCAAGCTCATAGTCAGCCAGTATGAACTTAGCTTTCAACTTAGTCTCCATCAATCTCCACCAATTGATCTTTGTTTCACCTTCATCTTCTCGGTCTCTTTGTAGTTCCTTCCACCAAAGAGTAGCATGTCCTTTCAACTTTTTCTGTGCTAATCTCACCTAAAGAGGATCTTCAATTTCTTCTAGCTCAAAGAAATCTTCAAGTTCACCAATCCAATCAATCAGATTGTCAGGTTTCAAAGTACTAGAGAAAGTATAAACTTCCATTCGGTAATTACTAAACCGACCAGCAGGTCTAGGCAACCGAGCAGTTTTGTCTTCACCAGATCTATTCCTCCGGTCATCACCACTAGATCCAACAATTTCAAATTCTTCAGCAACTTCTTCATAGCCATCCTCAGTACCAATATTCTGAGGTATACCAACAATAGTCCTCATGATCTTGGCAACCATATCATTCTTCATCAATTCCATCTTAGATCTGAAATTTGATTTCACCTTCTCTGTGATCTAGGATTCAACAGTATCATAAAGATATGAAATAACTCTAGGGTCCAATCTTCTCAGAGGCATCCTTAAAGATAAGAGAAACCCTCTGCGACAAAACCCTCCCTGACCACCTTGTGACAATCTCCAAGCTGCAACAAGTCAGATCTCAACATGCAATCTTGTAAAGAACTAGGGCACAATTTCACAAGTTTAGTGCTTCAGATCTACAATCCAAATTGCACACAATCTCTACTTCAATAAGATCAACTTCGCAAGATCATCCTTGCTAGGTTAAACTTTTTCTTCAACAAGATCAACTTTCACTCCAACAGGAACAAACTTCACTCTGATACCACCTTATGCAGTCAAGGATGGCGGATCCAATGAAGGATAGTCAAAACCTTGCAACCAAAAGAATTACATAGTGGATCACTCAGCAATGCAACACAAAGTAATTTTTTAACACTAATTTTCATTAACATGCCCGACTGTAAGGCTTTCCAGGTTAGGGCCAATTACAATCAGAAAACAATTCTGCAAGATCCACAACTAGATTCAATACAATCTCAGCTAGTTTAGTTCTGAATTCAATTAGAAGCTAATAGAAACCCTAAGGTAGATCTAAAATTGAGATTGCAAGCCTCCAAGCAATCTCCTTGTTCCCAAGTATGCAAACCCCTAGCTCTGCTACAAACAATTATCAAATAACAATCTGATCTACAAGAACATCGAGATCTTTTCCACAACTTCACCAACTTTAGCTTTCAGAACCTCAGATTTGACTCACTAATTTTTCCAAGTCATGAACCTTTCTTCTCTAAGTTCTACCCCCAAAACTGTCTCTCAGTCTCTCTTAAACATCTACCCAAGCCCTCCTTAAATATTAATCATCAGCCACAAGTCGGATGGATGAAACCCTTAACTCCCCAAAATAATAATTAAATGTCATACAAGTCGGCTTACAAATGTATACAAACATTTAATTCTTCATTGCGATCCAAGAAAATGGCTACCAACAATTAATTCACCAAGTCGGCTCAACAAATCATACAGAACTCCAATCGGTAAGTCAGAACTACCGAGCAACAGTAAAATTACCAAGCATTTCAGGCATCACTGAGCACCAGTATTGACTGAGCACCATAGGCATGATCGAGCAACACTTTCACCAAGCACCAGAGACTACCAAGTTCCTTTAGTAATCAAGCTTCCTTCAATGATCGAGACCATCGGTCAAGGCTGCAACCAAGTAAAAATTGGCCAAAACACAAACACTCCATGCAGTTTACCAAGGACACAGAATGCCCTTTCCTTAACCTTGGATGTCCCTGCATCAAATAATGTGAATCCTTCACAAATTCAAGGCATTCTTCTTTGTCTTCATCAATAATTATGATAAACTACAACATCCATTATTCAAGGCTTTGGTTTCATTATTTTTTATTAGGTTTTTGTGGAGCTCAAGATATTGCATTAACACTTTTGATCACATCAAAAGAGGCATTGCACCATCAAGGTATAAGATGATTTATGTTTCAGATATAGCTTCCATTTCATCTTTCCTTATGTAATTTGGATTTAATTTCAAGGTTTATTCCTAAATTGGGGTTTGACCAAGGAAAACCTCTTTCCACAATCTGTTTCCCTATTTTTCTATGTGTAGGATCAGGTTGTGAAGCTACAATTCTAGATCTGAGAAGTATAGGTGTAACTGCAAGATCTAGGAAAGTTTCATAATTTTTTTCCAAGAACAAGTTGGGTAGTTTACTTGTTCCCAAAAAGTTGACATGTTTCTAGAAATTTGACATGTTCCTACCATTTTTCAATGAAATTTTTGGTGTAGAAAGATACAGGTCCCTGATTGCTAGATTTGAAGTTACAGGTAATTCCAAGACTCCGACAACATGGAAATATAGTTCCAAAGTATAGCCTTCTCCATATTATTTATAGGTGCACTTGTTCTTACCTATTTTCCCTTTTATTTACTTTATCAGATCAGATCTATCATTAAACAATATCTATCAAGAATCAAAACCCCACAAAACATAAATCTTGCATTGGTATCCCTTCCTCCTTTGGTTATGCTAATCATATTGATTTTATGGGAGGCTTTTCATTCCAATGTATGTAGGACTTGGTAAGTAATCTACATCTTAGAATTTCTCACCATTTTCTAGTATACATTTTGGTGAACCTGACTTATGGCATTTCCTCTTTTCTATTTTGGTGGTTAGATCTTCCTTGTCTAGCTCTACTTTGTATGAATTTCATTGTATGTAGATATTCTTTTCATACATTACATTTTTGGATAGATCCATTGCATACTTGCATTTCATTTTCATGATTAATTATTTCAAAACAATAAAACTACAAAATATTTCAATTCATGTAATCATTGCATTTCATAAAGACAAAAACAAAATTTCATGTTATTCCATGTATGTTCTTCTTTTAGATTAGTCTTAAAATTCATCTATTTTCTCAAGGTGATAGTCACTTAGCCTCCATTTTATCACTTTGTCCCTCTCCTAACTATCACCCTCTCTATGAGGCCATATTGGTGCAAGAAGATGTTTTAAACCCTTCTTTCAATAATCTCTTTCTTTTGGGAGAAGTGTTGAAGATTGATTTTAACTCTTCGCTTGATATGTGCTTCCCCTATGAGAATACCTTGCTAAAATTTGATAATTCCCTTTTTGATGCCTTACCTTCTATCCATTTCCATAATTTTCCCTTTAGGTATGAATCTTTGATAAATTATGATTATACTTCTCCTAAAGTTTGCAAAGATCTTCCTATTTGGGATGAGCCACTAGATGATAATGTTTACTATTCTCTCCCTCATGAAATAACCTTGGTAGAAGAAGATGATATAATGGTTGACAGTTCATCTACTTCCTCTAGAGATTATGCATTCTTTCTTGATGTTTCTCCTTCTCCTAAGACATACCTGATTTATGAGGATATTTTAGAGCAAGAGGAGGATATTATAAATACCTTTCTTAATATCACCTTACTTTAATTTGATATCTCTTTTAGAGTTGAAGAATTATTGAAAGTCCCTAGTCCCTATTCTAAAGATTGTCTTACCCATAAGGATGTCTTTCAAGAGGAGGATACTATCATTACTAATTTCCTTAATTTTCTCCCTTCTAGTAATGAACCCATGAACAATAAAGAGCTTGATCAAGTTAATGTTGCCAATGTTTTGAGTAATAAAAAACCTAAGGTTGTTCATATTTTTCAAAATAACCCTCAAAATAAATTAATCATTATGGTGAAAGGTACTCAAAAACCTAACTATCATGTGGTTTCCCACACTTATAACACAAGAAATGATAGACAACCTACAAGTTTAGCTATTCCTCCTCCTCTTCCTCTTGCTCAACTAGTGCTTTCTTTTGCACCCTGTCTTCCTCAAAATTCTGTAAAGGAGTATGATTTAGTAGAACAACTTCATTCTACTCCTAATAAGATATCCCTTTGGTATCTTCTTAAAATATCACCTACATATCATGAATAATTACAAAAAGCATTGTGAAAAGTGACTGTCCCACCTCCAAGGCGGGACAATATCACTTCCACCTTGGAATACATGAATACAACTAATAAAAAATCTCAAATCGTGTTTTCTCAAGATGACTTTCCTTATAAATAATTCCAAGATAAACATGATTCTCTCATGGTTGTTGTCCTTATCAATGGTAATCTTATTCAAATAACTTTAATTGATAATGGCTCTAGGCTTAATGTTTGTAGCATTGACTTGTTACATGAGATAAAGGTAGATAGTTCATCAATCAAACCTGATTCTATTTGTATCCATGGCTTTGACAATGTTGCTAAAAAATCTTTAGGTGTTATCACTTTTCCTATTATGGTAGGTCCTATTATTTTACCCACACCTATTCATGTCATGTCTGATACTCTTAGTTATAATCTTCTATTAGGTCAACCATGGTTAAATGACATGCATGTTGTTGCTTCAACTCTTCATCACAAAGTTAAATTCATCTATAATTAACAACACCATGTATACCCTTCTTGTTGATGATAGACCCAATAATTTCTTATGAGCTGAAACTAATTCTCTTTCTATCCCTACAATATTTAAACAAAACACATCTCCTCCTAAAGATACTTATTCTCCTACAAGTTCCCTTTTAGATGATGATTGGTGGTCATTAGAATTTACATCATCTTTTGCGGGTGAATAAAAACTTTCTAATGTCAACACATGATCCTTCAAAGGATCTAGTGTGTCATTGGTTCAACTTGATTCTCAAAATAACTCAACTCATAATTTCAAATATGGTTTAGGGTGTGTACAAAAAAGCATTGAGAATAGATAGAGACCTATTGAAGAATTTTCTTTTTGAGTCTCCTCCTTTGTCAACATCCTCTCTTTTATTATCTAAAACTTCTTCTATATCTACCTTTAATCAAGAAGTCATGTTTCCTAACCTTCTTCATGCAAAGGTGATTACTTGATCTAAACAAAAAAATAAGCATAGTCAAAATCTTATGAATATTCCTTTTTTCATGTATCATTGATACCATGATGACTCAAATAGTGAATTTCAAGCATTACATTACAAAATTCAACAACTCATTGATAATGACATTATTCACATAACATGTTACAATGAGTTATTTTTCAACCTTGATTTTTTTGAATAACATTTATGTCCCTATTATGTTGCTTTACACTATGTGATGTTGTTAGCCTATCATTTTGGAGATCATTATCATGCATGGTGCAATCATACTTTTTGATTATAATAATAGGTCTTCTTTCTCCTTATCCTTGTCTCCACACTTGGGGGGGGGAAGGGTGCTATATCAATATCTTTCATCCTCTCCAAGGATTTACTTTTCCCTTGGTTAAGTGACATTTGTGTATTATGTGATATCCAATCTTACATAGAAATGTTGGTTTAAATTAAGGATTCTCTTCTACACAAGAGATATACATCCTTGATCATAACCTTTTTATTGTTTGAAATTAGATTTCCATGGTAAAAAAATCCCTTACATTGTTGACTAAAAGTGTGTCATCCTTCCTTAAAGAATCTCATTATGTAGCAATGGATGAGATGTGTATTTCCCTTATTAATTATGATATATTTTTCAACATCATTCAATAGGATCCCTTTTACACTTATTGCATGGAATATCTTCATATTCTTCCCTTCCTTGACCTCATAGGAGTTGTGACCTCTTTGACTTAGGCTGGCTGGGTGTTTCTTGTGGATACCTTCTTGGTGTTAAAATTTCTTTATATTTTTTCATCTTTTTCTTAAGATGTCAAAATAATACTTATTTCTCATCTTAAGGGGGAAATACATGGCCTCCTTATTCAAAATATTTTATTTACTTTAAGAATTATAGGTAGATTACACTAGCATAACATATCTTTTTAGGGCCAAATCACTCTCCTTTTTCCACATCCTTAGGATTGGTTGAACTATCATAATGCAACTTTCTATCCCATTTGACCTCTCCTTTGTATACATTTTCAAGATTGGTTGAATAGAATAACATTATTTGCTAGACCATTTGACCTATCATTTTCATGGGTTGACTAGCATAACACACCTTTCTATACCATTCAACCTCTCATTTACATACTTTTTTACAAGTTGAATAGCATGTGCTAGACCATCAACTCCATCTTTACACTCTCTTTGATGGGTGGAACATGGATAACATAATTTTATAGGCCATTTCTCCCTTCTCTCTCTCATCTATCTCTCATGGATCACCTAGCCCAACATAATTTCCTAGCCTCTATCATCCATGATTATCTTATTCTCTCCTCTATGATTTCATAGCATAACACACTTTGATATTTGATAGAATCATGTAGTCTTATCTTATCTTTTATGTGTGCTCTTTCTCTTTTTAGGTGACCACTTGTGCTCTTGCAATATATTTCTAAGTATGATAATAGTGGTTGAGACATTTTCTTTAGAAAGGTCTCTTCAACTAGTTGACTTTGAATCTTAGTAAGCTCTAGGCTTTTTTTTATGTATCCTTGCATATGGATGTATGAGTAAGATCCTTGGTTTGGGAGCTTATGTCCTTATAATTAGTGATATCTTATCTACTTATAGCTTTCCCATTATTCTCATCTTTCTCTCTTTTTTTTCTAATTTATCATGAACATGAGGTGGGCTCATACTCCTAAAGTGGGGACTAAATGTATCATCCTAAAAAGTAAGCACCCTTATTAGATTCTTATTTTTAGCCCAATTTTATTATATATGGGTTTCCACATTGATTTCACATTCTTATATCACTTATTGGACCTTTAAATTAACATTATTCTAAATTTATCATCCTAAAAAGTAAGCACCCTTATTAGACTCTCATTTTTAGCCTGATTTTAGTGTATATGGGTTTCCACATTAATTTCACATTCTTCTAGAACTTATTGGACCTTTAAATTAACATTATTTGTTCAAAACTTGAGGTTGGCACTTATTTCTAAGTGTTCTCCTCTATTATCTCTCCAATCAAATAATTCATTTCCTCACCTAGGACCTATTCATTTATTTTTTACTTTTAGGATCCTTTCTAACCTCACAACAACCTACATTTTCTCCTCCCACTTATTTTCACCTTCCCAACATCCCCATAAAATTTGAGCTGATTTTTCTAGGGACATGTCAATTGCTGACTTTTTCCTTGGACAAGTCGACTAGCCAACTTGCCCTTGGAGTTTTGGACCTAAATTTTGCCTGAGGCCTGATGGTGGCATTTTCTCTGAGATTTTGATTTATAATCATCCTTGATCAAATTTGAGCCGCAAAATGGAGGGATTTTACTATAAAAGGACATACTCTCCTCTCATTAGGGATCCATAAATTAAGTGCTCTGATACAATGTAAGAATTTGTCTTAGGAAAAGAATAAATATGCCAAGATGTAGAAGCTCAATTGATAGCACAAGAGAGATAGAAAAAATTATATGATTGATTGATTGATTCAATAATGATAAAATAATGAAATACAATTAATAATGACCAATTGATACAATTGATAAATATAAAGTAGATGTACCTAAATATAAAGGCAATGCATGATAACTAGGAGTGATGCAAGAGATAACCTATCAACTAGACAAGGTGTAATCACATGTCCACCAAAGGTGGATCATCCTCCATTGTACAAAAAACTATATGCAACATGTTCAACAATGAGAGGATGATAATGCAATAAGAGAACTAAAGGTGGATCTCACACCTAAAGTTGAATTCTCCTACACCATGTACTAAAATGATATAAAAACTCCTAAGTGTCTCAATGACAAACTAATATTAAATGCATTATCCTAAGTAAACTTAAGTAAACTATAATTAAGAATATTTAATTACACCAACACCCCCCCCCCCTTAAGTGCAACTTAGGGGAATGCACTTAATCTCACAATGCTAGATGACAATTCATGATGGGTCCCGACTACTAGGACATGTTAGGTACCCATGTACAATTTACAAGTGCAAAAGAAATGCAATATCTCATAAAATAGAGAAATAGGGAAAACCTCATGGGAAAAACCCTCCCCCAAAAAGAGAGATGAAAAAAACAAGATGCATGGACGGATGGAGTAATCAAGACCCCCCCCCCCCCCCCCCCCCGCATTATGAAACACATCGTGTATATATAATCAAGAATCCCCATATAAGAGGAAAATAAGGAGATATGATATCCCCCCCATAATGAGTAACCCTCTCCAAGGATGGTGAGTGTTTGAAGGAAAAACATAGAACCATGCCTACAAACAACATTTCTCCCCTTAGGAAGAAGATAAACCAAGTACAAATGCAAGAAGTCTTCCCATCATGGATAGGAAGAAGGAAGGAGAATCCAAATAAAGTATGAAGACTCTGAAGTATTCTCATGAGTCTCCATGTTCCTGGTTGATGAATATGCCACTAACCAATCAAGATCATATCCAATAGAGGTGACAAGAAAGGAACCAATGGCTTTGATACCATGTAATAATTTTGATCAAACTCCAAAGACCAAGATCTCTCCTCAAAAGATGAAGTGGGAAGAGAAGAAAAGAAGGCCCCCCTAAATGTAGAATGCACACCCATGGTAGATGATCCTGGATCAATGTAGAAACTGCACCAAGAAAACTGAATTATGTTCCTCCCTTTGGGAAGAAATAATTCCATGGTGTATCAATTAATCTTCCCCAATCTCTACGAAGAATCCTAAAAATGTATGATGTCTCAGGAAACTAAATAGTAATATCCAACACATGATTATGATCTATCTGAACCATGCAATGTGATATCTCAAGTGAAGTTTGAGACTCATGAATGCCAATCTCCAAAGGCTCAAATTTCTTCTCTGAAGATAAAGATACCTCCTCCAAATACTATATCAAAGGATCCACAATCATGTCAACCTTAAAATAATTATCAAGTGGAGAATGAAGATGAGGGTCATAGTGTTCCCTTGCAAAAAGTAAATAAGGATCATCCTCATCAAAGAGAAGATGAATTTCATCAATGATATCTCCCAAATCCACAATGTAGGAGTCCACAAACAAACCTGCAATATCTATCAGGTAGTCATCCCATGGAACTAAAATTGGAAGACAAGAAATACCTTGTTGCACTGAATCACATGAAATCATGGTTGTATGAAGGAAAACATCATCAGGAACAATAGTAGAACCAATCTCAATAAGAGAAGTAGGAGCTACAACCAGAGGTTGTATATCTTTTAGGAGTGGAGGAACATGTGGATCTTCATATATACATTTCCCAAAGAAAGGTTCAAAGATTAGGAATATTCTTTGTCTTATCTTCATCATCATCAAGGGTGTCCATAACATCCATATCCATATTACAATATATATAACATTAATAACTTTTTTCCAAGAGTTCAGATCATAAGGAGGACTAGTGGATCTATGCTCATACAAATAGGATAATAGATTATGCTTACTAAGATGAGAAAGAACTAATTCACTCCATTTCTTATAGTTTCCTTTCATCAATCTAATTAAACCATCTATGATGCAATTCTCACATGAAAATTTGAGATCAAAAAATCATTGCACCCCCCAAAATATAATGAAACAAATAATCCCCCGAAAATAGATGATTTTGGCACTTTATATTTAGTGTGTGTACAATTTCCACTTGCCAAAATGGACCAAAATGGACTTTAAGATGACAATATAAATAAGGCTATATCAGACTCAAACAAATAAGACATAAGACCACTCAAGGATCTAACAAATTACAAGTTCCAAATATAGGCTAAAATAGACCAAATGTTGAAATTACTATGTACACTCAAAATTTCTCCAAACTAATGCCAAATCTAGAAAGTAGACAAAAAATCATGCACTTTCAAAAATAATGGCTCCAAAAAAATGTATCTGTATGAGCTCGAATGAAGCCTTTGAAGTTGCAAAAATTGGGATTTACAATTTTCAGAAAACATCAGGAACAAAGATCATAAACCACTTGCAACATTATGTAGATCATGAAATTCTACCCCAAAACAAAACACAAATTGCTCAAAAAAAGTTTGGATGTTGAGATACCATTTTTTGAAAATGATGTAGGGGCATTCTTGTTAGAAAGTAAAGATCCCCAAGATAACTGAGAGGGGGGGTGAATCAATTATCAGATAATTTATCCATTCAACAGCTTTAAACAATATAATCAATGTACTGATCAACCATAGAAAGATAATCATACACAATTGCACAATAACACAAGATATGTTAACTAGGGAACCTCTTGAAAAGAGTAAACCCCGGTGGGAATGATGCCCAAAAAATGATGTACTAATATGAAAGTTTCTTGTTAGAGGATTGACCCTGTTAGGAGTCTTATGAAATACATTCAGTACATATAAATCCCTGTTAGGAGATTTTGAATCCCTGTTAAAAGATTCTAACCCGGTTAAGAGTTTATGGAAGACAGAAGGACCCACTGCCCAAACAGCTTCAAGGCAAGATCTCTAAACCCACTGTCCAAAAGATCTTAGAATTATTCAATAGAATAATATGAAATATATTACCTCCTTCACATTGTGCCAAAACTACACTCTCTACTACACAAGATCACAATTCCAGATCTCTGTACTCACAAGTCTTCCTTCATCACTGAATTAGCTCTTTTCTTCACTTCATGCATATATTCACATTTCAATCTTCATAGTACACATTAAAATAAGGAAAAAATTCCTTCTTATATACCAAACTCAAATAATTACAAATGATTCGGTCCTCAATTACAAAATAATAAATTCTACACACTACACACAGAATTCACATAAAACTGTCAGCTTCCAGTTACTGTAACTTTCTCCAAACATGTCCTCAAAGTTTGCACTATGAACCACATCATCATTAATGAGTCTCCAACATCCCTTTAACTATGCAAAATTAGATTCCATCCCAGCTAAGAGATATCCTCCGATTTCCAAACATCGCTACACAGAAACACTGTCTAAACACTGCTTTCACCAAAATGCTCATAACTCTTACAAATGAAGGAATTTATTTTTGCATTGTTAACCATAGGTTAATAACACACCAAAGAACATACCATCAACTGCGCAAAAGCCAATCTACAATATAACATGTGTGCAAAACAAAACTATACCTGCTTTCCTGCTAATATCCAGAATATCATTGTGTTGACATCAATGACAATCCAAGTCATGAATGCAACAAAAACTGCTACAGAATGACTACCAAAACACTTTGTATTCATTCCTAACAATTCTAGGGTACTCATTGAATCTGCATGGGAGGTGTGTTTTTGGCCGGTGTTACTTGGTTGCAGCCTTGATCGACGATCTCAGTCATTGAAGGAAGCTCGGTCACTGAAGGAACTTGATAATCTCTAGCGCTCGATGAAAGTGTTACTTGGTGATGTCTGTGCTACTCGGTCGACACTGGTTCTTGGTGATGCTTGCAATGCTCAGTTATTTCACTATTTCTCAGTAGTTCTAGTTTACCAACTAGAGTTCTGTGTGATTTGTTGGGCCGACTTGGTGCATTTATTATTGGTAGATGTTGTTACAAGCTGACATGTTGAATTAAATGTTTGTAAGGCTATTTTGAAGCTGACTTGTATGGCATTTAATATTTTTTTGTGGGAGTTAAGGGTTTCATCTAGCTGACTTATGGTTGATGATTAGTATTTATAGGATGTTTGGGGGTAGTTGTTTAGGCATGACTAGAGGACTTAGCAAGTCAAATCAGAGGTTTTGAAAAGCTAGAGTTGGTGAAGTTGTGGAAAAGATCTTGCATGATCTTGTAGATCAGATTGTTATCTGATAGTTTGTAGTTGTAGAGCTAGTGGTTTGCACACTTGGAGACAAAGAGATTTCTTGGAGGCTTGCGAGATCAAGTTTAGATCTACCATAGAGT
Organism: Chamaecyparis obtusa; assembly: GCA_027943335.1. Classification (NCBI taxonomy): domain Eukaryota; kingdom Viridiplantae; phylum Streptophyta; class Pinopsida; order Cupressales; family Cupressaceae; genus Chamaecyparis; species Chamaecyparis obtusa. The sequence continues at coordinate 1,114,437 of BSBK01003166.1, forward strand.
TTCCATCAGTTGTTGATTGTTTCATAGCTAAAATAGCTAAGATTGTATTGGATCTATGTGGATCTTGAAGAACTTGTTTCTGTTGTAATTGGCCCTAACTCGGAAGGCCTTACAGCCAGGCATGTTAATGAAAATTGAGTTGAAACATCTTGTTATGTTGTGTTCTCCACTGTGTAATTCTGAAGCTGCAAGGCCAGATTGTCCTTAATTGGATCCTCCCTACCTTGTTCTGCGTCATAAAATCACCTATATAATTATTATTTTTGAATCACTTGTTAATATGATTTAGAACAACAAAGAGGGGGAGGTGAATCAGTTGTTCTCAAGTCTTGATGTATAAGAAAAACTTAAAAACTTTTCCTTAAATCAGAACCAATAACCAAAACAAAATCGATCATCACTGATTTAATAATAGAAACATATAACATTGCAATCCACTACCCAACTATAACTTAACTTGTAAAACATAGAAATGTTCAAACCAAAAAATTCACACAAGTATTAACACCAAGATTTATAGTGGAAACCCAATGTGGGAAAAACCACTTTGTAACATGCTACTATTATTTTCACTCTTCTGAAGTGAGCTCGGTTAAAAGCCAACCCTGTCAAGGTTACAATACACATTGTTAGGTGTGACCCAGTTAAAGGATTTCAATCACCCTGTTAAAACTGAGCCTTGTTAAAGGACTTACATACACTCCATTAGAATGCAACCTTGTTCAAAGGATTTAACATATGATTGTTAGGTCAACCTCTGTTAAAAGGATTTTGACTGTTACAATGGTTAGAAAGTAGCAGCAATATTGATTTGAAAAACATACAACTCACTTTGCAAATATCAGATCTAATTTTGTACACTAATGCTATTTTATTAACTTTGAAACTTTTCCATCTCCATCTCTAATCTACTTGAAACATTTCTTCAAGCAACCACCACAATTCTCCTTCAGCCTTTTCTGCTTATACAGTCAATAAAACTTTACTGATCTTCCAGCATTCTCTTTTTCACCCATGCACACGCATATCCAATGCTCAGGTTCCCTTAATACTTTCCTCAATTAGGTTAACTCATCTTATGCCGCTCAATCTCATTCGTAGATCTTAGGGTTAGGTTAGATTCATTGAATCTACCCACTTCATGTTCTTCGGCTTCATCTCAAATCTCTTAAAGATTTACAATAAAACATTTTACAGTGCATTTAATGCTTTCAAACAATTAATAAATAAAGTCAACACATTTTACATAATCCAAGAATTCAACAATGTCGGCTCCAAAACTAAATTCTCTTCAAATATAAAAAATGTTGATGCTCGGTCAATATTGTGATCAACTACTCAGTCTTCATGTAGAAAGCTCGGTCATTACTAAAAAATTTTCTTGGCTTATACTGTCTTCCTCAGCAATTAACTGTTGTTCGGTCGACACTAGAATTTTGCTCGGCATACACTGACTCGATCGACACTAACATTACTCTACTTAAACATGATTTTTCCATTTTTGCTCAGTCAAGCCTACCAATTTAGTCTTCAGTCTTCCTAGGATAAACAATACATTATCTCATCATTGTACAACATAGTCAAGTACACTTTGTAGTATCAAGATAACTCAACCTTTCCCTAGGTGCTATTGTTACCAACCTTGCCCCAATCCTTCACAATAATACAATAGATATAGTACTTTCCTAAGTAGCAATAGTCTTACCAATTAAGGTTTGACATCAATGACAATACAACAATTGTTTCAATTTGTAGTTTCCAACAATCTCCCTCTTTGGCATTGATGGAAACACCATATGATATCACCTGAATAAAACATGGATTACCAACCAATCCAAAAACTTATCTGTTCATCAGATAATTATTTATAATATCCTTAGCTTCATTCTGATTCAGAATCCTATAAGCCTCACTTCTGTGACTGTCAGAAGTATTCAGATCTCCCTCTATCCTGATCCTTCATTTCAGTTCATCACCCTTACTTTTCAGTGTCATGCTTTATCATATCAGTTCATCTCCCTCTTTGAAAAAAATGCCAAAGTAGCAACTAAACCATACATCCATCAGATGTAGATAATATCTATGCAGCTCAGTGTTTCTCCCTCTGTCATCTTTCTTATGACTAATTCCTTGTCTTTGCTCCTTTTCACAACTCTAGGCTAGCCCTAAAGTGTGACAATCTTATGCATCAATTTGTCAAATATTATGTTGTAGCATATTTGATGCAGTGCTCCTAGCTTGACTAGGCAGCCTCAATTAGGGGAAGGACCCCTAATTGACTTCTCAACTACTCATGAGCTTCTCTGGGTAAAGCTTTAGTGAATATGTCTGCTAATTGTTCTTTTGTGTTCACATATTCCATTTGGACTTCTTTATCATGTACTAATTCTCTCAAGTAGTGATACTTGATTACTATGTGCTTGGTCTTAGTGTGCATCACTGGATTCTTAGAAATATTGATAGCACTTGTGTTGTCACAGTAAATAACAATAGGTTCAGTGATTTCTTCTTTCATGCTTATCAACAATTGTTTTATCCATACCAAATTTGAACAGTTTACTGCAGCAGCAACATACTCGGCCTCGGCAGTAGATTGGGAAATGCAATTTTTTTTCTTGCTAATCCAGGAGACTAATCTCTATCCAAGAAAGAAAGCTCCACCACTAGTACTCTTTCTATCATCTACATTTCCTACCCAATTAGCATATGCATAAACTCTGAGTTCAAATTTGTCATCCTTCTTATAATATAGACCATAGTCAGCATTTCCTTTCAAGTATCTCATAATTCTTTTCATAGCCATCATGTGTGTTTCCTTAGGATCGGTAGAGAATCTTGCCACAATCCCAATAGCTAGTGCAATTTTTGGTCCACTATGTACAACATACTCCAATTTTCCAATCATGGATCTGTACAAAGTCTGATTCACTTCTACAGCATCATCATTCTTAGATAACTTTTGTCCAGTAACCATAGGAGTACTCACTAGTCTAGCATCTTCCATCCCAAAAGTTTTCAGTATTTCATTAACATAATTAGACTGTGTAATGAAAATTCCTTTCTTCATCCGATATACTTTTAAACCAACAAAGAATTTGATCTCACCAAACATGCTCATTTCAAATTTAGTTTGCATTTCATTTGAAAATCTTTTACACAATGCATCTTGTCCACCAAAAATAATGTCATCCACAAAAATTTTTGCCAACAGGATACCTTTACCTTCTTCATCTTTCATGTACAGATTGCTTGCATCATTTGTTCTTGAAAATCCAATCTATATCAAGTAGTTGTGCAACCTCTCATACCATGCTCTGGGAGCTTGTTTCAATCCATATAGTGCTTTGTTCAGTTTGCACACCATGTGTCTTCTATTTGGATCAATAAAACCTTCTGACTGTTCTATGTAAACTTCTTCTTCTAGTATACCATTTAAAAATGCAAACTTGACATCCATTTGATATACTTTGAAATCTTTATAAGCAGCATATGCAAGCAGAGTTCTTACTCCTTCCAATCTAGCTACAGGGGAAAATGTCTCCCCATAATCTATTCCTTCTTCTTGTGTGTAGCCTTTGCATACCAACCTAGCTTTGTTCCTAGTTATTTCACCATTTTCATTCATCTTATTCCGAAACACCCACTTTGTTCCTATAACATTTTTGTTTTCAGGTCTTGGCACCAAAGTCCAAGTATCATTCTTCTCAATCTGGTCAATCCCTTCATTCATTGCTTGTATCCAATCTTCATTCTCCAATGCCTCTCTAGTTGACTTGGGTCCAAATTCACATAGTAGGCATGTTGGATCCTTAGTCTTACTTCTGGTCTGAATTCTAGTATTTTTGTCTCCAATTATCTGTTCAGGCTTATGATGTCTTCTTACATATTTTTTCAAATAGGTTCAGCTCTTCTCTCCTCTATTTCATCAAGTTCCCCAACAAGATTGTCAAATTCAGCTTCTGAATGCTCGGCAACCTCTTCCTGATACTCGACAACATTTTCTTGTAGCTCGGCATGTTCTTGTTCTCTTTTGGTACTATTTTCCTGATGCTCGATAGCATCTGTGTGTTGCTCGACATTGCTTACCCGAGACTTGACATCAGGTGCAAGTTTGTTACTTGCCTCTTCTTCTTCCTCAATGTACACAAAAGATCTATAATCTTTTAGTTCTGTTTTGTTGTCAGCTTCATTTCTTTCTGCATACTCATCAATTTTTGCATTCACACTTTCCATAATTTTGTTAGTGTTAGAGTTAAAACACTTATAAGCTTTACTTTTTGTGGACTATCCTAGGAATATGCCTTCATCAATCTTAGCATCAAACTTTCCATTCCTAGTGTCTTTTAATATATAGCACTTACTTCCAAAGATTCTAAAGTATTTAATACTTGGTGCATACCCATGCCATAATTCATAGGGTGTCAGATTTGTACCTTTCTTGATTTGTACCCGGTTATGAGTGTAGACAACAGTGCTTATAGCTTCTTTCCAGTATTTTTGTGTCACATTCTTTTCAATCAACAATGTCCTTGCACAATCCAAGATAGATCTATTTCTCCTTTCTGCTATACCATTCTGTGGAGGTGTTCTAGGTGTAGACATCTATCTTTTAATTCCTCTATCATTGCAAAATAGATTGAATTCATTTGATGTAAATTTTGCACCTCGGTCAGATCTAAGACATTTCAGGTTCCTACCTGTCTCCTTCTCAACCTTAGCCAAATACCACTTAAACAATTGAAAAGCTTCAGATTTTTCTTTTAGAAACATTACATGCATCATCCTAGTATGATCATCAACAAACAAGATAAAATATCTAGCATCACAGTAACTTTGTACACCCATAGGTCCACAGAGGTCAATATGAACCAAATCTAAAATGTTTTCAGAAGTAAAGGATTTTCTCTTAAAACTTGACTTTGTCATTTTTCCTAACTGGCATTCCTTGCACATCACATTCTCAGGTTTCTTCAATCTAGGTAGACCTCTTACCTTTTTCTTCTTACTTATCTCTACCAGATTGTCAAAGTTAACATGACATAGCCTTTTATGCCATAACCAAATATCATCAAGTTGTGCAATGATACATGTTTCTTCAGATATGTCAAGATAGAACAAATTACCTCTAGTCTGATCTCCACTTCCAATTAGTTCTCCAGTAGCATCAAATATTTTAGCATTCTTGTCATGAAATTCCACTCGGTAACCAGTTCTATTGAGCTGAGCAACACTTAACAAATTATAATTAAGACCTTCAACCCAATATGCATTTTCACAAGATATCTTATTAGTCAGTTTAATCAAACCTTTTCCTCTAATAGGACATGGTGCATCATTACCAAATGTTACACTTTTACCTCTGTAATGATGTAAGGTCTCAAACTTATTTTTGTCACCAGTCATGTGATGTGAACAACCACTATCAATAATCCATTTATCATTCTTGTTCACATAGGATATCAATGCAGTTTTCTCATCCTCATCAGATTCATCTTTCATTGCAACATAGACTACCTCAATTTCAAAATCATCACTATCAGTGTCAGTTTCTTCTTCAGCAATGTAACAAGATTTCTTACCTTTTCCTTTGTAGTCCTTGTTCCTTCAGTAGCTTTTGTCATCTCTTCTATCTTTGTGTTTGCTTTTTCTTTCATCTTATTTATCCTTCATGTCAGGACATCTAGTAGCTATATGACCAACTTTATTACATGAAAAACATATAATAGGGAGTTTACCTTTATACTTTCCTTTTCCTCTTCTCAATCTTCTAGCCATAAGAGCTTCTAGATCTTCCAGTTCTTCATCAAAAGTGTCACTATCACTTTCACTTTTACTAATGCATCTTTCTTTTTCTCTCTTTGGCTTGTTTAGAACTAGTTGTGACTTGAAAGCAGATTCAACATTACCAATGCTACCAACAGTGAAATTATCATAGTTAGAGAGTTCAAAAGCAGTCAACTTACCAACCAAACTTTCCAAAGTAAGCACATTAGCAGAGTTGCATCTAGATTCCTAAATAGCTGAGATCTTAATAGCATATATAAGATGCAGGGTTCTTAGTACTTTCCCAATTATAGTTTCATCATCAATAATCCCATTTTCTCCTCTAATAGCATTCACAACTTCTTTTATTCTACCATAATATTGTGCAATGTTCTCACCTTCTTGCATTCTAATTTCATAAAACTTACCTCTAAAACTCTCGGCCTTTGCTTTCAGTACATTTAAGTCACCACCATAGATCCTTGCAAGAGTGTCCCACATCTCCTTAGCAGTTGTGCAATCCTTAATGTCCTCAAATTCTAGATAGCTTAGGGAAAATGCAATTTCCAGAATTGCCTGATTATGTTATTTCTTAGTTCTCATTTCTTCGGTAGTCAAAGGTGCGATAGGTGAGACATAGCTATTCTCAATGTAGTACTTTGTAGAGTCACCAATATTGGCCAGATGCAGCTTCATCAAGCTTTTCCATGTAGGGAAGTTTTCCTTATTCAGCTTTGATACTTCCTTCTTATACATCCTGATCATTTGCTTCAAGTCCCTTTAAACTTGATTTCTGTAAACACTAATAATAAGAAACAAAGCTCTGATACCAATTGTTAATATGATTTAGAATGATAGAGAGGGGGGGTGAATCAATTGTTCTTGGGTCCTGATGTATAAGACAAACTTAAAAACTTTTCCTTCAATTAGATCCAATAACCAAAACAAACTCGATCATCACTGATTTAATAATAGAAACATATAACATTGTAGTCCACTACCCAGTTGTAACTTAACTTGTAAAACATAGAAATGTTCAAATCAAAACATTCACACAAGTATTAACACCAACATTTATAGTGGAAACCCAATGTGGGAAAAACCACTTTGTAACATGCTACTATTATTTTCACTCTTCTGAAGTGAGCTCGGTTAAAAACCAACCCTGTCAAAGGTTACAATAAACACTGTTAGGTGTGACCCGATTAAAGGATTTCAATCACCCTGTTAAAACTGAGCCTTGTTATAGGACTTACATACACTCGATTAGAATGCAACCCTATTCAAAAGATTTAACATATGACTATTAGGTCAACCTTTGTTAAAAGGATTTTGACTATTACAATGGTCAGAAAGTAGCAACAATATTGATCTGAAAAACATACAACTCACTTTGCAAATATCAGATCCGATTCTGTACACTAATGCTGGTTTATTGACTTTGAAACTTTTCCATCTCCATCTCTGATCTGCTCGAAACTTTTCTTCAAGCTACCACCATAATTCTCCTTCAACCTTTTCTACTTATACAGCCAATAAAACTTTACTGATCTTCCAGCATTCTCTTTTTCACCCATGCAAACGCATATCCAATGCTTAGGTTCCCTTAATACTTTCCTCAATTAGGTTAACTCATCTTATGCCACTCAATCTCATTCATAGATCTTAGGGTTAGGTCAGATTCATTGAATCTACCCACTTCATGTTCTTCGGCTTTATCTCAAATCTCTTAAAGATTTACAATAAAACATTTTACAGTGCATTTAATGCTTTCAAACAATCAATAAATAAAGTCAACATATTTTACATAAGCCAAGAATTCAACAATGTTAGCTCCAAAACTAAATTCTCTTCAAATATAAAAATGATGATGCTCGGTCAATACTATGATCAACTACTCGGTCTTCATGTAGAAAGCTTGGTCATTACTAAAAATGTTTCCTCGGCTTATATTGTCTTCCTCGGCAATTAACTGTTGTTCGGTCGACACTAGAATTCTGCTCGGCATACACTAACTCAGTCGACACTAACGTTACTTTTCTTAAACATGATTTCTCCATTTTTGCTCGGTCAAGCCTACCAGTTTAGTCTTCAGTCTTACTAGGATAAACAATACATTGTCTCACCATTGTACAACATAGTCAAGTACACTTTGTAGTATCAAGATAACTCAACCTTTCCCTAGGTGCTATTGTTACCAACCTTGCCTCAATCCTTCACAACAATACAATAGATATAGTACTTTCCTAAGTAGCAATATTCTTACCAATTAAGGTTTGACATCAATGACAATACAACAATTATTTGAATTTGCAGTTTCCAACATCACCGTCACCGCACCTCCAAAATTCAAATGGCTCTAGATTTGGCCTCATATATCCAATTTGGATGAAACAAAAGTTGGTTTATGGGTTTTGGACCTTCTAAATGTGATGCTAACCTTTGATTTGCACCAGCAAGCTTCAATTTTTACCTGCAACAAAATTCTCTCTAAATAGGCTATATAATGATACTTGTATGAGTCTAATACCATGTAAGAATTTTCCTAGGGAAAAGAATGAAAATACCAAGATCTAGAAGCTCAATTGACAGCACAAGAGAGATAGGAAAAATGATATTATCAATTGATTGACTTGATTCAATAATAATCAACAATGAAATACAATGAATGAATACAAAGTAGATGTGCCTAAATATATAGGCAATACATAATAACTAGGAGATATGCAAGAGATAACCTATCAAATAGACAAGGTTTAATCACATGTCCATCAAAGGTGGATCATCCTCAATTTTAAAATAAACTATATGAAAAATGTGCAACAATGAGAGGATGATAATGTGATAAGAGCACTAAAGGTGGATCTCACACCTAAAGTGAAATTCTCCTACACCATGTGCTAAAATGAGATGAAAACTCCTAGGTGTCTCAATGAAAAACTACTATGTAATGCATTATCCTAAGTAAACTTAAGTAAATTTTAATTAAGAATATTTAATTACACCAACAACAAGATATCAAGAAGCCATCCATAATCTCACACAAAAATTTGAGCAATCAAGTGAATCCTCAAGATCTTCAAGGCATTCTTCTTCCTCTTCATCAAGCATTGTGGAAAATAAAAAATCCATCATTCAAGGCTTTGGTTTAATAATTTACTATTAAGTTTTTATGGATTTAAATGTATTTCATCAATAATTGTGATCACATAAAAAGAGGCATTGCACCATCAAGGTATAAGGTGATTTATGTTTCAGATCTAGCTTCCATTTCATCTTTCCTTATGTAATTTCAATTTAATTTCAAGGTTGATTCCTAAATAGGGGTTTGACCAAGGAAAACCCCTTTCCAAAACCTTTTTCCTCTATTTTTGTGTGTGTGAACAAGTTTCAAAGATTTAATTTCAGATCTAAGAAGTACAAGTGCAACCACAAGATCTAGGAAAGTTTCATCGATTTTTTTAGGAACAAATTGAGTAGTTGATTTTTTCCCAAAAACTTGAAATTTTCCCATAAATTTGACATGTTTCTACCATTTTTAAGTGAAATTTTTGGTACAAAAGTATACAGGTCCTTGTTTTCTAGATTTGAAGTTACAACTGATTCTAAGACTCTGGTAGTAGGTAAAATATGGTTCCAAAGTACAACCTTCTCCATATTGTTTCTAGGTGCACTTATTCTTACTTCATTTCCATTACACATAATTTATCAAATTAGATATATCATTAAAAAATATCTATTAGTAATAAAAAACCCACAAAGCATAGATCTTGCATTGGCATACCTTCCTCCTTTGGTTGTGCTAATCAAATTCATTTTTTGGGAGGCTTTGCATTCCAATGTATGTAGGACTTGGTAAGTAATCTATATCTTAGCATTTCTCATCATTTTATATTAGACATTGTAAGATTAAAAAAATGTGGTCACCAAAATGTAGGTGAACAAATAGTGCTATCCTAAAAAAATTAAATGATGTGTGTGATAATATGATGAAGATGGGAATATAAGATATACTTCTTAACCTCAAATTCCCAAAGGAAGATCCAAATTGACTAACCACAAGAGGATGGTCAATACATAGATGAATCAATCGATGGAGAATAAGAAGAAAGAGGATAACTTTGTATTTCATTATGGTAAGTGTATTGAAATATTAATTGAATTGAAAACAAATACTAACCTCAAGTAGGACAGATCTAAAAAATGTTGTTTTCTAATGTTTGTGTACAGTTTCAGGGAATTTTGCAACCAAATTTGGCCTGGAAATGCAGAAACAGAGAAAACCCAGAAACCTTTTTCTTTTTGTAGCAAGGTCATCCTTGACCTAAGACAAGGGTAAGATCTTACCCTGGGGTACAAGCTTACCCCACCAAGTCATCCTTGACCTACACTATTCTGACAGAAATTCTGTTTGCAAATCCTAGAAGCTCACCAAAAAGGGTATTCAGATCTGCACTGATATTCATTCTCCTGCACTTGGATCTACAAGAAAAAGGGTTTTGTTTATTGGATGAGGGGTTTACCTTGGTCAAAACCCGGTTTGGAATCAACCTTAAAATTTAATTGAAATTGCAATATATAAACAAAGTAAATGGAACTATTCACCTTGCTTATGTTGAAATCCTTGTGGAGGATTCGAATCCTTGAATCCACAAGTATGGATGCTCAAAATGAATGTAGAATTGAATGTAGGATGTCTCAAATAAATTTCATTAGATCTTAAACACCAATCTTGAGTGGATCTTGTAATAGGAAGAAGCTTAGATGAATGTGGATGGAGGAATCTTCAACAAGAGGGCTCCAAAGAGATTGAATCCTTCAATGGCTATCAATGGATCTCCTTGATGAATTGGATCTTGAATGCTTGAATGCTTGGATGCTTAAGGATGAATGAATTCTTGAATTATTTTCTTCTCCTTCTTGCTTTCTTGATCATGAAAAATGGATTTCAAAGATGCTTGATAGTGGATCACAAAGATGCTTGATAGTGGATGTTCGTGGATGATCGTGGATGATGAAAATGAGAGAGGAAGGCTTCCTTTTATACTAGTCTAGGGAACAAAATTTTAGAGAGGCTGACATAGGAGAATTAAATTCTAATTAATCCTTAACCCCTAGAAATGGACCTAGATTAAATACAATTGAAGAGTTTACCATTCTGAAATATGAAACAGTCGACCCAGAAGCAGGAAATAAAATGTTTTGAAGCCCAACATCCCAAAACCTCTGAAATCTAAAATTTGGACCTAGGGTCAGGGTCAAGGTCAACTTTGACCTAGGTCAAATTCAAGGTCATCCTTAACCTGGGTCAAAGTTGAGGTTGACCTTGACCCAGAAGGTCATCCTTGACCTTGAAGTCAAAGATCTCAATTTCTCATGATGGAGTCCCAAAAAGAGGCTGGAAACAAGTGGAGAGAGAAGAAGAACAAGGGGAAAAAGCCAGATCTAGTCAAAGACCCACTCAAGGCACTTGACATGAGCCCAGACCACTTACTCAAATGGCTAAACCAGTCCTAAATGGAAGTGCTTCCATTTTTCGATGATACATTTAGCCCCCACTTTAGCAAGAGTATGGACTCGATGCAAACTCTTGGTAAAGGAGATCATAATGAAAAAATCATCTTATTGAAATCAAAGGGACAAAGAAATCCTCAAGCCCCTAGGGATTCAAGTCTTCATCAACTCCAAGACCACAATAAGAAAGACATCTCTACAGAGAGAGAGAGAGAGAGAGAGAGAGAGAGGGTGTGATTATCTTGCCCAATGAGAACTTATGTCCCATTGTGAACCACACAAAGAAACAGTGCAACTGGAAAGATCAAATTGAACTACCTAATGAATGTGGCTACTCACTAATCAACCCATCAAGGATTCACCCTTAGGAATTTTCTATTCCACAAGAGTAAAACCAAAAGCAAAAGATATCTAGTCTTAAGGACACCTTCAACCTTAAGGGATCAAAATTTTGAAACTTGAGGGATCAAGCAATCTTATAAAATAAAAATCCATGCTTTAAGGATTAGTCACTAATCCATAAAGGGAGAGAAGAGCTTTGAAAAATATATGTATATTGAAAGTGTGTGTGTGAAATAGGTGAGCAAAGCCTATGCCCCCACATTAAAGTCATTGCTAAAACTTTAACAGGAGCAATGGCTTGAATAAAAACATAAACAACTCCACTAATTACGTTTCCACTACGAGATTCCCCAAACAAAGACAAATCAAGGGAAATACCACATAAACATATAGAGAACACAGAAGGGATCTACCTATCGTGGGGTCAGTATGATCATAAGATTATATATATATATATATATATATATATATATATATATATATATATATATATATATATATAAATTAATTGACATCATTCCCCAAAGAAAGTAGAACTACAATCACAATGGAGGAAAGAACACATAAGAGCTACGAAGAAGAACCTTTTCAGACCATGACATGGAGACCAAAAAGAATCAATGCTACCAAGTCGCAAATCCAAGTAGATTACACAAGGAAACATTTACGAACACTAGCATAGGTAAAACATAACATGAAACAACATATAGAAGAGTAAAGATACATATAGAGAAATGGCACAATAGGTTTGATTCCTTTATCACCTTGCACCAACAAAGCAACAAGAGTCATATAAAAGAATCTAACAAACATTTAGCAAACACATTACAGGAGAAGTACAGTACAACAGACAAACACACAAAAAGCTACCACGAAGGGCTAACCAATCAAGCACGTCACCTACTCTCCCCATCTTGTTCTATATCATTTAGGGAAGGTGGGTAACTTGCAAGAGGGACTATATCCAACACCGTAGGAATGATAGCCAGTTCCAAACAAGGATCCTCTTGAGAATCATAATGTTTGATACTAGGTGTAAGTATCAATTGTGATAAAAGCATATTAGGTAAATCAAAGTCAATGGAAATAGTCTCATTTTCATCCTTACCATTATTAGTATCATCAAGAGTATCTTCTTCATCCAGATTAATCAAAATTGGATCTAAGATATGAATGGAATCATCATAATCTTGCATCTTAACATCATTATTAACAATAGCTTCTTCTAACTCATCATGCATATATTGATCAAAAGAAGGTAAAGATCTTTGAATAATAGAAGTACGGGCTTTATCTTGAGCATGATTCTTCCTACGATGTTCATTAGTAGATTGATTACATTTTGTCTTGTTTGAAATATGTTGAGAACTAGGAGGAACAACTATCAGATCCCTCATAGGTTCTATAGGAGGATTAGTAGGATTCTCAGCAGACTGACAAGAAACACTAGGAGCTTGATTAATAGAACTAGAATCCATAGATAAAGGAGGTATGGAAGGTTTAGGAAAAAGACCACAATTAACTCAATAATCTTGCAATGATCCATCAGTGGCATACTTAACTCAATAATCTTGCAATGCTTATAGTCTTGATATGAGCAAAAAAGATTATCAGGTTGATAAGGACATGAATTAGGTATTGAAGGCCAAAATAAATCAAGTGTAGCAAATTCCTTGGGCCTAGAAGGTTGATATAAACTATGGTTAATCATCTTCACTTCTTCATCATGAACAAATTTAAGACACTTATGGATAGGGGAAGAAATAGCATGCATGGCATGTTAGAATAACTGAGAGGGGGGGTGAATCAATTAGATCAGTTATCCTATAGTCCTAAATACAAAGATGTAATACTTAAAACAATTCTAATAAATTATACAACTCAGTAACATAAAATATTAAACTGTCTATGCCTTTTACTGATTACCAGTTAATTAACTCACTGTGATTACTGACCAAATCAAATATGCAATATGTAAAGTATGACAATAAAACAATCATCACGAAAACACATAACACAATGATTTAATGTGGAAACCCTGCTAAGGGAAAAACCACCTGGGACCAATAACCCAAAATAATTTTCACTCTTCTAAAGTGAGATCGGTGAAGAGCCAACCCTATTAAAGGTTACAAACACACTATTAGGTGTGACTTTGTTAGAGGATTTAAGACTAACAATTAACTTTTGACCAGCATTCACTATGGGGTCAATAAGATAACAATGTACATTCCTTGAATGACATAGGGGCATAACATAAGATGGTTAAGTCCACTCGGTTGGGATATTTTCTGTATCAATGGTTATATTGAAACAATAGTTGATCTGATAACAATACAACTTAACTTGTAGATGTTCAGATCTATTATAAGCCCATACAAATCCTATGATCAATATTTCAATTCACTTCCTTAATTACTTTTACTCGGTAATAGCTCTTTGATGCTTGGTACTGTTCTATAGTTTGGTTCTCCTTCAACCAATCTAATCAGGCATGCATGAAACTGTATTCACATAAAATCTCTATAGTGTTATTTCTTTCAGCATGTTTTAATAAAGAAACTCATATCTCTTATATAGACAGATAAAATATTTTCATATCAACCATCAGATTTTGCCACTTATTCTTCTTCATTGATTTTTCCTTTGAAACCTTCCTCGGTAGTTATGTCAGTAACATATTTCAATTTCATCCTTTAGAGCTTCTTCAAATTTTTTTAGTCATGGATCTCATAACAAACTTTATCCTCAATCCTGAAATCATAACAATTTCTAGCTCATCATATTCAGTTAGCTGAACTAAGCATTTAATACTTTCATCCATACTCGGTTAACAAAGAAATGTGTCGGTGAACACAAGCTTGGTTAATACTGTTGCTCGGTATACACTACACTAGCTCAGTGTATACTGAAGTGCTTCATTTACCGACCACATTGCCTTGTATATTTTTTCTTCCTTCTTCATAATAGATTAATGCAACATAATCAAGTCAACAATATGAGATCATAGACTCGTCAATAAGTTACCCAAAGTATTCCTTATCCTCATATGTCATATCCATCTCTCTTCATGTAGATATCTCAGTTCTTCATCTTTTCTCTCCTTTTTACAGATGTTTAGATGTTTGTAACTTACATGATAAGTACTATCAAAACTAGTTGACATCAATGACAACATAATGACTAATTTAATTATCTTACATAACATTTTAGTAACTCGGTGATCTCTAATCACCAATCTTCAAGTCATTCAGGTATTCAATTAGTTGTAGTTCATCAATATCTCCCTTTGGCATTGATGGCAACACAAGCAATATGAAAATATGCAATGCACATACCAAAAATGTATTCTACAACTATGAAATTAAATGTTGTAGATCAGTAAGCTCTCCTTAGCTTGATTTTAATATGTTTAATCACTACGTTACATAACAGCATTACAAGTGCAGACTCTCCTCTGTAGATTTGATCTTTTCAGCTCTTAGATTCCTTCTATTCTCATTGAAATTTGTCCCTGACTTTCTTAGATTATCTCCCCCTTAGATAGATATTTCATATTTGAGCCTTCTCTCCTCACTATTTATCTCTCCCTTTGACAACAATTCCAAAGAAAAACATAAAACATAAAGCTCTTCAATAGCCAAGTAACTCTCTGTTGTTTGGTGTAGACAATGTTTCTTTGTATACTGATATGCAAATCTCTGTTCAAGCTCCTCAAATATTTCACAACCTTAGACATAATCCAAAGTGTGACCTATGTTGCATCAACATGAATGATCTTCTAATAAGATTAGGCTGATGCAACCTCCAGATCACATTAGTGACCGGTAGATAGGGGACGGACCCCAAGTCTAGTCCTCAAGTATTTAAAAGTGTCCTTTAGTAGAGGCTTGGTAAAAATATCAGCAAGTTTCTCCTTTCATGTAACATATTCCAGTCTTACTTTCTTCTCATGTACTTGTTCTCTTAAGTAGTGATACTTAAAACAATTCCAATAAATTATGCAGCTCGGTAACAAAAACTATTAAGTTGTTTGTGCCTTTTACCGATTACCAATTAATTAACTCATTGTGATTACCGACCAAATCAAATATGAAATATGTAAAGTATGAAAATAAAACAATCATCACAGAAACACATAACATAATGATTTAATGTGGAAACCCTGCTAAGGGAAAAACCACTTGGGACTGGTAACCCAAAATAATTTTCACTCTTCTGAAGTGAGCTCAGTGAAGAGACAACCATGTTAAAGGTTACAAACACACTGTTAGGTGTGACCTTGATAGAGGATTTAAGACTAATAGTTAACGTTCAACCAGCATTCACTATGGGGTGAATAAGATAACAATGTACATTCCTTGAATGACATAGGGGCATAACATAAGATGGTTAAGTCCACTTGGTTAGGAGATTTGATGAAGGGTGCTCCCCTTAATACCACAAACACATAACAGGAAAAGAGAAACAACAACAATAATATGCAAGAACAGAAAATTGGCTTCTTATTATCTCCACAAATGTGGAATTACAAACTTTTAGAATTACAATATGCAAAGCCACATGGGCATTCCCTTGCAATATTATGTAGGACAAAGCCTCGAACTATTACCCAGATCTACTACCCAGAACTATTCTGAACTACCTAAGACAATAATACAGCCTTCCTTTATAGGCAATTTTTCCACCGCCTGGGAAGGTTCTAGAATTTTAGCCAATAAGGCCGACCAAACTTAGAATTATTTTATTTTACATTTTATTACATCATAGTCGGCTCAAGATAACCTTTGAAACCCGAACAAAAATTTTGAAGAAAATTATTTTCTGCCATTTCAAGTGGCCCAACTTCCGAAGATCATAAGTCATCACCAGTTGACCCGATCGGCTATTATAACCCCATTTCAAAAATGCCACGAAGTGCTCTACAGGCTTGATCAGTGTAAGCGCTTGTCACCCAAATTTTTGACCTCATTCGGGGCCTCTAAAGCCTTCAAAACTGAGTTCAAAGTTTCTGTACCCTACTGCCAATACCGAAAATCTTTAATATCTTCCAATATACACTTGATTTGGCAATGAAACTTTACTGGTAGACTTATATGACCAAAATGAACCTCCAAGAAAGAAATCAGACCATTCTGAGCACATCAAAAATTACCAAAAATAGTAACTTTCCATAAATAGCAGCTCTGCACAAAATAGCCCTTATTGAATATAAAAATAGAAATATTTTGGGGTGATGAAAGATTGCTCTTACGCCCAGGATGCTCCTGCATCAGACACCCAGGGTAATTTGAGAAGTGACCTTGTCACGACTCAAGTGTGCAGAGGAAAACCAAGATGGTTAACCTCCTCCTTTGTTAGCCATGATGAATCTTCAACGGGTCATCCTTTCCATTTGACCAAATACTCTTCATATGTCATGTTCCTTGTGCTTCTGCCAACACGACTGTCCAGTATGTCTTCGATCTCCTTAGTGTCTGAACTAGTTGTTGGAATACTCCACTATGCTGTTGTGATCTCATCTTCAACACCTCCTTCATGATACTCTGTCAGATCTGAAATGTTAAACACTGGTGAAATATTTAGCTTAGTAGGCAATTCTACCTCATATGCATTTCCTGAATCATGTTTCTTCAGTATCCTACATGGTCCAAACTTCTTCATTTTTAGCTTGTTATATGTACCAACTGGAAACCGCTCCTTCCGCAAATAAACCATGACTTCATCACCAACCTAAAATTCCTTATACCTCCTTTTCTCATCTGCCTTAGCCTTATACTGTGCGTTCATCTTGGTAATATGCTTCCTCACCTCCCCATAGATGTTCTTCAAGTGCTCTGCAAAATCTTCAGCTTCAGCACTACTTATTTCTCCTTTATCTATCTTCTTTAATTCAGATGCATTTCTTGGACTACTTCCATATACAATCTGGAATGGTGATTTATCAGTGCTCCTATTGACATAATTATTGTATGAAAATTCGGCTTGTGGTAAAATCAAATCCCATCCTGTTGGCTTATCCCCAACCAAACATCTCAACAGATTTCCCAAACTCCTATTCACCACCTCTGTCTATCCATCAGTCTGTGGATGATGTGATGAACTAAACTTCAAATCTGTCTTCAACTTCTTCCACAATGTACGCCAGAAATATCCAACAAATTTAGTGTCCCGATCTGAAACTATGGTCTTTGGCAAACCATGAAGTCTCACTACTTCTCTGAAAAATAATTCTGCTACATGAACAGCATCATTAGTCTTCTTGCAGGGAATGAAATGTGCCATCTTTGAAAATCTATCAACTACTACAAAAATTGAATCATGTCCCCGCTGTGTCCTCGGTAAACCAAGAACAAAGTCCATGCTGATATCCTCCCAAGGCTTCTCTGGTATAGGCAATGGCTGGTACAACCCTATATTTTGCTTCACTCCTTTCACCATTTGACATACTCTGCAACTCTGTACAAACTTCTTCACATCTTGCTGCAACTGTGGCCAATAATAATTCTCACTAACCAAACCAAGGGTTTTATCACGACCAAAATGTCCAGCCAATCCTCTGCTATGCTTCTCCTTGATGAGATTCTCCCTCATAGAACTTCGTGGAATGCACAACTGACTCCCTCTGAATAGCATATCATCCTGGATGATGAAATCCAACCATTTCATCCTATCTAGAGTAACAGGTTTTGTACAAGCTTTCCAAGCTTCACCAAAATCAAGATCCTCTGGATACAAATTCTTGAGTTCCTTGAACCCAACCACTTCAATCTGCATTTCTGTCAGCAATAGTTGCCTTCTGCTAAGAGCATCTGCAACACTATTAGACTTTCCACTTCTATGTTTCAAAACAAATGTATAACTCTGCAAAAACTCAACCCATTTCAAATGCCTCTGATTCAACTTTCCTTGACTATTCAAATATTGCAAAGCTTGATGATCAGTATACAAAACAAACTCCTTAGGAAGCAGATAATGTCTCCACTTCTTTAATGCCTGAACTATAGCATAAAATTTCTAATCATAAATAGAATATTTCCTCTTGGCATCATTTAACTTCTCACTGAAATAAACAACAGGTTTACCTTCTTGGCTCATAACAGCTCCTATTGCAGTACCACTAGCATCACAATCTACTTGAAACACCTTATTAAAATCTGGAAGTGCTAAAATAGGTTGTTCTGTAACTTTTTGTTTCAACAATTGAAAACTCTTTTCTGCCCCATTAGTCCACTTAAACTCTTTTCTATCCCCTCTCATTGTTTCAGTCAAGGGTCCACAAATACTGCTAAAATTTTTGATAAAATTTCTGTAAAAGCTAGCCAAACCATGAAAAGATCTTACCTCCGTAGCACTCCTTGGAGTAGGCCATTCAAAGATAGCCTGTACCTTCTCTGGGTCCATTTTTAGACCTTCTCCTGAAACTACAAACCTCAAATACACCAACTCTTTCTTCACAAAACTGCACTTCTTCAAATTAATCAACAATTTTTCTTCTCTCAACTTCTCAAATACCATACGAATATGCATCATATGCTCATCCAATGTCTTACTAAAGATCAAAATATCATCTAGGTAAACAATGACAAACTTACCCAAAAATTCTTTCAGAGCCTCGTTCATGAGCCGCATGAAAGTGCTCGGTGCATTGGTTAGCCCAAAAGGCATGACTAACCACTCATATAGTCCTTCCTTTGTCTTGAAGGTAGTCTTCCATTCATCTCCTTCTCTGATCTGAATCTGATGATATCCACTCTTCAGATCTATCTTTGAGAAATACATAGCTCCACTCAAACTGTCCATAATATCATCCATTCGTGGCAATGGAAACCTGTACTTGATTGTGATCTTATTTATTGCCCTAGAATCTATACACATCCTCCATTCTCCATTCTTCTTTGGTGCTAATACCACTGGTATAGCACAGGGACTCAGACTCCCACGGATCAATCCTTTTTGTAACAGTTCATGTACTTGTCTGTTCAACTCCTCACTTTCTGTAGGTGTCATTCTGTGTGTTGCCTTATTCAGAAAACTCACTCCTGGGATCAAGTCCAACTGATGACTGATCTTCCTAACTGGTGGTAATCCATCAGGCACGTTATCAGATACAATATCCTGAAACTCATTCAACAAATTTGCAACTTCTACAAGAACATCTTCTACTTCCTCTTTAGCAGCTTTTGGAATTAAAGCAAAACATACATGCTCATGCCTTATACCATCTAGAAAATTTTTTCCATCAACAAAAGTTATCCTTGCATTACCACATACCTTTTCTTCAGTCTCCTTCAATGGTTTTAGCTTATGTCACACTCCATCCTTTGTCAGGGAATAGGTATTTGCATGACCATCATGTACAGCACATCTGTCAAACTGCCATGGTCTACCCAACAACATATGACATGCATCCATAGATATGATATCACACAATACCTCATCTTGGTATCCGCCAATCTTGAACTTCACCAGGCATTGTTCATTGACCATGACCTTGTGGTCATCCTGTACCCAGGCAATCCGATATGGATGTGGGTGTTTCTGTCTCTTGAGCTTCAACTTTGTCACCATCTCTTCTGACACCAAATTTTTAGTGCTTCCACTATCAATAATCACATCTCAACATTTACCTTCACACTTGCACCTGGTGCAAAACAGGCTCCTCCTTTGCTCAGGTTCATACTCACCACTCAACAGGACTCTTCTATTAATCAACATTTCTCCTCTTTCAGCATCTTCAGAATTTGATGATCTGGCATCTTCATCTACATGTGCAACTCTGGCCTGGCCTTCATTTCTCCTATCTGTTCTACCTTGGCGCTGAGGACATTCAAATGCCCTATGACCTTCTTCTCCACAGTGAAAACATGTTCCACGGAAGCCACCTCTTCCAGATCCTTGTCCTCTTCCTCTTCCTCTCTAATCTCTATTATTCTGATCCTGGAAGCGATTAAAATTATTTCCTCGCTGATTCTGACTGCTACTGGCCTCATCCTTCTTTTTCGAATCTTCATTTTGGCCACCATATGATCGTCCACCAGATCGTCCACCACGACCTCTTCCATTTTGTCTGCTCTCAAACTTCTTATTCAGCTTTTCCTCTACTTTTAGGGCAAACTGGTATGCCTCTTCAATACTGTTCATTCGAACCGGATTCAGCTCCTCTTGAATGCTTGGCCTTAACCCATTAAGGTATCGGGCAACTTTCTCCTTATCAGCTTCTGCATGGCCTGTTCTGATGAGAAGTCGATAGAACTCCTCTGTATACTCCTAAATAGATCTTCCTGTTTGCTTCAAACTCTGCATTTTCTTCAGTAGGTCAAGCTCATAATCAACAGGAATGAACTGTCGCTTCAATTTATCCACCATCCGATCCCATCTCGTGATTTTCTCTTTTCCCCTTCTATTTCACTCCAACTGAATCTCTTGCCACCATATCTTCGCATGACCTTTCAGTCTAGCCTTCACAAATTTGACCCTATCAAGATCCTCAACATCTTCATACTCAAAATATTCCTCACATTCATTGATCCAGTCGATCAATTCTTCTGGGTTAAGATTTTTAGAAAATGTAGGAATCTCAATCTTAGGTCTTTTCCCAATCTTAAAAATGGCCCGAAAAAGTCTTTCTTCTTCCTGGTTCACAATTTCGACTTCTCCTTCTTGATATTCTTCTTCAACTTCATCCTCGCTTTCATCTCTGACATTAAGATTCATTCCTCTATGAATCTCTTCTTGCAATGCTCGCACTTGTCTCTGCAGCTCTCTAACCTTAGGTGTCACAGCACCAGCTCTTCCGCCACGTTCTCTTCGTGGAGGCATTTTCATGATGCGCACTGAAACCCTAACCACGGTCCTGGTGTAAACTACCTCATAGTCAATGATCTATTTACACACTCAAGAACTCCTGCTCTGATACCACTTGATGAAGGGTGCTCCCCTTAATACCATAAACACATAACAGGAAAAGAGAAACAACAACAATAATATGCAAGAACAAAAAATTGGCTTCTTATTATCTCCACAAATGTGGAATTAAAAACTTTCAGAATTACAATATGCAAAGCCACATGGGCATTCCCTTACAATATTCTATAGGACAAAGCCTTGAACTATTACCCAGATCTACTACCCAGAACTATTCTGAACTGCCTAAGACAATAATACAGCCTTCTTTTATAGGCAATTTTTCCACCGCCTGGGAAGGTTCCAGAATTTTAGCCAATAAGGCCGACCAAACTTAGAATTATTTTATTTTACATTTTATTACATCATAGTCGGCTCAAGATAACCTTTGAAACCCGAACAAAAATTTTGAAGAAAATTATTTTCTGCCATTTCAGGTGGCCCAACTTCCGAAGACCATAAGTTATCACCAGTTGACCCGATCGGCTATTATAACCCCATTTCGGAAACACCACGAAGCACTCTATAGGCTTGATTGGCGCAAGCGCCCGTCACCCAAATTTTTGACCTCATCCGTGGCCTCTAAAGCCTTCAAAACTGAGTTCAAAGTTTCTGTACCCTGCTGCCAATACCGAAAATCTTTAATATCTTCCAATATACACTTGATCTGGCAATGAAACTTTACTGGCAGACTTATATGACCAAAATGAACCTCCAAAAAAGAAATCAGACCATTCTGAGCACATCAAAAATTACCAAAAATAGTAACTTTCCATAAATAGCAGCTCTGCACAAAATAGCCCTTATTGAATATAAAAATAGAAATATTTTTGGGTGATGCAAGATTGCTCTTATGCCCAGGATGCTCCTGCATCAAGATTTTTTGTATCAATGGTTAAACTGAAACAGTAGTTGATTTGATTACAATACAACTTAACTTGAAGATGTTCAGATCTATTCTAATCCCATAAAAATCCTCTGATCAATATTTTAATTCACTTCCTCAACTTACTTTTACTTGGTAATAGCTCTCATACGCTTGGTACTGTTCTGCAGTTTGGTTCTCCTTCAACCAGTCTGATCAGGCATGCATGAAACTATATTCACATTAAATCTCTACAGTGTTCTTTCTTCTGACATGTTTCAATAAAAAAACTCATACCTCTTATATAGATAGATAAACCATTTTCATATCAACCATCATATTTTGCCGCTTATTCTTCTTCATTGATTTTGCCTCTTAAACCTTCCTCGGTAGTTGTGTCAGTAACACATTTCAATTTCATCCTTTAGATCTTCTTCAAATTTTGTCAGCCATGGATCTCACAACAAACTTTATCCTCAATCTTGAAATCATAACAATTTCTAGGTCATCAAATTCAGTCGGCTGAACTAAGCATTTAATACTTGCATCCATACTCGGTTAACAAAGAAATGCGTCGACGAATACAAGCTTGGTTAATACTATCACTCAGTATACACTACATTGGCTTGGTGTATACTAGAGTGCTTCATTTACTGACCACATTTCCTTGTATAGTTTTTTTCCTTCTTCATAATAGATTAATGCAACATAATCAAGTCAACAATATGAGATCATAGACTCATCAATAAGTTACCCAAAGTATTCCTTATCCTCATCTATCATATCCATCTCTCTTCATGTAGATATCTTAGTTATTCATCTTTTCTCTCCTTTTTACAAATGTTTAGATGTTTTTAACTTACATGATAAGTACTGTCAAAACTAGTTGACATCAATGACAACATAATGACTGATTTAATTATCTTACATAACATTTCAGTAACTTGGTGATCTCTAATCACTAATCTTCAAGTCTTTCAGGTATTCAATCAATTGTAGTTCATCATGGCATTCAACCAAGGCAAACTAAGCTTAACTTAAAATTGATCAGAAGTAGGATCAACAACAAAGGTAGTGTTCACAATTTTACCAACAAGTTCAACCGGAAAGTTAATAGAACCAAATGATAGATAAAGAAAACCATTACAAGTTTGAATCCATACATCAGATGTATCATAAGAATCACATTGTAATTTTTCATAAAAATATTTTCTTCAGTAATAACATTGACTAAAGATGTAGGATCAACAAGACAACCACACGTAGGTATCTGAGAAATCCTAGCATAAATGTAGAGGGGACCATCAGGAGCTTTAATAGTCTCAGAATCATCAAAGGTAATCAAGAGTTCCTGAGGTCTTTATTCTTAGGTTATTTTCAAGGTTTTGGCTAAGTTCTCAATTTAGGTTGAGGTGTTGGTTTAGGTTGAGGTGGAACTTGAGGTTGAGGAAAAATAACATGCTCCACATGGTTAACAATGTGATTAAGATTATACATCTTTGAATCATAAACAATATTCATAGAAGATGGTTGAGAAATAGTATTAGTATCATGTGTAGGTAAAGGATTTGTATGGATTTGAAGGTTTTGATTAGGAGGAGAGACATATTTGTTCCCACTACCATCAAAATTATCAATAGATAAGGCATTAGAATCAATTATCTGATGATTGATTCACCCCCCCCCCCCCCTCCCTCTTAGTTATCTTGGTGGACTTTAATTTCTAACAATTGGTATTAGAGCGACAAGTCCTTGAAAGAAAAGTTTAATAGCTTAAGGAGATCCATGGTGAATTTCAGGAAAGAAAGCCCTAAGTTTGATGGAGTAAATTTTGACAGTTGGAAAGAAAAGATGAAGACACATCTACTGTGTTTAGGACCAGGTTATTGGTTGATTACAAAGAATGAGAAGACTATCATTAATGAGGATAACATTGAAACATGTACTAATGATGAAAGAGATCTATTCATGTGTAACATACTTGCTAGAGAAGCACTCTTTTCAACCCTTCTAGAGAATAAGTATAGTCAGGTAAAATATTTGAAAACATCTCATGAACTTTGGTTAGCTTTGCAATCTACTTTTGAAGGTGATGAACATGCAAAGAAAGTTAGATTACATAATTGGATATGTGCTTTTGAAGATATAAGAATGATGGAAGATGAATCTGTTAGAAGCTATATTGGTAGAATTTTAGAGATTGTTGCAGGTATAAAATCTTGTGGTGGAACAAATGATTGAACAAGTCATACCTTGTACTATAAACTTTACAAGAGAGACTCTTCTTGGAAGATTGGAAGTAGTTGAAATGAACCTGAGGTTATCAGGAGACCTACCTAGAATGGAGACAGCATTCAGTGCTCTTAGTATTCGTCCTACTTTTTCAAGAAGCATCAGTGTGAGCGGAGATTATGCTAGTAGCAAGAGATCTAGAAATGAAGAAGACATGAAGATTGAAGAAGGTATTGCCTTGCTTGTGAAGAGAGAACCAGATGGTAAGAACATTTTTAAATGTTGGACTTGTCAAGAATATGGTCATTTTGCATCTAAATGTCCTAAAAGAGTCAAGAAGTATAGGAAGAAGTTTAATCCTAGAAGATCTAAAGAATGTTACTATGCAAATGATGAAGAACTTGAAACTAGTTTGGAGAAATCTTTGAGTGAAAGTGATACTGAGAATAATGATGATATAGGATTTGTAGCAATTAAAGAAGAAAACCCTGAAACTTAAATTAAGGAAGAAAAGGCTTTAGTTTCTCAAGTAGAAAACAAAGATAATTGGATTATAGATAATGGTTGTTCACATCATATGACTGGAGACATGAAAAAGTTTATAAATTTTAACATTTATGATGGAGGATTTGTTAGAGTTGGAAACAATGCACCTTGTTTGATTAAAGGTATAGGATCTATTACTCTTGATGGAAAGACTAATACTGATGATGTTTACTTTATGGATGGTTTGAAATATAATCTTTTGAGTGTTGGATAGTTAGTTGATAAGGGATATCAAGTTTGGTTTATTGAGAAAACATGTCTGATAAAATACAAAGATGGAAATCTGATTGCTATTGGATCTAGAACTAGAGGTAATGTATTTCAGTTGAATTCTACTGAGATGACATGTTTGATTACTAAGATTGATGACAGTTGGTTATGACACCAAAGATTTTGTCATATAAACTTTGATAACATTATGAAAGTGAGTATTACACTTGCGGTAAGAGATTTGCCTAAAATTATGAAGCCTACTAACATGATGTGCAAAGAATGTGTGATGGCTAAATAGAAGAGAAGCTCATTTCCCATCAAGAAGTTTACAACAGCAGAGAAGTTGGAGATTTTTTATATAGACTTGAGTGGTCCTACAAGGACTAGAGGATTCTATGGAGAAAGGTATTTTATGATTCTTGTTGATGACTTTACAAGAATGATGTGGATTGTGTTTCTTAAAGAAACATCTAAAGTATTTGAAAAGTTTAAGATCATTAGGAATAAAGTTGAGAATGAATCTGGAATGAAGATTAAATGTTTGAGATCAGATAGAGGTGGATAATTTACTTCTAAAGAATTTAACATCCTTTGTGAAGTAAATGGTATTAAGAGATAGTTTTCAGCCCTAGGACACGTGAACAAAATGGCATTGCAGAAAGAAGAAATAGATCAGTGACTGAAGCAACAAGAGCTATGTTATTTGAGAATGACTTAGCCAAGATATTCTAGAGAGAAGTGAACACAGCCATGTATACAATTAACAGAGTACATATCAGAGCAGACATAGACAAGACACCCTACGAACTATGGTTTGGACATGCACCATCAGTTAATTATTTTAGAACTTTTGGAAGAAAATGTTATCTTAAGATAGATGATAACATTGAAAAGTTTGATCCTAGAAGTGATGAAGGTATATTTCTTGGTTATTCATTGAAGAGAAAAGCTTATAGATGTTACAGTAAGAGAACTAAGACTACTGTTGAGAGCGCAAATGTTAAAGTTGATGAAAAGTTCAGAATTCAGGAAAGAATGCTTGATTATGAATCAAATGAAGGAATTCACCCTAGACCTAACCTTGAGACTACTGAATTATTTTATGAAATTGACAGTGATTTGTTGAATGAAAGCCATAGTGAGTTCATTAAAGAACCGACACCTGAAGTAAGATCTAAGACAGTGACACCTAACAAGAATCATCCTGTTGCGCAAATTATTGGAAGCATAAACTGAGGAGTTCAGACTCAAAATAAGGTACAAGAATAGTTATGTTTGATTTCTCAAATTAAACCTAAATCTACTAGTGAAGCTTGTGAAGATGAACATTGGATTAAAGCTATGAAAGAAGAACTAGATCAGATTAAAAAGAACAAGACATGGGAATTGGTCCCTAGACCTAAAGATAAGAATGTTATAGGAACAAAATGGGTATTTAGAAACAAGATGAATAAACAAGGAGAAGTGGTAAGGAACAAAGCAAGATTGGTATGTAAAGGATACTCACAGCAAGAAGGAATTGACTATGAAGAAACTTTTGCACCAATAGTAAGAATGTTTTTGGCCTACGCAACTTTTAAGAAATTCAAAGTGTATCAGATGGACATGAAGTTAGCATTTCTGAATGGAGAATTGGAAGAAGAAGTTTACATTGAACAGCCTGAAGGTTTTCCTTTAACTCAAGAAGGAGACGTGGTATGTAAACTGAAGAAATCTTTATATGGACTGAAGCAAGCACCTACAACTTGGTATGCGAGATTGGATAAGTATTTGTTGAAATTAGGATTTACAAAAGGCACAGTTGATAGCAACCTGTATACAAAAAAAATTGAAAATGGTTTGTTGGTTGTAGTAATTTTTGTTGATGATATTATCTTTGGAGGAGAAGATGAAGCCAGTGATAAATTTGCAGATGAAATGAAGACTAGATTTGAAATGAGTATGATTGGTGAGATGAAATACTTTTTAGGATTGCAGATAACATAGAATAGTGATGGTATCTTTGTAAGTCAAACAAAGTACTTGAATGATTTATTGAAGAGATTTGGAATGGAGAACTATAAGCCAGTTGGAACACCTATGGTAATTGGATATAAGTTATCTAGCACAGATGAGACTCCTGTAGTGGAACAGAAGAAGTACATATTTATGATTGGAGGATTACAGTATTTGACTCATACAAGACCTGATATAGCATATTCAGATGGAATTGTAGCAAGATTTCAAGTTGAACCTAGAGAATCACATTATGCAACAATAAGAGGATACTGAGGTACTTAAGAGGCACACTTGAGTATGGATTATGGTATGAAAAATCTGATGATTTTACCCTATGTGCATATATAGATGTTGATTGGGGAGGTAGTGTTGATGATAAAAAGAGCACCAATGGTGGAGCATTTTTCCTTGGAGGAAGATTGGTTTCTTGGCTAAGAAAGAAGTGGAATTATACTTCACAGAGCACAGTAGAAGCAGAATATGTAGCAGTAGCAAAAAATTGTAACCAGATAATTTGGATGAAGCAAATGCTGAAGGATATTGGAGTAAAATTTGTTGAACCTGTTGTTATACATTGTGATAACACCACCACAGTTAAAATGTCTAAGAACCATGTGTTACATTCTAAGACAAAGCATATAGAGATAAAGTATCATGTAGTGAGAGAGAAAGTAGCAAAGAAAGAAGTCAAACTTTAGTACATAAGCATAAAGGAGTAGATTGCAAACATATTTAAAAAACCTTTGCCTAAGGATACATTTGAGTATCTGAGAGGTATGCTTGGGGTTATGCCCCAACCTACTTTTGAGAAGTGATGCAGATTGTTGCATCTGTTCAGTGGTATATGAGACCTAGTTTTCTTTTGGACTAGATGTTGGTACTTCCTCTATGGGGGAGTATGTGTATCTGAGCTGAGTCATGAGGACTCTAGTGAATATATTTTCTGAATAGTGTCTTTTGACATTGAAGTTGCTGTTGACATAATAATGAAATTTATGTCATTAATGTCAATGGGGGAGAAGTGTACATGAAAAACCATTTGTACCATCTATTGGAGAGAACTGAATAGGAAAATGAAGCAATATTTGATTAACAAAGAAGACTTGAATTATTTTCAGTGCAGCAGTGTTGCAGTGATTGGATTTATGGAACGTGGATGTTTTTTCTTCTATGTTTCCATCAATGCAAATGGGGGAGATTGTTAGGAATGAATGCTGAATATATCCTATGGGGAGTATTAGCAGCCATTTTGTAGCAGTTGTTGCATTCATGACTATGATTGTCATTAACATCAACATAATGATCTACTAAAGATTAGTAGAGAAGAAGACAGTGTTTGAGTTAGCGCACTTGGGATATTGAATATAAAGCTATGTGCAGTTGAGGACTTATTCTATGATGTGTTATTAGATTTTGGTTAAGAGTGCAGACAGTAATTCATTTATTCATGGAAGTTATGAGGAAATTAGTGGAAGCAGTATTCAGGCAGTGTTCTTGAGTAGCGGTTTGTGGAAATCAGATGATATATCCTAATTGGGATGGAATCTGGTTATGCGCAGTTAGAGAGAAGTTGGAGACATGTTGATAGTGATGCAGTTGACAGTGCAAGATCCGAGGTCGCACGAGTGAAGAATTATATTGATTGAAATCTGATAGTTTTGTGTAATTTTGATTTAACGTGTGGAAAATTTTATTTTTGTAATTTGTATGCCGACTCATTTGTAATTACTTGAGTGTGGTATAAAGGAAGGAATGTATTCCTTGTTGTAATGTGAAATGTGATGAATGTAAGTGTATTTTGAAAGAGAAATTATTGAAAGAGGATATGCGAAGTACTGAGATCTGGTATTGAGATCTAAAGAAGGAGTTGGTGCAGTTTTGGCACAGTCAGAGAAGGAGTATTGGATTGTTGAGGTCAATAATCTTGTGGTATTATTCTTTTGAGTAATACAAAGATCATTTGGACAGTGAGTTTAGTGATCTTACCCTGAAGTTGTTTGGATAGTGGGTCCTTCTGTCTTCCATAACTCCTAACAGAGTTAGAATCTTTTAATAGGGATTCAAAATCTCCTAACAGGGACTCATATGTACTGAATGCATTTCATAAGACTCATAACAGAGTCCATCTTTTCATAAGGAATATTTATATTAGTGCATCTTTTGTGTGCATCATTCCCACTGGGGTTTACTCTTTGATCAAGATGTTCCCTAGTCAACATATCTTGTGTCATTGTGTTATTGTGCATATATATCTTTCTATGGTTGATGGCTACATTGCTTACATGGTTAAAATCTATTGAAATTGATAAAAGTTATATTTATCTGATAATTGATTCACCACCCCCCCCTCTCAGTTATCTTGGTGGACTTTACTTTCTAACAATTGAGTTTTTGAAATTTATTTGGATTAGGAGCAGCATCACTCTTATCAACTAGAATAGGAGCCATTAGAGTGTTTCTCTCAAATTGACTCGCTTGTAATTGATAATGATGAAGCGCTGCACAAAGTTGTTGAAAAGAGGTAAATTCAATAAGCAGAATCTTATCTCTAATATCCTTTTATAAATTTGAAATAAACATATGTTGAATATCCATATCAGGAACAAGATAAGAAATCTAAGCATGCAAATGCTTAAATCTACCAATGAATTCAATCAATTTTTCGTTAGTGTTTTGTTTACAATGGATCAAATCAATTAAAGATGCTTGCGGACCAATGTTATTTTGAAATTGTTGAATAAAAGCATTGGGAAGTTTTGGAAAAGAGTCAATAGAATAAGGAGGGAAAGAACAATACCATTGTAAGGCCTTTTCATGAGAAGTTATGGCAAACAACTTGGCTAAAATCCTATGGTCATGAGCATAGTCACTACAAAGGATTTGAAATGTTTTAACACAAGTAATAGGGTCTCCCTTACCATTGTAATTCTCAAGATGAGGCCTATTGGCTTGCTAAGGAATGGGAGTATGAATGATGTCTAGGGATAAAGGACTTCCCATGTCACATGTAGGAATTCTAAACTTTTTTTTAGTTAAGGACACAAGTTGTTGTTGTAAAGATTGTTGGAGATTTGCCAGCAAGCTAGTGTTGACTGTATGTTTGGCATTAATTACAACATATGGTAAGTAGCATGCATGGAAGACTTATGTAGTAAGCTTTGAGTATATATAGCATGGACATGTTATCAGCATGATATCATAGACACAGAGGTTAATTGTTAGTACAGATAGTTATGTAGCAGCTTGTGTCAGCAGTGTTCTTGACAGAGTTACAAGAAGTTTTATATGAGTGATTGTCCATAAAATTATCATGGAGCCTTGCACCTTTGGATATGTGATGGAGACATGCTAGTGTTTCTCCATTCATGGATGCAGAGTCTAATGTGTAGTAGAAGTAAAGTTATGTAGTCACTATTCACCAGTTGTAGTTTCTTGTGTTTATCCAGAAGAGCCGATAGAGATTATATTGGTACAAGAGTTGCACCTTTAATTTTAGTATGTGTACTTGGATTAGTGATTAGAGAAGAGTTAATAAGGTTTGGTTAAGAGTGCATGATGTAATTCAGCTTGAAGAGAAATTATCAGTTAAATTGGTAGAGCCGACAACATGTAGTGTACATCTACTCTTATTAATTTGGACAGGTCCCAGGTTGTGTTGTGTGCTTAGTAGAGCTGACAGATATGTTATTGGAGAGTGTTATTGTTTCTCTAATATGATTTCAAGGTGGATCTAATAGGCTGACTTGATTATACCATTTAGAGGAAAGATACTTATAGCCCGTCATTTGTGATCACTAGAAGTATGACATGGAGATGAAAGATTAGAGCATAGAAGAGAGTGTGAAGTGTAGTGTCATCAAGAAGAGGTCTATGTGATAGAGAAGATAAAGTGTGATATTCTTTGGAACTGATTAAGACAATAGTTCTACCTCGCAATTCACCAAGATCCAGATATAGTGTGTATTTGTTATTCAGAAGGTTCCAGCCTTCACCCCTTTGAGCAGTGAGCTCTCAAACAGTGCATCCTCACCCCTAATAGGGTCAATCATAAAAGACTCCTAACAGGGTCTGACCTTTGACCAAGTCAATATAATTATTGCATTGTAAAGATCAACTCCTAATAGGGTTGTAAGATATTCTAACAAGGATCATTATACACTAGTGTAGTTTATTAGTGGGTGTCAATTCCCACAGGGGTTTTTACCTATTTGGGTTTTCCCATCACCAAAATATTGGTGTTGTGTTCAAGTGTTATTTCATTATGTTTATGCTTAATGTTTAAGTATACTTAATTGGATAAATAATTGAAACTTTTAGATAACTGATTCACCCCCCCTTCCCCCCCCCCCTCTCAGTTATCTCTTGGAACTATTCCTAACAATTGGTATCAGAGCCAAGTGCCTTGGAGAGAAAGTTTAATAGCTTGAGGTTGATCAGATGGCATTCTTTAGAAAAGTTAGTCCTAAGTTTGATGGAGAGAACTATCCTGATTGGAAGAACAAGATGGTGACACATTTGCAGTGCCTTACTTTTAAAGTTTTTGAAGTGGCTATCAAAGAAATTAAGATCCCCTCTCTAGAATATCTTGCAAAGGATGATGGTACTAGAAAGAAAAAGGATTTTTTCCATCAGAATGCAATAGCCAAAGAAGCCCTTATCAGCATCTTATCTGATATTGAGTTTTTAGAGTTAAAGAAAGTAGACATAGCCTACAAGATATGGAAGCACCTAGAAGACATGTTTGAAGGAGATACACAAGAAAAGAATGCACGCAGAAAGACATGGAAGAAAAGATATAATGCATTAGAGATGCTACCTGAAGAAAACATTAGAGCTTGCAACCAAAGGATTAATAAACCAGTTGATGGAATCAGGAACAATGGTGGAGAGATCTCTAAGGAAGACATTATGGATAAGTTGATGACTACTCTTACAGTAGAATATGAAAATAAGATCAACATCCTTAATGAGACCATGCAGCTTACAAAAAATTTCAAGAGAGAGACCTTGATCAGCAAAATTTTAGCTTTTGAGATTTCAAGATTGAAGACAGAGCCTAAAAGTGAGACAGCCTTCAAAGCATCAGTCCATGGTAAGAAATCTATAAACACTTCTAGTAATTTTGATAATGAATATGAAGATAAAGAGATAGATGATATTATTTCTATGATTTCTAAGAAAGAAAGAAAAGGAAAAGGAAAGTATGAAGGTCAGTTACCATTCAAATGTTTCTCATGTAAGAAAATTGGTCACTTTGCATCTAAGTGTCCTACATGAGTTAAGAAATTCAGTACTAACTACAAGCCTAAGTATACAAAACAATGTTACTATGCTGGTGATGGAGTTTCTGATGATGATTCAGTTGAAGATGAAATTGGATTAATTTCTATTATGGAAAAGATGTATGATGAGATGGATTGTGAAGATGAGAAAAAGGAACAAGAGCTAGCATTGATTTCACTAGCAGACATAAGGACAGATTGGATTATAGATAGCGGTTGTTCACATCACATGACAGATGATAAAGACAAATTTGTTCATCTAAGCAAATACAAAGGTGGCATGGTTAGATTAGGAGACAACACTCCTAAACCTATCATCGGTAGAGGATCTATCACATTAGATGGAAAGAACAACACTGGTGATGTTCTTTATGTAGATGGTTTGTAGCATAACCTTCTTAGTGTTGGGCAGTTGCTTGAAAAAGGTTATAGATTGGAGTTCAAAGACAACAAGTGCATCATCAACAATAAGGATGGTGTAATGATTGTATTAGGTTCAAAGACTAAAGGTAATGTTTTCTAGCTCAATTCAGAAGAAAGTTGTTTTATTGCTAAAGTAGATGACAGTTGGCTATTGCATAAAAGACTATGTCATATCAATTTTGATAACATAGTAAAGATAAGAAATGTAAAGGTAGTAAGAGATCTACCTAGCATAGTAAAGCCAATTGATACTAGCTGTAGAGAATGTGTGATGGGAAAGCATGTGAGGAATTCATTCAAAAGAAAGCATAATTTAGTAGAGAACAAGTTGGATTTGATTCATATAAACCTATGTGGACCAACTCAAACAAGATCATACTATGGTGAAAGATACTTCATTTTGTTTGTTGATGATTATTCTAGAATGATGTGGGTTTCATTCTTGAAAAATAAATCAGAAGCATTTGATAAGTTCAAAATATTCAAAGCTAAGGTTGAGAATGAATATGGACTAAAGATAAAGTGTCTAAGATCGGATACAGGAGGAGAATTCACCTCTGATAGATTCTATGAGTACTACGAAGAACGTGGCATAAAGAGACAGTTGAGTGCACCTAGAACCCCTCAGCAGAATGGGATTATAGAGAGAAGGAATAGGATCATCCTTAATACAGCATGCACCATCATGATTGAAGGAAAAGTTGCACACACCTATTGGAGAGATGTGGTCAATACAGTAGTCTATACCATCAATAGAATACAATTGAGGCCTGGCGCAGACAAGAAACCTTATGAGCTATAGTTTGGTAATGTTCCCACAATGAAATACTTCAGAATCTTTGGAATCAAGTGCTACATCAAGAGGGATGAAGCAATAGGCAAGTTTGATGCAAGAAGTGATGAAGGTATTTTCCTTGGTTACTCTACTAAAAGAAAAGCTTATAGATGTTTTAATTTGAGATTGAAAAAGATCATTGAAAGTGCTCATGTTAAGATTGATGAAAAGTTTATGGTTCAAGAAAGATATCATGATTATTCACCTATGATTGAAGAAGAACCCAATCCTTCCAATAGTGAGATAGTTGTTGAAGAGATGTTTGACAGTATTGATGTATTGTTCAATGACCCCAAAACAACTAAAGAAGAAACTCAAAAGGTAGATGAGACAACATCACCTAAAGTTCCAAAGTTTACATCTAGATATCACCCTAAAGATGACATCATTGGAGATCAGAGTAGAAAAGTCACAACAAGATCAAAAGCAAAGGGCTCAACAAGCAATGAGGTGGTATGTTTACTATCTCAGATTGAACCTTTAAGTGTTGAAGATGCATGTAATGATTTAGATTGGCATGATGCTATGAAAGAAGAACTAGATCAGATTATTAAGAATGATACTTGGGAACTAGTCCCAAGACCTAGTGATAAGAATGTGATTGGAACCAAGTGGATATTTAGAAATAAGATGAATGAATATGGTACAGTAGTAAGGAATAAAGAAAGGTTAGTATGCAAGGGATATGCACAAAGAGAAGGTATTGATTATTCAGCTACATTTGCACCTATGAGAAGATTAGAAGCTATTAAGTTGTTTCTAGCTTATGCAACTTTCAAAAAATTCAAATTTTATCAAATGAATGTTAAGTTAGCATTCTTGAATGGAGAGTTAAAGGAAGAAGTATACATTGAGCTGTCAGAAGGATTCACCATATCAAACAGACCTGATATGGTATGTAGATTGAAAAAAGCCCTCTATGGACTTAAGCAAGCCCCTAGAGCTTGGTATGAAAGACTTGATGGATATCTAACAAAGATTGGATTCAAGAAAGGAGCAGTAGATTGTAATTTGTTTATCATAGAGACATCCGAAGGTTTACTACTTGTAGATATATTTGTTGATGACATTATCTTTGGGGGTAATGACAAACTTAGTGTAGAATTCGCTAAGGAGATGCAGAGTGAGTTTGAGATGAGCATGATTGGACCTATCAAATACTTTTTGGGGTTAAATGTACAATAGACAGAGAAAGGTATTTTCATTAATCAGTCTAAGTATGTGAAAGAAATATTGAAGAAGTTCAAGATGGATGATTGCAAGCCAGTGGGTACACCTATGATAACAGGATGCAAACTTACAAAAGAAGATGATTCTCTAGCAGTAGATATAACAATATACAATTCTATGATTGGTAAACTCATATATCTTACTCAAACTAGACCTGATATTTCTAATGTAGTTGGCATAGTTGGAAGATTTGCAGCAAAACCTAAACAAAGTCACCTCATGGCAGTAAAGAGAATATTTAGATATCTACAATGCACTATAGATTATGGTCTATGGTATCCTAACTCAGAGAATGTTGAGCTTCATGTATATACAAATGCAGATTGGGTAGGATGCGCGGATGATAGAAAGAGTACTTTAGGAGGAGCATTATTTCTTTGTGATAGACTAGTCACTTGGACAAGAAAGAAGAAGAATTGTATTTCTTAGTCAATAGTAGAAGCAAAGTATGTTGCAGTAGCCTTGAATTGTTCTATAATTATTCGGATCAAATAGATGATAAAGGATTTTGGAATTCAAATTGATTATCCTATTGTTATTCATTGTGATAACACTAGCACTATCAACATGTCAAAGAATCATGTGATGCATGCAAAGACAAAGAACATAGAGATTAAGTATCACTTCCTAAGAGAGAAAGTAGTAGAAAAAGAAGTCAAGTTGGATTTTGTGAGTACTAAAGATCAGTTAGTAGACATATTCACAAAACCTTTACCGAAGGATACTTTTGAGTATCTCAAGGAGAAGCTAGGAGTAATTCCCTTCCCTGATTTTGCTTAGAGAAAGAAGAAAGAGCATCAATCCTCAGTGACTGATGCATGGTTGACTACTCTACTTCAGGAGTAGTACTGATGCTTAAATGTTTGGCACCCTTTTCCATTGATGTCAAAGGGGGAGTAGTATATAGTCATGAAAAATAGTAGTAAAGTAGGAGTACATATAGAATTAAGAAGGAATAATATGTAGCAACAAGATGTAGTAGTATTCAGTCATGGAAGCAATTCAGTTGAGGAAATGGAGAATATTGAAGAATATTGTAGCAAATGGAAGATTCATCCTTGGGGGAGTTTTCATGATGAAATGAAGAATGTTATAAAATAATTGGTCATTTGGATTGGTGGTGTTTTTCATTCCATATGTTGCCATCAATGCCAAACAGGGAGATTGTTGGAGATTTTCCAGCAAGCCAGTGTTGAC
Source organism: Chamaecyparis obtusa (assembly GCA_027943335.1). NCBI lineage: Eukaryota > Viridiplantae > Streptophyta > Pinopsida > Cupressales > Cupressaceae > Chamaecyparis > Chamaecyparis obtusa. The sequence goes on from BSBK01003166.1 coordinate 1,150,783, forward strand.
TGTATGTTTGTCATTGATGACAACATATGGTAAGTAGCATGTGTGAAAGACTTATGCAGTAAGCTTTGAGTATACATAGCATGGATATTTTATCAGCATGATATCATGGACGTAGAGTTTAATTGGTAGTACAGACAATTATGTAGCATCTTGTGTCAACAGTGTTCCTGACAGAGTTATAGGCAGTGTTCTATGAGTGATTGTCTGTACAGTTAACATGGAGCCTTGTGCCTTTGGATATGTGATGGAGACATGTTAGTGTTGCTCCATTCATGGACACGGAGTTTGATGTGTAGTAGAAGTGAAGTTATGCAGTCTCTATTCACCAATTGCAGTTTCCTGTGTTTATCCAAAAGATCCAACAAAGATTATATTGGTACAGGAGTTGCACCTATCATTTTAGTATGTGTGCTTGGATTAGTGATTAGAGAAGAGTTAAGAAGGTTTGGTTAAGAGAACATGTTGTAATTTAGCTTGAAACTAAAGTATTAGTTAAATTGGTAGAGCCGACAGCATGTAGCATGCGTCTACTCTTATTAATTTGGACAGGTCCCAGGTTGTGTTACGTGCTTAGTAGAGCTGACAGAGATGTTATTATTTCTCTAATATGATTTCAAGGTGGTTCTAATAGGCCAACTTGATTATACCATTTAGAGGAAAGATACTTATAGTCAGTCATTTGTGATTGCTAGAAGTATGACATGGAGATGAAAGATTAGAGTAGAGCAGAGAGTGTGAAGTGTTGTGTCATCAAGAAGAGGTCTATGTGACAGAGAAGATAAAGTGTGCTATTCATTGGAACTGATCAAGATAGCAGGTCTACCTCGCAATTTTCCAAGATCTAGATATAGTGTGTATTTGTTATTTAGAAAGTTGCAGCCTTCACCCCTTTTAGCAGTGAGCTCTTGGATAGTGTGTCCTCACCCCTAATAGAGTCAATCATAAAAGACTCCTAACAGGTTCATCATAAAAGACTCCTAACAGGTTTTGACCTTTGACCAGGTCCAGAGAAAACTTTAGTGGTGATTATTCACCATTTTGCGAATGTCGCCCATCGGCATCCCACGATTTGGCAAATAAATTGCCCATATGGGACTAACCCCATCACCCCGCATTTATGAAAATTGGGTCCATTGCCCGGGTCCATCGCCAAATGCTATATTAAATTTTGTCCATTTCTTGCACATTTTCGCCAATGGCATATACGTCTTGGGCACGATATATTTTTAAAATTCACCTATAATTTCAACGCGGCCCCAAATGGACGGCCTATATTCACCGATAGTTATATATAAATATTTTTTAGGTGGCCCCAACTTCGCCAGTTATTTTACTAACGCGTGTCTCAAACTGATGGGTTTTTGCCACCTTTATTAATTATACCAAGGTACTGGCGACCCATAATCACCTAGGAAATAACACAAGACGTGTTATCATTATGTGGGCTTCACCAAATATTTAGACACTGACCTAATACCTCCCGCCCAATTCACCAAAAGAGATTAGTATAAATACATTCATACATCAGTGTTATTATACACAATTTGGAATCTTGGATCGGTTCAATTTGATCGATAGCAAATTTCAGACTGTCTCACTGTTGAGTCTCGACTGCTTTGGCGAGTCAAAGGTAAGTGATTATTATTTTGAATTTCTGTGACTATGTAAACATTGTATATTATAGTTATGTTGTCATTTGTCACTTCTTCAACAAGTAAATATTTTTTTTACATATTTTTATCACTAGGCTGGTAGCCAATCGAGATGTCAAACAAGAATAAGGGTAAGGCTCTGGCAAATGGGGAAAGCTAAGAGAGGCCAAAAAAATTTAGAACCTTATCATCGTACTTTGGTCATGGTCATGGAAATGTTTCTGGCCAAAATAGGGAAGCTAGTGTTACTTCATTACAAGAAGATTTTGAACCTAAGGCTGAACCTTCACGACATATTGAAGAAGTCAGCGAACCTGATATCTCAGATCACGATGAACTTGAAGAAGATTTTCAGTTAAATACCCAGAGTAGCCATAATGATATAATCGACTTGGATGAGACTGAGAATGTCAGAAAAGATGATGGAGCAACTACAGGGAAGAAAAGAAAATCCAAATCAAAGAATGATAGACTGTGGGATATGTCGAGGAATTTTCAAAAAGATTGGGTGTCAACATATCCATTCATTGAACCAGTGCCTAATCCAATTAAAGGGGAACCTCTGGTAGAATGCAGATGTAAGATTTACAACATGATAAATAAGAAGGAAAAGAGGTTGCAGCTAAAAATTGACACCATAGAAAAGCATATTGGTAAAGTTTATGAAAAAAAAACCATAGATGGAGTTCAAAAATTAGTGATAAGATGGAAAACAAAGGAGGAATCTCAGCATGTTAGTAATGCAGAATTATATGAATTTTAGCATAATATAAAGACGAAGCCTGGTGAAGTTAAAGGCTCTATTGAAGCTTGTTTTGGAAAAGCATTGGAAGTAGAACTAATGGGAAAAGCTATTCAGTTAAGTGTTGTGTTTAATATTTTGAGCAAAGGGCATCCAATGACAGACTACCCATCATTGAGTTCTTTATTACACTTTTTGAAAGTTCGTAACTATCCTAATAGTCACTGGTTAGTAAACAGTGGATGGGAATGGGCAAGTTGTCTTGCCGAGGTTGAAAAAGAGGATTTGAAGGCAAAAATTAAAGAGTCAAATTTTATTGCATTATCTTTAGATGAGGTCACAGCAGTAGACAATACTTCTTGGGTATGCATGCATGTTTATACTGTACAAAATTTTGTTCGCCAACCTCATCTACTAACTATTGCTAAAATGAGGGATAATGCAACAATGGAAAATTTATTTCAACTAGTAAAGAGTTCTCTAATTGAATATGGAGGTATATATGACATGACCATTGCCAAAAAGTTGGTGTGTGTTGGAGCTGATGGAGCTTCAGTAATGCAAGGCCACAGGGGTGGTCTTTGCACAAAGATACAATCTTCTTGTGCACCCTATGTTACTCCCATTCACTGCATGGCCCATAGAATGAATCTAGCTTTTGGAGTTGTCAGCAAGCATGCTCCAGTACAAAAAATTGAAGTTTTAATCAAAGAGATCTACCAATATTTTTTTTGAAGTCTGAAACAATTCAGGGAATTTCAACACTTTGCTGAAGGACTAACTGACGGGAACAAGCTTCTTAAGGATAATGATATCAGATGGATCTATTTGGATGGACCAGCACATCAAGTTTTTTCAATTTATCAATCATTGCTTGGTCTAATGAACTCAAGTGGTGACAAAGCAGGGCAACCAAAATTTCCTGCGCTGCTGTCAATGTTAAGTAATGTAGAGACCCTATTAACATTAGTAGGTCTTCTCTCCATGCTTGAGGAAATGAGAAATTTAATGAAAAAGGCCCAGCAAAGAGCTATATATATCGTAGAATATGCTTCGCTGCATAAGTTGACATGCGTGATGCTCGATAATCTCTATCATTTATTTGTTGATGAAGTAAAATTTGCCAACTGGCTGAAAATCATAGATTTGGACAATCCTGATAACTTTTTAAAAATTGGTTCAAATGGGGGGTTATGTGCAGAAGTTCGCAGATTCGAGATACCAATGCACTACAATGCCAGGATCGAGTTTGAGGAGCTAGGAAAGAACCCCAGGAGGCAAGTATCAAGTGTTAAAAGGGAAGACTTTACCAAGATTGTTGAGTTTGTAATAGCTTTAGTGAAGCACATTGCCTTTGATCTTTCCTCATAGATTAGAGCAAGATTCCCTCCAGTCAAACTACTTGAATCCATGGCTATTGTGTTTCCTCATTATTGGCGTATGAACAATCTGAAAGATTTTAAAAGTAGGTTGCTAACTTTGATAGATCATTTTGGCAAAACCAAAGAGTTAGATGGAGTAACTCTAAATGGAATTTTAGATGCAAATCATTTGAGAGAGCAATCAGCTCATTTTTCACGGACAATGAGGGAACAATTTAATCTTATAGAGAACCCTATTGAAGATGGATCGGGAACAAGGCTTTGGAAAAACCTAGCTGAGAGTGAATTGTTGATTGATTCAATATCAGAATATTTCAAGCTTGATGAATTATGTCTAACCATGATATTGGGGTCGGTGGAGGATGAGAGAGTTTTCAGTGCTTTGGGATTCCTAAAGTCAAAGCTAAGAAACAAACTTGATAAGAATTTGGAAAATTTCTTGAGGCTCTATACATCCAGGTATGAAGTTAATACTTTTCCTTACGAAAGGGCACCGAAATTGTGGAGGAAGAAATGTCAGAGAAGAGGGGTGGGAAACATGTCAAACCAAAGTGGGAGTGGGAGTGGGAATGCTAGAGACAATTATTTCATTGACCGGGACCCATGTACTGGCACTAGTACTGCTAGCGGTGAACATCAGTTAAGCGGAGGTATGCAGAGTGAAGAAAACATATCAAAGAACCAAGGAAGCTATGAAGTTGATGCTGATGAATCTAAAGATCTCAATGATGATATGGTGTGGCAACTTGAAATTGAACCATTGTAGAAGTAGCACTGAAGAATTAGCATGTCCTAGGTATTTATTAACTTTTTCCCTGAAGTCTACTGTCAGTTTCTGTATTTCATCATCAATCATGCATATCCCAATGTCAAAAACATGAATGTGGTTGATAATGTCATCAAGATTCAAGATTCAATTCCATAATTAATAATTATTAATGGTTTTCATTCGCAATATTCAGCTAATATGGTACAATTCTTGTAGTTTTTTCATTATTTTGTTTGACAACATAGCAATTCGTATGTTACAATTCTTAGAGTTAGAAATAATGATTCTCATTAATTTAATTACAAATATGATACAATGTATCCATTCATTGATTAATATTAGTAAGAACACAACTCTCTGATTCTGTTTACAAAAGTCAATGACTCAATTCCCATTGGCAATTTAGTAAGCCAATGACCCTGAATTTCCTTTTATAGAAACAAGGGAGCAACAATAGCTTCAGGTCAGTTTGCCTAATGTGAAGTCTCAAAATCTAAATCAGTAAGACAACTACAAGACTACAAGTCTACAACATCTCTACAACTTTAGTTGTACATTTCTGCATTTGACAGGCCGGTTTAGTAAATTAGCATAGGCAATAGCATCTGCAAGACTGCAACATTGATCCTATTCAAAAAGCAAAGTTCAAACTTGTTACTTTAAACTCAATTCTAGAGTCTAGACTGTAGTATGTAGGATAATATGAAAGATATAGAGATGATTGAAACTGAAAGTACTTTCACATACTATGATTCAAGATGATTTTGTAAGTTTTTGTAGTATGCTCCATTCTTCTTTGGTTGGAAGGGCAAAATTTTTGATGGTATGGTAAATGACCTACATTCTCATCAGAATTCCATACTTGGAAGAGCGAGTTTGAAGCAATGTTCCTTCCATTAGTGCATGCAAATTTGTGAATGTTTTGATGCACTTTGCAATGCCTTCATGAGTTCTATCCTGAGGAAGGTTGCCTAAATCAGAGGTTATTGTGTCCTCCAACTTTTGTTTGTAAGCTTCTCTTCCAACGAAACCCGTTGTTGACAAATCAGGTCCAAGACTCAGTAAACCAAGAGATATCAATTTGGCTATTTTATTGTTCATATTGGTGAGCTTTGGCCCAAATAAAGCAAGAACTTCTTCTGCTTTTGTTAGTTTCTGACATTTATGAAATACAGAGGTCGCCTTTATTATTGAACCAACGCGATCCTGAATTCCCTTGCTTGCCAATTGCTTGTCAGCAGTGCTGTTGATTTCTTGCATAATCTGCTTTACAGTTTTCTATCTCTGACCAAAACTTTTGTTCTCCTCAAGTTGCTCTTTCAGCTTCTCAAAAACATCTGTAAGAGCTTCATAGAGTTCAAACCAATCACACAACTTATCAGCAGAAGTCTTTATTTGCCCCCAAAAGTAATTTTTTATTTGTTGTACTGTATTATTTACATGGTCATTCAAGAATTTTTCATAATTTTTAATAGTATTATTTGCCTTCTTTAGGTCTTCTTTCATTTCTGAGTATTGGTGTTCACTATGTTTTCTTATTTGCTCTGCTTTCTCTTCCCACTCTTTTGCTTTCTCTTCCCACTCTTTTGTTTTTACCCTCTCATTTTCCAATTCTTTCTTTAACTCATTGTTTACCTGTGTAGCATTCTCCAAGTTTTTGTATAAATTTACTGAAGAGGCTTTTTCATCCTGAAGTTTTTTATCCCTTTTTTCCAATTCTTTCTTTAACTCATTGTTTACCTGTGCAGCATTCTCCAAGTTTTTGTATAAATTTACTGAAGAGGCTTTTTCATCCTGAAGTTTTTTATCCCTTTTTTCCAATTTTTCCCTCAGAGTTTTCAGTTCTGTGTCCATATGTTCTTGCTGTTCAATTGCTTCTTTAGAGCTAGAGGATGAATTTTTTATCCTTTTCTCTAATTCTTTGCACCTGTTTACTACTGCTTTCTCACTTGCCTTTACATTTGCCAGGTCTGCCTTTAACTTATCTATTGTGCCCTGAAGCTTTCCTTTCTCTCTCTCCAACTTCATCACTGAACTGTAGACCACTTGGTTGGTCATTTTGGACACATTTATCTTGTCCACATTTTTAATTATGGATAAATCCATTTGGAGGGTGCTAACTTGAAATTCAGATGGATCTAACTGACTCTCTAGTGGATTGTTATCTCTAGCTGGGGGCATAACAACCATGAATTCCATCATATCTTTATTCAGGTCATATGTGGTTAATAACCTATTGGATGTAGGTTCTGCATCATGAGCTATAGCAATTGCTTCCATCTTCATTGTCGTACTATTTTGTCTATTCTTGTTTTTTGATTTTTCATAGTTAGTTACAAATTCATTGTAACAAAAATCAGGATTTTGTGAGACAATTGAATGTTTGAATGGTGAAATAGCACTTGCACTGATGTACAAGCTTCCACCAATACCATGAGGATTACCAACACCTAGACCCATTACAAGTGGGGTTTGTGGACTATTCTGAGGGTTTTTTCCTGAAGGATGGGCAATTGTTGGACTCACAGTCACCATTGGCACTATTGTACTAGTAGTACTACTAATACTTGTCATAACCTTTTGCTTCTTTACACTTTCTTGACCTTCGGGACCAACCTTTCTTGCATCTACATATTGATATAATATCCTTTTCAGACCACTACTTTTAGTTGCACAAATGATATTGCCAGCTGTGGGAGTGACAATTGATTTAGATTGAATCTGAGTGCTTGGAACAGCTGGAAGTGGAACTGTATTTGAAGCAGAAACAAATGGAATTAACTGAGTTGAAACCAATGTGAATGGAATTGACTGAGTTGATGATTGATCTCCATGCCCAAGGCCTAGTTTTTGACCATGTTTTGGTGCTACAGCTGGTGGTTTAGGTGCATACCAAACCCCTTCTCCATTGAGACCTAGACCACCAGAACCTTGGTAGCCCATTTTTTCTACAATTTATGCCCCTTTGCTATATAGAAGTTTGGTGGATGCATCAACTCCTCTCTTAATTGTTGTACTGGATGAGGGATTCAAAGAATCTTGGTCATCGTAATCATCATCAGTATCATTATGATATGCTTCAGCTGGATGCTCCTTATTCCACAATTTGTTAAACATTGTATCCTCTTCCACCTCATTAAGATCTACAGAGGTCTTTGGCTCACTGAGATTCTTCCTCATTTCCCAAAATTCATAAATTTTGGTTCGACTCCATCTAGCATCTATACATTCATTCATTAGCTCTTTTGGAATACATTTTGTAGATGGTTTATTAGCTTTCTTGTAGAAATTGGACGATGACATGGCCTGCACTTTTCCTTTCTGTTTGTGCAATGCCATTATTTGTGATGACAATTCCTGTATTGACATATTATTTTCAGCAACATATTTCTCCATCTATTTTTTTACCTCCTCCTAGGAGTCCATGTTTTTAAAATTTTCAATCAAAGGCATACTTTCATGTTGATATTTGCTTGCAGAGTTCCCATTGTCTTTAAGCCTTGCTCCAATTATGTTCAGTGGATCATACTGCCAGTGACTGTCAACATCAAATCAAAAAATTGAAAAAAAGGCTTCTGCCACTTTGAATCCTCTTCTCTCAAATGCAAACCCTCCAAAGTAGAATGGCAAGGAGGGAAATATCATTTTCTTTTGCTGACCATTGAAGAGTACATCTGTGCTCTCCATTTGTCATACATATTCCAATGCAAATACACTCTCTGTTACATGTATTGGAAGTTTGTAGGGTTCTACCCATGAACCGTAAAACCTTAACACAGTGTACTCTTCCATTAAGTACCAGTCAGCCAATTGTAGTTGACTTCCGAGTTGAATGCAATTTCTACAAGTAATAGGCAATCTAGGCATTGGAGTGCCTATAATTTTATGGTACATTGGTGCCAAAAAGAAGTCTACAAAATTGTTGTAGTTCCTTCTATTATCAATCATCCTTATCTGAGGTGTCCACTCATATATTGGATTTTGGCCTTGAGTCTGACTGCAAAGCTTGTTTGCCTGAAATAATGCACAATACTTTGCTAGGAGAAGATAGCACAAGTAGGTTGTGAATCTAAATGTCTTCTCTGAACCTCTTTGAATCATTAGTAATTGATCTTGCATGCAACGAACAATGTGCTCAATAAAACAATATTTTACTGGTTCTTTTTCAAAATGAATATGATAAAGCATTTCAAGAATGCTGGCACCCACTTGTTTGTTACTATCCAATCCCAAACAAAATGCTAGCAAGGAAATACTGTCATGTGCCCATGGCACAAAAATTTCATAATCATAAGGAGGCCTATGATCTGGACTCAGACTACAACCACTTGTTATTCCTCTGATATAAGAATCTCTCTGTTTTGCATCTACTTTTTCATAATCCTCTGCCAGCTTTCCCAGGTCAATGTGTACATTTGAGTGTTGTTGTTGAAACCCTAGGTTCAACAGACTAGCAAATTCACTCTCAGTTATGGACAAAATTTCCTCCTGAGTATTTTTATTCACAATTGCTTTTCTGCTTTCATCATAATTTTTGGCGCAGAGCATAACAATTTCTGGGCAAGGGAATACTTGAGGTAACGCCATGTGTGTCGACCCAGCTTCCTACAGTGCAATTTTATTTGTAGTTGCATTTACCCTAGGGTTAAATGAATAAAATTTTGAAGCCTTATTTGGATGGTTCCACTTGTTTTCAAGTGCAAATCTAATCTCCATTATACCCTTATTTCCATGAATAACAGGATCATGTATATCATGGAATAAATCACTGAAACCTGGTGTTTTAAGCATATTGTGGAATTCTATTATTTTGCCCATCATGTTATTCTTGGTATTTGTAGCTACAAGCCTACAGGGGTGATTCAAAATTAAAACCTAACAGACTAAATTTTTTTATATAATATAAACAGTAAAGTTGTAAATCAAGAGACTTGAAAAATTTAAAATGCAGGACGTAGATTTTTAGGATTTTAGTAGTTACACTTACCCGTTGACGTTCACGTTGCCCTTAGTTTTGATTTTTGCAAAGAGCTGAGAGACTTTGTAGTTTTTTGCTTTCCTCGGACCTCAATCCTTAACCTAGAAATTAAGAATCTGTAACTTTGTTGCGTTGTAAGTTTGTAAATTGTAACCCCTTTCTAATTTCTAAATCTGCAAACCACGTATAACTATAAAATTAAAGAAACTTAAAGTGCCAAAATTGTACAATCTATACTCTATAGTCATCACACCCTATCATGTGTCACTTTCAGTTTAAATGCGAGTGGAATCATGGACCACTAGTTACTAGACATGCGTCATGAATCTGGAATGGGTTTGCTAATGTTACTATTAACTAACCCGTCATGACTCATAATGTATTAATGTCATTCTTATTCATAATGTCACTGTTAACTGTAAGTGGAATGTGATTATGTCAATGTGTTAACTGAGCAATGACACATGTCATGATTCCGGGATGTGTTTCAAAAGATACGGTGTCTTTTTCCTTTCAGCCCGAAACTCAACTTCAGTCGTTGATCTATAAACATCCAACGACAACTATGAATGGTGTGGTACTGGTGGCCCCATGGGTCGTGGGTCCCATTAACTAGGCTAGTTAGGATGACTCACATCATGAGTCAGATGTGGCAGTGTCATGTCATCACCAAATTGAAATGACATTGTTATTTGTTGGTCGACCGAGGAGTTTAGTTGCACGTGTAATGATTCCAGGACACATTTGCAAAGATAGGGTTTCTTTTTCCTTTCGGCCTGAAACTCAACTTCGGTTGTTGATCTATAAACATCCAACGGCAATGGTGAATGGTGTGGTGGCCGCGTGGACCATGGGTCCCATTAACTAATCTAGTCAGGATGACTCACATCACGAGTCAGATGTGTCAGTCTCGCGTCATCACCAAATTGAAATGACATTGTTCAATGTCATTTATTGGTAGACCGACGATCGTGTGAGGTGTTAAGTGACATGTGTCATGATTCTGAGACGCGTTTGAAAAGATGGGGTTTCTTTTCCCTTTTGGCCTGAAACTCAACTTCGCTCGTTGATGTATAATAATCCAACGGCAACAGTGAATGGTATTGGTGTACCATATGGTATTGGTGTACTATTTTTTGTAGTGATTAATTTTTTTAAATTTAAGATAATATTACTATTTAATTTTATTTGGAAACATTCTTTTATTTAAAACACATATATTTTAGAATTGTTATTATATTATCATTTTAATAGTACTATATTTTAATTGATTTTATTTTTGTATCATATAATTAATATTAATTTTTTATAATATATTTAGAAATACATATATATAGATATTGTTATTATAATATTATCATTATGATAGTATTATATTTTAGTTATTTTTATTTTTATATCATCTTTTAACTATATTATTATTATATTTATCTTATATTATCTTATAACTATGCACATAACCTTTATATTATTTTTTATAGTAAACTTATATTTTCTATGGGATTATTTATTAAAATATACTTATTATTATATATATTTTTTAGATTTATTTTTTACATTGTTAAAAACTTAGAGACTCAATTTGACAACTTTAATCTTTTAATAAAATGAAAGAATTATAATCATTATGTAAGTTGAAATATATTTCATATTTTATGATGTTACAAATTACAAATATAAGATATAAGTTTTTTTCATTTATATATGTTTAAATTATAGTATGTTAGTTTACCATAATAAGAGTTAAAAAAATTACATGTGAAAACTAATGTTCAAATTCTATATTATAATTTGTGAATATTTTTTAATGGAGAGTAATTATTTAAGTATTTAAACATCAATCTCATTCGTAGAGATATAATTATACTTCAGACTATGTAATAAATTAAATGTGGGAGACACCATTTTTAAAAAATTATTAAACTATAGTTTCAATTAGTGAAGTTTAATTGTAATAGATATCTGAAGGAGGATATTTGTCAGCGTATTTTATATATATTAAAATAAATATAGATAAGCTAGTCTACAGATAACTGATAAAGCATTGAAGCAAGTAATTAAAATATTGCAATCACGATTACAGAGAAGTATAAAATATTAAAAACCATTTTTGCAATCACGGTTACAGAGAAGTATAAAATATTAAAATATTGCAATCACGGTTACACAAAGCACAAATTGAAATGAGGTAAAGCTTGCAAAATTTCCATTGTATTTTTCATAAAATTATATTTACATTCTCGACTTCATACTATGTCTATAAACAAAAAGAAACATACTCGACTTGATACTATGTCTATAAACATATTATATTTACATTCTTGACTTGATACTATGTCTATAAAAAAAAAAAAAACCGTAAACGACTACAGTACCAGTACCAGTACAAGGTAAGCTTTTAATATTTATCAAAAAAAAAGTTTTTATAAAGAAAAATCAATTGCGCCCTTCTATGGAGAATTCTGCAGAGAGGATTAGCTGCATGAATTCATCGAGCCACACAAATTGCCCCACCCGAGCCTCCTCTATGTCAAGCTCAAACCACTTATGGAGAAAACCCCTGGCAATCAGCACCCATTTCCTATGGCGCTTCAATTGCCCAGCAGTCAGGCACAAAAGAAAAGGTTGCATGGCCACATTCTAGCCGGGGAGGAGAAGCTTTGGTATTTGACTTGCCCTAGGGATCCCCACCCCTAATTCAATGAAGGTGACAACTTGAACATTGTCCCCCAGGTATTCCTCTTTGAATACCCTCCTCAGCAACATCACCTGTCAACCTTCGGTCCTCCAAGGTCTAGAAGGGAAGCCAAAAAATGGGACATAATGTCCGTGGCTACCCGGTACCTATCTTCATTGTCAAGAAACTCTCGGCCCAACACCATTCTGACAGCCTCTGTAATGAAAGGCCCACCATCCTTACAAATTGATGCTAAAAATTCATCAGAAAAGGAACCCAGAAAGGCCTTCTGGGCCTCCTCAGAAGTGCATCTAAGATGAATGGGAGTGTCCATCTTAGATTACTTGCAGACTGTAAAACTTAAAACAGTAAAACTAGAAAATTTTAAAACAAATTACTTGCAAAATGCGTCACTGCAGACCCTAAACAAACAATCAATCAATGTCGATGAATAATGAAGCTAGATCGTCTATAAATAGCCCTTGAATCCTTGATCGTTACTTACCAATCAATTATTTCTATCTTAATGGTATTAAATACATTGTCCTCGATATGCCTCTAAATCTTGCACAAAAATCTTTTCCCTAAATACATGCGTGTGAGAATTGAAAATTTTGTCCTTAATCTTTCACATCTGGCAGTAAATCTTTTCTATCGATAAAAAACTGTCAGAAATCGGCTATACAATTTGGGAAGTGGTGTGTGGTAGCCAAAGAATATCGTTGTCACCGACATGGCATTTAATTCTTTCCTGGTTAAGTGCTTTTAATACTCTGCAGACAACTTACCTTGATACGTGTCAACATTCTGGTGACTACCTCGACAATTCTTCTTCCTTCAAGAAATGTTGGCCGAAATTAAACCTCAACCATTGATCTTGGATCATCAGACGGTCTGAGTTCTCAAATAATACATTTAACATAATTACAGTGGTAGTGGCAAAGATTATGGTAGTGGCAAATAATACATTATGCTTCCATAATATAAGGTCAAACAACCACGTCTTTAAACCATCACTTGCCAGTTGCCAATAATTTATGTATGTTAGGTATGCTAGGTTAGGCTACTTATTTCCCATCTTTTGAAAATCACCAATAATTTATTTATTTTTCCATAATTAACGAACGATTAGCCAATACAATTATTTTTTCACCTTTCAAAAGAAAAGTATTCGCCTCAAATATTAAAATTTTTTACTTGAAAAGAAAATTATTCGCCTCAAATATTATAATTTTTTACTTGAAAAGAAAATTATTCACCTCAAATATTATAATTTTTTATTTGAAAAGAAAATTATTCGCCTCAAATATTATAATTTTTAACTTGAAAAGAAAATTATTTGCCTCAAATATTATAATTTTTTACTTGAAAAGAAAATTATTCGCCAGCAATTTATGAAATTTTCAATCCGGGGGGAAAAAATCACCAATACAAACTATGAAAAATCGTCGATTAGAAAAAAAAAATCGCCTAGATTAAAACAAATTACCCCCTAAAATAATGTATGATTCGCCAGGACTTTACACTTTTTCCTAAAAGGAGGTTTCTTAAAGTTATCCCTGACTAGGTCATTGTACTTATTGCATTACAAAGATCAACTCCTAACAGGGTTGTAAGATCTTCTAACAAGGATCATTATACACTAGTGCAGTTTATTAGTGGGTGTCAATTTCCACCGGGGTTTTTACCTATTTGGGTTTCCCTGTAACCAAAATATTGGTGTTGTGTTCTAGTGTTCTTTCATTTTGTTTATGCTTAATGTTTAAGTATACTTAATTGGATAAAGAATTGAAACTTGTAGATAATTGATTCATTCCCCCCCCCTCTCAGTTATCTCTTGAGACTATTCCTAACAAAGATGACATAGTTTGAGCCAAACTAATGATTGTTGAATCATTAGAGGAAATAGGAGGCATAGCAACATTAGAAACACTAGGTGATGCAGGAGCATCTCGGGTCCTTGGTAATCCTATGTCACCAAAAACATATTTGAGTTTGTTTGTGTTGCTCGGTTCCTACTTTGACCGAGTTGGTTCGGTGTTGCTGGTTTCCTTTGTTTGTCGGTGTTGGTCAGTTATCTCTTTGGCGCTCGGTGAATTTCCTTGGCACTTGATGATGCTTGTTTGGCGCTTAGTTGGCTTTGCTTACTGATGGGTTTCTTTTGAGTTTCTATTGAGGATGACTTGTGCATTTATTATGGGTCACAGATTTAATGCCGGTATCCATTATTGGGAAGCCTATGGACCTAGATCTCTTCGTCCCTTCCATTGACTATGGATTTGAAGGTCGACTCAATTCGGTAGCCTCTTGTATAAATGTAGTTGTTTGGTTAGAGTTTAGGGAGTCATTTTTTGGTAGAAGATAGAAGATAGAAGATAGAAGATTATAGATTATCTGTATATCCTCGCATGTTTGAGGACTTTTGTACTTGATTTTAATATCTGGCCATAATCGGGAAGGCCTTACAACCCGGTATGTATGAATCAATTTGAAGGTAATATATGAAAGTTATGCATTCTCTCTCTCACTGTTGTATGTTTTTTGCTTCCATGTGTTGTTGAGTGGGGTGGTTCAAGTTAGGGTGTGCCATTCTTGGCCCCTCTTGTCCTATCTTGCGTCAGGTGGTATTAGACTGAGGTGAGATTTGGATCTAGGTTTGTGAATCTAGATTTGAAGGTTCCTTCTTGTGAAGCCCTGGTTGAATTTTTGTGGGGTAGTAGATTGTGATTTGACCTACAATTACAGAGAATTTTTAAGATGGTTCGTGGGAGGTGAGATGCGGATCCATGATTTGCAGACATGTTGAGACAACTTGTTGCTAGATTAGAAGCTATTGAAATAGCCCAGAGAAGAGGAAGACGTCTTGAAGATGTTAGTGATGATGAAATTGAGGTAGAACAAGGTGATTTATAACCTGCACCTATGATGGATCAGGGTGAGGAAATATTCCTAAAGGCTTTGACAAGTCTAAAGTCTACACCACACCTTAATCCTCCTAAGTATGGTGGAAAACTTGATTCTGATGAATTGGTGGATTGGATCACTGAGATGGAAAAGTACTTTGAGTATGAAAATGTACTTGAAGATGAGAAAGTGAAAATTGCAAGCACAAAGTTGAAAACTCAAGCATCCTTATGGTGGGAACATTTGTAGCTAGATAGAAAGAGGAAAGGCAAAGACAAAATCAAGGTATCGAGTAAAATGGTGAATGAATTGAAAGGAAAGTTCTTACCTTGTGATTATCAGATTAACCTAGTTAGGTGAATGCAAAGTTTGAGGCAAAAAGATAGCTTGGTAAAGGATTATACTGAGGAATTCTATAGATTAGATATCAGATCTGGACATGATAAAGATGATGTGGAAAGAATTGCTAGATACCTGAATGGTTTGAGAGTTTCCATCCAAGAAGAAAATAGTTTGGTCAAATTGGAGAACATTGAAGAGGCTTATCAATTTGCATTGAAAGCTTAGGAGAAATTGAACAAGAGACATGAGAAAAGACAAAGAGTTAGAGGTGGTAGATTCCCTAGAAGAAGAGGTAGATCTCAAGGTGAAAATAGTAGATCTGAACTAGAAAAGACAACTCTGGATAGAGGCAAGAATGAGTGGAAAGGTGAAAGTTCATCTAGAGGCAAAGGCAGTAACTATTGAGATGGTTATAATAGAGGAAGTTTCCAAGGAACTTGTTACAATTGTGGAGAAGAAGGACATAGATCATTTGAGTGTACACATGTAAGTAAGAAGGTTGGTAACACTTGGAATGCTTTGGTGCAAGAAGAATCACCAGATGAACCTGAGAAAGAAAATAACTTGATGGTAAGAAGAGCACTATGAAATGAAGGTAAAAAGGAAGATCCAGTAAGGAAAAGTTTGTTCAAGACTAGATGTAGAGTTTCTGATAAAGTTTGGAAGGTAATCATTGACAGTGGTAGCTTGGAGAATCTGGCATCTACGGAGATGGTCACAAAGTTGTTGTTGAAAAGGTTGGAACATCCGAAGCCCTATCAAATTTCAAGGATCAAAGATGAGCATACACTCTTGGTAAGTGAACAATGTTATGTGAATTTGAAAATTGGAAAGGACTATGATAAGGTGTTATGTGATATCATGCCTATGGATTGTTGTCATATTTTGATGGGTAGACCTTGGCAATATGATAGACATGCTATATATGATGGGAGATTGCATAAATATACTATTTGGGTTGATGGAAGAAGACAAATGATGTTACCTTTGATGGAAGAACCTGTTAGTAATTTTTTCACATTTATGAAAGTTTTCTTGATGGAAGGAAGAAAGTTTGTTAAGGATTTGATGAAGAAAGATGTATGTTTTGATGTGATTCCTAACAAACCGAGTAAGAAAATAGAGGATAGTGTCCCTGAGGAGATTGATAAGTTACTCACCAAGTACAGTGAAATTATTTTTGATAATGTACTTGAAGGTTTTCCATCAAAGAGGATCATTGATCATTGCATGGATCTTATCTCTGGAGCTAGTTTATCGAATAAGGCACCTCATCAGTTGACACCTACCGAGAATCAGGAATTGAACCGACAGATTAAAGAATTGTTGCAGAAAGGTTTGATCAAAGAAAGTTTGAGCCCTTGTGTAGTACCTGCGGTATTAGCACCTAAGAAGAATGGAGAATGTTGAATGTGTACTGATTCTAGAGCAATCAAAAAGATAACAGTGAAGTATAGGTTTCCTATACCGAGAATGGATGATATAATGGATAGTTTGACTGGAGCAAAGTATTTTACCAAGATTGATTTGAAAAGTGGGTATTATCAGATTAGAATTAGAGAAGGTGATGAATGGAAGACTTCTTTCAAGACAAAAGAAGGTTTGTATGAGTGGTTGGTTATGCCTTTTGGTTTAACTAATGCACTGAGTACTTTTATGAGGTTGATGAATGAAGTTTTGAAGAAATTCTTGGGTAAGTTTGTGATTGTATATCTTGATGATATTCTGATATTTAGTAAGACTGGAGAAGAAGATTTGTTGCATGTTAGACAAGTTTTGCAGAGATTGAAAGAAGAAAAGTTACTAATAAATATGAAAAAGTGTTCATTCATGAAAGAGGAGATTGTGTATTTGGGATTTGTAATTTCAGCTGATGATTTGAAAAGGGATCCTAAAAAGGTTGAAGCTATTTTGAATTGGTATACACCTATGAATGCTAGTGAGGTAAGCTCATTTCATGGTTTGGCAAGTTTTTACCGAAAGTTCATTAAGAATTGCAGTTCAATTTGCAATGCTATGATTGAGACTATTAGAGGAGACAAAAGAGAATTCAAGTGGACACATGGAGCTAATAAAAGTTTTGAGACTCTGAAGTAGAAATTTATTGAATTTCCTATTTTGGGATTGCCTGATTTCAATAAGGTATTTCAAGTGGAATGTGATGCAAGTGGAAGTGCAATTGGAGCTGTGTTGATTCAAGAAGGTAAACCTGTTGCTTTCTTTACTGAAAAGTTGAATGATGCAAAGAGGAAATATTCTATTAATGATCAAGAATTTTATGCTATTTTTCAACCACTAAAGAAATGGAGACATTATTTGATACCAAGTGAATTTATGTTGTATACCGATCATAAGGCTTTACAGTATTTGGGTAGTCAGAATAAGTTGAATCAGAGACATATGAAATGGGTTGAGTATTTGTAGAGTTATACATTTGTGATAAAGCATAAGAGTGGAGTCACTAACCGAGTTGTTGATGCATTGAGTAGAATAATATCTCTGATGACCGAGATGAAAATTGGAGTTCTAGGCTTTGATGACATGAGAGATTCTTATGAATTTGATCCTGATTTTTCTAATTTGGGGAGAAAGTGCAGAGCACCTATTCAAGATCAACCAACTACTAAATGGGATGAATATTTTACTCAAGAAGGTATTTTGTTTAAAGGTATTTAGTTGTGTATACTAAAAGGAGCAATGAGAACTAATTTGATAAAGGATAAACATAGTAGTGGTTTGGCTGGACATTTTGGTGTTGATAAAACATTGAATTTTCTTAAGGAGAAATACTTTTGGCCATCGATGTATAAAGATGTTCAGAAATTTGTGAAAAGTTGTGGAGTTTGTCAAGTTACAAAAGGAGTAAGTTAGAATACTGGATTGTATACAGTGATTGTTGTACCTGAGAAACCTTGGATTGACATCAGTATGGATTTTTTTCTTGGCTTACCGAAGACAATAAGAGGTAATGATTCTATATTTGTGGTTGTGGATAGATTTTCTAAAATGGCACATTTTATACCTTGTAGAAAGACATTAGATGTAGTACATGTAGCAGATCTTTTCTTTAAGGAAATTATCAGATTGCATGGATTACCGAGGAGTATTATCTCTGACTGAGACAGTAAATTTGTTGGATACTTTTGGAAGACTCTTTGGAGAAAGTTGGGTACCGAGTTGAAATATAGTTCTACATTTCACCCACAAACTGATGGATAGATAGAAGTTGTGAACAGGAGCTTGGGAAATCTTTTGAGATGTTTAGTTGGAGACACACCAGGTAATTGGGATTCTGTGTTGGCACAAGAAGAGTTTGCATACAATAATTTAGTGAATAGGAGTACTGGAAAAACACCTTTTGAGATTGTAAATGGCATACAGCTAAGAGGTATATCATATTTGAGAGACATTGATGATGAAAGAAAGAGAAGTGTTGAAGGAGTAAAATTTGTTGAGTATATGAAGACATTGCATGAAGATGTGAAGCTTAAGCTGGAAAAGAGTAATTAGAAATACAAAGACAGAGCTAATAGATCAAGAAGACATAAGACTTTTGATGTTGCTGATGAAGTGATGGTTCATTTGAAGAAAGGTACATTTCCTGTTGGAACATATGGGAAGTTGAAGATGAAGAAGTTTGGACCTTGCAAGATTTTGAGAAAATTTGATAGTGGAAATGCATATGAAGTTGAGTTACCTGATGACATGGATATTTCACATATTTTCAACATTACTTATTTGTATAAGTTTCATGAACCTAAAGAAGACATGGCAGTACTGCTAGATTATCCTAAGAAGCAGAATGAAGAAGTTGAGCATATTTTGGAGCAAAGAATTGGCATAAGTACAAGAGGAAAATAGTATATGGAGTATCTGGTAAAGTGGAAAAATAGATCAATTGAAGACCGTTCATGGATTTCACAGTCTGAGTTGGATGCAACTTAGATCATACCTTCTAAATGATTCAGAGAATCATTTTCAAATAACCCTAGGTGTCTGATGAAGGAGTATCTCAGGTCCTTGGCAATCTTGTGTCACCAAAAACATATTTGAGTTTGTTTGTGTTGCTTGGTTCCTTCTTTGATGGAGTTGGTTCGGTATTGCTCAGTTTCCTTTGTTTTCCAGTGTTGGTCGGTTATCTCTTCGGTGCTTGGTGAATTTCCCTAGCGCTCGGTGATGCTTGTCTGGCACTCGGTTGGCTTTTCTTACTGATGGGTTTCTTTTGAGTTTCTGTTGAGGCTGACTTGTGCATTTATTATGGGTCATGGATTTAATGTTTGTATCCATTATTGGGAAGCATGTAGACCTAGATCTGGTCATCCCTTCCATTGATTGTGGATTTAAAGGTTGGCTTAGTTCAGTAGCCTCTTGTATAAATGTAGTTTTTTGGTTAGAGTTTAGGGAGTTGGTTTTTGGTAGATGGTAGAAGATAGAAGATTAGATATTATCTACAGATCCTCACATGTTTGAGGACTTCTATACTTGATTTTAATATCTGGTCATAACTGGGAAGGCCTTAGAGCCTAGCATGTATGAATCAATTTGAAGATAATATATGAAATTTTTGCATTCTCTCTCTCACTGTTGTATGTTTTTTGCTTTTGCGTGTTGTTGAGTAGGCTGGTTTAGGCTAGGGTGTGCCATTCTTGGCCCCTCCTACCCCTCTCTTGCATCATTAGGTAAAGTATATGAAGCTACAGGAATGGAAGACACAACTGGAGGAACACTTGGAACCACAGTTGGAAGAGGATTAGAATGAGTAAAAGGAACATTATGGTAAGAAGGTTGTGATGTAGGAAGGGATATAGGAGGAACGCCCATAGTGAGAGAGGGAACTATTGTAGTCACCAAAGGAGGGGTATAAGTAGGAATACTAGATAAGGGAACGGAAGAAGGTTCTACACTAGTAACCGGAGGAATAAATCCTAAATCTTGAGCTTCTTGAACTAAAGGTTTAACATTTGAATTCACAAGGTGAGTGATACCATGGAGGAGATTAAAACCTTGATCATTATCATGAAGAAATTTCTTAAGAGCCTCTATAGCTTGAATAGAATCTTAATTATGGTTTTCTTGAATAAGCCAATTACCCATTTTATCAAGTTCAGTTGAAAGTTTTTGGACTTGTTCAGGAGGGACTCTTAAAACATCATCCTCGTCATGAGATGAGTGAGAAGAGTTTTTCTCCATAGTAGGATTGGAATCATGAAGAATCAAATTGTCATCTGGAATCCTAAGAAAAGGAGAGGAAGACTCTGGATCAAAGGCACCCATAAGTCTACGACTTCATCTATCTGGAATATTATAGGTAGGACTAGAGGTAGTAAAGCTCATATACCAATGCAATGCAAATGAACTAAACTAAGAAAACACAAAGCAAGAACAAATGAATTTTTTTGTATTTTTATTTTATATGAGATGCAAAACACATAAAAGAAACCTAATACATGCAAGATCTAACACCATAAAAGAAAGAGTTGTCTATTGCGGGTTTGCCAAAATGTAATATACCAAAACATGGTCCCCAAAATGTAGGTGAACAAATACTACTATCCTAAAAAAATGAAATGATGCGTGTGATAATATGATGAAGATGAGAATATAAGATATATTTCTTAACCTCAAATTCCCAAAGGAAGATCAAAATTGATTAACCACAAGAGGATGGTCAATAGATAGATGAATCAATTGATGGAGAATATGAAGAAAGAGGATAACCTTGTATTTCATTATGGTAAGTGTATTGAAATCTTAATTGAATTGAAAACAAATACTAACTTCAAGTAGGACAGATCTGAAAAATGTTGTTTTATGATGTGTGTGTACACTTTCAAGGAATTCTGCAACTGGACCTGGCCTGGAAATGCAGAAACAAAGAAAACCTAGAAACCTTTTTCTTTTAGGAGCAAGGTCATCCTTGACCTAAGACAGGGGTAAGATCTTACCCTAGGGTACAATCTTACCCCACCAAGTCATCCTTGACCTGCACTATTCTGATGGAAATTTTGTTCGTGGATCTCGGAAGTTTTCCAAAAAGGGTATTCAGATCTGCACTGATATTCATTGTCCCGCACCCAGATCTACAAAAAAAAAGGTTTTATTTGTTGGATGAGGGGTTTTCCTTGGTCAAACCCCAATTTGGAATCAACCTTGAAATGTAATTGAAATTGCAATATATAAACAAAGTAAATGGAACTATTCACCTTGCTTATGTTGAAATCCTTGTGGAGGATTCGAATCCTTGAATCCACAAGTATGGATGCTCCAAATGAATGTAGAATTGAATGTAGGATGTCTCAAATCAATTGCATTATATCTTGAATGCCAATCTTCAACAAGAGGGTTCCAAAGAGATTGAATCCTTCAATGGCTATCAATGGATCTCCTTGATGAATTGGATCTTGAATGCTTGAATGCTTGGATGCTTAAGGATGAATGAATGCTTGAATTATTTCCTTCTCCTTCTTGCCTGCTTGATCATGAAAAGTGGATTGCAAAGATGCTTGATAGTGGATCACAAAGATGCATGATAGTGGATGTTTGTGGATGATGAAAATGAGAGAGGAAGGCTTCCTTTTATACTAGTCTAGGGCACAAACTTCTAGAGAGGCCAACATAGGAGAATTAAATTCCAATTAAGCCTTAAAACCTAGAAATGGACCTAGATTAAATATAATTTAAGAGTTTACCATTCTGAAATCCAAAACAGCTGACTTGAAAGAAGGAAATAAAACTTTCCAAAGCCCGACATTCTGAAACCTCTGGAATCTAAAATTTGGACCTAGGGTCAAGGTCGAGGTCAACTTTGACCTAGGTCAAAGTTGAGGTCATCCTTGACCTAGAAGGTTGTCCTTGACCTTGAAGTCAAAGATCTTAGTTTCTCAGGATGGAGTGCCAAAAAGAGGCTAGAAATAGGTGGAGAGAGAAGCAAAATAGGGGGAAAAAGCCAGATCCAGTCAAAGACCCACTCAAGGCACTTGGCATGACCCTAGACCACTTACTCAAAGGGCTAAACTAGTCCTAAATGGAAGTGCTTCCATTTTTTGATGATACAGACATGAAAAATGACTTTAGTGTATATAATTTTAATCTTGAGAGGATTCATGACCATTTCCTCCATTTCCTCCCCATGCCCCTCATTTTCTTTCCATATCACATTAACTTCGCCTATGGCTTCTCCTTTCTTGCCAACCCCTTTTTTCCTTTCGAGACACCGCCCGGGCCCATTTTTATTTCCCTCCCACCCACTTGAGGGGGAATCACATAGTCTAACTCTCTTCTCTATATTCTAGGGCAATCTCATTGCCTGTTAATTATTTGTGTCATCTATTATTTCAAACATCTTTGAAATAGTGTTATTTTAACACTATGTCAAACAGGGGGAAAATGTAGACACCTAAATTTGATTACATAATTAAGTAATCTTATTTAGTTCTTTCCTAAGACATTGATTGATTAAATATTTAATATTTATTTAATTTATGTCATCCCCCTAGTTAATTAATTTATTTAATTAACTATATTCCAATTAATTATCTAAATGGAAACCCATAGCCTAATAATTAATTAAATCCCTATTCCTCTATTAATTTAAATAAATACATAACCTTATTTAAATTAATTTCCAAAATACCCCTTTTGATTAAATAACCCCTATTTAATCAATTAGAGCACATGGCTCCTAACTTTAACCCCTAACCTACCCTAATCACCTAACTCCTAGTTCCAACCCAACCCAACTCATTCACACATGATAATCCTTTTTAATTAGCTAATGACTCGTAATTAGCTAATCTGACCCTCCACTCATTCTCTCTCCTTCCATCACATCCTCCTAATTCTCTCACTTGCCCTATAATCTAAGCCTAATCACCCACTAAATATTTGCATAATCATAATCCATGGATTAAGAAATCCTAACCCAACTCAAATCAACCCTCATGTCACATCTCCCACTCCCCAACCAAAATAAATTAAATATCAACCTTAAATGCTCTTACATTACTCTTACACACTCCAAGCATCTCTTACAGCTTTGTCCCCTCTCACATCTCCCAAAATGGTCACATTCCCCCATTCTTCCAAACCTCTTCTTGTAACACTTGTCACAATGAGAGGAATTTGAGAAAGCACAATCCATATGATCTCTCTCAAATGCATCTCCACCATTCCTCAAGTTTGCATCTTGACCTTCCATTCCATCCTCCCTTTGCCTATAAATGGATGCCTCTTCTCCTCACAAATCTTCCACCATCCGTGCAAAGTTATAATGCTAATTTGAGAGCTCAAAACAATCAAATTACCATTATTATTCCAAAATTCTTCCACATTCTCTACTCATCCATTTTCATTGAACTTTGAGAAATCATTTGAGCATACATTTCTCATCTTGGACCAAATCTACACAACAAAAGGAGCTTATTTGAGTTGCAATTTTTGCATTTCATTTGTTTTTTTATTTCTTTGTATGGTCTAATCGTAAGTGTTCCATAGTCTTAGTTTATTGAATGCTTTGCTTAATGTTGTATTCCTTTGCACACTAATTCCTTGTATACAATTACAAATCTTTTTGTGTTATGGGAAATTGTTATCAATGGTGTATCCCCACTTCTCATATGCATTAGAATACAAAACCCACGCTTAGGCCAAATATGATTAGCACAACTCAAAATGATGAAGGGGTGCTAATGCGCAATCTAGGAAAATGGGAGATTTTGGAGTATTCCCTATACGAATAGAAATGTATCTATATGAAATATAAAGTATAAAAAACACTTATGTAATAATAAATAAAATGATAACAAAATATATGATATCAAATCTAATGTATTGAAGTAAATTCTCAAGGAAAACAATAAGAATGAAGTCACCTTGAGGGATAAAAGAGGACAAGTGAAATTCATATATGTATTTAACTACCAAAAATATATCAAAATCGGGAACCATTATGGATCTAGAACTCTGAAAACTACAACTCCCAACTTTGAATTTTTTCAGACCCTCAGGATAATGCCGACCCAAGTTGGTCTAGTCCCAAAAATTCATCCTAGTCCTTGAGGGTAAAAATTGATGAAATCTACATAGGGTCAATCCTTGGTTTCAAAATCCTAAAAATATGGATCTACAACTTCACCACCTATTCCTGCACACAAGTAAAAGGGGAATTTTTGTGGAAAGGAGCTTTCCTTTATCAATCCCCTATATAAGAATAAACTTTGAAAGAAAACAATAAATGCATGTAAAAGAAGACAAATGTAATTATTCACCTAAAATCCTCATGAATGGATGTTAGAATTTGATAAATAAAGATATCGTATTCTTGTAGTAAAATCAAGGATGTCCTTAAAAATATAATTGATCTACACTTTCCAAATCTTAGATCTTGAATGAATGTATGATTGATCACTTAAATGGAGGAGAAGAGGAAAGGAAGGATAGATGTGGATATTCTTTCTTTCTTTGAGAATTCCTCTACTTGACCACCATAGAAGAGATAAACTTTCTTCAAAATGAGATGGATCTTGAATGGAAGAAGGCTTAGAGATCTTGAATTGGGAGCCTTGTCTTCCAAAATTGAATCCAAAAGATCTTTAATGTACTTGAAATCACAAAAAGATGCTTGCACATGAAATCTTGATTATAATTTTGGATAAAAATGGATGCTCAAAGTATGGATGTCAAAATGAGGAGCTTACATGTCCTTTTATACTCATTTCGGGGTCCAAAATTGACAAGTTGATTACAAATAAGATCAAAAAATGAAACACCTCCACATTGGGCCTCAAGCCCACTAAAAAACAACCCCCATGGAGGAGGTTGACTTGGGTCATCCTAGTCCAGAACTAGGCCAAATTCGGCCTCATCCTAAGAGAGAAATTTTTTTAAATGGCCTTTAGGATTTGGGAAGTGTGAACAGATTCAAGGATATAGGAAAAAGAGGAGCATAAAATCAAGTATAAACACATTTGGATATAGGAAATCACTAAAATGAGGCCTAATAGGTCCTAGAGCTTCCAATTAATGGGGTTCTAACTTCTTAGGATGGTATATTTAGCCCCCACTTTAGTGGGAGTATGAAGAAAACTCATGCTCATGATAAAGTGGATCAAATGCATAAGATGATCTTATCAAGGTCAAGGAGACAAGGAAAGACCAAGCCTCCAAGTGACTTAATTCCTCATCAAATCTAAAACTAAGATAAGAGAGACATCATTCGAAGAGAGAGGGAGAGAGAGAGAGAGAGAGAGAGAGAGAGAGAGAGAGAGAGAGAGAGAGAGAGAGAGAGAGAGAGAGAGAGAGAGAGAGAGAGATTGTTTGTCTTACTATGAACCACATAAGGAAGGCATCACAAAATATGGAATTGAATATTCTAGAAATTTTTTGTTCCATGATAGTAAATCCATCAAGGATCTATCCTTAAGGAAAGTGTATCCAATAAGGGATTTGGAAAAGGAACGATCATTCCTAAGTGATGGTAAGCTTCCTTAGGGTTAAAAAAAGAAAGAAGGGATCTATCCGTAAGGAAAGTGTATCCATGAGGGATCCAAAAGAGTGATATATACTAAGAGAAGGTATGCTTCCTGAGGGATCAAAAAGAAAAGAAGGATCTTTCCTTAAAGAAAGTGTATCCATAAGGGATCCAAAAGAAGTGATCTGTCCTAAGGGAAAGTAAGATTCCTTAGGGATTGAAAAGAAAATAAGGATATACCCTTAAGGAAATTTTAGCCATAAAGGGATCAAAATGAAAAGAAGCATTGAAATAGTGTGTGTGTGAAAAATGTGAGCAAAGTGTATGCCCCCACATTAAAGTGATTTCAAATGCCTCAATGGGAGCTATTTCTTTAATAGAGTGTACATTCATCTACAAAGAAATGTTTCCATTGTGAAATAGCGCCAAGAAAGGATAAATCAAGGGAAATGAGAACATGAAAAAAGAGAGCATGAAGGGGATCTACCAACTCTAGGGTTAGTATGATCATTTGATAATATGTGAGATATTATATCAAAATGAAATTTCATCATCCCACAAAGGAAGTAGAACTACAACACAATGGAATAAAAGTATGTAATAATTACAAAGAAGAGTCTTTATGGACCAACATCGTAGAGACAAAAAAGAATAGGTGTGTACCATTTTGCATCATCCCAATTAGACAACACAAAGACATGTTTATGAACATTGGAATAGGTACAACATAACATGTAATGACATATAAAAGAAGATAGATACAACTAGAAGAATTTTTACATGGAAGTTCCTTTAACACCTTGCACCAATAGAGAAATAAGGGTTGTTTAAAGAAATCTTAACAAAACATATAAAAATCACCACATCGCAAGGGAAACACATTAGAATAGGAAAACACACAGAATCTACTACACAAAAGGATCTAGTCAACTGTACCACCTGCCCCCTTATCTCAGTCGATAATGTTTGGAGAAGTTGGGAAACTCGCAAGAGGATAAACATCAAGTACAGAAGATGGAACAATAGCCAATTCCAAACAAGGACTGTGCTATGAAGATAGGTCATTATCTTCATTACTAGGACTAATAGATAAATGTTGTGAAAGGATATATGTTAAATCATGATCAACATCAATAGTATTATAGTCATCAAAATCACTAGCATTAATATCATTGTTAGCATCATAAAAATCATCATAAAGATTAATTGTAATAGAATCTAAGATACAAATATCATTGTCATGTTAGTTCATTTTTACTTGATTTAAATTCACTTCCTCCATAGGCTCAAGCATGGGATTCTCAAAGGGAAGCAAAGTATGAGGAGGTGTATGAGGTGAAGCAATGTTTTGAGAAGCATGTTCACAAGCTCTATCATAATATTTTCAATGACAATCATGGGCTTGAAGGTGACATTTGGTCTTTTTATAAATTTGGTTTGGGATAGGATCAAATCCACATCAAGTCATTTTCTTCTTGAGGAAGAAGAGAAGGATCCATAGTAGGTTGAGAGATGGGTTGATAAGTATGAAGATAAGAAATAGGAAGAGGAGGTATTGATGGTGTAGGAAGAATTCCATGACTAGGAGCATCCTTAGTTTTTCTAAGTTCATAAATAATTTTAATCTTGTAGGCCTGGTATGATCGAAAAAGATAGTCTAGATAGGTTTGAGTGGGTTGAGGCATGGAAGGCCAAAACAAATCAAGGTCAACCAAGTCTCGTGGCCTGGAAGGCTGATAAAGATTATGGTTAACAGTCATGATCTCTCCATTATGAGGAAATTTAACACATTTAAGAATAGGAGAAGTCATGACTTTCATGGAGGTAATCCAAGGAAGACCAAGTTTAACTTTAAATTGATAAAAAGTGGGAATGACAGTGAAAGTAGTGTCTAAAGTTTTACCACCAACTTCCATAGGAAATGAAATGGAACCATGGTAAGGATAAAGGAGACTATTGCAAGTTTGAATCAAAATATTATATTTATCATAAAAATATTTTTGAAATTATTTTCTAAAAAGATTATCTTCATTTATCGCATTCACCATGCAAGTGGGATCAACAAGGGTACCATGGAAAGTAATGCTATTAACCTCAGCAATAATGTAGAGAGGCCCATCATGTGCTTTAATTGTCTCGGTGGGATCAAGGATAATGAAATATTGAGGTGGAGGTGGAGTTTTAGTTTTAACATGCTCAACTTTATTAACAACATGGTTGGATTCAATAAGTTTCTCATCATAGTCAATGCATGGGGAAGAAGAAGGTTGATCAATAGTATTGGTTGAATGAGATGGAAAAGGATTGGTGTAAATTTAAAAAATTTGATTAGGAGGTGAAACTGATTTGTGTCCATTTTTAATGTCAGCGTCTATAGATATAGCATTAGAATTAATAAGGTCTTTAACAACATTTTTTAATTGAATTCACTTTTCAGTATCATGACCCAATTGACGATAATATTGATAGAAAGATTTGGGATCAAAGTATTTGGACTTAGGTTTGGAAGGGTCAATTGGTTTGATAGGAGGAAAATTTAACACATTAGAATTTATTAAATTCATCATCACATTATGCAAAGATTCATAAAGATGAGTATAGGTACGAGAAGGTCTAAAAATAGATGACAAAGGACCTACACCTTTGGATGTTGTTGACACTTGTTCATCAACTATATTGAATGAATTGCTGATTTTGATGTAGTTGTTCAATTTCTAAAATTTGTTGAAATTGGATGTGGCATCACTATTATCAATGGGAAAAAGATCCATTAGAGTGGTTCTCTCAAATTGACTCACTTGAAGTTGATAATCATGAAGCACTGCACATAATTGGGAAAAGGAAGTGGACATAGAAAGAATAATCTTATCTATGTTGTCTTTTTGTAAATTAGTATTAAAAATGCATTGTATATCAACATCAGGTACAAGATAACAAATATGAGCATGAAAATGCTTAAATCTAACAATAAAATCACTAAATTTTTCTTAAACACCTTCTTTACAGTGCATTAAATCAATCAAAGAAAGTTTAGGACCAATGTTGTTTTGAATTTCTTGAATGAAAGAATTAGTGATCTTATGGAAGGACTCAATGGAATAAGGAGGAAAAGAAAAATACAACTACAAGGATTTATCTTGAAAAGTTTTTCAAATTGAAAAGATTCATTTATCGAATACTCACAGGTGCCTCGTAATGCCTAGGGTGGTCGTATCATCTAGCCCTCTCAAATCGATGCTTCTCCATAGGGAACACCATGTCTGCTCAGAGCTTCATGAATTTCTAAGGGGTAAAAGTAAAAATGAATAGTTAAAAGTCAATTTTTGACCTATTTAAGCCTCTCGGGAGCCTCGGGGCCTTAAGGGACTTTCTTCATTAGACATCACAGAGGCCTAATCTTGGGACCGAAATTGAAACAGGTGATTTCTATCATCTAGATGCCATAAAAATAGAGTTACATAGCAAAGTCAACATCCAAAAGGGCACAAGTCAAAATGGTCAAATCATGGTCAAATAGGGGCAAAATGGTGCGAAAATGATGCAGTGGGCAAGGCAAATCAAATTTATATGCTGTGATATCATTTCAACACAAGTCAAGCTTGGTTAAATTTCTCAAATTATTGGTCAAACTTGGTCAAATAGTGCTTCTGGGGCACTTTAATCGATCTAAACAGCTTGAAAATTCTTTCTAATCGATCTATGCTTGACCCGAGGTCAATTCAATCACTGTAATGCTTGAAACTAATTAGTTTATTCAAATTTGTTCCACTTTCGGTCTCGAGGGGGCATAATCATACCAAAATCTAATGCTTTGAATCAAATTCTTCAACACCAAGGGCACGACAGTTCTCTTCAATCAAGCTGAGACTGTTAATTTCAATTGAAAATTCTTTTCAAATCTCATATTGACCTTCATTTAATCAAGCTCAGAGATGGTATCGTCATTTCCTGTTCAATCAAGCTCAAAATTGATAGGTTCTAAATCAAGCAAGATTTCATTCAATCAAGCTCAGAATTCTTTTATCAGTTTTCATTCAATTAGGTTCAGAATTGGTATTGTCAGTTTGTGTTCAATCAAGTTCAGAATTGATAGCTTTTTGGAAACCAGGTAGGATTTCGTTCAATCAAGCTCAGAATTCTCAATTTCAAAGTAGTTCTCACTACTCTGTAAATCTCTTGAATCACGCTTTGAATCAAATTTTCTTTGAATTCCCATTCTATTCACAAAGCAATTCAAAGAGGGGCAAATGTAATCACCTAAAACTGGGCTAATAGAACCTAGGGCCCTATTTGCCCTTAATTTGGTATGTAACCTTAATTATGCTAATTTGATCTCTGATTATTAGTATAAATTCTCAAAATTCATTAAACCCCATCAATTTTGAAATCAAGCATTTATCACCAAGGTTCAAGCAAAAATCAAGGTTATTAACTCTAGGCCTATTTAATTAATTAAACCCCATCAAAAGTAAAGGCTAGAGTTATCAATTAAGGCAAATGCATAAATATCTCTTAAATCAAACAAACACAACAAACACAACTTAAAACAAGGAGGCTTGCACATGGATCAAGGATCAAGCCAAGATCCATCTCAACCACTCCTCATGGATGCATCTCGACCGCTGATTCTCTTCCAAATCTTATAAAAGAGAACTTTCAAAGGCTTTCTTTCTTCTTCTAGCTCCTTTAGTTTTGAAAGGCTTCTTTTGACACATTGCTAATTGCTTCCAATTTTAATGTTTAGACTCCCATTTTCTCATGGATTTGAGGCTTCATGATCCATGATTATGAACTCTCATGCTTTGGAGAATTTGTGAACTAATGCTTGGATTGATAGTTGTTTTCCATGATTTCAAGCTTTTATTAAGTAGAAAACACTTCAATTTGGGTTTTAATGGAAGGAATTAGGATTTCATGCTCTCATTTAAGTTGTTTACATGCACTTTGAATCTCTCATTTTAGTGTAGATTGTCACTATTTTAAGGGTCAAATCTGAGAACAACTAACTCCTATTTCATACTCACATTAATTAGAGAGCAATAGGATGCTTTTGCTTGTTAGCATTTTCAATTGAATCCTCATTTTCCTCTAACAAGTGATGTTATTATCCTATTGAAGTGTTGTGTTGCAGGTCACAAACTCACACACAGTACCTACTGTATTGGCACCTAAGAAGAATGGAGAATGGTGAATGTGTACTGATTCCAGAGCAATTAACAAGACAACAGTGAAATATTGGTTTCCTATACCGAGAATGGATTACATAATGGATAATTTGACTCGAACAAAGTATTTTACCAAAATTGATTTGAAAAGTGGATATCATCAGATCAGAATCAGAGAAGGTGATGAATGGAAGACTTCTTTCAAGACAAAAGAAGGTTTGTATGAGTGGTTGGTTATGCCTTTTGGTTTAACTAATGCACCGAGTACTTTTATGAGATTGATGGATGAAGTTTTGAAGAAATTCTTGGGCAAATTTATGATTGTATATCTTGATGATATTCTAATATTCAGTAAGACTAGAGAAGAACATTTTTTGCATGTTAAACAAGTATTGTAGAGATTGAAAGAAGAAAAGTTGCTGATAAATTTGAAAAAGTGTTCATTCATGAAAGAGGAGATTGTGTATTTGGGATTTGTGATTTCAGCTGATGGTTTGAAAATGGATCCTGAAAAGGTTGAAGCTATTTTGGATTGGCCTACACCTGGGAATGTTAGTGAGGTAAGATCACTTCATGGTTTGGCAAGTTTTTATCGAAAGTTCATTAGGAATTTTAGTTCAATATGTAATGCTATGACTAAGACTATGAGAGGAGATAAAAGAGAATTCAAGTGGACACATGGAGCTAATAAAAGTTTTGAGACTTTGAAGCAGAAGGTTGCTGAATTGCCTTTTTTGGCATTGTCTGATTTCAATAAAGTATTTCAAGTGGAATGTGATGCAAGTGGAAGTGCAATTGGAGTTGTATTGAGTCAAGAAGGTAAACCTGTTGCTTTCTTTAGTGAAAATTTGAATGATGCAAAAAGGAAATATTCTATGTATGATCAAGAATTCTATGCTATTGTTCAAGCACTGAAGAAATGGATGCATTATTTGATACCAAGTGAATTTGTGTTTTATACCGATCATAATGATTTATAGTATTTGGGTAGTCATAATAAGTTGAATCAAAGACATATGAAATGGGTTGAGTATTTGTAGAGTTATACATTTGTGATAAAGCATAAGAGTGGAGTCACTAACCAAATTGATGATGCATTAAGTAGGAGGATATCTTTGATGTTCGAGATGAAAATTGAAGTTCTTGGCTTTGATGACATGAGATATTCTTATGAATTTGATCCTAATTTTTCTGAGCCGTGGAGAAAATGCAGAGCACCTATACAAGATCAACCAAGTACTAAATGAGATGAATATTTTATGCAAGGAGGTATGTTGTTTAAGGGTATTCAGTTGTTTATACCACGGGGAGCAATGAGAACTAATGTGATAAAGGAGAAACATAGTAGTGGTTTGGTTGGACATTGTGGAGTTGATAAGACATTGAATTTGCTTAAGGAGAAATAATTTTGGCCATAGTTGTATAAAGATGTTCAAAAATTTGTGAAAGGTTGTGGAATTTGTCAAGTTACAAAAGGAGTAAGTCACAATACTAGATTGTATACACTGATTTCTGTTCTTGAGCAACCTTGGATTGACATCAGTATGGATTTTGTTCTTGGCTTACCGAAGACAGTAAGAGGTAATGATTCTGTATTTGTTGTTGTGGATAGATTTTCTAAAATGATACATTTTATACCTTGTAGAAAGACATCAGATGCAATACATATAGTAGATCTTTTCTTTAAGGAAATTGTCAGATTGCATGGATTACCGACGAGTATTATCTTTGACCGAGACAATAAATTTGTTGGATACTTTTGGAAGACCCTTTGGAGAAAGTTTGGCATCGAGTTGAAATATAGTTCTACATTTCACCCACAAACTAATGGATAGACAAAAGTTCTGAATAGAAGTTTGGGAAATATTTTGAGATGTTTAGTTGGAGACACACCAAGTAATTGGGATTATGTGTTAGCACAAGTAGAGTTTTCATACAATAATTCAGTGAATAGGAGTACTAGAAAAACATCTTTTGAGATTGTAAATGGCATACAACCAAGAGGTATATCTGATTTGAGGGATATTGTTGATGAAAGAAAGAGAAGTGTTGAAGGAGTAAAGTTTGCTAAGTACATGAAGACATTGCATGAAGATGTGAAACATAAGCTGGAAGTAAGTAATCAGAAATACAAAGGCAAAGCTAATAGATCAAGAAGACATAAGACTTTTGTAGTCAGTGATGAAGTGATGGTTCATTTGAAGAAATGTCAATTTCTTGTTGGAACATATGGGAAGTTGAAAATGAAGAAGTTTGGACCTTGCAAGATATTGAGGAAATTTGACAGTGGAAATTCATATGAGATTGTATTACCTGATGACATGGATAGATCACCTATATTTAACATTGTTGATTTGTATGAGTATCATGAACCTGATGAAGACATGATAGTACCGATGGATTATCCTAAGAAACAGATGGAAGAAGTTGAGCAGATTTTGGAACAAAGAATTGGCATAAGTACAAGAGGAAAATCGTATATGGAATATCTGATAAAGTGGAAGAATAGACTGATTGAAGACAGCACATGGGTTTCACAATCTGAGTTGGAGGTAGCTTAGATCATACCTGTTTCATGATTCAGAGAATCATTTCAAATAACCCCAAGTGTTTGATGCAAGATCATCTTGGGTCCTTGGCAATCATGTGTCACCAAAAAGATTGAATTTTTCTATGTTGCTCGGTTCCTTCTTTGACTGAGTTGGTTTGGTGTTGCTTGATTTCCTTTATTTACCAGTGTTGGTCGGTTATCTCTTTGGCACTCAGTGAATTTCCCTGGCGCTCGGTGATGCTTGTCTAGCACTCAATTTCCTTTCTTACCGAGTTGTTTATTTTGGATTTCTATTGAGGTTGACTTGTGCATTTAATTTGGGTCATGGATTTAATGTTGGTATCTATCATTGGGAAGCATGTGGACTTTCATTGATGGTGGATCTGAAGGCCAACTTGGTTCGGTAGCCTCTTGTATAAATGTAGTTGTTTGGTTAGAGTTTAGGGGCAATTTTTGGGAGTTAGAAGATAGAAGATAGAGAATTAGAGATTGTTGGTAGATCCTCGCATGTTGGAGGACTTATGTACTTGATTGTAATATCTGGCCTAAACCGGGAAGGCCTTACATCTCAGCATGTATGAATCAAATTGAAGATAATATATGAAATTTTTTGCATTCTCTCTCTCTCTCACTTGTTGTGTTGTTTCTTGCACGTGTGATCTCTTCAAGGTGGATCTAGTTAGGGTGTGCCTTTGGCCCCTCTTCCATCCTCCCTTGTGTCAGAGGTGGTCTCTCATATATGCAAACCTCATCTTTGGGTTGAGGCTCTAGTCCCCTGATGGAACCAACCTCTAGCTCGACCTGAACCTCTACAAATCTAGGAGGACTCCTACTACATTCCCTAGTTGAGGATCCACATCCTTCCATACCCTATTGTACATTCTAAGGTACAAATGGAGGCATACGATCAAGAATAAACCTGCAAGTTTTTGAAAGGCCTGAAGTAATTATGCATTTGCATTGAGAGGCGGTTCGGGAGGTGGAACCTGGTTCTCCTCTCGAGCCTCTACCTCTGGTTGTACCTCTTCCTAGGATAGACATGCCTACGTCCACATCCATGCCTACGAGCTAATCAAGTGAGTGGAAGTATCCTACACATATAACAAGACAAAAATTTAGCAACTATGAAGCGGGTTAGGTTCCCAAAGTTAACTAAACCGTGCTCTGATACCAAAATGTCATGCCCAAAAAGTGAGCAAAACACAACTACAATTTTTTTTCTAAAAACCACTAACCAAGTACAAACAATCACACTAACGTAACTAAGAAAAGAAGCACTAACTGGCATAGGTCTCTATGTGCACGCAAAATGGTGTAGAGAGGAAATATGCAACTGAAAAGGATGAAGTGTCTAAAATACACCTCAAGGGTCAAACCATACCAGGTTGACCATGTTTGACCAAGTTTGACCCAAAGTCAAACTTCATCAAAAAACTCCTAACTATTCTACATGGTTCCCTAGGCTACTAGCTTTGACCGACACACAAATTGAGATAGTTGACTAAAAGTCAACTAGAGTTTACCAAAATTCAACCATGCATCAAAGTACGTGTGACCAAGCTAAAAAGTTACAAAATGCATCCATGAACACTTGGGCACACAAACTGAGGCATTTGACCAAGAGTTGACCAAAAAGTCAACTGTGCCCAAACATATCCAACAAGGTTCCACAAGGGTAAAAACAAGCCAGGGTAGGGTTTGTGCACACAAAAGAAGACACTTGTCTTAGGTTTGACTAGAGTTGACCTAAAGTCAACCGTACATGAAAATTGGCCATCAAGCCTAAAATGGTCATTAAGACCCTAGGCATGTCCATTAGGAGGTGAAAGAACCCCTGTGACACTTAAACCGTCAGTCTAACTATGCAAGGCAATAATACAAATGTTCAAAAATTATTTGCTTCATAATTTAAAATTTATCTAAATACATTAAGTAAAAAAAATATCCCCACACAAGATTTTTAATAAAGTACTTAATCTAAATAAATAAATAAAAACTAAAATCCAAACATCAGTTTAAGCAAGTTTATTACAATATATAAAGTAATTTGATTTTACAACTATATCCCAATATATTATTATTATTATTATTTTAACCCATTTAGGCTTAGTAAATGAGTAACATAAATCTATGTTTAACATTATGATTTAAACATCTATTAAAATTATTATCTAAACATTAAATATCGAAATAGCAAGGAAAAAATCTAATTTAATTTTAATCTATCCTATAATAAAAATAAAAATTATATCTAAAAGACAATATAATACATCTAAGCTTTAATTTAAATAAAACTATCAAATAAAACTTTTTAACATACAAATCAAGATTTTAAATATACAATTTTAAAAGCATCTATCACTTACCATGCTTCACTAAATGACCGAACTCTACAACCAAACTCAATAATAGTCAAATGTTATAATATTTTTAAAAAACTAAAATAAAAATAACTTTTTACTACTAAAATAAACTTAACTAAACTTTTAAAAACATTTTAATCATTCCCCCCAAAAAAGGGTTTCTTGATGTGCATGGGGAGGCCGAACAACTAAGAGCGGAGGGCTCACGCACAGGAGGCGGAGGAGGCGATGAGCGCGAGTGGAGGGGAGAGGGAGAGGGTGGAGGGAGGTGCGCGGGAGAGGGGAGGGACACAACGTTGAGCGCCGCTCCCGCCCACCACACAGTGGTGGTGCAGGGAGCCTGGCCTCCACCGCCGCCCCTGCAAGGAGGGGGTTAAGGGGGTTAGGGCTTCGGCTCATCCCCGCCCCATTTATTATTATTTTTTTAATTTTTTGAAAAAAAATTTAAACAACGCTCAATGCTTAAAAGGAATAAGTATTTATTTAAAATAAAATTTAAATTAATCAATAAAGTATATAGTCTATTTACATTTATTTAATAATTTTTAATGTAAATGATTTATTTAATTACTTATGAAGTATTATCTCTGAAAATGCAAACAATGAGCATACAGAGTTAATACTTTAAAATTTTAATTACATAGTTGCATTCCTATACGTTGGCTTAACGTTTTGTAGGAATTCAAAAATTGATTTAGGCATTTGATATTTTTGGTAAAATTTTAAAAAAAATTAAGTATAAAATTATAATTTAATTTTAAAATAAATTCCTCATTTGCTTTTTACAAATAACATTTATTTAAATTAATCCATAACGACAAAACGTACAAATATCTATATAGTGAGATGTTATTTTGAGTAATACATAACAAAAATTTGAAATGAACTTTAATAATGGTACTAAATTAAATTCTTGCCAAAATATACCTCTAATTTTATTTTCGCAATAATGTAAAATTTTCTGGCAAAAATTTCTAAGTTCAAATAACTCTTGCATATACATAAAAAGGAATTTCTTCTTTTTTTGATTTTACACAAGAGCCATAATAATCCATACTAACAAAACTTTGAATTTTCCCATAAATCAATTTCTCAAATGTATTTCAAAATCCCAACGTTTAAAATTTTAAGGAAATCCCTGATTCCATTTTTAAACTTACAGAAGAAATGGAAAATTTTAACAAGTTTTCAAAACTAGAATTCTCTCTAAGTCCACAAATCCTACAAGCCCTACATCCAGCTGGGTACCCGTAAGTGCGAGGTTGACCATAGAGGCTCACCTCCCAACCTAGGCCTTTTCAAGGCCACCCCCGAGCTAGGGGATCCAATATGGAACGGGATACAAACAGGTACTCATACATGAAGGAAACAACAATACATGAAGACACTCAACATACTTTCCCAATAGGGTATAACAAGAGGAAGGTCTCCAAGAGGCCTTTCTAAAAATAGGGTAGAGGTGGACTACTAGGAGGAGAAGCCACATCATAATACAAATATCCTAATCCACACATGGACTTGGGAAGACCATCTCCAGGAGATACGGTCTAACTCTCCTTATGCCCTCCAGGTGCACGTAGGCCATGCTTGGCATCATGGGTATCGTGGAACCCCATATTTTATCCCTCCACACATGGGAGACTCTGCACATCCTGGGTCTTCTTCCTACTACCCCCTTCAAGGTTACTCCACCCTCCCTAGGGTGAGTAAGCCTTGAAGAACCCCATCCCAAAATGCAATTACGAATTTAAAACAACATTTTTACAAAATATAAATTCTAAAACATGAACCATAAAAAACCATGGACTCCATTAATGGAGCTCCAAGCTCAAACACAAGCATGAAAGAAAAAAAATAACATAAGGGCCAATCTTACTCCAAACATGTTGAAAGTCTGAAAACTTGAAACTCCTTCCAAAGCTCCTTCCAAACTGAATGGTCTCCAAATCTAGAGAGTGGGTGAACAACTAAACCCTTCTCCAAGATTTCCCTATATAGGCCAAACTCCTAAAATCTAGGAGCCAATCAGAAGAGAGGAAGAAACTTCCATTCCCTTCTTCCCACTTGCCTTCGTTCACCATAAATGGAGTTGAAGGCAAATTTGGGAAGAAGAGAGAGGTTAACCAAAACCTCACAACTCTTCAAATCCGCCCAACTTTGAAATCTTGACTTTAGGGGAGTCCTAAATGAGTTTGAAGGCTCTTAATGGGTTGAAAAAGACCCCTAACCCCTAAGGTATCAACCTGGGTAGCTAAAATTGACCCTAGTTAACCTATGGGAGCCCAAATGGCACTCCTAAACTCCACCTAAAGTTTACACACGGATTGCAGGTCTTGGTTGACTATCTAGAACTTCCCAACCCAAGGTAAGTTGATTCTACCCTAAGGTAATCCCCTAGTCAAACCCTTGACCCAACTAATTACAAATTACTAACCATGCCAACACATATGCTACAATTTGCCAAATTTGGTACATTTAATTTAAAACAATGAAATGGCTAATTCACATAAACATTAACTAAGTTAAAGATGATACAACGAGATCCACGTTTCTTTATAGAAAGAGGACCATGGAATGCACGGTATAAAACATAGGTTCCAATACTAGATCGCCACATTTAGATCCATGGTCAACTTATCTTGCACACTCATTGCATGCATCAGTAGGTCCAATCAACATGATATAAATACAATACATCATCAATAGTGCATGGTTTAAAAACTATGTCTATAAATGAATCAAATAAGCATAACTTCGATTTCCTAAACCATCTTTCCATCACAATAGTTTTAAACATCATAAAACATCATATGTGACATAATCATAACTGAAACTAAATCAAAACATATAGTATCTCGAGTGTACCCTGATTACATAATCAGGTACTAAACATATAACATAGGATTCAACAGATCCTCAAATACAGAAGTGTCCCAAATGGTCAAGTATGTCTGTGAAATAAGTACTGAAAGCATGGAAAATAAAGTAGTATAAATCTGACTGTCAGGTAGGTCTCACACATTCAATGAATGTTGTTGGTTTTCATGTTGACCCCATAATGAATGCTAGTCAAGGGAGAACTGTTAGTGATAAATCCTCTAACCAGGTCACACCTTACAGTGTGTTTTGTAACCTTTGACAGGGTTGGCTCCTAACCGAGCTCACTTCAGAAGAGTGAATTATTTTGGGTTACGAGTCCCAGGTGGTTTTTCTCCTAATAAGGTTTCCATGTTAAAAATATGTGTTATATGTATTTGATGTGATTGGATTGTTATTTTACTTTACACATTTCATATTTAGTTTGATCGGTAAACACATTATTGAGTTGATTGTCAATCGGTAAATGAAGTAAAAGTTATTATTGATAGCTTACCGAGTTGATAATTTATTTGAAAAGTTTGAATATATACATTTGGGAGATTTGGGACTATAGGATAATTGGAACTAACTAATT
This sequence comes from Chamaecyparis obtusa, assembly GCA_027943335.1. Classification (NCBI taxonomy): domain Eukaryota; kingdom Viridiplantae; phylum Streptophyta; class Pinopsida; order Cupressales; family Cupressaceae; genus Chamaecyparis; species Chamaecyparis obtusa. The sequence continues at coordinate 1,190,230 of BSBK01003166.1, forward strand.
CACCCCCCCTCTCAATTACCTAACACATTTCACCATTTAACTCTTGTGTCCTCTGGGACTTTACAAGGAGTGGATTGAACAAACAAACCTCCAAATCTTATCCTAACAACCCTAATCACTTCAAAACTTTCCTATTCTTTCCTAATCAACTTAAACAACTAGGAAGGAAATACAAACAAAAACAAGGAAGGGATTTTCATCCTAGGTGCTCCTGCACCAATGATTTTGGAAATGCTTATGAGGTAGAGTTGCCAGATGGACTTAACATTTCATTTGTGTTTAATATTTCAGACTTGGCAGAGTATCATGAAGGAAACAAGAAGTATGAAATAACAGAAGCACAATGCAATATTCTAACACCTACTTTATCTATAGAAGAGATAGAGGATATCTTGGATAGTCGTATGGGCAGAAGTACAAGAAACACACAATATGAAGAGTTCCTAGTTAAATGGAAATGTTGACCTATTGAATATTCATCATGGCTATAAAATAGAGGTTATTTGCCTTGGTTTTCCTTTGAACACGAGATGTGACATGATCACTTCTCAAATTACCTCGGGTGTTTGATGCAGGAGCATGTAGGGTGTAAGAGCAATCTTATAGAAAAATAAAATTAATTAAATAAATAAATTAAGAAAAAAAAGAGAAAATAAAATCCTTGAAAAAGTAGGGGATCCAAAAAATAGAGAATCTAAAAAAAGGAAATCCCCTAAAAAATGGCAATCCTGAAAAAGTAGGGAATCCAAAAAATATAGGGAATAAAAAAAAATAGGGAATCCTGGAAAATTAGGAAAAAAGGAAAAAGGGCAATTTTAAAAAATAAAAATAAAAATCATATTAGGTGTCATTTAATATTACAAATCTTTCACTTAATATTTGTAGTAGGGTATTTATATCTATTCTCTCCAAACTTTATCCTACAATGGTTGTGATTGTAATTTCTTGGGTGGTAAGTGCCTATATAAGCAAGACATATGATCATTTTAAATGAGCTCCCTTCTTGAAGAGGTTGTAATGATCTCATATTGTAAGAAGTTGTAATGATATCTTTCTCAAGAGTTTGTAAGGATGTCATCCTCAAGCATTTGGAAGCATTCTAATCATTTCCAAGTATTATCAATCCATGCTTTGTGAAGTATATTTATTCTCTCTTTGTCTCTATGATGTTTTGTATTTAGTAATGAGTTTGTAAGGGTAGTGTAGCCCTTCATTAAGAAAGACCAAGATAACTTCCATAAAGCAATGGCATGAAGATTGGATCACAATGCGAGAATGATTATATTGCTCATGGACATGAAAATGTACACAGTGAGCCTTTCTTATAAAGGTAAGGTGAGTACGGAGGATTAGATAAGATACTAACAAGTGTCCAAGGTAGAAGATCCACTACATAATGTGATGTTCCTAAAGTGTAATGTGATAAGTGATACCATGATAAAACAATTGAAAGTGGAGATGCTCCTAAAGTGTAATGTGATCGTTACATAAACTTAAGTGATATGTGTAATTATGACCTATATGAGGTTATCACTAGATATAACACAATTACACCGACAAAAGTCATAACCTTTTAGAATAGTTTGACTAATTAATATAAATATTCCTATGAATGACTTAAATTACATATTACTTTTAACTTTTATCATAAATAATTAATTTATAATATCTATTGAAAACAACTAATTTATAAAAAAACTCCTAATTTCAAGCTTTCTCTTTCAATCAATATTGATTAATCAATAGAAATGTTTGACTTCCTTACACAAATTTGATATTTTAAATTTTATATAACAACCATACGACATAATAATAATAATATATTTTTAAAACACGTTACCTTGACTCCGGTCTTAAAGATGGATATACATGATCTTGTTTTCAAAAAATGTGCTTTGAATTTTAATATTCAAAATAAAAAATGATGAATGAAAAAGAAAGATGTATCCTACAAAATAATGAATTTTATTACTCCGGTCAAAGTTTGTTTTGATTTCCATATAATATACCATGCTTTTTTGAAAAACAATGCATGTAACTTTGAAAATGTATAAATTAGAATTTGTTGACTTTGATATTCGAATAGAATTTCTTTTTGAGGAAAAAATGAGTAGATTGCAATTAACAATATGGAATGAATTTTCACGTTCTTAAATTAAATGTGTTATTGGTCCAAAAGTAATTATAATAATTATTATGTTTTTTATTATAATAATAATTATGGTTGTTTAATTATTATCATTATTAAATATATTTTTTTATAAACTAAAATAATTATTGTTTATTGTTTATTTTGTATATTGTTGAAAGAGTAAAAAAATAATTAAAGATAATTATAATCTTTTTATTATGTTTTAAAAATATTATTTTACTATAAAATATATGAGAAAAATAAAAAAATATTAATAAGTTTTATTTTTATGTTTAATCTAGGTTAAATACATCAAATATGCACACCTTATCATCATTGAATTTGATTAAAATAATAACTAGTTATGAATGATGAATGTAATATTTGAATGATATTTTATGAAAGTATACATAAAGAAGGTGATGTAGGAACATTCAATTTTACAAACAATATTTTATCATAAAAAAATAGAGCAAAAGAAGTTAAGGAGCAAACCATTCAAATCAACTTTGATAACAAAAGAATTGTATCTTTTCAACATTTGAAATCACTTCTACAACAAGATATTTGATGGCATTGTTATGTATGACAATAAACTTGCAAGTGGCTAATATAGTTAAGTAACTCTACACTTCATCAATATTTGTCTATGTAATTCACAATCAAATGAATTATTTAAACACCTAAAATCATCTCTTGATAATTTAGTTAAAGTTAATGGAAGAGATTGCAAACCAAGTTTTAGCAGAAGAACCCTCATTGATGAAAGCATCAGATGATAGTGGAAGTAGGAATAGTAGAAACCGTTTGGGAAAACTTGGAGGAAAGCCCTATTAAACCCAAGAAAGGAAGATCTTCAGGTAGCTCAAGAAAGAAAGGACAAAAAATGAAACAATTTCCAATATTTATGATTCTCTTGAAACTAAAAGTTCAAATTTAGGATGGAGAAAATCAGTGAGATTGATGGAAAAATTAAACACATTGAAGGGAGAGTGAGGGGAGTTTGTAGAAGGGATTGCTAAAGGAGGAATTATCTCTTTGAGTAAAAGAATGGGACAAGACTAAAAAAAATCTAACTTCAGTAGTGAAATGAATAAACACAAGGAAGAAGAGGATAATAATATTTCAATAGAACTGGAAGTAGTATATGATTCTTTTCATTTAAGTGAGCAAAAACAACATGATCAAAAAGAAAGAATGAAGTATAAACAATCCTTATTAAAGAGGTATTAAAAAAGAATTGCAAACACAAATTGACATTAGAAATTGAATCATTTCTAACAACCTTCTAGAAATAGAGCTAGAAAATGGGGTATATACTTGGAACAATAGGAGGTTGAGGTTTAGTCATATAGTAGGGAATCTGGACAAATTATTCTTAAAGGGTGATCTTATCCAATTCCCTTTCAATCTAAAATCTTCAATTGTGCCAATTTTTGGATCATATCATTTTCCTATTCAACTTGAGGTTTTGGAAGAAAATAAACCACTATAGTGCCCCTTCAATTTGAAAATATGTGGTTGTAGCATGAAAATTTTATGGATCTGATATCTAAAAGAAGGTTTGGTTGATGGTTCTAAATTATTTTTGTTTTTGGGAATAAATTAAAACTAATCAAGACAAATCTTCTTAAATGGAATAGAGAGCAATTTAAAAATATTTTCACTACCAAAGATACCATTGAGAAGAACAATAAAGATTGAATGAGGATGTTATTAAGAATGGAATGGATTCAAATTGGCTCATTAGAGAAAATAAAATTTTAGAAGAATATGAAGAAGTATTGGCAAAAGAAGAAATATTTTGGAGGCAAAAACCTAGAGAAGTCTGGCTAGAAGAACGAGATAGAAATACAAAATTCTTCAACAATAGCACAAAGAAGAGAAGTATTAACATAATTCAAAAACTAAAAGATGAAAAATGATGTTTTATTAGAGAATCTAGAAGAAATCACTAAAAATTTAGTTGTCTTTCATAAATGTTTTGAATAATGTGGAAGGATCACAATATGAATCTGAAAGAATGATGCTAGAAGGAATCTTGAAGATTTGTCCAAAAGATGAGAACAAATATCTTAATGCCAAGTTCAATGAACAAGAATTCAAGATAACTCTCTTTGAACTTCATCCAAACAAGGTTTTGAGGCCAGATGACTTTCCAACTGCTTTTTTTCCTCCAAAAATATTGTTGGTATATTCTAGGAACAAAACTGACAAAGGCGTTGGAGGTAGCTACGAATGGGGGCATATTTTGAGAGAAATCAATAACATGTTTATTGCTCCGATCCCTAAAAAGGAGGAGGCTCAAATGTTAGATGAATTTAGACCCATTTCATTGTGTAATACAATCTATAAAATATTGGCCAAGGCCCTAGCAAACATACTTAAGCTTATTTTACCATGTATAATATCAAAAGAACAAACTAGTTTTGTCCTAAGAAGGTCAATTTTTGATGGGGTGATAATAGTTTAGGAAGCCATCAATTTAGTTTAAAAAACAAAAGAACCCAACATGATCATTAAATTAGATATCAAAAAGGTCTATGATAAAGTTGACTAGAGATTTCCATGTCAGTGTATGGAGGGATTTGGGTTTAATAGTGCATGGATTAATTTAATATTTTATTGATATCTAGTCCTAAATACTCAATGTTGATAAATGGCTCCCCATAAAGTTTTTTTTCTAGTTCCAGAGGAATCAAGAAAGGGGATTCTCTCTCCTAATTTTTATTTATAATCATGGTGGAGCCAATAGGTAGAACCCTGTTGAAAGAACAAAATAATGACATAATAAAAGGCAAAAATATTACTAGTTTAGTTTCAGTGGTTGTTCATTAGAAATTTGTGAATGACACCATGATTTTTGGAAAAGGGCTTAGAGAGGAAGCTAGAGCATTCAAGAAAATTCTAGAAATTTATTCAGGGGCTTTAGGGAAAAAAACTAATCAAGAAAAATCAAACATTTTCTTCTTTTCAATTAAATCCCAAACTCAAAGAAAGATCCTAGACATTTTGGGATTCAAAGAAGGCGAACTGCCTTGCTCATATTTAGGTATCCCTTTGGACAAAAGCTTAAGATATACAAAGATTCAAGATGTAATAGGTGAAAAGATGGATGCTCAGAAAACAAAATGGTTATCTTGGGAAAGCTGAATAACATTGCTCAAAGAAATGTTATCATCTATCGCTATTTACCTTATGTCTTGTCTCTCACTATCAATAGAGGCATATGGAAAGATGATAAAAAAGATGAGAACTTACTTTTGACAAAGAACTGATGTCAAAAATAAATATGCCTTAACTTCTTGGAATATAATTTGTAGACCTATAAATGATGGAGGAGTTGGTGTTAAAAATCAATTGTGGCAAAATATAGATTTAGGAGCTAAATTATTCTAGAAACTACATAATGAACCAAATCTAAAACGGGACAGGATAAAAAGAGGTACATATTTGATAGACCTAAATCACACATTATAGGTTTGCCAATTTACCTAGAGGATCTTGGATATATAATTTTATAATATCTTGTAGAAAAATCATTGCAGACCAAATCTCTTGGAATGTAGCCAATGAAAATAAATCCTTGTTCTAGAAGGATCCTTGGGGGGGGTACCTAGAAATTGAGAATTTGATGGATACCAATAGGATTAAATAAAAATGTAAGAGTTTTTTGGGTTAGCGTGTAAGAGATTATGTTATAATGGATCAAATTAATTCCTTGAGATGATACTGGAAAAGTTTCAAAGATTTAAAACTTCTAGATGAGGGCTTATTAACACTAAAAATAATTTTGGAGAATAGGCTAATTTCATTTAGATAAGAAGAAGATGATATAATTTGGAATGGGGCCAAATTAGGAGAATATAATTTAAGAGGTGGTTATAAAACTATATTGGTTAAGAAGAAAGGATATCAAGGGACATAAATACCTATTCACCTTTGTTGGAATAAAATTTGTCTCCTCAAATATGGGATCTTTTCTTGGGATTATCTTCAAGGTAATATTTTAACAAAAAAATAGTTTTAAGTGGGTTTTCAAGGTCCTTCAATGTGTATTTTATGTGAAAATAATGAATAATATATTAATCATCTTCTTATTCAATGCCCATTTGCATAAAAAGGATGGAATGAGTTTTTTTCTAGGAAAGGTTGGCATTTGTCTCTACCTAGGGATATCATGACATTATTTAAAGAATAGAAATATTATATTCAAAGATATTTTCTCTCACTAACATAATCTATCTTGATTTTCTTATTTATCGCACAATCTCTCCCCCTTCAACATCAATGGAAAAGGGAAAAAGATATCAAAATAAATGAACTCGCCTCAAAAGATATAATAGGTAACTGTTTCACATTATCCTATTCAGAAGACTGCTCCCTCTAAGGAGAAGTCCCCAAACTCATCAATCTAGAGAATAGTTGTATTTTTCCTATCATCCACATTACCTTCCCAAACAACATCTGTATATGCACAAAATATGAAATCATTATCTCCATCATACCATAAGCTATAATCAATTGTTCCCTTCAAGTATCTAAATATTCTCTTAATAGTAACAACATGGGATTCCTTTGTATTTTCTTAGAATCTTGCCACGACACAAACACCATTCATTATATCAAGGCCTAGTTTGAGTCAAGTATAGAAACCCACTGATCATTGATCTGTATCTTGTTTGATTTGTGCAAGTGGATTCATCATCCTTACCCAATTTACAACCAGTATCCATAGGAGTCCCTACCAGTTTGGAATCTTCCATACCAAATTTCTTCAAGAATTTTATGAGATACTTAGACTATGTAATTAAAATTCCCTTATCTAACTATGTAATTTGCAATCCAAGAAATAAATTAATCTCACCTATCATAGACATCTCAAACTCTTTTTACATTTCATTGGAAAAACCTCCACTCAATTCATCATTACCACCAAATATGATATCATCAACAAAGACTTCAACAATCAAGATATTATCATCAACTATTTTGAAATATAAGTTATTATCAGTAGTACCTTTACTGAATCTAATCTTTATCAAGTATCTGTCCAATCTAGCATACTAGGCTCTAGGAGATTGCTTCAATACATACAATGCTTTCTATAATTTACAAACCATATATCCTTCCTTGGTTAGTGTAAATCCATCATGTTGCTCAATGTAAACATCTTCCTCTAATAGACCATTCAAGAATGAAAACTTAACATCCATTTGATATAATTTGAAATTTATGTAAGATGTATATGTAAGAAGTAATCTAACAGCTTCAAGTCTAGCTATGGGAGTAAAGGTCTCTTTAAAATCAACACCTTCCATTTGGGAATATCCTTTACATACCAGTCTAGCTTTATTCCAAATCACCTTACCATCTTCATTCAACTTGTTTCTGAATACCCAAGTCTTGTTCTTCTCAATCTGATCAAGATCTTCTTTCATTGCTTTCACCCAACTTTCATTATTACATATTTCATTTGTATCTTTAGGCTGAAATTTAGATAACAAACATGTTTCATCTCTAGTGATTCTTCCTCTAGTTTGAAAACCTCTATTCCTATCACCAATAATAGCATTTTAAAAATGAGTAATCCTTACATACTATGGAGTCTTCGGAGTAGGATCAGTAGAAGATCCTTCGGTTAAAATTTATTCCACCTATTCAACTTGTTCTTTCAAACCATTTTGATCTTGATTCTAATTTTGCACTTCCATAATTTGATTGTCCTCTTCAGCTATGTCATACATGCAAGTTCTTTCTAATCTCTACACATTTGTATCTACTCTGACATTTGCACTTTAAAAAATCTTCTTTAGTCTAAGGTTATAACATTTGTATGCTTTTCTCTTAATAGAATATCCAAGAAATATCCCTTCATCACTTATAGGCTCATATTTTTCAATATCCTCATCTCTCATAATATAACATTTGCTTCCAAAAATTCTAGAATATTTCACTACATAGGAACATGACCATACCAAAGTTCATAAATAGTCTTACTAGTTCCTTTATTTATCTACACTCAGCTCAAAGTGTATACTGCAGTGCTCATTGTTTCTCTCCATTGCATTTGTAAAATATTTCTTTCAATCATCATGGTTCTAGTTATGTCCAGAATAGTTCTATCCCTTCACTCTACAACTTCGTTCTATTACAGGGTCCACGAAGTAGAAGTATACTTCTTTATACCATGTTCTTCCCCAAAATCATAAAAATCATCGGATGTGAATTATCCACCTCTGTCTGATCTTAAGCATTTCAATCTCAGTCTAGACTCTGTCTCAACCATCATCTTGAATATTTGAAAATTCTGAAAGGCTTCTAATTTATCTCTTAAATGTGACCCACGTCATTTTTGAATAATCGTTAGTAAAGAACATGAAGTATCTATCTCCATAATAGCTTATTGTCTTAGTAAGATCACACAAGTCTGTATGCACCAAATCTAACAATCCACTTAAAGTGTATGTCTTATTCTTAAAAGTAGATCTAGTTATCTTTCCTAATAGACATTATTTGCACATATTGTTAGGCTTCATCAACTTAGGAAAATATCTTACAACATTAGTAGTGCTAACCTTCATCATATTATCAAAGTTCACATGAAAAAATCTTCTATGCCACAACCAACTATCATCATTCTTATCATTTGAGTTTTCTTAATAGTTTTTAAATAAAATAGATTACATGTAGCTTGTGTACCAGATGAAATTATATTTCTATTGCTTCCAATGATTTCTCACATTCCTTCCATGAATTCTAATTAGTAACCCTTATCTAGTAGTTTTTCAACACTCAACAAGTTATGTGTTAAGCCTTCAACATAAAAACCATCATCAGTACTATTTTTTACCATCAAGTGTAATATATCCTTTTCCTTTAATCAAACATGGACTATTGTTATTGAATCTAACAAAACCACCATCATAGTCCTCAAGCTTTACAAACTTATTGTTATCACCAGATCACCAGTCATATGATGAGAACATCCACTATCAATAACCCATTCATCTCTTTTATCAACATGAAAAATAAAGGATTTCTCTTCATCAAGATTATCTTCTTTAATAACAATAAACACAATCTTCTCTTCACTAGCACTAGATTCATCATCATTCATACCTTCTTCAATAGAAAATTTTTTATGACCCTTAGGGTGGAATTTCTTAGATTTAAACTTAGATTCTTTAGAGACTTTATTCAAACATCTAGTTGCAATGTGATCAATCTTATTACAGTTAAAGAATTTCAAAGGCAACTTTCTTTCATAATTATCGGAGCCCTTAGGTAGTCTTTTCACAATCAAGGATTCAACCTCATCAATAGTCCTTTCCTCTTCCATGATCTCTTTCCATTTCTTAGCATAGTTGTTATCTTTAAATATCCTAGAATTACTCTCTTCATTATCATGCTTAGTCACACTAGCTTTAAATGAAGTTTCAACCTTCATAAGTTCCTTACCAAGTGTATCATTGGATAATGGAAGCACTTCCATTTAGGACTGGTTTAGCCCTCTGAGTAAGTGGTTTAGGGTTATGTCAAATGCCTTGAATGGGTCTTTGGCTTGGATCTAGCTTTTTCCCCTGTTCTGCCCCATTTTTCCACTTTTTTTTGCCTGTTTCTGGCATCTTGCTTTGTGAATATGAGGTTCTTGACTTCAGGGTCAAGGTCGACCTCAACCCTGACCCAGGGTTTAAATCTTAGATTCTGAAGGTTTTCGGATGTCAGGTTTTGAAAATATTTATTTCCCACTTTCAGGTCAATTGTTTTGGGCTTCGAAATGGTAAACTCTTAAATGATATTTAATTTAGGTCCACTTCCAAGGGTATAGGCTTAATGGGAATTTATTTCTCCTATGTCGGCCTCTCTAGAAGTTTGTGCTCTAGACTAGTATAAAAGGAATCCTTCTCCTCTCATTTCATATCATCATCTACACATCTCATCTATCCATACTCACTCAAGAAACATCCCATCTCAAGCACTCACTCAATCAAGGAAGCATTCAAGAAATCAAGCATTCAATCATTCAAGTTCTCCATTGAAGATCAAGGATTCAAGCATTCAAGCCTTTGAAGGGATTTGGTTGAAGTATTCAAGATTCATCATTCAAACCCTAGATCTATCCATCATGGTGGTGTGATCTTCCTTCAAGATCCTTTGTTCATCTTCAAGATTCATTCATTCTTCCTTCAAGGTGGATTCCAAGAATACAATCATGGAGGTTTTTATTTACATTTATGGTTTTTGATGTTGAGTCCAAGCTTTTATATTAACATACTTGTTTACATTTCAAATACAATTGCATATCTATTGAATATCATAACTTCGTTGTTAGATCTAATTCTACTACTTTCTAGCATTCTCTATTTCAATTCTATTTCAAGGTTAATTCCAAACCAGGGTTTGAGCAAGGAAAACCCCTCATCCAAACAACAAAACCATTTTTCTTCCAGGAATAGGTGCAGAACAATGAATTACAAAGTAGATTCGGACACCCTTTTCGACAAACTTTCAGGATCCATGAATAGAATTTCCATCGGAGAAGCGTAGGTCAAGGTCGACATCAAGGGGTCAAGGTCGACCTTTATTTGGGTCAAGGTTGATCTGGTTCAGAAAAGAAAAATATTTCTAGGTTTTCTTTTTCTCTGTGTTTTCAGGCCAGATCCAATTGCAGAATTTCCAAAAACTGAGTACAAACATTAGAAAATAGTGATTTCCATATCTACTACCTTTCAAGATAAGTGTTTATGTTTTATTAGTTTTATATGTCCTCAACATTTTCCATCACACATCCTCACACAAAGCACACCATCACAAAACCACATAGATATAAAAATATATCTTTATATATATTTTTATATCTTACATTTTGGTGAACTCGCGATAGACAACTCTTTCTTTTTGGTTTTGGATGCTTTGCCTCCTTTCCTTAAGATTAGCTTAGATTTCTTTTATGCTCTTGCATTTTAAAATTCAAAAAAGCAAAAAAATATATATACTCTACAAAATACAAAAATATTTCTTACATTTCATTTACTATGAAGATCTTTAAGATGCTTTGGTGTATGGCTATTTTCCTTATTGTTCTCCTCTTAGCATCTATTTATCGTACTTATGATGTTTATGAGAGTATCATCCATTTCATTATCTTTGTCACTCTTCATGTTTCACTTGCTTATGCTATTGTGAGATTGACTAATACTAGCCTTCCTACTTTCAAAACTTTCATTAAAGATTTTTTTGGCGGACTTATTATTCTTTTGTATTATGTGAAGAATTTGGTAGATGATACACCATTTCCTAATCTTCCTAGTCCTAGTCCTATCCTTCCTAATCTAGTTCCTAATCATCCTAATCCTAATCCTATCCTTCCTAATCCAATTCCTAACATTCCTAATATTCCCATTTCTCCATCTTCTATTCCTAGTTCTTCCCACACTTATGATGAGGCTCAAACTATGGTTCATGATGCAGATATGCAAGAATTCTTGGATTTACCTTCCCCTTCTTATCCGATCCATGATGATATTAAAGGGAAGACAAGAGAGACTTCTTCTAAACCTATCATTCCACCTTATACAACATTTTCTCATGATCACCATAAATAATCACCTCCTGTGGAAGCTTTAAAAGATATGTACACTACAGGATACAATATGATGGCTAAACAAGGTTATAAGGGTTTAGGGCTTGGTGTTAATGAACATGGTATTAAATATCTAGTTCATCTATCCCCTAAATAAGATATGCATGGTCTTGGCTTTCTGCTATCTCAATTTAAGGTGGTTGATTTTGATCGTCACCCTCCTCTTCATGTTCTTCTTCCAACACCTACCTTAGATTTCCCTAATACTCCTCAAGATGTGGCTAAGAAGGTGTATGTTCAGTTAATCAATTCTAAGAAAGAAATCTTTAAACCTATGTTGAAAGATTCTCTCTCCAAGTACAAATGTCCTTTTCACTATAGTAATACACATTTACTTGCTGATTGTGTGCATTTCAAGTTGTATGTTAGAGAAAGAGCTGCTTTAGGAATTATATCTCACTCTTGTGCGGTTTTACAATTCCTTCATAATTTCAATACAGGGAATACCTCTCATTCTTCTATAATGTAGATCTTTTTTCCTCTTGTCTCTTCACTACGGGGAAAGAGGTATCTCTTTCATTTCTCTAGAATCCATTATGCTCTTAGCATGTATTTTGTTTTGAGTATAATTGGTTATTCTTTCTATATTCTATCCCTATCATTTTGTATTATGATCATAATCATCCATAGTTCTCTTTAATTAATGATATCTTTTCTAAAGACATTTTTTTTGCAAAAGTATCCCTTTCTTTCATCTTTGGGGGGCAAGGTTCTTCCTTCTTTCTCTTTGTCTAGGAATCTTCTTTCCCTAGCTTAGTGGCATTTGTTTATTCTGCAACATTATTTCATTATACTGACTAAAGTTTTGGCTATGGATATCCTTTTATGTGAGAGGTTGTTGTCCTAGGTCATCACCTCTTCTTTATTTTTTAAATTATGTTCTTTATAAATTCTTTCCCTTGATGTAGGGTTAGGGTTTGATTCCTTTGTTCCAAGATTCCTCTTCCTCTTGATTGCAGGGGCTTGTTGATTGAATCTTTGGTCCATCTTTTCTTTTCTTTGAAAGATGATATTTTATCCAAACCACTCCTCTATGGTGGGAGGCCTTGTTGATAAGATCTCTTTCTCTTTGAGGATCATTTTTCCATAAGTGACATATCCTTTTTCATGATTATCTATGCTCACTACAACATTTGGGGTTGAATTTCGACGCCGATTTGCGACGCCACTACAATTTGTGTTTTTTTTTGCAAGTTCCCCTAACGGTGTCATAATAGTGATGATGTTGTCGTAATTGTGACACCCATGTGTTTATAAACAAAAAAAAGAAAAAGAAAGTGTCATTTGTAATTTATGAATTCGAAGAGCTGTCGCGAAGATGACATTGCACTTTTGCGTGGCGTAAAGAGGGCATTCAAGTTTGGCGTGTGTGAAGAGGCCGACACCATGTGGGAAGAGGGCACTGACACTTGAGGTAGGCATTCGAGCTTTGTCTTCTCATTAAATCAATTTCAGTGGCATTATTTACATCTTAGCATTGTTAATAGTTGCATTGTTTACATCTTAGCATTTGGAATGCTCGATGACCCGCGAGCTTTGAGAGCTAGGGAATCATTGCTATTACGTTCAAGACATTGTGTGAAGTGTTTGATCTTTGTTTATTTATTTTTTTGTTGATATTCACTATGTGGTACTCTCTGTTTATGATCATTTCATGAGGAAATGTCTTGATGGCTCGCAGGCTGTGAGCTAGGGCATTATACATTGTTTATGAGCTCACTATTGAATACTGGCATTGTTTACATCTTTTCATTTTGAATGCTTGATGACCCATGAGGTTTTAGAGCTAGGGAATCATTTCTATTACCTTCAAGGCATTATGTGAAGTGTTTGATCTCTCTTTATTTGTTTTTCTATTGATATTCACTATGTGGTACTCCCTGTTTATGATAATTTCATGAGGAAATATCTTGATGGCTCATGGGCTGCAAGCTAGGGGATGATACATTGTTCATGAGATCATTGTTTAATACTAGAATTGTTTACATCTTTTCATTTGAAATGCTTGATGACCTGTGAGCTTTGAGAGCTAGGGCATCATTTCTATTACCTTCAAGGCATTGTGTGAAGTGTTTGATCTCTATTTATTTGTTTTGGTGTTGATATTCACTATGTTGTAATCCCCATTTATGATCATTTCATGAGGAAATGTCTTGATGGCTCGCGGGCTGCAAGCTAGGGCATCATACATTGTTCACGAGCTCACTGTTTAATACTGGCATTGTTCATGAGCTCACTATTTAATATCTGGCCAGGCCATGTAAATGGTACTAGGCCAACCCAATCAGCCCAACAAAATGTGTCATGTTTATCTTTGTCAAATACACTCGTTCACCATTTTGTTCTTATTCTTCACACAAATATTGCATCAAAAGTAATTATAAATAATGATTCAAAGAAAAAAGAAACAACTATAATCAATAAAACCCCAAAAGAATATAGTCAACTAGAATAGCTCATAGTCTCAATGAAATAAATAGTGTATAAAACAATATATGGTGCACAAAAATAGCAAGCATACAATGACAACAATAACATTGCACGATGCCCGAGCTCAAATTCAAAACAGTAAGTGTATTAATGTATGATATAATAGTAGCAACCTCATTGATCATTACCTTTCACTCCTTCATCATTATAGAAGAGATAACTAGCTACAACTAGGGCATCATGCATTGTTTATGAGCTCACTATTTGAGCACCTCATGTCCCTATTTGATTGGCTGGTGCTCAAACAGTGAGCTCATAAATAATGCATGATGCCCTAGCTTGTAGCCTGCAAGCCATCAAGACATTTCCTCATGAAATGATCATAAACCAGGAGTACCACATAGTGAATATCAACAACAAAAAAAATAAAGAGAGATCAAACACTTCACACAATATATGTTGCTTTATAAGATTTTATTAAGACTAAATATATTATTTTATGAGCTCACCATTTGAGCACCCCATGTCCCTATTTGATTGGTCGGTGCTCTATTTGTTATATTGATGCTATTAGATCAAATAGGGACATCAGTAATAAAATAATACACTATGTGGTACTCCCTGTTTATGATCATTTCATGAGGAAATGTCTTAGTGGCTTGCGGGCTGCTACAAGCTAGGGCATGATACATTGTTTATGAGCTCATTGTTTAATACTGGCATTGTTTACATCTTTTCATTTGGAATGCTTGATGACCTGTGAGCTTTGAGAGCTAGGGCATCATTTCTATTACCTTCAAGGCATTGTGTGAAGTGTTTGATCTCTCTTTATTTGTTTTGGTGTTGATTTTCATGTTGGAAATATAAGTGGGAAAGTAATACTTAGAGGGGGGGTGAATTAGATATTACCTACATTTATCCTTTTAATCTGATAAAACTTTATGCATGACATAAACAAAACTTGATCATTGTAAGAAACTAAACATATTAAGTAGCATAAATGAAATTACTCATAACACCATGATTTTGGTAACCCAGAAACCCTTGAAAGGTAAAACTGGGGTGGGGATGACACCCACAAATCTTCACTACTGCAATAATAAGTTTTGCCTGTTAAGGCTTACAAAATGTGATCAAATCATGATCTACCCTATGAAAGGTCTGCTCGATCAAAAGCAAAAAGACTTACATAGTTTAACTTGTTAAAGGATTTATGAACTTACAACAAAGTAAGCACTCGGTAAAGAGATTTACATAAAGTCTATTAAGACTACTTGGTTAAGAGATTTACCCTGATACACTGGTCAAAATGTCTCAGACCTGATCTTTTGGTTTGCACTTGTATGTAGATTACAAATCTCCTCTTTACTTTATATTTTGATCTCTTCTATCTGATCTTTCTTGATTCTGTCCTTTCACTGCTTAGCTCGATCACTGGACTCTGTCTGAATACTTCGCTATTCTGAATATACTTCTCTGATCATTTTCTCATACTCATTCAATCTTATCTCTCTGATTCACACACTTCTCTTGGTTTAGATCTTGCCCTTATATAATAAAATTTTTTTTTTACCGTTTCAAGATCTACGGTTTAGATTTATTTCTAGTGCCGCCTAAACTATACAATTTTCTGATTGGCTCTAGGTATTACATAGGGATCAATGACAATAAAATGGATGCTTAATTACCTCCGTAATTACCTCAATAGACAAAATACAAAACATCATTATCACTAAAAATGGTTTACCTCGATCATTGTGCCATTCCAAATTTGTATGTCATTCTTGGCTAACTCAACAAAAGTTATTCCTGGCACTCGGCATTAGCTATACTTGGCATTGGTTAAACTTCTCTGTCACTCAGTAATCATTGATATATGTAACTCAGCAACAACCATACTCTCGACATATTACAAACACATAGTGACCATGACTTTACTCGGTAGTACTACTGCTCGGTAAGTATACAATACAAAACTCAGCCTTTACAAAATGACTCAGTCGTAGTGATGACCGACCATCATTGCCTAGAAATATGACTAAGTGTGAAGCACTAATGGTCAACAAAACTATAGAGATCTACAATCTCCCCCTTTGAGATTAGTGGCAAACAACACTTTGTCATGACATTTGTATTTACATTTACAAAAAATGTGTTTGTACTAGCCTAATACTCCCCATACTCCCCTTGAGATATATATACATTCAAAATTTTTGTTACCTATCCCTATCTAGTCCTTGTTCATACTCATGTCATGATGATTCCCCCTTGTTTTTGACACGATGAATTTCTTCATCAGTAAGTAGCTCACAAATTTTATCTCGAAAAGGTTTATGCAACACTGTGATCATGTAGAGTGCATCCATCCAAGCAGTTGAAGCAATGTTCAAAACTTATGTCTGCACTTCTAAATCGGTAGCTAAACTGATGAGGCTCTCGGCTGTGGACAAATGTGGATCACTCTGGATCAATTCTTTAGCCTTTGCTAACTTTCTCTGTATAGCCTCCAGATGAGGTGTCAAAATAGTTTGAATAGAGAGTAGGTGAGAATGAATCTTGCCATCATTAGCCATTAGCTCGACTAACTTACCTTGGGTCTGCATGATTTTGACATAATGTGTAGCACTGGTGTCTGCATCTAAGCTCAGGGACTGACTAGTAGCTTTAATCTCTTGCTTGAGAGTATCAAGCAATTGTTGATTTTCATCAATGAACAATTCAACATTACATATTTTGGCCAATAGAGACTGTCCATTCACAACTAATCCCTTGGTCTTCTTTACCAAATTGGACAACTCTACCTATTTTATTGCTATCTCGGCAGATATCTTCTCCAACATTTTTGTCTCAAACCTCCATTCTGACCATTCAAATAGCTTATCACTTACACAACTAACTTCATTATTGACTTTCTAAACAATGTGTACAAGTTGTTCCAATATGGGAATGGAACTATTTACATCTGATAAGTCATATACTTCATTAAATATATCTTTTATTTCATGAAGAACCTATTTTTGCTGATGCTCTCTTCGGAGTTCTGCTTTCCTACTTTTCCTTATCAACAAATCTTTCATTATCTATAGTTGCTCATAAGAGAGGTTATATGTATCCCATTTAGGAATAACAATGAATTCATCAATTTTTACCTCATCTTTCTCCTTTTGTGCTCTTGGTGGGGTGCTTCCACTCGACATCCATACAAGAGCTTTTATTGCCTCTTGTTCCTTTGGCTCTTGTCCTTCAATGAATCTACTCTTGATATTTTCTTCTCCTTTCCCCTTATCCTCGGCATGAGGACTAATGGCTTGTTCATCTAATTTGATTCCTTGGTCTTCTTTGCTATGTTGAGGACTTTGAATTTTGTCTTCTGCTTTGTCTTCTTCCTCAGCAGATGGAGATTGAGTTAGTGGTACTGACTTGATGGGATCCTCGGTAGGGCTTTTACCGACTAACTTGTCACTAATAGAAACTCTAGGTAGAGTAGGATTCTCATCAGTAGATTGTGTGCTAGTAATGGTGGGATAATCTAGGACTTGTAACAGTACAATGTTACTACTTGGCAGGGGTGTGTTAGTTGCTTTCATGTTCTTTAAATCATCCTCAGTTAAGAATGAATTCTTAATGGGGCTCTCCTTTGGTATGTCAACAATGTGAACCTCAGATGTATCCTGTGTTTTCACTTCCTTAGGAGTATCAATCTCCATTTTATTTTTCTTATTTTTAGGTTCAACAGCTGTAGAAGTAGTAGCATCCTTTCCTTCACCCTTGTCAATCAATAGTCCAAACAGTATCTTCCAAATTGTTAAACTTTCTTGTACAACATCTTCAACCTTGTGTTGAAGAATTAGATAGGCTTAAAGTTTGGGATCAAACTTACCTCTGTATTGCTCAATTATCTATTTGATGTTGGCTGGGGTGAGAGTGGATTCAACTTGTGCTAATGTACTCTCCCTTATTTCCTTCTCTATTTGCAGAGCATACTCCCATTTCTGTGCAACCCTGTTGCATAATTCTTTTGGAATTATATTTTCAATTTCAATTGGTAGCATCTTGAAAATGCATAACATTTCAAGAATAGCATCCTCAACTTTCTCTTTATCTCCAATGCTCATTTTTCCAAACTTTAATCTTTTCACCTCATCCACTGCTATAGTGCTAGTAATCTTAAGACATAATTCATCAACAGTGAGTTGATGTGCACCCTGTTGTGTGACCTTCCCCTTTATTCCTTCATCACTTTCGATTTCTTCATCATCATCTTGTGTTAGAACAAGTTTCCTTCTCGGCTCCTTTACAACCTTAGTCGGCACTGCCTTGGGTTGAGTGGATTTTTTCTTAGCAAATGTAGGAGGCATCTTAGGAGTCTCGACAACATTTCTTCTAGTTCGAGGCCTTAGTGATGGTGTCTTTGACACTTTACGCTTCAACACTCTTCTCTTTGGCGGGGACTCGGCAATTACTGGTTTCTTCTCTTCTTCTTCTTCTTTCTCACTACCACTGGTTGCACTCTATTTTGCTTCTCCCAATCCTTGGGTCAACTCTAGTGGTGCATCCTTCTCAGATTCTTTAACATACTCTTCCAGATTTTTCACTATCTTCTTTCTTTTCCTCTCTGTGGTGGTAGCCAATAATCCCAAAGAGATCTTGGATTTGGCTTCTTCAAATGTTCGAAAGTAGGGTGCTTTATTGTCAATTTCTTCAGCTAAGAGGGTTGTGATTGTAGTAGTAGCTTCATCTATGTTGAGTTCATAGGGTAAAGGCATTAACCATGAAACCCTAGGTAGGACTGCTTGTGCATAGGTAAAGTCTGTGTCTACCAGAAAACATATATGCTTACTGTATTTCTCAATCAAAGACACAGGAACTCTAGTCCTATTTCTCATCTTCTTCTTAAACTCAATGAAATAATTATCCATGATTCCTTCAAAATCATCTCCAATTTGATTTACAAAATCATTTATTTGAACAGTGATAGGTTTCTTTTGATCCCATGTTACATCTCCATGTGTAGGAAAACACTTCTTGATATAAAAGAATAGACAGATCAGTAGGGAACTGAACTTACACATAGAATTCTTCATCGTCTGGATGGAGTTCAAGTTCTTGGCAAGTTGGGTCAGCTAGAGCTTGGCAAGGTCATATGTGTGTCCTTTCTTAATTATCTTCCATGCTTGGTCCACTGCCATACAGGGGACGTTGTCCAACCGATTGGATTGATAGAAGTTGTGTGAGATGACTCTAACAGTGAAGTTAATTTCCAGATCAGTTATGGTGGAAATTGTCATTCCGCATTTGTTCCAAACTACCTAGGTGTTAGCTTGAATATCCTCTTTTCCTACACATTTCATCATTCTCTTTCCTTCATTTGTAGGGTAACCAGTGACTTTGTGTATCATTTCCTTTGTGATCTTCACCGGTCCATCTTCCAGCCATAGATGCATGTCGTGTACTGGACTCAAAATGATCTTTATCCATTCCACTTTGAAATTTTGTGGGAAATTTATGGCATGCACTAACCCTTGATCGGCAACAACCTTGTGTTCCTTCTTCAACACTCCGTTGAAACATAGTTTATCATAAGCTTCCCTGATCTCGTAATCATCGATTTCTCCAATTTCGCACATATAACAAGACCTAACATCATTCATCAATAGCACATTCTCTGGAATGGAAGATAGGGCTCCATTCAAATCTCCTTTAATAGCACTTTCTGATATTGCCTTGAATACCTTCGGCTTGCAAACTTCATTCCTTACAAGTTGCACATTGAAAACTTCCATCCCTTATTTCTTGACTGGTGCAGATGAAGATGATGCCATTTTAAACTGTAATTTTTGAAAAGAAAATATTCACTCGAAAAAGTACCTTTTTCATAAATAACCCTGTGGATGAATTTTGCTGACAAAACACTGAGAAAATTCAGAATCGCCTTTCGTAAATTGGTTTCACAAGCTCTGAATCTCTCTCTAAAATCCCAAATAGCCTCGTGAAATGAAATTAACAGCAACTTTTCACTTTATAGAATCTGAAAAATCTAATTAGGGCCTCATAAATGCTCCATACAAATTTTGGTGGATTACAGCTGTCTCGGCAAACACACAAGCTCGGTCAATATAACTATTGTGATACAGCTCAATATACATAGCATTTCAGCCATAGCAGGTGCTCGACATACATTGATAGCTCGGTCAAGACACTGATGCTCGGCATCAAAATTGAAAATCTCTATTTTGCTCAAATATGTCCTAATGCATCTTTGTCTATGCAAATGTGGATTTTTGCTCATTCTATGTTAGGAATTGATAAAAGATAAGACCTTGCAAGACTTAGTTCTGAACATACCTTTCAAGCTTAATTAGAAGAAGTGTGATCACCTAATCCATTGGATTGGGTGATCACAAATGTGCTAGCTTTGCTTGAGTTTTCTTCTTCTTTCTTCCTCCATGTCTTTTCCATCTGACTCTTTAGTTTCTCACGGATACCTTCATTCTGATTATTATCATTGCTTGGCATAGGTGATCTACAATCTTTCTTTAATGACTAACCTTATTCAATTTGTAACAGACCATGCTTCCATTCATCCAGCTTTTAGATTTTCTTCTAAAATGAGTCTTCATGCAATTTTCTCTGATGTGTCCATATTTACCACAATAATGGCAATTATACCAAGTGTTGTAATCCCAATTGTAACATTTGTGCTTTGTAACTGACTTGGTTTCTTCATTTGATGACCACCTTGGTCTAGATCTGCATTCAAATGCTTTGTGCTGATACTTTTGACAATTGAAACAACTTCCTTGAAACTTGGGTGAGGTGGATGAATTGCTAGCCTTAGATCTACATTCATGTGCTTGATGTCCATGCTTCTTGTAGTTAAAACAATGTCCATTAAACTTAGTTTTAGAATCAGACTTACCATGTTTACTTCTGCATATGTTGGCTATATGTCCTGGCTTTCCATAGTGATGACATGTGGGCTTGGTGTTCTTTGGTTTAGCAATCTTTTGTTCTCCATTCTTTGATGATTCTCCTTCTTTAGTAGATAAATGTTCATTCAGTCCAAGTCTAGATCTATCACCAGATCTTCTAGGTGATCTTAACAGCTCTTCAAAATATTTTGTAGCTTCATTGGATTTGTTCATCCTTTCATTGATTTCCTTTTCAGTTCTCAAATCATGTTTCAACTGATCATTTTTAGACCTTAGTTGATTGATTTCTATATCTTTCCTACCCAATTCCTAATTAACCATCAGTAGCTGATTTACCATGTCTAGTTGATTATTAGTCAACCTTTGCATGTCACTTGTTCTTTTTCTAGCCTAATTTCAATTTGTCTTTTTTCTTCTTCAGCCATTACCTTATCATCTTCAACTTTCTTTTTCTATTCCACTAATTCACAAAGTCTGACAGATTGAATTTCTTGTTCTCTCCTTAGAGTTCTGATGTCATCATTTAGTATGTTATTTTTCTCTAGTAGTTCTTTTATAGCTTTATCACTCTCGACAGAGTTACCATTGTCAAATAGTCTGGAGATGTCTTCTTCTTTATATTGTGGATCATTTTGTTGAATTGCAATCTCTCTTCTCTTGCTCAAGGATTTCTTCAATTCTCCTCTGGCTGCTTCTAGTTACTATAATGCCAATTGTACTTCAATCTTTTGATTCTCTATGATCTTCCTCAGTTTATAAGCTTCCATTTTAAGATCTTTTTCCTCAAGTGGTTAGACTTCCTTAAGAGAAACCTTGCTGCTCTGATACCAATTATTGGAAATATAAGCGGGAAAGTAATACTGAGAGGGGGGGGTGAATTAGATATTACCTACGTTTATCCTTTTAATCTAATAAAAATTTATGCATGACATAAACAAAACTTGATCATTGTATGAAAATAAACATATTAATCAACATAAATGAAATTACTCATAACACCATGATTTTGGTAACCCAGAAACCCTTGAAAGGTAAAACTAGGGTGGGGATGACACCCACAAATCTTCACTACTGTAGTAATAAGTTTTTCCTGTTAAGGCTTACAAAATGTGATCAAATCATGATCTACCCTGTGAAAGGTCTGCTCAGTCAAAAGAAAAAAGACTTACATAGTCTACCTTGTTAAAGGATTTATGAACTTACAACAAAGTAAGCACTCGGTAAAGAGATTTACATAAAGTCTATTAAGACTACTCAGTTAAGAGATTTACCCTAATACACTAGTCAAAATGTCTCAATACCTAATCTTTTAGTTTGCACTTGTATGCAAATTACAGATCTCCTCTTTACTTTATATTTTGATCTCTTCTATCTGATCTTTCTTGATTCTGTCCTTTCACTGCTTAGCTCGGTCACTGGACTCTGTCTGAATACTTCGCTATTTTGAGTATACTTATCTGATCATCTTCTCATACTAATTCAATATTATCTCTCTGATTCACACACTTCTCTTGGTTTAGATCTTTCCCTTATATAATAACAAAAATGTTTTACCGTTTCAAGATCTACGGTTCAGATTTATTTCTATTGCCGCCTAAACTATACAATTTTCTGATTGGCTCTAGGTATTACATAGGGATCAATGACAATAAAATGGATGCTTTATTACCTCCATAATTACCTCAATAGACAAAATATAAAACATCATTATCACCAAAAATGGTTTACCTCGATCATTGTGCCATTCCAAACTTGTATGTCATTCTTGGCTAACTCGGCAAAAGTTATTCCTAGCACTCGGCATCGGTTAAACTTCTATGTCACTCGGTAATCATTGTGAATAGTGGTAATTTGGAATCACCACTATTTGTGTATGTGTGTGGAGAAAATGTAAGATTCACTCCTAAATCCAAATTCCCAAAGGAGAGATCCAATTTGATCAACCAAGAGGTTAATACACAATTGAATCAATCTATGAAGAATATGAAAGAAAGAATAAATCCTATACTTCCCTATGGTTGGATTAAGCTTGAAATCTGAAATAATTGAAGTGCAAATACTAACCTTGAATTAGGGCAGATCTGGAAAATGATGAATTTTGGCTTCTATATGAACTTTCTAAAGATTCCATCACCTGTTTTGGACTGGAAATGTCGAGGTGGACAAAACCCAAAAATCTTTTCTCCAAATTCACACAAGTCGACTTTGACCTTTTAAAAGGTCAAAGACCACATTATTTATTTGAAGTCTGATTCTGATTCTGTTTGCAGATCCTGAAAGATTTCCAAAAAGGGTATCTGAATTCGCTCTTAGATCCAAGATTTCACACCTGTACCTGCAAGAAAATAGGAGTTTTTGATTGTATGGGGGGTTTGCCTTAGTCAAACCCCAATTTAGGAATTAACCTTGAAATTGAATTGAAATATATGGTGCATAAACAAAGTAATTGAAACAAATCACCTCGCTTATGTTGAAGTCCTTGTAGAGGATTTGAATCCTCAAATCCACAAGTAAGAATGCTTCAATGAATGTAGGATGTCTCCAACCAATGGTATTTTGATCTTCAACACCAATCTTGATTTGATTTTTGCATATGAGAAGGTTTGAATGAATGGAGGAGGGATCTTCAAGGGGGCTCCAAGGAGATTGAATCCTTCAATAGCTAACAATGGAATTCCTTGATGGATGAATGCTTGAACACTTGAATGCTTGAAGACTTTCTTGCACTTGGACACTTGAGAGCTTGATTGCTTGAGATGAGATGTAAACTTGATATGAAAAAATGAGAGAGGAAGGCCTCCTTTTATAGTGATCTAGGGCACACTCCTCTAGATGGGCCACCTTGAATAATTAAATCCCAATTAGGTCCTCACCTTTAGAAAATATACCTTGATTAAATAACCATTAAATGATTTACCGTTTCGGAGCCTGAAACAGCCGACCCGGAAGCAAGAAATAACTTTCCCGAAAACTAAATTACTGGCAAATGAAACTTTGAAATTCTGGTAGGAAGAGGTCAAGGTCAAGGTTGACCCTAACCTGGTCAAGTATGAGGTTGACCCTGACCTAGTTAGGTTCGAGGTCAACCCTGACCTATTTAGGTTCGAGGTCGACTTTGACCTCAAAACCCTAACTTTGCCAAATTCTGCAACAAGAGTTCCAGTGGTGCCAGAAATGCAGAATTTGATGTCTGAGCAGGACCCAGTGTCAAGAATAGATAGAAAATCCTTAGAATGATGTGATGAAGGACTTAGGAGGTCTCATTTCTGAACCCTACCTAGAAAATAGAGCCATAGAAGAAGGAAAATCAGGAAAGTCCTTAAAACCTTAACCCTAATTTCACCTAGAATGAAGAAATCAAGTGCGGAGAAGAAGTGGAAAGTGGGGAGAAAGCCAAATACATGCAAAGAACCAATCAAGGTGCTTAACATGACCCCAAACCACTGACTCAGAGGGCTAAATGCTCTTAACATGGAAGTGCTTCCATTTTAAGATGATACATTAAGCCCCCACTTTAGCAAGAGTATGGACTTGATGCAAACTCTTGGTAAAGGAGATAAAAATAACAAGATAATCTTATTGTAATCTAAGGGACAAAGAGAAATCCCAAGCCCCCAGGGACTCAAGTCTTCATTGACTCTTAGATCACAGATAAGAGAGACATCTCTAAAGAGAGAAAGAAAAAGTGTGATTACCTCACCCAATGAGAACTTATGTCCCATTGTGAACCACACAGGAAAAAGGTGCAACCAAAAAGATGGAATTGAATTGCCTAGTGAATGTGGCTACTCACTAGTCAACCCATCAAGGATTTATCCTTAGGAATATTCTATTCCATAAGAATAAATAAAAAACAAAATAGCTCTAGTCTTAAGGACACTTCCGACCTTAAGGGATCACAATATATGTGTATTTGAAACTGGAGGGATCAAGAGATCCTAATATAATTCCATACTTTAAGGATTAGTTCTTAATCCAAAAAGAAAGATTGAAAAGTAAATTTAAAGTGTGTGTCTTCCTCGTGATTTAGCAACTTATGTGTGTTACCTTTAGAAGATTTAGCATGTTCTGAATTTTTGTTTTTCATAAGTGCGTGTGTGTAATAAGTGAGTAGAGCGTATGCCCCCACGTTAAAGTCATTACTGACACTTTAACAGGAGCAATCGCTTTAATGGAAACATAAGCAACTCCACTAATTATGTTTCCATGTCAAGATGCCCCCAGACGAAGACAAATCAAGGGAAATAACACAGAAACATACAAAGAACACGGAAGGGATCTACCTGCCACGGGGTCAGTATGATCATAAGATAACATATATATGATATTATTGCAAATGAATTGACATCATTCCCCAAAGGAAGTAGAACTACAATCACAAAGGAGGAAAGATCACATAAGATATACAAAGAAGAATCTTTTCAGACCATGACATGGAGACCAAAAAGATTTAGTGCTACCATATCTCAAATCCAAGCAGATTACACAAGAAAACATTTACGAACAATAGCACAGTTACAACATAATATTGAACAACGCATAGAAGAATAGAGATACATATAGAGGAATTTGAACAATAGTTTCGATTCCTTCATCACCTTGTACCAACTAAGTAACAAGGATCGTATAAAAGAATCTAACAACATTTAGCAAATACATTACGGGAGAAGCACAATACAGCAAGCAAGCACACAACAAAAATACCATGAAGGACAAGCCGATCAAGCATGCCGCCTACTTTCCCCATCTCATTGTATATCATTTAGGGTAGGTGGGTTACTCGCAAGAGGGACTATATCCAATATAGTAGGAATGATAGCCAGTTCCAAACAAGGATCCTCTTGAGAATCACTATGTTCGATACTAGGTGTAAGAGTTAATTGAGATGAAAGCATATTTGACAAATCAATGTCAATGTCAATAGTTTCATATTCATCAGTAACATTATCAGTATCATCAAGAGTATCTTCATCATCCAAATTAATCAAAATAGGATCTAAGATATGAATAGAATCATCATAATCATGCATGTGAACATCATTATTAGTAACAACATTATGCATAGGTGTATCCACAAAAAGTAGAGATCTTTTAGCTTTAGCATTGATGCTTTTTATGACGTTCATTAGAAAATTGGTTACGTTTTGATTTATTTGAAATAGGTTGAGAACTAGGAGGAACAATTGCAGGATCCTTCACAGGTTCTGTAGGAAGATCAATAGGATTATCAACCATAGGAGGAGCAATCACAGGATCTTTGATAGATTTAGTAGGAGGAACTTGATTAACAAAACAAGAAGCCATAGTTGAAGGAGGTATCGAAGGTGTAGGTAAAAGACCACAATTAAGATCCATAGGAGGTATGCTTAATTGAAGAATCTTATGATGCTTATAGGCTTGATATGATTGAAAAAGATTATCAGGGCGAGGAGGACATGAATTAGGTAAGGAGGGCCAAAAGAAATCTAGAGCAGCACAATCTCTAGGCCTAGAAGGTTGATATAGACTATGATTAATCATCTTCACTTCACCATCATGAATGAACTTAAGACACTTATGGATAGGTGAAGCAATAGCATGCATGGCAGTTAACCAAGGAAAACCTAGCTTAACTTGAAATTGATCAGAAGTAGGAACCACAACAAAGGTAGTGTTCACAAGTTTTCCAAAAAGTTCAACCGGTAAAGTAATAGAACCAAATGAGGGATAAAGAAAACCATTACAAGTTTGAATCCACACATCCGATGTATCATAGAAGTTGCATTGTAAGCTTTTCATAAAAATATTTTCTTCAGTGATAACATTGACTAAGGAGGTAGGATCCATAAGACAACCACGAGTAGGTATCTGAGAAACCCTAGCAGCAATGTAAAGGGGACCATCAAGAGCCTTAATAATCTCAGAATCATCAAAGGTAATCAAAAGTTCCTGAGGTTTTTTATCCTGAAATTGTTGTCAATGTTTAGGTTGAGGTTTTACTTTAGGTTTAGGTTTAACTTGAGGTTGAGATAGAACTTGAAGTGAAGGTTGAGGTGGAGATATAGGCTTAGCAACATGCTCCACTTGATTAATGACATGATTAAGATCATCCATCTTTGAATCATATACAATTTCCATAGTAGATGGTTGAGAAATAGTATTAGTATCATGCGTAGGTAAAGGATTCGTATAGATTTGAAGGTTCTGATTAGGAGGAGAAACAGATTGATTCCCACTACTATCCAGATTATCAATAGATAAAGCTTTAGCATCAATGAGATCTTGGACCTTATGTTTTAAAGAATAACATCTCTCAGTATCATGACCATTTTGACAATGATATTGACAAAAATCATTTTGATCAAAAGATTTAGATGCAATCGTAGTAGGTAAAAGAGGTCGAATATGAGGTAAAGTAATCATATTAGCAGCTAACAACCTATTCATAATAGCATGTAAAGTTTTAGAAAGAGGAGTAAACGTATGATTTATTCGAAAAGTAGTGGATGCAGAAGTGGCATTATGAGATGCAACAACAACCTGTTCAGCAACTGCATTCGCTTGTTTGTTTATCTTGACATAATTTTTGAATTTTTGAAACATATTTAGATTAGGAGCAACATCACTCTTATCAACGGGAATAGGAGCCATTGGAGTGTTGCTCTCAAATTGACTCACTTGTAATTGATAATGATGAAGCGCTGCACAAAGTTGTTGAAAAGAGGTAAATTCAGTAAGCAAAATCTTATCTCTAATATCCTTTTGAAAATTTGAAATAAACATACATCGAATATCAATATCAGGAACAAGATAAGAAATCTGAGCATGCAAATGCTTAAATCTACCAATAAATTTAGTTAACTTTTCTTTAGCACTTTGTTTACAATGCATTAAATCTGTCAAAGAAACTTGCGGGCCAATATTATTTTGAAATTATTGAATAAAGGCATTAGCAAGTTGTGGAAAGGAATCAATTGAATAAGGAGGCAAGGAACAATACCACTGTAAGGCCTTGTCACAAAAGGTTCAAGCAAATAGTTTGGCTAAAATCCTATGGTCATGAGCATAATCACTACAAAGGATTTGGAATGTTTTAACATGATGAATGGGATCTCCTTTTCCATTATAATTCTCAAGATGAGGCATATCGACTTGCTGAGGAACAGGAGTTCAGATAATATCCCTAGACAAAGGACTTCCCATGTCACATGTAGGAATACTAAACTTGTTTTGAGTTAAGGAAGCAAGTTGTTGTTGTAAGGATGATATGGTTTGAGCCAAACTGATGATGGTGGAATCAGTAGAGGAAATAGGAGGAGTAGCAACATTAGACACACTAGGTAAAGTGTAAGAAGTTGAAGGAATAGAAGACACAACTGGAGGAACACTAGGAACTACAATTGGAGGCAGAGTGGAATAAGTGAAAGGAACACTATGATATGAAGGTTGTGATGTAGGAAGGGACATGGGAGGAACACTCATAAGAATAGAGGGAACCACCACAGTCACCAAAGGAGGAGTATAGATCCAAATACTAGGTAAAGGATTAGAAGGAGGTTCAACACTAGTGATAGGAGCAATCAAACCTAAATCTTGAGCCTCTTGAGTTAAAGGTTTAACATTGGAATGCACAAGATAAGTAATACCATGCAAGAGGTTAACACCTTGATCACTATCACAGAGAAATTTCTTAAGAGCCTCTATAGCTTGAATAGAATCTTAACCATGGTTTTCTTGAAGAAGCCAATTACCCATTTTATCAAGTTCGGTGGAAAGTTTCTGGACTTGTTCAGGAGGAACCCTTAAAGCATCATCCTCATCATGAGATGAGTGAGAAGATTTTTTCTCCATAGTAGGATTAGAATCATGAAGAATCAAGTTATCATCGGGGATCCTAAGGAAAGGAGAAGATTCAGGCTCAAAGGCACCCATGAGTCTACGACTTCTTCTAACTGGAATGTTATAAGTAGGACTAGTGGTAGTAAAGCTCATAAACCAATATAATGCAAATGAACTAAACTAAGAACACATAATGCATGAATATGAAATCTAATTAGCATACAAGATCAATCACAAAGGTCAAATCTAATACTAACAAGATAAAAGGAAATCTAAAACCAAAAAGAAAGAGAGTAAGCTCGTCGGGTTCACCAAAATGAATAGTGGTAATTTGGAATCACCACTATTTGTGTATGTGTGTGGGGAAAATGTAAGATTCACTCCTAAATCCAAATTCCCAAAGGAGAGATCTAATTTGATCAACCAAGAGGTCAATACACAATCGAATCAATCTATGAAGAATATGAAAGAAAGAATAAATCCTATACTTCCCTATAGTTGGATTAAGCTTGAAATCTAAAATAATTGAAGTGCAAATACTAACCTTGAATTAGGGCAGATTTGGAAAATGCTGAATTCTGGCTTCTATATGAACTTTCTGAAGATTCCATCACCTATTTTGGACTGGAAATGTCGAGGCGGACAAAACCTAGAAATCTTTTCTCCAGATTCACGCAGGTCGACTTTGACCT
This sequence comes from Chamaecyparis obtusa, assembly GCA_027943335.1. Lineage (NCBI taxonomy): Eukaryota > Viridiplantae > Streptophyta > Pinopsida > Cupressales > Cupressaceae > Chamaecyparis > Chamaecyparis obtusa. The sequence goes on from BSBK01003166.1 coordinate 1,219,879, forward strand.
TTTAAAAGGTCAAGACCACATTATTTATTTGAAGTCCGATTTTGATTCTGTTCATAGATCCTAAAAGATTGCTGAAAAGGGTATCTAAATTCGCTCTCAGATCTAAGATTTCACACCTGTACCTACAAGAAAATAGGGGTTTTTGGTTGTATGGGGGGTTTGCCTTAGTCAAACCCCAATTTAGGAATTAACCTTGAAATTGAATTGAAATATATGGTGCATAAACAAAGTAATTGAAACAAATCACCTCGCTTATGTTGAAGTCCTTGTAGAGGATTTGAATCCTCAAATCCACAAGTAAGAATGCTTCAATGAATGTAGGATGTCTCCAACCAATGGTATTTTGATCTTCAACACCAATCTTGATTTGATCTTTGCATATGAGAAGGTTTGAATGAATGGAGAAGGAGGGATCTTCAATGGGGATCCAAGGAGATTGAATCCTTCAATAGCTAACAATGGAACTCCTTGATGGATGAATTCTTGAACACTTGAAAGCTTGAAGACTTGCTTTCACTTGGACACTTGAGAGCTTGATTGCTTGAGATGAGATGTAAACTTGATATGAAAAAATGAGAGAGGAAGGCCTCCTTTTATAGTGATCTAGGGCACACTGCTCTAGATGGGCCACCTTGAAGAATTAAATCCCAATTAGGTCCTCACCTTTAGAAAACATACCTTGATTAAATAACATTAAAGGATTTACCATTTCGGAGCCCGAAACAGCTGACCTGGAAGCGAGAAATAACTTTCCCGAAAACCAAATTACCGGCAAATGAAACTTTGAAATTCTGGTAGGAAGAGGTCAAGGTTGAGTTTGACCTTGACCTAGTCAGGGTCAAGGTTGACCCTGACCTAGTCAGGGTTGAGGTTGACTTTGACCTCAAAACCCTAACTTTGCCAGATTCTGCAATAGGAGTTCCAGGGGTGCCAGAAATGCAGAATTTGATGTCTGAGTAGGACCCAGTGTCAGGAATAGATAGAAAATCATCAGAATGATGTGATGAAGGACTTAGGAGGTCTCATTTCTGAACCCTACCTAGAAAATAGAGCCATAGAAGAAGGAAAATCAGGAAAGTCCTTAAGAGCTTAACCCTAATTTCACCTAGAATGAAGAAATCAAGTGCGGAGAAGTGGAAAGCGAGGAGAAAGCCAAATACATGCAAAGATCCAATCAAGGCACTTAACATGACCCCAAACCACTTAATCAGAGGGCTAAACACTCTTAACATGGAAGTGCTTCCATTTTAAGATGATACACATTGTTATATGTAACTTGGCGACAACTATACTCTCGACATATTACAAACACATAGTGACCATGACTTTACTCGGTAGTACTACTACTCAGTAAGTATACAATACAAAACTTGGCCTTTAAAAAATGACTTGGTCGCAGTGATGACCGACCATCATTGCCTAGAAATATGACTAAGTGTGAAGCACTAATGGTCAACAAAACTATAGAGATCTACAATTCACTATGTGGTACTCCCCATTTATGATCATTTCATGAGGAAATGTCTTGATGGCTCATGGGCTGCAAGCTAGGGAATCATACATTGTTCATGAGCTCACTGTTTAATATCTGGCCAGGCCATGTAAATGGTACCAGGCCAACCCAATTAGCCCAAAAAAATGTGTCATGTTTATCTTTGTCAAATACACTCATTCAACATTTTGTTCTTGTTCTTCACACAAATATTGCATCAAAAGTAATTGTAAACAATGATTCAAAGAAAAAAGAAACAACTACAATAGATTAGACCCCAAAATAATACTGTCAACTACAATAGCTCATAGTCTCAATGAAATAAATAGTGTATAAAACAATATATGGTGCACAATAGCAGCAAGCATGCAATGACAGCAATAACATTGCATGATAAAAATCAATACTTAGTTTTTATTCACATTGCACATGCATAATTATAGATGAGGATCAGTAATAGGGTGCCAAGCATTACTTAGATCCTTTGGATCTAACCCCATCTTTTCCTTCCTTGCAGGTTTTGGATCATACAATAGCATACTGGATTGAACCCTGGGTCAACACTTCATTACTTCAAGCAATGTTTGGCACCTTCATTATTTATGTTCATCCACTTATGTATGTTTGAATTCATTCATATTCTTCTGAAAGTTGGCTATTAGCGACCATATATGATGATTCTTGATGTTTTTGGGTCATTTGATGAAAATATGTAAAAGTTTATATTTTTTTATTTCAATTTTTAAAATCTTAAAATGAATAAAATTTAAAGATAATATTTGTCTTTACTTAAAACAAAAACATAAAGCTCATAACGCATGGTAAAAGAGGGCCCTAACTATGGTAAAATGGGAAAGTTTCCACCTTGCACTGCTCTTCATATGGCAGCTACGAAGGAACTATGTTATAAAATTTCAAGACATGAAATTTTATACTTTTTGACATCATACTTTTTTCTCCTTAGCATTGAGTTTACATTGTGGAGGACTCAAAGAAAATATATGTACAGTTATAAAATTTCATGCCTTGAAATTTGGCATGAAATTTTATAACATAGTTTCTTAGCATTTGATCTTTGTATGGCAGCTGTGACTTGAGGTAGGAATTTGAGCTTTGTCTTCTCATTAACTCAATTTCATTTTGATGGCATTTGTTGATTTAGTGGAAAAATATGAATGTTAATACTGGCATTGTTAATATGAATATTCACTATTTGGTACTCCCCGTTTATGATCATTTCATGAAGACATATCTTGATGGCTCGCGGGCTGCAAGCTAGGGCATCATACATTGTTTATGAGCTCACTGTTTGAGCACCTCATGTCCCTATTTGATTGGTCGGTGCTTTGTTTTTTATATTGATGCTATTAGATCAAATAGGGACATCAGTAATAAAATAATACACTTACTGTTTTGAATTTGAGCTTTGGCATCATGCAATGTTATTGCTGTCAAAATAGTAAGTGTATTAATGTATGATCTAATAGCAGCAAACTCATTGATCATTACCTTTGACTCCTCCATCATTATAGAAGAGATAACTACCTACAACTATATTTCATAATTCTTCCTTTGAAGTCATAGGTTAGTATTACTGTTGGACAATGAGCTGATAGGAGTTTCGAATAGATTTGAATAAAAACTAAGAGTATTGAATTTTATCATGCAATGTTATTGTTGTCATTGCATGCTTGTTGTTGTTGTGCACCATATATTGTTTTATACACTGTTTATTTCATTGAGACTGTGAGCTATTTTAGTTGATTGTATTCTTTTGGGGTCTGATCTATTATAGTTGTTTCTTTTTTCTTTGAATCATTGTTTACAATTACTTTTGATGTAATATTTGTGTGAAGAACAAGAACAAAATGGTGAACGAGTGTATTTGACAAAGATAAACATGACACATTTTGTTGGGTTGATTGGGTTGGCCTGGTACCATTTACATGGCTTGGTCAGATATTAAATAGTGAGCTCATGCACAATCATCCTACTACTTACACTGCAATTTCTATGTCCACTTACAATAATAAATTATAGTTTCACTACAATTTCTATGTCCACGGCCATTAAAATGTATCACTCCTCCTGTTATATAGGCATCCTTCTCATTAAATGTTTCCATTAAAATATATCACTCATATTATATAATGTATATGCATACTTGTTTAAAATTCCATAGTTGTTGCTCTTAAATATTATTACCATTTCACTCAAATTTACATGACATTAAAGCCAAGCCCAAAATGTATACATACGTGTAAGTATAGGAGAAGCTGGATTCTACAACTATTGAAAAAAAAAAAGACTATACCAATAGCAGCTTACGAGAAACTATACTTGTTCAAACCACACCATACCTCAACATCATAATGCTTATCATTTTCAAGCTTCAGCGAGGCTTTGTACCATGCAGTGTCTATAGATTTGTATGCAACACTGATTTAGGTTGGAGGTAAACTACATGTGTCATGTAAACAACATAGTTGAATTCAATCTCTTTTGTGCATTTTCAAGAGTTTTCCCACCAATACAAGCGTAAATAACGCATTGAACATAATCTAAAAACACTGCGTGGTATGAAATCTCGCTAAAGCTTGAAATATATCACTCCTCATGTTATTGTCAAAATTAAATTCAAATATTTCTCAAAACATTTATTCTTGTAGAATTAAGATATCCTTATCTCAATAATAAAACAATCTTGCATAATAGCTTTTGAATCACATTAACACACACCCATGTTCTGTAGCATAGTTCATTTTAGAAGTGTATGGCTTGACTATTCACATCAATAATTGTAGATGAGGATCAGTAATAGGGTGCCAGGCATTGCTTAGATCCTTTGGATCTAACCCCATCTTTTCCTTCCTTGTAGCTTTTGGATCATACAAGAGCATAATGGATTGAACCCCAGGTCAACACTTCATTACTTCAGGCAATGTTTGGTTCCTTCATTATTTATGTTCATCCACTTATGTATGTTTGCATTCATTCATATTCTTCTGAAAGTTAATCTTTATGAGCTCAAATTCAAAATAGTAAGTGTATTATTTTATTACTAATGTCCCTATTTGATGTCCCTATTTTATTACCGATGTCCCTATTTGATCTAATAGCATCAATATAACAAACAGAGCACCGATCAATCAAATAGGGACATGAGGTGCTCAAACAGTGAGCTCATAAAACAATATATTTAGTCTTAATAAAATATTATAAAACAACATATATTGTGTGAAGTGTTTGATCTTTCTTTATTTGTTTTGGTGTTGATATTCACTATGTGGTACACCCCGTTTATGATCATTTCATGAGGAAATATCTTGATGGTTCACGGGCTACAAGCTAGGGCATCATACATTGTTCATGAGCTCACTGCTTAATACTGGCATTGTTTACATCTTTTCATTTGGAATGCTTGATGACCCGCGAGCTTTGAGAGCTAGGGAATTGTGTCTATTACCTTCAAGGCATTGTGTGAAGTTTTTGATCTCTCTTTATTTATTTTGTTGTTGATATTCACTATGTGGTACTCCCCGTTTATGATCATTTCATGAGGAAATGTCTTGATGGCTTGCAGACTGCAAGCTAGGGCATCATGCATTGTTTATGAGCTCACTGTTTGAGCACCTCATGTCCCTATCTGATTGGTTGGTAATCAAACAGTGAGCTCATAAACAATACATGATGCCTGAGCTCAAATTCAAAATAGCAAGTGCATTATTTTATTAAGACTAAATATATTGTTTTATTAAGATTTTATTAAGACAAAGTATTTTGGGTTAGTTTTATGTTGTTTTATAAGATTTTATTAAGACTAAATATATGATGTAAACTCATAATTATACTTGATATATATATACTTCAAAGGAGGAATCATGAAATATAGTTGTAGGTAGTTATCTCTTCTATAATGATGGAGGAGTGAAAGGTAATGATCAATGAGGTTTATGCTATTAGATCATACATTAACACACTTATTGTTTTGAATTTGAGCTCGGGCATCATGCAATTTTATTGTTGTCATTGCATGCTTGCTACTGTTGTGCACCATATATTGTTTTATACATTGTTTATTTCATTCAGACTGTGAACTTGGTTTTTCTTACAGAAGTGTATGGCTTGACTATGCACATGCATAATTGTAAATGAGGATCAATAATAAGATGCCATTCATTGCTTAGATATTTTTTATCTAACCCTCATCTCTCTTTTCTTTGCAGGTTCTGGATCACACAAGGGCACACTAGATTCATACCCGAGTAAAAAATTCATCACTTCAGGCAATGTCTAGCACCCTTATTATTTATGTTCATCCTCTTATGTATGCCTGTACTCTTGCATTTTCTTCTGAAAGGTATTTTCCTTGTATAATATATACAAGTTATTTTTCATATATATACATGTAATCTTTAGATGCAAAAATTTCTTTTCCTTTACATGTATCTTTTCATGAAATGAACACAAATTAAATAAGATCATCTAATAATGCAAACTAGGGTACTGTAGTCACTCATCTAGTAATTAGTTCCCCAAACCATTACTAAGGATTGAACATACATCTAAGTCACCAAATCTATTGTTCTATGTGTATAAAACAATTTATGGTGCACAACAACAACAAGCATACAATGACAACAATAACATTGCATGATGCCTGAGCTCAAATTCAAAAAAGTAAGTGTATTAATGTATGATCTAATAGCAGCAACCTCATTGATCATTACCTTTGACTCCTCCATCATTATAGAAGAGATAACTACCTACAACTAGGGCATCATGCATTGTTTATGAGCTCACTATTTGAGCACCTCATGTCCCTATTTGATTGGCCAGTGCTCAAACAGTGAGCTCATAAATTGCGACACCCATTTGGTTATAAAAAAAAAAAGAAAGAAAAAGAAAGTGTTATTTGTAATTTGTGAGTTCGAAGAGCTGCTGCGAAGATGGCACTGCACTTTTGTGTGGCCCAAAGAGGGCATTCGAGTTTGGCGTGCGTGAAGAGGCTGACACCGTGTGGGAAGAGGGCATTGGCACTTGAGGTAGGCATTCAAGATTTGTCTATTTGATCATAAACGGGGAGTACCACATAGTGAATATCAACAACAAAACAAATAAAGAGAGATCAAACACTTCACACAATATATGTTGCTTTATAAGATTTTATTAAGGCTAAATATATTGTTTTATGAGCTCACTGTTTGAGCACCTCATGTCCCTATTTGATTGGTCGGTGCTCTATTTGTTATATTGATGCTATTAGATCAACTATGGACATCAATAATAAAATAATACATTATGTGGTACTCCTTGTTTATGATCATTTCATGAGGAATTGTCTTGGTGGCTCGTGGGCTGCTACAAGCTAGGGCATGATACATTGTTCATGACCTCACTGTTTAATAATGGCATTGTTTACATCTTTTCATTTGGAATTCTTGATGACATGCGAGCTTTGAGAGCTAGGGAATCATTTCTATTACCTTCAAGGCATTGTGTGAAGTGTTTGATCTCTCTTTATTTGTTTTGGTGTTAATATTCACTATGTGGTACTCCCTGTTTATGATCATTTCATGAGAAAATGTCTTGATGGCTCACGAACAACAAGCTAGGGCATCATACATTGTTCATGAGCTCACTATTTAATACTAGAAATCCATAAAGAAGATATAAAATATTGGAAGAAAAGAATTTTTTGATTATTGTGTGAAATTCAAAAGTGTTTACCTCCATCTTTTTTCAATGCACAAGAACACTACTTCATACACCAAGTTGAGGAGATTGAATTATGTGGGCCTATACATGCTAGGTCAATGTGGATGGTTGAGAGACACTTGAAATTTTTTAAGGGTTTGGTACAACAAAGAGAATGTCCCGAGGGTTCTATGGTTGAGGGATATATGGTATACCAGATGATGGTGTATGTTACTCAATATCTTCCTAATCTTGCAGAAAAGATCCATATAGATTGCATTTGGGATCTCAACTCAATTAAAAAATTTGAAGGGGAGTACTTGGTGGGAAATAGTAGATTTAGGAAACTGAAAGGTAATAAATTATGAGATGTTATTGTAGTAAATTAATTCTTAATCTTCAAAATAAATCTATTGTAAGTCATCTATTTACTTTTGTACAACTGCTAAAGAGTGAGATGCAATACATTTATTTATTGCAAACAATCAAGATTGGATGACGACATGGATTGAACGATGTCAACATGATGGTCATAGATTAACATGGGAATCCATGTCTTCATTGGTTATACAAGCTCATCGAAATGGAGATCCCAATGTTACACAAAAGGAAATAGATTTAGCATATGGTTTAAGAGATCACCAGGTACTTATAAATTTGTTAATTAATCAATCGTATGTTTTTCAACTCGTGATGCAATAATTTATACATGTTTGACATTATTGCAAGTGAAACACCACAATGCTATATTTTACAATGGTTATAAATTTCTCATCAAAAATTTGGATGACACGAAGAGAACTTGTGATTTTGGGATAAGTGCAATGTTCCATGTGACTAATATTTCATCTAGAAATGACTTACATCCTCGAGAGTCACAAAATCAATACTATGGTATTTTGGTTGATATACTTGATTGTGACTTCAATTCCTTCAAATTAGCTCTCTTCTTTGTGAAATGGTACAGACTACAACTCAATAAAAATAATCTTGATAGAATTGTTATTGAACATGACAATGTATTTCCAATGATTAATACAAGGTTGTTTGATCCAGTTGGAGAAGAGCCCTATGTTCTTCCAAGCCAATGTGAGCAGGTATTTTACTCAGAGGTTCCACATAAACTAGGTTGGTCATTTGTTGTTAGACATGATCCAAGAGGAAGACCGATAAAGTATAATCTGATGGAAGAAGATACTGAGGAAGATGAAGAAGTGGAGGATGATGTAGAACCAGATCATGATCGAGAGCTAGTTGAAGAAGAATATGAAGAAGAAGATGATGATGCTGCTACTAATGACGATGATGCTGCTACTGATGAGGATGATGCTGCTACTGATGATGATGATGATGAGGATAACGATGATGATGATGGTGATGGTGATGATGATGATGATGATAATAGTGGTGGTGATGATGTTGTCGATGATGACGATCTTGATGATGAGATGGATGAAGAAGAATATCAATGACATGAATGAAATGTACAATTATGCCAGATGTTTGGCATGTTCTAATGATTGTTTTATATGTACTACTCTTATTCACCTTGTTTTATATGTCCTACTTATATATCTTTGATATTTTGTTAAGAGAAATTTCATTCTAAAAGAGTGTATTTAATCTCTATATGCTTAAACAACCTCACTAGTTAAGACTGTTCTCATTTGTAGTGGGCATGACAAGAATCAAATCACTTGAAAGACACTAGTATTTAGACATGCACAAATTAGTGACATGATTAAGCAAATTACCTTTCTTTACAATTGCATGGTTGTCCTTGGTTTGTCATTTTGTTTTGAGTGTCTAGTGATTTAAACCAAAGACTTTGACTTAGCCAAAAAATGTGCAAGTCTATATTAGTATGTTTATTTTTATTGTAATTATAATTAGTATGATGAACAAAATAATGACAATGCAATATTTGTCAAAATAGCGTCGATGACTTTGGCCAATGTGCCTATGTGTCAATGTGGTGTTGGCCCATGCATGTTGAAGACGTCACGCACAACAAATAATCTTGGGCGTTAATTTTGGGTTTTCCCAAATAGGAAAAAGGTCTGGATACGTAATTATATTTTATGTTTAAAAATAATGTGACAACTAATCATTTTATGAAGAACTGATGTACATTTGGTATTGTTAGGGAAATACTGGATGTCAATACTTTCAGTGGGTTGATCAAACCACATTTACATCTACCCCATCTACATCTATACCTGATGTAGGAAATGAGTGCAACTTGTGCAAGGCTCGAGAGACAGCTAGTGCTGCCAAGATTGCTTCAATGGCGAAAGCAAAAATCATATTTCTACAATGCCTTCTTTGTGTACTTTGTGCACTACTTTTTTGGGACCATATGCGTAATTGTGGTTAACAGAGGGCTATTGTAGATACTTAATTTTTGTTTAAAATTTCTAGTAGATACACATAAAGAACATGCACATAAACACGACAAATGAGAAACATAAATGTAGATATCACAGCAGCTGACAAACATAAATGTAGGCACCATATTCACAATTATTTGGAGACACAACATAATTGAATGATATACCCAGATGATGCAACACAACTATATATCACTTCTTTGGTTCTAAGTTTACACTGCGGTAAACAAAATCCATAGATAAAAAATAAATTTAGAGAGTGGAGGAGAGAGAGAATGACCAAAGTAATACAGGTCCCTATATTATTTTGGTCATTATTGCTCTCCTCCTGTGCTCTCTAAATTTATTCTTTATCTTTGGGTTTTGTTTACGTAGTGTAGACATGGAACTGGAGGAGTAGTTGTGTTGCATCATCTGGGTATACCACTCAATTATGTTGTGTTTCCAAAAAATTGTGACCATGATGCCTACATTTATGTTTCTCAAATGTTGTGTCCCAGGACCCCTTATGACCCTTTACGACCCTTTACGATCCTTAAGAATATATCTTAGAGATCTTAAAATGTCGTAAAGGGTCATAAGAGGCTCCTAGGAGGGGTCAGATGGGCTTCCACCTTCACGTGGTTGGCCATGTTAAGTAGAGAATGTTAAACTATTCTCAAAACAAAGAGAAGCTCAATAGTTTAAGATCTCAATCCACATATGACAAATATATATCGATTCATCTCAATGGCTACCAAATCAACAGATCTCTGTCAAGAACCCAATCGCAAAGAAATACCATAGACCGCACCGTGAACCCACAGTGAAGAGGCATTCAATGTCTCATAAGTCACATTAAATGATCCACTTTTTGTAATCTAAGTCTCTCAGCTCGGTTCACTAAGAAGAAGACTTCTCCCAAGTCATCACAGACATCATAGTGATCTACGAATCTCCAATGTGCAAGTTCTGCACATTGCTCTCTTGACATCACACCTAACTCATTCAAAACTATGGCAAAAATGGTAGATGATCCCAGTGATCCATCACAACCCGATCTCAACAACAATGCAAAGAGTAGCTTGATTTTGTCTTCAAGCTGATCAATGCACAGTCTACTCAAACTCTAAGTCAAGTCACTACTACACTCCATAGGAACAAAGCACATAAAATTCAGACCAAAGAAGTCAAGAAGTCTCCCGAATCAAATTTGAATGCAATCAGGTCCACATATATCCCATGAACACATCAAGAAGAATGCATCTCTGATCGTTGCACTAGCTTCTTGTGCTGGAGCCGTTGCTGTCACAAGTCTTGATTTAGTAGGATCCATTCAAAATCCAAGTCTCTAGACTCAACTCAATAATCCACAAGCCGCTACTGAATCTATTGCAAAGTTATCTCCAAATGATCCATAACCAAATCACAACTAGGAACCAAATCTGCAAGAACACAGTTATGAATCGATATATATATATATATATATATATATATATATATATATATATATATATATATATATATATATATATATATATATATATATATATATATATATATATATATATATATATATATATATATATATATATATATTTATAAAAAAATTGATTGTCATCGTAACTACAGTGGCCCCACAATAGCGACGGTTAGCCATCGCAAACATCTAACATCCAGATGTCGCATTAGCAGCATTGCTGTAAAAAAAAAACCATAAACGACGGACATCTGTCATAAATGTCCAACGCATGTCCATCGCATGTACAACATAGTCATCATTACAAACCATAAATGACAGATATCCATCATAAACTTTCGATGGATGTTCGTTGCATTAATAGCATTTCTATTGGCGAACACGTTACAAATGACGGTTACTTGTAGGAATATTCTAACGGGTCGCCATCATTTATAAATTTTTGCGATGGATAGGGGTTCCCAATTTCAATGGCCACAAATAGGTCCAATGACAAGTTCGCTTTGTTGGCACCCTCTTTTTACGATGGCTGTGGTTGTCATAATTATGACGCCTAACAAAACTGTCAGTTTTTTCGACTACAAAATTGTGACACCGGGTGGTGTCGCTTAATCGATAGTATACTGTCTAAATTCAGATGTTCGGCCATCGAAAAAGGGTCTCAAATGTACTAGTGGCTCTTGGATGTAAGGTTCAATACCCTTCACTAAGAATTTAGTGTACATTGTGGTTAATAGGATATTTCCTTACTTTGTGAAGTAGATATCCTCATTAGCTTCCTTATCTTGTCTAGCAGGTAGACATGATAAGGAGGGGGATATATATAGGGTCTCCCTTATGCTATAGTTTTCATTTTGCAATATGTTAAATCCTTGGAAGGTAAAGCACATAAGTTGCTAAATCCTGAAGAGACACGGATTTTCAATTTCAAATATGCTAAATCCTTGGAAGGTAATGCACATAAGTTGCTAAATCCTGAAGAGACACGGATTTTATATTCCATAGTGATACAAGAATGTGGATCTATGGGTATTTCAAAAGCCGTCAGAAGACACATTACAACTACAAAGTATAGTTCATGGGTGAACTATCAGGTTTGGCTACCTGTTGGGCTCTCCCTCCTTGGTGATTCATGGTAAGGTGGGCATCTTATTGGGTGAGGTAATCATTCTCTCTTCTCTCTCTTTTTTCTTTCATGCTAGTAGGATTAGATCATAAAGCTATGTCATTTATAGTGTTGCTCTTGCCTTTTTTATGTAATCATTTATGCTTTTATGATAGCTTTCCAAATATGATATTAGTATAGGAAGCATATCTTAGCAAGGTTTCCTTTGCTAGTTGATTTAGGTTTATTTTTGTACTAACTGCTCTTTTTGTGCCTTTTAGATTTGTCTTTATTTTCTCTTTGTTTTCACACCCTCATGCATGTATGTTGAGTTAGAATCCTTGGCCTGGGGGCTCATGTCCTCAACTAAGTGATATTCTACCTCGTGGTGATCCACTAGAGTCTTTCTTCTAACTTTAGCAAGAGTTTGCATTGATTCCATACTCTTGCTAAAGTGGGGGCTAAATGTATCATCAGAAAATGGAAGCACTTCCATTTAGGACTGGTTTAGCCCTCTGAGTAAGTGATTTGGGGTCATGTCAAATGCCTTGAATGGGTCTTTGGCTTGGATCTAGCTTTTTTCCCTGTTCTGCCCCATTTTTCCACTTTTTTGCTGCCTGTTTATGGCATCCTACTTTGTGAATTTGAGGTTCTTAACTTGAGGGTCAAGGTGGACCTCGACCCTGACCTAGGGTTTAAATCTCAGATTCTGAAGGTTTTCAGATGTCAGGTTTTGGAAAGATTTATTTCCCACTTTTGGGTCAGTTGTTTTGGGCTTTGAAATGGTAAATTCTTAAATGATATTTAATTTATGTCCACTTCCAAGGGTATATGCTTAATGGGAATTTATTTCTCCTATGTCAGCCTCTCTAGAAGTTTGTGCCCTAGACTAGTATAAAAGGAAGCCTTCTCTCATTTTATATCATCATCTACACATCCCATCTATCCATACTCACTCAAGAAACATCCCATCTCAAGCACTCACTCAATCAAGGAAGCATCCAATAAATCAAGCATTCAAGCATTCAAGTTCTCCATTGAAGATCAAGGATTCAAGCATTCAATCCTTTGAAGAGATTTGGTTCAAGTATTCAAGATTCATCATTCAAACCCTAGATCTATCCATCATGGTGGTGTGATCTTCCTTCAAGATCCTTTGTTCATCTTCAAGATTCATTCATTCTTCCTTCAAGGTGGATTCCAAGCATACAATCATGGAGGTTTTGATTTACATTTATGGTTTTTGATGTTGAGTCAAAGCTTTCATATTAACATACTTTTTTACATTTCAAATACAATTTCATATCTATTGAATATCATAGCTTCGTTGTTAGATCTACTTCTACTACTTGCTAGAATTCTCTATTTCAATTCTATTTCAAGGTTAATTTGAAACTAGGGTTTGACCAAGGCAAACCCCTCATCCAAACAACAAAACCATTTTTCTTGCAAGAATAGGTGCAGAACAATGAATTACAGAGTAGATTCAGACATCCTTTTCGGCAAACTTTTGGGATTCGCGAACAAAATTTTCGTCGGAGCAACATAGGTCAAGGTCAACATAAAGGGGTCAAGGTTGACCTTTATTTGGGTCAAGTTTGACTTGGTTTAGAAAAGAAAAAGATTTCTAGTTTTTCTCTATTTCTATGTTTTCAAGCCAGATTCGGTTGCAGAATTTCTAGAAACTTAGTATAGACATAAAAAAATAGTGATTTCCAGATCTTCTTCCTTTCAAGATAAGTGTCTATGTTTTATTAGTTTTATATGTCCTCAACATTTTCCATCACACACCCTCACACAAAGCACATTACACATTACATTACATACCAACATAGATATAAATACACACACACACACACACACACACAAATATATATATATATATATATATATATATATATATATATCTTACAACAAGAGTAGTCATCTCATGGGCACAAAGTCTACTAGAAAAGTCTTCTCTTGGAATATCTCTTATAGTTCTCAATTTCTCAGTAGATGCTACCTTCTCACTGTAATGTGTGGTCAAAGATCTCCGAATTTTTCTTACAGCTTCATCATCACTCAAGGTACCACCAACACATTTGATTGAACAAACTAGATTACTCTCTACATATATGATGAGACAGTTTCTCTTTCACTCATCTTCATATATTCATAGTTCCCTTTAAGACCATGCAACTTAGTTTGCTTAACATACTTGTCACCTTCATAAATAGTTTCTAACTTAGTCCATACATCATGCATTGTCCTCAACCCATAGATGTGTGAATATTATGTACCTAACAAGGCACTGATCAAAGATTCCCTTGATAACATATTTTCTTTAAATTTATTCTTTTCATCAACAGTAGCCTAAGACAAGTCATTAGGAAGGGTGTAAGGCTTATCTGTCATGTACCAATATTCATCTCCCATGCATATTAGATAAGTAGTCATTTGATTCTTCCATATCAGATAGTTGGTTCCATCAAAATTAGGGATTTCTTTCCTTATGCTTGACATGTCGTATCTCCTTCAATGAATTAAGCTTCTTCAAAAGGACTTGGATCTGATATCAATTCTTAGGCCCACAAAAGACAATAATAACTAAGAGGGGGGGTGAATTAGTTGTACAACATTTAAAATTTTAACACACTTAATCTATTTGTAATCACCTGAAAATGGACAAGATCATTTAAGTGAGAAATCAAGGGAAGGATCAACATAATTAAATGCAATTAAATCAAATCAAAGATAAATTGCAATTGAACCTAAATCCAATAATTAATTGAAAATCAAAAGCTATCAAATCAATTTAAATCGAATAAATCAATAAATTGTGTAATTAATCTAATTAATTACATAGTTCAATTAAATCAAATCAACCCATTAAAAGGGTACACATGGCTAAACAAATTAAATAAAATCAATTAATTAATTCCTATTTTCTCTGAACACCACATGGGAGGAAAAAGCCTCAACCAATAGGAATTGAGAACCAAGCTCACATGGATCAAGCCTAAATTGAATCTCAATCACTCATTTGGAAAGAACATCTTGTCCACCCATTTTGTCTTCTTGTCTGAAGCTTTGAGGACAATCCATTTAAATTGTCTCCAAAGGGTGGAACCAAGGACTTAACCCCAACTCAATCATGATCAACTCAAATACACCTCCTAACCTTGCCAAAATCTATAAAAGCAAGGCATAATTCACTCATAAATCATCCACAAATCTGAAAATAGCATCAAACCTCTTGCAAATTAGAGCTAGAAAGACAATTTAGAGCTAAATAGTTATAATTTCATTTGGAATTAAACATTTAGCTTTATTTATCATATCATTCTCATTTTAGGATTGTCACTAATGGAGGCTTGCTGAGAGGTTTACATTAGGATCCCTAAATAGAGATCCATAGAGTGCTTAATTGTTCTTAATTTGTTAAAATAGCTTATTCTTTGTGGTAATTTAATTATTTTATTCATTTATTTGCAATACTAACCCTATGAAGGTACTTTTTCTAGTACACAAAATGGTGCCCACCGTGGGACAAGTATCAGAATGCCAACATGAGCTACACCATTTTCCTTAGTCTTTGGAACAAAAGTAGTTTTACCTTTGGAGGTAGAACTTCCATCCTTATGAGTATCTCTACATGGTTTGATAAGTGAGGAAGATTATAGAGTTGCTAGGTTGCATGAACTAGAAATTCTAGATGAGAAACAACAACAAGCATTTGATCACTTAAAAGTATATCAAAACCGAATGTCAAGGACTTATAACAAGCATATCAAGTCAAGAACATTCCAAATAGGTGACTTAGTTTTGTGAGAGAATCCCAAGAATCAAGAAGAAAGAGAAAAGAAAGGGAAATGGGAAGAAAACTGGTTAGGACCTTTTGTGATCACTTCGTCTTTTGGGGCAGGCACCTATAAGTTAGTTGATTGTGATGGAGAAGAGTTACAAGAACCTATCAATAGCATTCATCTCAAAAGAATCTACACATGAAGTAGATGAAAGAGGATAAAGAAAAAGAGTATTAGAAAATCAGATGGAAAGCATCCTATTTATTGTATATAGTCAAAAGAGATCTTGAAAATACCAAAAACATTGAAAAGTAGAAAAGAACAAACAAATCAGAAATGTAGAAAAGATCAAAAATAATGGAAAATTGAGCATGAAGAAAGCCAAAAATGTTCAGAAATGATCCTTAAAAATATGTTGTCTTGGTGAAAACCTAGCAAATAGGAGCCTTGATGATATGAAAATAAAAAAATTGAAAAAAGAGAAAAAGTGCCTTGGTGAAAACCTAGTAAATAGGCACCTTGGTAGCAAAAAAAGGAAAAAGCTTTAAAAATAGAAAAAGAAAGCAAGATCCATTCAATCGGTGAAAACCTAGTAAACAGGCACCATTGAAAGTCCAAGTCATTCACATACCTAGCAGTCATCCTTGTAAATATTGCATTCACCAGAATTTGTATATATTGCATAATAAAACCCTACAATTGCATTTGCAAGTACCTAAAGATTTTGGTCACCTAATCTGCAAATTGTCCTAAGTCCAACATTGAAATCATATCAAACTGGGGGCAATCTACTCTAAAGGAGGAAGGATTCATCAAAAGAAAACTTCAATCAATCATCAAATTAATTCATCAAAAACGCAAGCAAAACACTTAATCAAATCCTAATTACAATCCAACTTGAACAAAAGGAAAAATTTGATCCGAGATCTTACATGAACCTATCTTTATCAAGATTAAAAGTATGAAATGGATGGAACTATACTTGAAATATGGATTTGAAAAACATTCCAAATTTTTTTCTAAAGTGTTGACTTGATTGATGAAATAATATCTTTCTAGCGAATCGATGAAAGTTTTTAAACTAGACAAGCTATGATGAAAGTGTGATATTTTATTGATTTGTGAATGACTATCTTAAGATCAAAGTTTTAAAGCATGTATTATTTATCTAAGGATGTGAACATCAAAGAATCATCAAGGACTTGTACATAGGATGAAACTAAGATTTTTGATTGTTTACGCAAAAGGATACCTTGGATATTTTGATGTTCAATATCATAATACCAAAATCCACTTGCAACATAGAATCTGACAAAATCGGTATTCACACTCTCATGATTGACTTCAATCAATGATAGTCATACCAGAAAAGAGATGGGAAAGAAAAGAAAGAGGTGCAAAAAGTATTCATATCATCATGGTTGAACTAGTGATGGTTGTACTCAATTAGGATTCCAAAAACTGCTCAATGATGAATATAAGCTCCAAATTTATGAATAGTGACAGTTAGTTGCATACATCCTAGATTAAATGCATTGAAAGTATTTCCCTTTCTTAGCTTCAAAAATTTAAATTACAAGAGAAAAAGAGAAAGGGGGTGTAGTCAAATCAAAAATCAAATGAGCATAAAAAACTATATGTGATCGAGTGTGTTGGAAATCAAAAACAATAAAAAACAAAGGTGCATTCCATTAGTTCATGAGCATTTGTTACATCCATGTTATCTTGCATTAAGTTGCATTCATTTTAACCTAAGTTCATTCCATATAGTTTACATCATCTTCATAACATTAATTGCATTAAGTTGCATTCATCATTCATATCTTGCATAAAGTTCATTGCATTAGGTTGCATTCATCCTTTACATCATTTTCATCAAGTTCATTACATTAGGTTGCATTCATTTTAAATCTCATCTCATTTAAGGGTGCATTATTTAAATCATTCATATCAATCCATTAAGTACATTTACCATTACATTTATTAGTTAATGTTCATTGCATCCATTAAAATCATTTTAATTCATCATTAGGTGCATATCATTTAGTTCATTTTAATATTGCACCTTGCATTATTCATTTCAACATTCATTAGATATCATTGCATTGCAACATCATTCATTTATATCACATATAACATTTAGAATCATTAATCATTAAGTATCCATAATCATTATACATTACATCATATAGGTCCATTACATTTGCATACCATAAATCTATAAATTCATTCCATCACATTACATCCATATATCTATAAATTCATTGCATGGCATTACATCACATTAATCATTGCATCATCATTTAACACAACTATATATCATTTGCATCCGTAAAGCATTAAATATCATAAATCACATCATTAAATTCATATTGCATCCATTCATATATTCTATGTCATACATAAGACAACCGTTTAAGCATAAATAGAACATATGCATCCATCATAAAATTGCATTCTGAAAAGCATAGAGGAGATAGAATCATGTAGATCCCCATATCATAGTAAAACACCTAAAAAAAGGAGTTTCAACACATGATGACATCACATAAATTAAATATATAAAAACTGAGAATCAAAGTCTTTGGTACCATCATCATAAATCAACAGAGTATCAGAGTTTACGATATCATCAATGAAACATCTGGAAATCAAAGTCCATCAGAGTATCAACAAGTATCAAACACAAAAGAGAAAATCAACTGATCAAAAGAATACAATAGAGTCCAATATCTTGATATAAAAAATGAGATCATCATATACATCAATAAATGAAAGAATATATCAGATCAATATGGATCAACTAGCTGAGCCACCAGCACCATCACCACCATTAGGACCAGGACCAGTATCAGGAGGACAACTCGAACTAGCCTATAGCCCATGTTGACTCATAGCGGCCATAAAATCCTACATCATACCACTGAGCTTCCTAACCTCCTATCTAATCTCAAAAACATCTGACTGTAAAGCTTGAACCTTTGATGCAACTGCCAGAGCCTCTGAACTAGGAACCTATGCAGAAGGAGTCTATGGTGGAGGCATAGAAGAAGATGGCATGGAAGAAGATGGAACAGATAACGATGGAATGAAAGAAGAAGAAGATGGACGAGATGAAGAAGATGGCATAGAAGCAAAAGCAGGTGCCTGTGCTGGAGGAGCCTATGGAACAGCTGGTGGAATAACTTACGGAGGAGCCTAAGGAGGATCCTGTGCTGCCTACCTTGTGCCTGATCTAATAAATCCTATGTGGCCTGGGCATCCATCTGCCTTTGATGTCTAGCCCTGTGATGACCCTATCTACCTGTCAGATCCCTAGCAACTGGTGTAAATCTCTATCAACACCTCGACCCCTCACTTGACCACCAACCCTAGGAGGAATGGGAGCAGCAACAATAACTGGAATCAATAATCTCCCTACTCTAGCTACTCGATGACCTGGTCATCCCCAACATGCTCGTATCCTAACTACACCCCTACCACCATCCCCATCTCCACAATCATTGCCACCATCATCATCAGACTCCTCATCGATATCAGGTACCCTCTCAGCTAGATATGTGAATCTCAGAAATAGGTTCCGAGTGAACCAATCTGCATAATCATGGGTCATACCAGCATCAATAACATGCTCTTGCATATCCCATGGTAAATGACCCAAGTCTTGAATCTCTTGATGTGCTATCCTAAAATCAACAACAAGGCCCCAAAGTGATCTCTCAACCTAAACCCTGGCATACATAGCAACACCCTCTGGCATACCCTAAGTGTGACCATACTATCGTAGCACCCACCGAAATAAAAATCTCTCTATGATATGTGGCATATGACCAATCATCCAATGAGGACAACAAAAAAAAGGAAGTTTAGTCACATCCTCAAGCCATATCTCACACCTAAGTATGGTCAACAAATGACCTGATCCATATCATCAATGACCCAATGCCAATAATCAAGCTTTCCCATGTGGACCTGTACAACCATAGCCTCATACATCAAGGTGAATGGCCATCCTAGATCTCGGTGACACGCTGCAATAGGTCTCGTCACTGGGAGATGCTCCTAGTGATGAACTACAACTGATTGAGAACCTGATTGAAGAACTTCAAGTGATTAGAGATCACCGAGCACTGAACTGTTATGTAAGATAATTGAATCAATTTTATGTTGTCATTGATGTCAACTAGTTTTGACAGTACTTATCATAGAGTTGCAAACATCTAACACATCTGTAGAAGAGAAGAGAAAGATGAAGAACTGAGACATCTACATGGAGGAAGATGGATATGACAAATGAGGATAAGGAATACTCTTGGTAACTTATTGATGAGTCTATGACTTCATATTGTTAACTTAATTATGTTGCATTAATCTATTATGTAGTTGGGAGAAAAATGTTACAAATTAGTGTTGTCGGTTAATGAAGCATTCCAGTATACACTGAGCAGTGTAGTGTATACTGAGCATAGTATAAACTAAGCTTGTGTTCACCGATGCATTTCTCTATTAACCAAGAATGAACAAAAGAAATAAATGATTAGTTTAGCTGACAGAAGTTGATGAGCTGTAAAGTGTATGATCTCGAGGTGGACAGATAAAGTTTGTTATAAGATCGACGACTAGAAAAATTCAAGGAAGATCTAAAGGACAGATTTGAAATGTGTTACTGACAAATCAGTCGAGGAAGGTTTAAGAGGCAAAATCAGCGATGGAGATTAAGTGGAAAAATCTAATGGATGAAAGGAAAATGGTTTACTTTTCTATTTAAGAGACTAGGGTTTCATTATGAAACTTCTACCAAAGGAAAGAATACTGCAGATATATCATGTGAACAAGCTTCATGCATGCCTGATCAAACTGGTTAAGGAGAACCGGACCGCAGAGATCACTGAGTGTCAAAGAGTTTTTACCGAAGGACAGTAAGTTACTGAATGTTGATGAATTGAATATAAATATTGATCAGAGGATTTTTTATGAGCTTAAGAATAGATCTAAACATTTGCAAATAAAGTTGTATTGTATTCAGATCAATTGTTGTTATAGTTTAACCATTGTAATCAGATAAATCTCTTAACCGAGTGGACTTGAAAGTATTGTAATGTCATTCATAGAATGCACATTTGTTATCCTTTCAAACCCATAGTGAATACTGGTTGGACGATAATGGTTAGTGTTAAATCCTCTAAAAAGGTCACACCTTACAGTGTGTTTTGTAACCTTTAACAGGGTTGGGTCTTCACCGACCTCACTTCAGAAGAGTGAACAATTTTTTGGGTTGTCGGTCCCAAGTGGTTTTTCCCTTTACAAGGTTTCCACATTAAATCTCTTGTGTTATGTGTTGATTGTGATGATTTTTGGATATCATACTTTACATGTTGCATATTAGATTTGATTGGTAATTACTTCAAGTTATTAATTGGTAATTGGTAAAAGCACAAACAGTTTACTATTCTATGTTACCGAGCTGCAAAAATTTGTTTAAATTGTTTTTGGATATACATTTTGTATTTGGGAAAGTGGATAACTGATTCACCCCCCTCTCAGTTATTCTAACACCCAGGTCCAAAGTTGTAATAAGATAACTTCTGCAGAGAGAGTAGAAGAATGCTGGTATACAACTGTATTCAACTCATGATAGAGCTGCACTAGAAGGCACATTTGTTATCTTGTCAACCCCATAGTGAATGTTGGTTGGACGATAATGGTTAGTGGGTAAAAGCACAATCGAGTGTCACCTTTTGGGCTAACTCAAATCACTCGGCCCAGTTAGACTCGGCCCAGTTATACTCGGCCGAGTCTAACACGGCTGAGTACACGTAAGCGCCACGCAGTGCTGAATGGCATCTACGTGGCCCATTAGACTAGGCCGAGTAGTACTCAGCCGAGTAGGACTCGGCCGAGTCTAAATAAAATTTTTAATATGAAAATATATCGCAAACCACTCATTTCCATACTATTAGGATATTTTAGTGGGGCCGACCCCCTAGGGGAACTCGGCCGAGTCTGACTCGACCGAGTTGGACTCGGCCCAGTCAGACTCGGCCGAGTCTACTTAGGTGGCATGCCATGTTGGCAGCCAAACCACCAAAAACACAAAAAAACTAAAATTTTCCACTTCTGTTGTTCCTTTCTTAGATCAAAATAGAAAATGTTAAAAAACTAAAAGTACCCTTTTCTAGATCTCGGAAGTACAATTCTGCACATATAAATTTTATATTGTTTCATCTACAAAACATTAAACAAATTTGCTAAAAACTACATGTAGGTATATTAAACTTTGAGAAGATGTTGATTCGGAAAATATAGAAAAATACTAAATCAATTCAGAAAAATTTTAAAATTATATACGGCACTAGAGGAGAGAGTCTTCTTCAAGAATATATAATTTATTTGGTTTTTGGTATAGTTTTGATAGGGTAAAAGTGACGGGAGACACAAACTGTTGATTTCAGGTAAGGTCGATTTTCAATACTTATAACGGGTAAACTATAGATCGAAAAAACTTCTTTCTTTTTTCCTGCACTAGGTATACATGTCATCTAAAACATATTCCAAAATTGGAGGGAAAAAACATGTTTTACTTATAATGATTTGACGAGAAGTGAACTCCCTTTTTTGTAGTATTTTTAGGATATGAAAAATAGACCTAAAAAATTAATAAAATATATTAATTTTTGCTCAAATTAATTTTTAAAAATTATAGGCATAAAATTCAACCTATTTTACACATTTCATCAGTTTACATCATCTTCAAATTCTCAACAAAAATGTGACTTTTATGCCCTTGAAGTTTTTTAGTTTTTGTGTTGTTAGCCTCTTCCTTTGTAAAAGGGTGACAGCTTATTGTGCTTTTACCCTAGTGTTAAATCCTCTAAAAAGGTCACACCTTACAATGTGTTTTGTAACCTTTAACAGGGTTGGGTCTTCACCGACTTCACTTCAGAAAAGTGAATAATTTTTTGGGTTGCCGGTCCCAGGTGGTTTTTCCCTTTATAAGGTTTCCACGTTAAATCTCTTGTGTTATGTGTTGATTGTGATGATTGTTGGATATCATACTTTACATGTTTCATATTAGATTTGATCAGTAGTTACTTCAAGTTATTAACTAGTAATCAGTAAAAGCACAGACAGTTTACTATTCTATGTTACCGAGCTGCAAAAATTTGTTTAAATTGTTTTTGGATATACATTTTGTATTTGGGATAGTGGATAACTGATTCACCTCCTCTCAATTATTCTAATAATTGGTATTAGAGCATATTGGTTGCTTGGAACAGAGTTTTAAGGACTTCAACATAAAGATCACAAAATGTATAAGAGGGATGTGCCAAAGTTGAACAAGGACAACTTTACAATATGGCAAAGCTGAATGAAACTGCATATATCTAGAATTGGGAATTCTGCCCTCACACTATTAGAGAATGGCTACATTACACCACCCACTGGACCTTTGACTCTAGATCAACTAAGAGACAGACATGAGCATAACATTACTATGATGGAGATTGTTGTTGCTCTGATAGATGTTGAGTTTGAAGATATTAAAGATTGCACTACTGCTAAAGATATGTGGGATAAACTTGCTCAAGTTTATAGTGGTGATACAAATGTCAAGAGAGCCAGAGCTGAAATTTTAAGAGGAAGATTCGATGATATGATGATGAAAGAAGGAGAAAACATTGTGCAGTACACAAATAGAATAAAGGAGGTAGTTCATGCTATCAGAGCATCTGATGGTGTTATTGATGAAGACACTGTGGTAGGAAAAATTCTGAGGACTTTATTGCCTATTTATGCCATCAGAATATTTGCAATTCATGAAAATAGGTCAGCACCTAACAGTACTCTCACTCTTGATAATCTGATTGGAAAGCTAACAACTTTTGAACTGAACAACTATGATAATAGTGTTGTACCGACTATTGAATCTTCTTTTATGACTTCTCTGAAGATTGGTAAGTCTAGTAGTAGAAATAAAAAGGATAATAGTGATAGCAATACTGATGATGAACTTGATGAGCTTGAAGCTCTTATGGCTAGGAGATTACCTAAAGGAAAAGGTAGATATAGAAGCAAATTACCTTTAGCATGTTTTAACTGCAAAGAAGTTGGTCATATTGTTGCTAGATGTCTGAACAGGAAGGAAGATGACAGAAACAAGGACTGATCTGGTGAAGGAAGCTATGGGAGAAGAGGCAACAAAAGTTATCGACACTACAAAAAAGACAACCGAGACAATAATGACAAAGGAAAAAAGGTATGTTACATTGCAAAAGAAAATGAATCAGATTGTGATTCAGATGATGATGTACAAGTAGTATTTGTTGCTATGAAGGATGATTCTGAGGAAGAAGAAAGGTATGTAGAAACATCAATGATTTCTAAGGTTAATAAAAATGATACATGGATCATAGATAGTGGTTGTACACATCACATGACTGGCGATGAAGAAAAATTTAATCATCTTGAACAATATAATGGAGGATCTATAAAAATGGGTAATGATACACCTTGTATGGTTAGAGGAAAGGGATCCTTACTGATAAATGATAGAATCCAATATGATAATTCTTATTGGGTAGAAGGACTAAACTATAATTTGCTAAGTGTGGCACTGCTAAACAATTCAGGTCACCGAGTAGCTCTTGAGAGCAAGAAAGTAAAAATATTTGATGATGGAGGAAGACTTGTTGGAATGGGAGCACAATCGAAAGGTAACTTGTTTTATCTTAACAATGATGAGTCTTCTTGTTTAATGATGAGAAATGAATATGCTTGGTTATGGCATAAAAGGTTATGTCATGTGAACTTTGATAACATGATTAAAATCAGTAAAAAGAAAAAGGTTATAGGTCTGCCTAACTTATCTAGGCCAGATCATGTTACGTGTCATGAGTGTCAGAAAGGTAAAATGACAAAATCTAGTTTTAGAAGCAAAGATTATTCAACAAATAAAATACTTGAGTTGGTTCACACCGACCTGTGTGGTCTCATGAGAACACAGAGTTATTATGGTGATAGGTATTTCATTCTTTTTGTTGATGATTATACTAGATTGATGGCTGTCATGTTCTTGAAAGAAAAATCAAAGGCATTTAAGATGTTCAAGTGGTATAAAACAAAAGTAGAGAAAGAGACTGGTAAATAATTGAAATGATCTAACAGAGGAGGTGAATTTATTTCTGATGAATTTACTAACTTTTTTAATGAGCATGGTATAAAAAGATAGGTCTCTACACTGAGAACACCTCAGCAGAATGAAATTGCTGAAAGAAGGAATAGGTCAATAGTTGACTATGCAAGAACACTGATGATAGAGAAAAATGTTGCACAAACATACTGGAGAGAGGCAATTAGCATAGCTGTTTATGTTTTGAACTAAGTACAGATGAAGGACACTAAAAAAACACCCTATGAGTTATGGTTTGGACACAAACCCACTGTAAGTTATTTCAGAATTTTTGGAAGTAAATGCTTTATTCTGAAAGATGAAAGAAATGGAAAGTTTGACTCAAAAGGTGATGAAGGGATATTTCTTGGATATTCTACTAAAAGCAAAGCATATAAGTGTCTAAATAAAGTTACTAATAAAATGATAGAAAGTGCTAATGTCAGGGTTGATGAGTTTGATGACAAGAATGCAGAAGAAAGCACAAAGGAACCGAAAGACTACGGTAGATTCACATACATTGAGCATCTAGAGTATCTACCGAAGCTGCAAACAATGACAATCAGTCAGTAGGAAAACAACACCGAGGAACAGGAAAGAGAAATTGATGAGCAGGAAGGACCTACCGAGCAGGAAAATGAACCTGAATAGGATGAACAAGAAAGAAGAGATCAGATACTGGCAATATTTGTCAAAAGACATCATCCTGAGAACCAAATTATTGGTGAAAAGAAAGTTGGCATACAAATGAGAAGTAAGTCAAGACAAGGTACATGCTTAGTTTGTGAATATGAATCGAAAAATGTTAAAGTTGCATTGGAGAATGAAGAGTGGATAAATGCAATGAATGAAGAGATTGAACAGATAGAGAAAAACAAGACATGGACCTTAGTACCTAGACCTAAGGATAAGAATGTTATTAATACTAAGTGGATCTTCATAAACATGCTTAATGAAAATGGAGAGGTTACAAGGAATAAAGCTAGATTAATTTGCAAGGGGTATGCATAGGAGGAAGGAATTGACTATGGTGAGACCTTTGCACTTGTTGCTAGACTAGAAGGAGTTCGAATGTTACTAGCTTATGTAGCACATAATAAATGTAAAGTTTATCAAATGGATGTTAAGTCTGCATTTCTGAATGGGATACTTGAAGAAGAAGTCTACATAGAACAACCAAAAGGGTTTGTTGATCCAGAAAATAAAGACATGGTATGTAGATTACATAAAGCTTTGTATGGTTTAAAGCAAGCACTGAGAGCCTGGTATAAAAGGCTGGATACTCATTTGTTAAGTATTGGATTTGTTAGAACTAGTGAGAACAACAATTTGTATATGAAAGGAGATACTGATGATACTATTCTAATTGCTAAAATATTTGTGGATGATATTATCTTTGGAGGACAAGATCACATATGTAAATCATTTGCTGATGAGATGAGAAAAGAGTTTGAAATGTCTATGTTTGGAGAGATTAAAATCTTTCTAGGACTGCAGGTTATTCAACAAAATGATGGGATATTCATCACATAATCTAAGTATATAAAGGAAGTACTGAGAACATTTGGCATGGAAGATGCTAAACCAGTTGGAACATCGATGGTCACAAGCTACAAATTGACTAAAGAGGTGAACCATACACTATACTGATCAATGATTGGTAAGTTGATGCTGATGGAATATGGATGAAGTGACTGAGAGGGGGCGGTGAATCAGTCAACCATAAAACACTTCACAATTATTTCTTTCCAGATCTCTTAGGATATCTTAATGAATATTATCTGTTTAACACTCAGTAAATAAATTACAGTAACTTTGTAGATGCAGAAAGTATTAGTAAAATTATCTTTTAGATATTCATCACCACTTGTATATGATTAAGATAACTATTAAGAACACAAGAGACATAGATTTTAACGTGGAAACCCAATATGGGAAAAACCACCAATGTATCTAGATACTGATTTTCACTTTTCTGAAGTGATGCCCGGTTAGAAGCCAACCCGGTAAAAGGTTACAAAACACACTGTTAGGTGTGACCTTGTTAGAGGATTTAATCACCCTGCTAGGAGTGGCCTGGTAAGAGGTCTTGAGAACAATTCAATGGAATTGTCACCTTGTTAGAGGATTTACAATATGGTTGTTAAACCAACTCGGTTAAGAGATTTAGAATTCACTGTTACAATGATAAAAAGGTAACAATGAAAATGACCTGTATAATAATGCAACTGCCTTGCTGATTACAGATCTCTGTTCTGTATAAGTGTGATCCTTCCTAATCGAATATATCTTTGCTACTCCTCAAGGATATCTGATCATCCTTCACAATTTTGCACACACCTTTCCTGTCTTTCTTCTATATATCGCTTTTCACATTTGACCTTTTATTTATATGATTTTAGATTTGTCAAATCGACATTACTTAGTATAACAGTCGGCTGAATTAAGCAAACTTTATTTGCAAAGATCCTTCAAGGGCCGACAGTGCTCGGTGACCATAACTTTCTACAATCTTTGGAGACCGAGGGAACTCGGTAAACACTGATAATCCTTTTTCTTCGATAACCGACTGAACTCGGTAGATGCTAACTTTTCCTTGACAACCGACTGAACTCGGTAAACACTGAATTTTCTTTGATAGCTGAGTGAACTCGGTAAGCACTAATTTTACTGCCAGGCAGACCGACTGAGCTTGGTAGGTACTGAATGTTGCGGACTATGACATTGTGTGACATTAAAGACAATACATAATTTGAGTAGCAATTTTCTTCAGACAATTGTTTCCAACAATCTCCCTCTTTGGCATTGATGGCAACACAATATGTCATAGCATAAGAAATTTGAAAGGATTAGCTTGGTTCAGATTCAAATCTCCCTCTATCAGCAAACTTCCTTTTTCTTGAAAACTATTCTTCTGACTATTGAAAATTTCTTGAAGTAATAGCAAAGACATAGCAAACACTCCCTCTTTGACAACACATTCCAAAGACAATTCACATATTACCGGTGTAAACTAATGTACCTCAAGTACTGATTCATATGCAATGATTCCTTGAATATGTTGCATCAACATGTTGATTTTCAATCATGTTCTGGTTGATGCATCACTAAAACTATATTTAGTGAGCCTCGGATAGGGGAATGACCCCTAGCTTACCTCTTAGATACACAAATGCATCCTTGGGTAATGGTTTGGTGAAAATGTCTGCAATCTGCTCTTTTGTATGAATATATTCTAATCTGATTTCCTTGTCCTGCACCAATTCTCTTACAAAGTGATATTTAATAGCAATGTGCTTGGTTTTGGAATGCATTACTGGATTCTTCAAAATATTTATTGCACTAGTATTGTCACAAAATATAACAACTGGTTCTTTGATTTCAACCTTCATACCTTGTAATAACTGTTTAAACCAAACAATATTTGAACAATTTACTGCAGCAGCAACATATTCTGCTTCAGCTGTGGATTGAGATGTGCAATTTTGCTTTTTACTGGTCCAGGATACCAGTCTTTTTCCAAGAAAAAATGCTCCACCACTTGTACTTTTTCTGTCATCAATGTTCCCTGCCCAATCAGCATCAGTAAACACTTTTAAGTCTAGATTGCCTCCAAATTTATACCACAAACCATATTCTTCAATTCCTCTTAAGTATCTTAAGATTCTTTTGATTGCGATCATATGATTTTCCTTAGGTTTTGCTGAGAATCTTGCTACTATACCGACTGCTAAGGCAATATCAGGTCTTGTATGTACTACATACTGCAATTTTCCAATCATAGATCGGTATAAGGTCTAATCTACTTCTTTTGAATCATCATTTTTGGTAAGTTTCAGTCCAGTACACATGGGTGTACCAACTGGTTTTGAATCTTCCATACCAAACTTCTTAAGTATTTCCTTAATGTATTTAGATTGAGTGATGTATATACCATTCTTGCTTTGCTGAATTTGAAGACCAACAAAGAATTTTATTAAACCAAACATAGACATTTCAAATTCTTTGTTCATTTGCTCTGAAAATTCTTTGCACTGATCATCATTCCCTGTAAATATAGTATCATCTACAAATATTTCTGCCAATACAATTTTGTCATCCTGTCCTTCTTTAATATACAGATTGCTGTTATCATTGGCTCTTTTGAAATTAATCTGAATCAGATAGTTATGGAGTCTTTCATACCATGCTCTAGGAGCTTGTTTCAAACCATACAATGCTTTGTGTAACTTGCAAACCATATCCTTTTTATCTGGATCAACAAAACCTTCAAGTTGTTCAATGTAGACTTCTTCATCAAGAATTCCATTGAGAAATGTAGATTTTATATCCATCTGATATACCTTAAATCTTTTATGTGTTGCATAAGCAAGTAGAGTTCTTACACCTTCTAATCTTGCAACAGGAGCAAAAGTTTCACCATAATCTATACCTTCTTCTTGAGAATAACCTTTACATACCAATCTAGCTTTGTTTCTAGATACTTGACCGTCTTCATTCAGCTTATTCCTGAATACCCATTTTGTTCCAATTACATTCTTATCTTTAGGTCTAGGTAAAAGAGTCCATGTTTTGTTCTTTTGTATTTGTTCTAATTCTTCATTCATTGCTTCAATCCAACTTTCATTTTTCAATGCATCTTTGATATTTCTAGGTTCAAAATCAGTAAGCAGACATGTACCTTTTAGCTTGCTTCTTGTCATAGTACCATCAGATTTGTTTCCAATGATTTGATATGGTGTATGATGCCTTCTGACATATTTGGCTAGTATAGGTTCCTTGCTTTTTGAATGAGTCATGTTGTTGTCTTCTAGGATCTCTTCTTCAGGTTGCTTGGGCTCGGTAGATATTTGCTTGGTAACTTCAGGCTGAGACTCGGTTTGAATTTCTTCCTGTGACTCGGTTTGAACTTCTTCCTGTGACTCGGTTTGAACTTCTTCCTGTGACTCGGTTACTGTGCT
Source organism: Chamaecyparis obtusa (assembly GCA_027943335.1). Classification (NCBI taxonomy): domain Eukaryota; kingdom Viridiplantae; phylum Streptophyta; class Pinopsida; order Cupressales; family Cupressaceae; genus Chamaecyparis; species Chamaecyparis obtusa. The sequence goes on from BSBK01003166.1 coordinate 1,249,940, forward strand.
AGGCTCGGTAGATATAGTTTCCTCATTGATAGTTGTGTCTGGCAGTATTTCAGGTTCAATGTAAACAAATCTCCTGTAGTTTTCAGGTTCCCTTTTGCTTTCTTCTTCAATCTTTTCTGCAAACTCATCAAATTTTACATGTATACTTTCTATGACTTTGTGAGTAGACAAGTTCAGACATTTGTATGCCTTGCTTTTGCTAGAATATCCTAGGAATATTCCTTCATCACTTTTCACATCAAATTTATTTCTTCTGGATTCTTTTAAGATATAACACTTGCTACCAAATACTTTCATGTAACTTACATTGGGTTTATAGCCATACCATAACTCATAAGGAGTTTTGAATGTGTCTTTCTTCAATTGTACTCGGTTCAAGGTATGAACTGCAGTGCTGATAGCTTCCTTCTAGTATTTTATGGCGATGTTCTTTTCTATCATTAGAGTCCTTGCACAATCCATAATAGATCTGTTTCTTCTTTCTGCTATTCCATTCTGCTCAGGAGTTCTAGGAGCTGATACCTGTCTTTTGATTCCTCTTTCAATGCAAAAGTTGTTAAATTCATGGGAGATGAATTCACCACCTCTGTCTGATCTTAAGCATTTCAATCTTTTCCCTGTTTCCTTTTCCACTCTTGCCAAGTACCATTTGAATTTTTCAAATGCTTCTGACTTTTCTCTTAAATACATAACAGTCATCATTCTAGAATAATCATCAACGAAAAGAATAAAGAATTTATCTCCAGTATAGCTTTCTATTCCAATAGGTCCACATAAATCAGTATGCACAATTTCCAAAATCTCTTTAGACTGATAGTTCTTACTCTTAAAACTAGTTTTACTCATTTTGCCAATCTGACAATTCTTACATAGACCAGTATCAAGTTTCTTCAAAGTAGGAATTCCTCTTACCTTCTTGAATTTGCTTATTTTCATCATGTTATCAAAATTCACATGACATAACCTTTTGTGCCATAGCCAACTTTCTTCAATTTGAGCAATAAAACATGAATATTCACTGAGATCAAGATAAAATAAGTTACCTTTTGTTTGTTTGCCTGATCCAATGAGTTTTCCTTTTTCATCCAGCAGTCTTGCTTGACTATTCATGAATTCAACCTTGAAACCAGTGTTGATTAGTTGTGCTACACTTAGAAGATTATGTTTTAGTCCTTCAACCCAATAAGCATTATCACATATGAGTTCTTTGGTTAATGAGATTCTTCCTTTTCCTTTTATACAACAAGGTTCATTGTTTCCAAATCTTACATTGCCACTATCACAGTCTTCTAGGTATTCAAATTTTGTCTTGTCACCAGTCATGTGGTGTGAACATCCATTGTCTATTATCCATATATCATCTTTGCTTATATGAGAAATAAGTGCCATCTTATCTTCATCATCATCAGATTCATCTTTTATAGCAATAAAGACAATTTCTTCCTCACTATCATCAGAATCTTTGGCCATAAAACATGTTTTCTTACCTTTATCCTTGAATGATTTGAAATTCTTTTTGCCATAGTACTTGTGACCTTTCTTCTCTTCCTTGGCTTGCTTGTTTGGGCACCTAGCTACAATATGTCCAATTTCTTCACATGAAAAATAGATTAAAGGAGTTTTACCTTTATATTTACCTTTCCCTTTAGAGTACTTCTTTGCAAGTAATGCTTCTACAATTTCAAGATCACTATCAGAACTTTCTTCTGATACTTCTTCACTTTCTGACTAAACTTCTTTTATTTTCTTGTTCTTCCTTAGTGAAACCTTGGCCTCAAATGTTGACTCAATATTTTTGGAATTTGGAACATAGTTGTCATAGTTGTCTAATTCAAAGGCTGTCAATCTTCCAACTAAAGCATCCAAAGTTATATTGTGGTTTGTTTCACATCTTCTTTCTTGAATAGCTGATACTCTTATTGCATAGATAGGGAGTAATGTTCTGAGTACCTTGCTTATAACAGTTTCATCAGAGATTGTTCCTCCAGAAGCTCTAATTGTACTAACACTTGCTTTGATCCTTTCAACATATTTTGCAATGTTTTCATCTTCTTTCATATTCATCTTGTCAAACTGTCCTCTTAGGCTTTTTGCTTTGGCTCTTTTCACATTTGCATCACCACCATATATTTTCTTCAGTGTGATCCACATTTCATATGCAGTAGTGCATTCTTTAATATCATCAAATTCTTCATAGCTGAGAGCTGATGCAATGTCTATCATCATGGTGTTATGATTCTTTTTCTCTGCAATGTCTTCAACAGTTAATGCGCCAGTAGGAACTGTGTATTCTTCATCAATGTATTTGCATCCTAAATCACCAATGGAAGCCAGATGAAGTCTCATGAGACCTTGCCATGTTGAAAAGTTATCTCTGTTGAGCTTTGGAATTTCTCTCTTGTAAGACATCCTGATCTTTAGCTTAGGTCCTTGAAACCCTTCCTGCAAGCACCAAAGGCTCTGATACCAATTGATGGAATATGGATGAAGTGACTGAGAGGGGGGGGTGAATCAGTCAACCATAAAACACTTCACAATTATTTCTTTCCAGATCCCTTAGGATATCTTAATGAATATTATCTGTTTAACACTCGGTAAATAGATTGCAGTAACTTTGTAGATGCAAAAAGTATTAGTAAAATTATCTTTTAGATATTCATCACCACTTGTATATGATTAAGATAACTATTAAGAACACAAGAGACATAGATTTTAACGTGGAAACCCAATATGGGAAAAACCACCAATGTATCTAGATACTGATTTTCACTTTTCTGAAGTGATGCCCGGTTAGAAGCCAACCCGATAAAAGGTTACAAAACACACTGTTAGGTGTGACCTTGTTAGAGGATTTAATCACCCTGCTAGGAGTGGCCTGGTAAGAGGTCTTGAGAACAATTCAATGGAATTGTCACCTTGTTAGAGGATTTACAATATGGTTGTTAAACCAACTCGGTTAAGAGACTTAGAATTCACTGTTACAATGTTAAAAAGGTAACAATGAAAATGACCTGTATAATAATGCAATTGCCTTGCTGATTACAGATCTCTGTTCTGTATAAGTGTGATCCTTTCTGATCGAATATATCTCTACTGCTCCTCAAGGATATCTGATCATCCTTCATAATTTTGCACACACCTTTCCTGTCTTTCTTCTATATATTGCTTTTCACATTTGACCTTTTATTTATATGATTTTAGATTTGTCAAATCGGCATTACTTAGTATAACAGTCGGCTGAATTAAGCAAACTTTATTTGCAAAGATCCTTCAAGGGCCGACAGTGCTCGGTGACCATAACTTTCTACAATCTTTGGAGACCAAGGGAACTCGGTAAACACTGATAATCTTTTTTCTTCGATAACCGACTGAACTTGGTAGATGCTAACTTTTCCTTGACAACCGACTGAACTCGATAAACACTAAATTTTCTTTGATAGCCGAGTGAACTCGGTAAGCACTAATTTTACTGCCAGGCAGACCGACTGAGCTTGGTAGGTACTGAATGTTGCGGACTATGACATTGTGTGACATTAAAGACAATACATAATTTGAGTAGCAATTTTCTTCAGACAATTGTTTCCAACAGATGCATGTAGTACATAGTAGACCAGATATAGCACATGTTGTGGGAATTGTTGCAAGATTTTCTACAAATCCTAGGGAGTCACACATGATTGCTACAAAGAGAAAATAGAGGATTATGGATTATGGTATCCTAAGGAAGGCAAGTTTGAACTTAAAGTATACACTGACACTGATTGGGCTGGAAATGTGGATGATAGAAAAAGTACAACCGGAGGAGCATTTTTCTTCAGTGAAAGACTTGTTACCTGGACAAGTAAGAAGCAATCTTGTATTTCCTAGTCTATAGCCAAAGCAGAGTATGTTTTTGCTGCTACAAATTGTTCAAATTTCGCATACATTAAACAAGTGTTAGAAGGAATGAATGAGGTAATCAATGAGCTGATGATTATATACTATGATAACACTAGTGCTATAAACATTTCAAAGAATCCAGTGATGCACTCTAAAACAAAGCACATATCTATCAAGTATCACTACTTAAGAGAAAAAGTGCAGGAGAAGCAAGTGAAGCTTGAATTTGTTACATCTAAAGAGCAACTTGCTGACATATTTACAAAGCCTCTACCAAAAGATACATTTGAATACTTGAGGAATAGACTTGGGGTCCATCCCTTGTCTACCAATCACTAATGTGATCTGGAGGTTGCATTAGCCCAATCTTATCAGAAGATCATTCATGTTGATGCAACATAGTTCACACTTTAAGTTTCTGTCTAAGGTTGTGAAAGATCTAAGAAACCAATGGCATAATCAGTATACAACGATACAATAAATGCACAGGAAAATAGAGAGTTAATTGGCTACTACAAGAGTTGCATGGTTTATGTTTTTTCTTTGGCATTGTTGTCAAAGGGAGAGCTAAACAATATGATAACCGAGGAGAATACTGGAACATCTATCTGAGGGAGAGACAATCTAAAAAGATAAAGGGAGAAAAATAGAAGGAACCTGAGAGCTGCTAAAGATCATATCTGCAGAAGATAGTCTGCACATTGTAATGTTATTATGTAACATAGTGATTAAACATATTAAGCTAAGGAAGAGCTTACTGAGCTACAACATTTGTTTACAGAGTTGTAGAATACATGTTTGGTATGGGTATGTTATACTTCATATTACTTGAGTTTCCATCAATGCCAAAGGGAGAGATTGATGAACTACAACTGATTGAGAACCTGATTGAAGAGCTTCAAGTGATTAAAAATCACCGAGCACTGAACTGTTATGTAAGATAATTGAATCAGTTTTATGTTGTCATTGATGTCAACTAGTTTTGATAGTACTTATCATGGAGTTGCAAACATCTAACACATCTGTAGAAGAGAAGAGAAAGATGAAGAACCGAGACATCTACATGGAGGAAGATGGATATGACAGATGAGGATAAGGAATACTCTTGGTAACTTATTGATGAGTCTATGACTTCGTATTGTTGACTTGATTATGTTGCATTAATCTGTTATGTAGTTGGGAGAAAAATGTTACAAATCAGTGTTGTCAGTTAATGAAGCATTCTAGTATACACCGAGAAGTGTAGTGTATACTGAGCATAGTATAAACCGAGCTTGTGATCACCGATGCATTTCTTTGTTAACCGAGAATGAAAAAAAGAACTAAATGATTAGTTTATCTGACAGAAGTTGATGAGCTGTAAAGTGTATGATCTCGAGGTGGATAGATAAAGTTTGTTATAAGATCGACGGCTAGCAAAATTCAAGGAAGATCTAAAGGACAAATTTTAAATGTGTTACTAACACATCAGTCGAAGAAGGTTTAAGAGGCAAAATCAGCGATGGAGATAAAGCGGAAAAATCCAATGCATGAAAGCAAAATGGTTTACTTGTCTATTTAAGAGACTAGGGTTTCATTATAAAACTTATGTCGGAGGAAAGAATAATATAGAGATATTGCGTGCACAAGCTTCATGCATGCCTAATCAAACTGGTTAAGGAGAACCGAATTGCAGAGATTACCAAGCGTTAGAGATTTTTTACCGAGGGACAGTAAGTTACTGAATGTTGATGAATTGAATATAAATATTGATCGGAGGATTTTTTATGAGCTTAAGAATAGATCTAAACATCTACAAATCAAGTTGTATTGTATTCAGATCAATTGTTGTTACAGTTTAACCATTGTAATCAAATAAATCTCTTAACCAAGTGGACTTGAAAGTATTGTAATGTCATTCATAGAATGCACATTTGTTATCCTTTCAACCCCATAGTGAATACTGGTTGGATGATAATGGTTAGTGTTAAATCCTCTAAAAATTTCACACCTTATAGTGTGTTTTGTAACCTTTAACAGGGTTGGGTCTTCACCGACCTCACTTCAGAAGAGTGAACAATTTTTTGGGTTGTCGGTCCCAGGTGGTTTTTCCCTTTACAAGGTTTCCACGTTAAATATCTTGTTTTATGTGTTGATTGTGATGATTGTTGGATATCATACTTTACATGTTTCATATTAGATTTGATTGGTAATTACTTCAAGTTATTAACTGGTAATCGGTAAAAGCACAAACAGTTTACTATTCTATGTTACCGAGCTGCAGAAATTTGTTTAAATTGTTTTGGGATATACATTTTGTATTTGGGAAAGTGGATAACTGATTCACCCCCCTCTCAGTTATTCTAACACCCAGGTCCAAAGTTGTAATAAGATAACTTCTGCAGAGAGAGTAGAAGAACGTTGGTATACAACTATATTCAACTCATGATAGAGCTGCACTAGAATGCATGATCCCTAATCAAATGACATGGTTGAGCCATCAAGTCCTCAAGAAGAGGACCCCAACCAACTGAAAATCCATGTCCTCATCAATCTGGTATGAGGAATTCTCCAATCAAGGCACCCAATATAGCTGGAAAAGACTGGAAGGAATGAAACTAAGACCATTGAATGTGATCATCACCAATAGTAGGATCCTAGAAAACCCTCTGACATACTATATCATAGACCTGGTCATAAAATACTAACTCTCCTCGAGTAGGAATACGAAGGAGGTGGTATACATCCTCAGGGGTGATCGTCATCTCCCCATCGACAAGTGAAAAGTATTATGGTTCGAGTGCCATCTCTCGACCATAGCAATGATCAGATATCGATTCACTTAGAAGCGAGGTAGGGGAAGTAGAAAGGATAGTCTACATCTACCTATGTGTCGGTAATCCAGAGCACTCAGGTCATCAATCATGTTGAATGGTAATGGATATAAACCTCGAACATCTAGTGACTTAAGCGCTGCATGCAAAAAGAAAGTTAAATCACAACAGTTTTGAAATTAGTTATCTTTTGAATTATTCTAAGTCAATCAAACATTTACAAAAAATCAAACCACAATCAATTTTCCTGATTCTATTCAGAGAGGATAGAAAATTTATCATCATCCATCATCTAAATCTAGATTGATGATCAAACATTCAAACTACAATTGACTCAAACTGACATCCTACGACTCGCTACCAAATCAGGTTTATTACCTACACCAATCAACTGATCGATGATGCTGAACAGTTCGAAAAAATGACTAAGTCTTTGAAAATTTTTCTTATTAGGGTAAAAGCGCTATTTTAAGGTTTAAAAGCGCTAAAATTTAAAAGCGTTATTTAAAAGATTAAAAACGCAACCTAAAAGATCAAACACACTAAAAAGTATCATACGCACTAAAAATTTTCAAAAGCTCTATTTTAAAAATGGAACGCGCTATTACAGAGATCATAAGCACAAATGCATACAAAAGTGCTAAAGAAAATTACATAAGCAAAATGTACCCTAAATTCAACGTGCAAAAGTGTTGTTTCGCAACACGGAAGCACTATTTAAATGCGTGGAAGTACTAAAAAATAGTAAACATGCTATTAAAATGCTTAAACATGCTATTTTAATAATAAAATACAAAAAAAAGAGTGTTTTACCAAGAAAAATCCAAATTTCTTGAAATTAAATCCATGAATTGAAAAATAGAGAGGATCAGGCACTTACTGGAGGTCCGCAGGTCGATGGTCATAGGTATCATCGACCATGCTCGAATCTATGCTGTCTAATCAGGATCACCATCATGAAAAGCTCAGAGGGAGTCAAAGCAAAAATTCAACTAAGCAAGTGAAAATGAATAGTAAAAATGACTTTTTACCCCTTTATATAGGCCATTGACCTAAAAAGGGCATCTTTGACCAGAAAATGCCAAGGACCCAAAGTTTTCACCAAATCTACCAAATCAGGGGCATTTGTCATCACACAAATGAAAAATCATTATTAGAAATGAAATCAAAATTCAATATAAAATTGACCTAATCAACGCAAAAGGACCTAAACCGTCTACTTTTTCAAAACATCTATCAAATTTCATTTCATTTCCGAGGGGGCATACACTCAGATTATCAGAAACAACAGCAAAATCATCAAATCAAGGGCACGACCATCAAATCATAGCGTAATCTTTTATCAGAAAATTTTTCACTTATCAATCGAAAGGGGCATCAAACATGATATCATATCAAATCAGGTATTATATCAGGGAATTGTCATCAAATCGACCATCAAGACATCAAATCAATCAAAACTGCATCAATCCTATCATCAAAATCTGCATCTTACATCGAACATTGAGATAGACCATTGACAAAATCATGACCTTATATCAGTTGAATCGGGACATTCTTTGAATCAACACGCTTCACATGTCGACTCAAAGAGGGGCATTTGTAATCACCTGAAAATGGACAAGATCATTTAAGTGAGAAATCAAGGCAAGGATCAACACAATTAAATGCAATTAAATCAAATCAAGATCAAATCAAAGATAAATTGCAATCAAACCTAAATCCAATAATTAATTGAAAATCAAAAGCTATCAAATCAATTTAAATCGAATAAATCATGATAAATCAATAAATTATGTAATTAATCTAATTAATTACATAGTTCAATTAAATCAAATCAACCCATTCAAGAGGTGCAAATGGCTAAACAAATTAAATAAAATCAATTAATTAATTCCTATTTTCTCTCAACGCCACATGGGAGGAAAAAGCCTCAACCAATAGGAATTGAGAACCAAGATCACATGGATCAAGCCTAAATTGAATCTCAATCACTCATTTGGAAAGAACATCTTGTCCATCCATTTTGTCTTCTTGTCCCAAGCTTTGAGGACAATCCATTTAAATTGTCTCCAAAGGGTGGAACCAACGACTTAACCCCAACTCAATCGTGATCAACTCAACTACACCCCCTACCCTTGCCAAAATTTATAAAGTCAAGGCATAATTCACTCATAAATCATACACAAATCTGAGAATAGCATCAAACCTCTTGCAAATTAGAGCTGGAAAGGCAATTTAGAGCTAAATAGTTGTAATTTCATTTGGAATTGAACATTTAGCTTTGTTTATCATATCATTCTCATTTTAGGACTGTCACTAATGGAGGCTTGCTGAGAGCTTTACATTAGCATCCCTAAATAGAGATCCATAGAGTGCTTAATTATTCTTAATTTGTTAAAATAGCTTATTCTTTGTGGTAATTTAGTTATTTTATTCATTTATTTGCAATACTAAAACTATGAAGGTGCTTTTTCTAGTACACACTAATTAATGATCTGAAAGATAAACAGCAATGCACGATGATCTACATCACATAACACAAAACACTAGATTTTTTATCGAGGAAACCTAGTTAAGGTAAAATCTAGGTGGGAGTCAAACCCACTAGATAGATGTACTATGCTAAAAGTGCTAAAAGTACTACCCAGTTAAGATAAAATGAAAACAAAAGAGGAATGCACATGCATTCACATGACCATTTCCTAGAGCTCATTGCTCACAATACAATACAATGATCTGGCCCTTAGTCAGGTTCACCGATCAGTCTCTGATTACAATTCACAAAGATGGACAAACTATCCAATATAACTAAACCAAATCACGTCATCAATAGTGCCAATATAGTTCCAATGAAGTACAATTTATGCCTCAGTCGTAAAATACAAAACACCTTCTTCCTTTTTCCTATCTTCACACACTTTGCAATCATAAATGATTGCCCATTTATATATATTACAATGAATATTCCACAACAAGGTCGACTAAGACCTATAAGAACAAATGATATAAGCATTACAGTCAAACTACAATGCAATCCAAATCAAGTCAGTGAAGACTTAGGTAGGACCCAAAACTTCATCCTCGAACATGAAATAGCTTTGCCAAATCCACACCAAGAATCACTCAACATGTTCATAAAATAATCCAAGAATACCAAAAAGAAGCAAGAGTAGCTTGCTGAACCTTTGCATCAACTCAATGTCAAAATCCAAACTCATCTTTGTACTGATCATCAACAATATTGAACACCGAACTTTGTCACACTAAAGATATAACTTTCTAAACTCTGAATCATGAACAACACTAGTTGAGGAAACAACAATGAATGCCAACATTACCACCATCTTTGCACCAACTGAATCAACTAGTAGGATCCATACCAAAGCAGAAACTCAATCTCAGACACTTCTTGAACAAATGGAACACTGAAATACAAGTAACTAATAAATCATTCATAGCTCACTTGAACTGTTATGCAAACTTATGTAGGTTGACCAAAATCAAGTACAGACATATCTAAAACATCATCTAGAATCACATCAAATGATCCTCAACATATCATTTGAACAACTAAAATTATCTTCTCTGAACAAACTAAGCACATTGTCTGTAACAACAATAGTATGTTGACATCAATGACAAGACACTAATGTCAGCACACATAAACAAGATTTAATCAACAATCTCTGACATGCTCAACATTTCCCACCATAGGGATGCATATCCCTTCAAATCTAAATATTAAAATTCACTTTCTTGTCATCTTGAATTGATTAAAAATTGAATACTTCTCCATCTTTGAAATTGATTTGATCATTTCTTTAGGATTTAGGGTTTTTATTATTGCAAGGAGTATCCAATATAGGTTTGTAACCAATTTTGGATATTCTCTCAAGAATATTTCTTCTCCCTAATCTAAGGTACCTTTATTTTCTTTATTGGCTCCCTCACCTCTTCTTCTCCTTCTTCATTGACATATTTGACATGTACCCCTTTACTTTGTGGGTTAGGTTCTATTGCTTCTAACCTTTTTGTAGTTCCTTTAAAAATTTCCATAATAAACATATTAGCTTATGTTGATGCTCCTCTTTGATCACATCCTTTTCATGTTTCTCTTAAGTTTTCTATAATTTTATCGATTTTCTTTTCCACTCCCACAACAATTACTCTTGGGACTTATTTGGCACAATCATAAAAACCTTCTTTGATACCATATCATGTATTCAAGATTGAGGAATTAAATCAAACAACCCAAACATATAGATAAATTCAAATTTTCACATTAAATTTGATGTTTATAGAAAAATAAAATCAAATTATAATGTCAATTAAATAAAATCTATTATGGGCATACAATTAGGTCATTCTTGGTAATTATGATAATTTTTGCAATTTTCTAGAGATTCTATTATTCATGCATTGATCAACGATTAATACCTTGGGCAATTTGGAATTTTAACCAATTCAATATGTAGTGGTTATAAAAAGTACAATGTTGTAGAAATGAAAATCTCACTAGCAAGGAGAAATTTCATAAATAACTAGTTCAAATAAGAAATTTTGCATATTTAGTTGTCTTACTGGAGTCTACAAATAGTTAATTCAAAAGAAAAAAGTGCAAGTACTAGTTCACCAATAAAAATTTGCAAAGAGTCAACACTTGGTAAAACTCGTTGGACATGTTTTCATTGATGTCAAAGGTTGGTGTTATCATTGTTTGTTGGATATTTTGTAATTGATGTCAAACAACGTTGATTTATTGATATGTTGAAGTTTAAAAAGAATGAGATTGTTGAAATTATGGTCATATATGTCAATCTAAAAGAGTGAATCAGACTTTGGCCCTAAAGAGTTCATTGTTTAGTGTTTTATTGGCAGAAGGCATGAAGTAGAGCTAATCGCCTAACCCAAAAGAGAACTTTCTTTTAAAATTTAGACTTCACATTTAACACTTTCAAATTTCATACTTGGTATTTGGTATGGTGAATGTTTAACCCTGACCATAGGTTTTGTGTTCAACCATCACTACTCAAACTTATTGGTTGATGTTTGTCGAATGTATTTTATAGCATGAGGTTTGTGGGAGGTCTGAACACCAGCTACCAAAATACACTAATCTTGATCAATATTTAGTATGACCAGTTAACACTTGTGAGTTTTACGTTTTGGTAAGTGACAAAGATGGCTGACCTCTCGGGAAGTCCCGGTGCTTCACCTCTGTGAGCATCACCTAGAGGCAATGAGTGCTAAGTGTTCCATTCATTCTCATGATAGATGGGTTCTTGTGAACCACTAATCAATGAGTTTGACTAAAAAAAACTACACAGTTGAATCCTGATAGAAATATCACAATTTGACTTGTTGTGGAAACTATCTCCTACTTACCAATTGATGAGCTTAACGTGCTTTCTAATGAATGCTTCATAAGGCACAACACTTGCTAAAGGTTTTGCAAATGGGATTGCAAGAAGAGTGGTCTTAACCATGGATGAAAATCCACGGTTAAGCACGCTCGAGCTAGAGTAGTACTGGGATGGGTGACCTCCCAAGAAGTCTTGGTACTTCACCTTTGTGAGCATCACCTAGAGGCAATGAGTGATAAGTGTTCCATTCATTCTCATGATAGATGGATTCTTGTGAACCACCACTCATGAAACATGGGTCAATGAGTTTGACTAAAAAAACTACACAGTTGAATCTTGATAGCAATATAACAATTTGACTTGTTGTGGAAACTATCTCCTACTTATCAAGTGACAAGGAGTATCCATGCCACCCAACCATTATAAGGAGTGCTAGAAATAGTCAAGATCCCTTGCAAAAACAAATACTCTCTGCATACCAAAAAGATGCAAAATGAGAAATATCATAAGCAATTGTTACATTATCACAAATATACAAAAAGTTGCCTTGCATATAAAGATGACCAAGAAGACATGAAAAAATGGGACTCCAACTCTGACTACCTCTCCAAGTATGCAACAAGTGTAGGACTCTATGGAAAAGTATTGGGATACCTGGTGAGTTTACAAGAGGTGAGACAAAAGTCTTTAGAATATATCAACCCTCTAAGTGAGCTTAAACATAGTGTGAATATGACTCAACTAAGAAGGCTAAGAGAAAATTAGTTAGGTAAAACACCTTTTCACACTAACACACTCCCTTAAAAAATAGTGAGTAAGCTAATCAAACAAGAGATGAGATTTGAAAACATGGCATGTTAAAGTACGCATGTACAAATAAAGATCTCTCATAAATAGAGAAAGGGAGAAAACCCTATGGATACAAAACTCCCCTCTAAAAGAGATGACGAGAAGGATAAAACCTCTTACAAAGATGTCCATGTGAAGATAAACATGATGACAAAGAACTTCTGAAGCATGTCAAGAATTGTAAACTCTATTACAAGATGAACAAATGTATGTTGCAATCAATGAGCCTCCAAATAATTTGTACCACACTCCATGAAAATTTTCAAAATAATCAACCAAAATGTAATATGTTGTTTGGCTCTAGTATATAAGACCCAAGCATCATACCATGAGGAATTAAATGAATCTTAATATGCACAATTAGAAAACAAAGAAAACCATATATTGACCAATGTCACTTCCACAAGCAAATTGGGTTGCTTCTGAAATTTTATCATCATAATGTGTTTTCATTTATCTTTTTGTTTAAAAGATCTTTTTGAAAAAATAAATGTATGTTATCCCATGAGAGTTTGCCTTCATGTGCTTCATGACTACCTTTTTGACTACATCTTTTACAATACAAATGTTGTCTAACAATTTTTATTGTCATATTGGGAATGACTTTTACCATGTGCACCTCATCTTCCTTTATTTATCCATTGACCTTTTCCTTTTCCTCTATCATTATGACCATATTTCGAAGAGTTCTTATTTCGAGGTTCACCTTTTTGGTGAGCATGACAAATATTTTTACCAATGTTATCAATTTCTTTACCAATTATTTTTCAAGTTCTGCTAACTTTCCAACCGACCAATCAAAAGTGAAGGTTTTCAATTGGTTGCTTTCTTGAAGAGACTCTAAATAATTGGAATGTGTTGGAAGAAATGTATTTATGAAGGTTGTGAAATAAATATCAACTTTACCACCACCAACATCAACATCTTGTGATATTACTACCAAGATTCAACTATGTAGTTTTTTGAGTCAATGAATTGCCTCAAAAAATTACACATGAAACATGGGTCAATGAGTTTGACTAAAAAATCTACATAGTTGAATCTTGATAGCAATATCACAATTTGACTTTCTATGGAAAATATCTCTTACTTATCAACATCAACATCTTGTTTTATAGCTCTAATTTCAGAAGCCAAACTCATGAATTCTAAATAAGAATCATATAAATCTCTTAATCATAAAAGGCTTCCCAAGAAAATTTCTACTCTTGTATGTCTAAACACATTTCTATTGACAAAACCTCTTATCAAGACCAAGGCTTTTGAATTTTTATACTGTCATAGTTCTCTCTCTTTAATAATATTCATTTTGCAAGTTAGACATCTCCATCACAATATTACACCATAGATCATTGAAAATGAATGTATCTTCTATTTTTCTATGTTATTCTACTGAAGAATATTTTCTATACAACAGTTTCCATTATGAATTTTAGGAAAAAATGCACAGGTTGATGGCTCAATTTTTTTAACAGAAGGCATTAACACAAAGAAGTTCTTGGTGTTGGTTCCATATATTTTATTATGAAGTTCACAGAAAAGAATGCATCGTAGATCATGTTGTTAGTATGCTTCTGACATAAGATTGTGTCCGTGCATACAATTTTATTCCAGAAACATACTTAAAACATTGCAATCATTAATCATAGTATCATACTACCATAATGTATGAATATGATTCAATGGCTCAAACGATATTAATGTGTTTTGTTTGGTTTGGAGGATCTTCTATATTGGTTAGCTATATCTACATAAGTAGCAAACGAAGTTCAGTTTCATTTTATTTTAAGATTTATGCCTTGGCTTTGGGTGTATATTTTCACTGTTCAAATTTGATTTGGTCGTCTTCTTCGGATACCTTTATGACGAAAGCTAAGAAATAAAGTCGATCAGTGGTCTCTTATTTGATCATTTTATCTTGGACGTTGCTTACATGGAAGGAACACCGATTGCTATAGACAAATGCATTCTTGCACTCCCAATGTGAGCTTCGGAACAATTAAAAAGACCACACATGAACTGTTTAACAGAATGTCTTATGGAGATTCCATTCCATCGAATACAATAGTTGCAGATATAGACAAATGAATATGTTGAAAAGATTTCAGAAACTTTCAAACAAATGCAATGTACGCCAATTTCCTCTGTATGGGCTGCCATCAAGCCCGAAGGATAGGGAGGAATTTTGTTAAATGTTGGAGTTGCAAATTGCCCTGCTTTTGTAGACAAGGCGCATGAATTTTTTGACAGAATGCCCAAAAGGCATATCACCCATAGAACACACTGACTGCAAGGTAAGAACATAATGGATTTGTTGGAAAAGCTTTATACATGATCAAGCAAATTTAATTTGCAGGCATGAAAGCCAAATTCCACAACCTTTGCCAACGACCTCCCATGGCAACCCCCCTCTCTGTCTTTCATGGCGGTTAACCGTTTGATAGAATTCCTCGAATAGATGTCTCATGGGTACCAGAATTGCAGGATAAATACAAAGTGAATTGTTGAAATGACTCTGGAAACTTTCAAGCAAATGGAATTTGCAGATGTGAAGTTAAGCCAATGCGCCATGATTTTAGAAATGAATAAAATGGAAGCATAGACAAGGCACGCCTAACAAAGATGCCTCAAAGAAATATTATCTTAAGGAAAAGGCGTGGGCTAAGATTCAGATAGAATGTACCAAAGAAAAAAAAGTAATTTTTTTTTTTAGATTTATAAAAATACAGTGATTTTTTTGCAAATTTTTTGTGGTTTTAGATCGTAAAATGTGCAAAGAACAAATATTGAAAATTTCACTAAAATCTGTTGTGTTTTCCCTTTTTGAAATTTAGTCAATAGTACATTCTGTCTAGAACTTAGCGGCATCCCCAAAAAATTAAGCACAATGATTACATACAAAACAAAAATTGATGAAAAACCTTTAGAAAATTTCAAGCATATGCAACTGGCAGGAGCAGCGCCGATTCCTCAAACTTTGCTAATGTTCTCCCTGCTCCATGGTGAAATGAGAATTTGGGGTAGCGTTTGAATGCCTACCACAGTGCTCTATTCTTTTCATTTATTAAAGGAGGTGATGACAATATTATCGAGAGTTCATTTTCAATGTACTACAATATGACTTTTATAAACCCTCTCACCATAACTCTCCGAAGTGTAACTAAAAGATAATATTATTGTTGTAAGATATACAAAATGAATATAAAAAAACATCCTTATTTGAAACCATTGCTTTTTATTGTGGTCCATTTAATATAACAGCTAAAACTGTGAAATCTACAGGTTTATTTTCTCCTAATATAGCTTTCTTTATTGTGAACAAGAGACCAATGTATCCGGTGACTTTGAACATTAAAAAATTCGATCTCACAATTATGGGGTCATCGAATTTCTGCACTGAGGATCATCTCCTCCTGAGCCTCCATAAAATATGTGATTCCCCCTTTTGGATGAACCACCATATTTTGTCACTCTGTAACAAAAAGGACTGCTCTCCCAATACTCCTGCAACATTCTTCCATCAAATCTCTTACCCACAATTATATCAATATTTTTAACATATGCTGCATATGGAACCCACTTTCACCAAATCTTCCACTACCAATATCTGTTTTTGACAGTGGACCTGCCCCTGCAACACAAACTTCTCCTCATTTCACTGTATTGATCTTTGGCAGAATTTCTGGTACTAAATCTGCAGGCAAGCAACCCACTTCTTTGGAGGGTTTCTTGCTTCCTGCAAATAAACAAATGGATAAATTTGTATCAAGTTTAAAAGAAATTATTTTACTTTCCCAACTAAAAAAATGAAATAATTTTACAGTTCATTATGTAATATTCAGACAATTTACAAATATTCAGACAACTGTTTCCAGATTAAACTTACATATTTTATAGATAAATTTTGTTCAACTTCTTGTGAGGAATCTCCATATGCAGATACTTGTGTCAATGGCTGACATAAAATGGAGATCTTTTTTGCCATGACAAATCCAGGGCAAATTAGGTCAAAACAACCTGTATCATTGTAACCATCTGACTGTACAAAATGATACTTATATCAGCAGAACATGAACGTGATTTGGCTATCATAAATATTGGTGCCAAAAGTAGAGACTTACCGTCCAACGTACAAACAACCTTGGTCTGGTATCTCCGTACAATGGTCTTGAAACCTGCAGCGATGAAATCATATTTTGAGTCTACGACTCTACAGTCGATTGCAATTCAAGTTGTCCAAATATTTTGGTGAAATAGGTTGGCTAATCATATGGGTAGCAAAATTATACTTAAAAGAGTTGGTTTTGTATTATTTTAATGGAAGAGTTTAAAGAACCTGTTCATTCTGATCAGATGCAGATTATTTATACCTATAGTAAAGTTCATATAAATTGATGCATTGATTTTCTTACTATTTCTCAAGGGTATATTAGTTCCTGCCTGGAACTATAGCATAGAAGATGCACCCTTAAACAGCGATTAAACTCTAGTGGAACAGCCAAGTGCAGTTAAGGTTTTTGCTAGATCTTCCTTTAATGTTCATGTTCAATCAAGAAAAGTACAAGTGTCAAGACTAAAATTTATGATAGATATGTTTCTATGACCCGATTGGATTGGTGGCAGATTGTCATGAAACAAGAGAATACTCAGCATACTATGTCTCTGTCATTGCGTTTCATGCGTTATTATTAATATAGCTAACAAAAATTGAACAATGGGGTTTCCACCTTAAGTTATTGGTGCAAGAAGTTACTCCCCTCTGTCTACAAATTCGAAACTCAACAACACTAGAGACAAAAACAGAGATTCTGTTTTCAGATTAATGCTTATATTGCAACAATGAAATTTAATTTTATTCCATCAAACCTGAATCACATTATTTACATTCAAAGTCTATCAGTGACCATTCACTCTGCACAATCTCCCTCTCTGCTTTTACTCGGCTCTGTACAATTTCATGCTGTCTCTTTATCATTTCCTTCCTATCCATTCACCCCTGGAAATTGAACCGGCTTGAAAGTTCTAAAGCCTTCCCAACAAACCCATTTTGTACATAACCTGCAATCAAAATGATTCACGTGCCTTTTGTAGGCTTCCATATTACATTCGTGTGTACAAAGGCACTTTGCAATTTTCCTTTATGCCTCCATGGATATTTGTACCCTGTTCCAAAGCAGGCTGTGAGGATGTTGGCAAAGGTTGTGGAGACTTGCTTTAAACCAGCCACTTTCATTCACTTAGAGTTTTCAAGACATTTTAATAGTGCAGAAATTCTGTAATTATTCGTAGATGAAGTGCATTATATCGAACATGCATTAGTTCGAACAGTTCATAAGCCTTGTCTATATTTCCACATGTTGCATACATATCTACCAGGTAGTGGTAACTCTAGCAATAGCATCTTAACAAAATCATAATCAAAGCTAATACAGATAATATGTCTACCAGGTACTTCTTTATTTTTGATTCTATCATCGCCTTCTAGTCGAATGTGGAAATAATGAAACTTTTCAAAGGCCAAACAAACCAAAATTTCAAGAAAACAAACTAAAATTGTTTTTGGTCGATGCTGATTACTTGTGTTGCTCCTATCCTTGTTCTTGTCCTCGATGCCCAAACACTAACTAGTTTCAGTTTCATATGCATTGCTCATACAAGTACTTAGACTTGATCACTTGGCGCTTGAGAACATTTGACATTCAGGAACATGGCGGTGATCAGTTTGTTACATGAGACATATTTGATTGTGAGTAGTGATCAGTTTGCTACATGAGACACATTTGATGCATATATACATAAAGTGATCAGTTTGTTTGATTCAATTGTTGATACATGACAATCATCTTTTGTAGCGATACATTGTTTATATGGATATTGCCAAGGTGACAGGTTTGAACTTGAACAGATTGTTCATTATCTCAATTCATAATCAGCTTCCTTGATGGCAAAATTGAAACACAAGGTTAATGATTCACTATTTACCAAGTATGATTCATTATTTAGCAAGTATGACTTGGTAGTTGGTACTTGAATTTGAAAAGGAGGTCATAGTTATGATTCACAAAGGTTATGGCAAGCCTTTTGGTCGGCATTGCCTAATTATGAAGAAATGTTTACATAGCACTAGGCACCAAAGTGGTGCTAATGACATCTGTTAAGTTTTAAGTAATCAGATCTAATCTAATAACATAACAGTAAATTTAGACAAAATCAGAATAAGACACAACACAATTTTTACCCTAGGAAACTTCTATGAGGAAAAACTCAGCATTTAGATCCAATTGATTATCGTTTCCCAATTCACTTACAACAATATCGCTGAGAATTTGCTGAGGATCCCCGATCCACGAAGCAAATTAATCTTGAAGAATAGATATCCAACAATGGTCCAGATCTGACTTCTCAATAGGATCTCTGATTTGTGGATGAAGCTAGGATGAACTGTGTGGCCAGATGTGAACTGGATCTTCAAGATGCATTCACCATGAACCAGACCTTCACTGTTTATTAACCCAGTGAATGATGTGAAGACAGGGCAGATTGCAATGCTATCAATGATCACCAATCTTCAATATATAAATTGCTGTCAAGGATCACTGATCTTCAGTTGAATATAAATCGCCTTCAATAGAGAATTCGTTTACATCAGGGATAATTCGCACCACACAGATCAGATGATTCGCTTGCATATGTATCGATGAAGTCTGCCTATCTAGCTGAGGAGTTCCCACGTATTGACGCACACATTGAAGAAGTTCGCATATTAAGATGGCTGCATATATCTCAATAGTAATTCACTTGTGTTGTATTTTGTATGCTTGCGGCAGTCCTCTTATATATACCTCCCAAAAACTTAATTCAAGCAGGCCGACTCAAGAGAATAATATTTGGTGCCAAGAAGACCGACTTAGGAAATAATTCCCATGTGGGCCAACCCACCTAGGAATAGATAAGGTGCCAATGGGAGGGCCCAAGATGCAATACACTTAATTTTAATTTACCAATACAATTGCAATTTTATTTAAGTTAAATTAAAGATATAATTTAATTGTTTTAGATTCCGAAATAGCTATAACACTAACACTCCCTCTTAGCTATGAGGGATCTAGCTATTACCTTACCTTTCCATCATACCTACTCGCAGAGGATGGATGCATACTTGTAAAAAACAAATCAACCATTCCCATCATACCTACTCGCAGAGGATGGAACCATCATGCCTACTCGCAGAGGATGGTCAAAACATATCCACCATACCTACTCGCAGAGGGCGGAACCATCATGCCTACTCACAGAAGATGGTCAAGAATATCCACCATACCTACTCGCAAAGGGTGGAAGAGGACAAGCCTCAAAAGGATCACCTTGCATTGCTCACAGAGGGTGATCAAAACCTTTGCCACCTTACATTGCCCGTAGAGGGTGGACTTTAAAAATGATTACAACACCATCTTGCAGTGCCTGCAGAGGATGGTCAAAATACAACAAATACATCTCCACCTTGCATTGCCCGCAGAGGGTGGTCATACATATCTTCTCTTAAAGAAGATCCAAATAATACAACATCCACCTTGCATTGCCCGCAAGGGTGGTTAATCAAATCAAATACATCAAGGAAGCTGAGACTCCCTCTCAGTAGTAGTTGTGTCCTACACAACTTCAAGTTTCTTCCAACTCTACTTCCAAGGCACTCGGTCTTCCTTCGAGATGCCAAACCCAATAGCGTCTCTTGAAGAAGCACTCCAAAAGATCCAATCAATTTCCTGTACTCAAGGTTAAGACATACACTCATTCCTTCAAGTTAGTTCAATCATAATCAAAATGATGAACAAAAGTCAAAATTGATTCAAGATTACTTTACCCAAGAGAATTCCAAGCTAAATACTCATTACCTCTTAAATCTGAATATACCAAACTTAAATGATGAGAAGGTGTGTGACTCCCTCTTGATCCTCGCTCCTGCACAAATAAGAAAAAAATCTACAACACATATCCTTACCTTAATGTTAGATTCAACATAAAATAGTTAGATCTCAAACAACATTGATTCTAAACTATCTAATCACAAAAGGAATACTAAAGGAGAAAGTCTTCCTTATCTTCAAGGTTGTCAACTTCACTTAGGTTAGCCTTTTGCTGAATGAGTTGAACCTGACAATCTCTGGCATAGTGACCAAATTCGTCACATTTGAAGCATTGGATATGAGAGAGATCTCTTGGCTTTTTCCTTGACCTATTAGCATCATTGGATCTGAAATCGATGTTCCTCTTGAAGTTGTTCTTCTTCCAATGATCACCTTTGACCGATTGGGTGGCAAGAACTAAGTTTTCTTCATTACGGATAGACTTCATTCCTCTTGATATGAGCCTAGATTCCTCTTGAATGCAGTCAGCACGAAGGAGATCAAATGAAGGAAAGTTACCTCTACCGCTTAAACCTTGATTGAAGGGTTCAAATTAGGGAGGGAGACCATTGAGTGCAAGCATGACGAGATCCTTGTCTACAACTTCACTATCAATAGCACTTATTTTATCTCTTAATTCTGAAATCCTTGTGACGAACTCCATGACTGACTCATCCTCTTTCATTTTGATTTGAAGTAAGTCTCTTCTCAAGGTAAGTGCCCGACTCATGTTGTTTACTTCGAACATACCTTCCAATTGTTTGAACATATCTCTGGCTGTAGACATCCTCGAGATGACAGGAACAATATGATCTTTGACAGAATCTATTAAGATCTTCTTGGCCTTGATATCTTTCTTCTTGACTTGACAAAGCACTTTCGGATCCATAGGTGATTCAAGGTTTTCATTTTGAACAAATTCCAATAGGTCATGTTCTTCAAGCACAATCAAAATTCGCACTTTCCAAGAGTTGAAGTTGAGGGCACCTTCAAGTCTATCTTCCACCTTCAATCCTATCACCATTTTGACACAAGAAAGAAACACACAAAGACAACAAATCTAAAGAATACAAGCTAGATCTGATATAGTTAGCAAGAACCTGGCTCTGATACCATGTTAAGTTTAAAGTAATCAGATCTAATCTAATAACATAGCAGTAAATTTAGACAAAATCAGAATAAGAGACAACACAATTTTTACCCTGGGAAACCTCTATGAGGAAAATCCCAGCATTTAGATCCAATTGATTATCATTCCCAATTCACTTACAATAATATCGCTGAGAATTTGCTGAGGATCCCCGATCCAAGAAGCAAATTAATCTTGAAGAATAGATATCCAACAATGGTCCAGATCTGACTTCTCAATAGGATCTTTGATTTGTGGATGAAGCTAGGATGAACTGTGTGACCAGATGTGAACTGGATCTTCAGGATGCATTCACCATGAACTAGACCTTCACTGTTGATTAACTTAGTGAATGATGTGAAGACAAGGCAGATTGCAATGCTATCAATGATCACCAATCTTCAATATATAAATTGCTGTCAAGGATCACTGATCTTCAATTGAATATAAATCACTGTCAATAGAGAATTCGTATACATCAGGGATAATTCGCACAACACAGAGCAGATGATTCGCTTGCATATGTATCGATGAAGTATGCCTATCTAGCTGAGGAATTCACACATATTGACACACACATTGAAGAAGTTCGCATATTAAGATGGCTGCATATATCTCAGTAGTAATTCACTTGTGTTGTATTTTGTATGCTTGCGGTAGTCCTCTTATATATACCTCCCAAAAACTTAATTCAAGTAGGCCGACTCAAGAGAATAATATTTGACACCAAGAAGGCCGACTTAGGAAATAATTCCCATGTGGGCCGACCCACCTAGGAATAGATAAGGCGCCAATGAGAGGGCCCGAGATGCAATACACTTAATTTTAATTTACCAATACAATTACGATTTTATTTAAATTAAATTAAAGATATAATTTAATTGTTTTAGATTCCGAAATAGCTATAACATTAACAACATCAACATTAATATGAAATTAATGGCATTAATAATGCCTTCATTATCAACATGTTAAGGGAATTATTTTGATGCTTATTGTATACATTTTCATTTCATCCGATTAAGCCCTTAGCTTGGTCCCAAGCTAGGGCATGCGCCTTGGAGCCAAGGGCATCACTACGAGTTGTATTCAGCTTCATTTGATGGCAGCATTCAGTTGGAACAAGGATTGGAGAACCGTTTGGTGATTGACAAAAGATTGGGAAGATTTTGTGAAGGAGGTTACTCACCCGGTGTCTTCTCTTTGTGT
Source organism: Chamaecyparis obtusa (assembly GCA_027943335.1). Lineage (NCBI taxonomy): Eukaryota > Viridiplantae > Streptophyta > Pinopsida > Cupressales > Cupressaceae > Chamaecyparis > Chamaecyparis obtusa. Next base: position 1,273,089 of record BSBK01003166.1, read on the forward strand.
TTCCTTTTATCATATTCTTTTTTGATGAATAGTCCCATTTCTATTAAATAAATATAAACATGACATATTCACAAAAAAGGGGCTGGGGGATACAAGATCACCCCGCGAGAGTTCACAGGACACAAGGCCGGAATAACAAACTATTCATCAAAAGAAAAAATATAAGCCTTTAGGCTACAAGAGCAATGCCAGTTGAAGGAAGAGGATCTCTGTCATCAGAACCCCAGACATCCCTGGGATTGACAAGAGAGTCGGGAACCGACCACCCATCAGCAGCATCATCTTTATCTTCTTTTTGCTCCTCCACCAATGGCGGAGAAATAGCCAGATCTAGGCGGGGGAAGGACCACTTCGAGGACCTAGCCTCCGGCCAAGTAGAGCCATCTTGAGCAGCAAGAGCAATAGGAGGGGAAGAAGGCACCGGGGACTAGCTAGAGCTGCGGCGGGGTGGAGAAGCCGAGTGACGCCGCTAGCAAGCAATGCCACCACTAGGAGAGTGGTGGCGGGGAGCCTGTGAACGCGGGGTGTGAGAGCAGTGAGCTGAAGAGCTGAGAGCTTGGCGGCGATCCCAGGGCGGAGAATGATCAGCAGATATAGAGTCAGAAGGAGCTCTGGCAACCGTACAAGAAGCTTTGCCCCAATGATTAAGAAGCTCTTACAGGTAAGCCACCTCTAGCGCCACCTTGTTGGCTTGCACCTAAAGCTGCATCATTACATTATTACATATACAAGATTTAGTGTACATTAATATCAAGAGAGCTGTGAGAAAAAAGAATAACTTTCCTATCCCCAAATCTGGATAAACTTGGAAGGAAGCCTTGGGGAGTCTCCCAGCAAAATCATGTGCCAAGTAAAGGGCTCGGGCCGGAAAGGCTTAAAAAAATCATGAATCCAGTGCCAATACTGTTGAGCTCTTCTATAGAACCAAAAAATATGCAAAAAAGACTTTGGATTCCCACAAAAGGGACACCGAGGATCAGGCACACCCAAGTGTTTATGTCGAGGCCCCAGAGAGAGCCCTTGAAACAATAGGCACCAAGAAAAGAGAGCAATTTTGGGCTCTGTAATAGCAGCCCATATGGTTTGAAAGCGAAACCTCTAGTGGTGATGCAAAGACTACAAATGCCATCTTTGGTTGAGCATGTCAATCATAGGGAGATGATGAATTAACCACCGATATCCCAACTTGGGCTTGTAACTGTTGAAGGGTGTAGCAGGGTACCACTTCCAGTCTCTCCACCAAGGTCAAACATAATAAATACCCAAATATGCAACAAATGATCAGGAATGGCAGAGATCAACAGATCAAAAGTCCGACGATCTGGTCAAGCAAGATGGAATTGGATCTTCGTTTCTTCCCAAGAGCGGAGACTCATAGACTCTGGAAAAGAGGACTTTAGGGGTCTTGATGCCATGTTTGAAAAAACGTAGAGCACTAGCACCTTGAGTCTTAGCAAGAGGAACATCCTGAATGGCAAAAAGAGGGGACCACCAAAGGTTCCGCTGGTTCAAATAAAGCCCATCACGAAAACCATTTCCAGCCCAGCGGAGCCAAGGCTTGACAGCTTCCCAGGCTTTCCAGATGCTCTTAATAACAAAGGTGCCTTGGATATGCACAGGGTCCCACATAATAATAAGGGTTTGAAGACCAATCCCCTTCCAAGCTGGCCGGTGAGTGGGATATCTTGAAGAAATGCAATGTCTAACTAGGATCTTCCAAGGTTCATCGCCTGAGAGAGCACGAATGATCCATTTTGCACAGAGGGAAAGACCCTGCTTCTAAGTGGATAGAAGGCCAAGGCCTCCAGAATCCTTGGGCAAACAACAATAGTCCTAGGCCACTCTATGAAAGCCATGATGGTCAGCACCAGAAGCCTAGAAGAAGTCTCTGAGAAGGCGTTCCAGCTTAAGATAAGAAGCCTTAGAAGGAGCCCAACTGGAGGAGTAATAAACATGGGTGGCAGCCAAAACCTTAGAGAAAATCTGGAACTTCCCAGCAAGAGAGAGAGGCTTGGTGATCCAATAATCCATCTTCTTTTCAATTTTAGCAAGCACAACATTCCATAAATCCACAGGAGAGGCTTGAAAAGAAAAGGGAATGCCTAGGAAGCAAAAAACTTCCCCATACCAAACCCACTTCCAATCATACTAAGCCAACCAAGGAGGAGCTGAAAGAAAGGATTGTCTGTAGCAAAGAGTCTTGTGCTATTGGATAGCCGACCCAGAGGCAAGGCAAAATGTATCCAAGCATTGCTAGGCATTGGAAACATTTTCTTCATCCTCAATGAGGGTGAGAAAGGAGTCATCAGCAAAGTGACCATTAACAAGCTGGGAAGAGGAATCAGGCAAAGAGATGTCATACACCAAACCAGAGGAGATAGAGTGGGCAAGTAAGAAACCAAAACCTTCAGTAGCAAGAACATACAGTGCAAAAGCTAGAGGGCAACCCTGACGAATAGACCTGAAAATCCCAAAGGCCTCAGATTGAGCATCATTGATAGAGATGCAAGCAGAAGCATCACCAAAAAGCATTTCCACAGATTACAAAAAATTTGGGCTGAAACCAAGAGCCTGCAACATCAATTTTGAGAAATAAGGTTTGCTGCATGGATTTACGAGCCCACTCCATCCCTTCCCAGAAAGCAATAATGTTGTCGAGGATATATCTGGACTTATTAAAGGTAGTTTGTTTTGACCGAATAATCAAAGGAAGCAGATGTTTGATTTTGAGAGCTAAAGCCTTAGCAATGATCTTGTATGAAACATTCAGCAAGGTGATGGGCCTCCAATTACAAATATCCTCAGGGTCGCTAGCTTTCGGTACAAATTTAATATTTTCTTTGTTAATAATAGCTCCCAAACTTTTACTGTGATAGGCTTCAAGATAAACTTTATGTAGGTCAGGGCCTATAGAATCCCACAAATGTTTGTAAAATTCACAAGGGAAGCCATCACATCCAAGGAACTTGTCATCATCCATAGAAAAGACAACCTCTTTGAGGTCACTGATGGTGAGAAGTTGCTCACAGAAGGCTCGTTGCTCGACCGCTAGGCAGTTTGGAGTAACAACAATACAAGTCCTGAGAGCCTCATCTCAAGCAACCGAGTTTCCCTGTGAAGCAAACACTCTTTCATAGTGTTGAACAAAAGCCTGAAGAATAGCATGGCGATCTAAAAGAGTTTCATGACCCTGTTTGATAGATTTAATCCCAAAATTGGTATGACGGGCCCTGAGAGCCTGGAAGAATTCCTTGGAAGCTTGATCGCCCACCTCCAACCAATAGAGGCGAGCTTTGATTTGCGCTCCCCGAGCAGCATAATTATCAGCAATCTGCTTTTCATGGGACTACAGGTTTTAAATAAAAAGATAATTAAAGAGATAAAATAACATATAAAACTATTCAATTTAACCACCTCCTACATAAGAACATATTGAATATTTATCACTACACATTCTTTTATTAATTTTTTAATATTACAAATTCAAATATCTCTTTATGAAATAGATTATAACATAGCATATGCACCTAAAAATGCAAATAAGAATTATACCCCTTCATATAAAAACTTAAAAAATATAGAAATACATAAACCTTTGGAGATTACTAATAAGCATACGTAAGATATGCAAAGTTCATGACCACTAGATTATGCAAATTGGTAGTCTGATATATCTCATCCCACTCAATCACCTATTAAAGACCTCATTCATATCAAATTGGAAATTCTATTGAATGATTCTACATTAGGTTAGTAATGTTGGTGGTGGATGGGCAGGAATTATCAATACATAGACTCCGAAATATAATACATCATCACAAAAGATATCAAACACAAAGATTCACCAAAACTACCTTCAATGTTACAGCACTCATCTTCCATTAATCAATAAATATCACCATTAATGCTACAGCATTCTTTATCACCTTACGTGATCAACTTAAATGTCTGATAGTTAACCCATTACAAATGCTTCAGTGCTTGAGACTACATAGACAATTCTAGGTACTTCTTAGTACAATTCAGAAGCAGGCCGACTTCATTAAATATTTAATATTTTTGATTTTTTTATCCTTATTTTGTTTCTATTCTAGAATATTTCTAGATTACCTCTGGAAGTTTACATTTAATTTTGTCTTTGTCATTTAATCATCTGTCTTTCTTTTTATATTTCCAATTAAGATTTACATCTCCCTCTAAGTTAGAAAGCGATAAGTGTGATCTCTGAAATTCATCTCTTCCACCAACAGTTAACTGAAATGAAAGATAAACGCTTAGCCACAAACAGTTTATATTATTATACTTATTTGGGATTAAAGCTGATCCAATATAGTGAGACAATTATTCACTTAGCCATGGATTTTCAGAAATCTTTTGGGACATTGAACTTATTGTTTGCAATGCAGTTTATGGTTTTGACATTAGCTATTGATTTGCACAGAATGACTATTGAAGACTGTCAATGAAGACTATGTCAATTACATCAACCCTCCTGATGTGCACAAGTATCAGGTTCAATACTACTTTCTTTCTTATCTTCTTCTTTAATGTTCTTTATTGCTCTTTATTGTATAAATAAGATTTTTGTTTTAAATTTAAAAATTAAATGGATGGAGTGATGCAAGTAGTTTTTAGATTCAATTGTATAAGGTTTTATGTTTAGTATTTTTTATTTATTCTGGTGATACCACTTTCTTGTTTTCTTATTTTTATTGTAAATAAGATTTTTGTTTTATTTAGAAATTAAATGTATAAATTATATTCAATTGTATAAGATTTATTTTAGTATCAATGTTTTGGGTTATATTTGATGATTTGATTTGAATATTGTTGTTTGTTGCAGCATGAGAATGGAGACACAATACTGTGTGTGAAATATGAGGATCAGATATCCTTCAATTCTAACAAAACATATGGGCAGAATAAGGTGTGATTGGTTCTGCTCTCTCTTTCTTAAATATATGATTTGTATCCAAAACAACATGGTATTTCATATTGCAGAAAGATTTGGGAGAAAGATGGAGGAATGGAAATTTGAGTTCTTGGTTGAGGAAGGAATGCCTAGAGGGAACAGTACATGTGAGGGAGATTAAGCATGAACATGTTAAGAGAACTGGAACAGCGGCTAGCTTTATTGGTATTAAAAATGCTGGTGCTGGCGGTTCATATGAAACATAGGTGCCGTCATATTTTAGATTTTCTTGTACTAAGCACTGTATTGTATTCATAGATCTTATTAATGCAGTATATATTGTTTAAAAGTGACAATGAAATTTGTTCAAGTTTTGATATTTATTTTTGTTATGCAGTCTGCCATTGTAAGCTACCAAATGGGAGGAGGTCAAGTAAAGAGAGCTGGAGGGGTAATGAATGTATGACAACCATATTTGGCTCCGAGTGATCAGCTGATTCGTGGTTTAATGGGGATTGGAGTGGAAACAAATGATGGACAACCAATTCAGATGATAGAGGCTGGTTGGCAAGTGAGTGTTTTTTAAGTTATGCAAAACAGTTTTATCTTCAATTAATTATGAATAAATTTGGTTAATACAGGATTGAATTTATATCTTTGGGTGGAAAAATTGTCATTTTGGTTATAGATGAAAAATATTGATTAGAAGTTCGCTAATATCTGTAGGTACTGCATTAATCTATGCTGGAAACCTACATTTGTGGGTGACATTATTTATCCATTTTCCTTGAAATTTTGTTGGATTTACAATATTAACTAAAACTCCTTTGATTTTCATTCCAAAGTTCTTAATGAATCCCCAGTAACTAATGAAGATGAAACAATGAAAGTGGTTTTTAGAGTATTTCCTCTATTGAAAGAAAAGAAGAAACATGTCAATAATAGTGATAGTGAGCCCCATTCAATTATTGTTAGTTGTATTAATAATAACTCATGCAATCTGAGAGAGACATAAGGGAAAGGTATCAATTACTATTCAGGGTCTAATAACTGTTTATTTATTGTCATGCAATAAAATTATTAGTTGTTAGTTCTAGATCATTTACATATCAATAGTTTATCATTTTTAGCTTTTTTGATTTATGATTAGTTACTACTGGAGATTTGTGAACCACTACTGAAACATTTGTCAATAAGTACTGGTGATTTGTGGTGATTTAAGTGAGCGGTTATTGGAAAAATAGAAATAAGTAGCATACGGAGACAGCTAAAAAATAGTGATATAATTTGCTACATCAATTAAATGTATGAAGTTAACTATATTCACTACTGATCTTTTCCCTAGTATGCTGTAGATTCTCTTATTTAGTAACTCACACATCTCCCGGAATTTTTCACAAGCTAAATCATGTCATAGAAAAATATTTATCATAAATTTTAGTCTTAAAAACTTGTATTTGTTTGATTGAACATGAACATAAAAGGAAGAAGTAGCAAAAAAAAATCTGAACTGTAATTGGCTGTTCGACGAGAGTTTAACACCTGTTAAAGAGTTGAAGTAAAACTATGAACTAATATACACTTGAGAAACCAATTCATTAAACTAGTTAAATAGGAACACTAGATATGTTGTGAATAATGCAACAATTTGTATGGATCTTTACTATCAGATATAAATAATCTGGGTTTGATCAGAATGAGCAAATTCTTTAAATTTTTCCATTAAAATAATAGCTAACCAACACCTTTTTTATTATGTATAATTCTGCTACCCATATAATTAGCCAACCTACTTAACCAAAATATTTTGTACAATTCGAATTGCAATCAAGTGTAGGCTCAAATATGATTTCACCGCTGCAGGTTTCAAGATCACTATACGGAGATACCAAACGAAGGTTCTTTGTTCGTTGGACGGTAAGCCTCTAAATTTTGCAGCAATATTTATGATATCCAAATCACAATCATGCTCTGCTGATATAAGGGTCATTTTGTAGAGGCAGATGGTTACAATGATACAAGTTGTTTTTGTAAAATGTGAAATCTGTGAAAATTCTATTGCAATCACTGATTATTAATCTTCTATCTTATAAAGATTATTTAACTGCCGAAAATAAATTCACAGTTAATATTGAAAAATAACACAACTGCAACTTCACCAATAAAAATATGTAGAAAGAAATATGCAACACAATGAACATAATATTTTCGGACAATTGTCCCTGAAAAAACCCCGAGGGGAAAACTAGTATTGCAGATGAGAAATATATTAAACTTCAGCAAATTAAGAGATACAAAATTCCTTGCCTCTCACTGGCAGAACTCTGACAATCTCCCAAATTCTCTTGTTGATATTCCTCCATTGCTATCCCCAACGCTAACACTGCGCCCCTTGCTAACACTGCAAGACTGTTTTCTATCACTACAAACACATTTGCTAACACTGCAAATGCTCTCCAAGATGTGTTTTCCAAATGCCCCTAGACCCCCTTTTATACTATCCTTGTTGGTAAACCAACGGCCGAGATTGATTCTCAATCAACGGTTGAGATTAAAAATAACTTAACAACCCTAACCAAGTTGGTTTCTAGTTGCTTCTAAAAGTGGTCAATTAATTAACAAATAATTGTCCCTACTCTAACTAATTTGTTAGTAAAACAATTATTTACTAATTAATAGCATGTAGACAAACAACTATCTAAAGCTAACAAACTAACACTCCCTCTTAGCGAGGAAGTTGTTCTGCACGACACCCAACTTATCTCTGAAGAAGATGATTTTTTTCTTTCCCAATGGCTTTGTCAAAATGTATGCTACCTGCTCCTCTGTAGGTATGTATTGTAGCTGAACAACCCCCCACTGTACACAATCCCTGATGAAGTGATACCTGATGTCTATATGTTTAGACCTATCACGAAACACTGGATTCTTAGACAACTTGATGCAACTTTGATTGTCACAATGTATCACTGTAGTCTCAACCCTCTGACCAAACAAGGCTACTAGAAACTTCCGAAGCCAAATAGCTTCACATGTCGCCATGCTAGCTGTTATGTATTCTGCTTCTGCAAAACTCAAGGATACAGACTTCTGCTTCCTACTGAACCAAGAGACAACTCCTGATACCAAACTGAAACAACACCCTGAAGTGCTTCTCTTGTCTGTTGTATTGCCTACCCAATCTGCATCAGTATAGCCTATCAACTTGATACCTTCACCTCAAACATATCTGATCTCGTACTCAACTATACCACACAAATATCGCTGCACATGCTTTGTCGCTGTCCAATGCACTCTCTTTGGCTCTACCGTGAACTGACTAAGAGAGTTCACTACAAAGGCTATATCCGGCCTAGTGTTGACCAAATACATGAGCAAACCAATCAACTGCTTGTATAAGGTGGGATCTACATCCTTCTCCTTGGATGTATCTACCTTCCTCCAATTTGTGATCATGGGTGTAGACATGGCTTTGCAATCCTCCATCCTAAATCTCTTCAAGATTTCAATGCAATATTTCCCTTCCCCAAGGAAAATCTCTCCTTCTGTCTGCCACACCTCCATGCCTAGAAAGTAGTGCATAAGTCCCAAATCCTTCATCTCAACCTCTGTTGCATGGTCCCTCTTGCACTCCTCTATGAGCCCTAGTGAACCTGTTAGAAACAAGTCATCCACATATAGAACAAGAATGAGAACCTCACCCCCAACCACCAAGTAGTAGAGGTTAGCATCTGCCTCACTCTTCACAAAGCCCATTACTTGCAAGTAAGTATCAATGCACTCATACCATGCTTTGGGAGCCTACTTGAGTCCGTATAAAACTCTCTTCAATCTGCACACGTGTGTCTCTTTACTGTATGCTACAAAGCCTTTTGGTTGCTTTATGTATACCTCCTCCTTCAACTCACCATTGAGGAATGCTATCTTGACATCCATTTGATGGATCTGCCATCCCATTTGTGCTACAAATGAGATCACGGCTCGTATAGAATTATACCTAGCCACTGGAGCAAATGTCTCCTCATAGTCTATTCCCTCCTTTTGAGAGAATCCCTTTGCCACAAACCTTGCCTTGTATTTCTCAATGCTACCATCTGCACCGTGCTTGATCTTATAGATCCTGCGTGATCCAACCACTACCCTATTTATTGGTCTAGGCACTACCTCCCACACATCATTCTGCATTATTGAGGTATATTCCTCAAACATAGCATCTCACCACACCTGATGTAGCCTCCTGATAACTGAAAGGCTCACTATCTACCAACTGACTGACTAAAGCCACATAGTCATTGAACCTGGCTGGTTGTCTCCTTTCTCTTGTACTCCTAGGAACTCCCACTAACTCCTGAGTAACCCTTTGTTGAACCTCACGGTTCCTGCTGCCAACTATAGAGGATGAGATATCAACCTCCATATCGTCTTGATGCATATCTTGTTGCACCAGTTGCTCCATACTCTGTGAACTCTCACCACCTGAGCCTATGCTAGTACTAGTAACTGTACTCGAGCTTTGCTACCCTTGACTTGGTTGAGCTACCCTTGGAGCTTCTATTGGCTGCTCACTCTGATCTTTTGCTGGCAAATCTCTAAACCTCTTGAATGCCATGTCCTCCATGAACTTGACATCAAGTCTGACTATAATCCTCTTAGTCCCTGGAATGAATATCTGATATGCCTTTGAGGTTTCACTATACCCAACAAAGTACCCCCTCTCTGCAGTCTGATCTAACTTTGTATGTGTATCACCTGAAATATGGCAATAGGCCAAACTTCCAAATATCCTGAAGTGACTGACATCTGGCTTCTTTCCTATGAAAGCCTCCTCTACTGTCATCTTCCTTAGTACCTTATGTGGAACCCTATTCTGTATGTACACTACTGTACTACATGCCTCTGCCCATAAGTAGCTGGGCATATCCTGGTCATATAGCATAGCCCTTGCTGCCTCTGATATAGACCGGTTCTTCCTCTCAACAACTCTATTCTACTGTGGATTGTAAGGAATAGTCCACTCTCTCTTGATTCCTTCCTTGATACATAACTCCTAGAATTCATTTCCTTTGTACTCGCCTCCATTATCTGACCGAAGAACCTTTATCTTCCTTCCTATCAAGTTCTCCACAAGAGCCTAAAACTCTTGGAAGCGACTGAAAACCTCATCCTTGGTCTTCAAGAAGTATATCCAGGTCTTCCTAGAAAAATCATCAATAAAAGTAACATAGTACTCATATTCTCTGAGAGAGTTGGTCGACATTGGTCCACCTACATCTGAATGTACTAGATCAAGAACACCCTCAAATCTAATGTCACTCCTTGGAAAAGATGCTTTTGCAAACTTCCCTAACACACATCCCTTACATACATCGTCGTGCTCTGTGCTCACCTCAGGAACACTTGTCACTGTCTCACGAAGAAATTTAAATGCTCCATGATGTATATGGCCTATCCTCCTATGCCATAGCTCTCCAAGATCTCTAGGATTACTGCTACTCATGAGTGCCTTAGGAGTGTCAAGCTACAGCCTATAAAGGCAACCGCTCCTAACTCCAATAGATACAGGTGATTTCCAATCTTTGTGCTTGATCAACACATGTGTCCCTCTAAAAAGTACATTATACCCATTATCTTGAAGAACAGATACAGAAATCAGATTCATACCTAAGCCTGACACATGCAACACATCACTAAGGGGAATAATCTTACCATTCTCTCTCTGAAACTGAATAGTCCCTTTCCCAACTGAGTTGAGTTTGGACAAGTTTCCCATAGAAATATGGGTACTGGTGTCCTCCTCCTTGTAACTGGAGAAGTACTCTCTAACTCCTGTCATATGAAATGACACCCCACTGTCTATATACCAAACACTCTGTGAGGTTGAGCTAACCATACAAGCTATGAGTGCGAACTCATCTTCCAATCTGCTAGAGAGCTCATCTGCACTTGCTGAAGCTGCCACCTGCTTCTTGCCCTTATTGTCATTCTTCTTCCTTTCTGGGCAATCACTGACATAGTGGCCAAACTCGTGACAACCAAAGCACTTGACCTTAGATAGGTCCTTCTTCTTCTTCTTCTCACTTTGTGAGTTCGATCCTTTGCTAGACCCCTTCTTAGATTTTCCCTTTCCCGCTAGGGCAATGTTTTCTTGTTCCACCTCACTCTTCTAGCTCTTGTTGTTGGCTCCATTAACAAGACTTAGTCTAAACCAGTGTTTTGGGACTCTGTGAGTCCCGAGTCAAGCTAGGCTTGCTGAGGCCAGCTGACCCGGCTCAAGGACTCGATCGAGTCCTGGGCGAGTCTGCAGGACTCGCCAAGTCCTTGGACTCTGGGGACTCGTAGAGTCCTGTGGTCTGGACTCTATGCATCCAGCCACGTTAAAAAACATAAAAACTTAAAAAAATAAAAGGTTTTAAATATTATTTTTGGCATATATGTCTTCTATTCGACCTAAAAAGGTCATTCTATCGTTTTGAAAGGCTAGGAAGAGAGGAAAAAGGCTTGGGAGAAGAACATAGGGGTTTTACACAAAAAAATCAGCAAATCGATTGGCTCTCAATCGTTGATTGTTGATTGCTTGTGATAGTTTCTAGCTTGTATGCACACATTGCAAGGAGCTGAACGAAGCATTTGGAGGAGGCCTCTGTAAATTTGAGCTACATTTCTTCATTTTGGGAGCAATTTTGAAGAGGTAAGTTGCATTTTTGTGTTGTTTTATGAATTTTTTACATTCAAACTTCATATTTTCATTGTGTTTACATTTGTTTGTCCTTAGAATCTTAGATTTACTACATTTTATGTTGATGAAAAATCTTGATAGGTAAGAGGCCATAGTCTTTGATTTTTATTATTGTAGATGCTTATTTTTTTAATTTATGATATATTGCAGCATGTCTCAGCATGAGAGTAGTTCGTCTAGGCCTTCTGTTAACCCAAATGCAGACCCTGTTCATGTAGAAAGGGATAAGGCTTGGAAATATGCAATCTCGGGCCCAAAAAAAGGAGTAGTTACATGTTGGAAGTGTCTTGTTAAATATAATGTGGGGGGTATTAATAGGCTGAAATACCACCTTGCACATATATTAGGGCATGATGCTAAACCATGCCAAAAAGCATCACTAGAGCTTATTCATGAAATGCAAGCTCATTTAGAGGCCCATGAAGAGAAGAAAGAATTAAGAAAGAAACAACATCAAGAAATGGCAAGCTTAGGTGGAGAGAGCTCTTCAAGTTTTCGTTCCCCATTACCTTTGTCTAGTAGTGGTACTGCAAGTGCAAGTATGACCATTCGGCCTCAGATTCGTAAGAAGAAATCCACACTAGATTCCATGTTTGTTCCACGCATGACTTTGGGTGCCCAACCATTGTTTGAGAGCATGGCTTGGAATAGGGAGAAACATGAGGCTGCCAAGGTGGCACTTGGAGATTTGTTTTTCTACAACGACATTTCATTCAATACAACAAAGTACATATTATTTTACTTTCTATGTCTTAGTTTTCTTTCTTTTAACTTTTAAGACTCGAGAATATGCCATATTCATTATATTAATTTTGAAACTTGAAAGTAAAATTTACTAGTATACTTATTGTATTTTTTAAATTTGTTTTAGGTCTCCTTATTGGCAAATTGCAATAGATGTTGTTACTGTTTGTGGTCCGAGGTTCAAAGCCCCTACTGATGAGGAGCTAAAAGGTCCTATTTTGACCCAAAAGGTGGTTGATGTAAAAGTTGCAATTGAGGAGCAGCGTGAAATATGGTGGAGGAAGGGTTGCACAATCATGACTGATGGTTGGACCGACAGAAGAAATAGAACACTGTTTAATTTTCTTGTCTCTTCATCAGGTAATTGTAGAACTTGTACTTACTTGTTATTACTAGTACTACTACTTATTAGTAGTAAACTATTGATTTAGTGATTAGTTGATTTAAAATTTAAATTATGATTGTACTAAATTGCTTTTTTTTTTCTTAGGTGCCACAGTGTTTTTGAAATCAATTGATGCTTCAGGGAAAACAAAAAATGATGAGTATCTTTGTGGGGTGATTGAGGGTGTGTTGAAGGAGGTGGTGAGGAGAATGTGGTTCAGATAGTCACAGATAATGTAACAAATTATGTTGTTGCAGGTAAACTTCTTATGCAGAGGCACCCCCACTTGTTTTGGACCCCTTGTGTTGCTCATTGCATTGACCTCATGTTGGAGGATCTTGGAAAACTTCCATGGATAAAAATATGTGTAGAGAAAGGAAGGAATATTTGTAAATTCATATATAATCATACTTGGGTCCTCAACCTTATGTGGCAGTTCACAAAACAAAAAGAGTTGGTTCGTCTAGGGGTCACCCGCTTTGCAACAAATTTTATCACGTTGCAATCTTTGCTTAAATCCAAGGGCGCTTTGAGATGCATGTTTGTAAGTGATGAATGGATTTCATCATCATATGCAAAGAGCAATGCGGGGATAGAGACAGCTAATTCTATTTTTGATGAGAGTGGCTTTTGGCAACCAACCAAGGATATGGTGGAGGTAATTTTCCTTTTTGTCATCATTTCCATTTCATTTCATCATTTTTGTTCACACTTGTTTAACTTTATGTTCATTGTTCATTTTTTAAAGTAAAGCTTAAAGCTTAATGTTTCTAACTTTCTACTTTCACAATGATTGCAATTCATAGAGCCTCTTATTGTTCTCCTATGAATTGCTGATGGGGAGAAGCCCGCAATGGGATATATCTATGAGGGCATGGATAGGGTGAAAGAGGCCATTAGAAAAAATTTTGCAGGGAATCGGGATAAATATGGTCCCATATGGGCTGTCATTGACCGACGATGGCATAATCTACTTCATAGGCCTATACATGTAGCTGCCCACTTCCTTAATCCAGCATACCAATTCAGCCCAAGTTTTAAGTTAGATGATGAGGTGTGGAGTGGGCTTTATGATGTTGTAGAGAGAATGTCACTAGATGAATCAGTTGGAACGTGTATAGTTCGTGAGATAGAAATGTTTAGGACTTCACAAGGAGACTTTTTCTCACGAGAATTATGCAAGAAAAATCAGACACTATTGATGCCAAGTAAAAATTTATGATTCTAAAATCTAAATTCTAATTTCTAATTCTATTACCATTTTACATTGATAAAGTCAAAGTTATAGAATTGATTTTTAAAATCTCTTGTTTTAGATGCATGGTGGGAGATGTTTGGTAATTCAGTGCCAAATTTACAAAAGATTGCAGTTCGTATCTTGAGCCAGCCATGTAGTGCTTCAGGATGCAAACGCAATTGGAGTATGTTTGAGCATATACACTTGAAGAAGCGCAATAGGTTGGCAGTGAAAAGTTTGAATGATCTTGTGTTTGTGCATTATAACCTTCACCTTCGTCATAGACAGATCTTGGGCATTGACACATCTCCTATCATTTTAGAGGAGGTTGATCCACTAGTAGAGTGGAACACTGAGATTGATGATCTTGTCTTCAGTGATGAAGACTTGGATTGGGTTGATGAGGTGGATCGAGAGGCAGTAGCAATGGCACAAGAGGAGGCTAGAGCGCGAGGAGACCCAATGGAGGACCTTGAGGCTGAGAGTGATGGATCTGAGGATGATGATGATTACGAGGAGGGTGAGGATGGTGAGGATGGTGAGGATGATGAGGATGCCATTGAGGTTGAGCCTCAAACACAGGGACAAAAGATGGTTGCAGAATCTTCCATGACCTATCTTCGGCGTACATGCAGGAAGACATAGGGCCTTTTATTTTGATATATGTTTTGAACTTTTAATTCCATGGATTTCATATTCCATGATATTGTAGACTTTTGAGTCTTTGACAATGACACTATTTATAATATTATATTTCAGATTTCTAATGGTGTTATTTAGTAACTAGTTTAAGTTGTTTAATAGTTAACTTATTTCCTTCAGTAATTCGCTTTGCATGTATACTTATGTGATCGATGTAAACTTGTCTATGTATGCAAAGTAGCATCTATTTATGTCAATTATTGTGTATTTGATGTTAATTGATTGAATGATGCTTGAAAAAAGATTTAAATCCTTAAAAATCTTTGAATTTCTTGGGTTTTTCAATTTGCCAAGTCCGAGGTGAGTCTAAGTCTAGGAACACTAGTCTAAACTCCTCCTGAGTGAAATCACTCCATAGTCGATCCCAACTCGGTAAGGTGTCTCATCCACTGACAACTTGAACAAAGACATCCCACTATTTAGTAAACCCATTTAGGGCTATTCTGACTAGCTCATCATCACTGGGGCTATCTCCAACAGCTGCTAACTCATCCTTGACAAGTCTAAGCCTAGTGAGGTAACTAGTGATGTCTTCTCCCTTGTTCATCTGAGTATTCTTCAACTTTTCTCTAAGAATCAACTTCTAGTTGGTGGTAGCATTCTGGTACAGATTCAGAATGGCATCCCACATCTTCTTCACAGTATCTAACTCCGCGATATGTGGAACAATATGATCCTTAACACCATCAAGGATTATCCTCCTCACCTTGGCATCATCCTTCTTGTATGTTGCGAGCTATGTTGCATCTAAGGGTACAGCT
This sequence comes from Chamaecyparis obtusa, assembly GCA_027943335.1. Taxonomy (NCBI): domain Eukaryota; kingdom Viridiplantae; phylum Streptophyta; class Pinopsida; order Cupressales; family Cupressaceae; genus Chamaecyparis; species Chamaecyparis obtusa. Next base: position 1,288,566 of record BSBK01003166.1, read on the forward strand.
ACAACACTGGTAACATACTCCTTGATACCGTTCTCTTCTAGCAATAAAGAAATTTTGGCTTTCCATACACCAAAATTTGAGGCACCATCCAATCTGTCCTGATCTTTCAAACTAGCTACGACCATCTCAAAGAAATAAAAGAAATAACTCGAAAGAGGTCAAACTAGGTTTTATAAACCCTTAATTTCTTTCCTTCTTAGGGTAAACCTTTTCTACCCTCAACTTAGCTCTGATACCGTGTGAAAATTCTATTGCAGTCACTGATTATTAATCTCCTATCTTATAAAGATTATTTAACTGCCGAAAATAAATTCACAGTTAATATTGAAAAATAACACAACTGCAACTTCACCAATAAAAATACGTAGAAAGAAATATGCAACACAATGAACACAATATTTTCGAACAATTGTCCCTGGAAAAACCCTGAGGGGAAAACCCGTACTGTAGATGAGAAATCTATTAAACTTCAGCAAATTAAGAGATACAAAATTCCTTGCCTCTCACTGGCAGAACTCCGACAATCTCCCAAATCCTCTTGTTGATATTCCTCCACTGCTATCCCCAACGCTAACATTGCGCCCCTTGCTAACACTACAAGACTATTTTCTATCACTGCAAACACATTTGCTAACACTAAAAATGCTCTCCAAGATGTATTTTCCAAATGCCCCTAGACCCCCTTTCATACTACCCTCGTTGGTAAACCAACGGCCGAGATTGATTCTCAATCAACAGTTGAGATTAAAAACAACTTAACAACCCTAACCAAGTTGGTTTCTAGTTGCTTCTAAAAGTGGTCAATTAATTAACAAATAATTGTCCCTACTCTAACTAATTTGTTAGTAAAACAATTATTTACTAATTAATAGCATGTGGACAAACAATTGTCCAAAGCTAACAAACTAACAAAACCCAATAGTGAAGTTTTTCCCTTTAAATCTTTTGGCTGTTTATATTCCAAATAATATTTGTCTATAAAAGAATGTTGTTGCTGCATTATATGTATCTGAAAACAATTGATGATAAAAGGATTGCAGTTGATAATAAAAGGATTGCTTTATCAAAGAGTGGATGTAGGCAGTTGTCGAACCATTGTAAATCTGTGTCTTATTGTGTTGAATCTCTATTTTGTTGTTTGTCTTTCATTAATTTGTTGTTGATTAAATTAACAATTGGTATCAGAGCAGGTTGTGCTCGATTGTTTGATAGGAGAGATTCGAGTTTGAGTGGGAGCAATGGGAACTAAAGAAGTAAAAATTGAAAGGTTTAATGGCCAGAATTATCCATTGTGAAAAATCCAGATGGAGGATTTGCTATACCAGAAAGATTTGTGGCGTCCATTACATGGTAAAGCAAAGAAACCCTCAACCATGTTGGATGAAGATTGGGACATTTTGGATAGAAAAGAACTGGGAACGATTCGTTTGTACTTATCTCCGTCTGTAGCATTTAACATATCTAAAGCTACAACAACTACTGATTTAATGAGTAATTTGGATAATCTATATGAGAAACCTTCAGCATCAAATAAGGTTTTGTTGATTAAGCGATTGTTTAATATGAAAATGGCTGAAAGAAGTTCTATAGAAGAACATTTAAATAATTTTAATATAGTTACTAGTCAATTAGCTTCTGTTAAAATTAGTTTTGATGAAGAAGTTAGGGCTCTATTAATTCTATCCTCTTTACCTGAAAGCTAGAATAGCATGGTTATAGCAGTTAGTAACTCTGTTTCTGGTTCTAATACAGTAAAATTTGATGATGTTGTTGGTTTAATTTTAAGCGAGAAAATGAGAAGGAAAAGCGAGAGTGAGATTTCAACAATGGGTAATGCTTTGATAGCAAATGATAAAGGTAGACTGAGAGAAAGAGGGAATAACCCAAGTGATCGTGACAAATCACAAGCAAGGTCAAAATCTAGAAGTAGAGAGACTAGTTGTTGGTTTTGTGGCAAGCAAGGCCACATCAAAAGGAATTGTTGGTCATATAAGAAGGTTTTGGATCTTGAAAAAGAAGAGGAAGCCAATGTAGCATGCCAAGAGGATCCATGTATTCTTATTCTAACCACCGAAGAAACTGCAAATCATGTCTGGGTGCTTGACTCTGGAGCATCATTTCATGTGACACCGCATAAGGAGTATTTTGAAAACCTGCAAATTGGTGACTTTGGTAAGGTTGTTTTGGGTAATAATGAATCTTGTGATGTTTTTGGTAAAGGAGATGTGTTGTTGAAATTAAAAAATGGGAATAGTTGGTTGTTAAAAGAAGTCAGATATGTTCCCCAGCTCAAACACAATTTGATTTCAGCTAGGCAACTTGGTTCTCTAGGGTATAACATCAGTTTTGAATATAATCGATGGAAGGTAAAGAAGGGGCTTTGGTGATTGCTAGGGGCTGTAAAATGGATAGCCTATATGTAGTTGAAAGTCACACTATAGTGGGAGTTATTTGTCCCATGCCAACTTTTGAAACGAAAGAATCCATGAAGCTCCCTCAAGAGGATATTCAGTCAACAATGTTTACAGAAGAACTTTGGTTTCAAAGATTTACGGATGCTACCGAGAGAGGTGGGCCTAAGGACAGGCCTGTGAAGTTTTAGATGGATTCCCAGGAGGGACTTCTTGTGGTAAGACAGCCAAATATAGGACATCTGCAAACTGATTTTCTTGACAGTCAGCCAAAATTGAGGTACACGCCAGATGCATCTGTTGATAATGATTCAAGCTTGGACCAACCACAAATTGTACGTGGCGATAATCAGCGAAATTTTGTTCTTTCACAAGCTGCATTTAATGATAATCATGAAAATTTGGGACACCCACAAGCTAAATTTGATGATAACTAGGAAACAATAAAATTATCGAAACTAGTTCAGCATCAGAAATTGTCAGAAGTTAGAATAATTATTTTCAAAGCATTAGGGCAGAACAAGTCAGTAAGGATGATTGTTGTTACCACCGTTACCCCTGCAGCTCTAAGAAAAATGGCATCCTCTGCTTTACTACAAAAGGTGGATAAAAATGTGATTATGGAAGAATTTGGGAGAGATTATTTTAATTCTGATACAGCTTGGAAACGACTCATTCAAAGTGTTTGTAAATAGACTTTGGCAATATTAAAATCATGTATCTTTAATATCCCAAGTTGATGCGAGATTGTTTGCAGTAGCAGTGTTTGGGTTTCAAGTGGGAGATTGTAAAATGTGAAACCCAACAGTCAAGTTTTTCCCTCTAAATCTTTTGGTTGTTCATATTCTGAATAATATTTGTCTATAAAAAAATGTTGTTGCTACATTATATGTATCTGAAAATAGTTGATAATAAAAGGATTGCTCTATCAAAGAGTGGATGTAGGCAGTTGCACCACTGTAAATCTGTGTCTTATTGTGTTGAATCTCTATTTTGTTGTTTGTCTTTCATTAATTTGTTGTTGATTAAATTAACAGTTTTGACCTAATTTGCCCTGGATTTGTCATGGCCAAAAAGGATCCTCCATTCTATGCTGGTCAGCCATTGACACAAGTATCTATTTATGAGTGATCCCTCACAACAAGTTGAACTACATATATCCATAAAATATGTAAGTTAAATAAGGAAATAGTTGTGACATGAACATTCAACAATAGAACATTAATCTTGAAAAAAAAACCAAAAAACTATGAATTAAGAATCACAACACCATAATTTAACCTTTATATTATATCATTATGAACTCTAAATTTTATTTTTTTTAACTCGTACCATTTTATTTATATTTATTGTTTATTTGCAGGAAGCAAGAAACCCTCCAGCATGGGTGGTATATGTCAGTTCCAAAGAAGTGGGTTACTTGCCTGCAAATCTAGTGCCAGACATTCTGCCAAACATTAACACAGCGAAATGGGGAGGAGAAGTTTGGGTTGTAAAGGGAGGTCCACCTTCAAAAATAGATATGGGTAGTGGAAGATTTGGTGAAAGTGGGTACCCAAATGCAGCATATGTTAGAAATCTGGATGTAATTGTGGGTGAGGGATTCAATGGAAGAGTGTCTTCCAAGTATTGGCAGAGCAGTGTGTATTGTTACAGAGTGACAAATACTGGTGGTCCATCCAAATGGGGGAGTCACATATTTTATAGAGGTCCAGGGGGAGAAGATTTTCAGTGCAGAAATTCGACGACCCCATAATTCTGAGGTGGAATTTGATGATGTTCATACATTGGTCTCTTGTTCACAACAAAGACAGGTCTCTTAGGAGAAAATAAACCAGAAGATTTCACAGTTTTGCCTGTCATATTATATGGCACAGTAAAAAACAATGGTTTCAAACAAGGATGCCTTTGTGGGAATGTTAGAATATCAAGGTTAATTTAATATGAATAATTTAATATGAATATACATAGTTATTAGAATGGCATAAAATAGATGATGAAGATAAATATATTATAGCTAGAGAATAAAATTATCCAGTAGAAGGGCTAACAACTATCCGGCAAAAAAATGTATTTTCGGGAGCAAAAGCTCCCACATAAAGTCTATCAGCTTAATAAATTTGATTAATGCTGGATTAATATTATATTTTTTGGGTGAAAATTTTGTTTCATTTTGATTATAGATGAAAAATATTGATTAGACATTCATTAATATCTGTAGGTACATTAAACTAAGCTAGAAACCATTTATCCATTTTGCTTGAAATTTTGTTGGATCTACAACATTGAATTATTCTAAAACTCTCTTGATTTTCATTCCAAATTCCTTAATGAATCCCCACTAACCAATGAAGATGGAAAAATGGAAGTGGTTGTTTAGAGTATTTCCTCTATTGAAAGAAAAGTTCAAAAGAGGAAACATTTCAACAATGGTGATAGTGAGCCCCATTCAATTTTGTTAGTTATATTAATAATAATCAGTTCAATGCATTCAAAGAGGCATAGGGGAAAGACAACAATTACTCTTTGGGGTCTAATGCTCATTCATTGTCACCTAATAGAATCATAAGTAGTGGATCATTTATATATCAATAGTTGATCATTTTTTAGCTTTTTTTATTCATGATTGGTCCATTTGTGCGCCACTATTGGAGATTTGTGAATCACTACTGAGACATTTGTCCACAAATATTGGTGATTTGTGGTGATTTGAGTGAGCAATTATTGGTGCAATGGGGTCTTGTATCAGTGCAAACCTTAGCTTTAAGTAGTTAGGTCGCATACAGAGACAACTAAAAAAAATCGTTGCAATCCAATATAATTTGCTAACTCAATTAAGCGCAAAATTAGCTATAACCACTACTGCTCCCTTTCCTTTTTTTGATAACTCACACATCTCCCAGAAGAAAAATATTTATTATAAATTTTTATCTTAAAAACTTATATATTTTTTATTGAACATGACCATAAAAGGAACTAGCAAGAGTTTAACACCTGTTTAAGAGTTAAAATTAAACGCTGAACTAATATACACTTGAGAAACCAATTCATTAAACTAGTTAAATTGGAACAATTGATATGTTGTGATTAATGCAATAATTTGTAGGGATTTTACTATCAGATATCAATTTTCTGGGTTTTATCGAAATGAGCAAGTTGTTTAAAGTCTTCCATTAAAATAATACTTAACCAACACTTTTTTATTATGTATAAGTCTTCTACCCATATAATTCACCAACCTACATGCCAAAATATTTGTACAATTTGAATTGCAATCAAGTGTAGGCTCAAATATGATTTGACCGCCGTAGGTTTCAAGATCACTGTACGGAGATACCAGACCAAGGTTCTTTGTTCATTGGACGGTAAGTCTCTAAATTTTGCAGCAATATTTATGATATCCAGATCACATTCATGCTCTGCTGATATAAGGGTCATTTTGTACAGGCAGATGGTTACAATGATACAGGTTGTTTTGACCTAATTTGCCCTGGATTTGTCATGGCAAAAAAGGATCCTCCATTCTATGCTGGTCAGCCATTAACACAAGTATCTGTTTATGGAGATCCCTCAAAACAAGTTGAACTACATATATCCATACAATATGTAAGTTAAATAAGGAAATAGTTGTGAGATGAACATTCAACAATAGAACATTAATCTTGACCCAAAAAAAAACTAAGATTTAAGAATCACAACACCATGATTTAACCTAACCTTTATATTATATCATTATGAACTGTAAAATAATTTATTTTTAACTCATACCATTTTATTTATATTTGTTGTTTATTTGCAGGGAGCAAGAAACCCTCCAGCATGGGTGGTATATGTCAGTTCCAAAGAAGTGGGTTACTTGCCTGCAAATCTAGTGCCAGACATTCTGCCAAACATTAACACAGCGAAATGGGGAGGAGAAGTTTGGGTTGTAAAGGGAGGTCCACCTTCAAAAATAGATATGGGTAGTGGAAGATTTGGTGATAGTGGGTACCCAAATGCAGCATATGTTAGAAATCTGGATGTAATTGTGGGTGAGGGATTCGATGGAAGAGTGTCTTCCAAGTATTGGCAGAGCAGTGTGTATTGTTATAGAGTGACAAATACTAGCGGACCATCCAAATGGGGGAGTCACATATTTTATAGAGGTCCAGGGGGAGAAGATTTTCAGTGCAGAAATTCGACGACCCCATAATTCTGAGGTGGAATTTGATGATGTTCATACATTGGTCTCTTGTTCACAATAAAGACAGGTCTCTTAGGAGAAAATAAACCAGAACATTTCACAGTTTTGCCTGTCATATTATATGGCACAGTAAAAAACAATGGTTTCAAACAAGGATGCCTTTGTGGGAATGTTAGAATATCAAGGTTTAGTGACTTGTTCATTTTTTTTCTATTTAATAAGTAGTAATAAGTTATATTGTAAAATGAACTCTAAATAATATTATCATCATTTTATATTTAATACTATGAAAATGCTTATGTTACTTGGTTTTTCAACATGGTATAGATCATAGAAGGTAGAGCATAAGAATTTTGATTGCTTTATTGTTTGTTGGAATGTGCAATTTGTCATAGGATCAACTATTAAATGGAAAAGACAAAATTGAATGAGAAAAATGGGAAAGACAAAATTGAATGAGAGAAACAACATAAGAATGAAAAGACAAAATTGAATGAGAAAAATGGGAAAGACAAAATTGAATGAGAGAAACAACATAAGAATGAAGAGAGAAATGTATTAAATATTTTCTATTTCAACAAGTCGGCCTATGTTTTACAATGGCCTATGTAATATGTAAAGTCTTCTATATAATGAGGCATACATCTAAGGTTGTAGTATCAAATATATTTATCCTGTAAAGGTGGTATGGGTTTATAAACAGTTTTATGATCAAATTCAATTCAAGAGTATTTGTTGAAGATTCCTTATTTTTGTGATTGATTTTATTGTATCATGAATAATTTAATATGAATATACATAGTTATTAGAATGGCATAAAATAGATGATGAAGATAAATATATTATTGGTCTCTCTTTTGCATATATTTTGAAGTTTATTTTTAATGTTTGGAGGGGATCAAGTGAATGTAATATAGGTTAATATCTAGATATTTCAAGATTCTATAGATACAGGGAATTATTGCCTTTCAAGGGTCATCAGACAACTTGATGGAGAAATATATTTTTGTCCAAAAATATGGAGGATCTGTGGTTTGGGAGTTCATGGAGATGGTAACTAATAACTCAATAATTCAATGTAAGAGCTACACCTTTCCAAAGATTATGAGTAAACTTGATGAGTACATTTGGTTTTATTTTTTTTCAAAGAAAAAACTTCTATAGATATGTATGTGGTTTCTTCAATCAACATGTTTTGTTGTATAAGCCTTAAGGAATGTTGAACTATTAAGGTTTACTTTAATAAGTCACTTAAGTGACTTTCTTATTTTTATTATTTAATAATTAGTTATATTCCCATAGGTTAGTTTTTTAGGGAGTTATGACTTCAAGAGGCTTTATAAAAGGAGTATTATAATACTTGAAAATAAACTCTCAATAAGAAAAGTGCACCAACATCGAGGACCAAAAAGATGCTAAATACCTTTTTGGCCCTGATTAGAGCATTTGGCGAGCACCAAATGGTTTAGGATGACCGAACCTCAAGCTTGGTAATTTTAAATCCATTTGGTTCTCACTAAATGCTTTACATAGCATAAAAAATAAAATAAAACATTTCATTTTCTATTTTTGTGAATCTGTGGCCTGCACATCTTAGAGTTTTAGGTGACTCTACAACACCTCCAAGATCAAATGAAAGACCAACATAACTTCCACAAGAGAACGGAAAGACAATTGCAACAAGATGCAAGAATGATATTATTGCTAATGAATATTACATGGATTACAATACCATAGCTATTGGGTTGAATTGATTCAGTTGAAATTATTTACAATGTAGATATGCCTACTTATATAGGTAAGACAATAAGAGATAATGATAAGGATTAGAAAATATATCACCCAGAGAAGGTGGAATCACATGTCCACCAAAGGTGAATCATCCTCCATTATACAATGAATTATGTTCAACATGTGGAGTATGATAATGTGATAAGTGCACTAAGGGTGGATCTCACACATAAAGTGAAATGTGATAACAACTATCACCACTTAAAGTGGAATTTCTCCTACAGCATGTGCAAATATAGGTGCAAACTCCTAGGTGTCTTGTATGAAAACTACTATGCAATGAATTATCCTAAATAAGCTTTATGCATATTGTAATTAGGAATATTTAATTACACCAACACCGCCCGCCTTAAGTGCAACTTAGGGGAATGCACTTAAACTCACAATGCAAGATGGGTCCCAACTACTAGGTTGTGTTAGGTACCCGTATAAAATATGCAAATGCAATACAATAGATTTCATAAAGAGGAGGAAGGGAGAAACCCACATGGGAGAAAACTCCCTTCCAAAAGGAGACATGAAAAAAAATAGGATAGGACTAAAGACCCCCCAAGGAATACATAAATCATGTATATACAATCAGGTATCCCTCCATGGGAATGAAAGAAGAAGATAATTGCCCCCGCCCCCACCCCTGCCCCTCATAATGGATAATATCCTACAAAAATGGTGGGTTCTTGAAGACAAAACATAGTCCAATGCTTATAAACAACATTTCTTCCCTTGGGAAGAAGATAAACCAAGTAAAAATGCAGGAACTCTTCCCAATTTGGATAGGAATTAGGAAGTGGAATCCAAATGAAGTATGATGATGTTGTCTCTAAAATCTTCTCATGTGTCACCATGTCCTTGGAAGATGAAGATTCCATAAAATAATTAGGATTATGCCCAATCACAATAGAAGGTTACAAGCAAGGAACTAGTCAATAGAAACTAATTGTGAACAAGCTCTAAAATTAAATGAAGTGATAAAATTGGTGCTACAACTATCAACAAATATTAATGCCTTTGAAAACTAAATAGAAGTCTCCAAGCTTGAAGAATCCATCACAAAACCATGATCAACTTGAACCAAGCAATGTGGCATATCAAGTGAAGAAAGAGACTCGTGAATGCCAATATCCAAAGACAATGAACAAGGTTCTCCAACTATGATGAATTTTTCATCAAATAGAAGAGAAATCCCCTCAAATGTGTCTCCCAAATCTAAAGTGTGAGACTCCACAAATAATGAAGGCCAATGTCTGGCAAGTAGGAATCCCAATCAAAAAGACAAATAGATATCTCTTGCAATGACTCACTAGAATCATTAAAAAAATATGAATGTGTGATCTCAATTGGAGAAGTAGGAACCTTTGAAGCATTTTCAATCTCCTCCAAAATGAAGAGGCACATTAGATTTGAAAAGAGGAGGATTGTGAGATGATGAAGAATCATGGTCTTCATATACCTCCCAAATGTAAGTCCAACAAGCACGAGGATCTTAAAAGTCAACAAGTAACTCCATAAAGTCATCATCAACATGCAAAAAAATGACATCAAAATCTATATCTTGAAACCCTCTTCAAATACCATAATCCCAATCATTATCAGGACAAGGAACTTCATTATACAAAAAGGGAAATATATAATACTCCTTTTATAATACATCATCAAAATGTATTATAAAAGGAGTATTATAATACTTGAAAATAAACTCTCAATAAGGAAAGTGCACTAAGATCGAGGACCAAAAAGATGGCAAACATCTTTTTGGCCCCAATTAGAGCATTTCGTGAGCACCAAATGGTTTAGGATGACCAAACCTCAAGCTTGGTCATTTTAAATCCATTTGGTTCTCACTAAATGTTTTACATAGCATAAAAAATAAAATGAAACATTTCATTTTCTATTGTTGTGAACCCATGGCCTTCACATGCTAGAGTTTTAGGTGACTCTACATCACCTCCAAGATCAAATGAAAGACCAACATAACTTCCACAAGAGAGTGGAAAGACAACTACAACAAGATAAAAGAATGATATTATTGCTAATGAATATTACATGGATTACAATACCATAGTTGTTGGGTTGAATTGATACAGTTGAAATTATTTATTTACAATGTAGATGTGCCTACTTATATAGGTAAGACGATAAGAGAATGATAATGATTAGATAATATATCACCTAGAGAATGTGGAATCACATGTTCACCAAAGGTGAATCATCCTCCATTATTTTATGAATTATGTTCAACATGTGGATGATGATAATGTGATAAGTGCACTAAGGGTGGATCTCACACATAAAGTGAGATGTGATAACTACTATCACCACTTAAAGTGGAATTTCTCCTACAACATGTGCAAATATAGGTGCAAACTCTGAGGTATCTTGTATGAAAAAGTTAATATAAAATGAATTATCCTAAATAAGCTTTATGTGTAGTGTAATTAGGAATATTTAATTACACCAACACCCCTCACCTTAAGTGCAACTTAGGGGAATGCACTTAAACTCACAATGCAAGATGGGTCCCAACTACTAGGTTGTGTTAGGTACCCATGTAAAATATGCAAATGCAATACAATAGATCTCATAAAGAGGAGGATGGGAGAAACCCACATGGGAGAAAACTCCCTTCCAAAAGGAGACATGAAAAAAAAGGATGCATGGAAGAAGGACTCAAGACCCCCCAATGAATACATAAATCATGTATATACAATCAAGTATCCCTCCATAGGAATGAAAGGAGATAATTGGTTCCCCCCATAATGGATAATATCCTACAAAAATGGTGGGTGCTTGAAGAAAAAACATAGTCCAATGCCTACAAACAACATTTCTTCCCTTGGGAAGAAGATAAACCAAGTACAAATGCAGGAACTCTTCCCAATTTGGATAGGAATTAGAAAGTGGAATCCAAATGACATATGATGATGTTGTCTCTAAAATATTCTCATGTGTCTCCTTTTCCTTGGAAGATGAAGATTCCATAAACTAATTAGGATCATTATTAGGACAAGGAACTTCATTATACAAAAAGGGAAATATGTCATACTCACTAAGATGAGTGAGAATGAGATCACTCCATTGCTTATAGTTTCCTTTCTCCAAAGTGATTAAAAATCCCATGATTATATCAATAGTATAGTTCTCACTTTATAAATTGATATTAACAAATGCACACACCCCACAATCAGGCTATAATAGACTTAGATCACTATGCAAAAGACTAGAAATTAAGTTCTATGCATTACAATTGCAAAACTAGGCCAAATTCTAAAAGTAAAATTTCTAATCATAGTCCATATAATCTGATAATAGCACTATAAATACAAAAAAACATATGTGCTTTCAAAAACAATTGCACCTGAAAAGGAGTCTGTATGAGGCCAAACAAGGCCTTGGAGGTTGCAAAAAATGGGATTAGGATTTTTAGAAAACTTTAGGTACATAGATCATAAGCCACTTTCATCATTGTGTAGAGCATGAAATTATACCCTAAAACAAATTCTCAAAAAAAAGGAGACTAAATGACTAAGATATCATTGTTTGAAAATTGTCTGTATAATTATTTTTTCTGAATTGCTATTGCCAAACCTCTAAACTTCAAATGGCTCTAGATTTGGCCTTAGATATCCAATTTGGATGAAATAAAAGTTGGTCTTGGGGTTTTTAGACCTCCTCAATGTGATGCCAACCCCTAATTTGCGTCAGCAAGCTCCAATTTTGACCTACAATAGAAAGCCACAAAATACAAAACCCAATTGCACTAAAATTAATTCTCTCCAAATAGGCTACATAATGGTGATGCCCAAATAGCCTTAATTTGCACCCACAATTGAATTAAGCCAAATTTTCTACTCTTGAGAAGGAGTCTTCACACCTTTAGAGCTCTAACACCACGTTATCTAGAAATTTTAGGTGACTCTACAACACCCCTAGGATGAAATAAAAAACCAAGATAACGGCCTCCACAAGAGAATGAAAAGACAATTGTAACAAGATGCAAGAATGATTTTATTGCTAATAATAATTACATGGATTATAATATCATAACGGATGGATTGAATTGGTTCAACTAGAATTATTTACAATGTAGATGTGTTTGCTTATATAGGCAAGGCAATGAGAGACAATGATAAAGAGTACATAAGCTATCACCCACACAAGGTGGGATCACATGTACCAAAGGTGGATCATCCTCCATTATGTAATGAAGCATGTTCAACATGTTGAGGATGATAAGTTGATAAGTGCACTAAAGGTGTATCTCACACATAAATTATAATGTGATAACAACTATCACCACCTAAAGTGAAATTTCTCCTACACCATGTGCAAATATAGGTGCAATCTTCTAGGTGTCTCATATGTAAAATATTATGCAATGAATTATCTTAAGAAAGCTTAAGTAAAGTATAATTACGAATATTTAATTACACCAATAGCACATTTGGGGTCCTTCAACATGCTCTCATGAAAGTAATTGGACATTTTTTTTTACCTATAAGCTATGAGATCTTTGTCAAAATGCCACTAAGATGCCAAGGAGGTCAAAGAGGTAAGGATTTATTCTTTTTTATGTTTGAATTTTTTATTGAAACTTAAATTTAATTAGGTTTTTAATAAGATTTATTTTAATTTCTAGGAAATGCTAGTCCACCCTCAAATGTTGAAAATTCGTAACCACCTCTACATGTGAAGCCATCTTGAAAAATAGCCACAATAAAAACCACAATCAATTCCTAACATCCCCTAGGAACACAAGAAAAGATACCAGGGATAAAATTGATCGTTTGAACTTGTGGAGTGTTGGATAAAATTGAAGGTCAATGCATTGCATTGGTTAAGGTCAACTAAGAACCTCTCCAGACAAGATGCATACAAGTAGTGTTGTTCAATTGTCAACACCATTTTATCAAGCAATATCTTTAGCATTGTACTTGCTTCCTTTCATGTCACATTTCTATCCATGTCTATTAGACCACCATTTACATAGTGAGAAATGTGTTCAAGAGTGGGTGAAATGATATTGTTCTCATGCACCCCTTCATATGTCGATGTATCATCCAGATTTGCAACACATGGACTGGGAACTCAAACATCCCCTATAGGATGATATTGTGTTAGACTACAATGAAAGTCTATGAATACCACTTTTTAATTCATTCATTAAAGCAATACACCACCTCATAGTATCCACTTACCTCCAACAACTACATCATTTAATAAGATATTGGTCATCGTCACAACCTTTAGCATGTTCTTGCACAAGTTTCCCTACATAACCCAAGGATAATCATATACATATAGGTCATCTCCACATCGCTTGACAAAGTACCGATCACCTGATGACTAACTTTTAACCTAGTACCACTAGAATGTGTATTGTCTTGTAAATAGTCTATATAGCAAATCTCCTTTGCCCTCTCTATACTGTTCCACAAATGTCAAACCCTCTGTAGTTTGTCACGCATCCAAAATATTGAAACCTCTGATTTTCCATGTAGAATGGATCTATTCGATATACAAGTGTGAAGTACAGGTGTTCCATCCTCCTTATGTATTTCTTTCGATGATCATGTAGCTAACACGTCTTTAGTATGCAATAGTATGACTCAATTGCATCATTTATGTCCTAATGAGAAAGTGAAAATATTCTAAATTTTTTTTCCCACATAGCTGCAAAAAAGGTTAATGACAACTATGACCCCAATTTGAAATATGTGACATCATAGGATTTAACAATTGATGATAAAGACAAGTATTCTAATGTAATGCTCACCAAGACAACCTTCTTGTTTACACCATGATTGTCCCCAACCAGTGAGATAAATCCATAACTCATCCAAGAAAGCATGCAATTGATCAATATTACTCTCTTATCTTCCCTTTGTGGCCATCATGATTGTCCCCAACTGGTGAGATAAATCCATAACTCTTTCCTTTGTCGCATACTTGTACATGTTCTTGACCCATGTCTGATGCACATGTCAGAGGCAAAGGAGAAAATGACATTTGAAAACATCGCTAAATACATAATGAACAATGATTTGTATGAATCTCATCAAAATGAATCAAAGACAAATAAACATGTCAAAAGATTTCATTTGAATATTTGAAAGTAATGAAGAATGCACATATTGCATCGCATGAATCTTTGCACTTGCATTGTCCATCATAAATACATTAATCATACAATCATATCTTGCAAGCTTCTCTTATCTGTGAAACTCAGCTAACCACACTTAGATGTCCACAATCTTATTCTAAGATAAAACAACCCATGCCATGGGGACCCCAAATTGTTTCTCGTCAAAAAATAGCAATGAGTACAACTGAAACTGCATGAATGTACAATGATAACAAATATTTCCATCAGTGAGTGCATACAAGTTTGGTCTAATTTTCCAATAAAGTAGTTGGGACAAATTCAAGTATCTTACCCCATACTTATTTATTTTCAAATTCCAATCTACTGAGATGATTGACTGATGTGAGCATCAGACCATCATATTGAGCATCCAAGAATTTTGGATAACCCTAATAAAAGGTTTATTCGCACCAACTAGCTACTAGAAAAGAAGTTATCATTGTTGCATGTTTTCTATAATACAATACTTTTCATATTATTTGCATCCTTTTGTGCTTGAATGAACCACACCCTTTTCAATGCATTGATTACTACCTTGTGTATTAGGAATCCATCCCTCTTCCTCAACATGCTAGTGAACATGGGATCATATAAATGTGTGTCCATGGTCGCATCAACACTTACATCCATCACCAAAAACCTCTCTATATAATATTTTCATTCGTTTGAAAGGTTTGGAGAAAATGTAGACCTTCACACCATCATTGGGTCCTTCACCCCATGATAGATCGAGTCCCCTTGACATCTATGTGAAATAGTTCCTTGTATATCAAACTTGCCACTTTTGGCAAACCATGGTATTTGTTTTCAAATTGTCAAGGTTATTTCTCACATGAGGCTTGTTCCTATGGTCCTATGGATCTTACACACACCAATAACTATAATTACGCATGTCAAATTTTTGGATGGTCATGTTAAAAAAACATTTTACAACTACAAAGTAAGGAAATAGTTGGATTGACTAACCATGAATACATCTTTGTGCTTTATTTCTTGCACGTTGTTGTGCGATTTTTAGTTAGCTTCTTGTGAACAAAAACAACTTCAAAACCATCAACCAATGATTATCCACTAAGGAATGGATCTAATCTATTAAGAGGAATTGATACACACATGTATGCTTTATAATCATGTTCAAGAGTAAGTGCACCAAGATGGTGTGCAAAATAGTGGTCACCTCCTTAAAAAAACCAAAAATTTTCATAACACGATCGGGTTATTCAAAATTTTAAAAAAATAGGCTTGGAATAGTTGAGCCTTTGCCAAGCCACAAAAATAATAAAAAAACTTAAGTTTTGCAAAACCCAATCACATTTTGTAAAGAAAAAAAATGCTTTACAAAACCCGATCGCATTTTGACTATCATAAACATTTTTTAAAAGTCTGCATTTAACTTTTTTCTTTCACACCAAAATCGAGTTTGAATGGGAGAGGAGGAAGGGAAAATGCCAAAACCTGAGCGGGTTCTTATTGTTATTGGATTGTGTTTCCATATTGATCATTTTGCAAGTATGTCATGTTTTCAAATAGGTAATAATTTATTTTTTTAAATTATTTTTGTTTCAATTTAAATTGAGTAGGGTTTTTGGAAGTGATTTAAGTTTTTTAATTAATTTGATGTTAGATTCGAAAAACAATCCTTGACCACGAAAGAGACAACAAAGATCTCTTTGAACATAGGAAAATCTTGACAATGTTGGAAATGAGCAACAAGAGAACCCTCAAAATGCAGCCCCACAACAAGAAAACTCTTAGAAAAACCTAAATCCGCCGCCAAACCCAAATCTAAACCCTCTGTGTCCTCCAATAGGTTGTGTTGATGCCACACAAGAGGACCTTATCAATCACCTTCAATAAAACAGTGCCCAAATATCCATATTGGTTAATAGGTTGAGTCCTCTAGTTTTGAGCACCACTCATCCCTCACCACTTCCTTAGAAAGAATGGCCAATAGTGCGAATGAGGTGTCTAGGGAGGTTACAACATGGGGTTCATGGAGGGATAGATGACATGCATTTTATGTCGATGGGTTGTCATATGATCAAGTGAAAAAAAAGAGGATACTTAAAAATGACATATGTGTTCTTTTCATTGATCCTATTAGTAGTAACTCCCTAGAAGTAACTATGAATCAGTTTTCCATACATTTTTGTGTTCATAATAGGATGAGAGCTGCATTTTGGGATAGGTGGTATATGGTGTTTGACCAAGCACCCTTTAATAATTGAGAGGTGCCTTCATATTTTCTGAGAGAGCTATGTGGTGAGTTTATCCTCAGTGAGAAGCTAAATTACTTTGACATCTATAGTTCCATGGTAGAGGGAGAGGCTCTATGCAAGATAGAGTTGGGGCCCATAGGGTGGTAGAGTCTTAGCATAGGAGGCATCTAGCTAAAAAACCCATAGTTCATGTTGTAATCTTGGTAGTGGTGAAGGAGTCTATGTATTTATAGATCCTTCGACAGCTACATCATTGACATATGTCAATATTGAGCATGGCACACAATTAGTCGAGGAAAGAGGGGTATATGTGTCGGAGTAGACACCGATGCTAATGAGCATGTTTTGGCATCCCATTCATATACACATTGTGGGAGTAGATGTCTCAGGAATTTGATGATGAGGATGTGGCCCTCACAAACGACTTGTTGATGATGGTGTTTTCTAGGAGACATATGCATGCATGATTATTTTTATTTTGATATTTTATTAATTAATCACCTAAATCTTATAAAATTAAATAAGATTTTATTTATAAAATAAATTAAATTGATATATGAATAATATGCATTGCAGGGTGCAACAGGTGATACTACGAGCACACCACAAAGTGTTCATTAGACTAGATGTACATTGGTAGCTTTGAGATTTGAGGTATAGTTTTTAAATATTCATAAAAATAGAATAATTTCTTAGTGTCATGATATATTTTCTTAATATGTATATTTATTTGATGTTTTATAGGACTTGTTGGGGGTTTAGATGTCCAACATTGATGATGTGACGATTTCTGCCATTGAGTTTGATCTAGAGAGCTTTGCGGTATCATATTTTTCATACCTCTTGTTTATAATTTTAATTGAACCCATGTGTTATCATATTCGTTTCTCTTATGTTAATTTTGTTTCTGCTAGGGTACCCCACTTGGCTCCAAGACACCAAGATGAAAAAAGAAATCCTCAAGCACACCCAAAGTACAAAAGGTAATTTAGTACAATTTAAGTTTATTTATTGAAATGTATTATGATTAAACATGTACATGTATAGTGATGAATACACCTATCTTATTTTTTCTATATACAAAAATAGTTGGGTTTTAAAAAATTATTGAATGCACCAGATGTCGCTGATGTTTAGGAGTGGGAAGAAGTAACATTTTTTATATTCACTTTTGATTGCATTCTTGTTTGTTCAAAATCTATTAGAAATCCTTTCTCTACGACTATGATATATATGTTATGATTTTCATACAAGAAATGGTCATAGCGGCCTCATCAGCGATGATGCCTCCTAAGAGTACAGGCGAGATATTTGAGGCTCTATTATGCATTAATTATATATATATATATATATATATATGTTAAACATGTGGATTTTGATATGAGTACATGCATTATTACTTTTGTAGTGTTTGTAGAGAAAGAGAGAAAGAGAGAGGGATAAGAAGAGAGAGAGAGAGAGAGAGAGAGAGAGAGAGAGAGAGAGAGAGAGAGAGGCATTTACATCTCCAAAATGCATACACATTATGTAAGACTTAAAATGTTCTTTTTTCTTTTTAAAACCTGAATGCATTACGATGGAAACCATAACCCATACGCATTTTAAGCTTGGAAAAAGGTTTGGTAAATGACCCTAAGGCTTGAAAGCCCATTTTCCCTCCATTTTAGTTCCTTTACATGTTTTTTTATCTTCCAACATGAATTCTTGACTTCATCCTCATCGGGTTTACAAATGATCAAGTGGGTATCTCTAAAATTACCACCATAATCTCACACGTATTCTCATCTTTCTAACCATATAAGTTTTTCAATATTTGGACAACATTGACATAGAGAAATTTAATTTTCTTTACCAGTGTCTTGATAGGCCTCACAGACATATGTATACCATTTTTTTAATATATTTTGATCTACTTGACCAATTGAAAAATAAATTACATATTATTGTACTACACTTGAATCTATACACTTTAAAAAAAAGAAAATTGCATTTTCTATTACTTTGATGCAAGTTATGCCAAGCGCACGAACATGCACTAGATTTTTAGGATGTGATCACTTCAAAAAATCATTAAAAAAAAGTACTCAACAAATAATTATGAAAAAATACAAAACTTATAGATCTCACTCTTACCTACCATCCTACCAAACAGTTTTTCAAAATACTAAATCTAACTATATCTTTTTTTGAGCGCATAGAAACAACTATGTTATATTTTTATGAAAAAATTATGAATATTTTTTCGTGCTTGAATATTTTGACCCTCTTAATCTTATTCATTTTTTAAAAAACTTTAGTAGTTTATAAACTAGAATCAAAGTACTACAATTCTTATTATTTACACATTTTCTAATTTTGAGTGGAAGACCCTCCAATTTCTCTTTGAACTTTAGGTTTACCCAATTTCAAAAAAAAAGTGGCCACTTATACCCCCCTTTTTGCACACCATCTTGGTGCACTTATCCTCAAGATAAATTAGAGTCCACATTATATCATTAGATGAGAAATGGAAGAATCCTTCCTTTCCATCTTGCACTTCCAAATCCATCAAGAGCTTTCATTTCCCTTGTCTTGTCATCCCAAAAAAGAGCACAATGCGGACTTATGTTGTCTACAAAAAACTCTTCTCACCAAGAGGTATAACGATATTGAATCACGATGAATAATTTCACTGTTGCAATCAACATTAATGGAAACCATTTTCCTATGATGGTATCAATGCACTTATGGATGATATCATCCATGTGTATGTGCAAGTCAAACTTTTAAATTTGAGGGAAGATATTGACAATGCATTGATGGCTTTCACTCATGAAAAATGAACAGATATTGTGAAAGAGAGAGTCAAGAAGGTCACAAGAAATGAAATGGAGGGTCAAAGTGACATTGAAGACTACATCCACTGTCCAAGTTATCAAATATTATACATTGTTTACAAGGAGACCTTCACTTTGCACTAAGACTACAATACAATTATTTCAATGATGAAGACAATGGTATTTAAGCATTCCAAATAGTGACAAATGGATAGAACTTGATCTCATCGACATTTACAAGAGGTAATTGAAGAAAGCGCAATATTTAGACAATGCAAAGCTAATGAGTATGTCGAGCATGTTAAAGGAATGAAAAAAATATGGTATGGAATTAGAGAAAATAAAGATTAATAGGAAAGTTGCCCTCCTGAAGGGAACACTCATGTGTTATGATGCATAACAAGATACCAGTCGCTATCATTAAAAATAAAGGAAGTGTGAATATCAATAGCAAAGTGATGATGACCAAAGACATTGATACGTATGTTGGATAAAACATAGACTTTTTCTTTTCATGAAAATATCCAAAATTATAATATAAGAAAATTGGTTGTTCCCGACATTTGTGCAAACATAGATTTAATTAGGGAAACCACCACAGGTTATAATCTTGACAAGGGTGTCATTTTCAACACAAAATCTAACTTTCTCATAAAAACAACTAGTATAATTTGTGCAACTTTCAAATTAAATCCTTATACTATCATCCCAAATGATTTTAGGGACCTGAGAAGAGAATATGATAGATTACTAGGGAGTTTGAGGAGGAGAAATTTGTCTAATTTTAGGATTGAAAAACTATGCAAAAAATAAGGAAGAGCCATATAGAAAATGCAATAACCCCTCTATTATGAAATTTTAGACAACTATTTCATCAAACTGTATTTTGTCTATGTACAATTTTAGGCCTTGATTATGAATACATGATACAAAATCATTTATTAGTCCTTACTGTCGATGTACAGTCTTATGATAAAACTAGACCCTTCATTATGCTACATATTGTATTGCATAGAATATCCACAAGTCCCTACTTAATATTCAAGTGGATGCTGCAAAGGTGCACATTAGGTGGCACTCTATTTTATTTCATGGCATTCCTTTTTATACTTTGAAAATGTGGAATTCACAACTTGAGGTTAGGCCAGAGGGAGATGGTAAAACTCCACGAGTCCTATTATGGATTTATAATTGGTATATAGGCAATATGAGACGATTCATTATGCAATTATTAAAGAATACTTTGCATTGATATGGTGTTCATAGTTGGATATTTAATGAGTGCTAAAAAAATATAATATTCTAAAGCTCATGGTTGGATATCAAATATTCATTAATTTTTATATTGCTACAATACAACTAATCAAGTATGCAATGTTAGTTTTGTTGTATCTGGATTGCACAATAGTGCCACTTTTTTCTACATTTCAAGTTAAAATTTCCTAGTTTCTAAGTTAAGTTAGACATAGGGGAGTGTGTAGTCTATATGTTTACCATTTCATGTCCCAACAAAAGAGATATAATTTTTAGCATCTTGTAGAGTAAAGTTAGTATCATTGCTAGTCATGATGGATCTGAAAAATGCTTCACACTACTCAAAATTTCAATATTTATTCTTGCATTTTTGGGGGCTACTCATATTGTCTATATATTATTTCTACTCATCTTTAGTGTTGTCCACTGCAAGTATGAGCCTAATTGTTGTACCTCAAGCTTGTATTGGCTAATTTCCAAGTGATACTAGGGTTTTCAATATTTGTTTGTTCTACCAACTCAGTTGAATGTGGAAGTTTGAAACAATATTACTAGCATGTTGTTGACTGTCATATGATGTACTTATGTGCTATAAATATAAATCACCTATGGAAAATGCATAAAAACCATGGCAATGCAATAATCCAAAAAAGGGAATAATTCTAAGTTCGCACCAAGATTGAAATTCATTTAGACCAAGTACAAATAAATTTGAAACCTATAATTAATACATTCAATATTTTTTCTTCATAATTATGTGAATGTTGGCAATGAGGCATTTCATGATATGTGTGATGTTTTTAATATATACAAGCACTTGCTATTTTTTCCTAATAGATACATATTTTTTTATCTACAATAGAAGAAAATACAAACAAAATTTCCTCCCCTAACCTACAAATTAGTATACCATCAAAAAACAATTATAGTTATTAGGGTTAATTCGACAGATTTCTTCTCAGAGGTTTTCTTCAACATGCTTGGTTTTGTGAATTTTTGTTCTCCTCAGACGTGTTATTCCACCTTGCAAAAAAATTCCATCTTTTCTTTCCTTGATTTCTTCTTTTCCCTTCTCTCCTATATCTCCTCAAGCCACTATCTGAAAATTGCACACAAAGAGTTCATAATGCAACATATGAATGAGGTCTTTTAGGTATTTAAGCATTCATAATACGACAGTTTCAATTAGGGCTTCTTCCCCATGTTTTCCTTTTACATTTTACTCCCTTCCCATGTTAAATTAACCCAAGGTTTAGTGGAAATGCACTAGCTATCAGGTGGTTAAGTCTCCCACCTTTATCTCACCACAATATTCCCCCATGTTTTCTGATGCCCCCAACCATCTACTTTTCCAATAGTTTGTTTCTAATCAATGTCAGACAAAAACATGCATACTCCATTTGTCCATCCAGGGCTATGCATGAATCTACCTAAATATTAGGTGATGTTTGTGAATCCTTCATTTTTGTTTATCAAAAGGTTGTAACACAACTTTTTGTGTGATGTAGCCACTATTTCGCTTTCTTGAGCCTCTTGTTTTCTTTTGTCGCTTCTTACCTACTCTACACAAAATTTACTCCCCTAATCTACAAATTAGTTTTCAAAACAAAAAAAATTGTTGGAATTTCTTAAAACCAATGTGATTTTTTAATTTTTTTTTTTAAAAACTCAATAAAAGCTCTGATTTTAAAGATGCAAACCCTTTTCAACTATTTGATTTAATTTTATCATGAAGAAGATACATACGGACAAAAAAAAAAGAATTATGGTTATTAGGGTTAATCTAACAGATTTCTTCTTGGAGGTTTTCTTTAGCATGTTTGGTTTTGTGGCTTCTTGTTCTCCTCAGACATGTTATTCTAGACTGCAAAATAACATTTCCATGTTTTCTTGCCTCAATTTCTTTTTTTCCCTTGTCTCCTATATCTCTTCAAGCCACTATCTGAAAATCACACGCAAAGAGTTCATATGTAATGCATGAATGAGGTCTTTTAGGTATTTAAGTGTTCATAATGCAACAATTTCGATTGTAGGTTCTTCCCCATGTTTTCCTTTTATATTTTATTCCCTTCCCATATTTTATTCCCTTACCACATTAAATTAACCCCAAGGTTTAGTGGAAATGCACTAGCTATCACGCGGTTAAGTCTCTTGCCTTTATCTCACCGCAATATTCCCTTCTATTTTCTAATGCCCCCAACCATCTACTTTTCTAGCAGTTTGTTTCTAACCATTGTCAAACACAAACATGCATACTCCATTTGTCTTCATTTGTCTACGTTAGACCATAAGCTAAAGCAATCGTCATAGGACCCACACCCATGTATGCCCATGCATGATATAGGATGCATTTTCTCAATGTACCATGTCATTTTTTGCGTCAAGAGACAACTCCTTTTTCAAGAGCTTCATAACTGGATTTTGTCATAACCCTTTGCAAGGTAAAGTGCCCCCATTAGCAATCATGACTTCAAAGTTAGAGCAGAGATGAACAAAGCAATCAGCCCGTTTGGCTATGCTGGGGTCAATGAAGTTGTGAGTGCTACCAGAATCAATGAGGATAGTAAGAGGGACCTTCTTGAAGTAACCCCGAACCCGCATGGTTTGTGGGGTAGTGACTCCGGCCAAAGCATGGACAGATATCTCTGGTTGGGCCTCTGGTTCAACCTCTTCATCTACTATTTTTTGAGCATCTTCATACTCTTCCTGTTCGGGTGGGGAATCCACATCCAAGAGATAGAGCTTTTGCTGCACACATCTATGGCCTCGGGACCATTTCTCATCACAATTATAGCAAAGCCCTTTTTCCCGACGGGCTCGCATCTCTGTTTCAGACAAGTGCTTGATAGGAGTAGTTTTGGGAGTTGGTGTGACCGGAGGATGTTGAGAGCCTGCATTTCGGAATGGAACAAAATTAGATCGGGATCGTTGTAAAGCATTGATCTTGTCCTCCGCTAATTTAGCCAACCCAAGGGCTTCCATCATAGTAGTGGGGCCGAAACATTTTGACTTCAGATCGGAGTGCATCCTTCAAACCACTGATAAAACAACTACGAAAGAATTCATCAGACAATCCCTCTGTGTGATTAGCTAATTTTTCAAACTCTGTTTGGTATTCTCTCACTGTGCCTATTTGTCGGAGTTTAGTGAGTGCGCCTGTGAAGTCATCAAAATCACTAGGGCCAAAACGCTTCAAAAGAAGTGTACACAATTCTATCCAGGTAGGATCATTGTTAGTCTTGATGTACCAACGGAACCATTGAAGAGCGTCATGCTCCAAATGAAAAGATGCAAGCGGAACTTTGTTGAAATCTGTAGTATTATGCAAACTAAAATACTGCTCTGCCCGGTAAATCCATCCAGTTGGATCAGCACCATCGAAGCGAAGAAAATCAAGCTTCGGTCCACGAAAAGGGCTAGAACTAGTGTCGGCAGAATGGCCTCGGTTCAGGCTTGACTGTTGAAGAGTGAGACCGAGAAATTTTTCATCCAGATCTTGAAGTCTGGTCTTGAGGGAGGCAAGTTCCTCCTCCATGATTTTTGCTCCTGTACGGGTGACAACCATATAGCAGGGTTTTTTTTTTTGGTTTTTTTTTTAAATTTTGGAATGGGAAGAAAAAAAGAAATAGAAACTTTTTCAGTAAGGGCAAACTTGGAGTTGGGCAAAACGCAGATGGGTAATGAGGTTTCGAAGAGTGGATATGCGTTTTCTGATGAAAAGGAAAAAAGAAAAATGAGGGTTTCAGGGGTGGGGAGGCAGAATGGGAAGAGCGGTCTAAAAGGGACAAAGGAGCAGAATGAGGAAATGAACCTTGTGGCTTTGATTTGGTGGCGATTGGCTGAGAAACGGAAAAGTTAGGGCAAACCCTAAAATTTGAGAAATAAGGGATTTAAGGCTTAAATATGGGGAATTGGGGTTAGGGTCCTCAAGGAAGGAAGTATGCGAAAGGGTATGTCGGAGGTGCTGAGAAACTTTGAGAGGAAACCAGAAAGAAGCAAGGAAGCTATGGCGAAAATACGGAAAAAATTTTACCTTTTTTTTTTTTTTTTTTTTGTTGACTCAGATACTAACAACGGAATTGAACTATCGCAAGAACAAGAATTTCTGTAATTAGAAATAACCCAATTGTAACACAGATGAGATTTGAGAGGAACCTGAAAGCCCGACGGAAAAAAGAATTTCCACCAGCGAGCCCAAGAAAGTGCTCTGATACCAGATGAGAGGAACCTCCAGCAACGCTATAATGAACATGCACGAAATAACAGAAATATAGAGCAAAGTAGAACTCAGAGTGAGTCTATTGATCACGGGCCACTTCGAGGGGGTAACCTCCTTTGAGCAAGCTCAATACAATAAACTCTTCCGTGCCAACAAGGACTCAACACCCACTTATATACTAAGTACGATCTAGAAAAGTAATACTACCTATGCATGTGGGATAATAAAATAAACTAACGGGATGACTTACAAAGCATATGCGTCCAACAACACTACACTAATAGAATAAACAAAAGGAACACACAGGTTCCTAACATAGACCATAAGCTAAAGCAATCATCATAGGACCCACACCCATGTATGCCCATGCATGATATAGGATGCATTTTCTCCATGTACCATGTCATTTTTTGCGTCAAGAGACAACTCCTTTTTCAAGAGCTTCATAACTGGATTTTGTCATACATTGGTCAGTAAATTGATCAAAATGTGTTTTGTTGTTGTCAAGCTTTCAAAATCATTATGAGCACCCAAGTTTAAATGATTTGTCCACATCGACAATGTTAAGCTTAATCCTAAGTACCGAATTGTGAAATGCCCTATGTGGCATTCTGGTAATGCTACAAACTGATCTTTTGGGTTGGCCAAAATAGAAATCATTAAAATTTTGAAATTTATAAATATTAAGAGATTTTCATATCTATCCACTTTACCATTTGCAAGATTATAATATTTTAATGTTTATCATCCCCTATTCAGAAATCATTTTAAAATTTTGCTCTTGGAAATTCTATCGTGAATATGGCCACCCAATCCCTTCAAAATACCTTGAAAGTCAATAGTTATGTTATTTGAGAACAGGTTACGGACATGGATCTTAGTATATGGATACAATTCCGATCAACATACATGCAAAATGTGTATTCATACAAAGCCCAGCTGAATTGTTTGATAGAATGCCTCAGAGAAATGTCATCTCAAGGAATGAAATGAAATGATTGCGGAATGAGCGTAAAATGAATTTCGCAAGGAACGCATCCTAACTTTTAAGCTTCGTTCGCGTATTATTAAACTGGATTCGTTGAAAAGATTTGAGAAGCTTTCAAAGAAAATGAGCTGGCAATTTTAATAATCATCTCAACAGATCTGCTAGCAAAATAAAAGTCAAGAGCTTCAGGTCAGAAATCGAGTATGAGCATCAATATCCGCAGGAAAGAAAAGGCATTTTAAATCAGCCATAGTTACTCTGATAAACACGCATGCAAAATGTGAAGGAACAATCGAAGCACATGAACTATTCGACATAATGCTTCAAGGAAATGTCATTGCATGCAATGCAATAGAGCTGTTGAAAAATCTTTCGAAACTTTTTCGCAAATGCAAGATATGGAAATAAGGTAACTGCCGTGGTATAGAAATAAAGTCATGTCACACAACCTTTCCCAGCTTCCCCTTTGCCTGCGCCAAATCTGGATTTTTGAAACAGGGCATGGGCATGTGTAAAGCTAAACTCTAAAACATCATGCCAACATCCTTCCCGTCCGCACCAACAATGGAATCTTTGGAACGCAGTATGGACATTCATCAAAGTATAATGGAGAAGCGGACGGTGAGTGAATCTTCTTCTTATAAGTGCGCTGGGTAACACACATACAGAATGTGGAATCATGAGAAATGTGCGTGAAACGTTTGACAAAATGCCTGAAAGAGACGCCATCTCATGGCGCAGTGTTGGCAGGAAATATGCAAAATAGACTTGTTGAAAAGGCTTTAGAAACTGCTGCAGATATGTTAAAAATCGTTTTGTTGAAAATTGAATTTGCAACTGCTCTCGATGACGTGTAGGTAGAAACATAGAAAGTGCAAGTGAACTGTTTTACAAAATTTTCAAAAGAAATGTGATCTCATGCGTTGCAATGATTGCAATATTTACAGAAAATGGATCTGACGAATGACTTGAGAAACGTTCAAGCAAATGCAAATGGCATGTATAACGTCAAACACCACAAATTATGCCAGCATCCCCTCTAGATGTGAAGAAACAAGAGATTTGATAACAGTTTATGGACATCCATTCAAAAATCAAGAATAAGGAGCATTATTAAATTTTATAGTTGTCATGGATGCATGTAAAATATGGAGGCATAGTGTTAGCATGTAAACTGTTTGACAGAATGCCTCGTAATGGTGTAGAGATCAGCTTGTTTAAATAGCTTCAAAAATATTTAAAGAAAATGCAATTCTTAGCCGCGCCAAAGGTGAGAGCATGTGAACGGGATATACACTGGGCTTGAAGACGTGAATGCAAAATATGGAAGTATAGATGTGGCAAGTGAATTGTTTGACAAAATGTTTCAAAAAGTGGTCTCACGAAGTGCCTGGAATGCAGGATATACACAAAATGGACAGGGTATAGACAACTATCAAAGTATAAAAGAGTGAAGCCCTTTTCTCGCATAATCCAAAATGAGAACTATGAACAATGCGCAGATGGTGAAGCCAAATGTTTCAGAGACACATTAATGGAATGTAATGATTGCACAGAATGCAATAGATGCTAGGCTCACAAATGAAAATGCTAAAATGTCTTTATTAATCTTTGAGCAAATACAAACAGCAAATTATTAACAAAGGAATGGTTATGAAAATTTAAAGAGATTGGCATGGCAAATGGAGACAAACAGGGTATCTTTAGATTGAAGACATTCACTTAAAAGTTAATGCTAGGAAAGCGAAGGAAAACGGATTATTGTCTAGCACCATTTTAGAAAGCCACCAATTGCATCTACTACGTTTGTTGACACGTACTAAGCCACAGTTATCAGTCTTGATTCTCATCCTTTCATCAAATTCATCTCCAATGTTATTGCAAGGAAGCTTGTTTATAGGAATACTAGTTGATATCCACATCTCAAGGATGGGTTGTGTTTTTTTTGAGGATTTTGGTGATACTAGGTAAAACAAAATGCTCCAAAGGTTGCATGTTTATGGAAAAGGGGCTCTTCAACTCTCTAGTAAGAGATATGATGATTATGGCGAAAAGAAGAATATGGATGAATGTGGGTGTTCTTGAGAATATTTAGAGGGTGTTTTACATAAGGCATATGGTATGATAGTACGTGAGTGAAGTCTATAACTAGTCCATGATACAAGTCTTTGGTAAGAGATAATTATGATTGATGTCATACTTATGTAGGTGGTATTGAAGATAACTACTCAAAAATTGATCATATCCCCTGCAAACTTTTATGCCATTCAAAAGAACATTTTATTTAGGGAGAGAGAATGATGTCTAGCAAATGTAGTTTGAATATATGCCATCAAAGGCAAGTTGTTGGGGAAAGAATATTTATGTATGTCAATGATCAAGATGGTGAAACAAAACTGCAAGTAATAATTAAGCAAACAAAGACAAACAATGCTCAGTGTAAGGAACATTTTCAAAGTTGTCAAAGATAAAACAAGCGAAGATGGAAAGCTCCCTAGATGAGATCAGTAATTTGATCTTTCTTCAAGGTTACAAGTTTCTAGTTATATTTTTCTGAAAATGACTTTTTGACACTTATTTGTAATCGAGTTTAGGATCTTATTTTATTTTCCCAAAAAGCACAAAGGCAATTATCTAGGTAGGTACTAGCTGATTACTAGGTAGTTATTCTGTGAAGCTTATAAATACAAGACAACTTGTTATATTACAATTTTAATATAGTAATATAAGCAATTACTATATAGTAATTTATATTACTAATTTCGCATATGTTAAATAAGCAATATATTTATGTATTGGTGGGATCCATTGGTTTTATTAGTTCAACAATCTATGTAATTGATTTGATGAAACACATCATTTTCTAGTATCTTGACTTGTATGTGCTAGTATAGTCTATCTCTTCATATGTTGAGGTTTGTTATGCTTCTTTCATCATCATTGCATATCAAAATAAACTTTATCACATGAACCTCCCTTGTAGTTGTTATCAATTTTGAAGTCTTATTATGTCTTCCAGTAGGGTTTCTGTTATCCATCCTCTTTTAGTTTTATGTTTTCTCTTTTATGTACTTTCAAGTTAATAGTACACAAATCCTAAAAAACCCTATTATACAAGGGAGCTGCCCCTCTTAAAGACAAAGGAAGTTTGTTATTCCATAATGATATCATTATCTCTAACTGTTGGAACAGTTGTCACTACTCTTCACACAAATAAAACCAATTTTGAAGAAAGAATCACCATGGCAAATCTGTTTTAATCAGATGATCTATCATTATTTGAATGATAAAGTAATCTTAGATTAAATATTTTGAATAGAGTTACACTAATTTAATGAACTGGCGTATATTATTAAATATTGTATACCATTTAGCTTCTCGAGCAATTGTTTATATGGTCATCTATATAAATAACGCATGCCTCATGTAACAATCACTTGTGCTCAGTTTTTACGTGAATCAATTGTGTTCTCATCGCCTCCTATAGCTATGGCCGCTGCAAAAGTTTTTTGGTCATACTGGTTTCTGCTTTTTATGCAGTTTATGGTTTTGTCACTAGCAGTTGACACGAATAACATGACCATTGAAGATTATGTCAGTTACATCAATCCTCCAGCTGTGCACAAGTACCAGGTTATATACCACCTTAATTAGTTCCGTATCTGCATATTCATATTTGGCTGATTCATAGCAACTTAATGGCAAGGTTAACTCATAATATAGTGTCCATCAGCTGAGATCAAAGCTTATAGATCCATTTTCCTAATCATTTTCATTGTAAATATAGAGACAAACACGAAACATGTCATAAGTTACACCTTCATTAATTCTGTATTTACATCCATATTTGGTTGTTTGTTAGCAGCTTAATAGCAAGGTTAACTCATAACAGTCTCCATTAGCTGAGATTAAAGCTAATAGATAATTTCTTTCTACTCATTTTAATAGTAAATGTAGAAACAGACCAAAAACGTCATAATTATATGTTTTTTTATATTATCTTCCAGCATGAAAATGGAGACAGCATACTCTGTGTAAAGCATGAGGATCAGATATCCCTCCTTCCAGCTGGAAAAAATAAGGTGAAATTGTGTATTCTTCTCTTAATTATTTGCTTCTTTAGTAAAATAAATCATATGTGAATCACACACGCACCAATCACTAAGAGAGCCGATAACTCAATTGTAGAACATCCCAATAGTAAATGGGATGTCCTGACACCAAAGCCTTCGTATATTCATTTGGTATCAGAGCCCAATTCATATCCACAGAAAGATTTTGAACAGCATGGTGTTTAAGCTTTGAGTTATTTGTTCCTTTAGAAACATAAATGCTGGTAAATGAATAATATCTGATTTCAAAGGTGGACCAATCACTAGAAGGCCGATAATTCATTGGTAGGACACCCCAATGGGAGATCCTGATACCTTTATTTGGTATCAGAGCCCAATTCGGGTCTGTAGGAAAATATTGAAGAGCATGGGGTTTGTGATTGCAGACCAATTGGAGAAAAAAGTGGATAGATGAAAATGTCAAACAATTCAGGGGTTGCCCAGAAGGAACAATCCATGTGAGGGAAATAAAGCATGAGCATGTTGCAAGAAGTAGATCTGTGGCTCGGTTCATAGGAGCAAAGAATGCTTGGGAATATATGTGGGAAATAGAGGTGCTATTCTTTGCTCTAGTCTAAAGCATGTTTTAGTTTTACAATAGATCTGTGGTGGTTGTGGTTGTTGTTTGGTGTCTTGCTGAACTTTATTGTTCTATCTTTCTTTGTATAAAGGACAGAACCCTTTTAAAATCTCTATTGAGGTGCGCCATTGTTTGGACACTTTTTAAGTTTTCTCTTAAAAAAAAACAATAGATCATCTTTAGTATTTTATATGTAATGCAACATTTGTGAGTAATGGGCATAAATTTTGTTATTTTCTTGAATCCTTTTGTACTGCAGTGTGCAATGGCAAGCCTCTTGTTTGGTGAAGGCGGGGTTGAGAAAGCTACAGGTGTTATGAATGTGTGGCAACCACCTTTGAGTCCCTTTGGCACTGATATTCTGACTCGTGGTCTCATAAGGATTGGTGTAGAAGATGCTGAAAATATAGTCCAGACGATAGAGGCTGGTTGGCTAGTAAGTGAAGACTTCCCCTTTCAAACTTCAGTTTGGTCCAATGCAAAATTAGCTTCATCTTCACAGATTCTGAATTTTGCAGTATGATTATCTTGGTTTCTTGGTTAGGTTTCCAAAATTTTGTATGGAGATCAGAAATCAAGATTCTTTGTACGCTGGACGGTAAGATGTGATCTTGACGCTAATCAATATCTAAGATGGGCAATTCATATTCCATGGTTGCTGATGTGAAATTCTTTTTGTATAGGCTGATGGATTTCAAAAGACAGGTTGTTATGACCTAAAATGTCCAGGGTTTGTAATGGCAAAAAATGCTCCATTATATCCCGCTCAAGCATTTAAAGAAGTCTCTATATATGGAAACAAAGAAAAACAGGTTGAACTAGACATAGCTATACAATATGTAAGTACAATGTTTATAAATCCAAATACTTTATGAAGAGCATTTGTAGATCAGTCAAAATTCTTTTGGTCAGATTTTTCAAAGCATAAATAGAATGTTTTAAGTTTTGATTTGTTTTGGTGACAGATTTGAAATCACTAGTTCTTTCAATAGAACTCACCTGTCGTAATTTCAAATAAGTTATTTAAGCAAGTCAAAGTTTATAATAAGTTTTATTATAGATTTATTTGGGTTTATTAGTTTTTTTTAAGGTTTATAATAGTTATTAAAGTTATTTGGATTTATTATGTAACTAAAATGTTTATTAGTGGAGTTAAATTCAATTACTCTTTGATGGACATTTATACATCAGTCAAAATTCTTTAGGTCAAATTTTTTGAAGCTTAAATAGAACATTCTAAATTTTGACTTGTTCGGGTGACAGATCAGAAATCACTAATTTTTTAGTAGGTACCATCTTTCAAAATGATTTCAGATGAACCATCTACATAAATCAAAATTTAGAATATGCTATTTAAACCAAAATATTTCTCAATATTACAATCTTATCTCTCTTCTTATTTACCTGTGATCACATAGATCTAAGATTCCTTAGAAAAAAGAAAAATCTATGTTTGTAACATTATTTTCATGTTTAAGAGTAGAAAATTAAGAGGTGGATATTATAGTTTTAAGCTAAAAAATTATTCTATATTATTAAGTTTATGAAAGTGAAAGGTGGGTGGTTTGTTTTTAATGTATTTTTTTTTGCAGGAAGCAAGAAACCCTCCAGCATGGGTGGTGTATGTTGGCTCCAAAGAAGTGGGTTACTTGCCTGCAAATTTAGTACCAAATATTCTTCCCAAGATCAATACAGTGAAATGGGGAGGAGAAGTTATGGTTGTGGCAAATTTCCCACAGTCCAAATTAGATATGGGTAGTGGAAGATTTCCTGAGGGGGGCTATCCAAAGGCAGCATATGTCAGAAATATGGATGTATTTATGGCGGGTGGTAAGAAAATGTATGGAGGAAGCTTTCAGTACATGCAGAGTCGTCCATATTGTTATAGAGTGGGGAATAAGGGTGGCCTCTCCACCTGGGGCACTTACATATTTTATGGAGGGCCAGGAGGAGATGAAACTCTCTGCAGAATAGTCAAAGCTCTACCATTCCCAGGCAGAACTTGATATGTTCAGAGTCACCGGATCTAAAATGTTTATCCTATTTATAATAAGAAAATGATATTACATTTACACTTACATTATTTGTTTGAAATGAGGTGTTTTTACCAACGAATTGCTTCTGGATAAAGAACAAATTTTTGAGTGGGTGGTGGACCATTTTTTATCAACCCCATGTAATAACCATGAACTCCCTAATGTTTCTTGAGAAAACCCTATTCTAATTTTTCCTTCAATGAGATCCTAAATTATTTTGATATTCAAGATGTGTAATGCAAAGGCAAAGGGTCTATACAAGATATGAATTTGAATATTGTGCACAAGCATAACTAGCAAGACCTCTTGGATAGCCATCCATTCATCATGTCATGGTCCCTTTAATTGTGAAGTGAAATGAAGAGGTTTAGATGCTTGAGTTTATTACTTCATTAACACAATCATTGATTAAGCATGGTATACATCTATTTCGAGGTCATTAGGGTGATCTTTCAAGGCTATATGTTCATTAACCTCCTACATCGACAAATCGAACAAAATCGACATCGAAGTCCTAACCTAAGGCACATCTAAACATCATCGAATCATAATTGATTATCTTAAATTCTGCATCAGGGAATATTCTTAGTAATATTCCTAGTCATCATAATTATCTTTAATTTTATAATTATTTGGCAACATTTATCCTAAAGTTTGATTAATTGAATATTTTCATATTTAATTAATTAGATTTAATATTTGCCACTTAATTGTGTAATTAAATTTAATTATATCTATTATTAATTGTATTATTTAATTTTGACAATAAATCTAATATCATATGAATAATTGATTAAATTCTTATTTAATTAATTAAAGCAAGTTGTCATTATTTAATAATATAATTTTTAATAAAAGTTTGATTAAATAATTGATTAACCCATAAATCAATTGTTTTATTTTTAAAAGCAGTTAAGTTGGAAATAAATCACTTTATTATTAAATTAATTCATAAATAAAACATGCACAATCATAAAAGCAAACAACTATCAATTATCAATTAAAGCTAAATTCTATTTTGAGTTAAAGCTTAGCTTTTGCATGTTTTTGTGAGTTAATTATCCTTTATTTAAAAATAACTCAAAAATCAACTTGAGTTATTTGAGTGATTTATGACTTTTTCTCATGCACCTCCAAAGCCCTGGATTTCTATAAAAACAAGGCTCATCTCTTCATAACTCATCTCTCAATCATCTCTCAAATTTGCATCCACAGGATCTCATAATTGTGCAAACTTATGCTGGAGAATTGGAATTGAAGAATCAAAGCTCTTGCGAATCGACATCTTTGTGAGATCAATCTTATTTTTGCATTCATATTGCATATCATTGTTAGATTAGCATTGCATATCAATTTTCAATAGCATTCATAGCATATCAATTTCATCTAGCATAGATTCATATCAAGTTTTTCATTATTATTGCATAGAAAATCTAAAAAAATAGCTTAATTGCATTCAATCTCTTATCTAGATAAATTGCATTCAAATCATTCATTTAGGTGTTGTCTAGGTCACTGATCTCGATTACAATCTGAGAACATCAATCTCGCACCTATTAGAAGGTAGTAAATCGCTTGGTTACATAGTTTTCAATTTTACACGATTTCAATTTTTGCTAACCTCTAATGTTTTACTGAGTGTTGTGTCTACAGATCAGGTACAATTTTCACACACACATTTCTGGTGCCCACCGTGGGGCAACCCACCTTTGCATGCTGATTTTGATTCTTGGAGCTAAAACCCTAAAGTTTCAAAGATTTAATTTTATCTCCCAAACGGCTTGGATTTTTGGTCTGAAATGTTTTTTGCAGGTTGGAGACATATTAGGGAAGCTTCGAAAAAAAATTCAGAATTTTCTGAATTATTTTGAATTTTTAATAATTTTTTTTTATTTTTCATAAAAAAATTAATATCTGACGCAAATCAGCATATTTTTCTGAAATTTTTACATTTTCAGAAAGCTCTTCAAATTCTACAGGGGGTCTATTATTTGTGTTTTAAATTTGGATGCAATTTAATAGCTCAAATAGTTAATTTACAAAAACTGGTCTATTTTGATAAAACGGGTCTCTAGGGCACAAATGAAGAGATTTTTCTAAAATTTTTGCATTTTTGGAAAGCTCTCTATTTTTTAGTAGGGGTCTTTATTCTGAATTTCTATTTTTGTAGCCAAAATCATATCAAAAAAATCAGATCTTGTTGACTAGGTCAAATGTAGTGCAAAAAAATTAAAATTTTATGATGGGTATGCACTTATTTTTCATATGATTCAATGCATGATATGAGTTGTCATTTGGATTAATTTATGGTTATTATTGCTCCAAACAATTGATTTTTAGAGCTAACCCTATTTTCATAAGTTGAATATATTTTGCATATCTTGTTTGCTTGTTGGAGAGTTCGTCACTTGCTTGCATGGAAAAACTCAACAAAAATTGTTAAAAATCAGGTAGAATCTACTAAATGCATTGCAAGGATCACGAGGTATTCTCCTTGTTCTGAAAATATTTCGATTTGGACTTAAAATAAATCTCTTATGTGTCAAGCTTGTGTGCATCTTTTCATGCTTTTGATCTATTTCTACACACTTCCATAATTTGATACTAGGTTGTGATCCCTTAAGGATTCATTAAGTAGTCTTAGAATACTTGTGATTGATCTTGATTGCTATCTTGGGTTATTGGACTTGCTAATCCGTCGGCCCCTCATTTCCGCCCCGTGGTTGCAATCTCAGCGCCATAAAGGGGAGGGGTCAACAGGACAGAAGCGTTAAGTGTTCCACTTGGCAACCCTTTTGTGCTTTTAGGAACTCACTTGTTTTCTAAGTTGTGGACTCATTTTCAGCTTGTGTGAGGTGTTAAGTGTTCCACCTTGTGGACTCATCTCATATTTGCTTTAAGCGTTAAGTGTTCCTCTTTCTACTTTTTGGATGTTTTTGGTAGATTTGCTTTCGGGAATATATCTGTGCTCACATAGTAATTAGGCCCTATGAACACTATTCGTGATTCTTGAGAGATTGGATTCCTAGAGAAATCTTTCTTGATGACATAATCCTTGTAGGTAGGGAGGATACTTAGTGCGTTTCACATTCAACTTGGTTAGTGCATCTTCTCTTATTGATCGACACATTCTCTCTCCGGAGAGGTTGATAGATCACGTAGGGTTGATATCACGAGCTTTGGTGAATCAAAATTGGTTAGTGCGTCTTCTCTTATTGATTGATACATTCTCTCCCCGGAGAGGTTGATAGATCACGTGGAGTTGATATCACAGACCTTGGTGGAACAAAACTTTGTCTTGGCATGTCGGATTAATCTGCTTGCTTTGTTTGGGTTAAAAGTGAAGAGGTGTCAAAACCTTGAATCTGGAGCCAAGTCCCCTTGTGGTATAAATCTGTGAGTCACCTTTAGAGAGGGTTAACCGTAGCGGACAATCCCTTCACAGGGCAAACTGCGTTGACGGAACCACAAGCGGTAATAGCCATTTTCGCCATGGTAGTGACAGCCGCTATATAAATGTCCTTGTGGAAGAAATCTCCATGGGTATGGTTCATTGTTGGGTTGTCAGATCTCCCTAGCAGCTCTTGAAGATTAAGTTCTCGAACTGTGTCAAAACCCTGGTGCGCCGGGATTGGAGTTCACCCCTTTGAATCATAAAAGTTGCAGAGTCAAACCATTACTAAAAACCCTAGAGAGGCCAATTTTTCACTTTCAGGTATATGTGTGTCATTGCAAAACTTTTCAGAACATACACAATTAGTACTCTCAGGGATTAGCACAATTTGGTCACTTGATTGTTCATACGCAAGGTTGCTTTTGCCCTTGTTCATTGTTTTCAGACGTGCTTAGAATCACTTGCTTGTTGTTCTGCATGCTTGTTTATCTACTTGGCTATTAAAAATGATCAAATCTAGTATAACCTTCAAAATTTGGACAGTACAATTTGCAAACAATCCAGAACTGAAGATCTTAAATTTTGCAAAAATTGACGTAAATTCTTTCTGGAGTCAAAAGTCATTTCAGAAAGTCAAAAGTTGTACGAGTTTTGTCAAGTGTCGTTTCAGTATTGCCCATCTGTCGTACGATTGAGAACCCAGTGTCGTACAAGTTTTCAAACCAGCAAATTCAAGAAAGTCAAAATCCTGTTAGCAACTGTCGTATGATATTTACAACTGTCGTTTCATTGCTACCCAACTGTCATATGAGTTTTACAACTGTCGTTTCATTTCTACCCAACTGTCATATGAGTTTAGCAACTGTTGTTTCATAGACTACCCAGTGTCGTACGAGTCTGCAGAGTGTCGTTTGGAAAAATTTGAGAGTTGTCAAAAATTGTCAAATTGCAAGATATCCAATGTTTCCAGCCTAGTTCCAGAATCTGTCAAAAATATCATTGTGTCAGGAACAGAGCAGTAGCTATTAAGCATTCTACCATTTTCCGAGTTTGATCTTTTGAATCCGATCTAGTCTTCTGTTTGATCAATTTGAGTCCTTTTTATCTGGTGTCAAAACTTTTTCATAACTATCAATCTTCAATCAATCTTCAAAAATAGACTAAGTGTTGAGAACTCGTGTCCGCTATCTTTTGGGCGATCTATCCCATACATCCAGGGCACAGTTTCCTTCACCCACATCTCATTAGATCTTCAAAACTATCATAATCTTGACAAGGTTGCGTCATCCGATTTTCTCGAATCAAATTGTTCTTCAGTTGTCTTCATCATTTTCTTCTGTTTCATTCAAAGTTAATGGTGGAGACCAGAGCTTCTTCACACAAGAAATCAGAAGAAACATCTCAGAACTTACTTTTGACCAATACCCCAGGTCCAACTCTTGAACAACTCATCAAGTCAAGTATCTACAAAGACGACGGTCTCGGTAACTTTTGATTGAAAACTGGTTACATACCTCCTTTATCAACTCACAGAGGTAATCGACAAACTCCTCCTCAATCTGTTCCAGGGAGCCCAAAAACTCCTATCATGTCTCAAGCAGGGACAAACCACGGTTCTCTAGGAGGAGGGTCCCAAGGACACCATTCTCAACATAATGCCGACCAAGAACCTACCCCCTGTGAAATCCATTGATGTCAGAATGACGATGAATTCTAGAGAATGATGAGGCATTTCTTGAAAGTGGATAGAGAGGCATACTTTTTACAATTAGCCCAGGAAGGGGCTAAGCTTCCTCCCAACTTTAACGTTGATGATATAATCACACATGAGGAAAAAACTCCACTCACAGCTATGACAAAATAGATGCATGCTATACAAGTCGAATTTAACAATCTTAAGAAGGAGAAGGAACCCAAGGAGTTCTCCATGGAGGCCCTATGTCCTTTCCCGTTCGACAAAAACTTGTATATGCCACCATTCCCAAAAAGAGTGGAGATACCAAAGTATGAAAAATATGACGGACACTCTGATCCTCAAGATCATGTCAGAGAGTTCTCTACGCAATCCATGGAATTCATGCATGAACCGACTTATCTAATACGTCTTTTTCCTAGATCCTTGGGAGGAGCATCCATTCAGTGGTTTTCAAGATTACCTTCTACGATCAAAAATTTTGAGGAATTGATTAAATTATTTTATCAACAATATTCCTACAATATTCAACATCCGGTCACCATGATCGATATCTGTAACCTCAAGCAATATCCAGGGGAATCATTCCTAACTTTCCTCAAGAGGTGGAGAAAGAAGTTCTCTCTATATGCTAGACAAATTCCCGAAATGGAGAAACTTGAAATCTTTATCAATAACCTTGTTCCAGAGCTCAATTATCCATTACAAATGCAAGATCATGTATCTTTTGATAAAATGGTGGATAATGCAATCAAGATTGAGAAAGTACTTGTCAAGAAAGTAGAAATCACACTTCAAAAGGACAAGTCTGAATCTGGATCTAGCTCAAAAGATAAAAACAAGAGCTGGAATAGAAACAAAGGTATCGTCTCTGATGGTGTTGTTGACACTATCCGCACCCCATCAAAGGCACCGGCCTACAATCTCACCCTTGCCACCAAAGCCATTGAAGCTTCAGAGCAAAAATCTGCTGAACCATCTCCAAAGAAGCCATTCAAACGATGGGATAATAAATGAAAGTTTACTCCCCTGGGAGAATCTTTGGAATCTACCCTGAGAACCTTGATAGCTGATAACATGATCTCTTTACCACCAATCCGAAACCCTGATCCGGATCCAAAACCATATTGGTGGAAAGATAATGCATTCTGTGCTTTCCATCGGACTAAAGGCCACAGAACTAATGGATGCTTCCACTTGAAGCATACCATTCAAGACTTGATAGATCAAGGGGACATCACGATCGATAATCCTACCAACAATAATGATCACATAGCATTTACAGAACCGTTTCCACAACATGGCAAGGGAGTTTCCACTTCTCAGCCTAACATGGGGGCAAAAGTCAACTATGCCTACCCTGGAAACAATGCTGTCATCAATATGGTTGAACCATATCTCTCTGAGAGCTGCAATGTCATCACGATTGTACGAAGAGACAGAAATCATTCCTTAGCTAATGCGGTTACCAGATCACAAGCTCAGGCTCATCTGAAAGGACAAACACCAAGTTCATCTAATGTCCCTAAGATACCTTTCAATCTCACATCTGCTTCTAAACAGAAGGTTGCCTTGAAATCTTCCAATCCAAAGGATACAAGACCTACATCTTATAGCATCGTCCAACAACTCCAGCATACCAATGCCAAAATCTCTATGTTTGAGTTACTTCGAATATCTCCAGCTCACGGAGATATCCTAGACAAAGCTTTGCTCGGCTCTAATGTTCCTGATGATCTAGATCTAGACAGGTTCCAGACTATGGTTGGTCATCTAACATCTCCGCAATATATCTCCTTTTCAGAGGAAGATGACAACTCCCTAAGTCACCCACATAATCAGCCCTTGCACATAGAAGTCTTGATCCAGAACCGTCGAGTCAAACGTGTGTTGATAGATGGGGGCGCAGGCCTCAACATTTGTTCTTACAGCTTAATCACACAGTTGGGATTCTCAGAGATGGCTATTGATCCTCGAAAGAAGATCACCATAAAAGCCTATGATGAACAAGAAAGAGCTTCTAAAGGTACCATTGTCTTACCCATCCGAGTGGGTCCGGTCATCAAAGATACCACATGTCAGGTGCTTGATCTACCATTGGCTTACAATATCCTTCTAGGGAGACCCTGGATCCATGAAA
This sequence comes from Chamaecyparis obtusa, assembly GCA_027943335.1. Classification (NCBI taxonomy): domain Eukaryota; kingdom Viridiplantae; phylum Streptophyta; class Pinopsida; order Cupressales; family Cupressaceae; genus Chamaecyparis; species Chamaecyparis obtusa. The sequence continues at coordinate 1,328,544 of BSBK01003166.1, forward strand.
TGCAAGTCATCCCTTCTACGTACCATCAATGCTTGAAATTTCCCTATGAAGGGGTAGAAGTTACTATCCCAGCAGATCTGAGTACAACTTGCAATACATTGCAAGAAAGTGCCGATAAGCTTGTACCTAATAACAGAGAATCTTCCATCAAGCAACAAAATGTGGCTTCCACATCCAAGATGGAAGACATTGCTAAAGAGATCAATATCAAAGAAAATGGGATGGGAGAATACACTATAGAGCCAGTCTTGTCTCTGACATCTCTCCCTATTTCGCCCAAGTCATATGGACAATCTTTGAAGCAATCTAAATCAGAACCTAAGGAACCTATGGAAGCATACAAAAGAAATTTTGTGGCAGAGCAAGTATCCAAACAAGAATTTGAAGAAGATGAAGCTGTGCTTGCATGGCTATACAAAGATGATTCTGAATCCAAAATTGTTCAACCTAGTGAATCTATAGCACCTACAATCCCTTCTAATTCATATGGTCCAGGAAACAAATTGATAGCCAAGATGGGATATTTCGGTCAAGGACCTCTAGGAATTAGCGGAAAGGGTCTTGTGACACCCATTTCACATATTGGTAGAGCCAACAAAGATACTAGTGGCTTAGGGTTTAAGAAGAAACCCTATCATCTCAAAGGTGGTTGTTCTTATGTCATAGAACAAATTGCACTAGGAGAACCCCTTCTTAAGAAAGAAGAAACAGAACCCTCTGATGATGATTCAGATAGCTCTGAGCTTATCCCCTATGAAAAATTGCCTAAAGAGATCAAAGATCTTGATGATACAGATGATCCTATCAAAAGAATTAATGTAGTAGAAACACAAGAACCTACTGTAGCGCAAGAGATGGTTGCACCACAAGAACCAGCCAATCTCGAAGGTGATCAAACTGATCAAGAAGAAGGGGGTAGTTATTCTGACACTGATTCCCATGAATATGAATTCAAGTCAGAAACTGAGGGTAATCCTTCTTGGGGTATTCATCCTGATTTCACACATTTTCTAAGATTTCCTAGAGATCCTGATTCAGAAGCTGAGTCAAATGACTATGAATGGGGTGCCATTCCAGAAGAAGATGAGCTTATAACAGAGAAATATATTGATGTTATTCACCAATATGTATCTCAACCCAACGTAGGTCTAGAGCGAAACAATGAACTTAACGTGTCGGATCCACCTATGGCTGAAGAGGACTCCCATGATGATGTTGAGCCTATTCACGAATTGAACATTTTGAGCTATAATATCACCTTTGAACTTGAGCGTCGGGTTAGGACCAATGATGACATATCCCCATCCGTGAACACCATATCCCAAGCCTTTCCCGCTTTAACTATCTAACGCCCTGATCTTATCGACCAAACTTCCACAAACCCAAGCCATGGTGTTTACACCTTTTCCAGTGACTATGCCCTTGCTTGTTACCTCAATGCAGTCAAGCCTATGAGGACTTCCATCAGCGAACCGAGCGTCAGCATGACCGAGTCGGACATCAAATATCTTAGTCAAAAAAATAAAAAGAAAAAGAAAAAGAGTTCTGAGGGTGAAAACCACTTTGTGGTAGTCTCAGAACCTACAAAAGTAAAAAGAAAAGACGTATATGAAGGTGAAAACCTCTGTGAGGCACCTAAGGATGAGATATTTGATGTCCTTCTGAGTCATTTACAGGATAGATCTCCAGTTCTGATTGAGTCAACTCAATCCATCAATTTGGGTACAACAGAGGAACCACAATTGGTACATGTAGCACAATCTCTATCAGAAGAAGAGAAACAGAAATTCACTACATTCTTATCAGACAAAAAGATCAACTTTGCATGAAAATATTCAGATATGCCAAGATTGGATCCCAATCTCATTATGCACCATCTATCCATTGCTCCTGGAGTAAAACCAATCAAACAAAAACTGAGAAAGATGCATCCTCATGTTGCACTCTTAGTCAAAGCAGAACTAGAAAAACTCCTAAAAGCTGGATTCATCCGTGTCATAGACTATGCTGAGTGGATCTCTAACATTGTACCTGTTTCAAAACCAGATGGTTCAATCAGAGTGTGCACGGACTTTAGAGATGTGAACAGAGCATGCCCTAAGGATGACTTTCCACTACCTAACATTGATATGATAGTGGACATGACTGCGGGCTATGAAATGTATTCCCTTATGGATGGTTTTTCTGGATACAACCAAATCAAAATTGCTCCAGAAGATCAAGAGAAAACAACTTTCACATGTGCGTGGGGAACCTTCTGTTGGAATGTTATGCCATTCGGACTCAAAAATGCTGGAGCTACATATCAAAGAGCAATGACATCTATTTTTCATGATATGATGCATAAAACAATGGAGGATTACGTGGATGATACCTTGGCAAAATCCATGATTAGAACTGAACATCTAATAGACTTGAGCATGATCCTAGATAGAATGGAACAGTTTAGTCTCTGACTAAATCCCAAGAAGTGTGCTTTTGGTGTCACTTCTGGAAAGCTCTTAGGATACATAGTTTCAAAGAAAGGCATTGAGGTCGATCCAGCTAAGGTGAAAGCTATCATAGAGATGCAACCTCCCAAGAATATCAGTCAAATGCGAACTTTGCAAGGGAGAGTATAGTCCATCAGAAGATTCATATCACAGTTAGCTGACATATCACAACCTTTCACAAAGACATTACATAAAGGTGTGACCTTTGCATGGAATGAAGACTGTGCAAAGAATTTTGATCATATCAAGAATTATCTCTCGAATCCTCCTATCTTAATGCCTCCTATTCATGGGAAGCCATTAATATTATATGTCTTCACAACAGATACATCACTGGGGGCATTGCTAGCACAGCATGATGAGAACAAAAAGGAAAGAGCCATCTACTATATAAGCAGAACATTGGTGGCGTATGAAAAGAACTATTCTATGATTGAGAAAGCTTGTCTCGCTGTGATCTTTGCATCACAGAAACTGAGACATTACATGTTAGCTCATACCACTCATTTGGTAGCTAAGATTGATCCACTGAAGTACCTACTAAGCAAAGCTGCCCTCACAGGTAGACTAGCTAAATGGGTCATGCTCTTGAGCGAATTTGACATTGAATATGTTGAAAGAAAAGCTATCAAAGGACAAGTCATTGCTGATCAATTAGCTGAAGCACCACTGTTTGATGATACACCCATGCAAATGGAATTTCCCGATTCCTCTATCATGCACTTCTCTTCTAGAGAATGACAGTTATTCTTTGATGGCTCCTACATACAAAATGGATCTAGAGTAGGCATATTGTTCATCACTCCTCAAGGATACTCGATACCCAAAGCATTCAGACTAAAGTTTCCTTGCACAAACAATATTGCTGAATATGAGGCACTTCTCAATGGTATGAAAATGGCAATACAGTGGAGAGTTACAGAGATGCACATCCATGGAGACTCACAATTGGTTATCCATCAAGTCAATGATGTGTACCAAATCAAAGATGAAAAGCTCATTCCTTACAAGAGAATGGTAGATGATTTAAAGAAATACTTCATCTCTATCACATTTGAGCAAATACCCAGAACGGAGAATAAGGTTGCCGATGCAATGGCGACACTATCTACTCTCTTACAGTAGCTCGAACATGAGCTACGCTACGAGTTCCTGGTGGAAGCCCTATCCTATCCTGCATATGACTCCCCTGAAACCCGCATGATCTGCATCATTGTAGGTTATGATTCATCCCGCTACAAAAATCTGTTCTCCTATCTCCACGACCAAATCATCCCTGAGTCCTTTAACCATTTTGAGAAATGAAACCTTATCCGCATCCGCATCCCGATATGTCATCCTTGGTAATGATCTGTACAAACGAAGTCTAGATGGTACACTGCTTAGATGTTTAGAACGGGAAGAGTCTCAACGTGCATTAGAGGAAGTCCACGAGGGTATATGTGGGTCGCACTCAAATGGTTTAACGTTAGCTTGAAAACTTATTAGGGCTGGGTACTATTGGCCTGAAATGGAGAAAGAGGCTATTAAATTTGCTAAAAACTGTCAATAGTGTCAAGTACATGGCAACTTGATTCATGTTCCAGGGAGAGATCTGATTCCCTTTACTACACAATGGCCTTTTCAACAATGGGCATTTGATCTCATAGGTGCTATCCATCTGCACTCTTCTAATGGACATACCCATATAATCACAGCCACAGATTATTTTACAAAATGGGTAGAAGCAGTTCCTCTAACACAAGCAATGGGGAAACAGATCTCTATGTTCATCCTGAACTACATCATTTGCAGATATGGGATCCCTCACTCTATAATCACAGATAATGGGGGACAATTCAAAAACAAGGATCTAGATGACTTATGTGCTAAATTCAAGATTACACAACATTGGTCTTCTATTTACTATCCTCAAGGGAATGGACAAGCTGAGGCTTCAAACAAAAATCTCCTGAAGATCTTGCACAGAACAGTGAATAAAACAGGAAGAGACTGGCATCTCATGATCAATCCAGCTCTCTGGGCATACAGAACTAGTATCAGAACGCCTACAGGGGCTACACCTTTCGCTTTAGTTTATGGGTCTGAAGCAGTACTGCCTATTGAGGTTGAAATCCCATCACTTAGAATCAGAATGCATGGACTTGTCACTGATGAAGACTACAGAGTGTCTAGGTTACAAGAACTAGAATTACTAGATGAGCGCAGGCAAGCAGCGTATGATCATCTCAGAGTGTATCAGAAAAGAATGTCTAGAGGCTACAACAAGAAAGTCCGACACAGAGAATTTCAGGTTGGTGATCTAGTCTTGAGAGAAAATCCTAAAAATCAATCACATCGAGAACGCAAGGGGAAGTTTGAACCCAATTGGCTGAGTCCCTTTGTTATCACTGCTACTTTTGGCTCTGGTGCCTATCAACTCTCAACGACTGAAGGAGAACAGCTCCGAGAACCAATCAACGTTCTCCATCTGAAGAAATTATACGCCTAAGGCATTCAGTCTATGGTTAAATATCCTGAAAAAATCTTAAAAATCGGAAAAAGTCCTAAAAAAATGAACATCTTGGTGAAAACCTAGCAATAGGCGCCTTGATGATTCACAAAAAAAATCAAAAAATATCAAAAGTACAAAAAAAATCAGAAAAAATGAAAAATACAAAAAAAATGAAAAAAAAAAAAGTGCCTTGGTGAAAACCTGGAAACAGGCGCCTTGGTAGCAAAAATAGAATCTCTACCAAGATGGTGAAAACCCGGCAAACGGGCGCCACTTGTTCAAAATGCTCCATCTATCAGCACAATCTTGGTCTTTCCTAGCTTTCAGTCTTGCTTTAGTTTGTACATATCTCCCGGTTTGTTTCAACATTTCCAGTTTTCAATAAGTCGGTCTGTACACCAACCAGCTCAAGCGTCTGTATCCTATCAATGTTTAACACTTGGGGGCAATCAATGTCATATCCTATGGCCTCCAATGTATCTTAGACAGATCATATCCAGTCAGAATCCTTTAAAGCTTCATGTGAGTCAGTCAGTCAGTCTCATCTCCAGAAAGGATTTTGCATCTACAACAACGCAATCAAACATCAAAACTCAACTGAAAACAATCTATGCTTTTTTCATGCTTTTATCTCCTTGTATGCTTATTGATTCGCATTGAGATTTTTGCATATTGTGTCCCTTCGAGCTCTTCGATGATGTCCTTTATAGGATTTAGAGGGTGATGACTAGGGGCATAATCTTTTTTTTGTCTTCTGCTTGTATGTGAAAAATCTAACAACTTCAGAAATTCCGGATTGAAATGGTGTCCGACTATAAGAGCCTCTATCTCAAATTGGATGGCCATGCGTACCTTGACCATTGATACCCAAAAAATTCAAGGAAGTTTGATCTAAATATTGTCTTTTTGAGTAAGTTCTTTCTCCTACTGTGGAACGCAATCTTGCCTAAGGATGTGAACGATAAAGGGTCACTACGGGTAATTCACATTGGATTTAGATTGATCTCTTGACTGTTTGATGTGTTTTCAACGCAAGGCGTATTCAAGTCATCACGATGTTTATGTTTTGATGCTTATACAAATTGCTATATCAAAATGGACATGATATTCAGGTCATCCTGGCGTTTGTGCCTTGGTGCTTATATCTGATCCAACATTCTGAAAACAAATCAATATTCATATGTCCATGGTTGTATAACCAATGGGTGTTGTATTGATTCTTGCGCATACAAATCGATATTCATATGTCTATGGTTTCATGGCTAGTGGGCATTGTATTGATTTATCTGGTTACCTAAAAGTTCAATGATGATAACAAATCGACACATGATCAGTGACTAGGTCCTAGGTCTTAGGTTGCATTTCATCTTGCATGTCTCTTTGCATTTTGCATGTTACATGATCTCACAATGGCTAAACGAACTTCAATGCTTAAATGATTCTCCACTCGCATCTTCAAATCTAACAAGAGCTGAATCTCACACGAAGGTTTCTCCAACGAAACAGCAAGTAGAATCCTTTTCGGGATCAAAATCAAAATCTGAGATCATTTATCTTATTCACTGCTTGCATATTCAACCTTCAATCATCACAGAAATCCAGTATTCAACTTAACTGATTAGCTTTCATCAAACTATCAAAATTTCAACTTGGTCAACCATGGTCAACTCATGGTCAAACCTAGTCAAATTCGGTCTCCAAGACCTCCAAATGATGCAGAATGTGTTCTCGGACGTGTTTAACCACTTCTCAAATCAATTTACATGCTTCTAAACCATTAAATGCTGACTTCTCTTGTCAGATTTCAATTTTAATCCCGAAGGGGGCATGGTATTACACATCATTCAAAGTCTGTAATCAAATTTGAAATCATATCTTTATGGAAATCATATCTTCCTCAGTAATCAAGACAAACAATCATGTCTAGTTGCTGATTCATCAAAAGTCCTCATCGCTTGGGGCAAATCTATCATCACTTGGGGCATATCAGATTCATCAAGATCCATATCAATCTGGTATTCTCCTAATCTTGTAAACTGTATTAGTTTTTGCAACCATCAGATCATAGTGTTCTTTCCTTGGTTCTTCGGCAACTGAAGGGTTTGGATGTGATACCTGCTAGTTCTGCTAAGACAATCGAGTCTAGAGTGGTCACTCACTTCTTATCAATCCTAAGGTTCAGAATCAGGCATTTTGACACTTTTTCGCAATCATAGGTTCATCGCTGCTACAGTGAACATTATCTTTGATCATTCAGGACCTCCTATCTCAATATCTCTCAATCGGTTTCTATCTTGAGATCAGTTTATCTTTTGAATCAGTTTCATATCTTTATCAAACACAGACTATCTTTGAACCACTGCGCTTCGCACAGTAATTCAAAGAGGGGCAAAATGAAATACCCCAAAAATGGGCTATATGTTCATTAACCTCCTACATCGACAAATCGAACAAAATCGACATCGAAGTCCTAACCTAAGGCACATCTAAACATCATCGAATCATAATTGATTATCTTAAATTCTGCATCAGGGAATATTCCTAATAATATTCCTAGTCATCATAATTATCTTTAATTTTATAATTATTTGGCAATAAATCACATTTATCCTAAAGTTTGATTAATTGAATATTTTCATATTTAATTAATTAGATTTAATATTTGCCACTAAATTGTGTAATTAGATTTAATTATATCTATTATTAATTGTATTATTTAATTTTGACAATAAATCTAATATCATATGAATAATTGATTAAATTCTTATTTAATTAATTAAAGCAAGTTGTCATTATTTAATAATATAATTTTTAATAAAAGTTTGATTAAATAATTGATTAACCCATAAATCAATCGTTTTATTTTTAAAAGCAATTAAGTTGGAAATAAATCACTTTATTATTAAATTAATTCATAAATAAAACATGCACAATCATAAAAGCAAGCAACTATCAATTATCAATTAAAGCTAAACTCTATTTTGAGTTAAAGCTTAGTTTTTGCATGTTTTTGTGAGTTAATTATCTTTTATTTAAAAATAACTCAAAAATCAACTTGAGTTATTTGAGTGATTTATGGCTTTTTCTCATGCACATCCAAAGCCCTGGATTTCTATAAAAACAAGGCTCATCTCTTCATAACTCATCTCTCAATCATCTCTCAAATTTGCATCCACAGGATCTCATAATTGTGCAAACTTATGCTAGAGAATTGGAATCGAAGAATCAAAGCTCTTGCGAATCGACATTTTTGTGAGATCAATCTTATTTTTGCATTCATATTGCATATCATTGTTAGATTAGCATTGCATATCAATTTTCAATAGCATTCATAGCATATCAATTTCATCTAGCATAGATTCATATCAAGTTTTTCATTATTATTGCATAGAAAATCTAAAAAAATAGCTTAATTGCATTCAATCTCTTATCTAGATAAATTGCATTCAAATCCTTCATTTAGGTGTCGTCTAGGTCACTGATCTCGATTACAATCTGAGAACATCAATCTCGCACCTATTAGAAGGCAGTAAATCGCTTGGTTACATAGTTTTCAATTTTGCACGATTTCAATTTTTGCTAACCTCTAATGTTTTACTGAGTGTTGTGTCTACAGATCAGGTACAATTTTCACACACACAGTAATGAGCTAGAGAAATATATGATGATGTAAGAACATAGGTTGTATATGCTGATGATGTTGCTACACAAGTTGAGTAGTATACTATATACTATTGTACACAACAAGAGCAACATCATCATGTTGGAGGCAATGGTCATGATAGATGGCTTACATTAGATGATCTTTAGTGAATCAAAAATAAATTTAAGTTTTCTTTTATAGTTTAGTATATTTTATATTAATATTAGAGTGATTATATTAGTTGATAACGAATGAAATTAATAAAAATAACTATATTATTATAATATTTAATAATAAAATAATTTGTCCTACATCTCATGTGACTTCATCACTTTAAAGTGGGCTTAGAGAATTCTTACGTATATTTATAATAATGATGTTTCTACAAGTGTGAGAGAATATCAAAGTAGGCTTAGAAAATCTTTAAGTATATTTTTAATAATCACATGTCTACAAGCGTGAAAGAGAACATAAAAAAATAGAAGTATGAAGGAGAGTTGTTTATCTTGTTGATTTCTCTAATACCATCATCCCCTTCAAATTAAATTTCAAATGATGTAATGCCAAATTATTTCTCCAAGATTTGAATCTGCCAATAGAATAGCTCAAGATCTTACTGGATGAAATAAACACAACTTTTCCTTTAACAACATCTTATTATTGAGATTCATGAAAGTTCAGACTCAACTTCAGCCTGATAGATAAATTAAGGAATGAAAAAATATTATTTTAGTTTGAATGACTCTAGGTAATAGTTTCTTCTATGTTGTCTTGGTTGATTTGTATTCTATAGAGGAACAAATGGCTATTTCTACTCAACAACCTTTCTTTAGAGTGTGGCTCTTTCTACTCAAAGTCTCTTTGGTGACTCGTCTTCTGATGCTTGATTAGCCGTCTGTTGTGGCAATGTTTACGTTGTAAATTATTTTCATTGTAGTGTACTTCATAAATGTGATGGACTGGAACTTTCTTTAGATGTCAATTTTTGTGTTTTGGTCTATGTTTGTTTGTGTTCAACCTATAGGACAGCATAACTTTTTGTTGCTATTATTTTCTACTTTATAATCTCTAGTTATTTATGTGAACAATCATTTTTTTTCTTTGTTTTAGATTGTTGTTTGTTGTTTTCTATGTACTCTTGTTTTTATTTTCAATATAAACAATATATATTTATATTAAATAAATACATCACGTGTCTAATGTCTCAAAGAAACTTTGATAATTATTCTTCATAAAAAAGCAAGAAATAATCAAATAAATAAAAACTCTTTTAAATTAGAAATAAATATTATCAAATACCTACAAGAATTTGTAATTTAATTGAGCAAATTGGTACCCAATTACATCAGTTTTCACACTCAAGCTTCTTGAAACTTTATTTAATGATATTTTTTTATGAAATTTCATTAAGTACACTATTACAGCACCAAATGAAAAGAAACACACAACAACAAATATATCTAGAAATAGTCAAAGAAAACAATCCATTGAAAACTACAAATCACACTACTTCTACAACAAATCACAATAGAAACACCGTTAGACACACTTGGAAACAAAAAATTACATCAAAGAGTACTTGCAAACAATCTACCAAAATTGTTGAAATCTTATGGTACCTTTAGCTCCAATACAACCCCTAGATGAAATTTTCCCTCTATGAAAAAATGGTTTTCATTCTTTGATCACCTTAAACTCATCATTTTTTATCCACAAGCTCCAACATCCAATTTATTTTTGTCCACTAGAGAATACATAAGCACAACAATCTATGAAAGGAATATCAAAGATGTACCTAACAAACTACTATATTTAAATATGTAAATTAGCTCCATCATGGGTTCCCAAACTCAATGAAATGTTGCGAAAGAATTCGTTAAGTTATTGCCAAGGATAGATTTGACAATTATCAGTTCTACATGCAATCTATCATAATTGCCTTGATATTAAATTATTAGTAAAATTTCTAGAAGTATCTTCCCAAAATCCAATGCCCGCACTTAGGAATTAATTTAATACATTTAAGATTAGTTTTCTAAAGGATGAAAAATTGTATCAAGACAATATAAATATAAAATAAATAAAATTTCTCAATGTGTATCATTGCCTCTGACTTACTATTTTTAGAAAGTGTTATTGTTGGAAAAATTAATGATGTGACAAGTTCTTCCTGCCAAAATTGTTTAACCTCAATTAATCACAATCAATAATTCTAAAGAATCCTTCTGCCTAAATGATAAAACATGTCATATTGCATGTTGAGCCTTGAACCTATGCTTATGAGGTGCTACATCTTTTGCTAAAGAACACAACACATACTCAAAAATTTAGGTTCCTTTATGACATTTCCATGTACCAAAAAAAATATCTACGCAATCTTAGCTCTTGGACATACAACTTGGTACATTTACTCCAATTTATAGTCCAAACTACATCTTTCCAGAGAATTTTTGTAACCTTGCCAAATTCAATTTTGGCCAACATCATTCTTAGCATCCTCAAAACTCTTAGAGAAGAGGAATTGAGATGAGTGGTATTCTACCAAAACTATTGAAATCTTTTGAAACCTTTAGCTTGATTACAATCCTTGTATGGGATTTTTCTTTACGATCAAATGGTTTTAATTATTTGATCACGTAAAATACATGGGTTTTGATGCACAAGCTCCAATTTCCAATTGATTTTCATCCACTAAAGAATATATGAGTGCAAGGCTCTACGAGAGAAATATCTAAGATGTTATGCATATAAAACTACAAACTTATGTTTTTAATATGCAAATCAGTGCCAAAAATCAATGTCATGATCTTGAACAATCCACAAAGTGGTTGCTAAGAATAGGTTGTTAACAATATATGTACAATGTTGTCATTAATGTCTACTTCCTTTGCATTGATGTCAACCTAATGAAGTGATGTGTTGCCTAATGTGTGAAATATGATTAAGGTCCAAAAAGAAGTGTTCAGATGTTGTTCTAATGTCTAGTTATGATATCAAGTCAGTTGAGGTGTTTTTGGAAGGTGATAGTATGGGAAGTTGAATTATGTAGGAAAGAGTATTTGGAGTCCTTATGGGAGAATGCTTTGCATTCATCCACATAATAAGTTGGTGTCTTGCATTTATAGTTTTTCCCTCAACGCACTCTGAACCATACCGAACCAACTATTGTCTTGGTGTCTTGCAATTATAGAATCTTAAATCTCAACGCACTCCTCTTTGGGCCCTTATTTTAGTATTCCCTTTATTCTATATCATCTCATGCTCATATGGGATTCTATTTCGATGCACTTAAAGCCCCACTTTGATTTTTTCAACATCTATATATCACTTTTAGATATAATAACATAGCCCTATTTTTTTTTACCCTCAAAATTTGAGCCAAATCAGGCAAGATTAATTTTCTAATTGTGGATTATATCGATAATTGACAATATATAAACCCTTTTTATTGGCTCATATTTCAAGAGGATAATGTGTTAGCCTTGGAATCTCTAGATTTGGCCTTTTTTAGTTTGAGATATAATTTTTCCATGAAATTATTAAATTCACATGTATTCATTTCTCAAATTCATTGTTTATGTACTTGCATTGGTGAAAAATGTTAGAATCTAAAAACATAAATAACCCTGAACAACTAGTGCAAACAAATAGAAATAAATTGTGAATGTAAATGATATGAGATCAAAATAACAACACATACTTAGCCTCCAACAGAGAACTATAAATGATACAGAAGAAAAATAATAGTAGGAGAATCCTAGAGAAAAATCTATAGAATACAATTACAATGAAATAGAATGGAATAACAAGGCTAGCTAGGAGTTAGTATATATAGTCCAAATGAGAGGGGGGGGTTGCATATACAACCAATTGGTAGAGACCACCACCAAGAATTTTTGAACACCACTAGATGCTGAGAGTGGGGGGGTTAATAAGCATAAATAATTAACTAATAGTTATATCGCAATACTCAATTAACAATTATTGATCCAACTAATTAACAGTAGAAGATGTAGCAATGAAAGAACACACACATGAACACTCAATTGACATGTAGAAACTCATGTTGGAAAAACCACAGTAAGAATCTTACTCACTATATGAAATAATTGATTACAAAGTCTTGAGCCAAAAGCCAAGGAACTCATTGTCACTGATGTTTAGGCACATTTTAACCTTGAAGTTGTACTAACACCTTTTAACCTTGGAAGGTGATCCACTTTTAGTGGACATGTGAAACTTTCACTTTTCCACCTTATGTGGGTAATAGGTTATCACTATATGTATCATGTCACAAGATTAAGACACTTGTCATAATATTGTGTATTCCCATGTCTCACCTGGCCTACTTAACCAATGGGTCTCATTTGTAATATTCAATGAAGTGAATTCAATTAAATTAGTAATCTAGTTTAGCAATTCTATTGCATTCTTTATAAGAATATAGTTTATTTTTGTCCAATTATCTATCTTGTTATTGTTCTTTTCATTAGGACACTATATCTTGGGTGGCTACCTTCGTAGCTAAATCTTACATGGTATAAGTTCTTTTAAAGTGCCATTATTTATTATTTTGGGGGTATTTTTGGTGCAATTTGGGGTTTTTGTTTTTGTGGATTTCTATTTATGGTAAACATTGGATCTTGTTGTTGCACATCATAGGTCACTATTGGATTGAGAAGGCCTGAATTAGGTAAAATACACTATCAATTTGTCAAAATCAGAGCAGTTGACCTAAAGCACCCATAAAAAAAATTCTACCATCCATGTTGGTATGGTCATCATAAAATTAATCTAGCTCTTGGAGGCAATTTTCAAATAGCAATATCTTAGTCATCCGAACTCCTTTTATTGAACTTTTTTTAATTTAGGGTATAATTTTTTTCTCTATGCATTGGTGCAAGTCATTTCTAATTTTGGTCCCTAAAGTTTTCAAAATTTGAGTAATCCCACTTTTACAACTTTCAAGGCCTCGTTCAGGCTCATACAGACTCTTTTTCAAGTGTGTTTTTTGCGAAAGTGCATAATCTTTTATGTACTTCATAGTGGTGTCGTCAGTTTATAGTGATTGTGATTAGAAATTATACTTTCAACACATGGTCTTATTTGTCTTATATTTGCATTGTAAAGCATAGATCTTAGTTTGGTCTTTTTCATAGTAATCTAAGTCTATTATAGCTTGATTGTGGCATTTGTGATCACTAAAATGGAAAGTCCAAAAAAATATAGATTACATTTTTCTTTATTATTCAATAATTTTTTTAATAATAAAATGTATTTAAAATAATGTTAATAATTTTTTAAATTCCTTTTTAATAAGCAAATTTGGAAAATAACTTTTGCCTACATAGTAAGCCCATGCTAGCCAACTACTAGTTCTTCCACGTAGCAGCCATCAAGGGCCAGTTCCTATTTTCTTGGAAAGATCCCAATTTGAGGTGTCTTTAATAGTTAGCTACTTTACAGAAATATTTTAATTGGCTTCTTTATCATGTTTCTAAATTTGCATCGTTGTTGTTCTAATTTCTAATATGAGTTATGCTATAAATTAACTATCATAAGGTGCCAAAGTCTTCAATATACTTTGTCATTTTGTACTTTTTTGCATGTAATTTTCTTTTATTCAATTAGTTAAACTCTATATTGTGAGATTTGGTGCATCTCTTAAGTTGAGATTAGAATGTGTCGATCTGTAGTATGTGAGTATCTAGTTGAGACTCATGAAATTGTCTCCTTGATTCTAATCTTATTCCTATTACAATATGAGATTTATCAATAGTTTTTCATAGACAAGCTCTATAATGATTCTTTAACATTCTAGGTACAAAATTTGCTTTGTTTATTCCGAATGGGAGGAATGTTTTTGAAATCATTGTATTATCTTTAGAATTCAAGAGATTCTACGTAAAGGAGGGTCATTTGACTTCTCCATTCTTTCTTATTAGGGGGGATACTTTTTCCTCACATGGATTTTTGTCCATATCATTCATCATTGAGAGATTTATATGTTTTATCTCTCTTTAGGGTAGGAGTTTTTTCTAACTATATTATCTCCTTTTCTCCATTTGTAAGAGATTTCATTACATGTATACATGGGTATCTAACATGACCTATTAGTTGAGACCCATCTTGTATTATATGCATGCATTCTCCCTAAGTTGAACTTAAGGGGGGTATTGATGTGTTTAATTGTTGTACATAGTAAGTCATTCTATTGGGTTATAAACACACATGTACTTAAGTTTACTTGGGAACCAAATATGAACATTCCAACTTTTGGTGATGTCATCACATTATCACTTTTTCACCTTAAGTGGTACTTCCATTTTTGGTGGACATGCCACTTTAGCACTTTTCCACCTTTTTTGGATGTGTTGCACAAACACCTTTCTACCTTAGAAGGTGATCAATCTTTAGTGGATGTGTGATACAAACTCCCTTCCACCATGGAAGATGATCTAGCTTTAGTGGACATGTGACATTTTCACTTTTCCACATTATGTGGGTTGTAGGCTATCACTTTATTCATCATGTCATAAGGTTAAGACACTTGTCTTAATCTTACGCTTTCCTACATATCACCTTCGCCTAATTAACCAAAGTGTCTCATTTTTAATATTCAATGAAGTGAATCTAACTAATTTAGTAATCCAATTGATTAAATTCTAGTGTATTCTTGGTGAGAATACAATTTATTCTTGTTATATCATTTCTCTCTCGTTATTGTGCTTTCCATAAAGCCTATAGATATTGGATGGCTGCCTTCATAGCTGAATATTACACTCTAAAGAAGAAATAGTACATGGGTATTGTGCATTAAGGAAAGGGGACTAGTGTAATGTAGAAAATCATCATCCTTTTATCAAAATACACATTTAGAAGGAGGATGACCCAATAGGCTCAAATTGGACTTAAGCACTGAATGGGTCAAATGTTATTCATTTGCAAATAATGAAATTTTGTGGAGAGAAGGTATTAGGGAAAATAATATGATGATGCAAGATAATAGGATAAATAATAAAAATTGACAAGATTCAAGAAATATAGATTGATGGAAAATAAATAGACAACTGAAATGACTTGAAATAGGACCCAGAAGACAATACTAACCTACAGTTTGAATTTGTCTTGGAATGCTAGAGAAATGCTAGATCTTGGATGCTTGCAATCAAATCCTAAATTCACTTGAATTCTTGATTGCTTGAATGCCTTATTGCTTCTAGATCATGGATACAAAAATGAGGATAGATAGGCCACTTATATACCTTTCGCAACATTTCAGGATTCAAAATTAATCCAATCTTACCAAAAGATCTAATTTCCCACCAAAAGACCACAATGGGGCCCCAATTTAAATTTGGGCCCAATTATGGGGGAACACAACAACTTGGGAATTGTTTTCCTAGGAACATAACGCCTTGGACATTATGTACCTTGGATAAAGGGATAAGATTGAGATGGGGATATGAGGAGATATAATAGATTCTAGATTAAGTGAAGATAGGTAGCTAGATCAAGAATAACGGACATGAAATCTTGAAGTTTCCAAAATGGGGCCTAATTAACCATCTCATTTAGTAAATTTTTAATATGGTACAGGCATCAACTAATTGATAATCTCATAAAGATATGTCACAATAGTATGGGGTAACAAAAGCCTCATTTCCATCCACAAGAGCCTTGTCATCTAAGGAAACATCACTTTCAGATAAAGATCTACTATCTCCAAACAAATTCTCTATGATGGTCCAAGCAGTGAAAGGGCTCTTAGTGTTCTCTATGTGATTTAGAGTATCTTCATAAATAGTAAGACATATAGTCCATAAAACATGTCATTATTTCTAAACCATTAGAAATAAGGAGAAAGGGTAGACAATCCTACTCATGGAAGTGATTATTTATGCCTTGTTCATAGGACAAATAGTTCTCTAAAGATATCTTGACGATAAAAGGATAAAAATGATTATCAAGAGACATGATTAACCCCTCATTAATAAAAAAATGATCTCAGTTCATGTTTACATAAAATACATCAAGAGAAACCTTTCCACTATTCTTAGAAATCAACCCCCGAAATATTATTATATTGGCACTTTATAACATAATATGATTACAAAGCTTTTCCATATATCATTTATTTTGTTTCTTTTATTATTCATCTATTATCATTTTTATTGATATATATGTCTTGTTTGTCTGTGGAGGTGGGAACACCAAAATTGGGGTATGAATATGGAAAACCTTTGTTAGAATGTGAATTTGATGATATTCATGATGTTGTTATTAATGGTTGTCATAGATGTCAATATATCCAATGCAAAGTTGTAGTTCATTCATGATTTGGTTATTTTGTTGTATCGGTTGATGTGTACAAATATCTTTGGTGTATCGATAGTTGTTGATGATGTATCAGTCAAAGTGTTCGAAGAAGGATATTCTTTAAATGTTTATCCTTATCCATGTTGGTGATGGTTCCTCTTGATTTGCAACATATGGTGGAATGATTATTTGGGTTTAGTCCTATTTCAAGTGTGTTCATTGTGGTTTGGTCCTAGAAGTTACCGTGTAATGCAATGATCATATCCATTAGTATCAAACGTATCAAAGAATGCGTAGCACATTTTTATGCATGAGGCATGTTGTGTTGAGAAAGGTGGTCCATGTTTCATTCCTTACCGATGTGGTAATGCTTCGGTGTGACCTATTTTAAATTGGTCTAGGCTGACTTGGTTGATGGAAATAGGCTATATAAAAAGAGTGATAATCTCACTTGGTATGATGTATGTGTGATGATTTTATGCGAGTATATGTGAAGTGAAAGTGAATCTGACAAGGAAAGATCTATGTGTTGATATTTGTGTGAGTTGGTGCAATTAGTAATAGACTATTATATTGTTTTTGTATTGTAGTGTGTTGGTGATAGTGACTTTAGTGGTGGATTTAATTCTCATTTCTTATATATTCTAGTAGTGAGCCTTAATGTATTGGTAGTTAGCCACTTTATCAAGGTAGTTATCCCAACCAATAGTGAGCCACCCGCAATAAGAAAACCAACAATGGGCCCTTGTAAAAATCACTTTAACCAATGTTCATTTCATTAGAATTAGCTTCTTCATGGTTTTTCCCATTTTGGGCTTCCATATAAATTATGGTGCTCACTATTTTGATGGTTTTGTGCTTTCATGGTTACATCTATTATAAGTTTATGATTTCTTAAAGTATTTACCAATTTAGTAAAAATTTTGAAAAGTGTTTGTGAATAACTGATTCACCCCCCTCTTAGTTATTTGACATGTTCTATAATTGGTATCAAAGCTTGGTTCCTTAGTATAGATCTTAACTAATTGAGGAAGATCCAATGGTGAAAATTGAACAATCCTATGTTTGATGGATTTTACTACAATTCATGAAAAGCGAATATGAGAAGGATACATGATTTCTATCAGTTAGACTACTTGGAAGGATGTTGAGACAAAGTATGTGTTTCCTCAAAATGACCTCAATACTCAGAATGAAATCAAAACCTATAAGGAGGATGAGAAATAAAGGTATGCAATCTTTAGTGCTTTATTAATAACTAAATTTGCTGATTTTATTTCATTAAAGACTAGTTATGAAGTTTGGGAAAAGTTGAAAGAGATTTATGAAGACAATAATAGAGTTAAGTTATCTAAGAAGATAACAACTAAGTATCACTATGATAATTTGAGAATGGAAGAAGGTGGAGATATTAGGAGCTATTTTCAAATATTTGACAATGTAGTGAATGAAGTAAAGAATCAAGGGGGAGATTTTTAACTCTAAAAATTGCACCCTATGCCAAGTTGAAAAACTTGGCTTTCTGGAGAAATAAAAGAACTTTCCTAGGCAGTGGATTACCTAAACTTGGAAAGAACCTCCAGAGAATTTCAAATTCCTAACTGGAACCTCACCTAAACTATGCTTGTTGAGAAAAGGGTGAAAAGGATAACAAGAAACTAAAATCTAACTCTAAAGGGTGATGCACCAAATGTACTAGGACTATGAAACTTCAAACCTTCACAGACTTGAACACTAATGACATAACTTATATAGCACAAACTTGTTTTTGTAGGTCCATGCATGAATATTTCACAAGAAAGTTTTGAATACACTATCTTTCAAACTAGGAAAATAATTTCATATGCTAAAAGACAGATGCAACTTTAAACATAACTTGCAACCTGCATGAACATAATTTTGTAGAAATGGTATAAAAATGTGAGACAAAAATATAAGTAGATTAAAGTACCTCACTAATATCTTGATTAATCACTTGGTAATACACAATACCAAAAGAATAAGAGAGGCATAATTGAGTCTAAAATATCCAAGGTGTCATATGTATTTCATATCTAGAAAATGAGTTACAAAAGATACAAAAATATTTTCCAAAGGACTGCAAAAGTCACTAATTCTTCAATATGCATAATCTAAACTCTTCTAAAATAAGAAGTGTAAGATTTGAGCAATACAAATCCATAAAAGCCGAAGATCACCTGAATACAAAAACCTATTACAAGGAAGTAGAGACAAGAAGAGGGCAAGGGTTTGACTCAAAAATATGAAGAAGAAAATATCCTCAAATAATGAATGAATAAAATATAAAATGGATCATCCTTATAAAAGAGATTGAAAGCCTTGAAATGCAAACCCTAGGGCATGTAATAATTAATTTAATTATTACATGACTAATGCATGCAAGTTTATATTTAAAACAACTAGTGCATGAGTGTTTAAATATAAACAACTAAAGCAAAAAAGGTGACATCTTAAGAAAGGAGTAAATTTAATTTAATTAACACAATTAAATTAATACTTTACTCTAACACCCCCCTTAACATGAGCAACAATGCAGCTACACACAATGCAAGAAGAAAGAAAAGGAAACTACAGTGCTGAAAGCATAAAATGGGTCCCGACAACATGGCCTGATGAGGTACCCAACACAACCAAATCTTTGTAAAATGGAGAAATAGAGAAAACCACATGGGAAAAAACCCTACTTCAAAAAGAGATAGAAATTGATGCAGAAGCATCCTGGGTGTAAGAGCAATCTTGCATCACCTAAAAATATTTCTGGTTTTCTTTTCAATAAGGGCTATCTTGTGCAGAGATGCTATTTATGGAAACTTGATATTTTTAGTAAGTTGGTCATCCGATCTCGGAATGTTCTGATTTCTTCCCTGGAGGTTCATTTTGGTCATATCAGTCTGCCAGTAAAGTTTCATTGACAGATCAAGTCTAGCTTTGTAGATATTGAAGATTTTCGGTATTGGCAATAGGGTATGAAAACTTTGAACTCAGTTTTGAAGGCTTTAGAGGCCCCAGATGAGGTCAAAAATTTGGGTGACAGGCGCTTGCACCAATCAAGCCTATAGAGGACTTCGTGGCCTTTCCAGAATGGGGACATAATAGTCAATCGGGTCAACTGACAATGACTTATGGTCTTCGGAAGTTGGGTCACCTGAAATGGCAAAAAATTGTTTGGGTTTCAAAATTTATTTTGAGCCAACTTTGATGTAATAAATTGTAAAATAAAATAATTCTAAGTTTGGTCGGCCTTGTTGGCTAAAATTTTGGAACCTTCCCAAGCGGTGGAAAATTGCCTATATAAGGCAGGCTGTAGTGTTGTCTTAGGCAGTTCGGGATAGTTCTAGGTAGTAGATATGGGTATTGATTTGAGGCTTTGTCCTACAAAATATTGTAAGGGAATGCCCATGTGGCTTTGCATATTGTAATTTCTGAAAGTTTGTAATTCCACATTTGTGGAGATAATAAGAAGCCCATTTTTTGTTCTTGCATATTGTTGTCGTTTCTCTATTTTTTTTATGTCTTTGTGGTATTAAAGGGAGCACCCTTCATCAAAAATAGAAGGAAGGAATGCCTCATCATTGAGACCCCCTAAGGACAACTTCCTTCACCCCAAGCATAGAATGCAGCTGAAGATATCATGGGGATGCAAAGGGTTTAGTGAAGATGTCAGCAACCTGCTCAGTAGTGGGAATATACTCCTAACTCAGAGAGCCATCCTGAATCAAATGTCTAATGAAATGCATATGAAACTCAATGTTCTTGGTCCTCTGATGCTCAACCGGGTTGTGTGAAATATGTATGGCACTTTGATTGTCATATCAAAGAATAGTGGGACTATCAGGAGGAAAACCAAACTCCGTCATCAACTGGTGAAGCCATAAAACCTCTTGATTAGCTTGTATAGCTACTTTAATACCATGCAGAATTTGAGCAATACAAATCCACAAAACCCGAAGATCATATGCATACAAAAACCTGTTACAAGGAAGTAGAGACAAGAAGAGGGTAAGGGTTTGACTCAAAAATATGAAGAATAAAATATCCTCAAATAATGAATGAATAAAATATACAATGGATCATCCTTATAAAAGAGATCAAAAGCTTTGAAAGGCAAACCCTAGTGGATGTAATAATTAGTTTAATTATTACATGACTAATGCATGCAAGTTTATATTTAAAACAACTAGTGCATGAGTGTTTAGAACAACTAGTGCATGAGTGTTTAAATATAAACAACTAAAGCAAAAAAGGTGACATCTTAAGAAGGGAGTAAAGTTAATTTAATTAACACAATTAAATTAATACTTTACTCTAACAAGAAGATTACAATATTTTAACCTCTTTCCAAGGTAGTTGCATCAAAATAGGAGTCTTCAACCTCTTGGGTCGGATTCAACAAGAATCCCTACTATTTATGACCTCAATGTTGGCATTTGATGAACATGATTTGAATGTTGATCATAGGATTATATTGTGGTATTGGCATTATTGGCAACATGATCTATTGAAGGCATCGGATCGGTTCTACTGATGATGTTGAAGGATTGAATTGAAGAATCAACTAAGTGTTCAGTCAACTAGAAAGAAGACAATATACAAGGTTCAAGCGACTTTATTTAGATTTGGAGATTGAGTTAAGGTGTGTGGTTGGTCATATAACTATTGGAAACTGCAATTGAAGTAATTGTTTTATTGTCATTGATGTCAAACCTTAACTGGTAAGGCTGTTGCTATTTAAGAAAGTACTATATCTATTTGATTGTTGCTAAGGGGAAAGGCAAGGTTGGTAACAATAGCACCTAAGGAAAGGTTGAGTTATCTTGATACTTCAATGAGTACTTGATTATGTGGCACAATGATAAGATAATGTATTGTTTATCTAAGTAAGAATGAAGACTAAACTGGTAGGCTTAACCGAGAAAAAGTGAAGAAATCTAGTTTAAGCCAAGTTATGTTAGTGTCGACCGAGCTAGTATATGCCGAGTAAATTCAATGTTTACCGAACATCACTATTAGTTGAGGAAACAGTTTTTGAGGTGACCGAGCTTTCTTAATGAAGACCGAGGATTTGAACACTGTATTAACCGAGCGTCAGTAATTTACATTTGAGGAAGAATTCAGATTTCCAGCTGACATTGTTGAATTCTTGGATTATGTAAAACGTGTTGACTTTATTTATTGATTTTACGAAAGCATTTAATGCACTATAAAATTTTTTATTGTAATCTATTAAGAGATTTGAGATATTTCTAGAAGGATAGTCGAAGAACATAAAGTAGGAAGGATTCAAAGAATTTGACCTAACCCTAAGATCTATGAAGGAGATTAAGCAGCAAAAGTATTGACCTAATTGAGGAAGTATTAAGGGAACCCAAGCTTGAGGTTAATAGAGAAAGGATGTTGGAAGTATTGTTGATGTTATTGATTGTACAAGCAGAGAAGGCTGAAGGAGAAGTGTTGTGATTGCTTGAAGAGAGTTTCGAGTAGATCAGTGATGGCGATGGTAAAGGTTCACAGTCAGTAAGCTAGCATATGTGTACGGAATTGGATCTGATATTTGCAAAGTGAGTTGTATGTTTTTCAGATCAATACTACTGCTACTTTCTAACCATTGTATCAGTCAAAATCCTTTTAACAGTAATTGACCTAACAATCATTTGTATAAATACTTTGAACAAGGTTGCATTCTAATGGAGTGTATGTAAGTCCTATAACAAGGCGCACTTTTAATAGAGTGGTTTAAATCCTTTAACCAAGTCACACCTGACAGTGTATTTGTAACCTTTGATAGGGTTGGCTTTTCACCAAGCTCAATTCAAAAGAGTGAACATAATAGTAACATGTTACAAAGTGGTTTTTCCCAAATTGGGTTTCCACTATAAATCCTGGTGTTGATACTTGTGTGAATGTTTTGGTTTGAACATTTATGTGTTTTACAAGTTAGATACTATTGGATAAGTAATGCAATCAGTAATGATCGAGTAGCTGTTGGTTATTGGATCTAATTTGTTGAAGAGTTTTAAAGTTTGTTTTATACATCTGGACCTGAGAACAACTGATTCACCCCCCATCTCTATTGTTCTAAATCATATTAACAATTGGTATTAGAGTTGTTGGTGCTTACATAGAACAAGTTTGAAGGTACTTGAAGCAAATGATCGAGATGTATAAGAAGGTGGTACCAAAGATGAATAAGGAGAACTTCCCTGCATGGAAAAGCTTGATAAAGCTGCATCTGGATGGTATTGGTGATTCTACAAAGTAATATGTTGAGCATGATTATATCACACATGTTGCACCTCTGACTGCCGAGGAAATGAAAGCTAAAGTAGAGCACAACCAAGTGATGTTGGAGATTGTGTCTGCCTTAAGTTATCCAGAATTTGAAGACATCAAAGATTGCAGTAATGCAAAGCAAATGTGGTACACCCTTTCTAACATTTATGGCGGTGACATAAATGTATTGAGAGCAAAAGTCAAGAGCCTAAGAGGTAAATTTGAAGAAATGAGAATGCAAGAAGGTGAGAATATTGCACAATATTGTGGTAGAATAAAAGAAGTTGTAAATGCTATTAGAGGAGAAAATGGAACTATTAATGATGAAACTGTAATAGGAAAAGTATTGAGAACTCTGCATCCTATCTATGCCATCAAAATTTTAGCAATTCAGGAATCTATATGTAACCCTAACAATGCTCTTACTTTGGAAAGTTTAGTTGGTAAGCTTACTTCTTTTGAACTTTCTAACTATGATAACTTCACTGTTGGTAATGTTGAATATGCTTTTAAGTCACAAATGGTTCTAAGTAAGTCAAAGAAGGAAAAAGAAAGATGCATAAGTGAAAGTGAAAATGAAAGTGATAGTGACACATCCGATGAAGAACTTGAGGATCTAGAAGCTCTTATGGCTAAAATACTAAAAAGAGGAAAAGGAAAGTACAAAGGTAAACTCTCTATTATATGTTTTTCATGTAATAAAGTTGGTCATATAGCTGATAGATGTCTTGATAGGGATAATAAGGATGAAGAAAGAGACAACAAGCACAAAGATAAAAGAGAAGATAGAGGTTACCGAAGATACAAGGACTACAAAGGAAAAGGTAAGAAATCCTGCTATATTGCCGAAGAAGAGACTGACACTGATAGTGATGATTTTGAAATTGAGGTTGTCTATGTTGCAATGAAAGATGAATCTGATGAGGATGAGAAAACTGCATTGATATCTTATGTGAACAAAAATGATAAATGGATTATTGATAGTGGTTGTTCACATCACATGACTGATGACAAGAGTAAGTTTGATACCTTAGATCATTATAAAGGTAGGAGTGTGAAATTTGGTAATGATGCACCATGTCCTGTTAGAGGAAAAGGATTGATTAAGCTGACTGATAAGATCACTTGTGAAAATGCTTATTGGGTTGAGGGTCTTAACTATAATATGTTGAGTGTTGCACAACTTAATAGCACTGGCTACCGAGTGGAATTTCATCACAGGAAGGCCAAAATATTTGATGCCACTTATAGTGAACTGATTGGAAGTGGAGAACAATAAAGAGGTAATATGTTCTATCTAGACCTATCTGAAGAAACGTGTATGATTGCACAACTTGATGATATTTGGTTATGGCATAAGCGGCTATGTCATGTTAACTTTGATAATATGGTAGAAATTAGTAAGAAAAACAAAGTGAGAGGTCTACCTAGATTGAAGAAACCTAAGAATGTAATGTGCAAAGAATGTCAGTTGGATAAGATGACAAAGTCTAGTTTCAAGAGCAAAACTTTTACTTTTGAGAATACTTTAGATTTGGTTCATACTAACCTTTGTGGACCAATGGGTGTACAAAGCTATTGTGGTGCTAGATATTTTATCATGTTTGTTGATGATTATACCATAATGATACATGTAATGTTCTTAAAGGAAAAATCTGATGCTTTTCAATTTTTTAAGTGGTATTTGGCTAAGGTTGAAAAGGAGACAGGTAGGAACCTGAAGTGTCTGAGATCTGACCAAGGTGGAGAATTTATATCCAATGAATTTAATCTATTTTGCAATGATAGAGGGATCAAAAGACAGATGTCTGCACCTAGAACTCCTCCACAGAACAGTATAGAAAAGAGAAGGAACAAATCTATCTTGGATTGTGCAAGGACATTAATGATTGAAAAGAATGTTGCACAAAAGTATTGGAAAGAAGTTGTAAGTACAGCTATTTATACTCTTAATCGAGTACAAATCAAAAAAGGTACAAATCTGACACCTTATGAGTTATGGCATGGGTATGCACCTAATGTAAAGTACTTTAGAATTTTTGGAAGTAAATGGTATATACTAAAGGACAATATAAATGGAAAATTTGATGCTAAAAGTGATGAGGGTATATTCCTAGGCTATTCCACAAAAAGTAGAGCTTATAAGTGTTTGAACTCTAACACTAACAAAATTATGGAAAGTGTGAATGTCAAAGTTGATGAGTATGCAGAGAAAAATGAAGCTGACAGTAAAAGAGAACCAGAAGATTACAGATCTTTTGTGTATATAGAGGAAGAAGAGGCAAGTGACAGACTTGCATTTGATGCTGAGTCTCAGGTAAACAATGTTGAGCATCAGGAAAAAAATGCCCAGAGAGAAGAAGAACATGTTGAACGACAAGAAGAAGCTGTCGAGTATCAGGAAGAGGTTTCTGAGCATTCAGAAGTTGAATTTGAAAATCTTGTTGGTGAACCTAAAGAGCAAAATGAAAGGATATCAGAACCTGTTCTAGCACAATATGTAAGGAGACATCACAAGCCTGAACAGATTATTGGAGACAAAGATACTGGAGTTCTAACCAGAGGAAAGACAAGAGATCCAACATGTTTACTATGTGAATTCAAGCCTAAGACAACAAAGGAGGCATTAGAAAATGAAGACTGGATATAAGCAATGAATGAAGAGATAGACCAGATAGAGAAGAATGATACCTAGACTCTGGTGCCGAGACCAAAAAATAAAAATGTCATTGGGACAAAGTGAGTATTTCAAAATAAGCTGAATGAGCATGGTCAAATCACAAGAAACAAAGCTAGGTTGGTATGAAAAGGCTACGCACAAGAAGAAGGAATAGATTATGGGAGACATTTGCCCCTGTAGCTAGATTGGAAGGAGTAAGAACCCTACTTGCATATGTTGCCTATAAAGATTTCAAGGTATACCAAATGGATGTTAAGTCTACATTTTTAAATGGTATATTAGAAGAAGAAGTGTATATTGAACATCCAAAAGGACTTGTTGATCCAAACAAAAGACACATGGTTTGCAAACTGAACAAAGCACTGTATGGACTAAAACAAGCTCCTAGAGCATGGTATGAGAGACTACACAACTACCTAATACAAATTGGATTCTCAAGGAAAAATGACACAAGCAATCTGTACATGAAAGATGAAGAAGGTAAAGGAATCTTGTTAGCTAAGATCTTTGTAGATGACATTATATTTGGTGGAAAAGATGCCTTGTGTAAGAAATTTTCAAATGAAATGCAAACTAAATTTGAAATGAGTATGTTTGGGGAGATCAATTTTTTTGTTGATTTATAAGTATATTAGATGGAGAAAGGAATTTTCATCACCTAGTCTAAATATGTTCATGAGATACTGAAAACCTTTGGTATGGAAGATTCAAGGCCAGTAAGTACTCCAATGGCTACTGAACAAAAGTTATCTAAAAATGATGATGTTGTAGAAGTAAATCAAACTTTGTATAGATCTATGATTGGAAAGCTATAGTATGTTGTACTTAGCAGACCAGATATTGCTTTAGATGTTGGGATAGTGGCAGGATTCTCTGCCAATCCTAAGGAAACTCACATGATGGTTGTCAAAAGAATAATGAGATATTTGAAAGGGACTGCTGACTATGGATTGTACTACAAGAAGCATGAAACGTTTGAACTGAGAGTGTATACAAATGCTAATTGGGCAGGAAATGTGGATGACAAAAAGAGTACTAGTGGTGGAGCTTTCTTTCTTGGATAGAGAATGGTTTCCTGGACAAGCAAGAAATAAAATTGCATTTCCCAATCTACTGCTAAAGTCGAGTATGTGGCTGCAGTTGTGAAGTGTTCAAACTTGGTATGGATAAAGCAATTGTTGGTAGGCATGAAAGAAGAAATCATTGAACCAGTTGTCATTTTGTGTGACAACACAAGTGCTATCAACATCTCTAAGAATCCAGTGATGCACACAAAGACCAAACACATTGTAATCAAGTATCATTACTTGAGAGAACTGGTACAAGATAAAGAGGTCTGAATGGAGTATGTGAATACAAAGGAACAACTAGCAAACATATTCACTAAAGCTTTACCTAAAGAAGCTCATGAATATCTGAGAGGTCAATTAGGGGTCATTCCCCTAACTGAGGCTGCCTAGTCAAGATAGGAGCACTACATCAAAAGTGCCGCAAAGAGTATCTAACAAGTTGATGCAGAGACAGGTCACACTTTAGGAGCAGCCTAGAGTTGTGAAAAGTATAGCAAAGCCAAGAATCAGTCATAAGAAAAGATGATAGAGGGAGAAATATTGTTACTAAACTGAAAAGATGATATCTACATCTATAGGATGTATGTTTTAGTTGTTGCTTTGGCATTTTTGTCAAAGAGGGAGATGATCACAGATGAATACACATAATGAAATTTTCATGGAAGATCAAGTAAGAGGGAGAGATTCAGTGGACGGTCATACAAGCATGGCTAATTGATTCTATATCAGAATGAAGCTAAGGATATTCTAAATATTTTTGATGGATAGATAAGTTTTTGGATTGGTTGGTAATTCATGTGATATTCATATGGTGTTTCCATCAATGCCAAAGAGGGAGATTGTTGGAAACTGCAATTGAAGCAATTGTTGTATTGTCATTGATGTCAAACCTTAACTGGTAAGACTGTTTCTATTTAAGAAAGTACTATATCTATTTGATTGTTGCTAAGGGGAAAGGCAAGGTTGGTAACAATAGCACCTAAGGAAAGGTTGAGTTATCTTAATACTTCAATGAGTACTTGATTATGTGGCACAATGATAAGATAATGTATTGTTTATCTAAGTAAGAATGAAGATTAAACTAGTAGGCTTAACCAAAAAAAAGTGAAGAAATCTAGTTTAAGCCGAGTGATGTTAGTGTCGACCGAGCTAGTATATACCAAGTAAATTCAGTGTTGACCAAACATCAGTATTAGTCGAGGAAACAATTTTTGAGGTGACCGAGCTTTCTTAATGAATACTAAGGAGTTGAACACTGTATTGATCAAGTGTCAATAATTTACATTTGAGGAAGAATTCAGATTTCCAGCTGACATCGTTGAATTCTTGGATTATGTAAAATGTGTTGACTTTATTTATTTATTGTATGAAAGCATTTAATGCACTGTAAAATAGTTTATTGTAATCTATTAAGAGATTTGAGATATTTCTAGAAGGATAGCCGAAGAACATAATTTAGGAAGGATTCGATGAATCTGACCTAAGCCTAAGATCTACAAAGGAGATTAAGCGGCAAAAGATGTATTGACCTAATTGAGGAAGTATTAAGGGAACCTAAGCTTGAGGTTAATAGAGAGAGGATGTTGGAAGTATTGTTGATGTTATTGACTGTACAAGAAGAGAAGGCTAAAGGAGAAGTGTTGTAATTGCTTGAAGAGAGTTTCGAGCAGATCAGTGATGGTGATGGTAAAGGTTCACAATCAATAAGCCAGCATATGTGTAAGGGATTGGATCTGATATTTGCAAAGTGAATTGTATGTTTTTCAGATCAATACTACTGCTACTTTCTAACCATTGTATCAGTCAAAATCCTTTTAACAGAGGGGACCTAATAGTCATTTGTATAAATCCTTTGAACAAGGTTGCATTCTAATGGCGTGTATGTAAGTCCTATAACAAGGCACACTTTTAACAGAGTGGTTTAAATCCTTTAACTGTGTCACACCTGACAGTGTGTTTGTAACCTTTGACAGGGTTGGCTTTTCACCGAGCTCAATTAAGAAGAGTGAACATAATAGTAACATGTTACAAAGTGGTTTTTCCCAAATTGGGTTTCCACTATAAATCCTGGTGTTGATACTTGTGTGAATGTTTTGGTTTGAACATTTCTATGTTTTACAAGTTAGATACTATTAGATAAGTGGACTGCATTGTTATATATTTCTGTTATGCAATCAGTAATGACCGAGTATCTGTTGGTTATTGGATCTGATTTGTTGAAGAGTTTTAAAGTTTGTTTTATACATCTGGACTTGAGAACAACTGATTCACCCCCCCTCTCTGTTGTTCTAAATCATATTAACAATAACATCTACAAAGGTATATTTAACTATATCTATGACTACATCAGTTAGATTGAAGAATATAGTGAGCTATTAAGGATTGAAGCGGCACTAGCAACAAGAACATGAAACAGGTAGAGTGACTTTGGCTAGATCAGCCTATTGGTCATTTTAGAGTTGGTAAATATTTCATTTACAACTTGTTTAATGTTTTTTTGACTTTATTGAGTTGACCAATATATTTTGGCACGATCGGATTTGAATTTTGTGTCAATGGGTAAAACATTTTTTTGGCAAAGGCCGACTTGGAATTTTTTATTATAAAAGAAGGTTGAAATTGAGTTTTAGGGTAAGATGTGATGATGTGATAGGTGATTTTGATTGTGCAAAGTTGAAGGAAGGATATTTGGATTTTGATGTGATGTTGTGATCATAATTGAAGCAAATCTATCAAAAAATAAGTATCATAATCAGATCATTCACTTTTGGGTCTATCTCAAGGAAAGCCCTAACAGGTTTCCAGGTAAAATCTTTTAACAAGGTCACTTCTAATAGGGTGAGTAGGATATTTAATAGGATCTGAACTATAAATCTTCTAACAATGTGACTCTCATAATCAGTTTGAAATCCCTTGACCGAGTAGTCTTTAACATGACTTGTGTAGCTTCTAAAAAGGCTAAATACTCTTAACCGGGTATAACCTCATAAGGGTTTTTTGTAATTTCTCCTAACAAGGAAGATTTCATCAGCCCACAAGTGGAATTTTTGGGCATCATTCCCGCACATGGTTTGCTACCTCTAACAAGGGTTTCCATAGGAAAAATATTTTGTCTTGTGTTCAATGTGTGTGAATATTTTATTTTATATGCATCTATGTTATATTATCATTTGCATGTTGGATCTTGTGGAAGTATATTGTTAAAAGTTTTAGATTTTGGGATGCACTGATTCACCCCCCCCCCCCCCCCCCCCTTTCAATGCCTTATAATACTAACAATTGGTATCATATTCTTGGTTCCCTTAAAAGTCTTAACAACTTGGGAAGGACCCTTAGGGAAAATATGGAGGGTTTGAGATACAAGAGACAATTTGATGAAGCTGAAAGGGTTATCAAAGAATTGAAAGATCAATTTAAGAAATCGATAGAAAAATGATAAGAAGCTTGTTAAACAATTGAGTGAGATTCAATACTACATTGAGAAATTGTCTGAACAAAGTGGATCGGAGGAATTTGAATCAACCCTAGAAGCCATGGCTATGGAGAATGAAAAATCATACAAAGATAAGAAAAAACTCAAGAGAGAGATATTGAAGTCCAATCAATTAGAATGTGTGAAGAGTTGGAAGTAAGGATATCTACAGAGAATGCAAGGAAAATTGTAGAAGATTCCCTAAAGGCTAAGGATGAAGCACTGAAAGCTGTAGAGGATGAAATTTTCAAGACAAGATAAGAAATTGGCACATTTCATGAACATCTGAATGATACAAATGAAGAAAATGAAAAATCCCTAATGGAGAATGAGAATCTAAGAAATAAGTATGAGAAATTAAAAGGATAATTGAAGACTGCTAATGATCTGCTGAAGAAATTAAATGAAAGTACTACAAAACTTGATGGGGAACTCAAAAGTAAAGAGACAACATGCTTGGGATATACTAGTTATACTACTTTTGAAGTTGGTGAATCTTATGGAACAAAGGAGATCAAGAAAGAAGGAAAGTCTCCACTGAAGGTAACACATAAATTTTGGTAATAAATCCTAAAAGTCTATATGTTTCACTTGTCATAAGGTGGGTCATACTAAAAATGCATGTAGAAGTAGGTCTGCAAATAGAGCTGGCACTTTTGATGTATATTTCTATAAATACAATAAGTATGGACATATTGCTCATGATTGTAGATCTAGATCTAGTATTAGATCTAGTAGCTTTAATGGTTATTGTTACAACTACAAAAAAATATGGTCACAAAGCTAATGAGTGTAGGTCAAGAGTGAAAAATCAAAGGTTATCTATGAACTAGGATAGACCTTACCAAAGGGAGAGGAAATTAGATGTAACATGCTCAATTTGTGGTAATTATGGATACGTGGCTATGAATTTCAAAATGAGGACTGCAAGAGGTAATGCTAGATGACGATGATCAATTGGTATGGAATGCTTTCATTGTCACAAGATTGGATATCTAGCAAGGAACTATAGGTTAAGGAACTTATCGATAAACCAGTTGAGCAACCAGAAAGAAAAGCAGATTGCAAATGTGGAAGAGACCACGAAAGAGATGAAAAATAATGGAAAGAAGAGGGAAGACAATAATACATCGAATGAATCCACATATTCATTAGGTGTGGAAAATTCATCATCAAACTAAGTATTCATGTGGCTTAGGGGGAGAAAGTATTGTTGAATCCATCTTTGGACCCCCTATAGGTGCACAATAAGATCTATCAGCATTTTAAGATGCAATAAGGACTATTGGAGTTTATTGTGGAGTTTTGATAAATTCCATGGTGTTTTGATCATCGGTAATGAGTTTTTGGGTCAATCGGTGAAAAAGTAAGTTCTATCCGTAAGAACATAAAATACACGTGTGAAAGAAGACAAAGGGGCTATTTTGAATTTCATTTTCACCTTGCACATTTTAATTTTTTTTGTGGAGTGAAAGAAGCATTGTTTGATCCATTTGCAAAGATCCAAGCAATAAGGAGAGATTATTTTTGTTGATTCAGAAGAGAAAATCAATCGATTGTTGTCATGTTCTTTGAAAAGCTAGGGATGATTCATTATTGTGATGGTCTTTGGCCAAGCCTGCATGATTTGCATGCATGGATTTCTACTAATTGGGAGCCCATTATTAGTAGAGGTGTCCATATTGACCCTATGGTGAGAGGGTTTTTTATTATAGTCTTTGAAAACATTCATGATAGGAACAAGGTGTTGTGTGAACATGTGTGGAAATTGGATGAGAAATTTATTTTTATGCTCAAGCCTTGGCACCTAGAATTTTTCCCAACTTATGATGTTTATGAAAAGATCCCGTTATGGGTAAGGTTACCAAATATTTCGTTGCATCTTTAGTTTGATTCATGTCTTGCAATTATTGGAATTTCTTAAGGGAAATTTTTAATAGTGGATGATGGATCATCCGATCTCCTCCATTCCACCTTTGCACACATTCTTTTTGAGATGGATATCTTTGATTCGATTCCTATAGAAGTTTTGATTAAATCCTCAAAAGGTTGTTGGGTGCAGTCTCTTGATTATGAAGGAATTCAGTTTAGATGCAGAAGATACTTCCAATTAGGTCACATGGAAGAAAAGTATGTTAAAGATAGAGTGCACAAGGAGGCTTCATGATGGAAGGATGTTTCTCAACAAGATTACATGGTTGAGAAAAAAGAATTTCTCTCAGGTTATTTCTAAAAATAAGGTGCATGAACCGATGGTCCCCCCGTTGCACAATGGACAAAAAGAGATGAATAATGGTAATAATGCTTTGGTTTCAAGTGGTGAGGTGTCTTTGACTAGAAATGGTGCAGCTACTCCTAAGAGAAAGGAAAAGTACAAACCTTGAATGTCGCATAACAAGGATATGGATGTTTTACCTAAGGATGGACACACTGTGACTGACTCGTGTTCCGAGGACCATATTAATCTAGTAAAAGAAAAATATGTAGAATGGAAGAGTGGTGTGGGGAAACTTCCCACAAGTCTCTCTCAAGATTGGAAAAATATGGTTTCCAAGATTGAGGATGGTTGTCAGACGGTGAAAGGGAAGAAATACAAGAAAAATAAGAAAGGTCCCTTTGATATGGTTCTTAGGTCTCATTCTAAGGGAAGTAATAAGATTGAAATGTAGTTTGGATATCATGAGTTTGTTTTGTATTAATTCTGATTATCTTTGTATTTATGTACTTGGGATGGTAGTACCCATATTTTTTACTACCCTTGGTCTAGGCTAATTTTTCCCAATAAAAATAAAAATCTCCATTACCAAGCAAAAAAAAAATTAAAATAAAATGAGAAACTAGATCATGAATTAAAGAAGCTAAGATATGAAGCTAAAGTTTGTGAAAGTGGCTCAATTTTGGGTCAAATTTTGGCCTTGGAGAAATATCACAAGGATAAGGAAGGACTTGGTTTCCCCGGTGAATTTTCAAATTAGAAGATGAAAGGTAAAGAAAAAGAAGTTGAAACTGAAGAAAAGTATGAGGTAACAAACAAGGTTTTCAATTCAATATCATCTACAAGAAGATCTCCAATCAGGCAACTTAATTCTCAAAGGTACTTATCTTTTAACATTCATTGTTTTATATGCAAGAATTTTGGTCATAAGGCTATATAATTCAAGAGCTGGAAGGAACAGAATATTCAACACTTTAATTGTCACAAGTTTGGTCATAATAAAATTCAATGAAGAATTCAAGTATCTAATTTGGTTAAGTGAAATGGAATGAACTATATCTTTCATGGTAATTGTTATGTATGTCACAATTATGGTCACAAGGATAATCAGTAAAGATCTAGGGGACAATATGTGAGATCGGGACATAGGAATGTCAAATATTTTAAATGAGTTTGGACTAGTCATTATGATAATAATGTTGGCAAGTTGACTATACTGATGACTAAGATTTAGTGTTTTCATTATGGAAAAAAAGTCATATGGATTTTTGGAGTTAGTGCACTTACTCATAAGATCAGAAAATGGTTGTATGGAAGACTAGACAGTCAGTAAAACACTAGATGAACAGAGCATCAGCACATGTGCATATAACCAAGTTTTGGTATACGCCCTTGAAGATAAGCATTTGGATATGTTATTAAGGTATGGTTAAGAGCACATGATTAGATGAGTTAGTATGATGAAGATAGAGCAAGTTGAAGTGACAGAGACAGTGAGCGATAGAACAGAACATAGTATGGAGCCGACTATTAGTATTTTGGTTAGCGGCTATAATATTGTTTTTTAAAGGCTATGCACCTATTATAAATGTGTTGTATACTTGTTAATATCATTATATGTAAACACGCTTGAGCCAATTCATTTGGAAGCGTTGTATGTAATTAGTTACAGACCGACTTAATGAATAGTTTTGTTTGTGCATATAAATAAGACATGTGCCTTTGTATTTAAGTGTGGCATGAGATATATAGTTGATAGAAGAGGAGAAGAATTATGCGAAGAGCAGTCAGTATGATATAGAGCTTTACAAGAGGTTAAAGCATCAACACACATAAGGAACTGATTAGACAAGTAGTGTCATAGTAGTAGTTCACCTTGCAGATATAGTGTGTTTTCGATACTCAGAAGGTTGTAGCCTTCACCATTTGAGAAATGAGATCTTGGATAGTGAGTCCTCACCCCTAACAGGGTTAATTGTAAAAGACTCCTAACAGGGTCCGAACCTTGACAAGGTCATTGTACTTAAGCATTGTAATGATAGCTCCTAATAGGACTAAGGAACATTAACAGGTTCATAATACACAAGTACAATCATTAGTGGGTATTAATTCCCACCGGGGTTTTTCCTTTGGCCAAGGTTTCCTCGTAATCATATATGGTGTTATGTGTTATGTGTTATGTGTTGATTACTTTACATGCTTTAACATTCAGTTCAGCAATTAAGGTGTTGAGTTAAGTTTCAAATATCAGAAAGTAATTATATAGAAGACTAATTCACCCCCCCCCCCCTCTCAGTGTTCCCATTAATAAAAATTGGTATCAGAGCTTTGGTCCTCTAAAGACAAGATTAACCACTTGAGGAGATTAGGGGTTTGGAAGAAGTGAAACATCTGAAGAAGAATCTTGAAGCTACTCTTGAAGACCTTGACAGATCTGAAAAAGAAATTGAAGAACTAAAATTAAAGGTTAGTGGTTCTCAAGTATTCATCAAGAAAATGAGAAAATATTTGAAGGATTGTTCAAGCAGTGATTTAGGAAAAATGGTCAAAACTATGAATGAGGAAAACACATCTCCGAAGGATCAGATTGAAGAGTTGGATGAAAAGCTATTTAACAATCAGGAAGTCTATGAAGAACAGGTCAAAGAAAACAAGCAATTGGATGAAGAACTGAGGCAAGAAAACAAGGAAATCTTGGAGATAGAGAACATTAATAAGCAAATGGAATCTAAATTAAAAGAAGAAAAGAATCATATTGACAAATTGCACACAAGCAAGGATCTAATAGAGTCACAGTTGTATGCACAGAAGATTAAAGAAGATACCTCTGGTATTGGATTCAATAAAGCACAAAATCAAATCAATGACATGCGAGGAAGAATGAAAGCACCAGAAGAGTCTACAGAAGCCAAGAAGACTGAAGATCATATTGAAGCTAAAATAGAACCATCTAAAGATGAGCACAAGCTAGTAAACAAAACTTGTTATGCCTGTAACAAGCATGGTCACATAACAAAAGATTGTAAAGAGGTAAGACCTTTCAATGGTTACTGTTATTCATGCAATAAGTTTGGTCATAGAGCTATGAATTGTAGATTAAATCCAAGAAATCAAACTCAGTATAATCAGAGAAATCATCCTCAGTAGAATGTTAGAAGTCCTTAGAACATTACATGTTAGATATGCAATTATAATGGTCATATAGCTAGACAGTGTAGTATGGTAACTCACATCAATGTGCCAAGGAATATAAGGCCTCTAGTTATTTGTCACACTTGTAACAAGGCTGGACACATCTCAAAGTTTTACAGATCACAAGCACAAAGAAAAGAAAGTCCTAATGAGTCACAAAAGTCAATTTTGGATGAATCTGGAGAAGTCAAGTTTGTGAAAGCCATAGAGGATGCGAGCTTGATTTGGACAGAAGTAAAGAAGGATAATGTTGATGAATATATATCAGATGCATCCGTAATGGACACACCCTCTACTTCTGGATGAATGACCCTCATGGTCATAGGGGGATCTAGATTATCTCTAGACCCCTATGTAGCTAGTATACTCACCCTCAAAGTATGTGCCTTTGGTTATGACTATTTGGAGACTAGTTGATGCTATATGTGAGAGCGCACTTCTTGATTGATAGTAGAAATGGAGATTAAAATTCTCTGTTGCATTATGTATTTACGCGGCAAGCATTAATGGTAGAGATTTGTTTTAAAGTCACTGAAGATCCATTATTCATATATTTGCATTCAATTTCAAGCCTTTGGAGAGCACGGGAGATCAAAGAAGTTTGTGTTAGGTAATTGTAGTTGGTTTATCAGCAAAGAATTTTGAAAGTTTTTTGTGAAGCCCTAGTTCAGACGCAACAATCCAAAAACCCTTGGAAACATATTTGAGCGATTTACCAAGTAAGTAATGGCCACTCTAGTTGTTTTCGATATTGCTGAAAGGAAGAGATGCATTTTTAAGAAGCATCCTTTCAAGTCAGTCCTAGATGAACTAGAAGGAGCATTCTCTAGGACTCCAATGGGAGTAATGCACGTATCTTCTTATTGATAAGGATGTCAGGAAACTGGTAGAACAGGTTTGTAAATCCCATAGTGATAAGCACAACATGACCATAGAGCCAATTGAAGAAAAGGATATCAAGATTATGGCAATGATATTGGGTTTTAAGTTTCAACATGCAAACAGGGTAAATAGTGTGTCTGCAGCCACTATTTTGGTAGCTATCAAATTAGTGAAAGAAAATGGAGACTTCAACTTGTGTGAGATCTTGCATGCACAGTTGATGGATAACATAAAGGCTATCAAGCATGACAAGAGAAAGATATTCAGGTTTGGGTCACTTATCATCTACATGTACTTTCATATAGTTGGTAAAGTTTCAAATATTTACCTTGACAAGAGTCTACCCACAATTCCTCAAATATCATTCAAGGCATCATTAGAGAGTACCTTGAGGGACTACATGGACTTAGAAATAAAGACATTCAGAATCAGAATGCAAAGAAGGTTTAGGATACCTGAGAGTATAGTAGAGAAGTGCAAGGATACCATTTGTTTCATGGTTGAGACTGATATAACCTGCATGGAAGCTATAGAGCCTAGGACTAAGTGGATCCATCCACTTGGTTATGAAGTGGAAGAACATATTCTAGAAGCATATGCACAAGTCCTACTATCAGCGCCCAAGGATCCTAATGAGCCAAGATGGGGCACTTATGAGGAGAAGACAAGATAGGTAGATGCAGTCTTGTACAGTGTTGCGACCAAGAGGAAAGCATCTAAAATCACCTCTGAGATACTGAAGATTCATGGTGTCACTCAAGCTAACCTAGATAAGGCAAGGGAAGCCAAGATTGCAATGTGACTTGAGAGCGCACCCTCTTCAGAAGTGAAAATAGAGAAGTCTGATGATCCTAAGGAGAAGTAGAAAAAGATAGAAGAGAACACTCATGCACCCACAAATACAATTGATTTGGAGTCCACACCACCTCCTGAGTATAGAAGGATGCCTAAGAGGAAGAAGAAGACCGGCGCAAGCCATCCATCCTCTAGGACAACTAGAAGTCAAAGGAAGAACACTAAAGCACCTCCTGAGGTAGGATTCAGACCTAATCTTGAAGTGTTGAGAACAAGAATAATTGATGAAGGAAGAATTGATCAGATAGCAAAGTTCTATGATAAATACAGTGAGATTGAAAAATTAGAGATCCATTCCATGATAATCAAGCATATGATTAAGTTCAAGAAGATAGTCTTAGAACTTAAGACAGTTATTTTGGATAATGTATGGAACATCTTAGAATTTTTGAAGAGACAGGCTATTGAAGAAGACTTCAGGATAAGGGAGAATATATTGGATGAAAGCCTCCCTATATGTTCAATTGAAGAGAAAACACTGTTGTTGGATTTGGTGAAGCCGCACCTTAGAACCAAGCTAAGAACTCTGCAGATCATGAACAAAGACTATGAATTGGTAGCAAAGGAGACTGAAAAAGCATTTGAGAAAGTATTCTTAGACAAACACATGTATCCTCCTACTGCGCTTGCAACCCAAGCTCCATCTAAGGAAGAAAAAGTAGTTGAGGTCCCTAATGCACCTATAACAGGTCCACAGGACTCAGCACCCACAGTGACAACACCTAGTGAAGCAATGGAGTCTGCGCCCATGCCTGAAACAAAAGATGATACAATTATGATTGATGATGTGGAAATATCAATGACGGCCACATAAAAAGACTTGGATAATTTTGAGGAAGCATTTGTGAGAACTGAAGAAGTAGAAATTCTATGTGATATTAATTCACCCAAGCAGCAAGAAGATGTGTAGATCAAAGATATAACTAGACAAGAAGAAGAGGAGGAGAAAGAAAAAGAAGAGAAGAAAGATGAACTTGTAGAGGAGCCCTCTATTGAAATTCTAGTGAATGTAAAGATTGAGGTAATGGATGTTAGTCAAAGTTCACTCCTTACCCCTAAGCCCTCAATTTCATTGTTGTCAAGTTTGACCCTTGATACAACAAGTCTAGATTCATGGGGAGAAGAAGACCTGATTAAGATCAACATGCTAGCAATGGAGAAGGCAAAGGAGAAACAAGTAATGAGGAATCCATTTTTTTTTTAATCAGTCATCATTATGAATAGCTTACTACCTAAGGAAAAGAAATTAACAAAATTTCATTTAGTAGATGATGTCAGCACCATCATGACAAGTTTCAAAGCAAACTTCTCAAGCCTAGAAGAATCAACATCCAAGGTTGCAAAAGAAAAATATCTTAAGAAGAGGCTAAGTGAATTGATCGATAACTTCAAACTTGAACTTAGTTCTTTAAAGGTTGGTCAAGCTTTTCTGAAAGACTTAGCAACTAAAGGAAGAAAGATAATACCTGATTGTATGGATAAGGACAAACTAACTGTAAACCTCTCAAAGAAGATTCAGAAAACTAAATCAATGATGGAAGCAGTAAGGAAATCAGTGGAAGATCCCTCCTCAGATGTAAACATGTGAAATAATGTCTATCAAGGTCAGTCAAACAAAATTGAGAAGGTAGAAAAAGAAATGGCCAAAATAAGGGCTAGGCAAGCACAGTTAAGGAATGCACTTGCGCCCTCTTTAGATGTGCTAAATTAGAATATCAAGGAGATTGATGCCACGATGGTGACATATGATCTAGGTCCAAGTTCAGAGTTGGAGAAGATGGAGAAGTTAACTTATGCACTATGCGCCCATTTCCAAATAGTAGATGCACTGAAGGCATTTTGGCAGCAAGAAATTGCAATTCTTCAGATTGCATACCTAGATGTACTCTCAGTGTAAGTACTTGGAGTCATATTTTTTTGAGCACCTTTGTCATTAATGTCAAAGGGGGAGTAGAGTATATAGTAGAAGGGATAATATGGAGAAGTGTATATGACGTAGAGGGGGAGTAGAGTATATAGTAGAAGGGAGAATATGGAGCAGTGTATATGATGTAAAGGGGAGTAGAGTATATAGTAGAAGGGAGATATAAGTTAGAGTATATGTTAGAAGTTTTTGTGTAAGATATGGTTTAGTAACTTCGCCACATTCCTTTGTTGCCATTAATGAAAAAGGGGGAGATTGTTGGAAAGTTGACTATACTAATGACTAAGATTTAGTGTTGTCATTATGGCAACAAAGTCATATGGAGTTTTGGAGTCAGTGCACTTACTCATAAGATCAGAAAATGGCTAAGTATGGAAGACTGGACAGTCAGTAAAACACTAGATGAATAGAGCATCAACGCACATGCGTATAACTAAGTTTTAGTATGCACCCTTGAAGATAAGCTTTTGGATATGTTATTAAGCTATGGTTAAGAGCACATGATCAGATGAGTTAGTATGATGAAGATACAATGAGTTGAAGTGACACAGACAGTGAGCAGTAGAATACAACAGAGTATGGAGCCAACTGATAGTATTTTGGTTAGCAGTTATATTATTGTTTTTTAAAGGCTA
The DNA here is from genome assembly GCA_027943335.1 of Chamaecyparis obtusa. Lineage (NCBI taxonomy): Eukaryota > Viridiplantae > Streptophyta > Pinopsida > Cupressales > Cupressaceae > Chamaecyparis > Chamaecyparis obtusa. The sequence continues at coordinate 1,368,708 of BSBK01003166.1, forward strand.
TGTGCCTATTGTAAATGTGTTGTATACTTGTTAATATCATTGTATGTAAACACGCTTGAGCAAATTCATTGGAAGCGTTGTATGTAATTAGTTACAGGCCGACTTAATGAATAGTTTTTTTTGTGCATATAAATAAGACATGCGCCTTTGTATTTAAGTATGGCATGAGATATATAGTTGATAGAAGATGAGTAGAAGTATGCGAAGAGCATTCATTATGATATAGAGCTTTACAAGAGGTTAAAGCATCAATGCACATAAGGAACTAATCAGACAGGCAGTGTCATAGCAGCAGTTCACCTTGTAGATATAGTGTGTATCTGATACTCAGAAGGTTGTAGCCTTCACCATTTGAGTAGTGAGCTCTTGGATAGTGAGTCCTCACCCCTAACAGGGTTAATTATAAAAGACTCCTAACAGGATCCAACCCTTGACAAGGTCAATTTACTTAAGCATTGTAATGACAGCTCCTAACATGACTAAGGAACATTAACAGGTTCATAATACACAAGTACAATCATTAGTGGGTATTAATTCCCACCGAGGTTTTTCCTTTGGCCAAGGTTTCCTCGTAATCATATCTAGTGTTATGTGTTATGTGTTGATTACTTTACATGCTTTAACAATCAGTTCAATAATTAAGGTATTGAGTTAAGTTTCAAGTATCAAAAAGTAATTATATAGAACATTGATTCACCCCCCCCCCCCCTCTCAGTGTTCCCATTCCTAACAAATACATGCAAATTTTCTTTTTCTTTGGTAAAGTGTAGAAATGATAAGAATAATACAAAATCAGGTGAATCTTATAAGATAGTCATGGTGTAGAAGAAGAAGGAAGCTAGTGAAGAGAATTATGTGGTACTAGATCTCGATGCTTTCTCTTTTCGGGAACTAAGCCTACTACTTTGGCTTGAGGAGAGTATTGAAATGCTAAATCTATTGTTTACCCCTCCCAAGAGTGATACCATTTTCAGGTGTTGTGTCTCCAATATGTTCATATATTAAAACATGATTGCATTTCTTTTGGGATTGATTTATGTGCGATGTACGGGTGGTTGCATCATCAATGTTACTTTTGGCAGAAAGAATAATTATGAGGAATTAATGTTAAAAAGGTAATTATTCAAATCATCTGTCACTGTTGTGAAGATGAAAATGAAGAATTTGCAGAGCTTGTGAGGATTTGTGAATTTTAGGTCAAGAGAGAAGATGAAATCAAATCTTGTTGTTTTTAAATATGGCGTTGTCATGTCTTAGATGTTGAAAAGAGTAGAATTAGAAGAATTTGATCATGAAAAGATTAGGAAAATGGAATTAGGGTTAATGAATGAAGAGTTGCAAAGGGTTTGTACATTGGGTATGGACATATGGGGAGAATTTTTCTGATTTGTAGAGGAGTCAATTTTATTCTTGTTGGGTTGGTTCAAGGATGGAAATTTGATATTGGACAAATCCTATGCAATTATAAAGGGAGAAATTAAAGACACTACTAGATTGTGCGGTGTTGGAGATATTCTAGGAAAAAGGACAATGAAGTATAAGGAAATGTGGGAACTGACTGGCATCGACAAAAACCTTCATAATTTAATGATTAATACCCTTATTGATTTGGTTGTGAGGTATGTTACATACAATATTATAAATAAATTTATTTATGAAATTGAGATGGTGCTACCTTTGTTGTAGCAGTTTATTTGGCACATAAAGAGGTTAAGGAGAGTGCAATTTGATTTGTGTAGTTTTCTATTAGAAAATATATTTGAGAATTTCAGAATGTCGTTGGAAGAAGGCTATGCATTTTGGTTTGGGTCTCTGGTTACGTTTTTGGTATTTTATTTTCTAAGATTGCTACTAGGAAGGGAAAATATGGAATGAGGATCCGGCATCCCTCTTGAAAAGAAGATTTATAAGTACTTGGATTATTTGGAAAAAAATGGATGCTTGCAAATCTTATTTCATATCTTTATAGATGAATATTTATTTTCGTATGGTTGTGTTTGGTGTTGTACCTATTGTTTATGTTGAGGACAGCTCCTCCTCGAAAAAAAGAACTTGGGGATTGTCATTGGTGGTTCCCCTCTGAAACCTAAGGGAAGTAAAATCAGTGTGAAATGAAAAGGATCATCACTATTTTAGAAGAAGAAGAAGGAGAGAAGGAAGTAGAAGAGAAGGGAGAAGAGGAGATGGAAAAAGATGAGGTTTTTCCATTTGAATCAAGCTCTATCATTTCATACATACCTTCAGACAATTTTGGAAGAAGGTGGACTTGACAAAATTGGTGAGATGTAGAATGCTTGCTCTTTATTCAATAGGTTTGAGATTGAAAATTCTCTAATGGATCATTTTATTTGTAAAGGTGTCATTTTTTTTGTTGTTGCAAATGTCTTATCGAATGATCTAGTAAGAATTATTGAGGAAAAATTATTGTAGAAATGTTCTGAAGGATGTGTGTTCAAAGATGGGATTGAGAAGAAATGTGCTAACAAAAAACATAAGTTTCTAAAAATATTTGTGAGACAAGAAAATGCATAAAGGAAACATCTGATATTTATCAGTATTATCTTAGGTGGCCTGATACTATTGACAATTTCAAAAGTAAGTTTGAGACTATTGAGACTAAATTGAGTGATATTGGTAAGAAATATGATTTATTCAAGGATAAAAGTGGTGAATAGAGAATCAAAGTAGGTGAGTTGTAGGGTGAGTTATTGCATGTGTAGAGACAAAGGGTAGATTTGGTGAAGAATGTTTGGTTGGTAAAGGACATGTTTGAAGTCCGACTAGACTATCTTTCTAGAATTGTTCCTAATGTAAAGGACTATGAACATCGGTACCATTCTTTGGATTGGTCATTATCATTTGATCTATTGGTTTAGCATGATATATTGTGTGCTCGAATGTTTTCTATTGTGGATGGATGGAAGAGGAATCTTCCAATTATAAAAGAAAGGTACAAGAAATTTTTTCTTGTAAAAACTGCTATTTTAATATGATCTATTCAATAATGTTATTGGCCATTTTCCATTCTTGGCAAAAAGGGGGAGAGAAAATGGAGAGAATGAATGTAATTATCTAACTCAGGGGGGGGGGGGGGGGTTGGTTTTTGAGAGTTTTTGGATTTTTTGGTTGTTTTCCTAGTTTTTGTTGTTTTTCCATCAATGCCAAAGGGGGAGATTGTTGAGATGTTGGAATTATTGTCATTGGTGTCAAAACTCTTGTACCAGATATGTGTGCTTCGGTTAGTGTATAAATTTGATCTATCTTATGCGACTTGTTATGGTAATGAATCTTGTGGATGGTTACCTCTTTTCTGATCATAGTGATATATCTTTTTGGTACATCTATGGTATTTGGTGAATGCAAAAATATGAAGTTTGGATGCATGTCATTGACTATTGTATTTAGAGTTCTTTCTGGGTATCTATGTTATTTGAACCTTCATGCAATGTATCAAAATATTTTGGTATGGCACTTGTGTTTAGTTTTGAACATGTCCTATCTTGTGCTATCCTTCAGTGGGTACATAATTTTTGTAGATCAAGACATGGTCTTGGTTGTGGCATTCCCATCGGCCCCCGAATATATTTATCTTTTAGTGATTATGCTATGTATCATATTTTTATTATTTGTGACCCATCTTTGGGTTATGTGGTAGCGTGGTATGAAGTTTTAATATGTACAACCTATATTTTTGGTTTGGTGCCAACATGTTGGACTATATTGAAATATATTTTTGTAATTCAAGATAACATGTTTTGTGCTAGGCTGACATATGTTTATGGTTAAATGAATATGTGTATATAATGAATATTTATTTATATCTAAAGGTGTGTGTGAGTGAGTTTAGTTTGAAGGTGATGTGATGTAAGCGAGGTTTTTTGAATGAGTACTTAGTGGCGAAGTGAGTGAGAATATTAAGAAGTGTGAAGAGTATAAGAGAAGGCAAAAATCTTGTAACTAAAAGGAGTATTTAATTTTGCAGAAGGTTGGTGAAGTATGGCAGAAGATCTCTAATCGAATTTGTTGTGACATGTTGATGTAGTCCTAGTAAATGGAATTTCTTCCTACATATATAGACATAATATTATCAGTTCACTTTTTTGTCTGTAAGACATTTTTAATCAATAATTTTGTATTAGGGAAGTTAGCCCAACTAGCAATGAGCCATACCTATAGTGAGAAAATTAGCAGTGAGCCTTTATAAAAATCACCTAAACCAATGTCACATTAACTAGTGCTTATATGCATGAGAATGAGATTCTCTTGGGTTTGTACATTAATTCTAGTGTTATGGTGTTTTTTGTTTGTGTACTTTCAAGTTCTTATATATTTTAATTATCTGAATGGTTTAAGTTTTTACCAGGATGATTAAGTTCGAGAAAATTATTTTTGAATAACTAATTCACCCTCCCCCCTCTCAGTTATTCATCCTATTCAACAAACCCTTCCCTAAAAGGCCCTAAACCTAAGAAATAGAAAGAATGGCATCTTTGTGATGACTTAATTGCCCAACTCCCTGGCTTTGCACTTAGGTCAAAACCACAGATAGATGTCCCAAAATTTATTGATAAAAAATGAGGCTAGTAAGGTTGACATCAAAATCAGAGGGCATAATATCTTCAAATATTTCTATGCAAAATCACAAATCCCACAACTAGAATATAACCCATGGAGGTTAGGGTTAGCAAGATTAGTGGTTCCCAATATATTTTTCAATGTTGACCTAATTAGGGTTTTAGAAAAAATTTAAACCCCAACACTAGATGTATTATGAGAGCTCGAGGGAACCTGCTACCAATTAATAAAATTACAATCTATGAGATTTTTTATATGAAGGACTATGCAAAGTATGATATAAGGATTTATTTAGCTTCCCTGGGAAGAGTATAAAAATGTAGAAGGGATGTATAGGAGGTTTTGGTTACCCATTCATAAACCTAGGGTTAATAATAAATTACACAATTCACGAGTTTTGATCCCCCACCATACAATGTCAAATTGTTCCACAAGTATTATTGGATGAGCTACTATGCAAATTATCAAGTAATACAGTATAATGAAGATGAGAACATGCTAGAGGAGCTTACTATTTTGGTCTATGATATTTATGACAAAAAATAATAGGTCATTTGATTATCCCCAATTTATGGTCAAATAGATTCATGGGTCACTTTCTGCTATCCATCAAGATGGTTTTATTGTCAAATTCAAATGGTATTCTTTGTTGTTGAATATTCTTTTGTATGTGGGAGATAAGTATAAGACATGGAGTAGTGTGCTCCACATCAATTCTAAAGATAATTTTGGAAATCCCATTCCTATCCAAATGTGGACCAATATTTGGGACAAAGAATATCAAAAGGCTCAATATATACATTTTGAAGAGTTCTTTGTCTAGAGGTTATATGATCTTATAGGTTCTAAAGCTCCTCCTAGATTATCTCCAGTAATAATGATATAGAGAAGAGGATCTCAAAGTAAAGATATGGTATAAATGGGCTTACTAGTATTTGATGAGGAGGTATACATACATAAGAGCATATAGATTTGAAAGAAAGACCCATGTTTTACCTTTCACTGTACCTGATAGAATTCTAATCTTGGAGGTAATTTGGCAATTGTTTGAAAGCTACAACTATTTTTAGGAGTCAAAAAAAGGGTTCAATTCTTCTTGCACATCTCTAGATTGAGGATTTTTAAATTAATGGTTTGCAAGGGTATGGAGAGGCCATCAAATCAGTAGACTCATATAACTTACCATATGGGCTAGAAGGTAGAACATTTTACCTAGAGGGATATTTTGATTATGCCAAAAAGTATGTTGTCCTTGGGTCATATAATCACACCTTTTTGTGAAAGGAAGAGCTATGGAGAAAATGGTGGTCATATGATGAAGGAAACATGAGACTTACAACTAACAATAAGGCGCAACAAGTTGAACTAAAGAGATTAAAGGATAATCCTAGCTATCCAAGGGCATTCCCAAATGAGTTCAACAAAGTAAGGAGATTATAAATTTTCATTTCAAGTGAGAAAATGTTGTTGATTGAATATGAAATGGTTTCTTCATCCAACCAAGAACCTTTTGTGAGTGAGATTGGAGGGATAGTCCCTATCATACCCCTTAGGCAACAATCACCTGCACCATCAACTAGTATGGTCGTCTCACAAGATGTTGGTAGTATAGTAGGAGGACATGATGAAGGAGAAGAAGTGATGCAAGATGCTCAAATTTAACTCCATCATCACATGATAGAGGAAAATGGTGACATTATGGAAATTTCAGAATATCTCACTAATGATGTAAGGAGGAAAGATGTAGAGATATTCATCAATGATGATGATTTTTTCTTAAATCCCCTGAGTTCAAAATGTTAGTATATGATAGGAAATGAAAGTAGTTAATGCAAAAAATTGATATCACAAATGAATACAAGAGGGCTGAGGCCACAAAATATTTCTAGGAACAAGTCAAGGAGGAATTACAAACAATGACCCCTAAAAAAGGGAGGAAAATATTAAAGGATGTTGGTTGTTTGCTACTCTCGGGTGTGGACATGTCCACTTGTATTGCATTTGACAATTCAAGGAGGTATGGTGGTGTTGATTGCAAGACTAATGATTAGGGAATAGATAAACTATGCTACGGGTTTCAATTCAGACCAAATGATAATACCTTGGCAATATAGTTTATTTATCCACCTGGAAGAAATCCAATTACTATTAAAATTATAGAGGATATCCTGAGAAAATTCATGATGTATAGGCTTGATGATGTGACTTAAGAACAAGGTGCAAATCTGAATGTTGATGTTGTACTCTTCAACAAGGAAAAGGTTGAAGAATAAAATAGATTAATTGTCAATTTAAATAAGAGAATAAAAGATATTGAGGGTACTTTATAAGTAGCTATAGAAAAGAATCTTCTATTAGAGGCTGATGTAAATATCTCTCAAACAAAGATTAACCTAGGTTTGGAGAGGGGGAAAAGAATTGAGGTAGAGAGGCAATTGACTATTGCTCCATAGGAAAATATTTCTTTGAGAAAATAAGTTAAGGTTTCAAAGTGTAAATTGGCTAGAGACCTAATCGAGCTCAAGCTTTAGCACATGCTACCTCATCTTCACATCATGTGAAATATATATTAGGATATTATAAAATAAATAAATAAAAAAGGAAAATGGAGTTCTTCTTAAAATTTATTAATAATGGATTATGTAGAAAGTTGTCAATTATGCAGTTTGTCAAAGATCATATTAAGGATAATGCTCAAAAGGTTGAGTTCTTCAAGGAAAAAAATGATAACGTTCTTGAAATGGGTGTCTTACTACTACAAAACCATGCATGTCATTTGCATATTTTAAAGGCTTATAAGAGATTTAATGTTTTTAAGAGTGTCACCCCTCCTCCATTCATTAAAGATAATGGTGAAGAAAAAATAGAGGAAGAATGGAAGATGGAGTTGCATGGGTATATTCTATTTCATGCAATTGACATGGCCATTGATGACATGGATAAACTAGCAAAGTATTTGCATACCCAGTTAAACGGATTGTATGAGCTAGACTTTGTTATCAAGCATCTCATCAAATTAAATGTAGTTGTGGCTAGCCAAAGATACGATGAACACATCAAGAGGTGCAATGAATTCCTATTAAAGGAAATAAGGAGTTGTTCACCTTATTTTCTATGCAGAATCTGTGGCCTTCATATCAATGGTCTCTTTTCCCACTTCCCAACTGAAAATGGATGTGCACAAAAATTAAAATATTATACAACATGTGCAATCATTTTTAGTTAACCAATTAGGTTAGCTATTCATTTAGTTTCATGTTTCTTTGTGTTGATTCTAAGGATACCTTTGGGTATATTCTCTATGATGTTTTCAAACTTTTACACTTGTCATCAATTGGTAGCTTGTTTTGATTCCTTGTTTCTATAAAGGGAAACCATGGTTGACTGACATGGGGTTCTAAAAACTCTTGGGATTTTGTATTAGGTAAAATAAAACAATATACAGTATTTTGTAGGATTTTTTTCCTAGTCTTGTGTTTTATACATTATATCTTGTACATTTTGAAAGAATTAATGAAAATCTCACCATGTCTTATCTTTTGCAATTTTCTCTCAATTGTATGAATTTCTTTCGTTCAAAATGGATAAATTCAACTTGATATTTTCTTTATGAATGTGTCATTACATAACTAGTTTTCCCTTAAGCATGGAACTAAAGGAACTAAAACAATTGATATGGGTTGCAACAATTGTCTAAGAACGGTAGTGATTTGTCAAAGCATGATTCATGGTGTAATTGGTTTTAATATTTGGGCAATGCTTGAATGCTCATGGACGTGAGTACAATTCTAGTTATGGTTTCTTAAGCATTTGATGTATCCTTAATGGATTAAGGCATTGGTCATTATCTTATGATCAATTTCTTAGCAACCATCAAAATAATAACTCAATTTCCTTGTATGTTAGTAGGTTAGAGTTAGACTAAGTTTCTTTTCTCAAATGTATGTACATAAAATGAAAATATTAGTATAGGGATAGTTCTAAAGTGTATTAATTATGTGTCCTGATCTGTTAGATTGAGAATCATTTGCTAATGGAAATACTTGTCATTTGTTAGTATTGCATAGGTTGACCCACCTGGGTTTTGTAGATCCCAAAAAGAAGGAGATATTCCTTATTTCTAAGGAATTCTTGTATAGTTGGTACTTATATAAAGAAGTTAACCATAGGTGAAGGATAACCCTTAGATATACCTTAGACATTGGTTGAAACACCAAAAAATTGAACACAAGATATCTGAATTGGAACACTACACAAAACTTCTGAACTTCTCCAACAATCCACACACCCTAAAGCACTAATGTGGATAATTCTCTAAACCAATCCTAACAACTAGCCTTACTCTCAAAAAACATCTAAACACAACTTCAACCTCTAAACTGTTGGGGACATAAAAACATGATAGTGCAACATTCAAAAACTGTAGATATTACCACCATAGTGTATGCAAACAACTTCATATGTGGAGGAATGTAAAGCATTCTCTCATATGGAATTCAAATACTCCTTTTTGCATATTCAAATTTCCCATATTGTCACATTCCAGAAACATCACATAATAACATGATATCACTACCAGACAACATAATAACATTTGAACACTCAATACCAAACCTCTATCAACTTCCATACCTCAAACAATACATCATTGCATTAAGTTGGCATCAATACAAACAAAAAGTTGGCATTAATGACATTGAACACTATCTTTTATGTGTATGTCCTACAATGCAATTTGTAGTAGTCACATGCTTCCCTATCACGTATAGCTATCTAGCATAACACACTTGCTACCCACACCAAAACAATCTAACAATCTTTTAATCTCAGTGATGATTATCCAACAGTCTATATCAGATTACCAACCATTTGATCATTTTTGTATCAAAATTTTAAAAATTTTCATCTAATGTATTTTTTTCAACTAACATGTGTATGCACCCTAAAATGGTTGCCTAGACTTTGGGCCCCCATTCATCAATTTATCATTTTCTGAATCAATACTTTGCAATATTTTCAATTCAAATCAATTTCCTTGATCAAATCGTAATTAATTCAAATATTTCAATATTTCCTAAGGTTTGATCATTTATCCTAAGTTTTATTTAATTAAGAGAACATGCTCCCTTTTAATTAAATAAAAAAAATCTTTTAATTAAATAATAAAATCACTTTATCCTAAGCCACATTTAATTAAAAGAACAAATCTCTTTTAAATAAATAAAAAATCTTTTAAATTAAATAATGGAAACCACTTTGCTAAAAATAATAAAATAAAAATAAAAAGAAAAAGACTTTTTGTCTACACATTGAATGCACACTTTCCAAGATGAGTGGAATCTCCTTTTGCCTCTTAATGTCTTCCACACATCTTTTTGCCTCTTAACCATGTCCATTGATTTTGCCTCTTGAGAATCTTGAGCACATGGATCAACCAAGATTTAATCTCCACCATTGCTCATTTCTTTTTGCCTCTTAATCTTGACTGTCCATTCATTTCTAAACCCTTTATAAGGATCCATCTCCTTCTCATTTAGGCATGGAGATTTTGTAGATCCAGATTTTAGAGACCTAGATTTTATGTTATTTTTATGCTGCAGGTTTGGAGAGTGATTTTGGAGGAGAGTTTGAGCATTTGAGCTTGAACATTGCAACTTCTTTTTTCTTGTTTTCTTCTCTCATGCCTCCATGGCAATCCATTTAGATTACTCTTGCACTTGCATGATAGATTAGATTCGTATTTCATTTCATAGAATAATCTTGCATGCGTATTTCCTTTCATAGATTAGTTTTCTTTCATGCATTGTTATCATATAGAATAGCTTCCATTTTCATTTGCACGCATATTTGATGATCATGGAGACTAGCATTCTTGCTTTTCCTCTTTGAATCTCTCATTTTATGGTGTACTTGCATGGGCACAAACTAGGTCTAAACTGAGGGCCTTCATTATAAACCCTTGCACTCCATGAATAGAGAGCTATGAGTCACCATTTGAGACCTCATTCTTGAGCAATCTCTGATATAATGACTCATAGAAGTGTGTCAACATTTTAGCACACAACATGTTGTGATGATAGAGCTTAGCATTATCTCACAAAGGATCAAGTCTCTTCTCTTGGGGAAAGTCCACATGGATAGAAGATTTTTATTTCCCTTTGCATCTCAGTATAATATTTCTGTGTCATCTCTACATTAGCTTGCATCTCACTTATGATATGCTCTCTATAATGGTGGTAAAATGTAACATCGTAAACTGCATCTTGTGTAATTCTACTTCATGTATAAAACCTTCACTTTAGCTAAATTCTAGAGTCATTACCTAATATTTTACCTCATCTATCTTCATTTTCATCTCCCATGTGGACTATTTTATTCTCGGTCACGTGCATATTACAAAGATGTCTACATGCTATGCATGCATCCCGCAAACCTTCAATGTGAAGGTGTTCATTGAGATGTTACACCTCCTAGTTCTAGTAGTATAACACCTTCTAGTGTGTGACTTGTTGACATCAAGATACCTTTAGTCTTCCTTTATCTTACTTTTTATGCTTCATTTTTTATGTTCTTGGCTCTTCTAACACTCCAATTGTCTCTTTAATCTTCTACTACTCTTGCTACAAGTTTTCTCCATGTCTGGCTCATAAAATTTCTATTCATTTATTCAATTATCACCACCATCAAAGCTCCATTCATCCAAAACATCCAATCTTGTCTTCACTCTAGCAAGCTCTAGTTTCTTGGTGTTGATAGGGAGTTCCTTCCATCACATTTGCCAATGATTTAACTTTTTTTGATATTGCATTTCACTCATGTTTCTTCTTTTATTATTCATCTAGTATCATTTTTATCAATATATCTATCTTGGTTGTCCATGGAGGTGGGAACACCAAAATAGGGATCAAAATGTGGCATGCCTCTAAATCACAATCCCAACATTTTCATCTCCATTAATTGTGTGAGCAAGTTTGGAGAAGAACGATGCAGTGTGTTGGAGGTTTTATTTTTTGGACTCAATGTGATTCCTTCTCTTTCTATTTATCCTTGTATTATTTCATCTTAGTTAATTACATCCTTTCTATTTCTATTTCTTATTACATTGAGTACTTTACAACCATATCTAGCCATTCTCATGTTGTTTTCTATGATCTATATGGTTTATCTATACAAGATGCTTGTGCCACATAGTGGTATCCTTGACTTTCAATATCATCCTAGACCCTTGTGTGCGTCTAGAATAGAGAGTGCATAGAGCTTATCAAGTAACTATGTTGACCTACTCTTTTAAATTGTATAGTTTTTTGAAGCATTTCTATCACATTTTGCTTCCTAGTTATTTGGCATTTTTAGTTTTTAAGTAGTTAATTTCTCTTTCTTATATTGATCTCGCCAACTCACTAGAACACTAGTAATTTGAGATAGTGTTGGGAAATTCACTCTTTGAGATCTCATCATCTTGAGGGTAGTGAATCTCCTACTTTACATTATCACCTCCATTAAGATTTAGAATTCATTTTTATGTCACTTTCTATCCTTTTCCTTGGTAATTATTGATAGCTTATGTTAGGTTGGGTGAGACATTAAGGGAGACAAACCTCTCTAGAGGTTGATCTTTGTAAGAATTTGCAAATAACAAATATTGAACCAAGATCAAGAGGTTGAAGAAAAGCACAAGAGAGAAAATATGAATGCAAGGATGGATTGAATAGATCCAATGAATTAATGATATTCACCAATTGATTAAAAGATTACATAATAGGCCTCCTTATATAGGAAAGGCGATATGAGAGAATGATAAGGAGCTGATAAGCTATCACCTATGCTAGGTGTAATCACATGTCCACCAAATGTGGATCATCCTCCAAGATGCAATAAAGTATGTGCATTGGATTAGGATGATAATATGATAAGAGCACGAAAGGTGGATCTCACACACAACGAGGTATGTGAAGACAACTATCACACCAAAAGTGGAATTTCTCCTACACCATGTGCTTAATAGATGTGCACACTCCTAGGTGTCTCAATCACAAACTACTATGCAATGCATTAACCTAAGTAAGATTAAGTAAAGTGTAATTAGGAATAATTAATTACACCAACAATCTTTAATTATCAAAGCCCACACTTTGAGAATTCCTCCCATGTTTCATTAAATAGATAAGTTATGTTCTTATCAAGGGTATATATATAAATGACAAAAAAGTACATCTTTCTACTTTACAAAGATCCCCCATCTATTGGCTAATAGCCAACATAGAGTGGATTAGTGATAGACAAAATGGGTTTGTCTTGTGCCTTTAAGACTTAATTTCATTAACAAATAATATTAGAATAATTATTCAAAGTTAATGAATAATTGTCACAAGTTATTCATGCAAATATAATCTGGAGTTTATATCATTACATCACCTATTAAATCACCTATTGGATCTTGTAGGTTAACTCTCTTGATCATAGAAGCTATCCAATAAAAAATTCTTGACTCAAGTACTAAATATTAATCTATAGAGTATTTTGATAAGAATATTTGATTAACATTGCATAAATGGTTAAGAATTCTATGAAAATTTAATTATAGGTTCACATGGAATTAATTAACTTAGACATGTCCATTATTGACAAGTTCAATCTTGTTGTGGGTGAGATTTGTTGTACAAGGCACATAACTGATTCATAATGAACTTGAAGATTGTTCTATACCTAAGTACATGTCATATATATATATATATATATATATATATCTTAAGTAGAATCATTGATTTAAACATTACATTATTTTTGTACAAGCTAAATGCACCATCGCTTTCATTTAGTATTCAAAAATATCATATTAGATTTCTCACTCTTAGTCAAATATTAGTTAATTTCAACTGATTTATGTTCATATGCATGCATTTGTTTATTTAGCCTTAATTAAAATTAATAAATGATTATTTTCTTTTTTACTAGATTCAAGCGAGTAAGTATACAACACACACATTTAAGATTAAGATGTCAAACAATTATTAACAAACATGATTGTCGACCACAACAAAAGTAATAACTAACGTTGCTAAACAATAATAATTAATCATTATTGTCATATTGTAAATAACCATAACAAATTGAATATTTGTAAAGAACGAAATTCCAAGGACAAGAATCAACTCTAGATATAGAGGATTAAATCATCTATCATCAAAAGACAAACACAAAACAACTAAAAAGATATATTAAACTAAAATCCTGTCAAAATAACTATAGAGCTAAAACCACGCACCCTCAATTAGAGTCGTTGAGTTAAAATAGATAAAAAGTTGGAATTAGTGGGGACCATCTATAGTAGTACAAAATTACAACCACCATATCAACCAATTGCAACCAAGGATTATACTCCTAATAAACTAAAAAGGTCTCGATTGAAAAGGAAACCCAGATATAGGTCCCTAGGTTGTAAGATCAGATCTCTCATAATCATCTCAACCAATTGGAATCAATGAGAATATTCCTAATAAACTAACTGATCCCAATTGAAAAGGGAACCTAGATATAGGTCTCTAAGCTACAAGACCATGTCTCCTATAATCATCCAAACCAATTGCAACCAAGTACTATATTCCTGAGAAACAAAATTGGTCTCAATTGAAAAGGAAATGGATCTCTAAGTACAAGACTAGATAGATCTCATAATCGTATCAACGATTGCAGCCAAGGAGTATATTCCCATTAAACTAAACTCTAAGCTACAATACTAGATCTCTCATAATCATCTCATTAGATTGCAACCAAAAACTATATTCCTAATAAACTAAACCAATCCCAATTGAAAAGGAAATCCAAATACAAATCCCTAAACTTTGAAATTAGACCTTCATAATCTATAGAAATTATAAAAAAATTTAGAAGAAAAAAACCGCAAAGTCTATTGTAAATGATGAACACATATAAAATCATGCCCTAGACCATCTTCATACTAATAGCTTCCATAAACCCTTAAGTAGAATCTAAGCCACACTTAAGTTGTATGAACACCCTGATAGTAGAATTTAAGTCACACTTAAGTTGTATGAACACCCTGATAGTAGAATTTAAGTCACACTTAGTCGTATGAACGCCCCTCTTGTAGAATTTAATTAGCAGTATAGTGTTCCCATGCAAAATAAAAATTGTGGGAAAAAGAAAATTTAGAATCTTTCCCATTTTTGTGGAGCAGCCATTTTTTAGAAAATTTAGAAAATAGAGAAAATTTAGAAATAAGCTATGGGAAAAGGGGGGGGCTAAAAATAAGTAGCAACTACTTATTGAAAAAAGCGACAATTTAGTTTTCAGATTTATTTGCAACAAAAATGACTTAAGAATTTGATTTAAAGAACAAACATTACCATCCATAAGATTAGAAAGTCAAGTCAAAGGACATGTCACATTACAACTCAAAATAAATTAATCAGATTATAAAACCTAATATTGTTATGATTGTAAAATAAATTAATCAGATTATAAAACCTAATATTGTTATAATTGTAAAATAAATTAATCAGATTATAAAACCTAATATTGTTATAATTGTAAAAGAAAACCCTATGAAGGGTCCTCCGTTTTTGTAGGAGATCTCCAATGGAAACCGTCAGCACAGTTGCAATAAATTATTTAATTAAAAAATAGCGAGCTGCGAATACGTATTCCTAATCTAGATCCAAGAGATATTCTAAGAATTTTTATTTATTTTTAATTACAAATATTCGGTTTGATCTCCATTTGTCACGCTCTTGATTGCTAATGAAGTATTTAAGGTTGTAATTATTTTGCCAAGGAAGATAAGCAAATAGTGAAATTAATTATTAAATAAGTTAATCAAAAGCGTAACCCGAATATTCAGGAATAAAAAATTAACATGCAGATTATATTACGCAAATGAAATGGAGGGGAAATTAATTGTTTAAACGATTTGCACAGCAGAGGGCATTTATAATTGATAAGGCCATCCACAGATTTCCTGCAGATCAGATACCCTTTTGTCATGAGTCTCAGATCTTTTAATAACAATGTTTGTTAAGATATTGAGAATTTTCTATGGTATTCCTTTTGTTTTGTAGCGCCTTCTGCTCAAAAATCCGTTTTTCTTGCGCGCCATGAATGGCCAGCGGAGCTTCGTTTCCGCGCTGTACAGAAGCGAAAATATTTAAATCTGGCGTAATGATCAAACGCTGGCTTCTTGCAGACGGAATATGTAAGTAATTTCATTGATTAAGCATTTTTTAGCTGTGAATTATTGAACTTTAATGATGAATCCCCAGTTTTTCTCTCAATGCCCGGCCATTCCAATCAATGCTGCTGGTAAGTTTTAGTGAAACTTCTCGTGATTGCTTCCGATATTTAGTGTTTTTTTCGTAAATTTGGCATGAGGAAAAGGTGTACGGGGAAATTTTGTGGCTTCAATGATGGGGAGGCTATTGCATTGTAGACTAACATTTGGTAGCTGTTTCTTTGTCCGCAGAAGAGAAGGAAACTAGGTAAGTAGTTATTATCGAGAACTGTTGATTTAATGGCTGGAGTTGGATGTCTTTCCGCTTGTACGAGGGTTTCGTGATGGCCTATTAGAGCCAAAAGAAGCGTTTCTTGGATCTAAACAAGTCATCTCGGCGTGCTTGTACTCTGTAAGTTTCGTTTCAATCCTTAACATTTGAAAATACTCAGTTTGTGATTGTTTTGGCGTTTTTCTTCGCTTTTCGTGCCTGTCACTGTCAAATTTTGCCGGCCAAGGTACCAAAGCTGTCACCATGCCGGGCATTTTTGTTGACAGAGAGGTTCTCTGTTCATGCTAGAGTCTGTACGAAAGAGATAAAATTTGGCAGCAAGGCTGTTACAGACTGGAAGATTCTGTATTTTGTAATGAGTGATTGTGAACGGGATAGAGAAATTTTCGGTGTCTTGTTAGGACTTTGTACAAATTTTCCTGGCTGTATCATGGAAAGTTTGAGGAGGAGGAGCAAAATTTTCTTGCTCGCTCAAATTTGTTAGGGAAAGAGTATTTCTTGACAGGATAGTCTAGTCTTTGTGCAAGTTTGTTCCAGGAAGAGATGAAATATTGCTGGCTTTGCTAGGATTTATGTAAGTTAGGAATTCTTGCGAATTTGGCCTCGAGACATACATGATTCGTCAAGGAAAAGATATAGATTTCCTATATTTTGATAGGATTTGCGCAAATTCGTCATGGATAAGATAATTTTTTCGCATTTGCTAAAATCTGAGATCTATTCCTGAAATTAATTAGCATTCGGGACTTTTTTGAAATTAATTAGCATGGAATTTTGTTCTTTGAGGTGGAAGAGTTTGATTTTTGGTCTTATTTTCAGGGTGAACGAGCAAGCATAATACAATGAGGCTGGGAGAAGAACTATCAGGCTTCAACTCATTGAATTTGCGCGATTTGATGAAAGAGCAGGATCAAGATGAAATCAAAGAAGTCAATGATGAAGATGTTTCGCAGCGGCAAAGGCAGACCATCGGGTCAATTTTGGGCGGCCTGGTAAGCGCAAAAGAAGAAGAAGAAGATAAAACCGAGGGTAGGGCAACACTTTGGGAGGTCCTCCAGTCAGAGCAGTCGGAAAAACCAAAGGAATTTTCTTCCGGCGGTATTTTGAAAAACGTGAGGCGTTTGGTCGCCCGAAAGAAGGACGAAATAAAAGAACTCGAAGAATTCGAAGACGAAGAGGAAACGCTCAGACTGCTGCAAAGCTGGGGCAATAATAGGTCGCCACGATCGCCCACCATTGTTGACTCCGCCCGCGCGGTGATCGATTCAGACAGGCTTCTTCAAGAAGAGGAAGGAGAGAGACTTGAAGGCGCGGTTAGGGTTTTTCTGGTCGGAGGTTCGAGTCACGGCACGGACAGACAAATGATGGATCGGCCGCGATGGAGAGCTCTGAGGCACAAACTCAGACTACGAAAATTTGCGTGCTGCGGCAGCTCGTGGAGCGCCGCGCGATCGAATCTCAGCTCCGCCACGCCCGTTGTCCTGCCCCAGCGCGACGACGACGACGAAAACAGCTGGAGCGGCAGTGGTCACAGGATCGATCCCAACCGCCATCAAAACAATAATATCAGTAACATCAACTCTAGTATTGATGGCGATGATTCTGATGCTGAGACATGCACCATGGCTGAGCCAGAGGCCGCCGGAATAGGTGAAACCCCTACCAGGGTTAACTTCATCGCCCCTTCTTATCATCCAGACACAGAAAGTGCTGAAACCTCTTCATTTATCGGCGCCAGATTTAGTTTCGGTTCTTTGTATAGAGGTGGGCAAACAGAAAGCGCTGAAACCCAAATGTCTACCCGCAACACATTTAGCTTGAATTCTCCATATCATCCAGAAACAGGGGTACAGACACAGACAGCTAGTCAGGTGTCAGATCAACCCCGTCGAGAGCGCAGAGAGCAGCTTATTACTTTGCTGGAGAGAACACTTGAGCCAGAGGCAGCTGAAAGGCAAGAGACAAGAGGAGGTATGAATCTTGCAGCCGCACTGGCTGCTGAGCGGCAGCTGCGGGCTGCACAAGAACAGGAAGCCATGGCCCCCGCTGGAGTCTCACGTGTTTCGAACTTGGGCAACCACCCTCAAATTCTGACGGATTTCCGGGCGGATATGGAGAATAGGGAGGGATCCAGGTCGCCGTTTCGAGTCTCGCTGATGACTCTTCTAGAAGAGGCAGACGATCATAATGGCACCGCCGTCCCAGTCTTGCTTGAAGAATGGGATCCCAAGGACGAAGTAGCGGCCGACAATGGCGGATTGGTTGATGATTCACTGTGCTGTGTTTGCATGGTGCGGCGAAAAGGGGCGGCGTATATTCCATGTGGCCACACTTTCTGCAGACTCTGTACCCGCGAGCTTTGGGTTAGCAGAGGATCATGTCCACTCTGTAACAGATGTATTGTCGAGATTCTTGATATATTTTGAATTCACAGAGGCCAGTGAAATTTCTTCACTAGTCCCCTTAATACTTCAGTTTATTTAGGTTTTGTATTAAAATTGACTTCAAAATTTGTTTCCCTGAAAAAATGCAGTGTGGCAACGAAGCCATAAAAAGGTTTTGGCTGGAACAGCAGTTGCTTTCAACATGTAAATCATATTTGTTTGTGTTTTACAGGTTTCAATGACTCGGAAGCCATTGATATTGGAAACGGTTTGTGATAAAATATTCATTATTTTCTGCAATAAAGAAATTCTTATCCCTCGGCTCTTCCCTGTCCTGCCATGGCAGCACCTGATTTTCATATTTGATGGCCCCAAGCTTTTATTGCTACATCTTATGTTGCAACGGTTGTTTTGTTTGGATGGAAATAAGCATAGATTGTTAGCCTTCTTTTTAGTTTTTTCAGTTTCTTATGCATGAACTGAAACATCTTGTTGATACTTTTAATGATTTTTTCAATTTTCCATCATATAGCTGTCACTTTGAAAACGTCTTTCTGGAGTTTGTTGTTCTGTTTTGGGCTGTCAATTGTCGGAACCTAAAAGAGAGGAATCCGTTGGTTTTGAGGTTATCATTATTGATATGTGAGATGGAGACAAACTAGAAGGCTGTGAGTGTGCAATCCAAGGGGAAGAAAATACAAAGACGAGCTCAAGGCTGAAGCCCCAAATTTATAAAATAAAATATCAATGAATTAGCTATGTGATAAAGGATTTATAAATTATTCATTAGAGATATATTTTTGTAGACAAATTTCATCTTTATCATGGTATAGAAAGTTGGAAGAAAGTTGGAAGAAAGTTGTATAGTTCATGTATTTGATTATTTAATTATTTTTTATATCAATATTTTTATTATATTTTACATTCTATTGTATGGATAAATTGAGTCCGAGAAAAGAAAAATTATAGAGTAGATCTGAAATTATGATGTTAAAATTAATATGTTATCAGATTTTTAACTTATATTATATCTAAATCTACACTCACCTCATAGACTATAACTGCTACTCTTCCCATGCACATTGTCTCTATGCATGTCATTTGAAACACCATGAAGAAAAACACTGAAGTATAAGAAAAAAAACTTCTTTGAGAAGTTTCCTTTGGTGAGGTTTGGCTTTCGATGGGATCTAAAATAGAACCGTTTACTCTTGTCAGGGATTTTCAGGCTACATGGCCTTAAAAATGCTTTAGCCTATGAATTATTGTCCTATCAATTAAAAAGACCTAATTTCTAATCCTATTGTGACAAGATTTCACTTTTTTTAATATATTAGAAAAATTGCAAGTTAGAGTTTACATGTTTTTAATATACAGATGACAAATTTCGAGGGAAGATCTCACCAATCTCGTGACTGGCTGTGAAGAATGGGAATAGAATTATAATTAAAGTTCTTCCTTGTTCCACACGCACATGCTGCCCCACTGATAAATCGCAATCTTGGCAGAAGAGTCTAAGAAGCATCTATCCCATGCACGGATGGGCTTTTGTATCTGCCAATCAGTTAATTGGATTATCTTGTGGACTTTATATGTTAATGCCGTCTAACTTGTTATCAGTTATCTGCTGGGGTAGATGTAGAGGATAGCTTCCTTTTTCAGATATGACGAAAGATGATTCAAACCCTTGCCCATGCTTTGTTGATCCACTCAAAACTTTGGATATTAACACATGTTTTGTCTTGTATCTTGTGTAATTCTAAGAGAGAATTTTCTAAGCATGGGTTCAACTAGGTATGTTTTTGTCCAATGCATAAAGAGCTTTGAGCACCATCTCCAAGTGAGGCACATTTACTTGTAAAAGAAGGAAGGGCCTTGGAATAAATGAAGGGGTTTTATGGGCACATTTATCATTGGTATTGGGTAGGGAACATTA
Source organism: Chamaecyparis obtusa (assembly GCA_027943335.1). Lineage (NCBI taxonomy): Eukaryota > Viridiplantae > Streptophyta > Pinopsida > Cupressales > Cupressaceae > Chamaecyparis > Chamaecyparis obtusa. Next base: position 1,389,122 of record BSBK01003166.1, read on the forward strand.
ACGAGCAAAGTCAACTTGTGCATAGAAAATCAAGTTATAGATAATGATTCCTAGCAGTGGATAAGGAACATTAAGAATCAATTTTTGCAAGCCCCACCCAAATGGAATTAGCAATTAGCTTACCAACCATTGTTAATGATTGCTTCCATGCTATTTTACTCACCATCACACCTTAGAAAAGCTAAATAGTGGTTCCTAAGAATCTAGTAGTCACCCTTCATGAGGCCACTTTCTACACTCAAAAAGTTTGTTAGAGTGTAAACTAGTTATGAGCTTTATTGGGCAAATGACAATGACTTGTTAACATAAATATCCTCACCTTTTAAAAAGCCACTAGGCCCCATTGATTCGTTATGTATTGATTCAGCCTACCACTAGAATCAAAAGACTTTCGTTATATTGTGAATTTATTATAAAAAGTATGAATTTCACTCCATAAATTACTTGAGAACGATCAAGCACATTCTAATGATGAGATAAGTTTGTTTTAGCTTAATTGGTGGGAATTGAAATGAATACAATAACTTTTTTTTTCAATAGAAATTAATATATAATTGGTAATAAAATAAAATAAAATAATATTTGTTTTGTTTTTTATATTTGTATGCTTAATTATGCTGGTTAAATGTTTAATTTATAGATTTATTTAAATTTTTATGTTGATATTCATGATATAAGATTTTGAATCTTGTTGTCTTTGTAGAACGGTTTTCATATAATTAAGTTAAGTTTAGAATTGAAATAAATTGAATGTGGTATTTAGCATGAAAAAGTTGAGTGTCAAATGACAAGAATCAATTTGCACATGTTCTAGATTTTTAGGGTTGATAAAAAATTAAAATAAATTGTGTGGTATTTAGCATGAAAAGGTTGAGTGTCAAACGACAAGAATAAATTTGCTATTGTTCTAGATTTTTAGGGTTAACTTAGATGAAGATCTTTGTTTCTATAATTTGCCTTTTCTCTAACCTAACTCATATCTATCGATGCAAATTTGTTTTCCATGTGTATATAAATAGAATGTGGCATGGTCTTGAACGCACACAATCTAAATTGACAAAATGTGGTTTGATATAATTCGCTTGCCTTAAATTTTGGTGTCTTCTTTTTGTAAGGAAACTTAATATTCATGAATAGATCTTTGTAACATTTTCCAAATGTGAAGGTTGTGTTCTCTTGGGTCAAACCCTAATAATCTACTTTATGTTTATAAGTAAAATGATTGAGGACAACAAGAAAGCATGCAGTAATATTAGGATGATGTTCTTTAGTGTAAATGTTGCTAGATTCATTTTATTCTCCAAAAAAGCATATTCTAAATGTGCTTAATAATAACACTTTAAGATGTCTTACACAATTTCAAACATGATTTTCAAATGAATGAATGAATGCTTATAAATACAATATACAAGCACATAGATCAACATAACATATGCTAAGTCTACTCAAAATGACTTTTATATACAAAATTGAATTTATAAACCATATTTTTTTAAAATTGCTAAATTTTTCAAGACGAAATGAAATCCACAATCTAGAAATCTCCTAAAGTTATTTCTTAGGTAACATTTTCTCTTGTTTCCATGTAAAGATAATATTCCATGCCCTCCAAGGTATTGGAACTTGTGACATATGCTAAGTCTACTCAAAATGACTTTTACATACAAAATTGAATTTATAAACCATATTTTTTTAAATTGCTAAATTTTTCAAGACGAAACAAAATTCACAATCTATAAATCTCCTAAAGTTACTTCTTAGGTGACATCTTCTCTTGTTTCCATGTAAAGATAATATTCCATGCCCTCCATGGTATTGGAAGTAGTGACAAATTCAAACATAACTTTGGCACCAAAATGACTCTTCACCCTCCAAGGTATTATGAAGATGAAGGTTTCCTTTAAGAAATTTGTATTCCTCCTTTCTCAAACCATAGTGGGGGTGATATATTGAGTCGTTTGGAAAATTTCTAGTCTCGTTCCTTTGTAAGAGAAAATTCCAAATTTCATGTCCTCCAAGATATTGTCATTGTAATAGTTTGAGGCATCCTTTGAGAAAACAACCTTTCACAAGATGTCACCTTAGTAATATTTTTTAATTGTGTTTCTACTACTCAACATTTTAATACTTCATAATGCTTAAGGTCCAGCTAACAAAAACCAGTAATGACATTCCAAAAAGACTCTAAATTGTTCTCATGCAACATGTATGCATAAACACATGTACAAAAAATAGCAACCATGCAAACTCTAAATAAAACTCTCCAAATAAAAACTCAACATAAAGCACACCTAATGTATCATCAACAACAAATCGATTACAATACGATGTTGGAGTATTAGTGCCCTATAAGGATTAAAATAAGATTGTATCTATCACCTATATCACATGTCCTCTAAGTCATGGACAATTCACAACATCATACATATACATCCATATATATACTACAATGTGACAACCAACAACAAGAGATGCACACTCTTTAGTCTTAGAGAATATCCAACAACATCTTCCTACCCTCCAACTATTTCACCATTAATATATCATCCCTAGTAATCTATAAGTAAATTAAAATCAACAAAAAATAATTATCTTATTCAATACAACTAAGTGATATTTAAAAGGTGTGCACCTAAGTTTGACTCTAGATTAAAGAATCATTACAACCTCTAAGGAGAAACATGTATACAACCCTTAATTTACTTTTGGTGCTCAAGATAACATGTCTTCATGCGACCCCAGCACATATTAATCTGTGGTGTCCCATTTCAACATAGATGACAACTTTCCAAAATATTAAACATTTTATGCAAGGTGTACAACACCTATCCCAATAATACATATTTTTAGATCCACGTGCACCTCAAGGTAGGTACAAAATGTAATCATAAAATTTGCATAGACATGTCATTTTCTATTTATTTTTGTGCCCAAGATGAGGAGAGTCGGCCTTGATACATAAACTAAAAAATACCAAAATTTTATGATAAGTCAAGTACATTTTCCTATGCTATCTACCTATAAATGACACATTCCAATACACTTATTCAGATATTTACATATCTTTGTACATGTACCTTGTCCACTCATTCATTACACCTATGCACACACACATTTCCATACAATGCAATCATCTGTTAATCATAAAAAACTTAAGGGATACTGTTTTCTTTTCACACTATAGTTGAAGTAATTAAAGGAACCTAGATATGCACAACCATTCCTAAAAGAATATGCATGAACTACATATTGTTGGTTTTGATCATTTATACACGTCTTCATGCTAGCCTAGAACATGCCCCCTTATGACATGTTAGAATCCCTATCAAGATATTTATAAACAATGGCAATCTATCATACATTAAAAGACACAAATGAAGCCAAGGTGATTCAACTGAAGTGTGGAACATAAGTTTGATGCTTACATCATATAAGATTGTGGGTACATAATAAATCTACAATTATTGATTAACCATTTATTGTTAAACTTGTACCTCTATAGAATCTATTGAACATACACCAGATGTTAGGGGGTGGGGGGAGTGAATCAACATAAACCAAAACTCTTACTTAGATCATCAACTATCTTGAATGTTCACCACATAAAACATTAAGAAAATAATAAACTAAAACAACATCACATCAACAACAAGATTTTTGCACGTGGAAAGCCCAAATTGGGAAAAACCACAATGAGCACTTGCCCACAAAGATAAATCACTAATATATTGTCTGAGTATAAAGATAGTAGGAGCTCACTGCTCTAGACTTGTAACTAGAGACTCGCTGCCAAATATAGATAGGAGATCACTAATTCAAACTTACAAATAGAGGTTGACTACCAAAGTTTAAAGATACAGAAAAGAACTTGTAGACCCAAGACCCATTGTCATAGGGACAAGGTACATACAACTCTCCACAATAAATATGGAGAAAGTCTCCTGATAATGCAATTGTCCTGCAAAACTCTATCAACCTCAACAACACACTATCTCTGCCTTTTTTTCTCTACCACAGTCACAAAACAACAACCTCATATATTGTACTTTGCTCTTATGAAACTCTGCTTATAGATCTTCACTTGCTCACACAACACTCTTACATTTTTCCAAAGAACATACTTTAGTTTATATACAAGATAGGTCATTGGAATTACAAAAAGGTTGTCCATACCAAAAACAAACTACAAGCACATTACAAATCACCCATGTCAAGAACAAATTACAATAAGGTTCATGCCAAGAGCATCCAGACCAAAACATAGGTCACATATAACATGAATCCATTTGGATAAGAGATAAATATTAAATACAACATAGGTCACACATAACATGAACCCATTTAGATAAGAGATGATCATTAAATGTAATGCCCAGGCCAAAAACATGGAACATGATCAACTCCAGGGGAGAGAGGGGACCATGAACATGTTACACATATCCCAATACCAAATCCACAATTACTGGAACAACTTCCACAGTTATCTCAAACATGTAGCATCATATTTGCTTATTCAGACCTCAACAAACCAAGATGAGATCCAAAATCCATGTCAGATGCCATATCACTTGTTGGTTGTCTATGTCAGAAGCCATCACAAAACTATTCCGGACCAGAACACAAACTAATCATAGCAACATCACTTGGGAGCATTATTTTTGAATCACAAGGAATTGTTTCCGAATCATTAGGAAACACGACAACCAAGACCAATACCAGAATACAATAAAAATCTCATCTACAAATCTTTAACCTTTATTTTTGGAGCGGAAACCATCCAAAAAATGCAACTGAATAACTCTCATCTTCAATTGTATATCTTTGTCACTGAACCACTAACTTCTAGACCAAAGAATATAACATTAAAGCACTGACAACCATCATTCTTATATGATCTTCAGAATACATACATCTCTTCCATTGTTCTGTAGTACTATCATGTTTAACATATAACCTTACATCTTTCGAACTTATCCAACCACCAGATATACATGAATATGGCTCCAGCAAATACCTTCGGATCACAATGTTTGACATCAATAGTAACCAAACAACCAAACATAATCAACATTATATTTTAATTCCAATGCAAATACTAATTCTCCATTCTAATATAAATTTACACTCTGTTTCAAATTTAGTAATATTTAATTATAAAATAAATTATAATTATTTTTATTTTTATTTAAAATGCTAATAATATCCTCGCTATAAATTTTAACATATAATTAATTAATGAAATCAGATGCAGATATATAATTTTCCTTAGATATTAAATTATTAAATTAAGTAGACCAAGGGTAAAAATAATTATTTTCCTTTACTAGTTCAGTGTAAGAAACAAACTAAAAAATTGTCAGCAGCCCCTTTTTACAGTTATATATAGTTAAACAAAGTAAGGGGAAGAGATTCATTCAAGGGGAAATATTACCTGTTACAGTTTTATGTTTGTACAATTTTGATTGGAATACGACTTAACAGCTGCCCTTCTCGTTACAGAAATTGCTCAAATATATTTGTCAGAGATATTTTAATTTATATTCATGTACCTTTATATTGTTTGACTCTTGTATTATGGGGATTTGTGGTTTGCTTAATTTTAATTATGTAATTCTGTGGAATTTTTTTTAAGGATGATAGATTAATGAGTGGGATGAAATTTTGTTTGTCTTGAATGATAGAACATTGAATATTATTTAAAGTATTGATGGAAGAATATTCGTACTTAAAATCGAATACTATCATATATTTAATTCAATATCACAATTTTATTTGCTACTACTCATGAAATATGGGTCAATGAGTTTGATTCAAAAAATACAAGTTGAATCCTTATATCAATATCACAATTTTATTTACTATGGAAAATATCTCTACTTATCAAGTATAACTTGTTTGATATCCATTTTACCTATGATGTAAATGGATCCAATTAAAAGTATTAGGTATATTAATACAAAAATATTTTAGTTAAGAGTTTTTAAAAATAAATATTTTGAATTATATTTTATGAGAGAGGTCAAATTTCCACAATTCATAATCAATTGTATCTTTTGTTTTTGAATTCAACTGTGTTTTTTTGTGTAAGATTTTTATTTTTATTTATACGTTAATATAAAAAAAAATCTTAGACAGCTGAATCAAGAAAAAAAAGATACTATTATATTTTATTTTCAATTTTTTTTTAATCTCAATAATAGATTATATAATACTTTTTGAAATATTGATATTAAAAATTTCAACACATTATATCTTAAAAAATTATAACAATTTAATTTTTTATTGAATATATGATTAAGATTAAAAATTATATAAAACCAACAATTTATTAAATTATATAATGTTTTTACTCTATTTTAATAAATTACTTTAGTTATATATAAAATTATGTATACTTAAAATATATTTAAAATACATTTGATGAAGTTGAAATCCTTCCTTCTCTAAAAAGAAATTAGGGGCCCATAATGAGTTATAGGAATTCATTAAAAAGACAAGAATTAACTAGGTGAAGATATATATAATGAAATATATTGATTTAGATGAGAAATAACTTTGAAAATCAGTGATAATGGGTTTCCGCATCTTTTGTGCTTCCTAAGCGTAAACCAATGACTCTTGTGATAACAAAAAAAAATGGTGTCATGACCAAAAAAATGGTGTAATAACAAAAAAAAAAATGGTGTAATGAGGCTTTATTAAACTCAAAAATAGGTTTTGACCCCAAAAGGGAGAGATGTTTTTTTTATAATGAACTATATATGCATTTGAAGTTAGTTTTTACCGTATTCTTTATAAGGGGGAATAATATGCTAAAAATTAGTAGTAACATTTGGGTAGGGAGAAGTTTTAATATAAGTAAAAAATTAAATAAATGTGATTAAATTGATTTTTTTTAAAGTGAAAAAATATAATAAATAATTAGATATTATTAAGAAATACTGATAAATCAAATTTTGACAATTGAAATAAGAGTAATTAATAAGTAGTAGTGGTTTTTATTTCGTGTAGTTTTCTAGAGTCATTTTTTTATAATCAATGTGACTAAATTGTTGAGTTATAAAATTGTTTGAAGTAGGTATGATATGGTTAAAAGGTTCTTACCAATCATTGAGAAATAATAGATATTGAGAATAGGTTTCGAACTTGTAATAAATATAGAGCAAAATGCATAATCTTATAATGAGCTCTATGATTATATTGCCCGAAATACCTTCCAAATATTCATCCCAATGTAGCAAGATTTGGAACATTGTGATCAACTTGCTTAATAGAAGGAACCGCCAACTCTGAAAAGCATGTAGTGGGGAAGGAGGAAGCTCAACACTAGCTTCAAGAGCACCAAGGTTCAAATGACCAAACTTCTCCTCCCAAACATAATTCATCCTTGATGGAAGAGTGTGAACATCATCTAAAGGAACACCATCATCATCAAGAGAATAATAATACAATGGTGATGCATGATCGACCACACCTATAACAATGATATCTCTAGTCTCCATATCTCTAATGTATACATGATCATGAATAAAATCAACTATCTTGTCTTGTGTCACATGAGTAATTTGATAAACTGAAAGGAAATTAGTAGTCAAGGAGGGTACACAAAAGATGTCACCAAAAGATCCCTCACCCATATCAATAGAGCCTTTCCCACAAACCTTCATGTATGTATTGTTAAACACCAAAATGTTAGTTGAGCTACAAGGCTTAAAAGAAGAAAACATTTCCTTGAATAAGATGTCATATGACGAGATGCACCTAAATCAAGAAGATATATCCCATTTTTAGAAATAGTGGAGGCCAAGAGTGCTTTACTTTTCATCCCATTTACAAATCTTGTGTTCATAGAATGGGTAGATGAAGATGTTGTTGATCGAGAAGCTAAAGAAGAAGGAGACACTAATGAGGGAGGTGGGGTTTTATTCTTTGGTAGAAGGTGCATATGCTCATCAATCTTCTTAGTATAACACATATGCTTATCATGTCATAATCTCTTGTAATACACTCATTTCATATTCTTCGTTTGTGATGATTCCTCTTTAGAAGAGGTCTTGGACTCAAGAATATGTTTTGAAAGAGAATCCTTAACACTCTCATTAGACTTAGAATCCTTATGCTATTTATTATCCTTTCCACTTGAAACCTTGGGATGTGAATCTCTTACAAGAAGTGTTTAAGACCTCAAAGGAGTCAATGTACCCATTTGTGCCAATTTTGTTTCTTTATTTGCAAAACCATCAAGATAAAGAATTTTATGTGTACTACCTAAGGCATTAGTGCCCTATAATGAGCAATAGAATATTATATTTGTCACCTCTAGCACATGTTCTTTAGGCCATGAAACTTTCACTACATCATACTCATACATTGATAACTATACTACATTGTCATAACCATGAGCAATAAGACACCAACACTGTTGAGTTATGAAGAAACAACATATCCCTACCTTCCAAGTATTTCCCTATGAATATACCATCCCAAACACTCTATAAATAAACAATTTTCAATAATAAAATTAAGTGTTTTAGTCAATGCACCCAAGTGATATTTAAAGGGTGGGTGCCAAAGTTTGACTCTAGATTGAAGAGTCATTACAACCTCTATGGAGAAACCTATGTAACCCTTAATTTAATTTTTTTCTCAAGATGACATGTCTTCATGTGACCCACCACATACATTAATATATCATGTCCCATTTAAACATGAACCACAACTTTATATAATATTGAATATTTTATGTAAGGTGTACACTACCTATCCTAAAAATACATAGTTTGGAATACATGATCATAGTAGGATCCACATGCACCTCAAGGTGGGAAAAAATACAATCATAAAATTTGCACACCCATGCCATTTTCCAATCAATTTAGGGCCAAGTCAAGGAGAATCGATCATCATACATAGACACATTAAGAAACAATAAAATTTAGTGACAATCTATCAAGTGCCTTTTTCTTATGCTCTACCTACCTATTACACATATCACAATACACTTACCCCTCATTCATATTCATATGTTTACACATTCCTACACAACCATTGTGTCCACTCATTCATTAAATAGTTTATGCATGCACACAACGATACACACATTATTTATTCTAATATGTCTCTTTTCATGTTTGAGGACTAGTTCATGGTTTTAGACTTATCCTTCCTAAATTCATTTTGACCAACTCTTGGCCATACCCTTCTCACCTAGAGTTAACCAACCAAATAATCATGTAATGTGTTGCCATGACCTTATATTTAAAGGCATTCAGTGCATTCATTATAATGATCTATAATCATCAAAGAATCAAAGCATGTCATTTTCTTTTCAAAGTTGAATTGAAGTAATATATATATATATATATATATATATATATATATATATATATATATATATATATATATATATATATATATATATATATATATATATATATATATATATATATATATATATATATATATATATATATATATATATATATATATATATATATATATATATATATATAATCATTTCTAAAAGCATATGCATGAACTATAGACTATTGTTTTTTATCAATTTGACATATATATTGTGTTGCTCTAGGAGAATACAACACCTTATATTGGCATCTCAACATCCTTATCAAGATATTTACAAATACTGTCAAACCATCATATATTAGAAAACCCACATAAACCTAAGGTGAATCGAGTGAAGAAATAATGACTACATAATATGATAGTCTGGGGGACTACCTTATATAGAACTAACATAATATTTTGATTCCAAGACAAATACTAATTTGAATTTCACCATTCTAATATGAAACTCACAACTACATTAAATCTAATGCAATATTAATAAAATATAATTATTTTTATTTACTTTATCACATTTAATAATTATTCTGATTATCAATTGTAAAGTAAATATAATTAATCAAATCAGATTTGTCCATTAGAAATAAATTAACTAAACCAAGGGTTAAAAAAATGTTAGTAGCTCACTTTTAAAGTTACAGATAAACAATGCAACGGCAAAGAGAACCCTTCAACAGAAATATTCCGTTACATTTTATGTTTGACCATTTGCATTGGAATTTCAGTTGGAATGCGACTTAACTACTACTCTCTGGTTGTAGTCTGCATGGCAATAATTCTCCTTTTCAACTCCTAGAATTGCGCGAATATATTTGTCAGATATACTATACGATTCCATTCCAAGCTCCTTGGAGTGAATCTGCACCTTTTACATTTGTAAGTTAGTACTAATATAAAGTTGTTATACAACTTGTTCCATATGCATCCAACGAGAGGGTAGAAAAAGGACAATGTTTTCATGCGAGTTTCTAAGAAAGGTAGGAATTTTGTCTCAACTCCATACAAACATGCCTTCAAGAAGCATTTATTCATGGGAGTGTAGAGTTTATTCATAGTTTTTAGTTTTAATTGTGTATATTTTGTCATTAGCGTCAATGTGTTCTAAAATGCTGATTGAGGATTCAATAGTTAACCATCGTAATTTTAGAAATTACAAATCACTTTCAATTTTTATGACATCTTATTTCAGTAAGACTTCTGCTTATAACTATAGTTTCAAGTAGATGGCACATCGTTATGCTTTTATGTCAAGATGTCTAAAATAGTTCTAAAAAGTGAGACAAATACTTGTACACTGAGTCATGTTTCATCAGTGTTATGATGCGTCCTCACATGATTCGTTGCTTTTTAGATCTAAGACATTTCATTTAGTTATCATCAACAATAACTAGTTTTAAGTCATAATTAGTGGTACAATATTGTCAAAAATATTAGGCATTGTATCAACAAGTACTATCACAACTATTGAAACGCTCAACCACTATGTCCTTTCTCGTAATTAGAATTAATAGCTATCATACATCCTTCATGTACTCTCAAAAATTCATACCAACTATAATTATTTTGATACTCATTTCACGCATAATAGTTGTGCACCTATTAAAGTATTTGGTAAATTAAGATAATAATGCTTGAGTCAACTTTAAGATTAATAATTTGAATTATATTTTATGATTAATTATTTTTCTTTATCTTGATGATAGAATACGAAGTATAATTTCCAATATATTAATGGATAAAAGCTTAGACACATTAAATCTAAACCTATTATAATCTTATTTATAAAAAGAATCATATTTTTATTTAATATATGACTAGGATCAAGAAATTGTAGAAAACCAATACATGTGTTGAGTAATCCCATATAACTTTTTTTCAACTTTATTTCAATAATTACTTATCTTGAGTTGTGGTCAAATATGATTAAAATACATTTGATGAAGCTGCAATTCTTGATTTAAAGGGGTAGGCCAACATACTTTCATAAATGCCATAATCTTAAATAGGAAATGTATAATCTTTCTTTCATGACGGTTCATGCATTTTAAAATGGAAGGAAGTATGACTTTTCATGTTTTGTTAGGAAGGTATAGTTTAGTATGTAATTATTAAAACGAAAGGAAGTATGACTTTGCATGTTTTGTTAGGAAGATATGGTTTAGGATGTAATTATCATCATTCTTTATGATAGTCCCACTTTACCTAATGAAGAAGTGTATATAAATGTGCAAAGCATGGGGTCCTACATAGGGAGTGTGAGTGATGTGGAGATCGTTACAAATTATTAAATGGAGGGTACCCTTGAAAATAGGAAGGCACACTTGTCAGAAACAAGAAAAGGAGGGCACATTTCTCAATAATTTAGAGCCCCATAATGAGTCGGACGTATTCATTTATGAAGGCAATAATTAGATAGTTGAAGAAATATATATATATAATGAAGGGTACGAAGAAGAGCAAGTTGATGCATATATATTATGGACCAAGAGCGAATTGATAGAGATGAGAAATAACGTGCTACTTTGAAAACTACTTTGTTTTCGCATCTTTTGTGCTTCGTAAGCGTAAAACAATGACTCCTCGTGATAAATAATAATAAAAAATGGTTATGAAGTGGCGATGCCACCTTTTTCAAATAATAATAATAATAATAAATGGTGTAATGAAAGCTTTGTTAAACTCATGACTTTTTTTTGACTTCGAAAGCTTTTCGAATTAAAATTATATAGAGAAAATATTTTCACATATATAAATGGTTGGTAAACTTAAGATAAGGTTTCCCAACGAACCCTAACCTTAGCATCTTGCGAATTGAAGCCTTAGAACCCTTGCTAAATAATGCCTTTGTCCATTCAGTGATTCCAAAAGCCTATTGGATGCTTAAAATAAAGCCACGAAATATGAAGAAAAAGGCAAGAGAGAAAGGCGACATTGATATAGACAATGCCAAGGGAGCAAATTTCTCGACCCCCACACCCACTTCAGTACCTAGCATGGAAAATGTGAGTGCTTTGTCAGTTGAAGGCCATTCATATTACTTCTAGTCTCAAATGCAACTATCTAACACGAAAATGATAGCTCAAGATGTCGCTACCTTAGTTGCTCCAACATCAAACCCAAGAGACGAAGAACCACATGAAGGTAAAGTAATTTCTTTTGCCTTACTTGATGATGTAATATAGCTCATTTCTGATTGCAAAGCAAAAGTCATTATTCTATTTTTTCTTCGAGGCATTCCTTTAGAACATGACTTTTTCAAATGGGCACGAAATAATTGGGAACTAAAAGGTTGGGTTATCGAATCCTTTAGGGGTCTGGGTAGAGGGTATGTATCTTGCACTTTTGCTGACCATGACCATACCTGTGTTGTGATCCAATACAGATCCTAGATTATATGCAAACAAACATGTTATATGCAAGCCTGGGACTTAGACTTCCATCCATAAAGGATTACAAATCTAAATACCATATGTGGGTTGAGTTTCCTTTAATTTATCAACCTTTCTTTTTGCCCTTTTCTTCAAGATATTGCAACACATCTTTGCAGAGTTCTATGGTGTAAACAACATTATGATAAATGGTCAAGTCTACGCTCTCACCCTAGGGCTTGTATTGCGATGGATTTAATGTTTCCTTTGCCAAAGATAATTAAGTTAATTAGACTAGGTTTTGAGTTTGAACAATGCATAATCGATCTAAATAAGCCAAATGCATATTTGTATTGTTGTAGAGAAGGGCACCTTATCTGTAAATAAGCCAAATGCGTATTTTTATTGTCGTAGAGAAGGGCACCTTATCCGTAATTGCTCCTTCTGTAAACCCAAACCATCTCATCCATCTAAAGAAAATCCTTGTGTTGTTGCCTCCTCAACTCTTGAAAGTCCCCAGGATGTTCTAACACCTTCCTAGTTGTCTCAATTTCCCTCTTCTCCACCCCATCACATTGTCGGGCTCTTTCCACCAACTTGCCTACTTCATCTCTAGGTCTTCCACCTCTCTCAGTCTTTCACCTATCATTTCTGAAAGTTTATCCTACAAAGACTTAGTGTTGGTATCCCAAGATAGAGCCTCTGAAAAAAAAAAAAGGAAACTCGATCATGTAGCAACAATTCATCTTTTGAGGATAACTCTCCAATTCATCTTTTGAGGGTAACTCTCCATCTCCCAATGATAAATCTCCATCCCAGTCAAACAACCCAATGAGAAATCAATCTCAATTTACGATTTGTAGGCCCATGGATCATGATTCCACAATTGTCCCCCTAGGGAAGATCCCATGATGGTCATTCATGAGGTCCCTTAGTTAATCACTTCAATGTGAGTCAAATAAGGAAACACTACTTGACTTCATCCAATGAAGTGCAAAGTCCAATCGTAGAATGTGTGAGGACTAACCCTCCCAACATGCAAGTACCATGTCAAACAAACTATTCAGAAAAATCAGATTAACGTTATTATGCTCCAAGAAGTGAAAGTTGGTGCAATTCGTTTAGATGTTACCCTTGCCTCTATTTGATGCAAGGACCATTTTGTGCATACTAATCATATGTATGGTAGTGGTGGTACAATTTTGGGCCTTGCTCTGTGAATTAGTAAACACATTGTTGTGTCTGGATTTGATCCCAAGAACCATTGTGTTTGGGCTATTATTTTTATTAAGGATATGCTTGTGGGGTTTTTCTCCATTTACGCTCCTAATTCTTTTATGAATAGAATTATCCTCTGGGATTGGATGCGATCCTCTCTCCCTAATGTTGAATGGGTTTTGGAAGGAGATCTTAATATGGTGGAGCAAACTAGTGATCAAAGTTGGGACCCCCTTACCCAGTTGACTAATGGTGAGCTTGAAGCTTAGACCTTAACTTGAAACTTCCTTGGTATTCATGATCCGCTTCTTGGTGAATTTAGCATCCAAATGCCTCATTGGTACACTTGGAGCAATTATCATGAACGAACCTCAAGGAGATTGAGTTGGTTAGACTACTTTTACATCTCGTCTAGTTGCCCCATTCTTCCATCCCAAGAGGGGCTTCTTGTCACTTTAGACTTCTATTCCACTCTCTCTAATCACCTTCCATCTCTACCACTCTTTCTTTTTCAAACTCCACAACCATTTCCAACGATCTCCCTTTCAAGTTAAATGTTATGCATCTGAAGAGATAGGATTGCTTTGATAGCATCCTTACAATTTGGAATGCAAAGCCAAAACCAACACAAGATAGTTGGATTAGATGGTGGGAATGAACGATTGCTAAATGCACAACCTTCCTTTGAGACTATGGTAGGAGAGTTGCAAAAAAACAATGCATACTTGAGAAATCCCTCAAAGGACAGTTGAAACATGGGTGTTCACTTTTGGCCTAGGACCCCCACGATATCTCCTTGCAACAGTTTGTGGTTAACATTTGAAATATGTTGCATAAAATGGATATGTGCATAGGTAGAGGAGCTCAAATTCAAGCCCGACCATAGTGGATTAAGAATGGAGATTGGGGATCAAAAATTTTCTTTCAGTACCTTTAATATAAGTATAAGGTTGAGCACATTCCTCATATCAAAGTTGTTGATGGTAACCTAGAAACCAGCCAATCTAATATCATGCATACCTTTTATGAGTACTTCAAGAACCTTTTTACAGATGACATTAAAGATGAAATCTTTTTACCTATTCTTGAAGATAGTGTTGCTAGTTGCATCACTAAGAAAATAAACCCTGAAAGTAGTAGATATCTTGACCATCTTCTTTCAATAGAGGAATTTGATGAATCCCTCCATTGCATGGGCTTGGAAAAGAGTCCAGGAATTGATGGACCGCTGATAGAATCTTATAGAGTCTATTGGCCCCACCTTTGTGATGATTTCTATAATGTGTATCCCGAAGGAATTGAAATTGACTCCTTTGGAAACACTATTAATCAAGAGCTAATTAAACTTATCCCTAAAGGTAAATATGAAGACAATGTTAATGGATGGAGACCTATAACTCTTCTTAATATTTCTTACAAGATTATTGCTAAAGCTCTAGGATGAAGAATTAAGTATGTTTCCCAAGAAATTGTCTTCCCATAACAAATTGGATTTTTATAAGGAAGGTTTATTTTATATAACCTCGTCCTTGCTTGGGGGTGAACCCACAATAGTGGGTTACACTTTTTTGCCTGAACAGACACTGAACTCTACATTTTGAAAAAAAAAAATCGATTCAAAAGCATATTGTCGTTAAACCATTTGAAATCAAAAGATGAAGTACATTAGAGTCTTTTAGGATTTTTTGTCTAGATTCTAAATATATTTTTTATTTTTATTTTTTATTTGATTTGAATTTTTTTTTCTTTCTCCCATGAAAACTGGTATATTGCTAAAAATGCCATTTTTAAAGAGTTACATTATTTCATAGAGTGTAACTTTTTTTCTAGAATAGATATCAATGTGATTCTTACAAAATTAGTTTTGTAACATCCATACAGAGGGCATGCAATTGGTTTGATGACATTATCATTATTATTTCATATTTTATTAACGTTTAAAGTTGACTAAACTGTAATTTTGACATACCTTATAACTTGTGTATTTTTCCAATTTCATTTTTATTTTTTTTAATGGAAAGAGAACTTAAATACCTAGGGCATGGATATTTTTCAGAATTTTTTTTTCTCATTTACTATTTTTCCATAAGCGTCAAACATAGAGGTACACATACGGTGAAATATCTATGTTTAGTACAACTAAAAATACAAAGTCATAATAAACTTAATATATATTAACATTATAATCATTGGAAAGATTTTTCTCACTAGTACCATACTACATAGATAGGTTTTTCAAATTGATTCAGTTGATCTCCCAAAAGATAAAGTCAAAGTAATTTTTTGTCAGCATTTTAATAGGTACAAAGGAGACTCCATTGTAGGTATGAATGAGGAGTATAGAGGTTATATCAATGGATTTTTTATCTAAGAGGCTTTGAGCTAACCATTTGTAATTAATTCCTTCAAATGGAACCTCTCAAGACTTAAATAATCATATTTTATTAAAAATGTTTATTTCAACAAAAATCAGCATGTCTAAAAAAGTGTAACCCACTATTGCGAGGTCACCCTAGGAGATGATTGAATGGACCCAACAATCTACTCAAGATGCTCTCACTATTAAGTTGGACTCTGACAAAGCCTATGATTGTATTCGCTAGCCTTTTATTCCTAAAATGTTATCTTGGCTTGGCTTTGGCCCTAAACTTTGTGCCCAGATTAAATGCTATTCACAAATTCAAATGCTAGAGTGGTTGCTAATGGTTCTCTATTTGTTCCATTTCTCTTGCAAAAATGCATCTACCAAGGTTGTCCCCTTGCTCCATTCCTATGTGTTCTTGTTGTTGATGCACTTTGATATCTTTTTCAGCATGCAATCAACAATAAACTTATTCGTGGCATTATACTTCCTGGAACTGCAACTTCCCTCAAATCCCATTTTGTTGATGACAACATGCTTTTCATCTAAGATTCAATAGAATAAGTGGCTAATACTCTTTAAATTTTGGACCTTTTTTTTGTTCAATTTCAGGTTCTAAGCTAGCCATGCATAAAATAAAGTTCATAATGATACGCTCTCATCCTCAATTGCATTGGATCCCATGTGAATGGAGAGAGATAAAGCATGGTGTTATTACAAGATACTGTGGGATACCTTTTGGAATTGGAGTTTACCTTAAAGATATGTGGAAATGGTTCCAAGATAAAATTAAAAAGGAACTTCTGAATTGGAGCAATGGGTTGCTTTCTATGTCTAGTAGAATTCAAGTTGCCAACAAGGTTATAATTGCCAACTATGTTTATATTTATTCTTGCTGGCTTTCATCTAAAGCTTGTTACAACCAACTAACTTAATTGATCAGAAGATTCCTATGGGATAAGTGGGGGAATAAGAAAGGCATGCCAGTTACTTTATGGATCCACTACATTCAACCAAAGGATAAAGGAGAATTGGGTATCATTGGCATATACATCCAAGGTATTTGTCTTACTACTAAATGGATTGTTAGGGCCTTAGATGATGCAGTGCCAAGGAGGGAGAATCCCCAAAGGATACGTCCAACCTCACAACTAAGAGTAACACAAGAGAGAAACAACTCAAATCTAGAGAGAAAATGCATGATCCAATATATTAATTAAGAGATCAAATAACATACATGGTAGGCTGTCAGGCCTTCCTAGTTACGACCATATACAAGAAAATAAATCATAGATCCTAATTTTGATCTGCCAAAATCTCCCCCCTAGTTTTATCTAATCAATAAGACCTCCCTTGTCAAGATACATCAATTTATTACATATAGGCCACACCTTTAGAGGTCGGCCAAGAGAAATTACATTCCCCAAGAAGGAAACGTGTACAAAAAATAGACCCAACCCATAAATGAATCAAAGATCCATGAAAAGGAACAATAAGATGCACGATCACAGGAAATAATTCATAGGAGATCCACAAGCCACACACTACGATCACAATGGTCGAAAGCCAAAGATCAACGATTGCACATCGAATCTCTAAATAGGTCCAAGCAAGCAATCAACATGTTATCCACCCATAGAATAAAGATCAGATCTCAAACAACCACAAACAAGAAGGCAAGATCATAGGAAGACGATCCTAGCTAGGTCTAGAATAAGACTTTACAATCACACATGATATCTCGAACAAATGATGATCAACCAACATAATCTCTCCAACCAGTAAAGAAGAACAAAATAACAAAGAACTATTTTTGGTTGATGCAAGATTTCCATGAACCCAAGATGCTCTTGCATCATTAGATGGCGATGCCCCATGGAAACATTTAATTTTCCATTGCATCTAAACAGCTACAACTATACATTCATGGGATCTAGTGAATTGGAAAGATAAGTTTTTGCTTTCCCCATACTTTAAACTCTACGGTTCAGGACCCCTTAGCTCCATTCGAAAAGCTTGGAAAATCACTTCAAAAAAGTTGTCTTCATTTGACCAATCTTTGAGCCATGGCTTAAGATTTTCTTCCTCCTCCATTTGGTGGAATTGCCTCATTCAACTTAATAGTGCCCCTCTTGCTATGAAAAAATTCCTCAAATGTAAATGATTCTTTAACAAAGGCATCTAGGTTTTTTGACACCTCTGGGAATAATTTGACTTTAATTAGAAAACATGGAATGATCTAAAGTCTCAATTCAAGCTGTCCTCTTCAGATAAGCCTCTATTATTGAAATTCAAAGATCTATTGCACTTGAATTGTACTCTCTATTGTCCACCCATTTCCATGACAACTTCCTTACTGACTAGAAATGACCAAATAATCGTAATTTTCATGCTTTCCCTCTTAAAGTTGTTTATAGACATATTTTTCCAACCTTTTCCCTATTTATTTTCCTTAATTGCAAATGGGTTTGCAAGTTCAAATGCACAAAGCAAAATAAGCTAAGCGCTTAGATTTGGAAGTCCAAAGCGGAGACCCAAACCCAACTTTTTGCCTATAAAGTTCTTCATGTTTAGGTCCCCACAAGAGCTTTTTTATCCTTCATCACACCAACTCCCCCTATATTTTTTGTGCTAACAAAGAAACTATAAAACATGCTTTTTGGTTTTTTCCCCATGCCAATGTTTGTGGAGTTTTTTCTTTTCCAATCTTCCTGTCCTTTTTCCACAAGCTTGGTCTTGGAAATCAATACTTCTTGGCCTCTCCACATGACTCAATACCATCTCTCAAAATTTTAGACACATTTTTTCTTAAATACCTTTGGAAATTATGTTTTATTTCAATCTTCTCCCATACCTTCTATATTACATACAAATGGAAGCAATGATTATCACTATGAACCTCTCCCCCTATTTCACCCTTTTGAGGAATTGACTTCAATCAAGCCCTAATCTTCTTACAACTTTGGGAGAGTTTCAAACATAATTCAATGTTTTTGAGGCAAAACTTATTGGTGCTGGAGGCATGATGGATAAAGATGTTTGTCTTTTGAGATATTATGATCTTTGATGTTTGTGCTGAGACTTGCTAGCTACATGATTTGGGAGCCTCATGGTGACTCAAATTTCATTCCCTTCCCTTGAACATATATACACATTCACTTTGTGCTTTGGCTCTTACTATATATTTCTTTTGGGAGTTAACATCAAGATATTTGAAGATGAAAGTTGTTGTTTTTGTGAGTTTGGATAGTCTTTGATGGTATTTTCTTAGGCCTCTCAATGCAATTCGATCTCAGTTCAGATGATGGGCTTCAACTACTTTTTAAGGTGTAAGTGGTAACAACAATTTTGTATGTATGTAGTTAGCGAATCTATAAATCTATGACAGTAGTATGTAACAAGATTTTTTGTGTACCTAACCTCTCAGTGAGGGTTGCGTTATTATTCTAAAGTTATTCTTTTTAAAATAAAGTCATGTATTTTTAGTTATTTTTTCCAATTTAAAAAAATTAAAAATATACATACACACACACACACACACACACACACACACATATGAACTAAATATTATTTCTTTATAAACATTATAATACTAAAAAAATAGTAGTAAAAAGTAATCGTGTTACAAAATGTTTTGGCACAGTAAAGTTATTACAAAAGTAAGAAAATAAATGTGATTAAAATGTAAAGGTAGATAATCAATTGAAAGAGTTATGGTATGGGTAAAATGCTTCTTTCAATCATTCATTCAAAAACACTTGAGACTACAAAATTAAATTAACGAACTATTGTCTTTCATTTGTACCAAATTGAGTTAGACACTTTGGGCTACATTCTATATAATGAGTCCAAAATAAAATCTAAGGTGAATATGTAAACAAAAACTCATCTATCCACACAAAAAAACCCTACACAAGTGAATAGTTCATAGTCCTATGCATTTTGTTGGATCAACTATATAGAAGCGCTGCCAATATTTTGTATCACCCATGCCAAACCCTAAGTTCCCCCAACGCATCACCAAATAGGGACAAAGGGAAGTGACCAAAAGGTGACCAATAGTGAAGCCTCTATTTCTCCAACACTCACAACAATCCAAATTATTGTGTACAACAACCTCTTGGTGTACAAATAATAATACATAATTATGATGAGTTAGATAACATTAAACAAGAGGTGCAATGCATCAACACTACAATTTAATTGACACTTTAGAAGCATTTGAACAAATTTTCAATACAAAGTATTGGATCATAGAAAAAACCCACACATGTCAACATTAATAGTGGTATATGTTGTCAACTCCACATATAACCTTATTCATTCAACATTAGGGATCCTCGCTTTAATGTTTATTCCAACCTTTAACTTAAACCTCAATTTTCAATATATGCAACAATCAAAGAATCCCCTATTTTTGCATAAATAAAAAACAGTCAAAGAATCCCAAAATTTTGGCTACCATAGAAATTTCAAAT
Source organism: Chamaecyparis obtusa (assembly GCA_027943335.1). NCBI lineage: Eukaryota > Viridiplantae > Streptophyta > Pinopsida > Cupressales > Cupressaceae > Chamaecyparis > Chamaecyparis obtusa. Next base: position 1,409,914 of record BSBK01003166.1, read on the forward strand.
AAAAAACTAACCCATGTTAAGTTAAAATTAGGGGTTAAGTTGAAATTAGGGCTTTATTATAATGCTTTTTTTTTTTCACAAATTTCTCTTCCTCATTAGGTAACATTTTTTTAATCTAAAATGTCCTTTGGTCTTTTACTTTTCTTCATCCCCTTTGAATCAACACACCTATGAGTTCAAAATATTGTAGCCATGATTTAAATGAGCATTGGATTATTAATTTTGAATTGGTCTAAAGGAATTAATCAATAAGGTTAAATTTTCATAATCTCATGGAGATGTGAGATTCTCATGGTAACACACCTATGAGCTCAAAATATTGTAGCCATGATTTAAATGAGCATTGGATTATTAAGAAATTAATTTGAATTAGTTTTAAAAAGGAATTAATCAATAAGGTTAAAGTTTCATAATCTCATGGAGATGTGAGATTCTCATGGTAGTGAGGAACTTTTGGCGTGAGTCCTTGTCATTCTTCCATTCCCACAAATAACTTTAATGGTAATATATGGATGCGCAAAAGTTGGTTGTTTAAGTATCTTTCTTGACATAGACTATTTTCACACAATCTTAAAGTTCATGCATTCACAAGCCTTTTGTATTTTGTGAAAAAGTGGTGATGTTAGGGATCTTTGTACATCCTTTTGACCTTTTCATATTTTCTCATGTATTTAGTTGGGAAAATAACCTTTATTGGTAAAATATTGGAAATGTGAATCTTAGCTTAGAAATGCAAACTAGGAACTCATTCATTCACCATTTCAAATTATGATGATTTCACTAGAGGAGATAACCAACAAGATCCAACTTTAGTCCTAAAAGAGAACTAAATTTTGTGTATGATTATTTTCTCTTTTTGATTTGACATGATTGGATATGATTGATATGGAAATGCAAGATCTTAGATAAAATTGATGTAAATTTGACAATATCTAGTATAATCAAACATATATAAAATTGGATGAAAATGTAGAAGTGTAGACTTGGAAATGAAATGTTGAGTAGAAACTATCACTGAAGTTTGGAGCTAAAAGTGTCAATCTAGTGAGCTAGGCACCCTAGACTTGGAGGTGTCTTCGTCAACTGGATCTTCATATTCTAGATTAAGATTCTATGTAGATCTTTCCCTCCAAAATTTATCCTAAAAGTGTTAATCAAGTGATCTAACTGGCATATGCCTAGGGGTTTTAGCTATTCAAAGTCTAGAACTATGTGTTTGAGTCTTCTCTATGCAATTATAAAACTTTTAGCTATTAGATCTATAAATTATGTGCATATAAGAGGGAAAATTATTTTGCTATATAGGGGCTTCCCTAAGTCAAACACTATATTGGTGTTTCCAACTCCACTACAATTATGATGATGAAAAAGAGAGCTTACCCTTGGTAGGGAAAAGGCTAAATCATTATTGAAATGAAATCACCTCAGGAATTGATATTTGGTGATGTAATTCTCTTTAGATAAGTCCTTCGAGTGTTGATGCAATAACATGACATGAAAAAAACAAGATCAATCACAAAAACATGCTAGCATGTAAGTTTTGTAGTTTTTTTCTCCATAATGCTTAAATTTGAAGACACTTGTCAATAATGTTTTCTCAATGATGTATTTGTAACATAAGAATTTTTAAGATGTCTTGTGAATGATAGATGATTTATTTCAATATAGTTCACAATTTATTTCCCATGGTGAACCCACAATAGTGGGTTACACTTTTTTGCTTGAAGGGACACTGAACTCTACATTTTGGAAAAAACTTTCAAATTCAGATGCATATTGTCATTAAACCGTTTGAAATCAAAAGATAAAATAAATTAGAGTCTTTTAGGATTTTCTATGTAGACTCTAAATATATTTTTTATTTTTATTTTTGAATTGATTTCAATGGTTTTTTCTTTCTCCCACAAAAACTGTTATGTGGACGAAAATGCCATTTTCAAAGAGTTACATTATTTTCATAGAGCATAACTTTTTTTCTAAAATAGATATCAATGTGATTCTTTCGAATTTAGTTTTGTAAAATCCATATGAAGGGCATGAAATTTTTTTTAAGACATTATCACTAATTTGTTTGGTTTGGTTCTCAATGTATTGAGTACATGATCATTTTTTTAGTTACTTCATAATGGTGTTATGTTGCATTTAAATTTTGGTATAGATTGATCATTTAATTATAGGTGCTCATGGATACATGGATGCTTAGGTGATGCTAGTTTTTTCTTGATATTAGATACAAGTATTGAGACAATTGATGGTATTAGAAGGAAGACCAAGGATAATTCACCTAGTACGAACTTCAAAGGATATTATTCTTGGATGAGTCATGGTGACTTTGATATATTGATGAGCATTATTATTCCCCACTCTTAGTCTACTTTACAATTTACCTCTTGAGAGGTATTTCACATTGTTCCTTGAAGGTGCATTATTTAAGCTTTATCTTTCATAGATATAGATCTTGATCTATGGAGATTATTATTTTTGGAGGATTCATTTGAGACATGTTCATCATAAGTTATCTCTTTGTGCATATGTTGTTATTATGATATCTTTATGAGGATACTAGGACATAGTTTATTGTGCTTATTTCCCTCATTTAGAATGGTTATTATGAGTTTGATTTTCTTGATTACAAGAGGCTTACATCCTTGTTAGTATTACATGATACATATCTTTTCTTTTTCTAAGAGATTGAACATGTTTGGGTGTTGTTATGGATTTCCATTTGGGGTGTTTTGGAGGAGATCATATGTTACATGATGTTGCTTCATTGAGGAGTTGCTAGAAGAGATATACGATTCCAAGCAAGGAATAAATTATAAAGAAGGATATCAATACCTTAAAGAGAAAGATATTAAAAAAAAAATCTAGGCTTGTAAGGACATCATAGTATAAGCAATTTAACCAACAAAAATATAATGGATCCTTCGGAAGGAGAAATGAAGAAGATAGAGAGACCTTGCCCCACAAGAAGAAAGGAAAGGGAGAAGATCTATTATGTGGCTCATAATGGACATCATACAAAACAAAGAGCTCCAAGTGAAGTAAGCTACTAAGATTACATGATGTAGATAGACATAATAGGAAAGACAAATTCTAAGGTATATATTTTTTATATCAAGAAAAAGTATGAGATTTGTTGTTAAACAAATAAGACATCTATCTACTAAATATTGAACAAACTGTTTAAATTTAGTACAATTAGCAAGAGAATGTTTATTGGTATAGTGAAATATACATAAAAACTCACCATTATGAGATCTTTGATTATTTGGAAAATGTCTAAAAGGAAAATAAATTTTAGTGTCATATTTTAGTCTCCAAAAGATTCTTTTAGCCAAAGACAAATGATCATCAAAAGGAGGTGTAACAATGGATGGTGTTGGCAAAATAATGTATAGTGGAGGTTTTTGTTGTGATGAAGAATGGTACATAGGAATGAAATAAGAGGGAAAGGTGTTGTCTTGAGGTATAAATCTTCGACCACATTTAGTAACTTGTATAGGAGGATCTATACAAAGTTTTATACCTTGTTCATTAATACAAAGACCTTGTCCACTATAACCTTGTTGAGGAGTAATGTCACAACCCACATTATAATTAGCCTTTAATGTTGAGGGAGAAGGACATTCATCTTGATTTTTATGAAAGTGTGTGGTATAAAGAAGAATAGGAAGAGAAATATTCTCTTTAGGGAGATTGGGATTCCTATCATTATTCATATCTTCTTTAGGTAGAAAAGAAGATTTATCAAGATCTTCATGTCTACTTAATGTATTCTTGGAGATAAATGACCAAGAAAGTGTTGAACACCAAGATTATGAAAATGCTTTGATAAAAAGTGGAAATTTTTAACTCATCTAAAGAAGTGCATAAACTAGCATCCTTAAGACTATCCATTAAGGTAGTTAAAGGATGATAGGATCTAGGGCTCACTAATATGGGATTGTTAGGAGGTTTATCTCTATGCTCATGATTAATAGACATCTCAGGAGAATAAATAAGGTGGTTTATGCTAATATCATCTTTAGGTTCATCAACAAAGACCCTTATGTAATCATTATATTCCATGCATTTTGCTAAAAGTTGAATGAATAAACCACATGAAATATTGATAAAAGTCCCGATACATGATTTATAAGGAAGAAAGATATTTTAAAGTCTCATAATTCCATATGCAATAATGTCATGAAAGAAAAAAAGAACTATGAAATGCAAGAAGGTAGTATTATATGATTTGTCATGCCCTGCAAGGGAACCAGGGAAGAAAACAAATATTCTCTTTAGATAAGAAAACCTAAGTAGTGATTTATGAAGAATTTTGAATTTTTAAAATGAATTACTTGAACAAAACATAAATATAGTTTATCTTAGATTCCTCCCCTAAGGTTCCCTTCTTATTCATTTTAAATCCATTAAGTAACTACCTCATAGCATTGAAGATTCTTTATAAGGAAAATACAAAATGCTTTTTATTTCATTTCAACTTGACTTTTGAATCCATCTATATTCTTAAGTATCCTTTGTCTATAATATAACATTTAAAGTAATAATACTACATAATAGGTTCATCTACACATCTGAAACATTATGCATAGGAAATCATTACATTTGATTCACTAACTTTTCCTTAATCAACAGACTACTTTACTTGAAACCTTACAAACCTTTTCACATCATTTACATAAAACTCATATTCTCCCATTTCCCTTTTCCTAATTCTACCCACTCCAAATACATCACTTTGAATTTACAATGAAGATCATATTACATTCATCTCCTCTTAGGAGGTTACAATAATAACTTTACTTTATATTTAACAAGAAATGATGAAGGCTAAACAAGAGTCTTCTTTCTTCAAACTAGACCAATGTATAAGCATGCATCCTTAAAACTGCATCTGCAAAAGATACCTCGATAAAAATATTTACCACCCAACCATGTGGATACCAAAAGGCCCACTCCCCTGTGCTAGGAGATAAACACCAAGGTTCACCAGGAAGTGATAACAACTAGGCCATACCTAGGGTTGGAGTAATCTTTCCCAAATAGCAGCTGAAAGAAGATCAAGGTACCAACATTTCCTAAAGGCTCTCAAGTTGGGTAGAAACTCTAAATAGCAGAATAAGTGAGTGTCCTTAGGTTTTCTTCCCTTAACCAAAACATCATAAACACATCACACATGAAGTAAAACATACTTTAGAGACATATGAGAACTTGTATCAAAGAATAGGAAAGTTTAGAAATGTTTAGGAATGTTTAGGAAGCCTTAGGGTAGTTCTAGTCCACCAACAACCCTAAACCCCAATTTTGAACCCTAAACCTTATAAAAGCATCTAAATGCACCATCTAAATTTCATCAAATAAGAAATGATCACATATCAAGTTTACACAAATTTCCATATGCCAAAACACAATGCTCCACAAAACGTCCAATGCCTGGAATTTAACTAAGTCTGAATTAAATTGAAAATTCAAAAACTAGAAGTTGCATCTTAACTTCTATGAGGTTGAAATCTATCTCAATCATCCTAGAAGGTACCTGATTCCTTTATACAAGTATAACTTAAAGTATAAGAAATTAAAGTACTGTGACTTATACTTTAATGTTATACTAGTATAACTTAAAGTATAAGAAATTAAAGTACCGTGACTTATACTTTAACGTTATACTTGTATAAATCCTCTTGTCCTCGATTAACACTACTCTGCTTAGTTCACACTAACTTTCCTGGTCATCACTAACTTGCTTGGTCACCACTAGCTTGCTTAGTCAATACTAACTTGCTCGGTCACCACTAACTTGCTCGGTCAATACTAACTTGCTCGGTCACCACTAACTTGCTTGGTCACCACTAACTTGCTCGGTCAATACTAACTTGCTCGGTCACCACTAACTTTCTCGGTCAATACTAACTTGCTCGGTCACCACTAACTTGCTCGGTCACCACTAAACCGACTGCCAGGAACTTAAAAAATGACTATCAACTCTGACTTGCGGGTAAAATTGGGCATTATAGGGGTTGTGCATGCCAAATCTGGGGAAGACCCATTTGAGATCTCCCAAATTCCATGCAAAAATGGCTCTTAGATTTAATTTTCCAACCACCTAAACCTACTCAAGATCTAAGAAAAGAAAACAAGCTCTTACAATAGAGTGCAACTAAATGAAGGCAACTAGAACTCCTCGGGTCTGGAAGTTCCTAGAGGACCCTATGACATATGAGAGAGCATTACAAGGATCTTAGGAGTTCTCAAACTTCATCCAATACCAAAATGACAACCAAAAGACTCCTAATTGATCATATATTCCTGTGACCATAATAATGCATCTATAACATTCAAATCCCAATTATTCCATTGTGCAAACAATAATAGCTCAATCCAAATCTAATTTTCTATTCTACATTCATCCAACCAACAAATAACAAAGTAACATCCACACACACAGGGAATATACACTTATTTATGCAATACTGCAGCAATATTATCCTCTCTCCCACGGTTAATTCACAATAATACAAACATAATGCTAAAACCATTCACTAATTTGTAGATTCACATAAGAAAATCAGTAGATGAACATAATAGCATTCAAACAAGGAAACACTCAAATGGAGGATCATCTCCCAGGATAGATCCTACCTAGTGTCCTGCGGAGATACCATTGATGAAGGTGGGTCCAACTGTCTCAGTCTTCCTCAAGCACTTCTCTAGACTCTTTCCCAAAATGAAGATACAAGAAATCTCCAGCCAACTAAGATCTCAAGATGATATCCTAAAACTATAATAAATCTTCTTGATGAATTATTCCAGCCAACCCCCAACTCCCTTCTCACAAGGATTCTTCCCGTATATAAACTAAGGGAGTAGTTGCATGGGAAAAACAATCGAAGCAACTATCCAACCAAAAGTTGGTTAATAGTTTAGGCCTAATATATTATTAATAAAAGCCATTCTCGGGAAGGGAGATTATAAACTAATATATTAATATATTACCAATAATGTAATTTATGCCTCCTTTATTAAGGAAAGCATTAGTAAATATTACCTCTAATATATTTACTATTACCTTAGTTACGTAGGCTATAGTAAAGAGGATTATCATTTATTTATTTAAATTTCTATTCCATATAGATAATATTACTAATTATCTTTTATTACAATAATTTATTATCCACAAACAAATAAATATATATGTGAACATAATTAAATGCAATAATTCATATTTCACAAACAATTATAAATATATGTATCCATATGCATACGTGTGCACCCATATGCCTATGTGTACATATACCATCATATGTATCATAAAACAAGCACATTATTATTATTAATATCTCAATCATATTATTATCAACATATTACTACCATTAATATTATAAACACACTATTTAATCAAATACTAAATCATACTCTTATATGGTACAATAACAATATATATACATGGTAACTACAAACACAAGATAGAAGATAAATTATACTTAATTAAAGCCACCATACACAAAATCTCATGTTCCATAAATGCAAGAAACAAGCAACGTGCTCCACATAATCTAACAACTAAGACCACACAATAATTCACCATCAACACAAGGATTGACTCAGAAACTCCCCACCTAAGGGACATAAATGGGTTAGAGGTAGAATTCTCTCATGCGGAACCTTGGTGATATATCCATAACAACAACAATGATTGAGGATTTTGAGGGCTCGCTCAAACCTGTGAGACCAGGTGGAGACGATGCCCAGTACTTGCAAGCCTGCATCATCAAGAAGAGATACATGTGCATAGATATATATACAGTAAGGCATTTGCAACAGATGACTAGGATCGATACATTGTGTGGACCTCAACTAAGTGAGTAACTATGACTTCGTCCTAAGCCATGAAAATGCATCAATCACATATACATATAATGGTTAGCTTCCAAATCCTTGGGTTAGCTCTTTGAATCTTCATAAGCATATACAAGATAAATGATGTCCAATTTCATAAACAATAAACAATAATCATAACTGAGTATGTCTAATTATCTGATAAGCATATCATCATCATAAACATACATGTGAATACATAGCTCTAATCATTATAATGAAAAATATCCAAATCAAAGAGTCAAAGTATAATCATTGGAGAGGGTATTACATGATTGATAAAGAGAAGCAAGAAAAAGTGTAAATATGAGATATCACACACCAATCTAACTTAGTAAACTCCATGAAAGCTACCCAAATTAGATCTAGGGATGCAATGTATGAAATCTAAATGTCAAATCAATAGTGGAAATGTCATGTGTTGGGTTCACCAAAATGTACAATACAAAAAATGAAGTGATGTAATGCAAGTGTAATCATCCTCCTTTCCCTAATTGGACAATTGGAAAGAAGATGACCCAATAGGCTTCAGTAGGACTTAAACACTAAATGAGTCAATGATCCTTCACAATAATAAATTGGGGTACGTTGGATTTAAGAAAAAATGATAGGGTGATACAAGATGTTAGGATGAATAAGAATAAATGACAACTTTCAACAAAAATATAGAAACAAAAATTAGATAGGAATGTGTGGTGAATTAAAACAACTTAACAATATTACTAATTTGTGGTTTGAGTATGAGGCTGATTTAAAGGGTAGAGATCGCTTGGGACATATTACTCCTAGGTATATATAGCCTGAGGCACTATATACCCTAGTGTTTTGCATAAAAATTTCACAAACATTTTATTAGATCCCACACTTTCTAAATTAAGTCTTGATAGATTCCTCACCTATTTCAACACAAAAAAGGGAATAAGTTTGTGTATAGGGGTTTGCCTCATTCAAACCCTTGTTTGGAATCAACCTTGAAATGAAATAAAGTAAATGAGAGCGTTTTGTCATATACAAAAGGCTCGATCTAAAATGAAGTATGCTATACCTTGGCAATTCAAATGCTTCTTTGAATGTGATCAAATATGTTGATGTAATAGCTTTGATTTAAAACAAAAATCCAAAAGGAAATCATAAAAGACAAAACCTTGTGTAATGGATGTTGTATCTTTCCACAATGCATGATTGAGAAAAAGAAATAAGTTAAAGATTTGAAGACTTAGATGAATGTGGATATGTGTAGATCTCCTTCCTTGATAGAAAAATCCTTTTCTTGGCCTTTAATGAGGGAAAGAAGCCTGATCCATGGAGAAGATTACCTTGAAAACACCTTAGAATGCTTGAATAATGCTAGATCTTGAATGCATGCCTTCAAATATTGAACTTGATTTCTTGATAATGGATTTAGATTTTAATAGATGCGAAAATGAGGAGAGATAGTGTTTATATACCTCTTACAACATTTTAGAGGTTAAAACTCGAGAGGGCCAAACCCTCAATTCAAATCTCATACCAAACCCAAGGTATAGAACACCTGGGGCATTATATACCCACCAATCAGGACTCAAATACAAACCATAAGCATTAGATAACTAGGGGATGTCAGATTATGAAGCACAACTAGTTTTGGTGTCGATATAGAATACAAAGGCCACAAGTGATTACATTGGGCCTATGTGATTAAATTAAATTATTGGATTGGAGAAATAATAGAGGAGAACACTAATAAATAAGGGCTTACCTTTATTTTAGATGAAATTTAAATAACATAGGATACATATTCAAATTTAGTTTTCTATTAAGTGTCATATAAAGTCTTAGTATGCATTTTAAAATGGAAATATACTAAGGTGGGAGCTATGTTGGATTGGAGAGATAAGGTACTGAGAGGGGAGGGGTGAATTAGTGTCCATAAAAACTTTTAACTCATAAACCTTAAACAACAAACAGTAGTAACCTTCAAATATAATTTGAATCAATTGCTTGCATCATTCATTCATTTAACTATCAAAGGTAAATAGCATGAAATCAACAATATAACCATCACATAACACAAGTATTTTGGTAATGCAGAAACCCTTGTTAGAAGGTAAAAACTGCGGTGGTGATGACACCCACAAATTCTTTACTACTGTAGATAGAAAAGGTTTGCCTGTTAGGGCTACAAGTGGTGATCACTTCTGGTGATCTTACCCTATTAGGAGTAACATTTCAGATCGATTAGATCTACCTAGTTATAGGATTTTAACAACACTACTTGAGTGTGCACTCAGTTAAGTGATTTACAAAAAGACTATTAGGTCTACTCTGTTAAGAGATTTTACCAAACTCTGTTACAATGATTAGAAAATAATAGGAATATATTTGCTAATGACAACTCAACCTTATCTAATATAGATCTATGAAATACTTAATAGATATCACCTTTTATGTGAAGATATCAACTCTGAACTGCTCGGTAGCCTTGTTTGATTCTGCTTAATCTGAATATCTCTATATTTTGTTCAGCTCTGTTTGATAACTGATATCTTGAAGCTAGCTAATGCTTTAAGAACTTCTTTTCTTGTTCATAACTTCCTTGTCAAGCTTCTTATCATTCGCCCATACAAAAATGATATGAAAATATAATTATATAGCATACTACTTTTGCCTCTTAACAAAATTAGGTTACAATATCCTAGAGAAAACCCTAAGATCTATGGTGTACAAAAATAACCTAGATTTAGCAATTACATAAAGATCTTCATCGCAATTAATGATGGAATCTTACAATAAATGATCCTCGATCTTGGTAAAATGTTTTGTGATTCTGTTGTAACTATTTGCATAGATAAGTGTGCCATTATTGATTACTATGCCATTTTCTATGATGCTCGGTAAACACTATGTATATTGCCCGGTAATTGCACTGGTGCTTGGTGTCCAGTCTTCTTGGTGTTTACTGTCACTCGGTATTGGTGTACGCTAATGCTTGGTAGAACTATTCTGGTGCTCGGTGTAAAGACTTAATCGACTAGCTTGAAGTGCTTTCTTTTACCGACTATAGTAGCATAGGTAACCGACCGATGTCTTTGATACTAATGACAATCTTTAATGCTCAAATAGAGATAACAATCTACCCCTTTTGCATTAGTATCAACACCTTAAATGTATATAGACCTTATGTCTCAAAATCTTTTTTGTCTCTGCCATATATACATAACTACTTAACAATAAAAAAATTCTATACTCCCCCTCGGTGCATGCTCTTGGTAATGTGTAGTATACTTAGCATCTATTTACATATTTGGCATATACATTGTTATCCCGCTTTTTTATATTAATGCCAAATACAAAAATGTATACTTACAACTTATCAAAAATGTGCTGATGGGTTTTCTTCAAGGACTCTAAGAGGTTTGCCCATTCCTCTTTCAAGTTGGTGAGAGCAATGTGCTCAAGACCAATTTGTGCATGCATGTCAAAGATATTTTCCAACACAAAAATTTATGGTGTTGCAACAAGTGTTTATGCTTTGACAATTTGTTTCTCAAAAGAAACTCAATTTGCAATTCCGTGACTTGATCACTGAGTCTTTCTTCCTATTTCCTGAGATCTTCTCTTAACCGCCTGAGTTCTTGAACTGTCAAGATATGCTTTGCAAAAGCTTGTGGCTCGGTTAAAGCTGCTTGTGCACTAGCTTTGATTTCATTATCAAGTTGTTTAATCTTTTCACTGATCTCGACAGTGAAGGTTTCCATAGTGCATAGCTTAAGAAAAATTTGACTTATTAACTGAGTAATAGATTTTATCTCATTGATTACCTCAGCTAAGTTTACCTTGTTGATTGCCACTTCTTGGCTTATTTTCTCTACCAACTTGTCTTGAATTTTAGATTCTTCCCTTTCTTCTATTCTCTTGACTGCTTCTATATTTGGGGCATTTATTTCTCCAGCAAGTGTAGCAAGTTGGTCCATTATTAGAGTATCTTCATCTATATGTACCTTTGGTACAACCTGTTGTAAGATATCTCTTACATTTTCAAGTATTTCCTTTCTCTTGCACTCTTGTCTTAGTTTTTCTTATGCTGCCTTCCTTGTACACAACTCCCCATATTTTCTCAATTCCTCAGGGCTTAGGGTCCTCAGGTCACTATTCGGTATAACTATGACTTCATCTAATGTGACCGGGCCTTTTCCTTTCTTTTTCTTCTTCTTCTTCTTTGGCTCTTGAGGTGAACTCTTTATAAATGGTACAATGTCCTTTACCTCAGAACTTTGTGTAACCTGCCCGAGTGACACTATATCTTCCTTCTGCTGCTCCTCAGTGACCTTTGTGTTGGTTGACTGTGTTGGAGCCTCTGATGTAGTGTCCAGTGGAGTGGTCTTGGTTACATTAGGAGTCTCTTGATCCTTTTTTTCTATCTCTATTGCCTCTTTCTCTTTAGGCTTGTTATTTTAGCTGGTATCTCTGCCCCTTGTTCCCCTATTGTATCCTTTGGTTGCTCAGGGTCTGAGCCATCGGGTTGTTCCTGTGATAAAATTTCATCTACTTCTACAAGAATAGGAAGCTCGCCTGGTAACGATGTGAATGCAAACTCTGTAACTTGACCTTCATCTTGTGTATTATTTGGTTCAACGTTCACATCTTCATCTTCATCTCTGTCATCAAGATCCCCATTAGTATTGTCCTCAATGAGTACATCATCATCATTTTTCTCCTTAACTTATATCTCTACTCGATCCGCTGAATCCTATAAAATTGTTATAACTTCATTTACAAGTGTTGTATCAATCACCTCGGTAAATGATACATCTAATTCTTTTGTCTTCTTTGCTAAATCACCATCATCTATGTAGAAACCTTTTCATTTTGATCTTTGTCTCTTCTTAGACAGATTAAGAAATGCATTTTTCTCAGCTTGCTCTCTAGCTGCAAAAATTGATGTCTAGATGAGTTGGCTAAACTCCTCAATATCTGCCAAATTTTCATCTAATACTTGCATAGCCTAGCCTTTTACTTTGAATCTCCTAGCATATGTATCCATATAATCCTTAATTTCATCAAGAGATAAATTTGGTGTTGCCTGAACTAGGGATTATTCCCTCATTTTCCTCTTGGTATCCAAGGCATAGGACCACTTCTGATTTATTCTTTCTTCTAATGCCTTGGGCAGTGGTTGTCCAAACTCCAATGGAACTCATTTGAAGCTTATCATCATCTGGATGACTGCCTCCTCAATTTTGTTTTGATCTTCAGTAGACAAGTTGTCAAACTGACTGAGTTCTAGATCTGTGAGTGCTCCATGCTCAATTATATCAACAACAACTTCATCTATTGTTTTGCTCTTATTACTAAAAACCTTGAACTAATTTTTATCATTTTCTTTGTCCTCAAGGTCTTCTCTTCCTCTAATCAATCTTCTCCTTTTCTTTGGTGCTCCAACTGTGACCTTAGTTCCTCTTTTTGCATATGTCTCGGTCTGTGTAGCTTCTTTTACTTTTGTTACCTTTCCAACTCCCTTTTTCTAAGGTGGTGAAGCTTTGGTTTCTGACCTTGTTCGTGCTCCAGACTGCACTAGAAACTGATTCTTCTTTGGAGTTGGAGTGGGAGAAATTGGTATTAAATCTTTTTCTTGGTCAGACTCAGTTTCCTCACTATCATGTGCTTTGTCAGTCAACAGTAGCTGACCTTTGGTTGTAGGTTCAATCGGTGACTCGTCAGATGAGTCAGATTCATCTCCAAACTGTTCAGTTAGTGTCTTCATCATTTTCCTAGATTTTCTACTCATTTTGCCGATGACAAGACCTATTTTGATGCTTGTTTTTGCTTCTTCATAGGTTCCAAACCTTTCGGCCTTCTTGTCCTTCAGTAAAGCTAGTAATACCTTGATTGATTTCAAACTGAAATCAAGATCCATTTCATATCCCATGGGGGATAGCCATTTTTTTCTCGGCTCAATAGCTTTGATTAAAGTGTGGTCGATGTCTACTAGGAAATAAATATCCATCTCATACTTCTTGACCAGTGAGCTTGGAAACCTACTCTAAAGATTCATCTTAATCTTAAACTGCTCAAAGTAATCATCTACAACATTCTTTACATTATCTCCTAGACTTGTCATTATATCAGATATTTGACTAATAATTGGTTTTTCGATAGGCCAAACTATGTGATTGATAGAAGGAAATAATTTTTAGAGATAGAAAAATAAACACACCAATAGTGAACCAAACTTATAGGTATTGGACTTTTTCAACCTGATCATTTTCATATTCTGTTCAACCTTTCGCAGGAGTAGCTCGATAAGGTCCAACTAGTGTCCCTTCTTTATCATTTTGAATGCCATATCCACAACACTACATGGTACACTGTTCAGTCTACTTGACTGATAGAACTTATAACCTATTACATTCAATGCAAACTTAACTTCTGGATCCTCAATAGAAGCTATCTTCAATGCTTAGCCATCCCATGTTGTGCTTGTATTTTTCTCAACTTCAGCTCGAGAGGAGCTTCAGAACACTTTTTCTTTATCAATTGTAGGATACCTTGTAACCCTATGAATCATTCTCTTAGTAACCTTAATCAGACTATCCAGCCAAAATTTGCCCTCATGATAGCAACTTAGTACAACCCTAATCCATTCTGTTTTGAAATTTTTGGGAAAATTTAGGGCATTAGTGAGTCCAATCTTTTCAACTTGTTTGTACTATGGTTTCAACTTTCTGTCTTCACTAAAAAGTCCCTGGTATGCAACATACATATCGAAATATCCTATTTCACCTATCTTGCAGTGAATGTATGATTGTACATCTTCGACTAATAAAACCCTAGGTGGGATGCTTGAGAAAGTGCTTGCTGAATCTATTTTTGATGTGACTTACAGGTGTAACTTGTATTTGGGTTCACTATAATTTGCTAACACAATAATATTTACTTCCTCTTCTACAACTTTAGAAGTGCTCGCAGTAGATGCCATATTAACAAACTAGGTTTTTGGTAGAAAGTGATGAACGTGCTTGGTATGGGTTTCAACTTACTCATAATATATGAAGAGTGCACTTGGTTCAATCTGCAACTACTTTAGATAATCTTGAAAATTCTTTTCTCAAACTCACTCTATGAAATAATCGCTCTTCAAAATTGCTGTGTGAAAATGAACTTAGTTCTCTATGTATTTATAGCTTTTTCGCATTCTTGCTCAAAAATTTTGTCATTAATGCTTGACCTACTTCCGGTTCATGACAATTGTCAACTCGGCGAATACCGTAAAATTCCAACAGCTTGGTTAACACATGATTTCTCACTCAGTTGATATTGATACTTGGTTAACCTTGAATAGTGATTACCGACGGGTAACTTTTTGCTTGGTCTAACATTTACCGACTATATGACTTTGTTAGCTCAAAACATATAAACCACATTGCATCTTTATTCATGTAGATTTGGTATGTGCTCATCATATATAAGGAACTGTATGTAAAATATGATCATTTTGAAATGTCAGTTCCATACATACCTAAATCACCTTAAGTGGAGGTACCGATGTCACCCAATCTAGTAGATGAGGTTTCACTAACAACATTGCTTGACTCTCCATTCTCATTTGATGCCTTTCTCCACATAGTGTTTCTAATTCTCATGATATCTGCAATAGTGTTTCCACTCTCAAATACATGTCCTTCTTCTGGTGCTTGGTCTCTACAGTCCTTTCTTAGATGACTGACCTTATGACAATGTAAGCATGCCATTCTAGTGCTTGTCCAACTTCGTGATTGTCCAACCCATCTTTTCCTCATACAGTTTGTTGTGATGTGTCCATATCTACCACATGAAATACAATTAACCCATGTATTGTAATCTCAGACATAAGAATTACCTTGTCTCTTTGGTTGATAAGGTTTTGGTTTTCTTTTCTATTTTGGTGTCCAGACTTGCTTCATCTTAGCTTTACACTCTCGTGCAATGTGTCCATGTTCATTACAAGTATAAAAGAGTTTCTCCGTGGTAGCATTGTTAGCATTCTTATTTAGTTTTTCTCTACACTCATAAGCTTGGTGTCCAAATTTTCCACAGTAATAACAATAACCATTAAACTTAGGAGTGACTTGGGGTTTACCTTGTGCTTTGCTTCTACAAACATTTGAAGTATGTCTCGGTTTTCCATAGTGATAGCATGACAACATCTTAGGTCTTTGATTTTGATTGTTGTTGACTTTTTTAGCTTGTTTGGATGATTCTCCTTCACCGGTATAGCCTAATCCAACTTTACTTTCAAATATTCTTTGATTAGTAAGAAAATCATCAATCTCTTTGGAACTATCTTCAGCCAATTTCATCATTTCATTGTGCTATTGTTGTGTCTTTAATTCATTTATTAGTTTCTCATTTTCTTCCTTGAGTATTCCAATATCTTCAAGTTTTCTTGACAGTTCACCATTTACTCGGTTAACTTCCTGATTTACAATCATCATCTAATTGGATATTTCAAAATGGTGCTCGGTGAGTCTTTGTATCTCACTTTCTTTTTCTTGAAGTTGTTCAGTTATCTATCTTCGGTCTTCAACAACTAGATTCCTTTCTTGCTCAGCTTGTCTAGCATTGTTCATTACATCTATCATCCTCACCATCTATGATTCTTGACTGATTTGTAGGGCTTTCACTTGTTCCATTAAGTGAAGATTCTTTTTAGACAAATCAAAGATTGCACTTTCAGTTCCATCAGAAATACTTCCTGAACTAGATCCAATGTTATCAAATACATCATCAATCTCTTGTTCATGGTAACTGATGTCATTCTCCATAATAGCCAGGTTCTTCCTCTGAACTAGTAACTTTTTCAAGTCATCCTTAGCTTGCTTATACTGCTCTATGAACATCTACATCTAAATCTTTTGATTCTCTATTATCTTATCCAACTTATATCTCTCCATGATTAGATCTTTACTCTTCAGTGGTTAAACCATCCAATAAGAGATCTAAGCTCTGATACCAATTGTTGGACTGGAGAGATAAGGTATTAAGAGGGGAAGGGTGAATCAATGTCCACAAATTTTTTTAACTCATAAACCTTAAACAACAAACAGTAGTAACCTTCAAATATAACTTGAATCAATTGCTTGCATCATTCATTCATTTAACTATCAAAGGTAAATAGCATGAAATCAACAATATAACCATCACATAACACAAGTATTTTGGTAACACAGAAACCCTTGTCAGAAGGTAAAAACTACGGTGGGGATGACACCCACAAATTCTTTACTATTGTAGATAGAAAATGTTTTCTTGTTAGGGCTACAAGTGGTGATCACTTCTGGTGATCTTACCCTATTAGGAGTAACATTTCAGATTGATTAGATCTACCTAGTTATAGGGTTTTAAATACACTACTTGAGTGTGCACTCGGTTAAGAGATTTACAAAAATACTGTTAGGTCTACTCTATTAAGAGATTTTACCTAACTCTGTTACAATGATTATAAAATAACAAGAATATATCTGCTAATGACAACTCAACCTTGTCTAATACAGATCTATGAAATACTGAATAGATATCACTTTTTATGTGAAGGTATCAACTCTGAACTACTTAGTAGCCTTGTCTAATTCTGATAATATGAATATCTTTGTATTATGTTCTGCTCTGTCTGATAACAGATATCTTGAAGTTGGCTAATGCTTCAAGAAATTCTTTACTTGTTCATAACTTCCTTGTCAAGCTTCTTATCATTCGCCCATACAAAAATGATATGAAAATATAATTATATAGCATACTGCTTTTGCCGCTTAACAAAATTAGGTTACAATATCTTAGAGAAAACCCTAAGATCTACGGTGTACAAAAATAACCTAGATCTAGCATTTACATAAAGATCTTCATCGCAATTAATGATGGAATCTTACAATAAATGATCCTTGATCTTGGTAAAATGTTTTGTGATTCTGTTGTAACCGTTTGCATAGATAAGTGTACAATTACTAATTATTATGCCATTTTCTATGATGCTCGGTAAACACTGTGTATACTACTCGGTAATTGCACTGGTGCTCGGTGTCCAGTCTTCTCGATGTTTATTGTCACTCGGTATTGGTGTACACTGATGCTCGGTAGAAATGTTCTGGTGCTCGGTGTAAAGAGTTAACTGACTAGCTTGAAGTGCTTGCTTTTACCGACTAGAGTAGCATAGGTAACTGACTGATGTCTTTGATACTAATGACAATTTTTAATGCTCAAATAGAGATAACATGCTAAAAAATCAAGAAATTGTACACACCAATAAGATGCTTACAATTTACAATGTTACAATCCCAAATAAAGTGTACCCTTTTCTTAAATGGTAATCATTCTTACACTAAAAATAAGAATTATCCCATCTAAGACTTTAATATCATATTAATAAATTCTATCTCCAAATTGAAAATGATCAACTTTAAACTTCATTATATTTGATTAAAATTATAACCCTAGCATTCAAAAGGGGAAGGGTACAAACCTAGTATCTCCCACTTTTATCACTTCTCCATGTGGTTTAAGAGCATGAGGTTGTAAAAATCAATTACAAAGGAGCATTTTAGATTTCTACATAGTAAGAAATGATATGAACAATTACATCTAATGTTGTAAGATTTGGCCACCAAGAGAAGGCCTTGTGTATTAATCAACAATATTATATGAATGAGTAACTCAATAGGGTTCTAAAAAATTAAAAGGAAAACATTTTGGATATTGTGCAAAATGAAACATAAATACCCAATTTTCCTTAACACAAAAAAAATCTCTAACAAAAGAAAAAGTTAAACAATAAAAAATTCTAGAAGACAATATCCATTTTTAAGTAGACAAAGAAACCAACAACATTATTTTGAACCTTTCTTCTTCCTTACTGACAATTTCAATCATCACTTTTTGAGTTAATTATTTAGATCTTTTGTGGGCAATGGAGGCTACTTACCATTTCTTTCCATACCTCCATGTTATCAGTTTTTTTAAAGCTAGAGTTTTGAGATCCCCCCATATCTACCCAACGTAAAAGAGCATGCGTATTTATTTACTAATAGAATCTTTTGTACCAAATATTAATTGAATAGTTTATTAGCAACTTTAATGATTCTAACTTTCTCATAACCAACATTATCAACACCACATTCATTTTTCCCATACTTAACTCCCTTCTCTTTGATGTAGAGTTATGCAGCTACTAACCAACTATAGGGTCTAATTGCCCTAAATCAATTTGCACTTGTTTATAGGACTCTTCTTGATCCTAAACCCACTCCTTGGGAACAAGCACTCAATGATCCCAATAAGGGATCTTCACCCCACACCACAAAGTAACTCCAACCAATAGTGAAGATAGACTTAGGAGACCCTAACCCACTAGGAACAATACCCTTTTGGGATCCCCAATACTCACAACACTCTCTCTCCAAATCAGGCTAACAATCCTTGTAGCCTTGATCACCCAATTTTTGACACCTACATTGCAAAACTCCTGAACTACTTGGCTAACTCACCATAGTTTCAAACACCCTTTTGCAACCTCCTATGGATTCCAAAGATCTTGGCTTGACTCTAATCCTGCACCCCCAAACACTCACTAGGTCCACAAGCCTAATTGGCCAGATTAGGCTAGAAACACAAAGCAACTAGAAGAAGATGGGTTCTCAGAATCCTCCAAACCCTTTGGAAATCCTTCAAACATCATATGTGACAAAAAAAAACACTTCATTGGGTCCCCTTAGTTCCACACATGGACTGTCTCCACTGGTCTACTTCTTTCCTGGTTAAACACATAGGGATGTTTAGCCTAGGGCTAGCTTGAACAAATGCCAGACCAACTACTCATTCCTTGATCCTTTGGAATATTTGAGAGGACACCCCTAAATTGCATTTCTCTGAGGTCCATGAGAAACCAATGGTGGAATGGCAAGTTAGGGGTCCATTTGCACCAAACCCTCAAATTTAGGGTTAATTTGACTAGTCCGAAGACAAATATCTATAACTCCTTCAATATGCCACCAAATGGACTAAAATCAATTGAATTCAAACATTAACTCACCCCTCAATACAAAACACAAATTAACACTTCATTCAATGACCGTACAAGAACATACAATACGCTGCAATAGATAATTCTTCCAAAATTTCAAGGTATTTTATTGATTTCTTCAAGCCTCCATACACAACTCCATCCAACATGGATGTTTGATCATATTTTGGTTTAAATATCCTTTATCAATGGCTATAACCACCTTTTGAATGGTTTTCAACTGTTTTCCCACCAATGAGCAACTTTTCAAAAGTTGTCGCGCAACTTTTCAAAAGTTGTTGCACAACTTTTCAAAAGTTGTCAAGCAACTTTCAAATGTTGCATTGCAACTTTTACATTTTTGCTCCTAGGCCTCTATTGGACCTCTCCAAGGCCAAAATGAATCAAATATATCCACCTAAAAATCACCTATTCTAGGTATCTAAGACCTTTGGTACAGTTAGGCCTTTAGGCTCATAACTTTACCTTAGAGCCAATTGATCTCACAAGTGGTCTTTATTACACTCAACGGATCCATAGGAATCCTATTAACTATCTACCCCTTTGAGTCCCATTGCTAACTCCATGGAAGGGTCTTGGGTGCCCTGCACCATACTCCCTAGGCCAATAAAACTCAAGTCTCTTGAGTTGGAAATTTTGATACCTTGTAACCCAACTTCTCAATTGTTGCTTCTATCAACCAAGTGACATCTTCTACTGGTTTCCCTATCCATTTGATGAGATATTGATAGTATGCCTTCCTTATAGTCTTATGACTCTCCCATTTTCCAAGGACACATTCAATCTCTAGTTGTTGGACTCTAGGAAGAGTCTTGATGGTCTCATCTTTGAATGCCTCATCTCCACCTGTATCTTAAACCTCAGGGCCTTTATAGGCATATATGTCTGAGACATTGAAGGTATTGGACAATCCAATGTTTGGTGGCAAGTCAATTTCGTATGCATTTGTGCCACACTTCTGTAAAATCTTAAATGGGCCTATCTTTCTCATCACGAGTTTTCTATGCTTGCCTTTGGGTAATCTCTCTATTTTGAGATGAATCATCACCATATTTCCCACAAAGAATTGCACATCTCTCCTTTTACTGTCTACAACCTCTTTGTATTTCTCTGTTGTCTTCTCCAACCCGCCCTTTACTTGTGGATGTCTCTCATGACTTCTGCAAAGTCACTTGCTTGTGCATTGTTCCTCTTCAAGGATCTGACCTCCCTTAACTCCATCACACCCCTAGGATGTGTCCCATAAACTATTTGAAAAGGACTTTTCCCTATACTCCTGTTCACTGAGTCATTATAGGCAAATTCTGCCTGAGGAAGTACTGAATACCATGTAACACCATATAATCCTTTGTTAAACACCTTAATAGGTTCCCAAGGGACCTATTGACAACTTCTATTTGGCCATCTGATTGGGGATGGTAGGAAGATGAGTAGGACAAATCTATTCCAAGATTCTTCCAAAGGGTCCTCCAAAAGTGACCAAGGAATTTGGAATCTCTATTTGAGACTATGGACAAGGGAAGTCCATGTAGTCTTATGATCTCCTTGAAGAATATCCCTGCTATGTGTTAGGCATCATGACTTGTCTTACAAGGTAGGAAAGTTGTAATGCAACATTTAAAAAGTTGCTTGGAAGATGAAGAGGCAATTGTACAATTTTGGGAGAAGTTAGACCAGTTGGTAACCACCAAGAGGAAGTGAGGAAGGTTATATAATCTTTCCTTGGTCGACATACATGGGAAGAGGTGACGAGTTTACAAGGTTGTGATAGGAGCAATAGTTAGCATTCTTGGTGATAGTCTTGAAGTTTTGAATCTCATCCCAAGGAGATCTCTAGAAGTAGATGGTTGACAAGGAATGTGGACACACCTCCCAAGTGCATTGTAAAGTTTGTATTCTTATGAATTCAAAAAACAAGTTGTTTCTTGTAAATCTTTGGTTGTCTTTTTGTTCTCAGTCACATTTTCACCAGTTACAGAGGATTTATTAAAGGGGTAATGGATTAAATAACCTTCAATATGTATTGGGAAGTCTTATAGGATGAGTTAACATTATTTTGAATCAAGTTAGAGGTTTTTTCATGTAGAATCAAGGAAGATCCATGGAGATTAGTGAAATTGGATTCAAAACCCTCAATTCTGAGTTAGATGCAAGGTTTTGACAATAACTTTAATTACAATCAATGGAAATTTCTCGATCTTGGTTTATTTTGAAGTATATTCATTACTATTAAACATGCATTTGGTTTTAAGGTTAATGGTCATGTATTTGGCAAGCTAGCTGATGCCCTGGACGGATGTGTGTGGATTTGTTTTTTCTAATTCTGGAACAGTAAAATGGGTCTCAGAACAGGGGTCACAACTTTTTAACCAACCGTTGGATTTGGCTAATTTTGGAATATGTTTTGGAAAAGAAAATTATCTAAGTCTCCACCAGAGCGATTGTGAAAATGTTGTAGGGGATGAAAGTTATTAATTTATGAGTATGGGTATAGAAAACTGTCATGGGATGATAGTCATAAGAACAGAGATGGTTGAAGTTGTTTATGTTTTGATCTAATGTTTTGGGATGTACTTTTGGTAGACAAAAGGATGATTGAATCAAAGACTGGTGTTATTGATCCAAGTGTTTGTGGACTAATACTTGCAATTGCAGAGTTATGGGTACTTGAGAATGATGATGTCTCATGAAGATTAATGTTGGTGTTTGGATGGCAACTTGATTTCAGTCAGGGGCAGATGTGAGGCTAAATTTTGTTTGTATTAACAATATATGTGGACTTATATGGACAAAGACAAGTTAGGTAAGGTGATGGCAGGCCCCAAGGTATAAACATTTGATTAGTGATATTTTGTTAAGTTGTAGAGTATGACCTTTGTATGAATCAGTTTTGATTTGAAATCTACAATGAGGATATGGCCAAGTGTCTACAAGTCAGTCATGGAGAATGATGGGGTAGAGTATTGGTTTGACCTTAATATAAGGTTTAGGGACTAAAGTTACTTTGAAAGAGGAACCTATCATGGTTCACTGATTTAGAGACGATATTTGCCTCTGACAAGTTATTCATTTGTTGAAAGGAGATTGGATCATTAGGATCCTAAGGAGATTGTTTGGTGTTTCAAGAGACCTCTACATCACTCTTCACCAATGCTTCTATCATCATCCTTTTTGTTAACTTTGTGTGTGCCTTGTTAATAGATTAGATGTTCCACATAAACAAGGAGTCTCTTTTCATAATGAAAAATGATAGTCAACAACAAAAAAATACAAATCTTAAAAAAAAAAAGAATCAAGAAAAATATTGGCATTGTCATGTTGTTGTGGTTAAGTTGTTAAGTTGCTCTTGTTATCAAGGTTAAAACCCCACTTAGATGTTGTTGGATTTTTTATATGGGGATGAGGTCTATCATTTGTTGTCTCACATAAACCACCATTTTGTAGCCACTATTGACATGACATGACGATTAAGTTGTGATGTTGTTGTACTTAATCTTATCATCAAAGTTCAAACCCCATAAGGGTATTATTGTTAAATGTTTAACTAGGGATGAGGTCCCCATTTGTGACCTCATTGATTCATAGCTCCGAGTGAAAAGATTTAAAATCTACTACTTTTTAAAAAAACTAAGAAAAGTAAAAAAAATAAATTAGTCGATAGACTTTATGTTGTGGACTTCACTTTCCATAATTATCCCTGGACATGTCTCATGTTTCAAAACCACCTTAGTCTCCTTCTAAACCAATTTCAAATCAACTTTTCAACTGTAAAATATCCCAAACAAATTTTACAATCAAAAAACTATTTTCAATGTTGACAAATAAAATTGTAATGATTTTGCATTCCTTAAAAATTCAATTTATTTTTAAAAAATATTATTATTAAAGAAAAGAATGCCAATTAAAAAAAATCTATATTTTATTATTATCTTATTTTGATAAGAATATCTTTGAATATTATATTAAGATGTTTATCTTTTTTATATTAAATAAAGTTATTAAAAAAGAAAGAAATAACTTTATTCTAATTATTTTTCTTCTTTTAATTTATATTTATTTTTCATTAAGTTTAAAATTTATTTTATTATTTATGTATTTTTATAAAATAGTAAATACTAATAAAATATATTAGAATTAATTTAGTTATAAATTATTTTATTAATATTTTAATTATTATAGAAAAATTATATTTCTATTTAAAAATCTAACTTTTTATTTTATTTTATTTTTTTTGATCGATAAAAGGCCGAGGCCAATAATTATATTATTAATATTCAAATAAATTTTTACATGCATACCCCGCTCAGTGTAGGTGCTGGTAGGAAAGAGCAGGGTCGAGAAAACCTCTAGCCATGCCTAGGACTATTTGTCTAGATTCTAATACATAGATACCGTGGGCATACCCACTACTCGATAATTATTGAGATAATTCAACAATTTTAAAATTCTTGTTCATTTACCTAACTTTTTATTTTTATAGATAGATGAAAATAAAATATATTTAAATTTTATGTATTATTTTCTATCTATCTCTAATTTTCTATCTGGACTTAAACTTACATAAATGCAGCAATTTGTTCTTAATATATGGAATTGGCTTCCCTTCTTCTCATGGTTGGCCCAGTTCAGATCTAGGGCACTTTTGTTGTCAAAAGCATCTAGAGAGCCTGGGAAGTGGTCAAACCATGGCTTTTGTGGCTTGGCGATGGATTTTGAGATGGTCTCTCTTTTAACCAGCGTAACATTTGGTGGTCACCTCTTTTCCACCAACAAGGTTGTCTGCTTTCCCAGATTCAGGGTCTTCATGCTTTGTGCTTTCATAAGTGTGGCATAAGAATGCCCAAAGATTTGTTTTACAGAGCTTTAATGAGTCTTCGGTCATGGGAAGACCTACAAGTTCAATTCAGGATTTCTCACCTAGATCGAAAGACTTATGACCTTCTGGTGTCTGCTATTCCACCACAGTTACTTCATAACCTTGGTATTCAGTTTGCCAAGCCCTGATGGAAGGATTGGAAATGGTATCTTTGGACTCATCTCACTAACTACACACCCAGTATGGGTTATAGTTGGTTGGTGCCCCATCTGCTGATGGTTGACACTCTTCATCTCAGGTGACATTTGGTTTCTTCCCAGAAGACCTGGAGGATGTGCTTCACTACCATTTTCTCTGCTATCACAAAGCCTGAGATTGTGTATTTTTCTTGGTGTGTGCTTTAGCAAGGGTTGCCTCTAGGCTTCAGGCTTTGACACTTGGGAGTCCCTGATCCTCGCTGCCCTTTTTATGGTCTCCCAAAGTCTTGTTTGCATATTTTCTGGTTTTGTCACCGAGCTCAACAATAGTGGAGCTAGATTCATGATTTTTTTAGGCCATTTCATCCAAAGCCCTTTTCCTAGCACATGGCTCTGTTGGGTGACCCTCTAAGAATGCCCTTTTGCTATACCCAAATTTGTCATGCTTTCAAGATGGAAATTCTTTTTTCGCTTTGGAAAGATAGAAATGTTATTTTTTTCATTCACAACTTTATGGATATTAATGTTTACATGTATACTAAATCTTCTATATGTAATAATGTAATGTTGCAGATTCAAGTTCAGGTAGATAAGGTTGCCTTGGAGGTGGCCCACCTTCAAGAGCTTTTATAGCATTGGGGCAATGCTCCATGTACGGTTGCCAGAGTGACACTAGATTCTCTTTCTGCCGACCACACTCCATCTTGTGGCCGCTGTTGTGGTTGTAGTTCTTTAGCTCGACGTTCCCTGACTCCTCGGTCCTAGGATCCTCACCTCTCTTCTGATGGTAGAGGTTGGAGACGTCGCTTGACCTCTCCTCCTTGAAGGAGTTTGGCTATCATTTGGCCTATTGCTCTTGTTCCTATTGCTACTACTCTTGTGGATGGTATTGGTTGGCCTTCTGCCGGTGGTGATAAATTTACTCGCTTGGCTCTGGCTAGAGGAAGGTGAGGTGCAAGATAAAGATGAAGAGGATGAGGGTTGGTCTCTTCTAGACCTACTTCCTGGCCCCAATGTGTGGGGAAATCTTTATGATAAAGATCCTCCTCCCTCGGGTACGACAGCCCTAACTACCTGAGGGCTTTATTTTTTTTGATGAATAGTTGATGTTTTCGGCTTTGGCCATTTGACTTTTGTGGGGTGATCTTGTATCCCCCGACCCTTTTTGTGAATAGTGTACTTTTATATTATAATTTAATGGAAAGGCCTCTATTCATTAAAAAAGATATATGGAATTGGAGGTGTATGTAAATGCTTTCTAATCAGCCAGTTCACTAGGCAAATCAAGCTCTAAAATTTTACTCAGACACCTTGCTCCACAAGGGGTTCTATGAAGAATATCAAGAGTAGTTATTTTTGGACTATATCAAGATTCAAACTCTTCAGCAACAAAAAAATGATCCCAAGTGTTCCAAACAACTTCAAAGACCTTTTGAAATTCGATGTTTAGTATTATCTCTTGTTGCCATGTGGCCGGTTATGGTAATGTTTTTTGTATAGCTGTTGTCTTTTGTATTTCTAAGATTTGTCAAAGTCACAATTTTGTCAAGTTAAGTCTTATTACTTGAAATGTTATGATATTATGTGTTCATCTGATATAGATATGTTGTAATGATAGTTTTTATAATTATGTTCCAATGATAGTTTATTATTTTATTAATAATCTATAAACATTCATTCTTTAATGTAATTCTAATATAATTTTATCCATGTATTACTTCAGTTAATTTTTTTTTTTAAAAATACCAATAAGATTAATACCAAAATAACTAAGTTACAAAGAAAAATAAAGTTCCAAAATAAGAATATGACTTTTCATCTTTATCACTCAACATAGAGTTGTTACTCTACCGGATATAACAGTGAATAACCTTTCATCTTCTCATTCATTTGACATAGAACTCCTCTTTCTCCTACCCAGATATAATATCTTCAAAAACTATTGCTTAAATTTTCTCTCTTAAAAAGAGAGCCGTCAGCCTAATTATTTGATTACTGATAATTTTAATACTAAAATGGTTGTGCGAAACAAAATTACGTCCTTGCAAATTAATGGGTGAGAATCGTACATATTTCCAGTTTGAAAGAAAAGACCAGAAAATTTGAGTGGTAAAATATGGTCTAAAACATAATTTTAATATATTTCTACATTAACCATTGAACCTGGAATAGTGAATTAGTGCAAATCCCCTGGGATATGCAGCTTAAATTATTAAACTCCTCCAATCCTTGTGACATTGCATGTTTGTATTGTATTGTATATACCCAACATAGTCTGAACGCATTCCCATTAATGCCTTCTTTTTACCATTGCCTTTTCAGTGTTTTGACATCTTCTGATTCCTTCACATGCCTGCCTTGACTGTGATAAATGATAAAAGCCATTTTAATCAGAGATATGCCCTGCACGTGAACATGGTCAAAAAGTCCTACTGTTTTCCACATCCACATCACATTTCAACGACATTACCGTTGAAGCCCCACTCCACTTTTTGGATTCTCACCCAAAAAAATTCCCTTCTCCACATTAGAAAATTGAACCACACATTTTTCCCTTCATTTGCTATAAAAGAGGTCTCATTTGTGAAAAAAAAGACATCAGATCATTTTTACAGTAGAGCTTACATCACTCTTTCTTCATTGATTATTTGCAGAGAGATTTTTAAGAGCAGTTGCCGACATGGGTACTCAAAGAACTGCCATTACCATGGTTAACATGGCCATAATCTTAGCTCTGCTACTGGCAACATATCCTCTAGCAGGTGTGCATAATCTCTGTATATATGACATGGGTATTAATCACAAACATAAGATTTTCACATTCTACAGTGATATTAAAATGTGTTGTACTTCCTGAATTCAACTGTGTAGCATTTATTTGCATCAAAAAATACTATGCAGTTGAATGCAGAAGCAGAACACATTTTTAATGATATGGGTATTGTCACAGTTCACAAGTATAACTTTTTTTTTGTTTGAATTTTTAATAATGTTTTGAGTGGAGGAAGAGATTGATTGATTGATGATTGGTAAAGAACAGATGGAGGTATTGGACAATGGTGTATAGCAGATCCACAGGCACCACCTGAAAT
The DNA here is from genome assembly GCA_027943335.1 of Chamaecyparis obtusa. Lineage (NCBI taxonomy): Eukaryota > Viridiplantae > Streptophyta > Pinopsida > Cupressales > Cupressaceae > Chamaecyparis > Chamaecyparis obtusa. Next base: position 1,437,931 of record BSBK01003166.1, read on the forward strand.
GTTGCAGGGAGCTTTGGATTGGGCTTGTGGAGCAGGTGGAGCAGACTGCACTGCAATTCAGTTGAACCAGCCCTGCTTTGAGCCCAACACACTGGTTTCACATGCTTCTTATGCTTTCAACAGTTACTGGCAAAAGAACAAGCACAAGGGTGCTACCTGCCATTTCAATTCTGCTTCATATGTCACAGAGAGCAATCCAAGTATGTTTAATTCTCATCCCACAAGACATAAACAGTTAAACTGATATTTCATTCTGGGTAACAAAAAAAAAGGTTCTCATGCCTAGTTTTGATCCTAATACTAACTGTTCTTCCCTTGTAAGATTGAATCTCTCAATTTTAGCTGCAGTTCATAGAGATGTGTAGCAGATTTTTTACTTAAATTGTATGCAATTTTTTAATTATTAATATTTCCGAGCATATTACATGATACATCATCAGAATAAAACAGAGAGAGTCAGCTGAGTGATAGATCATTTAGTAGTGTTATTCAAAATATTATTATTGATGAAAAAAATATTCCACACAATTTAAGTCCGAAATCTGCTACACTTCGATGTTTTTACCTTCAAATGATACAAATTTTATTTTAATGTAATTTGGGATCCCATGAGGGTTCTGATCATTCAGCAGAGATTGAATGTTCTTTTTCGTCCATTTGTTTATGGGTAATTTTGATTCGGGATGTTGATGAATCCTCTGTTTCTAATAAACTTTGTTGTGTCTGGTTTGTGGATTGTATTGCAGGTCGTGGGGGATGCAAGTATATGTATGTGCCTTGAGATTAAGTTCTGGAACTGCAGACTACATGGCTTTTCTGGCTCATATCAGTATTCAGTTGAGTAATATGTTACATAGGTCTTTCGGAGATCTGGGATTTTATGACATTTATTGCAGGAATAATTGTTGCATTTCCTCTGCAATTCAGGGAGAGTAATTGAGTGCAAAAGACGATGCTCTCTGAGTTTAAACTACTAAACATTGTGTAATCGGGTTGTGCAGATCACATTTGGTTTCTAACGAAAAAATGGTTGATATTTGTTTTGCTAATCAAATTTAAAGTAATATCTTTTAGAATATTTTGCTAGCTTTTAAATTTTTTTAGGGGAATACTTTCGTAAAAGGTGTCTCCTTTCCTATGTTTTGATACTTATCTTCATCATTAAGAAAAAAACTTTGTAAAAAGTGTTTCCTTTTCTACGTTTTGATACTTCTTTATTATTAAGTTTGCATGGACTAGCATACTCTGATAGATATTTCATTTGTGAGAAATTCTATCATAATACACATTAGGGTTAAGATTTATAGTTCACGTGTTAGCTGATAAGATACATAAATAAGATGGTCATAATATAAAAAAAATTTATATTTGCAATTTTTAAAGGTGAATTGTAAATTTTTTTGTATTTTATATAATATATTTTGAATTCATTTTAATTTTTGCTTCTTAGTAAGAAGTTTAGTGTGTAATTTAAGTATTTTTATGCGAATGTCTTAAGTCTTAATAAAATCTACTTCCAAACATCTTAAGGGTTTAGATCGTGTCTTCAAACTTTCTATTCTCCATTTTGTATTGAATTTGTATGTGTGGTTTTAACTCTAAGTTCAAAAATAAATTTTAGTGTTTGGTCAAGCCAACTCAATCCTAACTATCCATTATTCACCAACTTAAATGCATAGTATTCAAATTGACATGTTAAGGTGTTGCATAAAAGAGCAAAGAGCCATGATCCATAATGGATTCAAAACTCAAATGTACATAAAAATACTTCAAAACAAATTCAATGGACAAACCTCCACTAGCATGATATATTGACACTTGACAAAGCTCTTCATCGCTACTTGAAGATGACATTGAGGTTTCTTGACGCTATTATTTGTGGATAAAGAATGATTTTCTAGCCTATCATTATGACCTCAAAAGTTAGTCCTCCTTAACTCAATTTCATTACTAGATGTATAAACCCCTACATAGTTGTTGGCAATCAAAAAATCTATTTCATGTGTCTTTCAAAATTGATGATGATGGAAACTATAAGGACTATAAAGATCATGTGTTCATAAAGAGGTAGTTTCCAAAATAGTATAGGTACTAAATTTGGACAATGGAGATGATTTCAAAATGAAAATTGAGATTGGCAAAGCAAGTTATATGGTGTTTTAAGAAAATGGGTAAATGTTGAAAGTTGGGTGCTTATTCCACGGAAGTCTGTGGCCAAAAAAATTTGGCGCAAGAAATGAGCACCTAATTTTTAAAAATCAGGCGCCCGTTTAGCTTCAGGCACCCGACCCATATTTAAAAAATGGGCACCCGATTTGCTTTAGATGTCCGAACCCATTTTAAAAAAATTGGGTGCCCATTTCATAAATGTATAATATAAAAAAATTATATTTGCAATTTTTTTTAAGGTGAAATGTATTTTTTTTGTATTTTATATAATATATTTTGAAGTCATGTTAATTTTTGCTTCTTCGTACAGGGGTTTAGTGTGTAATTTAAGTATTTTTATGTGAATGTCAACATTCTACTTAAGTCTTAATAAAATCTACTTGCAAACATCTTAAGGGTTTAGATCGTGTCTTCAACCTTTCTATTCTCCATTTTGTATTGAATCTATATGTATGGTTTTAACTCTAAGTTCAAAAATAAATTTTAGTGTTCGGGCATGCCAACTCAATCTTAACTATCCATTATTCACCAACTTAAATGCATAATATTCAAATTGACATGTTAAGGTGTTGCATAAAATAGCAACACACCATGATCCATAATGGATTCAAAACTCAAATGTACATAAAAATACTTCAAAAAAAATTCAATGGACAAAGTTGCACTAGCACGATATATTTACACTTGACAAAGGTCTTCATGGCTACTTGAAGATGACAGTGAGGTTTCTTGATGCTAGATTATTTGTGGATGAAGAATGATTTTCTAGCCTATCATTATGACCTCAAAAGTTACTCTTCCTTAACTCAATTCAATTAGTAGATGTATAAACCCCTACATAGTTGTTGGCAATCACAAAAGCTATGCCATGTGTCTTTGAAAATTGACAATGATGAAAGCTATAAAGACTATAAAGATCATGTGTTAATAAAGAGGTAGTTTCCAACATAGTATAGGGACTAAATTTGGATAATGGAGATGATTTCAAAATGAAAATTGAGATTGGCAAAATAAGTTATATGGTGTTTTAAGAAAATATTATATTAAAAGAAAGATGAATATTATGAAATGTGAATTTTTAGGAAGTATGAAGGAAATGATAAGTGAGAGAATTCAAGAAGATTCTAAATAGTAAATGAGTTTCCAAGAAAAAATATTTGTCAGAACTCTAGCTAAGGAGCCTAGGCAATCATCGACAGTGTAATCAAACCATGAAAAGGGGTATTTAGGGAAGTTAAGAAGAACAAAATGGAAACATGTCATATTTGGATGCAAGATTACTTTGAAAATATCTATGGCCATCATTAAAGAATTCAACCTATTTTCTTCCTTCTATACCACAAAGAAGGAAGAAATTTTTCCAACGCTAAAAAATGTTTGACCTGGTGTTAGGTAGTTAAACATTCATTCTTACAAAGGGGGCGCCTCCTAGTTTTTCTTGATGAAATTTTACTTAATGAGACATCATTCTATGTGATCATTATCTATAACTTTTTCAAGAGAACTATTCTAATATTAACAAATGATAGTTTTTTAACTTGGATTTAAACATTTTCATCTTCAATGATTTTATCTATCCTAGAATCATTAGTGAATTTCAAGTAGGATTGGGATTAGTTTTAGTTTTTGAAATTTATATTAGATATGAAACCAACACTTCATCTGGAGGTTTGCCTTTAAATAGAAAGGTCTATGCATGTGCACGCACACACGCACGCGCGCACGCACACACACACACACACACACACACACACACACACACACACACACACAGAGAGAGAGAGAGAGAGAGAGAGAGAGAGAGAGAGAGAGAGAGAGAGAGAGAGAGAGAGAGGCTAATGTAGCTTGATTATCTTCTTGATTCAAAGATTTTTGTTTCAATTTTGTTTGGATATTAATTTGTCTTATAAAATAGAATACTGATTATGTAAAATTTATAGAGGGAGGGTGATGGAGACAAAGATATAGAGAGGAAGAGATAGAGACATAAAGGAATATGGAGAGCAATAGATAGAGAGGGTGCAAGATAGAATCATAGCTACGTCTTCTTTGTTATGATAGACATAGTACAAGCACATTATAACATGTGCCCACGTAATAGTCTAATCATGTTATGCCATAGATTCACCAAAAAGTGGTTGTGGCCACATTTTGGCCCCCACCTTTTTGTGCGTGCCTCTCTTAATAGAAATTACTGACAAGAATGGAGATTTAAGATGAAATAGCATAACCCATAAATCTCATATAATATAATAATAAAGATCAATAAATTGTGTAAGAGTTTTTCAAGAAAGTGATTAACTTTATGGGTTAAACGAATCCAATTTATTTTACCTATAAGGGTATTTGGAAGAGTATATTCTTCAAACCTAAAGGGCCCTATGAGAGCTTTTGAGGGGTTATGTAATGAGATTTACATTAATAACAAAAAAAAGTAGCTTATATTAAATTTTAAATTGAAAAAAAATGTAGTGGCATATCCTATCATTTACTTATGAAATAGCTCAAACTATTTCATGAAACCTATGACTATATTTGAAACTTTGAACTCATTTAAATTGCTAATTTATTTGGTCCTTTTTGTGAGTCTCCTTGATAGAGAGGGTTAACTGTAGTGGACATTCCCTTTATTGGGTCAACCACGTGGACAGAACCTCAAGCGGTAATAGCCATTTTCATTGTGGTAGCAGCACCCACTATATAAATGTCCTTGTGGAAGAAATCTCCACATGTGTAGTCTCTTGTTGGGCTGTCAGATCTCCTCAGCAGCTCCTAATTGATTAAATTCTCGGACTGTGTCAAAACCCCAGTGCACCTAGATTGGATTTCGCCTTCTTGAGATTACAAAAGTTGCAGAGTCAAACCATTACTAAGAACCCTAGTGCAACCAAATTTTTAATTTCTAGGACTATGTGCATGCTTGAAAAACATTTTGAGAACATACACAAGTAGCATTCTTAGGGATTAGAACAATAAGTCACTATTCTTGTTCATGTGCAAGGTTGCTTTGTCCCTTGCTCATTGTTTGAAGATGATTGCTTGTTCCCTTGATTATTGTCTTGCGTGCCTGATATCTACTTGGTTATTTAAAAACAAACAAACCCGAGATAAACTATTACACAGATTTTCAAACCTAGACAGAGAAATTTGCAAACAACTTGATGTTGAAAACACTAAAAAAATTGAAAAATTGCAAAATCTGAAGCAAAAATCTTTTCTGGTGTCAAAAGTCATCCTAAAAATTCAAAACTCGTATGATTTTTTCCCAATTGTCATGTCAGAACCCCCAAATGTCGTACAGGAGATTGTATATTGTCATACGAGTATTGTTAGAAAAATAAGCAAAAAGTCAATTACGGTGTCAATTGTCGTATGAGCTTTGTCAATTGTCATGCCAAACCCAACCCAGACTTGTACAAGCCTGGAGAAACTCGTATCAGAATTTTATCAAAGTTGCCAAAAACCTCCAAAATTTGTCAGAAATCCAATTTTTACAGCCAAATTCTAGATTCTGTCAAAATATTCACTGTGTCAGGACCAAAGCAAAAAACTAGAAGAATCCAATCAATTTTCCTAAAGTGGCCTCTTGAGTTTGATCCAGCCTTCTAATCTATCGATTTGAATCCTGTTTGATCTTGTGTCAAAAACCTTGTCAAAATTATCCTCAAAATCAATCAACAAAATGGCTAAGTGTTGTGAGCTCGCGTCCGCTATCTTTTGGGCGTCTACACATACAACTAGGGCACAATATCCTTCATTTACATCCAATCAATCCTTCAACCAATCCAATCTTGACAAGGTTGCATCACTCAATTTTCCTGAACCAAATCATTCATCAGTTATCTTAATCTTGCTCTTTTTCTTCACCCAAGGTTAATGGTGGAAACTAGAGCTTCCTCATAAAGAAAACAAAGAGAACAACCTAGACTCTCTTCAACAACATCTTCTGTGATTGCTCAAACATTTCATCAGCCTTACGACACCAATCTATTCGGAGAAGATGGTCTTGGCAATATTTACTTGAAATGTGGTTACGTCACCCCTCCTATATCGGTTCATAGAGGTAGTCAAAAAACTCCACATCAATCAATCCCTGGTAGTCCTCATAACAAGACCATGTCTCAAGGAGGAGGAAACCAAGGTTCCCAAGGTCATCATTATAATCATGGTGGAGATCCCAAACCAACACCATCTGAAATCGAGCGGTATAGAAATGATGATGCCTTTCACAAAATGATGAAACATTTCCTACATGAAGAGAAAGAGGCTTACTTCTTAGAACTAGCTTGACAAGGAACCAAACTTCCTCCAAACTTTAATGTTGAAGATATCGTCACTCAAGAGGAAGAAATTCCTATCACAGCCATGATGAAACCAATGCATGCTATGCAAGTCAAGTTAAACAAGATGGAAAAAGAGAAAGAACCTAAATAATTTTCTATGGAGGCTCTATGCCCCTTTCCATTCGATAAAAACTTGTACATGCCACCATTCCCAAAAAAAGTGGAGATACCAAAATATGACAAGTATGATGGAAACTCCGATCCTCAAGATCATGTTAGAGAATTTTGTACTCAATCTATGAAGTTCATGCACAAACCAACCTACCTAATGCATCTTTTCCCTCGATCTCTGGGAGGAGCAGCCATTCATTGGTTCTCTAAGATGCCTCCAACAATCAAAACTTTTGAGGAGTTGATCAAATTGTTTTATCAACAATACTCCTACAATATTCAACACCCGATTACCATGATCGATATCTGCAATCTGAAACAAAACTCAGGAGAACCCTTCCTGACCTTCCTTAAATGATGGAGGAAGAAGTTTTCACTCTATGCTCGACCTATCCCGAAAACTGAAAAACTCGAGATCTTCATCAATAATTTGATTCTGAAACTTAATTATCATCTGCAAATGCAAAATCATACTTCTTTTGAGAAAATGATAGAAAATGCCATAAAAATTAAAAATGTGCTTTCTCGTAAGGGAGACATATCTATTGGTGTAATTAAATATTCCTAATTACACTTAACTTAATCTTACTTAGGATAATGCATTGCATAGTAGTTAGTGATTGAGACACCTAGGAGCGTGCACATCTATTAAGCACATGGTGTAGGAGAAATTCCACTTTTGGTGTGATAGTTGTCATCACATACCTCTTTGTGTGTGAGATCCACCTTTCGTGCTCTTATCACATTATCATCCTAATCCATTGCACATACTTTATTGCATAATGGAGGATGATCCACATTTGGTGGACATGTGATTACACCTAGCATAGGTAATAGCTTATCAGCTAATTATCTTTCTCTCTTATTGCCTTTCCTATATAAGGAGGCCTATTATGTAATCATTAATCAATCATTCAAGGTGAATTTATTGGATCAATTCAATATCCATCATTACATTCATATCATCTCTTATGCTTTTCTTTAACCTCTAGATCCTTGGTTCAATCTTTGTTATTTGCAAATTCTTATATGGTATCAGAGCCATTGGAGTGTTTAGATCAACTGATTTGAAGAGATCTTGATGCAAGCTTTGAAGGTCCAAATCTTAGATATGGCAACTAGCATATGATAGAGGTGTCATGGAGTAGATATGACCTCACCATTGTGTTCGGGAGGCTGTTTTGGTTAAGATCGACTATAAATTCACCTATATTTGGTGAAAGTCAAAATTGAGGCAAATTTTTTTTGCAAATTGAGCCGTACGACCTGATCTGCCCTCTCTGGTATGATTTTCAGATATATATATATATATTTTAAATTTTAAATTTGTCTTTTTTTCTGCAAAATATCGGGCTTGGTACGTGCCCTTTGCGTTTCCTATCACAATTTTTCTAGAATCCGATAGCCTCGGTCACTACGACGTCATCACACGCAAGTGAGAGAAGAGGCCAGGCCGAAGCCACAACCCAATCTCATCGTAGGACGGGCTTCTCTTTTATTTTATAGTGGGGTGTTTTGCATATTTAAAGGCTTAAAAGCCTTGCCCGTGGTGCATGTGGGATTATTTCTCACAACACCACAACCCCCATCTCTCCATCGGCCACCTCTCCACTACCGAGCCTTCGCTCTGCTCTGTTGAGCAGCTCCTCCACTCCACGACAGCGGCCCCCGTCACCGCTATGCTCCTGCCACGACAGTGGCAACCGACCAACCAGCCACACGGGCCACAGCTGCCACCTCTGTGCAACCCACCATGTGAGCCACTACCACCACCTGGGCAACCACACGAAAACCACAAATCCAGCCACATAGCATGCCAAATCTGGCCATGTGGAGCCACACGACAGAGACCTGGGGACTCCACATCATTGCCCAGTCAGCTACCGACAGGGAATCACAAAGTGACACATGGCACCCTGCCACCTCATCTTGCCACGCTTGTAGACACATCACCTACCAAATCTTTTCCACGTATACTATACGACATGCACAGTCACCTACCCAGTCAGCGCCATGTAAGCAAGGAGGGCATTTTTTCGCTGACATCATCTTTTCTATGACCTTAAATTTGATGACCATCTAGCCGTCAAAATAGGCCAAATTGGGTTTTCTGTGATGACCTCTAGACCGTCAAATTTAACCCCTTGAAATGTTGATGTTAGCAGGGTTAAAAAATTCTCTGCCTTCACCATATGCAATTTTGATTTGACAGTCCGACTTTGGGAGGCCATAACTTGGTCATCTGGACTCCAAATCGAGTGCAATTTTTTTTGAAATTATGTAGAATTTTCTAAAGAATCTAGTGGTGGTGTTGATTTTGCATTTTGGTGGCTTGATTTGTCAGAAATTGTAGATTTTCTTGACTGTACCTATTTGTTCTTGATTTCTACAACTTCCAGGGCTTCGTTTGGGCTCATACGGTAACATTTTGAGTTGAAATTTTTTTTGAAAGTGCATATTTTTTGTCTACTTTCTAGATCTGCAATCAGATTTCAGTGATTTTTGGTAGACATATCACTTTCAGAAATAGGTCATTTTGGGGCTAGATTTGCACTTGGTTAATCCTTGGATTTTAGTTTTCTGATTTGCATCAGTAATTTGAAGGAGTTATCAGTAGTTATTAGTCATTATTTGGTTTCAATATGGATAATTCAAAGGTTAAAATCCTCACTCCATATAACTACCATGAATGGAAAGTATCTTTTAGTGATCATTTGTTGAGTATTGGATTTCTTAGAATGACTCTTGGGTAGGATCAAGAACCTCAAACAGGTGTTGCAAAAAGGAGAAAATGGTTTGATCAAAGCGATAAAGCACTTGGCTCTCTTAGATCATCCATCTCTCGTGACTTGCACTTTCATATTGCATCTTGCACACATCCTCATGATGCTTGGGTCACATTGGAAGGACTCTTTGGTAAACCTGATAGAATGAGAAAATTTAGATTAGAGAATGATCTCATAGGTCTAAATCCTAGTGATTTTGACAATATTCAAGACTTTTTCTCTAAGTTCAATTCTATTAGATTGGAGCTTTCTACATGTGGCATTGTTAAAGGGGATGAACAATTGATCTTTTCTATTCTTTCCGAGCTTGGTCTTGATTATTCTATCTTTGTTTCTATATTCTATGCTACTATGGATGCTCTTGGTAGTGCATACAAATTTCCCTCTCTTGATGAATTTGTAGCGCAACTCACAAGGGAACAAGCAAAGTTGGCACACATGGGTTAGTTGAAGCCTTCCACACATCATGTATTGGTTGCAAGTGAGTCTACTTCAAAGGCTTCTAATGGCAAAGGAAAGAAAAAACATAATGATCCTAAGCCTCATGACAAAGGTAATGAATCTCCTTCACACAATACTACTGAATCCAAGTCCTCTTTGGGAGAGGAATCATCTAAAAGAAAGATAGATAAATGTGCATATTGTAAAAAGCTAGGACATGATGAGCATAAGTGTTTTAAAAAGAAGATTGATGAGCTAACTCACATTATTTAGAAACAAAACATTAAGTTTCCCTCATCAGTGTCTACTCCTTCTTCTACACATTTGGTAGCTTCTACATCTCCATCATCATCCAATGATAAAGGTAAAGGACAAGCACTCTTGGCTTCCACACATCCTGAGCAAGGTAAATGGATTCTTGATTTAGGTGCATCACATTGTGTGTGTGAATTTTGTACCTAGCTGTAGACACAAAACGTCAGTAAAACATTAGAGGTTAGCTAAAATCAAAATCGTGCAGTGAAATGGAAACTAATCTAACCAGGTGATTTACTGCCTTCTAGTAAATGCGAGTATGTATTCTCAGATTGGACCGAGATCAGTGACCTTGACGACACCTAAACGAAGGATTTGAATGCAGAATCTAGATATGAATGAATTGAAATTAATCTTTTTTTTTTTGTTTTGTTTTTCTGTGCAATTATGATGAAAAATGATGTGAAATCTAATCTATATGAAAAAATGATATGCAATGATTCTAAGAATTGATATGAAAAACAAAATTGATCTCATAAACGTGGTTGATTCGCAAGATTCTTTAGATACCAATTCACCAGCATAAGTTTGCAAATTCTGAGATATGATTATGAAGAGCTAAGCCTTGATTTTATAGAAATCCAGAGCTTTTGGAGGTGCATGAAAAAAAGCCATAAATCACTCAAATAAACTCAGGTTGATTTTTGAGTTATCAAAGAATAAAAGATAATTAATTCACAAAATCATGCAAAATCATGCAAAAATAGTTTTTTAACTCAAATCAGAGTTGAGTTTATTTTTAAAACAACTTGAATTGATTTTATGATTTTAAGTTTAACTGCTTTTTGAATGTGCATAATAATTATGAATTAAATAAATAAATAAAGTGATTTATCCTCAACTTAACTGATTTTAAATTTAAAAATAACTGATTTGTGGGTTAATCAATTATTTTAATCAAACTTTTATTCAAAACTATATTATTAAATATTGACAATTGACATTAATTAATTAAATAAGAATTTAATCAATTAGTCATAGGATAAATGATTTATTGTCAGAATTAAATAATAAAATTTAGGAATAAATATAATTAAATAATTAAGTGGCAGTATTAAATCTAATTAATTAAATATTTAGAATATTCAATTAATCAAACTTTAAGATAAATAAGATTTATCGCCAAATAATCATTAAATTAAAGATAATTAGGATAAATAGGAATAAGGAATATTCCTCGATGCAGAATTTAGGATGATCAATTAAGATTTGATAATGTTCAGATGTGCTTTAGGTTAGGACTTTGATGTCGATTTTGTTCGATGTGTCGATATAGGAGGTTAATGAACCTATAGCCCATTTTTGGGGTATTACATTTTGCCCCTCTTTGAATTGTTGTGCGAAGTGCAGTGGTTCAAAGACAGTCTGTGTATGATGTTGAAACTGATGTTTGAAATTGATATTAATATGAAGCAGAAACTGATTGAAAGATTCAAAGATATTAGGTCCTGAATGACCAAAGATAATGTTAACTATAACAACAATGAACCGATGATTACGAAGAAGTGTCAAAACGCCTGATTCTAAACCTTATGATTGCGAAGAAGTGAGTGACCAATTCCAGACCCGATTGTCGATAAGAATCACATTGGTATCACATCTGAACCCTTCAGTTATGAAGAACCAAAGAAATAACACTAATGAACCGATGGTTGTACAAAATTGATACAGTTTTCAAGATTAAGAGAATACTAGATTGATATGGATCTCGATGAATCTGATATGCCCCAAGCGATAAGGTCTTTTGATGAATCAACAACTAGACGTGGTTGTTGTCTTGATTACTGAGGAAATATATGATTTCAAATTTAGATTACAGACTTTGAATGATGTGCAATACCATGCCCCCTTCAGGATTAAAATTGAAATCTGACAAGAAAAGTCAGCGTTGAATAGTTTAGAAGCATGTTAATTGATTTGAGAAGTGGTTATACACATCCAAGAACACATTCTGCATTATTTGGAGGTCCTGGAAGACCAAGTTTGACTTGGTTAAACCATGAGTTGACCATGGTGGACCAAGTTGAAATTTTGATAGTTTGATGTAAGATAAGCAGTTAAGTTGAATTCTAGATTTCTGTGAGGATTGAAGGTTGATTATGCAAGTAGTAGACCATCCTAGGTTTGAAAATTTTAAATCATGATTTTGACATAGTAAATGATCTTAGATTTTGATTTTGATCCCGAAAATGGGTTCAGAACGTCGAAATTAGCCAGGGGTGCAATTTTCATGAAAAAGGGAGCACTTTTGAAAATTAGGTCAAAAGCTATATAAAGGCTAGAAGGGTCATTTTCAATTCATTTCAACCTTTTGACTTTAGAAATCTTGTGGAGCCCTCTGAGTGAGAAAATGGTAGAACCAAAGGTACCTATGAGTTCGCATCGATTTGAGCACAACCAGAGACACCAGAGACCTCGACAGTATAGACATCCAATAGGTGGACCTCTGTACTTTGCTAAAATGTTAATTTTGCCATGTTTTATAGGATTTTAGCAATGCTTTGTACATTTTTCAATTTTTGAATTTTGCATGCACAGAAACTCCTACAACTCCCCAGCGAGACTCATACAACTTTTCAACTATAGGTAGATTGTCATCTCATAACCCCCCAAGACTCGTATCAGAGGGACCCAAGAGTCGTATGACATTTCATCAGGTCCCTCATAACTCGTACAAGGAGGAACACATTGTCGTATCACTATGATTCATCATTTGGTATCATGTAGAAAATTGTACAACTTTCCCTGCCAGTCTGAAATGTCGTATGGAAAAAAGTGAGCCAATAACTCATAGCTAGGTCAAATTTTTTATTTTTCTGATCTTTTAGCCTGATTGCTGACTTTTTAACCTACCTTCTAACATAGTAATTTGTTCAATTCTTGCCCCTGTATCCTATTTTGTGACCCAAGTACTAATAGGATTCCCTATTTCTGTGATGTGTAGGTCATATATCCAGATGTACATGTACAAATTTTGCATCCTACTACACAGAGACTATGTGTGTCACTGCCAGACCCTATGAGGGTCCACCTTGCTTCTTGTGGATTTGAGTACTTGATACATTTACCTGAGATTAGGGTAAATCATGGACTTTTGATTGCTCTGATTGAGAGATTTCATTCGGAGACCCAAACCTTTCACCTACCGACTGGGGAGATCATTGTTACCCCTAAGGATGTGTATCAGATACCTTTCCATGCAGGTCGGCAACAGGAGTATGTGAGTTCAGGGAACTCAGGTTTATTAGCTTTCAAACATCTCTTCGAAGATGATACCCAGATGACTGCCTCCATTTCCTGGGAGACTTTAGTGTAGAGATATGGACATACGCATCAGCTGGAGTGCATCATTGTCAGGATGATTGGTGGTATTATCATGTCTAACTGTCAGCAGAATGGTCTTTTGATGGGCTGGGCCCCTATGGTAGCACGTTTGATGGCGACGCCCTTTGATTTGGCATGGGGTCAGTGTCTTTTGGCCCATATGTTCTCTGAGATGCACGAGGTAGTGTATCAGGAGAGCAAGTCTTTTGCTATAGGAGTGCTAGTTCTACAGATCTAGGCGTGGGAGCATATCCCAGTGTTGAGACCAGTATTGTTGGCAGAGATTGGGAGTACAGACCAGATGTACTTGATGCTGGTGTTACAAATGGATTTATCTCATGGCTTGTTGATCGTCCGATTCATAGATTTTCTAATCTGATAGAGCTGATACCCTCCATGGAGGAGGCGATGGAGGTTACAGGTGCTCCGATGGGACAGGGTCCCAGACCCACACAAGTTTCTATTGTGCACCCCACACCTCTGAAACCTAGAGCGATGGCTCTTCCATAGAGACCATTAGGATAGATGAGGCCCCCTCGTCCCACTAGTTCTAAAGTAGGTAGATCTACCGGTTCTCATAGATGAACTAGGGGAGAGGGCGGTACATTAGGTGGAGTTGGTTTAGCTTAGGAGGTACTTGCAGCAGAGCAGGTTGTGGGTGGTGGCATGGATCCGATAGAGGAGGACACATGATTTGATTTGGGTGCAGAGGTTAGATGCTGTAAGGCACAAAGAGCAGAGACTATAGAGCAACTTGTAGAGGAGACTGATATGCCAGCAAGAGATGTTGAGCCTAGTGTGCCCTTGTCTACACAGGAGATTGTGAGGAGGCTCAGATTGTAGGTCTGAGACCTGAAGGTGCGCAATGCTCGCTGGGAGGAGAGATATATAGAGGCCGATAGATAGCGCACTGAGCTTTGTGGTGAGGTGCAGAGATTACAGGTAGAGGTGATTCATCAGACCTCCCAGACAGCTTACTATGTGTCCACATATTATATAGTTGTTCCTGTTGCACAGAGAGTCCCTTTGTACTCCCAGTACATGATGGCATCAGAGGGAGCTAGAGCTCCTAGAGCAGAGGCAGTACTAGATGCAACACCTCCACCTCCACCAAGTGCAGAGGATCAGGCTAAGAGCTGATCTATCTATGATATGTTCTGACATTTTTGATCTTTTGATTTTGATATACTGTTCTGATTCTGATAGCTTAGCTAAGCTCATTCTTTTGTATACTGTGCCAGTAGTGCACCCTTGACTAGTTTGAGATTATTGATATATATATGAGATCAGTATTTTGGTTATGACTTCATTTGTACTTGCCATGTTTTAATATATGATGATATCATGCGATGTTTATGCTATGAGTAGTGTAGAATGTATGTATGGATCAATGCAATGCAATGAGTTCTTTCATATGTATGGATGTTATGCAAATGTATTTGATTATGAAAAGATGTATGTATGATTTATGCTTATGCACATGGATGAATTGTAATGCAATAGATGGTTATAATATGTAAATGCAACGATACACATGATATGTTTTGTAGGTATTGATGAAGACAAGTACTCAGTCTTATGTCAAAAAGGATGTCTAACCCAAAAGGAGAACTGCTTGCGATTCTATGAAGAGACCTTCGAGTTAGGGTTCAGCTTCTGTTAGATTTGAAAAGACAATTGAAGAATTGTTTAAGCATTGAATTTGGTTTAGTCATTGTGAGATCATGCAAACATGCAAAAATGCAAAGAGACATGCAATATGAAATGCAACTTAAGACCTAGGACCTAGTCACTGATCACGTGTCGGTCATTCTCACCATTGAATTTTTAGGTAACTAGATAAATCAATACAATAGCCACTAGTTATAAAATCATAGGCATATGAATATTGATTTGTATGCTCAAGAATCAATACAACATCCATTGGTTAGACAACCATAGACATATGAATATTGATTTTGTTTTCAGAATGTCGGATTAGATATAAGCACCAAGGAACAAATACCAGGATGACCTGAATATCATGTCCATTTTGATATAGCAATTTGTATAAGCATCAAAACATAAACGTCATGATGACCAGAATACACCTTGCTGACAAACATATCAAACAGTCAAGAGATCATTCTAAAGCCAATGTGAATTACCCGTAGTGACCCTTTATCGTTCACATCCTTAGGTAAGATCGCATTTCACAATAGGAGAAAGAACTCACTCAAAAAGACGATAGTTAGATCAAACTTCCTTGAATTTTATAGGTATCAATGGTCAAGGTACGCATGGCCATCCAATTCGAGATAGAGGTTCTTACAGTCGGACACCATTTCAATCCAGAATTTCCAAAGTTAGATTTTCACATACAAGAAGAAAACAAAGAAAAGATTATGCCCCCAGTCATCACTCTCTAAATCCTGTAAAGGACATCATCAAAGAGCTTGAAAGGACACAATATGCAAAAATATCAATGTGAATCAATAAACATATGAGGAGATAAAAGCGTGTAAAAGCATAGATTGTTTTCAGTTTGTGTTGATGTTTGATTGTGTTGTAGATGCAAAATCCTTTCTGGAGACAAGACTGACTGACTAACTCGGATGAAGCTTCAAAGGACTCTAGCTAGATATGACTCATCTAAGAGACATTGGAGGCCATAGGATATGACTTTGATTGCCCCCAAGTTTGAACTTTGATAGGATACAGACGCTTCAACTTTTTGGTGTACAGACCGACTTATTGAAAACAGGAATGCAAAAACAAGACCAGGAGATATGTACAAACTAAAGCAAGACTAAAAGCTGGGAAAGACTAAGATTGTGCTGATAGATGGAGCATTTTTAAAAATTGACGCTTGTTTGCTAGGTTTTCACTATCTTGGTAGAGATTCTATTTTTGCTACCAAGGCGCCTATTTCCAAGTTTTCACCAAGGCACTGTTTCTTTTTTCTCAATTTTTTGTATGTTTCAAATTTTCAATTTTTTTGTACTTTTGATATTTTTTTTTTACTTTTTTTGTGAATCATCAAGGCGCCTATTGCTAGGTTTTCACCAAGATGTTCATTTTTTAGGACTTTTTCCAATTTTTAAGATTTTTTAAGGACATTTTACCATACATTGAATGCCTTAGGCATAGAATTTCTTTAGATGGAGAACGTTGATCGGTTCTCAGAGCTATTCTCCTTCCGTCATTGAGAGTTGATAGGCACTAGAACCAAAAGTAGCAGTGATAACAAAGGGACTTAGCCAGTTGGGTTCAAACTTCCCCTTGTGTTCTCAATGTGATTGATTTTTAAGATTCTCTCTCAAGACTAGATCACCAACCTGAAATTCTCTATGTCTGACTTTCTTGTTGTAACCTCTAGACATTCTCTTCTGATATACTCTGAGATGATCATACGCTTCTTGTCTACACTCATCTAGTAGTTCAAGTTCTTGAAACCTAGACACTCTGTAGTCATCATCAGTTACTAGACCATGCATTTTGATTCGTATTGATGGGATTTCAACCTCAATAGGCAGTACCGCTTCAGACTCATAAACTAAAGTGAAAGGTGTAGCTCCAGTGGGTGTTTTGATACTTTTTCTGTAGGCCCAGAGAGTTGGATTGATCATGAGATGCCAGTCTCTTCCTATTTTATTAACTGTACGATGCAATATTTTCAATAGATTCTTATTAGAAGCCTCTGCTTGTCCATTCCCTTAAGGATAGTAGATAGAAGACCAATGTTGTGTGATCTTGAATTTGGCACATAGATCATCTAGGTCTTTATTTTTTAATTTCCCACCATTATCTGTGATTATAGAATTAGGGATCCCATATCTGCATATGATATAGTTCAGGATGAATATAGATATTTGTTTTCCAGTTGCTTGTGTCAAAGGTACTGCTTCTACCCATTTTGTAAAATAATTTGTAGCTATGATTATATGGGTATGTCTGTACACACTAAAATGGTGCACTTCTATGAACCATTATGTGCAAGGTTGCTCAAGAATGAGGCCTCACAAAGTGGCTCATAGCTCTCTATGCATGGAGTTGCAAGGGACTATGATGTATTTGCTCTCAGCTAGAGCTACAAGCTTGTGACCTTGCTAGTCAACTACACAACGAGAGATTCAAATGATGACAAGGGCAAGAGTGCCAATATCCTCAAGAATCACTATGAAAATGCAATGCAAGCTAGTCTATGGAAATGAAAATGCAATGCAACTAAGCTATGAAATGGAAAGAACAAGTGTTACAAATCCCTCCTATTAAGCTATGTGAGTTAAATATATTGCATCAAAGGAAACTAAACTAGATGCCATGAAAGCTAAAATGCAAGAATGAAAGACTAAGAACAATAAGGTTTCCAAAAGCTCCAAAAAGTCTCCAAGAATTCTTGCAGCATAAGATTAGCATAAAAATGTGATATATACAAATGAAGGAGAGAGCTTTCCTTTTATAAGAAATGAGGTGAAATGGACCATTGAGATTAAGAGGCAAAAATTTTTAATTAGTGGTGGAGCTTGAAAGAGGAGCAATCCATGTGCAGAAGTATCCTCCAATAGAAAAATAGGAGTTGACTTTATGTCCATATGAGACAAAAAGTGTTTTCTTCTTTTTATAAAATAGGAATAGTGCTTTATTTGTGCAACTTAAGATAAGATGAAAAGGTGGGGCTTTTTATTTATTAAAAGGGGAGGAAATATTCCTTTTGAATAAATAAAGACTTTAGGATAAAATGGTTAGCCCATAGGATAAAAATCCAATATATGATCGAATTTAAGATTTAATCAAGAAATTGATAATGTTGAAAATATTGATTATTGATAAAATTGATTCAGGATCAATAAAGCGAATAAATGGGACCCAAAGTCTAGGTGACCATTTTTGGGTGCATACATTTGCCCCTTTTTGACTAATGTGTGATTGATTTGGGAACACATGTAGTCAAAGAATGAAGTTGAAATGTGAGATCGATCTGGGATCACAGAACAACTCAGATGTGAGGTCGATTCGGGATCACATCCGAACAAAGCATAAACAACGGCCTTTGAACATGAGGTCGATTCGGGATCACATTCAAAGTAAGAGATAAGAATCTCAAGTTTGAGCAAAAGCTCACAAAAGATGTCTAAATCAGGAAAATCAAGAGAATCAGGGATGAGAATCCCATAGGTACTGCCCCTTCAGAATCGAAATCAAAATCAGGTAGAGGAGAGATAGAAAATCGATAAGGCTAATCAAATCATAATAAAATCATAATTGAATGTATAGGTCAATAGGGTAACCTTTAGGCGGTGAAACATGCCCCAGTGAAGAAGTAGAAGAATAGAAATAGAAGACTAGAAATAGAGTGAATGAAAGACTAGAAAATATGAGAGACATGGAAGGAAGAAATTCCACCAAAGATTGAAGAATTATGCCTCAAAAGGTCAGTCAACTGCGTAGAAGAATGAAAAAATTTGGAAACGCGATTCAGATTTTGATTTTGAGTCCGAAAATGAATAGAAAATGATGTGATATGAAAGACTAGAAATGAAAGATATGATCAAGAAGAATTAAAAAAAGAGCACAGTTGACCAACTAGTCCGTACATGATAAAAAGGAGAGCTCTGTCCATATGCAAGATGCAAAAACTAAGCTCTGATGAACCTAAGAATGCAAGCTACTATGAAAGTGGTTGACTTGCAAGGTCACAACGCTTATAGACATCTAATTATCATCATCGAGAGTTATTGGTAGCATCGTAAGATCATACAATGCACACTAGCATAACTATGTGGATATGAATATGATCTTTATCAGATAGAAATGTGGAAATCTCACCTAGGCATCAAAGACATATAGGTCAAGATGACTAGTGCAGTGAGATTACCTAAGTTTGATATGGTGAGATTATGTTTGTATCAAGACACGTGAAAGTTAGGATAACTAGAAGCATGCACTCGCATAAAACAGTCAAGGATAATACCTTGTCAATCCATAGTGTCAAGTAGGACCAGCATAAATGCTCATGACAGTTAGGATCAACAAACTATACCCATAAGCAGATAAAGAAAGAAAACATGTTCTCATACCCTCAGTCTTCTAGCTATGCATCATCGAAAACTTCTCAGGGAGAGACCACTCATTAAAGAAATCCTCATAGACAGCACACAAAGAAAGATAAAGTCATCATATCTCAACAAGTTGATTGTTTAAGTGCGTGTGTTGGTCATAGAGTCAGACTCTGATCATTGCATCTGCAAATGAGAAATATCACATCAAACTTAGACTATTGGGTAAGACATCTGATAAGTGTTGAGAAACACTCGATGCAAGGGTAGTGTTGAGAAACACTATTTGGGGTGGTGTTGAAAAACACCTGTTGTGAAATGCCCCAAGAGACAAATGCACCTAAAGGACCTATGCTAACAGTTATGCCCCCTAGACAAAAATAAAGACCAATTCCAAACCAAGTCAAATAAGGTCAAGGCATGATGGGAAGTGGCTAAGTGTCGAGGACGCATGCTAATAAATAGGAGTGCAAAGGCCTCAAGTAGCGCCTGTTTCCAGGTTTTCACCACTTGGATTTTTATTGCAATTTTTCTGTTTTCATTTTTTTTGTATTTTTGCTACCAAGGCGCCTGTTTCCAGGTTTTCACCAAGGCACTTTTTCTTTTTTTTTTTTAATTTTTTAATTTTTTAATTTTTTTGTATTTTTTCAGGACTTTTTATGCTTTTTAGAATTTTTTCAGCATCATATATCAATTTTTTTGGTATTTTTTCAAGATCATAAAATATGTACAAAGGATGCCCCCAGATAGAATGGGCATCAAACTCATGAGCAAGATCACATCGTGTAGTCCCAATGTCTAGCAAGGTGGAAAACAAGAGGGATTAGCAAGCTGGTGACTGAGATGGAGGAAAGGAGAATGAAGGTGAATGGAGGGAAGAAATCCTCAAGGTCAAACTCCTCGAGAGTACCCAAGCTAGGGAAAAAATGTCATGCAAAGCACATTTGGATAAGTAATGAAAGGCCAACATAGGATAAGCCTCAAAAGTGTAATGCAAAAGAAGGAAAGTATGTAGTCCAAAGGAGTAGACATGTCAAGAGGCTTCATAGCATCATGTTTTACTCTATTTTTTTTTATTAGATCAAGACTAGAAGGGGAAAAGGATAGCGAAATGCTAGAATGAATGAAGGAAAATGAAGATGAAGGCTAGACATGAATGGAATGAAAGCAAGATCATCATAAGATAGCTCACAAGATAGCCAAATATTCAAGTATAGGTCAACATTGTCAAGATCAAAGAGAGAAGATGAAATGGATGAAATAATGTAGAAGAACTACGCATGATGCTTGATTGCCAGGTTTTCATCATGGTACTTATCCTAGGCACCACAAGGGAGTGGTTTTCACCATAAGATGAATTTATTTCTCTTTACTTTTGCTACCAAGGTGCCTGTTTCTAGGTTTTCACCATGGCACATTTTCAATTTTTTTTCAATTTTTTGCTATTTTTTGAATTTTTCCATTTTTTAATTTTTTTGGAAGAAGGCAAGCTTTTTAGATGATGCTCTTTGAAAGGATAAACCATGATATGCCAAGGATTCAAAATGATATGCTCAAAGATGCTGAAGGGGAAAGGAAGATGCATGAGGAATAGGCAAATGAGGAAAAATGATAGAAGGTAGAAGGATAATGAATGGAAGGAATGTGAAAAGGTAGATGGAAAGAAAGGTAAGATCAACATCAATACACACCTTGAAGGGTGATGGGAAAAATGGAGGAAACGTAAACCATATTCTAGTCCAAGTGCGAACCATATTCTGGTTCATTATTGCTATCTGACTCCTCGAAGAGAAGATTGGTGTGCTTGTTTTAATTGTCAAATGTGAATGGAGGAATATGAGAAGGAATATGGAAAATGTTTAGCAAAGGTTGCTGTTCAGGCGCATGAAATGAAAGAATATTTTTGGAAAAAGATGAAGTGGAAGTCTTTGGAAGCTTGAATGTCAACTTCACTTTTTGCTCAACATGAGACTTTTTCAAGAGAGACTTTGGAATCCATATAGCTTTAAGATTTTTATTTTCCTTTGATGTGTTAGAGAGAATATCTTCAATGATGGATTTTGGAACCCATACTTGTCTTGTAGTTTTCTTCTTAGATATCTCTTTTGAATTTATGCCCCCATGTCGATTAGAGGAGACATGGTGATCATCTTTTTTTGATGGATTCTTGTATTGCTTCTTTTTCTTATATTGACCATTCAAGTTACTTCCAAAAGACTTGGGACTTGTGGAAGAAGAAAGACAATATGACTGGTTTAGATGGGTGAGTGGATGAAAAGGATTCAAGGGTATGCATCTATGTTGATCTTGAGGAAAAATAGGAGATGGAGGGATGTAAGGACCCAAAATGGATGACGAATTAGGAGAATTAGGAGGGGAAAGTGAAGGGACATAAGGACCCAAGATGGAAGGCAAACGTGAAGCTCTTGGTAGTGGTGGAGGAGGTCCAAGGATGGAAGTGGAAGATGCAAAAGGATAATCAATAAGTTCATCAGCGTCTATATCACAACCAAGGATATCAACATCTTTAGAGTGAGCATTAGAATTTTCAACAGGATCATGCACATCTTGAATAGGAGCACCTTCTTTGATAGGATTGTTCGTAGCTTGCAAAGATTTAGGAAGAGTAGAAAGTGGAAGTGAACATGGAGCGGTAGAACAAGAAGATGAAATACTTTGATCTTGACAAGGAGCTTTGGATAGCATAAATGTATCATTTTTCTCTTGATTTTCAATAGGCTCTACATCAGAACTAACAACACCATTTTTAATAACTTTAATGGAAGTATCATTTTTGGAAAGCGCAAGTGTAGTAAGGTTATTTTGATTGTCAATAAGCTCAATGGTGTAAGTAGTAGCTTGATCTTGCTTAGGAGATGGTGGAATGAATGCGGAAGAGCGTAGAGGATCAAAAGAACCATGAAGCAGATCAGAGATGTCATGAAAAGAATTGGATGACATGGAGGGTTTTTGATCTTGATCTTTTTTTCTTTTTTTTTATATCATTTTTAAAGTCCTCTTGAAATGGAGCCACTTCTAAGGACAAGGAAACATGTTGGAATTGCATGGAAGATTTTGGAGGAGATAGTGAAGGACTAGTTGAAGTAGGCATTATAGCACATAGAGGCTTAGGCTTTTTAGGTTTAGCATTATTGAAAGTATTTGTAGCCAAGTGAAGGTTAGCTTGAGTATCTCTAAGAGGTGGCCCTTGAGAATAACTATAGGGAACTGCATGAAAAGCCTTAGGATCTTTGTTGGATGAAAGATTTATGAAAGATTTGGAAGACTCAGAAGCTTTAGAAAGTGTGTGGGTATTGGAGGAAGTAGAGGATGGAAGGGAACCATCACAAGACAAAGGTTCAACATTAATATGATCTTGCTTGAGAGTGCAACCTTTATTTTCAGCATGAATGTCCTTAGAGGAAGGATTCTTATAATATTTATGTTTCAAATTAACACGGTGCATTTTATAGTCCTCAGCAGTAGTAGATGGATCATAATCAAGGTATTGTTCACAAAAATCATCAAAGAATTTTTCAAATTTAGAGTCATATGGATCACTATCACAGTCTACCCAATACGACTCCCCCTTAGAAATCAAAAGTGTACCATGAGGATGATGCTTAGGAATAGAAGTTTTATGGGCATCACTACATTGTCCATCATCATAGTCATCATAGTCATCATAGGTGGGTGTATCACTCTTTGTGGAAGAGACATCACAAGGACTATCACGTTGCTTTTTATGGTATGTCTTCTGAAGAAAAGTAAGACTCTTGGGAGAAGTAGAAGAAGAACGAGATCTTGAAGAAGAGGAAAATGAAGAACTAGTGGAAGAAGAATACTTGGATAATGAGGAATTCGAATGATGTTTAGAAGAGTCATGATAAGACTTGGAAGGTGAAGAAGAATGAGAAGATTTAGATGATGAAGAATGTTTGGAAGAAGAAGATCGTGATATGATCATGTTTATGATTCTAGCAAAGGCATCTAATTTAATCATCTTTTCTTTTATTTTTGCTATAAATTTATTACCCATGCCATATTTAGAAGAACCATTGGAGGAATAAAATTCTTCAAATTGAGAAATGAGTTCAAGATCATCCATTCTCAAGAGATGTTCCATGGCAAGGTAGTTGAAATTCATGGTTCCAAAAGAGGAGGAATCAAGCATAGGAATGATAGAAAATAGAGGAATGCAAACTAGATAGTAGGAGAAAAAGAATCAAGAAGAAGAAGAAGAATTTCCCATGGGAATAGAAGACTTTAGAAGAACATGGGAAATGGAGAAGAAAGAAGAAGACTAAGAGCCATCTTGTGCAATTGATACCATAACATTCATTGAGATGTTGAGCAACATGACAACACCTAGGATCTGAGATCTGGACTGACCAAGGAAGACTGAAAATAGAAGACCCTTGGTGATAGGATGACCTCACAAAATGTCAACACCAAACTAGGATAATCAAAGTTCTCTATTGTCCAAAGAGAAATGAAAGGATAAAAATAAAAGGGGCTTTACCAACACTGTCAAAGAGGTGCTTCAAATCAAAGGATGAATATCCTTGCACTTTTGAATCAGGAGGTTGGACTAGGCCAAAATATCATTGAAATTGAGATTAAATGAAAATTATTTGGACAATAAGAGTACGAGAATTTTCCAAGAATGTAGCTCACAATTCTAGAGATAAACTTTCTTACCAAGAACAACCTTCTAATGCGATATTTCTCTTTGGCTAATGTGATACTGATGTTGATCTTGACCAATTTGTGCAAAATTTTAAGTTTTTAAAGGTCTAATTTCAAGTTTCTGAATTTGAGGGTGAAAATGTCTGATTTCAATCACAAATTCAATAGCAATTGGATAGGTTTGCAAATAGTGAGGGATCAAACATGTCTTAAACACTTGAAACAAGGGAAAAAGCAACCTTGCCAAGACAAGCACTTGTGATATCAAAAATAAAATTGCACCCTATGGAAGCTACCGATTGTTTGTATGTTGAGAATGTTTACACTGGTATCACACAATCGAAGACACTTCAAGCAATATATACCTACAAGACAAGGCTCAATACTTACCAACTTAGCCCACAACTTGATGTCCCCTTGCCTCACACAAAGTGGTTACCCACAATAGATGTTGGCTTTGTCATGGAAGTGTCAAAGACACAACCAAAGGAACACATATGGTGAGTATCTTAAGGTGTCCAGGTAAACCACTTGGATCAATCCTTGCACTAAGTAGATAAGCGGCTAAAATAAGGTGGCTTCTATCTATGGTTCTTAATAAGGATTTCCATTTATAACACCCCTCTTGCTCCTCATAAAAGACTAGGACCTCGCGGCCTCAAGAGTACCTTAAGCATTCTTGTTCAATATTTTCCCCATGGTCACAATCCCATGAGCTACTCACATCAAACGAAGATAAGTGTTACGTCTACCAAGGTTTTTGGTGTCCTTGATAGCCTTGACATTATAGTGAGTTGGATTCACTTGCCACCAAGGAAAATGATGACAAGGTTGTCCCCACTTGAGTCGTTCCTCTTGATTACTCAAGAGCAGGCCCGCTAATGGATTCTAAATCTAAATAAAAAATGGATTAATTCTTGAGGTTCAAGGTTTTTGGTTCACCTCAAAGGTGAAGAGCATACTCCCCTATCTCAAAAACTTCTCCCAAACACACCAAGCAAAGTTCATTTACCCTCTTGTTTTCAAAATTCAAAGATGGGTCAAGATTTTCCGATTCACCAAAATGGTGAAGAGCATACTTCTCCTACCACCCAAGAATTCCTACAACAAGATCTTAAGTGCCTAATAAATGAAACAACTAGTTTTTGCCACACTTAAAAGGAAAGCAAATAAACAAGCAAGATTTTTATTTTTTTTTATTTTTATGCTTGGGCAGCCCTACAAAAACCATTAGTAGCCCTCTTTGACATGCGTTCTTTTAGCAAAATATCTCAAGCAAGTGCACCTACAACCACAACTTGTTAGGCCCACAAGGTTAGCAAAATCCAAAATCTAACAATGGTTAGCACATGAAAAATTAGATAATCTGCAAAAATAACTAATCAAATGACAAAATCTGAAAATGAAACCATCATGGTTGGATTAGGCTTGGAAAGACCTTTCCAATGATATATAACACTTAAAATTTTGATATCATTTGCAAAAATTTCTCAAAAAAATTGAAAACAACAAATAAACTAGCAAAATTCAACAGACAATACCAGGTGACATTTAATAGCTAAAACATGACATTTAAAAGCTGGCAGGCATGATTAAAATGTGCATAGACGACAATATAACCTGCAAAGGTGACAAAATATTTTCCAGACGCGCAAGTAGAACCTGCAAAAGCGACAACAGAACCTGCAAAAGCGACAACAAAATATCCAGATGCGCAAAAAGAACCTGCAGAGGCGACCAAAGAACATGCATAGGCGACAACAGAATATCCAGACGTGTAAGAAAAATGCTCAAAAGTGTCAATAGACTATGTAGAGGTAGAAAAAGATTTCTTGCAGGCAGGCGTGAACGGAATGCTCACAGGCGTCAAAAGAATGCTCAAAGGCGAGAACAAAATGCTCACAGGTGTGAACAAAATGCTCACAAGCATGAACAAAATGCTCAAAGGTGGGAACAAAATGCTCGCAGGCATGAACAAAATGCTCACAGGTGTGAATAGATTTCCCGTAAGCGGTGTTTCTCTTGTTTGCGCAGAAATGACAAAAAGTGACACTGAAAAATATACGAAACTTGATAAAAATGTAGAGAATGACGCTTACAGCCCCACGGTGGGCGCCAGAAATGTACACACTAAAATGGTGCACTTCTATGAACCATTACATGCAAGGTTGCTCAAGAATGAGGCCTCACAAAGTGGCTCATAGCTCTCTATGCATGGAGTTGCAAGGGACTATGATGTATTTGCTCTCAGCTAGAGCTACAAGTTTGTGACCTTGCTAGTCAACTACACAATGAGAGATTCAAATGAGGACAAGGGCAAGAGTGCCAATATCCTCAAGAATCACTATGAAAATGCAATGCAAGCTAGTCTATGGAAATGAAAATGCAATGCAACTAAGCTATGAAATGGAAAGAACAAGTGTTACAAATCCCTCCTATTAAGCTATGTGAGTTAAATCTATTGCATCAAAGGAAACTAAACTAGATGCCATGAAAGCTAAAATGCAAGAATGAAAGACTAAGAACAATAAGGTTTCCAAAAGCTCCAAAAAGTCTCCAAGAATTCCTGCAGCATAAGATTAGCATAAAAACGTGATATATACAAATGAAGGAGAGAGCTTTCCTTTTATAAGAAATGAGGTGAAATGGACCATTGAGATTAAGAGGCAAAAAGTCTTAATCAGTGGTGGAGCTTGAAAGAGGAGCAATCCATGTGCAGAAGTATCCTCCAATAGAAAAATAGGAGTTGACTTTATGTCCATATGAGACAAAAAGTGTTTTCTTCTTTTTATAAAATAGGAATAGTGCTTTATTTGTGCAACTTAGGATAAGATGAAAAGGTGGGGCTTTTTATTTATTAAAAGGGGAGGAAATATTCCTTTTGAATAAATAAAGACTTTAGGATAAAATGGTTAGCCCATAGGATAAAAATCCAATATATGATCGAATTTAAGATTTAATCAAGAAATTGATAATGTTGAAAATATTGATTATTGATAAAATTGATTCAGGATCAATAAATCGAATAAATGGGGCCCAAAGTCTAGGTGACCATTTTTGGGTGCATACAATGTCCATTAGAAGAATGAGGATGTATGGATCCTATAAGATCAAATGTCATTGATGAAAAGGCCATTGTGTAGTAAAGGGAATTAGATCTCTCCTTGGAGGATGAATTAGGTTGCCATGTACTTGACACTTTTGACAATTCTTAGCAAATTTGATAGCCTCTTTCTCCATTTCAGGCTAATAGTACCCAACCCTAATAATTTTTTGAGCTAGTGTTAAACCATTCGAGTGTGACCCACAAATACCCTCATGGACTTCCTCTAATGCACGTTGAGACTCTTCCCATTCTAAACATCTAAGTAGTGTACCATCTAGACCTTGTTTGTATAGATCATGACCAATGATGACATATCGAGAGACATTGCGGATAAGGTATCTCTTTTCATGACGGTTAAAGGTATCGAGAATGATTTGATCTTTGAGATAGGAGAATAGGTTTTGATATCTAGATGAATCATGACCCACAATAATGCAGATCATACAGGTATTGGGGGAGTCATATGCAGGATAAGATAGTGCTTCCAGTAGGAACTCGTAGCGTAGCTCATGTTCAGGCTGTTGTAATAGAGTAGATAGTGTTGTCATTGCATCGATAGCCTTGTTCTCTATTCTAAGAATTTTCTCAAATGTGATAGATATTAAATACTTCTTAAGATCATCTACCATTCTCTTGTAAGGAATGAGCTTTTCATCTTTAGTTTGATATACATCATTGACTTGATGGATAACAAGTTGAGAGTCTCCATGAATGTGTAATTCAGTTATTCTCCACTCAATTGCTATTTTCATGCCATTAAGAAGGGCTTCATATTCAACAATATTGTTTGTGCAAGGGAACTTTAATTTGAATTCTTTTGGGATTGAGTATCCTTGAGGAGTTATGAACAATATGCCTGCTCCAGATCCATTCTGTGTATAGGAGCCATCAAAGAATAATTTCCACTCTCTAGAAGAAAGAGTCATGATAGAGGAATTTAGAAATTCCATTTGCATTGGTGTATCATCAACCATAGGTGCATCTGCTAATTGATCAGCAATAACTTGACCCTTAATAGCTTTTCTTTCCACATATTCAATATCAAATTCACTTAAGAGCATGACCCATTTGGCTAATCTACCTGTGACGGTAGCTTTGCTTAGTAGGTACTTCAGTGGATCAATCTTAGCTACCAATTGAGTGGTATGAGCTAACATGTAATGTCTCAGTTTCTATGATGCAAAGATCATAGCTAGACAAGCCTTCTCAATCATTGAATAGTTCTTTTCGTATGCAATCAATGTTCTACTGATATAGTATATAGCTCTTTCCTTTTTATTCTCATCATACTGTGCTAGCAATGCCCCCAGTGATGTATCTATTGCAGAGACATATAAGATCAATGGCTTCCCATGAATAGGAGGCATCAAGATAGGAAGATTTGATAGATATTGTTTGATATGGTCAAAGTTCTTCTCACATTCTACATTCCATGCAAATGTCACACCTTTATGTAATGTTTTTGTAAAAGGTTGTGATATGTCTACAAGCTGTGATATGAATCTCCTAATAGATTGAACTCTCCCTTACAATGTCCTCATCTGATTGATATTCTTTGGGGGTTGCATTTCCATTATAGCCTTTACTTTAGCTGGATCAACTTCAATGCCCTTCTTTGAAACTATGTACCCTAAGAGTTTTCCAGAAGTGACACCAAAAGAACACTTCTTAGGATTTAGTCTGAGACTAAATTTTTCCATTCTGTCTAGTATCTTGCTCAAGTCATTTAGATGTTCAGTTCTAATCATAGATTTTGCTAAAGTATCATCAACATAATCCTCCATAGTCCTATGCATCATGTCATGAAAAATAGAAGTCATAGCTCTCTGATATGTAGCACCAGCATTCTTAAGCCCAAATGGCCTGAAATTCCACCAAAAGGTACCCCTTGCACATGTGAAAGTAGTTTTCTCTTGATCCTTTGAAGCAATTTTTATTTGATTATATCCATAAAAAACATCCATTAAGGAATACATCTCAAAACCTGCGGTCATGTCCACTATCATATCAATGTTAGATAGTGGAAAATCATCCTTAGGGCATGCGTTGTTCACATCTCTAAAGTCTATGCACACTCTGATTGATTTATTTGGTTTTGAAATAGGTACAATATTAGAGATCCATTCTACATAATCAATAACTCAGATGAATCTGACTTTCAAGAGCTTATCTAATTCAGCTTTTACCAAGAGTGCAACATGAGGATGCATCTTTCTCAATTTTTGCTTAACAGGTTTGACATTTGGAGCTATAGACAAATGGTGCATTATAAGATTAGGATCCAACCCTGGCATATCTGAATATTTCCATGCAAATTTGATCTTCTTCTTTGTTAGGAATGTGGTAAATTGTTGCTTTTCTTCTTTTGATAAAGATTGTGCTACATGAATCAATTGTGGTTCTTCTGTTGTTCCCAAGTTGATAGATTGAGTGGGCTCAATTAGAACTGGAGATTTGTCCTATAAATGAATTGGAAGGACATCAAATATCTCATCCTTAGGCACCTCAGAGAGGTTTTCACCTTTGGATATGTCTTTTATTTTTACTTTTGTAGGTTCTAAGACTGCCACAAAGTGGTTTTCACCCTCATAACTCCTTTTCTTTTTATTCTTATTTTTATTTTTTTGACTAAGATACTTGATGTCTGACTCCTTCATGCTGACGCTCGGTTCACTGATGGAAGTCCTCATAGGCTCCACTGCATTGAGGTAGCAAGCAAGGGTATAGTCATTTGGGAAGGTATAAATACCATGGCTCAGATTTGTGGAGGTTTGATCAAGAAGTTCAGAATGTTGGATAGTCAAAGTGGTGAAAGATTGGGAGATAGTGTTTATGGATATGGATCTGTCATCATTGGTACTGACCCGACACTCGAGTTCAAAGGTGATATTACAACTTAAGACATTCAATTCATGAATAGGCTCAATGTCATTGTGGGAGTCCAATTAAACCATAGGTGGATCAGATTCATTAAGTTCATTACTTCGCTGTAGACTTACGTTGGGTTTAGGTGCATATTGGTGAATAACATCAACATGTTTTTCTGTGATAAGCTCATCTTCTTCTGGAATGGCTCCCCATTCATAGTCATTAGATTCTTCATATATGCCTCTAGGAAATCTAAGAACATGAGTAAAGTCAGGATGAATACCCCAAGAAGGGTTACCCTCATATTCTGATTTGAATTCATACTCATGGGAATCTATCTTAGAATAACTACCACCTTCCTCTATGTCTATTTGATTGTCTTGGAGATTAGCTGGTTCTTGTGTTGCAACTATCTCTTGCGCTATAGTAGGTTCTTGTGTTTCTACTACATTGATTTTTTTTATTGGATCATCTTCAGCTTAAAGGAGGTCTTTGATTTCTTTAGGCAAACACTCATAAGGAATAAGTTTTGAGCTGTTTGAATCACTATCTGATGGTTTGGTTTCTTCCTTTTTAAGAAGGGGTTCTCTTGGTGTGATCTGCTCTATGACATGAGAACAATTACCTTTGAGGTGGAAGAGTTTATTTTTAAAGCCTAAGCCAACAATATCTTTGTTTTCCCTACCAGCATGTGAAATAGGTGTCACAAGACCTTTTCCTCTGACTCCTAGAGGTCCTTTACCTGAGTATCCCATCTTAGCTATTAATTTATCTCCTGGACCATATGACTTAGAAGGGATTTTGGATACTGGACAGTCACTATTTTGAACAACTTGAGGTTCAGGTTCATCTTTGTATAGCCATGCAAGCACAACTTCATCTTCTTCAAATTCTTGCTTGGAGACTTGCTCTGCTACAAAATTCTTTTTATATGCCTCAAGGGGTTCTTTAGATTCTGGTTTGGACTATTTCAAAGACTGTCCATAAGACTTAGGTGAGATAGGGAGAGATGTCAAAGATAAGAATGGCTCTATAGTATATTCTCCCATACCACTTTCTTTGATATTGACCTCTTTGGCAATGTCTTCCATTTTAGATGTGGATGCTTCTTTTGTTGGCTTAAGAGAAGATTCTCTATTATTAGGCACAAGTTTATCTACACTTTTTGTACTTGTCCTTTTGAAGTGTGATGTCTCCTTTTTTCACAAGTACATTTTCAATTTTGATCGCATTGTCTACCATCTTATCGAAATATGTATGATCTTGCATTTGTAAAGGGTAATTGATCTCTGGGACAAGGTTACTAATGAAGATTTCTAGTTTTTCAATTTTTGGAATAGGCCTAGCATATAGAGAGAATTTCTTCCTCCATCTCTTGAGAAATGTCAAGAATGGTTCTCCTGGATATTGTTTGAGATTGCAGATATCAATCATGGTAACTGGATGTTGGATATTGTAGGAGTATTGCTGATAGAAAAATTTGATCAATTCCTCAAAAGTTTTGATAGTAGAAGGAAATATAGAGAACCAATGAATGGATGCTCCCCCAGAGATCGAGGAAAGAGATGCATCAGATAAGTTGGTTCATGCATGAATTCCATAGATTGTGCATAGAATTCTCTGACATGATCTTGAGGGTCAGAGTGTCCATCATACTTTTCATACTTAGGCATCTCCACTCTTTTTGGGAATGGCATGTACAAGTCTTTGTAAAATGGAAAAGGACATAGGGCCTCCATGGAGAACTCCTTGGGTTCCTTTTCTTTCTCAAGTTTATTAAGTTTGACTTGCATGGCATGCATCTGTTTCATCATAGCTGTGAGTGGAGTTTCTTCCTCATGCATAATGATATCTTCAACATTAAATTTTGGAGGAAGTTTAGCTCCTTAATGAGCTAATTGTAAAAAGTATGCTTCTCTATCTTCTTTCAAGAAATGCTTCATCATTCTTTTGAAGTCATCATCATTTTGATACCGAGAAATTTCTTGAGGTGTAGGTTCCTGATCTGCACCATGCTGAGATTGAGCTCTTTGGGAGCCAAAGTTTGTCCCTGCTTGAGACATGGTAGGAGTTTTAAGACTTCCTAGGATAGATTGAGGAGGATTTTCTTGATTACCTCCATGAGTTGATGGAGGAGGAATGTAACCAGTTTTCAATCAAAAATTACCAAGACCATCATCTTCGTAAAGACCAGAATTGTAGAGTTTCTCAAGAGTTGGAACCTTGATAGTGGTTATAGGTAAGGTATGGGATGCTTCTCCAGATTTCTTGTGAGAGGAAGCTCTATTTTCCACCATTAACCTTGGGTGAAGCAAAAGAAAAAGATGAAGACAACTGAAGAACAAATTGATTCAAGAAGATCAAATGACGCAACCTTGTCAAGGTTTGATTGATTGAAGCTTAGATTGGACTTAGATGAAGGAGACTATTCCTTGGATGTATGGGTAGATGCCCAAAAGATAGTGGAGACGAGTTCACAACACTTAGCCATTTTGATGATTGATTGAAGATTGATAGTTATGACAAGGTTTTGGCACAAGATGAAAAAGACTCAAATTGATTAAACAAAAGGTTGAATCAGATTCAAAAGGCCACTTTCAGAAAATGATTGGATTCTCAGTAGTTTCTTCTCTATTCCTGACACAGTGATTTGTTTGACAGATTCTAGAAATAGGTTGAAAAAGCTGGGTATCTGGCAATTCTGACAACTTTCTGGCAATTTTTCAAAATTTCTCAAACAACTTTCTGCAGGTTCGTATGATAGTGGTTATAGCATGAAATGAAAATTGACAAACTCGTACGACTATTGCAAAAATCACACGACAGTTGATAGTAGGATTTTGACTTTTCTGAATTGATTGACAGCAAAACTCGTAGGACAATATACCAGCTACCACGATAATTTGGGGGTTCTGAAATGACAATATCCAAAAGTCGTACAACTTTCTAACTTTACAAGATGACTTTTGACTCCAGAAAGGTGTTTGACATCAGAATTTGCAATTTTTGAGGTTTTTCAGTTTCAGATTGTTCACAAAATTGTCTGTCCAGATTTGAAGGTTGTATCAGATTGATTCATTCTTAGTAACTAGATAGATAAACAGGCACACAAAATAGCAAGCAAGTGATTTCAAGCACGTCTAAAAATAATGAACAAGGGACAAAGCAACCCTATGCATGAACAATCAAGTGACTGAATTGTGCTAATCCCTAGGAGTGCTAACAGTGTATGTTCTAAAAAGTTTTGCAATAATGCACATTTTCCTAGAAAATGAAAATTTGGCCTCACTAGGGTTTGTAGTAATGGTCTGAATCTGCAACTTTTGTGATCTCAAGAGGGTGAACTCCAATCTAGGTGCACCAGGGTTTTGACACAATCTGAGAAATTAATCAATCAGGAGCTGCTAGGGAGACCTGACAGCCCAACAAGAGACCACACCTGTGAAGATTTCCTCCACAAGGACATTTATATAGTGGTTGCTGCTACCATGGTGAAAATGGCTATTACCGCTTAAGGTTCCGTCAATGTGGTTGACCTAATTAAGGGAATGTCCACTATGGTTAACCCTCGCTAAAGGTGACTCACAAAAGATACCACATGGAGACTGGTTCTAGATTCAAGGATCTGAGTTTCTGATACTACCCAAAAATGGAGTAGAGCATAGTCCTCTAGCCTTTTCACTTTTAACCCAAACAAAGCAGATAGATAAATCCGACACGCTAAGACCAAGATTATCTCACAAAGATCTATGATGTCAACTGCTTATGATCTATCAACCTCTCCGGAGAGAGAATGTATCAATCAAAAGTTGAAGACACACAAATCTAGTAGAACGTGAGACGCCCTTGATATCGTCCCTACCTGCAAGGGTTCCTTCATTGATTAGAGTTTCACTGGAAACCCACTCTCTCAAGAACCATGAATAGTGTTCGTAGGGCCTATTTACTATGTGTAACAAAGATGCTGAAAAGCAAATCTATGTTCATTTTTAATAGCCCAAAATGAAATCTGTGATATGAAAGCAATAAAGGTCACACAAGCCAGACACGTGAGATGTTCGTTTTAGTCCAAATCAAAACGTTATCAGCTGAGAAGATTACCTGAATTCCTCGCAATGCACTTAGTAGATTTTTACCTATTTTTGGCAACTCTCACACTTTTCCCAATCAAAATCAGTAGAAATCAATCAGAAACAACAAATTTTAATTGTAAATGTTAGTTGTCAGTCCAAATCTGGAAAACAAATATGGAAAACTACCTAAAAAAGTGAAATGACAATTGAAACCTGGCACTGAAACTCGTACAATAGTGGGTTACCTCCCAGACAATAGTCCAGAAACTCATCAGACAATAGTCCAGAAACTCATACGACAATGGGTACCAGATCATACGACAATCGAGATTCCAAATGACACTATGATTCTGATGGTACGATTCTCGATCAAATCAGCTGTCGTATGACAATGGGTATATCCTGGTATGAGTTTCTGACAAAACTTGTACAAAAATTGTATGGACATAAATTAAAAATCGTAGCTTGGAACATAAAATGACAAGAAGATGATAGAAATTGATAAAAATTGAATGGAAACCCGTTTCAGGGCCCCACAATGGGTGCCATAAATGTGTGTGTGAATTTTGTACCTAGTTGTAGACACAACACTTCAGTAAAACATTAGAGGTTAGCTAAAATCAAAATCGTGCAGTGAAATGGAAACCAATCTAACCAGGCGATTTACTACCTTCTAGTAGATGCGAATATGTATTCTCAGATTGGACCAAGATCAGTGACCTTGACGAAACCCAAATGAAGGATTTGAATGCAGAATCTAGATATGAATGAATGCAAATTAATCTATATTTTTTTTTTTGGTTTTTCTGTGCAATTATGATGAAAAATGATGTGAAATCTAATCTATATGAAAAAATGATATGCAATGATTCTAAGAATTGATATGAAAAACAAAATTGATCTCACAAATGTGGTTGATTCGCAAGATTCTTCAGATACCAATTCGCCAGCATAAGTTTGCAAATTCTGAGATATGATTATGAAGAGCTAAGCCTTGATTTTATAGAAATCCAGGGCTTTGGAGGTGCATGAAAAAAGCCATAAATCACTCAGATAAACTCAGGGTGATTTTTGAGTTATCAAAGAATAAAAGATAATTAATTCACAAAATCATGCAAAAACAACTTTTTAGCTCAAATCAGAGTTGATTTTATTTCTAAAACAACTTGAATTGATTTTTTGATTTTAAGTTTAACTGCTTTTTGAATGTGCATAATAATTATGAATTAAATAAATAAATAAAGTGATTTATCCTCAACTTAACTGATTTTAAATTTAAAAATAACTGATTTATGGGTTAATCAATTATTTTAATCAAACTTTTATTCAAAACTATATTATTAAATATTGACAATTGACATTAATTAATTAAATAAGAATTTAATCAATTAGTCATAGGATAAATGATTTATTGTCAGAATTAAATAATAAAATTTAGGAATAAATATAATTAAATCTAATTAAATAATTAAGTGGCAGTATTAAATCTAATTAATTAAATATTTAGAATATTCAATTAATCAAACTTTAGGATAAATAAGATTTATCGCTGAATAATCATTAAATTAAAGATAATTAGGATAAATAGGAATAAGGAATATTCCCCGATGCAGAATTTAGGATGATCAATTAAGATTTGATAATGTTCAGATGTGCCTTAGGTTAGGACTTTGATGTCGATTTCATTTGATGTGTCGATATAGGAGGTTAATGAACCTATACCCCATTTTTGGGGTATTACACACATCACATGGCATCTTCTATGGATATGTTTTCTTCTATTGAGCCTTGTAATTCTCCTAATATTTTGATGGGTAACAACGCATTCATGAGTTTGTGGGAAAGGTTCTATTCTTATGGGAGAAGGGACATTTAATGATGTTCTTTGTGTACCATCCTTGACCACTAATCATCTTTCTATTTACCAAATTACACATGGGGCACAAGGTAAAATTGTTGAGTTCACTCCTGATTTTATCTATATTAGAGACATGGAGACTAGAGATGTCATAGCTATGGGAGTTGTTGATCATACATCACGCTTGTATTCTTTTTCAAATTTTGTTGATAATGATGATGATATTCATGATGTACACATCCCTTTGCCAAGGGATAATTATGAGGAGAATTTTGGGCACTTGAATCATTTTGTTGTTGAGACAAGTGTTGATCTTCCCACTCCTCCACCTCCTGCTTCTTCAGACATGGGCTCTACTATTTAGCAGGATGTTCATAGTGTTTCAGATCTTGCAGCATGTGATGACTACTTGGATGCATCTTTAGCTTTTGTTGATTCTCATGATGCAAATTTGGAAGACATACATGAGCGGGTTTCTCTTTCCCTTGATGACAGTTTCATCAGAGTTGGGGATACTTCTTCACCTTCTTTGGAGATTGGTACTCTTGATTCTTCTCCTTCTTCACTTGATTTGTCACATGAGGTGATAGATTCTTTGAGCTTGGAGATTCCTACTTAGTCTTCAAAGATTCATGCATGGAGACCTTCATCTTCTTCCTCCCATTTTCACATGGATTGGCTTCTTCATCATTTGATGTATCTATTTCTTCCTAAGGGGAGACATGTTTCTTGTAAGCATTGGTTGATCTATTGTTTGTAGGTACTCTTCATTAACATGGGAGCTTCTACATTATGGGGGGGATATCATGTCTCCAACCATCCTTCTTATGGGGGGATAATTCTTTGTATATATATGATGTATGTAGTTCTTGGGGGGTCTTGAGTACTCCATCCATCCATGCATCTTGTTTTCTTCTCTCTTTTTGGGGGAGGGTTTTTCCCATGAGCTTTTCCCTCTTTCTCCACTTTATGAGAGTTATGCATTTCATGTATTGCCTTTTGTACATGGGTACCTAATATGGCCTAGTAGCCAGTACCCATCTTACATTGTGAGTTTAAGTGCATTCCCCTAAGTTGCACTTAAGGGGGGGTGTTGGTGTAATTAAATATTCCTAATTGCACTTAACTTAATCTTACTTAGGATAATGCATTGCATAGTAGTTAGTGATTGAGACACCTAGGAGTGTGCACATCTATTAAGCACATGGTGTAGGAGAAATTCCACTTTTGGTGTGATAGTTGTCATCACATACCTCTTTGTGTGTGAGATCCACCTTTCATGCTCTTATCATATTATCATCCTAATCCATTGCACATAATTTATTTGATAATGGAAGATGATCCACATTTTGTGGACATGTGATTACACCTAGCATAGGTAATAGCTTATCAGCTCCTTATCTTTCTCTCTTATTACCTTTCTTATATAAGGAGGCCTATTATGTAATCATTAATCAATCATTCAAGGTGAATTTATTGGATCAATTCAATATCCATCATTGCATTCATATCATCTCTTTTCCTTTTCTTTAACCTTTAGATCCTTGGTTCAATCTTTGCTATTTGTAAATTCTTACAATATTGATTAACAAAGATAGTAAGTATGAATCTGGTTCTAGTTCCAACAACAAAGACAAAGTCAAATTTTGGAACAAGAACAAGAATGTTGTAATAGATGGTGTTGTTGATTACATTAGTGCTCCATCAAAGGCACCTACATTCAATCTCACCATGGGCACTCAAGCCATAAAAGCTTCTAAACACAAGGCATCTGAATCTGCTAAAAATTCTAACAACTATAAACCATGGGTTACAAAACTAAAGCGTGAGTTCACTCCTTTTGGTGAGTCCTTGGAATTTTCCATGAAAAATCTATTGGCAAAAAAAATCATTACATTACCTAATATAAAACCATATGATCCTAAAGTAAAACCTAAATGGTAGAAGGAGACCGATTTCTGTGACTTCCATCAAAACAAAGGTCATAAAACCAATAATTGCATGTGTCTGAAACATCTCATTCAAGACAAAATTGATGAAGGAGAAATTGTAATTGACAACCATAAAACCAAAAATGATCATACAACATTCACGGAACCATTTTCGAAGCATACTAAAGGAGATTCATCTTCTCAACCTAACATGGGTGCTAAATTCAATTATGCCTACTCTGGAAATAATGTTGTCATAAATATGGTCGAACCATGCCTATCTAAACATTGAAATGTCATCACAATTTTAAGAAAGGATAGAGATAATCAATCAAAAAATGCAGTAACTCGATCACAAGCTCGGGTGCATCTACAAGGACAAAGCTTGAGTCCATCAATATTTTGTCTACTTCTAAATAGAGGGTTGCCTCGAAATCATCAAATCCTAAAGAGGCCAGGCCTACATCATAAAACATTCTCCAACAACTCCAACATACCAATGCAAAAATATCCATGTTTGAGTTGCTTCAAATATATCCTGCTCATAAAGCTATTCTAGATAAAGCTCTACTCAGTTCCAATGTTCCTGACTATCTTGATTTAGACAGATTTCAAACTATGGTTGGTCATCTAACGTCACCATAGTATATCTACTTTTTAGAGGAAGATGACAATTCACTGAGTCATCTGCATAACCAGCCCTTGCACATTGAAGTCTTGATCCAAAACTGTCGTGTCAAACATGTGTTGATAGATGGAGGCGTTGGTCTAAACATCTGTTCTTACAAATTGATCACATGACTAGGATTATCAAAAGATTCTATTGATCCTAAAAAGAAGATAACCATAAAATCATATGATGAGCAAGAAAGATCTTCCAAGGGAACAATTGTCCTACCTATCAGAATAGGACCAGTTATCAAAGACATCACCTGTCAAGTTCCAGATCTTCCATTAGCTTACAATGTTCTTCTAGGGAGACCTTGGATACATGAAATGCAAGCTATTCCATCCACATACCATCAATGTGTGAAGTTTCCTTATGATGGAGTAGAGGTGACAATTCCAGGTGACATATCTATATCTTGCAATGCCTTGAAAGAAAGTGCTGACAAACTTGTTCCACATAATAGAAAATCTTTCCCCAAGAAAATAGATATTGCATCTAGATCCAATATGGAATACATTACCAAAGAAGTCAAAATAAAGGACATAGGCATGGGAGAATATACTACAGAACCAGTATTATCTCTCACATCTCTCCCGTTGTCCCCAAAATTTTATGGACAACCTTCAGACAAGGTGAAACCTACAACTAAAGAATCCCAAATCATATTTAATGAAAGTTTTATCATAAAAAAGTGTCCAAAAAATAATCTGATGAGGAAGAAGCTATATTAGCATGGTTATACAAAGATGAGTCTCAATCCCAGACAGTTTAGAAATGTGACTCTAAAACACCTAAAACCCCTGTTAAAACTTATGGACCAGGTCACAAACTTATGTCTAAAATGGGATACATTGGAAAAGGACCTCTAGGAACAAGAGGCAAAGGCATTATAAAACTAGTTGAACACTCTAGGAGGATGACCAAAGATACTACAGGCCTGGGATATCAAAAGAAACCTTTTCATCTCAGTAAAAATTCTTCACATGTCTTAGAGTAGATTGAACCATCAATAGAAATTTGGCTAAAGGAAGAAACACCATAATTAGACAGTGATGATTCAGACACCACTGATCTTAATCCTTATGAACATTTACCTCAAGAAATACTAGATCTTCTTAAAGATGAAGAAAAACCTAAGGAGAATATCAATGTGGTAGATACACAAGAACCTACTACTAAGCAAGAAGAAGGTAAACCTCTCACAGTAGCTGAATACTTGGGATACAATAGTGATTCTGAGACAGACTCCCATGAATATGAATTCCACTCAGAATCTGAAGGTAATCTTGCTTGGGAGATTCATCCTGACTTTACACATGTTCTCAAATTTCCCAAAGGTCTAGATGAAGAATCAGAGGATGAATCAAATGACTATGAATGGGAAATTATTCTAGAAGAAGAAGAACTTATCACTGAAAAACACATTGATGTCATTCACCAATATTCACCTAAATCTGATCTACGTCTAGAGAGAAATGATGAACCTAATGAGTCTGACCCACCTACTGCTGAAATGGAATCCAATAATGACGTTGAAGCTACTCGTGAGCTGAACATTCTGAGTCATAATATCACCTTTGAATTCGAGAGTCAGGTTAGGACCAATGATGACAACAACGTATGCATGAACACCATTTCCCAATCCTCCCCTACATTGACTATCCAGTATCCAAAGCTTATTGACCAAACATCTACTAATCCAAACCAAGATATCCATACCTTTCAGAATGAATACACCCTTTCATGTTACCTCAATGTAGTAGAACCTATGATGACTTCTATCAGTGAACCTAGCATTAGCATGACAAAGTTGGATATCAAATATCTTAGTCAGAAAAACAAAAGTAAAAAGAAAAAGAGTTATGAGGGTGAAAACCAATTTGTGGCAGTTTCAGAACCTAAAATAGTAAAAAAAAAAGATGTATCTGAAGGTGAAAACCTCTCTGAGGTGCCTAAGGATGAGATATTTGATGTCCTTCCGAGTCATTTACAGGATAGATCTCCAGTACTGATAGAACCAAGTCAGTCTATCAACTTGAGTACAATAGAGGAACCACAACTGATCCATGTAGCTCAATCCCTATTAGAGGAAGAGAAACAAGCATTCACTACTTTCTTAATAGAGAAGAAGATCAACTTTGCATGGAAGTATTCAGATATGCCAGGGTTAGATCTGTTAGCTTGTGGTGACTAATCAGGAAAGTACTATCCAGGAAAGTACTGTACACTTTTCCTCCCGACCTCGCCGGGGTTCGGGGCCGGGCCAAGCCCCGAGCGGGGGTTTGGGGGCGGCAGCCCCCAAGAGCAGGGGTTCAGGGGTGCAGCCCCCGAGGAAAATTTTTTTGAGGCCGACTACTTTTTTCGGTTTTTTGGGCTGACTACTTATAACTCATTCTAACCCTAAAGCGGGAAAATATTGTATAATATGGCTTAGGGTTAGGGATTTTCATGATGTATGATTTTAGTACTTGCGGCAGAATTGGGCTGTAAGGGATTATGGGTTGTAATCAAGTTGTAATCACTGGATAATAATAATATTGGACTCGCTGTTGGTGGACGTAGCCCAGGGATTGGGTGAACCACGTTAAATCTGTGTGTCTTGTGTTCTATTCTGTGTGGTTTATTATTTTTTGATATTAGTTATATTTGCACATAATTGTTATTTCTGCCTTGTTAATCCTAACAAGTGGTATTAGAGCGAGGTTATTTCATTCGTTCTTTCATCTATTCTCTGAAGCAGGTCTCACGAGTTAGTGGGAGAGTCTCTCGGTTAAGTGGGAGAAATGGTAGACGAGGGTAGGCTAAAGGTTGATAAGTTTAATGGGCAGAACTTCCAGTTATGGAAGATGCAAATGGAGGATTATCTCTATCAGAAGGATCTATGGTGGCCATTAGAGGGAGTAGCCAAGAAAGAGCAATCAATGTCTCAAGAGGATTGGGATATTTTGGATAGGAAGGCACTGGGGAGTATTCGTCTATGCCTGGCACAATCGGTGGCATTCAATATTACTGAAGCAAAGATAGCTAAAGATCTGATGGAAACCCTAGCGAAGTTGTATGAAAAGCCTTCAGCTTCAAACAAGGTATTTCTTATGAAGCGTTTATTTAATATGAAAATGGTAGAAGGTGGATCAGTTACTGATCATTTGAATGAGTTTAATACAGTTACAAGTCAATTAACCTCAGTTAAAATTACTTTTGATGAAGAGGTTAGGGCTCTCTTGATTTTGTGTTCTTTGCCAGAAAGCTGGAATGGCTTGGTAATGGCTGTTAGTAATTCTATTTCTGGTTCTAATAACCTAAAGTATGATGATGTTATTGGTGTTATATTGAGTGAGGAAATTCGTAGGAAAAGCTCAGGGGCATCCACATCGGGTAGTGTATTGAACACAGAAAGCAGAGGCAGAACAAGAGATAGAGGAAACAACTCTGGAAATCATGGGAAATCAAGAGGAAAATCAAAGGGAAAGAGGTCTGAATCTAAAGGGCCAAATGATTGCTGGTACTGTGGAAAACTAGGTCATAAGAAGAAAGATTGTTGGTCTTGGAAGAAAGATCAAGGAGACAAAAATGATGGAAACAAGGAGGCAAATGTGGTAAGTAACAAATCCGAGGAGGATGCTTTGCTCTTGTCCTTAGAAAGCATTGATGATTCATGGGTTTTAGATTCTGGGGCTTCATTTCATGCTACACCCCATAGAAGTTATTTTGTTGATTATGTCCAAGGGGATTTTGGGCTAGTTTATTTGGGAGATAATGAACCCTGTCAGATTGTTGGAAAGGGAAAAATTAAGATTAAGTTATAGAATGGGAATCATTGGCTACTACAAGAGGTAAGACATGTTCCAAGGCTGAGTAGGAATTTAATTTCAGCAGGGCAACTGGGTGATGAGGGTTGCACAGTTACTTTTAATGATAAAAATTGGAAGGTTTCAAAAGGTTCCTTAGTAGTAGCAAAAGGTGTGAAAGTAGGCACCTTATATCTTTGTATAGGTCATACTGTTCCTTCTACTTTAATTATTTCAGAAGATAATGAATGTTCAGGAACACTGGCTGCAGTTGAGCAGGAAGAACATCAAAATGTTGCTGTAGATTCTGACACAGCACTGTGGCGCAACAGACTCGGGCACATGAGTGAAAAAGGTATGAAATTACTTCATTCAAAGAAAGTTTTACCTGGTCTGAAATGTGTCAATATGGATTTCTGTGAAAGTTGTGTTTATGGAAAACAAAAGAGAGTTAGTTTTGTGAAGAGTGGGAAGGAAAAGAAAAATGAGAGATTAGAGCTTGTGCATACAGATGTATGGGGACCAGCTCAGGTATCTTCCCTTGGTGGCTCTTTGTATTATGTTACATTTATAGATGATGCAACAAGAAAAGTATGGATTTATTTCCTTAGACAGAAATCTGATGTATTTCAAAATTTTAAGAAATGGAAATGCTTGGTTGAGAATGAGATTGGTAAAAAGTTAAAATGTCTCAGATCTGATAATGGTGGTGAGTATTGCAGCACAAAATTTGAAGAATATTGTTCCTCTAATGGTATTCATAGGTAGAAAATTGTACCATGGACTCCACAAGAAAATTGAGTGGCTGAACGCATGAACATGACAATAATGGATCGTGCAAGGAGTATGAGGTTGCATGCTAGGCTGCCCAAAAATGTGTGGGAAGAGGCAGTGAACACCGTTGTTTATTTAATCAATAGAGGCCCCTCTACTCCTTTGGATTGTGGTATTCCAGAGGAAACATGGAGTGGTAAGAAGGTGAGTTATTCTTTTCTC
This sequence comes from Chamaecyparis obtusa, assembly GCA_027943335.1. Lineage (NCBI taxonomy): Eukaryota > Viridiplantae > Streptophyta > Pinopsida > Cupressales > Cupressaceae > Chamaecyparis > Chamaecyparis obtusa. The sequence continues at coordinate 1,481,437 of BSBK01003166.1, forward strand.
AAAACCTTTGGTTGTGAAGCTTTTGCACTTATAGACTCTGAAAATAGAACCAAGCTGGAAGCTAAGTCAAAGAAATGTGTATTTGTTGGGTATGGCATTGATGAATTTGGTTATAGGCTTTGGGATTTTGAAAATCATAAAATTGTAAGAAGCAGGGATGTCATATTCAATGAGAAAGTATTGTACAAAGATCTATTGCTGCAACATGAGAAGAAAGAAAATGACTATGTAGTACTGGATGATACTCCACAAGTTCATGTTCCAGTAGTTCCTTATGCTCCACAACAACAGCAACAACAAATACCACACACCCCAGTGAGTGTTAGACGGTCAACAAGGCTAAGTAGACCTCTAGAAAGATTTTCTCCATCTTTGTATTCTATTCTGTTAACAGATGCTGGTGAACCTGAATGTTATAATGAAGCTGTGCAGGTGGATACAAAGCTTCAGTGGGAGTCTACAATGACAGATGAAATGGACCCTTTGTTGAAAAATCAGACATGGAATTTATGTAAGTTACCTGCAGGTAAAAGGGCTTTACAGAATAAATGGGTTTACAAGATCAAAGAAGAGGATGGAGGTACGAAAAGATTTAAAGCCAGATTAGTCGTAAAAGGATTTGCACAGAAACATGGTATTGATTTTGATGAGATATTTTCTCCAGTTGTTAAAATGACTTCTATTCGTACTGTTTTAAGTATTATGGCTACTGAAGATTTGCATTTAGAGCAGCTTGATGTTAAAACAACCTTTCTTCATGGTGATTTGGATGAAGAAATATATATGGTTCAGCCACAAGGATTTGAGGTCAAGGGTAAGGAGAATTTGGTGTGCAGATTGTAGAAAAGTTTATATGGCTTGAAGTAAGCACCTCGGCAATGGTATATTAAATTTGACACTTTTATGAATGGGCATGGATATAGTCGGTTTCATTCTGACCATTGTGTTTATTTTAAGAGGTTGGATGATGACAGCTACATTATTTTATGTTTATATGTTGATGATATGCTTGTAGCTGGGTCTAACATGAATCACATTAAGGGGTTGAAACAACAGTTAGCAAAATCTTTTGCTATGAAGGATTTGGGGGCAGCAAAACAAATCCTTGGTATGAAAATTTGTAGAGATAGGAAAAATAAGAAATTGTCTCTATCTCAGGCTGATTATATTGAGAAGGTGTTGCAACATTTCTCTATGGAAAATGCCAAAGCTGTCAGCACACCTTTGCCTGGTCATTTGAAATTGACTAAGGATATGTGTCCCAAGACACCAGAAGAAGAGACTAAAATGTCTAAGGTACCTTATGCTTCAGCTGTAGGGAGCTTAATGTATGCTATGGTATGTACTAGGCCAGATATTGCACACGCAGTGGGAGTCGTTAGCCGTTATATGAGTAACCCTGGTCTTGAGCATTGGAATGCAGTCAAATGGATTCTCAGATATTTGAGAGGCACATCCAGTAAGTGTTTACACTTTGGGGGTTCTACTACTACTGTACAAGGCTATGTTGACTCAGATTTGGCAAGAGATATAGATAGCAGGCGGAGTACTACAGGTTATATATTTACTGTTGGTGGGACAGCAGTGAGTTGGATTTCTCGACTACAAAAGGTGGTTGCTTTATCCACTACAGAGGCAGAGTATGTTGCTGCTACAGAGGCAGCCAAGGAGATGATATGGCTTCAATTCTTCATGGAAGAATTGGGACATCCACAAAAGGATAATTTTCTACATACAGATAGCCAAAGCACCATTCATCTTGCAAAGAATTCTGCTTTGCACTCAAAGACAAAACACATACAGTTGCGGTACCATTTCATTCGATCAATTTTGGATGATGGACAGTTAAGGCTGGAAAAGATTCATACTGATGATAATCCAACAGATATGTTTACAAAGGTAGTAACAAGGGAGAAGTTGAACTCATGTTCAGCTTTAGTTGGTCTTCTAGACTGAACAAAATAAAGGAACAACTGAGTCCAAGGTGGTTCAATCCAGTGGGAGCCTCATGTGGGTAGCGGTATTGCTACAGGATCAGTCTCCAAGTGGGAGGTTTTTTAGTATAGTGTGGATACTGATCAGTCACCAAGTGGGAGATTGTTAGCTTGTGGTGACTAATCAGGAAAGTACTATCTAGGAAAGTACTGTACACTTTTCCTCCCGACCTCACCGGGGTTCGGGGCTGGGCTGGGCCCCGAGCGGGGGTTTGGGGGCGGCAGCCCCCAAGAGCAGGGGTTCAGGGGCGCAGCCCCCGAGGAAATTTTTTTTGAGGCCGACTACTTTTTTCAGTTTTTTGGGCCGACTACTTATAACTCATTCTAACCCTAAAGCGGGAAAATATTGTATAATATGGCTTAGGGTTAGGGATTTTCATGATGTATGATTTTAGTACTTGCAGCAGAATTGGGCTGTAAGGGATTACGGATTGTAATCAGGTTGTAATCACTGGATAATAATAATATTGGACTCACTGTTGGTGGACGTAGCCCAGGGATTGGGTGAACCACGTTAAATCTGTGTGTCTTGTGTTCTATTCTGTGTGGTTTATTATTTTCTGATATTAGTTATATTTGCACATAATTATTATTTCTGCCTTGTTAATCCTAACAAGATCCAAATTTGATAATTCATCATCTTTCTATAGCTCTAGGAGTCAAACCTGTTAAACAAAAGTTGTGAAAGATGCATCCACATGTTGCACTCCTAGTCAAAGATGAGCTAGAAAATTTACTCAAAGCCAGATTTATTCAAATCATAGATTATGTAGAGTGGATCTCCAACATTGTTCTAGTTTCAAAACTAGAAAAATCTATCAGAGTATGCACAGACTTTAGAGATGTCAACAAAGCATTCCCTAAGGATGATTCCATTACCAAACATCGATATGATAGTGGACATGACTCCAGGTTTTGAAATGTATTCTTTAATGGATGGTTTCTCCGGATACAACCAAATCAAAATTGCTCTAGAAGATCAAGAGAAAACAACTTTTACGTGTGCATGGAGTACTTTTTGTTGGAATGTCATGCCATTTGGTGTTAAGAATGCTGGTGCTACATATCAACGAGCTATGACATCTATCTTTCATGATATGATGCATTGAATTATGGAAGACTATGTTGATGAAACCTTAGCTAAATCAATGATAAGATTAGAACATCTGAATGACTTGAGAAAAATATTGGATAGAATGGAGAAATTTAGTCTTAGACTGAACCCTAAAAAGTGTGCTTTTGGAGTCACTTCTAGAAAGTTGTTAGGCTACATTGTTTCAAAGAAGCTTATTGAAGTAGATCCTACTAAAGTCAAGGCTATAATGGAGATGCAACCACCCAAAAATATCAGTCAAATAAGAACCCTACAAGGGAGGGTGCAATCAATTAGATGTTTCATATCTCAGCTAGCAGACATATCACAACCTTTTACAAAGACATTACATAAAGGTGTGACTTTCTCATGGAATGAAGAGTGTGAAAAGAACTTCAATCACATCAAGTAGTATCTATCAAATCCTCCTATTTTGATGCCTCCTATTCAAGGGAAGCCATTTATTATGTATGTCTCTAACACAGATACATCATTGGGGGCATTACTAGCACAACATGATGAAAACAAGAAAGAGAGAGCTATCTACTACATTAGCAGAACATTGGTAGCTTATGAGAAGAATTATTCAATGATTGAGAAAGCTTGTCTAGCTGTGATCTTTGCATCACAGAAACTGAGACACTACATGTTAGCTCATACAACACAATTGATAGCTAAGATAGATCCATTGAAATACTTATTGAGCAAAGCTGCCCTCACAGGTAGATTGGCTAAATGGGTGATTGTATTGAGTGAATTTGACATCAAATATGTTGAAAGGAAAGCTATCAAATGACAAGTCATTGCAGATCAGTTAGCCAAAGCACCAATTTTTGATGATACACCATTATAGATGGAATTTCCTAATTCACCCATCATGAACATATCTTTAGGACTTGGCATCTTTTCTTTGATGGATCTTACACACAGAATGGATCTGGAGTAGGCATATTATTTATAACACCACAAGGTTACTCAATACCTAAAGCATTCAGAATTAAGTTTCCTTACCCAAACAATAGTTCTGAATATGAAGCTCTCCTTAATGGCATGAAGATAGCAATAGAATGGTGAGTGATCAAATTACACATTCATGGAGACTCATAGCTAGTCATACACCAAGTCAATGATGTGTACCAGAAAAAAGATGAGAAACTTGTTCTATACAAACGCATGGTAGATGACTTAAAGAAATATTTCATATCTATCACTTTTGAGTAGATTCCTAGAATGAAGAACAAGGCTCTTGATGCTATGGAAATGCTTTCATCTCTACCAAAACAGCCCGAACATGAGCTACATTACAAGTTCCTGGTGGAAGCATTGTCATTTCCTGCATATGATTCCCCCGAAACCCACATGATCTACACTATTATTGGTCATGATTCTTCCAGATACAAACACCTTTTCTCCTACCTTCAAGACCAAATCATCCCTGATACCTTCAACTGCCATGAGAAATGATACCTTATCTGAAATGCATCCTGGTATGTCATCATTGGTAACGATCTGTACAAATGGAGTCCAGATGGTACACTTCTTAAGTGTTTAGAACATGAAGAGTCTCAATGTGGATCACATTCCAATGGTTTAACACTAGCTCAAAAACTTATTAGGGTTGGGTACTATTGGCCTAAAATGAAAAAAGAGGCTATCAAGTATGCTAAGAAATGTCAAAAGTGTCAAGTACATGGAAACTTGATTCATACACCAGGGAGAGATCTTATTCCCTTTACTACATAATGACCTTTTCAACAGTGGGCATTTGATCTCATAGGAGCTATATATCCACATTCTTCTAATGGACACACCCATATGATTACAGCTACAGACTATTTTACAAAATGGTTAGAAGCAGTTCCTTTGACTCAAGCAACCAACAAAAAAATCTCAATGTTTAGTCTCAGCTATATCATTTGTCGGTATGGAATTCCACATTCAATAGTCACAGATAATGGTGGCCAATTCAAGAATAGGGACTTAGATTTCTTATGTGCTAAATTCAAGATCATACAACATTGGTCATCCATCTACTATCCCCAAGGGAATGGACAAGCAGAGGCATCAAACAAGAATTTGTTAAAAATCCTACATCATACAGTTAGTAAAACAGGAAGAGACTGGCATCTCATGATCAATCTAGCTCTCTGGGCCTACAGAACAAGTATCAGGACGCCCATTGGGGCTACACCATTCTCTTTAGTTAATGGGTCTAAAGCACTACTACCTATTTAGGTTGAAATCCCATCACTTAGAATCAGAATGTAGGGTCTAGTAGCTTATGATGACTACAGAGTGTCTAGGTTGCAAGAACTTGAACTACTAGATGAGTGTAGACAAGAAGCATATGATCATCTAAGAGTATATTAGAAGAGAATGTCTAGAGGCTACAACAAGAAAGTCAAACACAGAGAATTTTAGGTTGGAGATCTAGTCTTGAGAGAGAATCCCAAAAATCAATCACATAGAGAACGCAAGGGGAATTTTGAACCCAACTAGCTGGGTCCCTTTGTTATCACTACTACTTTTGGCTCTGAAGCCTATCAACTCTCAACGACTGAAGGAGAACAGCTCTGAGAACCAATCAACATTCTCCATCTGAAGAAATTATATGCCTAAGATATTCAGTCTATCGTAAATGTCATGAAAAAATTATAAAAATCAGAAAAAGTCCAAAAAAAAATGATCATCCTAGTGAAAACCTAGCAATAGGTGCCTTGATGTATCACAAAAAAATCAAAAAATGAAAAATAAAAAAAAATTGAAAAGATGAAAAATAAAAAAAAAGGAAGAAAAAGAAAAAGTGCCTTCGTGAAAACCTGTAAACAGACACCTTGGTAGCAAAAATAGAATCTCTACCAGGATGGTGAAAACCTGGCAAACAGGTGCCACTTGTATCAATCTGCTCCATCTATTAGCACAATCTTGGTCTTTCCCAGCTTTCAGTCATGCTTTAGTTTGTACATATCTCCTATTTTCAATAATGTTGGTCTGAGCATCAATCCAACACAAGTGACTGTATCCTATCAAAGCCTAAACTTGGGGGCAATCAGAGTCATATCCTAAAGTCCTCAGTATATTCATACGAGTCATATCCAATCAAGATCCTTCCAAAACTATGTTTGAGTCAGTCCGTTAGTCTCCTTACCAGAAAAGGATTTTGCAACAACAAATTGAAAACAATCTTTTCTCCACATGCTTTAATCCTCTTTGTATGCTTACTGATTCCCATTGAGATTTTTACATATTATGTCTCCTCGAGCTCCTCGATGATGTCCTTCATAGGATTTAGAGAGTGATGACTAGGGGCATAATCTTTTCTTTATTTTTTTCTTTGAGTGAAAATCTAATAACTTTGAAAATTTTGGATTGAATTGGTGTCCACTATAAGTGCCTCCATCATGTATTGGATGGCCATGTGTACCTCGACCGTTGATACCCAGAAAATTCAAGGGAGTTTGATCTAACTCTATCTTTTGATTGATTTCTTCTTCTCTATTGTGAAATGCAAAATTATCCAAGGATGTGAACGATAAAGTGTCATTGTGGGTAAATTAACATAAGAATGAGGATGATCTCCTCTGCTTGGCGTGTTTGTTTTGCAAGGCGTATTCAGGTCATCATAACGTTTATGTTCTGATGCTTATACAAATTGCTATATTAAAATGGACATGATATTTAGGTCATCCTGGCTTTTTGTGCCTTGATGCTTATATCTAATCTGACATAAAAAAAAAAAATCAATATTCATATGTCTATGGTTGCCTAACTAGTGGACATTATATTGATTTATCCAGTGTTACCTAAAGAGAAAAGAACAAAAAAATATTCAGTGATGAGAACGACCGACACATGATCAGTGACCAGGTCCTAGGTCTTAGGTTTGCATTTCATTTTGCACTTTGCATGTTTTCATCTATCTCACAATTTCCCAAATCAACTTGAATGCTTAATGATTCTCCAAAACCATGCTAAAACATGACACAAGGGCTGAGCTTTGTACGAAGGTCCCTTAAAACTGAACCAACAAGCAGTCACCATCTTGGGTTACACATCCTTTTTTGACAAATGACCAAGTACTTGTCTTCATCAATACCTGCAAAACAATATCATGTGTATCGCTACATTTACATTTACATTGCATAACATAATCATTTCATACATCCATTTGCATGCATACATGAACATCCATAAATCATACATTTTTCTATCTATCATTGCATTACATAAATCCATACATTTGAAAGAAATCATTGCATTGTATATTCCATACATTCTACACTAATCATAAGCATTGCAAACATTTGCATCACATGCTATAATCATCGTAAACAAAACAAAAAGTACATATGAAGTCATAACCAAAATCAATCTCATATATATATATCAAAACCTCAGAATAGTCAAGGGTGCATTAATGGCACAGTATACAAAAGAATGAGCTCATCTGAGCTATTGGATATGATCGGTATATATAAACAAAAATATCAGAACACTAAGGCAGATCAACTGTCTGCCTACTCCTCCGCATTTGGTGGTGGTGGGGTGGGTGCATCAGGTGGTGGATCAGCTCATGGTTCTCTAGCTCCCTCAGAAGTACTCATGTACTAAGAGTACATAGGGACTCTCTGCTTAGTAGGTACACTCACATAATATGCAAAAATATAGTAAGAGGCCCGACTAGTCTGATGAATGACCTCAGCCTGCAACCATCTCATGTCTACATCTTGCTCTAGTCTCTGCCTCTCATACTCTCTCAGTTGTATCTCCATTGTGGCACTCTGTAATCTCAACTTCCTAATCTACAGCCTGAGTCACCTAATAATATCCTGAGGTGTTTGCCTCAATCTAGGATCGACCTCCACTTTTAGTGCCTCTGAATCCTCCATAGGTTGATGAGCAGCCTCCGCTCTGTGTGCCTTGTGGCGTCAGACCTCAGCACCTAGATCAAAATTAGGATTAGCCTATGTTTCATCGGTACCACCCACATCCTGTTGTGCACCTAAGAGATCATCTGCACTTCCCACACTACCAAGTGTGCCACCCTCACCTCTAGTATATCTGCTATGCATAGCTAAGGGTTTGAATAGTGGATCTGCCTATGGTCTCGGTGGTCTCATCTATCTCGATGGTCTCTGTGGTGTCACCATTGCTCTAGGCCTAGGTGGTGTAGGCTGCACCACCAATATCTAAACATCTCACCATCTTTGGCCTCTACCCATAGGGGCACCTATCACATCCTCAACGTCCTCCATGGAAGGTATCAACTCAGTGGGATCAGAGAAATGCCTCATTGGATGCTCTGCTAACCAAGTAGTAAATGCATCAATCACTCCTGCATCAACAACATGTGGCCTATAGTCCTAGTGTCTCGGCACATATCCAGTATACTCTTGACTGCAAAGAGCATACGATAATCAAGCTGTCCATCCTAATCCAAGATCTCAAACCAACTGTGCATAACTGGCATACTCCTAAGGGTTATCTTGTATAATGCCATACTGCCGCTAGACACATGTAATCAGGAATCTCTCAAGGATAGTAGTGGAACATCCTATCAGCACCCGAATCTGACATAAGTAACCAAACTAGGCGCAAGTAGTAGGCCATGCCTCCACCTGTAAGTATGGTCTCCAAATAATGAAGGACATGTCATCTAAGGAACGCCTCTAGTACTCTTTGATCCCCATCCAGACCTGTGTAATATAACTAAAATATCTATATATAAGAGGCTCCTGAGGTTTCCTCCCCTCACCACATACATGCCGACATATCAGGATGTGCTCCCAAGCCCAAATTTGTAGTACAAGAGAACCGGATGCAAAATATTTACCCTCATGGTAAACAATCCCATGCATCTCACTGAACATATGAGCTAATAAACACTAACCCCATCCAAGCTTAGTAGGAGTAGCCATCAACTGTGCAACCATCAAAGCCCAACCCATCAGAAGACCAACTTGCTACTGATTTGACATGATGATCCCACCGATCATCCCTGCTATAATACACTCTAGTCTATGTGACTCACCATATCTCTATGCAAGGGTTTCCCAAGAAACAGACTGTGCGATATGCTCATCAGCACCAAAAAGAATCCTAAGGCCTGTAGACCAACATTCCCCGTACTGACATAATCAGGATGAGGACCATGAAAAGGTATCTAGAGTATCCTATACACATCCTCTAGAGTAACGGTGATCTCTCCAGTAGGAAAATAAAAAGTCCAAGTCTCAGAATGGAATCTCTCAATCAACACATTAATCAAACCATGGTTCACCCGAATCTCAGGCAATCGGATCAGGTACTCAAACCCACACGTAGCTAGATGAACCCTCAGAGGGTCAGGAAGTGATACACATAGTCTCTGAGTCGCAGGGTGAGAAATGCGAACATGCACATCTGGATAGTGTACCTACACAGAATAGAAACAGGGACATTCTATCAGTAACTTGGTAAAAAATTAGGCTATAAGCATAGAAATTGAAAAATCAAATACTTCAGAAGGTGCATTAAATACTAAGGAATCAGCCTATGAAATTAGAAAAATAAAAAAATTGGCCTAAGGATGAGAAAAACACTCGCTATTGTCTATACGAGTTTTCAGATTGGTACCAAAACTCGTACGAGTTTCTATAGGTTCCCACACGACATTTCTTGCATACATGACATTCTAATGGTTCCTGTACAAGACTTGAGGGACTCGATGAAATGTTGTATGACAAATGGGTCCCTCTCATATGACTTAAAGTACTAATGGGGACAACACTCTATGGGAAGTTGAAAATTCGTATGAGTCCAAGCAGACTGTCGTACGAGTTTCCATGGTGAAAAAATTAAAAAGCTAAAAAATGTGTTAAAAAATCCTAGAAAACATAAAATATAGAAAAATTTGAATGCTAGAGAGGCACATAGGTCCACTTACCGGGTTCCCATACTAGGGAGGTCGCTGGAATCACCGGGTGTGCTCAAATCGATGAGAGGAGACTGGAACTTCCATTTTCTCTGAGGGCTCCACAAGGCTCACAAAAGACAAAAGTGAATAATGATTTGAAAATGACCCTTTTGGCCCTTATATAGGTTTTGACCTAATTTTTCAAAGTGCTCTATTTTGCGTGAAAATTGCACCCCTGGCTAATTTCGACGTTCTTAACCCATTTTCAGGATCAAAATCAAAATCTGGGATCATTTACTATGTCAAAATTGTGATTTAATTTTTTTGGATCTAGGATGACCGATTGCTTACATAATCAACCTCCTAAACGTTAATGAAATTCAAAATTCAACTTAACTGATTATCTTACATCAAACTATCAAAATTTCAACTTGGTCAACCATGGTCAAACCTAGTCAAACTTGGTCTTTAGGACCTCCAAACGATGTAGAACGCATATCCGGATGTGCATAACCAATTCTCAAATCAATTAACATGCTTCTAAACCATATTAACCCTGACTTTTCTTGTCAGATTTTGATTTTGATCCCGAAGGGGGCATGGTATTGCACATCTTTAATCAAAGTTGTAAATCAATCTTTCTTTCAGTGATCAAGACAACAACCACGTCTAGTTGATGATTCATCAAAAGTCCTCATCACTTGGGGCACATCGCTTGGGGCATATCAGATTCATCAAAATCCATATCAATTTGGTATCCTAATCAAACTTGTAAACTGTATTAGCTTTTCGTAACCATCAGTTCAGTTGTGTTATTTCCTTGGTTCTTCGTAATTGAAGGGTTTAGATTTGGAATCCTTTCGATTCCTTTGGACAATCAAGTATGGAGTCAGAACAGTCACTTCTTCGTAATCATAGGTTGAAATCAGGCATTTTGACACTTCTTCGTAATCACCGGTTCATTGTTGATATAGTTAACATCATCTTGATTCTTTGGTCAATCAAGACTTGAATCACCAACATCTTCAAATCTATCAATCAACTTTTGTCTCAGAATCAGTTAATCTTTCAGGATCAGTTTCTTCACCACATAACTAAGTCCTCATCATCATCAAAAATAGATTATTCTTTGAACCACTACGCTTTGCACAGTAATTCAAAGAGGGTCAAAATGTAATTCCCCAAAAATGGGCTATAGGTTCATTGACCTCCTACATCAACAAATCGATCGAAATCGACATTAAAGTCCTAACCTAAGACACATCTGCACATCAATTTATCAAAAATCCTAATTGATTTTATCCTAATTCTGCATCGGGGAATATTTCCTAAATATTCCTAAATTATCCTAATTATCTTTAATTAAATATTATTTGGCGATAAATCATATTTATCCTAAAATTTAATTAATTATATATTTTGAATATTTAATTAATTAGATTTAATTTTGCCACTTGATTATTTAATTAGATTTAATTATGTTTATTCCTAATTAATATTGTTTAATTTTGACAATAAATAAAAAATCTTTCAAATAATTGATTAAATTCTTATTTAATTAATTAAATCCAATTGTCAATATTTAATGATATAGTTTTGGAATAAAAATTTGATTTAATAATTGATTAACCCATAAATCAGTTATTTTAATTCAAAATTAGTTAAGTTGAGAATAAATCACTTTAATTATTAAATTAATTCATATTAAATCATGCACAATCAGAAAAGAAGTCAACTTTAAATCAATTATCAATTTGAATTTGTTAACTTTCTAAACTCAACACGTGATTGTGAGTTGAAAAAGTGATCTGAACTCTATTTTGAATCAAAAGCTGCTTTTGCATGATTTTATGAGTTGATCTATCCCTAATTTCTTGTTAACTCAAAAATCAACCTAAGTTTATCAAGAGTGATTTATGGCTTTCTCAATGCATTCTCAAAGCCCAAGATTTCTATAAAAACAAAGCTTAGCACTTCACAAAAGGTCTTACAACTTTTGCATCCCAAATATTTTGTCCTTCGATTTTTGAGCACTTGCGAACTTGGAGAATCGAGCTCTTGTGAACTGGCAATTGTGAGATTTTCATAATTTTCAATTAATTTGTTTTCATAGCACTCATAGCATTCATAGCATTGTTAGATAGATTTTCATATCATCTCAAATTCATCTAGATTCAATTTCATATTAGTTTTTCATCATATTCAATAGAAAATCCAAAAATATAGAGTAAATTGCAGTCATCTTTCATCCATCTTTTAGCATTAAATCTTTCATTTAGGTGTTGCATTGTCACTAATCTCGGTCTTAATTTGAGAATACCATACTCGCACCTACTAGAAGGCAGTAAATCGCTTGGTTAGCTTAGTTCATTTATATTGCAGATTTCTTGATTTGCTAACCTCAAATGTTTTACTGAAGTATTGTGTCTCCAGCTAGGTACAAAATTCACACGCACAGGGCTTACCTTATTTTTAGATTAAATTTAAATAACATATAGAATACATATTCAAATTTAGGTTTCTATTAAGTGTCATATGAAGTCTTAGTATGCATGTTAAAATGGAAATATACTAAGGTGGGTGCTAAACAATCATGAAATTATACACACCAATAAGATGCTTGCAATTTACAATGATACAATCCCAAATAAAGGACACCCTTTTCTTAAATGGTAATCAATCTTACACTAAAAATAAGAATTATCCCATCTAAGACTTTAATATCATATTAATAAATTCTATCTCCAAATTGAAAATGATCAACTATAAACTTCATTATGTTTGATTAAAATTAGAACCCTAGCATTCAAAAGGGGAAGGGTACAAAGCTAATTTCTCCCACTTTTATCACTTCTCCATGTGGTTTAAGAGTGTGTGGTTGTAAAAATCAAATTACAAAGGAGCATTTTCAATTTCTACATAGTAAGAAATGATATGAACAATTACATCTAAGGCTTTAAGATTTGGCCACCAAGAGAAGCCCTCGTGTATTGATCAACAATAGTATATGAATGACTAACTCAATAGGGTTCTTAGAAAAAATTTAAAGAAAAATATTTTGGATACTCTGCAAATTGAAACATAAATACCCAATTTGCCTTAACACAAAAAATATCTAACAAAAGAAAAAGTTAGACATTAAAAAAATCTAGAAGACAGTATCCATTTTTAAGTAGACAAAAAACCAACAACATTATTTTGAACCTTTCTTCTTCCTTATTGACAATTTCAATCATCACTTTTTGAGTTAATTATTTAGAACTTTTGTGGGCAATGGAGGCCACTTACCATTTCTTTCCATACCTCTAGGTTGTCAAATTTTTTAAAGCTAGAGTTTTGAGATCCCTCTATCTATCCAATGTAAAAGAACATGCTTATTTATTTACTAATAGCATCTTTTGTAGTAAATATTAATTGAATAGGTTTTTTAAGCAACTTCAATTATTCTAACTTTCTCATAACCAACATTATCAACACCACATTCAATTTTACCATACTTAACTCCCTTCTCTTCACCAATGCTTCTATCATCATCTTTTCTTTTAACTTTGTGTGTGCCTCATTAATAGATTTGATGCAGGAGCATCTCGGGTCCTTGGCAATTCTGTGTCACCAAAAATAGATTTTAGTTTTTTTATGTTGCTCGGTTTCATTTGTTCGCCGGTGTTCATCAGTTATCTCTTTGGCACTCGGTGAATTTCCCTGGCGCTCGGTGATGATTGTCTAGCGCTCAGTTGGCTTTTCTTACCGACGGGTTTCTTTTGAGTTTCTATTGAGGCCAATTTGTGCATTGATTATGGGTCATGGATTTAATACTGGTATCCATAATTGGGAAGTGTGTGGTCCCAGATCTAAGTTTTCCTTCTGTTGATTGTGGATCTGAAGGCCGACTTAGTTTGGTAGCCTCTCGTATAAATGTAGTTGTTTGGTTAGAGTTTAGGGAGTCAATTTCTGGATAGAAGATAGAAGATAGAAGATTGAGATTGTTTGCAGATCCTCGCATGTTTGAGGACTTCTGTAATTCATTGTAATATCTGGCCAAAACTGGGAAGGCCTTACAGCCCGACATGTATGAATCAATTTGAAGTAAATATATGAATGATCTTGCATTTTCTCTCTCCCACTATGTTGTTGTTGCTTCTGCGTGTTGTTGAGCAAGGTGGTTCAGGTTAGGGTGTGCCATTCCTTGGCCCCTCCTACTCGCTCTTGCGTCAGGTGGTATTAGAGCAAGGTTAGATCTAGATCTAGGTTTGCGAATCTAGATTTGGAGCTTCTTTCTTGTGAAGTCCTAGTTGAATTGTTGTGGGGTGGAAGATTGCGATCTGACCTATAGTTGTAGAGGGTTTTCAAGATGGTTCATGGGAGGCGAGATGTGGATCTAGGATTGGCAGATGCGTTGAGACAAATTGTTGCTAGATTGGAAGCTGTTGAAATAGCCCAAAGAAGAGGAAGACATCTTGAAGATGTTAGTGATGATGAAATTGAGGTAGAACAAGGTGATGTAGAACCTGCACCTGTGATGGATTAGGGTGAGGAAAGATTCTTGAAGGCTTTGACAAGTTTGAAGTCTACACCACACTTTAATCCTCCTGAGTATGGTGGAAAGTTAGATTCTGATGAATTGGTGGATTTGATCACAGAGATGGAAAAGTATTTTGAGTATGAAAATGTACTTGAAGAAAAGAAAGTGAAAATTGCAAGCACAAAGTTGAAAAGTCATGCATCCTTATGGTGGGAACATCTGCAGCTGGACAAAAAGAGGAAAGGCAAAGACAAAATCAAGGTATGGATTAAAATGGTGAATAAATTAAAAGAAAATTTCTTACCTTGTGATTATCAAATTAACCTAGTTAGGAAAATGCAAAGTCTAAGGCAGAAAGATAGCTCGATAAAGGATTATATTAGGGAATTCTATAGATTAGATATCAGATTTGGACATGATGAAGATGATGTGGAAAGAATTGCTAGATACTTGAATGGTTTCAGAGTTTACATCTAAGAAGAAATCAGTTTGGTCAAATTGGAGAATATTGAAGAGGCTTATCAGTTTGCATTGAAAGCTGAGGAGAAATTGAAAAAGAGACATGAACAAAGACAAAGAGGTAGAGGTTGTAGATTCCCTAGAGGAAGAGGTAGATCTTATGGTGAAAATAGTAGATCTGAACCAGAAAAGACAACTCTCGATAAAGGCAAGACCGAGTGGAAAGGTGAAAGTTTATTTAGAGGTAGAGGCAGTAACTACCGAGGTGGTTATAACAGAGGAATTTTCTGAGGAACTTGTTACAATTGTGGAGAAGGACATAGATCATTTGAGTGTACACATGCAAGTAAGAAGGCTGGTAATAGTAGAAATGCTTTGGTGCAAGAAGAGTCATTGAATGAACCTGAGAAGGAAAATAACTTAATAGTAAGAAGAGCACTGTGGAATGAAAGTAAAAAGGAAGATCTGGTAAGGAAAAGTTTGTTCAAGACTAGATGTAGAGTTTTTGACAAAGTTTGGAAGGTAATCATTGATAGTGGTAGCTCGGAGAATCTGGCATCTGAAGAGATAGTCACAAAGTTGCATTTGGAAAGGTTGAAACATCTGAAGCCCTATCAGATTTCATGGATCAAAGATGAGCATACACTCCTGGTAAGTGAACAATGTTATGTGAATTTGAAGATTGGAAAGTACTATGATAAGGTGTTATGTGATATCATGCCTATGGATTGTTGTCATATTTTGTTGGGTAGACCTTGGTAATATGATAGACATGCTATATATGATGGGAGATTTCATAAGTATACTATTTTGGTTGATGGAAAGAGACAAATCTTGTTACCTCTGATGGAAGAACCTATTAGTAATATTTGCACAACTGTGAAAGTTTTCTTGATGGAAGGAAGAAATTTTGTTAAGGATTTAAAGAGAAATGATGTATGTTTTACTATGATTTCTCACAAACTGAGTAAGAAAATAGAGGATAATATCCCTGAAGAAATTGATAAGTTACTCACTGAGTATAGTGAAATCATTTCTAATAATGTACATGATGGTTTGCCACCGAAAAGAAGCATTGATCATTGTATGGATCTAATCCCTGGAGCTAGTTTACTAAACAAGGCACCTCATCGGTTCACACTTACCAATAATCCGGAATTGAACCGACATATTCAAGAGTTGCTAGAGAAAGGTTTGATCAGAGAAATTTTGAGTCCTTGTTGTGCAGTACCTATGGTATTGGCACCTAAGAAGAATGGAGAATGGAAAATGTGTACTGATTCTAGAGTAATCAATAAGATAACAGTGAAGTATAGGTTTCCTATACCGAGAATGGATGATATAATGGATAGTTTGACTGGAGCAAAGTATTTTACCAAGATTGATTTGAAAAGTGGGTATCATCATATCAGAATCAGAGAAGGTGATGAATGGAAGACTACTTTCAAGAGAAAAGAAGGTTTGTATGAGTGGTTGGTTATGCCTTTTGGTTTAACTAATGCACCAAGTACTTTTATGAGGTTGATGAATGAAATTTTGAAAAAATTCTTGGGTAAGTTTGTGATTGTATATCTTGATGATATTTTGATATTCAGTAAGACCAGCGAAGAACATTTGTTGCATGTTAGACAAGTTTTGTAGAGATTGAAAGAAGAAAAGTTGCTGATAAATCTGAAAAAGTGTTCATTCATGAAAGAGGAGATTGTGTATTTCGGATTTGTGATTTTAGCTGATGGTTTGAAAATGGATCCTGAAAAGGTTGAAGCTATTTTGAATTGGCCTACACCTATGAATGCTAGTGAGGTAAGATCATTTCATGGTTTCGAAAGTTTTTACTGAAATTTCATAAGGAATTTTAGTTCAATTTGTAATGCTATGACTAAGACTATGAGATGAGACAAAAGAGAATTCAAGTGGACACATGGAGCTGATAAAATTTTTGAGACTTTGAAGTAGAAGGTTGTTGAATTGCCTGTTTTGGCATTGCCTGATTTCAATAAGATATTTCAAGTGGAATGTGATGCAAGTGGAAGTGCAATTGGAGCTGTGTTAAGTCAAGAAAGTAAACCTGTTGGTTTCTTTAGTGAAAAGTTGAATGATGCAAAAAGGAAATATTTTGTGTATGATCAAGAATTCTATGCTGATGTTCAAGCACTGAAGAAATGGAGACATTATTTGATACCAAGTGAATTTGTGTTGTATACTGATCATAAGGCTTTATAGTATTTGGGTAGCCAGAATAAGTTGAATCAAAGACATATAAAATGGGTTGAGTATTTGTAGAGTTATACATTTGTGATAAAGCATAAGAGTGGAGTCACTAACTGAGTTGTTGATGCATTGAGTAGAAGGAGATCTTTGATGACCAAGATGAAAATTGGAATTCTAGGCTTTGATGACATGAGAGATTCTTATGAATTTGATCCTGATTTTTCTGAGCCGTGAAGGAAGTGCAGAGCACCTATTCAAGATCAACAAAGTACTAAATGGGATGAATATTTTATGCAAGGAGGTATGTTGTTTAAAGGTATTTAGTTGTGTATACCGAGAGGACCTATGAGAACTAATTTGATAAAAGAGAAACATAGTGGTGGTTTTGCTGGACATTTTGGTGTTGATAAGACATGGAGTTTGCTTAAGGAGAAATACTTTTGGCCTCAGTTGTATAAAGATGTTTAGAAATTTGTGAAAAGTTGTGCAGTTTGTCAAGTTGCGAAAGGAGTTAGTCAAAATACTGGATTGTATACACCAATTGCTGTACCTGAGAAACCTTGGATTGACATCAATATGGATTTTGTTCTTGGCTTACCGAAGACAGTAAGAGGTAATGATTCTATATTTGTTGTCGTGGATAGATTTTATAAAATGGAACATTTTATACCTTGTAGAAAGACATCAGATGCAGTAATGTAGCAGATCTTTTCTTTATGGAAATTGTCAGATTGCATGGATTACCGAGTAGTATTATCTCTGACCGAGACTGTAAATTTGTTGGATACTTTGGAAGACTCTTTGGAGAAAGTTGGGTACCGAGTTGAAATATAGTTCTACATTTCACCCACAAATTGATCAACAGACATAAGTTGTGAATAAAAGCTTGGGAAATATTTTGAGATGTTTAGTTGGAGACACACTAGGTAATTGGGATTCTGTGTTGGCACATGCAGAGTTTGCATACAATAATTCAGTGAATAGGAGTACTGGAAAAACACCTTTTGAGATTGTAAATGGCATACAACTGAGAGGTATATCTGATTTGAGAGACATTGATGATGAAAGAAAGAGAAGTTCTGAAAGAGAAAAATTTGTTGAGTACATGAAGACATTGCATGAAGATGTGAAACTGAAACTGGAAAAGAGTAATCAGAAATACAAAGATAGAGCTGATAGATCAAGAAGACATAAGACTTTTGATGTTGGTGATGAAGTGATGGTTCCTTTGAGAAAAGACAGATTTCCTGTTGGAACATATGGGAAGCTGAAGATGAAGAAGTTTGGACCTTGTAAGATTTTGAGAAAATTTGACAGTGGAAATGCATATGAAGTTGAGTTACCTAATGACATGGATATGTCACCTATTTTCAACATTGCTGATTTGTATGAGTTTCGTGAACCTAAAGAAGACATGACAGTACCGATGGAATATCCTAAGAAATAGAATGAAGAAGTTGAGCAAATTTTGGGGCAAAGAATTGGTAGAACTACAAGAGGAGAACAAAATATGGAATATCTGGTAAAGTGGAAGAACAGACCGATTGAAGACAGTTCATGGATTTCACAGTCTGAGTTGGATGCAGCTCAAATCATACCTACTAAATGATTCAGAGAATCATTTTCAAATAACCCCAGGTGTCTGATGCAGGAGCATCTCGGGTCCTTGGAAATCCTGTGTCACCAAAAATAGATTTGAGTTTGTTTGTGTTGCTCGATTCCTGTTTTGACCGAGTAGGTTCGATGTTGCTCGATTTCCTTTGTTCGCCGGTGTTGGTCATTTATCTCTTTGGCACTCGGTGATGCTTATCTGCTGCTCGGTTGGCTTTTCTTATAGACGGGTTTCTTTTGAGTTTCTATTGAGGCCGACTTGTGCATTGATTATGGGTCACAAATTTAATGCTGGTATCCATCATTGGGAAGCGTGTGGTCCCAGATCTAATCATTCCTTCCGTTGATTGTGGATCTGAAGGCCAACTCAATTCGGTAGCCTCTTGTATAAATGTAGTTGTTTGGTTAGAGTTTAGGGAGTCAATTTTTGGATAGAAGATAGAAGATAGAAGATTGAGATTGTTCGCAGATCCTCGCATGTTTGAGGACTTCTGTAATTCATTGTAATATCTGGCCGAAACTGGGAAGGCCTTACAGCCCGACATGTATGAATCAATTTGAAGTAAATATATGAATGATCTTGCATTTTTTCTCTCCCACTATGTTGTTGTTGCTTTCGCGTGTTGTTGAGCAAGGTGGTTCAGGTTAGGGTGTGTCATTCCTTGGCCCCTCTTGCCCGCTCTTGTGTCAAGATTAGATGTTCCACATAAACAAGGAGTCTCTTCTCATAATGAAAAATGATACTCAACCAAAAAAATATTACAAATCTTAAAAAATAGGAATCAAGAAAAATGTTGGCATTGTCATGTTGTCATGGTTAGGTTGTTATGTTGGTCTTGTTATCAAGGTTAAAACTCTACTTGGATGTTGTTGGATTGTTTATATGGGGATGAGGTCTATCGTTTGTTGTCTCACATAAAGCACCATTTTGCAGCCAATATTGACATGGCATGATGGTTAAGTTGTGATGTTGTTGCACTTGTTCTTATCATCAAAGTTCAAACCCCATACGAGTACTATTGTTAAATGTTTAAATAGGGATGAGGTCCCCATTTGTGACCTCATTGATTCATAGCTCCGAGTCAAAATATTTAAAATTTACTACTTTTTAAAAAAATTAGGAAAAAAAAATAAAAAAAATTAGTCGATAGACTTTATATTGTGGACTTCACTTTCCACAATTATCCCTCGCATGTCTCATGTTTCAAAACCACCTTAGTCTCCTCCTAAACCATTTTCAAATCAACTTTTCAGTTGTAAAATATCCTAAACAAATTTTACAATCAAAAAACTATTTTCAATGTTGACAAATAAAATTGTAATGATTTTACATTCCTTAAAAAATTAGAAAAAATAAAATTAAATATTATTACTAAATAAAAGAATGTGCATAAAAAAAATCTATATTTTATTATCATCTTATTTTGATAAGAATATCTTTGAATATTATCTTAAGATATTTTATCTTTTTTATATTAAAAAAAGTTATTAAAAAAGAAAGAAATAACTTTAGTCTAATTATTTTTCTTCTTTTAATTTTTTATTTATTTTTCATTAAGTTTAAATTTTATTTTATTATTTATGTATTTTTATAAAATAATAAATACTAATAAAATTTATTAGAATTAATTTAGTTATAAATTATTTTATTAATATTTTAATTATTATACAAAATTTATATTTCTATTTAAAAATCTAACTTTTATTTTTATAGACGTGTCAATTTTTTGTATTTAAATTTTATCTATTATTTTCTATCTATTGTAATTTTCTATCTGGACTTAGACCTACATAAATGCAACAATTTGTTCTTCTTAATATATGGAATTGGCTTCCCTTCTCATGGTTGACCCAGTTCAGATCAGGGCACTTTTGTTGTCAAAAGCATTTGGAGAGCCTAGAAAGCGGTCAAACCATGGCTTTCATGGGTTGGCAATGGATTTCGAGATGGTCTCTCTTTTAACTAGCATAACATCTGGTGGTCACCTCTTTTCCAGCAACAAGGTCATTTGCTTGTCTAGATTCAGGGTCTTCGTGCTTTGTGCTTTCATAAGCGTGGCATAAGAACGCCCAAACATTTATTTTCCAGAGCTTCTATGAGTCTCCGGTCATGGGAAGACCTACAAGTTCAATTCAGGCTTTCTTGCCCAGATTAGAAGACTTATGACCTTTTGGTGTTTGCTATTCCACCACAATTGCTTCATAAGCTTGGTATTTAGTCTGCCAAGCCCTGGTGGAAGGATTGAAAATGGTATCCTTGGACTCCTCTCACTAACTACACATCCAGTATGGGTATAGTTGGTTGGTTCCCCATCTGCCGATGGTTGACACTCTTAATCTCAGGTGGCATTTGGTTTCTTCCCAGAAGACCTAGAGGATGTGCTTCACTCCCATTTGGTCTGCTATCATAGAGCCCAAGATTGTGCATTTTTCTTAGTGTGTGCTTTATCAAGGGTTGCCTCTAGACTCCAGGCTTCGACACTTGGGAGTCCCTGATCCTTGGTGCCCTTTTTGTGGTCTCCCAAAGTCTTGTTTGCATATTTTTCCTCGCTGCTCTTCTGATAATTGAGGTTGGAGGTCCTGCTCGACCTCTTCTCCTCGTAGGAGTTTGGCTGGCAATTGGCCTATTGCTCCTGTTCCTGTTGCTGCTACTCCTATGGATGGTATTGGCTGGCCTTCTTCCAGTGGTGATAAGTTTCCTCACCTGGCTCTGGCACTAATACATTTGGGGGCAATTTGCGACGGCTATGTGTCACCATTGCGACGGCTATGTGTCGCAATAGCCACACCCATAGACGTCACTATTTTTTAGTCACAAATTGTGACGTCTATGGGTAGCCGTCGCAATAGCGACTCCCTCCCGTCGCAATGTCACTAAGATTTGTTAGCGGCATGGGCGTCGCCACCCCGTCGCATGGCTTCAGAGGGCCGTCGTAATTACGACGGGCCTCCCAAGCAATTGCGACGGGCGCCTGCATCGCATTACGACGGGTGCCCGTCGCAATTGCGACGCCCGTGGGTGGATTAAAAAAATAAAATCATTTAATACATTCCTAATGAACCACATTAATGCTTTTTTCTTTCAACAAATGAGGACAGCCACTGTAAAGACAACATGATAATGTACACTCATTGTAAGGATAGTCACAAATGAGGACATCTCACAGTGACTGTCCCTTGTGTAATTGCCACTTGAATGTATTGCTATTCAGCCACATTAATGCTTTTCTTCTTCAACAAATGAGGATAGTCACTCTAAAGACATTAATGTTGTCTTTATAGTGACTATCCTCATTTGTTGAAGAAGAAAAGCATTAATGTGGCTGAATAGCAATACATTCAAGTGGCAATTACACTAGGGACAGTCACTGTGAGATGTCCTCATTTGTGACTGTCCTTACAGTGAGTGTACATTATCATGTTGTCTTTACAGTGTCAATATATGCATTATTACTTAAACTGAAGAGTACTCTAAATAATATGTCATTGTGGAGTTCTGATTGCTTCCAATTTGATATACGCTTGTTCTACTTATGTATCCAGCATCATGTAATAAAAGTTGATGCTTTTAAAATAGATTCATTTAGCCATGAAATGCCTGTGCATGTTACATACAAGATTCCAAGGCCCAAAACTGATTACTCATTATAATTCATGTACAGAATGATAATCAACCACAACGAGGCATGCGTAGGTGCTGCTTAGATTTTGAGGCATCAGAAGCTCATAGAAGAAACTTGACCAATGGCTCACGGAATGCAACAAACTTATTGCCTAAAATAGGAGCATTGGTAACCACAGATGATGGTTCTGAAAAGAACACTTCACCATCAATGTCACGTGAGGGAACTGCAATTTCTGATGGCAAGCAACTTGTAGTATATAAGAGAGATGCAGGTACAGATGCTGGGAGAAGTTCCCAATCTTTATCTGTTGGACAGTTTTCATCTTGCTCTTATAAAACATCTGAGGGTAACTCAGACAAGTCTGACAGCTCACTTAGAAATAATGGGCATTCTTCTATGTCAGTGGGTATGCCAACTGGGATTGGTTTGCATTTAAATAGCCTTGCCTCTTCAATGTCATTAAATTGTGGAACTGGGCTGCTAACAACTTCAAAGGGAGCTGCTGGCATGCAGGGAATGCTGACTTCATCTGGAGTGAAGGAGGCTCCCAGTGACAGTCGAACAAGTTCTTTACTTCCTGTAAGCTCAGGTGGAAATATTTCAGTATCAACAAATACAAGCATGGCTCCTAGAATGCTTGTGCTAGTTGTGGAAAAGACTAGAATTGATCAACAGGAGGTGCAGTCTTCTGGAAACACACAGATTGTCAAAAAGTCCACTACATGTTTCCGATCCCTAACAGTTGGCATAAAGCCATTGCAATGTAGGCAACCTTTTAAAATTGAATATATGAACTCAAGTCCACTTGACAAGAAGAGGCTAGCGCTACAAGATATTTCTTGACAACCTGGATTTGGTATAGGGGAAGAGTATAATCAGAGTAGTCCTAAGAAGAAAAGGTAATTGTAGGATTTTATCAACTTTACAGAGATTTGTCTTCATTTGTAATGCTTTGTTGTCTGGATAATTTTGAATTCACTTTTGCATCCTTTTCTTTAGCTTTGACTTTTTCTTTGAATGCCCAGAAGAAAGTCTGCCACGACTGGGGATAAAGAAGGCTGCAAATGTTGCAATTGTAAAAAGTCAAAATGCCTGAAATTGTGAGTCTTTGTGCACTAGAGTGGGTTTATTATTTGGTTCCTATGTCTTTTCTATTTGTCTCGGAACTTGAACATTGCTATGAAGGTCTGTGTGTTAGCACTTAAGAAAAGCAAATTGCAATCCAGAACATTCTACGTACCTCTTAGATGCAGCAGATCAGATAATTAAATAAATAGATGTTTTTGGATTTTTGCATTTCAATTCATGTATTGACATGACTAGATTTATAGTTTTAATTTAAATGAAATTCTTACTAGTACTCTTGCAAGTATTGTGAGTGTTTTGCAGCAGGAGTATACTGCGTTGAGTCCTGCACATGTCAAGAGTGCTTTAACAAACCTGAGTATACAGATATGGTTGTTGGCACACGCTAGCAGATAGAATCACGCAATCCGCTTGCTTTTGCTCCTAAAATTGTTCATGGTACTGACTCTCCACCAACTAATGGGGTGAGAAAATACTGAGAGGTTTTCCTTTGTTCTGGTGTTTTCTTTTTATAGTATCACTATTACTTAACTATCTATGGAGAGTTCTTATCTTTCTCGCTATCTTACTTCAGCAGAGAGAGTGCACCGAGACTCCAACATCGGCAAGGCACAAAAGAGGCTGCAATTGTAAGAAATCAATGTGTCTGAAGAAATACTGTGAATGCTATCAGGTAGATATCTTCAATTGATTGCTTAATTTAAGGTTAAAGGCTAGAGAGTAGTTTATGTGTATTCTGATTAGTGCTCGTATCTTTTATTTTAGGCAGGGGTTGGCTGCTCAGATGGCTGCAGATGTGAAGGTTGTAAAAACACGTTTGGCAAGAAAGAAGGTATCCGATCACTTTTTTCAAATATCGAATGCATCATATTATCTCAATCTATACATGAACGATAATACAAATATTGAATGCATTATATTTTTTCATTCTATACATGTACGATGATTCAAATATCGAGTGCATTATATTATCTCAGTCTATACATGAACGATAAATTTCATTTGCAACTTGTATAGGAGGATCAGATGACACAGAAGACAAAGAATCTCAGGATGAGGTATGGGAGAAGGCTATATCAGAGGAAAAGCTAGGGCTTTGTTACTGTCCCTTGTGACAGTAACAAAATTTGATGAAAATAATTTTTTTTCACTCAACTTTGACATTCACAACTTCCTCTTTTATTATAATAAGAAAAAATACAGTGACTTTAGAGAAAATAATGAAACTAATACAATTGCAATACGGTGGTATTTAGAACAAACAGAGCTTCACAACCATCAAAGAAGAAAAAAGCACATGCATATATCAAGTACTCCTCAATCAGAGAGATAGAGAAGAATTCAAAACATACCCAGACTGAACATGGCCATACCAAGACCAACATCAGACAATATTCTTATTGACTGCTCTAGGATAGCTGGCATTTCAACTTTCCATCTACAAAATAGATTATAAAAACATGAAAATATATCAGAGATGTTTGATATTGATACAAAACAACACAGATTCATTTCTTCGTACACCTGTATATCATAAAAATCCTTGCACACTTCGAAAAATTGTATTGCCTTTTACTTACTCAAAAGTAATTTACATAAAGTAGTCATTTGATTAACATGGATCCTAATATTCACAAGTACATGGTCATGTGCTCCATCGTAGCATCTTATAGATTTAGATCTGTTCTCTGAAATAATTCAATGTTTTGTTTACAATCCACAAAAGAAATATTTTCCCTCGTCTACTTAATCCTAAACAAAAGGCCATATAGCAATATAGATAGAACAATATAATAGAAACCATAAACAATGGTAACCTTAGCAGCAGCAAGAAATTGTTGCAAAAACTTTACCTTATCATACCCAGATTGTTGCTTTGCCTGGTGGAGGGAAATTTGATCAGTAAAATTGACACAGAGTATGCTGTCTCCATTGTCATGCTGGATAACAAAACACCAACTTTAATGGGCATGTACTATCCCTTGTGTAATTGCCACTTGAATGCATTGCTATTGAACCACATTAATGCTTTTTTCCTTCAACAAATGAGGATAGTCACTGTAAAGACAACATGATAATGTACACTCACTGTAAGGATAGTCACAAATGAGGAAATCTCAGAGTGATTATCCCTTGTGTAATTGCCGCTTGAATGCATTGCTATTGAACCACATTAATGCTTTTTTCCTTCAACAAATGAGGACAGTCACTGTAAAGACAACATGATAATGTACACTCACTGTAAGGATAGTCACAAATGAGGAAATCTCAGAGTGACTATCCCTTGTGTAATTGCCGCTTGAATACATTGCTAATGAACCACATTAATGCTTTTTTCCTTCAACAAATGAGGACAGTCACTATAAAGACAACATGATAATGTACACTCACTGTAAGGATAGTCACAAATGAGGACATCTCACAGTGACTGTCCCTTGTGTAATTTCCACTTGAATGTATTGCTATTTAGCCACATTAATGCTTTTCTTCTTCAACAAATGAGGATAGTCACTCTAAAGACAACATGATAATGTACACGGGCTGTAAGTGTACATTATCATGTTGTCTTTACAGTGACTGTCCTCCTTCAAGTGGCAATTACACAAGGGACAGTCACTGTAAAGGCAACATGATAATGTAGAGAAACGTTGTCATTTGTATTTTCAACAGTGCCGAGAGAGATTCCCTCCGCGAAATCACAGCTACAATTTTTGAGTACGTTGGGTTTATTTTTCTTTTGTCATTATTATGTAATCTGGTATTCAGCTGTTACAGAGCTAAAATACCCAGAAATGAGGACATATCTATGTTGAATTTATTGTTAGCGGCTTTGGTTATTTAGAAGTTTAATTTTATTTGTTCATCTTTCAAGCACAAACATTTTGTGGACCGTAACATCTTCATTGTTTCGGGTATGCAATGAAACATCCCTAACTTGCAACTACCTTCACGGTACTTGTGTACATTATCATGTTGTCTTTACAGTGACTGTCCTCATTCAAGTGGCAATTACACAAGGGACAGCCACTGTGAGATGTCCTCATTTGTGACAAGGACAGTCACACATGAGGACATCTCACAGTGACTGTCCCTTGTGTAATTGCCACTTGAATGTATTGCTATTCAACCACATTTATGGGCCCGTTTGGACCACAGCACATAGTAGCATCTACAGAGAAGAATATCCTAGGTGTAACAAGTTGTAAGAATATACCAACAGTTCTAAGAAGTTCCCTAGCACATAGTAGCATCTACAGAGAAGAATATACAACATGAGGGCAGCCACTGTAAAGACAACATGATAATGTACACTCATTGTATGTGTACATTATCATGTTGTCTTTACAGTGACTGTCCTCATTCAAGTGGAAATTACACAAGGGACAGTCACTGTGAGATGTCCTCATTTGTGACAAGGACAGTCACACATGAGGACATCTCACAGTGACTGTCCCTTGTGTAATTGCCACTTGAATGTATTGCTATTCAGCCACATTAATGCTTTTCTTCTTCAACAAATGAGGATAGTCACTCTAAAGACAACATGATAATGTACACGGGCTGTAAGTGTACATTATCATGTTGTCTTTACAGTGACTGTCCTCCTTCAAGTGGCAATTACACAAGGGACAGTCACTGTAAAGGCAACATGATAATGTAGAGAAACGTTGTCATTTGTATTTTCAACAGTGCCGAGAGAGATTCCCTCCGCGAAATCACAGCTACAATTTCTGAGTACGTTGGGTTTATTTTTCTTTTGTCATTATTATGTAATCTGGTATTCAGCTGTTACAGAGCTAAAATACCCAGAAATGAGGACATATCTGTGTTGAATTTATTGTTAGCGGCTTTGGTTATTTAGAAGTTTAATTTTATTTGTTCATCTTTCAAGCACAAACATTTTGTGGACCGTAACATCTTCATTGTTTCGGGTATGCAATGAAACAGCCCTAACTTGCAACTACCTTCACGGTACTTGTGTACATTATCATGTTGTCTTTACAGTGACTGTCCTCATTCAAGTGGCAATTACACAAGGGACAGTCACTATGAGATGTCCTCCTTTGTGACAAGGACAGTCACACATGAGGACATCTCACAGTGACTGTCCCTTGTGTAATTGCCACTTGAATGTATTGCTATTCAACCACATTTATGGGCCCGTTTGGACCACAACACACAGTAGCATCTACAGAGAAGAATATCCCAGGTGTAACAAGTTGTAAGAATATACCAACAGTTCTAAGAAGTTCCCTAGCACATAGTAGCATCTACAGAGAAGAATATACAACATGAGGGCAGCCACTATAAAGACAACATGATAATGTACACTCATTGTACGTGTACATTATCATGTTGTCTTTACAGTGACTGTCCTCATTCAAGTGGAAATTACACAAGGGACAGTCACTATGAGATGTCCTCATTTGTGACAAGGACAGTCACACATGAGGACATCTCACAGTGACTGTCCCTTGTGTAATTGCCACTTGAATGTATTGCTATTCAACCACATTTATGGGCCCGTTTGGACCGCGGCACATAGTAGCATCTACAGAGAAGAATATCCCAGGTGTAACAAGTTGTAAGAATATACCAACAGTTCTAAGAAGTTCCCTAGCACATAGTAGCATCTACAGAGAAGAATATGGGTCAACGAGGTTGACTTCAAAGCCATGCAATCTAATGGTAATAGTAATATCATAATTTGACATACTATCAGAAATACTTCCTAAATAGACTATTCAATCTTATAAGAGATGGATTCATGAGAACTATTATTTATGAAATATGAGTCAATGACTTTAATTAAAAAAATTACACAATCTAATTCTTGTAAAAATATCAAAATTTGACACATTGAAAATACCTTCCAAAAGTATCGTTAATTGATTAATATGAATCACTACTCATGAAATATAATTTTATAAACCTAATCTAAAAACTACACAATAAACATCTTAATAGCAATATTGTAAGAAACTATTCCCAAAAGCAAGCCTAACAAAATTTGATGAAAATAATTTTTGTTTCACTCAACTTTGACATTCACAACTTCCTCTTTTATTATAATAAGAAAAAAAATGGCTTTTTAGATATACCTCATGAACCATACTCGAATAATATATCATTTTTCTTCTCAAAAACATATTTGCAGAGCCTGCTTCTTTTACTTGTTTGTACTTTTATCTCTCTGATGGAAAGGGTTCCTTCAGGACACATTTTTCCAAGTTCACTGCTTGAGATATTTGAGGAGGGTTCCCCTGCTTGAGTATCCATCCAACCCATATTCGAGTAGTTCTACAATTGCACAGTCTAAATTAATAATACTGACAATTGAATGACGAATGATGATACATAGAATTGATATAAACTAATCCTAAAAACACTAAAACATTATTAATATATTTATATTTCATAAATAAAATTGATATAAAAGATCTGGAAAGATACATTAAAAAATAGAAAAACAGTAATTTATAATAGAAGGAAACTTAAATTGCTATTTAAAAAAAAACAAGAGTCTTAAATCTTATCATTTTGTTTCATTATCATCCATAAGTACACACCTCTAGCATAATAATTATATTTTACCACCCATAAAATGAAAAAAAGATTTTCACAAGAGAAATTGAAGCTAGATTATAAAAATGAACCATCTTATTGGAAACTGGAACTGTTAGCATACCCAAAAGGACTACAAAATTTCACCTTATCATACCCAGATTGTTGCTTTGCCTGGCGGAGGGAAATTTGATCAGTAAAATTGACACAGAGTATGTTGTCTCTATTGTCATGCTGGATAACAAAACACCAACTTTAATGGGCATGTACTGTCCCTTGTGTAATTGCCACTTGAATGCATTGCTATTTGATGCAGGGGCATCCCTAATGCAAGCCAAAGACACCATGATTGAAGGAAGTTTCCATGAAGCCAAGGAGTCAAATCCTATCAATTGGAACATAAGATTTTCACCTTGGAGCTTTGAAGGATTGACTGGTGAAAGGTCCTTTTGATTGACAAATCAGAGTCTTTTTGAATGACAAATCAGAGTCTTTTTGAATGACAATAAATTAGAATAGGAGTTTTAGATGTTTTCTTGGTTTGTAATAAATATTAAGGATTGATTTTATCTCCTTATAAACATCCACTTGTTGGACACAAGACCCCTTGGTGACTTATAAACCTTGGGCATCTTTTGAGTCCTTGGATGAAATGAGCATAGTAAGTGTTTATTAGGTGTCTTTTAGATGTTGTTAAGAAGTTTGAAGGTCCAAAATAACTTTAATAAGGTTCCTAAAGTTTCACAACACATTTTTAACCTTCTCGGCAAAGTTGTTTGCAAAGTTGTAATGCAACTTTAAAAGTTGCTTAGCAAAGTTGACATTTGTTGGATAAACTGTTCTAACCACCTAGATGGTTCAACCAATGTTTGGAGAGCCTATTTTAGGCTTCAAATGGTCGAAGACAGACAGAGAACCAGTATTGTAATCATTTTGCTTTCATAAAAAATAAAAATAACCCTGTTTTAGTGCATTTCTGGTGAAAAATGAACTCTGTACGGCTGTACGGATGGTGGTTGGATGATAAAATTTTCCTGGAAGTTGTAATAGTGACATCTGATGCTTTGGAAGTTGGTTTGATTGATTCTCTTTGTTTTATATCTAAGTTATTTCAAATTTTCTGTGCATTGTTTACAAACCCTCATTTTCAGGGTTTGACTGATGTAAAGACCTTAACTCACGTTTCAACCATTGGAATTCCTTCTTCCTTGGTGGAATGAGAGTTAAGGATGTATATTTGTATATTCTAAAAGCCCTGACTACTCTGCATCACTATTGAACCACATTAATGCTTTTTTCCTTCAACAAATGAGGACAGTCACTGTAAAGACAACATGATAATGTACACTCACTGTAAGGATGGTCACAAATGAGGAAATCTCAGAGTGATTATCCCTTGTGTAATTTTTGCTTGAATACATTGCTATTGAACCACATTAATGCTTTTTTCCTTCAAGTGGCAATTACACAAGGGACAGTCATTGTGAGATGTCCTCATTTGTGACAAGGACAGTCACACATGAGGACATCTCACAGTGACTGTCCCTTGTGTAATTGCCACTTGAATGTATTGCTATTCAACCACATTTATGGGCCTGTTTGGACCACGGCACACAATAGCATCTACAAAGAAGAATATCCCAGGTGTAACAAGTTGTAAGAATATACCAACAGTTCTAAGAAGTTCCCTAGCACATAGTAGCATCTACAGAGAAGAATATACAACATGAGGGCAGCCACTGTCAAGACAACATGATAATGTACACTCATTGTATGTGTACATTATCATGTTGTCTTTACAGTGACTGTCCTCATTCAAGTGGCAATTACAGAAGGGACAGTCATTGTGAGATGTCCTCATTTGTGACAAGGATAGTCACACATGAGGACATCTCATAGTGATCGATTGTCCCTTGTGTAATTGCCACTTGAATGTATTGCTATTCAACCACATTAATGCTTTTCTTCTTCAACAAATGAGGACAGTCACTCTAAAGACAACATGATAATGTACACTCACTGTAAGGACAGTCACAAATGAGGACATCTCACAGTGACTGTCCTTTGTGTGATTGGCACTTGAATGTATTGCTATTCAGCCACATTAATGCTTTTCTTCTTCAACAAATGAGGATAGTCACTCTAAAGACAACATGATAATGTACACTCACTGTAAGTGTACATTATCATGTTGTCTTTACAGTGACTGTCCTCCTTCAAGTGGCAATTACATAAGGGATTTGTGTTTTCATTTGTGTTTTCAACAGCGCCGTAACCCTCCGCGAAATCACATCGGGATATAAGGGCAAAACAAACAAGAACGTTGTCATTTGTATTTTCAACAGTGCTGAGAGAGATAAACAAACTTAAAACTCAGACTTAAGAAAGATGAAGGCAATGCTTCAAAAGGCCGATGCCCTAAACACGGGAAAACACAATACCACCATTAAACGATGCCCTAGTCACCGTATCAATGCTGCCAGCTCCGTACCAGTATGCTGACTGCTCACTTTCATCCTGTGATAAAGGTAACTTCATTAATCATACTTGAAATGGCAGCATACGAACTAAAGCTGATGAACATTTATAAACTAAAAGTTTAAAACTACAGATTACAAATGTAGTAGTTTCATACGAAAAGAACTTGATGTCTGAAATTTACCATTAGAAGTATCCAAAGGAATACCACAGTACTGTTGAACTTGGAGAATCGGAGATGATCTACATAGCAAGGTTCAACAGCTGTAAGGACTGTTACACCATCTTTAGCATTTGAATACATTTTCTCCTTGGCTTCTGGTGGATCCTCAAAGACCCCCAATGACGTTTTCCCTACAATTATCAATTGTTTGTCAGTATGAGATATTAATAAATAAACATTAATCACAATATTAGGCAAACAATGTTCTTGATGTCTGAATCTAAATCACAGAAAGCTCTAATAAAGCAGTTCTCAGTTTCACATTAAACTAAGTTTCAATTTCAAATGGTTATAATAATTTTTGCAAGTTATAAGTAGCTGGTTACAGTATATGACATAAAAAGAAAAAAAATCATTTCTATTCTTTTCTTCTTTTTCTCTTTCAACGAAGCTTTTGCACCACACAAATGCATACCAAGAATTTCTCAGGAGGTTTCAAGACCATTGTATACCAAACTTCTTCTCTGTAGATGCTACTGTGTGTCATGGTCCAAATGGGTCCAAATAGACCTAGTGACTCTAGTAGGTCTCCAAAACCTGTTCTACAGCAATAACTCTTCAATTTGACAAAGGACCTTATGAACTTATATGTTTTTTGAGTACCCTTTTTGATGTTCTAACAATCCTCCAACTCCCAGACCCTGACTCCACTCCAGCATATCAATGTCCTTATTGAGTCCGCAAACCTAATGCATGCCTTTGGGTGTGGGTTCCAAAACAAGGCATTGAAAATGGGTGCATGAAACCAAGATCAGAGTTTGAAGATGTCCACCATGCTCTAAAGATCTAGATTCAACAAGGTTTGAGGTCCTTTACTTGCCGCTACCCTCTGATCTTGCATAATCCATCAACTCCTAGTCAAGAACATTGAGATTCTTGACCTAGGGCTTGCTCTCGAAATTCTCTGGCTTAGTATCCTGTTCCAAAGCTTTTAAAATATGAAAATAAACCCCCTTAACTTGCATTTTACAAAGAACAAAGGATATCCTATGGTTTATTTGCAAGTTAAGGCCATTTGAATGCAATAACCCAAAAAATGAGGGTTTGACAGAACAACAGATAAGAAAAAGGAATAACTTTGATATAAGGTGTCTTGAATCTACCAAATAAACTCTCAAAGCATAAGATATAAATACTCTAACTTCCACACTGGTCTGCCCTCCCTTTCACATCCGTACACTATACAGTGCTTGAAGGAAATGCACAGAAAAGGCTCTGAAATAGTGGCTCTATCTGACAGAGAGTCCATGCTAGGCTTCATGACTAACCTAGAGCACATTCCTTGTTATGGA
Source organism: Chamaecyparis obtusa (assembly GCA_027943335.1). Taxonomy (NCBI): domain Eukaryota; kingdom Viridiplantae; phylum Streptophyta; class Pinopsida; order Cupressales; family Cupressaceae; genus Chamaecyparis; species Chamaecyparis obtusa. The sequence continues at coordinate 1,514,492 of BSBK01003166.1, forward strand.
GGAAGTTTGAATGGTGAAGAACTTATGGAATGGATAGAGGACCTAGATAACCATTTTGACTACAAGTATCTTATTAATAACCATTTTGACTACAAGTATCTTATGGATAGAGGACCTTGATAACCATTTTGACTCATTTAGTATCTTATTGAGCTTCACTTTGTTTCGAGAATATAGTTTAATATTCTCTACTAAACAGGGCCAACCACGTGAAGGTGGAAGCTCATTTGGCCCCACCCCCCTCCCCCTAACATCACTCTACATTCCCCGTTAACATCTAACATTCATTCATTCTTTCAATTATTAATAAAATTTAACATTCAATCAATATCACATGATAACATTCATTAACACATTAGATTCGTTAACACGCAACATTCATCAATATGAAAATAAACACATAATTCATGAACATTCATTAGCACATAATTAAATTCATTGAGACATAAAATTCAGTCATTATCAATTAAGGTATTTAGATGACAATCATTTCTTTTTTCTCTTTCTAATTTTTTTTTCTATGTAAGCTCTAAGAGGAGCATCAGTGTTATCATCAATACCCCCCTCATCAGTTGTTTTGTTCTCTGTTCTTGATGATCTCAAATTCCTATGCTGCTGCAAAGGGGGGTCCTCTACAATAACAAATAAAAGAGTTAAATTTAAAATATTTAATTATAATTGTTACAAGTATTTAATTATTTTAAAGAACATAACTGTGGCGCTCTTTAATTACCTGATCTGGCCACATCATTTTGTCTAGACTCAACCTCAACATGCTCATGAGCACCGACCCCTCGATCCTCTACAGTTGCTATACAAAATGTTACATTAATCCAAACACCAATTGTAATTACATATAAAAATTTTAATAGCAAATGTATACCTCCACCACTAGGATGCACATCATGCGAACCTTCATTATGCATAGATTGTGTAGAAGGATTGTCAGGCTGCATTCCAATATCCTACACATTGTTATCATTGCTTTCTTAAAATAGATATACTCACTTTATATTAGAACTTAACATCAAATAGACTAATTGGTAAAGTATTCAATTTGAAATAAATTTCATTTAGCTTATTTACCTGTGGCTCAGATGCATCATTATTTGAACCTTGCACACTGATTTCAGCTCGTAGCCGTTCAGCCACGGCTCTATAGCCTTGTTGGAAGCCAATTCTCTTGTCCTCTTCTGTGAGGCATCTATTGAACTCTGACCCCTACATTTTTGCTTGGTATGGTGAATTTTACTTGCATTGTTTGATCAAAAAAAATTTCCTTGCAATATATAAAAAAATTGATACAAGTTTTCATTTACTAATACTTACAACTTGTGCTTGAAGTTTGGAAAAACCACCAGAGCCGAGCTTGTGTGTCCCGTGCTTTTCTAATCTTGCCTTTGTTGCCTTTGATGTGTCAGGCAATCTATGAAAAGTTTGAAATATGTTAGAGACCAGTACAAGAAAAATTTAGAGGTTAATTAGTACATAATTACAGGAAAAATTTAGAGGTTAATTAGTACATAATTACATTCTCAAAAGTATCACATACCTTCCTCTACTCTCTACTGGCGTAATTCCTTTTTTCATGTCGGCTTTATACTTTCCATCCAAAATCAAAGCCTGCCACTCAGCCTCAAGAACACAGGGTGGACGCTCGTGCCTTGGGTTAACCTCTAAATATTTCCTGTACTGGTCCCTAATATACTTCAAACATAAACCAGCTTTTTCAAGGAGCTTGTTTCTCTCGAATGCACGAGGTCCAAAAAGCTAGGTCATACTATGTACAAGATCATCCTTCAACTTTTTATCTTGGTTATTCCACCTTTTAAGTAAAAAAAAACATGTTAGACTCATAAATGAAGAGAAGCTACCTTTAATATAGTTCAAGAAATTGATGAAAAGGAAAACTATTCTAGCAATGATATGAAATCAAAATAGTGGTTTGGGGTTTTAGTTAGGATATGATGTTCCACCATGTATGTAGGGTGGGCCCGAATATCTGCAAACACTCGTCACCAAGTTTTCGCCAAAAAATATCATTCCCTACAAAATAATCATGGGATCATTAGTCGATGAAGAGTGATCAAAAACTAAATTACTATTATATCACTATAGAATAATAATAACTTTAAAGTACCTGGAACTTTGGCTACTTTTAAGGGAATGCCTTCATCGTCGCTGATGATCAATACGCAATCCTTCACTGTTCCCGTACTAGGAACACGGGAACATCAAAGAAATGATGTTGCATTGGGAGTTGTTGCATCTCCTATTGCAAAAAATGAAAACCATTATCAAATGCCTCCAAGAAATAATACTTCAAGGGAAATAAATTGGTGCAGAGCACCCATGGCACAAACACAATCAAGGGATCTACATCGTAAACACATAACACTTAAACACATAACAAAAGAGAGAAAAAGAGGGATTTGTGTACCAGTAGATGGTGCAAAAGTTGGTGCATTTAGGCTGTGTGTTGTTGACATGGCAGTCGGCAAGACATTTGTGGCTGTCCTGGATGGAGGCGGCGTTGTCATATCATCATGGAAAGGAGCTGAAGAATAAAATTGTTAGAGCATGCATAAATATAGAGCGCGTGGACTAGCATGGACAAGATTGTTAGAGCATTAAAAAAAAAGATTGTTCGAGCATGTATTGTCAATGATTATGATCATTCCTATATATATTCAGTGGAAAACACAAGTGGGGAATGGAACATGTGATCTACCTGAACCACTTGCAGTACCGGCCTCATCATGGGAATGGGGTTCAAAATTACGCAAATAACTCTGTAAAGACAATGCATCCATATTTTAATTAATGTCATAAAAGAGCATAACATAAAAACCATTATTGAACTCTTGTAATAATTAAAAATTTCATTAATACTTACTTTAAAGTTTTCAGAAGTGCGCAACAACTCAGCTGCCCTGTCTTTTATTTCCTGAGTCTGAGGATGTATGGATACCAAACGTAGAAGTTCTTTCCCAATTTTCTTTAGCAGCTTTTTAATGGAACCGATCGGGTCATCGGTCTCTACTAAATCAATAAAAAAAGGGTCCACAAGGGGGGACTCCTGAGGGACTGCAGGTTGCTTTCCCTCTCTCCGACCACCGGCCCTCTGTGACAACAATAGTATTAGTATTATCAAAATTACTCCAAAACAATGAAGAAAATAACATTAAAAAAAATAACATTTTGCTTCTATCTAGTTTGCACAATTACAATGAGTTTTACCTACTCATGTGTAGATGAGCTAGGAATATCGTCACCATCACCTTCAGGCGGTTGCTCCATATTGTGCCCCTGTGTCAAAGATCAAGTATAAAAATGTTAGCCAAAAATTTAATAACTAAATGGTATGTTGGAGTCATTGATTAGAAGTTGGTTTAATAGTATGTACCACCCCCATGATAGTAGCCTCGTTTGTAGTTGAAACTTGTAGCTTTTAAATAGATAATGAATAAACTATGTAACCATTTAAGACAAATATATTTCTATCAAGAAATGAATATTAAATACATTAAGGATTGATGGCATACCTTTAAATTTCATCATCATCATCCTCATCATCATCATCATCATCATCATCATCCTCATCATCGTCGTCATCATCATCGTCATCGTCATCGTCATTGTCATCGTTGTCGTCATCACCAACATCATCATCATCAACATCAACATCAACATCATCTTCATCATCATCATCAGTAGCAGCATCATCGTCATCATCTTCTTCTTCTTCTTCATGAAAATTTGTCTCAGGAACATCATCCAATAATTGTCGATCGTGATCATCATCTACATCATCTTCTACTTCTTCGGTATCTTCTTCTTCCATCGCATTATACTTTATCGGCCTTCCTCTCGGTTCATGTCTAACAAAAAATGACCAACCCGGTTTATGTGAAACCTCTGAGTAAAATACTTGCTCACACTGGCTTGGAAGAACATAGGGCTCATCCCCAACTGGCTCAAACGACCTTGTATTAACCATTGTAAATCCATTATCATGTTCAATAACAGTTCTATTAGGATTATTTGGATTAAGTCGTAGCCTGTACCATTTGACAACGAAGAGTACTAATTTGAAGGAACTAAAGCCGCACTCAAGTATATCATCCAAAATGCCATAGTATTGATTTTTAGACTCTTGAGGATCTAAGTCATTTCTAGATGAAATATTAGTCACTTGAAAGACTGCAGTTATTCCAGAATCACAAGTTTTCTTCGTGTCATCCAACACTTTGACGCGAAATTTTTGACCATTACAGAACATACCCTTGTGGTGTTTAACCTGCAATAATATGTGAAACATGTCAAAATTATTATATCGTGAGTTGATAAACATACGGGTGATTAATAATTTTGTACGTACCTGGAAATCTCTTAAACCATATGCTAAATCTATTTCCCTTTGCGTAACATTAGAATCTCCATTACGATGAGCTTCTTTAACCAATGAAGATACACCTTCCCATGTTAATGTGTGACCAGAATGTTGACATCGTTCAATCCATACCGTCATCCAATCAAGATTGTTTGCAATATACAAATGTAGTGCATCCCACTCTCAAGCAACTGTACAAAAAAAAAATAGACGACTTACAACCGATTTATTTTGAAGATTAAGAAATAATTTATTACAATAACATCTTATAATTTATTACCTGTCACTTTCCTCAATCTACCTTTCCCCATCAAGTACTCCCCTTTGAATTTTTTAAAAGGGTCGAGATCCCAAATGCGATCTACATGGATATTTGAAGCAAACTTAGGAAGATATTCAGTAATGTACACCATAGTCTGGTATACCATGTATCCCTCTACCATAGAACCCTCAGGATGTGCTCTTTGTCAAACCAAAGCCTTCAAAGATTTCAAGTGCCTCTCAACCATCCACATTGACCTAGTGTGTGCAGGTCCACACAATTCAATCTCCTCAACTTGGTGTATGAGGTAGTGTTCTTGTGCATTGAAAAAAGTTAGAGGTAGACACTTTTGCATTTCACACAGTAAATGAGGAATTCTTCTCTTCCAATAGTTTATATCTTCTTTATGGATTTCTTTAGATGACAACCACCTACATTAAGAGATTCAAGTCACAAAAAATATATAAATACGAGACTTTACAAAATAATATACAATAGATTACATAGCAAGAAAAACAAATCGCGAATATAATAAATATATACAACAAATTGAACAGATATTACTGCTTACCTCATGTATTTTCCAAGATCATATATCACTTGTTTGATGTTATTGTTGAAGTGCTCTAGGAGAGATAGAGGTAGCACGTACTGTAGTAATTATAAACCAATCATTTCATTATTTTCTAACATAACATAATGAATAGTACACGTAGTTTATGAATATATTGTAAATACAGAAGAACATAACTTACCTTGATGAAAGTATGCCAATCATGCATTTTGAGCCCTGGCCCAAATTCACTTTTCTTTGATATGAGATTGCTTATGTTCCCAGCAAATCCTGTGGGAAATTGAATTTTTCGTATGACTTCTTTTATGGCATCTCTTTGCTGCTCCGTTAATAACCAAGGAAGGGCACTTATATTAATCTGATCTCTATTGCTATTTGAGTGAATGAAATTCTTCAGTGCATGATTGGATTCATGAATGTCATTACAAATTTTGACAATTTTTTCTTTGTCACGCCTTCCATCCAGTATTTTCCACAATGTCTATTATATTCTTTCCAACATGCATAAGATCAAACAAATGCACAATTTGTAGGTCCTCGTAGTAGGGCAACCTACTAAATTGTCTGGGATAGCTTTTTAGTCCCTTTGGAAGGTTGTCAGTAGTGCCTTGACGACCTTCACGATCATCAATTACATAATTAGTAAACAAAAATCACAATAGAAATATATAAATTACAAACATAAACCATTAAGTGGAACGACATTACCTCGATGATTAATTCTATTATATTCCAACTTCCATAGGCGAGGTGTCATTCTTCGTGGCTTTGATGTAGTCTCTTCTTTCCCATTGAAAAGATGTTTTTCCATACTTCGATACTTATGATTCCTGTGGAGGAAGTGTCTGTACTCATCAAACACATGCTTTCCTAAACTTTTTGAATGACGAGATTTCATCTTTGGACCACAAACTGGACATGCAAATTTTCCCTTTGTTTGAAGATCTACAAGATAATGATATAATTGGATTATTAAATATGTTGATTTATATAATTAGAATTATCATGCGCAACTTGAATTCACTATAACATACCACAAAAATGTGTTAGCCCTGGGGCATCATGTATTGTCCATACAAGTATTGCATGGAATTGAAATTGTCTTTGTCCTATTGGTCTAGACACGTCATACATAGTGACACCGTTCCATAACTCCACCAACTCGTCAATAAGAGGCTCAATATATACATTCATATCTTTAACTTGATATTTACCTACTTCAATGAACAGTAACATTACATAATTATTGTGACCATTTTACTGTAAGATTTGTAAGTACATGTAAATTAATAACTATCAAATGATAAAATACCTGGAACAATCATTGCCAACATAATGTGCTCCCTCTTTATTGACATCCACGGAGGAATGTTATTGTTGATAACAAAAACAGGCCACACCGAGCAAACAGATCTCATCTCTCCAAATGGATTGACACCATCCGCTGCCAATGAAAGCCTGAGATTATGAGGTTCTTCTTTGAAGTGTTGCCACTTTTCCTCTATGTGCATAAATGCCGAACCATCCGCAGGGATTCGAATAATGTCATCTCGACTTCTATTGCGTGCATGGTAATCCATAAATTGTGCCAAGCTAGTACACCTGAATAATTGTCGCATCCGTGGAATAATGGGGATGTAACGAAGAACCTTGTGAGGCACTTTTTTGTTATTCGATCTGTTCGATATCTACTCGTATGACATACAGGGCATTGTGTTGCAAATTCATGTTCTTTATAATATATAATATGATCATTGGGACAAGCATGTATTGCTTGATACTCCATTCCAATATCTTTCATAATAGCAGATAATTCTCGATATGAGTGAGGTAGAATATTTGATGGTGGTAACAAAAACTCGCCTATCAATCTACAACAAAAAATATAAGTTGTTAATATAAACAATATTAGTGGTACATTATTCACCTTTTGTTAACTATAAAGACATATATGACATACCTTAACATACGTGACATTGTTATGTTGGATAAACCATTCATAACCTTCAAGTTCAACAACAACAATACAGCAGAGAGAAGAGTTGTTTGGGAGTCTTTGTATAGGGGCTCGTATGCCTTCTCAAGTAGAGGTACATCGAGGCTATCATCATCATCATGATCAGATCCACTTAGACTAAATGTGTCATGGATCAATGTATTTATACCATCATCTTCAATTGTGTTTTCTGGCGCATGATCGTCATCTTCCATGGGATCATTATCTTCACCTTGGATATTCGCACCCCCATGTTCCTCCATATCATGTACTTCCCTGGGGAGATCAACCTATATAAAATTGATTAACATAAATAAACCATGATCTTCAACTCATCATCAAGTGATTTCATATGTATATAAATTGTTAAAATGATATAATGAACAACTTACCAGTGGATGATAGTCATGCCCCCCTTTAATGTGACCATTCTCCCTACAATGTCTCTTAACTGTTTTGATTAGTAGTCTTCTACGGTTTAAGCCCTTACAAATTTTGCAGGGACAATAACATTTTCCATCACCTTTTCTTTTCAAGTTAGACCACAATCTAGCGGTTGTCTCCCTATTTTGTTCTTCACTTATATTATCTGACATGATCGTTCTTCGCAGGAAGAAAAAATTGGGCTATGAAAACTTCGGTCTACAACTTTCAGTGACTAAGCAAAATTGTCAAAAGTACACAAATCTTCTTAGACCTAGTTAAATCCTTTAATATTTTAAAAGTCTAGTTAAAATATACATTAGATTAAAAAATATACAATTTTCATGCCTGAGCGCGCGGCTACGACTAGTGCAATGGTCTTCTTGCTTAGCTCTAGAAGCTCTCTAGCAATCAAAACATATAAACTACAAGGCCTAACAGCAATTTCAAAACATATAAGCTGCAAGGCAAGACATATTACATGACATGGCAAAAGGATTAAAATATACATTAGATTAAAATATATACAATTTTCAAACCTGAGCGCGCGGCTATAACTCATGCAATGGTCTTCTTGCTTAGCTCTAGAAGCTCTCAAGCAATCAAAACATATAAGCTATTAGAATTCATTAACTTTCTGTAATTGGAAAACTCTATTTGATATTAGACCGTAAACTACTACTATTCTCTCCATAAGAACTAAGTACAAAATTCTTTCAAGTTCACATCCATGATTCCCTTTAGATTAAAATATACAGCAAAAATAACCTAAAAGTCTAGTTAAAATATACATTAGATTAAAAAATATACAATTTTCAAACCTGAGCGCGCGGCTATAACTTGTGCAATGGTCTTCTTGCTTAGCTTTAGAAGCTCTCCAGAATTCAAAACATATAAGCTACAAGGCCTAATAACAATTTCAAAACAAGGGTCATCAAAAGAACCAAAAACAATGTGTGCAAACAATACCTTGTGAAGTGGTATAGACAATTAGAAGATGCTACTATGTGCTAGGGAACTTCTTAGAACTGTTGGTATATTCTTACAACTTGTTACACCTGGGATATTCTTCTCTGTAGATGCTACTGTGTGCCGTGGTCCAAATGGGCCCATAAATGTGGTTGAATAGCAATACATTCAAGTGGCAATTACACAAGGGACAGTCACTGTGAGATATCCTCATGTGTGACTGTCCTTGTCACAAATGAGGACATCTCACAGTGACTGTCCCTTGTGTAATTGCCACTTGAATGAGGTTAGTCACTGTAAAGACAACATGATAATGTACACATACAATGAGTGTACATTATCATGTTGTCTTTACAGTGGCTGCCCTCATGTTGTATATTCTTCTCTGTAGATGCTACTACGTGCTAGGGAACTTCTTAGAACTGTTGGTATATTCTTACAACTTGTTACACCTGGGATATTCTTCTCTGTAGATGCTACTGTGTGTCGTGGTCCAAACGGGCCCATAAATGTGGTTGAATAGCAATACATTCAAGTGGCAATTACACAAGGGACAGTCACTGTGAGATGTCCTCATGTGTGACTGTCCTTGTCACAAATGAGGACATCTCACAGTGACTGTCCCTTGTGTAATTAAGTATTGTGGGGAAGCATTCTAAATAACAAAAGCCGCTAACAATAAATTCAACACAGATATGTCCTCATTTCTGGGTATTTTAGCTCTCTAACAGCTGAATACCAGATTAAATAATAATGACAAAAGAAAAATAAACCCAACGTACTCAGAAATTGTAGCTGTGATTTTGCGGAGGGAATCTCTCTCGGCGCTGTTGAAAACACAAATGACAACCCGCTTGATTTCGCGGAGGGAATCTCTCTCGGTGCTGTTCAAAACACAAATGACAACCCGCTTTGTTCAAAACACAAATGATAACCCACTTGATTTCGCGGAGGGAATCTCTCTCGACGCTGTTGAAAACACAAATGACAACGTTCCTTTTTTTTTTTGCACTTATATCCCGACCAACATAAGGTCCATTTGTAATACAACATGATAATGTACACTTACAGTGAGTGTACATTATCATGTTGTCCTTAGAGTGACTATCCTCATTTGTTGAAGAAGAAAAGCATTAATGTGGCTGAATAGCAATACATTCAAGTGGCAATTACACAAGGGACAATCACTATGAGATGTCCTCATTTGTGACTGTCCTTACAGTGAGTGTACATTATCATGGTGTCTTTAGAGTGACTGTCCTCATTTGTTGAAGAAGAAAAGCATTAATGTGGTTCAATAGCAATACATTCAAGTGGCAATTACACAAGGGACAATCACTGTGAGATGTCCTCATGTGTGACTGTCACAAATGAGGACATCTCACAATGACTGTCCCTTGTGTAATTCAAGTGGCAATTATACAAGGGACAGTCACTGTGAGATGTCCTCATTTGTGACTGTCGTTACAATGAGTGTACATTATCATGTTGTCTTTAGAGTGACTGTCCTCATTTGTTGAAGAAGAAAAGCATTAATGTGGTTCAATAGCAGTACATTCAAGTGGCAATTACACAAGGGACAATGTCATGAGCCATGACATATTGAACTTAGTATAATAATAAAATGATTAGATGATATATAATAATCTATTATTAACGGTATATAACAATAATATATAATTATTATCAAAAGATAATAATAATATATAGTTAGCATAATAAGTAATATGTTAATTAAATAATATTAAAATATTAATAAATAATATAATTATGATTATAATTATAATATAAATTAATAATAAATAATTATTAATAAATTATATATATTATATTATAATAATATATTAAGTAATAATATTAAATCAATTATTGATATAATAATTTTAATATATAAATAATATTAATAAACCTCTCAATATAAAACAATATGTTATCACTATAATAATATTTATTATAATATTATTAATATTACTAACATCATTAATTATAATATTTAATAATAACAATAACATTAATAATAATAATAATAATAATAACGTTTAAAGCAATATCGAATATCTGTAATCGATATACATCTACATTAAACATCTGCATTATCTATCACGATGAGGAATGAAGAAGTGATACAACAATCACTAGTCATTACACATCGATACCATGAGAGGATGATTAATGAACCAAATACTATGAAGTCAAGATCAACATGATATGAATAAGGGATAGGTCGCTATGTGTTTCAGAAGATGTATTGATAAGCAAGAAGGATAACCATTCATATATTATAAATAATCATTAATTGCACAAGTTTAGACAATGACATATCCGATAAAGCAATATCAAACATGAAGACCCGCTAGCAAATATGCACCATCACTTCCTATGTTATCATGACAATAACATAAACTAGATTGAATTCTACTATCTATATCAATAGACACCACATAGGAGGATATCGACTAAAGGATTGAAAGATTATCGATTGTCTGAGATAAACCACATCTTGTAGAAACACAAAAGCATCAGTGATTATATCACAAGCTATTGATGAATGAGGCATCAGTCATGGATAATAAGTACAATGTATCCTTAAGTATTAATAGGAATGGAAGTCAATTTGAAGATCAAACTCCATTACCAGCAATCAACCAATAAATGGACAATTATCAGAAAATGATATCGACTTATATCAGAGTAGAAAGATTGGATATAATCATGACAATATGGGATAAGGCAAGAGTTAATATCGATTGACTAAATACTAATGATAGTTAGACCAAACTAATACAAACACAATGGATGTTAACTACTGGTTGCACTACCAATTAGGGAAGATTACCTTCATAAAAAGATTTGATATTGAGTCAATCTGGGAGTTATCTATGATCAGAAAATAATGAAATAATATTATGTGAACTGTCGGATTATGGAAAGGTGTGATTAACAAAGGGACATGGAGGAAGAAACAAGACACGTCTCATTCATAGCATCTCTTCATTTGTTAAAGACAATATAAGAATGCATTCTCGTCAGTCACTCAAGGCATCATTAGAACTTTATTTACTTATCCATATTTGGATATACTCAATAGAGCATCTGCCTTTGGCAGTTTGGTTTCAAGTTTATCATTGCAGATCAGAGACAACACCATGATTGCACAGATAGAAAGGATAGTCAGAAACAGCATCAATATTTGAAGTTGCAAGCATATAATTCAGAATCTGAAATAGCAACATATCACTCATAGCGATATTACACATTTGCATAATTACATCATCATATCAGACACAGCAAATACATTGTTGTAAGCAATACTTATTGATTGTATATCGATATTGTTTATATCAGACATAGCATCATTATACTATCACTATAAGTGATAGGAAACATCATATTCATAGCATATTTCATATCATTATATCTGACAGTGCTATTAAACATATTGGTATCAATATCATCTTGCACACATATTGTGATTGAATCTGAAATAGCGGTTGATATCTTAAGTAACCTCCATTACTTAGTTTAATTGTAAGTATCTGATAGAGTAAGTCTGAGAAGTGGAGTAATTGTTCCTGTTTTCCAAGTTAGCCAAAAAGGGGACATTACAGACAATCACTGTGAGATGTCCTCATGTGTGACTGTCCTTGTCACAAATGAGGACATCTCACAATGACTGTCCCTTGTGTAATTCAAGCGGCAATTACACAAGGGACAGTCACTGTGAGATGTCCTCATTTGTGACTGTCCTTACAGTGAGTGTACATTATCATGTTGTGTTTAGAGTGACTGTCCTCATTTGTTGAAGAAGAAAAGCATTAATGTGGTTCAATAGCAATACATTCAAGTGACAATTACACAAGGGACAATCACTATGAGATGTCCTCATGTGTGACTATCCTTGTCACAAATGAGGACATCTCACAATGACTGTCCCTTATGTAATTCAAGCGGAAATTACACAAGGGACAGTCACTGTGAGATGTCCTCATTTGTGACTGTCCTTACAGTGAGTGTACATTATCATGTTGTCTTTAGAGTGACTGTCCTCATTTTTTGAAGAAGAAAAGCATTAATGTGGTTCAATAGCAATACATTCAAGTGGCAATTACACAAGGGACAATCACTGTGAGATGTCCTCATGTGTGACTGTCCTTGTCACAAATGAGGACATCTCACAATGACTGTCCCTTGTGTAATTCAAGCAGCAATTACACAAGGGACAGTCACTGTGAGATGTCCTCATTTGTGACTATCCTTACAGTGAGTGTACATTATCATGTTGTCTTTAGAGTGACTGTCCTCATTTGTTGAAGAAGAAAAGCATTAATGTGGTTCAATAGCAATACATTCAAGCGGCAATTACACAAGGGATAGTCACTGTGAGATGTCCTCATTTGTGACTGTCCTTACAGTGAGTGTACATTATCATGTTGTCTTTAGAGTGACTGTCCTCATTTGTTGAAGAAGAAAAGCATTAATGTGGTTCAATAGCAATACATTCAAGTGGCAATTACACAAGGGACAATCGATCACTGTGAGATGTCCTCATGTGTGACCTTTGTGAAGGTAAGTGCCAATTTGTACCCAAGTTACCAATATTGTGGCAAAAGTGGGAATGAAGCATTTAGGGGTCAAATTGGGCAAAGAAGTGTAGAATTGGCCTATGTGAGGTCTAAATAGCCTAACTAAGTCATGGTTAGGGTCTTATGGTGTTTGAACAATAAGTTTTGAACCAAAATCCCAAAGGTTGTAACAAGTTGTCAATGTTGTCATTCACAACATTGACAACATTTGTGCAAGGGAGCATTTTCGAGTAAGATGGTTATGTAACTATATGAAACCATTGAATTAGGCATCAGATCAACTATAAGAGGCCTCCATCGATCTGTGCAAAAGGTTGGGGAGAAAAAAATTTGGAATTAAGAAGATTTGTAGAGTAACACGGTTTTAGTGAATTCTTGAGTTTTTTTGTTTCTTTGTTTTCAGTTGATTAATGGATTAGATAGCTCGCAGTGTCTATTGGAAAAGTTAGTACAAGTTGTTTTTTTATTCTGTGTTATGTTTTTTTTGAGTTTTGAAGCATTCCAACTAGTTTGTTAATTCTTTTGTTAAGTACCCTATCATTGGTTTGAACCAGGCAGGTTGAACAAATGGAGTCTTAGCTCATCATTCCATTGTCAATTTTGTACGGGCTCTTGGAATGGGTGAGGAGACTCCATGTACTATATGTTTGGAAGGAGGGGCCCTGGGAAGCTCATTTTCTATGTTTGCAATGATGTCCTAGGTGAGTCAGTTGAGCACAGTTAGGGATGACAAATCATTACAAGAAGATTACAACAAGTTGAATGCATTGGTTGCTTCAACTAAAATCTCATGGAGAGGTAGACACACATCTAAAGAAGCCCCAAGTCAAATTAGAAGATTGGGTGAGTTTCTTTGGCTGCTAAGAAAACAAACTCTTAGTCAGACTGTCCAAGTTGTGTCAAAATACTTGTTTTCAGGCATGGCTGTAGCAGTTGGTGTACAAAAAATCTAGGAGGAGAAGACCTTAGATATCTTGGAGTTCTCAATAAAGGGCATCTGAATCCTAAGCCCTTTAGGTGGCTTAATATAAACAAAAAGGCTTGACAAAGGCCTAATTGCTAGCAGCCTATTTTTGGGTGCAATTGGCATGGTTTGATGAACCGGATTGAAGTACTGATGAAAAGTATAGGTGAAGGAGTAATATTGAAACCAATAGAGGTCCTAGTGGCCAGCCTCTCCATGGAGTAAAGTTCTAGTTGAATGTGTTTCAATTTGTGAAGACAAGACTAGGAGTGTCCTAGTAGCTAGATTGGTATTGAGCAGAGTTTGTTGTATTTCTTGTTGGTGTGCACTAGTTGAAGGAGTGGGATCTTGGGTAGAGATACCTAAAGAGTGTAGGGATAGTTAAGTACCCTATCAAGTCAAAACATTGGCCTAAAGAGACCCTAGTGAAGGATAGGGAGTGAGCAAGACAAAGTGTTACATCAATTAACAAGATCATTTTTTGGTAATTGTGTACATTATCATGTTGTCTTTACAGTGACTGTCCTCATTTGTTGAAGAAGAAAAGCATTAATGTGGTTCAATAGCAATACATTCAAGTGGAAATTACACAAGGGAATATCACTTTGAGATGTCCTAAGTGTGACTGTCCTTGTCACAAATGAGGACATCTCACAGTGACTGTCCCTTGTGTAATTGCCACTTGAATGAGGATAGTCACTGTAAAGACAACATGATAATGTACACAAGTACCGTGAAGGTAGTCGCAAGTTAGGGCTGTTTCATTGCATACCCGAAACAATGAAGACATTACAGTCCACAAAACGTTTGTGCTTGAAAGATGAACAAATAAAATTAAACTTCTAAATAACCAAAGCCGCTAACAATAAATTCAACACAGATATGTCCTCATTTCTGGGTATTTTAGCTCTCTAACAGCTGAATACCAGATTACATAATAATGACAAAAGAAAAATAAACCCAACGTACTCAGAAATTGTAGCTATGATTTCGCGGAGGGAATCTCTCTCGGCGCTGTTGAAAACACAAATGACAACGTTCTTGTTTTTTTTGCCCTTATATCCCGATGTGATTTCGTGGAGGGTTACGGTGCTGTTGAAAACACAAATGACAACGTTCCTTTTTTTTTTTGCCCTTATATCCCGACAACATCGCAATTGCAAGTTAGGGCTGTTTCACTGCATACCCGAAACAATGAAGACGTTACGGTCCACAAAACGTTTGTGCTTGAAAGATGAACAAATAAAATTAAACTTCTAAATAACCAAAGCCGCTAACAATAAATTCAACACAGATATGTCCTCATTTCTGGGTATTTTAGCTCTCTAACAGCTGAATACCAGATTACATAATAATGACAAAAGAAAAATAAACCCAACGTACTCAGAAATTGTAGCTGTGATTTCGCGGAGGGTTACGGCGCTGTTGAAAACACAAATGACAACGTTCTTGTTTTTTTGCCCTTATATCCCGATGTGATTTCGCAGAGGGTTACGGCGCTGTTGAAAACACAAATGACAACGTTCTTGTTATTTTTGCCCTTATATCCTGATGTGATTTCGCGGAGGGTTACAGCGCTGTTGAAAACACAAATGACAACGTTCCTTTTTAATTTTGCGCTTATATCCCGACAACGTCGCAATTGCGACAGTGCCAAATGTATTGTCGTCACAAATTGCGACGGTGTCAGGCTATATTTGAAAAAAAAAGGCCAAAACCGCATGACATTTGCCTGTCGTCGCAAATTGCCGTCGCAATTTCACCCCAAATGTATTAGTGTGGGTATCTCCCCTAGGCGTGAGGAAGATGAGTTGCAAGATAAAGATGAAGAGGATGAGGGCTGGTCTCTTCCAGACCCGCTTCCTAGCCCCAATGTGTGGGGAAATATTTATGATAAAGATCCTCCTCCCTCGGCTACGACTTCCCTAACTATCTGAAGGCTTTATATTTTTCTTGATGAATAGCTGATGTTTCCGGCTTTGGCCGTCTACCTTTCGTAGGGTGATCTTGTATCCGCCAACCCTTTTTTGTGAATAGTGTACTTTTATATTATAATTTAATGGAAATGCCTCTATTCATTAAAAAATAATATGGAATTGGAGGTGTATGTCAATGCTTTCTAATCAGCCAGTTCACTAGGCAAATCAAGGTCTAAAATTTTACTCAGACACCTTGCTCTGCAAGGGGTTCTATGAAGAATATCAAGAGTAGTTATTTATGGACTATATCAAGATTCAAATTCTTCAGCAACAAAAAAATGATCCCAAGTGTTCCAAGCAACTTTAAAGACCTTTTCAAATTCAATGTTTAGCATTATCCTCTGTTGCCATGTGGCTGGTTATGGTAATGTTTTTTGTATCACTGTTGTCTTTTGTATTTCTAAGACTTGTCAAGTCGTAATTTTGTCAAGTTAAGTCTTATGACTTGAAATGTTATGATATTATGTGTCTATCTGATATAGATATGTTGTAATGATGGTTTTTATAATTGTACTCTAATGACAATTTATTATTTTATTAACTGTTTATAAACATCCATTCTTCAATGTAATTTAATATAATTTTATCCATATATTGATTCAATACAAAAAAACATTACCATAAAGAAAGTTCCAAAATAAGAATATGACTTTTCATCTTCATTACTCAGCACAGAGTTGTTACTCCACCGGATATAACAGTGAATAACTTTTCATCTTCTCATTCATTTGACATAGAACTCCTCTCTTTCTCCTACCCAGATATAATATCTTCAAAAACTACTTAATTTTTCTCTCTTAAAAAGAGGGCTGTCAGCCTAATTATTTGATTACTGATAATTTAATATTGAAATGGTTGTGTGAAACAGAGTTATGTCCTTGCAAATTAATGGGTGAGGATCGTACATAGTTCCAGTTTGGAAGAAGAGACTGGAAAATTTCAGTGCTAAAATATGGTCTAAAAAATAAATTAAATATTTTTCTACATTAACCATTGAAGCTGGAATAGTGCCTTAGTGCAATCCTCTGGGATATGCAGCTTAAATTATTGAACTCCTCCAATTCTTGTGACATTGCATGTTTGTATTGTATTGTATATACCCAACATAGTCTGAACACATTCCCATTAATGTCTTCTTTTTACCATTGCCTTTTCAGTGTTTTGACATCTTCTGATTCCTTCACATGGCTGCCTTGACTGTGATAAATGATAAAAACCATTTTAATCAGAGATATGCTCTGCACGTGAACATGGTCAAAAAGTCCTACTGTTTTCCACCAAGGATGACCTTAATCCACATCACATTTCAACTACATTACCGTTGAAGCCCCACTCCACTCTGGATTCTCACCAAAAACAAATTCCCTTTTCCACATTATGAACCACACATTTCCCTTCATTTGCTATAAAAGAGGTCTCATTTGTGAAAAAAAAGACATCAGATCATTTTTGCAGTAGAGTTTTAATCACTTTTGCTTCATTGATTATTTGCAGACAGGTTTTTAAGAGCAGTTGCAGACATGGGTACTCAAAGAACTGGCATTACCATGGTTACCATGGCCATAATCTTAGCTCTGCTACTGGCAACATATCCTCTAGCAGGTGTGCATAATCTCTGTATATATGATATGGGTATTAATCACAAACATGAGATTTTCACATTCTACAGTGATATTTAAATGTGTTGTACTTTTGAATTCAACCGTGTAGCATTTATTTGCATCAAAAAATAGTTGAATGCAGAAGCAGAACACATTTTTAATGATATGGGTATTGTCACAGTTCACAAGCATAACTTTTTTGTTTGAATTTTTATGAATGTTTTGAGTGGAGGAAGAGATTGATTGCTTGATGATTGGTGAAGTACAGATGGAGGTATTGGACAATGGTGTATAGCAGATCCACAGGCACCACCTGAAATGTTGCAGGGAGCTTTGGATTGGGCTTGTGGAGCAGGTGGAGCAGACTGCACTGCAATTCAGTTGAACCAGCCCTGCTTTGAGCCCAACACACTGGTTTCTCATGCTTCTTATGCTTTCAACAGTTACTGGCAAAAGAACAAGCACAAGGGTGCTACCTGCCATTTCAATTCTGCTTCATATGTCACAGAGAGCAATCCAAGTATGTTAATTCCCATCCCACAAGACATAAACAGTTAAACTGGTATTTCATTCTGGTTAACAAAAAAAAAGGGGTTATCATGCCTAGTTTTGGTCCTAATACTAACTGTTCTTCCCTTGTAAGATTGAATCTCTCAATTTTAGAACTTGGGTGTTTTGATTGAAGTCATATAGTTTCTGCAGTTCATAGAGATGTGTAGTTGATTTTTTAATTATTAACATTTAGGAGCATATTACATGATATATCATCAGAATAAAACAGAGAGAGCTGAGTGAGAGCTGAGTGATAAATCATGTAGTAGTGTGATTCAAAATATTGATATTGATATTGATGATAAAAAAATTGTACACAATTTAAATCAGAAATCTGCTACACTTAATATTTTTTTACCTTCAAACATGAATCCTTTTGTATCAGTTTTATAACTTTATTTTTGTGTAATTTGGGATCCCATGAGGGTTCTGATCATTCAGCAGAGATTGAATGTTCTTTTTCTTCCATTTGTTTGTGGGTAATTTTGATTCAGGATGTTGATGAATCCTCTGTTTCTAATCAACTTTGTTGTGTCTGGTTTGTGGATTGTAATGCAGGTCGTGGGGGATGCAAGTATATGTATGTGCCTTGAGATTAAGTTCTGGAGCTGCAGACTACATGGCTTTTCTGGCTCATATCATTATTCAGTTGAGTAATATGTTACATAGGTTTTTCGGAGATCTGGAATTTTAAGAAATTTATTGCAGGAATAATTGTTGCATTTCCTCTGCAATTCCGGGAGAGTAATTTAGTGCAAAAGACGATGCTCTCTGTGTTTAAACTACTAAACATTGTGTAATCGGGTTGTGTAGATCACATTTGGTGTCTAACGAAAAATTGATTGATATTTGTGTTCCTAATCAAATTTAAAGTAATAGAACCTTCAACCAAAAAAAATTAAACTAATATCTTTTTAGAATATTTTGCTAGCTTTTAATTCTTTTTTAGGGAAATACTTTTGTAAAAGGTGTCTCTTTTCCTATGTTTTGATACTTATCTTCATTATTAAGAAAAAAACTTTTGTAAAAAGTGTTTCCTTTTCTACGTTTTGATACTTCTTATGGACTAGCATACTATGTGATAGATATTTCATTTGTGAGAAAATCTACCATAATACACATTAAAGTTAAGATTTATAGGTCATAATAAAAAAAAATTATATTTGCAATTTTTTCAATTTTTTTTAAAGGTGAAATATATATTTTTTTGTATTTTATATAACATATTTTGAATTCATTTTAATTTTTGCTTCTTAGTACAGGGGTTTAGAGTGCAATTTAAGTATATTCATGTGAATGTTAGTATTCTACTTAAGTCTTAATAAATTCTACTTCCAAACATCTTAATGGTTTAGATTGTGTCTTCAACCTTTATATTCTCCATTTTGTATCGAATCTGTGTGTGGTTTTAACTCTAAGTTCAAAAATAAATTTTAGTGTTTGGTCAAGCCAACTCAATCCTAACTATCCATTATTCACCAACTTAAATGCATAATATTTAAATTGACATGTTAAGGTGTTGCATAAAAGAGCAAAGCGCCATGATCCATAATGGATTCAAAACTCAAATGTACAAACAAACACTTCAAAAATAAATCTAATGGACAAACCTGCCATAGCACGATATATTTACACTTGACAAAGCTCTTCATGGCTACTTGAAGATGACAGTGAGGTTTCTTGACGCTATTATTTGTGGATGAAGAATGATTTTCTAGCCTATCATTATGACCTCAAAAGTTACTCTTCCTTAACTCAATTTCATTAGTAGATGTATAAACCCCTACATAGTTGTTGACAATCACAAAATCTATGTCACGTGTCTTTGAAAATTGACGATGATGGAAGCTATAAGGACTATAAAGATCATGTGTTAATAAAGAGGTAGTTTCCAACATAGTATAGGGACTAAATTTGGTTAATGGAGATGATTTCAAAATGAAAATTGAGACTGGAAAAACAAGTTATATGGTGTTTTAAGAAAATATTATATTAAAAGAAAGACGAATATTATGAAATGTGAATTTTTAGGAAGTATGAAGGAAATGTTAAGTGAGAGAATTCAAGAAGATTCTAAATAGTAAATGAGTTTCCAAGCAAAAATATTTGTCAGAACTCTAGCTAAGGAGCCCAGGCAAAAGGGGTATTTAGGGAAGTTGAGAAGAACAAAATGGAAACATGTCATATTTGGATGCAAGATTACTTTGAAAATATTTATGGCCATCATTAAAGAATTCAACCTATTTTCTTCCTTCTATACCACAAAGAAGGATCAAATTTTCCAACATTAAAAAATGTTTGACCTAGTGTTAGGTAGTTAAACATTCATTCTTACAAAGGGGGCGCCTCCTAGTTTTTCTTGATGAATTTTTACTTAATGAGACATCATTCTATGTGATCATTATCTCTAACTTTTTCAAGAGAACTATTCTAATATTAACAAATGATAGTTTTTTAACTTGGATTTAAACATTTTCGTCTTCAATGATTTTCTCTATCCTAGAATTATTAGTGAATTTTAGGTAGGATTAGGATTAGTTTTAGTTTTTGGAATTTATATTAGATATGAAACCAACACTTCATATGGAGGTTTTACTTTAAATAGAAAGGTTTGTTTGTGTGTGCGTGTGCGTGTGTGCACGCGTGCATGTGTGTGTGCATGTGACGCAGTGCAAGGTCGAGAGAATCCCCAAAGGAGATGTCCAAGCCCCCAGCTAAACAACCACACAAAGGAATTCAACAAAAAAATAAGATCTGTAACAATCTGAATTCTTTATTCATAAAATAACTAATTACATGCAATGTGTCAGGCTATAAGGCCTTCCCAGTTACGACCAATTGCAAAGCAAGTAATAGTTCTGCAAGATCCCTCAAGATCCAATCCCAAGTTCTAACTCTAGCTAGCCAGATCTATAACAATAGGCTACAACAATCTGGTAGAAACATCCAACAAGATCTTAACTTATACTCGCAAGCCACCAAGCAATCTTCTTGCTCCTAAGCCTCAACCACTAGCTCTGCTCACCAAGTCGCAATGTTTAGCCAGGGGCTTGGACATTTCCTTTGGGGATTCTCTCAGCCTTGCACTGCGTCAACATGTGTGTGTGCGTGCACGCACGCATGTACATGTTTGCATGTGTGTACACACACACACACACACACACACACAGATGTGTGTGTGTGGACGTGTGCATCCGCATGAATGTGTACGTGGGTGTGAGTGTGTGCATGTATTTGTGTGTCCGTGTGTATGTGTGTGTGCATGTAACAAATAAAGAGATTGAGATAAATAGTATATATATATATATATATATATATATATATATATATATATATATATATATATATATATATATATATATATATATATATATATATATATATATATATAGAGAGAGAGAGAGAGAGAGAGAGAGAGATGCTAATGTAGCTTGATTATCTTCTTGATGGGGTGTAGTTCCCCCAAATTATTTATTTTAAATTGTCTTATAAAATAGAATACTGACTATGTAAAATTTATAGAGGGAGGGTGATGGAGACAAAGATATAGAGAGGAAGAGATAGAGACATAAAGGAATATGGAGAGCAATAGATAGAGAGGGTGCAAGACAGAATCATAGCTATGCCTTCTTTGTTATGATAGACATAGTATGAGCACATTATAATGTACCCATGTAATAGCCTGATCATGTTATGCCATAGATTGACCAAAAAGTGGTTGTGGCCACATTTTGGCCCCCACCTTTTTGTGCGTGCCTCTCTTAATAGAAATACTGACAAGAATGGAGTTTTAAGATGAAATAGCATAACCCATAAATATCATATAATACAATAATAAAGATCAATAAATTGTGTAAGAGTTTTGATTCAAGAAAAAAGTTAAACCTTAGGATCCATAATTTTTCAAGAAAGTGGTTAACTTTATGGGTTAAACAAATCCAATTTATTTTACCTATAAGGGTATTTGGAAGAGTAGATTCTTCTAACCTAAAGGGCCCTATGAGAGCTTTGGACGGGTTAAGTAATGAGATTTATACTAATAACAAAAAAAAGTAGCTTATATTAAATTTTAAATTAAAAAAAAATGTAGTGGCATATCCTATTATTAGTACTTGCCGGTAGGCTATGTACTATTGTAATGATTTTTGCATTTCTTGCTTAAACTAGTTATTAAAACAACTTGTTTCTACCAATCAAAATTTAGTATTTATCTTGTTTTGTTAAAAATTTCATGTTTTTATAATTTAAATGCAGTTTTTTTAACTTTATAAATTGAAAAAATGATTTATTGATTATCTCATTGGTCAAATGGGTTTGGGGTTTTATTGTCATTTTTTAGCTACAATGCATTATTTAGCCACTCATTTTTATAAAAATGTTAATTTTTTTTTACTATTTTAAAAAAAAAATACTTAAATTTTCCTTCCTATTTAACTTTGAGATTTTAATAAACATTTAGTTTGTTCATGCTAAGCTTTGTGTAAAGTTTCCAACTCTATGGAAAAGGATTTAAGTATGGTCCTTTATTAATAATACAAATTGTATTCCTATTTATTGATTTTTTAAATTTGTACCAAAGATTAATTTATATTACATTTATATGAAATAAGATAATATGAGATCCTTTGTTATATTATTTTAAAATGTATTGAATTTTTATTTGATTTTACTTTTAATGTATTATATAAAATTTTAATTTATATATAATTAAATAATAAATATATGTATTAAATATTTAATAGAAAATATACTATTAGAATATAATAATATTATGCTATTTTATTTATTAAAAATATCTCTAAATTATTAATATAATAATACTTAATTTTTTTTAGTAATTTACATTATATAAATTTTAAATATAATTTATATTATAAGAAATAAACAGATTTAATTTTAATAATTTTAATTGATCTTTGAAATGGTGCACGCGGAGGATGTATAGGGCGCACACGCAGAGGATGGAGATGCAATCGATAACGATGCCTTGTCGAGTCATCACACTGGTTGGAAGGGATTCTTAGCTTTTGATGCTTCATTTCCCCCATTATCTCCTTCCAAGCCTACGAATAAGGGATTTTCAAAGACTAGGGTTTCCAAAGATTCTACTAAACGGGCTGATATACCGTTTGATGAAGAAGATCTAGCTCAGCTCAAATCCACTGCACATACTCCTCAATGGGTTTTTCTTAAAGGAAAATGGAGGGACTGTGTGATTCCTAGTACACTAACTTCTTCCTTCTTTCGAAGCTTTTGTCAGTTGTATGATCACCCAAAGAACCCTCATTCCAAGTTCATTCAAAGGGCCCCAATTTTCAAAGGTATTCTCGGCCCACATCCTTCGACCATTTCTAAATTTAATAGGGTATCTTTTCATGGTAAATCTTTTCACCCCCAGTCGCATGCTTCTCAGTTTCAGTCAATCTCTCATCGCCATCACCACTTCCACACCTGCCATAACAGACCCTTTCTTCCGTAACCCATTTTTGATATCTACCAAGATTCCTGTTCACCCTTGCCCTTTTCACCCTCAAGCTCAAACCCTAGATCTCTAGTTTCATCTACTGATCATTCTTCTCCCCCTTGTTGCCCATCTTATGTTTCTTCTCCTAATTGTATTCCAATTCTTAATCCCTCTTTTCTTTCCTACCCTAATAATTTACCCATTTCGCATCGAGGTCCCTTCAATCCAAGATCACATGAGCCAATCTTGAACCCCCCGCCTTCCTTTCATCAGAAGCATGACCAATATCTCCCTCGGAAGTAGGATCGCCAGCGTCCACTAATAGAGCCAAGGGTAACTTTTCCTTTTGATATGATTTGTTCTTCTGTTGATTATTTGAGATCCTCAGCTCTTATTGGTAAGCTATAATCTTATGTAGATTTTGAAAATATGATTGCTTTTGCTAGTAATTTTTGGGTGGGTCTTAAGGAATTGTTTTTGTATGAGAAAGATTTGTTGTTTTTTGTGGCAATTTTTGATTCTCATAAATGCAAATTGGATGTGCACAAATTTCAGGGCTAGTTCTACAAAGGTATTGGTATTTTTACCATGCCTTGGATTCCTCATTTTGATGTTAAATTGGATCAGCCATCTTTTATGCCCCATTGGATTTCTTTCCCTAATCTCCCACTAGAATATAGAGATCTTGCTAAGGTGGAAATTCTGGCAAAATAATTTAGGGATCTTTATTAAACATGACCTTGTTCCTTTCCTTCAGCCCCACCTCCCTATTAGAGTATGCCTCCTTAAAAAAACTGATGAGCTACCAACAAAAATATCAATATGCTCTAAGTTTGGGGTTTGGAGCCAACTTATAGAGTATCAGCACTCTGCCTCTATAGATTCTCTTGCTAACTCTTTGGGTCATTTTTCATACCAATGTCAAAATCTACCTAAGGCTTCGCTTGACATCTGCCAAAGTTTTGTCACTAATCCTAAGTTTTGTCCCTATGCTTGCTCCCATTCTCCTTCTTCGGCCCCTTCATCACAATTAGTTCCTTTCAGGCCTTCCGTTCTTAATCTGTTGATTACCAATGTTCATAATGACAGTTCAGCTATTTCTGATTTTCTTTTTGGAGTGAAATTATATTTCCTTTTTAAATTAGCTTCTGCATTAAAAAATCTGCCAATGGTTCAGTATTGGTCTATTGATTTACCCAAGTTTGTATCCACATCTACTCCTTGTTTACCTAAGATGATCTCGCATGCATCTTTCTATTTTAATAATGTCAATCCTTTGAAATCTCTCATCTTCAAGATTACCATTCCTTCTTCCTATGCTGCATGGATTGACCATCCTCTAATTTCACATAACTACATATCTAAAGAGGTATATGACAATAGTGTGGTGCAAAATTTAGTTTACAAAAATCAACCTTTTATCCCTGTTCTAGGTTCCTCCCCTTCCATATACTCGGATTAAGAACTTCATCTTATGTCAGATAACATCCTTATCTCAGTAGCCTTGCAGCTAATTGATGAAATTGTTGTCAAAGAAGGAATTCAAATATAGGATTCTGTTGGTTTCTGCCCCTATTTTGTCTCAGCTACAAACTTAGACTATTCCCAAGAGTTATGTTTATCATAGTCTCCTAGCTCCCAAGTTTCCTTGATTCCTGAACTCGAGGTAAAAACTCATAGGAAAAGGGGCAGGAAGCCTCTGGCTTCCAAAACCAGAGATGAAATAGAAGCTGGTATTCAATCAACATTAATGGATTCTTTTCCCCCATTATTAGAACAAGGAGAGCGTGTCACTCTCTGACCTCTCAATGAAGATTTTGTCTTGGAACATCAGGGGTCTAAATGCCCCTGACAAGAGAGGAAGAATAAATTTTTTTATTGATTCTTCACAAGAAGATATTATCATCCTTCAAGAGTCAAAATTATCTCTAGATTCTTATAACAAACTCATTTCAAAATGGTCTTTTTGGGATTCATCTTGTGTTCCCTCTTCTGGTGGTTCTGGAGGTCTTCCGACCCTTTGGACTAAAAAATGTATTAAGGGTCAATTGTTGGCTGCAAATCCAAACTGGCAGCTTCTAAAATTCTCTTGGTTTGATGTTACTTTCCTTTTGTTTAATATTTATGGTCCATCTTCTCCACAAGATAAGCTTGTTCTTTGGGAATCATTAACTGACCAATTCAATAAATTTGATGATCTTCCTTTTATCCTAGGTGGGGATTTTAACGCTATCTCATCTATAGATGAAAAATATGGAGGGAATCCTACAAATTAGAGGGTTATAGATGAGTTTTCCTTCTTTATTGTAAACAATGCCTTATGTGACATTACTCCATCAAATGGTTTTTATACTTGGACTAATCACAGATCTGCCTCCCCCATTTCATCGAGGCTGGATAGATTTCTTATATCATGTGATCTTAAGCTTCTTAACTTTGCTCTTTCATCAGAAATTGTTGCTTCCTCAAAATCTGATCACTTCCCTATTTCTTTAAATATAATTGTATTGGGAAGTCAGAAAAAATATTCTTCCTTCAAATTTGAAAATATGTGGTTTACCCACCCTCATTTCTTATCTCTTCTTAGGAAATGGTGGGTAAGTGCTCCCTGTACACACAAAAGTAGCGCACTTCTCTAAGTCATTACATCAAAGGAAATCCATGGAAGGGAAACCTTCAATAGTGACCTAGAGCTCTCTATGTATGGAGTTGCAAGATTGTAAAATTGCTCTCAGCTAGAGCTAATAAACTTTGACCTTACTAGTCAACCACACAATGAGAGATTCCAAAATTGAAGACAAGGGCAAGAGTGCCAATATCCTCAAAGAATCAAATGGAAATGCAATGCAAGTAAGCTAAGAATGAGGATGCAAGTACAAACTAAGCTATGAAAATGAGAGATGCAAGTATTACAAATCCTCCTATTAAACTATGTGAGATTAATCTATTGCATAAAGAAAGTCTATACCAAGAATGCCATGATTATGCAACTAGGAAAGCAAGAAAGAAAGCTAAAATGAAATGCAACAACAATGTCTTCAAAGCTTGAATGCAAGAATGTCTTCAAAGAGCTCCAAATGACCTAGAAAACCTACAGAATAACATTAGCATAAAAGAGATGGATCCTAAATGAGGAAGAGAGCTCTCCTTTTATAAGAAATGGGAAGGAATGGACCATGGAGATTAAGAGGAAAAAGATTTAATCAAGGGTGGAGCTTGAAAGATGAGAAATCCATGTGCACAAGTATCCTCCAATAGAAAAATAGGAGTTGACTTTTGTGTCCATATGAGACAAAAAGTGCCTTTTCCCTTTTTATAAAATAAGAATAATGCTTTATTTGTGCAACTTAGGATAAGAGGAAAAGTGGAGGCTTTTTATTTAATAAAAGGGGAGGAAATATTCTTTTTAAATAAATAAAGACTTTAGGATAAAATGGTTAGCCCAAGGCAAATAATAAAAAATGATGAAATAGGATTTGATCAAGGAAGTTAATATAATTGAAAAATGTTGATTTTTGAAAATATTGATTCAGGGATTTGATAAAATGCTGAATGGGGGCCCAAAGTCTAGGTGACCATTTTAGGGTGCATACATTTGCCCCTCTTTGACTAATGTGTGATCATTTCGGGAACACATGCAGTCAAAGAAGTTGAAATGTGAGTTCATTTTGGGATCACAAAACAACTCAGACATGTGTTCATTTTGGGAACATGCTCGGACAAAGATAAACAAAAGATTCTGGACATGAGTTCATTTTGGGATCACATCCAAAATAAGAGATAAAAATCTCAAGCTAAGAGAAAGCTCATAAAGAGATAGCTGAATCAAGAAAATCAAGGATTAAATCCAATAGGTACTGCCCCCTCAGAATCGAAATCAAAATCAGGTAGAGGAGAGACAGCAAGATGATCAAATCATAATCGAAGATATATGATAACAGGATAACCATTAGGCAGTGAAAACATACCCTAGTGATGAAAAGAAAAGAAATGGGGTGAATGGAAGACTAGAAGTTTGAAAGACATGAAAAGGAAGAAATTCTATCAAAAGATTGAGGAATTATGCCTCAAAGGTCAGTCAACTACACAGAAGAAAGAGAAAATTTGAAATGCAATTTTAACTATCAAGATGACCTTAGATTTCAATTTTGAGTCTGAAAATGGATCCAGGATGTCGAAATTAGCCAGGGGTGCAATTTTTGCGCAATTTTGAGGTGTTTGGAAATTGGTCAAAAAGTCAAAATGCTATAAAAGGGGTAAAAAATGTCATTTTCAAAATCATTTGTCATTTAGCTATTTGAGAATTTTCAGAGCTCTGAGAGAAAAAGAATGGCTCAATAGGCAGCATTTCTGATCCACAGACACAAATTCAAGCGGGGTCGGTTGCATAACTGGCCTCCTCAGTACAGTGCCCCAGTACGTTTCCTGAAAACTAGCCACTTTTGAGTCTTTTATTGCATTTAATATATATTTAGCACATTTTTTGAAGAAATTTTCAAATTTTCAAATTTCAATTTTCAAGAAACGGATGATATATCGCGTGATACTTTAGAAGTATCGCGCCCTTTAGGAAGAAACATCGCGCAATACTTCGCGGGTGCCAGATGTATCGCGCGCGCATAGACACCAACATTGCACGATAACTGGAAAAGTATCACACGATACCTGGCGAAGTATCACACAACCAAAGGTGTATCACACTACTATAGGATGAGGTATCACACGATACTTGTTCCAAAAGCAGTATCGCCCAAGTTAAAAATTTGATATTTTAAAGTATTTTTGAGCAAAAATGACAAGAGTCTAGACAATATTACATTTTATATGTCTTGTACTGATTTTTAGACATTTATCATGATATGTACTAACATTTGGCTTGGTTTAATGGTGTGCAGGAGCACTTTTTGACATTACTCATCAGAGCACCGAAGGTGGTGGGACTGAGATGTGTCCAAGATCTAGATGATCTCGGCAAGGCTGATTTGAGAGCTATGGGATTTGGTTATTTATTGCAGTTCCCATATATCCGGGCTGATCATGGTCTATTGATAGCCTTGGCCGAGCGATGACATAGTGAGCATAACACATTTCACTTGCCCACTGGAGAGGCATCCATCACATTAAAGGATGTCTACAGGATTCTCAGAGTACTATGCCATGGTGAGCCTTTAAGTATAACCATGCTTGAAGATATAATCATTTAAGTGTAATGTGTCCATATGATGAAAACTAACATGATTGTTTTCTGGCACAGGTATACTATGATCAGGACATCACTGAGGGCCGACAGACCATCCAGGGCATGTTCTAGGATGTCATACTCGTTGTAGGTTCACTAGTGGAAGAGACTACAGGTTCAAGAGCATTCAAATAGCAGGCTATCTCGTAGTCATTGTGAAAAGTGAGGAGCTGAGGCTCTTGAAAAAGTTGTGACCAATCAATCAAATGAAGGTTTACAAGGGGTAGGTCAATGACTGGTTCAACATTATTGATATGAAAGGCATTATCTCTGGTGATCGCACAGTTAGGATCTATCAAGTCTCCTTCTAAGATACCCGAATTAGGACTCGTCCTACCAAACAAAGTGTTGTCCACTAAGGCAATTCAAGGAGTCCAATCCTCTAGTCCTACACTAAGCTTGTTGGTCACATCGGGTTGAGTACTATAGGTATGAATAGCATCCATGTCCAAATCAACCGTTTCATCTGAAAGAGAGTCCCACTCATACTCATGCGAATATGTGTCTGAATCTCTGCTAGGATGTTTACACCAAGAGGGCTTGGGAAGCCTTGATGTAGAAGCTTCGAGATTGTGAAGGGTATCACCTTCTCTGGTGGCTGTATTGTCAGCTGCTGAATCATCTGAATCTCCCCAAAGGAGATTGGTGGAAGGCACCCAATCATCAATCATGTCTTGCTAGTTTTGAAGATTGGGTGTATAATCTAAGTCACTGTCACTATCCGTCATAGCTAGGATATGGACACTTGTCCTCTTTTGATTAGCAAAGCCTAGGCCAACCGTTGACTTAGTCCTATGCCCAAAAAGAGCATTGTCAAGTGGTTCAGCTTTTGCATCCAATCTATGACTGAGAAGACCATGACCTAGATAACCCATGTTTGTAACCAAAGTGTATCCTATCCCATAAGTTTTATGAGATGGCACAAAATGCTCATTGTGTTGATACTTTTCTTCTCTATAAATCCAATCTCTAATGGCTACCTCCTCTTTCTCCTCATGAATAGGTACTGAGGACTCTACAAACTTTCCAAACAAGGTCATAGCTGAGGATGAAGGTTTCCTCTCAGGTGAAGGTTTTCCATAAGACCTAGGCGAGATTGGCATTTTTGTGAAGGAATCCATTTGGTAGTCTCCCATGCCAAGGTCTATGGATTTAAACTTACTCTTACACTACTCAAGAGAAGCATCAAAATTATCAGCCTCTCTATTCAAAGGGACATGAGAGCTAGCTGAAATTGCATTAACAGACAATGTGCTATCCCCTGGTATGCATACTTCAACTCCATTGTAAGGGAACTTAACACATTGGTGGTAGGTAGACAACACCGCTTGCATGTCATGAATCCATGGCCTACCCAACAAAATATTATATGCCAAAGGTCTGGCATCAACAATCTGGAACAAAATGTCCTTTTCCACAGGACCGATTCTGACTTGAAGAACAACTAGTCCCTTAGAGCTTCGCTTTGCTTCATCATAGGCTTTAATTATGATCTTCTTCCTAGTGTCAATTACTTGCTCGGAATATCCCAAAGCCTTCAATAGACTCAAAGAGAAAATATTAAGCCCAGCACCCCCATCTATTAACATGCACCTAACATGGGTTTTGTGGATCACGACCTCGATATGAAGGGCCAAATTGTGCAGATGGCTTAATGCTTTATCGTCCTCTTCTAAAAATGTGAGGTAATGAGGGCTAGCAAGGTGATTGACCATGTTCTAGAATTGATCGACATCTATGTCATTAGGAACATTAGCTTCTTACAAGGCATCCTCAAGGACACGCCTATGTCTAGGAGACAATTCTAAGAGCTCAAAAATGGAAATCTGCGTTGGCATTCACTGTAACTGATCAACAAGGTTGTAACTCATATCAGGACCAACTGTAGACTTGGGAGGAATACTTTTGGACACTAGTTGCTTGGATTTTCTAGAATTAGGACCTCTAATGATAATAGGACCTTGGGACTGACTCCTAGTAATAGCATTGAGAGGCTGAGTTGACCTTTGAGATTGAGGACCTCTAAGTACAACAACAGGTCCTTCATCAAATATGGGAGGTAAATTTACATCATAACCATAGGGATCTTTTCCCCTCATCATGTTGACATCATTGTCCACAACTTCAAGCATATTGATGACATTTTCTATAGCTGTATAGGTATAATTGATTGCGGCCTTGCCATTCTTGTTTTTAGAAGTCTCCCCCTTCTCATACTTAGGCAAGGGCTCCTTAAAGGCCTTGTGGTCTGCATTTGTGGTCAACCCATCAACTTGAAGTTTGTTTCTCTCAATAAGGTCTTGAACAAGATGTTTAAGTTTAAAACAATTTTCAATGTCATGTCCAATCCCATTGTGGTATACACAGTAAGCTTTCTCATTCCACCAATAAGGTTTAGGATTTGGTATGCGAAACTTTGTAGGATCCTGAGGTTGTGCCAAATTGTGAGCAATCAAGGTTTTAAAAATATCTGCATAAGAGTCTCCAAGATTAGTGAATTGCCTCTTTCCTAACTTAGGTTTACCTTGATACTTGGGCTTGTGCTCTTGTTGATCTAAGATGTCTGCAGCTTCATAGCTTGAACTGCATTAGATAGATTAAGAACTCCTTGTTCCTTAGGTTGTGGAGAGTCAACAACTCCGTCATTGACTACTTGCTTATTTTTGTTCCAATATGAGTTCTTTTTATCCTTATTGTTGTTGTTATTGTTTTGTCCATTGTTGTTGTTACTTTGTTTGGCCAAAATACCTTGTTCTTTTAGAACATCCTCGATGCGACATGCAGTTTCTACCATAGTGTCAAAAGAATTAAAGACCATTTTTCTAACTTCATATATTAGTTCTGGTGCTAGATTGCTCACAATTATATCAATCCTTTCTTCCTTAGGGATGGTCCTAGAATATTTAGAGCATAAGCATCTCCACCTTTGTAAAAATGCCACAAAGGGTTCCCCCTGATTTTGTTTTAGCTTGCACAAATCAAGCATGGTGACCGACCGTGATAGATTATATGCAAAGTGCTGCACAAACCTTTGGACAAGTTCTTTGAATGTTCTAATAGGAGGGGTAAGGTTAGTAAACCACTCCATAGCTTGAACTTTAAGGCTCCTCGGGAATAACATCATAAGGTAGGAGTCCTCATGATGAAATTCAAAGCTCATGATTAGAACTGTCATACATGGTCATGGGGGTCACCACTACCATCATATTTGTCATATGTGGGAATTTCAACCTTTCTAGGAAAATCTACCATAACCACACTCTTGTCAATGGGATTGGGACATATGGAGTCCAAGTTGAAGGTATTCTTTGGAGCCATCATTTTCTCCATAGTCTTGCATCTGCTTAATCACCTCATCAGTTGAAGGGTTTTGCTTCTTGATCTTTTGGTCAACATCAAAGTTGTATGGGACTTTTGCACCCTTATTGATTAGACTTTCCAAGAACTAATCCTTATTTTGTTCCACATACTTCTCCACATATTGTTGGAAGGATGGTTCTTGTTGCATTGTCATGAAATCAATAGCGTCAAAGTTGGCATTACTTCCTCCATGTTGAGAGCCATGACAAGCTCATTGGGAGGGTTCTCTTGAAAGTCTGTTTACCCTTGTGGGGTAACAGATAGATACATAAACACAACCAGATATTCAAATACCCAACATAGAAGACAATAGGCTATTTCATTCATAATCATAAAGAACTTGTACATTCCATTCGTGTCTACAACACAGGAACAAGTGTATAAATATAATCCCCGAAGGGTCACAACCAAACGTCACGTCGTAACGGTCTCAGTTACTAACTGCCGAGATTAACATAACATAACATAATTACACCCATACATACATTTATGCCGACAACATCATCCCCCCCCCAAAAAAAACAAGTTGTCTCCGATGACTTACAACAACAGGAAGATGCAATACACTACATAGACTAAGAAAATCACTGAAGAGAAGGGGCGGAGGGTGTCCCTGAAAAAGATGAAGTGTCGCCCTCCCCATCAATGTTGCTTCGTAGTTATTTTTCTATCACATCACATTCCTCCCGTGGCTGCACCAAACTTGTCTCCAAAACATACTTTTCAACTGTAGCTTCGGCTAACACAATACTGTCTCTCCTGTTTGTCAATCTGACCTCAATAGCCACTCGTGCCACCTTCTTTGCTTCTAACTCCTCGGTACGCTGAGCCAAGTGTCGCTCTACTGCCTTCAACCAGGTGGTCAGCTCCTCTCGAGCTCTCTATGCATCCACCAAGATAGCCTCACATCCAACCAACACCTACTCTGAGTGCCTCAAAGCATGGTACCCCTCTCTAAAGGCTTGCTCCAATGCCCTCTCCACCTCCAGCATATAGACACTCTATGCCTGCAACAACTCTAGGTCTCATCAACCGGTCACACTCTCCAAAGGCTAATAACTGAACTGACTGGGGGTCTAGGGGGCAATGCCCCCAGTAGGGTCGAGGGGCAGCGCCCCCGCCGCCAAGACCAAATTAGCACCCTCAAACCCACACAAAAGTCTATGCAACACACCATTTTTGTGATTTTCTTCTGATCCCACACTCTTTTCTGCCAGGCACTTATGTTTTCCTCATTGCTTGCTTATGCCCTTCCCTTCGGTACCATTCGTTCTTCACTGTGAACTATTTTGTTTTGTCATCTTTTTTTTTTTCAAACTCTGCTACCATAATACTGTACAGATTCTTGACATTGCCTGTGTGGTGTCTCTACTTATTCCATTTCCATATGGTTCGAATGAATTTGCCTTCAAACTTATAAAATGTCATACGGTTCTTGTTTACACTTGCTCTTTTTATAGTCTCCCTTTGACCACACGGCCATACGGTCCTGTTCTATTCCTCGACCTATGTTGTGCTATGGCCGTACGGTCTTTGTCATATGCCTCCCTTATGGTGTTGGCAATGGATACCTTCGAACTTATGTTTGTATTTAAATTTTCCTTCTCGTTTGTATTGTTTGGAAACTGCTGACAACTTTAATCTTGTTCCAAGATTAACCTATGGTTCATCTTTTCTAAGCTTCCTTCATTTCTCCAAGTTGCCGTACAACCGTATGGCTCATGGATATGTCTTCGGCTTTTCTTTTTCAACCTTGCCATACGGACACTGTTGCTTGATCTATGTCTTTACTTTTTTTATAAAAAAAAATCGCCCATGCATACCTCTGTTCGATATTTTGTCTTCGCCCATACTTTATGTCTTCGTTTAATACTTTTATGTCTTCGTTTATTTTGTATCTTCATTTAATACTTTATGTCTTTGAACCTTATGTCTTCATTTAATACTTTATGTCTTCGTCTTCGGACTTTATGTCTTCATTCATACTTTATGTCTTCATCTTTGGACTTTATGTCTTCATCTTCGGACTTTATGTCTTCGTCCGTACGGTGCTTTTTATGTGCTTGCTTGCCTTCGCTCCCAAGTTTCCATACTACCGTACGACCTTTATTGCTTCGTTTCAATATTTTTTATTTTTTATTTTTTATTTATTTATTTTTATCAATTGCCAGGCGGCTGCCTGTGCACCTCTGACCTATGATGATACGCTTTTAGTTTCAAACCGTTCACGACATCCATAATTTCCTTTTTGAAGACTTCTCTAGTTTCCTGTACGTATGGCTCTACTTTCCTGACCGCTTGAGTCCCTCTCTATTGTTCTGTCCCTCCTCTCAAATCCATCCTCTCCGGGGAAGGTTTCAATTTGGTCCCATTGCTGGTATCATGTATCCATTCATCGAAGGTCCACAGAGTGTGCAGCCGTTCCCTCTCCCTGTCGCTGAGTTTGTTTCCAATGGCAATCCAAAGGTTTGGAACCATAAATTCTACCAGGACCATGGTCTCTTGCACATACATCAGAAGAAGGAGAATTAAGATTTTGAAGGCTACAATCTTCCACACAGGATTCCAGTCATCTCTCATGATGATGGTTTTCGGATTTCTCTCATCCTTGAGGTTTATTTCTTTCAACTTTGCTTCTTTGCACAAGATGGGTTCCTCCTTTTTTTTAAACTAGTGTGAGGGTACGGTGTCCATTATAGCTTCTCCTTCCTTATACTCCTCATACTCTGAAGGATATTTATCTGGCTCCTCTTCATCGACGCTTAATGCGTTATAGGAGGGTGAGAACATCTCATGGTCCTCCTACTGCCAATGGAACAATCCATTTAGTGAATCCGTGCCATCCTCCAAATAGCATCCTTTGAGTTTTAGTATGCCTTTCGCATCCAGATCCATCCCCTATCTACCTTCATCTCGTGGGTTATTCTCCCCTTCAGATTTAGATCCCGAGGAAGAGGCAACTTCCTCGCTCACCAACTGGGTTCGGAGATCAATAGTAAACTTCTTGCCTCCGCTCTCCATCGAGAGTGTATTCCATTTCTAGTTCTGGTTTTCCTTCGCTGCCACCAGCCATCCACTTCTGAGTATGGCATCATACCCTTTCTGTTTTAATGGAATGACCACAAAGTTGAGCACAAATGGTTGTGCACCCACGGTAACTTATTGTGCCATCAACGTGCCGAGGGGTTTAATCCCGTGCTAGTCGGCACCTAGCAGATTAAACGTAGGTGGCCACAAAGTGGGGCTTTCCTAGCTTTTTCCATGTGTCCTCCAGGAGGACGTTTACCCTAGAACCGCTATCTACTATAGTATCTGTTAGGATGGTGCCCAGAATGCCCATCTCCACCACGACTGGATGTCTGTCATTGTTAACAGTAAGCACAACTAGATTTGTTGTTGAGCTTCCTGGTCTGGAAGCATTTGTGTGTCTCTGTTTGGGTTTATCAACCTTTGTACCCAACAACACTGTCCCCAATTGAGGCATGGTGTGTAGGAGGTCCTCCAGTTTCACAGGTACCTCTAGTTGGAGCATCTACCATACAATGTTCCTCTCCATGTCTATGCAGTAGGGTTTGGATGATTCGTGTGTCTCTCCCCATTGGGCTTTCATTGCCCTTTCTATTTCCTCCCTTTCCTCCGCCATTCTCTGCTTCTCCGTTCGGGGGTGGGGGTAGCAGGCTTCCTTTGCTTGCCCTCAGGTAAGAGAAAGTATAGCTTCTTTAATCCGTGTGTTGCCTTTGATGTCAATCAGATTGGCCCCTATGTCAGACTTCAG
This sequence comes from Chamaecyparis obtusa, assembly GCA_027943335.1. NCBI lineage: Eukaryota > Viridiplantae > Streptophyta > Pinopsida > Cupressales > Cupressaceae > Chamaecyparis > Chamaecyparis obtusa. The sequence goes on from BSBK01003166.1 coordinate 1,550,626, forward strand.
AAAATTGACATCTTCGTGGTTACCGGGCCCACACCACTGACATAGCTTCTGAGGGGCATCATTATTACTACATTCCCTTGTGAAGTGACCCCACTCGTTGCATGCCTGACATTGAATCATTGGGCATGCCTTCGCATCGTACTAGACTCTGCTTCAGGTGGAATTATTATTATTCCCTCTTCCACCTCCTCGGTTTCCCCGATAGCCTCCAGAAGATGCGTTATTATTTGAATCCGTCATCCCTGATGTGGAAGGCTGCTCCTATGTATAGAGCGCTTGCTGGTTACATGCCTTCAGATTATATGGGCATTCCTTAATAGAATGTCCCATGATCTAGCAGATGTCATAGAATGCCTTCTTGGGATAGGCACCCTTCGTGTGGCTGCTCTCCTTACAATCCATGCACCATAGTTCATCATCCTTGCTTGTTGTCCCCTTCATTGTCTTAAACTCCTTTAACATCCGTTCCATATCCTTCTGAAGGGCTATGACTTTCTTTTTCGGCTTCTCGTCACTATTACTCTCCTCTTTAGATGTGTCGTCATCAGACAAGGAGGATTTCTTCTTCTTCTTTTTGGATGTCTTGTTCTCGCTTTCCAAGTCCATGGCCCGGTTGTATGCATTATCAAAGGATGTCAAAGGTACAATTTTCATCTTCCATCGTAGCTTAGAGTTCAAGCCCTTGACAAACCACCTCTTCTTTAAGCCGTTTGCCAGTTGGCTTTCCATCTTCCCAACTAACTCTTTTAGCTGGCGGCCATACGCTCGTATGATTTTCCTCTTGCCTTGCTTTGTTCCATAGATTTCAAAGACTATCTCATTATCATCTCGGAGAAGCCAAAATTCCTTCTCGAATGCTTTCTTCAGTTCATCCCACGTAGTTACCTTGGTTTTATCCAAGTCTGAATACTAGTCAATAGCCACTCCTCTCAGTGTGGCGGGGAACTGCTTCATCTATTCGTCATGGTCAGTCACCCCATTGGCTGACCAGATGGTTTCGCATGTACGACAATGCCATGCGGGGTTGTCCTTTCCATCATCATGAACTTGGACAACTTTTCTTTGTGAGTCGCCATAGGTGGTTGGGTCATTTGTTGTTTGGCACCACCGTCTGTGGTACCCGCACCCACCCCTACTGTATTGCTTCTTGTAGTATTTACTAGTGGCACTTGTTGAGCTTGCGTAACCGGTGGAGCTGTGTTGTGTGGAGTCGTGGGCTCCAATGGAGGGTTTACATGCGCCTCTTGAGTGTCTTTGGTCACACTATCTCTGGTACCTCCAGCTGATCCGTCACTGTCACCCTCAGCTATACAGTTCCCTTCGTGATCTTGGTCTTCTACACATGGTGTACGGACCCAGTCTTCAAACCAGTTTCATTCTTCCTAGAGGAAGGTCTTCAACGCTTGCATTTCCTCAATTAATTCTTCACTACTTCACACCCTTCGATGTTCCGGTGAAATGAATTGTTCCAATTCAGCTTCTGCACCTTCTATGCCACTTCTGAGGTCCCCTTTGGGCAACCCTCTAGCAAGTTGGTCCTTGGAAAGTTCCCTGATCCTACATCGATGTTCACGTTGCTACATGGATATCAAAACCTTCTGTGCGGCTTCCCCTTCGTCATCTCGTGCCTTTTTATTTCTATCTTTATTTAAAACATTGGGCATAAATCCTTTCCTCACTTCTATTCCCGAGTACATCTAGGCAACGATGCTAGATGTTTACCCTCATGGGGTAATAGAAAAATACATAAACACAACCAGATATTCAAATACCCAACATAGAAGACAATAGGCTATTTCATTCATAATCATAAAGAACTTGTACATTCCATTCGTGTCTACAACACAGGAACAAGTGTATACATATAATCCCCGAAGGGTCACGACCAAACGTCGCGTCGTAATGGTCTCAGTTACTAACTACCGATATTAACATAACATAACATAATTACACCCGTACATAAATTTATGCCAACAACAAAGTCTAGGGGGTGATTGTCTCCTATGATGGTTATACTGAGAAGTCCTTCTTCCTCTAGGACTAGGTGATCTTGGTGGTGTCCTTGACCTTCTTCTTGGACTTGGTGAGGGAGTAGATGGGGGTGAGTTGGTCCCGCTATTGGTACCCCTCTTGTTGTATTGATTATGGAGTTGTTGTGCCAAGAGCCTATCTTGTTCTTCTTGGGTGGCTCTTCTCTTGATTTCCAACAAAGCTTGTTCCTCATCTTCCAATTATTTGAACTTCTCTTTTTGAGCAACTTGTTCATCCAAGAAAGCTTATTTTTCTCTCTCAATACTCTTTAACCTCCCACTTGTGTATCGTGAGGTGTCTCTAAGTGGAGAAGGTTGTCTTGAATGTCTGAATATATTGGCTGCATTGATATGAGCATCACCTGATTCGTTGTTTTGGTCTTCATGTTGAGACCATGCATCTGAGTGAGCTTGCCTATGATGTCTCTCAGCTCATTGGTGAGCATCTAGATACCTTGTGTTGATAGGAGGTGATCCAGGTGGACTATCAGAAGAAGACCCAACAGACATCGTGTCACCCTTATGTCGTTGGAAAATGTCATCAAGAGTTTGATTCATTGCTTCCCTTTGTTGTCTAGTGATGGAGAGACTCATATCCATATTTGATGAAAAAGGTGCTAAAGAGGTACTTAATCCACTAGGATTACCCTTTGGGTTAAAACAAACCTCAGACTCACTCTTAGGGGATTGATTGAAAATGGGCTCTTTTCCCTTTTGCTGTTGATGAGTCTTAACTAAGGGTAACTGATTAAAGACAACCGGGGGTCATTTCTCTTGATTCACTTGGTACCTTGTTGTAACTGACATGAAAGAAAAGGATTCTTGATGACAAGGTGACCTCTCAAAATGTCAACACCAAACTAGGATAATTAAAGTTCTCTAATGTCCAAAAAAGAGATGGTAAGATAGAAATTGCAAAAGGCGTTACCAACACTGTCAAAGAGGTGCTTAAATCAAAGGATCAATATCCTTGCACATTTGAACCAGGAGGATGGACTTAGCCAAATTGTATAATTAAAATTGAATTTGAATGGAAATGATTTGGACAAAAAGAGTACTAAAATTCTCCAAGAATGTTACTAACAACTCTAGAGATGTACTTTCTCAACATGAATAATCTTCTAACTTGACAATTCTTCCCAAGGTGACTTTGTAAATCAAATGACACTACCTCTAGAGGGCTAAAAATAGAAATTCAGAGTAAAGATAGGCTTCCAGCGGCAAGATAAGTTACCTGCCTAAAGACCTAGCCAACAAAAAGCAACTGCGAAATGACTGAAACCAGGTATACAACATAAAACTCTCAGGTGACACTTTCCTGGCTAACCAAGTGATTCTTCTTACTGAGGTGATACTTCTCCTTTCACTAGGTGATATACCTCACAATAGCTGGGCGATAGACTCCAGGCAGGTCGGTCGATAGTCCAGCAGTGGCGAACTATCGCACGATATTTCTGCTCAAAGCAGGCAATACTGTTGCTAGTTTGTACAACACTTGACCAGAATTGTGTGAAATTTGTGTTTTTCGGTCTGTTTAATCAAAAATTTTGATCTGAGGGTTGATGTTTTCGATCTCAATCACAATATCAGCAAAGATTTGACAGGTTTACAAATAGTAAGGGATCAAACATGTCTTAAAACACTTGAAACAAGGGCAAAAGCAACCTTGCCAAGACAAACACTTGTGATATCAAAATAGAAAAACACCCTATGAATACTATCGATTGTTTGAATGTTCAAGAACATTAACACTGGTATTACACAATCGAAGACACTTCAAGCAATATCTATCCTAGAAAGTCAAGGCTCATTACTTATCAACTTGGCTTACAACTTGATGTCCCCTTGCCTCACACAAAGTGGTTACCCACAATAGATATTGGATTTGTCATGGAAGTGCCAAAGACACAACCAAAGGAACACATATGGTGAGTGTCTTGAGGTGATCCGGGTTATTCCACTTGGATCAATCCTTGCACCAAGAAGTTAAGCGGCTAAAATAAGGTGGCTTGTAACTATGGTTCTTAATAAGGGCTTCCATTCATAGTTCCCCTCTTGCTCCCCAAAGGGACTCCTTACCTTGTAGCAAGTAACATACCTCATGGCCACAAGAGTACCTTAAGCATTCTTGCTCAACACTTTTTTCATGGTCACAATCCCACAAGTACTCACATTAAGCAAAGACAAGCACTACGTCTACCAAGGTTTTATGTCCTTGATAGCCTTGAGTTTATAGTAGGTTGGAATAGCCGACAAAAGGCTTGTCCCCACTTGGGTCGTTCCTCTTGATTGCTCAAGAGCAGGCCCGCTAAATGATTCTAACAATCTACACAAAAATGGATCAACTTGTGAGGTTCAAGGTTTTTATTTCACCACAAGGGTGAAGAGCATACTTTCCTATCTCAAAGCTTTTCCCAAACACATCAAAAAGAGTTCAATTACTCTCTTGCTTCTAAAATCCCAAGATGGGTCAAGATTTTCTGGTTCACCACAAGGGTGAAGAGCATACTTCTCCTACCACCTCAAAATTCCTTCCACAAGATATTAATGTTCCTAAGAAAAGAAACAACTAGTAATTGCCACACTTGAAAGGAAATAAACAAAAAGCAAATTTTTTTTTGTATTTTTATGTTTTTTTGGGCAGCCCTACAAGAAACTGTTAGTAGCCCTTTAGCATGCAATTTTGGCAAATTTTCTCAAGAAAATGTACCTACAACCACAACTTGTTAGGCCCACAAGATTAGAAAAATCCTAAAATCCAAATGAAATATGCAAGATTCTAAGTGAAATATGCAAGTTAATTCTATTTAATTACAGTAAATAAAAATAACAAACTGATTAAGTCTAGATTCAGCCAAATAATCTCAAGAAAAGGATCACTGCCGGGTACAGGCGGTAGACTGCAGACATCAGAATTATTGCGCGATACTTTTTAGTATACTGGGGCGATAATATTAGTCTGTGCGATACTTTTCCCTACACTAGATGATACTTCGTCTGAGACCAGGCAACAGTTTCTGCAATAGATAGGCGATACTTCTGACAGGTGAAGTATCACGCGTGCATACAAAGAACTATCACGCGGTATTCTTGGAAGTATCGCACGATATTCCTGGAAGTATCATGCAATACTCTGGGACAGAAAACCAGAGACCGCGAATTAAGCTAAAAAATTACTGAAAACTTGACAAAAAATGCAAACTAAAGGACAAAGCTAATATACTCTGCCCCATGGTGGGCGCCAGAAATGTACACACAAAAGTAGTGCACTTCTCTAAGTCATTACATCAAAGGAAATCCATGGAAGGGGAACCTTCAATAGCGACCTAGAGCTCCCTATGTATGGAGTTGCAAGATTGTAAAATTGCTTTCAGCTAGAGCTAATAAACTTATGACCTTGCTAGTCAACCACACAATGAGAGATTCCAAAATTGAAGACAAGGGCAAGAGTGCCAATATCCTCAAAGAATCAAATGGAAATGCAATGCAAGTAAGCTAAGAATGAGGATGCAAGTACAAACTAAGCTATGAAAATGAGAGATGCAAGTATTACAAATCCTCCTATTAAACTATGTGAGATTAATCTATTGCATAAAGAAAGTCTATACCAAGAATGCCATGATTATGCAACTAGGAAAACAAGAAAGAAAGCTAAAATGAAACGCAACAACAATGTCTTCAAAGCTTGAATGCAAGAATGTCTTCAAAGAGCTCCAGATGACCTAGAAAACCTGCAGCATAACATTAGCATAAAAGAGATGGATTTGAAATGAGGAAGAGAGCTCTCCTTTTATAAGAAATGGGAAGGAATGGACCATGGAGATTAAGAGGCAAAAGATTTAATCAAGGGTGGAGCTTGAAAGAGGAACAATCCATGTGCACAAGTATCCTCCAATAGGAAAATATGAGTTGACTTTTGTGTCCATATGAGACAAAAGTGCTTTTTCCCTTTTATAAAATAAGAATAATGTTTTATTTGTGCAACTTAGGATAAGAGGAAAAGTGGAGGCTTTTAATTTAATAAAAGGGGAGAAAATATTCCTTTTAAATAAATAAAGACTTTAGGATAAAATGGTTAGCCCAAGTCAAATAATCGAAAATGATGAAATAGGATTTGATCAAGGAAGTTAATATAATTGAAAAATGTTGATTTTTGAAAATATTGATTCAGGGATTTGATAAAATGCTGAATGGGGGCCCAAAGTCTAGGCGACCATTTTAGGTTGCATACACTCCCTTTTGTAAAGGCATGAGGATGTTCCAGTTTTTTAACAAACTCAAATTTGTGAAGTCAAAAATTGTTATTTTGAATAAGGAAGTCTTTAAAAACATTTTTCAGGAAAAGGCCAGGGTTGAAAATGACCTTGTTGTGATTTCTGCTCAGATAATCAAGGTTGGTCTGAATTCCTCTATTGCTGAGAAATAAAAGGCCCTCCAAATTTATTGGGAAATCCTCTGTTCTAGAGAAGAAATTTATTGGAGACAAAAATCTTGAGAGCTTTGGCTTAAAGAGGGGGATAGAAATACCAATTTTTTTCATGCTTCTACTAAAATAAGAAAAGCTTCATCTGCTATCCTTTCTATTAAGGATGTGGTATCAGGAGTAGTTTTGAATTCTTAGCAGCAAATTAGCAATGAGGGGGTTTGTTTTTTTTAAAATCTATTACCTCTAGTCTTATCCCAATCTGATAATAAGGTTTTTGTGGATGACCTTCTGCAATCCATCCCTTCTCTCACATCAGATAGGGATAATGATCAATTAATGAATCCTTTTAGTCTGGAGGAACTTCACTATGTTATTTTCTCTATGGCGTCAGATAAGGCCTCTAGCCCAGATGGTTTTACTATGCTCTTATTTTAAAAATATTGGGATGTTATTAGATTTGACTTATTGTTGGCTATAGAAGAATCTTGTAAACAAGGTTATATTCTGAAGAATTTTAATAAAACCAATCTCACATTGATCCCCAAATCCAAAACTCCCAGCACCTTTGCTGATTTTAGACCTATCTCTTTGTGCAATTCTATTTATAATATTTTTACCAAGGCAATTTATCTTAGACTTCAACCTTTTATCCCTAGTATTATCTCTCCTTAGTAAGGAGGCTTTGTGCCAGGTAGGGATACATTTGATGGTGCATTAGTCATCCTAGAAGTTCTCCACACTATTGAGTCTTTCCAGATTCCTTCTTTTGTGTTGAAACTAGACATGATGAAAGCTTATGACAAAGTAAGTTGGTCATGCCTACTCAAGGTCCTTAAAAAATGTGGATTCTCAGAGGCATGGTGTAAATGGATTAAGAATTGTCTTTCAGGTGCATCCTTTTTAGTTCTAATTAATGGTGTCCCCTTAGGTTTTTTTCATGCCACTCAAGGAGTTCAGCAAGGAGATCCTTTATCCCCATTTCTATTTATTATAATGGCAGAGGCCTTTAGAAAAATTATCCAAAAACAAAAACTCCTATCCAACTGGAAGGGTATAACCATCCCTAATTCAGACTTGTCTGTCTCTCACAATTTTCTTGTTGATGACATGCTATTGTTTGGGAAATCCACCATCCAAGAGGCTAAATGTATTAAGCATATTTTGGATACTTACACCATAGGTTCTGGTCAAGTCATCAACCCCCTCAAATCCAAAATTTATATGTTTTTTACTTTAGAGTCTATTCATCAGAGAATTTCCAGTACCTTTGGGTTTCCTCTAGATAATCTTCCCTCCGTCTATCTTGCCATTCCTTTTTTCTTTGGCCAAGTTAAAACTTCTTATTGAGATACATTGATTTCTAGATTGAAGAATAGAATTTCCACCTAGAAGGAAAGATGGCTATTGCTCTCTGGTAGGATTTTATTAATTAAAACTATCTTAACTACCATTCCTAATTATTACATTTCCATCCTTCAAGCTCCTAAGTCAATTATATCTCAAATTGAAAAAATTATCCGTTCCTTTCTTTGGTCCTCTAATATGACTAATGAAAAGAAAGTCCCTCTTGTCTCTCTGGAAAAGCTCTCCATCAATAAAGCATTTGGAGGGGTAGGGCTACACGATCTATGCCTTAGAAACAAAACTTTTGGTGGGAAGTTGGTTTGAAATATGTATTACAAGCCACATGCATTATGGTGTAAAATTATGCAAGAAAAATAGTTAGACTCTTCTAATCCTAATAGAATTTTCACCATTTATAACCCTCCCTCTAGTTCTCCCACATGAAATTTTATGATCTCATCTACAGAAGCTATTTCAAAATTTTTATCCTAGCAAGTTCATAATGGGACTAGTGTCTCTTTTTGGAAAGACTCGTAGACTCATGGAATAGATTCCCTTCCCTATGTTCCTTGAATTCTATAGATAAAATTATTTATGTTTCCTCAGTTCATTAGGGGGAATTGCTGGTAGGTTATGTGGATCATGTGGATATTCTTTCACATAAGGTCACCTGGAAAGACCCATCCAGCCTTCCCGTAGATATATCTTCTACTAAGAAATTCTTAGCTATCCTTGCGAATTGATTAGTTTACATGTCCAATGATATTGATAAGTTGATATGGTGTCCCTCAAAAAATAGTTTATATTCTATTAAATCTAGTTATGTTGCCCTCCAGCAAATGGCTAACCATCATAGTAATCAATGGGCTTTCTCCTTTTGTTGGGATAAATATGTTCTCCCTAAAGTGGGAGTATTCTTATGGCTTTCTATCCAAGGTAGTATTCTAACTAGTGACGGGCTAACTAGACTTCAAATAGCCCCCCCTTTTATTTGTGTTTTATGTAATATGCAATCAGAAACTGTGGATCATCTTTTTGTTCACTGTCATTTTGCTCATCAATGCTAGTCTTTTGTCATGAGTAAGCTATCCATATATTTCCCTCTCCCCAAATCCCTGTGGGAGCTTTTTCAATCTTGGCCAACTTTATTTTCGAACTCCTTATTTATATGTTTATGGACTATCATTCCATCTTCAGTTATTTGGTCGATTTGGTGGGAAAGAAATAAAAGAATCTTTAGGAGATTCAGTTTAGACATCTCCTCAGTCCTATTAACACAATTGAAAGGCTTATATTTGAGCAAGTCAACAACATGTCTTCTCTTCATTTTAATCCAAATACCATTTTTACTTCTTGGGATATCTTAGTAACATCTTCCTGGAAACTTATCTCCTTCCCTTCTTCCCCTATCTTCCCTCGCATCAGGAAGTCTCCTATTTGCAGATCCGATATTAAATGGAAACCACCTGACCCTCCTTTCATAAAGTTAAATTTTGACAGTTCTTTAAGAGGGAATCCAAGCAAGTCAAGAATTGGTATTTGTTTGAGAGATCATTCAGGTAAAGTTCTTGCCCTATCTACAATTCCTATTAGTTTGGGCACTAATAATATGGCAGAAGTTGTTGCTCTGTTAGAGGGTTTGGCCCTTTCAAAAAAGATGTCATTTTCTAACCTACACATTGAAGGAGATTCCTCGGTCATCATTAATGCTTGTATTCATAGGAAGATAGATAATTGACAGTTAAGGTATATTCTTCTTCAAATTTGGGGTTTCATTAATTCTTTGAACAATTTTATTATTTCTCATAGATACCGAGAAGGTAATGCCTTGGCAGACTTTTTAGCCAATTTGGGTTTTGACAAGGTTACATTGGATTCATGTCTCCCATTTAAATCCTTTGAAAAATATTCTCGGCTCTTCTTGTTGTATACACCTAAAAATGGTCATCTAGACTATTAGCTCCTTTTTAGCATTTTTGCTAAATTCATCAATTGCTTATTCTTGACCAAATCCTAGTTCTATCATTTATTCGATTATTTTCTATGGGCTAACCATATTATTCTAAAGTCTTTATTTATTAAAAGGAATTCCCTCCCCTTTTATTAAATAAAAAGCCCCCACTTTTCCTCTTATCCTAAGTTGCACAAATAAAACACTATTCTTATTTTTTAAAAAGGGAAAAATCACTTTTTGTCTCATATGGACACAAAAGTCAACTCTTATTTTCTCATTGGAGGATATTTGTGCACATGAATTTCTCCTCTTTCAAGCTCCACTATTGATTAAATCTTTTGCCTCTTAATCTCCATGGTTGATTTCTTCTCATTTCTTATAAAAGGAGAGCTCTCTTCTTCATTCTAGAAATCTCAACTTTTTATACTAATGTTATGCCGCAGGTTTTCTAGGTCACTTTGGAGCTTTTTGAAGACTTAAAGCATTCTTGCCTTTTGCATCTACATGCTATCATAGTTTCATTTCTTGCATCATCATGACATTCATAGCTTCATACTTAGCTTAGTTTCCTTTATGCTTTAGATTAATTCATCTAGCTTAACTAGGAGGCTTTGTAATACTTGTTCTTTCATTTCTATAGTTTAGCTTGCATTTTCATCTTAATCTAGCTTGCCTTTCATTTCGTTTGATTCTTGAGGATATTGGCATTCTTGCCCTCGTCTTCATTTGAATCTCCCATTGCATGGTTTACTAGCAAGGTTATTGGCTTAATAGCTCTAGCTGAGAGCATTCTTAAAAACCCTTGCACTCCTTGCCTAGGGAGCTATGGATTGATTTTTGAGACCTCATTCTTGAGTGTTCTTGATTGTAATGATTCATAGAAGTGCACTATTTAGAGTACACACTTGTAATTATTGGGAATGAATATGCATAAGCAGTCTACAAAATCTAGGTGTTATATAGCCTCTATTAGTATAAAAGGTACTCCCTTTTGGCTAGAGCTTTCTATACTATTTATTGATCTCGGTGATCACTAATAGGTATAGAAAATTATGGTTCTAGAGATTAGGGTGGGTGTTTCTTTTTCAAGTTGCTAATTAATCTATGTCATGCTAAATGCCATTTTGACATTTCCTTTTTTGGTAGAACTCTCTATGCTGGTTAGTGTTATTTCTGGATACTAATTAGCATAGAAAGTCTTGATTATATAGAAAAGGGCGTGCCAGACTGGTGAATATTATTTGGCATTAGATATTTTAATTAGCATTTCCCCTCTACCTTCGTATGGTACTTACTCTCCATTTGTTAGCTGAGCTGGCGGTATTATCAAAATCTCTTCCACATGTTGGGCTAGACTCCCTTTCTGAGAAATGATATGTAGCATTGGCTTCCATTAAATATACCACCACCTTTCATAATTTAACTCCCACGAGTCCATGATGTTTTTCTTCCATTTGGTTGCCACATATTCATCTGAGATTGTACTCTTTGACTTTCCCACATTTTTTCGCTATCCTTGGCCTTCGTCATTTGATCTCTGAGTACGATTTGGGATTCTAGTTATTCCGTCTCTTCATTGCACCTTTCTGACAATTATTTTGATTTTAAAGGGTGACGTGTTTTAGTAGTCATTTCATGTGCGAAATCATTTTTGTATCATTTTATGTCACTTCTCTTGTGTGTTCTTGCATTATGCTCATCTCTCACAAGATTTTGTATCTTTTGTGTAAGATGTATTCATTATTTCAGGTGGTGGTTAGATTCTCATTGTTGACATCTGGTATTTTTAGGGAATTTCCTCTTCATCCCTCATTTAGTTTTTTTGCTTTCATCCTTTTCTATTTTGGTCTCATTTTCTCTGCCTGGTCTATTTCTTGCCTGAATTTATTCATGATGTCGGGCCGTCCTAGTTTTCTTATGGGTGTAAGATCGAATGTTGAATTCTACTCAGTATGTTCATCCTTGCATATGGATTATTAGCCTAGAAATTACAGGGTTCTGTTGGAGGTTGAGGCCTGGGAAGAGCCATTGCTTGGGGCCATTAAGGATGACATGCTTGCATTAATCTTTCTGTGTGATCGTCCTCACATTCGGTGTGGCATTCATAGGTTTTGATATCCTCTCTCCTTCGGGCAAGAGAATCATTTATCCATCGTAGATTCTGTCTATTTTCCTCTCTAACATTTTTGACCTGCTACAATCCTTCCTTCAGTTAGATCTAATTGCAAACCGCTATGTCAAACCCATTTTTCTGCAAGGAAATAAGCTTGGGAAAGCTTATCAAAAATATGACTTTTGGGGTGGCGCTGCTTTGATTGGGGATCTCTTCCATCATCATGTTGTTTTAAGAAATCATGGAGTATATATGGTTTTCAAAAGCATTAAAAAAGCTTTGGAAAGGCAATCATTTCGTCCTATCAAGGTTTCCCTTCAACAATATGGGGGCTTCTTGTCTAAAGAATGCATCAGTAAAATTCATTAGGTATTTAGAGGATCCACTTCCATAAAGATCAAAGTTATTCTTTTGTTTGTTCACAGGCAAATATTTTGCTACAGTTCCTCCTCGCTCATGTATTTTTTTGGTGTTTTCATTGTAAAATCCATCCTTTTCTATGGATGAGGTTTTTGGTATCTTCGGGATGTATGTAATGTTTCTTTGGGGGTGTATGATTTTCCCTACGGGGTTGTATGTAATTACCCTTTTGGGTCATACAATTATGTATCTTTTAGGAATAGTTTTCAATTTCTTCACTTTGATGTAACTTGGAGGCATTGCTTAAGGAGATTCTTTGGCCCTCCTCACAATGATCCTTCTATTTTCTATTTTTCTCATGATGGGGTCAAGAACAAAAATTTTCTGCCTGGTTCTTTTCTCCGGGAGCCCGTAGTAAAAAATGTAAAAATGAATATATATATATATATATATATATATATATATATATATATATATATATATATATATATATATATATATATATATATATCAAGTGGCACTACCACCTTTCTTTAAAAATAAATAAATACAAGAATACACTAAACTTGGTACATATATAATAACTTAAGTTTAAATTTCTTTCTCTTAATATTCAAGTAACAATAAAAGATTAAAAATATTCTACACATATGTATAAAGCTATCTCATCAAGGTATGCCAACAATTTAAAAAATCAATTGAATATGTAGTTGTCTACCAATAATTATATAGTTATATCAATAATATAATAGAATATTAATATTTCATTAGAATTATTAAATATAGTAATTTAGTCTACATATAAGAACTCTCTATTCTTAAAAAGTACTTAACTATCAATTTAACATATCCTTAAAAAATATTAAAAACTATTATAATTCTAATATTTAATCTATTTCTATTATTCTATTATTTTAAAGAATTATTATTATTAACATTAATATTAAGAATTAAAATTAATTACATTATAATTTTAATATTTTATTCTATTTTAATTTTTTCAATATTTTAAAAAATAATTATAATTTACATTAAAATTAAAAATTAAAGGCAAGTACTGGCCACTACGTGACACTTGTTTACTTATGAAATAGCTCAAACTATTTCATGAAAGCTATGCCTATATTTGAAACTTTGAACTCATTTAAATTGCTAATTTATGTTATTTCATGAGGTAAACACGTCTTTGTGCTACTAAATAAAAATGTTTTATCATAGACTAATACCGTTGCTTATCAATTTTTTTATAACTTAAAAAGATGAATATGTAAAAAAAAAAAATATCTACATTATCTTGTGCTATATTTCATTGTTCCTAATTTTTAATGTGTCATGAGGTAGTTAAAATAAAATTGTAAATAAAACTCCTTTTCAAAGTTTAATATTTTCACAGTAAAGATTATGATGCAGTGCATTAAAACCTTAAATTAAAATTACTTCTTTAGTAGAAAATTAGAAATGAAATCCTCCTAAAAAAACAGAGTTGTTTTGTGAATAGAAGTGAAATCAGCCCTAAAGCATTTTGAAAACTAAATTACCCTTTGTAAGGAAATTTTTTTAAAAAAAACCAAACTTCAAAATTTAAAAATAAAATAAAATAAATTACAGGTTTCCCGTCAAAGCCTACAGAGAAACCAACTTCGATCATCTACAACTCCTTTATGAATTCTATAATTAAAACAAATGATGGCAATGTGACATGTATTTGCAAGTTTAGGCTAAAAAATGGAAATATTAAAAATGTAGCTCCCAGTTCAGCATGATGAAAAACGACAGGGTCAAAACATGTTAATCAATCAGAATTGTGAATCACATCAACATTGCTAACAGTTCATCATGACATGGTACTTAAAATCATGATATAATTAATGCCTTAACAACAATTTTGTATGGAAAATAGCCACACACCTACCAATTGAAGGAAACGCCACACAAGAAATTGACGAACTCTGTTTTTCATTTCTGTTGCAACGGTTTTCCACAGAAAGAGCATGATGGACTTTTGCATTCACTTGCTTCCATTAAAATAGCAAACGAAAAGCAACATTGAATCCCCTCTATTGTTTGAGAAACCCAGTATCTATAATCTACTGCTTCTAACAAATTATTCAATACTTCATGATCCATCTAAGCCCAAACATTCTGTGCTCAACATATTTTCTTAGGTTTTAAGGGACATACACAAAACGGCATGCATCATAGCCTGCAACACAACCCACAAAGCAAAAACAAACAACAATCCATCAGAAATATGAAAATCAGCAAATGTTTAAGTAGAAAAAGAATCCAGAAAGTGGATCAAAGAGGATCAAAGAGGACATGGCATCTCTGCTAACTAGTGAGAATCCATGAATGATGCAGATGCTCAAGGAAAATAGAAGCAATAAAAGCAATACAATGTATCAGTAGAGTCCATCAATGGAAGGACCCAAAAGTAAATCTCAACTCTTAAAATTGTATAGCTGTAGAAACAAAGGCAGCAACATAATGCATCCTAGGGTTATTACCTTCAAGAGCAAAAATGGTTGGTACTGGGCCTATAGAACATATTTTAGTTATGTGACTGAATGGTAAAAGATCTAGGTTTAATTTGGTTGGGTATAAACAGCACATTCTAAACTTCGACTTGTTTTGATAGTTCATCTTCAATAAGATCTACCTTTTTTATATGATTTAAAATTAACTATCTAAACATGTCAAAACTTAAAATATATTATTTAAACCAAAATGTTTAATTCTGATACATTAGTACAGTATCAATGTGTCATACTGATTAGAAACATAATGTCTTGTTTGGTGTGCTGTGATCAACAACAGGTACATTAATCACAACAAACCCAGCTCTATAAACTCTTCCTATCGGCCAAGTACTCGTGAGAAAGGTGGGGTTTATCGACTCTAAGGTGGGTTACAACATATCTATTATCATAAATGTAACAATGTAGTCCCATTTCAATGTCACCCAAAACCTTACCCAAGATTTGCTATGATGAAAATATTCAGAACTTAAGAGAAGAAAATTGTTTTGAATTTAATGACATACTTGGGTCAGTTTCGGTGACAAATGCTGCAGAATTGAAAAAGCAGGAAGCTCCATTATGCTTATTGTTCTGCCAGTAACTGTTGAAAGCATAGGAGGCATGTGACAGTAGTGTGTTAGGCAAATAGCAGGTGTTGTTCCACTGGATTGTAGTGCAGTCTGTTCCACTTTCTCTACAAGCCCAATCCAAGGCACCCTGCAATAGATTGGACGGTGCCTGTGGATCTGCTACACACCATTCTGCAATGGCTCCTTCTGTACAATACAAACCAATTGATTGCTTTATTCAATCATTGAAAACTCTAAATGGATATCATTCATTGAGAAGTATAAATGGTTATACATTCATTCATACATACCTGTCGTAGGAGTTCCTGAAAGAACCACAATGAGAAATACGGCCAATGTGGCAGGCTTGCTGAAGGTAGCAATAGCAAGTTCCTGAATGCCCATGTATGCAACTTCTAAGGAAAATTTGATCTGCAAGTGTTCTAACAAGATGGAGGATGGTGGGAACCAATGCAACAGTCATTATTAACAGAGTACTTATATTTTAGTTATATTCCAATGGAGGCTTGAAGTCAATAGTGGAGAAGTTGGTAGAAGCCTTTGAAATTTGTGGAGCCTGTGAATAAGGGTGTCAAGAGTTAGAAAATAGTTCACAACCACCTAATCACCACATTGTCGTTGATCAGTTAGTTTGAAGAACTGTTTAAGGAAGCAAATTATGTGCTGAGGACGAAAGACCATGAATATTTAATGTTGTTTGTAATATGTATTGTATCAGTGAAATGATCATACCGCATCTATTTCTATTATGGTGGAATGGTTTAGTGTAAAGATATGCTTCCACATTTTTCATACATGTCCACCAAAGCATTCATTCCAACTACAATATATGACAAAATTGATGGAATAAGTCAAAACTGAATCATCGGGTGTGCTGTATATGTAGCGAAGAAAGTTCTGAGTTGAAATCCTCACAGTTGACTGTCATTCCTATGTAGTTGTCAGTTAGTTTAGCATATTTATAAGGAAGTTGTTTGTCTCTATTGTTGTATAAATAAGTTTCATTTGATCAATAAAATATGGTATATAGTTTTTCTGTTTTATTTTTTTATCTCTTTTTTTAAAAATCTGTTTAATGTATGTTGTTGGAATAAGTTCGAAGAAGCTATCAAGGACATGAGGACTACAAAAGAATTACCAGATGTTGATAGTTTCATTGAGGATAAAGACATTTTTAACTTTAAAGAGGTAAATGTATTGAAGATAGGAAAGGATGTAGCAGAGGCTAGATAGATGCTTAATAATTTAAAGTGTTAATGTATCTGAGAAACTATACCTTATTGGGGTTCCCTGTTGGCTCGGGCTCGGGTCCGATCCTCCCCCGCTCAGGGAGGGAGTAACCCCTAGCGGCTGCCAGGCTCATCACAATCATGCCCAGTTTTCCCCTCGCTTGTTCCATAGTACGAGACACATATATGAAGATTGGTGTCTAATAGTTTAGAGAGATCTGGAAAATCTAGAAGTTTATCATCATACCTTTATAAGAATTATGAGGCATTTCATATGCAAATAATATCTAATGGTATTGGAAACTTGGATGAGAGCTGCTTAACTATACCAAAAATTGGGAGCAACTTGTTCTATATAATGTACCTGTTTTGTTTTGTTTTTATGTTCTAGTCATTTTAATTCCTAATTTGTACTATGCAGATATGTTAGAAGTCCATCAAAATTCAATTCAATTATTCCTTAAGGAGTGTTGAAATAAGTCAAAACTGAATCATATGTGCCGCATATGTGACAAAGAGTTTGAATTGTAAACATTGACTAACATTGATATGTCCTCACAGTTGGCTGCCATTCCCCTGTACTTAATTGTGAGTTAGTTAAACAGATTTATAAAAATGTTGTTTGTCTTCACTGTTGTTTAAATAAGTTTCATTTGATCAATAAAATATGACATACAGTTTTTCCCTTCTATCTTCTTTATTTCTGCTTTTTTAATTTTCCAATACTCGCCGTCCATTACGCTTTGATGGAGGTCCATACCCTGTTCCAAAGATCCTATTTTGACACAGACGGGAAGGATGCTACCTTACAACTGCTAATTTCATATGCTTAAAGGTTTCTTAAGCCTTGTAAAATAGAGCCAATTTCTGCATATCCTGTAATCACGGCATTCCAGAGGTCACTTTGATTTAATATATTATTATGATCCTTAGCTAAGAGTGGAGATTCATCTTTATTTTCATTCTCTCTGTTATGTACTTGAAAGGAATTTACATCAGTATCTAGGAAGCAATTCATATTATCAACATTAGTTTCCTCCTCAATCATATGAGGAGTTCTATCTTTCCTAGATATTTTAACACTTTCACTAGCAATGTTAAATGTAGCAAAAGATAAATCACGCTGGATACTACCTCCCATGGCTGCACTCCATTTTCTTGATAGCAACATTCCATATTGGGGAGGTATATCAACAACTAAGACACTCATGGTCAATTGTTTTCCTTGATAAGAAACAAGCTTATAAGGTAAGGCCTTGATTGTTCCAATAACCAGTACTTCTCTGGAATTCATAGTTTGGAACCTCCCATGAGGAGTGTCAACTTGCAATCCCATTGACCTCATGATTTCAGCAAGCATGACAATATTAGATGCTTCTGAGTCAATCATGCAGTTCTTCAACATTTTCCTATTTATGATCAATGTTAAGAAGAAAGGGTCAACAATTCCAAAAGAAGTATTTTCAACATTTGTATCTAAGTAAATCTGGGGTATTTTTGAGACAATTTCTTCTGTGTCTTTCCCTTTACTTAGAGATCCACCTTTTACCCCATTACTTACTGGTTCTTGGAGATTTGTAGCCAGAATACCATTTATCCAAGTGAGGGATTTTTCTTTGTGTTCACCTATCCTTATTAATTCCATCAGAGGTACCTTAACTGTTATTTGAGATAACAATTGGTTCATGTCAATAGGTGTATAATTTAGGATAGACAAATCTTGTTTTCCTTGAGGAACATCTTTACTATGTTGCAACACCCATCTTGTTCTCCCCTCTAGGTTCACATTTATTTTGGGGAATTGGGATAGTGGCCATTGGTATTTTGGCCTTGATCTCAAACACATTGTTTGAATCATTTGGCTTTTTAGTCCCTTTTATTTTAAACTTCCTAACATCATCAGCAGCTTTATTTTTCACATAAGCCTGCTTTGTATTCTCATTATTCTTTCTGATAAATACACCCATTGGCTTACCATTTGTATTTCCAATAGTTCTATTTCTTAGGATATAATTACTTCTAGCCCATGTCACCATATTGAGTGATTTGGGATATCTCTTCATCAGAGGGTCTACTTAGTGTAATAGGTTCTTCAATCTTTTTTGTGTTACTATTTATGTTGTCAACTTCTTCCTCCTCTTCATCAGAAAAGACTTGCTGATGGTAGGCTTCTTCTCTGCTTTGAGAATTATTCACATCTTGATTCTCACTTTCTTCCTCAGAGTCAACTTCCTCATATAAATTAGCATAAGTCATTGTACAGCCTCTTTCATCATGTGATTCTTCCTCATTATTCCCCTCTTCCTCATTTTTAGGTATACTTTGAGAGATCACACAAAAATTAGAATCATGTGGGGATTGGCATGTTGTGCACTATGGAGCCTCATCAGTCATGTTGACTGAATATTTTTGCAAAAGGTCAAGGGTTTTGTCATTAGATCTATCCTTTCTTTCTGGGACAATAGGCTTCCCATCCTTCCATTATGTGTGGTAAGGAAAAATTTTCAACCTAGGCTGCCTGTTGAAATTATTTGGAGGAGGCCTATCATTTCCCTGAAACTTATTCTTATTTTCACTAGGCTTTAAATCTTTTAAAGTATTCAGGATTTGTTTCAAGTTATCATCCTCCCTAGGTTTTACATTGGTAGGTTTATCTGTTTCCCTTTTTCCAAACATAGGGGGCTTAGGATCCTCTCTTCTTCCTAGCTTGCCTGACACCCTTCTGTTGCTTTCAATATTTACAGCAAACCTTTGAGCTTCCTTGATAGTTCTATGGTTTTTATCCCTGAGACGGTAACCCATCTTGGCATCAAAAGCATTTAGATATGTTTCCAAACACACCTTCTCATCTAATCTCATGACTTGAAAGAGCTTATGCATTTCCTTTTGAAATCTAACATTAAATTCCAGGACCTCTTCATTTTGGTTTTTCTTAATATTGTTGAATTCATTCAACATAAAACCCTCATTTATTTTATCACCATATTGGTCCTTAAAATAATTTAAAAAATCATCCCAAGAAGCAATACAATCATATGGAAGCCCTCTAAACCAATCCCTTGCATCCTCAGTTAAAGACCGAACAAACAATTTCATGATAATATCCTCATGTTCTATTTCCTAATCATCTATCATATCAATGAACTTCTTTAAATGCTCCTCACATGTAATAACATTATTAACAGTAAATTTTGGAAGCTTCTCTCTAATTTTTGTAGGAATCAAATTAGGATAACCAATAATGTTGTTAAAGAGAAGTTGTCTGTACCTTTCAATATGAACTGGTCCTCTTTTCACTAATCCACCATTTTGAGAGGTGGATGCTTTATTGTTCAATATGTTAGCAACATTTGTAGCAATCACTGGTGTGACAATAGCAACCTGACTGGCATAGTTTCCACTATTAGCATTAGGCATTAAAATATGACTAATTACATTTGGAGGAGCTAAGGACTGCCTAAGAAAATCAATCTTCTTTTTTATGTCCAAAGCAGTAGCCTGAAGTTCTTCCTTTTCTAGCTCTTTAGCTAAAATTTCTTTCTCTCTTCTAGCCCTTTCTAAATCATCATCTAATTTAGATGACTGATCTAAAAGGATCCTATTACTAATAGGCTCATTTATTAAAATCCCTATTGAAATCTCTTTTCCCTTATCTTTAGGTATTCTAGGATCAACTATTTGACAAATAATAGGTTGTTCAACAGTTGTCTTTGGTGCCCCAACAGTATTCATAGCTTCCTAGGTCAATAGCTATCTTCTTAACTCGTCTAATCTAATTAGGGCTTGTCTCTTTACAACCTCCTTTTCCTTCTCTCTCTCCCTTTTAATGACCATCTATTCCAGGATTCTTTTTTCTAGATTAAGATTTTCCTCACAGATGTCCTCAGAATCTAGGAGAGTTGTTTCAGAATCTGAATCTTCAAATTCTTGTTGTTCATCCCTAGGGTTAGGAAGGTTTTCAAAAGTAGAAACCACCCAGGTTGGAGGATCATTTCTTCCTTCTAGACCTCTACTTTTACTTCTTGATCTTCTATTTTTTCCTTCAAGTTCTTTATTTGGGAGCATTCCTTTCCTATGGTACCATGATCCTCCCTCCCCTTCTTCTGGAGGAAAATCATAGTACTCATACTGACCTCTTCCAAAACCCTTGGCCTCTTCATATTCAGATGTATTACCATCTTAACTAGGATGAGCTTGATCATCTTTATTTGTATTTATTTGTTTCCATGCTCGAGGCATGTTTTCAACATTTTCAAACCCTCTAGGCTGACGAGCCCTGGGGGTACTTGGAAGTTCTCCTTCCAATCTATCCTCTGGATGATTCTTCATTCTAGCCCTAGTATTCTTTTGACTCATACTCAAAGGTATATGGGATAGCCTTTATCTTTATCTTTATCTTTTACTCAGCAATTTTGTAGAGATTCTCAGAGTCACCACTCAACACAAGTTGGGACTTATCTTTACTAAATAAGTCAGAGTACTTAATACTAGGGATTTATCAAAGAATGACCTTATAACACAAAAGTGCAAATCCTACTAAATTTTCAAAATGATGCACAAAGAAATGGATTGCAAATAAATCTCTATTTTTCAATGGTAATTGACTGGTTCTGACAAATAAGAAGGCTAGGAGTCTAGCTCAACTTGTACCTATGTTATTTGATTGCAAAATTATAACACTAGAGATCTCAAATTCAGATTTACCATAATTGTATTATCTCTATTCCCCAACAGAGTCACCATTTTGTTGGTTCCTCAAAATGGACATTATACTTTCAAAGCAACCAATACATCTATAGATTTTAAGGATGGGTTAGATCCAAATATTGATTTCTAAGATGACTGGACCAACTATAGGGACAAAACTACCCTCTGCACTTCTGGCTCTACAAAACCAAGGAGGGTACTCCTAACATTTGAAATTTATCCTGGAAATATCTTGCCCTTAGGATCTCTTCCTTTCTCTTTAAATTGTCCCTCTTGATTTCAAACTCAATTAGGTCTTTAACAAATTCATATGTATTTGTTAGTTGTGCCTCCACAATAAGTTGATTCTTAATCATAGAAAAGAATGACTTTAATTTATTCTCTCTAAAAACCCATCTATCCAAAATTGGGTTTACGGTGGCCTTTTCTTCCCTAAGAGAAATCAATATGTCAGACAATTGCTTACCCATCTTGTAAGTTTCTTTAGGCTTCACATTTAAAACAAAATGCAGAACTGTATCCCTTATTCTTTTTTCATATTTTTGGCCTCTTTCTATACCATGTCTTCATCACCCATAGGAGGGGGTAGAGGGGAGAGGGGGTATTCAATTATAGGGCTTGACGAAGAAGGTTTAGCAGGGGATGAAGAAATCTGCAACTATCCTGATGTTTGAATTGGGCCCTGTTCACTAACCTTTTCTTCAAGTCTACAATTAATATATCTTTTTCATATGTCCCTTGTTTCAACTCCGCATAGGCTTTCAACACCGTTTCCAACCTCAATGTGAGTTCCTCTTTCTCCTTGGTTTCTTTCTCTACCACCTTTGCTGTAAGTTGGGTTGTTTCCATCACCATGCCTGATGCTTTAATCAATTAAGTCTTAGTGACCCGCTTTACTAGGAGGCTACTTGTTAGATCACCCTTGGTAATCTGCTTCCCTTTGTTATTCTCATTTTTCTTCAGAGACCACATAACCAAGGCTTGATGATCATCACTAAAAGTGACTCCTTTGATGGCTTGTTCTACCTCCTCTTTGGTTTTTTGAATTGGTGTTATCTATTTTCTAGCAGCATCTAAAACCACTGCATCATCAATGTCCCACTCTGGGAGAATAAGCACTCCTAAATTATTTACCAATTCTCTCCCCTATTCTAGAGTGATCTTCTCAAATCTCTCAGTCACTCTTTCTTGACCTCACTCTCTATGACCTTTATGTCTTTTTGGGAATTTTCCTCCTTCCTCTTTTCACATGTTTCCTAAAACTAATTTATGTGCAATTTCCATAAATATTGCATGAAAGCTCTAGCTTTCACAAAAGCATCATTTTCCAGGAACTCATCACATGCCTACTTAATTATAGGATCTAGCTCTTTACCAGCCATTTCTCCCACTATCAAGTCTAATTCAGGCTCCTTTGGTGGATTTGGCACCCCTTCATTTATCTCCACATAGGTCATAAAGATTTGACCTAAACTCCCCAATTTTTGTACTTTCTCTGCAACCTCCTGATAATACATTATGTTTAGAGGTGACTAAGAGGGAGAGTATTCCTCTTTAGCATGTACATGCATCTCTTCTAGTTTTTGTTTCTTTCAGGGAGGTGGGGAATTAGAAACATCCTCAACTGGTTGATCCTATGGTGAGTCTAGAATCTCTACAACTTCATCATGTCTTCCCACCTATTGTGATGTGGAAGGGATATCCTTTTCTCTTTTTTCTTTTTCCTACTACCTGTCTAGTCCTGGTACACCCACATTGTATCCAGTCTTTTTTTGGACTATGTATTTACTCGGGGGAAATACTTTGGCAAATGTAGGCTTTCTTAACACCAACTTAGCCTTCTCTAGTTCAACTTGCATGACCTTTTCCTTTTTCTCATTTAGGGTCTGGATAATACCCTCAAAGTGGCTCATAAGAGTTTCTATTTTCTTCCCAAAAGGGGTGCCATCTTTTAAGGGATCATATCCTTTGTCAAAGTGTTGGACAAAGTCTAGTGTCTTCTTGTACA
The DNA here is from genome assembly GCA_027943335.1 of Chamaecyparis obtusa. Lineage (NCBI taxonomy): Eukaryota > Viridiplantae > Streptophyta > Pinopsida > Cupressales > Cupressaceae > Chamaecyparis > Chamaecyparis obtusa. Next base: position 1,573,906 of record BSBK01003166.1, read on the forward strand.
CTAGCCATTTCTCCTTCCTGATTTCTTGTTCCAATATATTAGGGATATTCCTAATGATATCCTCAGGGAATTTTAAAATGTGATCTATCAAGGGGCACTTAACCTTCTTCTTATACATCTCATTGTAGAAGCCTTTAGGATTTGTTGTCCTAGCAACTGAGGTGGCCATATGATATGGTGACAATATTTTGTCCATATGTATCCATCCACCCTTTTTCAATACAAACTGGTGGGCCATTGTGATATTTGGGAACAAAATTCCTCTGGCCTTCCCTGTAAGAGTACTTTCTTGTATTTCCCCTAGTTGTCTTATGAATTCTGCAACACCAACCTTGAGGGGTACTTGATATGGTAGTATGAAAGGGGTCCCTCTAAAACCATATACTCTAATCACAGTGGACACTGGATAGAAGATGAAATCACCCCAATTGTGAATAATCTTGAGGCCCTTAGCAAATTGCTTTGGCCTAATAAGTTCAACTAAGGCCACTAGGATTCTTGGGTTCTCAACAGAAAATAGAGCCCTAAGCCTTGTTGCAAAACATCTGTCAAAATTAACAAAATTGTTCTCACTCCTATCCCATGTCATGTTGAGGTTCCATAATTGTATAGGCATATCCTCACCATCCTTCTATTTTATTAAGTCCATTTCCTTCTCAAAATAACTAGCACCTTTGAATAGGAACATATATATTATAAAAGAATACCAGCAGAAAGGATTGTCTACTTTGCTCTTTTGAATTCCTACTAGTCCCTCATGAATTAAATCAGTAATAAAAGGGGAAAAGTCAAATGCAACTGCCAAAAATGGGTGTAGGATTTGGATCATCATATACATCAAATGCACTGGCATTCTCTCTTGAACATCTTCTCCAAAGACTTGGCATAGTGACCAATACACACCCTTTTCCCTTAAGTTAAAATATTCCACTTTGAAAGGCTCCTGTGTACTTGGTCCCATGGTGATCATTCCTCCAATCTTCTTGCAGAATTCCTTCAAAGGACCACTCCTGAGATAATCCCTCTCAGCATTATAAACTTGTCTTAATTCTTCAAAGTCTATCTTCTCCAGGTCATTGGAAGGCTCACTTAACCTAAAAACTTTCCTGATTTCTTCAGATGAAATGTTTATCAATAGGTTTCCCTTTGCATCCCTAATTACCCTAGTAATTGGGTCATAATGTTTTTCAACTTGAATCATTATATTGACATCCATGAAAATGTTGGGCATAACAAGTTTTCCTAGGTCAAACTACCATATATTACTAGTGGGAGGAAGGGCATTTCTCTGACTGAACCCTACTATGAATAACCCTAGACCAGTAATACCAATGGTGCCATCTATGCCAGTTGTGCCAACTTTGGCATCCCTCATATAATTACCCTTGTCATATAAACCATCTTCTACTTTAACCCTAGGTTCTTTTGGTATTAAACTCTTGGCTTTCAATGTATCAGTCATTGAATGATCCAACAACTCTAAGAGGTTCCATGTAAACCCCTTTTACTATCTCGACTTCACCAGTCCATTCCTTTCTCGGTGCCATTTTAGGGTTTATATTTCTTTATAATTATGCAAGATAATTATAGCAAAATTTATGAAGATACTAGCAATGTCAAAAATTCAGAAAAAATCAACCAACCTCAAAAAAAACCTTAGGAAATAATAACTAGCTCTGCAATTTTCCTTGCCCAAGCTTCTACAAATTCTACTTCTTTATGTTTTTGAGATTACGTGAATCGATGATATATTAGCAATAGAAACACAATCTGTTAGCAATTTACTCCACACAATCCAGCCATAACTTCTCTAAGAAATTTGAATTGTCAGCATTCAATGGGCAAATACATTTTTGCACCATTTCTGTTTCAATTTTGAATTTGGATCGTTGATATTCACTAAAGAAAAATCTAATGGCTGTCGCATGATTGCAAAGGATGAAAAGAATCCTTGCAAACAAGTGACAACCATCCGATCAAAATAGATCAGTGGTTGGTTGATTCCTATAGTACCCAGGACCACTTAACAACCTAGATATACTTCTATCATTAGATCTTTCATCCAATGTCTGACATTATTCCCTTTTATGATTGGACATAAAGTAAGACATCGTGGCTTTGAAATAAGATCAATGATTGTCACCTGATCACAAAGGATGAAAAGACTCCTTGCGAACAAGTGACAACTGTCTGATCTTCTACTGTTAGTTCTTAAAGGTAACTAGACCCATTAGACAAATGGCATTCAAAAGAAAAAGGTCCCACCTGACAGGGTCCATATCATCACTTGCTACGACCAATGAAGAAAGAACACTTGTACACACCTGGCAGCGGACCCACCTATTTGAAGCGCTATGTAGTAAATAGAATCAATGGCTATCGCATGATCACAAAGGATGAAAATATTCCTTGCGAACAAGCAACCACTGTCCGATCTTCCTCCAGTTGTTAGTCCTTTAGAACCCTTAGAGACTGGGCCCAGTTACTTGCATGTCGTTAGATCTTCAGTATTAAACAGTCATGATTTAATAAAAGCCAAAGGTTCCACCTAATAGCTGCACTGACTTGTCAACAAAATCAACGGTTGTCGCATGATCGCAAAGGATGAAAAGATTCCTTGCAAACAAGAGACAACCGTCAGATCCAAAGGAGAATAAAAGCCTTAATACAGTGCTGAAACCTTAGGGAAATAAGCCAATAAGACTTAGGGAATTAAAAAATATCATCAGGGCTTAGACTTAGGGAAAATTTAAACGGTCAGCTTGGGTAAAAGAAACTATTAGGAATATGACCCCACCTGATGACATAATTAAAACACACGCATTTATAAAACTTAAGCTGCTTGCAAAAAGTAACGCTCCATTAGAAAAATAGGAAGTCAACCTAGGGTTTTTCCCTTAATGAAAGGAATACTTATGGTTTTCAAACATGTTTTCCCATAATTACTTTGACAAATTTGCCAAAGTAATTAGGATATTTTTTCTGCTAGAAAATTTTCTCAAATTTAAAACCTTATTGGCGAATACATCATTTTGTAAAAAGTATGAAATTCATGCTTGAAAAATGAAATGCCAACAGATAGGCTGGAGCAAGTTCAGATTTTACAATATTGGGAGTGTACTACTTTGGTTGGGAATGATGTTATCGCCTGGGATAGTAGTGATTTGTTTGGTAAATTTTTAGTGTCAGCTGGATATGTTGAGCTTCTCCATCAGACTTTGGGGGATGTTCAAGTGCCTTGGTTGAAGCAATTCTGGTCATCACTTCCTATAAAGGCTCAAAAACTAGGTGTAATTTTGAACTCAAGGATTGGACATCTGACCGAGCAACTTATCCTCTTTATAGAAATTTATTTAGTAGGTCAGACCAGGTACGTATTACTTGAAATGGGCCAGAAAGGTATATGCACTAGGTATCACTCGGCCATACATTTTATCGTTGCTACAGGAAAGAAAGGCTAAAAGAAAACTATGCTATGATTGTAGGAAATGAATGCTAAAGTAATGCTTAAGCTGAAGTTGTAGAAAAGAGAATGCTGGAATAGAAAATACAGAAATATAACTGCTAACAAAACATGGGGACTCTTACAAACTATGCCATAGTACTTCTACTATTCCATGACTTTGGTTGTAGGAGGCATTAGCCAATCTGTAACTTTGGTTGTAGGAGAAGTTCAACACTTGGCACTAAAATAGCAGAAATGCAGGAAATGATTCTAACTAATATGAATCTATCTAACTATGGATTTCTCACCAAGTGAGCCCCCTTGGATGAGTATCCTAAATCATAGTTACACCAACTGAATATCAACACTTCATTTATTTATTGATTGAATGACAATGTACCAAGATTCCATGAAACAATGAAAGCAAATAGTTTCTATAATAAACTTGAAAATGCCCTCCTTTCTCATGCAGGAGCAGGGCTTTATTTAAAGGAAAAATTCCTAAATACTTTCCTAATCACGCCTCAGAAATAGGCAGATCTTTATTACAACACTACTAAAAAGAAATGAGGAAATCTTTTAGGACTAAAATAGATCAAATCTAGAACAAAGGAAAGAGTTGCCGTGATAGAAAATCTAACTTCCCACTCGCGCCTAGATCTTCTTAGAGAAATTAACATGTTGCCTTGCTCTTCATTGGAACTGCCACCTTTCCTTCAACTGGCATTGTATTAAATGTTCTTCCACTGAAAGCTACAAGAAGATCGAGTGCAACACACCATGAATGAATGTGTCATACCTAGTAAAAAAAAATTCACTATTCCAATGTGCTATGCCTTTAAGGGTTAGGATAAGACATTTATGAAAATAATTATCAGAACACGCATAATCAATCATATTCAAACATCTACTCTACTCATTGAAACACAACAATATCTTTCAAAACAATAAATATAGTAATTTATCCAAGCATAGCATATTTAAGTACGTTCAAACCATATTAAATGTATGTTGGCAGCAAGCCATATAGTAGTAGAAAAACATAAGAGTCTTGAGGTAAATGTATCAAAATGAAGCAAAAGGTCTAGCAATTATCATCCTAAGGTATCCTAAAGTATGGCATTAATATGCCTCATCATTTTTCCCCCTACGAAGACTAGGGCATGTCCTCAAGCACTGAAGAGTTTTTAATCTTTGCTAGCACCCTGAAGTCTCCTTCTTGTGTTTGTCTAATCATAGAAGTGTGCACCCTATAGTAGAACCCATTCTTTCTATCCACCCTGACTCGTCATCTTAGCTCTAAATCCTCATCTAGCTCATCATCTACACAACTATATAGTGGCCATAGGAGCACAGGAGGTTGGAATGTGAGAGGCATCCATCACTCTGGTCTTGGCTGTTGGCCCAATTCTATGTACCAGTGGACCCTTTGTATAGCCGATCTAAAGTTGATGACGCTGTGTGGCTCTGCCTTTTTAAAGAACATAGTCAATCTAGCCCACCTCTATTTTAATCCATCTATAGCTCTATTCCCATCAACCAAGGACAACCTTTCAAATTCTACATGCACCTATTCTTTGTTTTCCAATATCCTTCTTTGATGTGTGGAATCATTAAAACCGTAGACAATTTCCAACCAGTCACAGTAAAGTTGTCTAGGTGTTTTACTCTCAGGGCGTAATCGAAGTGAAACATTATGTTCAAATGCCCTATACTTGGCCAACTATTCCCCATAGTAGATTTCATTAATAACCCACGAAAGTAGTGAGGACAAATGTATGTCCCCCACAAATAATAGGGGATTCCATTATGTGTTTGATGGGATGACATAATGATGTAGATAAAGTTTGCAAAGAAGGTTCTTAATGAAGTTAGGTGACATCTCATATGCGGCCATAAAGGACTAAGGGGTATCTATGTTAGGACTCAAATCTTTGATAATTCTTATAAACTGAAATAGAAAATATTGCTCCCTTAGGCACAAGGCATACACCCTAGGTGGTGGTCGACATTCTAGAATCTTAGGAACCAATTTAACAACTGAGTCCACCTTATCCTGTAAGAGTGTGATTTCCTATTTCTACTGCCCTATTTCCTTTTTTAACTTATCCCTCTCTATTTCCCACATTTCCCTTTCATACTGAATTTTCTGAAAATAATCCAAGGACAAAGAATGTATTGTTACCTGATCTTGACTTTTCTGTGGAATAGAGTGTTCTGGTTCTGCCTCATGTTCTTTTTGGGGAACTGGTGTGGATGCTGCCAAAATGTCATTTGCTTGCATATTTCCCAGATGAGAAGAAGAAACTTTAGAAACATCCATTTTCATTGTTTCTTTTGGTACCAAGGCTCCAGGTTCCTTCATCATATCATCACCTTCCATGGTTGGATTCTCTTCTTGTGGGTCTATATTCATAGGTTCCTCAATTGGGACTTCATGACTTGAGCCAACCATCTTAGGTGAGTTCATTGTCTTTTTTCTTAACTTCAAGTAGACACTATGTCATACTGGGGTTTCTTCTGATATTGCAGAGCATTTCTGCAGATTGGATTTTATCGAGGTAGACGTGGCTGCAGGATGAATAGGGGTACCACCTGCTTCATAACCAGACATTTTCCCTTTCCCTTTCTCATCTTTCTTGTCTCCCTATGAACTATGAGTTTCTGCAGAACCCCCAACATTTTCTCCCCCCATATTAGGGTTTTGAGATTCTACTATTAAGTATTCTTGATGTAAAGGAGGGTTTTCCTGAGCTCTTTCGGGACTAGCTTCAGCAGGATGATTTTCCTATGCTTCATGATGCTCAGGATGTGGTCCTAGAGGCTCGGGTCTTTCTCTATTTAATTGAACATGAGGGGTGACAAGAAATTCATCCCAGTTCATAGGAGAATTATCTCGCAGGACCTTTTCTACCAATAATTTGATGAACCCATGATGGGTAACAAAATTTTGCCCACTCTTCCTTACTTCCTTAGAGCTCAAATTTAATAGGGAATATAGAACATTTAGAACATTAATTAACTACCCATGCCACAAATGGCTCAACAATTTAAAATGTATAGTATGTAGAAAATAAAACCTTCCTTTGCAAGTAATATATCGGATAACGTGAACAATGAACTGTGGGTAATCACCTAGAAGAGAAAGTCTTTTTGTACCTTGTTTTCTACTTCTAGTGCTGTGTCTTTGGGTAGGGAGAATTTAGCTCTAGCTATGTGGGCGTCATGACCTTGTGAAAATGGTTCTCTTACAACAGGAAGTCCAAAGACTTCTACTATTTACATTTTTGAAGCTTCAATTCGTAAACCTTTCACATATACCACGTCAATGTTGAATGTATGCAATAATTCCACTACAATAGCTTCATCATGACCATTTAATCTGATGAAATAGCTGAGCCGACCCACATGATTGAATTCCCAAACACTCGCTTGATCTTGCAACAATGACAATATGTGACTAGCTGGTTCTGACCAAATAGGCTACCCACCCATACTTATTTGTTAGAAAGTAAAGTCCACCAAAATAACTGAGGGGGGGGGGGGGTGAATCAGTTATCAGACAAATATAACTTTTATCAACTTTAACAGATTTTAATCATGTAAGCAATGTAACCAACAACCATAGAAAGATATTGATACACAATAACACAATGACACAAGATATGTTAACTGGGGAACCTCTTGATCAAAGAGTAAACCCCAGTGGGAATGATGCCCACAAAAGATGCACTAATATGAAAGTTCCTTGTGAGAGGATGGACTTTGTTAGGATTCTTATGAAATACATTCAGTACATATGAGTCCCTGTTAGGAGACTTTGAATCCCTGTTAAAAGATTCTAACTTTGTTAGGAGTTATGGAAGACAGAAGGACCCACTGCCCAAACAGCTTCAAGGTAAGATCACTGAACTCATTGTCCAACTGATCTTTGTATTACTCAATAGAATAATAAAAAAATATTAATGATCTCAACAATTCAATACTCCTTTGATTGTGTCAAACCGCACCATCTACTTCTTCATATCTCAATACCATATCTCTGAACTTTGCATATCCTCTTTCCACAAATTCACTTTCATAATTTCTTCATACACACTTACAACAAAGAAAACATTCCTTCCTTTATACCACACTTAAGTAATTAAAAATGAGTCAAGTAATTACAAATGAGCCAGCATATAAATTACAAAATAAAAGTTTCCACACATTACATAAAAATTACACAAAACTGTCAGCTTCCAATTAAGATAATTCTTCACTCATGCAACCTCGAATCTTGCACTCACATCCATGTCACTAACATCATATCTTCAATTGTCTCATAACTGCACATGATCAGATTCAATCCTGATTAGGAAATATCATCCGACTTCCACAAACCACTACTTAGGAACACTGTTTGAATACTGCTTCCACTGATTTCCTCATAACTGTCATGAATAAATGAATTTTCATCTGTGCTCTTAACCATGATCTTATAGAACATCATAGAGTAAGTTGATGTAGGAGCATCTCGGGTCCTTGGAAATCCTATGTCACCAAAAATCTTTTAGATTTTTTCTATGTTGCTCGGTTCCTGCTTTAACTAAGTTGGTCAGTTTCCTTTGGTTACCGAGTGTGGTCGGTCATTTTCTGGGCAGTCAGTTGTTTCACTAGCACTCAGTGTTGCTTGTCTGTTGCTCGGTTGCCCTTGCTCACTGACGGGTTTAGTTTTTATTTCTATTAAGGCTGACTTGTGCATTTATATTAGATCATAGATTTAATATTGGAATCTATCATTGGGAAGCGTGTGGTCCTAGATCTGACCATTCTTTCCATTGATTGTGGATCTGAAGGCCGACTCAGTTCGGTAGCCTCTTGTATAAATGTAGTTTTTTGGTTATAGTTTATGGGTCAGTTTTTTATAGAAGATAGTAAACATTAGAATTAAGATTTGTAACAGATCCTCACATGTTTGAGGACTTCTGAGATTCATTATAATATTAGGACATAATTGGGAAGGCCTTACAGCCCAGCATGTATGATTTTAATTGATGAAAATATATGAAAGATCTGGCATTCTCTCTCTCACTATTGTATTTGTTTGCTTCTGCATTGTGTTGAGTAGGCTTGGATCATTACTATGGCCATCTTGTGGCCCCTCTTGACCCTTTCCTTGCGTCAGGTGGTATTAGAGCGAGGTGAGATCTTGATCTAGGTCTGGGGATCTACGTTTGTAGGTTCCTTTTGAAGCACTAGTTGATTGTTGTGGGGTGGTAGATTGTGATCTGACCTGAAATTGCAGAGGGTTGTCATGATGGTTCATGGGAGGCGAGATGTAGATCTAGGATTGGCTAATATGTTGAGGCAGATTGTTGCTAGGTTAGAAGCAGTTGAAATGGCCCAAAGAAGAGGCAGACATCTTGAAGATGTTAGTGATGATGAAGTTGAAGAAGAACAGGTGAATGCAGAACCTGCACCTGTTATGGATCAAGGTGAAGAAATATTTTTGAAGGCTTTGAAAATTTTTAAGTCAACATCAAATTTTAGTCCTCCTAAGTATGGTGGAAAGATAGATTCTAATGAATTGGCAGACTGGATCACCAAGATGGAAAAGTATTTTGAATATGAAAACATCCATGAAGATAAGGTGAAGATTGCAAGCACTAAGTTGAAGAGTCATGCATCCTTATGGTGGGAACATTTACAATTGGATAGGAAAAGGAAGGGAAAAGATAAAATCAAAGTATGGAATAAGATGGTAAATAAGTTGAAAGGAAAGTTCTTACCCTGTGATTATCAAATTAACCTAGTTCGGCGAATGCAAAGTTTGAGACAGAAAGAGAGCTTGATAAAAGAGTATATTGGGGAATTCTATAGATCGGTTATCAAATATAGACATGATGAAGGTGATGTGGAAAGGATTAGTAGATACCTGAATGGTCTAAGAGTTTCCATCCAAGAGGAAATTAGTATGGTCAAGTTGGAGAACATTGAAGAGGCTTATCAATTTTCTTTGAAAGTCGAGGAGAAATTGAACAAAAGACATGAATAGAGATAGAGAGGAAAGGTGGTAGATTCCCTAGAGGAAGAGGTAGATCTAATGGTGAAAATGGCAGATCTGAACCTAAAAAGACAAATTTGGGCAAAGGCAAGACAAAGTGGAAAGATGAAAGTTCATCTAGAGGCAGAGGCAATAACTACCAAGGTGGTTATAGCAGAGGAAGTTTCTGAGGAACTTGCTATAATTGTGGAGAAGAAGGGCATAGATCTTTTGAATGTACACAAGTAAGTAAGAAGGCTGGTAGTAGTAGAAATGCTTTGGTGCAAGAAGAATCACCGAATGAGCTTGAGAAAGAAAATAACTTGATGGTAAGAATGAAAGAAAAAAGGAAGATCTGGTAAGGAAAAGTTTGTTCAAGACTAGATGTAGAGTTTCTAATAAAGTTTGGAAGGTAATCATTGATAGTGGTAGCTCGGAGAATCTGACATCTAAGGAGATGGTCACAAAATTGTAGTTGGAAAGGTTGAAACATCCAAAACCCTATCATATTTCATGGATCAAAGATGAGCATACACTCTTGGCAAGTGAACAATATTATGTAAATTTGAAGATTGGAAAATACTATGATAAGGTGTTGTGTGATATCATGCTTATGGATTGTTGTCATATTTTGTTGGGTAGACCTTGGCAATATGATAGATATGCTATATATGATGGGAAATTGCATAAGTATACTATTGTGGCTAATGGAAAGAAAAAAATATTGTTACCATTGCTGGAAGAACGTGTTAGTAATGTTTGCACATTTGTGAAAGTTTACTTGATGGAAGGAAGGAAGTTAAAGATTTGAAGAGGAATTATGTATGTTTTGTTGTGATTCCTAACAAACTGAGGAAGAAAATAGAAGATAATGTTCCTGAGGAGATTGATAAGTTACTCACCGAGTATAGTAAAATCATTTCTAATAATGTACCTAATGGTTTTCCACCGAAAATAAGCATTGATCATTGTATGGATCTAATCCCTGGAGCTAGTTTACCGAATAAGGCACCTCATCGGTTAATACCTACCGAGAATCAAGAATTGAACTGATAGATTCAAGAATTGCTAGAGAAAGGTTTGATCAGAGAAAGTTTGATTCCTTGTGTAGTACCTATTGTATTGGCACCTAAGAAGAATGGAGAATGGAGAATGTGTATTGATTCCAAAGCAATCAATAAGATAACAGTGAAGTATAGGTTTCCTATACCAAGAATGGATGACATAATGGACAGTTTGACTAGAGAAAAGTATTTTACAAAGATTGATTTGAAAAGTGGATATCATCATATCAGAATTAGAGAAGGTGATGAATGGAAGACTTCTTTTAAGACAAAAGAAGGTTTGTATGAGTGGTTGGTTATGCCCTTTGGTTTAACTAATGCACTAAGTACTTTTATGAGGTTGATAAATAAAGTTTCGAAGAAATTATTGGGTAAATTTGTGATTGTATATCTTGATGACATTTTGATATTTAGCAAGACCAGAGAAGAACATTTGTTGCATGTTAGACAAGTTTTGCAGAGATTGAAAGAGGAAAAGTTGCTGGTAAATCTAAAAAAGTGTTCATTCATGAAAGAGGAAATTGTGTATTTGGGATTTGTGATCCCAGCTGATGGTTTGAAGATGGATCCTGAAAAGGTTGAAGCTATTTTGAATTGGCCTACACCTATGAATGCTAGTGAGGTAAAATCATTTCATGGTTTGGCAAGTTTTTACCAAAAGTTCATAAGAAATTTTAGTTCAATTTGCAATGCTATGATTGAGACTATAAGAGGAGACAAAAGAGAATTCAAGTGGACACATGGAGCTGAAAAAAGTTTTGAGAATCTAAAGTAGAAAGTTGTTGAATTACCTATTTTGGGATTACTTGATTTTATTAAAGTATTTTAAGTGGAATGTGATGCAAGTGGGAGTGCAATTGGAGCTGTGTTGATCAACAAAGTAAACTTGTTGCTTTCTTTAGTGAAAAGTTGAATGATACTAGAAGGAAATATTCTATGTATGATCAAGAATTATATGCTATTGTTCAAGCACTGAAGAAATGGTGACATTATTTGATACCGAGTGAATTTGTGTTGTATACTAATCATAAGGCTTTATAGTATTTGGGTAGTCAGAATAAGTTGAATCAAAGACATATGAAATGGTTTGAGTATTTGCAGAGTTATACATTTGTGATAAAGCATAAGAGTGGAGTCACTAACCTAGTTGTTGATGCATTGAGTAGAAGGAGATCTTTGATGACCGAGATGAAAATTAAAGTTCTTGGTTTTGATAAGATGAAAGGTTTGTATGAAAATGACCTTGATTTTTCTGAGCCATGGAGAAAGTGCAGAGCACCTATTCAAGATCAACAAGATACTAAATGGGATGAATATTTCATTCAGGAAGGTATGTTGTTCAAAGGTCTTCAGTTGTGTATACCAAGAGGAGTAATGAGAACTAATTTGATAAAAGAGAAACATAGCAGTGGTTTGGCTAGAGATTTTGGCATGGATAAAACTTGGAATTTTCTTAAGAAGTACTTTTGGTTGTAGTTGTATAAAGATGTTCATAAATTTGTAAAAAGTTGTGGAATTTGTCAAGTTGCAAAAGGAGTAAGTCAGAATACTAGATTGTATGTATCGATTGTTGTTCCTAAGAAACCTTGGATTGACATCAGTATGGACTTTGTTCTTGGCTTACTAAAGATAGTAAGAGGTAATGACTCTATATTTGTTGTTGTGGATAGATTTTCTAAGATGACACATTTTATACCTTAGAGAAAGACATTAGATGTAGTACATGTAGCAGATCTTTTCTTTAAGGAAATTATCAGATTACATGGATTACCGAGGAGTATTATCTCTGACTGAGATAGTAAATTTGTTGGATATTTTTGGAAGACCCTTTGGAAGAAATTTGGCACTGAGCTGAAATATAGTTCTACATTTCACCCAAAAACTGATGGACAGACTGAAGTTGTAAACAAGATTTTGGGAAATCTTTTGAGATGTTTAGTTGGAGACACACTGAGTAATTGAGATTCTGTGTTGGCACAAGCAGATTTTTCATAAAATAATTCAGTGAATAGAAGTACTGGGAAAACACCATTTGAGATTGTGAATGGCATACAACTAAGAGGTATATCTGATTTGAGAGACATTGATGATGAGAATAAGAGAAGTGTTGAAGGAGTAAATTTTTTTGAGTACATGAAGACATTTCATGAAGATGTGAAGCTGAAGTTGGAAGAAAGTAATTAGAAATACAAAGACAGAGCTGATAGATCAAGGAGACATAAGAATTTTGATGTTGGTGAAGAAGTGATGGTTCATTTGAAGAAAGGTCGATTTCCTATTGGAACATATGGAAAGATGAAGATGAAGAACTTTGGACCTTGCAATATTTTGAGGAAATTTGATAGTGGAAATGCATATGAGATTGAGTTACCTGATGACATGGATATATCAATGATTTTCAACATTGCTAATTTGTATGAGTATCATGAATTGAATGAAGAGATGACAGTACTGATAGAATATCCTAAGAAGCAGAATGAAGAGATTGAACAGATTTTGAATTAGAGAGTTGGCAAGAGCACAAGAGGAAAATGGTATATGGAATATCTGGTTAAGTGGAAGAATAGACCGATGGAAGACAGTTCATGAATTTCACAATCTGAGTTGGATGCAGGTTAGATCATACCTACCAAATGATACGGAGAATCATTTCAAATAACCCCAGGTGTCTGATGCAGGAGCATCTCGGGTCCTTGGAAATCCTGTGTCACCAAAAATATTTTGGGGTTTGTCTATGTTTCTTGGTTCCTGCTTTAACTGAGTTGGTCGGTAGTTGGTCAGTTTCCTTTGGTTACCAAGTGTGGTTGGTCATTTCCTGGGCGGTGGGTTGTTTCACTTGCGCTCGATGTTGCTTGTCTGTTGCTCAGTTGTCCTTGCTCACCAATGGGTTTAGTTTTGATTTATGTTTAGGCTAACTTGTGCATGTATATTGGATCATAGCTTTAATGTTGGAATCTATCATTGGGAAGCATGTGGTCCTAGATCTGATGATTCCTTCTATTGATTATGGATCTGAAGGCCAACTCAGTTCGGTAGCCTCTTGTATAAATGTAGTTGTTTGGTTTGTTGTTTAGGGGTCAGTTTTTTATAGAAGATAGTAAACATTAGAATTAATATTTGTAACAAATCCTCGCATGTTTGAGGACTTATGAGATTCATTGTAATATCAGGCCATAACTGGGAAGGCCTTACAGCCTGGCATGTATGATTTCAATTAATGCAAATATATGAAAGATATGGCATTCTCTCTCTCACTGTTATGTTTGTTTTCTTCTGCATTGTGTTGAGTAGGCTTGGACCATCAAGGTCCGCCATCTTTTGGCCCCTCTTGACCCCTGCCTTGCATCATAAGTCCTCAACTCCGCATAGCTTCATCTTCAATATCCAAGTGGGCTAACTCAAACATTGTCTGCTTCTCTGCAAATCTACAGAAGATTACTGTGTAGACATCAATGACAATCACGGTCATGAATGCAACAACAACTACTATAGAATGGCTATGAATACTCCTCCATAGGATATATTCAGCATTCATTCCTAACAATCTCCCCCATTGGCATTGATGGCAACATAGATGAAAAACATCCAAGTTCCATAAATCCAACACTACAACATTGTTGTTCTGAAAATGCTTTCAAGTCCTCTTCATTAATCAAATCTTGCTTCGTTTTCCTATTCACTTCTCTCCAATAGATGATTTTTCATGTATTCTTCTCCCCTATTGACATCAATGACAAATGTTTCATCATTATGTCAACAACTACTTCAATGTCAAAAGACACTATTTAGAAAATACATTTATTAGAGTCCTCATGACTCAACTCAGATAGACATAGTCCCCCATAGAGGAAGTACCAACATCCAATCCAGAAGAAAGATAAGGCTCATATACTACTAGATAGATGCAATAATTTGCATCACTTCTCAAAAATAGGTTGGGGCATAACCCCAAGGATACCTCTCAGATACTCAAATGTATCCTTAGGCAAAGGTTTTGTAAATATGTCTATAATCTGCTCATTTGTGCTTATGTACTCAAGTTTGACTTCTTTCTCTGCAACTTTCTCTCTCACTACATGATACTTTATCTCTATATGATTTGTCTTAGAATGTAACATAGGATTCTTAGACATACTAACTGTGCTAGTGTTATCACAATGTATAACAACAGGCTCAACAAATTTTATCCCAATATCCTTCAGCATTTGTTTCATCCAAATTATCTAATTACAATTGTTTGTTTCTACCACATACTCTGCTTCTGTTGTGCTCTGTGAAATACAATTCTACTTCTTTCTTAGCCAAGAAACTAATCTTCCTCCAAGGAAAAATGCTCCACCACTGGTGCTCTTTTTATCATCAACACTGCCTCCCCAATCAGCATCTGTATATGCACATAGGGTAAAATCATCAGATTTTTCATGTCACAATCCATACTCAATTGTGCCTCTTAAGTACCTCAATATCCTCTTTACTACTGCATAATGTGATTCTCTAGGTTCATCTTGAAATCTTGCTACAATTCTAACTGCATGTGCTATATCAGGTCTTGTATGAGTCAAATATTGCAATCCTCCAATCGTACATCTGTACTTTTTATGTTCTACTGCAAGAGTCTCATATGTGCTAGATAATTTGTGTCTGGTTACCATAGGTGTTCCAACTAGTTTACAGTTCTCCATTCCAAATATCTTCAATAATTCATCCAAGTACTTTGTCTGACTTACAAAGATACCATCACTATTCTGTGTTTTGTGCAATCCTAAAAAGTATTTCATTTCACCAATCATACTCATTTCAAATTTAGTCTTCATTTCATCTGCAAATTTATCACTAGCTTCATCTTCTCCTCCAAAGATAATATCATCAACAAAAATAACAACAACCAACAAACCATTTTCAATTTCCTTTGTGTATAGGTTGTTATTAGGTGTGCCTTTTGTAAATCCTAACTTTATCAAATACTTATCCAATCTCTCATACGAAGTTCTAGGTGCTTGCTTCAGTCCATATAAATCTTTCTTCAGTTTACATACCATATCTCCTTCTTGAGTTAAAGGAATACCTTCAGGCTTCTCAATGTAGACTTCTTCTTCCAATTCTCCATTCAGAAATGCTAACTTCACATCCATCTGATACACTTTGAATTTCTTGTAAGCTGCATAAGCCAAAAACATTCTTACTATTTCAATTCTTGCTATTGGTGCAATAGCCTCTTCATAGTCAATTCCTTCTTGCTATGAGTATCCTTTACATACCAATCTTGCTTTGTTCCTTACTACTTCTCCTTGTTCATTCATCTTTTTTTTGAATACCCATTTTGTTCCTATAACATTCTTATCTTTAGGTCTAGGGACCAATTCCCATGTCTTGTTCTTTTCAATCTGATCTAGTTCTTCTTTCATAGCTTTAATCCAATGTTCATCTTCCCAAGCTTCACTAGTAGATTTAGGTTCAATTTGAGAAATCAAACACAACTTTTCATGTACCTTATTTTGTGTCAAAACTCCTCTGTCTATGCTTCTAATAATTTTCTCAGTAGGATGATTCCTTGATAGATTCTTGTTAGGTGACACTTTCTCAGTACTTGTTTCTGTTGTAGGTTCTTCAATGGTTCCTCCACTATGGCTTTCATTCAAAAAATCACTGTCAGTCTCATAGAATAATTTAGTAGTCTCTAGATTAGGTCTAGGATGAGTTCCTTCATCTGATTCATAATCAAGCATTCTTTCTTGAATTTTAAACTTTTCATCAACTTCAACATTTGCGCTCTTAACAATAGTCTTAGTTCTTTTATTGTAACATCTATAAGCTTTTCCCTTTAATGAATATCCAAGAAATATACATTCATGACTTCTAGGATCAAACTTTCCAATGTCATCATCTCTCTTAATATAACATTTGCTTCCAAAAATTCTAAAATACTTAACTGATGGTGCATATCCAAACCATAGTTCATAGGGTGTCTTGTCTGTGTCTACTATGATTTGTACTCAGTTCATTGTATACACTGCTATGTTCATTGCTTCTCTCCAAAATATTTTCACCAAGTCATTCTCAAATAACATAGCTCTTGCTACTTCAGTCACTGATTTGTTCCTTCTTTCTGCAATAACATTTTGTTCAAGTGTTCTAGGGGCTGAAAATTGTCTCTTAATACCATTCACTTCACAAAAATTGTTAAATTATTTTGAAGTAAATTCTCCACCTCTATCTAATCTCAAACATTTAATCTTCATTCCAGATTCATTCTCAAATTTATTCTTATTGATCTTAAACTTATTAAATGCTTTAGATTTTTCTTTAAGAAATGTAATCCACATATTCTTGTAAAATCATCAACAAGAATCATAAAATACCTTTCTCCATAGAATCCTCTATTCCTTGTAGGACCACTCAAATATGTATGAAAAATCTCCAAATTCTCTACTGTTGTGAACTTCTTGCTGGGAAATGAGCTTCTCTTTTGTTTAGCCATCACACATTCCTTACAAATCATGTTAGTAGGCTTCATAATTCTAGGCAAATCTCTTACTGCAAGTGTAGTACTCACTTTCACAATGTTATCAAAGTTTATATGACAAAATCTTATGTGCCATAACCAACTGTCATCAATCTTAGTAATCAAATATGTCATCTTGGTAGGATTCAACTGAAATACATTACCTCTGGTTCTAGATCCAGTACCAATCAAATTACCATCCTTGTCTTTGATTACACAAATTTTCTTAGTAAATCAAACTTGATATCCCTTATCAACTATCTATCCAACACTCAAAAGATTATGTTTCAAACCATCCACAAAGTAAACATTATCACTATTAGTCTTTCCATCAAGAGTAATAGATCCTATACCTTTAATCAAACAAGGTGCATTGTTTCCAACTCTAACAACTCCTCCATCATAATTTTTAAACTTTATGAACTTTTTCATGTCTCCAGTCATATGATGTGAACAACCACTATCTATAATCCAATCATCTTTCTTTTCTACTTGAGAAACTAAAGTTTTTTCTTCCTTAATTTCAGTTTGAGGATTTTTTTCTTTAATTGCTACGAATCCTATATCATCATTATTCTCAATATCACTTTCACTCAAAGATTTCTCCAAACTAGCTTCAAGTTCTTCATCATTTGCATAATAACATTCTTTAGATCTAGGGTTAAAGTTCTTCCTGTACTTCTTAACTCTCTTAGGACATTTAGATGCAAAATGACCATATTCTTGACAAGTCCAACATCTAAAAGTTTTCTTACCGTCTGGTTCTCTTTTAACAAGCAAGGCAATACCTTCTTCAATCTTCCTATCTTCTTCATTTCTAGATCTACTACTGCTAGCATAATCTCTTCTCACACTAATGCTTCTTGAAAAAGTAGGGTGAACACTAAGAGCATTGAATGTTGTCTCCATTCTAGGTAAGTCTCCTGATAACCTCAAGTTCATCTCTGCTACTTGAAATCTTTCAAGAAGAGTCTCTTTGGTAAAGATCGTAGTACAAGGTATAACTTGTTCAATCATTTGTGTTGTCTATTTAAATGCAAGAGTCAATGTCTTCAGAATTTTCTATATCACTTCATTCTATGTCTTTGTTCCTCCACAAGATTTTATACTTGCAACAATCTTTGACATTCTACCAATATAGCTTCTAACATATTCATCTTCCTATTGGAATAATTGAGAGGGGGTGCATGAGTTAAACACTATCCCAAATCAAAATGTATAATCCAAAAAAAAATACTCCTATTCCTACTGCTCGGTAAACATAAAACTTTCACTGTTTGTGCTTTTACTGATTGTCAGTAAAAAACTTATAACCATTACCGATCAAATCTAATGTGTAATATGCAAATAATGATAACAAACAAATATCACAATCAACACATTACACAAGAGATTTAACGTGGAAACCCTTTGAAGGGAAAAACCACCTGGGACCGGCAACCCAAAAATATTCACTCTTGTAAAGTGAGGTCGGTGAAGACCCAACCCTATTAAAGGTTTACAAACACACTGTTAGGTGTGACCTTGTTAGAGGATTTTAAACTAGAAGTTATCATTCAACCAACAGTCACTCTGGGGTTGACAGGATAACAATGTTCATTCTATGAATGAGACATCATAAGACTTTCTTAGTCCACTTAGTTAAGAGATTTGACTGTGTACAATGGTTAAATATGTAACAGTAGATGATCTGCCTTAATACAGTTTCAATTACAGATTTCATATCAATATTTTCTCATACAAATCCTTCTGACGAATATAACACTTCAGATTCATCAATGTATTAACTTATTGTCCGTCGGTAATTACTCTCTGTAGCTCAGTAACTGTTCTGTAGCTTGGTTCTCATTAACCAGTATGATCAGAAATGCATGAAGCTTGTTCATGCGATAACTCTGTAGTTACTTCTTCTTCCGGTATCTTTTCACTGTGAAATCTCCAGTCTCTTATATAGATATGTAAAACATTTTCTTCTTCTCCATTGGATTTTGCCGCTTAATCACATTCATTAATTTTGTCACTTTAGGCTTCCTCGGCTGATGCGTCAATAACACGTTTCAATTTGTTCTATTAGATCTTTTTTTAATTATGTTAGCCATTGATCATCATAACAAACTTTATCTGTTACCTCGCGATCATACACTTTCCATCTCATCAATCTTATCAGCTAAACTGATCATTTACTTTATTCTGTTCTCGTCGGTTAACAAAGAAATGAGTCAATGAACACAAGCTCAGTTAACATTGTGCTTAGTATACACTACACTCCATTGGTGTATACTAAAATGCTTTCATTTACCGACAACATTGTTTTGTGTCTTTCAGCTCTATTCTTCATTATAGATGAATGCAACATAATGAAGTCAATTCCATCAAGTCATAGACTCATCAGCAAGTTAGTCAGTGTATTCTTTATCCTCATCTGACATATACATCTTCCTCATGTAGATTTCTCTGTTCTTCATCTCTTTCACCTTCTTTCATATGTGTCGGAATAGTAACTTACAAGATAAGTACTGTCAAGCTAGTTGACATCAATGACAACATAAAATTGATTTAATCATCTTGCATTATCTAATCAACAACTCCTTAGTAATCTTGAATTACAGATTCTTCATTCTGGTTCCAAATCAGTTGTAGTTCATCACTTCCATCATTCTTATATCTTCAAATGCACATATCCAATTATGTAATCTGACTTTCTTTGCATGTTCATCACCTTCAAAAGTAGATTGTAAAACTAAGCAAATTTCATGAGATATTTTTTGATATTTTACCTGACTATACTCATTTTCTAGAAGGGCTGACAAAAGTGATTCTCTGGAAAGTATGTTACACATGAATAGATCTCTCTCTTCATTTGTACAATCTTCAATTTTATCCTCATCAATGATAGTCTTCTGATTCTTTGTAATTAACCAATAACTTGGTCCTAGACAAAGTAGGTGTGTCTTCATCTTTTCTTTCCAGCTGTCAAAGTTTACTCCATCAAACTTAGGGTTTTCTTTCCTAAAATGATTCACCATGGATCTTCTTAAGCTATTAAACTTTTCTTTCAAGGACATGCTGCTCTGATACCAATTGTTAGAAAGTAAAGTTGACCAAGATAACTGAGAGGGGGGGTGAATCAGTTATCAGACAAATATAACTTTTATCAGCTTCAATAGATTTTAACCATGTAACTAATATAACCAACAACCATAGAAAGATATTCATACACAATAACACAATGACACAAGATATGTTGACTAGGGAACCTCTTGATCAAAGAGTAAACCCTGGTGGGAATGATGCCCACAAAAGATGCACTAATATGGAAGGTCCTTGTGAGAGGATGGACTATGTTAGGAGTCTTATGAAATACATTCAGTACATATGAGTCCCTGATAGGAGACTTTGAATCCCTATTAAAAGATTCTAACTCTGTTAGGAGTTGTGGAAGACAGAAGGACCCACTGCCCAAACAGCTTCAAAGTAAGATCACTGAACTCACTATCCAACTAATCTTTGTATTACTCAACAGAATAATACCAAAAGATTACTAATCTCAAAAATTCAATACTCCTCTAACTGTGCCAAACCGCACCAACTGCTTCTTTAGATCTCAATACTAGATCTCTGAACTTCTCATATCCTCTTTCCACAAATTTTCTTTCACAATTTATTCATACACACTTACACACTTACAACAAGGAAAACATTCCTTCCTTTATACCACACTCAAGAAATTATAAATGAGGTGCCATATAAATTACAAAATAAAAGTTTCCACATGTTACATAAAAATTACACAAAACTGTCAGCTTCCAATTAAGTTAAATCTTCACACGTGCGACCTCAGATCTTGTGCTCACGTCCACGTCACTAACATCATGTCTTCAACTGCCTCATAACTACGCATGATCAGATTCAATCCTGATTAGGAGATATCATCTAATTTCCACAAACTGCTACTCAGGAACACTGCCTGAATACTACTTCCACTTATTTCCTCATAACTATCATGAATAAATGAATTTCCGTCTGCGCTCTTAACCACAATCTTATAGAACATCATAGAGTAAGTCCTCAACTCCGCATAGCTTCATCTTCAATATCCCAAGTGCGCTAACTTAAACACTGTCTGCTTCTCTGAAAATCTATAGAAGATTACTGTGTTGACATAAATGACAATCATAATCATGAATGTAACAACAACTGCTACAGAATGGTTGCAAATACTCCCCCATAGGATATATTCAGCATTCATTCCTAACATTATTCACCAAAAATTTCTGCAACCCTTCTTCTTAGCTTCAAGGTTTTACAATTTCTCCTAATTTCCAAAACTCCCCACTCTGTTCTAACTCAGGGTTTCTATTGCTCAGCAAGGATGGAAGGGGAAATATCAGAGAATATGTGAAAATCATAGTTGGCTTGATTTTTAAAGAAGCTGAAATCTAAGGCTAGTGGAATAATGATAAGACTTGGAGCTTGTGTGCTATTAATGACAGTTAAATCAAAATCTTGGCAAAAATTTTCATCTCATACTACGTACTGCCCCCTACGAAAAGGACGCAAGTGTCCTAACATGCTTGGTTGAAAAGTACAGCAATGCTTGGAAATTATTACTATATTAAATGAAGCATAAAAGATAATTATATTTAAATAAGTACAGAGTATGTGAAAGAATAGATGATCGTGTACCTAATGTGAAAGTGTCATAAATGCTGAAATCCAAAAATATTTGACGACATGTATCATGCAAAGAGAAGTACGGGGCGGAAAAGATGTGACAGATGAATGAGTGGTGAAGAAAAAGGTGATGGGATGGAGTATTTATTATGGAAGAGAAAATTTTCGTGGGAAATGAAAACTTTATTATGACTGCAGTCGTGTAGAATTAAAGTGATGATTGGAAGGTGTTTCTAGCTGTAGGAGAATCACCCACAGGAGAAGGTCCATCTATCGTTGGAAAGTCTTCAGTTGGAGGAGGTCCAAAATGTGTGGTGGATTCAGGGGCTGCAAGATCGTTCAGCTATGGAAGGAGAAATCTCAAACTGCCGTAGGAACTCAACTTTTGTTTGTGGTTTATGATAAAGACGTAGTCTGTGTGCATTTACCGATAACTTGAAACATACTGGGTCGATTGTTGATAACTAAACTGCACCATTAGCATAGACATTGTCGATTTCATAGGGACCTAACCATCGGGTAGCGAGCTTACCTTGGTTTTCTTGATAGTGAGAATCATACAGGAGGGCCCAGTCACTAGGAGCAAATCATTTGTTTAGGATATGTGAATCATGTCACCTTTTGCGTTGTGTCTGGATCATCTCCGTGTGCTGTAAGGTGGCCTTTCTTATCTCATCCAGTTGGTTGAGCTGTAGGACCCTATCACATTGTGCTACTGGAAGATCAATGTTTAACTGTAATGTTGTTCTCAATGTTTTATGCTCAAATTTGATTGGCATGATAGCATGTTTTTCATAAACCAGCTCAAATGGTGTAAAACCAGTTGTAGTTTTCCAGGTTGTCTTATATGCCCAAACTACTTCTTGTAACCTTGTGCTCAAGTCCTTTTTATGTAGCTGCAAAGTTTTAGTCAAGATGGCCTCTATCTACTTGTTGGTAGCCTCAACTTGCCCATTCACCTATGGATGGTATGGACTTGATGTCCTGTGGCGAATGTTATATTCATTCATAAGTGCAGTAATCAATGTTGAGGTGAATTGAGCACCCTGGTCAGTAACCAATTCTCTTGGTACACCATATCTTGTGAAGATTTTTTTATACAAAAATTCACCAACCTTGTTATCTCGAGCATGTTTCATAGCACGCACCTCCACCCATTTAGTTACATAGTTAGTACATACAAGAATGTAGGAGTTTTCATTTGAGGATGGGGTAATGGGTCCTACAAAATCTAATCCCCATTGATCAAATGGAGTGACGACCACTTGTGAAAAAAGAGGTATTTCATCAGATTTTGTTGGGTGTCCCATCCTTTGGCATCAGTCACATTTCCATGTATAGTTGACTACGTCTCTATGGAGGGTTGGCCAATAATATCCTATGTTCAGTATCTTTATGGCCGTTCTCTTGGCTATAAAATGCCCTCCACAAGGCTCATTATGACATGCATGGAGGATGTCATAAGTTTCATCCTCCCTTACACACCGTCTCAATATTTGGTCAGGCCCATTACAGAATAGACAATCAGCAATCCATGAAAAATTGAAAATTTTTTCTATGAGGAGCCTCTTTTCTTTTGGTGAGAAATAGGGAGGTACCTTTCGAGAGACTAAGTAATTGGAAATATCTACATACCAAGGAGTTTTAGCTGAAATAGAGAATAGATGATCATCAGGGAAGTTCTCATCAATAAGTTGTGGCTCATCCGTGTTCCCCAATCGTGAGAGGAAGTCTGCAACCATGTTGGATTTGCATGGCTTGTCTACTATGGTGATATCAAACTCCTGCAATAATAGAAGCCATCTAGCTAATCATCTTGTGATGGCAGACTTATTAGCAAGGTATTTAATGGTTGCATGGTCAGTGTGCACAAAAATCTGATACCTTGTTATGTAGTGGCAGAATTTATTGAGGGCATAAATGATGGCCAAAAGCTCCTTTTCTGTGACCATGTAATTCAATTCAGCTCCTTGGAGATTCTTGTTGATGAAGTATATAGCATGCTCTACTGTGTCCTCTTTTTGGCCAAGCATGGCTCCTATGGCATGATCTAAGGCGTTAGTATGTATATGGAATGGAAGTTCTCAATTTGGTCCTTGTAAGACTGGGGTTGTTGTAAGGACCGACTTTAGCTACAAGAAGGCCTCTTCACAAGTTGGAGTCCAATTAAATTTTGAATCTTTAGTAAGCAGAGAGTGAAGGGGACTAGCCATTTTACTGAAATCTTTTATAAACCTTCTGTAATAGCCTGCATGTCCAAGAAAACTTCGAACATTTTTTTGCTTAGTTGGTGTGGGAAGGTTTTGAATGACTTCAATTTTGGCCAGATCCACTTGTATTCCTACTGCAGATATATGGTGGCCAAGTACTATCCCTTATTGCATCATCATGAAGCATTTCTCGTTGTTAAGGGATAGATTATGTTCTTCACACATTTTTAAGACCTTGTCTAAGTTTCTTAAGGCTTCCTCATAAGTTTCACCATAGGTTGTGAAATCATCCATATAGATCTCCATACAATTATGAGAGATGTCAGCAAAGATGCTGATAACTGCTCTCTGAAAGGTTTTTGGAGCATTACAAAGACCAAATGGAAGGACTAAATAGGCAAAGGTTCCCCAAGGGCAAGTGAAAGTTGTCTTTTCCTAATCTTCTAGAAAGATTCAGATTTGATTATACCCACTATACCCATCTAGAAAGGAAAAATACTTTTTGTCTGCTAAAGAGTCCAATACTTGGTCAATGAATGGAAGAGGGAATTGGTCCTTTTTGGTTGAATTATTGAGTTCCCTATAATCCACACACACACGTCATTTGCCTCCTTTTTTTTGGCACAATTAGTAATGGAGAAACCCACTGACTATCGAATATGGGATATACAAATCCAGCATTGAGGAGTTTTTGCAATTTTGTCTTAATGATTTCTTGTAATGCTGGGTTCAATCATCTTTGAAATTGCCTTACTGGAGGTTTATCCTCTTTTAGATATATCATATGAGTGCATAACTTTGGATCCAGGCCTTTCATGTCAGAATAGTCCCAAGCAAATGCTCTAGTATGTGCCTTCAGTATTTTAGTCAGAGAGGTTTGCTGCAGAGTGGTTAGTCGGCTATTAATGTTTAGGCAGTGACCAGGAGACACTTCTATTTGCTTAGTTAATTCTATCATAGATGCATTGGTAAATGAGGGTACTTGTATCTCATGAGGAATCAATTGGTGATAGAGTTATTTGGCTGTAGGAGAGGATCATTGGTAATCTTGGTTTAGAACTTGCAGAGAGCAGTTGTTGGAAGAACAACCCAGTGAATCTGGGTTTGATCCATACTGGTTTTGCAGGATATTGGTGATTACCTTGTCTTCATCCTGAAGTTGCAAAAAAGGGTCTTTTTTTATCATCATTAACTTTGAGACTGAATTGATAACCTCGGCTTCTTCTCCTATGTCAGGCTAGATTGGTGAGCCTAAGTCCATTTGGGGTTGAGCAGGAGGATATAGGAAGAGAGTCTTTGTATGCTGACCATTAGAAATGGTCATATCCCCTGAGCGACAACCAATGTGAGCATCTGCAGTTGCTAGCCAAGGCCTGCTGAGTATAATAGGATATCCTCCTAGGGTAGCTTTTGGTGACAAAATCATGAAATATGCTGGGTATGACCAAGTTGCAAGGTCAACAACTATATCTTCAACCATTCCATCAGGTTTTATGGTTGAACTGTCTGCGAGCTGCAGGACAGTAGGAGTGGTTCGGAGGTTGTATATGCCAAGTTGTTGCATTATATCCCTGGTCATTACATTTATAGCTACTCCAAGATCTATCAATACATTTTTAATGGTTGTCCCATTAATAATGACTTCAACAACAGGGCTGCCTAGGTTAGAATATTTTGGGATGGTAAGCTTTCCTAACATAATGTCAGCTAGCTTACCTAACACAAGCACTGTCTGAGGATCGTTTTTCTTGCGTCTAGGCTTTTTAAAGCAGGCTTCTTTTATGGCTTTGTTGTAGGTGGGTACATCCTTAATTGCTTGGAATAAGGGTATTTGGACATTGACATTCTTCAATTGATCACAGATGTTAAATTCAGTTTCCTCAGTAGGCTTAGGATTGTTGGGTTGCAACCTTTGTGGAAAAGGTGGTCCGGTAGGGTGGCTTTTATCACCTAGTGGTTGTGTTGCTGGTAAAGGAGTAGTGTTTTCAGTTGTGACATGCTCCTCTTGTGGTACTTCAGTTATGATTGGATGGTCAGAAGAAGGAATAGTAGTTCCAGATTGTAGGTGTATGTCATCAAGGGTGATTGCATAGGTAGGATACTGCAATTGATCAGTAGTATACACGATTTGCTGAGGTGTGGGAGGCATGTTGTTCGGGTTTGGCTATGGTTGTGTAGGCAATTGGGTTAGTTTTGGAGGTTGGGTATTAGCGGCTGGTGGTGGTAAGATAGCTTCCTGTTGTGGTGCCTGAAGATGCGGGTTCATAAATCCTTGAGATTGATTTGGCCATTGATGGCCTCCTCCCCACTGAGGATTTGATTTCCAATTACCCTGTGGTGGTTGCCATGCCCCCTGAGGCTGTTGCCAATTTCCCTGAGGGTTTTGCCATTGTGCACTAGGGAAATTTTTCCATTGATTCTGATAGTTGTTCCAAGGAGGATTGGGGTAATTCATAGAAGGTTTCCATTGATTGTTATAAAATGGATTACTGAATGTAAGCAGGTCTTGAAGCATACCTTGTCTTTGCGCCCATGGTCGCTGCTAAGAAACAAAGAATAGTTGCTCATCAGCTGGTTCTACTAGCTTATAGTCAGTTGGCATCTGGGTAGTTTCCATATTTGCAACCATCTTACACCGTCAATCCCTCTTCTTTTGTCGACAGTGTGGACAGAATTCTGCCAACATGGCCTCGGCTTACTCATGCTTCTTTTTGGCTTGAAAGGTATCCAATTGCGTGGCCATATTGTTGATAGTGTCCTATTTAAAGTCGGATAAGAGATGTGTTATCTCTGATCTAGAGGCGTCTACACCATTTTTCCTTCCTATTGTGGCTTTGTATCCTCTTCCTCGCTTTCTAGCAGCTCTTGAGTACTTGAGGCATATCTTCTTTATGTCATCCCAACTGGATTGAGTTATGTCCCCTCTTGCCATCACGTCTAAAGCCTCAGTGCATCCATCTTGTATACCTCTTAGAAATAGTAGCTTCTGAGATTCTTCATTAAGCGCATGCTCTGTATTCCTTTGTAGGCTATACATGAACCGTGAGATATAGTCTTTAAGTGACTCATCCTCTTTTTGAGTCATTTTAAAGATGTTTTCTCCTCGCATATCAGTTCCCCGACAATACTCCTTATACTTGGTCAAGAATGCTTCCTGCATTCCTGCCCAATCATGAACAAAATCCCATCCTAGGCCCATAAACCAACGCAAAGCAGACTCCTTAAGAGTCACAGGAAAGAGTTTGAGCTTTTGAGAGTCGATGGTGTAGTCATAACTTCTACATAGAATATCGAACTCAAAGAGAAAGGTATCTGGGTCTTCTGTTACTAGACCGTAGAATTTTGGTAGGGCCGAAGAAGGTATGTTTTTAAGGTTATTATTGTCTCGTTGGTTAGTAATAGGGAATGGAAATGCGGGGGGATTAGCCATCCTGGAAGGATTTATAGGTCGCGAAGGCAGTGGATGACGAGGAGGTTGGTATATGACCAGTTGTAAGGAGTTTTCTTGTCTGACAGGATTTTCAGGAAAATGGGCTCTCAAATGAGAGAAGACTTCTGCAAATGCGTTAATTTCAAGTTGCTCTTCAAAAGAACCAAACTGTTCTTCTTCAGAAGATGAGGAGGATGACATAGTTTCAGGGAGGTCAGTGGTGGCATCAACAAATGAACTTTCTTCCTCAAATGGATGATTGGATTGATTTGGCAAGTACCTTCCTTTGGTGTCTCTTCTTCGGTTATGCATACAGATAGTAGGGAGTGATGTGATTCGTAGAGTTTGTCTATAAGTAATGTATTCTAATGAAAGCTGGGAATGAAACAAATTCTAGGAATGGCTTAGTGAGGACTTGGTTCGGCACCATCCCCAGCAATGGTGCCAAAAATGATCACTTCCTATAAAGGCTCAAAAACTAGGTATAATTTTGAACTCAAGGATTGGACATCCGACCGAGCATCTTATCCTCTTTATAGAAATTCATTTAGTATGTTAGACCAGGGACGTATTACTTGAAATGGGCCAACAAGGTATATGCACCAGGTATCACTCTACCATACATTTTATCGTTGATGCAAGAAAGAAAGGCTGAAAGGAAACTATGTTATGATTGTAGGAAATGAATGCTAAAGTAATGCTTAAGTTGAAGTTGAAGAAAAGTGAATGCTGGAATAGAAACTACAAAAATATAATTGCTAACAAAACATGGGGACTCTTACGAACCATGCCATAGTACTATTGTTCCACAACTTTGGTTGCAGGAGGTGTTAGCCGATCTGTAACTTTTGTTGCAGGAGCAGTTCAACACTTGGCACTAAAACATCGAAAATGTAGGAAATGATTCTAACTAATATGAATCTATCTAACTGTGGATTTCTCACCAAGTGGGCCCCCTTGGATGAGTATCCTGAATCACAATTACACTCAATTGAATATCAACACTTCATTTATTTATTGATTGACTGACAAAGTACAGAGATTCCATGAAACAGTAAAAGTAAATTGTTGCTATAATAAACTTGACAATGCCCTCCTTTCTCATGCATGAGTGAGGCTTTATTTAAAGGAAAACTCCTAACTACTTTTCTAACCGTGTCTCAGAAATAGGCAGATCTTTATTACAACACTACTGACTAGAAAGGAGGAAAGCTTTTAAGACTAAAATAGATTAAATCCAGAACGGAGGAAAGAGTTGTCGTGACAACAAATCTAACTTCCCACTAGTGCCTAGATCTTCTCAGAGAAGTTAACATGCTGCCTTGCTCTTCACTGGAACTGCCACCTTATCCTTCAACTGGCGTTGTATTGAATGTCCTTTCGCTGAAAGCTACAAGAAGACTGAGTGGAACACTCCATGAATGAATGTGTCGTACCTGGTCAAAACAACATTCGCTATTCCAATGCGCTATGCCTTCAAGGGTTAGGATAAGACATTTATGACAGTAATTATCAAAACATGCATAATCAATCATATTCAAACATGTACTCTACTCATTGAAACACAACAATACCTTTCAGAACAAGAAATATAGTAATTTATCCAAGCATAGCATATTTAAGTACGTTCAAACCATATTAAATGTCTGTTGGTAGCATGCCATATAGTAGCAGAAAAACATAAGAGTCTTGAGGTAAATGTATCAAAATGAAGCAAAAGGTCTAGCAATTATCATCCTAAGGTATCCTAAAGTATGGCATTAATATGCCTCATCATCTGGTACAATTTTTCTTGGTCCAAATGCAATTTCTTCATTTGGTTGGTGGTCCATAGTCAGTGCCTTACGTGGGATAATTTAGCAAGTGTGGCTTTCAAGGACCGTTGATGTGTGTTCTGTGCCGGACTAGTGAAGAAAACATCTCTCATCTCTTTTTCTAATGCTCCTTCACTAGACACATTTGGCACTCATGGTGGAATGTGTGGAACCAATCATGTTGGCATGTTTTCTCATTGCCTGAGTTCTTTGCATGATGGGGTAAGGCTCCTGTCAAGACTTCTTTTCTTCAAGTTGCCTGGAATCTTGGTCCCTCCTTTATTATTTGGCATATCTAGTTGGAGAGGAACTATCGTATTTTTCAAGATGAGTTTTTGGAGATTCCTCACTTATGGTGGAAAATTCTTCATTCTTTGGGGGAAACTGTTTCTGCAAAATGTGACACTAATGAGGCCATGGATCCTAGGGAGGCTATTTTCTATAATTGCTTGAATATCCCTCTCTCACAAGGGAGACTTCTGAGAAAGAAATGTAGAACTTGTAACCTTAGCGCAGCAAGTATGGATCCAAACACCAAAACACCAGAGGCCAGTGTTGGTGATGGACCTGCAGCTATCTAGTGGCAATGTTTGTAGGCCTAACCGGCAGCAGGTCAGGGCCCCATTGCAAAAGATAAATAAGCCTACCACAACCAAGGTAGTAGGCATCCATTGTGAAAGATAAACAGGGTAGGGAAGTGGAGTGCACCTCCACAGGGTGCTCTTAAAATCAACACGGACGGGTCTTCAAAGGGAAATCCAAGTCTTGCTGGCATTGGTGGATTTGGTAGAGATAGTAAGGGGGATGTTCAGTTTGTGTTTTCAATTTATAAAGGCCATCACACTAACACCCTGATAGAGGCTATAACCATTTTGTATGTTGTGAAGTGTGCTTGTGACCTTGTGTCCTTGGTTGTAGTAGGCTTATCTATGAATATGACTCACAAGTGCTGATTCACCTATTGAATCAGCAACATTCTGAGGTTGTCAGTTGGAAGTTAGCTTTGATTTATAACCAAATTCATAATTTGTGTGTTTCTTTGGAGTTCATTACTTTCACTCATATTCCCAGGGAGTGGAGTAGTGTTGTAGATTGTCCGGCGAAATGGGCTTCCGATCATATGCATAATTGGAACATTGTTGATAAGACTCAACTACCTCTGTGCTTGTCCCATCATTTAGATCATTTAGTAGATCTTGGTAGGGCTGCTTGACGCCCTTGCTCTGTTTTTCTTTCTGTTTGAATAAGTTTTCACCCCTCTTTTATTTCAAAAAATAGTGGTATAAGTGATGATGGGTCTTCTCACGTAGGTATCTGCGTATACCAAGTTATATAGATAACAATTATCTGAACTTTTTAATCAAAAACAATTATCTGAACTTGCTATACACCATAACAGAACAATCTGAACTCTTCTGATATTCTGATTAGATCAGAATCTCAAATATGATCGGGCCTGAGTATGCACAAGACCAAATGTGAATGTTGAGCAAGTTGTCCACTGAAAACAACTAGTCCTAACTGTCGCTCTCCGAGCGTTTATATCCGATCTACTCTGCAAATGAATAATTTGATGGTTGTATTGATAACAAAATTAGCACCCCTAACCTAGAGATCGCATCAATCAGTGGTTAGGAATATTATTACTAGCAATGATCTTCTGATCTGACAATGAATTGACTGGGATATGTGTTGCAGCCCAAGGTTGTCCACTGTTTTATGATTATGATAGAGAATTTGATGCCAATTCGGTTACAATGATGATGTTGTGGTTGCAGATGTTAGGGTTAATATTCAAATACTGGGGAATGTGTAGCATTGTATTAGAGGATGCAAAGTTTGGCCTGAGTAAGGTGCTGTAGCAGATGATATATGACTTTGATATGCTTGCAATATTGATCCTCAAATAGAATTTTCTTCAGAAATATAAAAATATCAGACATAACTATCATTGCTGCTCCTTATAAGATATCATTGTAATATTCACAGTAGATCGCTAATTATGTTCTTCAATTTATTGCCAGTAGAAGGTATTATTCGATAGAATCATCTACCAATGTGATTTAGTAATACATAGATTTTTGAAGGTGATAATGCTTTAGGTATAATAAATCTTGCAATTGACACTAGCCTCAGGAATACAATTTTGTTTCTAATAGAAACTTCACAAAATTGTGCGAACGAGCAGATTAGGTAGCTGCTAACCTCAGACTAGGGAGATGAGCGCACTACATCGATGAGTTTATCCCAAGGGTCACAGTAGAAAACAAATTTAGGAGCAGTTATTAAAAGAAAAGTGAGGTTGTCAAGTGTACAATTGAAGATGGGATCCCATCATCTTAGAGGTAAGACCAGTAGATGGAAGATACCTAAGAAAGTCTGTGAAGAGAGAGTTTGCATATTCTGCAACGAAGGAATGGTGAAAACAGAATGGTACTTAGTCATGGAATACACAGCTTATGCAGATAGCCATGGTATGAAAATAGTTTGAAGGTTGACAACATACACCAGCTAGTTGATGAAGCTAGGGTCAGTTAGACTACTAACTTCCTAGTCAAGATTCATATAGAAGATCCAACATTAAAAGGAGTATAAAGATAAATTAAGACCTGTTATTTTCAGTCCCTTAGACTATTCAGTCTCATGGATGTCATTAAAATCATTCATTAATTATTTATTCATTTATTAAAAGTAAATTTTATGTGCCTCAGAAACATTATCTAAGAAATAATGACACTCTGTTTTCTAATGAAACTTGATATTATCTACTTTCCTGCAAGCTTCTACTGATTTTGCATTCCAGTGAAGACCAATCGTGTGAGAGATGAACAGGAATTGAAGTTAGTAGATGTGTGCATTACATATTCACAAAATTTCTTTCTTTATGAGATTTTTACTGAAATGTTAATGTTGATTCTTAGATGGGGAGTTGAAACTGTCGGATTCATTTTTCAATTCCAACCAAAAGAAAAAGTGTTAAAATATCAAGGCATCTAGTTTCTAATGAAACATGCTTCTACTGTAGTTGCATACCAGTTATTAGTGTGGGAAAAATAGATGCGGTTCTTAGGTAGAATACAAGTATATTTTCTCATCAAATTTTTATTAAATAAATAAGTTATCTATTTTCTCATCAAATTTTTATTAAATAAATAACTTAATTCTTAGAATACAAGTAGAAACTCGAACTCCAATGAAAATAAATGTGAGCCACAATAACGCTTATATGTGTTCTAATTTTAAACCCAAGGTCAGAAGACACTCTTCACAGAAAACCTTGGTATAAGCTGATTTACAAGAAAACATAGGCCAAAGCCTAATGTCTATGGACTTCGAACCCAGTTCTAGCTGAAAACGGCAGAGATTTATATAGCAAAATTGAATATAAGCTTCAGATGGAAACCCATAGGTCCAATTTAAAGCTCAGAAACAATTCTGTCAAACATAATGGCAACAAACAAAGCCTGACAGGTGTAGAATCCTAGCATATAAAGAACCCAGCAAGATTTGACTCCCGGGAAGCACCAAATAATGAATGAAACCAGAAGTGCGTCTAAGAATAATATAGCAACAGAATCTCTCCTCTCTGTTTCTCTAGAACATACTTCAATCCACTTGATACTATTTAATCAATGGTCTTGTTCCCTGGTGGCATTCTTCCCCCAATTGTTCTTCCTTTCATCTCTGCTTGAATCACCATACATCCTTCTGTCTTCCATCATAAATAAATTATCTCTGCACCCACATCGTTTCCATCATTATCAAACAAAAACATCTATTTTCTTCCACAAGAAAATAATCCAGTAATGTAATTTGTACCTGTGCAAGACGAGTACCAAGCAGCCCTAGAACAAGAGTAAGCATCAAAACTACAACTGCAGCCCTTGCCACCATTGTGTCATCTTCTATCCTCACGTATTTTCTTGTCTTGAAGAGTGGGGGAGTAGATTGAAAGGCCTATACGAAATCAACAAGGTGATTGAGTACATGGAGAAATCAATTTGAAGAACATTGACTAATTTTCTTACAGATGTAATTAACAGATACCCTAGGGTAAAGTCTTGTCCACAGTGAATTTTAATACATTTCATGCCGTTAAACATAAACGCACTTACTTTGGACAACTCAAATGATTCAGGCACAGATCAGCTCAAATATCTTAACTTTCAAAATATCTACTGAATAAATTTCAAAAATGGTTTTTCAATTAACAGGAGTAAGAAACAGGACCACAACTGCAGCACTTGCCACCACGCTGCCTTCCATCATTCTTCTGTATTTTCTTTTCTTGAAGAAATAAGGAGTAGATAAACAGGCCTATACAAAACCAGAAAGGCAAGAGTACATGGAGCAATCAATTTCAAGAAGATTGACAGATTTTTTACAGATGTGATTAACAGATGCCCAGTAACCCAAGGGTCGAATCTTGTGCACGGTAGCTTTTAGAACAATTTGCTTGGAGAAAACTAACCTATCATGTCATTAAACATGTACTTTGTTTAAATAACTAAGTGATTAAAAGACAGATCACCTCAAGTATCTTTACATTTACAATATGTTGTGACTTAAAAATTGCTTTTCCAATCACATAAATGCATGCTAGTCTCCCAAATACACAAACTCCGTTGGTTCCTGTGGTTCCAAGTATGTATTGACGATCCAACTAAATAGTGTGTCCATCTACGGGGTCCTATCCCCTTAATGCACTCTTCCTCTTCTAACTACAGTATTTCACTGGACAGTATATTCTCAATCCAGCAAATAGTGTCAGACGAATTAGTGATGGTTTTGTTTATAGTTTACATCACATGGAAGGCACTAGTCTAATTTTAAGAAAAACTTTACATGACATCTTCCTTGAATTCATATCAGATTAGCCAAACAAAAAAAAGGGTGTTTTGATAGTGGTTTTATTTATAATTTCCATCCAATGGCAACAAGCTAATTTGGGAGGGCTGCAGAAAAAAAGAACTTTAAGAAGATGGAGAGTGTTGTATGTTTTTCAAAATTGGTGTAGAGAAGTTGAACTTTGGGATTGGAAAACTATCCAGGTTCTTTTTGGTCCTCTAGTGCTCTTTTATATCAAAGTGGAAACAAATTGAGAAAATTTGCAAGCAAGTTTAAGATTAAAAGTTCAGTTAATTATGATTTTGCAGAGTGAAGTGGGGGTAATCTCTATTGACGCAAATGCTATGATGTGGCAGTGATAGTTTGAGCAAAAGAGAGACGACTTGGATGAGACTAAACAGCATATGGATAAGTAAATGGAATACATATTTGAATGTGTGTCTCAATTATAGATAAATTTGGCAAGCATACTTTGGGTAAAAAGTTTGGGAGAACAAGAAATACTATAAAGGAGTTCAATCCCACATTTTTCAAATGCATATATAAAGGCTTATATCCCAAATCCTTATTCCTCAATTAAGAACTCTCTTTCATCAAGTCCAATGTAAAACTGGGTGGTGGAAACAACCCAAAGAAACTTAGGAAGAAAGCGTGTGTGTTCTCTTTGCACTTCTGGTACAGTTGAATCTGAAAGACACTTCATTTTGGAATGTGATGCTTATAGCAACATCAGAAACAATTATGTAATATCTTGACAGCCGGTTCATGATATAGTCTTTTCAGCAGGGCCGCTGTAAAGAAATTGGAGGAGATCATCATCATCTTGTATAGACTATTTAATGTTTAGTCTCATAAAGGTTAAAAGTTCTACTATTTTTCTCTCCATAAGTGCTTCTGTTCAACTTCTTGTAACACTTTTTTATTCATTAGATCACTGGTTAGTTTGTATACTTCAATTCATTTACAAATTTTCATAAAGAATTTATAAATTACTGAATTGCCTTCAAAATTATCGTTATAGAAAGGAGCAGTTTTCAAGCTCAATAGATTCATATGATTCTCATTTTATAACAAAATGTACAATTCATTGCATGTCTTCCTTGCAGTTGCTAGGAAGAACGGTACCTTGCACCGTGTACTTGTATACTTTGACTGCATACTGTCAGAAAATTGCTACACGTCAATTGAGATGTGCCTCGTTGGAAGACCAATAACAATACAGTACTTTCAAAATGGCTTGCTTCATGTACAAACCCAAAGTTAAAAGGGCAAAATTGATTCCTTGACAGAGATCCACGCAAGTAGTCAAGCAATCAAGCATGTTGCGTTTCACATCACCCCTTTTTTGCACTTTCAAAGATACACATAAGAAATCGTTCAGAACATTCCAATCTCATAACATGGCAATGTTTGTCATCACCTTGGGTTGGTTTGAACAAACACCTGGCTGCCTCACAATATATATCTGATCCCCCTTGCTGTTGTAAGCATCTTGATTTCGATGCCAAGTCCACAGTGCATGAGTTTCATTTTTCACCTGGATATAAAAACAATACAATGCATTTCAATATAAAATTATAAATTCAAATGTGGTAAATCTCTATAAAACATTTTGCAATTTGGCACAATTGAGTTGTTTTAACTTTTCATATCAATGATCCAAAAATGCTTAAAAATTATAAGGAGATTTACCTCAAGAATTCCATGCCCAAAACTGCTCTCTCTGTATGCGCTGAAGTCAGGCTGCCTATCCCAACAAAATTTCCCCGCTGCTGGACCAGATGTAAAATTATAGGCACATAGACCTCCCATAAAGGTGTCTGGTGTGGAAGAAGGTTCAGGGCAACTTCCTGGATCATCAGCATGACTTACGGCGATTTTTTCCCTATTACCACCATCTCCAACAGTTATGTACACAGGTGCACATGGATCCAATGTATAGTTGAAAACTCGGTTTGATCTCTCATAAGCATGAACCTGCAAGCAACATACAGAACTTCATAATCACCTCAAGTAATGCAGGTTGGGTTTTATACTTATGTTACTAGTATATGAAAGTGAAACCACCAAAGTTATACTACTGTTTGAAGACAGATCCTTGGTTTGATTCCTTAATTGTCCAGCTTTTATAACATTGTATCAAAGCCAGTCTTGGCTAGGAGATAACTAAAGATGCGTGGCCTAAGGCACAAGTAGCTCAGGCATTGCAAAGTCCATTGGTAAGAGGGTGATCCATCTTTAGTTTAAATCTTAGTTCGATTTTCCATCATCCAATCATAATACTTACAGGTGTGCATTCAAAAGCAGAGTTTGGCTTTGAGTGAGTGCAAGAAATGAGATTCCAATCAAGCAACAACGATCATATGTAAGACAAGTCACTTGGTGGTAAAGTAGCCGACTTTAAGGAGGTTGGTCCTTAGATCAAATCTCAAAAACATTTTGGTTTTCATTCCATTAATAGCTTACAGCAGCCCACTAGCTCAATAGCAATATTGAGTTTTAATGATTAATATGTCTAAGTACATTTTTTACATTGAACACAGCATATAGCAAAGAAAACACTTACGTGGCCATTGAATACAGCATCAACGCCATATTTGTAAAGAAGCTCTTCCATTTCCTGTCGCATGCAATCAGCTTCACGATAATGAGCTTTGTAACTGCTGTACCAAGGTGGATGCCAAGTAGCAACAAGCCAGGGAGTTACACTCCTATCAACATTAGCTAAATCAGACTCCAACCATCTGTATTGTTCCCCTGTAAACAAAAAATAAATCATTAAAATTAACAAAACAACATAGATATCAATAAACCCTTGATATTAAGCATCATATACTTATTATCACCACAGAAGATCAGATCGGTTCAATTCTTTCCACAAAAAGACATTATCCTCTTTAATGATGTAATAACTAAACAAAGCTTTTAGTTTTAAACAATTGCCCTACCCGTCTTATTGTAATCTATGTATCCTCCAATCATGACAAAATGGATGCCTCCAGCATCAAATGAATAATAGAAAGGGCTCCTAGATCCGCTCTCTTCACTTGGAAATGCAAATCTGGACTGGTAAGCCGTAAACATTTTATGCTCCACCTGTTCTTCAATTTCATGATTACCCTCCACCACCATAATAGGAACTTGAGAAATCAGGGGCTCCATAAACCTGTTAAAATCCCAAATTCAGAACCAGAACAGAGCACCAAAAACAAGGAATATAGAACAGTCACGGAGTAAGAAGGGCACATGGAACTAATCAAAGACATAGTATTTTGCAACTTATAAGACCACGCTTTCTCTTGGGCTGAGAAAAGTTGAAAAATCCATGGCAATTCACTAATCATAAAGAAAAAAAACAGTGAGGAAATCAGAGCATACTGACCTTCCCCAGTAATCCCAGCGAGGTTGGTAGGTCTCATGGATGGGACTGTCTGGAAAAGAACAAGAGTAACAATCAGAACCAGTGCCGTTGGTCAGATACAGATTTGCATAGGTGACATCCCCAACAAGCAAAATTAAATCCGGCTCATTTCTGCTGAGGTGATCAATTGTGGATGTAGTATTGTATGTCAGGCCGAGGTCACCCACAATAGCGATTCGATCAGGAAACCTCCTGGGCCCCGGGGCTGGCATGGTCTTAAAGCTCAGAACCTTGCTCACAGCATTTTGAGAGGAATCCCCGCATTTGTAATAGTACCTTGTACTGCTCTTCAGCCCTGGAGAAGTCCACTAAACACCAGATTAAGGGCATGCCTGTGTAGTAGTACTCAACACTATACAAAAATAAACCCATGACTGCAACCACTAAAAAACAGTAAACAAGCAACAGTGCACAATGTAGAACGCTTTGTTAACCAGAAGTCCATGTGTGTGAATTCATACGTATACACATAGATGAAATATATATAATTCACTGGCATATATGAATGTCTTATAGGGTCACCCAAAGATTGTGGTACAAATGGGGTGCAACATATAGGTGATGTTTATCTGTAATGTATTATCACCATTAGTATATCAAATGTGCTCATGTAAAAACGCAGTCTTACAAGTTTGTATTAATTTTAGAAGCATTCGCTCTCGAACAGTCGTAAAAGGTCAAACGATTTGCAATCATACAGGCAGATTTTTTATGTACAATCTTTGCACTTCATGGAGGTGCGCCGCCTAAGGTAGCCTAAAAGGCGAAGGGCTGTGCACTACATAGGGGAAGCGTTTACATTGAGCGAATCCAAAAAAAATGCCTTTATGGTTATTTCTGTACTGGTATGTATATGGTACTAATGTAAAAGATGCTCCCACTGAGAAAGTATTAAAAACCTCTGGTAAGCTACAAGTAAGTTCCATGGGGATCTCTGGGAGGAAAATGACGAAAATGGATTCAAAATATTTGGTCCTGTATAACGATAAAAACAGAAACCCTGGTAAAATGACAAAAACAGATTCAAAATATATATCCCCAGTGTACCAATGAATATAGGGTGTTAATGAAAAAGATAGTCTTAAAGATGCTTAAGTGGGAATGTTTAGAAGATGTTCAGCTAGCACGCTAGTAAACACCATAAGATAACATATTGTATAAACATCATGAGTGAAATGGGGAATTCCATGAGGGTGATAAAAGCCACGCCATAGTGTACAACGGAGTCCTAAGAATAACAGCATTGGAGGAAATTTCAAGAATGGTAAACTTTAGAAGCCAGTGATAACTCGTTTTTGAACATTTTTTAAACCAGGTGACCCAGAATGCACATGGCGGAAATTACCTGTAACGCGAACATGATGGATTATACCAGAGGTATAGTTCTTCAAACCAGCGTAGGGATAAAGTTGGCTGTAAACCAATGAATACCCAGATGCTTCATTACACAAATTGTCCTCTGAATCGCCATACTTAACCACACTGTCCACGCTAGAAGCATTCAGGGGCCTCACATCGTCGCCGATTTGGAACTCTCCTGCCCAATTTTAATCAATGCCATCAAATTTAACAGCAAAAAGGTCTTATTAAACGCTAGCAATAATACCTTCAATTAAAAATCATAACTTGAAACTCTCTTTGCCAATGCCACTAAATTTAACACCTTCAAAGCTAAATTGTAACATACATACAAATAACAAGTACATGAGCATAAGACCAAACTTTCAATTGATTTCACAGTAATCTAACATATATTAAAACAAACTTCCAGTTGATTCCAGAGTAATCTAGCATACTTTTATACACTGCAAAGAAGCAGGGTTATCACAATTACCTGTGATCCAAGAAATCCAGGCGGAACCATGAGATGACAGTGACACGGAAATCTGCTCAGGTAAAATTCCCGTCACACGCCTCCTTACGCGGGGGTCATCCGACGGCAAATCCTCCGAAGCCTGCGCTCCTCTGTGGCCCTCATGAAAGGAAACAGTGAGGGGCTTGAAAGGCCCATCGAGCGTCGTCTGAATGGGCGTCGCTTCAAGAGATGGGAAGATGAACAGTACTGCTAGTATTAGTAATAATACTGTGGCAGCCATGAATTTAGTAATGTAACAGAAAAGCAGAGCTGGAGTCACAGTAATTGAGTGGAGAGTCTGGTTTATAAGGTGAGAGAGGATGGAATATGGTGGGAATATGCTGCGTACAGAGAAGCGTGGAGGGTATTCTACTTTTCCGTTTAGGAATATTCTCCAGCAGATAAGGACACCTTGCTTCAAATGCCTCGAACTTGAAAGTGGCTCGGGAATTGATTTTTTTTTGTTGAAAAAAGGGATGAAAGCAGAATATCTATTAATTAGGGTTCGCTTTCCTTTTCAGTCACTTTTGGAACATCGCTTAAATTTTTCATTAAAACATTTTTAGATCATATTGATTGATTCATCATGGAGAAGAGAAACTTGCGGAATTGGAGCAATGATAATTTTTTTAAAAAGAGTGGAGAGAAACATGTAGAAGAAGTGTTACTTAGTGGCTAAGTACTGCTTGCTTTTAGTTATAGTAGAAACTAAAGTAGAACTAATAATAGTATATTAATTTTTTAATTATTATGTTATATTATATATTAGATTGTATTGTAATATTATTTATTTTATATAGATTTTATTTTATCAGATTATTGCTATTAAAAATATAATTTACATAATTTAATTATTTACACTTATCACATAAAAGATAACAAATTCATTATAATAGTACTATGTCTTATGACAAGTATTAATAAGAGTATTATTAAAACTTCAAAAAATGAGAAACATGCAGAAGTAGAGTATTGATAAAATTTTAAAGAGAGGGGATCAACTAAGAGATGAATAAAAAAATCTTTTAAAAAATGAAGATATATATTTAGTTAAATATAAAATCGTTAATAAATAAGTGTATGAAAAGAGTCAAAAGTTATTAAGAACAAAAGTTGATGAGAAAAGATAGAGATAAGGATAGGTGAAAATATGACAAAAATCGGCTTATATGTACAAAAGATCAAGTGAGACATAACAAGCTCTGTAAATCCCTGTGTTTGTGCACCCGTTTTTAATGTCGTCGACCACATTTGGCCTAGCATTGTTGTTGGTGTTGAAACGTTGGCGATTGCCATTCATGGTTCTATCGAGAAAATGACCCAGGAAGTTTGTTCCCAAAGTCTTCTACGAGGTAAGCCCTTTGGTTCTCCTGATGTGATTTTTCCTTTTCCAGACTTTGACAAAGTATGTGAATGGCTAGAAAAGTTTACTTTAAATGGATATTTCATTGGTAGAATTCCTTTTGAAAGTGTGCTCCAAGATTGGATTTCCAAATCCTGGGCCCTCATGGAATCCGCCTTGATCATGTGTAGAACCTCACTAAGGGGTTCTTTCTATTTCACTTTGGGACCCTTCCCATGTTGAGGGTGTGTAGATACTCAAAAATGGACATAATTGTGTGCTAGCATTTAGTCACTAATTATTCTTCTATTAGTTGATGGTTATTTAATCATTAATTAATCATCTTATTTTCCTCTAAAAATCCAACCTTTTAATCAGTTAATCACCTCTCTAATATTAATTAAATAATTAAGTTTATTTAATTAATTATTTTTAATTAATTGATCTTTATCAATTAATTGAATTCAATTTCCTATTTCTCATTTTTTGAATTTAATTATTCAAATTAGCTAATTAGTCTTCCAAATTAAATTAATTAACCAAATTAATTTAATTTCACATCAATTCTAATTAATTTCATTTCTAATTAATTTCTTTTTAATTTCATCTTTCTAATTTTATTGAATTTTTAATTCAATTAAATCTTCCAAAAAATAGAAAAATAAAAAATATGAGGCAATTATAATTTCTAAAAAACTCAAAATCTTCATAAATTGAGAAAAATAACATTCTAAAAATAAATCATTTTAAATAAAAAAAATAATTCTTTTCTCAAAATTCAATTTTGGAAACTCTTATCTTTCAAATATTCAAAAAATCCTCTCATCTTTAACTTCATCTTTATTTCCTCTTTTTATCTCTCCACTTTTTGAGT
Organism: Chamaecyparis obtusa; assembly: GCA_027943335.1. Lineage (NCBI taxonomy): Eukaryota > Viridiplantae > Streptophyta > Pinopsida > Cupressales > Cupressaceae > Chamaecyparis > Chamaecyparis obtusa. The sequence continues at coordinate 1,615,410 of BSBK01003166.1, forward strand.
TAAATTGGAATTAAATCTTTTATTCTGAAATTTTTAGTTCTTAATTATCTTGTCCATTCAATCTATTTTTCCCAAAGCAATTTTGATCGCCCATTCAAATCATAATTTTTATATAACAACCTTCATCTCTCACATTTTCATATCTTTGAATTTTGCATCGAACTTATGCTAGTTTATTATGAGAGTATCATAATTTCTCAAATCTTTAAGTCAAGGTGTTGCTAGAATGAATCACAGTTGAGTGAACTTTTATGTGCTTAGTAGTTGATTATTTATAGTTTTATAGATAATCTGGTGCTACTAATCTTCTTGCAAGAGGATTTTAAGTTTTTTAGAAATTATAATTACCTCATTTTTTTTTGGAAGATTTAATTGAATTAAAAATTTAATTAAAGAGAAAGATGAAATTAGAAAGAAATTAAATTGATATGAAATTAAATTAATTTGATCAATTAATTTAATTTGGAAGAATAATTAGCTAATTTGAATAATTAAATTCAAATCATGGGAAATAGGAAATTGAATTCAATTAACTGATAAAGATTAATTAATTAAATAAACTTAATTATTTAATTAATATTAGAGAGGTGATTAACTGATTAAAAGATTGGATTTTTAGAGGAAAATAAGATGATTAATTAATGATTAAATAATCATTAACTAATAGAAGAATAATTAGTGACTAAATGCTAGGACACAATTATGTCCATTTTTTGGTATCTACATTTGCCCCTCTTTGATATAATGTGATTATGAGTGTTGTATCAAAGAATTTTAGACTAGGTCATGCTCCAGCTTGCCTCAGCAATAGCGGGTGGATTTATGCCCCCTCGAGAGATTGTTTGTGCAAGAAAGACATGAATGATCAACCGATAGAAGATGAGAAATGTTAGATGAAATGATAAAAGAGAATAATAGTTATTAAGAAGTGAAAACATACTAGATTATGATGGCTAGTTGATTGTCATTGGATTGTTAACAAAAATCATGTTTGGTTTCATGAAGGACCCATCATGTATAAGACTAGTGACAATGTCTAGTTTCAAGGAAGACATACCATGTATAAGACAAGCGGCAACATCTAGTTTCAAGAAAGATATACATCCTATATAAGACATGTGATCATTGATTGACTGACTGACTAATTGATAGAAATGATTTGACAAATTCAACAAATTGATGTATTGACCAATTTGACCGATAGAAGAAATGTTAGTCAAAATCATGAATTAGCTAGAAGAATGAATTAGGAGAAATGAACTAGAAGAATTGAACTTATGTTATCCATGATGATGTACTGAGTCACTACTAGAAATATTTCACTATTTTTCATCATTGTGCCTTATTTGAAAAGGAAGGGATTTGAATGCATCCAGATATTGACCATTTGGATATTGCTACAATCTCTATTGAAGCTAGCAGAAAGAAGACATGGAATGTTTTGACATCATCCCAAGATTGTCTTAGATCATGGATGTGTGTGGTTGCTAGATGCATGACAGTAGGGTATATGCACAAAGATGGGGGACCAAAAAGATGCCACTTTTTTTTTTGGTCCCCCATCACTCATAGTGTGTACACACTAAAGGGCGTGCGCCCTATAGGGCGCATGCCCTATGGCTTGGGTTGCCCAAGCCTTAGGGTTGGGCAATCCAAAACAAAGTGTGTGCGCCCTATAGGGCACACACGCTTTGTAAAACACTTTTTAGTGTTTTTCAAAGTGTGTGCACCCTATAGCACGCACATGCTTTGAAAAAGCCTATTTAGCTAAAGATGCGAGTTGGAAAGCTCATTTTTCTTTCCTCAAACTTGCATTTACAGCTAAGAAGGGCTTCCCAAGCGCGCACACACTCTTCTTTTGGCTTGTGAATCCATTATTTTCATTCATTCATCCATCAAATGGCTCCACAACGTCGTCAAGTTCGATCCGAAAGAAGACGTAAGTGTTTTTACAGCCCATGCCTCTTATTCATTTTAAAATTTTAGTTTTGTAGCAATTTATTTTGTTAAAATTTATTTTTGTTTAAATTTGTGTGTAATGAAGATTTTAAAATCTAGTTTTTTTAATTGCTAGGAAGAAATAATCTCCCTCAACCAAACCCTCCACCAAACCCTCTGTCTCCTCATGAAGAACTGAATGAAGAAACAAATGAAGAAAATGAACCTCAATTGCCTCCACCAATCGAGAAACCTCCTCTTGGAACACAACAAAATTTGATGAACCAAATTGAAAGAGGGCAAAAAGAATTAGAATCTTTAATTACTAGGTTAAAAGATTCTAGTGGTACAAATCCCGGAAGGGAAAGACTTGCAAAATCATTGCTAGCAATCTTGACCCACGTAAGCTCGGTTAGTGGGCAAATTAATTTATGGCAGGATAAAAGAGAAGAACAAAAACAATATTATGCAAATAAATTATCTTATGCGGACATAAAAAAGAAAAAAATTACAAAAGATGACATTTGCAAGCTATTTAAAAAACCAGGGGACACATATACTCTTAGAACTACAACAAGGAGGTTCCCAATTTATTGGTTCTTAAATGAAGACATTAAAAATATTTTTTGGGAGAGATGGTGGATGGTCTTTGATTCACCTCCTTGTAACAATCATGAGGTTCCTATATATTTCTTGAGGAAACTCTATTGCGAGTTTGTACTCAAGGAGGTGTCAAATTATTTTGACTATCTAGATTCTCAGGGTAGAGGAGGGGGGTCATCATTTGATCGAGCGGGGGCACATCGTGACCCTAACGCACCTAGGGTTCCTATTGGCAAGCCATAGGTGGATCATGTTACTATTCCTTCCGTTGTGAAGGAATATGTAGAGGCGGACACACTAGGCAGGATTAGTGCTTTGAAAAAGACTCTCATTCAGTGTGCCACTCTTTTAGTTGAGGGTGATCATGGTCAATCCTCGAGGGGGCATATTTGTTGGTCATGTGGATGCTTGTGCACATTTGGTACTAGCGAGAGAGAGGAAGAGGATCCTGGAATGATGACTGATAGCTTTCTAAATATGACATTTGACATTGACACACAGGTAAATATTTCCAAGTTCATTAAATTGCTTTAATCATATTTCATTTATAAAAGAATAACTAATTAATTTAGTATCTATTGATTATGATGAAAATTCAAGGCAAGAGTGTCAGTGGCGGTGACAGTGGAAGTGGCAATGATCCTCATTTCCCCTTCTACACATCGTTGTCAATTCCACAAGTATGTATCGAATAAAACATTTTAATTAACATATTTGATTATTATGTAATTATATGAATAATTGTATCATAACTTGTTGTGCATGTGCATTAGACGTTCACTGGTAGACCATCGATATTCACAATAGACAGCGAAGGGCATCGTGCCACTTTCCTTGAGGTATCTTTATTTGCATGTTAATTTGATTTACTTGATTATATTTAATTAATAAATGAATGAATGACTAAATTACTAGACAAATTATGATCAAAATCCAGAGGCACGATGATCACATTCTTTCACCTAGCTTTATGACGTCACCATTGAGTCCACGGGTATATATGTAATAATGCATTATAATTAACATGTTAGTAGTATGTTCTTATTTTCCATGTACATGTGCACTAGTTGAATGTTGGAGCTTTGACTTCGACACCGCACACTGAAGGACGCAGTGGAACCTTCACGGAGGTATCATTTACTCATTAGTAGGGTTGTAAAAAATATATGTAATCTTGATAACTGCATAATCCTTTTTTTGTTTCATTTTCAGTTATTGACATCAGAGACTCCTCCTTCTGTCCATGATACTTTGGATCATGGAGTAGTTGCAATAGTAGCTAGTTCTGAAGCACTAACTGAGGTATGAAAGAGATCACTTAATTTTAATTGTTATTTTAATAGTTTGTATTGAATTTTATAATGATATTCATGTATGTATTTTAATTATTATTTTGATCATTGTTGTAGGGACTTATTACTCCAGATCGCCAGCATGCACCTTCGGTGGATGAACATAGTGACTATTTGCTAGCGGTAAGCGAATATTTAATTTTATGTCATTGTATAATTTAATTTTGATGTATATTAGTTATTGATGCTTAATTTTATTTTTTATCAGCTTGAGCTACATAAGAGTCTAGACAGGAGGACGAGTGAGCGCACTCGGAAGACTACAACATCCACTGCATCTCCATTGACGTGACAATCGAAGATAGCTCAAGATTTGTTTTCCTCCCCTGGCGGGAAAGGACTAGATTAGGGATATGGATGGTATGCCTATATGGCATTAGTGGACATATTTTTTGTATATTATATAAGTGATACATTGTACATCCATTTGGCTTTGAGGAATCCAGTTTAACTGTATTGAATATATTCAATGTATGACATTATTGGACATATATATTTGGCTTCATGCCCTACAAATATATATTTTTTATGTTTTAGGTATGCAATTCATGTATTTGGTGTATTGATGTATATTAATTTATGTTTATGTAGATGTCTTATGCTTTGTAAATTTCCAATGCCTTATAGTTATCCTTGTGTGTTTATCGATGTATGTTTAACTTGGTAACTGTGCTACAAATGCCAATCACTGTCCTCAATAATAGTCAATTCCTTGGTTGTAATAATAACAAAAGTAATGAAATGAATGCAGAAATGTATAAATATAATATAAGGCAATATTTCTACGTCACAACCTATCCAAGATCACATGGAATCAAACATTTATATTCATTGGTGTGTTCCCTGTTCCATGGGACAGTCACAATATAAAGACATGACCTCAAATAGGTGAGGCAACATATGGCAAGGTTGTCGTCTATTGACCCCAATACCAGGCCTATTTTGATCTGTGGGTACCCTAATGTTGGCAAGAGTTCTTTTATTAATAAGATTACTATGGCGGATGTGGATGTGCAACCTTATGCTTTTACAAACTAACTTCTAATTGTCCCCTAACTAACTGATTGTTAATGAAAAACACTAGAATACATATTTGCACTCATCCTACTACTCGCCTCGGAGTGGTCAGCGATGTTTGAATGATTGTGTGTGCCAAAAAAGGTTTTCAGTAGTATTTATCTGGCCATTCAAAGTTGTTGGAACAAACGTTTCGATGCTACGACCGATGGTTTGAAAGATACGCAATGTTGGCCATTTGAACTAAGGAACACTGTGAGTTTTGACATTGACCAAGAATGTGTTTCCAAATATAAACGAACTTGAATCTCTAAAAACTGAGACAAGCTATTGTAGGCCTCTGCAACACAGTCCCGTAGCACCTAATGGATCGATGCTACCTCACATGAGCTCCAAGATATGACCCCACAAAGATAATTGATTTCATGCTTAAGGGACCTTGAGGGACACTTCAGCTCAGAGTTGTCGATGGGGTTCAAACGACTATGTGTGCCGAATGAGGTTTTCCCTCGCATTTACCCCACCATTTAGAGCTGTTGGAATAGATGGTTGGAAAGATACGCAACATTGGCCATTTGAACTGAGGAACACTGTAAAATCTAACATCGACTGAGAATGTGTTTCCAAATATAAACAAACTTGAATCTTTGAAAATTAAGATAGGCTATTGTAGGCCTCAGCAACACGATCTCATAGCACTTGATGAATCGATGCTACCTCACACGAGCTCCGTGATATGACCCCGCAAAGATCACTAATTTCATGCTTAAGGGACCTTGAGGGACACTTTGGCCTAGAGTCATCGACGGGGTTCGAACGACTATGTGTGCCGAATGAGGTTTCCCCTAGTGGTTACCCAACCATTTGAAGTTGTTGGAACAAATGGTTCCATGTTACGACAAATGTTTGGAAAGATACGCAACGTTGGCCATTTGAACTGAGGAACACTGTGAGTTCTGACATCGACCGAGAATGTGTTTCCAAATATAAATAAATTTGAATCTCTAAAAACTGAGACAGGCTATTATAGGCCTTGGCAACACAACCCTATATCACCTGACAGATTGATGCTACCTTGCACGAGCTCTGAAATATGACCTCGCAAAGATCGCTGATTTCATGCTTAAGCGACCTTGAGGGACACTTCAGCCCAGAGTCGTCGGTGGGGATCAAATGACTGTGTGTGGTGAATGAGGTTGCCACTAGCATTTATCTGACCATTCAGAGCTGTTGGAATAGATGGTTCATTGCTACGACTGACGGTTGGAAAGATACACAACGTTAACTGTTTGAACTGAGGAACACTATGAGTTCTAACATCGATCGAGAATGTGTTTCTAAATAGAAATGAACTTGAATCTCTGAAAACTAAGACCAACTATTGTAGGCCTCAGCAACATGGTCCCATAGCACCTGACAGATCGATGCTACCTCATACAAGCTCCGAGATATGACCTCACAAAAATCATTGATTTCATGCTTAAGGGACCTTGAGGGACACTTCATCCCAGAGTTGTTGGCGGCATTCGAACGACTGTGTGTGGTGAACAAGGTTTCTCCTAGCGTTCACCTGACCATTCGAAATTGTTGGAACAGATGGTTCCATGCTACGACCGATAGTTGGAAGGATATGCAATGTTGGTTGTTTGAACTGAGGAACACTTTAAGTTCTGACATTGACCGAGGATGTGTTTCCAAATATAAACAAACTTGAATCTCCAAAAACTGAGACATGCTATTATAGGCCTCATCAACATGGTCCCATAGCACCTAACGGATCGATGCTACCTTGCACGAGCTCTGAGATATGACCTCGCAAAGATCATTGATTTCATGCTTAAGCGACCTTGAGGGACACTTCGATCTGGAGTCATCGGTGGGGATCGAATGACTGTGTAGTGAATGAGGTTTCCACTAGCATTTACCCGACCATTTAGAGCTGTTGGAACAGACGGTTCATTGCTATGACCGACGGTTGGAAAGATACGCAACGTTGACCATTTGAACTGAGGAACACTGTGAGTTCTAACATCGATCGAGAATGTGTTTCCAAATATAAATGAACTTGAATATTTGAAAACTGAGATAGGCTATTGTAGGCCTCAACAACATGGTCCTGTAGCAACAAACGGATCGATGCTACCTTGCATGAGCTCTGAGATATGACCTCATAAAGATTGCTAATTTCATTCTTAAGCAACCTTGAGGGACACTTTGGCCCGAAGTCATTAGCGGTGATCGAACGACTATGCATGGCGAACAAGGTTGCCACTAGAGTTTACCTGACCATTCAAAGCTGTTGGAATAGATAGATTGATGCTACGACCGATGGTTGGAAGGATACACAATGTTGACCATTTGAACTGAGAAACACTTTAAGTTCTGACATCAACCGAGAATGTGTTGCCGATTTTAAACGAACTTGAATCTCTAAAAACTGAGATAGGTTATTGCAGGCCCTAGCAACATGGTCCAATATCAACTAAGGGATTGATGCTACCTCACATGAGCTCCAAGATATGACCCCACAAATATCACTTTTTTCATGCTTAAGTGACCTTAAGGGACACTTCAGCCCGGAGTCATCGACAGGGATCGATTGACTGTGTGTGGCAAACGAGGTTGCCACTAGTGTTTATCTGACCATTTGGAGCTATTGGAATAGACGGTTTGTTTCTACCACTGATAGTTGGAAGGATATGCAACATTCACCATTTGAATTGAGGAACACTATGAATTTTGACATCGACCAAAAATGTGTTGCCAAATATAAATGAACTTGAATCTCTAAAAATTGAGACAAGTTTTTGCAGGCCCCAGCAACACGGTCATGTAGCACCTGACAGATCGATGCTACCTCGCATGAGCTCTGAGATATGACCCCACAAAGATCGCTAATTTCATGCTTAAGCGACCTTAAGGGACACTTCAGATCGGAGTCATCGACAGGGATCAAATGACTGTGCGTGGTGAAAGAGGTTACCACTAGCATTTACCTAACCATTTGTACCTATTGGAATAGATAGTTTGATGCTACGACTGATGGTTGGAAGGATACACAACTTTGGCCGTTTGAACTGAGGAACACTGTGAGTTTTGACATTGACTGAAAATGTGTTACTGATTTTAAACGAACTTAAATTTCTAAAAAACAAGATAGGTTATTGTAGGCCCCAGAAACACAGTCTTGTAGCACCTGATGGATCGATGCTACCTCACATGAGCTCCAAGATATGACCCTGTAAATATCACTGATTTCATGCTTAAGCGACCTTGAGGGACACTTCGGCCCAGAGTCGGTGACAGGGATCGAACAACTGTGTGTGGTGAATGAGGTTGCCACTAGTGTTTACTCGGCTATTCAGAGCTATTGTAATAGATGGTTTGATGCTACGACCGATGGTTGGAAGGATACACAACATTGGCTGTTTGAACTGAGGAACACTTTGAGTTCTGACATCGACTGATAATGTGTTGCCCATTTTAAATGAACTTGAATCTCTAAAAACTGAGACAGGCTTTTGTAGGCCTTGGCAACACAGTCCCGTAACAATTGACAGATCGATATTATCATGCACAAGCTCTAAGATATGATCCCACAAAGATCATTGATTTCATGCTTAAGCGACCTTGAGGGACACTTCGGCCTAGAGTCATCGACGGTGATCGAATGACTGTGTGTGGAAAATGAGGTTGCCACTAGTGTTTACCCATCCATTTAGAGTTGTTGGAATAGATAGTTCAAAGGATAAACAACATTGGCTGTTTGAATTGAGGAACACTTTGAGTCCTGACATCAACCGAGAATGTATTGTTGATTTTAAATGAACTTGAATCTCTAAAAACTGAGACAAGCTTTTATAGGCCCTGGCAACACAATCCCGTGGCACTTGATAGATTGATGTTACCTTGTACGAGCTCTGAGATATGACCTCACAAAGATCACTGATTTCATGCTTAAGAGACCTTGAGGGACACTTCGGCCCAGAGTTGTCGGTGGTGATCGAACGACTGTGTGTGGTGAACAAGGTTTCCACTAGCATTTACCCGACCATTTGGAGTTGTTGGAATAGACAGTTTGATGCTACGACCGATGGTTGGAAGGATACGCAACATTGGTCGTTTGAACTGAGGAACACTATGAGTTCTGACATCAACCGAGAATGTGTTGTCAAATTTAAACGAACTTGAATCTCTAAAAATTAAGATAGGCCTTGGTAACACGGTCTCATAGCAATTGACGGATCAATGCTACCTTGCATGAGCTCCGGGATATGACCCCACAAAGATTGCTGATTTCATGCTTAAGCGACCTTGAGGGACACTTCAGCCCAGAGTTGTCAGTGGGGATCAAATAACTATGCATGGTGAACAAGTTTTCCAATAGTGTTTACCCAACCATTCAAAGTTGTTGGAATAGACGGTTTGATGCTACGACCGATGGTTGGAAGGATGCGCAACATTGGCCATTTGAACTAAGGAACATTGTGAGTTCTGACATCGACTGAGAATGTGTTGCCAAATTTAAATGAAATTGAGTCTCTGAAAACTAAGATAGGCTTTTGTAGGCCCTGACAACACGGTCCCGTAGCACTTGACAGATTGATGCTACCTCGCATGAGCTCTGAGATATGACCCCATAAAGATCATTGATTTCATGCTTAAGCGACCTTGAGGGACACTTTGGCCTAGAGTCATCGTCAGCGATCGAACGACTGTGCATGGAGAATGAGGTTTCCACTAGTGTTTAATCGACCATTCAGAGCTTTTAGAATAGACAATTTGATGCTACGACCAACGGTTTGAAGGATTCGCAACATTGGTCATTTGAACTAAGGAACACATTGAGTTCTAACATCAACTGAGAATGTGTTGCCAATTTCAAATGAACTTTAATCTCTAAAAATTGAGACATGCTTTTGTAGGCCCCGACAACATAGTCCCGTAACACCTGACGGATCAATGCTACCTTGCACAAGCTCTGAGATATGACCCTGCAAAGATCACTGATTTCATGCTTAAGAGACCTTGAGGGACACTTCAGCCTAGAGTTGTCGGCTATGATCAAACGACTATGTGTGGCGAATGAGGTGGCCACTAGCATTTACCTAGCCATTTGGAGCTACTGGAATAGACAGTTCCATGCTTTTGGGATGTATTTCAGAGTTCAGAGATATGGGAAGAATGGTTGTGAAAAAGATAACTCTATTTTTCATTCTGAGAAGATCCAGAGTGATTTTGAGTCACAGAGGAAATGCCCTGATCCTTCCACAAGTGCTATTTCGACGAGTTCTGATCACTTGAGGGACATAAAATTATTTGTTAAGTTGAAAATAAAATCAACAAAAGACATTGAAAATGAAGTGAAAACTATCTCTATTATATTACAATCTCCTATACTCTGCAAGTCTGTTTGACAGGGGTTCAAGAAGCTGATCTATTATTGTCTAAAGGACATTTTGGGGTTCTGAGTTTTGTTATGTGTTTTTTAATAACAATGTTTAGATGGTTCTTAAGGTAATGTTGCTTATTTTATGTGAAATTTTTTTCTGCAAACAACACCGAACACATTTGTAGATAAACTCAAATTAGCAAGAGAAAGAACAATGGTGACTCTTGTGGATCCTAGCAGAAGGGAATGGCATGTACGATTCCTCAGAGATCTCCCTGAAGCTTCCTTGATTCATGGATGGAGATATTTTTCAATTTCCAATCATCTTGAGGATGGAGATGCCTGCATTTTTGAGCGGGTAGATGATAGTCCATATTTTTCCCGCTGTCAAAGAATGTAGTCCTTACAAGTATTTTAAAGGAGGACAAGTGCATAATAGCCTTCCATCACGTATGAATAATAAAATATAAGTCTTATGCAATGATTTTGTCACCAATTTTATAGAAAAGGCATTTGGACCTAAAAAGGGAAACTGCGTGAAACAAGGAATAGAATAGCTACAAGGGTAGAAGGTAAAACCTAGTAATGGAAGAAAATGTATTAATCTGAATAAACCAAAATGTAAACCTTCTATTTTAGAGAGGGAGAAGTTGGAATTCATGTCCTAAACAAATTTAACATATGACTTAATGAACGAAAACTCCATCAAATAAATAAATAACACAAATACTAATTAATTAAATAATTTCAAATATATCACTATTTACAATACATGTCAACTAAAATCATCGACCCAACTTGCTCATAAATACACCTAGCCATTTCAAATCTCAAAAAATTACTGATTTGATATCTCACAAACAAAACTATGTGCCCAAAAATTGTCTTGCATTAAATGCCATCCCTCCCAATGCAACAACATAGGACCAACATCCATAAAAGGTACACAACATTCAATTCCACACAAGCCCACAATCTCTTCAAAAGATATTGGGAGCCGGTGAAAAATCCTTGTACATATGCTCTTAATTACCCATAAACAATGCTTTAAATCAAGCCTTGTATACAATCCAATCTCATACCTATGCATTTGAGAATTCTAAGAAACTTAACCTGCAAAATATTCTAGTCAGTTGTTCATACAAGCATAAAATCCATGGCTCCAAAAGCTTCTAGGGCTTCCAAAACTGTTAAAGGAGATGGTATGAAATGAGAGAATGAAGTAAAGGCTTCTCCAAAGTAGAGAAAAGAAAAGAAAGTGATGTTCAAGTACACAAATGATTCAATAGTCAAAGCCATGAAATCTGAGAATAAGAAGAAGAAGAGGAAGAGAAGTGTAGAAAGTTACAAGAGGTTTATATACAATGTGTTGAAACAAGTGCATCCCTCCAAGGGAATATCCAGTGCTGCCATGGATATCATGGAGAGCTTCATGATTGATATTTTTGATAAGATTACTTGTGAGGCTGCTTCTCTACTAAAATATAACAAGATCGTGACACTTTCCTCCAGAGAAATTGAGACCGTTGTCAAGTTTGTTCTGCTTGGAGAGTTGGCTAGGCATGCTAATTTTGAAGGAAGTAAGGTGTTACCAAGTTTTATACTGCTCTGGGTTAGGTTTTTTTGGAAGATTTTAGGTTTTTTGTATGTGGTGTTTATGGCACCTATAATAGCCTATAAGGTCATTTCATGCAATGAAAATGGCAAATATGTAATAAGTCCTAAAAGGCCAAATAGGCCTTAGGACCAAAATAAGAGCCTATGATGGAATTTGATGTTACAAGTTTATAATATCTTAGATTTTATTTTAATAATGCTTAATAAGTTTCTAGGAGTCCATCAAATATGCCAAAGTTTCATTGTATGACATAGTAGGCTGTGTGTACGGATTGCAACAGAAAAATAAGAAAATCTCATAATTTTTGCAAGTTTGTTTAATGTCTTACTTGTTTTGAAGTTGAAAAATCTAATTTGGATTGACTGATAATGTTTTAAGAGTATTTTCTTACAATATTGAAGATGATTCATATGTTTCTTGCATTGATTTGAATTAGATTTTAAATCACTATTTTCAACACTGTCACAGTTTGGGGTTCCTAAGTCATTGTTTTGATTGGAATCCAATCAAGATGAGCATCATCCCATGAAATTAAAGGCCTAAATTTCATGGAATGAGCATATCTAACATGTACAATAAAAATATAATTCTTTTGTGTGTAGACAAGTGAAAGAAGAAGTGATCACAGTCAACAAATGGTGGAAAATACATTGAATTTCATGGCAAGGGTATAGCACTAGAAGATTGGTCTTAAGGATAGGGATATCTGATGATTTGGATAATCTTATATTGTTCATTCAAAGGTTAATCAATAACTATTTGAACTTGGAAGTGATCGGAGGGCACCGATTTGAGAAACCCTTGGTTTAAGGGTTTGAAGAGACCAAATTTGGGGTTTTTTTGGGGTTATAGGAGGTCTGAGTATAATTCCTTTGGTATTTAGAGGTTTTATGACATAATAAGACACTTTATATAGTTTAAAGTCTTGGGGTTAATTATTTCATATAGTTCCTTTGTTAAATCACTCACTTTTCATGCATTTTTGGAGCCATAGGGGTGAGTAGCAGTACACACTCCAAAACAATCATATATTTCCTTTGGATATGACAATGTAATAAGAAAAGGGTACTCAAAAAAGTAATTTTTTGATTAGTTCTTTGAGAATTTTTAGAGATAAGTGGCATTTTCCTTCGCTGCAGGGCTATTAAATAGGGCAATTAGGCCTCTGGACAGTTTGGGAAAGATTGGAGAGTTGGGTATTGTGGGTATTTCCAATAAGCCTAAAACCTATCAAATACATTTAGATATAATCCTTAGATACCATCTATATCATTTTGGAACCTTGGAAAAGGTCTGGTCAAGTTTGAGCACTTGGGAAGCATTTGAGGCTTTGGGAAAATAGTGGCTTTGTTAACCAAAATTCATAAAATTTCCTTGTTTATTCACCCACCACCCTTCCCTCTGCATCATGGAGGCACTAAGTACACTAGGTGTCCTACGAGGGTACACTATCTGGATAAACCAAAATGTAAACCTTCCATTTCAGAGAGGGAGAAGTTGGAAAGGAAATGAGATAGTGTATCCTTGAATTGAGTTGGTTCCTTAAAGCTCTTCCATGGCCTTCCTAGTATTATGTGCTTAAAAGTCATTGGCATAACAACATAAAGTTTTTTTTTATTAATAATGAGAAATATTTTTACAACTCAGCTCAATAGGAGCACTAGAGGAAAGAGTTGAGCAGAGAAGACCTTCCGGTATTGCCCCAAAAAATAGAAGAGAAAGGTTGTCATTAAATCTTACAAACTTCCCGTTATACATATGGGGTAATGCATGAGCAATTTATAGTCCACCCAATTTATAGTGCTATATAAATTTGACATGTTACAATATTTTGTATCTCCATTTAGTCCAATGAACCAATTGGGTCTGCCCTACCCTTGATTGTCTCAAGTATTGCCTCATGGTCTGACTCACGAACCTTCCAAAGAGTTTTATTATGTGGTCTTCCTCCATATCTGATCAAGTGGACATTTGATGCAAGAATGAGGTTTTAATAATGAAGAATCTTTTTGTGTGTCTCCCAATCCTCGAACAACCACAACATAGGGTTCTTCATAGCATACCATCTAAGCCATGTAGCAGTTACAACCACTGCTCCTATAGGGTATTCTAATTCTTCACCATCGATAACTGAGTGATCCAATTTCTTTTTTGCCTCAACACAAAAACACAAATAATATTTTGTCCCTTCTTCATTGTCTATGGGTGCAATAACAACAAAAACATGGCCTGTAATGATATAAACATAATGAGGACATTAGTTTACTAAATATTTATGATAAAGTACTAAATTTGAGATTATTTGTATGTGGAAAATTTTACCTAGTTGTACTAGATAAGATAAGTGATCAAAGTCAATGGATGATTCCATTTCTGTTGGTTGTAGTGATTCATGGGGATGATAGGAGGCAAGTGGACTCAAAATACATGTATACCATTTGTCAACCCATTCCTTTGACTCACACCCATCCCAATCTTCATCTACACATGATGAATAAAAGCATGCCATATGTCATGTGTGGATACTCCATGAACCTGCATTACAACTTCTAAAAGAGTGTAGCTCACTCAATCCTGTCAATGTACAACAATCCTTATATGGTGCAATGTTAGTTTCATCCATCAACCAAAAAAATCTACAAACCATAGACTCACTTTCATTACCTGGACCCATTGTAGCATTACACCACTGGACAATACATCCCACATCTGACAATGTTGCTTTCTCTTTGTACTTTGATTCTTCACGTGCTAAGGCTCTTTTAATACATGCACCTGCACCATCGTGCTCTCCCTTTCCATGACCAGCCTCTGTGAAATTCCACATATATTGAATTCTAGTAATCTTATGCATCCTGTACAACCAATAAAACATCCACGAATTCTTGAATTGTGATGCACAATTATCTGACCATATGATATGTTGATGATATTTATGCCCCTGTTTTCCAAATGACCATAAAATAGTTGAAAGCAACTGTGCACAAACTCTATAGAATGTGAGTGATCATAGTTGATATAAAAATGATACTCCCTCAATATCTTCCTGTTCTCCTCTGTACTTTCTGGTGCATGCATGAATGCTATATGAACAAACATAGCAACCTGTTGAGAGTTGTAATACTTTGCTTGCACCTCATTCTATGGTTGTAGTGTGTAGTTCTCTGCAAAGTCCACAACTAAAACAATGGTATCAAGTGGGAATGTGTCCTTGCACAACTTGAATTACATATCCAACCATCGTGCTCTATGTGTATGCCTTGCATACTCATAAATAATTTTTTTACAAAAATGTCCATGAGTTGATACACTAGAATTTTTTTCAATTACTAAATCACATCTTTTAGCCTCTTTTCCATCTTTTAGATTGTATGTCACAGTCTTATATTTTCCAAATTCCACTATTTCATTACTGATTGCATGCATACTCTCCATATGTTGACAAATTGGCAAACATCGCAAACCTCCACAATCTATGCATGTACCATTCAAGCATGAGAGCTTGTAAAATTTTTGACCATCCACTCTTTCACATAAAATGGTAGATATTAATTCCCTTGAAGATCTAGGTGGGAAATTTATGTTGTAATCCTGCAAAACATTGTTAGAGTGCAAATCTACACATATATTTCTATAAACTTCAAAATGGTTAGAAAATTCAATATGTACCCTACAATAACAAGTTGTGCATGTGTGATTTATCTTCACATAAAAATGTTTACACATTTCAAAATATCTCTGACTAATTTTAATTTGAGGATATATATGCATAAATTTTGCAAAGAATTGTTTCTGAGTTGAATCCAAAAAATATTTTGGATGTGGAACATGAATTCGACTACTAATCCTCCTTCTTACAACATCTCTTTGATTAGGAGATACCTGTGTATTATTCTTCCAAAATTCTTCAATCAAGGATTTTAAAGCTTCAACAATTGCTTTATCTTTTCGCGGTAGTCTACCAGAAAATGCCCATAACTCATTTCTATTTGGATCTTCCACTCTTTGATGCCTTCCCAGGGCTCTCATTAGAGACTTTCTACTTATTTTCAATGTTTTTCTTATCTTTCTAATGAGTCAAGTTTTATTCATTTGAGTGCTTACTATCATTGGTGTAAGTACACATCATGTGACATTACTATCTTTTGTGCATGATGTAGAACCCACACTCTCATATGCAGTCATTAGATTCTTTATAATAGATTTTTCACTTAACTTATCCATTGTTCTTAGCCCAAGAATCTTCATGATGGGCCTAAATTTAAGATTTCTCATCATTTCAACAAATAGTTGACATCTTCTTGTCATGTTTAAATTCTCAAAAAATGATCTCCAAATATGATTAGCATTTCTTTGACAAGTACGCTTGGGAATCTTGTCAGGCATTGCTTGCAAAATGTTAGTATCAATATCAATCAAATATTTTGGCTTTCTATAAATAATTCTAGGAGCATCAAAAACATTATGTGTGAATTGCATACCATATTGAGTGCCTTCAACATGAGACGATGTTGTGCCTACACCTTGGGATGTAGATAATGGTGTGTCTTCAACATGATACAATGTCGTGTCTACACCTTGAGATGTAGATAATGGTGTGTGTTTAACATGATACAATTATGTACCTCCACTTTCGGATGTAGACAATGGTGTGCCTTCAACATGATACAAGGGTGTGCCCACACCTTCAGAAGTAGACAATAGTGCACCTTCAGCATGATACATTGGTGTGCCTCCACCTTCAGAAGTAGATAATGGTGTGCCTTCAACATGATACATTGGTGTGCCTCCAACATTGGATGATGATGTCTCTTGAACTTGGGAACTCCTAGATGATGTCTCCACATCTTCATAATTCAATTGTCTTGTTGCACACAAGTTTCTCATTTGTTATCTTTTTGTTTCCAATTCCAATTCTCTCTTACTTTGTATTGATGTTTCATGTTCCTCATCCAAAGAAAAATCTTCTTGTATGGTATCTAATTTTTTTTGTTCATGAAGTTGTCTCATTCTTTCCTTTTTCTTCTCTTTGTCTCTTTCATGCTCTTCTGGTGTTAAATGTTGAAAACTATAATTGAAACAATTGTTGTATTGTCATTGATGTCAAACCTTAACTGGTAAGACTGTCACTACTTAGGAAAGTACTATATCTATTGTGAGAAGGGATAGAAAGGATGGTAACAATAGCACCTAAGGAAAGGTTGAGTTATCTTGATACTGCAAAGTGCACTTGATTATGTTGCACAATGATGAGACAATGTATTGTTTATCTTAGTAATATTGAAGACTAAACTAGTAGGCTTAACCGAGCAAAAATGAAGAAATCATGTTTAAGCCAAGTTATGATAGAGTCGATCGAGTTAGTGTATGCTGGGCAAAAATCTAGTGTCGACCAAGTATCAGTAATTTTTTGAGGAAGACAATATTTGCCGAGGAAACAGTTTTAGTAGTGACCTAGCATTTTACATGGAGACCGAGTGGATGATCACAGTATTGACCGAGCATCAGCAATTTTATATTTGAAGAGAATTTAGATTTGGAGTTGACCTTGTTGAATTCTTGGATTATGTAAAATGTGTTGACTTTATTTATTGATTGTATGGAAGCATTTAATGCTTTGTAAAACATTTTATTGTAAATCTTTATGAGATTTGAGATGATTTTAGAAGAAGAGACGAAGAACATGAAGCAGGTAGATTCAATGAATCTGACCTAACCCTAAGATCTACGAAGGAGATTAAGTGGCAAAAGATAAGTTAACCTAATAGAGGAAAGTATTAAGGGAACCTAAAACATTAGGTATGTGAATGCATGGGTGAAGTAGATTCTGGAAGAACAGTAAGTTTTATTGACTGTATAAGCGAAAAGGCTAAAGGAGAAGTGTGGTGATTGCTTGAAGAAAAGTTTTGAGCATATCAGAGATGGAAATGGCAAAGTTTCAAAGTCAGTAAACTAGAATTTGTGTATGGAATTGGATCTGATATTTGCAAAGTGAGTTGTATGTTTTCAGATCAATACTGCTGCTACTTTCTAACCATTGTAATAGTCAAAATCCTTTTAATAGAGGTTAACCTAACAGTCATATGTTAAATCCTCTGAACAAGGTTGCATTCTAATGGAGTGTATGTAAGTCCTTTGACCAGGCTCACTTTTAACAGGGTGATTGAAATCTTTTAACCAGGTCACACCTGACAGTGTGTATTGTAATCTTTGACAGGGTTGGCTTCTAACCGAGCTCACTTCAAAAGAGTGAAAATAATAGTAGCATGTTACAAAGTGGTTTTTCCCATATTTGGTTTCCACTATAAATCCTGGTGTCAATACTTGTGTGAATGTTTTGGTTTGAACATTTTTGTGTTTTACAAGTTAGTTATAGCTGGGTAGTGGATTGTTGTGTTATATGTTTCTATTATTGAATCAGTGATGATCAAGTTTATTTTGGTTTCTTTATCTAATTTGAAGTAAAGTTTTTGAAGTTATACATTAGGACCTAAGAACAACTGATTCATCCCCCTCTATGTTGTTCTAAATCATATTAACATTAAATTATTTACTCATTTCCTTGGCATGATGATGATTTCTACATATGAATTGATTACAATTTTAAAAATATAATATAAATGTAAAATAATTAGTCAAATTATAATATAAACCTGTTATAATATGACAAATTATAATATAAATTTATTACAATTATATCAAATTATGTATTGAACAAGTCTATATCATACCAATTATAAACCAAAACACTCTTTATTCACATTTGACATGTAAAAAAAAAAAACTTACGTCAATCGATAAATTTTGGTGATAATAATTGACTTTCACAATTCAATGTTGATTTTTAAACAAAAAGATGGTGCAAATTGATAGAATATGCTTCTTTGTCACTATCAACACCATGAAAAGTTAATACTTGTCAGATAACACACATAACTTAGACAACATACAGAAAAAGTGGGCCTCTTTCACGATATCCTTGGCAAAGAAGACCGTTTGTTTTAGTTTTTCATAGTGCGAGCGCACTATAGCATGTGCATCCTATGCAAAAAAAAAAGAGTTATGCATACTCTTAAATAGGGCATGTGCCCAATAGGGAGTGCATCCTATGCAAAATAAGAAAAAGGGAGAAGAGAGAGAGAGAGAGAGAGGTGCAGGGCACCAAGACACTCCAAGACATCTCAATAAAGTCATGGGTGATATGAAAGGGTATCCTAGGAGATAGGATCCATTTGGGGTCCTAAGATGTAATAAAGACCAAGTGTGAGGTCGATTGGCACTATGGTAATCTTATAAACCAAGTGGCTCAATTGGACCAAATGGTCAAATATGTTGAGATTTGTTGATTTTTGGTAGTTTTTGGTAGTTTAAGCTTTAAATGGGTAGGTTAGATCTATTTAGACCTTGGTTGGGTCTAGTTAGATCCTAAGGGCAAGATTTGCAAAAGTTGTAATGCAACTTTCAAAAGTTGCTTGACAACTTTTCAAAAGTTGCTCGACAACTTTGAAAAGTTGTTCATATTTTGAAAATTGGTTAAGAACACAAAATCAGGTGGTTCTAACCATTGGGATGGATTTAAAATCCATGAAGATTGATCAACCAAGAGGTTAGATCATTTTTTAATCGGAGGCTTGAATAATTGAAGAAGAAAACCTTAATTTTCTAGAATTCTGTGCGTTACTAGTGGATGGTACGACACCGTACGATCTGATAATGTGTGCTTAATAATTGAAGAAGTTAGAAAATTGTTTTTAGCAGTTAATTATTTTGGTTTGAGTTAATTTGGACCTTCCAATTGAAAGTTGTATCCATTTTGGTCTCGGTGTTCCTGAACAACCCTAATTTTTAGGGACTTGGAGAAATGGATCCCTAACTTGTAGTTCCATCAGTGGATCTTCATGAAACTAAGGGGAATGAAATTTAGGAGCATGGTATCAAGGAATCTAGAGGCTTGAGGTGTGGTGAGAAGGTTTGGTAGCCTTTCAAGCTAGCCCTATGTCAAATATCTTTATGTGTTTGACTAGGAGTGGAGTATCAATGTGGAGACAAACCTTGCAAAGGACTCATAGAACCCAATGAATTGTTGATTTTAGTGGTATAAGGTGTGAAAAGGATTTCCATTGGGTTTTGGGGTCTTGGGAACCCATCCTATTCATTCTCCATTAAGAACCTAGCCTAACTTGATCAATTAGGCTTGTTGACTTAGTGAGGGTTTGGGGGTGCTGGATCAGGATTGGCCTGAATTCTTTTGTGATCTTTAAGGGGATCTAAAAGGGTGTTTGAATATGTGATTTATTTCCTCAGTCCTTGAGTATTTTTTGGAATTAAAGGCTTGGATCAGGTTTGGGAGGGCTACAAGGATTGTAGGCCTAAAGAGTGAAATCGATGTTGTGGGTTTGAGCGATTCAAATTGGTTGTGGATCTTGGTTGGGTTGGGTCTTAGAAGTTTGTCTCCACTCTTGATATAAGTTGGTTGAAGTCATGAGGCAAGGTTCCTTATTGGGCTCATTGAAAGTGTGTACCCAGGTGTGGGTAAAGGGTCTAGATTGGACCTTAGAATCCATTGTTGAGTGGATTAGACTAAGTGCATACCTTAGTTTGGTGGTTGGCTACAGTGCTCTACATCAAGTGGTATCAGAGCCACCAAGGTCTTGTTTGGATTGTAGATAAAGGAAAAGATGTCTGAAAATGAAGAAGGGGAGGGAGAGATTCCCTTGAGAGTCACTAATGTGGAGTTGGCCAAGTTGGTCAAAGAACAAATGGCTGAAAGTAGGACCATCAAAGAAGAGAATAGATCCCTAAAAAGGGAGATGGACAAGTTGAAAGGTAAGATGGGTAGAGAAGCCCAAGAAGACTCCAAAGTAGAAGGAGAGGATGAGAATGTTGGAGAAGAGCCTTGGAGGAATAGCCCAAGAATGGATGGTGATCAGAGAGTGTTCCTAGAAGTCCTCGAGAAGATGGGAAGAAGGGACACCAAGGTAGACATCCCTACCTTTTGTGGCAAGCTTGATCCAGAGGATTGTGTGGATTGGATAGAAGCCTTGGACAATCATTTTGATTGTGAAAGTGTGATAGAGGGTCAAAAGGTGAAGTTGGCCAAGTCTAAAATGAAGGGCCTTGCCCTTAGTTGGTGGAACTACCTTCAAAATTAGAGGTTAGATGAAGGTAAGAACCTGATAGCAACTTGGAAGAGGATGAAGTCATAAATAAAGAGATAGTTCATACTGGAGGACTATGAAGTCATAGTGCATAAGAAGTTGCAAAGTCTTAGACAAAAGGACCTAGATGTGGGTGCATACATAGAGGAGTTTCATAAACTCTCTCTAAGGGCTAAGGTGACTGGGAGTGAAAAGTAGAAGTTAGAAAGATACTTGAATGGACTCAAGTATACTATTCAGGATGAACTAACCCTGTTCAATCCTAAATCAGTGCACTCTTGTTTCTAAATGGCCCAAAAGATTGAGGCTAGGCAAAGAAGGAAGGGTGATTCTCAAAACAAAACTAGGGGAGCCAACAATGGAGGTAGAGGAAAGTTTAATGGGAGAGGATCCTTCACTAGATCCCAAGGGGAATCTAGCAAACAAGAAAACCAAGAAGGTGAAGCTAGTCCTAGAGGAGGCTATAGAGGAAGAAGAAGTAATAGAAGAGGGAGATCAGGAGGAAGAACTCCAGGGGTATTCATAGGAAGGTGTTTCAATTGCAATCAGATAGGACATAAAGCTTCTAGATGCCTTGACAAAGTGGGAAACAATCATCAAGGAGGAGACAAGAGAGTGCACCTAGCCCAAGAAGATGATGTGCAAAGTGTGCAAGGAGCAAGAGGGATTGCAGATCCTAAGCAAGGGGAGTTCCTAATGTTCAATAGGACCTTATTGAAGAATCCTCCAACCAAGGAGCCATCACAAAGGAAGACACTATTCAGGACCACATGCAAGGTGAAAGGTAAAGTTTGTAAAGTCATAGTAGATTCTAGATCAATTGATAATCTAGCTTCTATTTCCATGGTAGATAAACTTAGATTGAAAAAGATATCTCATCCTAACCCATACAAAGAGTCATGGTTGAACAAAGAACAACAAGCTTTGATGAATGAGTAGGTACATGTGGAGTTCAGGATAGGAGACTATCATGACAACATCCTATGTGATGTGACTGATATGGATGCCCGTCACCTATTACTAGGGAGGCCTTGGAAATATTATGTGGGTGCCCATCATGATGGGAAGACAAATATCTATGAGATTTCGAAGGGGGGAAAGTAGTTCACCATGAGACCCCTGCCAGAGGATGGAAAGGAGACCCCTCAAGCTAGTAGCATGCTAGTTGTAGGGGAGAAGGAGTTCATGAAGACTATCAAAAGTAAGGACACTCCATGCTATGCCATTTTGGTGATACCTTAGGAGGAGAGAAAGGTGTGTAGTGTAGAGAAGGAAGAACCATGGAGGATAGTGGAACCCAAGGAAGTGTAGGAGCTTCTAGGGAGATATAAGTGTGTGATTGCAGATGGAAAAATAGAGACCCTTCCACTTGTCAGAGATGTAAGTCATTGTATTGACTTCATACCTAGTTCCACACTTCCAAACAAGGCATCATACAAGCTCACACCTAGTCAGAATGAAGAGTTGGCCAGGAAAATTGAGGAACTCTTGAGCAAGGGGTTCATAAGAAGGAGTATTATTCCTTGTGTAGTGCCAACCCTATTAGCCCAAAAGAAGGAGGGTACATGGAGATTATGTAATGACTCCAGGGCTATCAAAAAGATTACTATCAGATACCAGTTCCCAATGCCAAGAATAAAGGATTTGATGGATTGCCTAGGAGGGGAAAAGTATTATTCCAAGATGGATTTGAAAAGTGGTTACCACTAGATTAGGGTGAGGGAAGGGGATGAGTGGAAGATGGCATTCAAGACCAATGAGGGGCTATTTGAATGGATGGTGATGCCCTTTGGTCTCTCAAATGCACCAAGCACATTCATGAGACTCATGAATGAGGTGCTCAAGCCATTCAATAACCACTTTTTTGTAGTTTACTTAGATGATATTCTCATCTATAGTAAGTAAAGGAGATCACTTGGATCACTTGGAACAAGTTTTGAAGAGGTTGCTAGAAGTGAAGTTGAGAATCAACTTGGACAAGTGTGTCTTCTTGTAGGAGGAGTTGATCTTCCTAGGATTTTTTATCTCTAAAGGAAACCTCAAGATGGATCCATCGAAGGTGGATGCCATATTAGATTGGCCCACTCCAAGGACAACAAGTGAGGTCAAAAGTTTTCATGGCCTAGCAAGCTTCTATAGGAAGTTTATTAGAGGTTTCAATAATGTGAGTTCTCCCATGATAGACACCATTAAGGGAGGCATGAAATGTCAGTTTGTGTGGACTCAAGAAGTTGACAGGGATTTTGAGTTTTTGAAAAGGGAGGTGGTAGAACAACCTATCCTAGTGTTACTAGATTTTGGAAAAGTATTCACCATTGAGTGTGATGCAAGTAATAGGGCCATAGGAGGATTCCTAAGTCAAGAGGGAAAGCCTACAACCTTCTTTAGTGAGAAGTTGAATGAGGCCAAGAAAAGGTACCCTACCTATGACTTGGAGATTTATGCAATGGTTCAGTCTTTGAGGAAGTGGAGGCACTACTTGTTGCCAAAAGAATTTTTTGTTTACACTGATAACCATGCCTTAAGTTTCTTGAGTAGGAAGGAGAAGCTGAATCATAGACACGTGAAGTGGATGGAATATCTCCAATCCTACACATTAACAATCAAGCATAAGAAAGGGGTAGAAAACAAGGTTACTGATGCCCTTATCAAGAGAAATCTGACAGTCCAGGAGGTAAGGCTAGAGAATGTGGGATTTCATTCCATCAAAGATATGTATGAGGAAGATAAAGACTTCAAGGAAGCATACCAGGTCTATAAGGACATGATAGGGAAGTACCATAGCACTTTCTCTGACTATATGCTACAAGAGGGACTACTCTTTAAAGGGAGTCAATTGTGTATCCCCAGGGGATCACTTAGAGAGAATATTGTGAAGGAGAAGCACTGTGGGGGCCTGGTAGGTCATTTTGGGTTAGACAAGACCTTAGAGTTGGTGAGGAGATTCTATTATTGGACAAGAATGCCAAAAAATGTAAGGAAGTTTGTGAAGGCTTGTATGGTGTGTCAAAGAGAAAAAGGGCAGGTCTTCAAATGTAGGTCTCTACACTCCATTTCCCATTCCCAATAAGCCTTGGGATGCTGTCAGTCTAGACTTTGTACTTGGAATTCCTAAAACCAAACAAGGATTTTCTAGTGTGTGTGTGGTAGTGGATAGGTTCTCTAAGATGGCACACTTATTGCCATGCAAGACTAGTCATGATGCCTCACATATTGCAGGGATCTTCTTTAAGGAGATCATTAGAATACATGGGTTACCTTTATCCATAGTCTTAGATAGGGAACCCAAGTTCCTGGGTCATTTTTGGAGGACCTTGTGGAGGAAGCTTGGGACACATTTGGCTTTCTCATCTGCATACCATCCCCAATCAGATGGTCAGACCGAAGTGGTTAATAGATCTCTTGGAAACCTATTAAGGTGCCTAACCAAAGAGCATGGATCAACTTGGGATTTAGTCATTACTCAAGAAGAGTTTTCCTATAATGAATCTATAAATAGGAGCACGGGACAAAGCCCATTCCAGATTGTCTATGGCACTCATCCAAGGGGTGTGATGGAGTTAAGAGACATCAAATAAATGGAGAGGAATAGTGCTCAGGCTAGTGACTTTGCAGAGGTCATGAGGGATGTTCATAAGGAGGTGAGAAGCAAGTTGGAGAAGGTGATAGTGAAGTACAAGGAAGCTACATATAGTAAGAGGAGATATCTCCAATTTTCAGTGGGAGATTTGGTGATGGTCCATCTGAAGAAAGAAAGATTACCCAAGGGCAAGCATAGTAAGTTAATGATGAAGAAGATAGGTCCTTTCAAAGTTTTTTAGAAGTGTGGACAAAATGCTTACAAGGTTGAGTTGCCACCAGATATTGGGCTCTCAAATACCTTTCACATCTCTGATTTGTATGCCTACAAGGGACCTGAAGTGGTAGATACTAATGAAGCAACAGTGCCCAAGGATGATCATGAGACCATCAAGGCTCTTCCTAAAACCGAAGCACCTGAGATTGAATGTGTTCTAGATAAGAGGGAAGGCAAGAAGACCAAGAGGCAGGTATACTTGGAATATCTCATTAAGTGGAGGAACAAACTAGTGGAGGATGCTAGTTGGATGATAGGATCCATTTGGGGTTCTAAGATGTAATAAAGACCAAGTGTGAGGTCAATTGGCACTATGGTAATCTTATAAACCAAGAGGCTCAATTGGACCAAATGGTCAAATATGTTGAGATTTATTGATTTTTGGTAGGTTTGGGTAGTTTAGGCTTCAAATGGGTAGGTTATATCTATTTAAACCTTGGTTGGGTCTAGTTAGAGCCTTAGGACAAGATTTGCAAAAGTTGTAATGCAACTTTCAAAAGTTGCTTGATAACTTTTCAAAAGTTGCTCGACAACTTTGAAAAGTTGTTCATATTTTGAAAATCGGTTAAGAACACTAAATTAGGTGGTTCTAACTATTGGGATGGATTTAAAATACGTGAAGATCAATCAACCAAGAAGTTAGATTAGATTGTAATCAGAGGCTTAAAGAATTGAAGAAGAAAACCTTAATTTTCTTGAATTCTATGCATTACCAGTGGATGGTACGACTCTGTACGATCTGATAACATGTGTTTAATCATTGAAGAAGTTATAACATTGTTTTTAGTAGTTATTTCTTTTGGTCTAAGGTGATTTGGACCTTCCAATTGAAAGTTGTGTCCATTTTGGTCTCGGTGTTCCTGAACAACCCTGATTTTTAGGGACTTGGAGAAATGGAGCCCTAACTTGCAGTTCCACTAGTGGATCCTCATGAAACTAAGGGGAATGAAAGTTAGGAAAATGGTCTCAAGGAATCCAGATGCTAGAGGTGTGGTGAGAAGGTTTGGTATCCTTTCAAGCCAGCCCTAGGTCAAACATCTCTATGTGTTTGACTAGGAGTGGAGTATCAATGTGGAGACAAACCTTGAAAAGGACTCATAGAACCCAATTAATTGTTTATTTTGGTGGTATAAGGTGTTAAAAGGATTTCCATTAGGTTTTTGGGTCTTGGGAGCCCATCCTATTCATTCTCCATTAAGAACCTAGCCTAACTTGATCAATTAGGCCTGTTGACTTAGTGAGGGGATTGGCCTAAATGCTTTTGGGATCTTTAGGGGGATCCAAAAGGGTGTTTGAATATGTGATTTATTTCCTAGGTCCTTGAGGATTTTTGGGAATTAAAGGCCTGGATCAGGTTTGGGAGGGCTACAAGGATTGTAGGCCTAAAGAGTGAAATCAGTGTTGTGGGTTTGAGGGACTCAAATTGGTTGTGGATCCTAGTTGGGTTGGGTCTTAGAAGTTTGTCTCCAATCTTGATAGAAGGTGGTTGAAGTCATAAGGAAAGGTTCCTTATTCATCTCATTGAAAGTGTGTACCTAGGTGTGGGTAAAGGGTCTATATTGGACCTTAGAATCCATTATTGAGTGGACTAGACTAAGTATAGACCTTAGTTTTGTGGTTGGATATAGTTCTCTACATCAGAGAGAGAGAGAGAGAGAGAGAGAGAGAGAGAGAGAGAGAGAGAGAGCTCTCTATCTTTCTCTCTTTCTCTCACTCTAACTATTTCTCATCACTATTTAAATCTATGTCTTAAATAGGGCGCACGCCCCATAGGGTGAGTACACTATTGAAATCTATGACTTTCATAGGGTGCAAGCCCTATGAAATTCATAGATTTCAATAGTGCACTCATCCTATAGGGCACATGCACTTTGTAAGGCATTGGAATTTTCCAATCCTAAGGCTTGGATTTTCCTTGGAGATCCAACCCAAACGCTTGGACGATTGAAATAGGCCTGAGATGTGTTTTCTAGCAGACATACACAAAAATGACATCTTTTTTTGTGTGCTCCTTATCAAGTTTACTCATGGCTCTAGAACATAAAAATCAGATGACGTGATATTGTAGATCTCTCTATTAGCTATCTAAGCATATAATTTATTTTGAATTTTGATTATGTTAAGTTTTTCAACTCTAATTTCTTTTGTGTGTATGTCCATTTTTGTAAAAAACCAACATGTAGTAGTTTGGGCATAGATTTTGGCTCGTTCATCAAATTTTGCAACAAGTTACATTTTTAGAAACTAGACTCCATTCTACACACTTAAAAAAAAAAATATTTTTCAATTAGGTTTAAATGATTTCTAGGGGGAGCACATAGAAATTTCATGTTTTCAGGATGTGTGCACTTCGTAAATTCATCAAAAATTATACATTCATAAAAAAATTACCAAAAAAAATTGGGATAAACTACGTGGTGTTAGCTAACTTCTCACCAGAGTGATTAATTTTTTTTAAAAAAAAATTTAACATTTTAGGGGGAGCACACCAGACACTATGTTATGTTTTTTCACAAAAAATAGGACCACTTTTTGTGCTCCCCCTTTTTGAGGGCCTTAATCTGCATCATTTTCAAAATAAGTTAGTAGTTTAGGAACTAGATTTAGAGTATTACAACTCTTGTTTTTGTTGCATCTTAAAATTTTGAGTCTAACAATCTTCAATTTCTTGTTGAAGTTCAGAGTTTTCTGATTTCAGGAAAAAAGTGGCATCTTATACCCCCTTTTTGGTCCCCCATATTTGTGTACTTACCTAGTACTTATCATGTATTCATCCTACATCATCGTTGCCCCTTAATTTTATCAAAAACTCCACAAACTAAAAATAAAGAAAACAATATTATGAACCATCATAGCCACTCTCTCCACTTGGTGGTATTCTTGAGGAGCATAAGAACATAGTCAAGAAAGATAAATTAATAATGGACTGACATGACTGACTTTGTCAACAACCTTACTAATGATTGATTGCATTGATTTTGATGTTTGATTGGATTGATTATGTATGGTTTCAGATTTGGAAAACTCGTATAAGACTGACCTGTCTGGTTTTGAGTGTATCCATCACTGTATAATATGATTGATTGATGACATATTGAATTGTTGATTAAGATAGATCTCATGAGTCCATTAACCAATCTCACTTCAAAAGAGTTAAATTATTTCGGGTATCGGTCCCAGGTGATTTTTCCCCTAATAGGGTTTCCACATTAAAAATAAAGAGTTATATGTGTATGGATGTGATGATTTTTTATTTTTCTTTACCCATTATAATTGTTGGTTTGATTGGTATATACACTAGTTAATTTTACTGGTATTCAGTTAATGAACATAAAGGTACAGATAAAGTTTTACTGAGTTTTTTAGATTAATTGAAAGATTTTTTTTATACATCTGGGAGTATTTGGGACTGTAGGATAACTGGACTTAACTAATTCACCCACCTCTTAGTTATTTGACACCCTTATCCAATCTTTTGCATAAACCCTTATCCCACTTCATCCAATCATGGATATTTTCATCTCCCTTTGTCATTACCCCACCAATGTCTTTGAGTGTACCATCAAAAGATATGATCCATTATTACACGTATTTCAAGACTACTATCCAAGGAAAAATATGCATGAGTCCTTCCTCAATGTCCTATCATGAGTCCATCATCTTCCCACAAAGTCAAAAAAAAAATGAAAAAAAATTGTTGCCTTGATGAAAACCTAGCAAACAGGCATCTTGGTAACACAAAAATAAAATAAAGAGAAATACTTTCATTCAATAGTGAAAACCTAGCAAATAGGTACTTTGGACAAGTATCATGATGAAAACCTAGCAAACATGCATCATGTGTTCATATGCTCCTCAAGGATACCACCGAGTGGTGAGAGTGGCTATGATGGTTCATAATCTTGTTTTTTTTTTGTTTGTTGTTTGTTGAGTGTTTGATAAAATTCTAGGGGAAAGTATGATGTAGGATGAATGTGATAAGTACTGTCATGCATCTAGCAACCACACACATCCATGATCTAAGAAAACCTTGGGACAATGTCAAAACATTCTATGTTTTCTTTCTGCTTGCTTCAATAGATATTGTAGTGGTATCTAGATGGTCAATATCTGGATGCATTCAAATCTCTTTCTTTTCAATAAGGCACAATGATGAAAAATAGTGAAATATTTCTAGCAGTGACTCAATGCATCATCCAAGTGGATAGCATAAGTTCAATTCTTCTAGTTCATTTCTCCCAATTCATTCTTCTAGCTAATTCATACTTCTCACTAACATTTCTTCTATTAGTCAAATTTAGTCAATACATCAATTTTTTGAGTTTGTCAAATCATTTCTATCAATTAGTCAGTCAATCAATGATCACGTCTTATACAGGGTATGTCTTCCCTAAACCTAGACATTGTCATTAGTCTTATACATGATGAATCCTTCTTAAAACCATACATGATTCTTGTTAACAATCCAATGGAAATCAACTAGTCATCATCATCTACTAAGTCTTCACTTCTTACTAACTATTCTTCTCTATCATCATTTAATCTAACATTTCTCATCTTCTATCGAGAGATCATTCATTCCTTTATTGCACAAACAATCTCTCAAGGGGGCATAAATCCACCTGCTATTGCTTGGGCAAGATCCAAATAAGATATTCTTTGATACAATGCTCATAATCACATTATATCAAAGAGGGGCAAATGTAGATACCCAAAAATGGACATGCTTGTGGGTTCACATTTAGTCACTAATTATTCTTCTATTAGTTAATGGTTTTTTAATCATTAATCAATCATCTTATTTTCCTCTAAAAATCCAATCTTTTAATCAGTTAATTACCTTTAATTAATTGATCTTTATCAATTAATTGAATTCAATTTCCTATTTCCCATAATTTAAATTTAATTATCCAAATTATCTAATTATTTCTCTAGATCAAATTAATTGATAAATCAATTTAATTTCACATCAATTATAATTAATTTCATTCTAATTCCATCTTTCTAATTTAATTGAATTTTTAATTCAATTAAATCTTCTAAAAAATAGAAAAATAAACAATATGAGGCAATTATAATTTCTAAAAAAATTAAAATCTTCATAAATTGAGAAAAACAATTTTTTAAAAATCAAATCATTTTTAAATCAACAATCAATTCTTTTCTCAAAATTCAATTTTGGAAACTCTTATCTTTCAAAAAATCTAAAAAATCTTCTTCTTTATTTCCTCTTTTATCTCTCCGTTTTTTGAATTAAATTGGAATTAAATCTTATATTCTGGAAAGTTACCCAAATATTTTTATTTCTTAATTATCTTGTCCATTCAATCTATTTTTCTCAAATCAATCTTGATCATCCATTCAAATCATGATTTCTATATAACAACCCTCATCTCTCACATTTTCATATCTCTGAATTTTGCATTGAACTTATGTTAGTTTATTATCCGAGTATCATAATTTCTCAGATCTTTGAGTCAAGGTGCTATTAGAATCACAACTGAGTGCCACACCTCAACAAGAAGAAGAGAAGCAACAACAGCTTCAAAGTGTTGAATGGTTTGCTTTAAAAAATTTCATTTTTATTTGATCATTCAGACTTATTATTTTGTTGTTCATAGGACTTTTATGTTCTTAGTAGTTGATTATTTATAGTTTTTAGATAATCTAGTGCTACTAATCCTCTTGCTTGAGTCTTGTAGAATTTCCCTACATACAGGGTGCTCTAAAAAATGGCCACTGGTTTGTGTGTTCCTCACTCCTCATTTTCTAGCGATGGTTGTGATATTTTTTAGTCTCGAATGATAAAAAACTCAAAGTCCTTGTTTGGGTTGAGTTCCCTGGTATGCCTTTTCCCTGTTGGCCTCTTTTGCGAAACATTGCAGAGACTCTTTGCCAAGTTACTTGCATGGAGCCTGAGTCTTTTTACCACACTCACCTCCAAAAAAGGGCCTGTGTTAAAATTGACCTCACCCAAGAGCTTAGGGAAAATATTGATATTCAGATTGGTGGGCATTGTTTTTCTCAGTACATCATGAATTTGAATTTTCCAAATACATGCTTCCATTGTCATTTTGGAGATCATAAGATTAATGATTTCCCTCTGGTGACAAATAATCCTAGGCCTCCTTTTAAGGAGCCAGTTGTTTCTTGAGGTAATGATCCTTCAAGGGATGATGGAACTTGGAATACAATAGTTTGTAAGGGCAAGAAGCAATTAGTTTCTCTACCAAAAAAATATTCTTCGACTTTAGTTGTCCAACCCCTACTTCTACAAATGCCCAAATTACTATGGTTGCTTCAAACCCCGTTTCACAAGGGAAAGATGTTAGAGTAATAAGTCATTTTACTTATTAATTCAATCACATTGATTTAATTACTAAGTCACTTATTATCTCTTTATTCCTTAAGCTAAACTTTAGGCATATAATGATTAATTCTTTTATTAATTATTAATGTGCATCCTAGGTTTCCTTTTAGGGTTTTGATATCCTTTTATAAGGATTGATCTCTCTTTTAAAATTTTAACATTATTTTATTATTAAATTGATGTAACTTTTGTTTTTGCAAATCAATGATTTTGTCAGCTCTCGTGGATCAATGCATTCATGCCTCCATAGCTATTTGTTTCTCTCTTCTTTCCATGACAGGTTTTTGTATGCAGGTGTTCTTGGGAGTTGTGGGTTATTTTCTCATCAACTCCAACATGGTATTAGAGCTTGAGATCTTCATGCCCATGTTCCCTTCTTGAGAGATTCGGCCTTGTTTGTTAGATCTACATTTTTTAGAGGATTTTTTGTCAGATATGGGAGAGACCTTTGATTTTGGTCACTTTGGGCTCAAACGAACCTCACTGTTGTGTTTAGAGTGCCCAAGAACCCTTATTTTGATATAAATATGTCCAATTTGGACAAGTTTGCATTCGGGGGAAATTTTTTTGCACTAGGGTCGTACAACCCTCACACGCTTCCTGAGGTGTGTTAGCAAAAAAAAATAGCAAAACAAAGGTTTTAAATAAAAAAAATTTGTCTATCTTTTTTTTACAAAAGTTTTTCCTTATTTTTTTAAAAAAAACATGCATACCTTTCTTTTTAAAAACGATGGGGATTTTTTTTAGAAGTATGCCTGCATGTGCAAGTAGGTATGCCTACATGTGTAGGTACTGACATCACCATCCACAGGCCAAAATTTGATGGCCATCAACCCGTCAATCCCTTTGATTCTTTTGTTATAAGGAGAAACTTGTGGTTTTTTGCCCATAACTTTCACATATGGTGTCAAAATTAGGCAAAAAAGATATCATCAGAAAGCTTGTTTCAAGCTCTATCCAGATATAGAGGTTTAAGTTTCTGATTTTTATTTTTTGATGGTGATTTTTTCTTTCAAAACCAAAATTTATTTTTCACACTCTGGGACCAAATCTTACGCATCCAGACTCCATTTTTGGAAAATGAGATATCGTTGGAAAGCTTGTTCTGTGTACTTTTTAGTGATATGCATAATTTTTCTAGATTCTTCTCCAGATCCTAAGA
Organism: Chamaecyparis obtusa; assembly: GCA_027943335.1. Classification (NCBI taxonomy): domain Eukaryota; kingdom Viridiplantae; phylum Streptophyta; class Pinopsida; order Cupressales; family Cupressaceae; genus Chamaecyparis; species Chamaecyparis obtusa. The sequence goes on from BSBK01003166.1 coordinate 1,647,876, forward strand.
TCTCTTCCCTATATGGGATGGATTTTCTTCAGTTGTTCTTCTTGTTTCAACAGCCTTAGCTCTTCTTTAAGCATTGTATACATAATTTTGTAAGCATTCTTTTATGCAAACACACTGAGATAAAGTTCCATTCTATTGCATGCTTTAGATCTTGCACATCTATGTGCCTTTTGTACTCACACTACATTATAAAGTGCCATGGGGGGTTTGATGTTTGTCTTTGTTTTTCATCTACCTTTCTCAAGTGAGTGTTCCTTCCATGAAATCAGCCTCAGGATGTCTTTATATGTGTTTGTACTTTATTTTCACCTTTGATGTTCCTAGTTCTTCATGATGAAGTTCTTATTAACCATATTTTTAGTTTACCTATCACCTCTCCCTTGTCAACATTATGGGGGTTTCTACTGTTGGTTCTTCCACTTCCTTGGTTCGATGGAGTGACCTATGTATTCAATATTTGTTCCTTTGTACTAGGTGGATGCAGTGGTTGGGTACCTATACATTCTAGTGAGATGGATCATTTACCATATGGACACTCTTTCATTCCTATTTTTTAGAGGCAATCTTCCATCTTTGATTAATCAGCTCTTCACGATTTTGTGTTTTTATACCATTTGTATCTCCAAGTTCATTTGTTTGTCTTTGTTTGCCTCCTGATTTGAGTAGTGTCATTTGAGGGCACTCATGCAGATTATAGTCTTTTCTTCCTAGTCATGCTATTTCAGTGGAGGATCTTTAGATCAACAGTTACTTGTTGATAGAGTTTGTAGCTTCTTTCTCTAGTGATGTTCTACATGTTCATCGTTGTTCCTATTTTATGGAACATTCCATTATTTTGGAGGCTTCTTCAATCCTTCAATCTAGTCTTTGTCTCTTTTTGGAGTAGAGTTTTTCCCATGTGGTTTTCTCCGTTTCTCAACTTTTCAAAGACTCTCTTTTGTGCTTAGGTACCTGATCATGCTTTTTGTTGCCGAGACCCATTTTATTTCAGTATTTCTTTCTAGGTTTTTAGATTCTCTCAAAGTTTATCTTAAGCGGGGGTGTTAGAGTAATAGATGTTTTACTTATTAATTGAATCATATTGATTTAATTATTAAGTCACTTATTATCTCTTTCTTTACTTAAGCTAAAATTTAAGCATATAATGATTAATTCAATTAATTAATTATTATTATACAACCTAGGTTTCCTTTTAGGGTTTTGATATCCTTCTATAAGGATTGATCTCTCTTGTAATATTTTAACATTCTTTGATTATTGAATTGTTGCAACTTTTGTTTTTGCACATCAATGCATTTAGGCCTCCATAGTTGTTTTATTCTCTCTTCTTTTTGTGACAAGTATTTGCATGTAGGTGTTCTTGGGTATTGTGGGTTATTTTCTCATCAACTCCAATAAAATTTTCTTCAACTACCAAGGTTTACACCCTTCCTCAAGGTACATTTGTGATTTCCAAGGGTTCTCCACCACCTTCCCTAGATAATGGAGGTATATTGCATCATCACTCTTGTAGTCCACTAGGACATGATGAGGTAGATGATGGAGCACCAAGAAAACATGAAAATTTCCCTAGCGATCTTTACCCTACTTTTCATTCAGGTTCAGATTTTTTGCACAATATATTCTCCTCTCTTGGGGATGAGGATAGTATAAATGATTATTTTTAATACATTTCCTCTCTTAGAATGTAAGAGGTCTTAATGACCTCTCCAAAAAATATTCAGTGCATGACTTCATCCACAATTTCCCCATAAAGATGATCTCTGTCTTCAAGAAATAAAGATAGTTAGTTTTTTGCTTTTAATAGCATGTCATGTTATTTGGCCACACAGTTTTGTTTTTTAATCCTCCCATAAAGCTGGTAGAGGAGGGGTGATTACCTTGGTGGTGTCACGATGGCAGAGTGTAATTTATCAAACATGCTAAGGACCCCATGCATAGATGAGTTTGGTTTTAATTAATGTCAACAATAAACATTTTTCTTTTATTGATATTTATGCTCCCAATGATGCGGTGGAAAGAGCTTACCTATGGAAGTGGATTGCTGATTCATTATTGACAACCACTTGGGTTTTGTATGGGTATTTTAATATGGTAGAGGTGTCTTCTAATAAGGATGGCAATTTACCATTTTGGTGGATGACTAAAGAGCATGAAGCTTAGTTTTACATGCATAACAAATTGGGACTTCATGATCCCAATATCAATCAGTGCCTCCCACATGCAGTTCGACATACCTAGAGTGATTTTAGAGCTGGATCTAATGAATTTTTCAAAAGGCTTGATTGTTGCATGATTTTGTATCAATCTTTTTCATCCTTTAGGAAAAACCAATCATTGCTAGTTTTACCTTTATCTTATATCAGTTTATTAGATCACTTTCCTATTAAATTTTCTATTGAACGGTGTGTACCTTTTCGATGTGTTACTTAGTCTCAATTTATGTTTAACACATCATTCCTCAAGCACCTTCCTACTCTGGCCCACATTAGGAATGTTTGGAATTTGCACCCTAGGCCCACAACATCTTCAGGTTGGGTTTTGTGGTGGAATGATGCCATCATTCACACTACCAAATTTCTTCATTTTTATGGCAAGCAACTGGCACATTTCTGCCACCAGTCTTATGCTCATATCACCAAGGACTTGCATGCAACTATCCATAATTTGGAAGCTCATCCTTTCTCAACTAATTTTCAATTTTAGGTGGAAGCTCTTCATCATTAGAAATAGATTGTTGACACTTATATAGCCAGATGAGCTCAACTTAAGGAACATTTGCATTGGTTAAAAAGTGGGAGCCCATATTAGAAAATATTTTTGACATAGACCAAGGCAGGGAGGATCCAATTAAGGATAGTCCAACCTTGCAGCTTCAGAATTACACAACAAAAAACACAACACAACAAGATGTTTCAAATCAATTTTCATTAACATGCCTAGCTGTAAGGCCTTCCAAGTTAGGGCCAATTACAATTAGAAGCAAGTTCTTCAAGATCCACATAGATATAATACAATCTCAGCTAGTTCAACTCTGAAATCAATCAACAACTGATGGAAATCCTAAGGCAGATCTAAACTTGAGCTCGCAAGCCTCCAAGTAATCTACTTGTCTCCAAGCCTCAACTCCTAGCTCTATAATTACAAACTATCAGAAACAATCTGATCTGCAAGATGATGCAAGATCTTTTCCACAACTTCGTCAATGTCTAACTTCCCAGACTTCTTATTTGATACTCTAGATCTGCTTTCATGATCCTCCAAGTCATTTCCTAAAACATCTACACAAACACCCTTTAAATACTAACCATCAGCCATAAGTCAGCTGGATGAAACCATTAACTCCTACAAATAAATATTAAATGCCATACAAGTCAGCTTACAAATTGCCTTATAAACATTTAATCCAACATGTCGGCCTGTAACAATAGCTACCAACAATAAATGCACCAAGTCAGCCAAAAAAATCACACAGAACTCCAGTTGGTAAGCCAGAACTACTAAGCATCAGAGAAACAACTGAGCGACAGTGAAATAACCAAGTATGCCAAGCATCCCTGAGCACCAGTGTCGACCGAGAACCATAGACATCACCGAGTAACACTTTCACTGAGTGCAAGAAGTTTCACCAAGTTCCTTTAGTGACTGAGCTTCCTTCAATGACCAAGGCTGTCGGTCAAGGCTGCAACTAAGTAACACCGGCCAAATAACAAACCACTCATGCAGTTTCACCGAGGACCAAGAATTCCCCTACATCACCCAAGAATGCCCCTACATCAAATTTTTCTCTTCTTTGTGCCCTAGACATTCCACTTCAAGTATTAAAAGGATTAGGGATGCTACTTCAGTTCTCACTAAGCTTCTTGATATTTTGCAAGTATTTGTTACTCACTATCAAAAAAAATTCATAGCTGAACCTCCTTCTCTTTCCAGTCAACATGCCTTAGAAGATTGTCTTGCTACTATCCCTCCCCATTTATCACTTTCTCAATGGGATTTCTGTGATTAAACTTTGTCTATTCAAGACCTTAGGGAGGCAATTTTATCTATGGAAGATGATAAATCCCTAGGCTTTGATAGTTTCTCATGTGGATTTTATAACACCCTTTGGGATTGTTTAGGTTAATATCTTCATCATGTTTATTTAGAACCTTTACAAACATGTACTCTAGGGTTACAAATAAATATATGTAATATTAAATTCATACCTAAATCTAGAAACCTTGAGGATATCTATAATTGGTGTCCAATCACTCTCCTTGATGTTTCCTATAAACTCATTGCCAAGGCTCTGTCTTTGAAAATTTATCATCTTCCGCCCTAGATTATCTACCCTAAGTAGACTAGATATATTCAGTCCAGATATATTCTTGATAATATTATAGCAGTATGGGAAGGTATGGAATAGGCTCACCATTCTAGTCAAAATGTAATTTTCCTCAAGATCAATTTTTCTAAAGTATATGATCGTATTGAATGGTCCATACTTTCAGCCCTTGGCTTTGGTCTCCACTTTATATCTTCTATTCAATTTTTTTTGTTGATGCTAATGTCTGTATAACCATCAATGGTTGTAGGTCAGTCAATTTTGGCCTTCACCAATTAATTCAGCAAGGGTTCCCTTTGGCTCCTGCCTTGTATGTCCTAGTTGTTGAAGGCTTCAACTATTTTTTGGTGTCACCCATTTCTTATGTCCATGTATGTGGTATTTACCTTCCCAATTCTTTTGGCCAGCTTGTTAATGGTCATTTTTTCTGATGACTCATTTCTAAACTTGATTGAAGATAAAGATAATATTCAACATTCTTTGCAATGCCTCTAGATTTACTATTTGGCTTCAGGTTCCATAATTCAATGACACAAGACCCTCTGCTATAGATAATCCTTTCTACCACCTTGCCAGTGGATTTTATAGTATGATTGGAAATGGATCTAACATGGTTAGGTATTCCATTTTTTGGGTATATCTTTTTCTTTTCATGGCTCAACTTCAGAACTTTGGGATATGGTGCTACCCAAAATTGAATCCAAGCTTACCTATTGGTTTACCAAGACATTTTCCTTGGATGACAATTTTTAGGTTTGGTCCAAAAGTATTGCATCCATATATGTTTATAACTCCTCTTTCTTTTCTCCCTCAAAATCTACCTATGCCAAACTCGAGTGACTTCTTCATGATTTCTTATGGGCCTCTAATACCCAAAAGCATGGCTTCTATTATGTGGCTTGGAAGTATTGTTGTTTACCTCACCATTCTAGTGGCCTTAGTTTAATTTACACACATAGGAAAGACAAGACTCTTTTCATTAAATGAGTGGTTTGATGTATCACTAGAGATGAGGCCTAGAAAGTTCTACTTCGACACTGCATCTCTTCTAGATTTCCTACCCATCATCGTGCCTGGAGAGACACTAGGTTTTAAACCCTTCTGATTATGAGGGAACCAATTCAATTCCAAGGATTCTTTGTGGCTAAAATTATTTGGCATGCTTGGGAGGCAAAAAAATCTTGGCTTCAGTGGCATGGGTCTAGTTTCTAAGATGGTTTATCTTTCAACCAACATAATCTCTAGTGAACTCCATTGATTCAAATGCAAGGGCTTCCACTTGCGAGGATCTCTGGTATTCAAGCTCTACACTTTCATAGGCATGCCATTCAAACCCAAAGGGATCTCTTTTGCAGATCTACCATGTCTCTCCACACTTGGGAGGATGTATAGGTGAAGTTTCATTTAATCCATCAAGATAGAGATAATTTTCAGTTGCTAGTTTCCCTTTTACTAGGAGATCTTTTACATAAGATTGGGATAGAAAGTCTTACACCATGGTAGATGAACAGTCTCACAATAGGTAATAATAATCATGCCATTGTCTCTCTTAAGATTGATATACTCATACTAAAGATTACTTTCCCCACCATGAAATGCATTTAGATTGTCAACCCAGGGATGTAGACTTGAAATGGGATAGCATAGTTTGTGCACTAAGTTCCTCTAAGAGTCATAACACTTATGCTGCAGGAAGATAAAATGCATAAAAGGAATCTATGCTATTGTTTTAGGAAAGTAAACACACTTGACTATTGAATGGAATTACTGCAGAAAACTTATGAAATGAATCTAAGCCTGTCTAACAACTCAAAACATTCACTATACTCATCTCTGTAAATGCTACAGGAACAACCACAGTGGTAATGTTGCAGGAGTAAAATAGTAACTCTATTTGAAAATAGGAAAATTAAAGAAAGAAAATCTATTCTAACTTAATCTAATCCACCTCCCAAGTGGGCCCCCTTGGTTGGCTTCTACTAGCTACTCAACACAAGAAATAATGCAAAATCACTCTTCCATTAAATTCTTCTTAACTGGTTACATAATAGTTGAACAACTCATGAATAAAAAAATAGAGAAACTTCCACTATACTGAATCCATAATTCTATCTTTTCTCATTACCTACTAAATCAATCAAAATCCCTTTATATCAAGGATTGACACTTATTGAAAACAAAAAAAAAAATTCTTATTAAGCCTCACCAAATATGGAGGAGATACAACAACCACAACATAATACAATTACTGCTGACAACAGAATAATAGTTCTAAGGAAATATAGCAGGATAAATTCCCTATATTCTCTAGAACAACAACTCCTTCAAAGTGCAACATATCCATCGGAACCATGTTGGATTCTCCCACCATGGTTGGTCTTCTAATGCTCCTTCTTTAATGCAGATGCACCACTCTTCACACTGCTTCATGTTTACCTGAAAGGTTAGTAACATTCAATACACATATGCAAGTCAACATTTTTAACTCCTACTTAAATGTTAGAGCACAACTTGAAATAATTATATGAAGTACTGCATTATATTTATAATAGTCAACAAAACATATCACTCAAGCTACCCATAGATTTTGTGGTTTTAGTTGTACTTAGCATAAGTTCACATAAGTATAAGTCATAAATGTCTTGGAAATGTTTGTTAGAGTATCAATAAAATATGAAGATCATAAAAAAATTAAGGCAATAATTGGACTCATCATCTGCCCCCTACTAACACAATGCTTGTCCTCAAGCATTGTATTTCCTGGCTATGGTCTTGAAATCACCAATGGTCATCTTCCCCTTCTTTCCACTTCTGAAAGTGTAGTAAAACCCCCTTGTGTGCTCCAAGTGATTTCCTTGATGATCCTCAACCAACTGATCCAATCTAGAAGCATTGATGTTGTATAAGGGCCAAAAGAATGTAGGTGGCTGGAAGGATAAGGGCATCCATAATTCCCTTCTAGGCTATCACCCCAATTGCATGTATTTAGTCATTCTGTGGACAGCTGTTTCATAGTTAATTGGGCTATGTGGCTCTACTTTCCTGAAAGCTTCTGGAAATCTATTCCACCTGCTTCTAACCCCTAAAAGAGCTCTTTGGGCTATAAAATTTAGCAATGTCTGATAGTCTCTATAAACTTTATCCCTTAATGCAAATACTTTCTCCCTAATTTTAGGCTTTGGTCTCCCATAAGTCAAATTGAGCCAATCCCTCAAAAGAACATCAGGCTTATGTGACTCAGCCCTTAATGGAAAAGGCTTAGATTTCTCTAGATCCCTGTAGGTGTTCAACTATCTGTCATAATTTGTCTCATTATGTATCCATGACATCAAGGCCCTTAAGTGAATGTCCCCCATACAGAGCAGAGGATTCCACTCTGTTTCATGTGGGATAATAAAATTGTGCAAATAAAGCTCACATAACAGATTTTGTTGCCATGATGGCAGAGTCTGATACAAAACATAGAATTCTTGGGCCGACTTGAATTCACAATCAATATCCTTGATTGTCATCATAAGTTGGAACAAAAGAAATTTCTCTTTTAAGAAAATAACATATACCCTAGGTGGTGGTCTACAAGCTATTACCTGGTCAGCTAGTTTTAAGGCCTTGTCCATTTTCTCTTTTTGTTTCTTTAGCTGCTTTTTGAGAGATTCAATTTCCTCATCCTTATCAAACATCTCCCTTTGCATTTGATTTCTTTCCTACTTCCACCATGTCTTCTGAAAGATAAAATGGTTGTATAGATGAAAGAGGATAGACTGAATTTTTTATGAAGGGAACCCTTGCATCTGAGCTTTCTTTTTCTTCTCCTTAGCAGTCTGCTAAAAGAAGTCAGTGAACCAAATTGATTGGTAGGGTATAATGGATACATTAGAATATATAGAATGCTGAGGATGAGTAGATTGAGCATTCACATGAATGCTCTCTTGCATTACATCAGGGTTCAGATCAGGCATTCCTTGACCATTTTGTGGCATGCCACTACTAGGTTCTTGCTCATTAGTGATGAACTACAACTAATTTGAATACATTGAAGATTTATGATTTGAGATTACTGAGTTGATGATTAGATATGTAAGATGATTCAATCAATAATATGTTTTCATTGATGTCAACTAGTCTTGACAATACTTATATTGTAAGTTACTATACCTAAACATCTGATGAAAGGAAGAAGAGAGATGGAAAAATAGATATATCTACATGGAGAAAGATGAACATGTCAAATGAGGATATGGAATACATTGGGTAACTTATGAATGAGTCTATGACCTTATGTTATTGACTTGGTTATGTTGCATTCATCTATGATAAGGAAAAAGAGTAAAATGCATAAAGCAGTGTGGTCAGTTAAAGAAGAATTTTAGTATACACCGACAGGATGAAATATATACTGAGGACAGTATTAACCAAGCTTGTGTTCAGCGAAACATTTCTTTGTTAACCGAGAAGGAGAAAAGAACTAAATGATAAGTTTAGCCAACAAGGATTGATGAGCTATAAATTGTTATGATTTCAGAGTAATGGATAATGTTTGTTATGAAGATCGATGGCTAGAAAAATTCAAGGAGGATCTAAAGGATGAAATTGAAATGAGTTATTAACACATCAATCGAGGAAGGTTAAAGTGGTAAAATAAATAAAGAAGATTAAGCGGAAAAATCTGATGGATAAAATTAAAATGGTTTAAATGTCTATATAAGAGACTAGAGTTTCATAATGAAGGAGATGCCAGAGGAAATATACTACAGAGATTTCTCATGAATAAGTTTCATGCAAGCCTAATCAAACTGGTTAAAGGAGAACTAAACTACAGAGTTAACCGAGCACCAGGAAGCTATTATCGAGTGACAGTAAGTAAAAGAAAATTGATTGGAATAGAATAGAAACATTGATCAGAGGATTTTATGAGCTTAAGAATGGATCTAATAATTTGCAATAGAAGTTGTGTTGTATTCAGATCAAACTACTGATACAGTTTAACCATTGTAATTAGACAAACCTCTTAACACAGTGGACTTGAAAGTCTTATAATGTCATTCATAGAATGTACATTTGTTATCCTATCAACCCCATAGTGAATGCTAGTTGGATGATAACAGTTGGTCTTAAATCCTCTAACAAGGTCACACCTAACAGTGTGTTTGTAACCTTTAATAGGGTTGGGTCTTCACTGACCTCACTTCAGAAGAGTGAATAATATTTGGGTTTCCAGTCCGAGGTGGTTTTTCCCTAAATAGGGTTTCCACGTTAAATCTTTTGTGTTATGTGTTTACTGTGATGATTGTTTGTTGTCATACTTTACATATTGCATTTTTGATTTGATTGGTAATCACTAGATGTTTTAACTGGAAATTAGTAAATACACAGATAGAGAACTATCTTATCTTACCGACCTGCAAAAATTTCAATAAATTGTTTTTGTTTATACATTTTGGATTTGGGACTATGGATAACTGAGTCACCACCCTCTCAATTATTCTAACAATCAGTATCAAAGCATTGGTTGCTTAGAACAGAGTTTTAAGGACTTCAGTACAAAGATCTCAAAATGTATAAGAGGGAAGTGCCAAAGCTTAACAAGGATAACTTTACAATATGGCAAAGCCGAATGAAGTTGCATATATCTGGAATTAGGAATTCTACCCTAGAACTGATGGAGAATGGCTACCTTGCACCACCCACTAGTCCCTTGACTATTGATCAACTGAGAGACAGGCATGAACATGATGTTACTATGATGGAGATTGATGATGCCTATTCAGATGCTGAATTTGAAGATATCAAGACCTGTACTACTACAAAACAAATGTGGGATAAACTTGCTCAAATTTATAGTGGTGATGTGAATGTCAAAAGAGCCAAAGCTGAAAACTTGAGGGGAAGATTTGATGACATGAAGATGAAGGAAGATGAGAACATTGTGCAGTACACAAACAGAGTAAAAGAAGTTGTTCACACTATACAAGGATCTGATGGTGTAATTGATGAAGAGATAGTGGTAAGAAAAGTTTTGAGAACCTTATTGCTGGTCTATGCAATAAGAATATTTTCCATACATGCAACTGGTAACACACTTACTCTTGATAATCTGATCAGTAAGCTTACAACTTTTGAACTGAATAAATTTGATAATAGTGTTGTACCATCTATTGAGTCTACTTTCATGACTTCTCTGAAGATTGGTAAGTCTAGTAGTGGAAATAAGAATAATGATAGTGATAGCAATACTGATGATGAGCTTGATGAACTTGAAGCTCTTATGGCCAGGAGGTTACCTAAAGGTAAACAATGATATAGAGGTAAATTACCTTTAGTATGCTTTAATTGTAAAGAGGTTGGTCATATTGTTGCTAGATGTCCACATAAGAAAGATGATGACAGGAACAAAGATTGATCTGGTGAAGGAAGCTATGGGAGAAGAGGTAATAGAGGTTACTGACAGTACAACAAAGATAACCGAGACAAAAGTGACAAAGGCAAGAAGGTGTGCTATATTGCCGAGGAAGAAGATATCACCGACACTGACACTAATGATGATGTGGAAGTAGTATTTGTAGCAATGAAGGATGATTCTGAAGAAGATGAAAGGCATGTAGAGACAACACTTATCTCTAAGGTTAACAGAAATGATACATGGATCATAGATAGTGGTTGTACACATCATATGATTAGTGATGATGAAAAATTTGACTATCTTGAAGAATACAATGGAGGATCAGTAAGAATGTGTAATGATGCACCCTATATGGTTAAAGGAAAAGGAACCCTGATGATAAATGATAAAATCAAATGTGAAAATGCTTATTGGGTAAAAGGACTAAACTATAATTTGCTAAGTGTGGCACAACTAAACAATTCAGGCCACTAAATTGCTTTTGAGAGAAAGAAAGTGAAAATATTCCATGATGGAGGAAGACTTGTTGGAACTGGTACACAATCCAGAGCTAAACTATTTTATCTTAATAATGATCAGTCTTCTTGTTTGATAATGAAATATGAAGATGCATGGTTGCGGCATAAAAGGTTATGTCATGTGAACTTTGATAACATGGTTAAGATCAGTAAAAAGAAAAAGGTTAGAGGTCTTCCTAACTTATCTAAGCCTGATCATGTTATGTATCATGAATGTCAAAAAGGTAAGATAACTAAATCTAGTTTCAAAAGTAAAGATTACTCAACAAAGAAGATACTTGAGTTAGTGCATACCGACCTATGTGGTGCTATGAGAACTCAAAGCTATTATGGAGATAGATACTTTATTCTTTTTGTTGATGATTATACTACATTGATGACAATCATGTTCTTGAAGGAAAAGTCAGAGGCATATAAGATGTTCAAGTGGGACAAAGAAAAATTTGAGAAAGAAATTGGTAAAGAATTGAAATGCTTAAGATCTGATAGAGGTGATAAATTTATCTCTGATGAATTTACTAACTTTTGTAATGAGAATGGTATTGAAAGAAAGGTTTCTACACTGAGGACACCTCAACAAAATGGAATAGCTAAAAGGAGGAATAGGTAAATAGTTAACTGTGCTAGAACATTGATGTTGCAAAAGAATGTTGCTCAAACATATTGGAGAGAAGTTGTTAGCACTGCTGTTTATGTGCTAAATCAAGTACAACTGAAGAAGGATACTAACAAGACACCCTATGAGTTATGGTTTGGACACAAACCCACTGTAAGTTATTTCAGAGTTTTTGGAAGTAAATGCTTTATTCTGAAAGATGAAAGAAATGGGAAATTCAACTCAAAAGGTGATGAAGGAATATTTCTGGGATATTCTACTAAAAGAAAAGCATACAAATGTCTAAATAAGATGACTAATAAAATGATTGAAAGTACTAATATCAGAGTCAATGAGTTTGATGATAAGAATAAAAAGGAAAGCACAAAGGAACTGGAAGACTATGGTAGATTCACTTACATTGAAGAACTAGGGTACCTAATGACACAATAGAAAGTGACAACTAGTCAATAGGGAAACAATACCAATGGACATGAAGGAAACACCGACAAGTAGGAAGAACCTACCGAGCAAGCAAATGAACCTGTAGAAGATGAAAAAAAAAGAAGAGATTGAATACTAGCAAAATTTGTTAGAAGACATCATCCTGAGACATAGATAATTGGAGACAGACAAGCTGGCATGTAGACAAGGAGTAAAAAAAGACAAGGTACATGTCTAGTTTGTGATTATGAACCAAAGAATGTGAAAGTTGCATTGGAAAATGATGAATGGGTTAATGCAATGAACGAAGAAATAGTACAGATAGAGAAGAACAAAACATGGAGCTTAGTACCCAAACCTAAAGACAAAAAATATTGTTGGTACTAAATGGATATTCAGAAACAAGCTAAATGAGAATGAAGAGGTAACAAGGAACAAAGCCAGACTAGTATGCAAGGGATATGCATAGGAGGAAGGAATAGATTATGGTGAGACATTTGCACTTGTTGCTAGATTAGAAGGAGTTAGAATGTTACTTGCATATGCTGCTCACAAGAAATTCAAAGTTTATCAAATGGATGTAAAATCTGCTTTTCTGAATGGAATACTTGAAGAGGAAGTCTACATAGAACAACCCGAAGGATTTGTTGATCCAGATAACAAAGATATAGTATGTAGATTGCATAAAGCTTTATATGGTTTGAAGCAAGCACCAAGAGCATGGTATGAGAGATTACATAATTATCTGCTAAGCATTGGATTTGTTAGAACTAGTGAGAATAGTAATCTATACATGAAAGGAAATTCTGATGACACTATTCTGATTGCTAAAATATTTGTGGATGATATAATATTTAGAGGACAAGATCAAATCTATAAATCTTTTTCTGATGATATGAGGAATGAATTTGAAATGTCTATGTTTAGAGAGATTAAGTTTTTTCTAGGCTTACAAGTGATTCAGCAAAATGAAGGTATATTCATCACACAATCTAAGTACATAAAGAAAGTATTGAAGATACTTGGCATGGAAGATGCTAAACCTGTGGGAACACTGATGGCTACTAGATGTAAATTGACTAAAGATGATGGAACTACCAAGGTAAATTAGACACTCTACTGATCCATGATTGGTAAGCTAATGTATGTAGTTCACAGTAGGCATGATATAGCACATGCTGTTGGAATAGTTGCTAGATTTTCTTCAAACTCTAGAGAATCACACATGGTTGCTACTAAGAGAATCCTAAGATACCGAAGGAAAAATGAAGATTATGGACTATGGTATCCTAAGGAAGGCAAATTTGAACTAAAGGTATACACCGATGCTGACTAGACTGGAAATGTGGATGATAGAAAAAGTACCACCAGATGAGCATTTTTCTTTGGTGAAAGACTTGTTACATGGACAAGTAAGAAATAGTCTTGTATTTCTTAGTCTACAGCTAAAGTAGAGTATGTGGTTGCTGCTACTAACTGTTCAAACATTACTTATATCAAGCAAGTATCAGAAGGAATGAATGAGATAATCACAGAGCCAGTGATTATATACTATGACAACACTAGTGCCATTAATATTTTAAAGAATCCAGTGATGAACTCTAAGACAAAGCATATATCTATTAAGTATCACTACTTAAGGGAACAAGTATAGGAGAAACAAGTTAAACTAGAATTTGTTACATCAAAGGAACAACTTGCTGATATATTTACCAAACCTTTACCGAAGGATACATATGAGTACTAGACTAGGGGTCCGTCCCCTGTCTACTAGTCACTAAGGTGATTTGGAGGTTGTATCAGCCTAATCTTATTCAAAGATCATACATGTTGATGCAAGAAGAGCTCACACTTTGGATTTCTATCTAGAGTTGTGAAAGAATGAAGAAATGAAATAGAGTCATATCGATATATTGAGATATAGATGAATGAACTAGATAACAAAGTTACATGGCTATGAAGGAGCTGAATATTTTATTGTTCTTTGGCATTGCTATCAAAGGGAGAGAGATTTCTATATGAAATATAGACTTAAGGGAGAGAGATTTGCAAACAAAGGGAGAGACATAGAGACATAGAGAGAGATACAGAAAAGGGAGAGTATGAATCTGAAAGAGTACTGAAAAGGTTTAATCCACAAAAACAAAGTCTGTATTGATAATGCTGATTAGTAACGTAGTGATTAAACATATAAAATATTTTAGCTGAGGGAGAGCTACAACATTTGTTCATATAGTTTTAGAATACATGTTTGGTATATGGCATATTTCATATTGCTTGTGTTGCCATCAATGCCAAAGGGAGAGATTGATGAACTACAACTGATTTGAATACATTGAAGATTTGTGGTTTGAGATCACTGAGTTGATGATTAGATATGTAAGATGATTCAATCAATAATATGTTGTTACTAATGTCAACTAGTTTTGACAGTATTTATCTTGTAAGTTACTATACCTAAACATCTGAAGAAAGGAAGAAGAGAGATGGAAAAATAGATATATCTACATGGAGAAAGATGAACATATCGAATGAGGATATGGAATACACTGGGTAACTTAGGAATGAGTCTATGAGCTTATGTTATTGACTTAGTTATGTTGCATTCATCTATGATAAGGAAAAAGAGAAAAATGCACAAAGCAGTGTGGTCGGTTAAAGAAGCATTTTAGTATACATCGACGGGATGCAGTGTATACCGATGACAATATTAACCGAGCTTGTTTTCACGGACGCATTTCTTTGTTAACTGAGAAGGAGAAAAGAACTAAATGATAAGTTAGCTGACAAGGATTGATGAGCTGTAAAGTGTTATGATTTTGGAGTAACGGATAATGTTTGTTATGAAGATCGACAGCTAGCAAAATTCAAGGAGGGTCTAAAGGATGAAACTGAAATGAGTTATTGACACATCAGCTGAGGAAGGTTAAAGCAACAAAATCAACAAAGAAGATTAAATGACAAAATCTGATGGATAGAATTAAAATAGTTTACATGTCTATATAAGAGACTAGAGTTTCACAATAAAGGAGATGCCAGAGGAAATATACTATAGAGATTTTGCGTGAATAAGTTTCATGCAAGCCTGATCAAACTGGTTAAAGGAGAATCGAGCTATAGAATTAATTGAGCACCAAGAAGCTATTACCGAGTGACAATAAGTAAAAGAAAATTGATTGGAACATAATAGAAATTGTATCATCTTAAAAAGGAAGCACTTCCATGTTAAGAGCATTTAGCCCTCTGAGTGAGTGGTTTGGGTCATGTCAAGTAGCTTGAATCAGTTCTTTGCTTGGATCATACTTGTTCTCCTCATTATGCTTCTATCTATCCTTGATTTTCACTTCAATCTGCATTTCATAGCATTCTGGGCTAGGATCCTGACCTGGTCAATTACAACCTCGATCCTGACCTGGTCAGTTACAACCTCGATCCTGATTTGGTTAGTTACAACCTCGATTCTGACCTAGTCAGTTACAACCTCGATGCTAACCTGGCCAGTTACAACCTTGATTCTGACCTGGTCAGTTACAACCTCGATTTTGACCCCTTGTTCAAATTTCAATTTTTCTTGAATTTCGGGTGTCAGGTTTCGGGGATATTTGTTTTCCCACCTCTTGATCAACCATTTCGGGTTTCAGAATGGTAAATCCTTAAATTGCATTTAATCTAGGTATATTTTCTAATGGTTAGGACCTAATTAGGATTTAATTCTCCAAGATGGCCCCTCTAGAGGATTGTTCCCTAGTTCACTATAAAAGGAGTCCTTCCTCTCTCATTTTCTCATCCATTATTCACATCTATCCATCAAGTTTTGTGAGAACATCTCTCAATCAAATTTTGCAATCTCCTCTCTCAAGCTCTCAAGGTGATCAAGCAAGAATCCATTCAAGTATTTAAGTCTTCTTCTCCATCCAAGTTCTCCGTTGAAGATCAAGGATTCAAGCATTCAAGCCATTGAAGGGATTTGGTTCAAGGATTCAAGATTCATCATTCAAAACCTAGATCTAGCCATCATGATGGTGTGATCTTCCTTCAAAATCCTTTGTTCATCTTCAAGATCCATTTCATTCTTCCCTCAAGGTGGATTCCAAGCATACAAGCATGGAGGTTTGATTTACATTTATTGATGTTATGTTCAAGCTTTCATATTAACATACTTGATTACATTTCAAATACAATTTGCATATCTATTGAATATCATAGCTTTGTTGTTAGATCTACTTCTACTACTTGCTAGCATTCTCCATTTCAATTTCAATATTAAGGTTGACTCCAAACTGGGGTTTGATCAAGGCAACCCCCCCCCCCCCACCAAAAAAAAAAACCAAAAAAAAAACCATTTTTCTTGCAGGTCTAGGTGTGAAATTTTGGATCTGAGAGAAGATTTGGATACCCTTTTCGATGAACTTCTGGGATCTATGAACAAAGTCAGAATCGACCTTTAGATTAAAAATGTAGCCTTTGACCTTTTATGAGGGTCAAAGATGACCTCTCTTAGAATTGGAAAATATTTTTGGGTTTGGTAGATCTCGCAGTTTCCGTTCAAGAATATGAAAATCAGTAGTTCTTGAGACTATTTGACAGGGTTTTCAGCAGGTTCTTTTCCAGAGGTAAGTACCTTTATTTCTTAATTTCAACATTAGTCATTTACATTTACTTTCCATATCAATACAATTTCATGTAAGTGTAAAATATTTGCTTTGGGGTCTCTTTTATGCGCAAACCATTGTTCTAGGACCCCATCCATATTTTTCACTATACATTTTGGTGAACCCAACATACTTACCCCTTTTCTTTTGTGGATTTAGATGCCCTATTGTGTTAGATCTCCCTTTGCATTATCTTGTGTGTTCACCTTCGCTATACATTTTGGTGAACCCGTGATAGACAACTCTTTCTTTTTGGTGTTAGATTTACATTTTCTATTAGATCTTACAAAAGTAGGTTTATGCTCTTGCATTTATATTTCAAAAATACAAGAAAATTGCAAAATTTCTTTAGAAATACAAAAACATTTGCATTTCTTTAAGGAATGAGATGCCCTATTGTGTTTGATTTCCTTTTCATGCTTATAAGTTTTATTTGAATGCATTTGGATATATCTAGATCTATGTTTTATGCATTTCTTTATTTCTTATGATGTTGCACAAGTTTATTCAAATATTTTCCAAACATTCTTCTATAACTTTTGGGATTACACAACATTCTCCTCTTACCTTACCATTGCATGATGTTACACCTAGAAAGACTTTATCTAGTGCATGTGATGTTGCTTTGTCCTCTTTTGAATTTCCTTGTAAGGATATATTAGTGCAAGAAGATGACTTTAATCTATCTCTCCATCATATTTCTTCTTATGGAGATGAGTTAAGGATTGATGTTAATTCTTCTCCTAATACATGTCTTTTCTATGAGCCTACTTTCAAAAATAATTTACCTTCTTTCCCCTTTAGGGATCCTAAAATGTGCTCTATTGGTAGGGATGATAATCCTCCTATTTGGGATGAACCTTTGGATTTGGATGTTGATTACTCTCTTCCTCATGAAGCCATTGTGGATGATCCCTTGGATAAAGACATTGATTTATCCCCTCCTTATGAAGAATCTTTGATACAAGAGGGTGATTTATTAATGGATGACATATTCATACATTATGATGAATCTCTTTCTAAAACACACTCCCCTTATGAAAATACTTTAGTGAAAGAAGATGATAGTATAGATCCTTTACCTCCATTTGAGATTCCTTCTAGTGATGAGGCATTAGTGGAGAATAATATGAATTCACTAGTACATTTGACATCATTTTTTGACCTTTATTCTTGATCATTAATTAAAAAGGTTTAGGTTGGTCGATTATAGAAGGAAAAATTTGTTTTTTTAAAAATCCATGCCCGTGTTGGTCAAAATTTTGACCAATACCATATGTGTCAAAATTTTGACCAACATGACAATATTACCTTAAAAAAAACATTTCAACTCATTTCATTTTGACAAGAATTTCATTTTATGTTGTGCACGCGTGAATAGATACATGAATAGAGTGAAGGGAGGGAAGATTGGAACAGAGAACACTATCAAAAATTCTGAGTATGTTATCTCCTTTTTGTTTCATCCTCGGGTTTGTAATGATAGTCTCAACATTGTGAAAAATTAGCAGTTCATGTATTAAATTTCTCTACTGTGTGTATCAAAACAACAGTTGACTGTTAGTGTTTGGATATGTGTCTACAATACATTTGTTAAAGTTTCATTTTGCTTTGTCAAGGCAACAATAATAATCTAGTAGACCGAGCACGTAAACACCAATCTCAGTTTTGTTATGAAGTCCCAACCTTTAATTGAGTCTTCACCATGGAATCATCAATGCCGCTAGATGGAGATCAATTTAGGGTAACACATGTGAATATTTCCTATGCTCAGACTGGTTAAAGTTGTTGAGTGCTTCAAGGACTGATGCCCTAACTTGGTAAAATACATAACCTATGTTCAATTAGTAAATCAAACAAATGTTACGACAAAGTGAATACCGGTTACAAGCTCTGTAGAGGTAGCGACTGTTGTAACAGTGGATTGGAATTTAATGAGTATTGAAACTGAGTGGAATCAGGGTCTTTGACAAATGTGGAAGACAACAACTACAACCCAAATTCCCACCTTCAATCATTCCAGCCAACCCTAGCCTAGCCTGATTAACTAGGTTAGAGTGTTTCTGTGACCATTGAAGGTGCTGGTAAGGTTACCTATTGTTGTCCTGTGATGAGTCAATAACATAACAGTGCAAGTAAGGGCACTGTTATAAGATAATCGAGGAGTAGTCAATAACAAAGCATTCTATGTTTAATAGTTGGGAATGTCTTGAAAATTGGTGAGATTGTAACCAAAAAAAAATTAACAGACTTGATGATCTATTCTACCTACTCCTACATCTGTAATGTCTTTTCTCATCCATCTTTATCTATAATTCCAGACAATAGAGTATCATGAAGTCTATTAAAATTGTAGATCAAATTTCTTATTCTTCTCTCAATGTCCTCAGGAAACATTTGAAAATCCTAAATAGACTTCACCAATAAATGTGTTGGTTGAAGTGCCAATGGCTATCAAAATGATACCTTGATGCAACAAACATCATCTTCAAATTATTGGCCCTTTGCATCCATTTTGTAGACAATGGGGAAGAAACCTCCTTGTCCTTGTCAAATCTTTTAAAAGTTTCAAATAACAAAGAGTAGAAAGAATAGACACTTTTGAACTTGATATCAACCTTCTCATTTAAATGAGTCAGCACTACGATGATTATTTCCTTTTGTTTCAATATAGAGCTCTTATCTATCTCAAAAATATTTTCCTCCAACTCTTTTATTTTCTCCATCATTTGAACCCTTGTTGGATCCATATAAAAAGTAGGTTCTTCAATTATTGGTACTTTAGTAGAAATAGGAGAAGTAGCCTTAGTAGGGACCTATGGAGCTATCATAGTTGAAGTGGTGGGAGGTACATCTGATATTGAAGGGGTAGATGAAATTGCAGGAGCAACAGAAGATAACTTTGTGATTCTTTACTCCAAAATTTTCATCTCAATACACATCTGATGTTTCTTATTGTATTCTCAAAAAATATGTTGATATTTTATTTTATACTCCTACTTCTCAACTTTCTCTTTCTTAGCGACCACCTGAGATAATTATGGCATATCTAAAACCAAATTTGATGCCTCAACAACAAACATATCTCCATCTCTCTTTATAATAAGACCCCTCCCAAATAAGGGTTGATATCTTCAATATTTGGCTTTCTCACCCCATGGGAGGATGACCAAATTGCCAAAGTGGCATAATCATAACTGAAAGTAGGACCCTTTAGTGTAAGATTTGTTTCCTCTATAGAACCATACAATAAATTTTTCTTCCTCACTACACCAAAGGAAATCGTATCAACAATGTTAAATTCTGGAAGAATCAAAACCCCTACTTGAAGTAAAATTTTCTTCCCCTCTTCAGAGGTGATGGCATTGAACTCTTTCATCATTTTAGTGTTTATCTCTTCCTCATTCTCATGACTACTCTTCTCAGTATACTGAGCCTTTCTTTCTTCACATCTCCTTTGGTACTCATCAATCTTTACCCTCCATATCAATTACAACAAAGCTTGAATTTTCACAAAAATCTCATCTTCCAAAAATTCCTCACATGCCTCCTTTATAGCATGTATGAATGTTGTACCTTGTATATCTAATGAATTTATGTCAAATTGAGGTGCTTGAGGTACTGTAGGAAAACCTACTTGTAATTATTTGTCAGTAATAATAATAACACCATCATCATCACTCTCCACTATAACCTATTCTTCAATTTTCACTTCAAACTACACTTCTAGTTTCTCCATTCCATTTTGTACGGGAGATGATGGAGTTGAAGGATTTGGTGAGGATCCTTGCATTGGTTGATCCTCAACATTAATGATCTTAACTCCTTTAAATGGTTTGGGCTGAGACATACGATGTTTGTCATACTTCAAAATCTTCTTTCCTTTTCTCCTCCTCTCTTCATCATTGTCTCCTTCTTCAATGTCAATCTCGCCTATCAACCTCTTAGATATCCTTTCATCTCATGGAGGCATAGGCTCAAGTATTGATTCCTCCTTTCCATCCTTTGACTATAGTGGTGGATATTATGTCTTTGAAGGCCTTACTCTTGTTTGAAATGATGAAAGTGGTGCATGCAAAAACTTCTGCAAAGTATTAGTATTATCACCTAACTCCAACTAAGTTCTCTTTTGTTTCAAGGAAAGAATTATCTCTTGAAAATGGTTGATCATTATATTAATTTTCACATAAAATGGATTGAAAGACTTCAGAGGATCATAATTTGGATCCAATTTCCTCACAATATCCCAAAGTTTCTTGTATGCAACCCATTTCTCTTTATTATCTTCTTGTTTGTCCTCATCAAACACATTTCTAATTAGATCCTATGAGAAGTTGAAAATATGAGGTAACAGATTCCCCTTAATCCTTGCCCTAAACATATTTTAGAAACCTTCAAGATCACTGTGTCTCATTGTGTTGTCCCCGAAATGATAAGGAGTGAAAACTTTGTCAAGGTGAACCCATAATCCTTTAGTTATCACAAAATAGGCAATAATGGTGTAATTAGGGAAAATAGTACCCTTACTCCTTCTAGAAAATTCCCTCTCCTTAGACAGTGGTACTATTTCTTCATATTTCTTCTAAATAGTGTGATGATTGTCCCAACTAGAGAATCACAACTTTATATTATAGGTTCTTCATGGCACCTTTCAACTTGTGCAATTATGCAAACTGCCTTTCCTGGGGTAGCTGTATCTAGTTGTGAGATTTTCATATCATATTTCTCTTAGTAAGAATAGTTACAAGACAAAGGGTCCACAAATAGTTAAAGGATCCTATGCCAAAACTATTCTTACTGAGAGAAATATGAGGGCTTCTAGGAAATATGTTAAGAGATCAGATATGAAAATCTCACAAGTAGATATATTACTAGTATTGGAAGTACTATGGACTTGTAGAGGCAATTTAATAGTTCAGGAAACTAAGAAATGAGTTGTCATTATGGTAAGCCACAAGAATGGTCTTGGGAGTATTATTGGAGGTGCTTAACTTTGGAATTTACCATGTTAATGTCATTAAAAAAATACAAAAAATTAATGCCTACAAGATTTTATGATAATGTTCTATTTGTGAAATGAAATGATTATAGTGGTATTTTTATGCTGATCTATTAAAGGATTATAGTGGTATTTTTATATTTTTTTCTCTTTGCCATTATTCTAATGACATATTCTCATCTTTGTAACCATTTTTTTTATATTAAGCCACTCTTTCAAGTAACCATTAGAGATATTTCATATGCACAGGTAATGAACATGCATATTTGTATAAGCACTACTGGGAGCTTACCCCGCAACACATGTACTATTGTGAAATATCATCACAAGTCCATTTGCTATGGGGTTGAGCTCCTAGTAATGCTTGGTCGATAAATTTTCATGTTTTTCACCTGTGCATATACCTTCTTTGATCGAATCTTATATGCACATGTAGTATTGTGAACATGCAGATTTTATATAGTCATAATGATTTTTCTTATTTCTTGTCTTTTGTCCCTTTTTTATTTCCTATGTCTGTACTTGGTGACAATATTTTGAACATTGTTGACATACTTAAATGGAATACACAATAGCAAATGATGAATGCTCAATTATTGTAATGGCAAAGCATTAGAATTGTCCATTTGTAAACTTTGATTTGGTATGATAAATGTCCCTTCGTGTTGAGAAAATTATAGTTGAGAAAATGGTTGTTTAGTAATGATTTGTATCTATAGGTTGCAAACAAATCATCCTTCTTCCACCAATGAGTCATTCCATTCAAGAAAGACCATGTCTGACGATATCAACCCACAAAAAAATAGGGAGACAATTGCTAGACTGTGGTCTAACTTAAAAAGAAATGGTGATGGAAAATGTTATTGTCCTTGCAAAATTTGTAAGGGCTTAAATACTCAAAGATATCTAAGTTACTATCATGAGGGTGGTAAGTACTGTATACCATTTTATTAATAAGTTTTTTTTTGCTAAGTCTATTGCTTTCAGTTCGCTGAAGTTTTTATATTTAATCTTTGTCATAGGACGATATGGATCCTGCACAAGATAGAGGCCACGAGGATGCTCCTCCCACCCATTCTTTAGTAAGGGTAAACCTTATTGAAATTGTACAAATTAGATAGTTGGAAAATGTTATATTATTACGTTATTTTATTTATGGTTTTGGAGTTTTTATGATAGTTTTACTAATATTCTTGTCAAAATTTGATGTTCAAGATAGGGAAAAAGAACCTATAGTAAGTACAAAGGCAATACCTACCCCTTCTGATGATGATATTGTGGAAACACCTAATGTAACAATTATGTTGAAGAAAAAAATAAAAATCAATTTAGAAATAATAAGAGTTTTGGATGAAGAAAATATTCCAACCGAGGAGACGATGAAGAGGCTATCGGAGTTGAGAGTGCATGGACGTCGTTATGAATTAAGAAGTAATGAATCTTTAGTTATAACAAAAGTTCAATAAAGGTTTATATTTTATACTCTTTTATGTTGTGAAGTAAAATATGTAATATGTGTTCTTGTTACAGGATTTTTTGGTATCTGATCTAGGACCTGGTCAAGGAAAATGTGGTGAGGCCGGGTACTAGCAGACCTTCGGCCTCCATTGGTAAAATAATCCTTTAGTTGACAAGTTACAAGGAATTTTTTATTTGGAACATTCAAAAACTTCTTAAGTTAACTCTTACTTTTCTTATTTCAAAATGTCTTTGCTAACAATGTATTGTTCAGGTCATCAAGTGCACAAGACTCCTCCTAGGAGGTCAATGGATATCCCTTTGAGATTGCTGAGTGCATTGTCAGCAACAAGGGGCATGCAAATATCAATGCCTTCATAGTCTATTCCAACTGGTAAATCCTTGTTTTGCTATATTTGGTCTTGTGTTAATTATGAGTTGATAGTTTGTACTTTAATCTTGGGTTGATCACATAGTGGATTATTTTTTTGGAGTAGGAGATACACCGATGGCACTGTTTGGTATGCCAGGTACAGATCAGAGTACATGTATTGGTGATAATTCACCATCATTTCCTGGAGCTACCCGTGTTTCTAGCACGAGAGTTATGAAGACATCATTGTTGATTGACAATGATGAATTGATGCCTTTAAAATGTCCTAAGCTTCCAGATACTTTAAATAATTATTTTTTATATTGTAATATGCATTTACCTATTCATAACAAGCTTTGGATTGATTATCCCATGACATTTTTTGCAAGAAACGATTCATTTTATAAGAAGCTTTATGACCTCGCACTGCAAATATTTAGGCCCACCATATGTACAAGGTGGAACATCATAAGTGAACTAACTTTATCCCACTATTTTTTTTTCATATCATTAATTGGTACAACATTTTTCCTTTCATTCAGGTCTTTTCTTTTACTAGCTATATCTAACAATTTTGTGTTTTTTCTTAACAGGTGGAACTTGCAAGAAAAAAAATTAAAAGATTAGCTCATTAAAGATTTAGAGCATGAGTTTTCTAATAAGATTTTTGATGAGAAGATGGTGTTAGAAAGAGCTTGCAAACATCTTAAGACTATGAGGGACACATATAGAAAGAGTCTTGTCTAGAATCCAAAGTATGAGCGTCCTCCCTTTATTATAGTGAGGGATTGGAATGAGTTCATTTTGGATGAAAAGGAGAAAGAGGATGCTCAAAGAGGAATTACACCAACAGATGTGAGAAGGTATGCAATAGTATTAACTACTAGTACATTAATGTAATAATGCACTAATTAGTGATCTTTATATCTATATCATCTAACATATTTCAAACTTTTCATATGTTGCAGGACACATCAAAGGAAACAAAGGCCAGGCTGCAAAAGGTTGGGCAGCACAGACTTGGCTCTGGTGGATATTCAAAAATTAAAGCATGAATTATAAGTAGCAGTAAATGAATTGTAGAGAAAAATTATTTATAAAATGCAAATAGTTTTGTTAATTAATAAAAAAATGCAGGGCATTGATTTTAATTTAGAGGCCATGGAAGAACACAAAAAAATTGCCTTCAAGGAAGGCTATGAAGCTATGGCTGAACACCTACAGAAAGCTTCCACTGGCCCAACCGAAGAGTCTCCTGCATCATGTACACAGGTAAAAATGCCAACAAATATATTAGAAATTGAATACTTGAGCAACAATCTATTTGATATAATATAATGTGCATGACATTGCAATGCAACCTCTTAATCATGACACAGATCATATGCCACATCATGAAGCCCCTGATGTGCATCGTACTATCCATGGAGGTGCTCATTTTCTATTTAAAACTAATTATGTAATTATTAATACAATTTAACATCTTAAATTGAACTTGGTGTAACCTTTTTGTGTATATTTTAGAGGATACAGAATCATGTCGTGCTGAATGAGTGCCAGAGGATGTTCAGATTGATCACCATGTAGATCATGTGGCACATTCAGGTAAAGAAAATCTATGTTTTGTTCTTTTAAATTAATTTTTTGATTTATAGTTCTTTTACTTAAATAAATACTCGTAATTCACTAATATAAAATGTTGTGAATTTAACTCATGAAGTAGTTGTTATTGCAGCAGACCCCCCTTTGGCGCAGTGAAAACATGCTCCTGAATAGATGAGGAGGAGACATGCATTGGAATTAGAACCAGTAGAGGAGTGGAATGACGAGGACATTGATCTTCCTCTTAGAAATTACATGATTTAAAAAAACAGCAAGAAACCCAAAAAGAAATGATTGTAATTAACATTTTTTGCTAATGAAAGAATGTTGTCTTAATGGATGTAATTTTGTACTAGTAATGTTGATGAATGATGTGTTAGTGAATTCTTCATGAATGTTGTGTGTTAATGAATTTTACATGTTAATGAATTATTCATGAATGTTGTGTGTTAATGAATTATTCATGAATGTTGTGTGTTAATGAGTTTTATGTGTTAATGAATGTTATCATGTGATTATAATGATTGAATGTTATATTTCAAAAATGGATGAATGAATGAATGAATGAATGTTATTAAATGTTAATGGGGAATTTAGAGTGATGTTAGGGGGGGGGGGAGGGGCCAAATGAGCTTCCACCTTCACGTGGTTGGCCTTGTTTAGTAGATAATATTAAACTATTCTTGAAACCAAGTGAAGCTCAAACTTTAAAGATAAGCTTAGAGTTAATAGTGACAACCAATTAGCAAGTCGAAATGAAGTTCTTCGTTATAGGTACCTTTTTAGTTTTTAAAGCACAATGTCATATTTTAATATTGTGTAGTTTTTTTCTTAATTCAAAGTATTCTTTTACTATAAAAACATAATTTATGACCATTTTAGTAACTATTCTAACATCACTTTATGACAAATCCTATTTTGGAAAAGATGGCGATAAGTGGTGCTGTCTATTCCTTGGGAGACTGGATTGCACAAGTCTGTATCTCAAAATCATTTGCATGTGGTAGAAATGCATACTTACAACCATTTCATTCTACATTTAAAAACATTGATGACACTCTAGACACAAAATAATGCCCATGCTGTTGACTTGACAGTGCTATGAAGGCAAACCATTTTTATCAATTTTTGAATTTGAACGAACCCAAATGTTTAGATCTGGTCTCCTTGGATTTAGTCTTCATGGTTCTTTGTCTCATTATTACTATCATCCTAGTGAGGTAACACCTTTTCCTTCTTTCTTAGTCTCTTACAGTTCATACTTGTTAAATTTGAATAATTTTTGAGTTCCTTGCAAAAAGGGTATGACAAACAAATTATATGGTTATACAGGCTCTATTTCCTTTACTTGAACTTGATGTTATGATTTATCATTTGACATTTTATTATTTTGATGTTGAACTTGAATAATAGAATGATAATTTGGTGGTCATTCATGTCTACTTGTGTTCTCTATGTATAAGACTAAACCAAACAGAAATTGATGGTAAGTCTCAAAGCACACACTGTGACAAGGTTTGGTAAGAAAGGAAATCCTTTGTGTTCCTTTGTAACCTTTGTGTTCCTTTGTAATCCTTGGTATGAAAGTCATTCTAAAACTTCATTAATTTGACTTTATCACAATGTAATTTATAATTTTCTAGGTCTTTTTGATGTAGAGGTGGTAGAATGGTATCCATGTCCTTCATTCACACAACAACAGCTAACCAAATTTGTAACACTCCTCACTTCCAATGTCTCCTCAAGGACTTACCTTCTAGGCTACCCAAGTGCACCTAATGCTCCCCAAACACCATAACTTCTTCCAAGGCCTTAACCTTCATTCTTCCTTCAAGAAACATCTTCTTATGGCCTAAAATACATGTTCCATCCATCCCTTCATTCTGGACCACTAATCTCTTACTCAACACTCACATCTAGCCCTTAAAGCTAGTAGCCCTCACCAGTCACTAATTTGGGTTTTCCCCCAACTTTTCCCAAACCACCAAGGAAACACAAATGTGTTTTAGATACCTTTTTGGGGTCTACAAATCCTCCCTAAGTTTCAATACCAACTCTTTTGGACCATAGCCAAGATCCAATACCCCTAGCCTATCCACACTAGGCCCAATTCCTCACATTTACAAAGCAACCCACAACTCCATTCATCCCTGTGACTCCAAACACTGAAAAAGTCTTACTATAGGTAAAAAAACAACACATTTTCAAGGTTTTAAGGTTCTACCCCTTTCCAAACTCATTTTCCATCAAACCCTTGATTCTAGGGTCACACCATGAGGGTTTGATCAAATAAAAATTCTCATCTACTCACACCATGAGGGTTTGATCAA
This sequence comes from Chamaecyparis obtusa, assembly GCA_027943335.1. NCBI lineage: Eukaryota > Viridiplantae > Streptophyta > Pinopsida > Cupressales > Cupressaceae > Chamaecyparis > Chamaecyparis obtusa. Next base: position 1,675,574 of record BSBK01003166.1, read on the forward strand.
ATGGTTCATTCTCATTTGCATGCTTCCTATTGTGTATAAGGTACCACAAAATCTTCAACAGATTGCTTCTAATAGGTAGTTGGCTGGACGAGGGTTCAAAGACATTTAGTTTTCTAACAAATCTTCTATTGAATATGAAATAGTAAATGGGCTAGACGAGGGCTTGAGACAACTAATTTTGCAACAAATATTCCATTGTATATGAAGTGGGTGTACATTTTGTACTATAGAACTATACCTTTTCTTGAATTACAGTCTACACATGCTAAAACTATGCTCCAACATTGGTCATCTGTGCATGCTAAATACAACATATCACTTCAAATGTATAGAGAGAACTCAACTATAGTTCAGAAACAGAGCGACAGGTTTTTAAAATAATGAAGAAAAAAAGTAAGACTTCTTGTGGGAATCCATGGCTACTCCTAATAAAGACTACAACTAGTTTAATGAAACCTTTAGAAATTGCGTAGATCGAATTTAGATAGTTGAATGCTAAAATGGGGATCTAGGTTCCCTCACCAACTGCCAAAGTCTCTCATATATAACGTTGTAGTCAAAACGATGAACATCTGAGATCTGCACTAGCATACATTTCAATTAAGAGAAGAACAAAAATTTAAACACTCCAACTTTAGATAAACACAAAGGATTACCTTGCATTGAAGTGTAACAATGATAAGGTTACAAAGGAACACATCACAGAGACCAAATCAATAGAATGACTTTCATAGTAAGAAGGGCCACTATTGTAACAATGATAAAGTTACAAAGGAACACATCATAGAGACCAAATCAATAGAATGACTTAAGAAGATTCCTAAACTCTTTTTTTATGGTATAACACAACCAGTTCAAGTGATTTATATCCCAACAAACTTCTTTTGAAAGACTACACCTTCAATCAAACTTTGATGGCTTTTAGGCGTTAGGGACACTAGTCCTAACTCTAGCCTTTAACCAAAAGTCTTCACCAATGGACTTCTTGACCAATCCTAAGCATGTGGATGGTCCTCATATGACCTAAGGACTCTAAATTGACAACTAGTTTATTCCCCTTACAATCATACAATACCAAACTAGACCTGCACATCAATTTCCTTATAGCCTTCTCAACACAAACTTTTCACCCTAACCTCTTCACAACTTGGTGTCTTGACACAATCAAGATATTTTCAGATACCCTTTTGGAAGTTCATTAAGATTCCAAAGCCTTATTTCTAAACTCCACTCCAGCACCATCTAATACCTACGTGGGACACAGACCTAATTGGCCTAGTTAGGCTTGGTTTACAAAACAAGTATGAGATATAGGGTTCATGGAATTGATATAGGGCCTCAGAAAATATCCTTCACCTCCAACTAACTTAAATCCAACACTATTTCACTTCTTCACTCTATATACCTATTTTCCACTTTCTCCTACTTTCTAGGCTGAATACATATAGATATTCAGCCTAGGGACTGATGCATGAGGGGCTTGCCTTTCGAGCCAGCACTTGAGCCTTTGGAATCCATTAGAACACTGACCTAACTTGCATTTTCCAGGTTCTTAGGTGAAACCTATGGTTAGGATGCAAGTTAGGCCTCCATTTGTAATTAGTGCCCTAGAAAGGCCCGTTTCCTGAATTATCTTGAAGAAACTAATACAAACTTCAACAAATGAACTTAAACTTTGCCAAATCAAGCACACAGTGCACTAACATGCAATACAACTTGTTCACATTTGCATCTCAACTCTGCAACTTTGTACATGCCCGTACAACATAGAAAATGGCTCAAAATTTTTTGATCTTCCTCATTAATTGCACCAGTATTAAAAAAAATCAAGTTTATGGTGCAAGGGATAAGCCGATAGGTGTTGATGTGAAGGTTTACATATTAAAGGTAGTGTATTTAAGTGTCAATCTACAAAAAAGTGTCATGTCAGGAGCAATGAAATGTTGACAAACATCTCCCATCTATTTCCATAAAAGAGGAGAGTAGAATAGAATGGGGAAGAATAAGTGAATGAGAAAAAATGTTGTAATGCAGTATAGAGTAACGAAAGAAAGACTTAAAGTTTTTGTGAAGAACTTCAGGCTCTTCAATTCCTTATTTATGTTCTCTGTCCTTAAATTTCTGGATTAATATATCTAATAAAGAATGGAGTAAACAATGTTAGGGAGATGTATTGTATTCGAACCCTATATCATTTTCTATTTGGTCTCGAAGATACTAGTGTTTGACATATTTCTATGCTTTTTAATGAGTGAGTTTTGGTATTGATTTTTATCAAAGAATTTAATGTTTTAATGATATTAGTTTTTTGGTTGAAGTTCAATATTTTATTGAAATTTGTTGGTGACAGCCTAGAATGGATTATTCACAGTTGTGTGTTGGCAAAGTATTTTAAATGTCAATGCTATTTCATGATAGTGATAATCATGAACTATCTGTGACTTATGTATCGGTTGTTTATTGAAAGAAAATTAATGTTTATTGAATCAGCTTTAATTGTTATTGGCAAACAATATTATGAGCCCAGTTTGATGTATGTATTGGATTCCTAAAGTTTCAATAATCAAAAACCGAGAAACCAGTTTGATGTTTAGTTTGAAGAAAATTGATTTCATTATTGTGAATGATAGTTGCTTGTTTGGGAGAAACATAATTCAAATAGTGTTTGGCAATTTGACAATGAAAGGTATTCAATTTTAATGAGTCCAAGCAATCCCGATTTGGGATAAATTGGGTCAACTTAGTCAGATATCCATATAGTTGATTCCAAACAATAAAGATGAAATGTTGAAGAACATCAGTGTTTGCATGTGGTTATTGGAATCAGTGCTCTCAGTTAGGTTTGATTGGGAATGTAATTAACATCATGAACTGTCACTCTTAGTTTGGTTTTGATATTTGCACTGTTAGATAGAAGATTGTGACTGCAGGCCGAACACTCCTAGCATTGGGAAATAGTATGAAACCGTAGTCTTAACTTGCTGTTACACCAATGGGAATCAATGCCATTTGGTGGAATGGAAATTAAGGAAATGTAATAGCAGATTTCAAGTGCTCTGATAATTTGTTATTACGTGGTGCAAGGTAGTATATCCACATGGACCCATGAGCAATACATTTGCAGATGTATCTCATTGAAGGACAAGCACAAAGGTAAACCATGCCCATTGAAATATTGATTGGTGATGTTTTCAATAATAAAACTACATTTCAAGACACCATAAATCCTTTTCTTTTGATACCATAAATCCCACACATTTTTTTTTAAACAACATTTTCAATTGGTTGAAATTTCGACCTTTTAACACTATTATTCAACCAGAATGCTATACATTTGACAGTCTTTTCCACAAACATTCGTGGATTGTTCAAATTTTTAGGTGGATATTTTGACCTTCACTTTTAGGCTTGTTGCAGTGGATATTTCGACCTTCACCAAAGGCTTGTTGTAGTGGATATTTTGACCACTAGTCTAGTTGAAATTTTGATGAGTAATGACCATGTAGACAATTCGATGAAAAAAGATCGACGACAGTTTTAGTCATTTATTCGACCAATTGTTGTAGAAAGTTCAACCTTTTCTTGTCAAAATTAAGGGCAAAATTTACTAGTGATTCCCTTAATGCTCTCCCTTTTAGTGATGATCCTATGGAGAATCAAGATCTTACCTCATCTCCTCCTAGGATGTCTTCTTTGCTTCCTTCTTGTGAATCTATTTGTAGTGTTGAGACAACTAAAATGGTTTATCCTAAACCCTTGTTGATTGTCAAAGGTTGTCCTCACATTACTATCAAAGGTAAACCTATGGAGTCTTTCAGTGATCAAAATTTGATAGCTCACACATATCGTACAATGAATAATCCTCAACCTAATCTAGTGTCTACTTCTTTACCACCTTCTTAACCTATTCTTCCTCCTCCACCCCGTCTTCCTAGTAAGGAGTATGATTTGTTAAACCAATTGCAAAATACTCCTACCAAGATTTCTTTATGGGAGCTTCTTCAAACTTCACCTACCTACTATGAAGCCTTGCAAAAAGCTCTAGCAACTCTTCCTACTCCACCTCCTAATCAAGAGAATATCAATAATTTCTTACAATGCATGCAAGCTACCCTGGGTCCTCCCGACATTGTTTTTACTCAAAATGATTTACCTTCTAAAGAAGCTAAAAATCAGTATGATGCTCTTATGGTTGTTGTTTCTATCAATAAAAGTATCATTCGTAGGACCTTGATTGATAATGGATTTGGGCTTAATTTTTGTAGCATGGACATGCTCAAAGCAATTAATGTCGATCTTTAAACTATTCAACCTGACAATGTTCCTATACATGGCTTTGAGAACATTGCTAAGAACACTTTAGACATCATTACCTTACCTATCAAAGTAGGATCACTCATCCTTAATAAACCTATTCATTTTATGCCTAGACCTCTCAATTATAGCCTTATTTTGGATAGACCTTGGTCACATGAGGTGCATGCCATTCCTTCCACCCTTCATCATAAAGACAAGTTTATATATAATAATGGGATGTATACACTTCATGCGGATGATGCACCTAATCCTCGTTTGAATATTCAAAATCACACTACTCTTACTTCTAATAGTAATCCTTCTTCCTCTAATGCTCTTCCTAGAAATGATTGGGGAAACTTGGATTTTACTCCTACCTTTATTGGAGAGTATAAGGTTAATGATCTCAATTTTATGAAGAAACAAAGAGAGTTTGAACAACAAGTTTTTACTTCTAAAGCCCTTAGTAATAACTTTGTCACTACTTCTACTCAAAATGAATCTGTCAAGCCTACTAAGGATGATATTGTGACTACTAAAGTTCCATTGACTCCTTTTGATATGTCTTCTCATTATGGTCCAGGTTATCACTTCCTATTTAAACAAGGATTTAATACTCAAGGATGTGCTAAGCATAAATAGGGAATTCAAATGCCCTTACACACTAGGAGGCATGAGCATTCTTATGGATTAGGATTTAATCCTTGACAACAAATTAATGTTAACAACATTTCAAATAACACTTAAAAACATGAAGAAACTATGAAGGAATTTGACCAATAAGCTCTTTTGCCTAGACTCCTTCATGCTAAGATGATTACTAGACCTAAACGCAAAAAGAAATGTAGTCCACAATTGAAGACTCTTCCTTTTTGTTTATATCATAGCTTTCATGATCACTCTACTAATGAATGTCACGCTTTACATTATAAGATTAGGAAGCTCATTGATAGTAATGTTATTTATATATCATGTGATAATGAGTTGTATTTCAATCCTATTTGTTCTAAATAACATTTATGTTCCTATTATGGAGCTCCACATTATGTAAAAAATAATAGCCTAATACTTGGGGGCTCTTTTTCTTGCATAGTGTTTCGAGTGATATAATAGGTCCCCTTTCATCTTTGTTCCTACACTTGGGGGGCAAGGATGTCATCTCCTTCTTTTCTATCTTTCTGGGATTCACCTCTTTCCTTGGTTAAGTAGTATCTATCTATTATGTGATATCCAATTATACATGAAAATTTTGGTTTGCATTAAGGATCTTTGTCCTTTATCACAACCTATTTCATTGTTTGACATTGGGTTTCCATGGTGGATAAATCTCTCACCTTGGAAGTTAAACAGTGTGCTATCCCTCACAAGGGTTACTTTTTCACTTCTTGCATGATATCTCTTTGCATTCGTCCCTTCCATGGCCTCATAGGAGCTGTGACCTTCTTGGCTTGGACTGGGTGTTGTTTGTGGATATTTTCTTGATGTTGAAGAAGGTTTTATCCTTGTTATTTTCTTTCCTTAACATGTCAAAATAGTATATTTTTTCCATATTAAGGAGGGGGGCATATATACGGCCTCCCTCGTTCTACATTATGTATTTTTGTTCTAACCTTTTGTTTTGCAGCATGCTAAATCTCAGAAGGTAACACACATAAGCTGCTAAATCTTGAAGAGATGCATTTTTCAATTTTCAATATGCTAAATCCTCTGAAGGTAACACACATAAGTTGCTAAATCCTGAAGGGACACACATTTCCAATTTCAAATATGCTAAATCTTGGAAGGTAATGCACATAAGTTGCTAAATCATGAAGAGACACACATTTTTCAATTTTCAATATGCTAAATCTTCTGAAGGTAACGCACATAAGTTGCTAAATCCTGAGGAGACATGCATTTCATATTCATAGTGATACAAGAAGGTGGATCTATGGGTATTCCAGAAGCCATCAAAAGAGACATTACAATTTCAAGGCATAGTTTATGGGTGAACCTGTTGGGCTCTCCCTCCAGGGTGATTCACGGTAAGGTGGGCATCTTACTAGGCGAGCTTATCACTCTCTCCTTTCTCTCTTTTCACTTTCATGCTAGTAGGACGTGATCATGAAGCTATGTTATTTATAGTGCTGCTCTTGTCTTTCTTATGTAATAATTTATTCTTTTATGATAGCTTTCCAAATATGGTATTAGTATCATAAATATTTCTTAAGCAAGGTTTCTTATGCTAATTGATTTGGGTTGTTTAGTACTAACCCTTGTTCTTTTGGCACCCTCGTGTGCATATGTTGAGTTAGAATCCTTAGCTTGGGGGCTTGTGTCCCTAAATAAGTGTTATTCTATCTCATTTTGAATCCACTGGGATCTCTTCTTCCTTCTCCTTTACCAAGAGTTTGCATCGAATCCATACTCTTGCTAAAGTGGGGGCTTAATGTATCATCTTAAAATGGAAGCACTTCCATGTTAAGAGCATTTAGCCCTTCGAGTGAGTGGTCTGGGTCATGTCAAGCACCTTGAATCAACTCTTTTCTTAGATCATACTTGTTCTCCTCATTCTACTTCTATCTATCCCTAATTTTCACTTCAATCTGCATTTCCTAGCATTCTGGGCTAGGATCCTGACCTGGTTAGTTACAAACTCGATCCTGACCTGGTCAGTTACAACCTCAATCCTAACCTAGTCAGTTACAACCTTGATTCTGACCTAGTTAATTACAACCTTGATTTTGACTCCCTTGTTCAAATTTCAATTTTCCTTGAATTCCAGGTGTTAGGTTTTGGGGATATTTGTTTTCCCACCTCTGGATCGGCCATTTCGGGTTTCATAATGGTAAATCCTTAAATTACATTGAATCTAGGTATATTTTCCAAAGGTTAGAACCTAATTGGGATTTAATTCTCCAAGGTGTCTCCTCTATAGGATTGTGCCCTAGTTCACTATAAAAGGAGGCCTTCCTCTTTCATTTTCTCATCCATTATTCACATCTATCCATCAAGTTTTGTGAGAACATCTCTCAATCAAGTTTTTCAATCTCCTCTCTCAAGCTCTCAAGGTGATCAAGCAAGCATCCATTCAAGCATTTAATTCTTCTTCTCCATCCAAGTTCTCTATTGAAGATCAAGGATTCAAGCATTCAAGACATTGAAGGGATTTGGTTCAAGCATTCAAGATTCATCATTCAAACCCTAGATCTAGCCATCATGATGGTGTGATCTTCCTTCAAGATCTTTTATTCATCTTCAAGATCCATTTCATTCTTCCCTCAAGGTGGATTCCAAGCATACAAGCATGGAGGTTTGATTTACATTTATTGATGTTATGTTCAAGCTTTTATATTAACATACTTGATTACATTTCAAATACAATTTGCATATCTATTGAATATCATAGCTTTTTTGTTAGATCTACTTCTACTACTTACTAGCATTCTCCATTTCAATTTCAATATTAAGGTTGATTCCAAACCAGGGTTTGACCAAGGCAAACCCCCCTCAAACAAACAAACAAACAAAACCATTTTTCTTGGAGGTACAGGTGTGGAATTTCAAATCTGAGAGCAGATTTGGATACCCTTTTCGATGAACTTTTGAGATCTGTGAACAAAGTCAGAATCGACCTTTTGAATAAAAATGTAGCCTTTGACCTTTTATGAGGGTCAAAGATGACCTCCCTTAGAATTGGAAAAGATTTTTGGGTTTTGTAGATCTTGCAGTTTCGGTTTAAGATTGCAAAAATTAGTAGTTTCTGAGACTGTTTGACAAGGTTTTCAACAGGTTCTTTTCTGAAGGTAAGTACCTTTATTTCTTAATTTCAACATTAGTAATTTACATTTACTTTCCATATCAATACAATTTCATGTAAGTGTAAAATATTGGCTTTGGGGTCTCTTTTATGTGCAAACCATTGTTCTAGGACCCCATCCATATTTTTCACTATACAAAAACATTGATTAGAGGATTTTATGAGCTTAAGAATGGATCTGATAATTTCCAATAGAAGTTGTGTTGTATTCAGATCAAACTACTGGTACAGTTTAACCATTGTAATTTGACAAGTCTCATAACACAGTGGACTTGAAAGTCTTATAATGTCATTCATAGAATGTACATTTGTTATCTTGTCAACCCCATAGTGAATGCTAGTTGGACAATAACGGTTGGTCTTAAATCCTCTAACAAGGTCACACCTAATAGTGTGTTTGTAACCTTTAACAGGGTTGGGTCTTCACCGACCTCACTTCAAAAGAGTGAATAATTTTTGGGTTGTCGGTCCTAGGTGGTTTTTCCCTTAACAAGGTTTCCACGTTAAATATTTTGTGTTATGTGTTTATTGTGATGATTGTTTGTTGTCATACTTTACATATTGCATTTCTGATTTGATTGGTAATCACTAGATGTTTTAACTGGCAATCGGTAAATACACAGATGGAGAACTATGTTATCTTACCGACCTGCATAAATTTTAGTAAATTGTTTTTGTTTATACATTTTGGATTTGGGACTGTGGATAACTGATTCACCCCCCTCTCAATTATTCTAGCAATTAGGAGATTCCTCCATATGTTGGGATTCTACTTGCATAGGGGAGTCATTAGGAATATATTCAATAGAGGGTTCTGCAACAGGTTTTGGTGTTGGAACATTTGGGTTTTGAGGGGAAGGTGGAGACACTTTTCCTCACATGTGAGGGCTTATACACATAGTTGCCTCTTCAACCACTGTAGTTTTAGGTTGGAGAGACCTTTTTGGTTTATGTGCTGTAGGAGTAGATGCTATAGGAATAGACACTACAAGACTCGACTATTTTCTTTTATTTCTTTAAATTGCAAGGTTTTAAATTTCTCCTTCTAAGTTAGGGATTTCTTTTCTAACTTCCTACTTTCCTTTTCTTGAGGAAGAAGTGGGTACATTACTCTCTAGAGTAGGTTTAGGAGGTTGGTTTTCTGGGGGTAATTTCAATTCTTTTTCTTTCACAACTGCTTCCTAAGTAGAACTAGAAGATTCTACTACATCTTCTAGAGGTTGGTCCACATGATTTACTTGGGGTTGCAAAGTTTTAAATTGGACAAATTCTACCCATGACATGGGAGAAACATCCCTACGAGATTTTTTAACCAAAAGCTTGATAAGGGCATGGTGTCTAATGGAATTTGCATTGCCCTTTTGCATTTCCTTGGCATTGATACTTAACATATTATATATAAAATTGGGAATATTAATCTGAAGATTATGCTTGATACAACTAAGCAATTTAAAATGATGGGCATGCAGGTTCAAAAATCTTCCTTCACAAGTTAAATACCTTATAATGTGCGTAGCCAATTCTGGAAATGGTTGTGGAAGAGACAATCTACTACAACCCTGCTTAGTAATTTCAAGTGGAGGATCACCCGACCTAGAGAACTGAGCTGGAGATGACCTGCTGTCATGCTCGTTAGGATAATATTCTCCAACAACTAGTAACCCTATAACTTCTACAATTATCTCTTTAGTAGCAACAACTATCAATCCCCACACAATTGCTTGTCCTTCTTCAAATGTACCCATGAATTCTGTAGCAACCTCCTCATTAAAGTCTATCGGCAAAAGAAAATATCCAAGCCAACCACATGCATTGAACCTATGGACTACCTCAACATCTGCTAGAAAAATACCATGGACAATTGGTTCATGTCTCTGTAATTGTCTGCCCATCTTAATAATGCCCAATCTCTAATTTTTTAGCTCTCTAACCCACTGCTAAGCTTTCGGTCTCTCTGCAAATTCCTTCTTTTTAAAATGTAATTGCGATTCTTGAAAATACTGATATTTTCACTTGCATTACCATTGCTTTTCTTGACATGAACTATAATAATGGCATTGATGACATAGGCCATCAGAGTCTTAAGTGAGAGTTATCTCGTAATTTAATTATGGTCCTTTTTAAGTCATGTCAAGTTCAGGAAATCAGAATTTGAAAGTATGGCAAATGTGTGTAGGATTAAAAGAATTAGTGGAACACAGCCTAACTACAACACTGATGTGACAGGGATATGACTAGGGTAGTTTAGTAATGACACTTGGAAGCTAGTACACTTCCCCCACCCCCTACGAAAGTTGAACAAGTGTCCTCACTTGTTAAATTTAGCACAAGGTTGAGAAACTAACTTAATGTATATATTATACATTTAATGTAGTACTAGATATAATTAATTAAACCTATGTGCTAAAAGTAAGTAATGAGTTAGAAAGTTGTACCTGGAGATTAGATACCATACATGAATGTGAGTTGATGAGAGTGTCAATTCCAGCGGCAGCATGAGATTGTTGATGTGGCAATTTATTGAAAGCTTTTGAAAATAGAAATTGTGGGTGACATGGAATTTGAGTGGGTGGTAGAAATAGGAATGAGATGAGTTGGTGAGAAGAAAAGAGAAAAGTGAATGAAGAAATATACCTCATTAAATGAAGTTTTATTATGAATGCTGGCGAAAGTATGTCATGGTGATGCTGTAGGAGGAAGGCTTTCACCTTCTACTACATGAACTGTTTCCTGAGGGGTTGGTAAACTGTGCATGTTGAACTGTTGCAAGAATTATTCTTTGGTTTGAGGCTTGTGATACAGGTGCAAACAATGTACATTGACAAGTAGCTTAAATTGTACTAGATCAAGTGTAGTCAACTGTACTGCTCTATTATCAAAGACATATTAATTTCATATGGTCCTAGCCATCTAGTTTGTAGCTTTTTTAGAATCTGCTTGAATCTAGAATCATATAATAGAGCCCAATCTCCTACTTGAAATTCCTTATTCTTGATATGTGAATCATGCCATCTCTTCCTTTGGTTTTGAATTAGTTCTATTCTCTCCAATGCTGACTTGCGCATTTCATCCAATGAGTTGAGATGGAGGAGACATTATGTTTGTGTTGTAGGAAGATTGATGTTCAACTCTAGAGCTATGCGTAATGTTTTGTGTTCAAATTCTATGGGCAACATTGCTACTTTTCCATACACCAATTCAAATGGTGTGAAGCCTGTTGTTGTCTTCCATGTGGTGTGGTAAGCCCAGACTACTTCTGTTAATTGACCACTCCAATCCTTGCGATACAAATGTACTGTCTTTGTTAAATGGCCTCTATTTCTCTATTTGTCATGTCTACCTGTCCATTTTCTTGCAGATGATATGGACTAGACTTTCGATGCCTTATGCTATACTCCTTCATTAGCTCACTAATTATATTTGATGTGAACTATGCTCCTTGATCTATTACAAGCTCTTTGGGAACTCCATACCTGGTAAAAATTTCCTCATACAAGAATTTTGCTACTTTCTGATCTTTGGCATTCTACATTGCTTTCACGTCCACCCACTTTGTCAGGTAATTTGTACAAACCAAGCTGTAGGATTTTCCATTTGATGGAGGATCTATTGGTCCGATGAAATCCATATCCCACTTATCAAAGGGTGTCATTACTACTTGTGGATTAAGTGGCATCTCATCTGATTTCATTAGATGACCCATCCTCTGGCATTTGTCACATTTTTTTGTATAACTGACTGCATCTTTGTGTAATGTAGGCCAATAATATCTCGTTGTTAAGATTTTTAGGGCTGTTTGCTTAGCAAAAAAGTGACCTCCACAAGGCTCATCATGACAAGCATGGAGTATATCATATACTTCATCTTCTCTCACACACCTTCTCATAATCTAATCTGGACTAGTGTAAAATAGATTATTATCTATCCATGAAAACTGAAAGCTTTTCTCTATAAGCTTTTTATTGTCTTTCTAAGAAAAATGTGGGGGCATCTTATTTGTTGCAAGATAATTTTCTATGTCTGCATACCATGGGTTTTTGATTGCTATATGGAACAGGTGTTTATCTAGAAATGTATCTTCAACCTCAACTTTAGCTGCGTCCACTTGAATTCCTACTGCTGAAATGAAATGCCCAAGTACCACTCCTTCCTACATCATCATAAAGTATTTCTCACTATTAAGGGATAGATTATGCTCCTTACACTAGATTAGCACCTTTTCAAGATTCTTCAGAGCCTCTTCAAATGTCACTCCAAATGTTGTAAAGTCATCCATATATATCTCCATACAATCATGTAAAATGTTAGCAAAAATACTAATCACAGCTCTTTGAAATGTTGCTGGAGCATTACACAATCCAAAAGGTAGAAATGAATATGCATATGTCCTTCTTGGACATGTGAATGTAGTATTCTCCTGGTCCTCTGGAGCAATAGTTATCTGATTGTATCCACTATATCCATCAAGAAAGGAAAAATACTTCTTATCGGCCAAAGTATCAAGCACTTGGTCTATAAATGGTAATGGGAAGTGATATTTCTTAGTAGCTTTGTTTAACTCCCTATAATCCACACAAATCCTCCATTTACCTCCCTTTTTGGGTACTATGACCAGAGGTGATACCCATTTACTATCAGATATAAGATATATAAAGCCAATATCTAATAGCTTTTGAAGTTCAGTTTTGACTATCTCCCTTAATGCTAGGTTAATCCTTCTTTGAAGTTGACGAAGGGGTAGGCTTCCTTCATTGATATATATCCTATGAGTACACAGTGTAGGGCTTAATCCCTTCATGTCCCCATAGTCCCAAGCAAAGGATTTATCATGTGTTTGTAGCAGTTTAGTTAGTTTCTCCATTTGTTATGGAGGTAGCTTATTATATACATGGAGATTATGACCTTTAGAAAGTTCCACATTAGTTGTAAGGTCAAGCATGGACACTTTATGGATTGGACTTCTATTTACTTCACTAGGTAGTAATTGATGGATAATGTTGGGTTTTGAAGGTAATACAGAGTTCTCAAAATTATCTTCATATGTACTTACTCTAACACATAACTCTCAGATATATCTTTGGTTACAACATAGTCATTATTAAGAATGCTCCAAATGACTTCATCTTCCTCTTAGAGTTTTAGGAAAGATTGCCTATGTAACATCATTAGCTGGACCACATAATTCAGTTCTTCTTCTCCATCTCTTAAATCTGGACATATAGGTGTACTCAAATCTGGCTATGGTTGAGCTGGAGGATACAATGCTAGTTTCTTAGTGGCTTGCCCATCTAAAATTGTCATGTTCCCTAATCTACAACTTATGTTTTCATCAACTGTGGCTAACCATGGACTGTGTGTGAATTTTGTACCTATCTGCGGACACAACACTTCAGTAAAACATTAGAGGTTAGCAAAAACCAAAATCTGCAATGAAATGGAAATTGAACTAACTAGACGATTTACTACCTTCTGGTAGGTGCGAGTATGGTTTTCTTAGATTAGCTTGAGATTAGTGACAATGCAACACCTAAATGAAGGATTTGGATGCAAGAGAATGAAAATGTATGAAATGTAAATTAATCTATATTTTTGTATTTTTTGTATGGAATAGTATGAGAAAATGTATGAAATTGATCTAGAATTGCAAAATTGAAATTGATATGATATGCAGATTTAATCTAATAATGATATGAATTGATATGAAAATCTATGCAAATTATGAAAAACTATGAATTGATCTCACAAATTTGCCTATCGCAAAAGCTTGATTCTTCGTATGTAATTTCACCAGAGTAATTGTGTAAATTTGAGAGATGATGAGATGAAGAGATAAGCCTTGTTTTTATAGAAATCCAAGGCTTTGAGGATGCATGAGAAAAGTCATAAATCACTCTTGATAAACTCAGGTTGATTTTTGAGTTAACAAGAAATTAAGAAGATTTAATTCATAAAATCATGCAAAAGCAAGTTTTATCTCAAAATAGTGCTTTAGTTCTCTTTTTCAACTCATCATCAGATGTTGAGTTTTAGAAAGTTTACAAATTGAAATTAGCAATTATTTTAAAGTTGACTGCTTTTGTGATTATGCATGATTTAATATGAATTAATTTAATAAATAAAGTGATTTATTTTCCACTTAACTAATTTTGAATTAAAACAATTGATTTATGGGTTAATCAATTATTAAATCAAACTTTATTCCAATTAAATCATTAAATTTAATAACTTTGATTTTAAATCAATTACATAAATATCTAATTGATTGTTTGTAGGAATTTTGATTTATTGTCAAAATAAAAATAATATTAATTAGGAATAAATGCAATTAAATCTAATTAAATAATTATGTGGTAGAATTAAATTAATTAATTAAATATTCATCATATTCAATTAATCAACTTTAGAATAAATAATAACATTTATCGCCAAATAATATTTAATTAAAGATAATTAGATAAATTAGGAATATGTAGGAAATATTCCTTGATAAAGAATTAAGATAAAATCAATTAGGATTTTGATGTGAAGATGTGCCTTAGGTTAGGACTTTTGTATCAATTTCATTCGATGTGTTGATATAAGAGGTTAATGAACCTATAGCCCATTTTTTGGGGTATTACATTTTGCCCCTCTTTGAATTACTGTGCGAAGCGCAGTGGTTCAAAGAATAATTTGTGTATGATAAAGATATTTGAGATTGATTTGAAAGATTAACCGATTTCGAGATAGAAACCAATTAAAAGATTGGAAAAAGAGATACTGACTCAGGCCCAGGATGACCAGGAATCAAGATGATGCTAGCTATATCAACAATGAACCAGTGATTATGAAGAAGTGCCAAAACACCTGATTCTAAACCTTATGATTACAAAGAAGTGAGTGACCTAACCCAAGTCCAGGATGACCAGGAATCAATATTGGTATCACATCTGAATCCTTCAGTTACAAAGAACCAAGGAAATAGCACAACTGAACTGATGTTTATGAAAAAGCTAATACAGTTTACAAGATTAAAGATTAGGATACTAGATTGATATGGATCTCAAGAAATCTGATATGCCCCAAGTGATGAAAGATTTTCCCCAAGCGACAAGGTCTTTTGAGATGAATCATTAACTAGACATGGTTGTTTTCTTGATCATTGAAAGAAAGATATTTGATTTATAGATTTGATTGATTTGCAATACCATGCCTGCTTTGGGATGAAAATCAAAATCTGACAACAAAAGTCAGCTTTAAATAGTTTAGAAGCATGTTAATTAATTTGAGAAGTGGTTGTACATGTCTGAGAACACGTTCTACATCATTTTATAGGTCTAGAAGACCAGATTTGACTAGGTTTGACCATGAGTTGACCATGGTTGACCAAGTTGAAATTTCAATAGTTTGATGTAAGATAGTCAGTTAAGTTGAATACTAGATTTTTGTGATG
Source organism: Chamaecyparis obtusa (assembly GCA_027943335.1). Classification (NCBI taxonomy): domain Eukaryota; kingdom Viridiplantae; phylum Streptophyta; class Pinopsida; order Cupressales; family Cupressaceae; genus Chamaecyparis; species Chamaecyparis obtusa. The sequence continues at coordinate 1,691,101 of BSBK01003166.1, forward strand.
ATTGAAGGTTGATTATGCAAGCAGTTGACAATATAAACAATCTCAGATTTTGATTTTGATTTTGATCCCGAAAAAGGATTCTACTTGCTATTTTGTTGGATAGACCTTCGTCTAAGATTTAGCTCTTCACGTCAAGTTAAGCTTTAAGTTTTTGAAAGAATTGTTTAAGCATTTTAGTGCAATTAGCAATTTGTGAGATCAAGCAAACATGCAAAGTGCAAAGTGAAATGCAAACCTAAGACCTAGGACCTAGTCACTGATCACGTGTCAAGCATTCTCATCATTGAAATTTTTAGGTATCTGGATAAATTGATACAATGCACACTAGTTATAAAACCATAGACATATGAATATCAATTTTTATATGCAAGAATCAATACAACACCGACTGGCCAAACAACCATGGACATATGAATATTGATTTTTATGTTTGGAATGTTAGATTAGATATAAGCACCAAGGCACAAATGCCAGGATGATCAGAATATCATGTTCATTTTAATATAGAAATTTGTATAAGCATCAAAACATAAACATCATGATGAATAGAATATGCCTTGCATGACAAACACATCAAATAGTCAAGAGATCATTCTAAGTCCAGTGTGAATTACCCGTAGTGACCTTTTATCGTTCACATCCTTAGGTAAGATCGCGTTTCACAGTAGGAGAAATAATTCACTCAAAAAGACAATAGTGAGATCAAAATTCCTTGAATTTTATAGGTATCAATGGTTGAGGTACTCATGGCCATCCAATTCGAGATAGAGGCTCTTACAGATAGACACCATTTCAATCTAGAATTTCCAAAGTTGTTAGATTTTCACATACAAGCAAAAAAAAAAGAAAAGATTTTTTGCTCCTAGTCATCAATTCTCTAAATCCTTTAAAGGACATCATCGAAGAGCTCGTGGGCACAAAATATGCAAAAATCTTAACATGAATCAGTAAGCATACAAGGAGATAAAATCATGAAGTAAAAATTGTTTTCATTTTGTGTTGATGTTTGATTATGTTATTGTAGATGCAAAATCCATTTTTGGAGAGGAGATAGACTGACTAACTTAGATGAAGATTCAAAAGAATCTAACTAGACATGACTCATCTAAGGTATACTGGAGACCATAGGATATAACATTGATTTCCCCCAAGTCTTAGGCATTGATAGGATACAGATGCGTGAGCCAATTGGTGTACCAAATGACTTATTGAAAATAGGAATACAGGAACAAACCAAGAGATATGTACAAACTAAAGCAAGACTGAAAGCTGGGAAAGACCAAGATTGTGCATAGATGGAGCATTTTGAACAAGTGGCACTTGTTTGCTTAGTTTTCACCATCTTGGTAGAGATTCTATTTTTGCTACCAAGGCGCCTGTTTCCAGGTTTTCACTAAGGCACTTTTTTTTTTCTCATTTTTTTGTATTTTTCATCTTTTCAATTTTTTTGTACTTTTCCATTTTTTGACTTTTTTTTTGTGAATCATCAAGGCACCTATTGCTAGGTTTTCACCAAGATGTTCATTTTTTCAGGACTTTTTTAGATTTTTATAAAATTGTCACGACATTTTACCATAGACTAAATGTATTAGGCGTAGAATTTCTTTAGATGGAGAACGTTGATTAGTTCTCAGAGCTGTTCTCCTTTAGTCATTGAGAGTTGATAGGCACCAGAGCCAAAAGTAGCAGTGATTACAAAGGGACCCAACCAGTTGGGTTCAAACTTCCCCTTGCACTCTCTATGTGATTGATTTTTAGGATTCTCTCTCAAGACTAGATCACCAACCTAAAATTCTTTGTGTCTGACTTTCTTTTTATAGCCTATAGACATTCTTTTTTGATATACTCTGAGATGATCATATGCTACTTGTCTTCGCTCATCTAGTAGTTCAAGTTCTTGCAACCTAGATACTCTGTAGTCATCATCAGTTACTAGACCATGCATTTTGATTCTTAGTGATGGGATTTAGACCTCAATAGGTAGTATCGCTTCAGACCCATAAACTAAAGTGAAAGGAGTAGCCCTAGTAGGCATTCTGATACTTGTTCTATAGGCCCAGAGAGTTGGATTGATCATGAGATGCCAATCTCTTCCTATTTTATTAACTATATAGTGCAATATTTTCAATAGATTCTTATTAGAAGCCTCTACTTGTCCATTCCCTTAAGGATAGTAAATAGATGACCAATGTTTTGTAATCTTGAATTTGGCACATAAATCATCTAAGTCTCTATTTTTGAATTTTCCACCATTATCTGTGACTATAGAGTGTGGAATACCATATCTGTAAAGATGTAGTTCGAAATGAATATATAAATTGTTTTACTAGTTGCTTGAGTCAAGGGAACCGCTTCTACCCACTTCGTAAAATAATCTATAGCTATGATTATATGGGTATGTCCATTAGAAGAATGAGGATGCATGGATCCTATAAGATCAAATGCCCATTGGTGAAAAGGCCATTGTGTAGTGAAGGGAATTAGATCTCTCCCTAGATCATGAATCAAGCTACCATGTATCTAACACTTTTAACAATTCTTAGCAAATTTGATTGCCTTTATTTCCATCTCAGGCCAATAGTACTTGGCCCTAATAAGTTTTTGATCTAGTGTTAAACCATTAGAATGTGATCAACATATACCATCATGGACTTTATCTAATGCACATTGAGACTCTTTGCATTATAAACACCTACGAAGTGTACCATCTAGACCTCATTTATACAGATCATTACCAATGATGACATACCAGGATGCATTGCAGATAAGGTAACATTTTTCATGGTGGTTGAAGGAATCAGGAATGATTTGGTCTTGGAGATAGGAGAAATTTTTTTGTATCCGGATGAATCATGACCAAAAATAGTGTAGATCATGTGGGTTTCATAGGAATCATATGTAGGGTAAGATAGTGCTTCCACCAGGAACTCATAGCACAACTCATGTTCATGCTGCTGTAATAAAGATGATAAAGTTTCCATAGCATCAACAACCTTATTCTCTATTCTAGGAATTTTCTCAAATGTGATAGATATGAAATATTTCTTTAGATCATCTACCATTCTCTTGTATGGGATTTTCTTTCCATATTTTGTTTGATACACATCATTTACTTGATGTATTACAAGTTGTGAGTCTCCATGAATGTGTAATTCTGTAACTCTCCACTCAATTACTATCTTCATTCCATTGAGAAGGGCTTCATATTCAACAATATTATTGGTGCAAGGAAACTTGATTCTAAATGCCTTAGGGATGGAGTATCCTTGAGGTGTGATAAACAATATGCTTGCTCCAGATCCATTCTATGTATAGGATCCATCAAAGAATAACTTCTATGATCTAGAAGACAAGTTCATGATAGAGGAATCTAGAAATTGCATTTGCATTGGTGTATCATCGAATAATGGTGCATTAGCCAATAGATCAACAATTACTTGTCCTTTGATAGATTTTATTTCAACATATTCAATATCAAATTCACTTAAAAGCATGACCTATTTAGCTAATCTACCCATGAGGGAAGCTTTACTTAGTAGGTACTTTAGTGGATCAATCTTAGCTACCGGATGTGTGGTATGAGCTAACATATAATGTCTCAATTTTTGTGATACAAATATCATAGCTAGATAGGCTTTCTCAATCATTGAATAGTTCTTTTCATATGCCACCAATGTTATACTTATGTAATAAATGACTCTTTCCTTGTTGTTCTCATGATGTTGTGAGAGCAATGCCCCCCGTGATGTATTTATGGAAGAGACATATAAGATCAATGGATTCCCTTGAATAGGAGGCATCAACATAGGAGGATTTGATAGATATTTCTTGATTTGATTAAAGTTCTTTTCACACTCCTCATTCCATGAAAAAGTCACACCTTTATGTAGTGTTTTTGTAAAAGGCTGTGATATGTCTGCCAACTGAGATATGAAGTACCTAATAGATTGCACTCTTCCTTGTAAAGTCCTCATTTGACTGATATTCTTAGGAGGTTGCATCTCCATGATAGCCTTAACCTTAATAGGATCAACTTCAATTCCTTTCTTTGAGATAATGTAGCCTAAGAGCTTCCTAGAAGTGACACCAAAAGCACACTTTTTAGGTTTAAGCCTTAGACTAAACTTTTCCATTCTATCTAGAATTTTTCTTAAGTCATTTAGATGTTTAGATCTTGTCATATATTTTGCTAAGGTATCATCAACATAATCCTCCATAGTCCTATGCATCATGTCATGAAAAATAGAAGTCATAGCTCTCTGATATGTAGCACCAGCATTTTTAAGCCCAAATGGCATGACATTCCAACAAAAGGTACCCCATGTACATGCAAAAGAAGTTTTCTCTTGATCCTCTAGAGAAATTTTTATTTGATTGTAGCCAGAAAAACCATCCATTAAAGAATACATCTCAAAGCCCATAGTCATGTCCACTATCATGTCAATGTTAGGTAGTGGAAAATCATCCTTAGGGCATGCCTTGTTCACATCTCTAAAATCTGTGTACACTCTTATTGATTTGTTTGGTTTTGAAATAGGTACAATATTAGAGATCCATTCTACATAATCAATAACTTAGATAAATCCAACTTTTAGGAGCTTCTCTAATTCATCTTTTACCAAGAGTGCAACATGAGGATGCATCTTTCTCAACTTTTGTTTAACAGGTTTTACTCCAGGAGCAATAGATAAATGATGCATTATGAGATCAGGATCAAGTCTAGGCATATCTGAATATTTCTATGCAAAGTTGATCTTATTTTCTATCAAGAATGTTGTGAATTCTTTCTTCTCTTCTTTTGATAAACATTATGCAACATAAATCAACTGTGGTTCCTCTGTTGTACCCAAGTTGATAGATTGAGTGGGCTCAATTAGAACTAGAGATCTGTCCTATAAATGACTTGGAAGGACATCAAATATCTCATCCTTAGGCACCTCAGAGAGGTTTTCACCTTTGGATACATCTTTTTTCTTTACTATTTTAGGTTCTGAGACTCCCACAAAGTGGTTTTCACCCTCAGAACTCCTTTTCTTTTTCTTTTTATTCTTATTATTTTGATTGAGATATTTGATATTCGACTCCATCATGCTAATGCTCGGTTCACTAATGGAAGTCATCATAGGCTCAAGTGCATTTAGGTAGCAAGCAAGGGCATAGTCATTGGGAAAGTATAGATATCTTGGTTTGGATTTGTGGAAGTTTGGTCAAGAAGTTCAAGATGTTGGATAGTCAAAGTTGGGAGGGATTGGGAAATAGTGTTTATGGATATGGATATGTCATCATTGGTCCTAATCCAACTCTTGAGATCAAAGGTGATACTACAACTCAAGAAATTCAATTCACAAATAGGCTCAATGTCATCGTAGGATTCCATTTCAGCCATAGGTGGATCAGACTCATTAAGTTCAACATTTTGTTCTAGACTTACATTGGGTTTAGGTGCATATTGGTGAAAAACATCAATATGTTTTTCTGTAATAACTTCATCTGGTTTTGGAATGAGTCCCCATTCATAGTCATTTGATTCTTCATCTACACCTCTAGGAAACCTGAGAATATGTGTGAAGTCATGACGGATTCCCCAAGAAGGGTTTCCTTCATATTCAAATTTGAATTCATACTCATGAGAGTCCATCTTAGAATCACTAGAATGCTCTAAGTGCTTAGCTATAGTAATAGGTTTACCTTCCTCTTTGTTTATCTTTTTGTCTTTGAGATTAGCTGGTTCTTGTAGTGCAACTATCTCTTTTGCTATAGTAGGTTCTTGTGTGTCTAATACATTGACTCTTTTGATTGGATTAGCTTCAACTTCAGCTTCAAGGAGGTCTTTTATTTCTTTAGGAAAGCATTCATAAGGAATAAGCTCACTAGTAGTGTGTAAATCACTATCACTATAATGGACATCTTCTTCTTCATTGTTGGCTAGTTCTGGTTCTATTTGTTCTATCACATGGGAAGAACTTCCTTTGAGATAAAAGGGCTTCTTACGATAACCTAGACCTATTGTATCTTTGTTGGTTCAACCCTTGTGGTCAAGAGGGGAGATGAGACCTTTTCCTTGTAGTCCTAGAGGTCCTTTTCCAGTATATCCCATCTTAGCCATCAGTTTATCCCCTGGTCCATATGACTTTGAAGGAACTTTCAAAATTTTGGAGTCACATTTCTGGACTGACTGGGATTGAGATTCATCTTTATATAACCATGCTAATAAAGCTTCATCTTCCTCAAACTCTTTTTTAGATATTTTCTCTAGGACAAAGCTTCCATTGAATATGACTTGAGATTCTTTAGCATTAGGCTTCACTTTGTCTGAGGGTTATCCATAAGACTTGGGTGATAATGGGAGAGATGTGAGAGATAAGACTGGTTCTATTGTGTATTCTCCCATACCACTTTCCTTCATTTTAACCTCTTTAGAAATGTATTCTATCTTAGATGTAGAAGGTTTGTCAACTTGTTTATTAGAAGATTTTCTGTTGTTAGGAACAAGTTTATCAACACTTTCTTTCAATGCATTGCAAGTTGTAGAGAAATCAGCTAGAATCATCACCTCTACTCCTTCATAAGGAAATTTAACACATTGATGATATATGGAAGGAATAGCTCTCATTTCATGTATCCAAGGTCTCCCTAGAAGAATATTGTAAGCCAAAGGTATATCAAGAACTTGACATGTAGTATCCCTGATGATTGGACCTATTTTGATAGGCAAGACAATCATTTCCCTAGAAGATCTTTCTTCTTCATCATAAGCCTTGATAGTGATTTTGTTTTTAGGATCAATGGAAGCTTCAGATAAGCCCAATTGTGTAACCAAGTTGTAAGAACAAATGTTGAGACCAGCACCTCCATCTATCAACACACGTTTGAATCAATGATTTTCGATCAAGACTTCGATATGTAAGGGTTGGTTATGCGGATTACTCAAGGAGTTGTCATCTTCCTCTGAAAAGGACATATATTGTAGAGACATCAGATGATGAACCATAGTCTGGAATCTATCTAAATCAAGGTTATTAGGAACATTAGATCCGAGCAAAGCTTTGTCTATAATGGCTCTATGAGCTAGAGATATCTGAAGTAACTCAAACATGGAGATTTTAGCATTTGTATGCTAGAGTTGTTGGACTATGCTATATGATGTAGGTCTCATATCTTTAGGATTTGAATTTGAGGCAGACCTTTATTTAAAAGTAGATGAAAGATTAAAAGGAATCTTAGGGACATTAGATGAATCAGAATTTTGTCCTTGAAGATGTGCCCAAGCTTGTGATCGGGTAACTACATTCGCTGATTGATTATCTCTATCTCTTCGCACAATAGTGATGACATTGCAATGCTAAGATAGACATGGTTCAACCATATTGATAACGACATTATTTCCAGAGTAAGAATAATTGACCTTAGCACCCATATTAGGCTGAGAAGATGAATCTCCTTGACCATGTTTCTGGAATGGTTCCTTGAATGCTATATGATCATTATTGTTGTTATCATTATCAATTGTGATTTATCCATTATCAATTTTGTCTTGTATGATGTGTTTCAAGTGGACATAGTTATTAGTCTTATGACCCTTATTGTGATGGAAGTCACAGAAATTGTTCTCTCTCCACCATTTTAGTTTAGGTTCAGGATCAAAGACTTTTATCTCAGGCAAGTAGATGATGTTGTTAGCCAACAGAGTTTTCATGGTAGATTCCAAGGATTCTCTAAGAGGAGTGAATTTGCAATTAGGATTCATAGTCGAAGGTTTGTAATCAGATGACTTCTTGTTTGATTTTTTGGCTTTCATCTCTAAGGCTTTGATGGCTTGGGTACCAACAATAAGATTGAAAGCAGGTGCCTTAGATGGGGCATAGATAGTATCAACAACGACGTCTGAGACAATGCCCTTATTCTTGTTCCAGTTTTTGCCTTTATCTTTAGAGCTAGATCAACATTCATACTTGTCTTTTTGAAGAGATATGTCTCCTTTTTGAACAATTAATTTCTCAATTTTGATAGCATTCTCTACCATTTTATCAAAGGATATATGATTTTGCATTTGCAAATGGTAGTTGATTTTTGGAACAAGATTATTGATGAAGATTTCTAGCTTCTCAATGTCTAGAATAGGTCTAGCATATAGAGAAAATTTCTTCCTCCATCTCTTGAGAAAAGTCAGGAATGGCTCTCCTGGATATTGCTTTAAATTACAGATGTCTATCATGGTGATCAGATGTTGAATGTTATAGGAGTATTGTTGATAGAACAATTTGATCAAATCCTCAAAAGTTTTGATAGTAGGATGCATTTTTGAAAACCAATGAATGGCCGCCCCTCCCAAAGATCGTGGGAAAAGGCACATCAAGTAGGTTGGTTCATGCATGAACTCCATAGATTGGGTACATAATTCTCTGACATGATCTTGAGGGTCAGAGTTTCCATCATACTTGTCATAATTGGGTATCTCCACTCTTTTAGGAAACAGTGGCATGTACAAGCCTTTATCAAATGGAAAAGGGCATAGAGCTTCCATGGTGAACTATTTTGGTTCCTTTTCTTTTTTCAATTTTGTTAACTTTGACTTGCATGGCATGCATTTGTTTCATCATAGCCATGAGTGGAGTTTCTTCCTCATGTGTAATGATATCTTTGATATTGAAGTTGGGAGGAAGTTTAGCTCCTTGACGAGCTAACTGTAAGAAGTATGTTTCTCTATCTTCCTTCAAGAAATGCCTCATCATTTTCTTAAAGTCATCATCATTTTGGTATTGAGCAATTTCATAAGGTGTGGGTTCTTGATCCATGCCATGTTGAGAGTGATGTCATTGGGATCCTGCTTGAGACATGTTGAAAATTTTGGGACTCCATGGGATAGATTGATGAGGAGTAGTTTGATAACTCACATGAATTGATAGAGGAGGAGTTGGTAGGTTACCCACATGAACTGATGACATAGGGAGAATGTAACCATTTTTTAATTGAAGATTGCTGAGACTGTCATCTTCGTAGAGACCTGAATTGTAGAGTTGTTCAAAAGTTGGACCCACTTGAGAAGGTAAAGGTATAGTGTTAGACACTTCTCCAAGTTTATTGTGTGAGGAAGCTTGAGTTTCCACCATTAACCTTGGGTGACTCAAAAGAATAAGATGAAGACAACTGAAGAAGGACATGATTCAAGAAAATTGAATGACTCAACCTTGTCAAGATCAGATTGATTGAAGATAGATCAAATGTAAATGAAGGATACTATTACATAGTAGTGTGGGTAGATTCCCAATAGATGGCGGGCATGAGCTTGCAACACTTAGCCGTAAAGAGAAAAGATTGAACTGAAGATAAATTTTGACAAGGTTTTGACACAAGATGAAAAAGATTCAAATCGATAAATCAGAGGGCTAAATCAGACTCAAGAGACCACTTTAGAAAAATGAATGGATTACTTCTAGCTTTCTTCTCTGTTCCTGACACAATGATTTGTTTGACAGAATCTAGAAATAGGCTGTAAAAATTGGATTTCTGGCAATTTTGGCAAGTTTCTTACAACTTTGACTTTAGCTTTGATACGAGTCTTGAAATTTCAGGATGACTTTTGACACCAGAAAGGATTTTTGCTTCAGATTTTGCAATTTTTAGGTTTTTCAATTTCAGATTGTTGGGAAAGTTTTCTATCCAGGTTTGAAGATTTGTGCAATAGTTCATCTCAAGTAACCAAGTAGATATCAAGCATGCAAAACAACAAGCAAGGGAAGCAAGAAATTGTCTGAAAACAATGAGCAAGGGTAAAAGAAACCTTGCACATGAACAAGAAATAGTGATTTATTGTGCTAATCCCTAGAAATGATACTTGTGTATGTTCTCAAAAGTTTTTCAATAATGCACATAGTCTTAGAAAATGAAAAATTTGGCCTCAGTAGGGTTTTTAGTAATGGTATGACTCTACAACTTTTGTGATCTCAAGAGTGTAATACCCCAAAAATGGGCTATAAGTTCATTAACCTCCTACATCAACAAATCGAATGAAATCAACATCAAAGTCCTAACCTAAGGCACATCTAAACATCATCGAATCCTAATTGATTATCTTAAATTCTGCATCGGGGAATATTCCTAGCAATATTCTTAATTATCTTAATTATCTTTAATTTAATAATTATTTGGCGATAAATCACTTTTATCCTAAGTTTGATTAATTGAATATTTTCATATTTAATTAATTAGATTTAATATTTGCCACTTAATTGTTTAATTAAATGTAATTCTATCTATTATTAATTATATTATTTAATTTTGATAATAAATCCAATATCCTATGAATAATTAATTAAATCCTTATTTAATTAATTAAAGCATGTTGTCATTATTTAATAATATAGTTTTTAATAAAAGTTTGAATAAATAGTTAATTAACCCATAAATTAATTATTTATTTTTAAAAATCAGTTGAGTTGAGGATAAATCACTTTATTTATTTATTTAATTCTTAATTATTATGCACATTCAAAAGAAACAGTTAAACTCCAAATCAGAAAATCAATGCAAGTGTTGACTTTTTGGAACTCAACATCCTTTTGGAGTTCAAAAAGCTGATCTAAACTCTAATTTGAGTTAAAAAGCTATTTTTGCATGCCTTTTGCATGATTTTGAGAATTGACTATCTTGCATGATCAGATAACTCAAAAATCAACCTGAGTTATTTGAGTGATTTATGGCTTTCCTCCATGCACCTCGAAAGCCTTGGATTTCTATAAATTAAGGCTTCATCTCTTAGCAAATCATCTCATATTTTTGCACAACTACGCTGTTGAATTGGAATTGAAGAATCAAAGCTCTTACGAATCGACATCTATTGTGAGATCAATCTTATTTTTAGCACTCATTTAGCATTCATTGTTAGCTCAATTTTCATAGCATAGAATTCATAGCTTTCATATCATTGTTAGATAGATCAATCTATTGCATATCAATTTTCATCTAGCATTCATAGCATATCAGTTTATCATTCCTATTGCATAGAAAATCCAAAAAAATAGCTTAATTTGCATTCATTTTCATATCTAGAATTGCATTCAAAATCCTTCATTTAGGTGTCGTCTAGGTCACTGATCTCGATAACAATCTAAGAACAACAATCTCGCACTTATTAGAAGGCAGTAAATCGCATGGTTAGTTTAGCTTTCAATTTCGCACGATTTTGATTATCACTAATCTCTAATGTTTTATTGAGTGTTGTGTCTACAGATCAGGTACAATTTTCACACACACATTTCTGGCACCCACCGTGGGGCCCCGCAACGGGTTTCCAATTCAATTCTATCACTTTTTGTCTTTTTCTTCTCAAGATCTGTGCAAAACTATAATTTTTAATTTTTGTCCGTACCACTGTCGTACGAGTTTCTGACAAAAGTCATATGATAGCATACCCACTGTCCTATGGTACTGGACCCACTGTCATACGAGTTCCTATCGGATCGAGAATCATTTCAGTCAAATACATTGTCATCTGGGCCTTTGACTATCATTTCATTAGGTACCCAGTGTCGTACGAGTTTTCAGACTATCGTCTGGGAGCCTACCCACTGTCGTACGAGTTTTCATGCCAGTTTTGACTGTCATTTCATTTTTCAGAGTAGAGTATCAGATTTGAGATTTATATTTCGGCTAACTGCTAATGTTGACAATTGAAATTCTCTATTTTTAATTGATCTCTGCTGGTTTTGATTGGGAAAAGTGTAAAAATTGCTAAAAATCAGGTAAAATCTACTAAGCGCATTGCAAGGATCACCAGGTATTCTGCTTGTTCTGAAAATATTTTGATTTGGACTTAAAATAAATCTCTCGTGTGTCAAGCTTGTGTTCCTTTTCATGCTTTTGATCTATTTCTACACACTTGAATAATTGGATACTAGGTTGTGATCCCTTAAGGATTCATTAAGTAGTCTTAGAATACTTGTGATTGATCTTGATTGCTATCTTGGGTTATTGGACTCGCTAAATCTGCCAGCCCCTCATTTCCACCCCGTGGTTGCAAGCTCAGCGCCACATTAAAGGGGAGGGGTCAACAGGAGAGAAGCGTTAAGTGTTCCACTTGGCAACCCTTTTGTGCATTTAGGAACTCACTTGTTTTCTAAGTTGTGGACTCATTTTTAGCTTGTGTGAGGTGTTAAGTGTTCCACCTTGTGGACTCATCTCATATTTTCTTTAAGCGTTAAGTGTTCCTCTTTCTACTTTTTGAGTGCTTTTGGTAGATTTGCTTTCGGAACATACATCTGTGCTCACATAGTAATTAGGCCCTATGAACACTATTCATGATTCTTGAGAGATTGGATTCCTAGCGAAATCCTTCCTTGACGACAAAATCCTTGTAGGTAGGGAGGATACTTAGTGCATTTCACATTCAACTTGGTTAGTGAGTCTTCCCTTATTGATCGATACATTCTCTCTCCAGAGAGGTTGATAGATCACGTGGGGTTGATATCATGAGCTTTGGTGAATCAAAATTGGTTAGTGCGTCTTCTCTTATTGATTGATACATTCTCTCCCCAGAGAGGTTGATAGATCACGTGGAGTTGATATCACAGACCTTGGTGGAACAAAACTTTGTCTTAGCATGTCTGATTAATCTGCTTGCTTTGTTTGGGTTAAAAGTGAAGAGGTGTCAAAACCTTGAATCTAGAGCCAAGTCCCCTTGTGGTATAAATCTATGAGTCACCTTTAGAGAGGGTTAACCGTAGCAGAGAATCCCTTTTACAGGGCAAACTATGTTGATGGAACCTCAAGCGGTCATAGCCATTTCAGACGTGGTAGTGACAACCGCTATATAAATGTCCTTGTGGCAGAAATCTCCACAGGTATGGTTCATTGTTGGGTTGTCAGATCTCCCTAGCAGCTCTTGAAGATTAAGTTCTCAGACTGTGTCAAAACCCTGGTGCACCGGGATTGGAGTTCACCCCTTTGAATCATAAAAGTTGCAGAGTCAAGCCATTACTAAAAACCTTAGAGAGACCAAATTTTCATTTTCAGGTATATGTGTGTTATTGCAAAACTTTTCAGAACATACATAATTAGTACTCTCAGGGATTAGCACAATTTGGTCACTTGATTGTTCATGCGCAAGGTTGCTTTGGCCCTTGTTCATTATTTTTAGACGTGCTTGAAATCACTTGCTTGCTATTCTGTGTGCTTGTTTATCTACTTGGCTATTAAAAATGATCAAATCTGGTATAACCTTCAAAATCTGGACAATACAATTTGCAAACAATCCAAAACTAAAAACCTTAAATTTTACAAAAATTGGCGTAAAATTCTTTCTGGAGTCAACTGTCATTTCAACCAGTCAAAAGTCGTACGAGTTTTGTCAAAACTCATTTTAGTGCAGCCCATATGTCATATGAGTCACTACCCAGTGTCGTACGAGTTTTCATGCCAGCAAATTCAAGAGAAGTCAAAATCCTGTTAGCAACTATCGTATGAAATTTGCAACTGTCGTTTCATTTCTGCCCAACTGTCGTACGAGTTTATCAACTGTCATTTCAGAGCATACCCAAATTTGTACGAGTCTACAGAGTGTCGTTTGGGATATTTTAAGAGAGTTGTCAGAAATTGTCAAATTGCAAAGATATCCAGTGTTTCCAACCTAGTTCCAGAACCTGTCAAAAATATCATTGTGTCAGGAACAGAGCAGTAGCTGTTGAGCATCCTCTCATTTTCTGAGTTTGATCTTTTGAATCTGATCTAGCCTTCTGTTTGATCAATTTGAGTCCTTTTTATCTCATGTCAAAACCTTGTTATAACTATCAATCTTCAATCAATCTTAAAAAATAGACTAAGTGTTGAGAACTTGTATCCGCTATCTTTTGGGCGATCTATCCCATACATCTAGGGCACAGTTTCCTTCACCAAAATCTTATCTGATCTTCAAATCAATCATCATCTTGACAAGGTTGCATCATCTAATTTTCTCGAATCAAATCAATCTTCAGTTGTCTTCATCCTTTTCTTCTGTTTCATTCAAAGTTAATGGTGGAGACCAGAGCTTCTTCACACAAGAAATCAGAAGGAACATCTCAGAACTTACTTTTGCCCAATACCCCGGGGCCAACTCTTGAACAACTCATCAAATCTGGTATCTACGAAGATGATGGTCTTGGTAACTTTTGATTAAAACTTGGTTATCTACCTCCTCTATCGGCTCACAGAGGTAATCAGCAAACTCCTCCTCAATCTATTCCAAAGAGTCCAAAAACTCCTATCATGTCTCTAGCAGGGACAAACAATGGTTCTCTAGGAGGAGGATCCCAAGGACACCCTTCTCAGCATCATGCCGACCAAGAACCTACCCCCTCTGAAATCCACCAATGTCAGAACGATGATGAATTCAAAAGAATGATGAGATATTTCTTGAAAGTGGATAGAGAGGCATACTTTTTACAATTAGCCCAGGAAGGAGCTAAACTTCCTCCCAACTTCAATGTCGAAGATATCATCACATAGGAGGAAGAAACTCCACTCACAGCTATGACAAGACAGATGCATGCTATGCAAGTTGAACTTAACAATCTTAAGAAAGAGAAGGAACCTAAAGAGCTCTCCATGGAGGCCCTATGTCCTTTTTCGTTCGACAGAAACTTGTATATGCCACCATTTCCAAAGAAAGTGGAGATACCAAAGTATGACAAATATGACGGACACTCTGATCCTCAAGATCATGTCAGAGAGTTCTGTACACACTCCATGAAATTCATGCATGAGCAGACCTATTTGATGCATCTTTTTCCTAGATCCTTGGGAGGTGCATCCATCCAATGGTTCTCGAGATTACCCTCTACGATCAAAAATTTTGAGGAATTGATTAAATTGTTTTATCAACAATATTCCTACAACATTCAACACCCGATTACCATGATCAATATCTGTAACCTCAAACAATATCCAGGGGAATCATTCTTAACTTTTCTCAAGAGGTGGCGAAAGAAGTTTTCTCTATATGCTAGACCAATTCCCAAAATGGAGAAACTTGAAATCTTTATCAATAGCCTTGTTCCAGAGCTCAACTATCCATTACAAATTGAAGATCATGTATCTTTTGATAAAATGGTGGATAATGCAATCAAGATTGAGAAAGTACTTGTCAAGAAAGGAGAAATCACACTTCAAAAGGACAAGTCTGAACCTGGATCTAACTCAAAAGATAAAAACAAGAGCTGGAATCGAAACAAAGGTATCATCAATGTTGGTGTTGTTGACACTATCCGCACCCCATCAAAGGCACCGGCCTACAATCTCACCCTTGGCACCAAAGCCATTAAAGCTTTAGAGCAAAAATCTGCTGAACCATCTCCAAAGAAGCCATTCAAATGATGGGATAATAAATGAAAGTTTACTCCCCTTGGAGAATCTTTGGAATCTACCCTGAAAACTCTGATAGCTGATAACATCATCTCTTTACCACCAATCCGAAACCCTGATCTAGAACCAAAACCATATTTGTGGAAAGATAATGAATTCTGTGCTTTTCATCGAACCAAAGGCCACAAAACCAATGGATGCTTCCACTTGAAACATACCATTCAAGACTTGATAGATCAAGGGGACATCACGATTGATAATCCTACCAGCAATAATGATCACACAGCATTTACGGAACCATTTTCGCAACATGGCAAGGGAGTTTCCACTTCTCAGCCTAAGTCAACTACGCTTACCCTGGAAACAATGCTGTCATCAATATGGTTGAACCATGTCTCTCTGAGAGCTGCAATGTCATCATAATTGTACAAAGAGATAGAAATCATTCCTCAACTAATGCGATTACCAGATCCCAAGCTCAAGCTCATCTGAAAGGACAAACACCAAGTTCATCTAATGTCCCTAAGATACCTTTCAATCTCACATCTACTTCTAAATAGAAGGCTGTCTCAAAATCTTCCAATCCAAAGGAGACAAGACCTACATCTTACAGCATCGTCCAACAACTCTAGCATACCAGTGCCAAAATCTCTATGTTTGAGTTACTTCAAATATCTCCAGCTCACAAAGATGTCCTAGACAAAGCTTTTCTCAACTCTAATGTTCCTGATGACCTAGATCTAGACAGGTTCCAGACTATGGTTGGTCATCTAACGTCTCCGCAATATATCTCCCTTTCAGAGGAAGATGACAACTCTTTGAGTCACCCACATAATCAGCCCTTACACATAGAAGTCCTATTCTAGAACCGTCGAGTCAAACGTGTGTTGATAGATGGAGGCACAGGCCTCAACATTTGTTCTTACAACTTAATCACACAGTTGGGATTATCAGAGGTGGCCATCGATCCTCGAAAGAAGATCACCATAAAGGCCTATGATGAACAGAAAAGATCTTCTAAAGGCACCATTGTCTTACCCATCTGAGTGGGTCTGGTCATCAAAGATGCCACATGTCAGGTGCTCGATCTACCATTGGCTTATAATATCCTTCTAGGGAAACCCTGGATCCATGAAATGCAAGCTATTCCTTCTACATATCATCAATGCTTGAAATTTCCCTATGAAGGAGTGGAAGTTACTATCCCAGCAGATCTGAATACAACTTGCAATATATTGAAGAAAAGTGCTGATAAGCTTGTTCCCAATAATAGAGAATCTTCCATCAAGCAAAAAAATATGGCTTCCACATCCAAGATGGAAGACATTGCTAAAGAGATCAATATCAAAGAAAATGGGATGGGAGAATACACTATAGAACCAGTCTTGTCTCTGACATCTCTCCCTATCTCACCCAAGTCATATGGACAATCTTTGAAACAATCTAAATCAGAACCTAAGGAACCTATGGAAGCATACAAAAGAAATTTTGTGGCGGAGCAAGTATCCAAACAAGAATTTGAAGAGGAGGAAGCTGTGCTGGCATGGCTATATAAAGATGATTCTGAATCTAAAATTGTTCAACCTAGTGAATCTATAGCCCCTACAATCCCTTCTACTTCATATGGTCCAGGGAACAAATTGGTAGCCAAGATGGGATATTCAGGTCAAGGTCCTCTAGGAATCAGAGGAAAGGGTATTGTGACACCCATTCCACACACTAGTAGAGCAAAAAAAGATACTGGTGGCTTAGGCTTTAAGAAGAAACCCTATCATCTCAAAGGTGGTTGTTCTCATGTCATAGAATAGATTGCACTAGGAGAACCCCTTCTTAAGAAAGAAGAAACAGAACCCTCTAATGATGATTCAGATAGGTCTGAGCTTATCCCCTATGAGCAATTACCTGTGGAAATCACAAATCTTCTTGACATGGAAAATGATACAATAAAGCGAATCAATGTAGTAGAAACACAAGAACCTACTATAGTGCCTGAGATGGTTGCACCACAAGAACCAGCTAATCTCGAAGGCAATAAAACTGATCAAGAAGAAGGGGGTAGTTATTCTAACACTGATTCCCATGAATATGAATTCAAGTCAGAGACTGAGGGTAATCCTTCTTGGGGTATTCATCCTGATTTCACGCATTTTCTAAGATTTCCTAGAGATCCTGAATCAGAAGTTGAGTCAAATGACTATGAATGGGGTGCCATTCCAGAAGAAGATGAGCTTATAACAGAGAAATATATTGATGTTATTCACCAATATGTATCTCAACCTAACGTAAGTCTAGAGCAAAACAATGAACTTAACGTTTCTAATCCACCTATGGCTGAAGAGGACTCCCATAATGATGTTGAGCCTATTCACAAGTTAAACATTTTGAGCTACAATATCACCTTTGAACTTGAGCATCGGGTTAGGACCAATGATGACATATCCACATTCGTGAACACCATATCCCAAGCCTTTCCCGCTTTGACTATCCAACGCCCTGATCTTATCGACCAAAATTCTACGAACCCAAGCCATGGTGTTTACACCTTTCCAAATGACTATGCCTTGGCTTGTTACCTCAATGCAGTCGAGCCTATGAGGACTTCCATCAGCAAACCGAGCGTCAGCATGACCAAGTCAGATATCAAATATCTTAGTCAAAAGAATAAAAATAAAAAGAAAAAGAGTTCTGAGGGTGAAAACCACTTTGTGGAAGTCTCAGAACCTACAAAAGTAAAAAGAAAAGATGTATCTGAAGGTGAAAACCTCTCTGAGGCACCTGCGGATGAGATATTTGATGTCCTTCTGAGTCATTTACAAGATAGATCTCCAGTTATGATTGAGCCCACTCAATCCATCAATTTGGGTACAACAGAAGAACCACAATTGGTACATGTTGCGGAATCCTTATCAGAAGAAGAGAAACAGGAATTCACTACATTCTTATCAGAAAAAAAGATCAACTTTGCATGGAGGTATTCAGATATGCCAGGATTGGATCGCAATCTCATCATGCACCATCTATCCATTGCTCCTGGAGTAAAACCAGTCAAATAGAAATTGAGAAAGATGCATCCTCATGTTGCACTCTTAGTCAAAGAAGAGCTAGAAAAACTCCTAAAAGATGGATTGATTCGTGTCATAGACTATGCTGAGTGGATATCCAACATTGTACCTATTTCAAAACCAGATGGTTCAATCAGAGTGTGCACGGACTTCAGAGATGTGAAAAAAGCTTGCCCTAAGGATGATTTTCCACTACCTAACATTGATATGATAGTGGACATGACTGCGGACTATGAAATGTATTCCTTAATGGATGGCTTTTCTGGATACAACCAAATCAGAATTGCTCCAGAAGATCAAGAGAAAACATCTTTCACATGTGCTTGGGGAACCTTCTGTTGGAATGTTATGCCATTCGGACTCAAAAATGCTAGAGCTACATATCAAAGAGCCATGACATCTATTTTTCATGATATGATGCATAGAACAATGGAGGATTACGTGGATGATACCTTGACAAAATCCATGGTTAGAACTGAACATCTAACAGACTTGAGCATGATCCTCGACAGAATGGAAAAATTTAGTCTTCGACTAAATCCTAAAAAGTGTGCTTTTGGAGTCACTTCTGGAAAGCTCCTAGGATACATTATCTCCAAGAAATGTATTGAGGTTGATCCAGCTAAGGTGAAAGCTATCATAGAGATGCAACCTCCCAAGAATATCAATCAAATGCAAACTTTGCAAGGGAGAGTACAGTCCATCAAAAGATTCATATCACAGTTAGCAGACATATCACAACCTTTCACAAAGACATTACATAAAGGTGTGACCTTTGAATGGAATGAAGACTGTGCAAAGGATTTTGATCATATCAAGAATTACCTCTTGAATCCTCCTATTTTAATGCCTCCTATTCATGGGAAGCCATTAATATTATATGTCTCCACAATAGATACATCACTGGGGGCATTGCTCGCACAACAGGATGCGAACAATAAAGAAAGAGCTATCTACTATATCAGCAGAACCTTAGTGGCATATGAGAAGAATTACTCAATGATAGAGAAGGCATGTCTAGCTATGATTTTTGCATCACAAAAACTGAGACACTACATGTTAGCTTATACCACTCATTTGGTAGCTAAGATTGATCCATTGAAATATCTCCTAAGAAAAGCTGCCCTAACAGGTAGACTAGCTAAATGGGTCATGCTCTTGAGCGAATTTGACATTGAATATGTTGAAAGAAAAGCTATCAAAGGACAGGTCATTGCCGATCAAATAGCTGAAGCACCACTATTTGATAATACACCCATGCAAATGGAATTTCCTGATTCCTCTATCATGCACCTCTCTTCTAGAGCATGGAGATTATTCTTTGATGGCTCCTACACATAGAATGGATCTGGGGCAGACATATTGTTCATCACTCCTCAAGGATACTCAATACCAAAAGCATTCTGACTAAAGTTTCCTTGCACAAATAATATTGCTGAATATGAGGCACTTCTCAATGGTATGAAGATGACAATACAGTGGAGAGTTACAGAGATGCACATTCATGGAGATTCACAACTGGTTATCCACCAAGTCAATGATGTGTACCAAACCAAAGATGAAAAGCTCATTCCCTACAAGAGAATGGTAGATGATTTAAAGAAATACTTCATCTCTATCACATTTGAGCAAATACCCAGAACGGAGAATAAGGCTACCGACGCAATGGCAACACTATCTACTCTCTTACAGCAGCCTGAATATGAGCTACACTATGAATTCCTGGTGGAAGCCCTATCCTATCCTGCATATGACTCCCCTGAAACCCACATGATCTGCACTGTTGTAGGTTATGATTCATCCCGCTACAAAAATCTATTCTCCTATCTCCATGACCAAATCATCCCTGATTCCTTTAACCATTTTGAGAAATGAAACCTTATCCGATCTGCATCCTGATATGTCATCATTGGTAATGATCTGTACAAACGAGGTCTAGATGGTACATTGCTTAGATGTTTAGAATGAGAAGAGTCTCAACGTGCATTAGAGGAAGTTCACGAGGGTATATGTGGGTCACACTCGAATGGTTTAACGTTATCTTGAAAACTTATTAGGGCTGGATACTATTGGCCTGAAATAGAGAAAGAAGCTATTAAATTTGCTAAAAACTGTCAACAATGTCAAGTACATGGCAACTTGATCCATGCTCCAGGAAGAGATCTGATTCCCTCTACTACATAATGGCCTTTTCAACAATGGGCATTTGATCTCATAGGTGCTATCCATCCACACTCATCTAATGGACATACCCATATAATCATAGCTACAGATTATTTTACAAAATGGGTAGAAGCAGTTCCTCTAACACAAGCAACAGGGAAACAGATCTCTATGTTCATCCTGAACTACATCATTTGTAGATATGGGATCCCTCATTCTATAGTCACAGACAATGGGGGAAAATTTAAAAACAAGGATCTAGATGACTTATGTGCTAAATTCAAGATCACTCAACATTGGTCATCTATCTACTATCCTCAAGGGAATGGACAAGCTGAAGCTTTAAACAAAAATCTCCTCAAAATCTTGCACAGAACAGTGAATAAAATAGGAAGAGACTAGCACCTCATGATCAATCCAGCTCTCTAGGCCTACAGAACTAGTATCAGAACACCTACTAGGGATACACCTTTTGCTTTAGTTTATGGGTCTGAAGCGGTACTACCTATTGAGGTTGAAATCCCATCACTCAGAATCAGAATGCATGGACTTGTCACTGATGAAAACTACAGAGTGTCTAGGTTACAAGAACTTGAATTACTAGATGAACGCAGGCAAGTAGCGTATGATCATCTCAGAGTGTATCAGAAAAGAATGTCTAGAGGCTACAACAAGAAAGTCAAACACAGAGAATTTCAGGTTGGCGACCTAGTGTTGAGAGAAAATCCTAAAAATTAATCACATCGAGAATGCAAGGGGAAGTTCGAACCCAACTAGTTGGGTCCCTTTGTTATCACAACTACTTTTGGCTCTAGTGCCTATCAACTCTTAATGACTGAAGGAGAGTAGCTCCAAGAACCAATCAACGTTCTCCATTTGAAGAAATTTTATGCCTAAGGCATTCAGTGCTTGGTAAATATCCTGAAAAAATCTTAAAAATATGAAAAAGTCCTGAAAAAATGAACATCTTGGTGAAAACCTAGCAATAGGCGCCTTGATGATTCACAAAAAAAAGTAAAAAAAAAAAATCAAAAATTAAAAAAAATGAGAAAAAAAGAAAAGTGCCTTGGTGAAAACCTGGAAACAGGCGCCTTGGTAGAAAAAATAGAATCTCTACCAAGATGGTGAAAACCTGGCAAACAGGCACCACTTGTTTCAAAATGCTCCATCTATCAGCACAATCTTGGTCTTTCCCAGCTTTTAGTCTTGCTTTAGTCTTGCATATCTCCCGATCTGTATATATCCTGGTTTGAATAAGTCAGTTTGTACACCAATCAGCTTGAGCGTCAGTATCTTATCAATGTTGAAACTTGGGGGCAATCAATGTCATATCCTATGGTCTCTAATGTATCTTAGACGTGTCGTATCCAATTAGAGTCCTTTGAAGCTTCAAGTTGAGTCAGTCAGTCTGTCTCGTCTCCAAAAAGGATTTTGCATCTACAACAACAACAATCAAATATCATCAACAAACTGAAAACAATCTGTGCTTCATGCTTTTCTCTTCTTGTATGCTTACTGATTCGCATTGAGATTTTTGCATATTTTGTTCCCATGAACTCTTCGATGATGTCCTTTACCGGATTTAGAGAGTGATGACTGGGGGCATAATCTTTTCTTGGTTTTTTTCTTTTATGTGAAAATCTAATAAGTTTGGAAATTCTGGATTGATATGGTGTCTGACTGTAAGAGCCTCTATCTCGAATTGGATGGCCATGCATACCTTGACCATTGATACCTAAAAAATTCAAGGAAGTTTGATCTATCTATTATCTTTTTGAAGTGAGTTCTTTCTCCTAATGTGAAATGTGATCTTGCCTAAGGATGTGAACGATAAAGAGTCACTACGGGAAATTCACATTGGATTTCGAATGATCTCTAAAACTGTTTGATGTGTTTGCAACACAAGGCGTACTCAAGTCATCATGACATTTATGTTTTGATGCTTGTACAAATTACTATATCAAAATGGATAGGATATTTAGGTCATCTTGGTGTTTGTGCCTTGGTGCTTATATCTAATCTGACATTCTGAAAATAAAATCAATATTCATGTCTGTGGTTTCATAGCTATTGGACATTGTATTGATTTATCCGGTTACCTAAAAGTTCAATGATGATAACAAATCGACACATGATCAATGACTAGGTCCTAGGTCCTAGGTCTTAGGTTGCATTTCATCTTGCATGTCTCTTTGCATTTTGCATGTTTGCATGATCTCGCAAATGTTTAAATACAACTTCAACGCTTAAATGATTTTTCAATCACCATCTTCAAATCTAGCGAGAGCTGAACCTAACTCGAAGGTCTCTTCACAGAATAGCAAGCAATGATCCTCCTGGGTTAACCATCTTTTTGACATAAGACTGAGTACTTATCTTCATCAACCTGCAAAACATATCATGTGCATCGTTGCATTTACATATCATATCATAAACATTTGTTACATTACATTTACATCCATTGCATAAAAAACATCCATATTTCCATAATCATTACATATGCATAACATTCATACATATGAAAGAAATCATTGCATTGCATTGATCCATACATACATTCTACACTACTCATAGCATTAACATCACATGATATCATCATACATCAACAAAATGACAAGTACACATAATGTCACAACCAAAAATCTTGATCTCATCTATATATCAGAATCTCAAATAGTCAGGGGTGCACTACTGGCACAAAGTACAAAAGAATGAGCTCCGTAGAGCTATCAGACACAATAATGTATCAGTGATAAAGTAATAGATGAAAAGAGAGGAAATCAACTCTCTACATGCTCCTCTTCATCTGGTGGAGGAGGAGGTGGTGCAACTGGTATAGCCTCGGCTCTCGGTGCCCTAGCTCCCTCTGATGCTAACATATACTGGGAATAAGTAGGCACTCTCTGTGCAGCAGGGACTACTGCATAGTACGCAGAAACATAATATGAAGCCTGCGCAGTCTGATGAATC
The DNA here is from genome assembly GCA_027943335.1 of Chamaecyparis obtusa. NCBI lineage: Eukaryota > Viridiplantae > Streptophyta > Pinopsida > Cupressales > Cupressaceae > Chamaecyparis > Chamaecyparis obtusa. Next base: position 1,714,632 of record BSBK01003166.1, read on the forward strand.
ACCTCTACCTATAATCTCTGTATCTCAGTGCGCTGCTCTGTCCACTGCCTATCTGCCTCTCGATGCCTCTCCTCTAATTTGGCATTCTCTATCTTCAGGTCCCAGACCTGAACTCTCAGTCGTCTGATAATCTCAGTAGAAGTAGGAGGAACTGTGGGCTCTGCATCAGTGGCTAGCATATCGGTATCCTATGCTGGCTATGCTGGCTGATCTACCTATGAAGAAGTGCTAGCCCCGTGTGCCTTACGACGTCTCACCTCAGCACCCAAATCGAATGTATCATCTGCACCTGTACCACCTACAAACTACTCAGCTGCTAGAACCTCATGTGCAGATCCTACTCCACCTAGTGTACCACTCTCACCTCTACTCCATCTCTGTGTGCCAGAAGATGTACCTACTATAGATGTAGACGGATGAGGAGACCTCTCATGTCCTGATGCTCTTTGTGTAGGAGCAATAGCTCTCTGCCTTGGAGGAGTAGGGTGTACCACCTGTGGTCTTGATCTTGCTCTCATAGGAGCCCCTGTAACATCCATCGCCTCCTCCATGGAGGGTATCAGCTCTGTAGGATCAAAAAATCGGTGGATCCTGTGATCAGCATGCCATGTGACATATGCATCTGTGACCCCAGCATCAACCACCTATGAAAGATAGTCCCAATCCCTACCAATGATGTGACTATACTCATCAGCACATAAGGAATAACTGAGCCATGGTGTCCATCTGAGCCCTATCTCACGCACAATGCGGGCATAAGTAGCATAATCCTATGGGACATCCTAGATGTGTCCATACTGATGCCAGACTCTGGTAATCAAAAATCTCTCCAAGACGGTGGAGGTTCATCCAATCAATATCCTGCTCTAGTAAAAGAATGAAAACTGCTCTCTCACAGTAGGCCAGGCCTCTATCTATACATATGGTCTCCAGATCACAAATGTCATATCATCTAAACATTGGCGAAAGTACTTGGTGTGTCCCATGTGAACCTGGGTGACATATCTGGCATAAATATATATGACAGGGTCCTGTGGCTATCTCTGCATCTGAAAAACTGGCCTCAAAACTGGGATATGCTCCCAAGCCCATATCTGAAGTACCAACGCTCCCGAGACAAATGTCTTGCAGTCCTGATACACAACCTCATGCATCTCGGAATACAAGTGAGCCAGTAGACACAGACCCCAAGCAAGCTCAGTGGGTGTGGCCATCAAAAGTGCTACCATAAGTGCCCATCCCATCAAAAATCCGTTCTGCTGACGGCCAGGCATGATCAACTCTCCAATCATCCCCGTGATGATGCACTCTAGACGATGGGTCTTCCCATATCTCTGCACAAGTGTCTCCCAGGATATAGCACCAGTCAACTAGGTATCATCACTAAATAATCATCTGAACGCATGCAGACCCGTAGATCCTCCGCTCACATACTCAGGCCGACGAGGAGTATGAAATGAAATACACAAGATCCTATACACGTCCTCGGGTGTAACAATGATCTCTCCTGTAGGCAGGTGAAAGGTCTGTGTCTCCGAATGGTATCGCTCTATCAACGTAGTTAGTAGGCCGTGATTTACCCTAATATCGGGTAAATGTATCAAATGCTCAAAACCACATGTGGTAAGATGAACTCTCGTCGGGTCTGGCAACAAGACACACAATCTCTGGGTAGTCGGATAGGAATGGTGAACATGTACATCAGGATATGTGACCTAAATCATTAAAAAAACAAGGTGTTTTATCAGAAATTTAGTTGAAAATCAGGCTAAAAGCATCAGCATAGCACAGTTTCATATTTCAGAAGGTGGGTCAAAGTGTCCACAATCAAGCAGAAGGATCAAAAAAATAAAAAATTGGACCTAAGACTGAGTTTTTAGCTCACTGTTTTTCAAACAACATTCCAAACTGGTGTCACGTGTCGTATGACACTCTACAACAGACCAAACGACACTTTATGATCATACGACACTGTTCCCAGACTCATACGAGTTTCGAGGGACCCGGTGAAATGTCGTACGACATAAGGGTCCCTCTCATACAACACTGGGGCAATGATGAAACGACAAAGAAAATTGCAATGAAAATTCGTACGAGTCTGGATTGAGACTCGTACGAGTTTCTACACATGCGAATATGAAAAAGAAAAACGCGTACGAAAAACTTGAAAAAAAGCTATAAATCATAAAAAACATGCATTTTCAGAGGGGAACAGAGGTCCACCTACCGGATGTCCATACTGCCGAGGTCTTTCATGTCGCTGGCTGCGCTCAAATCGATGCGAACTCACAGGTACCTTTAGTTCTCATTGGTCTGTCATTTTTCTCACTCGGAGGGCTCCACAAATTCTCTAAAGTCAAAAGGTTGAAATGAATTGAAAATGACCCTTCCGGCCTTTATATAGCTTTTGACCTAATTTTTAAAAGTGCTCCATTTTCCATGAAAATTGCACCCCTGGCTAATTTCGACGTTCTGAATCCATTTTCAGGATCAAAATTGAATTTTGAGATCATTTATTATGTCAAAATTGTGATTTAAAATTTTTGGGACTAGGATGGTCTACTGCTTGCATAATCGACCTTCGATCATCACAGAAATCCAGCATTCAACTTAACCGATTATCTTTCATCAAACTATCAAACTTTCAACATGGTTAACCATGGTCAACTCATGGTCAAACCTAGTCAAACTTGGTGTTCAGGACCTCCAAACGATGCAGAATGCGTTCTCAAACATGTATAACCACTTCTCAAATTAATTAACATGCTTCTAAACTTTAACGCTGACTTTTCTTGTCAGATTTCAATTTTAATCCCGAAGGGGGCATGGTATTGCACATCATTCAACTCTGTAAATCTAATTCTATCGATCAAATCTATCAATATCTTTCATCAATGATCAAGACAACAACCACGTCTAGTCACTGATTCATCAAAAGTCCTCATCGCTCGGGGCAAATCTATCATCACTTGGGGCATATCAGATTCATCGATCCATGTCATTCTGGTATTCTCTTTATCTTGTAATCTATATCAGCTTTTCACAACCATCGGTTCATCAGTGTTATTTCTTTGGTTCTTTGACAACTGAAGGGTTCAGATGTGATACTTGCTAGTTCTGCTAAGACAATTGAGTCTAGAACGGGTCACTCACTTCTTATCAATCCTAAGGTTCAGAATCAGGTGTTTTGACACTTTTTCGCAATCTTCGGTTCATCGCTGCTATAGTGAACATTATCTCTGGTCATTCAGGACCTAGTATCTCAATATCTTTCAATCGATTTCTATCTTGAGATCGGTTAATCTTTTGAATCAGTTTCATATCTTTATCAAACACAGACTATCTTTGAACCACTACACTTCGCACAGTAATTCAAAGAGGGGCAAAATGTAATACCCCAAAAATGGGCTATAAGTTCATTAACCTCCTACATCGACAAATCAAATGAAATCGACATCAAAGTCCTAACCTAAGGCACATCTAAACATCATCGAATCCTAATTGATTATCTTAAATTCTGCATCGAGGAATATTCCTAGCAATATTCTTAATTATCTTTAATTTAATAATTATTTGGCGATAAATCACTTTTATCCTAAGTTTGATTAATTGAATATTTTCATATTTAATTAATTAGATTTAATATTTGCCACTTAATTATTTAATTAAATGTAATTCTATCTATTATTAATTATATTATTTAATTTTGACAATAAATCCAATATCCTATGAATAATTAATTAAATCCTTATTTAATTAATTAAAGCATGTTGTCATTATTTAATAATATAGTTTTTAATAAAAGTTTGAATAAATAGTTAATTAACTCATAAATTAATTATTTATTTTCAAAAATCAGTTGAGTTGAGGATAAATCACTTTATTTATTTATTTAATTCTTAATTATTATGCACATTCAAAAGAAACAGTTAAACTCCAAATCAGAAAATCAATGCAAGTGTTGACTTTTTGGAACTCAACATCCTTTTGGAGTTCAAAAAGCTGATCTAAACTTTAATTTGAGTTAAAAAACTATTTTTGCATGCCTTTTGCATGATTTTGAGAATTGACTATCTTGCATGATCAGATAACTCAAAAATCAACCTGAGTTATTTGAGTGATTTATGGCTTTCCTCCATGCACCTCCAAAGCCCTGGATTTCTATAAATTAAGGCTTCATTTCTTAGAAAATCATCTCATATTTTTGCACAACTACGCTGTTGAATTGGAATTGAAGAATCAAAGCTCTTGCGAATCGACATCTATTGTGAGATCAATCTTATTTTTAGCACTCATTTAGCATTCATTGTTAGCTCAATTTTCATAGCATAGAATTCATAGCTCATATCATTGTTAGATAGATCAATCTATTGCATATCAATTTTCATCTAGCATTCATAGCATATCAATTTATCATTCCTATTGCATAGAAAATCCAAAAAAATAGCTTAATTTGCATTCATTTTCATATCTAGAATTGCATTCAAAATCCTTTGTTTAGGTGTCGTCTAGGTCACTGATCTCGATAACAATCTGAGAACAGCAATCTCGCACTTATTAGAAGGCAGTAAATCGCATGGTTAGTTTAGCTTTCAATTTCACACGATTTTGATTATCACTAATCTCTAATGTTTTACTGAGTGTTGTGTCTACAGATCAGGTACAATTTTCACACACAGAAAGAGGGCAGACTAGGCACACTGGGGTTTTGACACAGTCTGAGAATTTAATACATCAGAAGCTTCTAGGGAGATTTGATAGCCCAACAAGAGATCACACTTGTGAAGATTTCCTCTACAAGAACATTTATATAGTGGTTGGTGCTACCACGGTGAAATGGCTATTACCGGTTGAGGTTCCATCCATGTGGTTGACCCAATTAAGGGAATGTCTACTATAGTTAACCCTCTGTAAAGGTGACTCACAAAAGATATCACAGGGGGACTAAACAAGATTCAAGGATTTGGGTTTCTGGTACTATCCAAAAAGGAATTAGAGCATAATCCCCTAGCCTCTTCAACTCACCAAAAAAAATTAGATAGATTAATCCAACATGCTAAGACTAAAACTATCTCACCAAGATTCGTGATGTCAACAACTCATGATCAATCAACCTCTCTGGAGATAGAATGTATCAATCAAAAGTCAAGGACTACAAACCCAGTAGAATGCAAGACAATCTCAGTATCCTCCCTACCTACAAGGGGATCCTTCATCAAGAAGAGCTTCACATGCATGAACAAGCGAAAGAAGCCCACTCTCTCGAGATCATTTTCAAATAGTGTTCATAGGGCCTAATTACTATGTGTAACAGATATACAAAAAGCAAATCTATGTTCGTGTTAGAGCCCAAAACTAAAGTGTGAATTATGAAAGCTATAAAGACACTCAAGATTTACACAAGAGAATTTGTTTTATGTCCCAAAATAAAGTGTTATCAGATGTAATAGAATACTTGAGTTCCTTGCAATGCGCTTAGTAGATTTTACCTATTTTAGCAATTTTTGAGCATTTGTCTTCTATCTTTTTGTACCCATAGGATGTACCTGCACTTGCACCTGCAAACCACTGTTATGAAAAACTTACCTATTCTTGTAGATGCAACCCAATGTTATAAAAATAAAAAAAAATAAAAAAAAATACAACTTTTCAACCCCACGTGGTATAAAATCAGGTTAGTCAAAGATAATGTCATTTGATAATTAAAAAAACCTGTTGTCATAAAAAATCAAATTTTGACCAGTTTGCACTAAATCAATCATAACTTTTTCAAATCAAGATGAAATTAATTCAAACCAATGGAAAATGAAAGCTAACTCAAATACCTTTCCATAAATATAAATTTCGGATTTGTATCATGTCATATGTGCATGCACCAATAAAAATATCATTTGGATTTCATAAAATTAGGTTCTGACCAGTCTTTACTAAAATGATCATAGCTTTTGAAAATCAAAACAAAATTAATCCAAAATAATAAAAAATAAAAGATAACTCAAATACCTTTCCAAAAATATAAATTTTGGATCTGTATCATATCATATATGCATGTATCAATAAAAACATTAGTAGGATTTCATAAAATCAGGTTCAAACCAATCTTCACTAAAATGATCATATCTTTTGCAAATCAAAATTAAATTAATCCAAACCAATGGAAAATGAAAGATAACTCAAATACCTTTTCAGAAATATAAATTTCAGATCTATATCATGTCATATGTGCATGTAACAATAAAAACATCAGTCGGATTTCTGGAAAAATAGCTCAAAAATTTATCACAAAACTCATAAGAATTAACATTGTGGTCATGGGTTCGAGAAAAATGATAGAAATTTGATAGAATAGAATGGAAACCCATTTCAGGGCCCCATGGTGGGTGCAAAAAATGTGTGTGTGAATTTTGTACCTAGCTGCGGACACAACACTTTAGTAAAATATTAGAGGTTAGCAAAAACCAAAATCTGCAATGAAATGGAAACTAAACTAACCAGGTGATTTACTGCCTTCTAGTAGGTGCGAGTATGGTTTTCTCAGATTAGCATGAGATCAGTTACAATGCAACACCTAAATGAAGGATCTAGATGCAAGAGAATGGAAATGTATGAAATGCAAATTAATTTATATTTTTGTATTTTCTATATGCAATAGTATGAGAAATTGTATGAAATTGATCTAGAATTGCAAAATTGAAATTGATATGATATGCAGATTTAATCTAAGAATGAGACGAATTGATATGAAAATCTATGCAAATTATGAAAAACTATGAATTGATCTCACAAATTCGCCTGTCGCAAAAGCTTGATTCTTCATATGTAATTTCACTAGAGTAATTGTGCAAATTCGAGAGATGATGAGATGAAGAGATAAGCTTTGTTTTTATAGAAATCCATGGCTTTGAGGATGCATGAGAAAAGCCATAAATCACTCTTGATAACTCAAGTTAATTTTTGAGTTAACAAGAAATTAAGAATATTTAATTCATAAAATCATGTAAAAGCAATTTTTATCTCAAAATAGAGCTTTAGTTGTCTTTTTCAACTCATCATCAGTTGTTAGTTTTAGAAAGTTTAGAAATTGAAATTAGCAATTGTTTTAAAGTTGACTGCTTTTGTGATTGTGCATGATTTAATATGAATTAATTTAATAAATAAAGTGATTTATTTTCCACTTAACTGATTTTGTATTAAAATAATTGATTTATGGGTTAATCAATTATTAAATCAAACTTTATTCTAATTAAATCATTAAATTTGACAACTTTGATTTTAAATCAATTAAATTAATATCCAATTGATTGTTTGTAGGAATTTTAATTTATTGTCAAAATAAAAACAATATTAATTAGGAATAAATACAATTAAATCACAATTAAGTGGCAAAATTAAATTAATTAATTAAATATTCATCATATTCAATTAATCAACTTTAGGATAAATAATAATATTTATCGCCAAATAATATTTAATTAAAGATAATTAGATAAATTAGGAATATTTAAGAAATATTCGCTCGTAAAGAATCAAGATAAAATCAATTAGGATTTCGATGTGAAGATGTGCCTTAGGTTAGGACTTTTGTATCAATTTCATTCGATGTGTCGATATAGGAGGTTAATGAACCTATAGCCCATTTTTGGGGTGTTACATGTCCTAGAATAACAGGGTAACCAACTATTAGCCCCTGTAAAAATTTTCATGGCTCTAGCATTTTTCTTCTAGTCTCTGTAGTTGTTTTTAGGTCTCTGGCTCAAACTCTTGTCAATTATTCAAATATCTAGTTGTTACATAGAAAATGCCCTAATTATGTCTAGGCCTTGTTATATTTCCTCATTAGCTTTTTGGCCACTTAAGTTTTACTAAATGCATGTGCGTATTTTCACTTCCCTGTTGGTCGCTAATTTGCTAAGTCTTTCGGTGGTTAGTTTTCTCATTCGGTGATTACACGACTAAGTGTTCACGTAATATCTCAAAGTCTAGCAGTTTCTGAAAAGTATCTTGCAACCCGATGAATGGCTTGTTTTTCCTTTAGTCGTTGATTCATAGAGTGTTGGGCCCTATTTTAAACAGTGTTACATGTGGACCGACTGTTAGATGGATGCTAATGTGTTAGATGGTTATTGATTGCCAAGCGATGAGTTGGAATTCATGTCAGCAGGGCCCAATGTCAGAAATTCTTGATCAACGGCTGGCGCATGATCTTATGGAATATTCTTCCTTCTTTAGATCATACACTTTCCATCCATTTAGATGCCATTATAGAGGTTGGTCCACTGCCAGTGGTGCTGAGGTGGCGGCATTTTATTAGCTAAAGAAATGATGATATGGCAGGATGTGTCAGAGGGACTTTTTGAGCGATGAAAAAATGGTATGTCCGCTTGCCAAATTTTGTGACGTGGTAGTCTCCCATTCATTGGGGTATCTTATATAGTAGGGTGGGGTCGGGCTTTACATCAGCAACAATAGATTCAAAATCTACAACAGACACATGATCTCATAGAATCTTTTGAGCCCTTGAGATCATGTGCCATCTGTCTGATCCTCTAGGTGTTCAGGTCAGTAATAAGCGGTGGGTCCAAAATGACATGTGAGCACAGTTGGTGATTTGTGATTGGTCCACAAGGTAATGATGTGGAGCTTGTCAGTGGGACCTGTCTTAGAAAGATTGATCAATGGTTAGCGTGTGATCGCATGGAATATTCTTGCCCCATGTGATCATATGCTAGCCATCCATTTTGATGCTGAAGGATCAGTGGGTCTTGTGCCAGGAGTGACTGGGTGGTAAGCAGTGAATGGTATAGTAACAAGTGGCACAAAGTGGGCCCAGGCGGGGTCTAGGGTCTGGTAGTCCTGATAAATGTGTTTAGCGGCAAGATAAATTTCAATACTTTTCACTCATTCATGAAGAGAATTGGCAGTGCTCCAAATTGATTGGTGATTTAGTGAACACTTATTCACGTAATCGTTAAAATTTTTACCAGTGACATAAAACATTTTGCGAATTGGTGAAAATCCTTTAGTCGCCAGTTCGCCAAATAAAGACTGAGGTTAGTTGTTTTCCTTTATTCGCTAGTTCACGGAGTTAAAGCTAGCTTAGGGATTTCATTTCACGAATAGGAAAACCTTTGTCGCTAGTTCACTGAGAGATAACCCAAGGATAGCTGTTGAGTTAAGACATAAAGCCCACGAAACATGAGGATCTAACGGTCAGGTTACAAATTTGATCTAAATTCAAATTGTGACTGTTGATATATTGTAAGCACCATGGAAATGACTGTTACCTCCAGAATTCAAATATTTTGAGGTTTTCCAGTGACAAAAAGGATTGAAATTCAATGCCTAAGCAGCTGGAGTTGGTGGAAATTGTAATACCCACTTCGATGATTATACTTTGAGTCTTTGATTTGGATATTTTTTCATTATGATGATTAGAAATATATGTTTACATTCATGTTTATGGGTGATGATATGCTTATCAGATGATTTAGATACACTCATTTATGATTAATGTTTAATGTTTATTAATCATTTATCTTTATATGTTTATTAGGAAGTAGAGCTAACCCAAGGATTTGAATCTAACCATTACTATCTATGATGTCTCATGTTTCATATGTGATTGATGTGTTTCATGACTTAGGATGAAGTTGTAGTTACTCACTTAGTTGAGGTCCACACGATGTATCAATCTTGATCATCTATTTGCATATGTCTTATTATGTATCTATGCACATGTATCTCTTCTTAGTGATGCAGGCTTGTAGGTACCAAATATCATCTCCACTTGGCTTCACAGGTCTGAGTGATCCCTCAAAATCCTCAATCATTATTATTGTTTAGAGATGGTCCATAGTTCACACTATTAGTGTGAACTATATTAGTGTGAGTTAAACTCTATTTTTGAGTTATGGAATTAGTTATCAATTTTAAGTATAGGACTTTGTCCCTGTTCCACCTAAGTGGGTGGCAGTCGAAGGGAAAACTGTCTGGGGAAAAAGACCCTAGAAAGGGTTGCGTACCTGCTTTCTTGATTTTATAAATAGATAGTCTAGAATGGGGAGAGTCAAACTACAAAGTCTCTGAGCGTGAACATAGGCAAGGCCATCAATGATAAGCCCTTGAGGCTTAGGTCCAATCCCTTAGGGTTTTTCATTAAGTTTCTAATGCAATGATTTCACTTCTTCTTAATAATGATTCTTATAGCTAAGCTATCAATAAAGCATTTATTTGTAATAGAATATATCTAATGTTTACATCTAGTTGTTTAGATATGTGTGTAGTTACAGGTGTTGGACATGGTGTTCATCATGTAAAAGAAAGTTAGCAATATTCAGGTATGCAAGAATAATAATTTTTAATTGAGTAAGACAAGTAGTATAATCTCTTTATTCTCTTGACTTCTAGTAACATTAAATAAATCAAATTAGATTATGTTCTGCTACTTTATTGAAAAAAAAAAACATATATTGTTTATGAATTAATGAGTATAATGTCCTTGAGCCAAGGGTTCCTTGGCGGGGCATTACATTTGGTATCAGAGCACTAGGTTTCCACACTAGGAACTCTAGGACTCTTAGCTCACTTATTGCTCAATATTTTGTATAGTTTAATTTTGGTATATCATTATAAGATAAGATCCTAGATATAGGAACTATGTTCTTGGTATTCATGCTATAGTATTTTTTAAAAAAAGTGTACCCATTCTTCTAAGATTAGGTTGTCGTACATAAATTACTTCTATTTTGCATTCTAGAAATAATGAATGAGCCTCCTAAGTACTTTCTCAGATAGTGAATATCTTTCTAGTAAATAAAAGTTAATTAATTCCTCATATTTTATGTCACTTTTTTGTTGTACTCCTAGAAAGACTCAAAGTAGTATTACAAGTTATTTTGTACCATAAGTGTTGACAGTAGCCAACCATATCCCCTCTAAAACTTGTCATCACGAGTGCTTGTTATAGCAATTATAGGTTGCTTGATTGACTTGAAAGGGCTTAACACCTTATTCTATTTTAAATATCATAATAGCTATGTGTGATCAGTGAATCTAGTTAATGATGTTACCATGGTAGTTCTCCTTATTATAGATTCAAATGATAAAGTTACTGCATACGTATTATAGGCTATTGTAAGGACTGAAATATTGTGTGCTTCTCTTTCTTTTTCCCTATTTTAGAATAGAATTTAAAAATAAACCCTTGTACAAAATATGAATTTAGGACCTTATTAATTATGTTGCAATATTGGAATTCTTGGGTAATCCTTTTGCTCATGTTGTTGTTGAAGAATTACAAATAGTGGGGAACATCTACTAAATTAACATTGTGGGTATTTCTCTTGGGATTTATATGCAAATGATAATATGACATGATGCATGATTGATTTTGTTTTTATAACACCTAAATGTTTACATGAATTACATTAGTGTTATTTGATAATAATAACCACAAATTAGAAATAAATATCTCTTCTCTATTCATGATGAATGACCATCAAATAATGTTATCTATATAAGGTAAAAATATAATTTAATTTGTTGATTTTAGAAATTCTTGGCTAATAGACCTAAGGTCCATTTGTGACTATAAGCCTATGTAGGGATTAACCATAGAGATGAAATTAGGAGTTTTTCATAATGAAAGTAATATGTGTTCTTTTAGTACAATTATTGAAGGAATAGGTAGGGTTGATGTAATATAATCTTGACTATCTTTCTGAAATTGTTTGTTCTTGACTTGGTGAATAGGTAATATTTAGATGAAATATGAATGCTATGGTAAGTCCAATAATGATGTGATTATCCTCCCCAAATTGCAATATTAGGCAATTGAAAATTCAATGTATTTCCTTATTAGTATTGAAGTCATTATGTTAGTGAAAACTAGTGTCTTGAAATGTCTATATGGTGTGTTGTGTCTTTATTGGAGGGATTTATCATGTGTAATGAAAGTACCTAGCTAATTCATTTGTTTGAAAAGATGATACTTATTCCACTCTTAGTGTCCTTGATTGGGTGAAAAGTAAATATCGATAATGGTTTATAATGATTAGTTGTGAATTTATTATGTGACTAATAAATGTACATAGTACAAGTTTATTGTTTCCTTTCCTTAATTAAAACAAATATGTGTTGATTCAATGACTCTTGAAGAAATATAGTGTATCATTTTTCCTTGTGCCTTATTTTATATAAGTTAAAGTCATCTTGCAAATAGATGTTATTGTCTCATATTATGGGAATGGCAGAGATTGATATGTGTACATTGGATATTGGCATATGCCCATGAGGAGGTGAGATGTGATTAAGTATGTCATTGGTATTTTGTACTAGGTAGACAAAGTGAGTTGTGAAAATAAAATAAAATAAAAATTGGAATATATGGATACCATGTGATATTATTGTGTACTTCCTTGTAAATGTGATAAAACCAGTGCTAGTGCTTATGTTGGGTGTTGTGTATAACTAGTAATTATTTGAGTTCCATGGGGTGGTGCAATATAAGTGTCATCCACAGAAGTTATGTTTTGGATAAGGGTATGGGAGAACCATACCACTCATGTGTTTCTTTCTTGTTTGTAACCCTACTGAGTGCCAATCCATGAGTGTTGGTAATTTAGTATGTGGAGGGGTAGTAGTATCACCATTTTCTTAGGTATTTATGTGGCATATGTATAATGGCAGTGCGAAGTGACCTTAGCTTCCACTACTCGAGGGAAAAGAGTAAACTATGCTTCCCCTTATGATGAACCTAAAAATTTGGTTCATAAGTGTTTATCCTAATTTCCATAGTTCTTGAGCACAATACCAGTACTGGATATGAACCTCTATGAGGAGATATATGATTTATGGATATGTAAATTTCTATGTGGTCCAGCATGTGGAGGGAGATTCTGTTAGCCCGTGCTATGATGGATACCGTATTCGCACATGTTTTGACATGATGCAATGAATATGATGCCACACCCCACTATTGTTCTGACATAGTGTGAGGTGATGATGCCGTGTTGCTGATGGTAGTGAGCCAAGCTTGAGAACACGATGCCACGTACATGATTATGTGAAGGCACAATATATGTATGTATTTTGTGTCCTACTTGATGTAGAGTATATTAGTGATGCTTGCATGCTTGTAGAGGGGCACCCATGGATGCTCAGTTTGTAGACACAGTAGGAATATGGGTGGGCCCAAGCCATGTATACCTCTGGCTATGACGATGATCTATGAGAGACATCATTATGCAGGGTGTGTCCTATGTGTGCCTACTCCACAAGGAACACTACCATGTGACATACGACCAGAGTGTGCTTACTCCACTTGGTGTATGGTCATGTCGGGTGGGTTGGCATGCTTATTCTGCACCATCTGATGCAGGGGTGTTGCCGAGGTGAACCCCCTATGCCATGTGGGTAGTGTTTCCCGGGCCCAACCACATGAAGGGCTATTGCAATAGCTGGACGTTGTTCCCTCCTTCCTCGTGAGGTGACTAGATATAGTCACATAGTGATGTGATGTGCAATTTATGATGAAATTATTTTATCTTTGGTTGTGTAGACCAACAGTTTTCTTATCTTTTTCTATAATAGTTTAGCCAAGACTTATGAAATTTATCTTGGATTCTTCTTATCTTATTGTTGAGATTGATAATTCTATTTTATTTATTTATTTAATATTATTGTTGAGCTTTGATGGCTAAACTATCTCCTTTCGTAATGTTGGTCTTGTGTTGTGTTGTGACTCCTCACTAAAAGATGCATGAGGTGGACTTGGTGAGTGTATACGAGGAAGTAGACACAGGGAACCTTGGAGGATGGGGGTAGGTGAGGCTATTATGCAGCTAGTATCCACTACCTTCCTATGTGTGGTGTATGTTCCTTGGAGGCTAACCACCTTACACAAACAAGGGATATGACACGTGGACTTGTATGGAGGGTCTTCATGACAAAGGCCCAAGACACCATCAAGCCACTATGTGAGGTATTGATTATGGATATTGGATATAGAAGAGACTGGTATTGTATCCCGGAGTGAGAGTTTGTCCAGAAAGGCATATCCACTCCCGATCCTTGTGATGTATAATCCTAGTGATGTGGTTTGATATGATTATTTATGAGGCACATTTGGATATGCTCAATGTTTTATTTTAGATTGAAATGTATCATTATGTTGGATGCATGTAAAAATTTGATTTATATGTGTTGAAAGAGAAGGAACTTGTAATATTTTGATATATTTTAAAGAAAATTGAGTGGTCCAAGCTATTTACCTTGGTTCTTACTTTCTAAATAAAGGGAAAATTCTATATATACTGATATTTGATCAAGTTGAAGTTATCCTTGTTGGTGATAGTAATAGTGATTGGGATATATATTTCATTGTAAGGATTATTCTCTATATAGTGCATGGATTCAAGGATTAGTTATGCATGTGATATTAGTTAAAATATGTTTAAGAGATAATGTCTGATGCATTTCCATTTTTAACTTGCTGACTTCTAGGAGTAAGTCTCATCTTAGGGGGGGAGGATGTAATACCCACTTCGATGATTATAATTTGAGTCTTTGATTTAGATATTTTTTCATTATGATGATTAGAACTATATGTTTACATTAATGTTTATGGGTGATCATATGCTTATCAGATGATTTAGATACACTCATTTATGATTAATGTTTAATGTTTATTAATCATTTATCTCTATATGTTTATTAGGAAGTAGAGCTAACCCAAGGATTTGAATCTAACCATTACTATCTATGATGTCTCATGTTTCATATGTGATTGATGTGTTTCATGACTCAGGATGAAGTCATAGTTACTCACTTAGTTGATGTCCACACGATGTATCAATCCTGGTTATCTATTTACATATGTCTTATTATGTATCTATGCACATGCATCTCTTCTTAGTGATGCAGGCTTGTAGGTACTAGATATCATCTCCACTTGGCTTCATAGGTCTGAGTGATCCCTCAAAATCCTCGATCATTATTATTGTTTGGAGATGGTCCATAGTTCACACATGGGAAAACCCTATAGTTTTGATTATTTTTCCTAATCTCTTGGTTTGGTTTTGGGTTGATTTGAGTTCCCTATTTTATATAACCTTTGATGTCAGTCTCATTTATTTAGTTATGAGATATGTAGGATAATATTATTATTTTCTCCCTCTATGTGTTCATCGTATATACAAAGTATGCATACATGGGTGCACATGTATATGCATACCTGTATATATTCATTTATTGATGTGTTTGTAATTATGTTCCTATGAGCGTATTAGTTATAATCATGATTCTATTTATTTTGATGTATAATGTGGCTTTAGATAAATATAATAAATGCAAAGTGAATATACAAAAATAATAAATATAATATAAAAGTAAATAAAATTAATTACCTACTCCTACTTTATAGACTCTCTCTCTCTCTCTCTCTCTCTCTCTCTCTCTCGTATGTCTTGTTAGTATAGAGGGTGGGAGTGGAACTCGAGACCTCTAGTTTGTAAGGGGTCCCAAGTTTCCATTGGGTTAGTAACTTCCTTGAGAAGCATACCCATATATATTTTATTTATATAAGAGTTAGTTGCTATTAATTATAAATAATAATAATAATAATAATCATAATAATAATAATAATAAAACTATGTTATTTTCATGGATGGTAAATATGTTTGGTAAATTATATTACCTTAGTTAAGTAAATTAGTAAATTTATTCTTAAAATGAAATTATCTATTGTCCTCCTTGAATTAAGGGATCATAAATCTAAAAATATTATTAATATTATTTATTCATTCACGAGAATAGATCTATTAATTATATTTATCCTAAACTATTAACTAATAGATAGTTGGGATAGTTGCATCGGTTGATTTTCCCGTGCAACTACTCCCTTCAATCTATTTACAAGAGAGATTCTTGTGTGAGAGGGGGGTGATAGGAAATTGGATTTGAGGAGAGGACAGAATTTTTGGATAGAATAAGAAAGCTATAGTTTTGAGAAGAGAGAATTTATTATTCTCTGAGAGGATTATGAATTAGTTTGTTTACAGAAGGAGTCTGAAGAAGTGATTGAATTGGGCTGGGACCGCTTGGATCTTCCTCTCTCCAACAATTTTTGCTTCACAGGATTCCAGGTAGGATCTATCCTGGAGATGATCCTTCTATTTGTTTACTTGTTTGCATTTCTATTGGTGTCTTATTGTTAATTTGTGTAATTTAATCATTTAATTTTATTGAGTATTATTTCTTTATGTTTTAGATATTGTAATGAATTGCCTTTCAGATTAAATAAGTGAGTTTTGTTACAGAGAAATCTTCTCACACTTAGTTATGATATTCTAAAAATTAATTCCAGATTTATCTTCTTCACATTCTCCCCTTTTCGAAACATATTTCTGTTTTTAATTTGGTTAACGTATGTGAAAGATATAGCTATTTTAAGTTAGTGTTATGATATTCATCTAGTATAGTTGCAAATGTAGTTGTCCATAAAAGATTATAAAGAAAGTTATAGATTTAGTTTGATTTGATAAATTTTATTAAAATAAAAATTATTATGTCTCTTCCTATTTAGAATCTTTAACTTGTTATGTAC
Organism: Chamaecyparis obtusa; assembly: GCA_027943335.1. Lineage (NCBI taxonomy): Eukaryota > Viridiplantae > Streptophyta > Pinopsida > Cupressales > Cupressaceae > Chamaecyparis > Chamaecyparis obtusa. The sequence goes on from BSBK01003166.1 coordinate 1,731,235, forward strand.
ATAAATAATTTTATGGTTGTGAATTAGTTAAAATTATATTTAATTGAAAATTTCTTTTGAGTATTGGTTGGTTATAAATAAATAGTTAGAAAAGATAATTTTTATTTTGAGTATGGTTTAATATTAATTATATATTTTTTAAAAAAGAATTAAGTTTCTAGATCAATATTGTTTAAGAAATCTAAAGATTACTTGAAAATGAATAAATGAAACATTAAATAGACTTTGATAAAACCTTAATCATTACCTAGAATCTTAATCAAGTGTCATGCAATTCTAGAGGGTGCAATGGTGTATTAGTGTGAATAGTTAGTTAAATACCAAATTTTTGTAGAGATAAATTTTATTGAAGTTGAATATCAAGATCTCTATAAGAATTAATATTAAGTACATTTTATATTATTAAGATTAGAATTAATCATAAAATATCCAATTAAGGATACTTAAGTTTAATGGAAATGATGTATTAAATGTGTTGAGTTTAGAAGATGAAGATGGTGCCTCATGGTAATTATAATACTACACTATATGCTTGAGTGATGTTACGTGGTCATGTATATTTGTACCTCTAATTGAAATATACATAATTAGTAGTTGTTACAAGTTTGAATGGGCAATTATATGTTTGCCATTCCTTCTTGTAGATGCCTATGGTTATGGCTGTGCACTTGTAGACATGTCCTTGGTTCTCTTATTCATTCTTAATCTAATTGTGGATAACTTGTTATTCATTTGATTTCATATCATCATAACTAGGTTGATCATTGGGAATAGAAGACGTATTGGGCATATGTCATGTTTTCATGGGATTTTACATGTACTTAGGGATTGTGATGTTTATAATGATTATCCTAATTTAATGATGTTAATTATGATGATGATTTTAATGTACCAAATTATGATTATCCTAAGATTTGGTTGTATTTCATTCCTATGTTTTCTTGGAAGGCACTTTAGTAAATACTATAATTAAGAAGGTTTCATGAATACTATATTAGTGTGAGTGAAACTCTATTTTTGAGTTATGGAATTAGTTATCAATTTTAAGTATAGGACTTTGTCCCTGTTCCACCTAAGTGGGTGGCAGTCGAAGGGAAAACTGTCTAGGGAACAAGACCCTAGAAAGGGTTGTGTACCCGCTTTCTTGATTTTATAAATAGATAGTCTGGAATGGGGAGAGTCAAACTATGAAGTCTCTAAGAATGAATGTAGGTAAGGCCATCGATGATAAGCCCTTGAGGCTTAGGTCCAATCCCTTAAGGTTTTTCATTAAGTTTCTCATGCAATGATTTCACTTCTTCTTAATAATGATTCTTATAGCTAAGCTATCAATAAAGAATTTATTTGTAATAGAATATATCTAATGTTTACATCTAGTTGTTTAGATATGTGTGTAGTTACAGGTGTTGGACATGGTGTTCATCATGTAAAAGAAAGTTAGCAATATTTAGGTATGCAAGAATAATAATTTGTTAATTAAGCAAGATAAGTAGTATAATCTCTTTATTCTCTTGACTTCTAGTAACATTAAATAAATCAAATTAGATTATGTTCTTCTACTTTATTGAAAAAAAAATTACATATATTGTTTATGAATTAATGAGTATAATGTCCTTGAGCCAAGGTTTCCTTGGTGGGGCATTACATAAATGATCTCGCTGACTGTTGCAAAGTGGTCCAGAGAGTTTCATGATCGATTGTAGAGGTTTGTGTCATGAAGGGATGGGTTTTCTTATTGCAGGAAAATTGCAGGTGACTGATAAGACTGATTGGTATGGCAAATTTGTGGTTCCTGGTACCTTTCTTAGATATTTGGCATGAATGAGGATCATATTTGGATCTGATCACCTGGGTTTTCATCCCTATAATAAATTTTAATTATTTTCAGTTGGTCTTGTGGGTGAAACCCTAACCCCAGTCATCCGTAGCTTATTGCATCCTATCTTTGGGATTCCAAGATGACTAGGGGGTATATATTGTTGTATTTTTGACTTAGTTGAGGTTCCAAAAAATTTTCCTTTTGGTCCCAGGTGGTTGTTGATGGTATTCTACTAAACAAGGAGAGTTTAAATTTAGGGTTTGTTTCTTTAGCATTTTCTTGTCTTGATAATGTATTGATCCTGCAAATCTTAATGAGAATACACTTGGATTCCAATCTCATATTTGTGTATGTCTTCTTATTTTGTTCTTGGGCTCATATATGTTGATTTCACAAAGTGGGTTAGCATATGGTAAACAAAGAGTATTTTGAAATTATCTTTGAGTTCTTAACAAATTTAGGATTAAAGTCTTTGAGGTAGTTTCAGTAAGTTCATGACTAGATAAGGATTTGATGTCCTGGTATGTGAGGGAGAGGGATAATAGGAAAAGCACTTATTTCAAATTCAAGGGTATTTGAGTTGGGGTTTTTAGCTGATGTATGTTATTAAGTGACTGTATGCCCTGGGTTAAGGCACTGGTCCATTCTCTGGAAGCAGTCCATCATCATCAATCACACACATAAATTAACTGATAAAATCTTTTAGTATGTTAGTAAAGGATATAAGTATATAAAATTTAGTGATTCCTTTCAAGAAGTGAATCAAGGGTACACCTGCCTGAGCATCAAGGCTCAAAGTGTAGGAGGATTTCTTGGATCCTTGTTAATTGGCCCTTTTCCTTGCAGACTTTGGAGCGATGATAGAGTTAGTGACATTAAGTTGTCAATCATAGTGTAAATTTGCTAGTAGAAAGATAAGGTGAAAACCAACAAAATGGTGACTCTACTGGGGAGAGTCTAGAATAAGAAGTTAATATAATACCCTTGTGTTTCTCCTATTGTATTCAGTGGTTTTCTTGTAAGATTGAAATATTTCCCATATTTGGTGGGTGGTGACTCAAAGGTTAGAACTAGTGTTAAAAAATTGAAATCATGGACAAAAGAAGGAATACTAGATATTTTGTCAAGAAAAATCTAGAGGTTAATTTGGAGCAATTACCTAGGTTAGGAAAGAAAAACTGGATTAGGAGAAATGAAGAATCTACAAGTGCTCCTATGAGAGAGAAACATAATATTAGAAATAGAGCACAACAAGAATCTTCAAGTGAAGAAGGATCACAATATAAGAGTTCAAAATCTGATAATGGTCACTCTGAAGGTAATTTCTATGACACCCTAGAGACCTTGTTTTAAGATAAAAATGCATTGCCTTCAGGGTAGGATGTGTAAGCAGGAGGAGTTGGTTTCAAACAAAATTTAGATCCTGATGAAGAAATGTTTAGTAGGCAGCCCATGGGACCAAGATGGGTCCATTTCCCATATCATAATCCTACTGATATAGAGGTGTCATCAAGCTCTGAAGATACTTTGTAGTTGGCAGAGTAGGATGTCATATATAAGAGGTTACAAGAGGAAAGAGAGGTTGGAAAGGTCAATACTTTGATGGAAAGATAGTCTCTTCTTAAAAAAATAAATGAGATGAAGGAGAGAAACAAGATGCTTGCCTTTGCTCCAAAAGCTTTGTAGCATGATGTTTTTGGTGATCTTGAAACTTTGAGAAGTGAGCAAGAACATTTGCTGCAGGACCATGAGTTTGATGAAGAAGGCCCTATAATTAGATAGGTTCAAAGTTACATTCCTTTGCCTAAGGACAAAGATGGGAAACTGATTATGAGACATGCTGTTGTCATAGGGGAAAAGGGAAAGCAGAAGATGGTGGGAACCCAAACAAGCAAGCCAGTGGCAATAACAAAAATCCCACCACCTAATTCAAATAAGGAAATAGAGATAGAAAGAAAAAGGAAATAAGATGAAGATCTAGATAAAGAATTGGAGAAGGATGAAATTGAGGCTTCTATTGCAAAAAAAGAAAGAAAGATCCAGTTCTTGAAGGCTTCATCAGCAAATACTTCTAGCCCATCTACTTCTGAATTAGGTATGCCATCTATGACTACTACTGTTCCACTTAGTAACACTACTGCAAGTAATCTAATTCCTAATGCATCCACGAAATTAGTTGATGACCCTAATAAATAGTCAACTTTAAAATTGGGTGGGAATGTAGATAGAAATGTTAGTACTACTGGTAATACTAGTTCAAGTTTTCAAAGAAGACCTATGCAATTAGAAGGCTATAGGCAAATTAGTTTTGATGGAATACCTGGCTACCCAAATACTTTTCCAACTGATATTAGAGATAAGATACCTAGGTTTTCTGGTAACAATGCCATTAGTTGTGAAGAACACCTTAGGTTGTTTGTGGACATGCTGAATGATTATGAGGTTGAGCATGAGGATGTAGTCATGAAATTATTTGTTCAGTCCCTGATAGAGGATGCTAGGGATTTCTTCAAGAGACTTCTTGATAGATGTATTGACACATGGGATTCTTTTGAGAAGTGTTTCAAAGAGTAGTATGGTGATAGGCCTAATGCTAGCTTTATGTTGAATGAATTCAACACCATAAGGAAAAATCAGAATGAGTCTACAACTGAATTTAATATGAGATTTCAGAAGGGCATGCATAAGTTATTTCAGGTTATGAGGTTATATGACAATGTTTGTTTAACCACATACTTCCATGCATTTGATGGAAAAATGGGATACTTGTTGAGGGAAAAAGAACCAAGAACCCTTAGAGATGCTTTTAGGATTGCTGTCAATATTGAAAACAATATGAAAATATCAGGAAAATTGGGTGGGAAAAGAGAGGATCCAAAGTTGTTTGGAGACAAAAGATACAAAAGGGATAATGAGAGAAATGTTGGAGGTAAGAAGCAAGAGGAAGATAAATTGGATAAGGTGTTGAATGCATTGAAGGATTTGAGAGCACCTGCTAATAGGAATAGTAATGTTCCTACTAATAAAAGCCTCAATTCAACAATACTTTCAATAGGCATAATAGATTGCAGAATTATCCGTACAACACCCAATGGAAGGATGGCAAGCCTATTGTACTTGCTGCAAGAAATAATAATGAATGAGGTGTCCCTGATCCTTTACAAAATCCTTCTATAAATGTTATAGAGGATACACCATGGTGCACAACATGCCAGTCCCCTCATTCTGCAAAACATTGTGTGGTAGCACAATCCATGTTAGCATATCAAGATGATAGTAATGAAGAGTTAGATCAAGAGGAGACTCATGATGGCATTGGGTGAAACATGGAAACTTCATATTTGAGATATGAAGATGATTCTAATATTGATGAAGAAGTAGATGTATGCTCAAAGAGACACAATTAGGCACTTTTCCATCAGGAGATTTTTTATGATAATGATGACATTGATGAAAAGACATGTAACATGATTTCTTCCTTTGAACCAGTGAACTTAAGAAGACCTTCAAGAGAAGAGATGGATAGAATTACTGTAGAAATGATTGCCCAAGTGAAAACTAGAGGCATGGTGGCAAGGGATACAAATGGAAAAGGTGCAGGAATGTTTATAAAGAACACCAACTCTGGAGAACCAGGTGAGAGTAAGTCAAAAAATGATCACATGGTAAGGTTCAAGAATGTAAAAGGTAAGAAATGGGAACCTAAGGGAGTTGGATTTGAAAAAACTCCAAATGAGATAGAGAAGCTAGTTAACACAATGGCTAAAGATGAAATAATGAAAGTTACCAATACACCTAATGTGTCAGATAGACAAAAGGACACTAGAGCAGTGTAGATTGAGATTCCTCCCTCTGCTCCTATTGATATGTTAGCTATATTGTCTCAAATAACTATTAAGGTTCCTTTGTCAGAATTATTGAAGATCCCTGAACATAAGGATAGAGCCATTGCATGGTTAGATAATGTTCATAATAATGATGTTTCATGCAATGAATCTCAAGCTAAGGTTGTGAAAAGAGTAGAAGCTCAGGGATTGGAATCTCAAATTCCACCTATATACTTGGATAGCTCTGTCAATGCCAGTCTTGAGAACATAGATCCATTCTTTTTGAGTGTCCTTGTGAATGGAATGAAATTGAGAAATTGTATGATTGATTCAGGTACCTCAAATACTGTCATGCCTTTTAAAATCATGGATAAGTTGGGCCTTAAAGTTGATACAGTTGAAGGTAGATGCTATGCAATGGATCAGAGAGAAGTACCAGTCATTAGCATTATAAATGCAATGCCTTATAGATTGGCAGCCTATCCAGAGAAAGAATTGACCATGAGTGTTTTAGTGGTGGACATCCCTCCTCATTATGGGATTCTATTATCTAGAAGATGGAGTGCTGCCATGGGTGGAATTTTACAATGTGACTTGTCATATGCCACTTTCAAGATTGATGACTAGTTTGTCAAGATTGATCGAGAGCCAAGAGTATGCCACATGATTGAAAGGAATATTGACAATGAAACTACATGTTTTGTGGATACTGATATTAATGCTTTCAGGGCAGAAATCCCTATGCTTGAGAAAGAATCTATGTTTCCATCTATCTCTATTGAGGTGAATGATAAATTTGTGAAGAGTGATTTGTGGGTGATGTACTTTGATGGTGCCAGCTGCAAAGATAATGCAGGGGCAGGTATTTTTCTCATCTCTCCTGATGGAAACACCTACAAGTTCTCTTTCACATTGAATTTCTTTTGTACCAATAATATAGCAGAGTATGAAGCATTGTTGTTAGGATTGAGATTGGCACAAAAGCATGGAATTAAATGCATAAGGATTGTAGGAGATTCTGAATTGGTGGTGTCCCAAGTTAGATCAGTGTATGCTTCCAAGAAAAATAGGTTGAAATAGTATAGAAATGCTGTGTGGGATCAGATTGAATGTTTTGATGCCTTCAATGTTGAATGGAAGGATAAGAGTAATAATAAGATGGCTGATTTGTGGGCCAATATAGCAATCAATCCCAGTGATATTACTTTTTCTGGTCTCTCTAAAGTTGAAATTCAGACTAGGCCTAGTATACCAGACAATGTTGAAAATTGGCAAGTTTTTGAGGATGACTAGGATATTTTGAAATTTATGAGTTGTGAAGAGCAGTATCATGGTCAAGAATTAGATTGTTTAGCTCTGATTAAGACTATAGAAGGAAAAGAGGTTGTCCTTGGTAATGAAGTCATTTAAATTAAAACTAACAAGGTTCCTAAGGGACTTGTTGTTCTTGAGACTGTGTTTGATAACCAGGACAGATTTCAAAAGGATGTTAAAAAGGAAAGTCATATGGATTTAGAGGAGATAAATCTTGGAACATAAGAGGCACCTAAGAAGGTGTACATTGGTAAGGGTATGTCTCAAAAGGTAAAGAAGTCTTTGATTTAATTATTAAGAAAATTTAGGCATGTTTTTGCATGGTCATATGATGACCTAAAGGTTTATAAAGAAGATTTATTTCAGCATATTATCCCATTAAAAGAAGATGCTAAACCTTTCAGGAAAAAAAAAGGCCTATTAATCCCACCTTGGCACCCAAGATTCAAGAGGAATTAATGAAGTTAAGAGATACCAGAATTATCAAGCCTATTAGGCATTCTTCTTGGGTGTCAAATCTTGTCCCTATCAGGAAGAAGAATGGTGACATTAGACTTTGTGTAGATTTTAGAAATTTAAATATCAGCTCATTAAAGGATAATTATTGTCTGCCCAATATGGAAGCAATGTTGCAGAGAGTGACCGGATCTAAATTAATGTCTATGATGGATGGTTTCTCTGGCTACAATTAGGTAATTGTAAAAGAATCAGAACAATTTAAGACAACTTTCACAACACCTTGGGGGACATATGTTTGTGTGAGAATGCCTTTTGGTCTCACAAATGTTGGTGCAAATTTTTAGAGGGCAATGGATGTTGCCTTTTCAAATTTTATAGATGATTTCCTTGTTGTTTATCAAGATGATTTAACTGCCTATTCCAAGAAGGAAGAAGATCATTGTACTCATTTAGAGAAAATATTTGTGAGGGCTTTGGAATATGGCATTTCATTAAACCCGAGGAAATGTTCTTTTGGTGTCACTGAGGGTAAGTTTCTTGGCCACTTGGTTGGTAAGCAAGGAGTTAGAATTGATCTTGAAAGAGTGGTAGACATTGATAAGATTCAGAGACCAAAGAATGTTAAAGGAATTCAGTCCTTCTTAGGTCAGGTGAACTTCTTGAGGAGATTTGTAACAAACTTTGCTGAGGTCACTAGACCTATATCCAAGATGTTAAAGAAAGGATCTATTATCAATTGGGAAGGTGAGCCTGATGAAGCTTTCAAGAATATCAAGTAGGCTATTAAAGATGCACCTATGCTTAAGGCACCTGATTACAACATCCTAATGCATATCTTATCTTTTGCATCTTTTCACACTATTTCTACAGTGTTTTTGTAGAAAAATAAGGAAGGTTATGAGCATCCTATTGCATTTTTTAGTAAATCTTTATAGGCTGCTGAATTGGAATATGACATCAATGAGAAATAGGCATATGCATTGGTCAAGGCTGTGAAAGCTTTTAGATGTTATTTGATGGGAGCAATTGTGATTTCCTTTGTACCAAGTGTGGAAATTAAGGATATCTTCTCATAGCAAGAGGTGTCTGGGAGAAGATGTAGGTGGATAAATAGAATCCAAGAGTTTAACATTGATATCTAGATTACTAGATTGGTTAGAGGACAAGGCTTGGAAAAAAATTGATGGCTCAATCCAATCTTGATGCAAATCAGATAAATCAAACTGTGATTGATTATACTTGTGATATGGATGATTGTATCTGGTATCAAGATATCATTTATTACTTAAAAAACATGAAATGTCTAGCAGACATGGATGACAATAAGAAAAGGACATTGAGATTATAGGCCATCAGGTATGTGATTGTGAAATGTAAATTGTATAGAAAGAATTTAGATTGCATACTTTTGAAATGTGTTGATGAGAATCAGGCTAACAAGTTGTTGAAAGAAATGCATGAGGGAGTTTGTGGAGGGAATTATATGGGTAAAACCACTGCTCATAAAATCTTGAGAGCAGGATTTTGGTGGCCCACAATCTTCAAGGATGTAGAACAGTTGGTAAGGAGGTGTGATGCTTGGCAAAGGTTTTCTGGTAAGCTTAAATTTTTAGGTAATATGCCCTTAAGACCAGTAGAAGTACAAGCTCCTTTCCAACAATGAGGAATAGATTTCATTGGGGAGATACCAAACAAGTCTAGTGGAGGAGATTCTTGGATACTAGTTGCCACTGATTACTTTACTAAGTGGGTAGAGGCTATCCCTACAAGAAATGCAAATAGTAAGGTGGTAATTGATTTTCTATTGAAAAATGTTGTTACAAGGTTTAGTTTTCCTGAGAGGATAGTCAGTGATAATGCAATGTGCTTCAGGTCTGCTGAGTACAAAGATTTCTGCAAAGGTCTAGGAATTCAGAGGTCAAATTCCTCACCTTATCATCCACAAGGAAATGGACAGGAAGAATCATCTAACAAGAGTTTGATGAAGATCCTCAAGAGGATTCTTGATAAGAATAAAAGAGCATGGAATTCAAAGTTTCCATTAGCTCTATGGGCTGATAGGGTGATTATGAAAAAGGAAATTGGTTGTGCACCATTTGACCTGGTATATGAGATACATGCAAGAATGCCTTGGAACAATTTATTGGAGATGTATAAGTCTGTTAAGTTATATGATGATGATATAGATGATGAAATGCAATTGAGAATTGAAGACCTCATCAGGTTGGATGAAACTAGAAGAGAATCAACTTCAAAGAATAGTAAATTGCAGTTACAGGTTAAAAATTTGTATGATAAGAAAACTGTTGAAAGGAGGTTTGAACTTGGTGATTTGACACTAATTTGGAATGCTAGACTAGAGGATAAAGGAAAACATTGTAAATTTGATCCAATCTGGTTAGGGCCATATTTAATTCATGAGAAATGGGGCCAAGATTCATACACTGTGAAGGAATTAAATGGTGAAGTTCAAGAGTTTCTAGTTCATGGAAAATTCTTGAAGAAATACTTCAATTGAAGGTATTTTTATTTCCATGAATAGTAGTTAGGTTTGTACATACTATTTTTTTTTGTAAATAGTTGCTTGCCCCTGTTCCATTTTGTCTTAGTTCCTAGGGTTTTTCCCTGTGGCTCTTTGTTGTTCAGGTTTTGTCTAATAGGTGGTCTTCTTTAACCAGTGATTCTAGATTCTTGCCATTCCTACAAGAGACATGCATCCCCAGATAGAGCCACTGTTAGCCCCTGTAAAAATTTTCATGGCTCTAGCATTTTTCTTCTGGTCTCTGTAGTTGTTTTTAGGTCTCTGGCTCAAACCCTTGTCAATTATTCAAATATCTAGCCGTTACATAGAAAATGCCCTAATTATGCCTAGGCCTTGTTATATTTCCTAATTAGCTTTTTGGCCACTTAAGTTTCCCTAAATGCATGTGCATATTTTCATTTCTTGGTTGGTCGCTAATTCTCTAAGTCTTCCGGCAGTTAGTTTTCTCATTCGACAATGATGCGACTGAGTGTTCGTGTAATATCTCAAAGTCTGGCAGTTGCTGGAAAGTATCTTGCGACCCGGTGAATGGCTTGCTTTTCCTTCAGTCATTGATTCATGGAGTGCTAGGCCCTATTTTAAATGGTGTTACATGTGGACCAGCTGTCAGATGGATGCTGATGTGTTAGATGGTTATTGGTTGCCGAGCAGTGATTTGGACTTCATGTCAGTGGGGCCCGATGTCAAAAATTCTTGATCAACGGCTGGTGCATGATCTTATGGAATATTCTTCCTTCTTCATATCATGCACCCACCATCTATTTAGATGCCATTATATAGGTGGGTCCACTGCTAGTGGTGCCGAGGTGGCAACATTTTATTAGTTGAAGAAATGCTGATATGGCAGGATGTGTCAGAGGGACTTTTTGAGCGATGAAAAAATTGTATGTCTGCTTGCTGGATTTTATGACGTGGCAGTATCCCATTTGTCAGGGTATCTTATATAGTAGGGTGGGGTCAGGCTTTATGTCAGCAACAACAGATTCAAAATCTATGGTAGATGCATGATCTCATAGAATCTTCTGAGCCCTTGAGATCATGTTCCATCCGTTTGATCCTCCAGGTGTTCAGGTTAGTAATAAGCGGTGGGTCCAAAAAGACACGTGAGCATAGTTGGCAATTTGTGATTGGTCCACAAGGTAATGATGTGGAGCTTGTCAGTGGGACTTATGTCAGAAAGATTGATCGATGGTTAGCGTGTGATCACATGGAATATTCTTGCCCCATGCGATCATACGCTTGCCACCCATTTTGATGCCGAAGGATCAATGGGTCCTATTTCAGGAGTGACTAGGTGGTAAGTAGAAAATGGTATAGTGACAAGTGGCAAAAAGTAGGCCTAGGTGGGGTCTAAGGTCTGGTGGTCCTGATAAATGTGTTTAGCAGCTCGATAAATTTCAATAGTTTTCGCTCTTTCACAAAGAGAATTGGTGGTACTTTAAATTGATTGGTGATTCAGCGAACACTTATTCACGTAATCATTAAAATTTTTAGTAGTGACATAAAACATTCTGCGAACTAGCAAAAAGCCTTTAGTCGCCAGTTCACCAAATAAAGACTGAGGTTAGTTGTTTTTCTTTGTTCGCTAGTTCCCGGAGTTAAAGCTGGGTTAGGGATTTCATTTCATGAATAGGAAAACCTTTGTCACCAGTTCACTAAGAGATAACCTGAGGATAGCTATTGAGTTAAGACATAAAGCCCGCAAAACATGAGGATCTATTGGTCAGGTTATAAAGTTGATCTAAATTCAAATTGTGACCGTCGATATATTGTAGGTGCCATGGAAATGACCGTTACCTCTAGAATTCAAATAATTTGAGGGTTTCCAGCGATAGAAAGGACTGAAATTCAATGCCTAAGTGGCTGTAGTTGGTGGAAATGATCTCACTGACTATTGCAGAGTGGTCCAGAGAGTTTCATGATCGATTGTAGAGGTTTGTGCCATGAAGGGATGGGTTTTCTTACTGCAATTAGATTGCAGGTGACTGAGAAGAGTGATTGGTATGGAAAATTTGTGGTTCCTAGTACCTTTCTTAGATATTTGGCATAAATGAGGATCATATTTTGATATGATCACCTAGGTTTTCATCCCTGTAATAAATTTTAATTGTTTTTAGTTGGTCTGGTGGGTGAAACCCTAACCCCAATCATTCGTAGCTTGTTGCATCCTATCTTTGGGATTCCAACATGACCAGGGGGTATATATTGTTATATTTTTGACTTAGTTGAGGTTCCAAAATTTTTTCCTTTTGGTCCTAGGTGGTTGTTGATGGTATTCTACTGAACAAGGAGAGTTTGGATTTAGGGTTTGTTTCTTTAGCATTTTCTTGTCTTGATAATGTATTGATCCTACAAATCTTAATAAGAATACACTTGGATTTCAATCTCATATTTGTGTATGTCTTCTTATTTTGTTCTTGGGCTCATATATGTTAATTTCACAAAGTGCGTTAGCATATGGTAAAAAAAGAGTATTTTGAAATTATCTTTGAGTTCCTAACAAAGTTAGGATTAAAGTCTTTGAGGTAGTTTCAGTGAGTTCATGACTAGATAAGGATTTGATGTCCTGGTATGTGAGGGAGAGGGATAATAGGAAAAGCACTTATTCTGGATTCAATGGTATTTGAGTTGGGGTTTTCAGCTAATGTATGTTATTAAGTGACTCTATTCCCTAGGTTAAGCCACTAGTCCATTCTCTGAAAGCAGTCCATCATCATCAATCACACACTCAAATTAAATGATAAAATCTTTTAGTATGTCAGTAAAGGATATAAGTATATAACATTTGGTGATTCCTTTCAAGAAGTGAATCAAGGGTACACCTCAAAGTGTAGGAGGATTTCTTGGATCTTTGTTAATTGGCACTTTTCCTTGCAGACTTTGGAGTGATGATAGAGTTAGTGATATTAAGTTGTCAATCATAGTGTAAATCTGCAAGTAGAAAGAGAAGGTGAAAACAAACACCAACAAGGTTGACATTTGGTGAAAGGATCATGAAATTAGTAGGGTACTCCCAAGAATCTAAAGCAACTATTATGTCTTCTATCATTCCATCAGGGGTAACAATAGAGCTATCTGCTAATTGCAATATTGTTGGAGTAGCTCTCAACCCTTCAATACTCAGTTTATTCATAGTGTCCTTAGTCATTACATTAATGGTAGCACCTAAGTCTATTAATGCATTTTTGATAGACTGGCCATTAATGATGATATTCACAACTGGACTCCCTAGATCTGAATATTTTGGAATTACTAGTTTTCCTAGCATGATATCAACCAATTGTCCTATAACATGAACTATTGTAGGATCCTTTTTTGTCCTCCCAGGATTTTTAAGACAAGCTTCCTTAATTACTTTTCCATAAACTAGAACATATTTTATTGCTTGAAATAGGGGAATCTGGATATGCATGTTCTCTAACTGGTCAAGGATATCAAATGGATGATCTTCTTTTGGTATGGGCTTCTCCATACTGAGCCTTTGGGGAAAAGGTGGTTTAACTGATGTATCAACATTAGTTGAGTTGGAAACATTTTCTAATGCAATAGTATTTGGAAAATCATTCTTTGGAATCCATACTGATGCTGCAAGAAGGTCTGACACTTTAGTGATAAGGGGTGGTTCAAGTGCTGGAAAGGTAGTACCTGATCTTAGGTGTATATCAGCTATATCAGGTGCATAGACAGGGTATTGCTGAGCATTAGTAGCATACATTTGTTGCTATGGCTATTGAATATTGGGATTCGGTTGAGGTTGAGTAGGTAATTGCTTCTACTTTTGAGGATTTGTATTTGCAAGTGGTGGCATTATTGCAGGTATATTTGTTGGAGGTGGTAGAGGTGGATATCCAAGATTTGGATTTGGCCACTACTGAGGTCCTCTCCACTGGTTAGTGGGCTACCAATTCCCTTGTGGTTGTTGCCATTGGTTTGGAAATTGTGGCCATTGGGGTTGCTATGGAGGATACCATTGATTCTGTTGATTATTTGACCAAGCACTATTCCAAGTGGGTTGATTATATTGTGGAGGACTTTGGACATTCTAGTTTTGCCATTGACTATTATATGGACTTGAAATTTGTAATGGGTCTTGAGACATACCTCGTCTCATGGCCCATGGCCGATGTTGAGCAACAAAGAATACTTGCTCATCCTCTCCTTCTATCTTTAAGTATTTGGTTGGAAGATGTTGGTTCTCCAGGTTTGTGACTAATTTACACTGACAATCCTTCTTTTGTTTACGGTAATGAGGGTAGTATTCAGCTAGCTATGCCTCTACGTCTGTATGTTTCTTCTTGGCGGTCATTGTGTCCAAGTGTGTAGCAACATCATTGATGATGTCTTTCTTGAAGTCTGACAACAGGTTTGAAATCTCCATTTTGGAAATACCAAAGCCACTTCATGTGTGTGTGAAAATTGTACCTAACTGTAGACACAACACTTCAATAAAACATTAAAGGTTAGCAAAATAAAACATTGTAAGTAATTGAAACTAAGCTAACCAGGTGATTTACTACCTTCTAGTAGGTGTGAGTATGGTATTCTCAGATTAGACTAAGATCAATGACAATACAACACCTAGATAAAGGATTTGGATGCAAAAGAATGAAAAATTGTGTGAATGTAGATTATTCTATATTTTTGTCTTTTCTATGCAATAAGATGAAAAACTCGATATGAAACTAATCTAGAATGGATTGAAATTGAAATTTAGATATAAAACTAAGAATGATATGCTATGAAAAACTGTGAATGAATTCTATGCTATGAAAACTATGACCAACAATGAAAGATCTCACAAATTGCCTGTCACAAGTTCTCAATCCTTCAATCACAAATTCGCCAGAGTAATTGTGCAAATTTGAGATTTGATAATTGTGAAGAGAAGAGCCTTGATTTTATAGAAATTCAGGGCTTGAGGGTGCATGAGAAAAGCCATAAATCACTCTTGATAAACTCAGGTTGATTTTTGAGTTATCAAGAAAAGTAGAGATAATTAACTCACAAAAATCATGCAAAAGCAGTGTTTAACTCAAAATAGAGTTTAGATCAAATTTCAACTCACCATCAGATGTTGAGTTTTAATTTAAAATTGGTTGTTAATTTCTAGTTTCCTGCTTTTCTAATTGTGCATGATTTATTTTGAATTAATTTAAAAATAAAGTGATTTATTCTTAACTTAACTGATTTTAAATTAAAATAATTGATTTATGGGTTAATCAATTATTAAATCAAACTTTATTCAAAAACTATATTATTAAAGATTGACAATTGACATTAATTAATTAAATAAGAATTTAATCAATTAGTTATAAGATTTTTGATTTATTGTCAAGATTAAATACTACAATTTATGAAAAAAAAGGATTAAATTTAATTAAATAATTAAGTGGCAGTATTAAATTTGATTAATTAAATATTTAGAATATTCAATTAATCAAACTTTAGGATAAATAAGATTTATTGCCAAATAATTATTAAATTAAGAATAATTAGGATAAATTAGGAGTATTCAAGGAATATTCCCCGATGCAGAATTAGGAAGAAATCAATTAGGATTTAACTTGATGTGTAGATGTGCCTTAGGTTAGGACTTTGATGTTGATTTCATTCAATTTGAAGATGTAGGAGGTTAATGAGCCTATAGCTCATTTTTGGGGTATTACACTTTGTCCCTCTTTGAATTACTATGCGAAGTACAGTGGTTCAAAGAATAGTCTATGTATGATATCGAAACTGATTTGAAAGATGAAGTGACTCAGAGATAGAAACTGATTGAAAGATTAAAGAAGCTGATTCAGGTCCTTGTCAACCAAGAATCATGAGGATGTTCACTATAGCAACGATGAACCGGTGATTACGAAAAAGTATCAAAATGCTTGATTCTGAACCTTATAATTACAAAGAAGTGAGTGACCTGAATCCAGACCTAACTATCCAAAGGACTCGTAATTGGTATCACATCTGAATCCTTCAGTTACAAAGAATCAAGGAAATAACACTAATGAACCGATGGTTATGAAAAGTTGATACAATTTACAAGATTAAGAGAATACCAGATTGATGTGGATCTCGATGAATCTGATATGCCCCAAGCGATGATGTCTTTAGAGGAATCAACAACTAGACGTGGTTGTTGTCTTGATTACTGAGAAAAGAGATGATTGACAAAATTAGATTTACAGACTTGAATGATATGCAATACCATGCCCCCTTTGGGATTCAAATTGAAATTTGACAAGAAAAGTCAACGTTGAATGGTTTAGAAGCATGTTAAGCATTGTTTGAAGGTCTTGGAGATCAAGTTTGACTATGTATTACCATGAGTTGACCATGGTTGACCAAGTTGAAATTTTGATAGTTTGATGTAAGATAATCAGTTAAGTTGAATTCTAAATTTCTTTGATGATTGAAAGTTGATTATGCAAGCAGTTGACAATATAAACAATCTCAGATTTTGATTTTGATCCTGAAAATGGGTTCAGAATGTTGAAATTAGCTAGGGGTGCCTTCTTGGTGATCTATTAAGAAGACCTTCATGCGATACTTAGTCCTTATGATATGTTTAGTGTTGTTTTGGAGAATTATTAAGCATCAAGCTGATTTGGGTAATCGTGAGATAAATGCAATCATGCAAAGTGCAAAATGAAATGCAAACCTAAGGCTTGGGACCTAGTCACTAATCATGTGTTGATCATTTTCATCATTGAATTTTTATGTAACTAGATAAATCAATACAATGCCCACTAGTTAGGAAACTATAGACATATGAATATCGATTTGTATGCTCAAGAATCAATACAACACCCACTGGTTAGACAACAATAGACATATCAATATTGATTTTGTTTTTAGAATGTCGGATTAGATATAAGCACCAAGGCACAAACACCAGGATGACCTAAATATCATGTCCATTTTGATATAGAAATTTGTATAAGCATCAAAACATAGACATCATGATGATTGGAATACGCCTTGCAGTACAAACACATCAGACAGTAAAGAGATCATTCTAAATCCAATGTGAATTACCCATAGTGACCCTTTATCGTTCACATCCTTAGGCAAGATCGCATTTCATAGTAAGAGAACTCACTCACTCCAAAAGACAATAGTTAAATCAAACTTCATTGAATTTTCTGGGTATCAATGGTCGAGGTACTCCTGACCATCCAATATGAGATGGAGGCTCTTACAGATGGACACCATTTCAATCTAGAATTTTCAAAGTTGTTAGATTTTCACATACAAATAGAAGACAAAGAAAAGATTATGTCCCCAGTCATCACTCTCTAAATCCTATAAAGGACATCATCGAAGAGCTCAAATGGACACAATATGAAAAAATCTCAATGCAAATCAGTAAGCATACAAGGAGATAAAAGCATGAAGCACATATTGTTTTTAGTTTGTGTTGATGTTTTATTGCATTGTTGTAGATGCAGAATCCTTTCTAGAGAGGTCACAGACAGACTGACTCAGATGAAGCTTCAAAGGACTTTGACTAGCTATGACACGTCTAGGGTATACTGGAGACCATAGGATATGACATTGATTTCCCCCAAGTTTGAACTTTGATAGGATACAAATGTTTGAGTTGATTGGTGTATAGACTAACTTTATTAAAAATAGGAATGTAGAAACAAACTAGGAAATATGTACAAACTAAAGCTAGATTGAAAGCTAGGAAAGACCAAGATTGCACTGATAGATGGAGCATTTTGAAACAAGTGGCACCTGTTTGTTGGGTTTTCATCATCTTGGTAGAGATTCTATTTTTGCTACCAAGGCACCTGTGTCCAAGTTTTCACCAAGGCACTTTTTCTTTTACTCATTTTTTTGTATTTTTCATTTTTTCAATTTTTTTGTATAGTTGATATTTTTTGGTTTTTTTGTGAATCATCAAGGAACCTATTGCTATGTTTTCACCAAGATGTTCATTTTTTCTGGACTTTTTCTTATTTTTATAATTTTTTTAGGATATTTTTGAATACTGAATACCTTAGGCATAGAATTTCTTCAGATGGAGAACATTGATTGGTTCTCAGAGCTATTTTCCTTCAGTCATTGAGAGTTGATAGGCACCAGAGCCAAAAGTAGTAGTGATTACAAAGGGACCCAGCCAGTTGGGTTTGAACTTCCCCTTGCACTCTCTATGTGATTGATTTTTGGGATTCTCTCTCAAGACTAGATCACCAACCTAAAATTCCCTGTGTCTGACTTTTTTGCTGTAACCTCTAGACATTCTCTTCTGATATACTCTAAGATGATCATATGCTACTTGTTTGTGATCATCTAGTAGTTCAAGTTCTTGCAACCTAGATACTCTGTAGTCATCATTAGTTACTAGACCATGCATTTTGATTCTTAGTGATGGGATTTCAACCTCAATAAGTAGTACCACTTTAGAACCATAAAATAAAGTGAATGGTGTATCTCCAGTGGGAATTTTGATACTTGTTCTGTAAGCCCAGAGAGCTAGATTGATCATGAGATGCTAGTCTCTTCCTATTTTATTAACTATATGGTACAATATTTTTAAGACTCTTATTTGAATCCTTTTCTTGTCCATTCCCTTCAGGATAGTAGATAGATGACCAATGTTGTGTAATCTTGAATTTGGCACATAGATCATCTAAGTCTCTATTTTTTAATTGTCCACCATTATCTGTGACTATAGAGTGTGGAATTCCATACCAACATATGATGTAGTTCAAAATGAACATAGAAATTCTCTTGCTGGTTGCTTGAGTCAAAGGGACTGCTTCTACCCATTTTGTAAAATAGTCTGTAGCTGTTATGATATGGGTATGTCCATTAGAAGAATGAGGATGTATGGATCCTATAAGATCAAATGCCCATTGGTGAAAATGCCATTGTGTAGTAGAGGGAATTAGATCTCTCCCTAGAGCATGAATTAAGTTACCATGTACTTGGCACTTTTGATAGTTCTTAGAAAATTTGATTGCATCTTTCTCCATTTCAAGCCAATAGTACCCAGCCCTAATAAGCTTTCAAGCTAATGTTAAACCATTTGAGTGTGACCCACATATACCTTCGTGGAATTCCTCTAGTGTACGTTGAGACTCTTCCTGGTCTAAACATCTAAGTAGTGTACCATCTAGACCTCAATTGTATAGATCATTACCAATGATGACATACCAGGACGCATTGCGGATAAGGTATCATTTCTCATGGTGACTGAAGATATCAGGAATGATTTGGTCTTGGAGATAGGAGAAAAGGTTTTTGTATCAGGATGAATCATGACCAACAAAAGTGCAAATCATGTGGCTATCAGGGGAATCATATGCAAGATAAGATAATGCTTGCACTAGGAACTCCTAGTGTAGCTCATGTTTAGGCTAATATAATAAAGTAGATAGCATTTCCATTGCATCAGCAACCTTGTTCTCTATTCTAGGAGTTTTCTCAAAGGTGATAGATATGAAATAGATCATCTACCATTCTCTTTTATGGGATTAGTTTTCCATCTTTTGTCTGATACACATCATTGACTTGGTGTATTACAAGTTGTGAGTCACCATGAATGTGTAACTCTGTCACCCTCCACTCAATTGCTATTTTCATGCCATTAAGAAGGGCTTCATATTCAACAATATTATTTGTGCAAGGAAACTTGATTCTCAATGCCTTAGGGATTGAGTATCCTTTAGGAGTGATAAACAATATGCCTACTCTTGATCCATTCTATGTATAGGAGTTGTCAAAGAATAACTTCCATTATCTAGAAGATAGGTTCATGATAGAGGAATCTGGAAAATCCATTTGCATTGGTGTATCATCAAACAATGGTGCTTCAGCCAATTGATCAGCAATTACCTATCCTTTGATAGCTTTTCTTTCGACATATTCAATGTCAAATTCACTTAAGAGCATGACCCATTTGGCTAATCTACCACTGAGGGAAGATTTTCTTAGTAGGTACTTTAGTGAATCAATATTAGCTACCAAATGTGTGGTATGAGCTAACATATAATGTCTTAGTTTCTATGATGCAAAGATCATAGCTAGACAAGATTTCTCAATCCTTGAATAGTGTTGGAGATTTGCCAGCAGGCCAGTACTGACTGTATGTTTGTCATTGATGACAACATATGGAAAGTAGCATGCGTGGAAGTCTTATATAGTAATATTTCATTATATGTAGCATGGACATGATATTAGCATGATATTATGGGCGCAGAGGTTAACTATTAGTAAAGACAGTTATATAGCAACTTGTGTTAGCAGTGTTCCTGACAGAGTAACAGGTAGTGTTCTATCTATGGTTGTTCATACTATTATCATGGAGCCTTGTGTGCTTGGATATATGTTGAATACATGGTAGTGATGTTTCATTCATGGATACATAGTTTGTTGATCAGTAAAAGTGAAGTTATGCAGTCGCTATTTGCCAGTAGTAGTTTCCCGTGTTTATTCAGAACAGCCGACAGAGATATTATTGGTTCTAGAGTTGCGCCTATCTTTTAGGTATGCACCCTTAGAGTTAATCTTAGAGAAGAGTTATTGAGGTTCAGTTAAGAGCACACGAAGTAATTCAACTTGAGGAGAAAGATCTAGTTGTTTTGGTAGAGCCGACAATGTGTAGCGGGTGTCTACAATTATCTTCTTAGATAGGTCCAAGAATGTGTTGTGTGCATAGTAGAGCTGACATAATAATTATCAAAGTTTGTTATGGTTTCTATAATATGATTTCAAGATGGTTCTAATAGGATAACTTGATTATATCATTCAGAGGAAAGATATTTATAGGCAGTCATTTGTGATTGACTGAGTGTGGTTCAAAGTTGATTGTGAAGAGGAGAGCAGAGTGTGCAAAGTGTTGAGCCATTAGAAGGTCTATGTGACCAAGTAAAGTATTTTTTCTATACATTGGAACTAATCTAGACAACAAGTCTAAGCACAGTTCACCAAGATCCAGATATAGTGTGTATCTGTTATTCAGAAGGTTGTAGCCTTCACCCCTTTGAGTAGTGAGCTCTTGGACAGTGCATCCTCTCCCCTAACATGGACAATTGTAAAAGAATCCTAACAGGGTTTGACCCTTAACCAAGTCTATTGTACTAAATATATTGTAAAGAAACTCCTAACAGGGATAAGGATCTTCTAGCAAGGATCATAATACACTAGTACAAAATATTAGTGGGTGTCAATTCCCACCAGGGTTTTTACCTATTTGGGTTTTTTCGTAACCAAAATATTGGTGTTGTGTTCATGTATTCTTTCATTATGTTTATGCTTTATGTTTAAGTATACTTAATTGGATAAAGAATTGAAACTTGTAGATAATTGATTCACCCCACCTCTCAGTTATCTCTTGGGACTATTTCTAACAATTGGTATCAGAGCCAAGTTCCATGGAGAGAAATTTTAATAGCTTGAGGTTGATCAGATGGCATACTTTAGAAAAAAAATTCCTAAGTTTGATGGAGAGAATTATCTTGATTGGAAGAACAGGATGGTGACTCATTTGCAGTGCATTGGTTTTGAAGTTGTTGATGTAACTATCAAAGTAGCCAAGATCCCTACCTTAGAAGACCTTGTAAAGGATGATGGTACTGAAAGGAAAAAGGAATTATTTCATTAGAATTATATTTCTAAAGAAGCCCTTATCAGTGCCCTATCTGATAGTGAATTTTCAGAGATAAGAAAGTAGACACCACCCACAAGATATGGAAGCACCTAGAAGACATGTTTGAAGGTGACAAACAAGAAAATGATACACGAAGAAAAACATGGAAGAAAAGATACAATGCATTGGAGATGCTACCTAAAGAAAGCATCATAGCTTATAATCAAAGGATCAATGAAGCAATTGCTGGAATCAAGAACAATGGTGGAGAGATCTCAAAGGAAGATATTATGGACAAGTTGATGACTACTCTCACTCCAAAATATGAAAACAAGATCAACATCCTTGATGAAACCATGTAGCTTACATATAATTTCAAGAGAGAGACCTTGATCAAAAAAATCTCAGCTTTTGAAATCTCAAGATTGAAGAGAAAACCTAAGAGCGAGATAGCCTTCAAAGCAACAGTTCATGGTAAGAAATCTGCAAACACTTCTAGTAATTTTGATAATACTGATGAAGAGAAAACACTAGATGATTTCATTTCTATGATTTCCAAAAGAGAAAAGAAAGGAAAAGGAAAATATGAAGGTCAATTTCCATTTAAGTTCTTTTCATATAGTAAGATCAGTCACTTTACATCTAAGTGTCCCACTAGAGCTAGAAAATTCAAAAAGGATTACAAGCCTAAGTACTCTAAGGAATGTTACTATGTTGGAGATGGAGTTTCACATGATGAATCCAGTGAAGAAGAAATTGGATTCATTTCTTTTATAGAGAAAATGAATAATAGGACAAATCATAAAGATAAGAAAGAGGAACAAGAGCTAGCATTGATTTCATAGTCTGACATAAGGACAGATTGGATTATAGATAGTGCTTTTTCACATCATATGATAGGTGATAAAAATAGATTTATTCATCTAGAAAAATACAATGGTGGCATGGTTAAATTTGGAGACAACACTCCTAAACCCATAGTTGGTATAGGAGCCATCACTTTGGATGGTAAGAATAGTACTGATGATGTTCTCTATATTGGTTTGAAACATAACCTTCTTAGTGTTGGATAGTTACTTGGAAAAGGCTATCAGTTAGAGCTCAAAGATGAAAAACTAGAGGTAATGTTTTCCAACTCAATTCAGAAGCAAGTTGTTTTGTAGCTAAAGTTGATGACAATTGGTTGTGGCATAAAAGACTATGTCATATCAATTTTGATAACATAGTAAAGATAAGAAATGTAAAGGTAGTAAGAGATCTACCTAGCATAGCTAAGCTAGTTGATAATATATGCAGGGACTGTGTGATGGGAAAATATGTGAGAAAATATTTTAGGAGCAAGTACAATTCAGCAGAGAACAAGTTGGATCTCAATCATACTGATCTATGTGGACCAACTCAAAAAAGATCATAATATGGTGAAACGTATTTAATTTTATTTTTTGATGATTATACTAGGATGACGTGGGTTGTATTCTTGAAAGATAAGTCAGAAGCATTTGAAAAGTTCAAAATATTCAAAGCTAAGGTTGAGAATGAATCTGGAC
Organism: Chamaecyparis obtusa; assembly: GCA_027943335.1. NCBI lineage: Eukaryota > Viridiplantae > Streptophyta > Pinopsida > Cupressales > Cupressaceae > Chamaecyparis > Chamaecyparis obtusa. The sequence goes on from BSBK01003166.1 coordinate 1,754,342, forward strand.
TAAAGATAAAATGTTTAAGATCGGATAGATGAGGAGAATTCACCTATGACAGATTCTATGAGTACTATGAATAACATGGCATAAAGAGACAATTGAGTGCACCTAGAAACCCTTAGCAGAATGGAATTGCAGAGAGAAGGAATAGGATCATCCTTGATACAATGTGCACCATCATGATTGAAGGAAAAGTTGCACACACCTATTGCAGAGATGCAGTCAATACAATAGTCTACACCATCAAAAAAATTCAATTGAGGCCTGGCACTAACAAAACACCTTATGAGCTATGGTTTGGTAATGTTCCCATAGTAAAATACTTCAGAATCTTTGGAAGCAAGTGCTACATCAAGAGGGATGATGCAGTAGGCAAGTTTGATGTAAGAAGTGATGAAGGTATTTTCCTTGGTTACTCTACTAAAATTAAAGCTTATAGATGTTTCAATTTAAGATTGAAAAAGATCATTGAAAGTGCTTATGTTAAGATTGATGAAAATTTCATGGTTCAAGAAAGATATCATGATTACTCACCCATGATTGAAGAAGATCCCAGACCCTCCACTAGTGAGATAGTTATTGAAGAAATGTTTGATAGTATTGATGTGTTATTCAATGACCCTAAGACAAGTGAAGAAGAAACTCCTAAGGTTGATGAGTCAACACCAACTAAATTTCCAAATTTTACATCTAGAAACCATTCCAATAAAGACATCATTGGAGATTAGAGTGACAAAGTCTTAACAAGATCACAAACAAAGAACTTAGCTAGCAGTGAAGTAGTATGTTTACTATCTCAGATTGAACCTTTAAGTGTTGAAGATGCTTGTAAGGATTTTGATTGGCATGATGCTATGAAATCAGAACTTGATCAAATTATTAAGAATGCTACTTGGGAACTGGTCCCAAGACCTAGTGATAAAAATGTGATTGGGACAAAGTGGATATTCAGGAAAAAGATAAATGAAGATGGAATAGTAGTAAGAAATAAAGTAAGATTAGTATGTAAAGGATATGTGCAAAGAGAAGGCATTGATTATTCAGACACATTTGTACCTGTAATAAAATTAAAAGCTATTAAGTTGTTTTTAGCTTATGCTATAGTAAAAAACTTCAAAGTTTATTAGATGTATGTCAAGTCAGCATTCCTAAATGGAGATTTGAAAGAAGTATACATTGAGCAGCCAAAAGGATTCACCTTATTAGATAAACCTGATATGATATGCAGATTGAAGAAGGCCCTCTATGGACTTAAGCAAGCCCTAGAGAATGGTATGAAAGACTAGATGGATATCTAACAAAGATTGGATTCAAGAAAGGAGTAATAGACTATAATCTATGTTAGATGAGGTGAAATATTAATCTCCCAAGAACACCTGCATGCATAACCCTGTCACATGGAAGAAGCAAAGCACAGAAGCAAGGAAAAAACTATGGAGGCCAAAAAGCCAGAGACATCTTATGGACATGCAAAGAGAAATTTCTATTATGATCCAATAAGTGAATGAAAGAAATACAAAGAGGGAATCCTTATAAAAGGATACCAAAACCCTAAAGGTATAAAGCAAAAAATAAAGCTAGGTTGCACATTATAATTAATAAATATATTAATTATAATGCACCTAAAAGATAGCTTAAGTAAATAGAGTAATAAATGACTTAATTAATTAAACCAAAGTGATTTAATTAATAAGCATAAAGTATGATTACTCTAACACCCCCCCTTAAGCGTAGCTCAAGAGGGAAGCTAACCTAGCATAGCTATGAAAGCAGAAAATGGGTCCCGGCAACAAGGCCTGATCAGGTACCCAGTACAAGAAAATAAACTAGATGAAGGAAACAAAGCCTCCAATCTAGGGAATGTCCCAAAGAAAGGAACAAGAAAGAGCATGAAGCATCTCCAAAGCATGAAACTGCAAACACTGTCAAAAGTAACTGCTGGAACCCCCACTGAAATAGTGCATGACCAGGTAGAGAAGACAAAGTCTGAAGAGCTGATCAATCGAAGAGGTGACCTCCAAAATAGGAATGAATGAGTGTCTATATAGTAGATGAACCATCTCACCGAAATGCATAGGTGCCTAGCCACTGCATCCGCCTAGTACATAGGAACAAAAACTGAATACGTAGATCACTCAACCGAACCAAGGAAGCAATAGAGCCAACAGGTGAACCCCCCCATAATGCTGAACAGAGAGAGGGGTGACAGGAACACTGAAATGCAATGCCAGAAACATCTGCAAGAAGAAGAATCAGGAACACCAACAGTGCAACAGAAGTACATGCACAGGATAAAGGGCGGTGTCGAAGAAGAAGAATAGATCTTCTGGACACACAGTATGGGCTAATGTCATGGAAGGTACACTCACTTGACAAAGGTGGATGAGCACAAAAGGCAAAACATCATAACCCCCCATGGCACTTTATAACTGAGTGCGAGTACAAACAAACACAAGGAGTACAAGATCCCAGATATACAAAAGCAGGCACTTTATCTCAGTGCATTTACAGAAAAAAGAATGCAACAGTGGAGAAGCATACAATGCTCAGAAGTCAGAAAGAAGAGTGAGCCAGAAGAACAGAAGAAGAGATCCCAAGACCTGTAGAACCCAAGTAATCCGCTAGAGTGCGAAAGTGCAAAACTCAGAGGAGAGAAAACCTGGAGCAGAATCTGGATAAAAGACCCCTGCAACTGAATAACTCATAGAACCAGCTTTCCAATGATATATGATGAGCCCAAAAATGAGTCCGAATGAGCGAGATATGGCTCCCGGAAGGCAAAAAATAAACATCACCTTTGACAGAAAAAAACACTGTCAAAACAGCAGATCCAAAAATCTTAACCTCCATAATCGGAAAGAGCTGGGAAAGAGCTTTCCGACGATATAAAGAAGTCCAAAAAAGACCTCCGTATGCTCCAGATAGAGCAAAAAAAAGCCCAAGTACCCCTCAAAAGCTTCAAAACATAGTTTTAAGCCCCTGGGGCTAAAAAAATAAGGCCCCTGGGCACATGGCGCGCGCAGGGGGCTGGAATCGGAGCTCCCGGTCACCCATGTGACCGCCGCTAGGGCCCGCAGGGCTTAAAAACTCATCGGGCGGCCGGCGGAGCGGAGGGCGGAGCGGGGCCGGCGGGGCGGCGGAGGAGCCGGTGGTGGCTCTGCAGCGGAGCGGTGGCCGCGGATGGATGCGGAGCCCGGGGGCGGCTCGGCCAGTGGTGGTGAAGCGGAGGGAGCCCGGTGGCTGCTAGCGGCTTGGCGGAGGCCGCGGGGTGGTGCCCGGGTGGCCACTGGGTGGCACCCGGGAGGCCGCCCTTTAGTAAAAAAATTTTAATTTTTTTTTGAAAATCATCGTCTTGATCCACGTGCTAGGTCGTACGGCCTGGTACCTAAAATTTTTTGCCTCAAATTGCAAAAGTGTCCAAAATGGACAAATTTTATATGGATTCTGGCTATCTCGAACCTTCCGGACGCAATGGTGGCATCCGTTTTTGCTCAAAATACCCCCAAAATTTTTTTTTTCTTTTTTGCAGGCAAAAAAGAAACAAAAAATAACGTCCTGCAGAGAATACCAGAACTAATTTTTTTTTGAAACCCTCCTACTTCTGAATCACTTCAACAAAACACAAATAGCGAGCAGCAAGATGGCTCTGATACCATGTTAGATGAGGTGAAATACTAATCTCCCAAGAACACCTGCATGCATAACCCTGTCACATGGAAGAAGCAAAGCACAGAAGCAAGGAAAAAACTATGGAGGCCAAAAAGCCAGAGACATCTTATGGACATGCAAAGAGAAATTTCTATTATGATCCAATAAGTGAATGAAAGAAATACAAAGAGGGAATCCTTATAAAAGGATACCAAAACCCTAAAGGTATAAAGCAAAAAATAAAGCTAGGTTGCACATTATAATTAATAAATATATTAATTATAATGCACCTAAAAGATAGCTTAAGTAAATAGAGTAATAAATGACTTAATTAATTAAACCAAAGTGATTTAATTAATAAGCATAAAGTATGATTACTCTAACAATCTATTCATAAGAGAGACATCAGAAGGTTTACTACTTGTAGCTAAATTTGTTGATGACATTATCTTTGGAGGTAATGACAAACTTAGTGTTGAATTTTCTAAAGAAATGCAGAATGAGTTTGAGATGTGTATGATTGGTCCTATCAAATACTTTTTGGGACTAAATGTGTAGTAGATAGAAAAAGGAATCTTTATTAATCAGTCCAAGTATGTGAAAGAGATACTAAAGAAATTCATGATGGACCCCTATGATCATTGAATGTAAGCTTATAAAAGAAGATGACTCACCAGAAGTGGATACAACATTGTACAAGTCTATGATTGGTAAACTCATATATCTTACTCAGACTAGACTTGATATTTCCAATGCAGTTGGCATAGTTGGAAGATTGTAGCAAAGCCTAAACAAAGTTACCTCATGGCAGTAAGAAGGATATTCAAATACTTGAAAGGCACTATAGACTATGGTCTATGGTATCCTGATTTAGAAAATGTTGAGCTTCATGTGTATACTGATGCAGATTGGGTAGGATGCGTTGATGATAGGAAGAGTACATTAGGTGGAGTAGTGTTTCTTGGTAATAGACTTGTCACTTGGATAAGCAAGAAACAAAATTATATTTCTTAGTCAACAACAGAAGCAGAGTATGTTGCATCAGCCTTGAATTGTTCTACAATTGTTTGGATCAAATAGATGATAAAGGATTTTTGAATTTAGATTGATTATCCTATTTTATTCATCATGATAACACTAGCACTATCAATATGTCGAAGAACCCTGTGATGCATGCAAAGATAAAGCACATTGAGATCAAGTATCACTTCCTAAGAGAGAAAGTGGAAGAGAAAGAAGTCAAGCTAGACTATGTGAGTACTAAAGATCAGTTGGAAGACATATTCACAAAGCTCTTGCCAAAGGATACTTTTGAGTATCTCAGGGAGAAGTTGGGATTAATTCCCTTCCCGATTCTTCTTAAAAGAAAGAGGAAAAGGCATCAGTCCTTAGGGACTGATGGATGGTTGACTACTCTACTTCTAGAGTAGTACCAATGCTCAAACTGATTGGTACCTTTTTCCATTGATGTCAAAGGGGGAGTAATATATAGTCATGAAAAATAGGAGTAAAAAGGAGAAGTAATATACTAAGGGGGAGCAGTATTCAATTATGACAACAGTTTAGTTGAGGAAATGGAGAATGTTGAAAATATTGCAGCAGATGGAGGATTCATCTTTGGGGGAGTTTTGATAAGGAAATGGAGAATTTTATAAAATAAATGTTCATTTGGGTTGGTGGTGGTTTTTCATTCTACATGTTGTCATCAATGCCAAAGGGGGAGATTGTTGGAGATTTGCCAGTAGGCCAATATTGACTGTATGTTTGTCATTGATGACAACATATAGAAAGTAGCATGCACGGAAGTCTTATGTAGTAAGATTTTAGTATATGTATCATGGACATGATATCAACATGATATCATGGGTGCAAAGGTTAACTATTAGTATAGATAGTTATATAGAAGCTTGTGTCAGCAGTGTTCCTGATAGAGTAACAGGCAGTGTTCTATGTATGGTTGTCCATACTATTATCATAGAGCCTTGCGTGCTTGGATATATGTTGAAGAGATGGTAGTGATGTTTCCTTCATGAATGCATAGTCTTTTGATTAGTAGAAGTGAAGTTATGTAGTCGCTATTTGCTAGTAGCAGTTTCCTGTGTTTATTCAGAAGAGTCAATAGAGATATTATTGGTTCTAGAGTTGTGCCTATCTTTTGGGTATGCACCCTTGGAGTTAAGCTTAGAGAAGAGTTATTGAGGTTTGGTTAAGATCACATGAATTAATTCAACTTGAGGAGAAAGATCAAGTTATTTTGGTAGAGCTGATAGTGTGTAGCGTGCATCTAAAATTATCTAATTGGACAGGTCCTAGAATGTGTTGTGCACATAGTAGAGCTGACATAATGATTATCAAAGTTTGTTATGGTTTATCTAATATGATTTCAAGATGGTTCTAATAGACTAAATTGATTATATCATTTAGAGGAAAGATATTTATAGACAGTCATTTGTGATTGCTTGAGTGTGGTTCAAAGTTGATTGTGAAGAGAAGAGAAGAGTGTGCAAAGTGTTGAGCCATCAAAAGGTCTATGTGCCCAAGTAAAGTATTTGTGCTATGTTGGAGATTTTCTAGTAGGCCAGTATTGACTGTATGTTTGTAATTGATGACAACATATGGAAAGTAGCATGCATGGAAGTCTTATGCAGTAATCTTTTAGTATACGATGTATGGACATGATATCAACATGATATCATGGGCACAAAGATTAATTGTTAGTACAGACAGTTATATAGAAACTGGTGTTAGCAGTGTTCCTGATAGAGTAACAGGAAGTGTTATGTGTATGGTTGTCCATATAGTTATCATGGAGCCATGTTCCCTTGGATTTATGTTGAAGACATGTTAGTGATGTTTTAGTTATGGACACATAGTCTGATATTTAGTATAACTAAAGTTATGTAGTCGCTATTTGCTAGTAGCAATTTCCTATGTTTGTTTAGGAGAGCTGATAGAGATTTCATTTGTTCTTGAGTTGCACCTATCTTTAGGGTATGCACCCTTGTAATTAAGCTTATAGAAGAGTTATTAATGTTTGGTTAAGAGCGTATGAGTTAATTCAGCTTAAGGAGAAAGTTACAGTTATTTTGGTAGAGCCGACAGTGTGTAGCGTGCATCTACAATTATCTTATTTAGAAAGGTCCCAAAATGTGTTGCGTGCATAGTAGAGTTGACATAATGTTTATTTGATTTTTTTATGGTTTCTCTAATATGATTTCAAGGTGGTTCTAATAGGCTGACTTGGTTTTATCATTTAAAGGAAAGATATTTATAGGTGGTCATTTGTGATTGCTGAAGTGTGGCTAATGTTTGATTAAGAAGAGAAGAGAAGAGTGTGTAAAGTGTTGAGCCATCAGAAGAAGGTCTATGTGACCAAGTAAAGTATTAGTACTATACATTGGAACTGATCCAGATAGCAGGTCAAAGTGCAGTTCACCAAGATCTAGATATAGTGTGTATCTGTTATTCAGAAGGTTGTAGCCTTTGCCCATTTGAGTAGTGAGCTCTTGGATAACATGCCCTCTCCCCTAATAGGGACAATTATAAAAGACTCCTAACAAGGTCTGACCCTTGACTAGGTCTACTGTACTTAAGATTATGTAAAGCTACTCCTAACAAGGTAAAGGATCTTCTAACAAGGATCATTATACACCAGTGCAAAATATTAGTGCATGTCAATTCCCATTAGGGTTTTTACCTATTTGGGTTTCCCCATAACCAAAATATTGTGTTGTTTTCAAATTTTCTTTCATTGTGTTTATGCTTTATGTTTAACTATACTTAATTGGATAAAGAATTGAAACTTGTAGATAACTGATTCACCCCCCCCTCTCAGCTATCTCTTGCGACTATTCCTAACAATTAGTATCAGAGTCAAGTGCTCGGAGAGAAAGTTTAACATCTTGAGGTTGATCAGATGGCATACTTCAGGAAAGAAAGTCCTAAGTTCAATGGAGAGAATTAGCTTGATTAGAAGAACAAGATGGTGACCCATTTGCAGTGCATTGCTTTTGAAGTTTTTGATTTTACTATCAAAGCAGCCTTGATTCCTACCCTAGAAGACTTTGCAAAGGATGATGCTACTAAAAGACAAAAGGATTTGTTTCATCAGAATGCTATATCTAAAGAAGCCCTTATCAACTCCCTATCTGATAGTGAATTTTCAGAGATAAAGAAGGTGGACACTGCCCACAAAATATGGAAGTACGTAGAAGACATATTTGAAGGAGAAAAAAAAGTAAAGGATGTGCACAAAAGGACATTGAACAAAAGATTCACTGCATTAGAGATGCTACCTAAAGAAAATATCAGAGCTTACAATCAAAGGATAAATGAAGCAGTTGCTGGAATCAGGAACAATGGTGGAGATATTTCAGAAGAGGACATTATGGACAAGTTGATGACCACTCTCACCTAAGAATATGAAAAACAAGATCAACATCCTTGATGAGACCATGAATATTACATCTAATTTCAAGAGAGAGACATTGATCAGAAAAATATTAGCTTTTGAGATCTCAAGATTGAAGATAGAACCAAAGAGTGAGACAAAATTCAAAGCAATAGTTCATGGTAAGAAATCTACATACACTTTTGGTAATTTTGATGATGATGATGAAGAGAAAACATTAGATGATTTAATTTCTATGATTTCCAAAAGAGAAAATAAAGGAAAAGGAAAATATCAAGGTCAGTTACAATTTATGTTATTTTTTTGTAATAAGATAGGTCACTTTGCATCTAAGTGTCCCACTAAAGCTAGAAAATTCATAAAGGATTACAATCCTAAGTACTCTAAGGAATGTTAATTTGCTAGAGATGGAGTTTTAGATGATGAATCAAGTGAAGAAGAAATTGGATTCATTTCTATGGTAGACAAAATGAATGATAAGACAATTCATACAGATGAAAAAGAGGAACATGAACTAGCATTGATTTCCTAAGCAGACATAAGGATAGACTAGATTATAGATAGTGGTTGTTCACATCACATGATAGGTGATAAAGGAAATTTTGTTCATCTAGAAAAATACAATGGTGGCATGGTTAGATTTGGACACAACACTCCTAAACCAATAGTTGGTAGAGGAGCAATCACCTTGGATGGAAATAAAAGTACTGATGATGTTCTCTATGTTGATGGTGTGAAACATAACCTTCTTAGTGTTGGATAGTTTCTTGAAAATGGCTATCAGTTAGAGTTCAAAGATGAAAAATGCATCATCAACAATAAGAATGGTGTTATGATTGCATCAGGCTCAAAGACTAAAGGTAATGTTTTCCAACTCAATTCAAAAGCAAGTTGTTTTGTTGCTAAAGTTGATGACAGTTGGTTATGGCACAAAAGACTATGTCATATCAATTTTGATAACATAGTAAAGATAAGCAATGTAAAAGCAGTAAGAGATCTACCTAGCATAGAAAAGCTAGTTGATACCATATGCAAGGAATGTGTGATGGCAAAGAATGTGAGAAAATCATTTAGGAGAAAGCAAAATTCTGCAAGGAACAAGTTGGATATGATTTGTATAGGCCTATGTGGTCCAAGTCAAACAAGATCATACTATGGTGAAAGGTATTTCATTTTGTTTGTTGATGATTATACTAGGATGATGTGAGTTGCATTCTTGAAAGATAAGTTAGAAGCTTTGGGAGAATGAATCTAGACTAAAGATAAATTTTTTGAGATCGGATAGAGGAGGAGAATTCAAATTTTTTGAGATCAGATAGAGGAGGAGAATTCACCTCTGACAGATTCTATGAGTACTGTGAAGAACATGGCATAAACAGACAATTGAGTGCACCTAGAACCCCTCAACAGAATGGAATTGTAAAGAGAAGGAATAAGATCATTCTTGATACAGCGCACACCATTATGATAGAAGGAAAATTTGTACACACCTATTGGAGAGATATGGTCAATACAATAGTCTATACCATCAATAGAATTCAATTGAGGCTAGGCACTGAGAAAAAATAATATGAGCTATGGTTTGGTAATGTTCCCATGGTAAAATACTTCAGAATCTTTGGAAGCAAGTGATACATTAAGAGGGATGAAGCAGTAGGAAAGTTTGATGCAAGAAGTGATGAAGGTATTTTTCTTGGTTATTCTACTAAAATTAAAGCTTATAGATGTTTCAATTTAAGATTGAAAAAGATCATTGAAAGTGCTCATGTTAATATTGATGAAAATTTTATGATTCAAGAAAGATATCATGATTACTCACCCATGATTGAAGAAGAACCTAGACCCTCCACTACTGAGATAGTTATTGAAGAAATGTTTGATAGCATTGATGTGTTGTTCAATGACCCTGAGACAAGTGAAGAAAGTGCTCCTAAGGCTGATGAGTCAACATCACCTAAAGTTCCAAAGTATAAATCTAGAAATCATTCAAAGAAAGACATCATTTGAGATGAGAGTGACAAAGTCTTGACAAGATCACAAAGAAAGAACTCAGATAGCAATTAAGTGGTATGTTTACTATCTCAGATTGAACCTTTAAGTGTTGAAGATGCTTGTAATGATTCAGATTGGCATGATGCTATGAAAGAAGAGCTTGATCAGATTATTAAGAATGACACTTGGGAATTGATCCCAAGACCTAGTGATAAGAATGTGATTGGAACAAAGTGGATATTTAGAAATAAGATGAATGAAGATGGTACTATAGTAAGAAATAAAGAAAGATTATTATGTAAGGGATATGCACAAAGAGAAGGCATTGATTATTTAGACACATTTTCACCTATGAGCAAACTAGAAGCTATCAAGTTGTTTTTAGCTTATGCTACAGTAAAAAACTTCAAAGTTTATCAAATGGATGTCAAGTCAGCATTCTTGAATGGAGATTTGAAAGAAGAAGTATACATTAAGTAGCTAGAGGGATTCACCTTATCAGATAGACCTAATATGGTATGCAAATTAAAGAAAGCCCTATATGGACTTAAGCAAGCCCCTAGAGCATGGTATGAAAGACTAGATGGTTATCTAACAAAGATTGGATTCAAGAAAGGAGCAGCAGATTGTAATCTATTCATTAGAGAGAAGTTGGGAGTAATTCCCTTCCCTGACTTTTCTTAGAAGAAAGAAGGAAAGGCATCAGTCCTCAAGGACTGATGGAAGGTTGACTACTCTACTTTAGGAGTAGTACCAGTGCTCAAAATGAATGGCACCATTTTCCATTGATGTCAAAGGGTGAGTAATATATAGAGTCATGAAAAAAAGAAGAAAAAGGAGGAGTATTATACTAAGGGGGAGCAGTATTCAGTTATGACAACAGTTTAGTTGAGGAAATGGAGAATATTAGAAAATATTGTAGCAGATAGATGATTCATCTTTGGGAGAGTTTTGATGAGGAAATGGAGAATGTTATAAAATAAATATTCTCTTGGGTTGGTGGTAGTTTTTCATTCCACATGTTGCCCTCAATGCCAAAGGGGGAGATTGTTGGAGATTTGGCAGTAGGCCAGTACTGACTGTATGTTTGTCATTGATGACAACATATGGAAAGTAGTATGCATGGAAGTCTTATTTAGTAAGATTTTAGTATATGATGTATGGAAATGATATCATGGAAACAAAGGTTAACTATTAGTATCGACAGTTATATAGCAACTGGTGTTAGCAGTGTTCTTGACAGAGTAACATACAGTGTTCTAGGTATGGTTGTTTGTATAGTTATCATGGAGCCATGCACCCTTGGATTTATGTTGAAGACATGTTAGTGATGTTTTAGTTATGGATGCATAGTCTGATATTTAGTAGAAGTAAAGTTATGTAGTTACTATTTGCTAGTAGCAGTTTCCTATGTTTGTTCAAGAGAGCCGATAGAGATTTCATTGGTTCTTGAGTTGTGCCTATCTTTAGGGTATGCACCCTTGGAGTTAAGCTTAGAGAAGATTTATTGATGTTTGGTTAAGAGAAAATGAGTTAATTTAGCTTAAGGAAAAATTTATAGTTATTTTGGTAGAGCTGACAGTGTGTAGCATGCATCTACAATTATCTTATTTGGACAGGTCCCAAAATGTGTTGCGTGCATAGTAGAGATGACAGAATGTTTATTTGGTTTTGTTATGGTTTCTCTAATATGATTTCAAGGTGGTTCTAATACGCCAACTTGGTTTTATTATTTAGAGGAAAGATATTTATAGGTGGTCATTTGTGATTATTGAAGTGTGGCTAATGTTTGATTAAGAAGAGAAGAGAAGAGTGTGCGAAGTGTTGAGCCATCAGAAGAAGGTCTATGTGACCAAGTAAAGTATTTGTAGTATACATTGGAACTGATCCACATAGTAGGTCAAAGCATAGTTCACTAAGATCCAAATATAGTGTGTATCTATTATTCAAAAGGTTGTAGCCTTCACCCATTTGAGTAGTGAGCTCTTGGATAGTGCATCCTCTCCCCTAACAGGGAAAATTATAAAAGACTCCTAACAAGGTCTGACCCTTGACTAGGTCTACTATACTTAATATATTGTAAAGCTACTCCTAATAGGGTAAAGGATCTTCTAACAAGGATCATTATAGACTAGTGCAAAACATTAGTGGGTGTCAATTTCCACTGGGGTTTTTACCTATTTGGGTTTCCCTGTAATCAAAATATTGTGTTGTGTTCAAGTGATCTTTCATTGTGTTTATGCTTTTATGTTTAAGTATACTTAATTGGATAAAGAATTGAAACTTGTAGATAACTGATTCACCCCCCCTCTTAGTTATCTCTTATGACTATTCCTAACATGCTATACATTGGAACTGATCTAGACAATAGGTCTAAGCGCAGTTCACCAAGATTTAGATATAGTGTGTATCTATTATTCAGAAGGTTGTAGCCTTCACCCCTTTGAGCAATGAGCTCTTGGACAGTGTGTCCTCTCCCCTAACATGGACAATTGTAAAAGACTCCTAATAGGGTTTGACCCTTGACTAGGTCTACTATACTAAATATATTGTAAAGAAACTCCTAATAGGGTTAAGGATCTTCTAGCAAGAATCATAATACACTAGTATAGAATATTAGTGGGTGTCAATTCCCACTAGGGGTTTTTACCTATTTGGGTTTCCCCGTAACCAAAATATTGGTTTTGTGTTCATGTGTTCTTTCATTGTGGTTATGCTTTATGTTTAAGTATACTTAATTGGATAAAGAATTGAAACTTGTAGATAACTGATTCACCCCCCCCCTCTCAATTATCTCTTGAGACTATTCCTAACAAGTAGTTCTTTTCATACACAACCAATGTTCTACTGATATAATATATAGCTCTTTCCTTCTTATTCTCATCATGCTGTGCTAGCAATGCCACCAGTGATGTATCTGAAGTAGAGACATATAAGATCAATGGCTTCCCTTGTATAGGAGGCATCAAAATAGGAGGATTTGATAGATATTTTTTGATATGGTTAAAGTTATTTTCACATTCTTCACTCCATGTGAAAGTCACACCTTTATGTAATGTTTTTGTAAAAGGCTATGATATATCTGCAAGTTGTGATATGAAGCATTTGATAGATTGTACTCTCCCTTGTAATGTTCTCATTTGACTGATATTCTTGGGAGGTTGTATTTCCATGATGGCTTTAACTTTAGCTGGATCAACTTCAATACCTTTCTTTGAAATAATGTATCCTAGGAGCTTTCCAGAAGTGATGCCAAAAGCACATTTCTTAGGGTTTAATCTAAGACTAAACTTCTCCGTGCGGTCTATTATTTTTCCCAAATCATTTAGATGTTTAGCCCTTATCATAGATTTTTCTAAATTATCATCAACATAATCTCCATAGTTCGATGCATCATGTCATGAAAAATAGATGTCATAGCTCTCTGATATGTAGCACTAGCATTTTTAAGCCCAAATGGCATGACATTTCAATAGAAGGTACCCCATGCACATGTGAAAGTAGTTTTCTCTTGATCCTCTAGAGAAATTTTTATTTGATTATATCCAAAAAAACCATCCATTAAAGAATACATCTCAAAACCCACAGTCATGTCCACTATCATCTCAATGTTAGGTAGTGGGAAATCATCCTTTGGGAAAGCCTTATTCACATCTCTAAAATATGTGCACACTTTGATTGATTTATCTATTTTTGAAATAGGTACAATATTTGAGATCCATTCAGCATAGTCAATAACACGGATGAATCCGGCTTTTAGTAGTTTCTCTAATTCAGCTTTGACCAAGAGTGCAACATGTGGATGCATCTTTCTCAATTTTTGCTTGACAAGTTTGACCCCTAGAGCAATAGATAGATGGTGAATTATAAGATCAGGATCCAACCTTGGCATATTTGAATATTTCCATGCAAAGTCAATCTTTTTCTCTGTTAAGAATGTAGTAAATTTTTGCTTTTCTTCTTTTGATAAGGATTGTGCTACATGGATCAACTGTAGTTCCTCTATTGTACCCAAGGTGATAGATTGAGTGGGCTCAATTAGAACTAGAGATCTATCCTATAAATGACTCATAAGGACATCAAATATCTCATCCTTAGGCACCTCAAAGAGGTTTTCACTTTTGGATACGTCTTTTATTTTTACTTTTGTAGGTTCTGAGACTGCTACAAAGTGGTTTTCACCCTTAGAACTCCTTTTATTTTTATTTTTACTCTTATTCTTTTGACTAAGATACTTGATGTCTGACTCTATCATACTAACACTCAGTTCACTGATGGAAGTCCTCATAGGCTCAATTGCATTTAGGTAGCAAGAAAGAGCATAGTCATTTGGAAAAGTATAGATACCTTGGCTTGGATTCATGGAAGTTTGGTCAAGAAGTTCAGGATGTTGGATAGTCAAAGTGGGAAAGGATTGGGAGATATTTTTTATAGATATGGATCTATCATCATTAGTCCTAACTCAACTCTCAAATTTGAAGGTGATATTACAACTTAAGAGATTCAATTCATGAATAGGTTCAATGTCATTATGGGAGTCCACTTTAGCCATCTATGGATCAGACTCATTAAGTTCATTATTTTTCTCTAGACTTACATTGGGTTTAGGTGCATATTGGTGAATAACATCAATATGTTTTTCTGTAATAAGTTCATCTTCTTTTGAAATGACTTCCCATTCATAGTCATTTCATTCCTCATATATGCCTCTATGAAATTTAAGAACATGAGTAAAGTCAGGATGAATACCCCAAGAAGGATTACCCTCAGATTCTGATTTGAATTCATACTCATGAGAATCTATCTTAGAATAGCTAGCACCTTCCTCCTTAACTATTTGATTGTCTTCGAGATTGGCTGGTTCTTGTGTTGCAACTATCTCTTCTCTCATAGTAGATTCTTGTGTGTCTACCACATTAATTATTTTGATTGGATCATCTTCTACTTCAGGGAGGTCTTTTATCTCTTTAGGAAAATGTTCATAAGAAATGAGCTCTTCAGTGGTGTCTAAATCATCAGTGTCAGATTGTTCTGGTTCTTCCTTTGGTTCAATCTATTCTAAGACATGTGGAGAGTTCTTGCTAAGATAGAAAGGCTTCTTATATCCTAGAACTATTGTATTTTATTTTTTTGGGCCACAATGGTCAAGAGGTGATAAAATACCTTATCCTTGTAGTCCTAGAGGTCATTTTCCTGTATATCCCATTTTTTGTGATCAATTTGTCCCCTGGTCCATATGACTTCTGAGGAATTTTTCTTGAAGTGTAGTCAATTTTCTGGACTGACTAAGATTGAGATTCATATTTATACAACCATGCAAGCATAGGTTCATCTTCTTCAAACTCTTGTTTAGATACTTTCTCTGGGACAAAGCTTCCATTGAATATGACCTAGGATTCTTTAGCATTAGGTTTCACTTTGTCTAAAGGTTGTCCATAAGAATTTGGTGATAATGAGAGAGATGTGAGAGATAAGTTTGGTTCCATTATGTATTCTCCCATACCATTATCCTTGATTCTAACTTCTTTAGCAATGTATTCCATCTTGGATGTTGAAGAAACATCTAGCTGCTTAGTGGAAGATTCTATGTTATTAGGCACAATTTTATTAGCACTTTCTTTCAATGCATTGCAAGTTGTGTAGAGGTCAGCTAGAATTTTCACCTCTACTCCTTCATAAGGAAATTTTACACATTGATGGTATGTGGAAGGAATAGCTCATTTCATGTATCCAGGGTCTCCCTAAGAGAATATTGTAAGAAAAAAGTATATCAAGAACTTGACATGTAGTATCCCTAATGAGCGGCCCTATTCTGATAGGCAAGACAATTATTCCCTTGGAAGATCTTTCTTCTTCATCACATGCCTTGATAGTTATTATATTTTTTGGATCAATGGAAGCTTCAGATAATCTCAATTATTTAATCACATTGTAAGAACAAATGTTGAGACCAGTGCCTCCATCTATCAACACACGTTTGACTTGATGGTTTTGGATTAAGACTTCAATATGCAAGGGCTGGTTATGCAGATGACTCAAGGAATTATCATCTTCCTTTGAAAAGGAGATGTACTGTGAAGATGTAAGATGACCAACCATAGTCTGGAACCTTTCTAAATCAAGGTTATCTAAAACATTGGATCCAAGAAAATCTTTGTCTACAATGGCTCTATGAGCTAGAGATATCCGAAGCAACTCAAACATGGATATTTTTGCATTGGTATGCTAGAGTTATTGGATAATACTATATGATGTAGGCCTCATGTCTTTAGGATTTGAAGATTTAGATGTAGCCTTCTATTTAGAAGTGGAAGAGAGATTGAAAGGCATCTTAGGGACATTTGATGAATATAGGAAGTTTCCTTGTAGATGCGCCTGAGCTTGTGATCAAGTAACTGCATTAGCTAATTAATTTTCTTTATCTTTTCTTAAAATTGTGATGACATTACAATGCTTAGATAGGCATGGTTCAACCATATTTATAACAACATTGTTTCCAGAGTAAGCATAATTGACTTTAGCACCCATATTAGGTTGAGAAGATGAATCTCCTTGAACATGTTTCAGAAATGGCTCTGTGAATGTTGTATGATCATTATTGCTCTTATGATTATCAATTGTGATTTCTCCATTATCAATTTTTTCTTGTATGATGTGTTTCAAATGGATGCAGTTATTAGTTTTATGACTCTTATTGCGATGAAAGTCATAGAAATCATTCTCTCTCCACCATTTCAGTTTAGGTTCAGGATCAAAGAATTTTATCTTAGGAAAGGAAATGATATTGTTAGCCAACAGAGTTTTCATGGAAGATTCCAAGGACTCTCCGAGAGGAGTAAACTTGTGTTTAGGATTTGTATCCCAAGGTTTGTAATCAGATGGCTTCTTGTTTGATTCATTTGCCTTTTCCTTTGAGGCTTTGATGGCTTGGGTACCAATAGTGAGATTGAAAGGGGGTGCCTTAGATGGGGCACAGATAGTATCAACAATGTCATTTGTGATAACACCTTTATTCTTGTTCTAATTTTTGTCTTTATCTTTAGAGCTAGATCCATATTCATACTTGTCTTTTTGGAGTGATATGTCTCCTTTTTGTACAAGTACTTTCTCAATTTTGATTTCATTCTCTACCATTTTATCAAAGGATGTATAATTTTGCATTTGCAAATGGTAGTTGAGTTCTGGAACAAGATTGTTGATGAAGATTTCTAGCTTCTCACTTTCTAGAATAGGTATAGCATATAGAGAAAACTTCTTCCTCCATCTTTTGAGAAAAGTCAGGAATGGTTCTCCTAAGTTTTGTTTTAGATTGTAGGTGTCGATCATGGTGACTGGATGTTGGATGTTATAGGAGTATTTTTGATAGAATAGTTTGATTAACTCCTAAAAAGTTTTGATAGTTGGAGGCATTTTTTAGAACCAATGAATAATTGATCCTCCCAGAGATCAAGGGAAAAGACACATTAGATAGGTTTGTTCGTGCATGAACTCATTAGATTGAGTACAAAATTCTCTAACATGATCTTGAGGATCATATTTTCCATCATACCTATCATACTTAGGTATCTCCACTCTCTTAGGGAATGGAAACATGTACAAGTCTTTATCAAATGGAAAAGGGCATAGGGCCTCCATGGAGAACTCCTTAGGTTCCTTTTCTTTCTCAAGTTTGTTAAGTTTGAACTACATGACATGCATCTATTTCATCATAGCTATGATTGGAGTTTCTTCCTCATGTGTAATGATATCTTCAACATTAAATTTGAGAGGAATTTTAGCCCCTTGATGAGCTAACTCTAAGAAATATGTTTCTTTGTCTTCAAGAAATGCCTCATCATTTTCTTGAAGTCATCATTGTTTTGATATCAAACAATTTCAGAAGGTGTGGGTTCTTGATCTACACCATGTTGAGAGTGATGTCCTTGAGACCCATGGTTTTTACCTCCTTGAGACATGTTAGGACTTTTAGGACTCCCTAGGATAGATTGATGTGGAGTTTGTTGATCACCTCTGTGGGTTGATGGAGGAGGGGGTATGTAACCAGTTTTCAATCGAAGATTGCCAAGACCGTCGTCTTTGTAAAGACCTAAATTGTAGAGTTTCTCAAAGGTTAGACCCACGTGAGAAGAAAAAGGTAAGGTATTGTGTGCTTCTCTGGATTTTTTTTGTGAGGAAGCTTTAGTTTCCACCATTAACCTTAGGTGAAGCAAGAGAGGAAGATGAAGACAACTGAAGAATGACTTGATTCAAAAATATTGAATGAGGCAACCTTGTCAAGATTGGATTGATTGAAGATTAGAATGGATGTAAATGTAGGATAATGTACCCTAGTAGTATGGGTAGATGCCCAAAAGATGGTGGACATGAGCTCACAACACTTAGCCATTTTGTATGAAGACTAAATTTGAGGATAATTTTGATAAGGTTTTGACACAAGATGAAAAATACTCAAATCGATAAATCAAAAGGCTAAATCAGACTCAAGAGACCACTTTAGGAAAATGAATGGATTTGTTCTATTTTTTTCTCTGTTCTTGATACAATGATTTGTTTGAGAGAATCCGAAAATAGGCTGTAAAAACTGGATTTCTGGCAATTTAGACAACTTTCTGGCAATTTTTCAAAAATTCTCATATGACTCTCTATAGGCTTGTATGATAGTGGGTAGGCTTTGAAATGACAATTGACAAGACTCGTACGACAATTGTAAAGCTTGCATGACAATTGCTAGCAGATTTTGACTTTTTGTTGGTGTTTTCTGACAACACTCATATGACACTATACACACTATCATACAATAATACATGGGTTTTGGTACAACAATGCTAAAAAATCATACAACAATCTGATCCTATGGGATGACTGTTGACTCCAAAAAGGAATTTTGTGTCAAATTTTGCAAATTTTTAGTTTTTAGAACTAGTATGTTTATAAGATTTTCTCTGTTAAGGTTTGCAGATTCATGTAATAGTTTGGGATCGTTCATTATCAAAGACCAAATAGATAGAAAACGTGCAAAACAACAAGAAAAGGAAAGAAATCAATCATTTGAAAAAAATGAACAAGGGAAAAGAAACCTTGCGCATGAACAAGAAATAGTGACTTAATGTGTTAATCCCTAGGAATGCTACTTGTGTATGTTCCAAAAAATTTTTCAATAACACACATAGTCCTAGAAAATAAAAAATTGGCCTCACTAGGGTTTGTAGTAATGGTTTGACTCTGCAAATTTTGTGATCTCAAGAGGGTGAACTCCAATCTAGGCACATTGGGGTTTTGACACAGTCTAAGAATTTAATCAATCAAGAGCTACTAGGGTGATCTGACAACCTAATGAGAGACCACACCTATGAAGATTTCCTCCACAAGAACATTTATATAGCGATTGTTTCTACCATGGAGAAAATGGCTATTATTGCTTGAGGTTCCATCCATGTTGTTGACCCAATTAAGTGAATGTCCCCTACGGAAAACCCTCTCTAAAGGTGACTCACAATAGATACCATAGGGGGACTGGATCAGATTCAAGGATCTGGGTTTCTAGTACTATCCAAAAAGGAAGTAGAGCATAATACCCTAGCCTCTTCACTTCACCAAAACAAAGTAGATAGATTAATCTAACATGCTAAGACTAAAATTTATCTCCCCAAGATCTATGATGTCAACAACTTATGGTCTATCAATCCATTTAGAGAGAGAATGTATTGATCAAAAGCTGAGGATGCAAACCTAGTAGAACACAAGACAATCATAGTATCCTCCTATTAGGCTTGAGTAATACTAAGAGGGGGGGTGAATCAGTATTAAAAAAATTTGCTTTCAATTTTAAACAATTATAAATAATCTAAAGTAATGCGGAAATGAAAAGAACATAAAGGCATAACACATTACTCATAACACCATAATTTGTTCTCGAGGAAACCCTGATTAAAAGGAAAACCCCAGTGGGGATGGCACCCACAAATATGTACTAAAGTATAATGTCCCTGTCAAGAGATCTAGCCCTGTTAGGAGCTGATTGTTACATAGTATATTTCCTTGCTAGAGGATTACAAAAACCCTGTTAGGGGTATACAAAACATCTAATTAAAGGTGGTGAGCACACTGCTCTTACTATCAATACTGTCTCAGAAATAGTTCACAAAAGGGAACAATAAAAGCACTTATCTTGCTTAGATAGTTCTCATTATAGCTTTGCCTTCTACTGATCTCACATCTAACTTCTTCTATCTCCTTCGCAATCTTATCAAAACATTTTTCACACTCTTCTATCACAAGAGTAGTCTGTACTTATACAAAATTATCCTTCCAATCGGCTCCACAAAAGTCATATTTAGCATAGAAAAACTTGTGTAAATAAAATATAAGGAGTCGGTGCTCTTATACAACAAAATATTCAACACTATAATTTATTCACATGACTTCACACGTTATCATATCCATCATGCTTCCCTTAATCATCGCAACTATTCATATACCCTGATATACCATTTTACTATCTTCTCATACCTTCTGAACACTATATCTCATACACCATCTATCCAAAACTCATGTGATCTTAACTAAAGAATTGACATATACTAACATACCTCTTGTTAACTTTGCAAGCCATAATACCATGTATGTCTCCATCACTATCCAAAACTGTGGCACTGTACCCTATTTTCCTGATTCTAGACTTAGTCATTTTCATGACTGTGAATCCATTAGAAATCTCCACAACATGTGATCATACTTATCATAAGTGTTTCCATAAATGAAAACCCTTAGAGGATTTATAGTACTCCAAATCATCACTTGCCAACAATCTCTCCCTTTGGCATTGATGGCAACACTTAGAAAAATGACTAGGTGTCATAGAGCACTTCTCTTCTTCACCTTCTCTTTTTCTTCCTCTCCCTTTAACATCAATGGAAAAGGTTAATCTCAAAATTGAAAAAATGAAGCATAGGTGGTTTAGTGATTGCTTACCAAATTTAAGACATCTTTGAAGGATGTTTCCAAGGTCTTAATCTCCTCAACCCATGAACTTATTAGTAACTCACTGACATGGATTAATCCATTCAGTGCATATGATGTTGTCTCTGCTGCCTTAAGCTCTATGAGAGAAGATACTGCTAGAGAGATTTCAACCTTTATCATCTTAGAGAGATGAGTCTCCAAATTTGAGAGCTTGGGAATCAGTAGGTTTCTTAAAGACCCAAACTAGTCTGTAGCTCTCCCTTTCTCTATTTCTAGTAGACTTATTTTCTCTAGTAGCCTAGACGTTTCCTTGTCTATTTCCCCCATATTTTGTAAAGATGATTCACAACTATCCATTATACTGTCAAGACTTTCCCTGTCTTTTTCTATGGTCTACTCAATATTCTTCAAGTGCTTGTAGGGATTTATGCAGTACCTATATAGTTTCCTGCCTTGTGCTACACAACTCTTGGCTTTAAGAGTGGTAGCCTTTAGAATACCTAAGTCCCATGAGATGGACTTGTGAACTTTTCTCAAATTCTTCTCCAAGAAGTTCCTTTCAGCCTTCTCCTCTGCTATTTTTAGCAATGAGTCAAAGTGACTATCAAAGCTATCCAATATTATACTGAGATTCTCAGTTTCATCCTTGTCTTTTAAGATAATAGGTGAGGGTAGTAGTTTGTTCATTGTTTCTATAGCCCTTCTCATTATTTTAGCTCTTTTATCTCCTTTTTGAACTGATCTCTCCTTAGCTTTAGAAAATTCCATGAAAGGGAGTCTCATTAGTTCATCTTTGTCCATGCTATCCACATCAGAACTTACAGGTTTGCCCACATTTCCCAATAATAGGGATGAATCCAATCCGACTTCAACAACCTCCTCTATTTTAAATTGTTTTTCTTGCTTTAATTCTTTCTCCTACACTTTTTCTTCTCCTTAGTCACTTGATCAACAAATGGTGTGTAAATGAGATTTTTCAAGTCTTATATCCTTCGCAAGTTGAGTGTGTGCATTGAACATAGGTAGCTCAACTTTGCATGTCATCTAATCAAAGCAAAACCCATGAACACAAAAGATGGATCTTCAACTGTTGCAATCACAACCATAGATCTAAAAATGTCTATCTATATCATACTCAAGCTCACATGAGCTTACTCTACTTATACAGGGGTTGGATTAATCATGTTATTTGTATCCATTTCTCCCCAT
Source organism: Chamaecyparis obtusa (assembly GCA_027943335.1). Taxonomy (NCBI): domain Eukaryota; kingdom Viridiplantae; phylum Streptophyta; class Pinopsida; order Cupressales; family Cupressaceae; genus Chamaecyparis; species Chamaecyparis obtusa. Next base: position 1,776,558 of record BSBK01003166.1, read on the forward strand.
GAGGCCATGAGGCCTTTTAGGCTGATGCCTCAAAAAATTCATCATGCGAAGATACAGTATCACAAGCTGTCTCTCCCTGAACCAAAACCTTATTTAGAACTTTTACATGTCATGTCTTTTCATTCTCTGATTTCTTGTTTTCACTTATGTAATCATTTAGGCTTTTACCACTATCACTAATATTCTTCCTTATGACTATAGGTGGTGGTGTTTCTAGTTCATTGAATCTTCTTGGTCCTATACTTTTTTTATCTCCATTGTATCTACAAAATTCACAATGTGACCTGGATTATTGCATTTGTAATAGATGGGAGGTCCTCTTCTATCTTGATTAGTCTGCAACTTATAGTACTTTAAAGTGTGTCCAAAATTGTTTCACTTCTGGCATATAATTTTTGCTGTAGTTTCTTCTCTGATATAATCTTTCTTATACCTAGCTTGATTAGGTTTTCTACAGTCTACTTTTTTGTGTCCATACTCATAGCAATTAAAATAGTAGCTAGAAAAGGGTTTAGAATTACCATTACTTCTGCAGTCTCTTTTCATGTGACCAACTTTGTTGCACCCAAAACATCTACCTCTGAAAGGTCTGAATTGTTCTTTATAATCTTCATTTATAGGTCTTTCTTTTGGAATAGATTTTTCTTCATTTCTGGCTTCATTTGGTTCTTCTTGAGTTCTCGAACTTCCAGCTTCATTTGGTCCACTTGTGTTACCTTTAGATCTTGGTTCATTGTTCTTGTCATTTTTTATGTGTAACTCCTGAATAAGTAGTCTGGATTGAGTGAGTTTACCTTTGATGATCTGATTGTAGTTATCCAATTCTTGATATTTATCTTTGTAATGCTCAAGTTTAGTCTTCATATTATCTATCTGAAGGTTGGCTTGTTTTAGTGACTCTTCAATTTTATTTCTTTCATCTTTCTCATTCTGAATCTCCTTGATCATCAAGAGATTGATTTGTTCTTTTTCTTGCTCCAACATCTTTACTTTGTCTGATGTGTCATTTTCAGAACTTTCTTTGATTTTCTCCATAAGCTCTTGTCTCTGATCTTTTACAGTCATAAGTTGTTCTTTGAGTTTCCTCATGAAACCTTCCGCTCTTCTTAATTTGAATTTTAGTTCACCATTTTCAGCTTTCATCTTGTCCAGATCTTCAAGTGCAGTTTCAAAGTTTACTTGAAGGTCTTTTGAATCCATTATGATCTCCATTAAGCTATTAAGCTTTCTCTTAAAGGGCCAATAGCTCTGATACCAATTGTTAAGATTAAGTAATACTTAGAGGGGGGTGAATCAATATTACAAAACTTTGCTTTCAATTTTAAATAATCCAAAGTAATGCGGAAATGAAAAGAACATAAAGGCATAACACATTACTCATAACACCATAATTTTTTCTCAAGGAAACCCTGATTAAAGGGAAAACCTTGGTGGGGATGGCACCCACAAATATGTTCTAAGGTATAATGTCCCTGTCAAGAGATCTAGCCCTGTTAGGAGCTGATTGTTACATAGTACATTTCCTTGCTAGAGGATTAAAAAAACCTATTAGGGGTATACAAAACACCTGATTAAAGGTGGTGAGCACACTGCTCTTACTATCAATACTGTCTCAGAAATAGTTCACAAAAGGGAACAATACAAGCACTTATCTTGCTTAGATAGTTCTAGTTATAGCTCTTCCTTTTACTGATCTCACATCTAACTTATTCTATCTCCTTCAAAATCTTATCAAAACATTTTTCACACTATTCTATCACAAGAGTAGTCTCTACTTATACAAAATTAGCCTTCCAATTGGCTCCACAAAAGTCATATTTAACATAGAAAAACTTGTGTAAATAAAATATATGGAGTCGACACTCTTATACAACAAAAGAGTTAGCACTATACTTTATTCACATGACTTCGCACATTATCATATCCATCATGCTTCTCTTAATCATTGCAACTATTCATATACCCTGATATACTATTTTACTATCTTCGCATACCTTCTAAACACTATATCTCATACACCATCTATCCAAAACTCATGAAATCTTAACTAAAGGATTTAAATATACTAACATACCTCCAGTTAACTTTGCAAGCCATAATACTGTGTATGTTGGAAATTTGGCTGAGGTAAGTACATGGATGTTGTCATTATTTCAACATATGTTTCCTATGAAGATCACATAAGCTGGAAAGTAAGTATGGAAGATTGCAGAATGAAATTGTCTAAGTATGAAACAGTGTTTTTGACAGAGCACCCGATATAGTTTGTTTTGGCAATGTTCACTGGAGCATGATCAGAGTTTTCATAGTTGAACATAGACTCTATGGTGTCTAAGGATACCCCATCTCAATGTGCAAAAGAGTACGGACAATACGGACAAAGTTATGATTGTTTTACCGATGACAGAGTATAGCCGACGGAGCAGTTTTGAAGGCAGAACTAGTAAATGAATTATGGGATTATTTTGCTTGTCAAAATAATGACTTAATATTATAAAGAGCCAACATCCTAGATGTTTAATCTTGGATAAAGATGTGGAAGCTGACTGGAGAAATATATTATGTTTGTATCTTGTATATAAAGATGTAATATTGTAATGTACCGAAAAGACTTGAAATGTAACTTGTGATAGTTGTATATTGTGATAGCGGTGAAATTTGTTGATGAGAAGTTGCAAGTAGTACCATATTTTAATCAGTAAACATTTGTATTACTTGTTTGGGTAGTGAGCTCATCTGGTAATTAGGTTTTATATCTACAACTCCTAATAGGGTTGAGGCTTCTAACAAGGCCTATAGTCCCTTAACCAGGACGGATACACTATATGTTTGTAATAGACTCCTAACAAGGTCAACATCCTTAACAGGTTATCTTTTGATTAGTGGATCTTTGTGGGTACCATCCCCACTGGGGTTTTCCCTTGGCCATGGTTTCCTCGAGAACATATCATGTGTTATGAGTTCTTTACATTTACTATTATGTATGCTATTTAGTTTCTTATGCTTTTCATGCACTAAAGTAATTTTTTATATCCATAAGTGGGCAAAAGTAAAAGTTTGTGAAATACTGATTCACCCCCCCCTCTCAGTATTTCCTATTTCTAAAAATTGGTATCAGAGCATAGTTACTTGAAGAAGGAACATTCAAGGAAAGCCTAGCAGCTTGAGTAAGATCTCTATGGATATGGATCAATTACAGAAGAATCTTGAAGAAGCTCTTGAACAAATTGATATGCTTACTGATGAAAGAAACACTCTAAAAAGAAAGTATGATGATGCAAAGAATCTTATTGAAAAATTGAAAGGTAAGATAGAAGATCTGAAATCTGAGAAGGAATCTGAAATTCTTGTTGAAGATTGTGATGATTTAGAAAAAGAAAATGTGATCCTTAAACATGAATTGAAGTTAGAAAATCCGAAGCTTAGCTTGAAAGATGGAAATGAAAATCTGAGATCTAAGAATGAAATTTTAAAGAATGAGAAAGAAGATATGAAATCTAAACTTGGCAAGGTAACATCTGAATTTGATAAAGTCAAATTGCAGTATGATGAACTTGAGAAATACAACAAGATTGTGAAAGGTGAATTAACTCAATCTAAACAACAACTTGAGAGACTATATTCAAATAGTGAAAAGATTAATGAGAAAGTATCTAATGGGAAACCATTCTATGACAAAACTAGTCTTGGCTTTAGCACATTGAAGATAGTTAGTGAAAGCAAGAAAGCAAATCTGAATGTATGTGAAAGCAGTGAAGAAAAGAAGTTAGATGAGAACAAATCAAAAGATTCACCAAAGCAAGAAGAATCACCGAAGCAACAAGAACCACCAAAGAAAGATGAACAATCCAAAGGCATGCAAAGAGAATTCAAAGGTAGATGTTTTTCTTGTAATGCTATTGGTCATATGAAAAGAGATTGTACAGGTAAGCAATTCAAACCTCTTAATGGATATTGTTATAATTGTCATGGTTTTAGACATAGAGATATTGAATGTAGAAGATCTAAAGTTATTGAGAATAATTATAATAGTAGAATGCCTAGAAATACTAACAATGTAGATCAAAGATCAACTGAAGACATGAAAAGAGGAAATGGAATAGTATGTTACAGATGCAACAAAATTGGACATATTGCTAGAAATTGCAGGACACAAATCAATCAACAAGCACCTAGATATGGAACCAATGGAATCATTTTTCAGATATGTAACAAGATTGGACACACAACAAGATTTTTTAGAATGAAAAATGGAGGTTATCATCATAACCCTAACCCTAGAAACTATGCAAGAAGGAATGAAAATGCAGGAAATAAAGAGAAAGGTTGTTGTAGAAATGAAGATGAAGTAAAATTTGTTAAAGGCATAGATCAAGGAGGCATATTCAGCACTAAAGGTAATCAGGAAGGTAATGTATCTGATGGTAAGAATGAGTCTTTACATAACCCTTCTTTAAGCACTTAAATTATGTAAATTTCTATAGTTTAGGAACTTAGAATTAGTGTAGAATTAGATTTTGAATGAGTTAAGTTTTGCATAGTTAGATGAAGGTTTGTTATGTTATACTAATGCTATGGTTAAGTGCACAAAAATAAATATTGTATTTTACGAGGTCGCAAGAAGATTTATGGTTGCAGGTTTACAGAATCAGCTTTTTGGCATTTTAGTGGCAAAAGAATTGAACGCAATGTCAGATCGAGTAAATGATAAGTGTTAAAAGATTGAAATTGAAGTTATTGTGATTATCAAGCGATTAGAAGTGATTTGGAGAGTGAAGAAAGAAGTTTTGGAAGTGATTTGCAGAAGTTTGAAGCGTCGATCAAGAGAAAGCCCTAATTTTGTGAATTTAAGGTATTTATCCGACTAAGATCTTGAGTCAGTATAAGTAATCAGATATAATCATGGATGTGTCATTGATTCACAACATTAAGGATAAGAATAGACCTAGAATTAAGAAAGATCCAGTTGAACCCTCATAAAGAGATGCTAGTTTATCTTTATCATCCATACCAGATGGAGTTCTTCATTTAGAGAATGTTAAAATTTATCTTGGATGCAAATATGAAACCCTAAGGGAGAGTAATTTTAATGGTGAATATCAGAAATTGTACAACAAGGATATGTCAGTGAAACAAGGTTATGAACATCTAGAAAATAATGAAATCATTAACTACTCTATGAAATATGAATTTGATGATGAGGAGTGTACTAAGATCATTTTGAGTAGGATACATAATGGTAAATTTTGGTTAGAAGATAGAGTTATAGACATAACTGCAGACCTAATTCATGATGAGACTGGATTATCAAAAGTTGGTGTAATTCCACTAAATGAGAAAAAATGAGAAAGATTGTGATTGATAACACCGGTTCAATATATAATGGCAGAGGTATAGTCATTAGTAAGATTAAGAAAGATGATGTAAGATACTTGTGTAAGATTTTGACAACAAAATTCTATGGATGTTCTAGAGAAGATGATATGGCAGCAGGTATGGTACACATTCCTTATTTGATGTGTGTAGAGAAGAAGCCTGTGGATATGTGTGAAATTATGAGAATACAGTTGTTTGAGAATTTGGAAAAGATAAAGAAAGCTAACTACACTCACTTTAGATTTTCCTCATCGGTTACTTACATGTTCTTCCACTTGCTAAGAAGATTTCCTTACACTATTGATTGGAATGATGGTGGAAATACTATGGAAAGAATCAATAAAGTTTACATGAAACATCTCAATGAGAAGGTTAATGACAGTGTAAAGTTAGTGTTGAAAAATTTTCAAAACATTGTGGTAAATAGATCAAGAATTCCTCCATCCCTAGTTGAGAAATATAAAGATGATATATGTTTTATGGTTGATACTGATTTCACTTACATTAAGGCAGTAGAACCTAGACATGAATTCATAGACCCTCTTGGCTATGATATCTGAAGTTGAAATAGAAGGATATGTTTGTAGATTTTTGAAAAGTGGATTGGAATCTCATAGCAATAGATTTGGAACATATGATGAAAACTTTGATTCAGCATAGACACTTAAAGAAGAGAAACAATCAAAGAAGAGAGTGGAGACTACAATAAAGAAAATTCTAAAAGAAAAAGGTATGAGTGAGTAGGAACTTGATATTACAAGAGAGACTATAGAAGCAATAAGGCAAAGTGAGATACTATCAGTCCCACCTTTTGCATCAAGTGTAGATCCTCAATAACCCATTCAAGTTAAGGTAAAGGTTGAAGAACCTAAGAAGAAGCAAGAAATTAGTCAGACCGAGAAACCCTCTTCTTCAGCACCAAGAAAAAGAATGAAGGTAAGTGCTTCAAGACCAGGTAAAAGACAAAAAGTAATTGTTCCACCAGTACCTAGAAGAGTTGCAAAGATAAAAGATGATGAAGTTACAGTAAAGAAGAAATCATGGAAACCAAGGATAGAGAGAGTTAATGAAGATATATTTCAGCATGGAGACTTTACCAAGATGAAAAAATACAATGATTTATATGGATCCTCTGACAGATTAAATCTAGAGAATGCAATGGTTACTCATATGATTTTGGCAAATAAGAAATTTGATACTATTCATGGAAGGATACCAGAAGATTTGTACAATAGACTTGTGAATAGAAAGATGAGAGCACAAGATGAAGATACTAAAATGAGAGAGAATGTGATAAGATAGTTCTATGACATAAGAGATGATGACCACCTTAAACAGATCCTCAAGCCACTTGGAACCCTATTGAGAACTAAAAGAAGAACTATACAAATAATGGGAGGTCAGTATGAACAAGTGAAGATTGAAACTGAACAGGAAGTTGTGCAAGTGCTAGCAGACTTGGTAGTAGGAAAAGATAGCAAAGATCAATTAGTTGTAGAACTAGTAGAGAAACAGAGTTCATAATAGGCAGAGGCAGTAGCAGAGGTAGTTAAAGTTGAAGATATTCCATCTTCTTCACCTATAAACATTGGCATAGAATCTATGGACATTGAAGGAATAAAAGTTACTTTAGATTCAGATGATGTAGTATTTAATAGTTTGGATAACATTGTTGACAATTTGGCTTTGGGAGAGTAGGAAAAGAGTATTGAAATAGAGTCTACACGAATAGAGAAGAAAATGTCAGCAGAGGTCACTACATTTAGTACACCTACTATACCTATGATACCACAAGAGGACATTAGTCTTACCCCTAAGACTAGAAAGAAAAGAGAGTTTGGTTCAATGTTTGAAGATTTAGGCAAAGTAGTGGATGATGTTGATCAACTAGAATTGATCACATCTTTGAACAAAATCATTGGGAAAAAAAATAAGGTCAAGAATTTGGAAGGTAGCCTGAAAGATTTGACTGAGAAACCACAAAGTGTTATATCTACAGAAAGTTTTGATTTAGATCCACTTGAAAGAGAAAAGATGGTAATAAATTATTTTGATGTTGAGTTCACTAATTTGACTGATATTGCTAAGGTTAAGGCTCAGGTAGCTTATGAAGCTAAGATGTTGTGGAATATAAGTTAGAATATCAAAAATGACATTGGCAGCCTTGACATATACATTAAGAACTTAAGGAAACATCTTGAGACTGGAAAGTGTTTGTACATTCAGTGTACAAAATCTGAAAACATAATAATTGAGGAAGAAAAGAAGATTAAAGAAAAGAAAGATGAAATTGCAGCAGAGACAAGCTCAATGGTCAACCCAAACATAAAGATCAGTGCAGTTGAGAAAAAGATCAGAAAATTATGTGATGAGATAAGGACTTTGAATGATGAGAAGAACAGGAAAATTACCAGGATGAACATCTTGAGAGAGCATGTCTCAATCAAGTTGACTATAATAGAAGAGTAGCTAGAAGAATGTCTTACTACTACGACATCATTTCAGAAGTTCAACTTTGAATCTCTTCAAGCTTGTTAGATTGTAGCATATGGATTGCGTACTTTACTCAATGTAGAAAATTCAATTAAGAAGTCTTGGGAGAAAGAGTTTGAGGCTTGGAAGTCAGATTTTGCAGATTGTGTTGCAAGCCTACCAGCTTTGCAATAAGACAGTAAGGTAAAAGTCTTGACACAATTTTGTATATCCCTTTCCACCCTTTATTTTGTCATTGTTGTCAAAGGGGGAGAGATACTTAGAAAATTGTATATATGATAAGAAAGGATACTCATAGGGGGAGTTCTATGGAGTATTATGGAGTTCTATGGAGGATTATAGGAGATATAAGGATAATATTCCTTGGCCACAATTTTGAGATTTTGACTTGTAAACTTAGCCAATTTTCTCATATGTTGCCACCAATGACAAAGGGGGAGATTGTTGGAAATTTGGCTGAGGTAAGTACATGGATGTTTTCATTATGGAAACATATGTTTCCTATGAAGATTGCATAAGCTGGAAAGTAAGTATGGAAGATCATAGACTGAAATTGTCTAAGTATGAAACAATGTTTTTAACAGAGCACCCGATACAGTTTGTTTTGGCGATGTTCACTAGAGCATGATTAGAGTTTGTGCAGTTGAAAATAGACTCTATGGTGTCTAAGGATACCCCATCTTAGTGAAAAAAAGAGTACAGATAGTATGAACAAAGTTATGATTATTTTACCGATGACAGAGTATATCCGACAGAGCAGTTTTGAAGGCAGAACTAGTAAATGAATCAAGGGATTATTTTGCTTGTCAAAATAATGACTTAATATTATAAAGAGCTGACATCCTAGATGTTTAATCTTGGATAAAGATGTGGAAGCCGACTAGAGAAATATATTATGTTTGTATCTTGTATATAAAGATGTAATATTGTAATGTACTGAAAAGACTTGAAATGTAACTTGTGATAGTTGTATATTGTGATAGCGGTGAAAGTTGTTGATGAGAATTTGCAAGCAATACCATATTATAATCAATAAACATTTGTGTTACTTGTTTGGGAAGTGAGCTCATCTGGTAATCAGGTTTTGTATCTACAACTCCTAATAGGGTTGAGGCTTCTAACAAGGCCTATAGTCCCTTAACCAGGACTGATACACTATATGTTTGTAATAGAATCCTAACACGGTCAACATCCTTAATAGGATATCTATTGATTAGTGGATATTTTTGGGTACCATCCCCATTGGGGTTTTCCCTTGGCCAGGGTTTCCTTGAGAACATATCATGTGTTATGAGTTCTTTACATTTACTATTATGTATGCTATTTAGTTTCTTATGCTTTGCATGCACTAAAGTAATCTATTATATCCATAAGTGGGCAAAAGTAAAAGTTTGTGAAATAATGATTCACCCCCCCTCTTAGTATTTCCTATTTCTAATAGTGTATGTCTCCATCGCTATCCAAAACTATGGCACTATACCCTATTTTCCTGATTCTGGACTTAGTCATTTTCATGACTGTGAATCTAGTGGCAATCTCCACAACATGCAATCATACTTATCATAAGTGTTTCCATAAATGAAAACCCTTAGAGGATTTCCAGTACTCCAAATCATCACTTGCCAACACCTCCCTACCTACAAGGGGATCCTTTGTCAAGAAGAGCTTTGCATGAATAAACAAGTGAAATAAGCTCACTCTCTCAAGATCATCCACAAATAGTGTTCATAGGGCCTATTTACTATGTGTAACAGATGTGCAAAAAGAAAATCTATGTTCATTTTATAGCCCAAAAACTAAAGTCTGTGATATGAAAGTAGAAAATGTCACACAAGCTTGACATGTGAGAGTTCATTTTATGTCCAAATCGAATTGTTATCAGATTGAGAAGAATACTTGAGTTCCTTGCAACACGCTTAGTAGATTTTACCTATTTTTAGAAATTCAGTTACGCTTTCCCAATCAGAATCAGAAAAATCCAATCAGAAACAACAGAGTTCAATTGGTAGGGTTAGCTGTTAGCCCAAATCAGAAAATCAAATTTGATAAACTACCTAAAAATTTGAAATGACAATTGAATCCTGGTATCAAAACTTGTATGACAATGGGTTACCTCTCATACGATAATCCAAACCTGAAATGATAGTGGGTAACCTCTGGCATGAATTTCTGGAAACTCGTACGATTCTGGGTCACTTCTTGCATGACAAAGGAGTCTCCAAATGACAATCTGTAGTTTCTAGTATGAGCCTTGAAAATGTTGAATGTCGTAAAACACCCAGAGGGTCCTGGGATGAGTTTCTAACAAAAATCATATAAAAAATGTACGGACAGAGAATAAAATCACAGAATTGACCAGAAAATGACAGAAAATAAATAGAAATTGATAGAAAGAAAATGGAAACCCATTTCAGAGCCCCATGGTGGGCGCCAAAAATGTGTGTGTGAAAATTGCACCTAGTTGCGGACACAACACTTTAGTAAAACATTAGAGTTTAGCAAAATTGAAAATTGTGAGTAATTGAAACTAAGCTAACTAGGCAATTTACTACTTTCTAGTAGGCGCGAGTATGGTATTCTGAGATTAGACTGAGATTAGTGACAATGCAACACCTAGATGAAGGATTTGGATGAAAAAGAATGAAAAACTGTGTGGATGTAGATTATTCTATATTTTTGTGTTTTCTATGGAATAAGATGAAAAAATTGATATGAAACTAATCTAGAATAGATTGAAATTCAAATTCAAATTTAAAACTAAGAATGATATTATATGAAAAACTGTGAATGAATGCTATGCTATGAAAACTATGACCAACAATGAAAGATCTCACAAATCGCCTATTGTAAGTGCTCAATCCTTTAATCGCAAATTCGCCATAGTAATTGTACAAATTTGAGAGTTGATAATTGTGAAGAGCAGAGCCTTGATTTTATAGAAATCTAGGGTTTAAGGGTGCATGAGAAAAGCCATAAATCACTCTTGATAAACTCAGGTTGATTTTTGAGTTATCAAGAAAAGAAGAGATAATTAACTCACAAAAATCATGCAAAAGTAGGGTTTAATTCAAAATAGAGTTTAGATCAAATTTCAACTCACCATCAGATGTTGAGTTTTAATTTAAAATTGGTTGTTAATTTCTAGTTGCCTGCTTTTCTGATTGTGCATGATTTATTTTGAATTAATTTAAAAATAAAGTGATTTATTCTCAACTTAACTGATTTTAAATTAAAATAATTGATTTATGGGTTAATCAATTATTAAATCAAACTTTATTCAAAAACTATATTATTAAATATTGACAACTGACATTAATTAATTAAATAAGAATTTAATCAATTAGTTATAAGATTTTTTATTTATTGTCAATATTAAATACTACAATTTATGAATAAATATGATTAAATTGAATTAAATAATTAAGTGCCAGTATTAAATATGATTAATTAAATATTCAGAATATTCAATTAATCAAACTTTAGGATAAATAAGATTTATCACCAAATAATTATTAAATTAAGAATAATTAGGATAAATTAGGAGTATTCAAGGAATATTCCCTGATGCAGAATTAGGAAGGAATCAATTAGGATTTAACTTGATGTGCAGATGTGCCTTAGGTTAGGACTTTGATGTCACTTTCATTCAATTTGAAGATATAGGAGGTTAATGAACCTATATCCCATTTTTGGGGTATTACGCTTCCTTTGGCCAGCATTGAGTAAAATCCCCTTCCTTTCTTGACTGCTGCTCTAGAATAGTTCAGAAAAAACTTTTGAAGGTCATCCTAGGAGGACTGAGATATATCACCTCTAGCCATGAGGTCCAAAGCTTCAAGATAGTTTTCATTCACTCCTCTTAGAAAAATAAGCTTCTGTGAATCCTCCTGCAATGTATGTTGAGGGTTCTTTTGTAAGCTAAATAAGAAGTGTGATATGTAGCCCTCTAATGTCTCATCTTCCCTTTGTGACATATAGAATATGTCATCTCCTTTTGAATCACTTCCCTTGTATTATTCCTTATACTTTCTTAGAAACAAATCTCTCATTCCATCCCAATTAGCTACTGCATTTTCTCCTAAGCCCATGAACCATCTAAGAGATGACTCCTTCAGTGTTTCTGGGAACAACTTAAGCTTATGACTATCAGTATTATAGTCAAAACTTCAACATAGTATGTCAAACTCTAACAAAAAGGTGTTAGGATCCTCCGTAACAAGGCCATAGAACTTTGGAAGTGCTGAAGTAGGGATGTTCTTGAGGTTAGGATTGTTAATAAGACTTGGAATTGGAAATGAAAATGTAGGAGCTACCATTATTGGAGGTGTTGGATATTGAAACTATGGCTGGAAATTATTATTGACTGGAGGGCTTTGAGAAACAGGTGGTCCTTGATTGGGATTGTTATAGAAACTGGCTAATATTTCTGCAAAAGGAAGGAGGTCAAATGTTTCTTGGGTTTCTTCTTCTTCTATTGAAGATGATGCAACAAACTTGGGACTGGCATCAAGAAATGGTAACTCAAGATCTTCAAACTCTTCTTTCAATTTAACAGGTTCTTTTGGAAGAAATCTACCATGAACATCTTGCCTTCTTTGATGCATGCAAGTAATTTGATGACTTGTGAAGCAAGCTCACAACTTCTTGGTATTGACTAAAAAAAGGAAACTAATCTAAAAAATAAATGACTCATTAAGGTTCCTAATTTGACACCATCCCCAACAACAGCGCAAAAAATGAACAGTCTCACAATAGGTAATAATAATCATGCCATTATCTCTCTTAAGATTTATATACTCATACTAAAGATTACTTTCCCCACCATGAAATGCATTTAGATTGTCAACCCAAGGATGTAGACTTGAAATGGGACAACATAGTTTGTGCACTAAGTTCCTCTAAGAGTCATAACACTTATGCTATAGGAAGATAAAATGCATAAAAGGAATCTATGCTATTGCTGCAGGAAAGTAAACACACTTGACTATTGAATGGGATTATTGTAGAAAACTTATGAAATGAATCTAAGCCTGTCTAACAACTCAAAACATTCACTATACCCATCTCTGCAAATGTTGCAAGAGCAACCACAGTGGTAATGCTGGAGGAGTAAAATAGTAACTCTATTTGAAAATAGGAAAAGTATAGGAAGAAAATATATTCTAAGTTAATCTAATCCACCTCCCAAGTGGGCCCCCTTGGTTGGCTTTTGATAGCTACTCAACACAATAAATAATCCAAAATCACTCTTCCATTAAATTCTTCTTAACTAGTTACATAATAGTTGGACAACTCATGAAGAAAAAAATAGAGAAACTTCCACTATACTAAATCCATAATTCTATCTTCTCTCATTACCTACTAAAGCAGTCAAAATCCCTTTATATCAATGATTAAGGCTTATTGAAAACATAACAAAAGCATCTCATTAAACCTCACCAAATATGGAGGAGATAAAACAACCATGACATAATACAATTACTGCTAACAACAAAATAACAGTTCTAAGGAAATATAGCAGGCTAAATTCCCTATATTCTCTAGAACAATAGCTCCTTCAAAGCGCAACATATCCATTAGAACCATGCTGGATTCTCCTACCATGGTTGGTCTTCTAACACTCCTTTAATGCAGATACACCACTCTTCACACTGCTTCGTGTTTACTTGAAAGGTTAGTAACATTTGGTACACATATGAAAGTCAACATTTTTAACTCCTACTTAAATGTTAGAGCACAACTTGAAATAATTATATGAAGTACTACATTATATTTATAATAGTCAACAAAACATATCACTCAAGCTACCCATAGATTTTGTAGCTTTAGTTTTACTTAGCATAAGTTCACATAAGTATAAGTCATAAATGTCTTGGAAATGTTTGTCAGAGTATCAAGAAAATATCAAGATCATAACAAAATTAAGGCAATAATTGGACTCATCAGTGGAAATATTGGAGATGCTATCCAAAGATAGCCTTTCAATAATACAGACCACACCAAGGTTATCAGTTTCTCTCCTGTCACTTACAGATGGTGGATGTTTTGAATCAATGTTGGCATTTACAGTCTTCTCATTCAATTTGGAGATTGTGTTTTATTACCATTTGGTCTAGTATTCAACAAACTAAAATTACACATTTTTCTTGGCATGTTATGTTTCAAGACTTACCTATGGGTTCTCACCTACACCATTTGGGTAATGTTGATCCCCACTATCCCTTTTGTCACCAACCATAGTCATTTCTCCATTCAAGTTATGTCGTAGAGGTCAAAATTATTAGGTTTGGATCTATGATTTTTCTCCCCTTTTCATCCCACCATGTTTTCTTGGAAAATGCTTATGTTGGGAGCTAATCCTCTGCTTCCTTTTCATTTCCTTCAAATTTGGCACACTTTAAGAATGGAGATTCTCTTTGCAATTTGGAAAGATATAAATAAAGTGGTATTTTATAATACCATTATTAATGTAATGTTTCCATTTTCGCTAAAACTTGTATTTGTAATAATGTTATTCTTAATATATAAGTTCAAGAAGACAAGGTTTACCTTGAGGTGGCACATTTGTAGGAGCTTCTCCAACATTGGGGAAATGCCCCTTCCACTATTGTTAGAGTCCCTCCAAAGGCTTCCACTTCTACTAGTCATTCTACTCTACATAGGAGGTGGTGTTGGTGGAGTTCATCTAGCAAATGGGCTAGATTTCAATCTCATCCACCTCATCATTGTTTGCCTCCATGGGATTTTTCACCTAGAAATTCTACAAGGCAAACCTACCTTCAAGGCTCTTCCTTGGCTTGGGCTGCTTCTTCCACCTCTTCTTGAGCTTTGGTATCAGATGATGGTTGGCATTATTAGGATCCTCCTCTAGGTTGTCCTTCTTCAAATAAAGGTTTTCCCAGTTTGGCATTAGCTATTTCTCTTTGTTGTGAAGACAAAGAAGATGAAAATGGAGATGGTTGGAATTTGTTAGACCCTGAACCAACTCAAGAGTTGGGATAGGGAAGGAAGGATGAACCATATCCTCCACCTCCTTTGGCTATAGTGTTGGGTGTTTAATTTTGTTTCTCTCTAGGGCTAAGCCCTTTTATTTTGTTATGTTCTGATTCTAGGCTCTACCCATGTTACTTATGGGGAGATGTCCAGTCCTCCCTTTACTTTACCATTTCTATGGTTTTTAAGTTAATATAAATTGGTAAGGACTTTGATTAAAAAAAATGACAAAAGGAATGGGTAAGAACAAATCTAGAAATGCTTAAATAGATGAAAAAATGAATAGTTAAATACAAAAATAGGAGTGGAATCATGTGTAAGAACAAGCTTAAAGTTCTTATAAAGAGAATAAGGATGAAGATAGATATAAAAATATATAAAAGGAGAGCATCAGGGAAAGAAAAAATCTAGTGAGAGACAAACAAATTGATAGTCTACAACTGATTGAATACATTGTTAAACAAAATGGACAAGTAAAAGATAGTGATTGGAGATCACCGAGTTACTAAGTGTTATGTAACTAATTAAATCAGTCAACATTTTTGTCATTGATGTCAACTAATCTTGACTATACTTATCATGATAGTTATAGCATCTGAAGAAGCATAATGATAAAGGAATGAAATATCTACATTGGATTAGATTTATGTGAAAGATATGACTAAGTTATACATTGGGTAACTTATTGATGAGTCGATGGCTTCATATTGTTGACTTGATTGTATTATATGAATTTTTATGTATTGAAGATTAGAACTGACCAAGTTAATGTGGTAGGTAATTAAAGATTTTAGTATACACTGAGACATTGTAGTGTATACTGAGTGATAGTAATAACCGAGTTAGTATTCACCAACACATTCTTGTATTGACTGAGCAAGGAGAAACAATAAAGTTCATAACAGTCCACTGAATCAATGAGCTGGAAATTTGCCTATGATTCTGAGGTAAAAGATAGAGTTTTTTATAAGTATCTAACGACTGACAAAATTCAAGATTGATAAAATGGAAGAGATTGAAATGTGTTATTGACACAATTGTCGAGGAAGCTTGAAGCAACAAAATAAACGATGGAGATTAAGAGGCAAAATCTAATGGATGAGATAAAAATGGTTTATGACATCTATTTAAAGAGACATGAGATTTAGTATTGAGTAAGGAGCTTATTCAATCTATGAGAGAATTCATGTGGAAGGAAGTTTTTCATGCACCACTGATCAAACTAGTTACAGACATAACCAAATAGAATTGCATGCATTACCAAGTGAAAGAGAACTATCAACTGAGTGGAATAAGACAAATGAAGTTGGAGGATATGAAGAAATGGATTGCATATTGATCAGAAGAGGTATTATGAGCTTAGCATAGATCTAAAAATATGCAATATTAGTTGTATTTGAATCAGATCATTACTATATCAGTTTAACCATTGTTATAGCAAAATCTCTTAACCGAGTGGACTTAACAATCTTATTTGTACTATGATATTCATTGAATGTTGAAGGTTTTATTATTGACCCCATTGTGAATGTTGGTCAATAGTTAATTGTTAGTGATAAATAATTTAACTAGGTCACACCTTACAATGTGCATTGTAACTTTTAAGAGGGTTGGCTCCTAACTAAGCTGACTTTAGAAGAGTGAAATATTTTGTGTTACCAGTCCTAGCTAGTTTTTCCCTTCGTAGTGTTTTCATGTTAAATCCTTGTGTCATGTGTTATTTGATGTGATTGGATTATTTTTTTACTTTATACATTTAGTATTTGGATTAATTGGTTAACACAATATTGATTTTATTGCTATTCAATAAATGATCATAAAGATTGTTATTGCTATCTTATTGTGTTGGTTATTTGGTTGAAATAGTTTGAGTATATACATTTGAGAGTTTGGGATTGTAGGATAATTGTATTTATTTGATTCACCCCCCTCTTAGTTATCTAACAGTTGGTATAAGAGCTAGTTTTCTTGGAAGGAAAGTTTTAAGGATTTGAGCTAAAGATCACAAGATGTATAAGAGAGAGGTGTCAAAGTTGAACAAAGATAACTTCACAACATGGCAAAGCAGGATGAGGCTACACATAAATAGAATTGGAGAATCTACAATAATCTACCTAGAAAATGCTTACATACAACCGTCTATTGGACCTTTGACAATTGATCAACTGAGAGATAGACATGAACACAACATGACAATGATAGAGATTATTGCTACCCTATCTGATGTAGAATTTGAAGACATTAATACTTGCACTTCAATCAAAGTAATGTGGGACAAGCTTACACTAGTATATGGAGAAGATGTGAATGTGATGAGAGTCTTAGATGAAGATTTGATGATATGAAAATGAAGGAAGGATAAAAAATTTCATAGTATAATAGCTAAATCAAGGAGGTGGTCAGTGTTATCCGAGGAGTAGGAGGTATTATTGAATAAGACACTATTGTAAGTAAAATTATAAGAACCTTTCTACCTATCTATGCTATTAGAATCTTTTCTATTCATGAAATGAGATCTGCACCAAGTAATGTTCTTACACTTGATAATCTAATCGGTAAGTTGACTACTTTTAAGTTTAATAACTATGATAATAGTATTGTTTTGACTGTTGAATCTACATTTATGTCATCTTTGAATATTGGTAAATCTAGTAGTAAGCATATGATAAGAAATGAAAGTGACAGTGACAATAATGAAGATGAGCTTGATGAACTTGAAGCACTTATGGCTTGGAGACTGTAAAAAGGTAAAGGAAGATACAAAGGGAAATTACCTTTGGTATGCTTTAATTGTAAAGAGATTGGTCACATTGTAGCTAGGTGTCCTAACCAAAAAGATGATGATAAATAAAAAGACAATGAAAGGTCTGGTGATAAGAATTCTGACAGAAGAGATAACTGAGATCACAGAGACAACTGACACTATGATAGAAGAAACAACTAAGACTACAAAGACAAATGCAAGATGGCTTGTTACCTTGTTGAAGATGATGAAGATAACACTGACATCGACACTGATGAAGAACTTGAAGTGGTATTCATAGATTTGAAAGAAGATTCATAAGAAGAGGAAAGGTATGTAGAGATAACACTTATTTCTAAAGTTAGCAAGAATGATACTTTGATTATTGATAGTGTCTACACACATCATATGGCTGGTGATGAAGATAAATTTGAATACCTTGAGAATTATAATGGAGGATCTGTTAAAATGGGAAATGATACACCTTTTCTAGTAAAAGGAAAAGGATCTATCTTGTTGAATAATAAGATTAGATGTGAAAATGCATATTGGGTGAAAGGACTTAATTATAACTTGTTAAGTGTAGCAAAGTTGAATAACTTGGGTTACTGACTTGCATTTGAAAGTATGAAGGTGAAGATATATGATGAAATTGGAAAGCTAGTCAGTACTGGTGAACAATCTAAAGGTAATCTATTTTATCTTGACAATGTTGAAACTTCTTGTTTAATGGATAGAACTAAAGATGTGTGGTTGTGGAATAAAATCTTATTTCATGTGAAATTTGACAACATGGTTAAGATCACTAAGAAAAGAAGAGTTAGAGGTTTACCAATTTTATCTAAACCTGACCATGTCATGTGCAAACAATGTTAAATGGGGAAAATGTCAAAATATAGTTTCAAGAGAAAAAACTATTCAATAAAGGTATTTTAGAATTGGTTCATAGTGACTTATGTGGTCCTATGAGAACTTGGAGTTATTATGGAGACATATACTTTATTTTGTTTGTTGATGACTACTCTAGGATGATGACAATCATGTTTTTGAAGGATAAATCTAAAGCTTTCAAAATATTTAAATGGTATAAAGCTAAGGTAGAAAAGGAAAGTGGAAAAGAATTAAAATTCTTAAGATCTAATAGAGGACGTGAGTTTATTTCTGATGAATTCACTAACCTATGTAATGAGTATAGAATTAAAAGATAGGTTTCTACACCAAAAACAACACAACATAATGGTATTGTTGAAAGGAGGAATAGATCCATAGTTGATTGTGCTAGAACACTGATGATTGAGATAGATTTTGCACAAATATACTAGAGAGAAGCTGCTAGCACTGCTATATACATATTAAATTGAGTACAACTAAAGAAAGATACAAACAAGACACCTTATGAGTTATGGTTTGGGTATACATCGAATGTAAGTTATTTTAAAATTTTTGGAAGTAGATGTTACTTTATAAAAAATGATAGAAATGGAAATGATAATCTTTGCAAAGAATTTGCTAATGAAATGAGAAAATAATTTGAGATGTCAATGTTTGGAGAGATTAAATTCTTTCTAGGTTTGCAAATTATATAAGGAAATAAAGGGATATTCATAACACAATCTAAGTACATTAAATAAGTACTAAAGAATTTTGGAATGGAAGACTCAAAACTAGTAGGTACACTGATGGTCACAGGATGTAAATTGACAAAAGTTGATGAGTCAACTGAGGTAAATCAGATAGTATATAGATCAATGATTAGAAAACTAATGTATGTAGTACATAGTAGGCCTAATATAGCACATACTATTGGGATTGTAGAAAGATTTTCTGCTAATCCTAAGGAATCACATATGATTGCTGTTAAGAGGATTCTAAGATATTTGAAGAACACTGAGAATTATGGTCTATGGTAAAAGAAACAAGGAAATTTTAAACTATAGGTTTATACCGACACAGATTGGGATGGAAATATAGATGATCAAAAGAGCACAACTGGTGGAGTATTCTTTTTGGGAGAAAGGTTAGCTACTTGGATAAGTAAGAAACAAGAATGTGTTTCTTAGTCTACTCCTAAAGCATAATATGTTGTTGTTGCTTCTAATTGTTCAAACATTGCATGGATAAAACAATTGTTGAAAGGAATGAATAAGGATATCACTGATCCAATGATTATATATTGTGACAACACAAGTGATATAAACATTTCTAAGAATCCAGTCATGCATTCAAAGATAAAGAACAACTTACAGACATATTTACAAAACCCTTACCAAAGGATACATTTGAGTACTTAAGGACTAGAATAGGGGTCCATCCACTATCTATCAGTCACTAAGGTGACCAAGGGATTGCATCAACCTATAATTTATCAAAATATAAAATAATACTTTAGGTCTCCTAAGGTTGTGAACAATGGAAAAAAAAATGATGCCTATCAGTACATGAAGGTACATAATCTGAACCGAACAACATATATTTTTTGGCTAATTGAAGAGAAATTTTATTTCTTTTTGGAATCGTTGTCAAAGGGAGAGAACGAGTCATGAAATATTTATCCAAACAAGGGAGAAAATGAGAAAGGGAGAGAATGAGTAATAGAACACAAATAAAGGAAGAAGAAGATCAAATTTGTAGGGAGAGTCTGCTAAAATGTTGAGATGTAATGTAGTGATTAAAATTATTAAATGTAAAAGCTAGGGAGAGCTTACCAAGCTACAATATTTATCTATAGAGTTGTAGAAGAGAATTTTTGTATTCTATGGAATATATTGTGTTGCCATCAATGCCAAAGGGAGAGATTGATAGTCTACAACTGATTGAATACATTTTTAAGATGAATGGACAAGTGAAAGACAATGAGTAGAGATCACCGAGTTACTAAGTGTTATGTAAGGCAATTAAATCAGTCAATATGTTTTCCATTGATGTCAACTAATATTGACTATATTTATCATGATAGTTACAACATCTGAAGAAGCAGAATGATAAAGGAATGAAATATCTACATGAGATTAGATGGATGTGAAAGATATGAATAATGTATACATTGGGTAACTTATTGATGAGTCTATGGCTTCATATTGTTGACTTTATTGTATTATATGAACTTGTTATGTATTGAAGATCAGAACTGAACAATTTAATGTGGTCAGTAATTAAAGATTTCAGTATACACTTGTATCGTTAGAAAATGGAAGCACTTCCATTTAGGATTGGTTTAGCCCTCTGAGTAAGTAGTCTGGGGTTATGTCAAATGCCTTGAATGGGTTTTTGACTTGGATCTGGATTTTTCCCCCTTGTTCTAGTTCTATTTCTACCTTTTTCCAGGTTGTTTCTGGTACCTGATCCTGGGAAATTGAGATTCTTGATATCAGGGTCATGGTCAACCTTCTGGGTTAAGGTTGACCTCGACCTTGACCTAGGTCTATTAGAAATAGGGAATACTGAGAGGAGGGGGTGAATAAGTATTCTAAAAACTTTATCTTTTTCCCAATTATGGATATAAAAAATTATCTTTATACATGCATAACATAAGAAGCTAAAAAACATGCATAGCAATAAAACTAAAGAACTCATAACACATTATCTGTTCTTGAGGAAACCCTGGCCAAGGGAAAACCTCGGTGGGGATGGTACCCATAAAGATCCACTAATAAAAAGTATCTTGTTAAGTATTTTGACCTTGTTAGGAGTCTATTACAATCATATAGTGTATCAGTCCTGATTAAGGGACTATAGGTCTTGTTAGAAGCCTCAACCCTATTAGGAGTTGTAGTACAAAATGTGACTACCAAATAAGCCCACTGCCCAAACAAGTAATGTAAAATATACACTGATTACAAAAATAGGTTAAGGTACATAACCTTATACTACTTGCATCAATATCTCTTCTTTTCTCTTTCACTATTGCTATTACATATGCATCATATATTTCGCATCATATCACTGCTTCATTTCATTACTTCACTATACATCAATTCTCAACTATATCTTTTCTCATAATTACAATTAAATTTATACAAATAACTTTATCCAAGAGTTAACATCTAGGATTTCCTCCCTTTATATTGTTAAGTCATTATTTTGATAAACAAAATAATCCCTTAACTCTTTACTAATTCTGTCTCCATATTCTATCCTATCAGCTTGACACTGTCTTTGGTAAAACTATCATAACTTCTTCTATACATGTTGTACTAGCTTGTACTCTGAGATGGGTGTTCAATATACATCATAGAGTCTATGTTCAAGTGCGCAAGAATTGAACTTACTCCAATCAACATCACAAACAAAAATTGTGTCTAGGTGCACTGGTGAAAATACTATCTCACACTTAGACAAATTTGCAATGCGCTCTGTCATACTTGCTCTTTAACCTATGTGATCTTCATGTCAATCATATGTTTCCATAATGACAACATCTATGTAATCAACTCAGCCAAATTGCCAACAATCGCCCCCTTTGTCATTGGTGGCAACATATGATAAAATTGGCTAAGTGTACAACTTCAAAATCTCAAAATTGTGGCCATAGTATAAAATATATACTATCCTTATAACTCTTCAAAAATTTTATCTCTAATATAGTAATACCCCTAAGAGTATCAATCCTTATCATATACTATCAATTTTCTACTATATATCTCTCCTCCTTTGACAAAAATGACAAAATAAGGTAAGGAGGGTTACAAACTATATCACAAAAAGATTATACCTTAATTCATTATTGCAAAGCCAGTAGGCTTGCAACACAATCTTCATAGCTTGTATCTTCTTCTCCCATCTTAATGGAATCTTTTACATTGTGTAGTGCGCTCAGTCCATAAGATGCTATTTGACATTCTTGGAGGTTCTCAAAGTTAAACTTCTGAAAAGATGTCTTAGCTGAAAGACATTCTTCCAACTGCTCTTTAATTATGCTTAACTTCATAGAAGTATGTTCTCTCAAAAGAGTGAATCTTTTCATTTTTCTATCTCTTTCATCTTGCAAAACTTTGATTTCATCATATAGCTTCCGAATTATCTTCTCAACATCACATACCTTCACATTGGGGCTAGAAAGAAGGTTAGATTCATTCTGAATTTCTGCTTCCTTCAACTTTATCTTCTGATCTTCTTCTGTTATCAAGGTCTTTGATTTTGTACACTGTATGTACAAAGATTTTCCTATTTCCAAATTCTTCCTCAAGTCCTTGATACAAATATCAAGATTGTTGATATTATTCCTGATATTCTGGCTGAAGTTCAAAAGCATTCTAGCCTCATAGGCTGCTTGTGCTCTCACTTGTGCAATATCAGATAAGTTTGTGAATTCATTGTCAAAAGTTATCATTACGTTCTTTTCTTTCTCCAAAGGGTCTACTTTTGCAATTTGTGTAGTTACAATGCTCTGTAACTTCTCAGTTAGTTCCTTCAGACATCCTTCAAGACTTTTCACTTTCTTGTTCTTGCCAATGATTTTATTCAAGGATGTGATCAATTCCAATTGATCATCATCATCTACTTCCTTTCCCAAATGCTCAATCATAGATCCAATCTTATTCTTGTTTCCAGTCTTAGGAGTAAGACTGATGTCTTCTTTGGTGGGAATGGGTACTTGAATCTCTGTTACTTTGGGTTCTTCAACAATTTTTTGGGTCCACTTTGCTTCTTTAGATGTATCCGGTTCATCAAGAGCTAAATTGTCAACAATGTTCTCCAAATTCTTGAATACATTCTCATTAGTATCCAAGGTGACCTTTGTTCCTTCTACATTCATGTTTTCATCTTCAATGTTAATGGCTGGAGGAGAGGGAATGTCCTCTTGTTCTATCTCACCTGCTTTCTCTGCTGTAATTGATGGTTCTCCAACATTTTCTACCATAACCTTGATAATTGCTTGCTCTATCTCAGAATTAATTTCTTCATAACTGCCTCCCATAATTTGAATGGTTCTCCTTTTGGTTCTTAGATGGGTGCTTAAGGCTTTCATGATCTGACCAAAATGTGTTTCATCTCTTATTTCACAAAGCTTCCTTACAAGATTTTCTCTGATAGTTGTGTCCTCCTTTGATGCTCTCTTCTTCCTATTTACAAGTTTATTGCACAAATCATCAGGTATCTGACCCTGAATTGTATCAAACTTCTTATTAGCCAAAATCATATGCTTTACAAGTGCATTCTCTAGATTAAGTCTGTCTGTATAACCATAAAGATCATAGCACTTGTTCATTCTTGTAAAGTCTCCATCCTTAATGATATGCTCATTAAGCTTTTCAACTTTGGGTTTCTAAGCTTTCTTCTTAATAGTAGTGACATCACCTTTTATTTCTACAATTTTTCTTGGAACTGGTTGCACTAAAGTTTTTTGTCTCTTTCCTAGTCTAGTAGCACTTTCCTTTAATCTTTTTCTAGGTGTGGAGGAAGTGGATCTAGTGGATATCTTAGCTTCTTGATGCTTCTCAATATCTTCCACTTTCACCTTCACTTGTAGTTCTTCCTGTTGTACTGCAATTGATGATAAAGGTGGAATAGTCAAAACTTCTTTCTATCCACTTTCTCTAATTGCTGCTGCCATTTGCTTTGCTACTAAAAACTCATGCTCTATCATCCTTGTATCTTTTAGGATTTTCTTTATAGTACTCTCAACTCTCTTCTTAGACTACTTCTCTTCAATTAAGGTCTTTGCAGAGTTGAAGTTCTCCTCAAAGGTTCCAAACATGTTACACTGAGTGTCCAACTTACACTTAAGTATCCTACTAACATACTCTTCTGTCTCTACCTCAGATATCTCATAGCCAAGAGGGTCTATGAACTCAGTTCTAGGCTCCACTGCTTCAATATAGGTAAAGTCAGTATCAACCATAAAACATATGTCCCTTTATACTTCTCCACAAGAGACTTAGGGATCCTTGATCTGCTAGTTACCAAGTTCTGAAATGTCTTCATTACCAACATTGCACTGTCATTCACTTTATCAATAACATGCCTCATATACACTTTATTAATCCTTTCCATTGTAGTTTTTCCATCATTCCAGTCACTTGCAATGGTGTAAGGAAATCTTCTCAATAGATGAAAAAACATGTAAGTGATCAAAGATGAAAATCTAAATTGTGCATACTTTGTCTTCTTAATCTTTTCCAAATTATCAAACAATTGAATTCTCAGAATTTCACACATATTAACTTGCACTTTATCAACACACATTAAATAAGCTACATGTATCATTCCAGATACCATGTCATCTTCTCTTGAATTTGTACAAAACTTAGTGGTTAGGATCTTGGATAAGTATCTCACATCATCTTGTTGAATCTTACTAATCACAATTCCTCTACCATTATAGGATGAATTTGTGTTATCAATGACTATTTTCCTCATGTTTTTCTCATTTAAAGGAATAGCTCCAGTTTTAGATAATCCAGTGACTTCATGAATCAAATCAGCTGTAATATCTATCACTCTATCTTCTAACCAAAACTTCCCATTATGAATTCTCCTCAATATAATCTTAGTACATTCTTCATTATCAAATTCATACTGTAATGCATAATTAATGATCTCATTATTTTTCAAATATTCAAAACCTTGTTTCAGTGTCATATCCTGATTGTAAATCTTTTGATATTCATTTGTAAAATCACTATCACTGTCTGTCTCTAGTTTGCATCCAAGATAGCTTCTGACATTCTCTAGGTGTAAAACTGCGTCTGGTATGGATGATAAAGCTAACCTAAGATCATCTTCCAAGAGTTCTACTGGTTCCCTTTTCAATTTAGGTCTATTATTATCTCTAAAATTTTTTATTAAAGAAACATCCATGATTTCTTCTAATTCCTTCACTGATTTAAAGATCTGTCAAGTAAAATACCTTGATTTCACAATTTTAGGGCTTGCGTAGATTCAGCACAAAATTATTCTCCAAATCCTTTCAAAATGCTTCCAATCACTACTCTTTGATCTCCTTAACACTTGAATTCACTTAGATGATCAAATAATACCGATCATGACCTTTTATTACTTCAATCTCACTTAGATCTGACATCGCATTCAATTCTTTTCCCGCTTCTTTCCAAAAAGTTGTTTCTGTTAACCTGCAAAACTTAAAACTTCTTGTGATCTCGCAAAACATAATATTTTTCTTTCCTCTCTTAACCATATCATTATAGCATCATAAAATAACTTTCATTAACTCTGCAAGACTCAGTTCATCATATATCTACCTCTACACTAATCTAAGTTCCTAATTTACTAAAATTTTCATAAATTAAGTGCTTTAAGATAGGTCAGGTAAGGATTCATTCTTACCTTTCAATACTTCACCTTCCTGATTACCTTCAATGTTGAATATGTCTCCTTGATCTGTGCTTTTAACAAACTTCACTTCATCTGAATTACTACAACATCCTTTCTGTCTGTTACTTGCATCTTCATTTCTTCTTGCATGATTTCTAGGGTTAGGGTTAGGATGAAAAAATCCATTGTTCATTCTGCAAAACCTTGTTGTATGTCCAATCTTGTTGCATATCTGACAAAAAATTCCATTGTTTCCATATCTTGGTCCAGGTTGATTGATTTGTGATTTGCAGTTTCTAGCAATGTGTCCAACCTTGTTGCATCTATAACATATTACTCGATTTCTTCTATTCATATCTTCAGTAGGTTTCTTATCTACATTGTTAGTATTCCTAAATATTCTACTACCATCATTATTCTCAATAAATTTAGGTTTCCTACATTCAATAGCTCTTTGTCCAAAACCATGACAATTATAACAATAGCCATTAAGAGGTTTGAATTGCTTTCCTACGCAATGTCTCTTCATATGACCAATAGTATTACAAGCTAAACATCTACCTTTGAATTATCTTTGCATACCTTTGGGTGATTCCTCTTGCTTCGGTGATTCTTCTTCTTTAGGTGTATCTTCAAATTTTTTGATCTCATCAGACTTCTTCTCATCTATGCTTTCAGATATTTTCAGATCTAGTTCCTTTCTTTCATCATTTTCTTTAAGAGTGTTGAATCCAAGACCAGACTTATCATTGAATGGTTTTTGAAAAGATGCTTGTTCATTAATCTTCTCACTAGTTGAATATAGCCTTTCAAGTTTTTGTTTGGATTGAGTTAGTTTTCCTTTCACAATCTTGTTGTATTTCTCAAGTTCATCATACTACAAATTGACTTTCTCTAGTTCAGATGTCACTTTTCCATGTTTAGATTTTAGTCCTTCATTTTCAGTCTTTAGACTTTCATTCTCAGATTTCAGATTTGCTTCATTCTTGCCATTTCCATCTTTCAAACTAAGCTTCAAATTTTCTATCTTTAGTTCATGCTTAAGGATCTCATTTTATTTTTCTAAATTGTCATCACAATCTTCAATAAGAACTTCATATTCCTTTTCAGATTTCAGATCTTCCAACTTGTTTTTCAGTTTCTCAATGAGGTTCTTTGCATCATCATATTTCCCTTTCAGAGTGTCTCTTTCATTAGTAAGCATATCAATCTATTCAAGAGCTTCTTCAAGATTCTTATGTAGTTGATCTGTATCCATAGAGATCTTACTCAAGCTACTAGGATTTCCTTGAATGATTCTTTTCTGAGTAAATAGACTCTGATACCAATTGTTAGAAATAGGGAATACTGAGAGGGTGGGGGGGTGAATTAGTACTCTACAAAATTTATCTTTTTCCCAATTATGGATATAATAGATTATCTTTATACATGCATAACATAAGAAGCTAAACAACATGCATAGCAATAAAATTAAAGAACTCATAACACATTATTTGTTTTCGAGGAAACGCTGGCCAAGGGAAAACCTTGGTGGGGATGGTACCCACAAAGATCCACTAATAAAAAGTATCTTGTTAAGCATGTTGACCCTGTTAGGAGTCTATTACAAGAATATAGTGTATCATTCCTGATTAAGGGACTAAAGGTCTTTTTAGAAGCCTCAACCCTGTTAGGAGTTGTAGTACAAAATGTGAATACCAGATGAGCCCACTGCCCAAACAATTAATGTACAATATACACTGATTACAAAAATAGGTTAAGGTACATAACCTTATACTAATTTCATCAATATCTCTTCACTTCTCTTTCACTATCACTATTACATATGCATCATATATTTCACATCATATCATTGCTTCATTTCATTACTTCACTATACATCAATTCTCAACTATATCTTTTCTCATAATTAAAATTACATTTATACAAATAAATTTATCCAAGAGTTAACATCTAGGATGTTGTCCCTTTATATTTTGAAGTCATTATTTTGATAAAAAAAATAATCCCTTAACTCTTTACTAATTCTGTCTCCATATTCTGTCCTGTCAGCTTGACACTGTCTTTGGTAAAACTATCATAACTTCTTCCGTACATGTCATACTAACTTGTGCTCTAAGATGGGTGTTCAATAGATATCATAGCATCTATGTTCAAGTGTGCAAGCACTAAAATTAATCCAATCAACATCACAAACAAAAACTATGTCCAGGTGCACTGGTGAAAATATTGTCTCACACTTAGACAAATTTGCAATGCGCTCTGTCATACTTGCTCTCTGACCTATGTGATCTTCATGTGGATCATATGTCGCCATAATGAAAAAATATATGTAATAAAATCAACCAAATTTCCAACAAGGTCAAGGTCGACCTCGACCCTAACCTAGGTTAGATTCAATCTTGACCCTAACCATGGGTCTAGATTTCAATTTTTGGACATTTCTGGATGTTGGGTTTTAGAAAGTTTATTTTCCCGCTTTTGGGTCAGCTGTTTCGGACTTCGAAATGGTAAACTCTTAAATTCTATTTAAATTGGGTCCACTTCCAAGAGTAAAGGCTTAAATTGGAATTTAATTCTCCTATGTACACCTCTCTAGAAGTTTGTGCCCTAACTTGTATAAAATGAAGCCTTCTCCTCTCATTTTCACATCCATCATCAATTATTCACACAAGCAAGTGAATTCAAGAAATTGTCAAGCAAGAAAGAAGGAGATAGAAATAATTAAATCATTCATTAATCTTCAAGCATTCAAGCATTCAAGATCCAATTCATCAAGGAGATCCATTGGAAGCCATTGAAGAATTCAATCTCTATGGAGCCCCTTTGTTGAAGATTTCTCCATCCATTTCCATTCAAGCTTCTTTCCATTCCAAGATCCATTCAAGATTGGTGTTGAAGATCTAATGCAATTTATTTTAGACATCCTACATAAAATTCTACATTAATTTGGAGCATCCATACTTGTGGATTCAATGATTTGAATCCTCCATAAGGGTTTCAACATAAGCAAGGTGAATTGTTCCATTTACTTTGTTTATTGCTACAATTTCAATTACATTTCAAGCTTAATTCCAAATATAGGGTTTGACCAAGGAAAACCCCTCATCCATAAAATAAAACCCTTTTTCTTGTAGGTACAAGTGCGGACCAGCGAATCGCAGATCAAATCTAAGTACTCTTTTTGATGAACTTTCAGGATCTGCGAATAAAATTTCTGTCAGAATAGTGTAGGTCAAGGTCAACATAAAGGGGTAAGATTGTGCTTTAGGGTAAGATCTTAACCCTATTTTGGGTCAAGGTTGACCTTTCTTAGAACAACAAAAGGTTTCTGGGTTTTCTCTATTTCTGTGTTTCTAGGCTAGATCCAGTTGCAAAATTTCCTCAAACTAAGTACATACACCAGAAAATAGCATTTTCTAGATCTATCCTATTTTGAGGTTAGTACTTGTCTTCAATTCAATTAATATTTTGATACTTCCTTTCCATAATGGAAAATAAGGCTTTCTCATTTCTTTATATTCTCCATCGATTGATTAATTTATGTATTTGACCATCTTCTTGTGGTTAATCAATTTGGATCTTTCCTTCAGGAATTTGGGGTTAAGAAGAGGGTCTTATCTTATCGAATCCTATATATCTCATTACATCCACACATTCTCATCATATCCATTTTCTTACATTACATTTTGGTGAACCCGCGATTGAAAACTCTTTCTTTTATGGTGTTAGATCTTGCATTTGCATTTCATATAAAGTAAAAATACAAAAACATTTATTTATTCATGCTTTGTATTTTCCTAGTTTAGTTCATTTTGCATGCATTGGTATATGAGCTTTACTACCTCTATTCCTACTTATAATATTCTGGTTAGACAAAGTTGTAGACTTATGGGTGCCTTTGATCCTAATTCTTCCTCTCCTTTTCTTAGGATCTCAGATGACAATTTGATTATTAATGATTCTAATCCTACTATGGAGCATAAATCTTCTCACTCATCTCATGATGAGGATGATGCTTTAAGAGTTCCCCTTGAACAAGTCCAAAAAATTTCAACTGAACTTGATAAAATGGGAAATTGGCTTACTCAAGAGAACCATAATCAAGATTTTATTAAAGCTATAGATTCTCTTAAGAAAGTCCTTCATGATAGTGATCAAGGTGTTAATCTCTTACATGATATTACTTATCTTGTGCATTCAAATGTTAAACCTTTATCTCAAGAAGCTCAAGATTTAGTATTCACTCCTATTACTAGTGTGGAACTTTCTTCGGTTCCTTTACCTAGCATTCCTACTTATACTCCTCCTTTAGAGACTACGTTGATTCCCTCTCTTCCTATAAATGTTCCTCCTATGTCTCTGCCTACTTCAAAACCTTCTTATCATAATGTTTCTTGTACTTATTCCAATCCTTTTCCAACTATGGTTCCAAGTGTTCCCCCGATTGTGTCTTCCATTCCTGCTGCTTCATACACTTTACCTAGTGTTTCTAGTGTGTCTATGCCTCCTATTTCATATAATGATTCAAAAATTATTAGTTTGGCTCAAATTGTGTCCTCTTTACAACAAAAACTTGCATCTTTAACTCAATCCAAGTTTAGCATTGCTACATGTGACATGGGCAGTCCTTTATCCCTAAACATTATTCATCCTCATGTTCCTCAACTAGCCGATATGCCTCATCTTGAGAATTACAATGGTAAGGGAGACCCTTTTACTCATGTTAAAACATTCCAAATCCTTTGTAGTGACTATGCTCATGACCATAGGATTTTAGCCAAGTTGTTTGCTAGAACTTTTCATGATAAGGCCTTGCAATGGTATTGTTCTTTACCTCCTTATTCTATTGATTCTTTTCCAAAACTTGCTAATGCCTTTATTCAACAATTTCAAAATAACATTGGTCTTCAAGTGTCCTTAACTGATTTGATGCATTGTAAACAAAATACTAAAGAAAAATTAACTAAATTTATTGGTATATTTAAGCATTTGTATGCTCAGATTTCTTATCATGTTCCTAATATTGATATTCAGTGTATATTTATTTCAAATTTACAAAAGGATATTAGAGATAAGATTCTGCTTAGTAAATTTACCTATTTTCAACAACTTTGTGCCGCGCTTCATCATTATCAATTACAAGTGAGTCAATTTGAGAGAAACACTCCAATGGCTCCTATCCCAGTTGATAAGAGTGATGCTGCTCCTAATCCAAACAAGTTTCAAAAACCTAACAACTATTTCAAGATAAACAAACAAGGGAATGAAGTTTTTGATCAAGTTGTTGTTACATCCAACAAATCCACTTCTGTATCCACTTCTTTTCATCTAAATCATATGTTTACTCCTCTTTCTGAATCTTTGCATTCTATTATGAATAGATTTTTGACTACTAATATGATTACTTTACCTCCTATTCGACCTCTTTTACCTACTATGGTGGCATCTAAATCCTTTGATTCTAAAGCCTTTTGTCAATACCATCATCAGAATGGACATGATACTAAGAAGTGTTATTATTTAAAATATAAGGCTGAAGATTTAATTGATTCTAATGCTTGATCTGTCGATAATTTTGACGGTAGTGGGAACAAGTCTGTCTCTCTTCCTAATCAAAATCTCAAAATCTATACAAATACTTTGCCTACACATGATACTAATACCATTGTTTAGCCATCTTTTGTGGATATTGTTTATGATTCAAAGATGGATGATCTTAATCGCATTGGTAACCATGTGGAGCATGCTATTTTATCTCAATCTATATCTCCACCCCAACATCAATCTCAATCTCAACTTCAAGCTCCACCTCAACCTAACCCTAAACCTAAACCTCGAAAACAACCTAAGAATAAAAGATCTAGGGAACTCTTGATTACCATTGATGATTCTGAGACTATTAAAGCTCCCAATGGTCCTCTTTATATCTATGATAGGATTTCTAAGATACGTACACATGGTTGTCTTGTTGATCCTACATCCTTAGTCAATGTTATTACTGAAGAAAATATTTTTATGAAGAACTTACAATGTGATTCTTATGATACATCGGATGTGTGGATTTAAACTTTTAATGGTTTTCTTTATCCACCATTTGGTTCTATTAACTTACCTACTAAACTTTGTGGTAAATTTGTGGACACTACCTTTATTGTTGTTCCTACTTCTTATCATTTTCAAGTTAAGTTTGGTTTACCTTGGTGGAATGCTACGCATGTGATTGCTTCTCCTATCCATAGGTGTCTTAAATTAATTCATGATGAAGAAGTGAAGATGATTAATAATAATTTATATCAACCTTGTAGGCCCAGAGATTGTGCTACACTTGACTTCTTTTGGCCTTTAATACCTAATTTGTGTCCTTCTTGACCTGATAATATTTTTTGATCATATCAAGCCTATAAGCATTGCAAGATTCTTGAGTTAAGCATGCCTTAGATGGATCTTAACCATGGTCTTTTTCCTATGCCTTCCATACCTCCTTTATCCATGGCTTCTAGTTTCATTAATCAAGCTCTTAGTGTTTCTTTTCAACCTACTGAGAATCCTACTAATCCTCCTATAGAACCTGTGAAGGAACTAGTGCTTGTCCCTCCTAGTTCTCAACATATTTCAAACAAGACAAAATGTAACCAATCTTCTAATGAACTTATTAAGAAGCGTCAGGCTCAAGCTAAAGCCAGTGCCTCTATTCTTCCAATTTCTTTACCTTCTTTTGACCAGCCTATGCATGATGTGTTAGAAGAAGTTAATACTAATAATGATGTTAAGATGCATGATTATGATGATTCTATTCGTATCTTAGATCCTATTTTGATTAATATATATGAAGAAGATACTATTGATGATACTAATGATGTTAATAATGAATATGTAACTATTGACATTGACATTGATTTACCTGATATTCTTTCATCATAATTGATAATTACACTTAGTATCAAACCTTTTGATTCTCAAGAGGATCCTTGTTTGGAACTAGCTATCATTCCTACTATATTGGATATAGTCCCTCTTGTGAATTTCCCAGCTTCCCAAAATGATATAGAATGAGATGGGGAGAGTAGACGATGCACTTGATTGGCTTGTCCTCTATGGTAGCCTTTTGTGTGTTTTCCTGTTGTATTGTGATTCTCCCATAATGTGTTTGCTAAATGTTGTTAGAATATTTTATATGACCCTTGTTACTTTTTTGGTGCAAGGTGATAAAGGAATCCAACTTGTTGTACTATTCCTCTATATGTATATTATTCTATATGTTGTTTTCATGTTATGTTGTGCCTGTGCTATTGTTCATGAATGTTTTCCTTGTGTAGTCTGCTTGGATTTGTGACTTGGTATAACTAAATACTTTTGGTCTCCATGTTGTGGTCTAAAAAGACTCTTCTTCGTAACTCTTATGTTTTCTTTCCTCCATTGTGATTGTAGTTCTACTTTCTTTGGGGAATGATGTCAATTCATTTGCAATAATATCATATATATAAATATTATCTTATGATCATACTGACCCCATGGTAGGTAGATCTATTATGTGTTCTCTGTATGTTCATGTGGTATTTCCCTTGATTTTTATTTTCTTGGGGTCATCTCATAGTGGAAACATAATCAATGGAGTTGTTTATGTTTCCATTCAAGCCATTTCTCTTGTTAAAGTGTTAGCAATGACTTTAACATGGGGGCATACGCTTTGCTCACTTTTTGCACACACACACTTTCAATATATATATTTTTCAAGGCTCTTTTCTCCCTTTATGGATTAGTGACTAATCCTTAAAGCATGGATTTATATCTTATAGGATCTCTTGATCCCTCCAGTTTCAAATTTTCAAAATTTTGATCCCTTAAGGTTGGAGGTATCCTTAAGACTCGATCTTTTTTTTTTGGCTTTGCTATTTTAGAATAGAATATTCCTGAGGGTGAATCCTTGATGGGTTGAATAATGAGTAGCCACATTCACTAGGTGGATTCAACTCCATCTTTCAAGTTGCAATGTTTCCTTGTGTGGTTCACAATAGGACATAAGTTCTCATTGGGCGAGATAATCACACCCTCTTTTCTCTCTTTTCTGGAGATGCCTCTCTTATTGTAATCTTGGAGTTGATGAAGAATTGAGTCTTTGGGGGATTGATGATCCCTTTTTCCCTTTGATTGCAATAATATTATCTTTTTTGTTGTGATCTACTTTACCAAGAGTTTCCATTGAGTCCATATTCTTGCTAAAGTGGGGGCTAAATGTATCATCAAAAAATGGAAACACTTCCATTTAGGACTAGTTTAGCCCTCTGAGTAAGTAGTTTGGGATCATGTCAAATTCATTGAATGAGTTTCTAACTTGGATCTGGCTTTTTCCCCATGTTCTACTTCTCTTTCCATCTTTTTCTAGCCTATTTCTGACACTTGATCCTAAGAAATTGAGATTCTTGACCTCAGGGTCAAGGTCGACCTCAACCCTGACCTAGGTCAAAGTTGACCCTAACCTTGGATCCAGATTTCAAGTTCTGGAAGTTTTCGTATGTCAGGTTTTAGAAAATTTATTTTCCTACTTTTGGGTCGATTGTTTTAGACTTCAGAATGGTAACTCTTAAATGATATTTAAATTGGGTCCACTTCCAAGAGTAAAGGCTTAAATTGAAAAATTATTTCTCCTATGTATGCCTCTCTAGAAGTTTGTTCCCTAACTTGTATAAAAGGAATCCTTATCTCATTTTCACATCCATCATCCATTATTCACACAAGAAAGAGAATTCAAGCAAATTTCAAGAAAGAAAGAAGGAGAAAGAAAGCATTCAAGCATTCAAATGTTCAAGAATTGAAGATCTAATTCATCAAGGAGATCCATTGGAATCCATTGAAGAATTCAATCTCTATGGAGCCCCTTTGTTGAATATTTCTCCATCCATTTCCATTCAAGATTCTTTCCATTCCAAGATCCATTCAAGATTGGCGTTGAAGATATAATGAAATTAATTTGATATATCCTACATACAATTCTACATTCATTTGGAGCATCCATACTTGTGGATTCAAGGATTTGAATCCTCTACAAGGGTTTCAACATAAGCAAGGTAAATTGTTCCATTTACTTTGTTTATTTCTATAATTTCAATTACATTTCAAGGTTAATTCCAAAATTGGGGTTTGACCAAGGAAAACTCCTCATCCAACAAACAAAACCCTTTTTCTTTCAAGTACAGGTGTGGAACATCGAATCACATATCAGATTTGAGTAACCTTTTCGATGAACTTTCAGGATTTGTGAACAAAATTTATGTCGGAATAGTGCAGGTCAAGGTTGACATAAAGGGGTAAGATTGTGACCTAGGGTAAGTTCTTACCCCTGTTTTGGGTCAAGGCCCACCTTTCTTAGAACAATAGAAGTTTCCTGGGTTTTCTATATTTCTATGTTTCCAGGCCAGATCTAGTTGCGAAATTTCCTAAAACTGAGTATAGACACCAGAAAACAACATTTTCTAGATCAATCTTATTTTGAGGTTAGTACTTGTCTTCAATTAAATTAAGATTTCAATACTTCCTTTCCATAACAGAATATAAGGTTTTCTCCTTTCTTCATATTCTCCATCGATTGATTAATTTATGTATTTGACCATCTTCTTGTGGTTAATCAATTTGGACCTTTCTTTCAAGAATTTGGGGTTAAGAAGAGGGTCTTATCTTCTCTAATCCTATATATCTCATTATATCCACACATTCTCATTGTAGACACCCAAAAATCCTTTAGAAAATAAATTATTTTTATTTTCTGAAAAATCCCTAATGACATCATCATTTATTAATTAATTAATTATTTAATTAATTAATTTATTTTATGTCATTAAATCCCTTTATCTTAGTTAAAAATATTTAATTAAGAAATCCCTCCCAAAAATGTTCAAATCTTATTTAAACATTATTCCCCTATTTATTAATTATTTAATTAATAAATTGACCAAAAATCCTAAAAAAAATAATTAATTTATTTTTTGACCAAAAGTTGGCCAATTTCCTTAAGACCACTAACCTCTTCCAAAATCTTCTAATCCCTCCTTAAATTCGATTAAAAGGCTAATCCCATCCTTTCTAACCCTAATCCCAACTCAAAATATTTAATTAAGATTAAATATTTAATTTTCATATTTATTAAATATATTTTAATAAATATTCCCAAAACCAAAAGCCTTTGGAATGAATAAACATTTATTCCATAAAACCTAAGAAACCTCTAGACTCTTGTAGAAACTTCTCAACCCAACCTCTTCACCCATCCTAATCCTAAATTCCCCTAATCCTAATCCTAATCCTAATCCTCCCCTTAAACCTTGTCACATTCCCTAACCAAGGTTAGCCAACTCCTAAGCTTGACCCAAAGTTAACAAACTTCTAGAGGCTTCTCTTACATGCATTGAAGGCATTTAAAGCCTCCTTATCGCTCTTACATGCATTTAAGAAGCTCCTCACCCCTTTCTTACACCCTTTGACCTTAGGCACATTTCCCAAATTGTGCACATTCCTCCCATCTTTCAATCCAATCCCCTTATGACACTTGTCACAAGGAGGTAACCCTTCCCCTAATGAGCCTCAAACTCATTAAAGCTTTGGGATAAATAAAACTTTATTTATTTCCTAAATTTCATATTTATCCTTAGAAAGCATAGACTCTTCTAGAAAGTCTTCATCCTCATCCAAAGTCTAGACTCTTCTAGAAAGTCTTCATCCTTATCCCCTTGAATCAACCCCTAACCTTACCCCAAACTCTGACTCATCCTCCTAACCCAAGCCCTTCCCAAATCCTATAAATACTCCATCTTTCAAGAGCAATTTATTAATTTAGCTCTCATGATTTATGCATTGTTATCATGAGCATTTTTAGCTAGATAATCTTAGCATACATCTTAATTGTTAGATCTCTTCATATTTTTCATATTTTCTAACACATCTTAGAATAGCTTAATGGATTAATCTTAGTTCATATTTCAAGCTTTTCTCATCATTTATGCATCACCATAAATCCCTCTCCATGCATTTGAGAGCACACCCACATCCCTCTAATTGAAGCAAATCAAACATTTGCTCTATAGCACTTGTTTTTAGCAATAATTTTGAGGTAGCTTGGTTTTGTGTTTTTTTATGCTTTGAATTGATAAATGATATATTAGTCTTATGTTTGAATGTTTCAGCCTTTCAAAATAAATAACAGGTTCAAAATCATAGTCTACATTCTGGCATGCTTGGTGGGACCCACTTCATGGCTTCTTTGCAAATATTCTGATCGGTTTTAGAGAATTTTCAGATTTGTCAAGCTTATAGGTGGATGGAGCACTTCGAATTCTTCTTCCTCTTTTTTTCTATATTCTTCTTCTATTCCGTCTACTTCTTCTTCTTCTTCTAACAAGATCTTGGCCTTTTTTAAAAAAGAAAATTCATAAGGAAGCAAAATCATACACACCTTGTTTTAGTGCTTAAAATGAACCCCCAAATCATTCTTGAATGTGTTAAGGACTAAAATTTGCAAAATTTGTTCTAACAAACAAGAAAAATCAGTCAAAACATTTTCATCCTTGCAACATCAAGGTTTTAGATGCATTCATGTAAAAATTAGGAATATTTCAAGTTTTGGGTACTTGAAAAAAAAAGAAAAAAAAGAGAACCTCAAATTTGCATCTCATTTTCTAAAAACATTCAAAATCAAATCCTAAAAGTGCATGCAAAAGTTCCTAAAATCAATCCTAAAAAACTTTGTTTTTATTGAAAACTAACTTCATTTTGCAAAAATCTTGAATGCCTTCTTTTTCAAATTTCACGCATCAAAGCGAAATTAGGAACTTGTCTTTTGGAGCTAAAAAATCAAAGCAAAAGTCAAAACAAATCTTGAATGAAACTAAAGGAATGAAGCTAAGTCCTAAGAGTCATTGTCATTTTGAAAATCAAACGCACTCTTGAATGCATTTAAAAGGAAAAAATCTCTATTCCTTCCTTTTTAGTTCAAGCAAATGTATAATCAAATCTTGAATGCCTTAAAGGATCAAAACAAAGCTGTTTTCAAATTTCTTAAAACAGCATGCCAATCTCAATCTTGAATGATCAAAGAAAGAACTTGTAATCGCTCAAATCATTTACTTTTTGGAGAAAGAATAAATCAAACCTTAAGCACTTGTGTCTTCAATTTCAACGTTCAAACACACTTAATTCAATTTGGAAAAAGAACAACTTGCTTGATGTGCATCTAGGAGCTTTACTTTTTCTATAAATCCTTGTTAAAGTAAGCAACGTAAAACACTTGAACTCAGACAAGTTCACTTGTTTTACTTTTAGCAAGGCCTATCTAGGGAGAAAAGTTCTTCCTCTCTAGAGAATGACCTCAAACCGGTATCCCCCCTGGCCGGTGTTTAAATAAAGTGAAGGCAAAAAGTACTCACTTATATCTCCTAATCACTGGGTGTTCATGCCAAACACAGTGACTAGGGATGGTAAATATTTCTCTCCCCTAGCATTATTGGCTAGGCTCTTAAGTGAGTCACAGGTGCTCAACATAACCGGGTATGGAGACTCCACATAACTATTAAAAACTTGATAAAATAGAGGCTACCCTATCTACATCTGAAAGTATCAAAATCCTTATGCAAGGACCGATTCCAAGGGGTTTATCGGTTCGCCTCAAGATTACTCACCATTTGTATTCCCTTCTAGGGAATACCAAGCTGTGGGCAAGTGATTTTGATACTCACCTCCCTTAGGTAGATCTGCTTGAAGTGCATGACAGTCAAATACTTTGTGAAAACACTTGTTGGAACATACACTTTCAGAGCTTTATCAGAGTTAGTCATCCTACTTGTATCTGACAAGGTTGCTTTATCCCTTGCAGAGATTGCTTTTCCAAAAGTCTTGTTTATCTATCCTTTTCCATTGGAAAAATATTGAAACCAACCTACAAACTTGATACTCAGAAAGTCTTGCAGAAATCAAATATCCAAGAAGCCTTTTGTCTCAAACCAAACTTATCAGAATTTTCCCAAAGATATGCCCAATTTGATCAAACATCCGAAAG
Source organism: Chamaecyparis obtusa (assembly GCA_027943335.1). Taxonomy (NCBI): domain Eukaryota; kingdom Viridiplantae; phylum Streptophyta; class Pinopsida; order Cupressales; family Cupressaceae; genus Chamaecyparis; species Chamaecyparis obtusa. The sequence continues at coordinate 1,815,482 of BSBK01003166.1, forward strand.
CCAAGTTGCCCAAATCAAAAGATTATCAAGAGAAGAAAGTTGTAGAAATAAACCTCAAGAGCCATCAATCCTCTATCCAAGCAACCCAAATAGAAGAAAAATGTCAAGAAAAGCTTGATAATTTTGGCTATAATGCAAGATTCAAACAGTTTGCCTACCAATTCTGAGTAAACCATCGCTACATCAACCTTTAAAGAGAAGATTATCTGGATCCATCACATGTCCTATTCTACCTTCAGATCTCACAATCTTATCTTGACATTCCTTCATCCTAGTCTCATACTAGTTTCATCCCTGCATCATCACCAAACCTTAGTTGCATCCTAGAGTCCTTTTTAGTTGCATACACCATTATCTTCCTAGTAGCATCATAGATCATCCATCCCAGTTGCATTTGCATCATCCTTTCAGAAAGAGCATTGTTCCATCATCCTTCACTATCTTTCCATCAACAATCCACAATCAGAATTCCATATCCTTCATCCAAATCCAGCATCCGTCATCCAAATCAGAACCCACCATCTTTTGCACCAAATCCAGAGATCCAAATCCACAAGACACTTAGTGTTCAAAACCTTTGAGTTGTTTCCATCCCTTATCCTAAAAATAGAAATCATTCCCTTTTTTGATAGAGCATTGTCTAAAGGAAATCCAACTTGTCCTTGCACAGCCTCATCATCTCGAGCAAGAGATTGGCTTGTATCGATAAGAATCTAGTTGACCGAAGATCATTAGTTTGTCCTAGGTTGGCCAAAATCCTATCATTGATCCTCCATCAGGAAAAATAACAGCTCATTGTTGGCACTTAGTAATCTTCCACCAGCATTTCACCAATCCTCCATCCAATCTTGATCCAAATCAGAGCATCCCACCAATCCTCCATCATCACCAAGCATTTCACCAATCTATCACCATCTTCCATCAAAATCCAAGCATTCTACCAATCCTTGCATTACATTCTAGAAGTTTCATCATCCTTAGAAGCTCCTTGAGTGTGCATCCATCATCCTTTAGAGTCTTTTTAGGAAACATCTTGCATCCATCAAGCATCTGCATCTCCATGCCTGTCGAGACAAGATCTGGATCTAGGAAGTGAAGGCACATGAATCCTTATCCGATCACCGGCTCATCTGATGCCAATATTTTTACCAGCGCGATGGTAGCCTATGATCCCCAAATAAAAACTAGCAATGCATGGGATGATCCCAATATCCCCTCAGCTCCTCTAGCAATAGAAACATTTATGAATCATCCAGAGAATCCACCAGCAGTCCATACACTCATGGCCCAAAACCAACAGAGCATGTTCACTAACTTTGCACAAAGGCACACTTCCATTCCACCATATCTCCATCCTCATATTCCCATAAACACTATCCAAATCCCAGCACAAGTATACTCCCCTTTCATCCAACCATTTCCTGATCCAACCTTGCAAACATCCCAAGAAACCTCCACCATTCCCCTTCTTGTGCAAGGAAGCTTTGCAAGTCCTGTAACACAAGTTGTAACACCATCTACTCCATCCCCTATCGCAGGTACTTCATCATCCACCATGGCCACCCAAGCTCTTGCACAAATCTAGCACTTGTCACAAAATCAACTCCCACCTCTCACACAAACCTTTGCACAAGTAGTTCCACCATCTTCCATAAGCCAAGCAACACCTTTCACCCTAGGAGGGATGCAATCATCCTTCCCCTTCACTTCACAAGTTTCCACATCCACACCTTCTGTGCGAGGAGGCATGAAATCATCTTTTCCTTTCAATCCCCAAGCTTCAACATCCACACCATCATTTCAGGGGTCAACGCAATCGTTTCCCTCTTTCACCCAGAAAACCTCTATATCATCTACTCCGGGGGCAGCACAATCACTTCCTATTCATACTCAAAAAACTTCCACTTTAGCATCCCCCTTTTCATGGGGAGCACAAACATTCCCTTCCTTTCCCCCCTAGCAAGCATCTACCCAGGCACAAGCCCAACAAATTGCCTTCACCATAGGAATGCCTTCCATGGGTTTTTCCAATCCACCATTCATATCCCAAGCTCCCATCACATCTACCCTCTCGGTGTCCACTGCAACACAATTCCCACCACACATTAGCTCTTGTTGGGGTCTCACTCAAGAAGAAATGAAAGATTGGGGTATACCAAACCATTCTCCTACATCAATGTTTGGAAACCAACCAGCCACCTTCTCACAAGCAGCACAACAACAACCATCACAACCTCCACCAACTTCATCCTTTGCAAAACATCCATTCACAACACCTAGTGCTTTTCAGCAAGTTCCTCCACCTCAGTAGAAAATTTCATCCTATTTCACAAGTTATCTTTCCCAACCATCCTTTGCTTCAAGCTTCCCTACATCAGTTCTACCCTTAAGCAATGTGGGAATGCACGCAACTTATATCGGTCAACCATAGAGCCAAGTTCAGCAAGGACCATCCTACTAGAAAGCGGCATCATTTCACCAACCTCCCCCACAACAACCACACTTCCAGTCATAGCAACAAACTCCCATCATTCCACAATAGCAAAAAGTTTCCTCTTATCAATCACAATAGAAAGTCCCTATCATCCCACAACACCAGCAAGTAGTCCCATATCCACCACTACAATATCCCCCTATGCCGCATCAACAATATCCCCAGCAAACATTGCACCAAAATACACTCCAATCCACCTCTCCCGCTAGGCCATCTCCATATCCCACTCCACAATACCCACCTCAAATGGGAGTATCCACCCAAACACCAATCAATGCTGAGTGGGAAGCCATGAAGAATGCTCTTAAAGAGCTTCAAACTGGTACTGAGAATAAAACCTACAAATTTGAAGAGGTGTGTCCTTATCCATTTGACTGATCCATTTCCGCTATTCCTTTCCCCAAGCACTTTGAGACCCTTAAGTTTGATAAATATCAGGGGAAAGGAGATCTAGTCAATCATATCAAAGAGTTCTATATGGCATGCCAAGAAGTGGCTTACAGTGATAACTATCTCTTACGCCTATTCCCCAAAAGCTTGGGAGGAACCACTGTTGAATGGTTCTATAAGATACCATGTGGGACTATCACAACCTTTGCTGAACTTTCTAAAAAGTTCATTGCCCATTATGCCCACAATGTTGAGAATGAGTTGACCTTGTTAGATCTCTACAACTCAAAGTAGAAAGAAGGAGAAAGCCTAGTAGAATACTTGCAATGATGGCCGAACCTCACCACCAGGTTATCATACCAGCCACCTGAAAAGCATTTGAACAAAATCTTTATTGATAACCTACATCCTAAGATGTCCCACTTCATGAGGATGAATTTTCTCCAAACCTATTAAGATATCAAAAGCAAGGGGATAGGCATTGAAAAGGCCCTCCTAAATGAAGGCACAATCCGGCACTTCAAAAATGATTCCCAGAATAAACCCAACAATGATAAATCCCATTATTGGAATCATAATAAGAACATTGTTACTGATGGAGCCACTGATACCAAGCATGTTCAATTTGTTGTGGCTAGTCCTACATCCACTCCTACATACCAACACCAAGCACCCATCTATCAGCAACCTCCTCAAGTCCCTCAGCAACCCATGCAACAATACCATTCTTAGAATAATCAGCAGAATTATCAGTAGCAAGCCCATCAAGCTTATCAAGGCAATCCGAACAATCACGTCAATACTGTTAAAGTTGCTCCCAAACAAAACAAGCCTAGAGCTTAGAACAATCCAAAAATAAACTTCACACCACTGGGTGAGCTCCTGGATGTTATCTTCCATCAAATGGCCAAAGCCAACCTAATCACATTTCCACCAATTCAGCTAGTTGATGATACCACTCCCAAGCCTGATTGGTACAAAGATAATGAATACTATGATTATCATCATGTCAAAGGACACACTACTTTGAAATGTATGAGACTCAAAAACTATATCCAAGATCTCATTGATCAAAAGGAGATCCAGGTAGATACACCCACTCAAGCCTCGCCAAATGCCAACCTACAAATCTATCAGAATGTGTTCCCACAACACAATGCTAGGAAGAACCAAGCCAATACCAATCATCCCTAGAATCATGGCAAAGGCAAGCAAGAAGATCACACTACTACCTATATCAATTATGATAATATTGTTGGATGTATAACCCAAGTTGAACCCATAGTCAATGTCATCCATGTCAGAGGGGCAGATAGTCAATGTGTTGTTACCACCGTAGAGGCCAGATAACTATTGCTGGTGCCCGTCCAAGACCAGCACATAATGCACACAATGCATAGTATAACCTCATAGAACATCTTGGGAACACACCAGCCCAAATCTCCATCTTGGACCTTCTCCGCACTTCACCCCTCCATCAGGAGATCCTTGACTGAGCTCTCAAAGAAGGACATGTCCCCACAGACATTAACACCACCCATTTTGAGACCCTTATGGGACATCTATCTATAGCCTGTGCTCTGTCCTTCAAACCATCTGACATACTAGACATTGCACTTGACCACACTCTCCCCCTCTGTATCACTATCATGGTCAGAGACTTTGCCATCAAATGGGTCTTGATAGATAATGGCTTGGCCCTAAACTTGTGTACTTTGAAATTCATTCGGCAAATTGGGTTCACACAGGTTGATATAGCACATGAATTAATCACTATCAAAGCCTATGACAACTTGGAGTGTACCTCTAAGGGTACTATCACTTTTCCTATGCAACTAGGCCCAGCAACACAAGATACTATTTGCCATGTTGTTGATCTTGACCTACCATTTAATATCCTCCTCAGCCAACCATGGATTCATTCCATCAAGGCTGTACCATCTACATACCATTAGTGCATCAAATTTCTACATCAAGGTGCTGAGGTTACCATCCATGCTAATCCCCAACCCTTCGTATACTACCGTACGACGGAAGCATCATTTCCTCATTCCACTCATTGTCCTGGAACTGACATTAGCACTTCTGTTGCCAGTTCATCCCAATCCCATTGTGATCCAGAAACCATCCTCACCTCCACCCTCTCTTTTGTCATGATCAATAATCGGGGTTGTGGTGAATATAGCCTACATGATGCATTTTCCATAGGGGCCCTCCCACTTGATCCACATACTCAAGGGCGCCCGAGTCACCAAAGCAAGCCTATTAAAGAGCATCATGAAATCAAGAGAATGGGACCTATGACTTTTGAATCCCATGGTAACATTAATCATCAAGAGATGGATCCTGACATCAATAGGTGGTTGTACAAAGATCCCCCACCACCTGACACTCAACTCCTTGGCTACTTCAAAGATAAATACCCACAATCACATAAATACACTACTGAGCAATGGAACTACCAAGGAGGTGGTCTAGGACCACAAGAAGGTAGAAGCAAAGACCCTATCATAGCATCAAAGAACCCACAATATTAGGGTCTTGGCTTTAATACCCCTCTCCTGCATATACAAGGGCCCAATACCACAATTGGGGGCACCAACATGACTAGCATTCCCCTCTTGAATAGCCTGAACAATCTCATAGAAATTGAAGACATCCCTAAGAGAAAGAAATCAGATCCTATGATGATATCTTTGATGATGACACCCTCCTGGGGACTTCTGTCCTCCAACAACTTGCCATCAATCTCATAGAACTTCCACTCATCCACCCTCAACTCATAGACTGGGACCAACCAAGTATCACACACATCGATGAGTTCCAAAGCACAGAAGTACTCCTAGAGTTCATGGGGGCATCAGGCCCACAATCAATTCAAGATCCAGAATCAACACACATCTACAAGCTTGATCCAGAAGGATACTTTGGGGAGGAGGCAAGCTTTAGCTAGAAAAGAGAAATTGAAAAATTAAAACATGAGTCCTTATGTGAAAACCCTTCTGGGGCACATTCTGATTCCAAAATAGTAAAAATAAAGAGCGTATCTTCTAGTGAAAACTTGGTAATTCAAGCGCTAGAAGATGAAGACTTGCCTCTTCCTCCTATCCGAGATTATAGACCTGAGAAGTCACCTATCATCATAGAAGAAACCAATCCAGTCAATTTGGGTACAGAGGAATGTCTGAGAATCACCTACATTGCAGAAAACTTGACAAAGGGTGAAGAAATGGATTTGATTGCACTCCTTCGAGAATTGATCATAAATTTTGCATGGTCATATGCACACATGCCTGGGCTTGATCCTAATCTTGTAGTCCATCATCTAGCAATGGATCCTAATGTCAAGCTAGTAAAGCAGAAGTTGAGGAAAATGCATCCAAAAGTTGCCTTATTAGTCAAAGAAAAGCTTGAAAAACTCCTCCAAGCTAAGATTATCAGAGCCATAGATTACTTAGAATGGATCTCCAACATGGTGCCTATCAAAAATCCTTTAGTTGACATCAGAATTTGTACAGATTTCAGGGACTTGAACAAGGCATGTCCTCAAGATGATTTTCCGCTACCAAATATAGACATGATTGTAGATCTTACAGTGGGTCATGAAATGTTGTCCCTAATGGATGGCTTTCCAGGCTACAATTAGATTCATATCGCAGAAGCAGATCAACATAAAACAACATTCACAACTCCATGGGGTACCTTCTACTACAACATGATGCCATTTGGGCTAAAGAATGTAGGAGCCACATATCAGCGAGCGATGATAGCAATCTTCCATGACATGATCCACAAGATCCTAGAAGACTATATGGATGACATCCTTTCCAAATCTAAAACATGAGGTGAACACCTAAGCATTCTTGAGAGTGTGTTTGATCTCTTACATCATTATGGATTAAAATTCAATCCAAAGAAATGTGTCTTTGGTGTTACATCTAGAAAGCTCCTAGCTTTCATAGTATCACGATGAGGCATAGAGATCGATCCTAAAAAGGTCAAAGCAATAATAGAAATGCCTCCACCAAGAACTCTCAAATAGCTTAGAAGCCTACAGGGAAAGCTTCAATCAGTGCGTCGGTTCATTTCTTAGCTGGCAGACAAGTACTAACCTTTCACGCATCTCTTATGCAAAGACACAAGCTTCAAATGGGATCCCATATGTCAAAGAAGCTTTGATAAAATCAAGGAGTATCTAGCCAATTCTCCAATCCTAGTACCACCAGTTCTAGGATGCCCTCTCATACTCTACATCTTAGAAACCACTACAACACTGGGGGCACTTCTAGCTCAGCGTGATGATGAAAACAAAGAGCAAGCCATCTACTACATTAGCCGAACTCTTGTCGGCTATGAGCTTAATTATTCACCCATGGAAAAAGCATGTCTTGCAGTGGTCTTTGCCACTCAAAAGCCTAGACATTACATGCTCAGTCACACAATCAGGCTCATTTCAAAAGTGGACCCCCTCAAGTACCTATTATCAAGAACAACTCTTATAGGCTGTATGGAAAAATGGGTCATGTTACTTAGTGAGCTTGACATCCAGTATGTTGATCGCAAAGAAACATACTTTGATGGCTCCTACACATCACATGGATCAGGGGCAGGAATCCTATTCATCACACCTCAAGGTGACTACATCCCAAAATCATTCAAATTGGGATTCCCATGTACTAACAACATTGCAGAATATGAAGCACTCATCTCAGGTCTCAAAATAGCTATTTAGTGGAATATCATAGAACGGCAAGTGTTTGGAGATTCACAGCTAATTATCAAACAAGTTCTTGATGAATATCAAACAAAGGAAGACAAGTTGCTACCTTACAAAGAACTGGTGGATAGACTGAAAGAGCATTTCCTAAATTTACAGTTCACACAGATACCAAGACTTCCAAACAAGGTAGCTGATGCCATGGCAACTATTGGATCCTTGTTAGAAATCCCACGTGACACATCACAGTATGAATTCCTAGTCGAGCAGCTACACACGCCAGCTTATGAGAACGCCGATGCAAAAATGGTGTGTGTCTTGGCTGGTCCTCAGTCCCCGTGGTACCATGACATCCATGCATATCTAAAGAATGGTATCATATCTCCCCATCTCACCAACAACCAACATGAAAACCTTATTTGCTTCTCGCTACACTCTTGTAGCCAACACCCTTTATCATTGAGGATATCACAATATCCTCTCTAGGTGTTTAGATTCAAATGAGGCTGTCCTGGATTTACAAGAGGTCCATGCTGGAATTTGTGGTGCCCACATGAGTGGCATGGTTCTAGCTAAGAGGTTGCTTCGAGTTGGGTATTATTGGCCAACCATGGAACATGATGCTTGTGAGTTTGTCAAAAAAATTTTACCATGTTAGCAGCATGCAAATCTGATTCATGCACTAGCACAAGACTTACAACCCATTGCACCACCTTGGCCATTTTCATGTTGGGGCTTTGACCTTGTCAGCTTAATCACTCCCCTTTCCTTAGATGGACACAACTACATAATCATTGCCACAGAGTACTTCACCAAATGGGTTGAAGCGATTCGGCTCACCCTAACTACTAGTATCCAAATATCCAAGTTCATCCTTTACCACATCATCTGCCGCTTTGGCATACCATCTACTATATTCACTGACCATGGCACACCTTTTGAAAACCAACATGTGGATGATCTGTGTGCTAGGCTCCACATCCATCACCATTTCTCCAGTCCATATTTCCCTCAAGGAAATGGCCAAGCTGAGGCAACCAACAAAACTATCTTGAAAATCCTCAAGAAGGTTGTCAATGATTTTGGTCGTGATTGGCACCTCCAAATAAATCCTACCCTCTGGGCCTACCGCACTTCCTATCATACTCCCACATGCACCACCCCATATTCCATTGTATATGGTGCCGAAGCCATTTTTCTGATCGAGGTTGAGCTCCCATCATTGCGAGTCTCCATGAAGAACTACACCACTAATGAAGACTATCCTGTAGCCCATCTCACACAGCTAGATCTGTTAGATGAAAATAGACAACAAGCATATGATCACCTAGTTGCATACCAGAATCAACTCAAAAGGAGTTATAACAAGAAGGTCCATCCTAGACAGTTCCAGGTTGGTGACATGGTTCTCAAAGAAAATCAAAAAGTCCAAGCCAACAGAGAAAAGAAAGGGAAGTTTGAGCCTGTGTGGCTGGGACCCTATGTTGTCACAGCATGCTTCAGCTCTAGATCTTATGAGCTATCTACACCAGAAGGTGAGCCTTTGAATGATCCAATCAACATCATACATCTGAAGAGGTTCTATGCTTGAACAAGATCCTACATATTCAGAAAACCAAAAAAATAAAAATAAAAATAAAAAAGCAAAAAAAACAAAAAAAGAAAAGAAAATAAATGTCTAATGGTGAAAACTTGGCAATTCAAACACCTTGGAAAAGTATGTTGGTGAAAACCTGGCAAACAGGCACCATACATAGTGGACCAAGTCATTATCTATCAAACTCTCATCCCCCCATCCCACCATCTCTATCCTTTTTCTAGCATCCCCATCCCCATCCACCATCCCCAGTCTTCCTCTTTTTCATAAACCTCAAGCAAATCCACCATTCTCGCCTGCCCATATCTTGTACCCTATCATGTACCATATCCTATATCTCTTGTATAGCAATGTCCTTCTTGTACTATATCTTGCACATATCTTGTTCCATATCTTGTCCTATCCTGTATAGCGCAATCCTTCCTATATATCCTGTATAGTAAGATCTTCCTATCCCCAATCTTGAGCTTCTATACATATCAGTTGTGTCTCTTTTCCTGTTTATTGTACATATCATCCCCTTTTTATTGTACATATAGTCCTTGTCAGTCCTGCATCAACATTTGATCAAAACACTTTGTCCTACCCAGCCTTGTACTTCAACAACATCAATTGTCGACTATTCTTGATCACAGTGATTATTCTTTGACTTCATCATTTTCCAGCAAACAACAATGCTCATTCTCTCATCAATCAGTGGGTCCTTGAAGATGTATCCTTCCTCCTGTTAGACCTAATCTTCCACCAATCACACCTGGTCCATGTCAATGCATCCTTCCACACATTCAGACCAATCTTCCCATCAATCCATTCAGTCACATCAAATCTCTCTCCTTGGCAAAGGATGTCTTTATGGAGTTATCATTTTGGCCTTAGATTTTGTCCTTTGGGTCTTGTTAATCTTTAACAGCTTCTCATTATTCTCTACTCAACATTGCCATGATCCTTTATATCATGGTGTGCTGCGAATGAGGATAATCTGGGGCAAGGTCTTTTGATCTTTTTCTTCTGCATGTGAGTCAATCGTCTATTTGTGGTTTCTTCAACATCGTTTCCACCATGCCTCCTTTGAGTTTCATGTGTGATGCTAGGGCAACCCTGTGTATCTTTTTAGCGTCATTCCTCTGCAAAGCTGGTGATAAGGCCTTGTGTTCTTTCATAACCTTGGTAGGTCTCTATTGTTGCTATATCAAACTAGGTTGTGCTCTCTAAAAGATCTAAAGCATGGAGCTCCCCCATCCTGCATCATATAGATTAATCTTGCATCTTGCATCTCTCATGTAGCTGCATCCTACATTTTGCATTCCATCTCATCTTGCATTCACTCATCTTTGCTCTTGGAAGCTTGGTTATTTATCTCCCCTTCTTCCTAGGTCCTTTCTTCTCTGTTTCCTTTCGATAAAATTCCACAACGTATACTCCTTGCGTTATTTTCTTGAGGGGGCACAACCCCTTATTCCTCCAAATTATAGCCTTGGGCATCTTATTTTCTTATCTTTGACGCCATGCCACTTGCGGTACCACATCAAAGAGGGGCAAAATGTAGACACCTAAAAATCCTTTAAAAAATAAATTATTTTTATTTTCTGAAAAACCCCTAATGACATCATCATTTATTAATTAATTAATTATTTAATTAATTAATTTATTTTTATGTCATTAAATCCCTTTATCTTAATTAAAAATATATAATTAAGAAATCCCTCCCAAAAATCTTCAAATCTTATTTAAACATTATTCCCCTATTTATTAATTATTTAATTAATAAATTGACCAAAAATCCTTAAAAAAATAGTTAATTTATTTTTTGACCAAAAGTTGGCCAATTTCCTTAAGACCACTAACCTCTTCCAAAATCTTCTAATCCCTCCTTAAATTCGATTAAAAGGCTAATCCCATCCTTTCTAACCCTAATCCCAACTCAAAATATTTAATTAAGATTAAATATTTAATTTTCATATTTATTAAATATATTTTAATAAATATTCCCAAAACCAAAAGCCTTTGGAATGAATAAACATTTATTCCATAAAACCTAAGAAAACTCTAGACTCTTCTAGAAACTTCTCAACCCAACCTCTTCACCCATCCTAATCCTAATCCTCCCCTTAAACCTTGTCACATTCCCTAACCAAGGTTAGCCAACTCCTAAGCTTGACCCAAAGTCAACAAACTTCTAGAGGCTTCTCTTACATGCATTGAAGGCATTTAAAGCCTCCTTATCCCTCTTACATGCATTTATGATGCATTTAAGAAGCCCCTCACCCCTTTCTTACACCCTTTGACCTTAGGCACATTTCCCAAATTGTGCACATTCCTCCCATCTTTCAACCCAATCCCCTTATGACACTTGTCACAAGGAGGTAACCCTTCCCCTAATGAGCCTCAAACTCATTAAAGCTTTGGGATAAATAAAACTTTATTTATTTCCTAAATTCCATATTTATCCTTAGAAATCCTAGACTCTTCTAGAAAGTCTTCATCCTCATCTAAAGCCTAGACTCTTCTAGAAAGTCTTCATCCTTATCCCCTTGACTCAACCCCTAACCTTACCCCAAACTCTGACTCATCCTCCTAACCCAAGCCCTTCCCAAATCCTATAAATACTCCCTCTTCCAGGAGAAATTTATTAATTTAGCTCTCATCATTTATGCATTGTTATCATGAGCATTTTTAGCTAGATCATCTTAGCATACATCTTAATTGTTAGATTTCTTCATATTTTTCATGTTTTCTAACACATCTTAGAATAGCTTAATGGATTAATCTTAGTTCATATTTAAAGCTTTTCTCATCATTTATGCATCACCATAAATCCCTCTCCATGCATTTGAGAGCACACCCACATCCCTCTAATTGAAGCAAATCAAACATTTGCTCTATAGCACTTGTTTTTAGCAACAATTTTGAGGTGGCTTGGTTTTGTATTTGTTTATGCTTTGAATTGATAAATGATAGATTAGTCTAATGTTTGAATGTTTCAGCCTTTCAAAATAGATAACAGGTTCAAAATCATAGTCTACACTCATAATATCCATTTTCTTACATTACAACACCAAGACAATGTAGTGTATGCCAAGACAGTAATAATCGAGTTAGTATTCACCGACACATTCTGGTATTGATCGAGCAAGGAGAAACAATAAAGTTTATAACAACTGACTGAATCGATGAGCTGGCAAGTTTCTTATGATTTTGAGGTAAAATATAGATTTTTTAATAAGGATCTAACAACTGAAAAAATTCAAGATTGATCGAATAGAAGAGATTGAAACATTTTATTGACACAACTGTTGAGGAAGCTTGAAGTGGAAAAATAAACGATGAAGATTAAGAGGCAAAATCTAATGGATGAGATGAAAATGGTTTATGACATCTATTTAAAGAGACATGAGATTTAGTATTGAGTAAGGAGCTTATTGAATCTATAGGAGAATTTGTGTGGAATGAATTTTTTCATGCACCACTGATCAAACTAGTTATAGACATAACCAAGAAGAACTGCAGGCATTACCAAGCGACAAAGAATTATCAACCGAGTGGAATAAGCTAAATGAAGTTAGAGGATATGAATAAATGGATTTCATATTGATTAGAGGAGGTATTATGAGCTTAGCATAGATCTAAAAATCTGCAATATTAGTTATATTTGAATCAGATCATTATTGTATCAGTTTAACTATTGTTACAACAAAATCTCTTAACCGAGTGGACTTAATAGTCTTATTTGTACTATGACATTCATTGAATGTTGAAGGTTTTCTTGAAGACCCCATAGTGAATGTTGGTCAAGATTTAACTATTAGTAATAAATCCTTTAATGAGGCCACACCTTACAGTGTGCATTGTAACCTTTAACAGGGTTGGCTCCTAACCAAGCTCACTTTAGAAGAGTGAAATATATTGGGTTACTAGTCCTAGATGGTTTTTCCCTTAGCAGGGTTTCCTTGCTAAATCTGTGTGTCATGTGTTATTTGATGTGATTGGATTATTTTTTTACTTTACACATTTCATATTTGGATTAATCAGTTAACATAGTATTGTTTTTACTAGTATTCGGTAAGTGATTAGAAAGATTTTTACTACTATCTTACCAAGTTGGTTATTTGGTTGAAAAAGTTTGAGTATATATATTTGGGAGTTTGGGACTGTAGGATAACTGCATTTAATTGATTCAGCCCCCTTCTTAGTTATCTAACACAAATTGTACATGAGTTTATTATAGAAGAGAGTGGTAAGGAGAAATGTTAGTCTTGTGTAGCAGATCTATGAAAAAGGTTTCATCTTTTGTGTGTGGTTTCTCTTATCAAGGATCATGGAAAATTTCCAAAGATTGAATCCCTTGTAATAATTCAATGAAATAGAGACAAATAACATGTATCCCTCTCTTATTCTTGACATTTCTAGAGATTTGGAGATTGATTATTTTTAGTTAAAAATAGAGTGTGTTGTAAAGGAAAAGTTGCAAATGAAAATAAAAGCTCCAAATTAGAAAAAAAATATCTTCCATTGGAAGTTAGTAGAGAGGTGATGTTAATGGAGGATGTTCACCTATGAGGAGGGCTAAATAGTCAAACAATTATAGACAAGAAAACCCTTGTTCAAAATGGAGATAATAAAGAAAGTTAAGATCTTGCAAAAGGAGATCAAGGTAGAACCCTTTAATTTTACCTCCTTGATGAAGGTTTTGAATGCATTATTTAAAATCTATATAATTATTTATCCTCATCTTCACTATCATCCTCAATAGGTAATCCTCTTCTTTGGTATGTCTCAAAAGCTTCAAGTCTTGCAAAGATTTGCCTTAACATCCATCACAACATGATATGCATCTCTCCTTCCATGAACCATCTTCACAACCCTTTGCAATTGTAGGTCAAATCACAACTTCTACCCTACAACCAAATCAACTAGGGCATGCAAAATAAAGGCCTTCTCTGATACCACTTGATACCACATGAACACATGACCACAAATAGGATCACCATTAATAGGAAACCAAAGGAAAAAGGCATGAGCCACAAAGGAAGGAAAAATTGAATAACTTGAACAAAACTCAACCAAATGAGGTGCGATCTAGAAGATAAGAACTACAAAGAGTCCCAGAAAATCTATTAAGACTAAAACCAAAATCTCTCAAATAAGAATGATCGTAGCATTACTCTCTCAAATTAGAAAACAAAAACAAAGTGAAACTAAATATTTTTGGTTGATGCAAGATTGCCAAGAACCCAAGATGATCCTACATCATGTTCTTCCTTTCATTTATGCTTGAATCACCATACATTCTTCTGTCTTCTATCATAAATAAATTATCTCTACACCCACATCATTTCCATAATTATCAAACAAAAACAACTATTTTCTTCCACAATAAAATAATCCAATTATGTAATTTGTATCTTTGCAAGACGAGTACCAAGAAGCCCTAGAACAAGAGTAATAATCAAAAGTACAACTACAGCTCTTGCCACCATTTTTTCCTCTTCTATCCTCTCATATTTTCTTATCTTGAAGACATGGGGAGTAGATTGAAAGGCCTATACAAAACCAATGAGGTGATTGAGTACATGGAGCAATCAATTTGAAGAACATTGACTAATTTTCTTGCAGATGTAATTAATAGATACCCTAGGGTAAAGTCTTTGCTACAATGGATTTTAATACATTTCATGCCATTAAACATAAACACACTTACATTGGACAACTTAAATGATTTAGACATAGATCATCTCAAATATCTTTACTTTCAAAATATGTACTGAATGATTTCAAAAATGATTTTTCTATTAATAGGAGTAAGAAACATGACCACAATTATAGCCCTTGCGACCACACTGCCTTCCATCATCCTTTTGTATTTTATTTTCTTGAAGAAATAAGGAGTAGAAAAAAAGGGCTATACAAAACCAAAAAGATGAGAGTACATGGAGAAATCAATTTCAAGAAGATAGATTGATTTTTTACAAATGTGATTAACAGATGCCCAATAACCCAAGGTTCGAGTCTTGTACACAGTAGGTTTTAGAGAAATTTTCTTGGATAAAACTCACCTATCATGTCATTAAACATGTACTTTGTGTTGAGAAACATGTGTCTTAACCTTGCAATCTTTTTCTAGATAATTCCAATAAAATTTGTTCATAGTTTTATACTTGTTTATTAATTGGAAAAAGGTGTATGAGTTGTCAAAGAAGCCTTGTCCATAGTAGAATATAGGAGGACTATTTTTAGAGCATATATGATGCATTTTGTGACTTTTATGAGGGTCTACGCTAGGGGACAAAGTTTTGGATAGGAATATTATTTTAACCTGATTCTTTCCCATCTTGGAAATAAAAATGTCAAGAATGGGCAACATGTGGCATTATGGCTTTGCCCATGGTTTTGTAAAACTGCAAGTGGTTTCTAGGTTGTAAAGTGCCTATATAATGTGGGCTTGGAGAGGAGTTTGAACATGGAGTTTTATATGCAAGGTTGGGTGCTAGAGGAAGTCCTTCCAAGCTTGAGTAAACATTTACATTGCAAGTTTATTGTAAGAATTTGCATTGCAAGTTTATTGTAAACATTTGTTGATTCGATAATACATTATCCAGGTTTTAGAGTTTGTGTTTTTTCTTCTATAAGGGTTTCCCCCATGATAATCACTGTGTTATGTGTTTATGGTTATTTATGCTCTTGCATGTTTCTTAAATCATTGTAATACTGAAGTTGAAATTTTCATATTTGTCCTCTCAAAATTAGCGTAGGAAGTATTTCTGCATACCTTTACTTCCTTACAAGTGGTATCAGAGCCTGGATAGTTTTGGTTCTATTTGTTGGGTACATGGTTTTTTGAGCTAATCAAGTTTTGAGTGGGAGCTTGTGAGGAGTATTTCATTTATGTGTTGTAAGATTGTTAAGATGACAAGCATGTCAAGGAGGATTGATGTTGAGAATTTTTCTAGCACAAACTATGATATGTGGAAGATGAAGATGGAAGATTTGTTGATTGATTAGGATCTATGGGATGTAGTGGATGAGAATAAGTTGAGGCCCATAGATCTAGTTTTAGTTGCACAATATGATGTGATGGATAGAAAAGCTAAAGGTCTCATAATATTATATCTTGCAGACTCAATTCTGATCAATGTGCATAAAGAGTCTACTGCAAAGAAGCTTTGGAAGAAGCTAAGTGAGATATCAATCAAAATCACTTGTGAATAATATTTTCTTGAGGAATAAATTGTATTCCTTGAGAATGGAAGAAGGTGGATGGATTTTTGAGCATCTAGAAAGTTTTAACATGTTGGTAAATCAATTAAGCTCACTTGGGGTGTCAATGGATGAAGAATAAAGGTGCAAAATCTTGCTATGTTCATTGTCAAACTCATGGAAAATCCTCATCATGTCCATAGGAGCACTTCAATTGTCTTAAAGATGGAGGATATTGTTGGTTCTCTACTTTTTAGGAGATGACAAGGAAGGTCTCTCTGAATGCCAAAGACGCTTTGAGTGTTCAAGGAAGACCAAAAGAAAGAAGAAAGAATGAAAAGAATCATGGTCATTCTAAGTCCAAGAATAAGGGAAGATCAAAGTCCCCTAGTAAGTCCAAGGCAATCTGCTAGAACTGTGGAAAACCCAGACACTTACGAAAGGACTGCAAAGAGCAAAAGAAGAAAAAGAAGGAGAAGCAAGATTATGATTATGAGTCTAAGAAGGAAGATGGAGATTCTTTTATTGTAGCCTTGGCTACTCATGCAGGTCACAATGCATGCTTGATAGACTCAGGTGCATCTTTCTTCATGAATCATAATAGAAATTGGTTTAGTAAGTATGAAAATTTTGATGGTGGTAAGGTGTATTTTAGTGATAACTCAATTCTTGATATTGTTGGTTGTGGAAGTATTCATGTGAAATTTTCTAATGGTAGAATTAGAATATTTGATGGTGTCTTGCATATCTTGAGACTGGCAAGGATTTTTTTACCTTTTAGCAAGCTAATAGATGGGGGTGTGAATGTAAATTTTTTTGAATCAGGTGTGAAAATGGTAAGAGGTGCTTTGGTGATAGCAAGAGGAAGTAGATTGGGTACACTATACTAGCTTGATGCATGCACAATTGAGTGCAATAGTACTTTTGATAAGATTGTGAAAAAAGACTACTCGGTTGGAAAAGGAGAGGGTGATTAACTACAAATAATTGAGAACTTGATTGATGAATTACAAGTGATTAGAGATCACTGAGCACTGAATTGTTATGTATGATAATTGAATCAGTCATTTTTTTGTCATTGATGTTAGCTAGTTTTTTATAGTACTTATCATGATAGTTGCAAATATCTAAACATTTGTAAAGAGGAGAGAAGAGATGAAGAACTAAGATATCGACATTGAAGAAGATGGATATGACAGATGAGGATAAAGAATACTTTGGGTAACTTATTGATGAGTCTATGAATTCATATGGTTGACTTGATTATGCTACATTAATATGTTATGAAGTTAGAAGAAAAATGTTACAAAGTAGTTTGGTTGGTTAGTGAAGCATTTTGGTATACATCGAGCCAATGTTGTGTATACCAAGTGACAATATCAACTGAGCTTGTATTCACCAACGCATTTCTTTGTTAACCAAGAATGGACAAAAGAACTAAATGATTAGTTTAGCTGACAAAAATTGATGAACTGTAAAGTGTATGATTTTGAGGTGGAGGGTAAAGTTTTTTATGAGATCAATGGATAAAAAAATTTAAAGAAGATCTAAAGGATGGAAGTGAAACATGTCATTAACACATCTGTCAAGGAAGGTTTAAGCGTAAAAATCAATGAAGGAGATTAAGCGGAAAAATCTAATGGATGAAAAGAAAATGGTTTACTTGTCTATTTAAGAGACATTGATTTCATTGTGGAAGGGATGCCGGAAGGAGACTATAGAGATATCATGTGAACATAGCTTCATGCATGCCTAATCAGATTGGTTGAAGAAGAACATAACTACAGAGTTAACCAAGCATCAAATTGCTTTTATCGACTGACAGTAAGTTATTGAATGTTGAAGAACTGAATTGAAATATTGATTAGAGGATTTGTATGGACTTAGAATAGATCTAAACATCTTCAAAATCAAGTTGTATTATAATCAGATCACCTAAGGTTTCAGTTTAACCATTCTAAATAGATAAAATCTCTTAACCGAGTGGACTTGAAAGTCTTATATGTCATTCATAGAATGTACATTATTATCCTGTCAACCCCATAGTGAATGCTTATTGGAGGATAATTGTTAGTGTTAAATCCTCTAACAAGGTCACACCTTACAGTGTGTTTTGTCACCTTTAATAGGGTTGGCTCTTTACCGAGCTCACTCCAGAAGAGTGAAAATATTTTGGGTTACCGGTCCCAGGTGGTTTTTCCATTTACAGGGTTTCCACATTAAATTTTTTGTGTTATGTGTTTAGGTGGTGATTGTTTAGATATCATACTTTACATGTTGCATATTTTATTTGGTCAGTAATCACTATAAAAAATTAACTAGTAATCGGTAAAGTCACAGACAATTTAGTATTACTATTTACCGAGCTGCAGAATTTTGCTAAATTAGTTTTAAGTGATACATTTTGTATTTGGGACTATGGATAACTAATTCACCCCCCTCTCAGTTATTCTCACAATTGGTATCAGAGCATATTGGTTTCTTGGAACAAAGTTTTAAGGACTTCAGTAGAAAGATCACAAAATGTATAAGAGGGAAGTGTCGAAGCTGAACAAGGACAACTTTATAATATGGCAAAGTCGAATGAGACTGCATATATTGTTGGAAATATTCAAGAATTAACCAAGTTACTGAGAGGGGAGAGGTGAATCAGTAACTTCAAATTTTTTTTTTATCAATATCAGATGTATTAACATATAGTTCACTTTATCCTTTTGCATATAGAAAGCATGAAACATAAAAGCATTCACAACAATGACACATAGATTTGGTTACCCAGAAACCTTCCAAAAGAAAGTAAAACTGGGGTGGGGATGAAACCCACAAAGCTTTAATACTGCAGTATAAAGTTGGCCGGTTAAGGCTTACATTGATCACTTCTGATGAACTGCCCTGCTAGGAGCAATAAGGATTGCTAAATCCACCTTGTTAAAGGATTTTTACAAACTTACAAAAGAAGTATGTACTCGGTAAAGAGATTTTACAAAAGACTGTTAAGTCTACCTGGTTAGAGGATTTTAGTACTGATTCACTGGTTAAAATGAAATAGTATATATCTTACTTTGCAACTAGATTTCTGAATGAGATTCGCTGATGTACTGATCACCTTCTGTGATGAATTTGTCTCTTCTGCTCCTTATGTATAGTAGCCCTTTGTTATTCACTAGTTTCTTCCTTTTATCTCTCCTTTTTTATTCCACATTCATACTACTTGGTATTTGTACAACATTGTTTATATACAAGTCTAAACAATTAATTACAATTACAAATTCAGCTTAACAAATAAACATAAGTGCTACTAAGTCGGCCCAAGTATGGTTACACGGTTCCTGCAAACTAACTCAGTGACTTTCTAATACTTGGCATCCACTGCATTACTCAGCATCGTCATGCACTCAGTAGAAGTGAAGGCTCGGTTCATACTAACCACTCGGTAAGTTTCAAACTCAGTAAATACTTATGACTCGGTAGACATAATGTCACTCAGTTTACACTGTCCTACTCGGTTTGCACTGTCCTGCTCGGTTTGCACTGTTCTGCTCGGTTTGCACTGTTCTGCTCAGTTTGCACTATTCTGCTCAGTTTGCACTCAGGATGCAAATAAGTGTTGTCACTAGTGGCAATCCTACTTAATGTCAACAATCTCCCCCTTTGGCATTAGTGACAAAAACACTTATTGCCCAAAACTTATATACATGAACCATGCTGAGATTTATTTTGATTTTTCAAAATTTGTCTTTGTCATAGGACTTTATAAATTAGCTCCCCCTTTCAATGCACTAACTTTTTCTTCTATACATATCTCCCCCTTTTTGACGATAATGCCAAAGGTGTATATACAAGTGTTTTACAGGGAGAATCCAAAATTTGATAGAAAAATAGAATGTACCTTCATTATCAGTGCAAGAGTTCTGTCCCAATTTTCTTGCAGAATCTTGCATGTTTGGATTGCAATTTGGACTTTTGCAGAGAGTTCAATCATGTGATCTGCTATTGAGAACTGATTTTCATGAATTAATGTTTTGGAATGTTCAATGTGCTTATACATTGTATTCATGATGGGAAGGATCATGTTCTGAATGTCTAGCAGTGTGGACCGGATCCTTGTGTCTTCTTTCAGTAGTTCTGACTGCATATTTGATAGGAATGAGATTTTCATGTGATGAGAAAAGTTTGAACTTGGTTCAAGTTGCAGCTTCTATATGCTAATCTTCAAATCCTCATCAATTTTATTCATTTTATCCTTGACATCCTTGGTGAACTCAGCAACATTGCATAGTTTGGCCAAAAGAGAGGTAACATTCGAATAGGAAGATTCAATGTTTGTCAAAACTGAAGATAATTCTGCTTGATTAATAGCTATGTGCTGAGCAATGTGCTCAAGCACTTTATTGTTGAATTTCTTCTCAGCTTTTTCAACTAACTTGTCGGTCCCAGATGAATCCTCATTGTACTTATTTACCGCTTCTGCTAATTCTAACAAAACATGTTGAGAGGAGTCTACTTTAATACCCAATGCTTCTGACAAAATGTCCTTAGCATCCTTAATGATTTTATATTCCTTGTCTCTCTCCTCTTTAAGCTTCTTTTGCTTCGCTTTCCTTTGGAGGAGTTCACCTATATTTTGCATTTGATCTGCTGATAGATTTGCAAAATCCAATGTTGGAATCTCTATTTCCTCATCTAGGTCTATATCCTCTACTATATTCTTGCCCAAAAATCTTATACTCAGTTGAGCCTTAGGCTTATCTATTATGGTACTTAATGCCTTAGTAGTAGTGATAGTAGACATAGTAGGACTGGCTATAAAGAATGGTATACTGTCTACTGGAGAACTTAAAGCTGAAGTATTTACACTTGTAGAATCAAAAATTGGAATACTTACTACTGGAAAACTTGATGAAATAGGAGACTGCAACTCGGTAGAAGAAATGGTAGTTACTTCTGTTGTTGCTATAGGTGATTGGAAAAATGTTGAAGTTGTCACAACCATGCTTGAAGATGTCTCCGGGCTAGATGTAGCAACTTTTGATGGAGAGGGAGGAAGTGATGCAATGACTTCTGCCGCTATCCTCATGGTATCATCTACCTCAGTGGTTTCTTCCTGTTCATCACTATCATCTTCAATGTCTTTTATTATAACTGATTCAGTACTCAGTTGGTGAAGATGGTATATGTTCTTCCATGTGGTATTTGCACTCTTCACAACTGATTCAATATTGTTAATCAGAATTAAACAAGTATTGAACTTTAGTGTCATCTTATTTTCATTCTCCTTCAATGCCTTCTTTATTTCATCATTTTTCAAGCTCGGCATTAACTGTTTCAGGGTTTGATCAAATATGTCTTTTACAGTTTGCCTTGCATTGGCCCATCTAATTTTTATTGGATCTAATAAAGCTCCTGGAATCTATTGGGCTATTTCATCAAGAGAGTATTTCCACTATCCCATCTTTTCAATGACAGCATCTTCAATCTCCTTTTGTTCTATTTCCAATCTTATTTCATATTTTAAAGATTTTATATTACATACTCCAGATCCTTCTCTCAAAAGTTTGATCTTCTCTTGAAGGGTTAGAGGAGGCTTTTTTAATATTATATTTTTGTCCTTTTTGTCTGCCTTACCCTTTGCACTTCTCCTTGTAAATACGGTAGTGGGAGGCTTAGGTACCTTGGTGATGAATACCTTTCCTTTCTTCTTTGCAGGTTCTGGTTCCTCTGTTTTCTCATCCTTTTTCTCTTCTTCTTCAATGTCTTCTCCTCTGCCCTCAGTTAGCATTAGAGGTGTGATAGCTTGCATTTTGGCTATCCTCTTTTTTCCTTTATTTACTGTCTGTGGAAGCTTTATACTTAATTCAATTCTCACTTTTTCTTCTTCATATGTCCCAAAATATGGAGCTTTGGGATCAACAAGCTGATTAAGGAGGGCTTCAATGATATTCTTTGTTTCATCAATGTTTACCTCATAAGGAAGAGGTTTCACATGTACAATCCTCGGTTTAGCTACTTGAATGTATACTTTGTCATAGTCCACCATGAAACAAATATCATCCTTATAATCCTCCACCAACTTCTGTGGAATCCAGAATCTGTCGTTCATTTTCTCCTTGAAAGACTCAAAGTAACTATCCATGACGTTCTCAAAATTTTCACCCATTTCTGAAATATATTCATTTATCTCATAAAGAATTGGCACATCCTTTCTCCATACTACTTTTCCTTTGGAAGGGAAGAATTTCTGAACATAGAAAAATAAACAGACCAGTAGAGATCCAAACATACATGGATTGTTTTTGGAAGTTTGAATGCTTTCCATGTTCTTGTTAAACTATTTTAACAACAAATCTGCAAGGTCAAATGATAAATTATTCTTTACCACTTTGTATGCTAGGTCTATGGCTTCGCAGGGAACACTATTCTGCCGACTTGAACTGTATATTTTATGAGCAATGATGTGTGTTCCAAACTTTAGTTCAGCATCAGTAATGCTACTTACTTTCATGCCTCTATCGTCCCACTCAGCTAGGGTTTTCTTCTCCAGCTCTGGCCAACCTAGGCTTTTGGTAGATTTAACTTTGTTTAACATGGGAAGACTGGTGATTCGGTGAATCATCTTCTTAGTGATCTCTATGGGTTGCTCAAGCCAAATCTTGCCTTCGTGCACACGGCTGAGAATGTATCTAACCCATTTCTCCTGAAAGTTTTGAGGTAAATGTGTAATGTGAACTAATCCCTTGTCTTCCAGATGTTTGTGCTCTGGTTTTAGAACACCATTCACACACAGTTCCTCACGCACAATATCTAGCTCTAGGTTTCCCATCTCTTGAATTGCATAATTGAAATGATTGTGAATATCGTTAACAAGTAGTACCTTAGGAGGAATCTGAGATTGAGCTCCGTTCGGGTCTAGGGTTGCTGCAATTGCGAGCACGAGTTTGAAATCTGGTGCTCTCCATTCCCCTTGGATTATCATTTCTACTCCTTTCTTCGCTGAAGTACTGGATGATGCCATGGTAGCTCACAGAGAATTCTTTTCGCAAAAGTATTTGAATCATTTGATTGCTCTGGAAATTTTCTGCTCTCAAAATTCTAAAGTTTTCAGTGAAGAATGAGTTTGATTTCTTGCCTTTTGTTTACAACTCTGTCATTAATGCTTAGTAGAAATTAGGGTATGAATTCCGATATACTATCACCCACTATGAATTAATTTCTCGGTAAAGACTTCGCAACTTGGTGAACTTGAGAATTCATATTGCTCTGACCTCGCTCGGTAATCATATTAGATAGCTCCCGACCTTGCTCAGTGAAAACTGATACTGACCTTCCTGTGGTCTTATTGCATCTTGTATGCCGATTTAGATCTTTCTTTTAATTTAGTTCTGGAACTGCTTGAAATTTGTCTATGAGAATACAGTTCCAGTGCTTTCTTGGGAATTTAGTTTGAGTCGGTAGAGCCACCCATTCCATTACTTGGACTGGTTTGCTCGGTAGATTTAGGAATCCACTATTGTCTCATCTATTTCCTGATCTTAGTTGCTTCATTCTTCTTTCCATCTTCAACTTCACTAACATTCATGCAATTTTTGGCTATATGACCGAGTTTAGTGCATTTGAAACATCTTATGGTAGTATCTCTTTTCCTTAGATGATGTTTTATGCAGTTCATGACAATGTGTCCATATTCTCCACAGTAATGACATCTACACCAAGTGTTGTAATCTCATCCAAACATTGCTTTCATAATTTGTTCTATTGGATTGAATGTTTTGGATCTGCACTCGGATGCCTTGTGACCTTGTTTGTTGCATTTGTGACAATTACCTTTGAATCTTGGTTTTTCCTTGCATTCATTTTCTTTGTGACCATGCTGATTGTAGTTGTAGCATTTTCCATTGAATTCTTCTTTTTCATTGCTCCAACATTTATTTGAAGTATGTCCTATTTTTCCACAATGATTACAAGTAGGTTTCTAATTCCTTTGAGTACCTTGCTTAGAAGATTCACCTTCTCCTTTGTATCCAAGTCCTGCTTTTCCATTTTGCCTATGAAGATTTTGATCATGCAGCTGATTTAAGTCTTCTTGGTTCTTCAACATTCTTTCATTGATTTGTGTTTCGGTGTTTAGGTCATCCACCAATCTTAGATTGATTTTATTTTTAGATCTTAGTTCTTCTCTTATGTTTTCTATTTCTGATCTTAGAGTCAGAATTTCCTCATTTGTATGGGAGATCTGATCAATTAGGTTTTCTAGCTGAAGGGTTTTATTTTGGACTTCATTGTTCCTTCCATATAATTCATCTTTCAACTTGTTTCTTTGTTCTAAGATCTCACAAAATCTTGTTGAGTGTAGTTCTTGTTCTCTTTTTAATTTTCTCACTTCTTCCTACAGAGACCCATTCTTTTCTAGGAGTTCTTTGACAACATTGTTTGCTTCATCTAAGCTATTTGAGGGAAAAAGATCTTCAATATTTTCTTCAATGTAATTATGATCATTCATCTGATTTGCAAGTTCCTTCCTTCTTCTTAGGGATTGGGAAAGATGTTCTTTTTCTTCTTTAAGTTTAGCTATGGCCATTTCCAAATCTAGCTTTTCATTTTCAATCACCTTGTTCAGTTTGAATACCTCCATTGTCCTGGATCTTTGCTCAAGCTAGTTAAGCTTTATCTTGAGAACCAACATAACTCTGATACCAATTGTTGGAAATATTCAAGAATTAACCAAGTTACTGAGAGGGGAGGGGTGAATCAGTAACTTCAAATTATTTTTTTTATCAATATCAGATGTATTAACATATAGTTCACTTTATCCTTTTTCATATAGAAAGCATGAAACATAAAAGCATTCACAACAATGACACATAGATTTGGTTACCCAGAAACCTTCCAAAAGAAAGTAAAACTGGGGTGGGGATGAAACCAACAAAGCTTTAATACTGCAGTATAAAGTTGGCCGGTTAAAGCTTACATTGATCACTTTTGATGATCTTCCCTGCTAGGAGCAATAAGGATTGCTAAATCCACCTTGTTAAAGGATTTTTACAAACTTACAAAAGAAGTATGTACTCAGTAAAGAGACTTTACAGAAGACTGTTAAGTCTACCTGGTTAGAGGATTTTAGTACTGATTCACTAGTTAAAATGAAACAGTATATCTCTTACTTTGCAACTGGATTGCTGAATGAGATTCATTGATGTACTGATCACCTTCTGTGATGAATTTGTCTCTGCTGCTCCTTATGTATAGTAGCCTTTTTTAATTCACTAGTTTCTGCCTTTTATCTCTCCTTTTTATTCCACATTCATACTACTTGGTATTTGTACAACATTGTTTATATACAAGTCTAAACAATTAATTACAATTACAAAGTCAGCTTAACAAATAAACATAAGTGCTACTAAGTTGGCCCAAGTATGGTTACACAGTTCCTGCAAACTAACTCGATGACTTTCTGATACTCGGCGTCCACTGCATTACTTGGCATCATCATGCACTTGGTAGAAGTGAAGGCTCAGTTCATACTAACCACTCGGTAAGTTTCGAACTCGGTAAATACTTGTGACTCGGTAGACATAATGTCACTCAGTTTACACTGTCCTGCTCGGCTTGCACTGTCCTGCTCGGTTTGCACTGTTATGCTTGGTTTGCACTGTTCTGCTCGGTTTGCACTCAGGATGCAAATAAGTGTTGTCACTAGTGGCAATCCTGCTTAATGCCAACATATATTTGGTATTGGGAATTCTTCCCTCACCCTATTGGATAATGGCTACTTAGCACCACCTATAGGACCTTTTGTTAGGAATCAATGCAAAGTATTTTGGTAGTCATTCTGTAGCAGTTGTTGTTGCATTCATGACTTGGATTGTCATTGATGTCAACACAGTGATATTCTGGTTATCAGAAGGAAAGTAGGTATAGTTTTGTTTTACGCACATGTTTTATTACAGATTGGCTTTTGCGCAATTGATGGTATGTTCTTTGATTTGTTATTAACCTATGGTTAACAACACAAAAATAAATTCATTTATTCATAAGAGTTATGAGCATTTTGGTGACAGCAGTGTTTAGACAGTGTTTCTGTGTAGCGGTTTTCAGAAATCGGAGGATATCTCTTTGTAGAGACCTAAAAATCTTTTAGAAAATAAAGTATTTTTATTTTCTAAAAAAACCCCTGATGACATCATCATTTATTAATTAATTAATTTATTTTTATGTCTTTAAATCCCTTTATCTTAATTAAAAATATTTAATTAAGAAATCCCTCCCAAAAATGTTTAAATCTTATTTAAACATTATTCTCCTATTTATTAATTATTTAATTAATAAATTGACCAAAAATCTCAAAAAAAATAATTTATTTATTTTTTGACCAAAAGTTGGCCAATTTCTTTAAGACCACTAACCTCTTCTAGAATCTTCTAATCCTTCTTTAATTTTGATTAAAGGCTAATCCCATCATTTCCTAACCCTAATCCCAACTCAAAATATTTAATTAAGATTAAATATTTAATTTTCATATTTATTAAATATATTTTAATAAATATTCCCAAAACCAAAAGCCTTTGGAATGAATAAACATTTATTCCATAAAACCTAAGAAAACTCTAGACTCTTCTAGAAACTTCTCAACCCAACCTCTTCACCTATCCTAATCCTAAATTCTCCTAATCCTAATCCTAATCCCCCACTTAAACCTTGTCACATTCCCAAACCAAGGTTAGCCAACTCCTAAGCTTGACCCAAAGTCAACAAACTTCTAGAAACTTCTCTTACATGCACTAAATGCATTTAAGACCTCCTTATCCCTCTTACATGCATTTATGATGCATTTAAGAAGCCCCTCACCCCTTTCTTACACCCTTTGACCTTAGGCACATTTCCCAAATTATGCACATTCCTCTCATCTTTCAACCCAATGCCCTTGTGACACTTGTCACAAGGAGGTGGCCCTGAACTAGCACAATCCATGTGCTCCCCTTTGAATGAATCTTGGCCTCTCTTAAGGATTGTAATCCTGGCCACTCATTCCTCCTTCCCAAATCTTATAAATGCTCCTCATTTCCAAGAGCAAAATATCCATTCACCTTTTATTTCAAGCATTGTTATCATGCCCATTTAGCTCTAGACTTAGCATAATCATCCTAATTTAGCTTACTTTCAAGCATTTTAGCTCATCTTAATATAGAAATAATGGATTAACATAGTTTATTTCATTATTTTGCATAAGCATATCATCAATATCACATCTCTATTTGGTCTAAAATCAATCTTAGCATAAACATCATGTAGCTTAATCTTCATTTCAGCATCATTTGGATCCTTGAGGCCTTAGGGGCAAATCAGGTGTTCTATACCTATTTTGTGTCATTTATGAGGTTTTCATGGATCTCAATCCATCCTAAAATGCATAAGGAACATGCTCCATGCGAATAGAGAGCATACCCACATCCCTCTTATCAGAGAAAATCAAATAGTGCTTGGGTGCACCTGTTTAGGCTCAATCTGAGGTGGCTTAGCTTAGATGTTTTTGTTTTGGATTAATATAATGTTAGATTAGTCTAATGTTTGCTTGTTTGAGCCTTTTTAAAATAGATCCAGATAGCCTAATCTACATTCTGGCATGTCTGGTGGGACCCTTGTCCTAATTGTCTACGTCAAAATTAGCATTTTATGGCCATTTTTCTCCTCTTTTTCTCAAAATTCTGGATATCAACATTCTGTTCTACTTCAAACTGTGCATTCAGCTCACAAAACTACACATCTATATGAATTTTGAAAAAGTTGCACATTGATACTTAAAAATTGCGCATTTGTAATAAAAATGGCGCATCTATAAGACTTATTGCGCATTCATTTAAACTTGTTGTGCATTTACTTAAACAAGTTGTGCATACATCAAAAAGAGTTGCTCATGTGCACTCTGTCAAAATGGAAAACTTGTAAAATCACATTAGGAGAGAATCATTTGTAACTACGCATACGTGTTACATTGTTGCGCACATGTGCAAAATCATTTTTATGTTGCTGCGCATCCATCTCAATTTCCTGCGCATTCATTCTCTATCTCTGTGCATCCATTCCAGTGACCGGTAAACTGGTGCTCTTCTTCAAGTATTTAATTTTGTTTTTTCCTTGCAGATTCTAACTACTGTCATCTTTTTGTGCAAATACAAAAATCAAAGGCAAATGGTCAAAAACAAATCTTGAGTGCAATTAAAGAAAAATGAACTTAAGTCCTAAGAGTCATTGTCATTTTAAAAAATCAAATCCAATCTTGAGTGCATTAAAAGAATGAACACCTCTATTCCCTCCTTTATTTCAATTCAAGAAAACACACAAACTCAATCTTGAATGATCTAAGGTTAAAACAAAACACTTCAAATTGGGCACATAAAAAGAACAACTTTTATGCTTTCCTCATCAAATCTCAAATGCCTTAAAGCAAACAAATTCACACTTCAAATTTGGGTACTAAAATCAAACAAAAAAAACTTGTTCACAAGTCTTAAATGCCTTAAAATCAAAGAACACTCAATCGATTTCAAAATATTTGGCGATCTCAAGTTGGAAAGAACAATTGTATGCCCTAAACACGAGTGTCTTCAATCTTGTAAAACTATCGCACTTAAACAAATTGGGAAAATGAACAAACTTGTTTGATGTGCATCTAGGAAGCTTTCATATTCTTGCAAAATCCTTGTTAAAGTAAGCAACGTAGAACATTTGAACTCAGACAAGTTCACTTGTTCTACTTTTAGCGAGGCCTGTCCAGGGAGAAGCGCTTCCTCCTTGGAGAATGACCTCAAACCAATATCCCCCCCGGTTGGTATATAAATAAAGTGAAGGCAAAAAGTACTCACTTATATCTCCTAATCACCGGGCATTCATGCCAAACACAGTGACTGGGGATGGTAAATATTCCTCTCCCCCAACATTATTGGCTAGGCTCTTAAGTGAGTCATGGGCAGTCAGCATAACCGGATATGGAGACTCCACGGAACTATTAGAAACCTAATAAAATAGAGGCTACCCTATCTACATCCGAAAGTATCAAAATCCTTGTGCAATGACTGATTCCAAGGGGTTTACTGGGTCGCCTCAAGATTACTCACCATTTGTATTCCCTTTTGGGGGATACCAAGCTGTGGGCAAGCGATTTTGATACTCACCTTCCTTAGGTAGATCTTCTTGAAGTGCTTGCCAGTCAAAAACTTTGTGAAAACACTTGTTGAAACATACACTTTTCAAAAGCTTTATCAGAGTCAGTTATCCTATTTGTATCCCACAAGGTTTCTTTGTCCCTTATGGGGATTGCTTTTCCAAAAATATTTGTTGAAATCTATCCTTTACCATTGGAAAAACATCAAACTAATCTACAACCTTGTTCAAGATACTTAGAAAATCCATGTCAGTCCAAATCCTCCCAAAATCCAGAAAATGTCCAAAGCTTTCAGAATCTCAAATCATGGTTTTCTAGTCATATTCAATCCAGGCTTGTCATCCTTTCCTCCTATCTTAGGTTAGCAAAGTCATCTTGGTCATCCCCCATCCCCTTGTTTTTCTTCCTCTAGAGTCAGTCCTCTTCCAATCTTGAGCCAAATCAAATCCTAGTCTGATCCTATTAGTCATCCCAATCTGAGTCTTAGTCTTCCAATCCATCTTCATCCTTCATCCTTATCCAACTCATCTGCAAGTCAGCATGTCTCAAAACTATTATGATGAGTTTGGTTATTATGTATCTTCTCCTGCTCCATCCTATCCCAATGATGATGAAAGCTTTGTAGATCATGATGCATATTTTCAAAATCTTGGAAAGTTTTCTCCAAACATCCTCTAGCATCCAATCATTCCTCCAAACTATCCTATCATGCCTTCACACTTATCCACTAGCACTCCCTTTCATGTCCTTGGCAAGGCAAATCCATTATCTTATCCATCCACAACTTATCCCTATCTTAAACCTACACATCCTCCATATGCATCCTTCATACCTCCATCTCCTGCTATGGTCATATCCCAATCACCATCATCCCATAGAAACACTTCATGCTACTTCCCTTATCTAAAAAATCCACCCACTCATCCTCCAAATCATTCTCAAATCCAAAATCCTAGTCTTCCCATCCTTTATCTGAACCCTCCATCTACTTATCCTCCAAATCATTCTCAAAACCAAAAACCAAGTCTTCCAATCCTTTTTCCCAACCCACCATCCTCCGAATCCTCATTTGCACCATCATCCCCTCAAGAAAGTTCCCCTTCATCCACCCCATCTTCATATAAAGACTATCCTAGCTCTCCATCTCCTCCACATTCCAATCCTTCTTCACCACGAAAGTCTCCAAGGAGTTTCACAAGGAAGCCAATAACAAATCCCACTCCTAAAGTTGAAGAGCCAAGCCATCTCAAACCTTCATGTGAAGCCATCATTGATAAGGCCCATCCATCGCTCCCATCTATTATCTATCTTCCATACATCCCACTCATTGATCCTCTTCCATCTCCTAGCATCATTGAGTCCCTTCCATCTGAAGTCTCCATCCCATCCCCACCAACATCACCTCCTCCTAACATTATCCAAAGCATATCTAATGAGCCTCATGAGTTCACCCTTCTTCCTACCATCACAGCTATAGAATCTTCCATCCTTTCATCCATACCATCTGAAGAGTTCTTCCTTCTTCCAGACATCACAGCTAATAAATCTCCCATCCTTCCATCCACCCACTCTGAAGAGTCCATCCATACATCTCCCATCACTCTATCCACACAAATCCTACCATGTCAAAATCTTGTCCAAAAGCATGTTGAAATACTCGCAGAAGAAAATCAAGATCTAATCCCTTCACTTCCCCTATCACATGTTCTATTGCTTCCATCACCCCCAATCCAAAATCCTACAATCCCAATTCCTCCAATCCAAGATCCTATCATGCGAGTTTCTCCATCTAAAGATCCATTACTATCCCCCAATCCCAGTCAAAATCCCACCATCCTATCCTCTCCTCTTGAGGATCTTCCAATCCAAATTGTCCCACAACCATCACTCTATCCTCTTGGATCACTTATATTTGTCAGAGGTAGCCCACTTGAAGCAAAAGTAATAAGTTTCATATCTTCCATCAGGGAACTAGAAAATGGATGTTTATCTTATTCCCCAAGTCAGAAATATCCTTGTTTGGATAAAATGCTCAAAAAATGGAATTATCAAGGCAAAGGCCTAGGTGCTCATGAACAAGGAAATCTAGAGCCCATTCAAGATAAGAAACATCCAAAATCATGTGGAATTGGTCACACATCAGCAGAAGGCACTTCCTCCAGAAATGTTGGTACAACTAAAGCTCAATTCAAGCATCCTTCCAAACCCACCATCACGTCTCCCAAAACATACAATGCTATTCCTCCTCCTCCATCATTACAACCGAGGACAACCTATCACATTCCTCCTTCATCCTCCAAATCCATTTTGGGTCCCTATGTCCCAAAATCTACCAGCACATATCCTCCACATACCAAATCCATTTTGGGACCCTACATCCCAAAATATCATCCCCCATCTTATCCTACTCAGCCCTTCATCCAAAATCCAAGCATCCCTAGTCAAGATCAACAAAGGCACATTTCTACATATCCTATCTACAAATCTCCTTCCATCTCTCCATCTATATTTCCTCCATCCCACACATCCCCTCATATTCACTCCAATACTCCTCGCAGTTTGGATGCCATATCCAATATGAATAAAGGGAAATATCCACAAAAATTCAAAGATTGCCATGTCCAGTCTAAATGACATGCTCAACCAAAGAAAAATCCAATCAATCAATCCAATGCATCCCAATGGCCGCAAAGGCCCAACAAAGCACAAGAAAAATCCACTACATGGCCACAAAGGCCCAACAATGAAAAAGAAAAATCCTATGCATACCAATGGCCACAAAGGCCCACCAAAGCTAAAGCAAAGATGATGTGGATCCCAAAGCAAAAAGATGTAATACATCTAACAGAAATATCCACACTGGCATCCAAAGTTGCTAAACCCCTAGCTACTTAGTCTTCTCCTCCATCTCCTCAATCTATTTTGGATCCCAAAGATCAAAAATCTCCTAGCATAAATCCTCCATCATATCTACCTATATCTTCCAAAACCCATCCGCTTCATTCATCTTCCTCGCAACATGTGCCAATGTTGATCCTGATAGCATGTCCCTATCATGATCACTTTCCATCTTTCCATCCAAACAATTTCTACCACCATACCTCCCATCTACCCCACCTCATCCATGCCTTTACATAATTCCTCCATCCTACCAAAGCTGTACCAACATCCGAGCACATCAGAAAGATTAGTGAAGAAAGTCAGTGAAAAATCAGACAAATCAACAGGTCAGCAAAATCAAAAAGTCAGCAACATGACAACACCAAATCAGAAAGTTAGCAACACATCAGAATATCAGAAGGTCAGCATCTAGTTAGCAAAAAATTAGAAAATCCATAAAAATTAGAAAAAATCAAGAGAAAAATATCAAAAAAAGAAAAAGACGAAAAAAAGAAAAAGAGAAAAACATTCGTCCTATGGTGAAAACTTGGCAATTCAAGCACTTTGGACAAGTACCATGGTGAAAACCTGGCAAATAAGCATCATGCGTAGGTCCCCCCAATTCCTTTCTGCAGTTGGGGGCCATTCTCTTCTATCACCTCTTATCCAACATCTCCTCCATTCCATTTATCTCTCACTTCCTTCATCCTCCTTTGGATCTTGATGACAAAACAACGAATACCAGGTATACATGCTTTTGGGCACCTTCTTGGCATCCATCACACCTTTCAGCTACATATCCTAATGCCTCTGAAATACATGAACTATCCTAAGCAGGGGGCATCTTGTTCCTTGGTGACATATTCCTTGGAGACTATCTTTCATCCAAAATCTTCCATCTTCCAATCCTCAAGCAAATCCACCATCCAATCTCCCCAAGAATTCCTCTATCTAGATCCCTCATCGGTTCCTCTAGCATTCCATCTTCCAATCCTCAAGCAAATCCACCATCCAATCTCCCCAAGCATTCCTCTATCCAATCCTAAAGAAAATCTGCCATCCAAGTCACCTAAGCAGTTCTTCCATCCAAGTCTCCTAAGTAGTTCTTCCATCCAAATCCAAATATTCCTCCATCTGAATCTCCTAGCAGTTCCATCATCCTCATCCTAAGCATTTCCTCCATCTCTCAGCAGTTCCTTCATCCTCATCCTAAGCATTTCCTCCACATCGCCATCACTTGGTATCTTCCCTTGTCATTGGTATCTAGCTATAGGCTACCTTTCATGCAATCCAATGCCATCCATCCATATCCAACTATTGCTAGCAATCTTCCAACATCTTCCAATCCTCTCACATCTTCTAGCTATCCAACATCCAAGATCAAGCCAACCGATCCAATCACATCCTTAGTCTTGTAGCAAACCTTGATCTCAATCCAATCATCATCATTGGGATATGTCCTTCCCAGATTCATGTCATTTCAGGACACATCATCCATCACCAGTCCGTCTTGGCTTTCTAGCCCAACTGGGGCATCATCTTGCATATCTTTGGAGTTTCAACTTTACCCCCAGGTTCTTTGTACATCCTAATCCTGAGTCTTGCACCATAGCGTCAGTCATGTCTCCACCTCAGCTCATTTGTACATGTGTCTTTAGGACCCATCCTTTGTGTCAGTCAGCCCTTGTCGCTGTCTTGTTGTACATATCCTTGTCAGTCCTGCATCAGTAATATTTGATTAGAATTCTTGTCCTACCCAGCCTTGTACTTCAGCAACATCAATTATCGACTATCCTTGATCATTGTGACTATCTTTGAACTGCATCATTTTCCAATTAGCAACACAACATTCTCCCCATCAACATCGGGTCTGCACAGATGTATGCTTCTATTTTATCTGACCTAAGCCTAATCATCGGGTCCCCTCAGTTGTATCCTTCCTATCTGACCTAATCTTCCACCAAGCACACCAGGTCCGTGTCAATGTATCCTTCCACACGTTCAGACCAATCTTCCCACCATCAATCAAATCGAATCTCTCTCCTTGGAAAAGGTTGTCTTTTGGAGTTATCATTTTGACCTTGGATTTTGTCCTTTGGGTCTCGTTAATCTTTTACAGCTTCTCGTTGTTCTCTACTCAAAGTCGCCACGATCCTTTATATCATGGTGCACTACGAATGAGGATAATCTAAGGCAAGGTCTTTTGATCTTTTTCTTCTGCCTGTGAGTCAGTCATGTGTTTGTGGTTTCTTCAGCATCGTTTCCACCATGCCTCCTTTTGGTTTCATGTGTGATGCTGGGGCAAACCTGCGTGTCTTTTTAGCGTCAGTCCTATGCAATGCTGGTGACAAGGCCTTGTGATCCTAGT
This sequence comes from Chamaecyparis obtusa, assembly GCA_027943335.1. NCBI lineage: Eukaryota > Viridiplantae > Streptophyta > Pinopsida > Cupressales > Cupressaceae > Chamaecyparis > Chamaecyparis obtusa. Next base: position 1,850,278 of record BSBK01003166.1, read on the forward strand.
ATCCTTGGTAGGTCTCTAGCATTGCTATATCAAACTAGGTTGTGCTCTCCACATTTGCACTCGGAGCTTTCCCAATCCCCAGCATCTTGCATCATATAGATTAATCTTGCATCTTGCATCTCTCATGTGGCTGCATTCTACATTTTGCATACCATCTCATCTTCCATTCACCCCTCTTTGCTCTTGGAAGTTTGGTTATTTATCTCCCCTTCTTCCTAGGTTCTTTCTTCTCTATTTTCTTTCGAGAAAATTCCACAACGTTTACTCCTTGCATTATTTTCTTGAGCGGGCACAACCCCTTATTCCTCTAAATTCTAGCCTTGGGCATCTTATTTTCTTGTCTTTGACACCATGCCACTTGCGGCATTGCATCAAAGAGGGGCAAAATGTAGACACCTAAAAATTCTTTAAAAAATAAAGTATTTTTGTTTTCTAAAAAAACCCCTGATGACATCATCATTTATTAATTAATTAATTAATTTTTATGTCTTTAAATCCCTTTATCTTAATTAAAAATATTTAATTAAGAAATCCCTCCCAAAAATGTTTAAATCTTATTTAAACATTATTCCCCTATTTATTAATTATTTAATTAATAAATTGACCAGAAATCTCCAAAAAAATAATTAATTTATTTTTTGACTAAAAGTTGGTCAATTTCCTTAAGACCACTAACCACTTCCAGAATCTTCTAATCCTTCTTTAATTTTGATTAAAGGCTAATCCCATCATTTCCTAACCCTAATCCCAACTCAAAATATTTAATTAAGATTAAATATTTAATTTTCATATTTATTAAATATATTTTAATAAATATTCCCAAAACCAAAAGCCTTTGGAATGAATAAACATTTATTCCATAAAACCTAAGAAAACTCTAGACTCTTTTAGAAACTTCTCAACCCAACCTCTTCACCCATCCTAATCCTAAATTCTCCTAATCCGCCCTTAAACCTTGTCACATTCCCTAACCAAGGTTAGCCAACTCCTAAGCTTGACCCAAAGTCAACAAACTTCTAAAAACTTCTCTTACATGCACTAAATGCATTTAAGACCTCCTTATCCCTCTTACATGCATTTATGATGCATTTAAGAAGCCCCTCACCCCTTTCTTACACCCTTTGACCTTAGGCACATTTTCCAAATTGTGTACATTCCTCCCATCTTTCAACCCAATGCCCTTGTGACACTTGTCACAAGGAGGTGGCCCTGAACTAGCACAATCCATGTGCTCCCCTTTGAATGAATCTTGGCCTCTCTTAAGGATTTTAATCCTAGCCACTCATTCCTCCTTCCCAAATCTTATAAATGCTCCTCATTTCCAAGAGCAAAATATCCATTCGACTTTTATTTCAAGCATTGTTATCATGCCCATTTAGCTCTAGACTTAGCATAATCATCCTAATTTAGCCTACTTTCAAGCATTTTAGCTCATCTTAATATAGCAATAATGGATTAACATAATTTATTTCATTATTTTTCATAAGCATATCATCAATATCACATCTCTATTTGGTCTAAAATCAATCTTAGCATAAACATCATGTAGCTTAATCTTCATTTCAGCATCATTTGGATCTTTGAGGCCTTAGGGGCAAATCAGGTGTTCTATACCTATTTTGTGCCATTTATGAGGTTTTCATGGATCTCAATCCATCCTAAAATGCATAAGGAACATGCTCCATGTGAATAAAAAGCATACCCACATCCCTCTTATCAGAGCAAATCAAACAGTGCTTGGGTGCACCTGTTTAGGCTTAATCTAAGGTGGCTTAGCTTAGATGTTTTTTTTTTGGATTGATATAATGTTAGATTAGTCTAATGTTTGCTTGTTTGAGCCTTTTTAAAATAGATCCAGATAGCCTAGTCTACACTCTTAACTGGGATGGAATCTAATTTTGCACAGTTAAAGGGATGTTGGAGACTCATTAATAATGACGTGGTTCACAGTGCAAACTTTGAGGATATGTTTGGAGAAAGTTGCAGCATCTGGAAGCTGACAGTTTTATGTGAATTTTGTGTGTAGCATGTAGAAATTATTATTTTGTAATTGAGGAATGACTCATTTGTAATTATTTGAGTTTGGTATATAACAAGGAATGTTTTCCTTGTTGTAATAAGTAACATTTTGTAGTTGAGATGTGAATATATGCATGAAGTGAAGAAGAGAGCTAATTCAGTGATGAAGGGAGACTTGTGAGTACAGAGATCAGGAATTGTGATCTTGTGTAACAGAGAGTGTGGTTTTAGCACAGTGTGAAGGAGGTAATATATTTTATATTATTCTATTGAATAATTCTAAGATCTTTTGGACAGTGGGTTCAGAGATCTTGCCTTGAAGCTGTTTGGGCAGTGAGTCCTTCTGTCTTCCATAAACTCTTAACCAGGTTAGAAACTTTTAACAGGGATTCAAAATCTCCTAACAGGGATTTATATGTATTGAATGTATTTCATAAGACTCCTAACAGGGTCCATCCTCTAACAACGAACTTTCATATTAGTGCATCATTTTGTGGGCATCATTCCCACTGAGGTTTACTCTTTTCAAGAGGTTCCCTAGTCAACATATCTTGTGTTATTGTACAATTGTGTATGGTTATCTTTCTATGGTTGATTACTACATTGATTATATTGTTTAATGCAGTTGAATGGTTAAAATATTAGATAACTGATTCACCCCCCCCCCCCTCTCAGTTATCTTGGTGATCTTTACTTTCTAACAATTGGTATCAGAGCAACAGATCCTTGAAAGAAAAGTTTAACAACTTAAGGAGATCCATGGCAAATTTCAGGAAAGAAAGCCCTAAGTTTGATGGAGTAAATTTTGACAAATGGAAAGAAAAGATTAAGACACATCTATTGTGTTTAGGACCAAGTTATTGGTTGATTACATAGAATGAGAAGACTATCATTGAGGAAGACAATCTAGAGGTAGGAACTAAAGATGAGTTAGATCTATTCATGTGTAACATACTTGCAAGAGAAGCACTTTTGTCAGCACTATCAGAGAATGAATACAGTTAGGTAAGATGTTTGAAAACATCTCATGCAATTTGGAAAGCTTTACATTGTACTTTTGAAGGTGATGAACATGCAAAGAAGGCTAGATTACATAATTGGATTTGTGCATTTGAAGATATCAGAATGATGGAAGATGAATCTATTAGAAGCTATATTGGTAGGATGTCTGAAATTGTAACAGGAATAAAGTCTTGTGGAGGTGATAAGATAAAAAATGAAGTGATATGAAAAATTCTTAGAACTTTGACACCAGTGTTCAAGAAGACAACACAGATGATTGAACAAGTGATACCTTGTACATCGAACTTTTCAAGAGAGACTCTTCTTGGAAGATTAGAGACAACAGAGATGAATTTGAGATTAGTAGGAGAGCTACCTAGAATGGAGACATCATTCAGTGCTCTTAACATTAGACCTACATTATCAAGAAGTACTAGTGTGAGTGGAGATTATGCCAGCAGTAGCAGATCTAAATCTGAGGAAGATAAGAAGATTGAAGAAGGTATTGCATTACTTGTAAAAAGAGAACCAAATGGTAAGAAAATCTTTAAACGTTGGACTTGTCAAGAATATGGTCATTTTGCATCTAAATATCCTAAAAGAGTTAAGAAGTATAGAAACAAATTTAAACCTAGGAGATCTAAAGAATGTTATTACGCAAATGATGAAGATCTTGAAGCAGGAATTGAAAGACATTTAAGTGACAGTGATAATGATAACTTTGAGGAAATAGGATTTGTAGCAATTAAGGAAGAAAGTTCTAAATCTGATGAAAGGGAAGAAAAATCATTAGTTTCTCAAGTTGAAAAGAAATCTAATTGGATTATAGACAGTGGTTGTTCACATCATATGACTGGAGATAGAAGAAAGTTTGTTAAGTTAGACAATTATGATGGAGGAATTGTTAGAGTTGGTAACAATGCAACTTGTTTAATTAAGGGTATAGGATCTATTACTCTTTATGGAAAGACTAACATTGATGATGTTTACTTTGTTGATGGATTGAGACATAATCTACTAAGTGTTGGACAATTGGTTGATAAGGGTTACCAAGTTTGGTTTGCCAAAGAAACTTGTGTGATAAAAGATAGAGATGGAAATTTGATTGGAAAAGAATCCAGAACCAAAGGTAATGTATTTCAGTTGAATCCTACTGAGATGATATGTTTGGTAACTAAGATTGATGACAGTTGGTTATGGCATAAAAGGTTTTGTCATATAAACTTTGATAATATTGTCAAGGTGAGTACTACACTTGCAATAAGAGATTTACCTAGAATTATGAAACCTACTAACATGATTTGCAAAGAATGTATGATGGCAAAGTAGGAAAGGAGTTCATTTCCTAGCAAGAAGTTCACATCGAAAAAGAAGCTGGAGATTGTTCATACAGACTTGAGTGGTCCTACTAGGACTAGAGGATTCTATGGAGAAAGGTATTTTATGATTTTTGTTGATGATTTTACAAGAATTATGTGGATTGCATTTTTGAAAGAAAAATCTGAAGCATTTGAAAAATTTAAGATCATGAAAAGCAAAATTGAAAATGAATCTGGAATGAAGATTAAGTGTCTAAGATCTGATAGAGGTGGTGAATTTACATCTAGAGAGTTTAATACTTTTTGTGAAATGAATGGTATTAAGAGACAACTTTTAGCCCCTAGAACACCAGAATAAAATGGTATTGCAGACAGAGGGAACAGGTCAATAATTGAAGCAGCAAGAGCTATGTTGTTTGAGAATGACTTGGCTAAGACTTTTTGGAGAGAAGCAGTAAACATAGCAGTATACACTATGAACAGAGTACAAATCAGAGCAGATACAAACAAGACACCTTATGAATTATGGTTTGGACATGCACCCTCAGTTAAGTATTTTAGAATTTTTGGAAGTAAATGTTATATAAAGAGAGATGATGATATAGGAAAGTTTGATCCTAGAAGTGATGAAGGAATATTTCTTAGATATTCTTTGAAAAGAAAAGCATATAGATGTTATAACAAAAGAACTAAGACTATTGTTGAAAGTGCAAATGTAAAAGTTGACGAGAAGTTTAAAATTCAAGAAAGAATGCTTGATTATGAATCTGATGGAGAAGCACAACCTCAGTCTAACATTGAAAATATAGAATTATTTTTTGAAACAAACAGTGATTTGCTGAATAAAAGTCATACTGAAGAAAACAAAGAAGAAAATAGAGAAGAAAGCAGAGAAGAATCTACAGTTGGGACAAGATCAGTAACTATGACACCTAACAGGTATACTTCAAGACATTACCCTATTGAGAAAGTTATTAGAAGTTTAGATAGAGGAGTTTTGACTCGAAATAAGGTACATTTATGTTTGATTTCTCAAATTGAACCTAAGACTACTAATGAAGCTTGTGAAGATGAACATTGGATTAATGCTATGAAAGAAGAACTGGAGCAGATTGAAAAAAATAAGACATGGGAACTGGTCCCTAGACCTAAAGACAAGAATGTGATTGGAACAAAATGGGTATTTAGAAATAAGATGAATGAACAAGGAGAAGTGATAAGAAATAAATAAAGATTGGTATGTAAAGGATATTCACAACAAGAAGGAGTTGACTATGAAGAAACTTTTGCACCTGTGGCTAGACTTGAAGTAGTAAGAATGTTTCTAGCATATGCAGCTTACAAGAAATTCAAAGTGTATCAGATGGATGTGAAGTCAACATTTCTAAATGGTGAATTGGAAGAAGAAGTCTACATTGAGCAGCCTGAAGGTTTTCCTTTGACACAAGAAGGAGATATGGTATGTAAGTTAAAGAAAGCTTTATATGGATTAAAACAAGCACCTAGAACCTGGTATGCAAGATTGGATAAGTATTTATTGAAATTGGGATTTATGAAAGGAACAACAGAGAGTAACTTATACACAAAATAAATTGAGAATGGTTTGTTGGTTATAGTTATATTTGTTGATGATATTATCTTTGGAGGAGAAGATGAAGCTAGTGATAAATTTGCAGATGAAATGAAGACCGAATTTGAGATGAGCATGATTGGAGAAATGAAATATTTTTTGGGATTACAAATAACACAAAGCAAGGAAGGTATATTTGTAAGTCCAACTAAGTATTTGAATGACTTATTGAAAAGATTTGGAATGGAATATTCTAAACCTGTTGGAACACCTATGGTAGCTGGACATAAGTTATCTAGCAAAGATGAGACACCAGCAGTTGAGCAAAAAAAGTACAGATCTATGATTGGAGGATTGCAGTACTTGACACATACAAGACTTGATATAGCACACTCAGTTGGGATTGTAGCAAGATTTCAAGTAGAACCTAGAGAATCACATTATGCAGCAGTAAAGAGGATACTGAGATATCTGAAAGGAACAATGGATTATGGATTATGGTATGAGAATTCTGATGATTTTACCTTATGTGCCTATACTGATGCATATTGAAGAGGTAGAATTGATGAAAAGAAAAGCACCAGTGGTGGAGCCTTTTTTCTTGGAGGAAAATTGGTCTCTTGGTTAAGTAAGAAGCAGAATTGTACTTCACAAAGTACAATAGATGCAGAATATGTTGCAGCAGCAAACAATTGTAATCAGATTATTTGGATGAAGCAGATGTTGAAGGATATTGGAATAAAGTTTGATGAGCCTATTTTTATACATTGTGATAACACTAGTACAGTGAGTATGTCAAAAAATCCTGTTTTGCATTCTAAGACTAAACATATTGAGATCAAGTATCATGTTGTAAGAGAGAAAGTTGCAGAAAAAGAAGTAAGATTGGAGTACATAAGTACAAAGGAGCAGATAGTAGATATATTTACAAAGCCTTTACCTAAGGATACATTTGTGTATCTGAGAGGTATGATTGGGATTATGCCCCCAACCTATTTTTGAGAATTGATGCAGATGATTGCATCCGTTCAGTGGTACATGAGCCCTATCTTTCTTTTGGATTGGATGTTGGAACTTCCTTTATGGGGGAGTTTATGAGTTGAGTCATGAGGACTCTTGTTACTGTATTTTTCTGAAATGTGTCTTTTAACATTAAGTTGTTGTTGACTTAGTGATGGAATTTCTATCATTGATGTCAATGGGGGAGAGATAAGATACATGAAAAACATTATGGATTGTATGAGAGAGCTGAATAGGAAAACAAAGCAAGATTTGATTTTATATTTTGCAGTAATGTTGTAGTATTGAATTTTTGAAACATTGATGTTTTTCATCTATGTTTCCATCAATGCCAATGGGGGAGATTGTTAGGAATGAATGCAAAGTATTTTGGCTGTCATTCTATAGCATTTGTTGTTGCATTCATGACTTGGATTGTCATTGATGTCAACACAGTGATATTCTGGTTATCAGAAGGAAAATAGGTACAGTTTTGTTTTGCCCATATGTTTTATTATAGATTGGCTTTATCACAGTTGATGGTATGTTATTTGGTGTGTTATTAACCTATGGTTAATAGTGCAAAAATAAATTCATTCATTCATAAGAGTTATGAGCATTTTGGTGAAAGTAGTGTTTAGACAGTGTTTCTGTGTAGTGGTTTTCAGAAATAAGAGGATATCTCTTAACTGGGATGGAATCTGATTTTGTGTAGTTAAAGGGATGTTGGAGACTCATTAATAATTATGTAGTTCATAGCACAAACTTTGAGGATATGTTTGGAGAAAGTTACAGCATCTGGAAGCTAACAGTTTTATGTGAATTTTGTGTGTAGCGTGTAGAAATTATTATTTTGTAATTGAGGACCGACTCATTTGTAATTAATTAAGTTTGGTATATAATAAGGAATGTTTTCCTTATTTTAATAAGTAACATTTTGTAGTTGAGATGCGAATATGCATGAAGTGAAGAAGAGAGCTAATTTAGTGATGAAGGGAGACTTGTGAGTACAGAGATCGGGAATTGTGATCTTGTGTAACAGAGAGTGTGGTTTTAGCACAGTGTGAAGGAGGTAATATATTTCATATTATTCTATTGAATAATTCTAAGATCTTTTGGACAGTGGGTTCAGAGATCTTGCCTTGAAGCTGTTTGGGCAGTGAGTCCTTCTGTCTTCCATAAAATCATAACTAGGTTAGAATCTTTTAACAGGGATTCAAAATCTCCTAACAAGGATTTATATGTACTGAATATATTTCATAAGACTCCTAATAGGGTCCATCCTCTAACAAAGAACTTTCATATTAGTGCATCATTTTGTGGGCATCATTCCCACTGGGGTTTACTCTTTTCAAGAGGTTCCCTAGTCAACATATCTTGTGTTATTGTACAATTGTGTATGGTTATCTTTCTATGGTTGATTACTACATTGATTATATTGTTTAATGCAGTTGAATGGTTAAAATATTAGATAACTGATTCACTCCCCCCCCTCTCAATTATCTTGGGGATCTTTACTTTCTAACACCTTTGACTCTTAATCAATTGAGAGATAGACATGAGCATAATATTACTATGATGGAGATTGTTGCTTCTCTATCTAATGTAGAATTTGAAGATGTCAAGGATTTCCTTACATCAAAGGAAATGTGGGATAAACTTGCTCAAGTTTATAGTGGTGATACAAATGTCAAAAGAGTTAGAGCTGAAAGTTTAAGAGGGAGATTCGATGACATGAAAATGAAAGAGGGATAAAACATTGTGCAGTATAAAAACCAAATAAAGGAGGTAGTTAATGCTATCAGAGGATCTGGTGGTGTCATTGAAGAAGATACAGTGGTAAGTAAAATCTTGAGAACCTTATTGCCTTTATGCAATCAAAATTTTTGTAATACATGAAATGAGGTCTGCACCTAGCAGTACTCTTACTCTTGATAATCTGATTGGTAAACTAACAAATTTTGAGTTGAACAACTTTGATAATAGTGTTGTACCATCTGTTGAATCTTATTTTATGTCTTCTCTGAAGATCGATAAGTCTAACAGCAGAAATAATAAGAATGATAGTGACAGTAATACTAATGATGAGCTTGATGAGCTTGAAGCTCTTATGGCTAGGAGATTACCTAAAGGCAAAGGTATATATATGGGTAAATTAGCTTTAGCATGTTTTAACTGCAAAGAAGTTGGTCATATTGCTGCTAGATGCCCAAACATGAAAGAATATGATAGAAACAAAGACCAATTTGGTGAAGGAAGCTATAGAAGAAGAAGCAACATAAGTTACCAAAACTACAACAGGGATAACTAAGACAACAATGACAAGGGAAAAAAGGTATGTTACTGTAGACTAGGATTTTGGAGTTGAACCTATACCTGTTTGACAAGCCATAAACAAAAACACATCATAGCATATATATATCAAACGAAATACAATGGAAATCAAACCAAATCAAAGCCACCTCAGTTTGAACTAAAACGGATGTGCCCATGCACCGTTTGATGCGTTCATGATAAATGGATGTGGGTGTGCTTCACAAGCACTTGGAGCATGCAAGTTTGATGATGATTTGAGGATCAAGAAGACCCAAATGACACAAAATAGGTATGAGGAACCTATTTTGCCTCAAAGGCCTCAAGAACACACAAATGATGCAAAAGCTAAATGAATAATTATGATTGCTTAAACAAGAATTGAATCTATGTTAATCCAATTAAGCTAATTAAGGTGTGATTTATGCTTTGAAAATGATCTAAAATGGTGATTTATGCTTATGCTAGGATGAAAATGGTATTATAACTTTGCTATTGAGTCTGAGAGTTTTTTTTTTAAGATGGTTTGCACTAGGAAGTGAGGGTATTTATAGGAAAAGGGAAGGGCTTGGGTTTAAAGGGATGAGTCAGAGTTAGGGCTAAGGTTAGGGTTGAGTCAAGGACAAGTGTCCTGACAAGTGTCAAAAAGGGATTGAGTTGAAAGGTTGAGGGAATGTGCACAATTTGGAAATTGTGCCCAAGGCCAAGAGGTGGCAAGGGAGGGATAAGAAGGTCTTAAATGCATAATCAATGCATGTAAGAGGGATAAGGGAGGCTTAAATGCATCCTTAAATGCATTTGCAAGAGGTGGCCAAGAGGTGGCACTCTTTGATGACCAAGGAGGATGACTAAGAGGAGGTTAGCATAAGTTTTGGTAAACCTTTGCTAATGGAATGTGACAAGGTTAAGAAAGGTATTAGGATTAGGATTAGGAGAAAGGGATAGGCAAGTGGCTTTTGGTGAGATTTAGATATTTATTAAAGTGAATTTAATAAATATTAAATACCATAGGCTTAGGGTTTGAAGGGACTAGATTAGGGTTTTGACCCATTTAGAAGAAGGATTAGGACCTTCTAGAAGAGTTTAGTGCTCTTTGAAATTTTGGCTAACTTTGGGATAAAAAATAAATTAAAAATAAATTAATTTATTTTTGAGGATTTTGGTCAATTTATTAATTAAATAATTAATAAATTAGGGATAATGTCAAAATGACATTTTTGGTCTAGATTCCTTAATTAAACATTTTTAATTAAGAGAGGGATTTAATGCCATAAAAATAAATTAATTAATTAATAAATGATGATGTGATCAGGGATTTTTAGAAAATGAAAATAATTCATTTTCTAAAGGATTTTTCGGTGTCTACAGTTACATTGCTGAGGAGAATGATACTGATACCAACACCAATGAAGATGTGGAAGTAGTATTTGTTTCAATGAAGGATGATTCTAAGGAAGAAGAAAGGTATGTAGAGACAACACTCATTTCTAAAGTAAGTAAAAATGATACATGTATTATTGATAGTGGTTGTACACATCACATGACTGGTGATGAAGAAAAAATTGATCATCTTGAGAAATACAATGGAGGATCCATAAAAATGGGTAATGATACACCATGTATGGTTAGAGGAAAAGGATCTTTATTGATAAATGATTAAATAATATGTGATAATACTTATTGGGTAGAAGGACTAAATTAAAATTTGCTAAGTGTGGCACAACTTAACAACTTAGGTCACCGAGTAGCTTTTGAGAGAAAAAAGGTAAAGATATTTGATGATGGAGGAAAACTTGTTGGAACATGATCACAATCCAAAGGTAACTTGTTTTATCTTGACAATGTTGAGTCTTCTTGTTTAATGATGAAAAATGAGGATGCATGGTTATGGCATAAAAGTTTATGTCATGTAAACTTTGATAACATGATTAAAAAGTAGAAAGAAAAAGGTTAGAGGTTTTCCTAGCCTAGAAAAGCCAGATCATGTTATGTGTCATGGATGTCAAAAGGGTAAAATGACAAAATCTAGTTTTAAGAGTAAAGACTATTCAACAAAGAGAATTTTGGAGCTAGTTCACACTGACCTATGTGGTCCCATGAGAACACAGAGCTATTATGGAGATAGATATTTTATTATGTTTGTTGATGATTACACTAGATTAATGACTGTAATATTCTTAAAAGAGAAATTAGAAGCATTTAAGATGTTTAAATGGTACAAAGAAAAAGTAGAGAAATAAAATGGGAAGGAACTAAAATTCTTGAGATTTGACAGAGGTGGTCAATTTATTTCTGATGAATTTACTAACTATTTTAATGAGCATGGTATAAAAAGACAAGTTTCTGTACCGAGAACACCACAAAAAAATGGGATTGCTAAAAGAAGGAATAGGTCAATTGTTGATTGCACAAGGACACTAATGATAGATAAGAATGTAGCTCAGACATACTAGAGAGAGCTAGTCAGTATAATTGTATATGTTATGAACCAAGTGCAACTGAAGGACACAAACAAAATACCCTACGAGTTATGGTTTGGACACAAACTACCTGTAAGTTACTTCAGAATTTTTGGTAGAAAATGTTTTATTCTGAAAGATGAAAGAAATGGAAAGTTTGAATCTAAAGGGGATGAAGGGATATTTCTTGGATATTCCACTAAAAGAAAATCTTACAAGTGTTTGAACAAAGTTACTAATAAAATGATTGAAAGTACTAATGTCAGGGTTGATGAATTTGATACTAAGAATAGTGAAGAAAGCACTAGGGAGCCAGAAGACCATGGTAGATTCACTTACATTGAACATCTAGAGCACCTACCAAAGCCACAGGCTGAGTGGACTGAGCATCAGGAAGAGAACACCAAGGAACGACCAAGGGAAATTGACAATCAAGAAGAGGCTATTGAGAAAGTAAATGAACCTGATGTTGGATTGGAGAGATAGGGTACTGAGAGGGGAGGGGTGAATCAATACCCTCAAATTTTTTTAACTCATAAACCTTTCAGATCTAAAACAACAAATAATAGTAACCTTCAACTATATTTTGAATCCATTGCATGCATCATTCATTTATTTGACTATCAAAGTAAATAACATGAAATCAACAAGATAATCATCACATAACACAAGTATTTTGGTAACGCAAAAACCCTTGTTAGAAGGTAAAAAATATGGTGGGGATGACACCCACAAATTCTTTACTACTGCAGATAGAAAAGGTTTTCTTATTAGGGCTACAAATGGTGATCACTTCTGGTGATCTTTCCCTGTTAGGAGTAACATGTTAGATCGATTAGATCTACCTAGTGATAGGATTTTAGTAACACTAATTGAGTGTGCACTTAGTTAAGAGATTTACAAAAAAACTGTTAGGTCTACTCTATTAAGAGATTTTACCAAAACTCTATTACAATGATTAGAAAGCAATAGGTATCTATCTGCTAATGACAACTTAACTTTTCTGATACAGATATATGAAGTACTAAATAGATATCACCTTTTCTATAAAGATAATCTTCTTTGAACTACTTGGTAGCCTTGTCTAATTCTTCTTAATCTAAATAACTCTGAATAATATTATGCTCTGTCTGATTAAGTTGGCTCATACTTCAAGAACTGCATTTCTTGTTCTTAACTCCTTGTCAATGTTCTCTCTCACACTGATACAGATATATGAAGTACTAAATAATATGAAATTATAGAAATAATATGAAATTACATTTATATAGAATACTGCTTTACTGCTTAACAAAAATTAGGTTACAATATCTTAGAGAAAACCCTAAGATCTACAGTGTACAAAAATAACCTAGATCTAGCAAATACATAAAGATCATCATTGCAATTAATGATGGAATCTTACAATAAATGATCCTTGATCATGGTAAAATGTTTTGGGATTATATTGTAACCATTTGTATAGATAAGTGTGCCATTTCTAATTACTATGCCATTTCCTATCTTCCTCAGTAAACACTATGTATACTACTTGGTAATTACACTGGTGCTCGGTGTTTATTGTCACTCAGTATCAGTGTGAAGACTTAACTGACTAGAGTAGCATAGATAACCAACTGATGTCTTTGATACTAATGACAACCTTTAATGCACAAATAGAGATAACAATCTCCCCCTTTGGCATTAGTATCAAAACCTTAATGTATATAGACCTTATGTCTCAAAAACTACATCTCTGCCATATACATATATACTCCCCCTCAGTGCATGCTCCCAGTAATGTGTAGTATACTTAACATCTATTTGCACATTTGGCATATACATTATTATCCCCCTTTTTTATATTAATTCCAAATATAAAAATGTATACTTACAGCTTGTCATAAATGTGCTTATGGGTTTTCTTCAATGACTCCAAGAGGTTTGCCCATTCCTCTTTCAAGTTGGTGAGAGCAATGTGCTCAAGACAGACTTGAGCATTCATGCATGCTCTGATACCAATTTTTGGATTGGAGAGATAGGGTACTAAGAGGGGAGGGGTGAATCAGTGCCCTCAAAAACTTTTAACTCATAAACCTTTCAGATCTAAAACAACAAATAGTAGTAACCTTCAACTATAACTTGAATCCATTACATGCATCATTCATTTATTTAACTATCAAAATAAATAACATGAAATCAAAAAGATAATCATCACATAACACAAGTATTTTGGTAATGTAGAAACCCTTTTTAGAAGGTAAAAACTATGGTGGGGATGACACCCATAAATTCTTTACTACTGTAGATAGAAAAGGTTTGCCTGTTAGGGCTACAAATGGTGATCACTTCTGGTGATCTTACCCTGTTAGGAGTAACATGTTAGATCGATTAGATCTACCTAGTGATAGGATTTTAGCAACACTACTTGAGTGTGCACTCAGTTAAGAGATTTACAAAAAAACTGTTAGGTCTACTCTGTTAAGAGATTTTACCAAAACTCTATTACAATAATTAGAAAGCATTAGGTATCTATCCGCTAATGACAACTTAACTTGTCTGATATAGATCTATGAAGTAATGAATAGATATCACCTTTTCTTTGAAGATACTTTTCTCTGAACTGCTTAGTAGCCTTGTCTAATTCTGCTTAATCCAAATAACTCTGAATACTATTCTGCTCTATCTGATTAAGTTGGCTAATACTTCAAGAACTTCATTGCTTGTTCTTAAATCCTTGTCAAGCTTCTCTCTCATGCATATTGAAATAATATGAAATTACATTTATATAGAATAATGCTTTGTCACTTAACAAAATTTAGGTTACAATGTCTTAGAGAAAACCCTAAGATCTACGGTGTACAAAATAAACCTAGATCTAGCAAATACATAAAGATCATCATTGCAATTAATGATGGAATCTTACAATAAATGATCCTCGATCTTGGTAAAATGTTTTGTGATTATGTTGTAACCATTTGTATAGATAAGTGTGCCATTTTTTATTACTATTCCATTTCCTATCTTCCTTGGTAAAAATTATATATACTGCTCAGTAATTACACTAGTGCTTGGTGTCTAGTTTGCTCGGTATTTACTGCCACTCGATATCAGTGTGAAGACTTAACTGACTAGCTTGTAGTGCTTGTAGTTACCGACTAGAGTAGCATAGATAACCAACTGATGTCTTTGATACTAATGAAAACCTTTAATGCAAAAATAGAGACAACACCTGAATAGGATGAACAACAAAGAAGAGATCAAGTGCTGACAAGATTTTTCAGAAGACATCATCCTGAGAACCAAATCATTGGAGGCAAGCAAGCTGGCATGATGATGAGAAGTAAGTTAAGACAAGGTACATGCTTAGTTTGTGAATTTGAACCAAAAAATGTTAAAGTTTCATTGGAGAATGAAGAATGGATAAATGTAATGAATGAAGAGATAGAACAGATAGAGAAAAACAAGACATGGACTTTAGTACCTAGGCCTAAAGATAAGAATGTTATCGGTACTAAAGATTTTCAGAAACAAGTTGAATGAGGATGAAGAAGTTACAAGGAACAAAGCTAGAGTTGTATGCAAGGGATATGCATATGAGGAAGGTATAGATTATGGTGAGATATTTGCACCTATTTCTAGACTTGAAGGAGTCTGCATGTTACTTGCATATGTAGCACACAAAAAGTTTAAAGTTTATCAAATGGATGTTAAGTCTTCTTTTCTGAATGGGATACTAGAAGAAGAGTTCTACATAGAATAACCAGAAGGGTTTGTTGATCCAAACAAGGAAGACATGGTATATAAACTACACAAAGCTTTATATGATTTAAAGAAAGCGCCTAGATCCTGGTATGAAAGGTTGTATACTTTTTTGTTAAGTATTGGTTTTGTTAGAACTAGTAAGAACAATAATTTGTATATGAAAGGTGAGTCTAATGACACTATTTTAATTGCTAAAATATTTATGGATGATATTATTTTTGGAGGTCAAGATCATAACTGTAAGTCATTTTCTGATTGGATGAGAAAAGAGTTTGAAATGTCTATGTTTGGAGAGATTAAGTTCTTTCTAGGCTTGCAGGTTATTCAGCAAAATGATGGAATATTCATCACACAATTCAAGTATATAAAGGAAGTACTAAGAACATTTGGCATGGAAGATGCTAAGCCAATTGGAACATCGATAGTCATAGGCTACAAACTGACTAAAGATGATGAATCTAAAAAAGTAAACTAGACATTGTACCGATCCATGATTGGTAAATTGATGTATATAGTACATAGTAGACTAGACATTGCACATTCAGTGGGGATTGGTTCCAGATTTTCTACCAATCCAAAGGATTCACACATGATTGTAGTAAAAACAATCCTTAGACACCTAAATAAAATAGAGGAATATGGATTATGGTATCATAAGGAAGGCAAGTTTGAACTAAGAGTCTACACCGACGTAGACTAGGCTGGAAATATAGATGACAGAAAGAGTACCACTGGAGAAGCATTTTTCTTTAGTGAAAGACTTGTTAAAACAACCATGTATTTCTCAGTCTACTACCGAAGAAGAATATGATGTTTCTGCTAAAAACTATTCAAATATTGCATATATCAAACAATTGTTGGAAGGGATGAATGAGGTAATCACAGAGCTGGTGATTATATATTGTGACAGCACTAGTGCAAGAAACATTTCTAAGAATCCTGTAATGCACTCAAAGACCAAGTATATTTCTATTAAGTATCACTACTTAAGAGAATAGGTACAGGAGAAGAAAGTTAAACTGGAGTATGTTACATCAAAAGAGAAACTTGTAGATATTTTTACCAAGCCTCTACCAAAGGATAATTTTGAATACTTGAGGACTAGACTTGGGGTCTACCCCTTTCCTACTAGTCACTAATATGATTTGGAGGTTGTATCAGCCTAATCTTATCAGAAGATCATTTATGTTGATGCAACATAGTTCACACTTTGGATTCTGTCTAAGGTTGTGAAAGATTTGAGGAGATAGAATGGAGATTTGCATATCAGTATACCGAGATACATTGTCTACACTGAACAATAGAGAGTTAATTAGCTATTTGTAGAGCTGTACGTTTTATTTTTCTTTGCCATTTTTCTCAAAGGGAGAGATAAACAATATGATAACTGAGGAGATCAATGGAACATCTATCTAAGAGAGAGATAATCTGAGAGCTGCAAAGATCAAATCTATAGAGGAAAGTTTGCACTGACAATGCTGTCATGTAACGTAGTGATTGAACATATTACAATATCAAGCTAGGGAGAGCTTACCGAGCTACAAAATTTGTTCATATAGTTTTAGAATACATGTTTGGTATCTATGTGGTATATTTCATATTATTTGAGTTTCCATCAATGCCAATGGGAGAGATTGATGAACTAAAACTGATTGAGAACCTGATTGATGAACTAAAAGTGATTAGAGATCACCGAGTACTGAATTGTTATGTAAGTGTTACCCCAATTTCCATGTACATGAAAATTTGGCTAATCCATCCCAAGGTCTTTGTTTTACCCTTTCCAAGCATCCCTGAAGATTTCATGATTTTATGCCTAGTTTTTCGGCCTCTACAAATTTCCTAATTCCCTGCCCTGCTACAACTTGTTTCATTGTGTGAAGTCGATCCACAGAGCTTTATGATTTGCACTCTTGACCCTAGGTTCTTCGAGGTATCACCTTGTTATAGTTTTGATCACATGCCCTAAGGTGCTAAAATCAATGAGATATTCAGGTTCTAAAGTTTGCTGTTGGTTATTTCTTCCATGTGCGCTACTACGACTATGTTCCAAAAAAAATTTCAAAGCCTGAAAGCCCTGTTTGTTTTTGAATTTTGGTTCAAAAGCCTAGGATGTTTTTGACCTTGGCTTCTTTGCAGTTATTCTTCTCACGTGTCGGCATTTCCCTAAGTGCGCAACTCTGACCAGTGGGTCCCAGTTGATGGTTTTTGGAAAACTGTTATGCGGGTTGTCGCATGATTGCATAAGTCTTTTTCCCCTTATGCAATCATGTGACTAACCATTGACCCAGTTGAGGAACTACTAATGGTTTGTCACATGATCGCATAGCCCTGTTCTAGGCTATGTGAACATGCGACTAATTGTTAGCCGCACCGTTAAAAGCTTGCAGTTTGGTGGCGGGTCCTCCCTCTGTGACATGCCTGTGTTTCATTGGCCGGCTGGTGATGAACATTTGTAGGTGGGTCCAGATTTCTTAAGTGGGGTGCCAGTGCGGTGAAGATCTATGGTGGTTATGTGATCTCATGGGATATTCTGAGCCCATGAGATCATGCGATAGCTATTGATTGGGTATCATGCTATGAAGGAAAGCACAATGGGCACAGGGTTAAGTATGGTAAAGATGTATGACTGTTGCATGATCTCATGGGATCTTCTGACCCCATGAGATCATGCACTCACCGTTAGATTAGAATCTCAGTGGCTGGTGGGCTAATGTATCAGTGGGTTCATTGTAAGAGGCTTGTTGAGGTGTTGCTATAAAAATGGTGGGAGTGAATAACAGAATGCCAAGTGGCATAAATGGGCCCAGGGTTGGAAAAGCTTTGCGTGGTTGCATGGTTAAGATTTTTGCATAGTCGCTGGATAGACCCTGTTGGAAATGATTGTCTGAAGGAAATTGCTACTCAATTATGTATTGTCTTTGATGTCACACAATGTCATAGTCTGCAGCAATCAGCTTCTACCGAGCTCAGTTGGTCTGCCAGACAGGAATATTAGTGCTTACCGAGTCCACTCGGTTATCGAAGAAAAGTAGTGTCTACTGAGTTCACTCGGTTGCCGAAGAAAGTTTAGTGTTTACCGAGTTCAGTCGGTCATCGAAGAAAGTTTAGTGTTTACCGAGTTCAGTCGGTCATCGAAGAAAGTTTAGTGTTTACCGAGTTCAGTCGGTCATCGAAGAAAGTTTAGTGTTTACTGAGTTCAGTCGGTCATTGAAGAAAGTTTAGTGTTTACTGAGTTCAGTCGGTTATCGAAGGTAAAGGATTGTTGGTGTTTACCGAGTTCCCTCGGTCACTGAAAAATTATAGAAAGATATGGTCACCGAGCACTGTCGGCCCTTGAAGGATTTTTGCAAATAGAGTTTACTTAATTCAACCGACTGTTATACTAAATAATGTCGATTTGACTAATCCAAAATCATATAAATAAAAGGTCAAATGTGAAAAGTAAACATACACAGTAGAAGATTTACAGAAGAAAAGAAGGAAAGGTATATGCGAATTTGTGAAGGATGTTCAGATATCCTTGAGGAGCAGCAGAGATTTATTCAATCAGAGAGGATCAGACTTATGCAGAACAGAGATCTGTAATTAGCAAGACAGTTGCATTATCATACAGGTCACCTTTTTCATTGTTACCTTCTTATCATTGTAACAGTGAATTCTAAATCTCTTAACCGAGTTGGTTTAACAACCATAATGTAAATCCTCTAACAAGGTGACAATTCCATTGAATTGTTTTCAAGACCTCTTACCAGGCCACTCCTAGTAGGGTGTTTTAAATCCTCTAACAAGGTCACACCTAAAAGTGTGTTTTGTAACCTTTTACTGGGTTGGCTTCTAACTGGGCATCACTTCAGAAAAGTGAAAATCAATATCTAGATACATTGGTGGTTTTTCCCATATTGGGTTTCCACGTTAAATCTTGTGTCTCTTGTGTTCTTAATTGCTTTCTCAATCATATACATGTGCTGATGAATATCTAAAGATAATATTGCTAATACTTTCTGCATCTTCAAAGTTACTGCAATCTATTTACCGAGTGCTAAAACAAACAACATTGTTAAGATATCTTAAGGGATCTGCAAAGAATTAATTGTGAAGTGTTTTTATGGTTGACTGATTCACCCCCCCCCCCCTCTCAGTCACTTCATCCATATTCCATCAATTGGTATCAGAGCATTTGGTGCTTGCAGGAAGGGTTTCAAAGACCTAAGCTAAAGATCAAGATGTCTTACAAGAGGGAAATTCCAAAGCTTAACAGAGATAACTTTTCAGCATGGCAAGGTCTCATGCGACTTCATCTAGCTTCCATTGGTGATTCAGGATGCAAATACATTGATGAAGAGTACACAATTCCTAATGGCGCATTAACTGTTGAAGACATTGCAGATAAAAAGACTCACAACACCATGATGATAGACATTGCATCTGCTCTCAGCTATGAAGAATTTGATGATATTAAAGACTGCACTACTGCATATGAAATGTGGGTGGCACTGAAGAAAATATATGGTGGTGATGCAAATGTGAAGAGAGCCAAAGCAGAAAGCCTAAGAGGATAGTTTGACAAGATGAATATGAAGGAAGATGAAAACATTGCAAAATATGTTGAAAGAATCAAAGCAAGTGTAAGGGCAATTAGAGCTTCTGGAGGAACAATCTCAGATGAGACTGTTATAAGTAAGGTACTCAGAACACTACTCCCTATCTATGCAATAAGAGTATCAGCTATTCAAGAAAGAAGATGTGAAGCAAACCACAGTATAACTTTGGATGCTTTAGTTGGAAGATTGACATCTTTTGAACTAGACAACTATGACAACTATGTTCCTAGTTCCAAAAATATTGAATCAGCATTTGAGGCCAAGGTTTCACTAAAGAAGAACAAGAAAATTAAAGAAGTTCAGTCAGAAAGTGAAGAAGAATCAGAAGAAAGTTCTGATAGTGATCTTGAAATTGTAGAAGCATTACTTGCAAAGAAGTACTCTAGAGGGAAAGGTAAGTATAAAGGCAAAACTCCTTTAATCTATTTTTCATGTGAAGAAATTGGACATATTGCAGCTAGGTGCCCAAACAAGCAAGTCAAAGAAGAAAAAAGAAGTCACAAGTACTATGGCAAAAAGAATTTCAAATCATACAAGGATAAAGGTAAGAAATCATGTTTTATGGCTAAAGATTCTGATGATAGTGAAGAAGAAATTGTCTTTATTGCTATAAAAGATGAATCTGATGATGATGAAGATAAGATGGCACTTATTTCTCATATAAGCAAAGATGATATATGGATAATAGACAGCGGATGTTCACACCACATGACTGGTGACAAGACAAAATTTGAATATCTAGAAGACTGTGACAATGGTAATGTAAGATTTGGAAACAATGAACCTTGTTGTATAAAAGGAAAAGGAAGAATCTCATTAACCAAAGAACTCATATGTGATAATGCTTACTGGGTTGAAGGACTAAAACATAATCTTCTAAGTGTAGCACAGCTAATCAACACTGGTTTCAAGGTTGAATTCATGAATGGTCAAGCAAGACTGCTGGATGGAAAAGGAAAACTCATTGGATCAGGCAAACAAACAAAAGGTAACTTATTTTATCTTGATCTCAATGAATATTCATGCTTTATTGCTCAAATAGAAGAAAGTTGGCTATGGCACAAAAGGTTATGTCATGTGAATTTTGATAACATGATAAAAATAAGCAAATTCAAGAAGGTTAGAGGCATTCCTACTTTGAAGAAACCTGACACTGGTCTATGTAAGAATTGTCAGATTGGCAAAATGAGTAAAACTAGTTTCAAGAGTAAGAACTATCAGTCTAAAGAAATTTTGGAAATTGTGCATACTGATTTATGTGGACCTATTGGAATACAAAGCTATACTGGAGATAAATTCTTTATTCTTTTCGTTGATGATTATTCTAGAATGATGACTGTTATGTATTTAAGAGAAAAATCAGAGGCATTTGAAAAGTTCAAATGGTACTTAGCAAGAGTAGAAAAAGAAACAGGGAAAAGATTGAAATGCTTAAGATCAGACAGAGGTGGTGAATTCATCTCCCATGATTTTAACAACTTCTGCATTGAAAGAGGAATCAAAAGACAGGTATCAGCTTCTAGAACTCCTGAGCAGAATGGAATAGCAGAAAGAAGAAACAGATCTATTATGGATTGTGCAAGGACTCTAATGATAGAAAAGAACATCGCTATAAAGTACTGGAAGGAAGCTATCAGCACTACAGTTCATACCTTGAACCGAGTACAATTGAAGAAAGACACATTCAAAACTCCTTATGAATTATGGTATGGCTATAAACCTAATGTAAGTTACATGAAAATATTTGGTAGCAAGTGTTATATCTTAAAAGAATCCAGAAGAAATAAATTTGATGTGAAAAGTGATGAAGGAATATTCCTAGGATATTCTAGCAAAAGCAAGGCATACAAATGTCTGAACTTATCTACTCACAAAGTCATAGAAAGTATACATGTAAAATTTGATGAGTTTGCAGAAAAGACTGAGGAAGAAAGCAAAAGGGAACCTGAGAACTACAAAAGATTCGTTTACATTGAACCTGAAACATTGACAGACACAACTATCAATAAGGAAGCTATATCTACCGAGCCGAGCACAGTTACCGAGTCACAGGAAGAAGTTCAAACTGAGTCACAGGAAGAAGTTCAAACCGAGTCACAGGAAGAAATTCAGACCGAGTCTCAGCCTGAAGTTACCGAGCAAATATCTACCGAGCCCGAGCAACCTGAAAAAGAGATCCTAGAAGACAACAGCATGAATCATTCAAAAGGCAAGGAACCTATACTAGCCAAATATGTCAGAAGACATCATACACCACATCAAATCATTGGAAACAAATCAGATGGTACTATGACAAGGAGCAAGCTAAAAGGTACATGTCTACTTACTGATTTTGAACCTAGAAATATCAAAGATGCATTGGAAAATGAAAGTTGGATTGAAGCAATGAATGAAGAATTAGAACAAATACAAAAGAACAAAACTTGGACTCTTGTACCTAGACCTAAAGATAAGAATGTAATTGGAACAAAATGGGTATTCAGAAATAAACTGAATGAAGATGGTCAAGTATCTAGAAACAAAGCTAGACTGGTATGTAAAGGTTATTCTCAAGAAGAAGGTATAGATTATGGAGAAACTTTTGCTCCTGTTGCAAGATTAGAAGGTGTAAGAACTCTACTTGCTTATGCAGCACACAAAGGATTTAAGGTATATCAGATGGATATAAAATCTGCATTTCTCAATGGAATTCTTGATGAAGAAGTCTACATTGAACAACCTGAAGGTTTTGTTGATCCAGACAAAAGGGACATGGTCTGCAGGTTACACAAAGCATTGTATGGTTTAAAACAAGCTCCTAGAGCATGGTATGAAAGACTCCATAACTATTTGATCCAGATTAATTTCAAAAGAGCTAATGATAACAGTAATCTATATATCAAAGAAGGACCAGATGACAAAATTGTATTGGCAGAAATATTTGTGGATGATACTATATTTACAGGGAATGAGGATCAGTGCAAAGAATTTTCAGAACAAATGAACAGAGAATTTGAAATGTCTATGTTTGGTTTAATAAAATTCTTTGCTGGTCTTCAAATTCAGCAAAGCAAGAATGGTATATACATTACTCAATCCAAATACATTAAGGAGATACTTAAGAAGTTTGGAATGGAAGATTCAAAACTAGTTGGTACACCCATGTGTACTGGACTGAAACTTACCAAAAATGATGATCCAAAAGAAGTTGATCAGACCCTATACCGATCTATGATTGGAAAATTGCAGTATGTAGTACATACAAGACCTGATATTGCCTTAGCAGTCGGTATAGTAGCTAGATTCTCAGCAAAACCTAAGGAAAATCACATGATGGCAATCAAAAGAATCTTAAGATACTTAAGAGGAACTGAAGAGTATGGTTTGTGGTATAAATTTGGAGGCAATCTAGACTTGAAAGTGTTTACTGATGCTGATTGGGTAGGAAACATTGATGACAGAAAAAGCACAAGTGGTGGAGCATTTTTTCTTGGAAAAAGACTGGTATCCTGGACTAGTAAAAAATAGAATTGTACATCTCAATCCACAACCGAAGCAGAATATGTTGCTGCCGCAGTAAACTGTTCAAATATTTTCTAGTTTAAACAACTATTAGAAGGTATGAAGGTTGAAATCAAAGAACCGGTTGTTATATTTTGTGACAATACCAGTGCAATAAACATTTCTAAGAATCCAGTGATGCATTCCAAAACCAAGCACATTGCTATTAAATATCACTTTGTCAGAGAATTGGTGCAGGACAAGGAAATCAGATTAGAATATATTCATACAAAAGAACAGATTGCAAATATTTTTACCAAACCATTACCTAAGGATTCATTTGTGTATCTAAGAGGTAAGTTAGGGGTCATTCCCCTATCCGAGGCTCACTAAAATCAGTTTTAGTGATGCATCAACCAGAACATGATTGAAAATCAACCTGTTGATGCAGTATATTCAAGGAATCATTGCATATGAATCAGTACTTGAGGTACATTAATTTTCACCGGTAATATGTGAATTGTCTTTGGCATGTGTTGTCAAAGAGGGAGTGTTTACTATGTCTTTGCTATTACTTCAAGAAATTTTCAATAGTCAGAAGGAAGAATTTTTAGGATACAGGAAGTTTGCTGACAGAGGGAGATTTGAATCTAAACCGAGCTAACTCTTTCAAATTTCTTATGCTATGACATATTATGTTGCCATCAATGCCAAAGAGGGAGATTGTTGGAAACGATTGTCTGAAGGAAATTATGTATTGTCTTTGATGTCACACAATGTCATAGTCCGCAGCAATTAGCTTCTACCGAGCTCAGTCGGTCTGCCAGACAGGAATATTAGTGCTTATCGAGTCCACTCAGTTATCGAAGAAAAGAAGTGTCTACCGAGTTCACTCGGTTGCCGAAGAAAGTTTAGTGTTTACCGAGTTCAGTCGGTCATCGAAGAAAGTTTAGTGTTTACCGAGTTCAGTCGGTCATCGAAGAAAGTTTAGTGTTTACCGAGTTCAGTCGGTCATCGAAGAAAGTTTAGTGTTTACCGAGTTCAGTCGGTCATCGAAGAAAGTTTAGTGTTTACCGAGTTCAGTCGGTTATCGAAGGTAAAGGATTGTTGGTGTTTACCAAGTTCCCTCGGTCACTGAAAAATTATAGAAAGATATGGTCACCAAGCACTGTCGGCCCTTGAAGGATTTTTGCAAATAGAGTTTACTTAATTCAGCCGACTGTTATACTAAATAATGTCGATTTGACTAATCCAAAATCATATAAATAAAAGGTCAAATGTGAAAAGTAAACATACACAGCAGAAGATTTACAGAAGAAAAGAAGGAAAGGTATATGCGAATTTGTGAAGGATGTTCAGATATCCTTGAGGAGCAGCAGAGATTTATTCGATCAGAGAGGATCAGACTTATGCAGAACAGAGATCTGTAATTAGCAAGACAGTTGCATTATCATACAGGTCACCTTTTTCATTGTTACCTTCTTATCATTGTAACAGTGAATTCTAAATCTCTTAACCGAGTTGGTTTAACAACCATAATGTAAATCCTCTAACAAGGTGACAATTCCATTGAATTGTTTTCAAGACCTCTTACCAGGCCACTCCTAGTAGGGTGTTTTAAATCCTCTAACAAGGTCACACCTAACAGTGTGTTTTGTAACCTTTTACCGGGTTGGCTTTTAACCGGGCATCATTTCAGAAAAGTGAAAATCAGTATCTAGATACATTGGTGGTTTTTCCCATATTGGGTTTCCACGTTAAATCTTGTGTCTCTTGTGTTCTTAATTGCTTTCTCAATCATATACATGTGCTGATGAATATCTAAAGATAATATTGCTAATACTTTCTGCATCTTCAAAGTTACTGCAATCTATTTACCGAGTGCTAAAACAGACAACATTGTTAAGATATCTTAAGGGATCTGTAAAGAATTAATTGTGAAGTGTTTTTATGGTTGACTGATTCACCCCCCCCCCCTCTTAGTCACTTCATCCATATTCCATCAGACCCAGGGTTAAGGAGGACATCAAGTGACTTCGCGATAAAAGAAAAATTTAACCTGAGGTAGCCAGAGTTAAGTTTGCAGTAAAGGCTCAAGGTGGCGCCGGATTTCTTAGGCGGTCAGTGGGGTTCTGACATCTTTGAAGATCTACAGTTGTTCCATGATCGCGATGGAATATTCTAGCCCATGCAATCTTGCAACTACCGTTAGATTGGAATCTTGCCAGGATCGTGGGTCTCGACTTATCAGAGGTACCGAGTTGGATGGTTTTCATTGGTTGTTGACTTCCAGGTGGTAGTTGACTTGTCAGTGGGTTTTCTACGATTTTTTTAAAAGGCTTTTAGAGTGCATCGTGGCCGTTAATTTTTTAGGAAGGGTTTCACATCGATGGTGTTGTTTTAAAATCTGATGCTACCCGTTGTATTTCAAAGATTTGAATGTTTCCCTAGTTTCTGAAAGTTGTTGCATTCTTCAAAACAAGCACGGCACTTGGTAGCTCCAAAATTGAATGTCTCGGGACTGTAGTGGTTGAAGAAAGATGGAGGTGATTGTTGGCCGGTAGTTGCAGTGTCCTTTATCATGTTTCCATGCCAAGAGATGATGACAAAAAATTTGGCACCAGTTTTGTCACAATGCTATCCCGAGAAGATATGATCAGATTTGAGAGCCTTCATGGTCGAGTAGAGTTGTAGGTGAGTTAGTTGGATCGAGGTTGTCATGTCTGTAGGTGAGCTCAGTATAGGATCAACACACAAGGATGAATATCTAATCGGCCATGGTATTGCAGAGAGATATTTATGACTAGACTTGACTTTAGTTCTCATAGTACCCAGGGTTTAATATTATATTATAAAATCTGTAACCCTGGTTAGCTTTTGACTCCTGCCTACGTGCAGTGAGTGATGTATATATATTTTTTTAAGAGCTTTTGGGATGGGGAGTTGCACAATTGTAATAGAAATTAATCTTTCTAAAAGATCATCTATGGCATGTTTTCCTACCCTCTGGCTTATATAGTTGTATTTCTCCCATTGATAAATTCAAACATTGTAGAGGTTGTTTGTGATAATCCTTCATGTCCCTGTGCTTCCTTGTCTGGGTTTATCTCTTATTGGATTAAAGTTTATGAATGCTTTCAGTGGTTTTTAGGGTTCCTGATCCCTCTTTCTTTCATCTTATATGTGTACTACTATGTATGATCTGATTTGAATGAGTTTGTGGGTATTCTTCAGCCCCCTGTCATTCTGTCTCATTCCTGTGCCCTTTTGCTGACAATAATATCTGCTTGTAGGTCATAGGTTGTGTCTAATGTTCAGGCCCTCTTATGAAATACTTATGCAAGCCTATTCAGTAAGTTGTGACCTATTAGATCTAAGTCTGTCATTGGTTTCATCCCTCTATGCTGAGATCCAAACCCTATTTTTGGTGCATCACCTAGTAGGTAGTTTTCTTTCAGTCATTTCCCCTTCATGCACTCCTTCTATCCCTTTCCCTCCAAAGATTTACTTTCCTATCTAAGAGCAAGCTAAGGTGATAATCCAAGAGGAACTAGCCTAGAACCTGAAGGTTTCATCTCGGTTAGCAAAGGTCCCACAACCTTGAGATGATTCCCATGTTATACTAAGTTATCAAGACCAAGAGAGCTTGAGACAGAGGCACAAACTTAGTGTATAACAATTTTGTCACACCCGGTGGGACCAAGAGGTCATAGTTTTCATAATTCTTGCTGGTTTTGATATGCTTCAGCAGGTTAAAGACCTTTGAGAGGTCATTGTTTTGCATATCTAGCGACTCTGAGCTCACATCCACTAGTTTCAAGGAGATTCAGTACCTGAGATGAATTACCATCCTTCTTTTCATGTGGACAACCCTTCATTTCATGGAGGTCGGCTTTATCAGAATAATGGTACTTCTAATTTCATGTAGGACTACCCAGTTGCAGCAATGAGCCAGCATCCACCTCATACTTGCCCCCCACCCACCCAACTTCTAGTATCATGGTAGCACCAATACACATACCAGCAACCTCAAGCGGAGATGCCTTGCATGGAAGAGTATGCTTATCATGCCCAGATCCAACAACAACAAGCATTGGCTCAGGAAGATCAAGGTTATAGGAGGTATCTAGCAAAGCAATACAAGAGAAATGAGGCCAAGCTTGCTGAAGGGTTGGAAGAACAAAAAAAGGTTTATCAAAAGGAGCTGGAAGAACAAAGGTGATACTATGAAGAGGTGTTGGAGGCACAAAAAGGGCATATGAAAACATAGGAAAAGGAGCAGTTCGATGCCATTATAGAGCTAAAACAAGGTCAGGCAGCCCTTACAAGCATTCTCACAATGCTAAAAGAGGTTTACAAGGAAAATTTAATGGTGGTTAGTGTTGCTGTAGCTGCAAAGGAAGAATATTTTCAAAGAACACTGGTAGCCCATAAGGAGTTTTATGATAAAAAATTGCAAGAGCACAAAGTGATGATAGGGCTTTTGATTTCAAAGGGTGCAAATGATAAAGAGACCCATCAGATACAACTTGAAGAAGCCCTTTGTAAAGAAAGGAAGGAGGCTATATCAGGGTTATCTACTAAATCTCATAATGTTGCCAAGCTGACCATCAAATTGAAGGCTAATGTATTCAAGGAGCTGCCTTGTTTTGTTGAAGATGAAAGTACTTCTAATATGCCACTCATCTCAGCTACTGAAGGACAAAGAGAAGAAGGTTCTCCTAAAAGGAGGCCTACTGCTAAGAGTGTTGACAAGAAAAATGATGTGGAAGAGGAGGCTGATGTGCATGAATTAACAATTAAAAATTATGACAGCAGTGAAAAGAACCCCAAGTTCATCCTTTCCAAAGGTTTCCCCTTAAGGTACTTAGCAAGAACAGAGGCTGGTCATGAAAATCCAGTCATGTTTGTGTCCAAACATGAGTATTCAAATGAGGCTGAGGCTGAAGGTGAGCTTGCAGTTCAGCAAAGGCAAGCCCAATTTGTATGCACCCAAAAATGGTCGCCTAGACTTTGGGCCCCCATTTCTTCAATTTATCAAATCCCTAAATCAATATTTTCAAATATCAACAAAATCAATTATATCAATTTTCTTGATCAAATCATAATCAATTCAATATTTCCTAAAGTTTGAGCCTTATTTAATTTAAAAGAAGAAATAAAAATAAAAATCTTATTTAATTAAGAGAACATGCTCCCTTTTAATTAATTAAAAATTTCTTTTAATTAAATAATAAAATCATTTTATCTTAAGCCTTTATTTAATTAAAAGGAATTTCCTCCCCTTTTATTTAAATAAAAATATCCACTTTTCTTCTTATCTTATGTTGCACAAATAAAGCATTTAATTTTTATTTATAAAGAAAAATAAAATAAAAAATAAAAAGAAAAAGTAATTTTTGTCTCATATGGACACTAAAGTCAACTCTTATTTTCCTATTGGAGGATATTTGTGCACAAGGATCAAGCTTTTTTTTTTCTCCATCGTTGATTAAATCTTTTGCCTCTTAATCTCCATCATCCATTAATTTTTAATTTCCTATAAAAGAAGAGCTCTCTTCCTCATTTGCACACACAATATATCCATTCTCTTTTATGCTATTTTTATGCTACAGGTTTTCTAAGTCATTGAAGCTTTTGGAGATATTCTTGCATCAAGTTTTGAAGATTTGGAGCATCATTGACATTCATCTTGCATCTACATCACATCCTAGCTTGCATCATAGTTGCATCATCATGGTATCATTTCCTTTCATGTTTTAGCATTGCATTCATTTGGAATCTCTCATTGTTTGGTTGAATAGCAAGTTCATATGCTTCATAGCTCTAGCTGAGAGCAATTTTATAAATCTTGCAACTCCATGCATAAAGAGCTATGGATTAATTTGTGAGAGCTCATTCTTGAGTTTTCTTGCATGTAAGGATTCATAGAAGTGTGGTCACATTTTCACCATACATTTTTGGCACCCACCATGGGGCAACCCACTTTTTACATGCTGATTTTGATTATTTTTGGAGCTAACACTTGCTGGTTTTGATTATTTTTGGAGCTAACCCTTGTGCAGATTTGTTTGGAGATCAAAAAACCCTAAATTTGAAAGATTTGATCATATCTCCCAAACGGCTTGATTTTTTAGTCTGAAATATTTTTTCAAGTTTGCGACATATCAGAGAAGCTCCAAAAAATTTTAAGAATTTTCAGAGGTGATTTATATTTTTTATGATTTTTTCTTGATTTTTCATAAAAAATCAATTTCAGGCATAAATCA
Source organism: Chamaecyparis obtusa (assembly GCA_027943335.1). Classification (NCBI taxonomy): domain Eukaryota; kingdom Viridiplantae; phylum Streptophyta; class Pinopsida; order Cupressales; family Cupressaceae; genus Chamaecyparis; species Chamaecyparis obtusa. The sequence goes on from BSBK01003166.1 coordinate 1,880,056, forward strand.
GCATATTTTTTAGAAATTTTTACATTTCTGAAAATATCTTGAAATTATACAGGGGGTCCATTCATTGTGTTTTTAATTTAGAGATCATATCATAGCTCATTTGGTTGATTTACAAAAACTAGTCTATTTTGGTAAAATGGCTCTCTAGGGCACAAATGAAGAGATTTTTTTGAAATTTTTACATTTTTGGAAAGCTCTCTATTTTTTGATAGAGTTCTCTTTTCTACATTTTAGGTTTAGGGTCCAAATTCATGTGGTAAAAATCAGATCTTTTTGACTAGGTCAAATGCAAAGAAAATAAAATTTTGTGATGGGTATGCACTTATTTTTCATTGTTCAATGCATGACATGAGTTATCATTTAGATTATTTTCTGGTTATTATTGCTCCTAAAAATTGATTTTTCAGATCTAACCATAGGGTTTGCAGAAGTTGGATATACATTGCATATCTTGTTTGCTTGTTTCTTGTCTTGTTCATTTGAAGGTGCTCTTGCTTTCATGGAAAATGCTTAAAACAAAGTGTTGGATTTGAGGTATTTTGTTACATCTCTAAAATATTTAGATTTTAGGATTAAAATTGAACCTCTCATGTGTTTGGCTTGAGTGTTTACATGCTTTCATAGAACACATTTCAATTGATGCTCTTAATGGGAAATGAATGAACATAGATTTGCTTTCATATAAGTTTGTGTAAGTGAATGCTTGTGTTTGAACCCTAAGTAATTCTTGGTTCCAATATCAAATATCTCATTGAGTGATTTAGGGCATGGATTCATTCCTTATTTACATGAAGAGTTAAATGCACCACTTTGTGGACTCACTTCATGTTTACTTGGGAAGTTAAATATTCTATTGTTCAACCCTTTTTTCATTTGTGAGTAGTATTGATTAGCAGTCTTAGATTACTTGTGATTGATCTAGATTGCTATCTTGGGTTATTAGACTCGCTAATCTACCAGCCCCTCATTTCCACCTCATGGTTGCAAGATCAGCACCATATTAAAGGGGAGGGGTCTACAAGAAAGAAGCATTAATTGCTCCACTTGGCAACCCTTTTGTCCTTTTTGGAACTCACTTGTTTTCTAAGGTGTGGACTCACTTTGAGTTGATGTGAGGAGTTAAATGTTCCACTTTTGGGCTCACTTTGAGTTCATGTGAAGAGTTAAATGTTCCACTTTTGGACTCACTTTGAGTTGGTGTGAAGAGTTAAATGTTCCACTTTTGGGCTCACTTTGAGTTTGTGTGAAGGGTTAAGTGTTCCACTTTTTTGGACTCACTTCACATTCTCTTGAAGGGTTAAATGTTCCACTTTTGGACTCACTTCACATTATCTTAAAGATTTAAATGTTCCACTTTTGGACTCACTTCACATTGTCTTAAAGGGTTAAATGTTCCACTTTTGGACTCACTTTGCATTTACTTGAAGAGTTAAGTGTTTCACCTTTAGTGCTCTAAATACTTTTGATAGTAAATTACTTAGTTTTTAGAAGGCCTACTTGGGGACACACCACCTCAAGGGACAACCTTAACTCCTATGTTCCAGTGGAGTATAAATATCAGGAGGTGAATCCAAAGACACCTCTCTTGGGAATTGAGTTTGATATCACTCTTGGCTAAGCCTCAAAGAACTTTATACCTTTGAGAAGTGAAGGAGGAGATTTGGGTTACCGCCTTCCCCTGGCTGTGTGATTTCAGATTCTTCTCATCTATAGATTTGGGCCTCACGTACCTTGCGTATATCGAGGACTCCTTAGAAAAGCCATGTATATCCTTGTAGACAACTTGATAAGGTGTTGTTGTGTTCTAAGTGCCTGCTAAAACATTGTCAAGAACATACACAAGTAGAACCTTTAAGGAGTAGAAATACTAAGTCACTATACTTGTTCATGTGCAAGGTTGCTTTGCCCCTTGTTCATTTCTTGAAGACTATTTCCTTGAACTCCTTGATTGCTGTCTTATGTGCCTAATCAATGATAAAAATCTAGTGATATACTTGCTTGATTCTTTGCAACTTGCTTGGTTTTCTACCTTGCTGTCAGAGACTTGTTTTCATTGCAAATTCCTAGTTTTTGCCTTCTAAGAGGGATTTCAATTGGTTCACAAGGTTGTCTTAGAAATAATTTGCCAAGTTAGGAAGCCATGCTTTGTAAAAAGTCTATCTTTAAGATTGTTGATTACACACTTGGAGGATTCTGATCCTGCTATTGTCCAAATTCATTTTCATATATCTCAATTTTGATTTGAATTTTGGCTAAGTCCAACCTCTTGATTCAAAAGTGCTAGGGTATTCACCCTTTGTTGGAAGCACCTCTTTGACAGTGTTGGTAAATCCCTTTTATTTTCTATCTTTTCATTTTCTCTTTGGACAATAGAGAATCTCAATTATCCTAGGTTGGAATTGACACTTTGAGAGATTTACCTATCACTTAGAGTCTCTTTCTTTCATGTCAGTTACAAAAAGATACCAAGTTAGTCAAGGGAAATGACCTCCAGTTGTCAGATCCTAGGTGCTATCATGTTGCTCAAACATCTCAATGAACGTTATGGTATCAATTACACAAGATGAATCTTAGTCTTCTTCTTTCTTCTCCATTTCCCATGTTCTTCTGAAGTCTTCTATTCCCATGGGAAATTTTTCCTCTTCTTCTTGATTCTTTTCCTCTTACTATCTAGTCTACATTCTTCTATTCATCTCTTCTATTCATTTCTTCTATGCTTGAGTTCTCCTCTTCTACAATCATGAATTTCAACTATCTTGTTAAGGAACCTCTCTTGAGAATGGATGATCTTGAACTCATTTCTCAATTTGAAAAAAATTGTTCTTCTAATGGTTCTTCCAAATATCTCATGGGTGACAAACTTATAGCAAAAATAAAATAAGAGATGATTGAATCTGACGCCTTTGCTAGAATCATAAACATGATCATATCACGATCTTCTTCTTCAAAACATCTTTCATCATCTAAATCTTCTCATTCTTCATCTTCTAAGTCTTATCATGATTCTTCTAAACCCCATTCGAATTTTTCATCTTCCAAATCTTATCATGACTCTTCTAAACATTATTCACATTCTTCATTATCCAAATCTTCTTCTTCCATGAAGTCTTCATTTTCCTCTTCTTCATGATCTCGTTCTTCTTCTACTTCTTCAAAGAGTCTTACTCCTCATATCAAAGCATACCATAATGAGCAATGTGATGATGACACCTATGTTCCTAAGAGTCCTCCTCGTCATGCGCTTAGGCTTACTAAAGGGTCATCCTATTGGGTAGATTGTGATGGGGATCCATATGATTCTGAATTTGAAGAATTCTTTGATGATTTTTACGAACAATACAATATTCCTACTAAGGAGAAGAAAATCTACCGTGCTGATTTCAAACATCAAAAGGATCTCTCCTCTAAGAATTCTCATGCTGAAAATAAAGATGACACTCTCAAGAAAGATCATGTTAATGTTGAACCTTTATCTTGTGATGGTTCCCTTCCATCCTCTACTTCCTCCAATACCCATACATTTCCTAAAGCTGCTATGTCTTCCAAATCTTCTACACATCCTTCATTCAATGCAAATTCTAATGCTTTGCATGTAGTTCCCTATAGTTATCCTCAAGGGCTACCTCTTAAAGATACTTAAGCTAACCTTCACTTAGCTGAAAATACTTCTAATAATGCTAAACCTAAAGAGCCTAAGCCTTTATATGCTACAATGCCTACTTCAGCTATTCCTTCACCATCTCTACCAAAGTCTTCTATACAATCCCAACATGCTTCCTTGTCCTTAGAAGTGGTTTCATGTCAAGAGGACTCTAAAAATGATAAAAAAAAGAACATAACAAATGATCAAGATCAAGAACCCTCCATGTCATCCAATTCTTTTCATGATGTCTCTCATCCGTTTAATGGTTCTTTTGATCCTTTATGCCCTTTCTCATTCATTCCACCATGTCTTAATTCTTCCTCTGAGAAAGATCAAGCTACTACTTGCACTATTGAGCTTATTGACAATCAAAATAACCTTGCCACACTTGCACTTTCCAAAGATGATACTTCCATTAAGGTTATTAAAAATGATGTTGTTACTTCCAATGTTAAGCCTATTGAAAATCAAGAGAAAAATGATACACTTATGCTATCCAAAGATCCTTGTCAAGATCAAATCCTTCCATCTTCTTGTTCTACCATTCCATGTTCACTTCCGCTTTCTACTCTTCCTAAGTCTTCACAAGCTTTGAATGATTCTATCAATAAAGTTTCTCCTACTCAAGATGTGCACAATCCTATTGAAAATCCTAATGCTCATTCTAAAGATGCTGATGTCCTTGGTTTTCATATAGATGTTGATGAACTTATTGATTATCCTTTTGCATCTTCCACATCCATCCTTGGACCTCCTCCACCAATACAAAGGGCTTCATGTCTTCCTTCCATCTTGCACCCTTATGTCCCTTCACTTTCCCCTCCTAATTCTCCTAATTCATCATCTATCTTGGGTCCTTACATCCCTCCATCTCCTATCTTTCCTCAAGATCAACATAGATGCATACCCTTGAATCCTTTTCATCCACTCACCCATCTAAACCAGTCATATCCTCCTCCTTCCACAAGTCCCAAGTCTTTTGGAAGTAACTTGAATGCTCAATACAAGAAAAAGAAGCAATACAAGAATCTATCAAAAAAAGAAGATCACCATGTCTCCTCTAATCAACATGGGGGCATAAAGTCAAAAGAGATATCTAAGAAGAAAATTACAAGACAAGTATGGGTTCCAAAATCCATCATTGAAGATATTCTCTCTAAATCATCAAAAAGAAATGAAAAGACTAAGGTTATATGGATTCCAAAGTCTCTCTTGAAAGACTCTAATATTGAACAAAAAGTGAAGTTGAAATTCAAGCTTCCAAAGACTTCCACTTCATCTTTTTCCAAAAATATTCTTCCATTCCATGCGCCTAAACCACAACCTCTGCTAAACATTCACCATATTCCTTCATGTATTCATTTATTCATGTTTCCTCCACCCTCTCGCCACCCTTCAAGGTGTGTGTGTTGATGTTGATCTTTCCTTCCTTTTCATCTACCCTTTCATAATCCTTTCATTCATTATCCTTCTACCTTTTATCATTTTTCCTCATTTGCCTATTCCTCCTATCTTCCAACCTCTCTCACTTTACATAGAACCTTATCCTCCATTTTTCTTTTCCTATTAACATCTTTGAGCATATCATTTTGAATCCTTGGCATATCACGGTTTATCCTTTCAAGGAGCATTATCTAAAAAGCTTGCTTTCTTCCAAAAAATTATAAAATTCAAAAAAATAAAAAAATGAAAAAATGAAAAAAAATTGAAAAATTAAAAAATGTGCCATGGTGAAAACTTGGAAACAGGCACCTTGGTAGAAAAAGTAAAGAGAAATAAATTCATCCTATGGTAAAAACCACTCCCTTGTGGCGCCTTGGATAAGTACCATGATGAAAACTTGGCAATCAGGTATCATGCGTAGTTCTTCTACATGTTTCATCCATTCCATCTTCTCTCTTTGATCTTGACAATGTTGACCTATACACAAATATTTAGCTATCTTGTGAGCTATCTTATGATGATCTTGCTTTCATTCCTTTCATGTTTAGCCTTCATATTCATTTTCCTTCATTCATTCTAGCCTTTCGCTATCTTTTTCTCCTTTGGTCTTGATCTAATAAAAAGAGTAAAACATGATGCTATGAAGCTTCTTGACATGTCTACTCCTTTGGACTGCATCCTTTCCTTCTTTTGTAATGCACTTTTGTGACTTATCCTATGCTGGCCTTTCATTTCTTATCCAAATGTGCTTTGCATGATAATTTTTTCCTAGCTTGGGTACTCTTGAGGAGTTTGACCTTGAGGATTTCTTCCCTCCATTTGCCTTCATTCTCCTTCCCTCCATCTCAATCACTAGCTTGCTAATCCCTCTTGTTCCCCACCTTACTAGACATTGGGATTGCACGATGTGATCTTGCTTGGGAGTGTGATGCCTATTTAGTCTGGGGGCATCCTTTGTACATATTTTATTGATCCTAAAAAAATACCAAAAAAAAATTCATATATGATGTTGAAAAAATCCTAAAAAGCTATACAATCCTGGAAAAATACAAAAAAATCAAAAAAATTCAAAAATTCAAAAAAAAAAAGAAAAAGTGCCTTGGTGAAAACCTGGAAACAGGCGCCTTGGTAGCAAAAATACAAAAAAAGAAAAAAAGAAAAAAAGAAAAAAGAAAAAATTGCAATAAATCCACGTGGTGAAAACCTGGAAACAGGCGCTACTTGAGGCCTTTGCACCCCTATTTGTTAGCATGCGTCATCGACACTTAGTCACTTTCCATCATGCCTTGACTTTATTTGCCTTGGTCTGGAATTGGTCTTTATCTTTGTCTAAGGGGCATACCTGTTAGCATAGGTCTTTTAGGTGCGTTTGTCTCTTGGGGCATTTCACAACAAGTGTTTTTCAACACTACCTTTGCATCGAGTGTTTCTTAACACTTGTCAGATGTCTTACCCTACAGTCTAGTATGATGTGATATTTCTCATTTGCAGATGTGATAACCAGAGTCTGACTCTATGACCAACACACATGCACTTAAACAATCAACTCGTTGAGATATGTTTATTTTTCTTTGTGTGCTATCTATGACAATTTCTTTGATGAGTGATCTACCCCTGAGAAGTTTTCAATGATGCACAGCTAGAAGACTGAGGGCACGAGAACATGTTTTATTTCTTTATCTGCTTGTGGGTATATTTTGTTGATCCTAACTGTCATGAGCATTTATGCTGGTCTTACTCGAGACTATGGATTGACAAGGTATTATCCTTGATTGTTTTGCGAGTGCATGCTTCTAGTTATCCCGACTTTCATGTGTCTTGATACAAGCATAATCTTGCCATATCAAATTTAGGTGATCTCACTGCATTATTCATCTTAACCTACATGTCTTTGATGCCTAGGTGAGATTTCTATATTTCTATCTGATAAAGATCATATTTATATCCACATAGTTATGGTAGTGTGCATTGTATGATCTTATGATGCTACCAATAATGCTCGATGATGATAATTAGATGTTTATAAGTGTTGTGATCTTGCAAGTCAATCACTTTCATAGTAGCTTGCATTCTTAGGTTCATGTTAGTCTAGTTTTGCATCTTGCATATGGAGAGAGCTCTTCTTTTTATCATCTACGGACTAGTTGGTCAACTGTGCTCATTTTTTGATTCTTCTTGATCATATCTTTCATTTCTGGTCTTTCATGTCACATCATTTTAAGACTTTCATGTGTCTTGATACAAGCATAATCTTTCCATATCAAATTTAGGTGATCTCACTGCATTAGTCATCTTGACCTACATGTCTTTGATGCCTAGGTGAGATTTTCACATTTCTATCTGATAAAGATCATATTTATATCCACATAGTTATGCTAGAGTGCATTGTATGATCTTATGATGCTACCAATAACGCTCGATGATGATAATTAGATGTCTATAAGAATTGTGACCTTGTAAGTCAATCACTTTCATAGTAGCTTGCATTCTTAGATTCATGTTAGTCTAGTTTTGCATCTTGCATATGGAGAGAGCTCTTCTTTTTATCATCTACGGACTAGTTGGTCAACTGTGCTCATTTTCTGATTCTTCTTGATCATATCTTTCATTTCTGGTCTTTCATGTCACATCATTTTATATCCATTTTCAGACTCGAAATCAAAATTTGAGTCGTGTTTTCAAGTTTTCTCATTCTTCTACGTAGTTAACTGACCTTTTGAGGCACAATTCTTTGATTTTTGATGGAATTTCTTCCTTTCCATGTCTTTCAAACTTCTAGTCTTTCATTCACCCCTTTCGCTTCCTCTCTCTGAGGTTTGACTTACTTTTTATCCTATATCTTTCCCAGTCAAACCTAGTCAACCTGGGGCATATCTTCACTGTTTGATGGTTATCTTATCATGCTCTGTCCTTCGATTATGATTCATTATGATTTGATCAAATCTTTTATCAATTCACTGTCTCTCCTCTACCTGATTTCAATTTTAATTTCGAGGGGGCAGTATTTATGGGATTCTCATCCTTGATTTCCTTTATTCTCTTGATTCAGACATCTTTTGTGAGTTTTTGCTCAAATATGAGATTCTTATCTCTTACTTTGAATGTGATCCCGAATCGACCTCATGTTCAAAGGCTTTTGTTTATGTTTTATCCAAGTGTGATCCCAAATCGATCTCACATCTGAGTTGTTTTGTGATCCCAGATCGATCTCACATTTCAACTTCATTCTTTGACCACATGTGATCCAAAATCATTCTCACATTAGTCAAAGAGGGGCAAATGTTTGCACCCAAAAATGGTCGCCTAGACTTTGGGCCCCCAATTCTGCAATTTATCAAATCCTTGAATCAATATTTTCAAATATCAACAATATCAATTATATCAATTTTCTTGATCAAATCATAATCAATTCAATATTTCCTAAGGTTTGAGTTTTATTTAATTTAAAAGAGAAATAAAAATATAAAATCTTATTTAATTAAAAGAACATGCTCTCTTTTAATTAATTAAAAATCTCTTTTAATTAAATAATAAAATCACTTTATCCTAAGCCTTTATTTAATTAAAAGGAATTACCTCCCCTTTTATTTGAATAAAAAAATCTCCACTTTTCCTCTTATCCTAAGTTGCACAAATAAAACATTTATTCTTATTTTATAAAAAAAGAAAAAGTACTTTTTGTCTCATATGGACACAAAAGTCAACTCCTATTTTCCTATTGGAGGATATTTGTGCACAAGGATCAAGCTTCTTTTTTTTCCATCATTGATTAAGTCTTTTGCCTCTTAATCTCCATTGTCCATTGATTTTTCATTTCTTATAAAAGAAGAGCTCTCTTCCTCATTTTCACACACAATATATCCATTCTCTTTTATTCTATTTTTATACTACAGGTTTTCTAAGTCATTGAAGCTTTTGGAGATATTCTTGCATCAAGTTTTGAAGATTTGGAGCATCATTGACATTCATCTTGCATCTACATCACATCCTAGCTTGCATCATAGTTTCATCATCATGGTATCATTTCCTTTCATGTTTTAGCATTGCATTCATTTGGAATCTCTCATTGTGTGGTTGACTAGCAAGTTCATATGCTTCATAGCTCTTGCTGAGAGCAATTTTACAAATCTTGCAACTCCATGCATAGAGAGCTATGGATCGATTTGTGAGAGCTCATTCTTGAGTTTTCTTGCATGTAAGGATTCATAGAAGTGTGGTTACATTTTCACCATACACAACTGACTTATCTACCCTTGGATAATGGAAAGAGGGATCTATTAGTGGAGGTGAGTCATTTTGTTTATGTCCTTCAGGGGGTAGTGCATCGATTCTTCATACAACTGTGTGTACTTGCTTCCTTGTTAGCTATCCTCCTGCATGAAAAGTATTTTACCCTAAGGAGAAAGGGTAGCTATTTCAATAGTCCAGTAAATGGTTTTGTTTAACTAGTTTCTACACTAGTTAGTTTAGGCTAGGTTAGCTTCCTTGTTTTCTAGAGTAGTTTCCTGCTTTCCAAGAAGTGCCTGTGCACAAGTTTGTCTTGCTTGTTCAATTTTGTTCCTCTGTTGAAGTTTTGTGCTTAGTTTGACCCCATGCCTAATGGATATGTCAAGGCCACTGATCCATGTCTAGCAGGATGACATCCAGTAGAAATCACTAAAAATGTTACCCCAATTTCCATGTACATGCAAATTTGGCTAATCCATCCCAAGGTCTTTGTTTTACCCTTGCCAAGCATCCTTGAAGATTTCATGATTTTATGCCTAGTTTTCTGGCCTCTACAAATTTCCTAATTCCCTACCCTACTGCAACTTGTTTCATTGTGCGAAGTCAATCCATAGAGCTTTATGATTTGTGCTCTTGACCCCAGGTTCTTTGAGGTGTCACCTAGCTACAGTTTTGATCGCATGCCCTAAGGTGCTAAAATTAGTGAGATATTTAGGTTCTAAAGTTTGCTACTGGTTATTTCTTCCATGTGTGCTACTGTGACCATGTTCCAAAAAATTGTTCAAAGCCTGAGAGCCCTCTATTTTTTTGACTTTTGGTCTGAAATCCTAGGATGTTTTTGACCTTCACTTCTTCGTAATTATTCTTCTCTAGTGTCGGTATTTCCCTAAGTGCGCAACTCTGACCAGTGGGTCCCAGTTGATGGCTTTTGGCAAACTGTTATGTGGGTTGTCACATGATCGCATAAGTATTTTTCCCCTTATGTGACCATGTGACTAACCATTGACCCAGTTGAGGAACTGCTAGCGGTTTGTCACATGATCACATAGCCCTGTTCTAGGCTATGCGAACATGTGACTAACTGTTAGCCACACCATTAAAAGCTTGCAATTTGGTGGTGGGTCCTCCCTCTGTGACATGCCCACGTTTCATTGGCTGACTAGTGATGAACATTTGCAAGTGGGTCCAGATTTCTTAAGTGGGGTGCTAGTGCGGTGAAGATCTACAGTGTTCACGTGATCTCATGGGATCTTTTGAGCCCATGAGATCATGCGACACCCATCGATTGGGTATCAAGCTATGAAGGAAAGCACAATGGGTCTAGGGTTAAGTGCGGTAAAGATCTACAACTATCACATGATCTCATAGGATCTTCTGACCCCATGAGATCACACGCTCGCCGTTAGATTAGAATCTCGGTGGCTAGTGGGCTGATGTGTCGATAGGTCCGTTGTCAGAGGCTTGTCGAGGTGTTGCTGGAAAAATGGTTGGAGTGAATAATAGAATGCCAAGTGGCATAAATGGGCCTAGGGTTGGAAAGGCTTTGCGCAATTGCACGGTTAAGAGTTTTGCGTAGTCACTGGATAGAGTTGGGGTTAAGGAGGACATCAAGAAACTTGGCGACAAAAGAAAAATTGAACCCGAGGTAGCCAGAGTTAAGTTTGCAGTAAAGGCTCAAGATGGGGCCAGATTTATTAGGTGGTCAGTGGGGTTATGACATATTCAAAGATCTATAGTTGTCGCATGATCGTGATGGAACATTCTAGCCCATGCGATCATGAGACTACCATTAGATTGGAATCTTACTGGGATCGTGGGTCGAGACTTATCAGAGGTGCCGAGTTGGATGGTTTTCATTGGTTGCTAACTTCCAGGTGGTAGTTGACTTGTCAGTGGATTTTCTATGAGTTTTTTAAAAGGCTTTTAGAGTGCATTATGGCCATTAATTTTCCAAGAAGGGTTTCGCATCGACGGTGGTGTTTTAAAATTTGACGCTAGTCATTTTATTTCAAAGATTTGAATGTTTCCATGGTTTCTGAAAGTTGTGTTCTTCAAAATATGCACGACACTCGGTAGCTCCAAAATTGAATGTCTTAGGACTGTAGTGGTTTAAGAAAGATGGAGGTGATTGCTGGCTGGCAGTTGCAGAGTCCTTTACCGTGTTTCCATGCCAAGAGATGATGACATAAAATTTGGTGCTAGTTTTGTCACAATGTTATCCCAAGAAGATATGATCAGATTTGAGACCCTTCATGGCCAAGTGGAGTTGCAGGTGAGTTAGTTGGATCGAGGTTGTCATGTTTGCAGGCGAGCTCAGTACAGGATCAACATGCAAGGATGAATATCTGATCGGCCATGGTATTGCAGAGAGATATTTATGATCAGACTTGACTTTAGTTCTCAAAGTAGCTAGGGTTTAATATTATATTATAAAATCTGTAACCCTGGTTAGCTTTTGACTCCTGCCTGCGTGCAATGAGTGATGTATATATTGTTTTATGAGATCTTTTGGGCTGGGGAGTTGGAAAATTGTAATAGAAATTAATCTTTCTAAAAGGTCACCTATGGCATGTTTTCCTACCCTCTGGCTTATACAGTTGTATTTCTCCCATTGATAAATTCAAACATTGCAGAGGCAGTTTGTAATAATCCTTCATGTCCCTGTGCTTCCTTGTCTAGGTTTATCTCTTATTAGATTAAAGTTTATGAATGCTTTTAGTGATTTTTAGGGTTCCTAATCCCTCTTTCTTTCAAGTTATATGTGTACTACTGTGTATGATCTGATTTGAATGAGTTTGTGGGTATTCTTCAGTCCCCTGTCATTTTATCTCATTCCTATGCCCTTTTGCTAAAAAGAATGTCTGCTTGCAAGTCATAGGTTATGTCTAATGTTCAGGCCCTCTTATGAAATACTTATGCAAGCCTATTTAGTAAGTTGTGACCTATTAGACCTAAGTCTTTCACTGGTTTCATCTCTCTATACTGAGATCCAAACCCTATTTTTAGTGCATCACCTAGTAGGTAGTTTTCTTTCAATCATTTCCCTTTCATATATCCCTTTCCCTCCAACAATTTAATTTCCTGTCTAAGAGCAAGTTAAGGTGATAATCCAAGAGGAACAAGCCTAGAACCTGGAGGTTTCATCTCAGTTAGCAAAGGTCCCACAACCTTGAGATGATTTCATGTTATACTAAGCTATCAAGACCAAGAGAGCTTGAGACAGAGGTGCAAACTTAGTGTATAACAGTAAGATAATTGAATAATTCATTTTCTTGTCATTGATGTCAACTAGTTTTTGATAGTACTTATCATGATAGTTACAAATATTTAAACATCTATAAAGAGGAGAGAAGAGATGAAGAACTTAGATATCTACATTGACGAAGATGGATATGACAAATGAGGATAAGGAATACTTTGGGTAACTTATTGATGAGTTTATGACTTCATATGGTTGACTTGATTATGTTTCATTAATCTGTTATGAAGTTAGAAGAAAATTTTTACAAAGGAGTGTGGTTGGTTAATGAAGCATTCTAGTATACACTGAGCCAGTATTTTGTATACTGAGTGATAGTATCAATCGAGAATGTATTCACTGATGCATTTCTTTGTTAACCAAGAATGGCCAAAAGAACTAAATGATTAGTTTAGCCAACAGAAATTGATGAGTTATAAAGTGTATGATTTTGAGGTGGAAGGTAAAGTTTTTTACGAGATCAAAGACTAAAAAAATTTGAAAAAGATCTAAAGGATGGAAGTGAAATGTGTCATTAACACATCTACCGAGGAAGGTTTAACTGGAAAAATCAATGAAGGAGATTAAGTAGAAAAATATGATGAATGAAAAGAAAATGATTTAATTGTCTATTTAAGAGACATTGATTTCATTGTGGAAGGGATGCTGAAAGAAGGAGACTGTAGAGATATCACGTGAACACATCTTCATGCATGCCTAATTAAACTGGTTGAAGAAGAACTGAACTGCAGAGTTAATTGAATGTCAGAGAGCTTTTACTGAGTGACATTAAGTTATTGAATGTTGAAGAAGTGAATTGAATTAGAGGATTTTTATGGACTTCGAATAGATCTGAACATCTTCAAAATCAATTTGTATTGTAATCAGATCACCTACTATTTCATTTTAACCATTGTAAATAGATAAAATCTCTTAGCCAAGTGGACTTGAAAGTCTTATATGTCATTCATAGAATGTACATTATTATCCTGACAACCCCATAGTGAATGTTGGTTGGATGATAACTGTTAGTGTTAGATCCTCTAACAAGGTCACACCTTACAGTGTGTTTTGTAACCTTTAATAGGGTTGTCTCTTCACCAAACTCACTCCATCAGAGTGAAAATATTTTGGGTTACCGGTCCCAGGTGGTTTTTCCCTTTACAGGGTTTCCACATTAAATCTTTGTGTTATGTGTTTATGTGGTGATTGTTTTGATATCATACTTTACATTGTGCATATTTGATTTTGTTGGTAATAACTATGAGCAATTAACTGGTAATCGATAAAGTCATAGACAGTTTATTATTATTGTTTACTGAACTACATAATTTAGCTGAATTAGTTTTAAGTGATACATTTTGTATTTGGCACTGTGGATAACTAATTCACCCCCCTCTCAGTTATTCTAACAGAGGGTTTCTCTTTCAATATATGGTCATGGTTTTTGGGTAGCAAAGGGTGGTATGTCTACCAAATCAAAATTTCTTGCGGAGAAGACCTTGTTATGGCACTAGAGACTCGACCACATAGGTGAGAAGGGTCTAGGAAACTTGAAAAATAAAAACCTTTTTGATGGGTTGAATGACTACAATATTGAATTTGATTTTTGTGAGCATTGTATTTATGGAAAACAAAACTGCATTTAGTTTGACTTGATTTATCATAAGTATTCATATATTTTGGATCTAATCCATTCAGATGTATTTGGTCCAATTGATGTTCCTTCTATTGGTAGATCAGTTTATTATGTTTCTTTCATTGATGATTTCAATAGAAGAACATGGGTTTATTTTCATATGAGTAAAGCTAAAGTTGTCAGTCATTTCAAAGAATTTGAAGCAATGGTTGAGTTGCAGACTAGAAATAAAATAAAATGTTTGAGAACTGATAATGGTGGTGAATATTTCTCTAATGATTTTGATAAATTTTGTAAATATTGTGGTATTAAAAGATAGAAGAAAACTCTATATTATCCATAATAGAATGGAATTGCAAAAAGAATGAACAAGACCTTGATGGAGAAGGCTAGGACTATGTTGAGTGGTGCTAGACTAGAACAAAAGTTTTGGGTTGAAGCTATAGCCACTACCTGCTACATAATAAGCATGTCTCCTATATCAAATCTTGTTGATAAGACACCAATGGAAGCGTGGTCAGGCCATAATCCTTCACAGAGACATTTGAGAGTGTTTGATTATGAATCATATGCTCATGTTCCAAAGGAGAAGAAGACTAAATTGGATAACAAAGTTTTCAAATCTATTTTCATTGGATATAGTTATGATGTGAAAGGATAAAAGCTTTGGGATCCTTTTGAACAATAGGTATTTTATTCTAGAAGTGTTATTTTTAGAAAATTAAACTAAGACTTATTCTATTATAGTGTAGCCAAAACACATAGAAGAAAATAAAGCTATGATTCAACTACCTTCTACACTATAGAAATTTGAATTGAGACCCTTAGAAAGATAAGAAGTTGAGGAGATCTCTACGAGTTCTGAATCATTAGAGGAAGAAGAAGTACATGAAGCTTAAGTAGATCTTGTTTGGAGGTCTACTAGACAAATGAAACTACCTGTTCAAGGTATGGATATTCTCCTAATGATTAGAGATGCATATTTGCATTGAATGATAATATTGATGAACTGAGATCTATAGAAGAGGCTCTTGATATGAATAATTTAGAGTCTTGGAACTTAGCCATGGATGAAGAAATGATAGCTCTTAAGAGGAATGACACATGGGACCTTGTACCATTGCCTGAAGGATAAAAGCTTGTTTATTGTAAATGGGTGTTCAAAAAGAAGATGGGTTCAGATGAAATCATTGAGAGGTATAAAGAACATTTGGTTGAAAAAGGTTACTCCTAGGTTGAGGGAGTATACTGTAATGCCCCCAAAAGGGAACCCAAGAGATATTAACCTAAAATATAATACTAAGTTTGTCAAATAATTTTTTTCTTAAATGTTTACAAACAATTATGAATAAACAAGTGGAAGTAAAACATAAAGTCCATAAGAACATAAACATAAATATAATCTCAAAGTATATTAAACATTTCAAGGGTCCCTTGACATAGAAACTATAAAATAAAACTACAACCATAATTACATATTACATCATAATTACAACTGAATGCTAAAAATACACATACTCATCAACATCCACTGCACATGTCGCAAGGTATGTAACATAATCAACAAAAAGTACAATATGATATCTCCAAACTAACTGATACAATAATACAAGAACATAATATAAGAAAGATAAGAATACACATCTAACAATGGTGAAAAAGAAGGTACAATTTCTACAAGGGTCATCTAGCACTGGTACATGAATGTTCAAATCTCAAATGGTAAAAGAATAACTACCACCCAACCTCATGGAACCTAAATGGTCCACTTCCAACATGCTAAGGAGATAACAACATATCCCACTTGGATAAAAAATACCAAAATCAATCACAATACAAACTAAGAAAGGATCTTGAAAGCTTTCTAACTCAAAAGGTACAATAAGATAACAAAGGTAAAAATATACTCAACCAAAGGAAACCAACACTTGTAGGAAACCTAAGATGCATATGGGGAAGTGTCATCACATGAGCCAAATCTAGAGTTATCTTGGTAGTCTCTCAAGACCTTGGTGCCCTAGTAACCCTATGTGGTTTCTATAACCTCTCATATAGACAAGGTACCAACAATGCTATATCCAAGTCCATCTAGGTGGCAAGAATCATCTCACAAACCATCCTAGCCTATACTAGCGCTCAAATCATGAGTGAGGAACATATACATCTTATTAATGTTTATATCCTAGTAAATTTTATTATGTGATCACTTTATTAAGTCTCTTGCAATAAGTTATCCTAATAGCCACTTGTGGGCCCCAATGCCTATTGCAAGCCACTCCCCACCTATACACTTAGTTAACCTATCTAGGCTCATAAGTCATAAAAAGATCTCACAAATAATATAAAGTATGATAATCAATTTTAGTTCCATAAAAGATAGCTAGAACTCACACTGGTCCTCAAACCATAACATCATAAAAAATATACTCTCTCAAAGAGTTCACAAACTAATAAGATTAAAATGAACAAAGGTTGGGTAAAAATATTGAAACAATTATCATATTACAAATATTATAAATATCTATGCCACAATAAAAAAGTAAAACCCCAAGCCTTTGGTAACAATTCCTAAAATCCAACGTATTGCTACCCATACTAATAATCAAACACAGAAACCAAAAAATTCAATAATAAACACAACAATATGAAATTATCATCAAATAATAATTAATTATATAGAATTATTATTCTTATTTTTTATTTTCTAAAAGAGTTCACATGTATAGATTTTATTTATTTATTTATTTCTAAAAATAGAATACCACTACATGTAAATAAATATATATCTTTCTCAAATAACATGCAAGTGAATATGTCTTTCTTAAATAACATGCAACTGAATATATCTTCTTTAAATAACATGCACCTGAAAAATATCTTTTCTAAATAACATGCAACTGAATATATCTTCCTTAAATAACATGCAACTGAATATATCATTTCTAACTAACATGCAACTCAATATATCTTCCTTAAATAAAATGCAATTGGATATCTCTTCTTTAAATAACATGCAACTAAATATATCTTCATTAAATAACAAGCAACTTGTTGATTTATTAGGATCGCTACAAATGTATTAACATTTCCTCTTTGGTATATGTTTTCCAAGAACAATGATCTCTCTTTTATATTGAGAAAGAGGCTAGGAGAGACATGTCCCTTCATGGAAAATGTCTATTCATTATAATGTTTCATTAAATCAATCATATATATTAGAATAATATAAGTTTGCATAATATATATATTAATAATAATATATATAATATAGCATATATATATATATATATATATATATATATACATATATATATATATACATATATATATATACATATATATATATATATATGTATATATATATATATATATATATGTATATATATATATATATATGTATATATATATATATATATATATATGTATATATATATATATATATGATAGATATATATGATAATATATATATAAGCATTATATGTATTCTAAATAATTATACGACTGAAGCTACAAATATTAGCACTCCCTCTTAGCTAGGGAGTATGATCAAATAGAATGTGTAGAGGTCTTCCTTGTCAACACTTATGACACTCACCATAGCTACACAAAATTACTATAATCATTAACAATCCCTCTTAGCTAGGGAGGATAAATATATTACCTCAATGTAATATGTGAGTATAGATAATTTGATGTAGGAGCATATTGGGTTACCTTTCTATCCTGCTCATTTTATTCATTCTTCCAGTAAGTGTCGAGTTGTAGTCATTGTCGAGTTGCAGTCATTGCCAAGTGTTCCTGTGTGTTGAGTTGTACAGTGTTGGTTGAGTGATCTTATATGTGCCAAGTTTTTCAGTTTTGGCAAAGCATTCCTTCCTGTGCTAATTGAACCATTATTTTATGATGCTCGATTCTTCTTTAACCAAGTTTTTTTGTGTTTTGTTTCTAGTTGGAGCTGACTCATGTATTTAATTTGGGTCTTGAATTTAATATTTGGATCTTGTCTTTGGATATGCACCTTACTATTTTGTGGTCAACCTTCTTTGTTGTAATAATCTAGAATCTTTTGTAAGCTATTTCAGAAAGTATAAATAAGTATGTTTAGGTTTAGGTTAGGTAGTGATTGGTGGGACTTAGAGATAGAAAGGTCTGGATTTTAAAAATCTTGTGGGTTGTAACCTGGAAGGCCTCATAGCTGGGTATATATGCAAGAATCTAGATGAATCAATAAAGCATTTTTGTTTTCTTCTCTCCTTGGTGTTATTCTCTATGTTGTTGTTTCTGCTATGTATTACTCTGCAAGGTGACTGGATAGTTAGGTGTGTCATTGGGCCTAACTATTCCATGACCTTCCTTGCATTAGGTGGTGTCAGAGATTGAGTTTCATCCTTATGGAGATTGGATCATGTAGAACCCTAAATTGGATTTGGTTGTAGGGTGGAAGATCTGTGGATTTGACCTATAACTTGCAGAGGGTTATGATCTTGCAGGAACCTATTTGTCAAGATGGTTTGAGTAGAGGAAATGTTCATAATACCATAATGGACATGTTGAGACAAATTGCAGCCATATTAGATGTTTTGGAGATAGCCCAGATGAGAGGATCACATATTGATGATGTGAGTGATGATGAATCAGAAGCAAAACCCTAATCCAGAACCTAAGGAAGATCAAGACGAGGAAAGATTGTTGAGAGTATTGACTAGGGAACATTCAAAGTCTATTGTTGAAGTTATCCCTTATGATGGAGAGTTGGATACTAATGTTGTGTTAGATTAGATCTTTGATATGGAGAAGCTATTTGAGTTTGAAAATACTCTTGAGAATGGGAAGGTTAAAATTGCAGTTACTAGATTGAAAGGTCATGCCTCACTATGGTGGGAGCATTTGCAAACTGATAGGTAGAGAAGAGGAAAGGAGAAGATTAGAAACTGGTTTAAAATGGTAAAAAAGGTGAAGAAGAAGTTCCTCCCTACTAATTACCAAGTTAGTTTGTTGAGGAAGATGCAAAACCTGAGACAAAGGGACATGACTGTGAAGGAATACACTGAGGAATTCTATAGATTGGACATCAGATCTGGACATGTGGATGATGAGGTTGAGAAAGTTGCAAGGTACCTGAATGGATTGAGATCTAGAATTCAAGATGGAATAATTTTTATGAAATTGGATAGTGTGCAAGAAGCATATCAATATGCCTTGAAAGCGGAGGAGATCTTGACAAAGAAGCATGAACAAAGACAAAGAGATAGATGTGGTAGATTCCAAAGAGGAAAAGGTGGATCCTATGGTGAAGGTGGAAGATTTGATAATTCTGTGCCAAATAATGGAAAATCTGAGTGGAAAAAAGAAGATAAAGGCAAGACCAAGTGGAAAGGTGGAAACTCTTACTGATGTAGTACTAGTTCATACCGAGGAAGAGGTAATTATTATTCTAGAGGTGGTTTTAGTGGTAATTGTTTCAGATGTGGTAAAGAAGGGCATAGATCTTTTGATTGTAGACACTCTGATGGAAATGAACAAAGTCATAAATTCTATGGTACAAAAGGATCTTGAGGGTTCATCAAGTAGGCCTGAAGATGGAGAAAATCTAATGGTAAGGATAACTTTGTGTAATAAGAGAGTTGATAAAGAACTGGTCCTGAGGAGAAGGCTTTTCAAGACCAGATGTAAGATGGCATGAACATGTTGCAAAGTGATTGTTGACAGTGGTAGTTCATCAAATTTGACATCTGAGGAGCTAGTTACAAAGTTGCAATTATAGAGGTTGAGACATTCTAAACCCTATCATGTCTCATGGATCAAGGATGAGCATAAATTATTGGTAAGTGAGAATTGTACTATGAAATTCAAGATTGGAAGCTATTTTGATGAAGTTCTATGTGATATTATGCCTATGGATTTATTGAGCATCATTTTTACTCGATACAACGACTAGGCATTTACGAGAGAAAATTCCCCTCTTGGATGATTGTTGGAATCAATCTCAAGGTTCCTTCTAGCTGGGTCTCAACTGCTTGGATAGCTCAATAGAAGACAAATGTGAATTTGTTAACAAGGAGGCCTTTGCTGGTTCGTATCTCAAGGAAGACTGCAAAAAAAACTTTAGGATACCACAATGTTTCTCTTTTTTTTTCATATTTTGTAATAAAGCAATATTAATCTAATTAATCTACTAAAAATGATTTGCAAAGAGGGTAAGGAGTAGTAGGGTAAAAAGAATTTGAAGGAAATTTCCAAAAAGAAACTAATGGACATAAACCAATATCACACCACTTTGTGAATTAAAAGACTGAGAAGATGAGGAAACCCATAGAATAGAGATCAGAATAAATCTCAATCTTCAGCTATATGGATGCAATCATCAATGGAATGAAATAAATGCAAACATATGATAAGCCAAAACTCATCAAATCATGAAGCCACCACAGATGTGCATACATGTGAAATAATTTAATCTTTAAGTACCAAAAGAATAATCTTCTCGATAATTCATCACAACAAAGCAATGTAATACCAGCAAATACTAAACTAAGAATCACAGATTTAGAATCATCAAACAATCAATTAGATCTTTAAAATAAATGAATGAGAATATCACACATTTAAAAATTATGCATAGATAGTAGAAATATCACACCATGAATGAAGCACCAACTGTATATATTGCATTAATGATCAAATCGACCCCCATTAAATTGTGTTATTACAATTTATAAAGTTGTGCTCTTATTTTCATAGCTAGGGTTTTGACTGTATCTAAAACTTGGAAATAAATCTAAACTAGAGATTACTTTAATTCAACTACCTCTAAAACTTAGTTAAACTACCATAGCACAGAATTAAACCTCATGCATTAAAAAACTTTGAGAAAATCATGCATAAAACATCATGAAAATGAAACTGGAACTTGTGCATGCTCTTAATATAACTTTGTGATTCTACCCTTGATCCTTAGTTGTAGCTTCTCCAAGTGGACCCAACTAAAGAGATCCCAAAATCATGTAGAAATGACCCCATAAAAGAGGCCCAGTTGACTAAAAAATCAACTTTGAGACAATTGGAGTTAAACGGTGGACATACCAAAAAACAAGCAAATCCTGACAGTTGGTCCAAAAAAACCAAGCTCCAAAACTGACTAAGTCTCAAGTCCTCCTTTCCCAAATTTTGGACTTCAGACTTTTGGAGGTTGAAAGTTCTCTAGGGCCAAAAGTTCCAAAAATAGGCTCTACAAAAATGGCTAAGTACAAAAAAAGCATTTTCCCTACACAAAATTTGGCTAAGTCTAGATTGGCTACTTACTGATTAGGGAGTACTCCTAGATGCGCTTTGCAGAACCTGTCCACAATCTCAAAAACTTCTTCAAAGTTGGGCATCTTGATCCCTTCAAGGATTTCTTATTGTCTGTCTCAGAAGGAAACCAATTCTTTTGTAAAACTTTGTATTTCTTCTTCCCGAGATAACATTTTCTGGATTTCTTCCTTTTGATAAAACATTTGTTGAAGGTCCTCCTTTGTCTTGACTCCCCTCAATATAGCCAAGTATTGATCGATGATGATGTTCATAGAGTGCATGGTTTTATCATCATCTTCATCATACAAATCCAAGTCCAAACCTTCAAAGAACTTATGCAATTCCTTCACAAAAAGCATACTATTATCTCTTCGCTTATCCAGTCTTTTGAGAACCTTTTCAAAAATGGTTAACAATCCTGTTATATCTTGGATCTATTGGTCAAAATTATCCATCTCTGAGCCTTCATAAACCTTTACCAAAACTTGGAAGCATTGCTTCTGTATTATTATCAAGTTGTCTAGTATCCTCTGCCTCTTCAAGATCTTCTCCTCCACGCCATCCTCTTCACTCATGATTTCTACTACAGAGGTGATTCCTTGAAGAATACCTCTAAGAGGTCTCAGAATATTCTTAAGAGATACCTTTGTAAACTTTTCAAAATCCTCCTTCCAGTCTACACAAGCCTGTTCAAAAGAATGCAGAATATTTGTATTTATTTCACCCTTTTCGTCCAAAATGGCCTGTAATGAGGCCTCAGGGTTATTAGGGTCAATGGGACCCGCTATCTTGAGAATGAATCTTTTCATGGCTTCATTATGTTCCATCAAACAATTCATTTTCTCCTCATCTTTATCAATGAATCCAAGAGCATGTTTCAATCTGAGGGTAGCCAAGGTTTTACTCCCCTCTCTGGTCGGTTCTCCCAAATATACCTCCTCCAACACGTAGTCATCAAGAGTGATATAGTTGTGATGATGCTCATCATGGGAAAAACCACCCATGCCTTCCATCTACCCACTTGATCTTGTGTCATACATGACAGTGCTCTTGCTCGGGTGCTAGATGCAGTTTGATGGAATTCTTTCCCTAACTGATGAAGGGTGCTCCCCTTAATACCACAAACACATAACAGACATAGAGAAACAACAACAATAATATGCAAGAATAGAAAATTGGCTTCTTATTATCTCCACAAATGTGGAATTACAAATTTTTAGAATTACATGCAAAGCCACATGGGCATTCCCTTACAATATTCTGTAGGACAAAGCCTCGAACTATTACCCAGATCTACTACCCAGAACTATTCTGAACTGCCTAAGACAATAATACAGCCTTCCTTATATAGGCAATTTTCCACCGCCTGGGAAGGTTCCAGAAATTTAGCCCATAGGGCCGACCAAACTTAGAATTATTTTATTTTTCAATTTATTACATCAAAGTCGGCTCAAAATAAATTTTGAAACCCGAACAAAAATTTTGAAGAAAAATCATTTTCTGCCATTTCAGGTGACCCAACTTCCGAAGACCATAAGTCATCACCAGTTGACCCGATTGACTATTGTAACCCCATTTCGGAAAGGGCGTGAGGAGCTCTACAACGCTTGAATCAAGCAAGCTTCATTCAGCCCAAAATTTGACCTCATCCAGGGCCTCTAAAGCCTTCAAAACTGAGTTCAAAGTTTCTGCACCCTGTTTCCAAAACCAAAAATTTTCAATATCTTCAAAACCAGACTTGATCTAGCCATGAAACTTTACTGGCAGGCTGATATGACAGAGATGAACCTCCACATGTGAAATCAGAACATTCCGAGATCATATGACCAACTTACTAAAAATAAAAAGTTTCTAGAAATAGTAGCTCTGCATAAGATAGCCCTTATTGAAAAGCAAAAACAAATATTTTTGGGTGATGCAAGATTTCTCTTACACCCAGGATGCTCCTGCATCAGACACCCAGGGTAATTTGAGAAGTGACCCTGTCACGACTCAGGTGTGCAGAGGAAAACCAAGATGGTTAACCTCCACCCTTGTTAGCCATGATGAATCTTCAATAGGTCATCCTTTCCACTTGACCAGATATTCTTCATATGTCCTGTTCCTTGTGCTTCTGCCAACACGACTGTCCAATATATCTTCCATCTCCTTAGTGTCTGAACTAGTTGCTGGAATACTCCACCGTGCTGCTGTGATCTCATCTTCAACACCTCCTTCATGATAATTTGTCAAATCTAAAATGTTAAACACTGGTGAAATATTTAGCTCAGTAGGCAATTCCACCTCATATGCATTTCCTGAATCATGTTTCTTCAGTATCTTACATGGTCCAAACTTCTTCATTTTCAGCTTGTTATATGTACCAACTGGAAACCGCTCCTTCTGCAAATGAACCATGACTTCATCACCAACTTGAAATCCCTTATACCTCCTTTTCTCATCTGCCTTAGCCTTATACTGTGCGTTCATCTTGGTAATATGCTTCCTCACCTCCCCATGGATGTTCTTCAAGTGTTCTGCAAAATCCTCAGCTTCAGCACTACTTATTTCTCCTTTATCTATCTTCCTCAATTCAGATGCATTTCTTGGACTACTTCCATATACAATCTGGAATGGTGATTTACCAGTGCTTCTGTTGACAGAATTATTGTATGCAAATTCTGCTTGTGGTAAAATCAAATCCCATCCTGTTGGCTTATCTCCAACCAAACATCTCAGCAAATTTCCCAAACTCCTATTCACCACCTCTGTCTGTCCATTAGTCTGTGGATGATGTGATGAACTGAACTTCAAATCTATCTTCAACTTCTTCCACAATGTACGCCAGAAATATCCAACAAACTTAGTGTCCCGATCTGAAACTATGGTCTTTGGCAAACCATGAAGTCTCACCACTTCTCTGAAAAACAATTCTGCTACATGAACAACATCATTAGTCTTCTTGTAGGGAATGAAATGTGGCATCTTTGAAAATCTGTCAACCACCAAAAAAATTGAATCATGTCCCCGCTGAGTCCTCGGTAAACCAAGAACAAAGTCCATGATGATATCCTCCCAAGGCTTCTCTGGTACAGGTAATGGCTGATACAATCCTGTATTCTGCTTCACTCCTTTCGCTATCTGACATACTCTACAACGCTATACAAACTTCTTCACATCTTGCTGCAACTGTGGCCAATAATAATTCTCACTAACCAAACCAAGGGTTTTATCACGACCAAAATGTCTAGCCAATCCTCCACTATGCTTCTCCATGATGAGATTCTCCCTCATAGAACTTTGTGGAATGCACAACTGACTCCCTCTGAATAGCATATCATCTTGGATGATAAAATCCAGCCATTTCATCCTGTCTAGAGTAACAGGTTCTTTACAAGCTTTCCAAGCTTCACCAAAATCAGGATCCTCTGGATACAAATTCTTGAGTTCCTTGAACCCAACCACTTCAATCTGCATTTCTGTCAGCAATAGTTGCCTTCTTCTAAGAGTATCTGCAACCCTATTAGACTTTCCACTCCTGTGTTTCAAAACAAATGTATAACTCTGCAAAAACTCAACCCATTTCAAATGCTTCTGATTCAACTTTCCTTGACTATTCAAATATTGCAAAGCTTGATGATCAGTATACAAAACAAACTCCCTAGGAAGCAGATAATGTCTCCACTTCTTTAATGCCTGAACTATAGCATAAAATTCCTGATCATAAACAGAATATTTCCTCTTGGCATCATTTAACTTCTCACTTTCTGCAGGTGTCATTCTGTGTGTTGCCTTATTTGGCAAACTCGCTCCTGGGATCAAGTCCATCTGATGACTGATCTTTCTGACTGGTGGTAATCCATCAGGCATGTTATCAGATACAATATCCTGAAACTCATTCAACAAATCTACAACTTCTACAGGAACATCTTCTACTTCCTCTTTACCAACTTTTGGAATTAAAGCAAAACATACATGCTCATGCCTCATACCATCTAGGAAACTTCTTCCATCAACAAAAGTTATCCTTGCATTACCACATACCTTTTCTTCAGTCTTCTTCAATGGTTTTAGCTTATGTCGCACTCCATCCTTTGTCAGGGAATAGGTATTCGCACGACCATCATGTACAACACATCTGTCAAACTGCCATGGTCTACCCAACAACATATGACATGCATCCATAGATATGACATCACACAGTACCTCATCTTGGTATCCACCAATCTTGAACTTCACCAGGCATTGTTCATTGACCATGACCTTGTGGTCATCCTGTACCCAGGCAATCCGATATAGATGTGGGTGTTTCTGTCTCTTGAGCTTCAACTTTGTCACCATCTCTTCTGACACCAAATTGTCAGTGCTTCCACTATCGATGATCACATCACAACATTTACCTTCACACTTGCACCTGGTGCGAAACAAGCTCCTCCTTTGCGCAGGTTCATTCTCACCACTCAACAGGACTCTTCTGTTAATCAGCGTTTCTCCTCTTTCAGCATCTTCAGAATTTGATGATCTGGCATCTTCATCTACATGTGCAACTCTGGCCTGGCCTTCATTTCTCCTATCTATTCTGCCTTGGCGCTGAGGACATTCAAATGCCCTATGACCTTCTTCTCCACAGTGAAAACATGTTCCACGGAAGCCATCTCTTCCAGATCCTTGTCCTCTTCCCCTTCCTCTTTGATCTCTATTATTCTGATCCTGGAAGCGATTGGAATTATTTCCTCTCTGATTCTAACTGCTACTCGCCTCATCCTTCTTTTTCGGATCTTCATTTTGGCCACCATATGACCGTCTACCAGATCGTCCACCGTGACCTCTTCCATTTTGTCTGCTCTCAAACTTCTTGTTCAACTTTTCCTCTACTTTTAGGGCAAACTGGTATGCCTCTTCAATACTGTTCATTCGAACCAGATTCAGCTCCTCTTGAATGCTTGGCCTTAACCCATTAAGGTATCGGAAAACTTTCTCCTTATCAGCTTCTGCATGGCCTGTTCTGATGAGAAGTCGATAGAACTCCTCTGTATACTCCTGAACAGATCTTCCTGCTTGCTTCAAACTCTGCATTTTCTTCAGTAGGTC
Source organism: Chamaecyparis obtusa (assembly GCA_027943335.1). Taxonomy (NCBI): domain Eukaryota; kingdom Viridiplantae; phylum Streptophyta; class Pinopsida; order Cupressales; family Cupressaceae; genus Chamaecyparis; species Chamaecyparis obtusa. The sequence continues at coordinate 1,906,609 of BSBK01003166.1, forward strand.
AAGCTCATAAAAAATAAGAATGAACTGTCACTTCAATTTATCCACCATCCGATCCCATCTCGTGATTTTCTCCTTTCCCCTTCTATTTCGCTCCAATTGAATCTCTTGCCACCATATCTTCGCATGACCTTTCAGTCTGGCCTTCCCAAATTTGACCCTATCAGGATCTTTGACATCTTCATACTCAAAATATTCTTCACATTTATTGATCTAGTCGATCAATTCTTCTAGGTTAAGATTTCCAAAAAATGTAGGAACCTCAATCTTAGGTCTTTTCCCAATCTTGGAAATCGCCCGAAAAAGTCTTTCTTCCTCCTGGTTCACAATTTCAACTTCTCCTTCTTGATATTCTTCTTCGGCTTCATCCTCGCTTTCGTCTCTGACATTAAGATTCATTCCTCTACGAATCTCTTCTTGCAATGCTCGCACTTGTCTCTGCAGCTCTCTAACCTCAGGTGTCACAACACCAGCTCTTCCGCCATGTTCTCTTCGTGGAGGCATTTTCGCGATACGTGCTGAAACCCTAACCACGGTCCTGGTGCAAACTGCCTCACAGTTGGTGATCTGTTTACACACTCAGGAAAATCTGGCTCTGATACCACTTGATGAAGGGTGCTCCCCTTAATACCATAAACACATAACAGACATAGAGAAACAACAACAATAATATGCAAGAATAGAAAATTGGCTTCTTATTATCTCCACAAATGTGGAATTACAAATTTTTAGAATTACAACATGCAAAGCCACATGGGCATTCCCTTACAATATTCTGTAGGACAAAGCCTCGAACTATTACCCAGATCTACTACCCAGAACTATTCTGAACTGCCTAAGACAATAATACAGCCTTCCTTATATAGGTAATTTTCCACCGCCTGGGAAGGTTCCAGAAATTTAGCCCATAGGGCCGACCAAACTTAGAATTATTTTATTTTTCAATTTATTACATCAAAGTCGGCTCAAAATAAATTTTGAAACCCGAACAAAATTTTTGAAGAAAAATCATTTTCTGCCATTTCAAGTGACCCAACTTCCGAAGACCATAAGTCATCACCAGTTGACACGATTGACTATTGTAACCCCATTTCGGAAAGGGCGCAAGGAGATCTACAACGCCTCAATCAAGCAAGCTTCATTCAGCCCAAACTTTGACCTCATCCGGGGCCTCTAAAGCCTTCAAAACTGAGTTCAAAGTTTCTGCACCCTGTTTCCAAAACCGAAAATTTTGAATATCTTCAAAACCAAACTTGATCTAGCCATTAAACTTTACTGGCAGGCTGATATGACAGATATGAACCTCCACATGTGAAATCAGAACATTCCGAGATCGTATGACCAACTTACTAAAAATAGAAATTTTCTAGAAATAGCAGCTCTGCACAAGATAGCCCTTATTGAAAAGCAAAAACAAATATTTTTGGGTGATGCAAGATTGCTCTTACACCCAGGATGCTCCTGCATCAGACACCCAGGGTAATTTGAGAAGTGACCCTGTCACGACTCAGGTGTGCAGAGGAAAACCAAGATAGTGAACCTCCACCCTTGTTAGCCATGATGAATCTTCAATAGGTCGTCCTTTCCACTTGACCAGATATTCTTCATATGTCCTGTTCCTTGTGCTTCTGCCAACACGACTGTCCAGTATATCTTCGATCTCCTTAGTGTCTGAACTAGTTGCTGGAATACTCCACCGTGCTGCTGTGATCTCATCTTCAACACCTCCTTCATGATACTCTGTCAAATCTGAAATATTAAACACTGGTGAAATATTTAACTCAGTAGGCAATTCCACCTCATATGCGTTTCCTGAATCATGTTTCTTCAGTATCTTACATGGTCCAAACTTCTTCATGTTCAGCTTGTTATATGTACCAACTGGAAACCGCTCCTTCTGCAAATGAACCATGACTTCATCACCAACTTGAAATCCCTTATACCTCCTTTTCTCATCTGCCTTAGCCTTATACTGTGCGTTCATCTTGGTAATATGCTTCCTCACCTCCCCATGGATGTTCTTCAAGTGTTTTGCAAAATCCTCAGCTTCAGCACTACTTATTTCTCTTTTATCTATCTTCCTCAATTCAGATGCATTTCTTGGACTACTTCCATATATAATCTAGAATGGTGATTTACCAGTGCTTCTGTTGACAGAATTATTGTATGAAAATTCCGCCTGTGGTAAAATCAAATCCCATCCTGTTGGCTTATCTCCAACCAAACATCTCAGCAAATTTCCCAAACTCCTATTCACCACCTCTGTCTGTCCATCAGTCTGTGGATGATGTGATGAACTGAACTTCAAATCTGTCTTCAACTTCTTCCACAATGTACGCCAGAAATATCCAACAAACTTAGTGTCCCGATCCGAAACTATGGTCTTTGGCAAACCATGAAGTCTCACTACTTCTCTGAAAAACAATTCTGCTACATGAACAGCATCATTAGTCTTCTTGTAGGGAATGAAATGTGGCATTTTTGAAAATCTGTCAACCACCACAAAAATTGAATCATGTCCCCCCTGAATCCTCGGTAAACCAAGAACAAAGTCCATGCTGATATCCTCCCAAGGCTTCTCTGGTACAGGTAATGGTTAATACAATCCTGTATTCTGCTTCACTCCTTTCACCATCTGACATACTCTACAACGCTGTACAAAATTCTTCACATCTTGCTGCAACTGTGGCTAATAATAATTCTCACTAACCAAACCAAGGGTTTTATCACGACCAAAATGTCTAGCCAATCCTCCACTATGCTTCTCCTTGATGAGATTCTCCCTCATAGAACTTCGTGGAATGCACAACTGACTCCCTCTGAATAGCATATCATCTTGGATGATAAAATCTAGCCATTTCGTCCTGTCTAGAGTAACAGGTTCTTTACAAGCTTTCCAAGCTTCACCAAAATCAGGATCCTCTAGATACAAATTATTGAGTTCCTTGAACCCAACCACTTCAATCTGCATTTCTGTCAGCAATAGTTGCCTTCTGCTAAGAGCATCTGCAACCCTATTAGACTTTCCACTCCTGTGTTTCAAAACAAATGTATAACTCTGCAAAAACTCAACCCATTTCAAATGCCTCTGATTCAACTTTCCTTGACTATTCAAATATTGCAAAGCTTGATGATCAGTATACAAAACAAACTCCCTAGGAAGCAGATAATGTCTCCACTTCTTTAATGCCTGAACTATAGCATAAAATTCTTGATCATAAACAGAATATTTCCTCTTGGCATCATTTATCTTCTCACTTTCTGCAGGTGTCATTCTGTGTGCTGCCTTATTTGGCAAACTCGCTCCTGGGATCAAGTCCATCTGATGACTGATCTTCCTGACTGGTGGTAATCCATCAGGCACGTTATCGGATACAATATCCTGAAACTAATTCAAGAAATCTGCAACTTCTACAGGAACATCTTCTACTTCCTCTTTACCAACTTTTGGAATTAAAGCAAAACATACATGCTCATGCCTCATAGCATCTAGGAAACTTCTTCCATCAACAAAAGTTATCCTTGCATTACCACATACCTTTTCTTCAGTCTCCTTCAATGGTTTTAGCTTATGTCGCACTCCATCCTTTGTCAGGGAATAGGTATTCGCATGACCATCATGTACAACACATCTGTCAAACTGCCATGGTCTACCCAACAACATATGACATGCATCCATAGATATGACATCACACAGTACCTCATCTTGGTATCCACCAATCTTGAACTTCACCAGACATTGTTCATTGACCATGACCTTGTGGTCATCCTGTACCCAGGCAATCCGATATGGATGTGGGTGTTTCTATCTCTTGAGCTTCAACTTTGTCACCATCTCTTCTGACACCAAATTGTCAGTGCTTCCACTATCGATGATCACATCACAACATTTACCTTCACACTTGCACCTGGTGCGAAACAAGCTCCTCCTTTGCGCAGGTTCATTCTCACCACTCAACAGGACTCTTCTGTTAATCAGCGTTTCTCCTCTTTCAGCATCTTCAGAATTTGATGATCTGGCATCTTCATCTACATGTGCAACTCTGGCCTGGCCTTCATTTCTCCTGTCTATTCTGCCTTGGCGCTGAGGACATTCAAATGCCCTATGACCTTCTTCTCCCCAGTGAAAACATGTTCCACGGAAGCCACCTCTTCCAGATCCTTGTCCTCTTCCCCTTCCTCTTTGATCTCTATTATTCTGATCCTGGAAGCGATTGGAATTATTTCCGCTCGGATTCTGACTGCTACTGGCCTCATCCTTCTTTTTTGGATATTTATTTCGGCCACCATATGACCGTCCACCAGATCGTCCACCGCGACCTCTTCCATTTTGTCTGCTCTCAAACTTCTTGTTCAGCTTTTCCTCTACTTTTAGGGCAAACTGGTATGCCTCTTCAATACTGTTCATTCAAACCAGATTCAGCTCCTCCTGAATACTTGGCCTTAACCCATTAAGGTATCGGGCAACTTTCTCTTTATCAGCTTCTGCATGACCTGTTCTGATGAGAAGTCGATAGAACTCCTCTGTATACTCCTGAACAGATCTTCCTGCTTGCTTCAAACTCTGCATTTTCTTCAGTAGGTCAAGCTCATAATCAACAGGAATGAACTGTCACTTCAATTTATCCACCATCCGATCCCATCTTGTGATTTTCTCCTTTTCCCTTCTATTTCGCTCCAACTGAATCTCTTGCCACCATATCTTCGCATGACCTTTCATTCTGGCCTTCGCAAATTTGACCCTATCAGGATCCTTGACATCTTCATACTCAAAATATTCTTCACATTCATTGATCCAGTCGATCAATTCCTCTGGGTTAAGATTTCCAGAAAATGTAGGAACCTCAATCTTAGGTCTTTTTCCAATCTTGGAAATCATCCAAAAAAGTTTTTCTTCCTCTTGGTTCACAATTTCAACTTCTCTTTCTTGATATTCTTCTTCGGCTTCATCCTCGCTTTCGTCTCTGACATTAAGATTCATTCCTCTACGAATCTCTTCTTGCAATGCTCACACTTGTCTCTGCAGCTCTCTAACCTCAGGTGTCACAGCACTAGCTCTTCCGCCACGTTCTCTTCGTGGAGGCATTTTCGCGATACGCGCTGAAACCCTAACCATGGTCCTGGTGCAAACTGCCTCACAGTCGGCGATCTGTTTACACACTCAGAAAAACCTGGCTCTGATACCACTTGATGAAGGGTGCTCCCCTTAATATCACAAACACATAACAGACATAGAGAAACAACAACAATAATATGCAAGAATAGAAAATTGGCTTCTTATTATCTCCACAAATGTGGAATTACAAATTTTCAGAATTACAACATGCAAAGCCACATGGGCATTCCCTTACAATATTCTGTAGGACAAAGCTTCGAACTATTACCCAGATCTACTACCAAGAACTATTCTGAACTGCCTAAGACAATAATACAGCTTTCCTTATATAGGCAATTTTCCACCGCCTGGGAAGGTTCCAGAAATTTAGCCCATAGGGCCGACCAAACTTAGAATTATTTTATTTTTTAATTTATTACATCAAAGTCGGCTCAAAATAAATTTTGAAACCCGAACAGAAATTTTGAAGAAAAATCATTTTCTGCCATTTCAGGTGACCCAACTTTCGAAGACCATAAGTCATCACCAGTTGACACGATTGACTATTGTAACCCCATTTCGGAAAGGATGCGAGGAGCTCTACAAGCTTGACTCAAGCAAGCTTCATTCGGCCCAAAATTTGACCTCATCCGGGGCCTCTAAAGCCTTCAAAACTGAGTTCAAAGTTTCTGCACCCTGTTTCCAAAATCAAAAATTTTTAATATCTTCAAAACCAGACTTGATCTAGCCATGAAACTTTACTGGCAGGCTGATATGACAGAGATGAACCTCCACATGTGAAATCAGAACATTCTGAGATCGTATGACCAACTTACTAAAAATAGAAAGTTTCTAGAAATAGCAGCTCTGCACAAGATAGCCCTTATTGAAAAGCAAAAATAAATATTTTTGGGTCATGCAAGATTGCTCTTACACCCAGGATGCTCCTGCATCAGACACCCAAGGTAATTTGAGAAGTGACCCCGTCACGACTCAGGTGTGCAGAGGAAAACCAAGATGGTTAACCTCCACCCTTGTTAGCCATGATGAATCTTCAATAGGTCATCCTTTCCAATTGACCAGATATTCTTCATATGTCCTGTTCCTTGTGCTTCTGCCAACACGACTGTCCAGTATATCTTCAATCTCCTTAGTGTCTGAACTAGTTGCTGGAATACTCCACCGTGCTGCTGTGATCTCATCTTCAACACCTCCTTCATGATACTCTGTCAAATCTGAAATGTTCAACACTGGTGAAATATTTAGCTCAGTAGGCAATTCCACCTCATATGCATTTTCTGAATCATGTTTCTTCAGTATCTTACATGGTCCAAACTTCTTCATTTTCAGCTTGTTATATGTACCAACTGGAAACCGCTCCTTCTGCAAATGAACCATGACTTCATCACCAACTTGAAATCCTTTATACCTCCTTTTCTCATCTGCCTTAGCCTTATACTGTGCGTTCATCTTGGTAATATGCTTCCTCACCTCCCCATGGATGTTCTTCAAGTGTTCTGCAAAATCCTCAGCTTCAGCACTACTTATTTCTCCTTTATCTATCTTCCTCAATTCAGATGCATTTCTTGGACTACTTCCATATACAATCTGGAATGGTGATTTACCAGTGCTTCTGTTGACAGAATTATTGTATGCAAATTCTGCCTATGGTAAAATCAAATCCCATCCTGTTGGCTTATCTCCAACCAAACATCTCAGCAAATTTCCCAAACTCCTATTCACCACCTCTGTCTGTCCATCAGTCTGTGGATGATGTGATGAACTGAACTTCAAATCTGTCTTCAACTTCTTCCACAATGTACGCCAGAAATATCCAACAAACTTAGTGTCCCGATCCGAAACTATGGTCTTTGGCAAACCATGAAGTCTCACTACTTCTCTGAAAAACAATTCTGCTACATGAACAGCATCATTAGTCTTTTTGCAGGGAATGAAATGTGCCATCTTTGAAAATCTATCAACCACCACAAAAATTGAATCATGTCCCCACTGAGTCCTCGGTAAACCAAGAACAAAGTCCATGCTGATATCCTCCCAAGGCTTCTCTGGTACAGGTAATGGCTGATACAATCCTGTATTCTGCTTCACTCCTTTCACCATCTGACATACTCTACAACGCTGTACAAACTTCTTCACATCTTGCTGCAACTGTGGCTAATAATAATTCTCACTAACCAAACCAAGGGTTTTATCACGACCAAAATGTCTAGCCAATCCTCCACTATGCTTCTCCTTGATGAGATTCTCCCTCATAGAACTTCGTGGAATGCACAACTGACTCCCTCTGAATAGCATATCATCTTGGATGATAAAATCCAGCTATTTCGTCCTGTCTAGAGTAACAGGTTCTTTACAAGCTTTCCAAGCTTCACCAAAATCAGGATCCTCTAGATACAAATTCTTGAGTTCCTTGAACCCAACCACTTCAATCTGCATTTCTGTCAGCAATAGTTGCCTTCTGCTAAGAGCATCTGCAACCCTATTAGACTTTCCACTCCTGTGTTTCAAAACAAATGTATAACTCTGCAAAAACTCAACCCATTTCAAATGCCTCTGATTCAACTTTCCTTGACTATTCAAATATTGTAAAGCTTGATGATCAGTATACAAAACAAACTCCCTAGGAAGCAGATAATGTCTCCACTTCTTTAATGCCTGAACTATAGCATAAAATTCTTGATCATAAACAGAATATTTCCTCTTGGCATCATTTAACTTCTCACTTTCTGTAGGTGTCATTCTGTGTGCTGCCTTATTTGGCAAACTCGCTCCTGGGATCAAGTCCATCTGATGACTGATCTTCCTGACTGGTGGTAATCCATCAGGCACGTTATCGGATACAATATCCTGAAACTCATTCAACAAATCTACAACTTCTACAGGAACATCTTCTACTTCCTCTTTACCAACTTTTGGAATTAAAGCAAAACATACATGCTCATGCCTCATACCATCTAGGAAACTTTTTTCATCAACAAAAGTTATCCTTGCATTACCACATACCTTTTCTTCAGTCTCCTTCAATGGTTTTAGCTTATGTCGCACTCCATCCTTTGTCAGGGAATAGGTATTCGCACGACCATCATGTACAGCACATCTGACAAACTGCCATGGTCTACCCAACAACATATGACATGCATCCATAGATATGACATCACACAGTACCTCATCTTGGTATCCACCAATCTTGAACTTCACCAGGCATTGTTCATTGACCATGACCTTGTGGTCATCCTGTACCTAGGCAATCCGATATGGATGTGGGTGTTTCTGTCTCTTGAGCTTCAACTTTGTCACCATCTCTTCTGACACCAAATTGTCAGTGCTTCCACTATCGATGATCACATCATAACATTTACCTTCACACTTGCACCTGGTGCAAAACAAGCTCCTCCTTTGCGCAGCTTCATTTTCACCACTCAACAGGACTCTTCTGTTAATCAGCGTTTCTCCTCTTTTCACATCTTCAGAATTTGATGATCTGGCATCTTCATCTACATGTGCAACTCTGGCCTGGCCTTCATTTCTCCTGTCTATTCTGTCTTGGCACTGAGGACATTCAAATGCCCTATGACCTTCTTCTCTACAGTGAAAACATGTTCCACGGAAGCCACCTCTTCCAGATCCTTGTCCTCTTCCCCTTCCTCTTTGATCTCTATTATTCTGATCCTGGAAGCGATTGGAATTATTTCCTCTCTGATTCTAACTGCTACTGGCCTCATCTTTCTTTTTCGGATCTTCATTTCGGCCACCATATGAACGTCCACCAGATCGTCCACCGCGACCTCTTCTGTTTTGTCTGCTCTCAAACTTCTTGTTCAGCTTTTCCTCTACTTTTAGGGCAAACTGGTATGCCTCTTCAATACTGTTCATTCGAACCAGATTCAGCTCCTCTTGAATGCTTGGCCTTAACCCATTAAGGTATCGGGCAACTTTCTCCTTATCAACTTCTGCATGGCCTGTTCTGATGAGAAGTCGATAGAACTCCTCTGTATACTCCTGAACAGATCTTCTTGCTTGCTTCAAACTCTGCATTTTCTTCAGTAGGTCAAGCTCATAATCAACAGGAATGAACTGTCGCTTCAATTTATCCACCATCCGATCCCATCTCGTGATTTTCTCCTTTCCCCTTCTATTTCGCTCCAACTGAATCTCTTGCCACCATATCTTCGCATGACCTTTCAGTCTGGCCTTCCCAAATTTGACCCTATCAAGATCTTTGACATCTTCATACTCAAAATATTCTTCACATTCATTGATCCAGTCGATCAATTCCCCTGAGTTAAGATTTTCAGAAAATGTAAGAACCTGAATCTTAGGTCTTTTCCCAATCTTGGAAATCGCCCAAAAAAGTCTTTGTTCCTCCTGGTTCACAATTTCAACTTCTCCTTCTTGATATTCTTCTTCAGCTTCATCCTCGCTTTCATCTCTGACATTAAGATTCATTCTGCTACGAATCTCTTCTTGCAATGCTCGCACTTGTCTCTGCAGCTCTCTAACCTCAGGTGTCACAGCACCAGCTCTTCTGCCACGTTCTCTTCGTGGAGGCATTTTCGTGATACGCGCTGAAATCCTAACCACGGTCCTGGTGCAAACTGCCTCACAGTTGGCGATCTGTTTACACACTCAGGAAAACTTGGCTCTGATACCACTTGATGAAGGGTGCTCCCCTTAATACCACAAACACATAACAGACATAAAGAAACAACAACAATAATATGCAAGAACAGAAAATTGGCTTCTTATTATCTCCACAAATGTGGAATTATAAATTTTCAGAATTACAACATGCAAAGCCACATGGGCATTCCCTTACAATATTCTGTAGGACAAAGCCTCGAACTATTACCCAGATCTACTACCCAAAACTATTCTGAACTGCCTAAGACAATAATACAGCCTTCCTTATATAGGCAATTTTCCACCGCCTGGGAAGGTTCCAAAAATTTAGCCCATAGGGCCGACCAAACTTAGAATCATTTTATTTTTTAATTTATTACATCAAAGTCGGCTCAAAATAAATTTTGAAACCCGAACAAAAATTTTGAAGAAAAATCATTTTCTGCCATTTGAGGTGACCCAACTTTCGAAGACCATAAGTCATCACCAGTTGACCTGATTGACTATTATAACCCCATTTTGGAAAGGGTGCGAGGACCTCTACAATGCCTGAATCAAGCAAGCTTCATTCAGCCCAAAATTTGACCTCATCCGGGGCCTCTAAAGCTTTCAAAACTGAGTTCAAAGTTTCTGCACCCTGTTTCCAAAACTGAAAATTTTCAATATCTTCAAAACAAGACTTGATCTAGCCATGAAACTTTACTGGCAGGCTGATATGACAGAGATGAACCTCCACATGTGAAATCAGAACATTCTGAGATCGTATGACCAATTTACTAAAAATAGAAAGTTTCTAGAAATAGCAGCTCTGCACAAGATAGCCCTTATTGAAAAGAAAAAACAAATATTTTTGGGTGATGCAAGATTTCTCTTACACCCAGGATGCTCCTGCATCAGACACCCAGGGTAATTTGAGAAGTGACTCTGTCACGACTCAGGTGTGCAGAGGAAAACCAAGATGGTTAACCTCCACCCTTGTTAGCCATGATGAATCTTCAATAGGTCATCCTTTCCACTTGACTAGATATTTTTCATATGTCCTGTTCCTTGTGCTTCTGCCAACACGACTGTCCAGTATATCTTCGATCTCCTTAGTGTCGGAACTAGTTGCTGGAATACTCCACCGTGCTGTTGTGATCTCATCTTCAACACCTCCTTCATGATACTCTGTCAAATCTGAAATGTTAAACACTGGTGAAATATTTAGCTCAGTAGGCAATTCCACCTCATATGCATTTCTTGAATCATGTTTCTTCAGTATCTTACATGGTCCAAACTTCTTCATTTTCAGCTTGTTATATGTACCAACTGGAAACCGCTCCTTCTGCAAATGAACCATGACTTCATCACCAACTTGAAATCCCTTATACCTCCTTTTCTCATCTGCCTTAGCCTTATACTGTGCGTTCATCTTGGTAATATGCTTCCTCACCTCCCCATGGATGTTCTTCAAGTGTTCTACAAAATCCTCAGCTTCAGCACTACTTATTTCTACTTTATCTATCTTCCTCAATTCAGATGCATTTCTTGGACTACTTCCATATACAATCTGGAATGGTGATTTACCAGTGCTTCTGTTGACAGAATTATTGTATGCAAATTCTGCCTGTGGTAAAATCAAATCCCATCCTGTTGGCTTATCTCCAACCAAACATCTCAGCAAATTTCTCAAACTCCTATTCACCACCTCTGTCTGTCCATCAGTTTGTGGATGATGTGATGAACTGAACTTCAAATCTGTCTTCAACTTCTTCCACAATGTACGCCAGAAATATCCAACAAACTTAGTGTCCCGATCTGAAACTATGGTCTTTGGTAAACCATGAAGTCTCACTACTTCTCTAAAAAACAATTCTGCTACATGAACAACATCATTAGTCTTCTTGCAGGGAATGAAATGTGCCATCTTTGAAAATCTGTCAACCACCACAAAAATTGAATCATGTCCCCGCTGAGTCCTCGGTAAACCAAGAACAAAGTCCATGCTGATATCCTCCCAAGGCTTCTCTGGTACAGGTAATGGCTGATACAATCCTGTATTCTGCTTCACTCCTTTCGCCATCTGACATACTCTGCAACGCTGTACAAACGTCTTCACATCTTGCTGTAACTGTGGCCAATAATAATTCTCACTAACCAAACCAAGGGTTTTATCACGACCAAAATGTCTAGCGAATCCTCCACTATGCTTCTCCTTGATGAGATTCTCCCTCATAGAACTTCGTGGAATGCACAACTGACTCCCTCTGAATAGCATATCATCTTGGATGATAAAATCCAACCATTTCGTCCTGTCTAGAGTAACAGGTTCTTTACAAGCTTTCCAAGCTTCACCAAAATCAGGATCCTCTGGATACAAATTCTTGAGTTCCTTGAACCCAACCACTTCAATCTGCATTTCTGTCAGCAATAGTTGCCTTCTGCTAAGAGCATCTGCAACCCTATTAGACTTTCCACTCCTATGTTTCAAAAAAAATATATAACTCTGCAAAAACTCAACCTATTTCAAATGCCTCTGATTCAACTTTCCTTGACTATTCAAATATTGCAAAGCTTGATGATCAGTATACAAAACAAACACCCTAGGAAGTAGATAATGTCTCCACTTCTTTAATGCCTGAACTATAGCATAAAATTCCTCATCATAAACAGAATATTTCCTATTGGCATCATTTAACTTCTCACTTTCTGCAGGTGTCATTCTGTGTGTTGCCTTATTTGGCAAACTCGCTCTTGGGATCAAGTCCATCTGATGACTGATCTTCCTGACTGGTGGTAATCCATCAGGTACGTTATCGGATACAATATCTTGAAACTCATTCAACAAATCTGCAACTTCTACAGGAACATCTTCTACTTCCTCTTAACCAACTTTTGGAATTAAAGCAAAACATACATGCTCATGCCTCATACCATCTAGGAAACTTCTTCCATCAACAAAATTTATCCTTGCATTACCACATACCTTTTCTTCAGTCTCCTTCAATGGTTTTAGCTTATGTCGCACTCCATCTTTTGTCAGGGAATAGGTATTCGCACGACCATCATGTACATCACATCTGTCAAACTGCCATGGTCTACCCAACAACATATGACATGCATCCATAGATATGACATCACACAGTACCTCATCTTGGTATCCACCAATCTTGAACTTCACCAGGCATTGTTCATTGACCATGACCTTGTGGTCATCCTGTACCCAGGCAATCTGATATGGATGTGGGTGTTTCTGTCTCTTGAGCTTCAACTTTGTCACCATCTCTTCTGACACCAAATTGTCAGTGCTTCCACTATCGATGATCACATCACAACATTTACCTTCACACTTGCACCTGGTGCGAAACAAGCTCCTCCTTTGCGCAGGTTCATTCTCACCACTCAACAGGACTCTTCTGTTAATCAGCGTTTTTCCTCTTTCAGCATCTTCAGAATTTGATGATCTGGCATCTTCATCTACATGTGCAACTCTGGCCTGGCTTTAATTTCTCCTATCTATTCTTCCTTGGCGCTGAGGACATTCAAATGCCCTATGACCTTCTTCTCCACAGTGAAAACATGTTCCACGGAAGCCACCTCTTCCAGATCCTTGTCCTCTTCCCCTTCCTCTTTGATCTCTATTATTCTGATCCTGGAAGCGATTGGAATTATTTCCTCTCTGATTCTGACTGCTACTGGCCTCGTCCTTCTTTTTCGGATCTTCATTTCGGCCACCATATGACCGTCCACCAGATCGTCCACCGCGACCTCTTCCGTTTTGTCTGCTCTCAAACTTCTTGTTCAGCTTTTCCTCTACTTTTAGGGCAAACTGGTATGCCTCTTCAATACTGTTCATTCAAACCAGATTCAGCTCCTCCTGAATGCTTGGCCTTAACCCATTAAGGTATCGGGCAACTTTCTCCTTATCAGCTTCTGCATGGCCTGTTCTAATGAGAAGTCGATAGAACTCCTCTGTATACTCCTGAATAGATCTTCCTGCTTGCTTCAAACTCTGCATTTTGTTTAGTAGGTCAAGCTCACAATCAACAGGAATGAACTGTCACTTCAATTTATCCACCATCCGATCCCATCTCGTGATTTTCTCCTTTCCCCTTCTATTTCGCTCCAACTGAATCTCTTGCCACCATATCTTCACATGACCTTTCAGTCTGGCCTTCGCAAATTTGACCCTATCAGGATCCTTGACATCTTCATACTCAAAATATTCTTCACATTCATTGATCCAGTCGATCAATTCCTCTGGGTTAAGATTTCCAAAAAATGTAGGAACCTCAATCTTAGGTCTTTTCCCAATCTTGGAAATCGCCTGAAAAAGTCTTTCTTCCTCCTGGTTCATAATTTCAACTTCTCTTTCTTGATATTTTTCTTCGGCTTCATCCTCGCTTTCGTCTCTGAAATTAAGATTCATTCCTCTACGAATCTCTTCTTGCAATGCTCGCACTTGTCTCTGCAGCTCTCTAACCTCAGGTGTCACAGCACCAGCTCTTCCACCACGTTTTCTTCGTGGAGGCATTTTCGCGATACGCGCTGAAACCCTAACCACGGTCTTGGTGAAAACTGCCTCACAGTCGGCGATCTGTTTACACACTCAGGAAAACTTGGCTCTGATACCACTTGATGAAGGGTGCTCCCCTTAATACCACAAACACATAACAGACATAGAGAAACAACAATAATAATATGCAAGAATAGAAAATTGGCTTCTTATTATCTCCACAAATGTGGAATTACAAATTTTCAGAATTACAACATGCAAAGCCACATGGGCATTCCCTTACAATATTCTGTAGGACAAAGCTTCGAACTATTACCCAGATCTACTACCCAGAACTATTCTGAACTGCCTAAGACAATAATACAGCCTTCCTTATATAGGCAATTTTCCACCGCCTGGGAAGGTTCCAGAAATTTAGCCCATAGGGCCGACCAAACTTAGAATTATTTTATTTTTCAATTTATTACATCAAAGTCGGCTCAAAATAAATTTTGAAACCCGAACAGAAATTTTGAAGAAAAATCATTTTCTGCCATTTCAGGTGACCCAACTTTCGAAGACCATAAGTCATCACCAGTTGACCCGATTGACTATTGTAACCCCATTTCGGAAAGGGCACGAGGAGCTCTACAACATCTAAATTAAGCAAGCTTCATTCAACCCAAAATTCGACCTCATCCGGGGCCTCTAAAGCCTTCAAAACTGAGTTCAAAGTTTCTGCACCCTGTTTCTAAAACTGAAAATTTTCAATATCTTCAAAATCAGAATTGATCTAGCCATGAAACTTTACTGGCAGGCTGATATGACAGAGATGAACCTCCACATGTGAAATCAGAACATTTCGAGATCGTATGACCAACTTACTAAAAATAGAAAGTTTCTAGAAATAGCAGCTCTGCACAAGATAGCCCTTATTGAAAAGCAAAAACAAATATTTTTGGGTCATGCAAGATTGCTCTTACACCCAGGATGCTCCTGCATCAGACACCCAGGGTAATTTGAGAAGTGACCCTGTCACGACTCAGGTGTGCAGAGGAAAACCAAGTTGGTTAACCTCCACACTTATTAGCCATGATGAATCTTCAATAGGTCATCCTTTCCACTTGACCAGATATTCTTCATATGTCCTGTTCCTTGTGCTTCTGCCAACACGACTGTCCAGTATATCTTCGATCTCCTTAGTGTCTGAACTAGTTGCTAGAATATTCCACCATGCTGCTGTGATCTCATCTTCAACACCTCTTTCATGATACTCTGTCAAATCTGAAATGTTAAACACTAGTGAAATATTTAGCTCAGTAGGCAATTCCACCTCATATGCATTTCCCGAATCATGTTTCTTCAGTATCTTACATGGTCCAAACTTCTTCATTTTCAGCTTGTTATATGTACCAACTGGAAACCGCTACTTCTGCAAATGAACAATGACTTCATCATCAACTTGAAATCCCTTATACCTCCTTTTCTCATCTGCCTTAGCCTTATACTGTGCGTTCATCTTGGTAATATGCTTCCTCACCTCCCCATGGATGTTCTTCAAGTGTTCTGCAAAATCCTCAGCTTCAGCACTACTTATTTCTCTTTTATCTATCTTCCTCAATTCAGATGCATTTCTTGGACTACTTCCATATACAATCTAGAATGGTGATTTACCAGTGCTTCTGTTGATAGAATTATTGTATGTAAATTCCGCCTGTGGTAAAATTAAATCCCATCCTGTTGGCTTATCTCCAACCAAACATCTCAGCAAATTTTGCAAACTCCTATTCACCACCTCTGTCTGTCCATCAGTCTGTGGATGATGTGATGAACTGAACTTCAAATCTGTCTTCAACTTCTTCCACAATGTACGCCAGAAATATACAACAAACTTAGTGTCCCGATCTGAAACTATGGTCTTTGGCAAACCATGAAGTCTCACTACTTCTCTGAAAAACAATTCTGCTACATGAACAGCATCATTAGTCTTCTTGCAGGGAATGAAATGTGCCATCTTTGAAAATCTGTCAACCACCACAAAAATTGAATCATGTCCCCGCTGAGTCCTCGATAAACCAAGAACAAAGTCCATGCTGATATCCTCCCAAGGCTTCTCTGGTATAGGTAATGGCTAATACAATCCTGTATTCTGCTTCACTCATTTCGCCATCTGACATACTCTACAACGCTGTACAAACTTCTTCACATCTTGCTGCAACTGTGGCCAATAATAATTCTCACTAACCAAACCAAGGGTTTTATCACGACCAAAATATCTAGCCAATCCTCCACTATGCTTCTCCTTGATGAGATTCTCCCTCATAGAACTTCGTGGAATGCACAACTGACTCCCTCTGAATAGCATATCATCTTGGATGATAAAATCTAGCCATTTCATCCTGTCTAGAGTAACAGGTTCTTTACAAGCTTTCCAAGCTTCTCCAAAATCAGGATCCTCTGGATATAAATTCTTGAGTTCCTTGAACCCAACCACTTCAATTTGCATTTCTGTCAGCAATAGTTGCCTTCTGCTAAGAGCATCTGCAACCCTATTAGACTTTCCACTCCTGTGTTTCAAAACAAATGTATAACTCTGCAAAAACTCAACCCATTTCAAATGCCTCTGATTCAACTTTCTTTGACTATTCAAATATTGCAAAGCTTGATGATCAGTATACAAAACAAACTCCCTAGGAAGCAGATAATGTCTCCACTTCTTTAATGCCTGAACTATAGCATAAAATTCCTGATCATAAACAGAATATTTCCTCTTGGCATCATTTAACTTCTCACTTTCTGCAGGTGTCATTCTGTGTGCTGCCTTATTTGGCAAACTCGCTCCTGGGATCAAGTCCATCTGATGACTGATCTTCCTGACTGGTGGTAATCCATCAGGCACGTTATCGGATACAATATCCTGAAACTCATTCAACAAATCTGCAACTTCTACAGCAACATCTTCTACTTCCTCTTTACCAACTTTTGGAATTAAAGCAAACCATACATGCTCATGCCTCATACCATCTAGGAAACTTCTTCGATCAACAAAAGTTATCCTTGCATTACCACATACCTTTTCTTCAGTCTCCTTCAATAGTTTTAGCTTATGTCGCACTCCATCCTTTTTTCAGGGAATAGGTATTCGCACGACCATCATGTACAACACATCTGTCAAACTGCCATGGTCTACCCAACAACATATGACATGCATCCATAGATATGACATCACACAGTACCTCATCTTGGTATCCACCAATCTTGAACTTCACCAGGCATTGTTCATTGACCATGACCTTATGGTCATCCTGTACCTAGGCAATTCGATATGGATGTGGGTGTTTCTGTCTCTTGAGCTTCAACTTTGTCACCATCTCTTCTGACACCAAATTGTCAGTGCTTCCACTATCGATGATCACATCACAACATTTACCTTCACACTTGCACCTGGTGCGAAACAATCTCCTCCTTTGCGCAGGTTCATTCTCACCACTCAACATGACTCTTCTGTTAATCAGCATTTCTCCTCTTTCAGCATCTTCAGAATTTGATGATCTGACATCTTCATCTACATGTGCAACTCTGGCCTGGCCTTCATTTCTCCTGTCTATTCTGCCTTGGCGCTGAGGACATTCAAATGCCCTATGACCTTCTTCTCCATAGTGAAAACATGTTCCACGGAAGCCACCTCTTCCAGATCCTTGTCCTCTTCCCCTTCCTCTTTGATCTCTATTATTTTGATCCTGGAAGCGATTGGAATTATTTCCTCTCTGATTCTGACTGCTACTGGCCTCATCCTTCTTTTTCGGATCTTCATTTTGGCCACCATATGACCGTCCACCAGATCGTCCACCGCGACCTCTTCCGTTTTGTCTGCTCTCAAACTTCTTGTTCAGCTTTTCCTCTACTTTTAGGGCAAACTGGTATGCCTCTTCAATACTGTTCATTCGAACCAGATTCAGCTCCTCCTGAATGCTTGGCCTTAACCCATTAAGGTATCGGGCAACTTTCTCCTTATCAGCTTCTGCATGGCTTGTTCTGATGAGAAGTCGATAGAACTCCTCTGTATACTCCTGAACAGATCTTCCTGCTTGCTTCAAACTCTACATTTTCTTCAGTAGGTCAAGCTCATAATCAACAGGAATGAACTGTCACTTCAATTTATCCACCATCTGATCCCATCTCGTGATTTTCTCCTTTCCACTTCTATTTCGCTCCAACTGAATCTCTTGCCACCATATCTTCGCATGACCTTTCAGTCTGGCCTTCGCAAATTTGACCCTATCAGGATCCTTGACATCTTCATACTCAAAATATTCTTCACATTCATTGATCCAGTCGATCAATTCCTCTGGGTTAAGATTTTCAGAAAATGTAGTAACCTCAATTTTAGGTCTTTTCCCAATTTTGGAAATCGCCCGAAAAAGTCTTTTTTCCTCCTGGTTCACAATTTCAACTTCTCCTTCTTGATATTCTTCTTCGGCTTCATCCTCGCTTTCGTCTCTGACATTAAGATTCATTCCTCTACGAATCTCTTCTTGCAATGCTCACACTTGTCTCTGCAGCTCTCTAACCTCAGGTGTCACAGCACCAGCTCTTCCGCCATGTTCTCTTCGTGGAGGCATTTTCGCGATACGCGCTGAAACCCTAACCATGGTCCTGGTGCAAACTGCCTCACAGTCGGTGATCTGTTTACACACTCATGAAAACCTAGCTCTGATACCACTTGATGAAGGGTGCTCTCCTTAATACCAAAAACACATAACAAACATAGAGAAACAACAACAATAATATGCAAGAACAAAAAATTGGCTTCTTATTATCTCCACAAATGTGGAATTACAAATTTTCAGAATTACAACATGCAAAGCCACATGGGCATTCCCTTACAATATTCTGTAGGACAAAGCCTCGAACTATTACCCAGATCTACTACCCAGAACTATTCTGAACTGCCTAAGACAATAATACAACCTTCCTTATATAGGCAATTTTCCACCGCCTGGGAAGGTTCCAGAAATTTAGCCCATAGGGCCGACCAAACTTAGAATTATTTTATTTTTCAATTTATTACATCAAAGTCAGCTCAAAATAAATTTTAAAACCCGAACAGAAATTTTGAAGAAAAATCATTTTCTGCCATTTCAGGTGACCCAACTTCTGAAGACCATAAGTCATCACCAGTTGACCCGATTGACTATTGTAACCCCATTTCGGAAAGGGCGCGAGGATCTCTACAAGGCTTAAATCAAGCAAGCTTCATTCAGCCCAAAATTCGACCTCATCCGGGGCCTCTAAAGCCTTCAAAACTGAGTTCAAAGTTTCTGCACCCTATTTCTAAAACTGAAAATTTTCAATATCTTCAAAACCAGACTTGATCTAGCCATGAAACTTTACTGGCAGGCTGATATGACAGAGATGAACCTCCACATGTGAAATCAGAACATTCCGAGATCGTATGACCAACTTACTAAAAATAGAAAGTTTCTAGAAATAGCAGCTCTGCACAAGATAGCCCTTATTGAAAAGCAAAAACAAATATTTTTGGGTAATGCAAGATTGCTCTTACACCCAGGATGCTCCTTCATCACTAACACAGCCATGTCAGTTTCATCATCTGTGTAGACCCTAGTCCTTGGCTGAATCACCTTTGTAAACCAAGTGGGCTTTGAAAAATAATTTAGGGGTTTATATGGAGCTGCAAGAGTCAAAGTAGTCACTGGATGTTCTATTTCCATTTCCTCATGACTCTCCTCTCCTTCTCCTTCTGTCTCTTGTTCATCCATTATATTCAACTCACCCTCCTTGACTATCTACTCTTCATCAGTTGTTTGTGTTCCTTCATCTGTCTGCTCTTCCTTATCAGCCGGATCCTCTAATCCCACATGTTCTTCTCTCATCTCCTCACCAGTTGCCTCTATTTCTTTCGTGTTCTCTTGAGAACCTTGTGGCAATGCTTCACTCTGGAGAAGAGGTGGAGTGGGGGTGACAAAGGGAGCGGGTGAAGGAATTTGAGGTAGAGGCAGAGTTGGCATGGGAACATGAAATGGTGGAGGCTGCTGAGGCAATGGAGTGGTTTGAGATGGAGAGGGAAGTAGAGTGGCTGATGGTGTTGAATGTGGAGGTGAGAGAGGAGTTTGATGCATAGGCAAAGGTGAAGGTGGAACTATGTGTGAAACCAAGGGGATTTGTGTAGTTATATCTTCTTCAGAGGTGACCCCAATGGAAGAGTCTTTATCTGGCTCCATAGTCTCCTTTTTCACTTTAGCTATCACTTCCTTCGTTGTTTCTTGGAATTCTTATGGAGTCCTCTCTCTCACCTTATTATGAGGACTAGTGAACTAGGTAGGAACCTGTTGTTTAGATTCTTTGAAATTGTGTAGGCCCTTGAAGTCTTCAATATAAAAATCATCATACGCTAGAGAATCTAGATTTATGGGCTCTTCTTGACTTGCCCCTTCAGCACGTTATGAGTCATCTTCCATTATTCTTCTTTTCTTCATGGATCCTATGGACCTTGTTCTTCTACTAAGGGGTATTTGATCCATTTCATCCTCATCATCCTCTAACAGGGTGTCCATTTGAGTAGGTGTTGAGCCTTTCTTTCTTTTGTGGACATTCCCTTTGATTACTCCAGTTGGCTTAGGTCCTATTATCTTAAACTTGTGTGTGTGAATTTTGTACCTAGCTGCGGATACAACACTTCAGTAAAATATTAGAGGTTAGAAAAAACCAAAATCTGCAATGAAATGGAATCTAAACTAACTAGGCGATTTACTGCCTTCTAGTAGGTGCGAGTATGATTTTCTCATATATAGCTTGAGATCAGTGCAATGTAACACCTAAATGAAGGATTTGAATGTAAAAGAATGAAATTGTATGAAATGCAAATTAATCTATATTTTTGTGTTTTCTATGCAATATGTATGAGTCTGATCTAAGATGATGAAATTGAAATGATATGCAGATTTAATTTAGAATGATATGAACTGATATGAAAATCTATGCAAAGCTATAAAAAACTATGAATTGATCTCACAAATTCACCTATCACAAAAGCTTGATTCTTCATATGAAATTTCACCAGAGTAATTGTGCAAATTTGAGAGAGCTTAAATATGAAGAGCTAAGCCTTGTTTTATAGAAAGCTAGGGCTTTGAGGATGCATGAGATAAGCCATAAATCACTCTTGATCAACTCAGGTTGATTTTTGAGTTATCAATAGAAAATGAGTAATTAATTCATAAAATCATGCAAAAGCATACAAAAACAACTTTTAATTCAAAATAGAGTTTAGATCAATTTTCAACTCATAATCAGATGTTGAGTTCAAATTCAAGATTAGCAGTTGATTTCTAGTTGACTATTTTTGTGATTGTGCATGATTTAATTATAAATTAATTAAATAAATAAAGTTATTTATTCTCAACTTAACTGATTTTTGAATTGAAATAACTGATTTTTGAATTAAAATAATTGATTAGGAATGTTTATTAAATCAAACTTTTATTCAAAACTATATTATTAAAAATTGACAAATGGACTTAATCAATTAAATAAATATTTAATCAATTATCCGTAGGAGATTTTGATTTATTGTCAAAATTAAATAGTATAATTAGGAATAAATAGAATTAATTTTAATTAAATAATTAAGTGGAAAAATTAAACTTAATTAATTAAATATTCAGAATATTCAATTAATAAATCTTTAGGATAAATAAGATTTATCATCGAATAATCATTAAATCAAAGATAATTAGGATAAATTAGGAATGTTTCTAGGAATATTCCCTAATGCAGATTTTAAGATAAAATCAATTAGGTTTTGATGTTTAGATGTGCCTTAGGTTAGGACTTTGATGTCGATTTCATTTGATTTGAAGATGTAAGAGGTTAATGAACATATAGCCCATTTTTGGGGTATTACATTTTGCCCCTCTTTGAATCACTATGCAAAGTGTAGTGGTTCAAAGAATAATCTGTGTATGATAAAGATGTTTGAAATTGATTTGAAAGATGAACCGATTCTGAGATAGAAACTGATTGTAAGATTGGAAAAAGAGATACCAACCCAGGCCCAAAATGACTAGGAATTGAGATGATGCTAGCTATATCAACAATGAACTAGTGATTATGAAGAAGTGCCAAGACACCTGATTCTGAACCTTATGATTATGAAGTAGTGAGTGACCTAACCTAGGTCCAGGTTGACCAAGAATTAATATTGGTATCACATCTGAATCTTTCAGTTACGAAGAACCAAGGAAAGAACACAACTGAACTGATGGTTACAAATAGCTAATACAGTTTGCAAGATTAAAGATTAGGGTACTAGATTGATATGGATCTTGATGAATCTAATATGCCCCAAGTGATAAAAGATTTTCCCCAAGCAAGGAGGACTTTTGATGAATCAGAAACTAGACATGGTTGTTTTCTTGATTACTGAGAAAAGATTTGATTTACAGATTTGAATGATGTGCAATACCATGCACCCTTCGGGATGAAAATCAAAATCTGACAAGAAAAGTCAGTGTTATATAGTTTCGAAGCATGTTAATTGATTTGAGAATTGGTTATACACTTCTAGGAACGCGTTCTACATCATTTGAAGGTCTAGAAGGCCAAGTTTGACTAGGTTTGACCATGAGTTGACCATGGATGACCAAGTTGAAATTTTGATAGTTTGATGTTAGATAATCAGTTAAGTTGAATACTAGATTTCTATGATGATTAGAAGGTTGATTATGCAAGCAGTCGGCCGTCCTAGGTCCAAAAATTTTAAATCACAATTTTGACATAGTAAATGATCTCAGATTTTGATTTTGATCCCAAAAATAGGTTCAAAATGTCAAAATTAGCCAGGGGTGCAATTTTTGTGGAAAATGGAGCACTTTGAAAAATTAAGTCAAAACCTATATAAAGGCCAAAAGGGTCATTTTCAACTTCATTATTCACATTTGACTTTTGAAAACCTTGTGGAGCCCTCTAAGCGAGAAAATGGCTGAGATGAAGGTGCTTGTGTCTTCCCATCAATTTGAGCATAGCTGGAGGCATCAGAGACCTCGTCAGTATGGACACCTAGTAAGTGGACCTCTATGCCTCTTTGAAAAGTCAATTTTTGCATGTTTGTAGCATTTTTAGGTTGTTTTTTGTACATTTTAAATTTTCAATTCTCGTATGCATGAAAGCTCGTACGACTGTCCTTTGTGACTCATAGGACTTTCCAATTTCCATCCCTTTGTCTTATGAGAACCCCCTGAAACTTGTATGAGAGGGATCCAAGTGTCGTACGACATTTTGTCGGTCCCTCCTTTGTCGTATGGGGAGCCTTAGAAACTCGTATGACTATGCTTTATCATATGATACCTTTGGAAACTCGTGCAAGTTTCGGTGCCAGTTTGAATTGTCGTATGGGAAATAATGAGCCAAAAACACCATTTTAGGTCAAATTTCATGATTTTTTGATTGCTTAGACTGATTGCTCAGCATTTAATGCACCTTCTGAGATAGTCAACTTTTTCAATTTCTGTACCCGTAGCCTATTTTTCAACCAAATCACTAATAGATTTCCTTATTTTTCTTTTGTGTAGGTCATATATCTCGATGTTCATGTACGCATTTCTCATCCTATGACCCAAAGACTTTGTGTATCACTGCCTGACCCTATGAGGGTACATCTTGCTGCCTGTAGGTTTGAGTATCTGATTTGGTTGCCCGAGATTAGGGTGAACCATGGACTGTTGACTACACTAATAGAGCGGTTTCATTCAAAGACCCAGACATTCCATCTACCAACTATAGAGATTACTGTCACACCTGAGGACATATACACAATTCTACACATTCCGTTCCATGGCCCTCATCCTGATTAAGTGAGTTTAGGGCATTCCGGTCTACATGCTTTTCAGAGACTGTTCGGAGATGACACCCATCTCACCGGATCTTTATCATGGGAGACTTTAGTACAACACTATGGACAGTCCTATAGACTAGAGTGTATCATAGCTGGCATGATAAGAGGTATCATCATGTCTGACTGTCAACTGAATGATCTATTAATGGGCTGGGCCCCGATGGTGGCATGACTGATGGAGACTCCTTCTAAGTTAGCTTGGGGCCAGTACCTATTAGCACATATGTTCTCTAAGATTCATGAGATCATGTATCAGGAGGGCAAGTCATTTTCCTCTGGTGCTTTAGTTTTATAGATATAGGCCTGGGAGCACATCCTAGTAGTTAGACCAGTGTGTCAGTCGTAGTGCCAGCCACAAGAGCTGGTGATTTATACTTATTTTGGATATGTTACATAGATTTGCATGGGACACACAGAGTACTGGAGGTGGTGCCTCGATGATATGATATTTGTAGTATGAAGATCATACTTCATTATAGAGGCCTGGCCTATTGCTAGAGAGTAGCTCAATTATTTCTACCAGAGATGTGTGTGTGAATTTTGTACCTAGCTATGGACACAACAATTCAGTAAAACATTAGAGGTTAGCAAAAACCAAAATCTGCAATGAAATGGAATCTAAACTAACCAAGCGATTTACTGCTTTCTAATAGGTGTGAGTATGATTTTCTTAGATTAGCTTGAGATTACTGACAATGCAACACCTAAATGAAGGATTTGAATGTAAAAGAATGAAACTATATGAAATTCAAATTAATCTATATTTTTGTGTTTTCTATGCAATATGTATGAAAAACTGTATGAATATGATCTAAGATGATGAAATTGAAATGATATTCAGATTTAATCTAGAATGATATGAACTGATATGAAAATCTATGCAAAGCTATGAAAAACTATGAATTGATCTCACAAATTCGCCTGTCGCAAAAGCTTGATTCTTTGTATGAAATTTCACCAGAGTAATTGTGCAAATTTGAGAGAGCTCAAATATGACGAGGTAAGCCTTGTTTTATAGAAATCTAGGGCTTTGAGGATGTATGAGAAAATCCATAAATCATTCTTGATCAACTCAGGTTGATTTTTGAGTTATCAATAGAAAATGACTAATTAATTCATAAAATCATGCAAAAGAATGCAAAATTAGCTTTTAACTCAAAATAGAGTTTAGATCAATTTTCAACTCATAATCAGATGTTGAGTTCAAATTCAAGATTAGCAGTTGATTTCTAGTTGACTATTTTTGTGATTGTGCATGATTTAATTATAAATTAATTAAATAAATAAAATAATTTATTCTCAACTTAACTAATTTTTGAATTAAAATAATTGATTTATGGGTTAATCAATTATTAAATCAATCTTTTATTCAAAACTATATTATTAAAAATTGACAAATGGACTTAATAATTTAAATAAATATTTAATCAATTATCCGTAGGAGATTTTGATTTATTGTCAAAATTAAATAGTATAATTAGGAATAAATAGAATTAATTTTAATTAAATAATTAAGTGGCAGAATTAAATTTAATTAATTAAATATTTAGAATATTCAATTAATCAATCTTTAGGATAAATAAGATTTATCGCCAAATAATCATTAAATCAAAGATAATTAGGATAAATTAGGAATGTTTCTAAGAATATTCCCCAATGTAGATTTTAAGATAAAATCAATTAGCTTTTGATGTTTAGATGTGCCTTAGGTTAGGACATTGATGTCAATTTTATTCGATTTGAAGATGTAAGAGGTTAATGAACTTATAGCCCATTTTTGGGGTATTACATTTTGCCCCTCTTTGAATCACTGTGCAAAGCATAGTGGTTCAAAGAATAATCTGTGTTTGATAAAGATGTTTGAAATTGATTTGAAAGATGAACCAATTCTGAGACAGAAATTGATTGAAAGATTGGAAAAAGAGATATCGACCCAGACCCAGAATGACCAGGAATCGAGATGATGCTAGCTATATCAACAATGAACCGGTGATTACAAAGAAGTGCCAAGACACCTGATTTTGAACCTTATGATTATGAATAATTGAGTGACCTAACCCAGGTCCAGGTTGACCAAGAATTAATATTGGTATCACATCTAAATCCTTTAGTTACGAAGAACCAAGGAAAGAACACAACTGAACCAATGGTTACAAAAAGCTAATACAGTTTGCAAGATTAAAGATTAGGATACCAGATTGATATGGATCTTGATGAATCTAATATGCCCCAAGTGATGAAAGATTTGCCCCAAGCGAAGAGGACTTTTGATGAATCAGAAACTAGACGTGGTTGTTGTCTTGATTACTGAGAAAAGATTTGATTTATAGATTTGAATGATGTGCAATACCATGCCCCCTTCAAGATGAAAATCAAAATCTGACAAGAAAAGTCAGCGTTATACAGTTTAGAAGCATGTTAATTGATTTGAGAATTGGTTATACACGTTTGGGAATACATTTTGCATCATTTGAAGGTCCAAAAGACCAAGTTTGACTATGTTTGACCATGAGTTGACCATGGTTGACCAAGTTGAAATTTTGATAGTTTGATGTTAGATAATTAGTTAAGTTGAATACTAGATTTCTATGATTATGGAAGGTTGATTGTGCAAGCAGTCGACCATCCTGGGTCTGAAAATTTTAAATCACAATTTTGACATAGTAAATGATCTCAAATTTTGATGTGGATCCCGAAAATGGGTTCAGAACATCAAAATTAGCCAAGGGTGCAATTTTTGCGGTAAACGGAGCACTTTTGAAAATTAGGTCAAAACCTATATAAAGGCCAAAAGGGTCATTTTCAACTTCATTATTCACATTTGAATTTTGAGAACCTTGTGGAGCCCTCTTAGCAAGAAAATGGCTGAGATGAAGGTGCTTGTGACTTCCCATTGATTTGAGCACAACTAGAGGCATCAGAGACCTTGTTAGTATAGACACTTAGTAAGTGGACCTCTGTACCTCCTTGAATTGTCAAAATTTCCATGTTTGTAGCATTTTTAGGTAAATTTTTGTACATTTTTAGTTTTCAATTCTTGCATGTGTGAAAGCTCATATGACTGTCATTCTTAACTTGTACAACTTTCCAATTTCTAACCCTTTTTCATATGAGAGCCCCCTAAAACTCATATGAGAGGGACCCAAGTATCGTATGACATTTTGTCGAGTCTGTCCTTTATCATACGGGAAGCCTTAGAAAATTGTATGACTATGCTTTGTCGTATGATACCTTGTAGAAATTTGTACGAGTTTCAGTGCTAGTCTAAATTGTCATATGGGAAACAACGAGCCAAAAACACCTTTTTAGCTCAACTTTCCTAATTTTCTGATTCCTTAGACTGATTTTCAAGCATTTAATGCACCTTCTGAGATGGTGAAATTTTCAATTTCTATACTTATAGCCTATTTTTCAATCAAATTTTTGATAGAGTTCCCTATTTCTGTGTTGTGTAGGAGATATATCCTGATGTTCATGTACGCATCTTGCATCATTGACTACATTGATAGAGCAGTTTCATTCAGAGACCCAGACATTCTACTTAATGACTAGAGAGATTACTGTGACACCTAAGGATGTGTACAGGATTCTGTGCATTATGTTCCATGGCCCTAGCCCTGATTATGTGAGTTCGAGGCATTCAGGTATCCATGCTTTTAGGAGATTATTCGAAGATGACACCCAACTCACTAGATCTATATCATGGGAAACTTTAGTGTAGTGCTATGGGCAGTCCCATAGACTAGAGTGTATCATAGCTAGCATGATAGGAGGTATCATCATGTCTGACTGTCAGTAGAATGGTCTATTGATGTGCTGGGCCCCGATGGTGGCACAACTGATGGTGACTCCTTTTGAGTTAGCTTGGGGCCAATGCCTATTAGCACATATGTTCTCTAAGATGCACAAGATCATGTATTAGGAGGGAAAGTCTTTTGCCTCTGGTGCCTTAGTTTTACAGACATGGACCTGGGAGTACATCCCAATGTTAGGAATAGTCCCAAGAGATAACTGAGAGGGGGGGGGGGGGTGAATCAGTTATCTACAAGTTTCAATTCTTTATCCAATTAAGTATACTTAAACATAAAGCATAAACACAATGAAGGAACACATGAACACAACACAAATATTTTGGTTACGGGGAAACCCAAATAGGTAAAAACCCCGGTGGGAATTGACACCCACTAATATTATGTACTAGTGTATAATGATCCTTGTTAGAAGATACTTTACCCTATTAGGAGTAGCTTTACAATATATTAAGTACAATAGACCTAGTCAAGGGTCGGACCATATTAGGAGTCTTTAATAATTTTCTTTGTTAGGGGAGAGGACACACTATCCAAGAGCTCACTGCTCAAATGGACGAAGGCTACAACCTTCTGAATAACAAATACACACTATATCTAGATCTTGGTGAATTATACTTTGACTTTCTTATCTGGATCAGTTCCAATGTATAGAACACATACTCTACTTGGTCACATAGACCTTCTCATGATGGCTCCACACTTCACACACTTTGCTCTGCTTTGCTTAATCAACTATGAGCCACACTTAAGCAATCACAAATGACTGCCTATGAATATCTTTCCTCTAAATGATACAATTAGGCTGGCCTATTAGAATCACCTTGAAATCATATTAGATAAACCATAAAAAATTTCTATAAACATTCTATTGGCTCTACTATGCACGCAACACATTCTGGGACCTGTTCATTAAGGTAGTTGTAGATGCATGCTACACACTGTCGGCTCTACCAAAACAACTATAACTTTCTCCTCAAGCTGAATTAACTAGTGCATTCTTAACCGAACATCAATAACACTTCTCTAAGCTTAAATCCAAGGGAACATACCCCAAAGATGGGTGCAACTCAAGAACCAATAAAATCTATGTCAACTCTCCTGAACAAACACAAGAAACTGCTACTAGCGAATAGCGACTGCATAACTTCACTTCTACTGAATATCAAACTATGCATCCATAACTAAAACATCACTAACATTTCTTCAACACAAATCCAAGGGCACATGGCTCCATGATAACTATACAGACAACCATACATAGAACACTATCTATTATTCTATCAGGAACACTTCTGACACTAATAGCAATATAATTGTATGTACTAATAGTTAACCTTTGTGCCCATGATATCATGCCCATGCATCATATACTAAAGGCTTATTGCATAAGACTTCCACACATGCTACTTTCCATATGTTTTCATCAATGACAAACATATAGTCAGTACTAGGCTGCTAGCAAATCTCCAACAATCTCCCCCTTTTGCATTGATGGCAACATGTGGAATGAAAAACTACCACCAACCCAAGTGAACATTTCTTTTATAACATTCTCCATTTCTTCAACAAAACTCCCCCATAGATGAATCCTCCATCTATTGTAATATTTTCTAATATTCTCCATTTCCTCAACTGAACTATTGTCATAACTGAATGCTACTCCCCCTTAGTATAATACTCCTCCTTTTTCATTTGTTTTTCATGACTGAATATTACTCCCCCTTTGACATCAATGGAAAAGGGTGCCATTCATTTTAAGCATTGGTACTACTCCTGGGGTAGAGTAGTCAACCTTCCATCAGTCCCTGAGGACTGATGCCTTTCCTTCTTTCATCTAAGTAGAATCAGGGAAGAGAATTACTCCCAACTTCTCCCTGAGATACTCAAAAGTATCCTTAGGCAAGGGCTTTGTGAATATATCTGCCAACTGATCTTTGGTACTCACATAGTCCATCTTGAGTTCTTTTTCTTCCACTTTCTCTCTTAGGAAGTGATACTTGATCTCAATGTACTTTATCTTTGCATGCATCATAGGGTTCTTTGACATATTGATAGTGCTAGTGTTATCATAGTGAATAACAATGGGATAATGAATCTGAATTCCAAAATCTTTTATCGTCTACTTTATTTAAACAATTGTAGAATAATTCAATGCTGCTGCAATAGACTCTGCTTCTATTGTTGACTGAGAAATACAATTTTTTTTCTTGCTTATCTAAGTGACAAGTCTATCACCAAAAAACATTTCTCCACTTGATGTACTCTTTCTGTCATCAACACATCCTACCCAATCTACATCAGTGTACACATGAAGCTCAACATTTTATGAATTATGATACCATAGACCATAATCTATAGTGCCCTACAAGTATTTGAATATCCTCTTCACTACCATGAGATGAATTTTCTTAGGTTTTGTTGCAAATCTTCCAATTATGCCAACTGCATTAGAAATATCAGGTCTGGTCTGAGTAAGATATATGAGTTTACCAATCATAGACTTTTACAATGTTATATCTACTATTGGTGACTCATCTTCTTTTGTAAGCTTGCATCCATTGATCATAGGGGTTCCTACTGGCTTGCAATCATCCTTCTTGAATTTATTTAGTATCTCTTTCACATACTTGGACTAATTAATGAAAATACCTTTTTCTATTTGCTGCACATTTAGTCCCAAAAAGTATTTGATAGGTCCAATTATACTCATCTCAAAATCATTCTACATTTCTTTGGAAAATTTTGCACTTATTTTGTCATTACCTCCAAAGATAATGTCATCAACAAATATGGCTACAAGTAGTAGACCTTTAGATGTCTCTCTAATGAATAGATTACAATTTGTTGCTCCTTTCTTGATTCCAATATTTGTTAGATAACCATCTAGTCTTTCATACCATACTCTAGGGGCTTGCTTAAGTCCATAGAGGGCCTTCTTTAATATGCATACCATATCAGGTCTATGTGATAGGGTGGATCCTTCTGGCTACTCAATGTATACTTCTTTCAAATCTCCATTCAGGAATGCTGACTTGACATCCATCTGATAAACTTTGAAGTTTTTGACTATAGCATAAGCTAAAAACAACTTGATAGCTTCTAATCTTCTCACAGGTGCAAATGTGTTTGAATAATCAATGCCTTCTCTTTGTGCATATCCCTTACATACTAATCTTACTTTATTTCTTACTATTGTACCATCTTGATTCATCTTGTTTCTAAATATCCACTTTGTTCCAATTACATTCTTATCACTAGGTCTTGGAACCAGTTCCCAAGTGTTATTCTTAATAATCTAATCAAGTTTTTCTTTCATAGCATCATGCCAATCCGAATCCTTACAAGCATCTTCAACACTTAAGGGTTCAATCTAAGATAGTAAATATACCTTTTCACTGCTAACTGAGTTCTTTTCTTGTGATCGTGTCAAGACTTTGCCACTCTAATCTCCAATGATGTCTTTCTTGGAATGATTTCTAGATGTATACATTGGCACTTTAGGTGATGTTGATTCATCAGCCTTAGGAGTATCTTCTTCACTTGTTTCAGGGTCATTGAATAGCACATCAATGCTGTCAAACATTTCCTTAATAACTATCTCACTATTGGAGGTTTTAGGCTCTTCTTCAATCATGGGTGAGTAATCATGATATCTTTCTTGAGCCATGAAGTTTTCATCAATCTTAACATTAGCACTTTCTATGATCTTTTTCAATCTCAAATTGAAATATCTATAAGATTTACTTTTAGTAGAGTAACCAAGAAAAATACCTTCATCACTTCTTGCATCAAACTTGCCTACTGCTTCGTCCCTCTTGATGTAGCACTTGCTTCCAAAAATTCTAAAGTATTTTACTATGGGAACATTACCAAACCATAGCTCATATGGTGTTTTGTCAGTGCCTAGCCTCAATTGAATTCTATTGATGGTATAGACTATTGTATTAACCACATCTCTCCAATAGGTGTGTGCAACTTTGCCTTCTATCATAATGGTGTGCACTATATCAAGAATGATCCTATTCCTTCTTTCTAAAATTCCATTCTACTAAGGGGTTCTAGGTGTACTCAACTGTCTCTTTATGCCATGTTCTTCACAGTATTCATAGAATCTATCAGAGGTGAGTTCTCCTCCTCTATCCGATCTCAAGCATTTTATCTTTAGTCTAGATTCATTCTCAACCTTAGCTTTGAATATTTTGAACTTCTCAAAGGCTTATGACTTATCTTTCAAGAACGCAACCCACATCATCCTAGTACAATAATCAAAAAACAAAATGAAATACCTTTCACCATAGTATGATCTTGTTTGAGTTGGGCCACATAGATCAGTATGAATCAGCTCCAACTTATTTTCTGCTAAATTGAGCTTGCTTCTGAATTAATTTCTCACATGCTTTCCCATCACACATTCCCTGCATATAGTATCAACTGGCTTTTCTATGCTAGGTAGATCTCTTACTACTTTTACATTGCTTATCTTTACTATGTTATCAAAATTTATATGACATAGTCTTTTATGCCACAACCAATTGTCATCAACTTTAGCAACAAAACAACTTGCTTCTGAATTGAGTTAAAAAACATTACCTTTGGTCTTTGAGCATGATGCAATCATAACACCATCCTTTTTTTTAATGATGTATTTTTCATCTTTGAACTCCAATTGATATCCTTTTTCAAGTAATTGTCCAACACTGAGAAGGTTATGTTTCAAACCATCAACATAGAGAACATCATCAGTACTGTTCTTTCCATCCAAAGTGATGGCTCCTCTACCAACTATTGGGTTAGGAGTGTTGTCTCCAAATATAACCATGCCACTATTGTATATGTCTAGATGAACAAACCTTCCTTTATCACCTATCATGTGATGTGAACAACCACTATCTATAATCCACTCTGTCCTTATGTCAGCTTATGAAATCAATGCTAGCTTTTGTTCCTCTTTCTCATCTTTATGAATTGTCTTATCATTCATTTTGTCTACTATAGAAATGAATCCAATTTCTTCTTCACTTGATTCATCATCTAAAACTCCATCTCCAACAAAGTAACATTCCTTAGAGTACTTAGGCTTGTAATCCTTCTTGAACTTTTTAGCTCTAGCAGGACACTTAGATGCAAAGTGACCTATCTTATTACATGAAAATCACTTAAATGGTAATTGACCTTCATATTTTCCTTTTCCTTTCTTTTCTCTTTTGGAAATCATAGAAATGAAATCATCTAATGTTTTCTCTTCATCATTATCATCAAAATTACTAGAAGTGTTTGCAGATTTCTTACCATGAACTATTGCTTTGGAGGCTGTCTCACTCTTTGGTTCTGACTTCAATCTTGAAATCTCAAAATCTAAGATTTTTCTAATCAAGGTCTCTCTCTTGAAATTAGATGTAAGATGCATGGCTCATCAAGAATGTTGATCTTTCTTTCATATTCTAAAGTAAGGGTGGTCACTAACTTGTCCATAATGTCCTCTTTTGAAATATCTCCACCATTGTTCCTGATTCCAGCAACTGCTTCATTTATCCTTTGATTGTATGCTCTAATATTTTCTTTAGGAAACATCTCTAATTAAATAAATATTTTCTTCCATGTCTTTTTTCATGCATCCTTTTCTTGTTTGTATCCTTCAAATATGTCTTCTAGGTACTTCCATATCTTGTGGGCAGTATCCACCTTCTTTATCTCTAAAAATTCACTATTAGATAGGGTGCTGATAAGGGCTTCTTTAGCTATAGCATTCTGATGAAAAAATTCCTTTTTTCTATCAATAGCATCATCTTTTCCAAGATCTTCTAGGGTAGGAATCCTGGCTTCTTTGATAGTAACATCAAAAACTTCAAAAGAAATACACTACAAATGGGTCACCATCTTGTTCTTCCAATCAAGATAGTTATCTCCATCAAACTTAGGACTTTCTTTCATGAATTATTCCATCTGATCAACCTCAAGATATTAAAATTTCTATCTAAGGCACTTGGCTCTAATACCAACCAATTGTTAGGAATAGTCCCAAGAGATAACGAAGGGGGAGGGTGAATCAGTTATCTACAAGTTTCAATTCTTTATCCAATTAAGTATACATAAACACAAAGAATAAACACAATGAAAGAACACATGAACACAACACAAATATTTTGGTTACTGGGAAACCCAAATAGGTAAAAACCTCACTGGGAATTGACACCCACTAATATTTTGTACTAGTGTATAATGATCCTTGTTAGAAGATCCTTTACCCTGTTAGGAGTAGCTTTACAATATATTAAGTACAATAGACTTGGTCAAGGATCAGACCCTATTAGGAGTCTTTTATAATTGTCCCTGTTAGGGGAGAGGACACACTGTCCAAGAGCTCACAGCTCAAATGGGTGAAGGCTACAACCTTCTGAATAATAGATACACACTATATCTAGATCTTGGTGAACTGTGCTTTGACTTGCTTGTCTAGATTAGTTCCAATGTATAGCACACATACTCTACTTGGTCACATAGACCTTCTTGTGATGTCTCCACACTTTTCACACTCTACTCTACTCTTCTTAATCAAATATGAGCCACACTTAAGCAATCACAAATGACTGCCTATAAATATCTTTCCTCTAAATGATACAATCAGGTCGGCCTATTAGAACCACCTTGAAATCATATTAGAGAAACCATAAAAAAATTCTATAAACATTTTGTTGGCTCTACTATGCATGCAACACATTCTGGAACCTGTTCATTAAGGTAATTATAGATGCACACTACACACTTTCGGCTCTACCAAAACAACTGTAACTTTCTCCTGAAGCTGAATTAACTAGTGCACTCTTAACCAAACATCAATAACACTTCTCTAAGCTTAAATCCAAGGGAGCATACCCCAAAGATGGGTACAACTCAAGAACCAATAAAATCTCTGTCAGCTCTCCTGAACAAACATAGGAAACTACTACTGGCGAATAGTGACTGCACAAATTCACTTCTACTAAATATCAGACTATGTGTCCATAACTAAAACATCACTAACATGTCTTCAACATAAATCCAAGGCTGCATGGATCCATGATAAATGTACAGACAACCATACACAGAATACTATTTGTTACTCTGTCAGGAACACTGTTGACACTAACTGTAATATAACTGTTTGTACTAATAGTTAACCTCTGTGCCCATGATGTCATGCTAATATCATTTCTATGCATCATATACTAAAGGCTTACTACATAAGACTTCCATGCATGCTACTTTCCATATATTGTCATCAATGAAAAACAAACAGTTAGTACTAGCGTGCTAGCAAATCTCCAACACCCAATAGTCAGACCAATGTGTCAGTCATAGCACTAGCCACAAGAGCCAGTGATTTATACATATTTTGGATATGTTACAAAAATTCATATGGGACATACAGAGTACTAGAGGTGGTGCCTTGATGACATGACATTTTTAGTATGGAGATCATACTTGTTTATAGAGGCTCAACCCACTGCTAGAGAATAGTTTAGTTACTTTTTCTAGAGTCGGATATTGTTTGGTTGTTCCACCATAGTTCTTGAGTGCTTCTTGATTACTAGAGTATGGAGACAATACAAAATCATGCAGGATGCACCATAGGTTCATGTTTCCTATGCATAGATTTTGAGAGAGCTTGGATTAGGATGTGGTCCATGATTATCACATACTCTTTGTGTATAGGAGTATAGTAGTATTGTTGATAGAGAGTGGGACTACCGAGTAGATATTACAGATGAAGGTGTGACAAATGGTTATATTTCCTGGATTGTGGAGAACCCCATTTATAGATTCTCATATCCTACAAAGTTTATATATTTGATGGAGGAGGCCATGGATGTCATAGGTACACCAGTAGGGTGGGGATAGAGGCATGCATAGGTATAGATGCCCCATCCTTCACCTCCTAGTCTAAGAGAAGTAGTGACACCATTGAGACTGATAGGCCACACTAGAGCATCAGGACATATGAGACCACCTCCTCATCCTACTAGTTCTTCAGGGCACAAGAGATCTTCTAGAGGTGAGAGTGGCACTTTTGGCAGTGTGGGCATAGCTAATGAGGTACTAGGTGTAGAGTAGGATATAGGTGCCAGCCCGGATCCATTATAGGGTGATACTAGTTTTGATCTTGGTGCTGTAGGTAGATGCCATAAGGCATAAAGAGTAGAGACTACTAAGCAGCCAGCCATGGATACTAAGATGCCTGCAGTGGATGTAGTTCCTATTATACCACTTACTCCATAAGAGACCCTTAGACAGCTCAAATTATAGGTCAAGGACCTACAGGTACAGAGTGCTCACTAGGAGGAGCAATTTCTAGAGGCTGATAGACATCATGCTGAGCTCTGAGAGGAGAACAGGAGATTACGGATAGAGGTGACCCATCAGACATCTTGAGCTGCGTATTATGTGTCTGCTTATTATACTATTGTTCCTGCTAGTTAGAGATTTTTGACTTATTCTGAGTATATGATAGCATCAGAGGGAGCTAGGGCACCTCGAGTAGAGGCAGTACCAGATGCACCACCGCCACCTCCACTAGATGAAGAGGATCAAGCAGACAACTGATCTATCTAGATGTTCTGATATTTTTTCTCTTTTGTTGATATTGTTTTGACTTCTGATAGCTCACATGAGCTCATTCTTTTGTACACTATGCCAGTAGTGCACCCTTGACTAGTTCCAAATTTTATGATATATATATATATATATATATATATATATATATATATATATATATGAGATCAAGATTTTGGTTATGACTTCATTTGCACTTGTCATGTTTTGATTTATGATAGAAAATGTATGTAATGTATGATTTGGATTATGCAATGATAACTATGCATGTATGTAATGAAATGCAATAGATAGGATGAGTATGATGTGAAAATGCAATGATATACATGATATGTTTTGCAGGTTGATGAAGATGAGTACTCAGTCTTATGTCAAAAAGGATGTGTAACCTAGGATGGTGACTACTTGCGGTTCTATGAAGAAACCTTCGTGTAAGATTCAACTCTTCATGTCAAGTTAAGTTTTAGGTTTTTGAAGAATTGTTTAAATGTTTTAAGTGTAATTAGCAATTTGTGAGATTAAGCAAATATGCAAAGTGCAAAATGACATGCAAAATGAAATGCAAACCTAAGACCTAGGATCTAGTCACTGATCATGTGTCAAGCATTCTCATCATTGACATTTTTAGGTAACCATTTAAATCAATACAATGCCCACTAGTTATGAAACTATAGACATATGAATATTGATTTGTACGTGCAATAATCAATACAACACCCACTGGAAAAAAAACCATGGACATATGAATATTGATTCTATGTTTGGAATGTCAAATTAGATATAAGCACCAAGACATAAATGCTAGTATGACCTAAATATCATGTCCATTTTAATATAGCAATTTTCATAAACATCATAACATCAAGCAGTCAAGAGATCAATCTAAATCCAATGTGAATTACCCTTAGTGACCCTTTATCGTTCACATCCTTAGGTAAGATTGCACTTTATAGTAGGAGAAAGAATTCACTCAAAAAGACAATATTTAGATCAAACTTCCTTGAATCTTCCAAGTATCAATGGTCAAGGTACTCATGTCCATCCAATTCAAGATAGAGGCTCTTACAGACAAACACCATTTCAATCCAAAATTTCCAAAGTTAGATTTTCACATACAAGAAGAAAACAAAGAAAATATTTTGACCCCAGTCATTGCTTCTCTAAATCCATTAAAGGACATCGTCAAAGGGCTCATGGGAACAAAATATGCAAAAATATCAATGTGAATCAATAAGAATACAAGGAGATAAAAGCATGAAGCACAGATTGTTTTCATTTTGTTTTGATGTTCATTTGATTACAAAATCCTTTCTGGAGAGGAGACAAATGGACTAACTTAGTTTAAGCTTCAAAGGACTATGACTAGACATGAATCATCTAAGGTATACTAGAGACCATAAGATATGACATTGATTGCCCCCAAGTGTTAAGCATTGGTAGGATATAGACCTTTGAGCTGATTGGTGTACAAACTGACCTTATTGAAAATAGGAATGCAGAAACAAACCAAGAGATATGTACAAACTAAAGCAAGACTAAAAGTTGGGAAAGACCAAGATTGCACTAATAGATGGAGCATTTTGAACAAGAGGCACCCATTTCCTGGGTTTTCACTATCTTGGTAGAGATTCTATTTTTGCTACCAAGGCGCCTGTTTCCAGGTTTTCACCAAGGCACTTTTTTCTTTTTCTCATTTTTTTGTATTTTTATCTTTTCAATTTTTTTGTTCTTTTATTTTTATGAATTTTTTTATGAATCATCAAGCCTCCTATTTTCTAGGTTCTCACCAAGATGTTTATTTTTTAAAGGATTTTTTCAGATTTTTATGATTTTTTCAGGATATTTTACCATAGACTGAATGTCTTAGGCGTAGAATTTATTTAGATGGAAAATGTTGATTGGTTTTTGAAGCTGTTCTCCTTTAGTCATTGAGAGTTGATAGGCTCTAGAGCCAAAAGTAGTAGTGATTACAAAGGGACCCAGCCAGTTGGGTTCAAACTTCTCCTTGCGTTCTCTATGTGATTGATTTTCAGGATTCTCTCTCAAGACTAGATCACCAACCTGAAATTCTCTATGTTTGAATTTCTTGTTGTAACCTCTAGACATTCTCTTATGATATACTCTAAGATGATCATATGCTACTTGTCTGTGCTCATCTAGTAGTTCAAGTTCTTGCAACTTATACATGTAGTCATCATCAGACCATACATTCTGATTCTTAGTGATGGGATTTCAACCTCAATAGGTAGTACCACTTTAGACCCATAAACTAAAGTGAAAGGAGTAGCCCTAGTAGGCATCTTGATACTTGTTCTGTAGGCCCAAAGAGTTGGATTGATCATAAGATGCCAGTATCTTCCTATTTTATTAACTGTTCTGTGCAAGATTTTCAATAGATTTTTGTTGGAATCCTCTTCTTGTCCATTCCCTTGAGGATAGTAGATAGATGACCAATGTTGTGTTATCTTGAATTTGGCACATAGATCATCCAAGGTTTTTTTTTTGAATTATCCACCATTATATGTGACTATAGAGTGTGGAATACCATATCTGCAAATGATGTAGTTCAAAATAAATGTAGAAATTTTTTTACCAGTTGCTTGAGTCAAAGGAACTGCTTCTACCCATTTTGTAAAATAATTTGTAGCTGTGATTATATGGGTATGTCCATTAGAAGAATGAGGATGTATGGATCCTATAAGATCAAATTCCCATTGGTGAAAAGGCCATTGTTTAGTAAAGGGAATTAGATCTCTCCCTTGAGCATGAATCAAGTTACCATGTATCTGACACTTTTGACAATTCTTAGCAAACTTGATTGCCTCTTTTTCCATCTCAGGCCAATAGTACCCAGCCCTAATAAGTTTTTGAGCTAGTGTTAAACCATTAGAATGTGATCCACATATACCATCATGGACTTCCTCTAATGCACATTGAGACTCTTCATGTTCTAAACACCTAAGAAGTGTACCATCTAGACCTCATTTATATAGATCGTTACCAATGATGACATACCGGGATGCATTACATATAAGGTAGTGTTTCTCATGGTGGTTGAAGGAATCAAGAATGATTTGGTCTTGGAGATAGGAGAAAATATTTTTGTAGCAGGATGAATCATGACCCACAATAGTGTAGATCATGTGGGTTTTAGGGGAATCATATGCAGGATAAGATAGTGCTTCCACCAAGAACTCATAGCATAGCTCATGTTCGGGTTGTTGTAGTAAAGATGATAAAGTTTCCATAGCATTAGCAACCTTGTTCTTTGTTCTAGGAATTTTCTCAAATGTGATAGATATGAAATATTTATTTAAAACATCTAGCATTCTCTTGTATGGGATTATGTGTGTGAATTTTGTACCTAGTTGTAGACACAACACTTCAGTAAAACATTAGAGGTTAGCAAAAATCAAAATCATGCAAGTAATTAAAAACTAAACTAACCAAGAGATTTACTACCTTCTAGTAGGTGCGAGTATGATCTTCTCAGATTAGATCGAGACTAGTGACATTGACAACACCTAAACGAAGGATTTGAATGCAGAATATGATAGACTATGAATGCAGATTAACCTATATTTTTGTATTTTATGTGCAATTGGAATGAGAAACTATATGAATCTATCCTATATGAATTTGATTGATGCAATTAATCTAAGAATTGATATGAATGCATATAAAAATCTATGATATGAAACTATGCAATTATGATCAACTATGAAAGATCTCACAAATCGCCTGTCACAAGTGCTCAATCCTTCAATTGCCAATTCGCTAGAGTGATTGTGCAAATTTGAGTGTTGATTGTTATGAAGAGATGAGCCTTGTTTTTATAGAAATCCAGGGCTTTGGGGATGCAAGAGAAAAGCCATAAATCACTCTTGATAAACTCAGGTTGATTTTTGAGTTAACAAGAAATTAAGAATATTTAATTCATAAAATCATGCAAAAGTAGTTTTTATCTCAAAATAGAGCTTTAGTTCACTTTTGAACTCATCATCAAATGTTGAGTTTCAATTTTAAAATTGATTGTTAATTTCTAGTTGCCTTTTTTCTGATTGTGCATGATTTAATTATAAATTAATTAAAAAATAAAGTGATTTTTTCTCAACTTAACTGATTTTAAAATTAAAACAATTGATCTATGGGTTAATCAATTATTAAATCAAACTTAATTCTAATTAAATCATTAAATATGACAACTTTGATTTTAAATCAATTAAATAAATATTCAATTGATTATTTGTAGGAATTTTGATTTATTGTCAAAATAAAAACAATATTAATTAGGAATAAATGTAATTAAATCTAATTAAATAATTAAGTGGCAGAATTAAATCTAATTAATTAAATATTTAGAATATTCAATTAATCAAACTTTAGGATAAATAAGATTTATCACCAAATAATCATTAAATTAAAGATAATTAGATAAATTAGGAATTTTTAGGAAATATTCCCCAATGCAGAATTTGAGATAATCAATTAGATTCGATGATGTTCAGATGTGCCTTAGGTCAGGACTTCGATGTCGATTTCATTCGATTTGAAGATGTAGGAGGTTAATGAACCTATAGCCCATTTTTGGGGTATTACAGGGATCAACTTTCCATCTTTCATTTGATACACATCATTGACTTGGTGTATTACAAGTTGTGAGTCTCCATGAATGTGTAGTTCTCTCACTCTCCACTCAATTTCTATCTTCAATCCGTTGAGAAGGGCTTCATATTCAAAAATATTATTGGTACAAGGAAAATTTATTCTGAATGCTTTAGGGATGGATTATCCTGAGGTGTGATAAATAATATGCCTGCTCCAAATCCATTTTGTGTGTAGGATCCATCAAAGAATAACTTCCATGATCTAGAAGACAAGTTCATGATAGTCGAATCTAAAAAATCCATTTGCATTGGTGTATCATCAAACAATGGTGCATCAACCAACTAATTAGAAATTACTTGTCCTTTGATAGCTTTTCTTTCAACATATTCAATATCAAATTCACTTAAAAGCATGACCCATTTAGCTAATCAACCTATGAGGGCAGCTTTTCTTAGTAGGTACTTTAGTTGATCAATCTTAGCTACCAGATGTGTGGTATGAGCTAACATATAATGCCTCAGTTTCTATGATGCAAAGATCATAGCTAGACAAGATTTTTCAATCATTGAATAGTTCTTTTCATATGCCACCAATGTTCTACTTATGCAATATATGGCTCTTTCTTTTTTGTTCTCATCAAGATGTGCTAGTAATGCTCCCAATGATGTATTTGTGGTGGAGACATATAAGATCAATGGCTTCCCTTGAATAAGAGGCATCAAAATAGGAGGATTTGATAGATATTCCTTGATATGATTAAAGTTATTTTCACACTCTTCATTCCATGCAATGGTCACACCTTTATGTAATGTAATTGTAAAAGGCTGTGATATGTCTGCCAATTGAGATATGAACCACCTAATAGACTACACTCTTCCTTGTAAAGTCCTTATTTGACTGATATTCTTAGGAGGTTGCATCTCCATAATAGCTTTAACCTTAGTGGGATCAACTTTAATTGCTTTCTTTGAGACAATGTAGCCTAAGAGCTTTCCAGAAGTGACGCCAAAAGATCTTGTCATAGATTTTGCTAAGGTATCATCATAATCCTCCATAGTCATATGCATCATGTCATGAAAAATAGAAGTTTTAGCTCTCTGATATGTAGCACCAACATTTTTAAGCCCAAATGGCATGACATTCCAATAGAAGGTACCCCATGCACATGTGAAAGTAGTTTTCTCTTGATCCTCTAGAGAAATTTTTATTTGATTGTAGCCATAAAACCCATCCATTAAAGAATACATCTAAAAGCCCACAGCCATGTCCACTATCATGTCAATGTTAGGTAGTGGAAAATCATACTTAGGGCATGCTTTGTTGACATCTTGAAAATCTGTGCACACTCTTATTGATTTGTCTAGTTTTGAAATAGGGACAGTATTAGAGATCCATTCTGCATAGTCAATGACTTAGATAAATCCAGTTTTTAGGAGCTTCTCTAATTCAGCTTTTACCAAAAGTGAAACATGAGGATGCATCTTTCTTAACTTTTTTTTAACAGGTTTTACTCTAGGAGCAATAGATAAACGATGCATTATGAGATCAGGATCAAGTCGAGGCATATTTGAATACTTCCATGCAAAGTTGATTTTCTTTTCTATCAAGAATTTAGTGAATGTTTTCTTCTCTTCCTCTGATAAATATTGTGCAACATGAATCAACTATGGTTCTTCTATTGTACCCAAATTGATATATTTAGTGGGCTCAATTAGAACTGGAGATTTGTCCTATAAATGACTTAGAAGGATATCAAATATCTCATCCTTAGGTGCCTTAGAGAGGTTTTCACCTTTGTATACATCTTTTTTCTTTACTATTTTCAGTTCTGAGACTGCCACAAAGTGGTTTTCACCCTCAAAACTCCTTTTTTTTTTTTTTTTATTCTTATTCTTTTGACCGAGATATTTGATATCTGACTCTGTCATGCTAATACTTAGTTTTCTAATGGAAGTCCTCATAGGCTCAACTACATTTAGATAGAAAGCAAGGGCATAGTCATTGGGAAAGGTATAGATATCTTGGTTCGGATTCATGGAAGTTTGGTCAAGAAATTTAGGATGTTGGATAGTCAAAGTTGGGAGGGATGGGGAAAGAGTGTTCACGGATATGGATATGTCATCATTGGTCCTAACCTGACTCTCAAGATCGAAGGTGATACTACAACTCAATTCGTTCAATTTGTGAATAGGCTCAATGTCATCGTAGAATTCTATTTCAGCCATAGGTGGATCAGACTCGTTAAGTTCAACATTTTGTTCTAGACTTACATTGGGTTTAGGTTCATATTGGTGAATAAAATCAATATGCTTTTCTGTAATAAGCTCATCTAGTTCTGGAATGACTCCCCATTCATAGTCATTAGATTCATCTTCTATTTCTTCATCAAGACCTCTAGGAAATCTGAGAACATGTGTAAAATCAAGATGAATTCCCTAAGAAGGGTTTCCTTTAGATTCATATTTGAATTCATACTCATGTGAGTCTATCTCAGAATTGCTAGAATGCTCCAAGTGTTCAGCTATAGTAATAGGTGTACCCTCCTCTTTGTTTGTCTGATTATCTTCGAGATTAGCTAGTTCTTGTGGTGCAACTATCTCTTGTACTATAGTAGGTTCTTGTGTGTCTACTATATTGACTCTTTTGATTAGATCAACTTCATCTTGAAGGACGTTTTTGATTTATTTAGGCAAGCATTCATAAGGAATAAGCTCATTAGTAGTGTCTAAATCACTATCACTAGGATGTACATCTTCTTCTTCATTGTTAGCTAACCCTGGTTCTATTTGTTCTATCACATGGGAACAACTTCCTTTGAGATAAAAGGGCTTCTTATGATAACCTAGACCTGTTGTATCTTTGTTGGTTTGACCCTTGTGGTCAAGAGGGGATATGAGACCTTTTCCTTATAGCCCTAGGGGTCCTTTTCTAGTATATCCCATCTTAGCCATCAGTTTATCTCCTGGTCCATATGACTTTGAAGGAGTTTTCAAAATCTTGGAGTCACATTTCTGGACTGACTGGGATTGAGATCCATCTTTACATAACCATGCCAATATAGCTTATTCTTCTTCAAACTCTTGTTTAGATACTTGCTCTGGGACAAAACTGCCATTGAATATGACTTGAGATTCTTTAGCATTAGGCTTCACTTTGTCTGAAGGTTGTCCATAAAACTTTGGTGATAATGGGAGAGATGTGAGAGACAAGACTGGTTCCATTGTGTATTCTCCCATACCATTTTTCTTGATTTTAACCTCTTTATAAATGTCCTCTATCTTGGATGTAGAAGGCTTGTCAACTTGTTTATTAGAAGATTCTCTATTGTTAGGAACAAGTTTATCAACACTTTCTTTCAATGAATTGTATATTGTAGAGAAGTCAGCTGGAATTGTCACCTCTACTCCTTCATAAGGAAATTTCACACATTGATGATATGTGGAAGGAATAACTCTCATTTCATGTATCCAGGGTCTCCCTAGAAGAATATTTTAAGCCA
Source organism: Chamaecyparis obtusa (assembly GCA_027943335.1). Taxonomy (NCBI): domain Eukaryota; kingdom Viridiplantae; phylum Streptophyta; class Pinopsida; order Cupressales; family Cupressaceae; genus Chamaecyparis; species Chamaecyparis obtusa. The sequence continues at coordinate 1,951,240 of BSBK01003166.1, forward strand.
AAGGTATATCAATAACTTGACATGTAGTATCTCTGATGCCCAAACCTATTCTGATAGGAAAGACAATTGTTCCTTTGGAAGATCTTTCTTCTTCATCATATGCCTTGATAGTGATTTTATTTTTAGGATCAATGGCAGCTTCAAATAAGCCCAATTGTGTAACCAAGTTGCAAGAACAAATGTTGAGACTAGGGCCTCCATCTATCAACACATGTTTGACATGATGGTTTTGGATCAAGATTTCAATATGCAAGGGTTGGTTGTGTGGATGACTCAAGGAGTTGTCATCTTCCTCTAAAAAAGAGATATATTGTGGAGATGTCAAATAACCAACCATAGTCTAGAATCTATCTAAATCAAGGTTTTCAGGAACATTGGATTTGAGCAAAGATTTGTCTAGAATGGCTCTATGAGCTGGAGATATCTGAAGCAACTCAAACATGGAGATTTTAGCATTTATATGCTGGAGTTGTTGGACTATACTGTATGATGTAGGCCTCATGTCTTTAGGATTTGACTTTGAGGTAGTCCTCTATTTAGAAGCAGATGAAAGATTAAAAGGCACCTTAGAGACATTAGATGAAACAAATTTTTTTTCCTTGAAGGTGTGCCTAAGCTTGTGATCAAGTAACTGCATTCACTGATTAATTATCTCTATCTCTTCACACAATAGTGATAACATTGCAAATTTCAAATAGGCATGGTTCAACCATATTGATGATGACATTATTTCCAAAGTAAGCATAATTGACCTTTGCACCCATATTAGGCTGAGAAGATGAATCTCCCTGACCATGTTTTGGAAATGGTTCTGTGAATGTTGTATGATCATTATTGCTCTTACAATTATCAATTGTGATTTCTCCATTATCAATTTTATCTTGTATGATATGTTTCAAGAAAACATAGTTATTAGTCTTATGACCCTTATTGCGATGGAAGTCACATAAATAATTCTCTCTCCACCATTTTAGTTTAGGTTCAGGATCAAAGACTTTTATCTTAGGCAAGTAGATGATGTTGTTAGCCAATAGAGTTTTCATGGTAGATTCCAAAGATTCTCCAATAGGAGTGAATTTGTGATTAGGATTTGTAGCCCAAGGTTTGTAATCAGATGACTTCTTGTTTGATTCATTGGATTTTGCCTCTGAGTCTTTGATGGCCTGGGTACCAATAGTAAGATTAAAAGTAGGTGCCTTAGATGTGGCACAGACATTATCAACAATGTTGTCTGAGACAACGACCATATTCTTGTTCTAGTTTTTTCCTTTGTCTTTAGAGCTAGATCTAGATTCATACTTGTCTTTTTAAAGATAAATGTCTCCTTTTTGAACAAGCACCTTCTCAATTTTGATAGCATTCTCTACCATTTTATCAAAGGATACATGATTTTGCATTTGCAAATGGTAGTTGATTTCTAGAACAAGATTGTTGATGAAGATTTCTAGCTTCTCAGTTTCTGGAATAGGCCTAGCATATAGAGAAAATTTCTTCCTCCATCTCTTGAGAAAAGTTAGGAATGGTTCTCTTGGATATTGCTTTAGATTACAGATGTCAGTCATGGTGATTAGATGTTGAATATTATAGGAGTATTATTGATAGAATAATTTGATCAACTCCTCAAAATTCTTGATAGTAGGAGGCATTTTTGAAAACCAATGAATGGCTGCTCCTCCCAGAGATTGAAGGAAAATATGCATTGAGTAGGTTGGTTCGTGCATGAACTCCATAGATTGGGTAAAAAATTCTTTGACATGATCTTGAGGGTCAGAGTTTCCATCATACTTGTCACACTTAGTTATCTCCACTCTTTTAGGAAATGGTGGTATATAGAAGTCTTTATCAGATGGGAAAGGGCATAGAGCCTCCATGGAGAACTCTTTAGGTTCCTTTTCTTTTTCAATTTTGTTAAGTTTGACTTGCATGGCATGCATTTGTTTCATCATAGCCATGAGTGGAGTTTCTTCCTCATGCGTAATGATGTCTTCAACATTGAAGTTAGGAGGAAGTTTAGTTCCTTGATGAGCTAACTGTAAGAAGTATGTTTCTCTATCTTCTTTCAAGAAATGCCTCATCATTTTCTTAAAGTCATCATCATTTTGATAGTGAGAAATTTTAGAAGGCATGGGTTTTTGATCCATGCCATGTTGAGAGTGATGTCCTTGAGATCCTGCTTAAGACATGTTGAAAATTTTAGGAGTCTCTGGGATAGATTGATGTGGAGTAGCTTGAAGGCTCCCGTGAATTGATGTAGGAGGAGTTTGTGGGTTACTTGCATGAGTTGATGGCAGAGGGGGGATGTAACCAGTTTTTAATCATAGATTATTGAGACCGTCATCTTCATAAAGGCCTAAATTGTAGAGTTGTTCAAACATTGGACCCACTTGAGGAGATAAAGGTATGGTGTTAGATGCTTCTTCTTACATGAGGAAGCTTGATTTTCCACCATTAACCTTGGGTGAATCAAAAGAATAAGATGAAGATAACTAAAGAATGAATTGATTCAAGAAAATCAAATGATGCAACCTTGTCAAGATTGGATTGAGTGAAGATAGATCAGATGTAAATGAAGGATACTATGCCACAGTGGTGTGGGTATATGCCCAATAGATGGCAGGCACGAGCTTGCAACACTTAACCATAAAGATGAAGATTGAACTGAAGATAAATTTTGACAAGGTTTTGACACAAGATGAAAGAGACTCAAATCGATAAATCAGAGGGCTAAATCAGACTCAAGAGACCACTTTAGGGAAATTAATGAATTTATTCTAGCTTTATGCTTTGTTCCTGACATAGTGATTTTTTTGACAGAATCTAGAAATAGGTTGGAAATACTATCTATCTGGCAATTTTGACAACTTTCTGGCAATTTTTCAAGAATTCTCAAATGACTTTCTATAGGCTCATATGACAATGGGTATGCTCTGAAATGATAGTTGACAAAACTCATATGACAATTGACACTAGATTTTTGACTTTTTAGCAAGACTCATACGACAATGTATAGACTCTCATACGACAATATAGAGGTTCCCAAACGAAAATTGCCAAAACTCGTATCACTTTCGAACTCTGTGGGATGACTTTGGACTCTAGAAAGGTATTTTAATTTATATTTTGCAAATTTTAGGTTTTTAGTTTTAGATTGTTTGCAAATTTGTCTATCCGGGTTTGAAGATTATTCTATGATCATTCATTTCCAATAACCAAATAGATAAACAAGCATGCAAAACAACAGGCAAGTGATTTCAAGCACGTCTAAAAACAATGAACAGGGGACAAAGAAATCCTACGCATGAACAATCAAGTGACTGAATGTGCTAATCCCTAGGAGTCCTAACTATGTATGTTCCAAAAAAAAATTCAATAATGGACATATTCCTAGAAAATGAAAAATTTGGCCTCACTAGGGTTTGTAGTAATGGTTTGACTCAATAACTTTTGTGATCTCAAGAGGGTGAACTCCAATCTAGGCACACTGGGGTTTTGACACAGTCCAAGAATTTAATACATCAGGAGCTACTAGGGAGATCTGACAGCCCAACAAGAGATCACACCTGTGAAGATTTCCTGCACAAGGACATTTATATAGCGGTTGTTGCTACCACGATGAAAATGACTATTACCACTTGAGGTTCCATCCACATGGTTGACCTAATTAAGGGAATGTCCACTACGGTTAACCCTCTCTAAAGTAGAACATAGTCCCCTAGCCTCTTCACCTCACCAAAACAAAGAAGATAGATAAATCTGACATGCTAAGACTAAAGCTATCTCGCCAAGATTCATGATGTCAATAACTCATGATCTATCAACCTCTCCAGAAAGAGAATGCATCAATCAAAAGTCAAGGACTACAAACCCAGTAGAATGCAAGACAATCTCAGTAACCTCCCTACCTACAAGGGGATCCTTTCTCAAGAAGAGCTTCACATGCGTGAACAAGTGAAAGAAGCCCACTCTCTCGAGATCATCCACAAATAGTGTTTATAGGGCCTAATTACTATGTGTAATAGATATGTAGAAAGCAAATCTATGTTCATTTTATAGCCCAAAATGAAGTCTGTGATATGAAAGCAGTAAAAGTCACACAAGCTTCACACGTGTGGGTTCATTTTAATCCAAATCAAAATGTTATTATCTTGAAAAGAATACCTGAATTCCTCACAACACGCTTAGTATATTTTTACCTATTTTAGCAATTTTCTTACATTTTTCCAATCAGGCTTAGCAAATATCAGCCAAAAATAGAGGATTTCAATTGTTAGGGTTAGCTGTTAGTCCAAATCTAAAAATCAAATCCGAAAAGCTAGCAAAAATTCTAAAATGACAATTGACTCCTACTATGGAAACTGGTACGATAGTGGGTTACCTTCCAAATGACAGTTTGGAAACTCGTACAATAGTGGGTACCTGCTCATACGACAATCTTGAAACTCATACAATAGTGGGTACTTGCTCATACAATAATCAGACTCTCAAATGACAATGGCTAGCTTCTGATACGAGCCTCAATAGAATCAACTATCATATGATAGTGGGGCCTTCCTGGTATGACTTTTGTTAGAAAGTCATACAAAAAATGTACAGACAGAAAATTCAAGATCGCAGTTCTAACCAGAAAATGACAATAAATTGATAGAAATGTAATGGAAACCCATTTCAGGGCCCCACGGTGGGCACCAAAGATGTCTGTGTGAATTTTGTACCTAGCTACGGACACAACACTTCAGTAAAACATTAGAAGTTAGCAAAAACCAAAATCTGCAATGAAATGGAATCTAAACTAACCAGGCAATTTATGGCCTTCTAGTAGATGCAAGTATGATTTTCTCATATTAGCTTGAGATCAGTGACAATGTAACACCTAAATGAAGGATTTGAATGTAAAAGAATGAAACTGTATGAAATGCAAATTAATCTATTTTTTTGTGTTTTCTATGCAATATGCATGAAAAACTATATGAATCTGATCTAAGATGATGAAATTGAAATGATATGTAGATTTAATCTAGAATGATATGAACTGATATGAAAATCTATGCAAAGCTATGAAAAACTATGAATTGATCTCACAAATTCGCTTGTCACAAAATCTTGACTCTTCATATGAAATTTCACCAGAGTAATTGTGCAAATTCAAGAGAGCTCAAATATGAAGAGCTAAGCCTTGTTTTATAGAAATCTAGGGCTTTGAGGATGCAAGAGATAAGCCTTAAATCACTCTTGATCAACTCAGGTTGATTTTTGAGTTATCAATAGAAAATGAGTAATTAATTCATAAAATCATGCAAAAGCATGCAAAAACAACTTTTAACTCAAAATAGAGTTTAGCTCAATTTTTAACTCATAATCAGATGTTGAGTTCAAATTCAAGATTAGCAGTTGATTTCTAGTTGACTATTTTTGTGATTGTGCATGATTTAATTATAAATTAATTAAATAAATAAAGTGATTTATTCTCAACTTGACTGATTTTTGGATTAAAACAATTGATTTATGGGTTAATCAATTATTAAATCAAACTTTTATTCAAAACTATATTATTAAAAATTGACAAATAGACTTAACCAATTAAATAAATATTTAATCAATTATTCGTAGGAGATTTTGATTTATTGTCAAAATTAAATAGTATAATTAAGAATAAATAGAATTAATTTTAATTAAATAATTAAGTGGTAGAATTAAACTTAATTAATTAAATATTCAAAATATTCAATTAATCAATCTTTAGGATAAATAAGATTTATCCCCAAATAATCATTAAATCAAAGATAATTAGGATAAATTAGGAATGCTTCTAGGAATATTCCTTAATGCAGATTTTAAGATAAAATCAATTAGGTTTCAATGTTTAGATGTGCCTTAGGTTAGGACTTTGATGTTGATTTCATTTGATTTGAAGATGTAAGAGGTTAATGAACCTATAGCCCATTTTTGGGGTATTACAAAACTTAGTTTTCTTTGCTGCACTTGGAGACTCGTAACCACTGGAAGAGCACATTTGGAGGCTCTATGCTCCCTATCATTATGGTTTCAACCTTCTTTGAATGACTAGCCAGACCATAAGTTGTAGGATGCTCCTGCCTATAAACTATTTTTTGCTTTAGGGGTGCAACCTCTTTAAATTGTAGTTTTAGAACTCTCTCTCCTTTCTTCTTCTTCTCTTTGGAGGGCTACTCCGGTAGCTGCTTCATAGGCACATGTTTCATAGGGAACAGAAAAGTAATCTAGCCTTAGTGACCTTGATAATGTGCTTGGCCTTGAAATCAATATCATCATTCTCATCCCTATCCACCTCTGCATTCAAAATAGCCCTTGTGTACACTTTGTCTATATTGTAGATAGGATCTAAGATATCCTCTGAGTCAGCAGCTTTCACCTTCTAAGGGATTTTTAGTGATAGAGCAGTCTGTACCAACTCCAAACTCACCTATAAATAGTCACAGATTATGACTTCATAGTCATCCACACAGTTCATCCTATGATCTTCAATGTGAGGCTCATGGATATAATGTCTTCCCATTATATGACTATAATTACCAATGGGATCAAAACAAGCCCTTATGAGGTTGTAGGTAGGAAAAGGGAATTCATCCCATTCAAGAGTCAGAGCCTTATAGATTTTCATGTCAGGAACATAGTGGGGGCCTATGGAAATCAGGAAATCCCAACAGTGTTTCTTCTTGTGCTTGATGTGCTCATGGAAATTTGACAATTGCCTCGCTATCTCCAACAGGACAACTCTATCGGAAGGATACCTGGGTAGCTTCTTAGGGGCCAATGTACTCCTTTCCAACCAGATGTATGTGAAGGTTCTAAACTAAATGTAGAAAGCCCCAAGGGCCTTGACCTTAGCAGCAGCCTCCGTTGACATTCTTTTAGCATAGTCTCCCTCAATGGAGCATATGATGGCAAAGACGAAGGCATCATTGACTATATGAAAATCAAGGCTGTTGTGGGTGTAGAAATCCTTCCTAAGTAGCTGTGCATACATCATGAATGACCATGTATTCAATTCTCCAATATTCCCAACCTTTTTTAATCCTTGGTACACTGCTCTGGCAGCTAGTAGATACACAACATATGATGTCATGTAGAAGTGAGGACCAATCTTCACTCTAATGAGCTACTCATCTACATTATCACTTAGGATGGTTGCCCAATTGAACCTTTCATGTCTCTCCCTTATCTTTTTGATGATCAGGATCATCCAAGGCTCCAATTGAATAGACTTGGGAAACCCATATACCCAGCTGATCATGGTGATCGCTACTTGGATATCTTCCCTCATATACCCTCTCCGCAAGTCTATCCTTTTCAACTTTTTCTTGGGTAGGGACTATATAAGATATTCATTATTGACTATATTATGAGCTTGTGAGACATCCTTTTTTTAGAATTCCATTCCCTTGATGATGTGAAAGTTGTAGAACTTGTTTACCCCCTTTGGCAGGTGGAAGAAATCCTCAATGTTATCCGAACTCAAATCTAGGACCACCTCACCCATGTTGTTCTTCACCATTCTTTCACCAGGTACATAGTGGATTGCCAAAGTATTTATCAAGTCTAAAGACAAGATGGAGAATGTTAGGAATGAATGTTGGATGTTGGTAGTCATTCTGTAGCAGTTGTTGTTGCATTCATGACTATGATTGTCATTGATGTCAACACAATGATCTTCTAGAGACTAGTAGAGAAGCAGATAGTGTTTTGATTAGTACACATGGGATATTATAGTTGGAGCTATGTGATGTTGAGGTTATACTCTTTGATATGTTATATGTCTATGGTTAAGAGCGCAAGTTAGTAAGACATGTACAAAAAAAGTTATAAGCATGTTAGTGGAAGCAGTATTCAGGCAATGTTCCTGAGTAGCGGTTTGTGCAGTTAAAGGGAAGTTTGAGACACATTTATGGTGACATGGTTTACAATGAAAACTTTGAGGTCACATGAGTGAAGAGTTATTGTATTTGGAAGCTGACAGTTTTGAGTAATTTTGATGTAGCGTGTGGAATCTTTTATTTTGTATTTGTGTGCTGACTCATTTGTTATTATTTGAGTGTGGTATAAAGAAAGGAATGTTTTTCCTTATTGATATGTGATGAGTAGTAATTATGAGCATGGTATAATGTGAATGTAAGCATGAAGTGAAGAAGAGAGCCTATGAAGTTGTGAAAGCGAGATTGTGAAGGAAGACATGAGAAGTATAGAGATCTGGAATTGAGATCTGGTGTAGCAGTGAGTGTGGTTTGGCATAGTGAGGAGGTAATATATTTCATATTATTTTTTTGAATAATATTAAGGTTATTTGGATAGTGTGTTTAGTGATCTTACCTTGAATCTATTTGGGCAGTGGGTCCTTCTATCTTCCATAACTCTTAACAGGGTTAGAATCTTTTAACAGGGATTCAAAATCTCCTAACAGGGATTCATATGTACTGAATGTATTGCATAAGACTCCTAACAGAGTCCATCCTTTCACAAGGAATATTCATATTAGTGCATCTTTTGTGGGCATCATTCCCACTGGGGTTTACTCTCTGATCAAGAGGTTCCCTAGTCAACATATCTTGTGTTATTGTGTCATTGTGTATGAATATCTTTTTATGGTTGGTAATTACATTGCTTACATGGTTAAATGTTGTTGAAGTTGATAAAGGTTATAATTTTCTGATAACTGATTCACCCCCCCTCTCAGTTATCTTGGTGGACTTTACTTTCTAATAGAGAAAGGATGTGCTACTTTGTTCACTAGAGAGCAATGTACTAATGAAGTGTAGTCCTTAGATCTCCCTTTTGGTTCAGTGCATTTGACCAAGTAATCATTCCAGCTAACATGGCCAATGTTGGTGTCTGTAGTATCTCCCTGCAAGTTTCTAACTTTGGATAGTGGGTGATATCCCTTGAACTGGTACTTCATTGCTGGTGACATAACCTTCTATGCCATTTCTACAAAGAAAAAGGACATGAATCATTAACCATGAATTGCAGGAAAGAAAGAAACATCTCAAGAAATTAAAGAACTCTAATAGATAAAGCATAGAAGAGCTTTGAAAGACATTTTCAGCCTTTCAGACCTTTTGAGGTACAAGACCTCTGAAAGGTTGAAAGGGTTGAAAGTGCAAAAAAAGGCTTGAACAAATGCTAGTGATGCCCCTTTCACGGTCTTTGACAAATCAGAGGTGAAAAATCTTCGAAGGTTGAAACCTCTAAAATGCTAAAAGAAGCCTTGGTATGGACCTTGGGAAGTTTTTTCGCTAGTATCGGCCCTTTCAGAAAATTGGATCAAGGAATGTTTTAGTGTGTGACCACCAAAACACTGAAAGATGAGCACTTAGAAGATTGAGCTTTGAAAAGTTCTGAACATCGCCAGTTTTGGCTTCGGCAAATTGAAGGAGGTAATGTTTCAATGTGCAACAACACAAAAAACTAGCACTTAGGAGATTGAGCTATGGAGATAGTCAAAAATTTTGGACCATGAAGGTCTGAACCTCTATGGCCAAAAGTAGGGCTTAGGCATTGTAATACCCCAAAAATGGGCTATAAGTTCATTAACCTCCTATATCTTCAAATTGAACAAAATTGACATCGAAGTCCTAACCTAAGGCACATCAGAATGTCATCAAATCTTAATTGATTATCCACAAATTTGCATACTTACACTGTCACATTCAATTCAAGAGTTGCACAATCATGTTGGAGAATTGGAATTTGGAGAATCAAAGCTCTTATGAATCAACATTTTTGTGAGATCAATCTTATTTTTACATATCATTGTTAGATAGATTTCATATCAAGTTTTTCATATAGATCAATTTTCACATCAAGTTATCATTCATAATTGCATAAATAAACCAAAAATATAGATCAAATTCATGTCTAGATCAATTGCATTCAAATCCTTCATTTAGGTGTTGTCAAGGTCACTGATCTCGATTACAATCTGAGAACATCATACTCGCACCTATTAGAAGGCAGTAAATCACCTGGCTAGTTTAGCTTTCAATTCATTGCATGATTTTGTTTTGATAACCTCTAATATTTTACTGAAGTGTTGTGTCTACAGATGAGGTACAATTTTCACACACACATTTCTGGCACCCACCGTGGGGCATCCCACCTTTACATGCTGGTTTTGATCTTTTTTTGGAGCTAAAGCCCTAAAGTTTCAAATATTTAATTTTATCTCTCAAACGGCTTGGATTTTTTCTCTAAAAACATTTTTTCAGGTTGGACACATATCAGGGAAGCTACAGTAAAAAATTCAAAATTTAATGAGCTGTTTTGAATTTATAATAATTTTTTCTTGAAATTCTAGAAAAAATTAATATCTGATGCAAATCAGCATATTTTTAGGAAATTTTTATATTTTCATAAATCTCTTTGAATTATACAAGGGGTCCATTATTTGTGTTTTAAATTTGGATGAAATATAATAGCTCAAATAGTCAATTTATAAAAACTGGTCTGTTTTGGTAAAACAGGTCTCTAGGGCACAAATGAAGAGATTTTTCTAAAATTTTTACATTTTTTGAAAGCTCTCTATTTTTTAGTAGAGGTCTCTATTCTGAATTTCTATTTTTGTGGCCAAAATCATATCAAAAAAATCAGATCTTGTTGACTAGGTCAAATGTAGTGCAAAAAAAAAAAAATTTGTGATGGGTATGCACTTATTTTTCATATGATTCAATGCATGATATGAGTTATCATTTGGATTAATTTCTAGTTTTTATTGCTCCTAATAATTGATTTTTAGATCTAACCCTAGGGTTTTCATAAGTTGAATATACCTTGCATATCTTGTTTGCTTGTTTGCTTGTTGGAGAGTTCGTAGCTTGCTTGCATGGTAAAACTCAACAAGAATTGCTAAAAATCAGGTAAAATCTACTAAGCGCATTGTGAGGATCTCAGGTATTCTCCTTCATCTAATAATATTTTGATTTGGACTTAAAATAAATCTCTTATGTGTCAAGCTTGTGTGCATCTTTTCATGCTTTTGATCTATTTCTACACACTTGCATAATTGATACTAGGTTGTGACCCCTTAAGGATTCATTAAGTAGTCTTAGATACTTGTGATTGATCTTGATTTCTATCTTGGGTTATTGGACTCGCTAATCTTCCGACCCCTCATTCCACCCCGTGGTTACAAGGTCAGCGCCATATTAAAGGGGAGGGGTCAACAGGACAAAAGCGTTAAGTGTTCCACTTGGCAACCCATTTGTGCTTTTAGGAACTCACTTATTTTCTAAGTTGGGGACTCATTTTCAGCTTGTGTGAGGTGTTAAGTGTTCCACCTTGTGGACTCATCTCATATTCTCTTTAAGCATTAAGTGTTCCTATTTCTTCTTTTTGAATACTTTTGGTAGATTTGCTTTCAAAAATATACATCTGTGCTCACATAGTAATTAGGCCCTATGAACACTATTTGTGATTCTTGAGAGATTGGATTCCTAGTGAAATCCTTCCTTGATGATGGAATCCTTGTAGGTAGGGAGGATACTTAGTGTGTTTCACATTCAACTTGGTTAGTGCATCTTCTTTTATTGATCGACACATTCTTTCTCTAGAGAGGTTGATAGATCACGTGGGGTTGACATCATGAGCTTTGGTGAATCAAGATTGGTTAGTGCGTCTTCTCTTATTGATTGATACATTCTCTCCCTGGAGAGGTTGATAGATCATGTGGGGTTGACATCACAGACCTTGGTGAAACAAAACTTTGTCTTAGCATGTCAGATTCATATGCTTGCTTTGTTTGGGTTAAAAGTGAAGAGGTGTCAAAATCTTGGATCTAGAGCCAAGTCCCCTTGTGGTACAATACTGTGAGTCACCTTTAGAGAGGGTTAACTATAGTAGAAAATCCCTTCACAGGGAAAATTGCATTGATGGAACCTCAAGCGGTCATAGTCATTTTAGACGTGGTAGTGACAACCACTATATAAATGTCCTTGTGGAAGAAATCTCCACCGATATGGTTCATTGTTGGGTTGTCAGATCTCCCTAGCAGCTCCTAAAGATTAAGTTCTCAGACTGTGTCAAAACCCTGGTGCGCCGGGATTGGAGTTCACCCCTTTGGATCATAAAAGTTGCAGAGTCAAACCATTACTAAAAACCCTAGAGAGGCCAATTTTTCATTTTTCAGGTATATGTGCATTATTGCAAAACTTTTTAGAACATACACAATTAGTACTCTCAGGGATTAGCATAATTTGGTCACTTGATTGTTCATGCGCAAGGTTACTTTTTCCCTTGCTCATTGTTTTCAGATGTGCTTAGAATCACTTGCTTGCTATTATACGTTCTTGTTTATCTACTTGGCTATTAAAAATGATCAAATTTGGTGTAATCTTCAAATCTGAACAGTACAATTTAAAAACAATCCAAAACTGAAAACCTTAAATTTTTCAAAATCTGACGTAAAATCCTTTCTGGAGTCAAAAGTCATTTGAGGAGGTCAAAATTCATATGAGTTTTATCAAGTGTCATTTCAGTACTACCCATCTATCATATGATTGAGTACCCAGTGTCATACAAGTTTTCATGCCACCAATTCAAATAGTCAAAATCCTACTTGCAACCATCATATGAGATTTTCAACTGTCATTTCATTGCTACCCAACTATCGTACGAGTCTGCAGAGTGTCATTTGGGAAAATTCTAGAAAGTTGTTAGAAAATTGTCAAATTACAAGATATCCAATGTTTCCAGCCTAGTTCCAGGATTTGTAAACAAATCACTGTGTCAAAAATAGAGCAGTAGCTATTGAGAATTAGTACACATGTCTCAAAGAATCAATACACATGAGGAAGAAATTTTGATGAGGGCCATGATGAAACAGATGCACACTATGCAAGTCCAGCTTGACAAACTTGAGAAAGAAAAGGAACCTAAAGAGTTCTCCATGGAAACTCTATGCCCTTTTCCATTTGATAAAGACTTGTACATGTCACCATACCCCTGAATAGAATTTGAGCAATGTGACAACCCTTATGATACCTCTTCCATGGAGAGTCACACATCTAACCTTGAAGACTATGATAACTATGATGAAAGACAATGTAATGATACCTATCACACCTCTGTTCCTGAGAATCCTCCTTTTCATGTGTTCCTGCTTACTACAAATGGGACATCACATTGGATAGATCGTAAGGGTGATCCATATGATTCTAATTTTGAAAGAGACTTTGATGATTTCTGTGCATAATACCTAGATGATCCATATGTTTCACTTGAGGAAGAGAAAGTTTACCGTGCTGATTATAAACGTGCATACTACAGGAATCTCTCCTCTAAGAAATCTCAAGCTGAAAATAAATATTACACTCTCAAGCAAGATCATGTTAATGTTGGACCTTTGTCTTGTGATGGTTCCCTTCCATCCCCTACTTCCTCCAATACCCATACATTTCCTAAAGCTTCCGAGTCTTTCAAATCTTTCACAGAACCTTCATCCAACACAAGCCCTAATACTTTTCATATGGCTCCCTATATCTATCCTCAAGGGATACCTCTTAAAGAAACTCAAGCTAACCTTCACTTGGCTGCAAACACTTTCAATAATGCTAAATCTAAAGAGCCTAAGCCTTCATATGCTATAATTCCTACTTCAGCTAGTCCTCCACCATCTCTTCCAAAGTCTTCCATACAATCCCAACATGCTTCCTTGTCCTTAGAAGTGGCTCCATGTCAAGAGGACTCTAAAAATGATAAAGAAAAGAACATAAAGAAAGATCAAGATCAAGAAACCTCCATGTCATCCACTCATTTTCACGGTTCTTTTGATCCTATACACCCTTTTTCATGCATTCCACCATGTCTTAAGTCTTCTCCTAAGAAAGATCAAGCTACTACTTACACTGTTGAGCTTATTGAAAATCAAAATAACCTTACCCCACTTCCAATTTCCAAAGATGATACTTCCATTAAGGTTGGTAAAAATGGTGTTGTTACTTCCAATGTTAAGGCTATGGAAAATCAAGAGAAAAATTATGCGCTGATGCTATCCAAAGATCCTTGTCAAGATCAAAGTTTTCCATCTTCTTGTTCTATCACTCCATATTCACTTCCACTTTCTACTCTTCCTAAGTCTTTGCAAGTTTTGAACAATTCTATCAAATAAGGTGCTGATATTCAAGATGTTCATGATCCTATTGAAAATCCTAATGCTCACTCTAAAGATGCTGATGTCCTTGGTTGTCACATAGATGATGATGAACTTATTGATTATCCTTTTGCATTTTCCACATCCATCCTTGGACCTCCTCCACCACTACTAAGGGCTTCACATCTACCTTCCATCTTGGGTCCTTATGTCCCTTCACTTTCGCCTCCTAACTCTCCTAATTTTCCATCCATCTTGGGTCCTTACATCCCTCCATCTCCTATCTTTCCTCAAGATCAACATAGATGCATACCCTTGAATCCTTTTCATCCACCCACCCATCTAAACCAGTCATATCCTCCTTCTTCTTCCACAAGTCCCAAGTCTTTTGGAGGTAACTTGAATGTTCAATACAAGAAAAATAAGCAATACAAGAATCCATCAAAAAAAGAAGATCACCATGTCTCCTCTAAATGACATGGAGGCATAAAGTCAAAAGAGATATCTAAGAAAAAAACTACAAGACAAGTATGGGTTCCAAAATCCATCATTGAAGATATTCTCTCCAAATTACCAAAAAGAAATGAAAAGCCTATGACTATATGTGTTCCAAAGTCTCTCTTGAAAGAGTCTCATGTTGAAAAACAAGTGAAGTTGACATTCAAGCTTCCAAAGGCTTCCACTTCATCTTCTTCTAAAAACATTCTTCCATTCCATGTGCCTAAACCACAACCTTTTCTATCCATTCACCATATTCCTTCACGTATTCCTTCATTCACATTTCCTCCATCCTCTTGCCACCCTTCAAGGTATGTGTTGATGTTGATCTTTCCTTCCTTTCCATCTACCCTTTCACAATCCTTCCATTCATTATCCTTCTACCTTCTATCCTTTTTCCTCATTTGTGTATTCCTCCTATCTTCCAACCTCACTTGCTTTAGATAAAACCTTATCCTCCATTTTTCTCTTCCATCTCCCTTTCCCTATCAACATATTTGAGCATATCATTTTGAATCCTTGACATATCATGGTTTATCCTTTCAAGGAGCATTATCTAAAAAGCTTTCCTTCTTCGAAAAAATAAAATATCAAAAATAAAAAAAATTTGAAAAAATGAAAAACACAAAAAAAAAGAGAAAAAGAAAAGTGCCTTGGTGAAAACCTGGAAACAGGCGCCTTGGTAGCAAAAATAGAATCTCTACCAAGATGGTGAAAACCTAGCAAATGGGCACCACTTGTTCCAAAATGCTCCATCTATCAGCGCAATCTGGGTCTTTCCCAGCTTTCAGTCTTACTTTAGTCTGTGCATATCTCCTGGTTTGTTTCAGCACTCCAGTTTTCAATAAGTCGATTTGTACACCAATCATCTCAAGCGTCTATATCCTATCAATTTTCCAACTTAGGGGTAATTTATGTCATATCCTATGGCCTCCAGTGTATCTTAGATGAGTCATATCCAATCGGAGTCCTTTGAAGCTTCAAGTTGAGTCGGTCAAGTCTGTCTCCTCTCCAGAAAGGATTTTGCATCTACAACATCGCAATCAAACATCAAACTGAAAACAATCTATGCTTCATGCTTTTATCTCCTTGTATGCTTATTGATTCACATTGAGATTTTTGCATATTTTGTTCCCACGAGCTCTTCGATGATGTCCTTTATAGGATTTAGAGAGTGATGACTAGGGGCATAATCTTTTCTTTGTCTTCTTCTTGTATATGAAAATCTAATAACTTTGGAAATTCTAGATTGATATGGTGTCTGACTGTAAGAGCCTCTATCTCAAATTGGATGGCCATGCATACCTCAACAATTGATACCCAAAAAATTCAAGGAAGTTTCATCTAACTATTGTCTTTTTGAGTGAGTTCTTTGTCCTACTGTGAAACACGATCTTACCTAAAGATGTGAACGATAAAGGGTCACTATGGGTAATTCACATTGGATTTAGAATGATCTCTTGATTGTTTGATGTGTATGTTAAATGCAAGGTGTATTCAGGTCATCATGACATTTATGTTTTGATGCTTTTACAAATTGCTATGTCAAAATGGACATGATATTCAGGTCATCCTAGCATTTGTACCTTGGTGCTTATATCTAATCTGACATTCTAAAAATAAAACCAATATTCATACGTCCATGGTTGTTTTGACCAGTGGGTGTTGTATTGATTCTTGGGCGTTAAAAATTGATATTCATATGTCTATAGTTTCATAGCTAGTGGGCATTGTATTGATTTATCTGGTTACCTAAAAGTTCAATGATGATAACAAATTGACACATGATCAGTGACTAGGTCCTAGGTCTTAGGTTGCATTTCATTTTGCATGTTTCTTTGCATTTTTCATGTTTGCATGATCTCACAATGGCTGAATAAACTTCAAAGCTTAAATGATTCTTCAATCGCCTATTCAAATCTAACAAGAGCTAAAACCTAACATGAAGGTTCCTCCAAGAAAATAGCAAGTAGAATTCTTTTTCGGGATCAAAATCAAAATCTGAGATCATTCATATTATTAACTGCTTGCATATTCAACCTTCAATCATCACAGAAACCCAGAATTCAACTTAACTGATTATCTTACATCAAACTATCAAAATTTCAACTTGGTCAACTATGGTCAACTCATGGTCAAACCTAGTCAAACTTGGTCTCCAAGACCTCCAAACAATGTAAAACATGTTCTCAAACGTGTGTAAGCACTTCTCAAATCAATTAACATGCTTCTAAACCATTCAACACTAACTTTTCTTCTCAGATTTCAATTTTAATCCTGAAGGGGGCATGGTATTGCACATCAATTCAAAGTCTGTAAATCAAATTCTTTTGATCGAATCTATCAATATCTTTCATCAGTAATCAAGACAACAACCATGTCTAGTTGCTGACTCATCAAAAGTGCTCATCGCTTGGGGCAAATCTACCATCACTTGGGGCATATTAGATTCATCAATCCATATCAATCTGGTATTCTCTTAATCTTGTAATCTGTATCAGCTTTTCACAACCATCGGTTCATCAGTTTAATTTCCTTGGTTCTTCGGCAACTAAAGGGTTTGGATGTGATACCTATATCATGATTCTGCTAAGACAATCAAGTCTAGAATCAGTCACTCACTGCTTAGAAATCCCAAGGTTCAGAATTAGGTGTTTTGGCACTCTTTCACAATCATTGGTTCATTTGTTGTTATAGTGAACATTATCTTTGGTCATTCAAGACCTAATATCTTCATATCTTTCGATCGGTTTCTATCTTGGAATCAGTTAATCTTTCAAATCAGCTCCATATCTTTATCGTACACAGACTATCTTTGAACCACTGCGCTTTTCCCAGTAATTCAAAGAGGGGAAAAATGTAATACCCCAAAAATGGGCTATAAGTTCATTAACCTCCTATATCTTCAAATCAAACTAAATCAACATCAAAGTCCTAACCTAAGGCACATCAGAACATCATCAAATCTTAATTGATTATCCACAAATTTGCATACTTACGCTGTCACATTCAATTTGAGAGTTGCACAATCACACTGGAGAATTGGAATTTGGAGAATCAAAGCTCTTATGAATCAAAATTTTTGTGAGATCAATCTTGTTTTTACATATCATTGTTAGATAGATTTCATATCAAGTTTTTCATATAGATCAAGTTTCATATCAAGTTATCATTCATAATTGCATAAAAAAACCAAAAATATAGATCAAATTCATATCTAGATCAATTGCATTCAAATCCTTCATTTAGGTGTCATCAAGGTCACTGATCTCGATTACAATATGAGAACATCATACTCGCACCTATTAGAAGGCATTAAATCACCTGGTTAGTTTAGCTTTCAATTCATTGCATGATTTCATTTTTCTAACCTCTAATGTTTTACTGAAGTGTTGTGTCTACAGATCAGGTACAATTTTCACACACACAGGTGTTGGACTCAAAAATGAGTCTGACCATGAGTTTGACCATAAAATCAGGCCAGGGGATCAGAGGGGACAACCTCATGACCCCTGAGGTGAGATTGGACCAACAAAAATGCTAACCCTAAGGGACTAACCAAAAAAACCTTAACTAAACCAACAGAAAGAAGAAACCCTAACTAGACAAGAAAAAAACAACCAAAATGAAAGAAAAGAGAGAGGGAGAGAGGGAAACCAACCTTGAAGAAAGTGAAGGTCAAAGATAGATGATTGAGACAAAAGCAAAAAGCTAGAAGCAAATGATGCATGAAGAGCTCTAAAAATGATAAAGATGCAGTGAACAAGTGAGGGTTAAAAACCTGCTTCGTGCCTTATATACGCAAATTGGTGGGTGATGTCAGGCCCCTGTCCATTAGCCTTTTGGCCTTTTGGGGCTATCAAACATCTGAAAGGCTAAAACATTGAAAGGTTGACTCCCTTTAGGAATTCAAACCTCTAGTCTTTCACACTTTCAGACCTTTTTCACTTTTGGACATCCGAAAGTGTGAAAGTGTGACATAGTTAAAAACTAAGGAAAACTACCTAAAAAATAAAAAACAAAAAACAAAAAGAGTCAAGATAGACCAAAAACCTAGGGACAAGCTAAAAGAAGGGGGGCTTTGAAGCCAAGAGGTAAAAAAGGGAGCATGGTTGTGGGACTACAACAAGTAGCCCCAACAAAAGAAAGGGACACAACCTGAGTTTCCCAGAGCCATTCCGCCTTGAAACAATCCTATCCTACAGTGAGCCAAGCATAAGATCTTTAGTTAGAGTGATTTCCTTATTGTCATCAAGATCAAGGACATCATTACATCCACATCCAATGTGTGTTTTCATGTGTTCAAATTTCCAAGGAATCCCTTTCTGCAAGCCTCTACTGATTATCAACCAATCATCGCCAGATCACTACCCACCAATCAGAAGTCAGCCAAGAGTCAATTTAACCTTGCTCTACCACTAGGCAGGTGTTTATAGCCTTGATAGAGGTTTTTAAAATTACCCTTCCCCCATTGCAGATGAGCTTTGTTAGAAGTTTTAAAATCCTTTGGAAGGCTCTTAGACTTGATATGCGTTAGTTTTAAAACTCATTCTTTTGAACCATTGTTTTGAACAATCAGCTTCTTATTTCATTCAACATCTGCCACTTGATATTCCTTGTGGCTCTTGTCAAATATTGTTTTTTTTCTCTTTTCTTTTCTTTTTGAAACTGGGATAGTGCTTAGACTATGCTACCCTAGCTTCGATCCTTTTGTTGCTGATCTTGTCTTTATGTGCTCCTCCTTTCTTGCTTTCTTTCTCTTTTCTTTTAGTCTATATTCCAGTTAGGATAGGGTTCTGACTCCTGACTTCCCTCACGACCACTGGCATTTCTCAACTCTAACCAGAATCCTATCATGAGAGGCTCATGACCTAGAAACCCCTTTTAATTGTTTGTTAGTGTTGAGGATGGTTGGTTCTGATGAACCCTTACAATAAGTCTAAAAAGAAAATGTCTTACTTCCGATCTCTATATCTGGCTCACTGTAAGACAAAACTACATCAAAGAGTTTGATAATGGAAAACCCTCATCTCTTGCTTGGACTACCTGGTGTAGATTACTAAACTTTAGAAACATCCACCCCTGCAAACAAAGACCCAATGAAAAGACATGGATGACAAGACTCCAAGAAAACAAAAGAAAAAGACTCTAAAGGACAAGAATAATACAATATTATACAAAGGGCCAGTCAAGACCCAAAGTAATGCTTGAGAAACTGGTCGTTGAATGGAAATGGGACCAATTCTCCATCAAGAGAACTAATCTGGAAGGTATTTTCTCCCAGGATCTCCACGATCTGGAAAGGGCCTATCCACAAATGTTGAAATTTAGTGTGGCTGCCTAGTTTTTCTTTCACTTTGTCCCACATCAAAACCAAATCAGAGATTCTAAAGGCCTTAATTGTTTCTCTTTTTTCAAACCATTGCTTGACAACAACTTAATGTTTGGCCATGTGTTCTAAGGCTAAGGTTATTTTCTCTTAAAGGTCCAGTAAGTTCATGAGGCAAATCTGCACCTGATCCTCACTCTCAACATATTGATCCATAAATCTTAGAGTTGGTATTTTTAGGTTCATCAGAAAAATGGGTTACAAACCATAGACTAGCTAGTAGGGAGAGGTCCCAAAAGCATTCTTAATTCTCACATGATCCATCCATAGAGCATATTTCAAATGAGTGTGCCAATCTTTGGGATTATCATCCAAGAGGCGTCTAATTACCATGATTAAGTTTTTGTTGGTCGATTCAGAAACTCCATTCCCTTGCAGATAGTAATTGGATGAGAATTTGAGAATTACCTAGTTCTTAAAGGCCCATTGAATGAGAGATACAAAAGATAAATATGGAGCATTTTCACATACCAAAAAGAAAGGCATGCCAAACCTTGTGATGATGAACTCTTCTAGGAACTTGGTTATCACCTTAGTAGTACAATTATTTAGAACCTATGCCTCTATCTAGCATGTGTAGTAATCAGTTACAATTAAGATGTATCTATGTCCCACATAGGATGGAGGATTAATCATTCCCATTAAATCCAACCCCCATTGGGTGAAAGGGAACACCTCATAAATTGGTTGTAGAGGCATTGCCAAATGTCTTTCTTAGATGGAGGTGGTGTGACAAACATGACAAGAGTGCATGTGTTCATGAGTGGCCTTGAAAAAAGTTGGCCAATAATATCTGAATCTCAAGATCTAATGGGCTATGGATTTTTTTGATCTGTGCCCAGCACCATATTTATCATGAAATTTTGTGAGAACCTACTTAGCTTCAGTCTGATCCAAACAGTGTAGATAGAGGCCATCATAATTGCTCTTGTAGAGCTTCTCATTTTTCAATATGTATGAACTTCTTTTATTCTTTAGTGTTCTCCTCTGTGAACCATTCAATCCTTCTGGGAAATGGTTTTACAACAAATAGAAAATAATGTCCTGATACCAGACATCAGTGATCACTCCTTCATTGGTGTACACTTGGCACACTAAACCTTGCTTAGTTTCTGGCATCATCTTGGTAAGACCTTGACCTCTCACTAGTTTCATTGGTTGGATCTTGATGTCAAAATCTTGAAGTATAGCCATCCACTTCCCTCTTCTTTCTCCATTTTGTATTAGCAAGGACTTGACTACTGGATCCAGGACAATGGCAATGACCTTACTCCAGAGGATATAGTGTCTAAATTTCTTAATGGTCTTGACCAAGGAAAAAGACTATTTGTCTAGATCTGGGTACTTGAGTTCTATGTTCTTCAAAGGATAGATCATGAAAGCTATTGGTCATTCATCTTCTCCTTCCTTCTTCTATATGAGGATCCTTGCACATGAGTGCTCTAACACAAAGGAATAAACCTTGAATGGTAGAAGATAATTAGGACTGACCAAAACTAGAGAAAAGGAAATGGATGTCTTGATTTCTTCAAAGGCTTCTTTAACCAGAGTGCTCAACTCAATCTTAGCATCTTTCTTTAACATATCATTCAATGGATGCACTATCGCTGCAAATCCACTGATGAACTTTCTCACAAATTTTATTTTCTTGAAGAAGGACTTTAACTCCTTCCTATTGTTCAGAGGAACCAATTTGAGAATAGCCTCAACTTTCTAAGGGTCAATTGACATGCATGTTTTGGATATGATGTGCCCAAGAAGTTTGCCTTGGGTTACCCCAAAAATACACTTCTTAGGGTTCAATGAGATTCCATAACATCGACACCTTTTTAGGACCTTTTGTAGATCTTCAATGTGGTCCACCTAGTTCCTAGAGAAAACTGTGAGATTGCCCATATAGATGACAATGCATTTTTTGACCAGGCCTTTAAATGCCTCATCCATAGTTTTTTGGAAAGTGGCTCCCACATTAATCAAACCAAACGACATATGACAATAAGAAAATATTCCCCATTTCATTATGAAGGCTATTTTTAGACAGTCTTCTTCTTTTACCATGACTTGGTTGTACCTAGAGAAACCATCCAGGAAAGACATCATTTGGGAACCATTGACCACCTACAATACTTCATCAAGGGATGGTAATAGGTAATTATCCTTTTGAGAAGACCTATTCAAATTTTGAAAATCTACACAGAGCCGAACCTCTCCACTTTTCTCTCACTGGGATGAGGTTGGCTACCCAAGTTGAATGCCAGATAGGGAAAATAATCTTGGCATCGAGAAACTTTTGTACCTCCTTTTGGATCATTGGTTCAATCACAGGGTTCATTGGCCTTTGTCTTTGGTGGAAAGTCTTAGCATCTGGGTTCAAAGGGATGTTGTGAATGATAAGTAGGGATCATAGGTTTTCAAATCTTCATAGCTCCATGCTATGACATCTTTTTACTTAGTAAGTAACTCAACCATCTTCTTCTTTTCTTTAGCTATGCTGACCTTACCGATATGGACTTCCCTGGGTTCAAGCTATGTACCCAAGTTGTAGAGCTCACAATCATCACCGCCCACTGCTGGTGTTTTTCCTCTTTCTTCAGCATGCTCATCTTTATCAAAAATCCTTTCTAGGGATACCATCCCCTTTAGAATGGAATTATTCTTTAGGTTTAAGATCCCTAAGTCATCTAACTCCATTTCATCTTTTTCTTCATCAATGCTTTGTTTGTCAAAGATTCTAGCATTGATGATAAACTCCAATATCTATTGATCATCTTGGAATACCTGGAAGTTTTTGATATTGTCAGGGACTATTGGAAAGTTGTCTATACTTATGTATATAACTTGATATAGTGTTTTCATTATGGAAACAAAGTCATATAGCAGTTTGGAGTTAGCCCACTTGATGAGAAGATAAAAAATTAGTTAAGTATTGAAGACTGGACAATGTATAGAGTTCCTACAACTCAGAGCATCAACACACATGCTTACAGAATAATTATGGTATGCACCCTAGAATTTAAGTTAGTTAGACTATATTCATTCTTATTCTATGAGTGCATAATCAGATATGCAAGGATGAGGATGTTACAGTCAATTAAAGTTGCACAGCCAGTGAGTGTCAGAGAAGAACAGAGTATGAAGACAACAGTAAATATTTTGGTTTGCGGTTATAATGTAATGTTGTAAAAGCTATACACCTATTGTATTTAGGTTTCCTACTTGTATACTTATTTTTTTGTAAGCACGCTTGAGCCAATTCATTTGGAAGCATTGTTTGTAATAGGTTATAAGGCCGACCTAGTTGTTTGTTGTGTATGCGCATATAAATATGAGATGCACGCATTGTAATTAACATGCAAGTTGAGATAGAGATGTAATAAGAAGAGAAGAAGTATGAAAATATAATATAAGATGTATTAGAGATTTTCTAGAGGTCAAAGGATTAGCACATCAAACGAACTTATCTAACAAGCAGTGTCATAGTGACAGTTCATCTAGTAGATATAGTGTGTATCTAAGATTAGAAGGTTGTAGCCTTCACCACTTGAGAAGTGAGCTCTAGGATAGTGTGTCCACTCCCCTAATAGGGATTATTGTAAAAGAATCCTAATAGGGTCTGACCCTTAACAAGGTCTACTGTACTTAAAGCATTGTAAAGTAACTCCTAACAAGGTTAAGGATCTTCTAACAAGGATCACAAAACACTAGTGTAGAATATTAGTGGGTGTCAATTCCCACCAGGGTTTTTACCTATTTGGGTTTCCCTGTAACCATATTGGTGTCATGTGTTGATTTCATCTTTCATGTTTATTTGAATGTTTATTTCAGTTCTTAAAGCATTCAAGTTTAGTTTAAAGATTAAAGTAATAAGTTAAAATACAGTGAACACTGATTCAACCCCCGCTCTCAGTGTTCCCACTCCTAACAATTGGTATTAGAGCTATGGTCCTTAGCAAACAAGTTTAACCACTTGAGGATATCATGGTCAAAGCATAAATGAAACATCTGAAAAGAAATCTAGAAGCTTCTCTTGCAGACCTGGACAAATCTGAAAGAGAAACAGAAGAACTAAGGGAAAAACTTAGTGATGCTCAATTAGTCATCAAAATATTAAGCAAAGATTTGAAAGAAAGCTCTACCAGTGATCTAGGGATAATGGTCAAGAAGCTAAATGAAGAAAATAAATCCTTAAAAGAACAACTTGAAGAATTTGATGATAAGCTGACTAACAATCAGGAAGTCTATGATGAATAGGTCAAAGAGAACCTTCAACTGAATGAAGAATTGAGGCAAGAAAACATGAAAATTTTAGAGCTAAGAAACAACAAGGAAAGCTTGGAATATAAATTGAAAGAGGCTAAGAATCATATTGACAAATTACACACCAGTTCTGATTTAATAGAATCTTAGTTGTATGCAAGAAGAGCTAAAGGAGATACTAGCTGCATTGGATACAATGAAGCACAAAATGAGATTGACAGAATGTGAGAAAGAATGAATGCTCAAAATGACTCTACTAATACTAAGAAGACTGAAGACCAAACCAAAGACAATGTTGAACCACCTAAGAATGAGTGCAAGATAGTAGACCACACTTGTTTTTCATGTAACAAGCATGGACACATAGCAAGGAACTATATAGAGGTAAGACCTTTTAATGGTTACTATTATTCGTGCAATAAATTTGGTCATAGAGCTATGAATTGCAAGACTAGTAAAAAGAATAGGATTCAACACGATCAAAGAAATTAGAATTAGACAAACATAAGAATTTCTCAGAATGTTACATGTCAGATATGTAACTATAATGGTCACTCAGCTAGACAATGTAAAATGGTGACTCATGTCAATGTGCCAAGGAATATAAGGCCTCCAGTTATTTTTCATTCTTGTAACAATGCTGGACATATCTCAAAGTTCTATAGATCAAGGACACAAGATCAAGAAAGCCCTAAAAAGGCCAAAGAACCAGTTTTGGATACTGAAGGAGAAGTCAAGTATGTGAAAGCCTCAAAAGATGAGAGCTTGATTTGGTCAGAGAAAAAGAGAGACAAGACTAATGAGTATGTATTGGATGCATCCACAATGGATACACCCTCTACATCTAGCTAAATGCCCCTCAGGGTCATAGGGGGAGCTAATTTAGCTCTAGACCCCTATGTAGCTGGTATACTCATTCTTAGAGTATGCGCCTTTGGACTTAAGATTTTAGAGCATATAGGAACCTTCATGCAAGAGCGCACATACTGATTGTTAGTAGAACAAAAGTTAGAAATTTTAAGTGACAACCTGATTTACGTGGCAAGCATTAATGGTGGAATTTTCACATAGAAAGGTGTTTGATTACTCATTGCATTTAAATTTAGAGTGATTGAAAAGAAAAAAGAGCCTTAGAAGTTGTTGTGAAGACTTGTAGAGTGATCTATTAGTGATTTATAGTAATTAGCTATGTATTTGGTCAGTTGCAAAAACCCTAGTTCATCACATCGATTCAGAAGTCTTTAGATTATCTTGGAGATCAGTTAGAAAGTGATTAAACAAGTAAGTCATGGCCACTCCCATAGTTTTTGATGTTGTAGAGAAGAAGAGATATGTATTTAAGAAACATCCATTTAAGTCAACCCTAGATGATTTAGAGGGAGCATTCTCCTACATGCCCATGGGTGTTATGCATGTCGAGGACATTAGGGCATACATCTTCTGCAAGAAAGAACCAGTAGTGTTGGATAGGTTAAGGGTGTACATGGATACCATGTTGAAACTAGATAAAACATTCATGGATGAATATGTTAGGTGGAATGATCACCCTATAGTTGAGTATGCTATAGCATATGAATTCTATGAGACTTAATGGATTAAGATACTATTGAGAAAAATTCATGATGATTTATTCTGGATAGGTGATGTGCTAGTAAGAATCACCAGTGATCTTATACATGAGATGACATGCCTTTCTAGGATAGGCACCGTCCTTCTTGTGGGCAAGGATGTTAGGAAAATTATTGAGAAAACATGTAAGTCAAGGAGTGATAGGTGCGAGATGAAAATTGAGCCTATTGAGCAAGCTAACATCAAATTGATGTCCATGATACTTGGATACAGGTTTCATCACACCAGTAAGGTGAATAGTGTGTCTGTAGGCATAATTCTAGTAGCTATTAGACTTGTGAAGGAAGATGGAGAGTTCAATCTCTATGAGATCTTGTGCACACAGTTGATTGATAACATCAAGGCTATCAAGCATGACAAGAACAAGATATTCAAGTTTGGGTCTTTGATCATCTACATGTACCTACATATAGTTCGGAGAGTATCAGATTTATATTTGGACAAGTCTATTCCATCCATGCCATAGATATCTAACAAGGCACCCACTAAGAGCACATTGAGAGATTACATTACATTGGAGTTAAAAACCTTCAGGGCCAAGATGCAAATGAGATAAAAAATTCCAAAGAGCATTGTGGAAAAGTATAAGGATACTATTTGCTTTATGGTAGAGACAGACACAATTTGTATGAAACCTATTGAGCTAAGAGCTAAGTGGATTCATCCACTTAGTTATGAGGTAGAGAAATAGGTCCTTGAAGCATATGCATAGGTACTGCTATCAGCCCCCAAAGATCCTAATGAACCTAGGTGGGGAACATATGAGGAGAAAACTAGGGAAATTGATGTAGCTCTGAACAATGTAGCAACTAAGAGGAAAGCCTCTAAGATTACATCTAAGATCTTAAAAATACATGGACTATATCAAGAAGACCTAGAAAAAGAAAGGGAACAAAATATTGCTTTGTAATTAGAGTGTGCAGATGTAGAAAAGGTAGATTCACATGATCCCAAGTTGAAGAAGGTAAATATTGAGAAGATTGATGATCCAAAGGATAAATAGGATAAAATTTATCCTGTGCCCACTATTTCAATTGATGTTGAGTCCACAGATGCATCTCCTCAGTTTCCCAAGAGGAGAAAACAAACCACCACAAGTCACCCTTCAACTAGAGCCCCAAGAAGCAAATTGAAAAATGTGTAGCCACCTTTGGAGGTAGGATTCCTACCTAGTCTTCAAGTGTTAAGGGCTAGGGTAGTAGAAGAAGGAAGATTAGATCAAATAGACAAGTTTTATGAAAAATATCATGAAACTGATAAGTCAGAGATTCATGAGATGCTGATCAAACACATGATGAAATTCAAGCAGATGGTTCTTGAATTGAAGACAGTTATCCTAGATAAGGTATGGGAGATTATGGATACATTAAAGAGACAAGCCACTAAAGAAGACTTCAGAATCAGGGAACAAACACTGGATTGCAATCTTCCAATATGTTCTATTGAAGAAAAGACACTTTTATTGAAGTTGGTGAAGCCACACTTAAGGACAAAGATGAGAATACTACACATTATGATCAAATATTATGAGCTGATAACAAAGGAAACATAGAAGGCATTTGAGAAGGTATTCCTAGAGCAACACATGAAACCTCCATCTATGCTCATCACTGAAACACCTAGTGAGAAAGACAAAACAACAAAGACCATCAAGATACAATCTACAGGTCCTCAGGATTTATTGCCTATAGTGGAAGCACTAAAAAGGTTAGATAAGTCTACACCCATGACAGAGTCACTCAAGGATAGCACCATTATCATTGATAATGTTGAGATAACCATGGAGGCCACTGACACAGAGTTAGACAAGTTTGAGGAAGCTTTTGTGAGCACACAAGAAGCTGAAATGTTATGCAGAAACACACCTCCCACTCATCAAGAAGGAATATTAATTGATGATGAGAAAGAAGAAGAAAAGATGCAAGAAAAAGAAATAGAAAAAGAGGAAGAAAATAAAGTAGAAGAAGAGGTAAAAGGAAGTAAACAAAAGGATGAAACATCAGTTTAACCAAACAAGGTGAAACAAGAATTCATCACTCCCTCAGCAGCATTGTTGTCAAGTTTGACACCTGACACAACCAGTTTGGACTCATGGGGAGAAGAAGACCTGATTAAGATTAGTGTCTTAGCTATGGAAAAATCCAAAGAAAATCAAGTGATGAGGAATCCCCTCCTAGTAGAATCAATAAACATTTTGAACAATCTATTACCAGAAGATAAGAAAGTGTCAAAGATACACTCGGTTGATGATGTGAGTATAGTCATCTCACATTTCAAAAGCAATTTCTCAAGCCTTGAAGAATATGCATCCCTAGTTGTAGAAGAAAAGTATCTAAATAAGAGATTGAATGAATTGATCAGTAACTTCACACTTGACCTCAGTTCCCTCAAGACTCTAGTCAAGCAACCCTAAAAGAATTTTCCAATCAAGGAAGAAGAATCATTGCAGAATGCATGCATCAAGATAACCTTACTAGTGCTCATTTCAAACTAAGGGAGGCAGAAGCTATGATTGAATAGGTGAAGAGTTCAATAAAAGACACATCCATAGATGTGAACATGTGCAATAATGTCTACCAAGGACAAATAGACAAAATTGAGAAGGTAGAGAAAGAGATGACAAAGATAAGGGCTAGACAAACTTAGTTGAGGAATGCTCTTGCACCCTCATTAAACATTCTAAATCATAATATCAAGGAGATTGATGACACCATGGTAACCTATGATCAAGGTCCTTCCATAGATTTGAAGAAAATGGAGAAGATTTAGTATGCATTATGTGCCCATCTCCAGATAGTAAACTCCTTGATCACTTTTTGGAAGAATGAGATCCAGGACCTAAAGATAGCATATCTAGATGTTTTCCCTCAGTAAGTATATGTAGATATTTGTTTTTGGAGTACCTTTGTCATTAATGTCAAAGGTAGAGTTTTGTATAGAATATGGATTATAATATGTATAGGGAGATATAAGAATATGTATAAGAAATGTATAGAAGACAAAAAAAAATTGTGTTAAGGGACAGTTAGCAACTTGGCCATATTCCTTTGTTGTCATCAATGAAAAAGGGGGAGATTGTTGGAAAGTTGGCTATACTGATGTATATGACTTGATATAGTGTTTTAATAATGGCAACAAAGTCATATAATAGTTTGGAGTCTGCGCACTTGATGAGAAGATCAGAAATCAGTTACGTATTGAAGACTAGATAGTGTACAAAGTTCCTATAGCTCAAAGCATCAGTGCACATGCGTATGGAATAATTATGGTATGCACCCTAGAAGATAAGTTAGCTAGACTATATTCATGCTTATTCTATGAGCGCATAATCAGATATGCAAGGATGAGGAAGTTATAGTCAGTTGAAGTTGTACAATCAGTGAGTGCTAGAGAAGAATAGAGTATGAAGCCGACTATAAATATTTTGATTTGTGGTTATAATGTAATGTTATAAAAGTTATGCATGTATTGTATTTAGTTTTTTGACTTGTATACTTATTTTTTTGTAAGCACACTTGAGCCAATTCATTTTGAAGTGTTGTTTGTAATAGGTTATAAGGCTGACCTAGTTGTTTTTTGTGTATGCGAATATAAATATGAGATGCCCCCATCATAATTAACATGAAAGTTGAGATAGAGATGTAATAAGAAGAGTATAAGTGTGAAAAGATAGTATAAGATGTATTAGATCTTTTTTAGAGGTCAAAGCATTAGCACATCAAATGAACAGATCTAACAAGAAGTGTCACAGTGACAGTTCATCCAATAGATATAGTGTGTATCTGAGATCAGAATGTTTTAGCCTTCACCACTTGAGCAGTGAGCTATTGTTTGAGTTCTCTTCTTCTTTGAGATGGAATGTGAATGCCTTGTCAAAATGATACACTCCCAGGTCATCTTTTGAGAACAAGATTTCATTTGGGGAAATGCACTTGGTTATCATCTATTTGAGCTTGGGCTCCACATTGATCTTGATTTGGTTGTTGAGCCCCTTCCATGGTAGCCAAAGTTGAGTAAAGTCTATGGAGAACCAACCTCTCAATGATTGGATCCATTCTATATTGAGTAAAATGCCATATGTTTTTGGGATGTCCACCATATGTATGTCAATGTAATCTTGGATTCTGGGGTCGATGGTCAATTGTATACATGTATCCTTCAAGACTCCAATGACTTTGACTTCCATTTTGTCTAGTTGGATCACTACCCTGTTAGTTGGTTGAGGCTTCATTCCTAACTTTTTGCATATGGACAATGGAATCACATTAGATGAAGCCCCTAAGTCAATTAAATAGTTATGCAAGTTCTTTCCAAAGATCTTGAGGCTAAGAAAGAATGAGGGTATTTCTACCCTATCTTTGAACATAGTCAACATTGCCTCAACTGCATTTACATTGGATACATTGCTCAAGTTATTACTAGATGAGGTCAATTTGGAATGGTCTAGTGACTACAAGAGGGATTCTCTTTGAGTGGGACAAATTTTCAACATGTCATACATTGACATATTAGTTCTAACTATCTTGAGTTCCTCTACTGTGTTGTACTTTTCATTGTTCCGGACTGGATTTTTTAATAGAGTGGGTTGATGTATTGCCAGAGCAATAGTGGCACCAAGACCTCTCAAGGGCTTGGGATTATTGCTAGCCCATGGATCAGGTGGAGTGGGATACATTCCTATGGGAATACCATCAGTTAGAGGTTTTCTTCTGCTCCTCAGGTCATATGTGTTTCTATTATTGTTCTAAAAAGTGTGGACATCAGAGTACTCCAGCTGACTTTCTTGATTGAAAGGGAAGACAAATTCTTCTTCCACTATGTTGTCAACAAGAATTCCACCTGTACTTCAATCATATGAAGCAAAGACCATGGCACTAAAGTGGGCCTAAGAACTTTTAGGATCTTGGGTTTGTTGGTTGTCAAATTCCCCCCTGTACTCATTATCTGGTTGGTGGGTGTTGGGAGCTTGGGTAATATTAACCTCAAATGAGTTGAAGACATTGGCATTGTTTGAGGGTATGCTACCATTATTTGGACTTGTGTTTTGGGTTCTATTCATTTTTTGTTGACCAAACTGCTTGTCTTGGAAGTGTTCCCATAACCTCCACCATTATTGTTATTGTTGTTGTAATTGCCATAATTTTGATTCTGGTTCTAGGAGTAGGTATTTGGCACAACAGTCTGGCATTGGTAGTTCCCTTGGTAATCTCTCCGGTCAACTAGGAAAATGTCTTTTTCATGGCATCCAACTCATTCACTAAAGCATGGTCTAGCTCATTTGGAATAATAGCCTTTTTCTTGCACAAGGCTGCCTTATATGCATCATACCTTGGGTATGTGATAGCGAGTGGTGGGGAGGAAATGTATGGAGCTGGCACTAGATTGAGCCTTGAGGTGTGTTGCATAGGAAATTGATTATTTGCTGTGAATGGACTAGTCATAGAACTATTCCCTAATGTTGGAAGAATACCATAATTCCCACCTACTTTTGGGTCCATCTATTGGGTAAATGTGATAGCCTCATCACACACTTTTTCTAGAGTGCTTATATCACCTGGGGGTAGCCTTTTCAAGAATATGGATGTTAATGGATCTAAGGCACATAGGTACACTTACATAGCAGCCCCAACTGGTACGGTATAAGGAATTTCAATATTCTAATACATTTTATGAAAATGGTCATTGAACATGGCAATAGGTTCATTGTGATCTTTCCTCACCAATATGAACTGGTGGTGAAGATTAGCTGGATCCACATATAACTTGAACTGATTTAGGAACTTGGTCTCAAATTTCCCCCATGTGGTGATGGATCCTCATGGAAAATTTAGATACAACTTGTATGCAAATTCCCCCAATGTGTAGGGGAAAAGGTGACACATGACGTCTTGATGAGAAATCTCCTTACGATTGCACATTTCTTTGAATGTATGAATGTGTTCTTCCGTTGTCCTAGATTCTCAATAGATGAAACATAGATAGAACTTCTCAAGATTCTTGGGTAGCTCATGGAGTTTTCCCTATAAGTCCAATGGGGAGCTTTGAGCATTTGCAAAAAATGCCATTGGAGCTGGTGGTAGAGCAGCAACAAGTAGGGCAACAATGTGTGGAAGTGGAGGAAGCTTAGATTGATGTGCAACGTCTTCTCCTTACTTTGTTTTATTGTTGCGAGGTTTACAAACTTATCTAAGTTCAAGGAATTCTCCTTAGTTTGGTGAAGATCTGAGGACTCATTCAAACCTTTCAAGAGAGAACAATCTGATATTCCAGGGTTTCCCTTTTGAGTGCCCTCCTTCTAGTACCACTTTTGTTGAGCGTTTTTTTTACAAAAGACAATGGGTAGGCATTTACTAGAGAAAATTTCCCTCTTGGAAGATTGTTGGAATCAATCTCAAGGTTCCTTCTAGCTGGGTCTCAACTGCTTGGATAGCTCAATGGAAGACAAATGTGAGACTGTTAACAAGGAGGCCTTTGCTAGTTCATATCTCAAGGAACACTGCAAAACAAATTTTTGGATACCACAATGTTTCTCTTTTTTTTTAATTTTCAAATTTTAAATAAAGAAATATTAATCTAATTAATCTACTAAAAATGATTTTCAAAGAGGGTAAGGAGTATTAGGGTAACAAGAATTTGAAGTAAATTTCCAAAAAGAAACTAATGGACATAAACCAATATCACACCACTTTGCAAATTAAAAGACTGAGAAGATGAGGAAACCCATAGAACAGATATATGGATGGAATCATCAATGGAACAAAACAAACACAAACATATGATAAGCCAAAACCCATCGAATCATGAAGCCACCATAGATGTGCGCACACATGAGACAAGTTAATCTTTAAGCACCAAAAGAATAATCTTCTCGATAATTCATCACAACAAAGCAATGTAATACCAGCAAACACCAAACTAAGAATTGTAGATTTAGAATCATCAAACAATTAATTGGCTCTTTGAAATAAATGAATGAGCAGATCACACATTCCCAAATTTTGCATAGATAGCAGAAATATCACACCATGAATGAAGCACCAACTGTATGTATTGCATTAATGATCAAATCGACCCCCATTATATTTTGTTATTACAATTTATACAGTTGTGCTCTTATTTTCACAGCTAGGGTTTTGGCTGCATCTAAAACTTGGAAATAAATCTAAACTAGAGATTACATTAATTCAACTACCTCTAAAACTTAGTTAAACTACCCTATCATGGAATTAAACCTCGTGCATTACAAAACTTTGAGAAAATCATGCATAAAACATCATGAAAATGAATTTGGAACTCGTGCATGCTCTTGATATAACTTTGTGATTCTTCCCTTGATCCTTTGTTGTAGCTTCTCTATGTGGACCCAACTGGAAGAGATCCCAAAATCATGTAGAAATGAACCCATAAAAGAAGCCCAATTGACTAAAAAATCAACTCTGAGACAACTGCAGTTAAACGATGGACGTACCAAAAATAAGGCAAATCATGATAGTTGGTCTGAAAAAACCAAGCTCCAAAAATGACTAAGTCTCAAGTCCTCCTTTCCCAAATTTTGGACTTTGGACTTTCGGAGGCTGAAAGTTCCCTAGGGCCAAAAGGCCGAAAAACAGTCTCTACAAAAATGGCTAAGTACAAAAACTACATTTTCCCTGCACAAAATTTGGCTAAGTCTGGATCAGTTGCTTACTGATTAGGGAGTACTTTTGGATTCATTTTGTTGAACCTATCCACAATCTCCAACACTTCTTCAAAGTTGGGCATCTTGATCCCTTCAAGGATTTCTTGCTATCTGTCTCGGAAGGCAACCAATTCTTTTGCAAAACTTTCTATTTCTTGTTCACGAGATCGCATTTTCTAAATTTCTTCCTTCTGATAAAACATTTGTTGAAGGTCCTCCTTTGTCTTGACTCCCTTGAATATAGCCAAGTATTGATCGATGATGATGTTCATAGAGTGCATGGTTTTATCATCATCTTCATCATACAAATCCAAGTCCAAACCTTCAAAGAACTTATGCAATTCCTTCACAAAAAGAAGATTGTTATCTCTTCGCTTATCCAGTATTTTGAGCATGTTTTCAAAAATGTTTAATGCTGTTGTTATATCTTGGATCCATTGGTCATAATTATCCAACTTCTAGCCTTCATAAACATTTACAAAAACTTGGAAGTGTTGCTTCCGTATTATTATCAAGTCATCAAGAATCCTTTGCCACTTCACAATCTTCTCCTCCATGCCATCCTCTTCACTCATGATTTCTACTAGGGAGGTGATTCCTTGAAGAATGCCTCTAAGAGGTCTCAAAATATTCTTAAAAGATACCTTTGCAAACTATTCAAAATCCTCCTTCTAGTCTGCACAAGCCTATACAAAAGAATGAAAAATATTTGTATTTATTTCACCCCTTTTCTCAAAAATGGCCTGTAATGAGGCCTTAGGGCTATTAGGGTCAATGAGACCCGCTATCTCGAGAATGAATCTTTTCATGGTTCGTTATGTTCCATCAAAGCCTTTATTTTCTCCTCATCTTTTTCCATGAATCCAAGATCATGTTTCAATCTGAGGGTAGCCAAGGTTTTACTAGCCTCTCTAGTTGGTTCTCCCAAATCTACCTCCTCCAAAATGTAGTCATCAGGAGTGATCTTAGTTTTGATGATGCTCATCATGGGAACAACCACCTGTGCCTTCCATCTACTTGCTTGATCTTGTGTCACATTGATAGTGTCCTTTCTTTGGTGCTAGATGCAATTTGATGGAATGCTTCCCTAACGCAGCCATGTTAGTTTCATCATTTTTGTAGATCCTAGTCCTTGGCTGGATCTCCTTTGTAAACAAAGTGGGCTTTGAGAAAGCATTTAGGGGTTCATATGGAGCTGTAAGAGTCAAAGTAGTCACTGGATGATCTATTTACATTTCCTCATGACCCTCCTCCCCTTCTCCTTCTGTCTCCTATTCATCTATTACATTCAACTCACCCTCCTTGATGGTCTTCTCTTCATCAGTTGTTTGTGCTCCTTCATCTATCTACTCTTCCTTATTAGGAAGCTCCTCTGATCCTACATGTTCTTCTCTCATCTCCTCACTAGCTACCTTTGTTTCTTTCTCAAGTTCTTGATAACCTTGTGGCACTGCTTCACTCTGGACAAGAGGTGGATTGGGGGTGACAAAGGGAGTGGGTGAAGGCACTTGAGGTGGAGGTAGAGGTAGAGTTGGCCTGGGAACATGAAATAGTGGAGGCTGCTAAGGCAATGGAGTCATTTGAGCTGGAGGGGGAAGTGGATTAGCTGATGGTGTTGAATGCGAAGGTAGGAGCATAGTTTGATGCATAGGTGAAGGTGGAGGTGGAACTATGTGTGAAACCAAGGGGACTTGTGTAGTTATATCTTCTTTAGAGGTGACCCTAATGGAAGAGTCTTTATCTAGCTCCGTAGTCACCTTTTGCACTTCAGTTATCACTTCCTTTTTTGTTTCTTGGGATTCTTGTGGAGTCATCTCTCTCACCTTATTATGAGGACTAGTGAACTAGGTAGGAACCTATTGTTTAGACTCTTTGAAATCATACATCCCCTCGAAGTCTATGATATCAAACTTGTCATCCCCTAGAGAATCTAGATTTATGGGCTCTTCTTGAGTTTCCCTTTCAACACCTTCTGAATCATCTTCCATTATTCTTCTTTTCTTCATGCATCATGTGGACCTTGTTCTTCTACTAAAGGGTATTTGATCCATTTCACCCTTATCATCCTCTAATAGGGTATCCATTTGAGTAGGTGTTGAGCCTTTCTTTCTTTTGTGAATATTCCCTTTGATTACTCCATCTGGCTTAGGTCCTATTATCTTAAACTTAGTTTTCTTTACTACACTTGGAGACTCATGACCAATGGAAGAAGGTGCATCTAGAGGCGCTATGCTCCCTTTCATTATGGTTTTGACCTTCTTTGAATGAGTAGCCAGACCATAAGCTATAGGATGCTCATGCCTATAAACTATTTTTGGCTTTAGGGGCACAACCTCTTTAAATTGTGGTTTCAAAATTTTCTCTCCTTTCTTATTCTTCTCTCTAGAGGGCTTCTCTAGTAGCTGCTTCATAGGTACAAGTTATAGGGAATGAATAGGAAATCCAAGCCTTAGTGACCTTGATAACATGCCTAGCCTTGAAATCAATATCATCATTCTCATCCCTGTCCACCTCTGCATTCAAAATAGCCCTTGTGTATACTTTGTCTATATTGTAGATAGGATCTAAGATATCATTTGAGTCAGAAACTTTCACCTTCTAAGGGATTTTTAGTGATAAAGCGGTCTGTGCCAGCTCCAAATTCATCCAACAATAGTCATAGATTTTGACTTCATAGTCATCCACACATTTCATCCAATGATCTTCAATGTGAGGATAATGGATATAATGTCTTCCCATTATATGAATATAAGTACCAATGGGATCAAAATGAGCCCTTATGAGGTTGTAGGTAGGAAAAGGGAATTCATCCCATTCAAGATTCAAAGCCTTGTAGATTTTCATGTTAGGAACACAGTGGGGGCCTACAGAAATTGAGAAATCCCAACAATGTTTCTTCTTGTGCTTGATGTGCTCATGGACATCTAACAATTGCCTTGCTATCTCCAACAAGACAACTCTATCGGAAGGATACCTAGGTAGCTTCTTAGGGGCCAATGTACTCCCTGCCACCTAGATGTATGTGAAGGTTTTGAACTGAATGTAGAATGCCCCAAGGGCCTTGACTTTAGCAATAGCCTCCATTGACATTCTTTTAGCATAGTCTCCCTCTATGGAGTGTATGATGGAAAAGATGAAGGCATCATTAACTATACAAAAATTGGGGTTGTTGTGGGTGTAGAACTCCTTCCTAACCAGCTGTGGTTACATTGTGAACAACCATGTATTCAATTCTCCCATAACCCCAACCTTTGTTAATCCTTGGTACACTACTCTGGTAATTAGTAGATATACAACATATGATGTCATGTAGAAGTGTGGATCAATCTTCACTCTAATGAGTTGCTCATCTACATTGTTGCTCAGGATGGTGGCCCAATCGAACCTTGCCTATCTCTCCCTTATCTTTTTTATGAGAAGGATCATCCAAGGCTTGAACTGAATAGACTTAGGCAACGCATACACCCAACTAATCATGGTGATGGCTTCTTGGATATATTCCCTCATATACCCTCTCCGCATGTCTATCCTATACAACTTGTTCTTGGGTAGGGATTGTATAAGATATTCATTATTGACTATATTATGAGCTTGTGAGACATCCTTGTTGTAGAATTCCATTCCCTTGTTAATGTGAAAGTTGTAAAACTTGTCGACCCCCCTTGGCAAGTAGAAAATATCCTCAATGTTATCCGGCCTTAGATCCAAGACTACCTCACCCATGTTTTTCCTCACCATTCTTTCATCAAGTACATAGTGGCTTGCCAAAGTATTTATCAAGTCCAAAGACAAGATGGAGATAGGATGCGCTATTGCATTCACTAGAGAGAAATGTACTAATGAAGTGCAGTCCTTAGATCTCCCTTCTGGTCAGGTGCAATTGACCAAGTAATCATTCTAGCTAACATGGCCAATGTCAGTGTCTATAATCTCCATGTGCAAGTTGCTAACTTTGGATGGTGGGTGATATCCCTTGAACTGGTACTTCATTACTGGTGACATAACATTCTCTTCCATTTTTGCAAAGAAAAAGGACATATATCAGTAACCATGAATTACAGGAAATAAAAAAACATCTCAGGAAATCAAAGAACTCTTAAAGATAATGAAGAGAAGAGATCTAAAAGACATTTTTCAGCCTTTCAGACATTCTGGGGTACAATACCTCTGAAAGGCCGAAAGGGCCAAAAGCATGAAAAAAGGCCTGAAAAAATGCTAGTCATGCCCCTTTGTCGGTCTTCAGTGAATAAGAGGTGAAAAATCTTCAAAGGGAAAAACCTTTGAAACACTGAAAGAAGCCTTGGTATGGACCTTGGGAAGTTTATCCGCTAGTATTGGCCCTTTTGGAAAATTGGATCAAGGAATGTTTCGGTGTGTGACACCACTGAAACACCAAAAGATGAGCACTTAGAAGATTAAGCTTTGAAAAGTTCCAGACACCACCAGTTTCAACTTTGGTGAATCAAAGGAGGTAATGTTTGGGTGTGCAACAACACTAAAACACCAAAAATTGGCACTTAGGAGATTGAGTTGTGGAGACAGTCAAAAGTTTTAGAATGCGAAGGTCTGAACCTCTATGGCTAAAACTAGGGCTTGGGCATTAGACTTTAAAATGAGTCTGACCATGAGTTTGACCAAAAACTCAGGCCAGGGGGTCAGAGGGGACAACTTCACAACCCTTGAGGTGAGACTAGACCAACAAAACCCTAACCCTAAAAGACTAACCAAAAAAACCCTAACTAAACTGACAGAAAGAAGAAAACCTAATTAGACGAGCGAAAAAATGACCGAAACAAAAGAAAAGAGAGAGGGTGAGAGGGAAACCAACCTCAAAGAAAGTGGAGGTCAAAGATAGACAAGCGAGACCGAAGAAAAAAGATGGAAGAAAATAACATGTGAAGAGCTCTGAAAATGATAAAGACACAGTGAACAAGTGAGGGTTAAAAACCTGCTTCGCGCCTTATATAGGAAAATTGGTGGATGATGTCAGCCCCCCATCAATCGGCCTTTTAGTGTTATCAGACCTTTGAAAGGCCCAAATGCCAAAAGTTTGACTCCCTTTGGGAATTTGGACCTCTAGTCCTTTGCACTTTCAGACCTTTTTCACTTTCGAATATTCAAAAGTGTGAAAGTGTGACACAGTCAAAAACTAAGGAAAACTACCTAAAAAAAAAAAAGATGCAAGATAGACTAGAAACCTAGGGACAGCTAAAAGAAGGGGGGGCCTGAGGCCAAGAGGCAAAAAGGGGAGCATGGTTGTGGACCACAATAGGATTGTTGTCACATTTTTTTGGGTAGGCCTTGGCAATATGATAGATATGATGTGCATGATGGTAGATTGAATCAATATACTTTTTGGATGAATGGGAGAAAGAAAACATTGTTACCCTTGATTAAAGTTCCAAATGAGATAAAGTATACTACTATGAAAATTTGCATGGTTAATGGGAAGAAATTTGAAAAAGATATGAAGAAAAATCAAGTTTATTTTGCTATAATTCGTAAGAGGCCGAGTTATGGTAGTGAATGTCAAGTGACATAAAATAGTGAAGATCTAGTGCCAGTATAAATTGAAAACTTGTTACATGAATACAAGGAGATTTTTGCAGAAGATATTCCTAATGGTTTTCCACCAATAAGAAGTATAAGTCATTGTATGGATTTGATTCCTGGAGCTAGTTTTCCAAATAAAGCACCATATAGATTAACACCTACCAAGAATGAAGAACTTAATAGAAAAGTGCAAGAGTTGTTGTGAAAAAGGTTTGATCAGAGAAAGCTTGAGCCCATGTGTTTTTGCATCTCTATTGGCACCTAAGAAGAATGGAGAATGGAGAATGTGTACCAATTCTAGAGCTATCAACAAGATAACAGTGAAGTATATATTTCCTATGCCAAGGATGGATGACATAATGGATTTTTTGAGTGGGGAAAATTATTTTACCAAGATTGATTTGAAGAGTGGGTATCATCATATTAGAATCAGAGAATGTGATAGTGGAAGACTACTTTCAAGAAAAAATATGGTTTGTATGAGTGGTTGGTTATGCTTTTTGGTTTGACTAATGCACCTAGTACTTTCATGAGGTTGATGAATGAAGTTCTTAAGAGATTTTTGGTTAAGTTTGTGATTATTTATTTGGATGATATTTTGATATTCTAATATTTAGTAGAACTAATGAAGAACACCTTGAGCATATTAGACAAGTGTTGCAAAGATTGAAAGAGGAGAAGCTACTAATTAATTTGAAAAAGTGTTCCTTTCTACAAGAAGAGATTGTGTATTTGGGATTTTTTATTTTAGTTGATGGTTTGAAAATGGATCCTGAGAAGGTTAAGGAAATTTTAGAGTGGCCTACACCTAAGAATGTGGGTGAGGTAAGACCATTTCATGGTTTGGCTAGATTTTACAGAAAATTCATTAGGAATTTTAGTTATGTTTGTAATGCTATGATTGAGACTATGAGAGGAGATAAAAAGAAATTTAAGTGGACACATGGAGATAATAAGAGTTTTGAGACATTGAAACAAAAGGTTGTTGAGTTACCTATGTTATCTTTTCTTGATTTCAATAAGGTATTTCAAGTTGAGTGTGATGCAAGTGGTAGTGTAATAGGAGCTATGTTGATTCAAGAAGATAAATATGTTACTTTCTTTAGTGAGAATATGAATGATACTAAAAAGAAGTATTATGTGTATGATCAAGAGTTTTATGCAATTTTTCAAGCTTTGAAAAAGTGGAGACATTATTTGATACTAAGTGAGTTTGTTTTGTATGCTAATCATAAAGCTTTGCAGTATTTGGGAAGTCAACATAAGTTGAATCAAAGACATGAAATGGGTTGAATATTTACAAAGTTTCACATTTTTGATCAAGCACAAGAGTGGAGTTACTAACTGAGTTGCAGATGCATTAAGAAGAAGATGTTCTTTGTTGATTGAGATGAAACTTGCAGTTCTTGGTTTTGATGAGATGAAGGAGTTGTATGGATTTGACCCTAATTTTTTTGAGGTGTGGAGAGAGTGCAGAGCACAAAATTTGTCAGGACAATTGGGTAAGTTTGAGGAGTATTTCATTCAAGAAGGTATGTTTTTTAAAGGAATTCAGTTATGTATACCAAGAAGTTCCATGACAATTAATTTGATTAAGGAAAAGTATTGTGGTGGATTGGCTAGACATTTTGGAATTGATAAGACATTGAGTTTTCTTAAGGAAAAGTACTATTGGCCATAAATGTATAAGGATGTTCTAAAGTTTGTAAGGAGTTGTGAAATTTGTCAAGTTGCAAAAGGAGTAAGTCATAATACTGGATTGTATACACCTCTTTCTGTTCCTTAAAAACCTTGGAGTGACATTAGTATGCATTTTGTTCTTGAATTACCTAAGACATCAAGAGGGTATGATCCCATATTTTTTGTTGTCGATATATTTTTTAAGATGGAACATTTTATACCATGTAAGAAAACATCAGATGTTGTTCATATTGCTAAGATTTTCTTTAAAGAGATTGTTAGATTGCATGGATTACCTAGAAGTACTATTTCTGACCGAGATAGCAAGTTTGTTGGTTATTTTTGGAGGACTTTACAGAAGAAGATGGATATTGAGTTAAGGTTTAGTTCTACATTCCATCCATAGATAGATGGATAGACATAAGCTGCCAATGGAAGCTTGGGTAATTTATTGAGATACTTAGCTAGAGATAAGTCAAGTAATTGGGATATGGTTATGGCACAAGATGAGTTTTCATATAATAATTCTATGAATAGGAGTTTAGGAAAAAAAACCTTTTGAGATTGTTATTGGGATGTAGCCTAGAGGAGTATCATATTTGAGGGATGTTGTTGGAGAAGAAAAGAGAAGTGCTAAAGGGGAAACATTTTCTTATTTTATGAAGTCTTTACATGAGGAAGTGAAGTTGAAGTTGGAACAAAGTAATCA
Organism: Chamaecyparis obtusa; assembly: GCA_027943335.1. Lineage (NCBI taxonomy): Eukaryota > Viridiplantae > Streptophyta > Pinopsida > Cupressales > Cupressaceae > Chamaecyparis > Chamaecyparis obtusa. The sequence continues at coordinate 1,992,749 of BSBK01003166.1, forward strand.
GAAGTATAAGGAAAATGAAAAAAATAATAGGAGACATCATGTTTTTGAAATTGGTGATGAGGTAATGGTTCATTTGAAGAAGGGAAGATTTCTTGTTGGAACATATAGTAAGCTGAAAATGAAGAAGTTTGGTCCTTGTAAAATTTTGAGGAAGTTTGACAGCGGTAATGCTTATGAAGTTGAGTTACCTGAAGACATGGATATATCTCCTATATTCAATATTATTGATTTGCATTAAGTATCATGAGTCAGATGATGAATTTTTTATGCTAGATGATTATCCTAAAAAGAAGGTTGAAGAGGTTGAACATATATTGAATCAGAGGATTGGTAAAAGAACAAGAGGAAAGGATTACTATGAATATTTGGTGAAGTGGAAGAAAAAACTAGTGGAAGATGCTTCATGGATTTATCAATCTGAGTTGGATTTAGCTCAGGTTGTGACATCTCAATGATTCAAGAGAATCATTTCTTTCAACATCAGTTGTCTGATGTAGGATCATCCTGGGTTGCCTTTCTATCCTGCTCATTTTGTTCATTCTACCAGTAAGTGTAATACCACAAAAATGGGCTATAGGCTCATTAACCTCTTACATAAATAATTCGATTGAAATTGACATCAAAGTCCTAACCTAAGGCACATCTGCACATCAGTTTATCAAAAACCTAATTGATTATCTTAATTCTGCATTGGGGAATATTCCTTGAAATATTCCTAATTATCCTAATCATCTTTGATTTAATAATTATTTGGTGATAAATCATATTTATCCTAAAGTTTGATTAATTGAATATTCTAAATATTTAATTAATCAGATTTAATATTGCCACTTAATTATTTAATTAAATTTAATTACATTTATTCCTAAATTGTATTATTTAATTTTGACAGTAAATCAAAAATCTTATGAATAATTGATTAAATTCTTATTTAATTAATTAAATCAAGTTGTCAATATTCAATGATATAGTTTTGAATAAAAGTTTGATTAAATAATTGATTAACCCATAAATCAATTGTTTTAATTCAAAAATTAGTTAAGTTGAAGATAAATCACTTTATTTAATTAATTCATAATTATCATGCACAAGAAGAAAAGTAATTAACTTTAAATCAATTTTCAATTTCATTGTTAACTTTCTAAACTCAACATTTGATGATGAGTTGAAAAAGAGAACTAAACTCTATTTTGAGATAAAAACTACTTTTTGCATGATTTTTTGAGTTTATTTATTCTTAATTTCTTGTTAACTCAAAAATCAACCTGAGTTTATCAAGAGTGATTTATGGCTTTTCTCAATGCATCCTCAAGCCCTAGATTTCTATAAAATCAAGGCTCGGCTCTTTACAATGACATCTCTCGAATGTGCACAATCACTCTGGTGAAATTGTAGCTGAAGAATCAAGCTTTTGCAACAGGCGACTTTGTGAGATCATTCATAGTTTTCATACCTTTGCATAGTTTTCCATATCATTGCATATCATTCTTAGATTAAATCTGCATATCATTTCAATTCATTCTAGATTAAATTCATACAGTTTTTTACCTAATTGCATAGAAAATCCAAAAAAATAGATTAATGTGCATTCATAAAGTTTTTCATCTTTTGCATTCAAATCCTTCATTTAGGTGTTGCATTGTCACTGATCTCAGTCTAATTTGAGAATACCAAACTCACACCTACTAGAAGGTAGTAAATCGCCTGGTTAGCTTAGTTTCATTTATTTATAGATTTTTTATTTTGCTAACCTCTAATGTTTTACTGAAGTGTTGTGTCCAAAGCTAGGTACAATTTTCACACACACATTTCTAGCGCCCAGCATGGGGTCCTCAAATGGGTTTCCAGTTCTATTCTAACATTTTCTATCAATTTTCTATCATTTTATGCCATTTCTACGACTTTCAGATTTTGTCCATACATTTTTCATATGCCTTTTACCAAATTGTTGTACCAGAACCATCTGACTGTCGTATGACAATTGATATTTTTTAGACTTGTGCCTATTTGTACACATTGTCATTTCAGACTTACATTTTCGTGTGGGAAGACACCCACTGTCCTACAAGTTTCTAGGTTGTCGTACGAGAGGTAACTGACTATCGTATGAGTTTTTCCATCTGAATTCAATTGTCCTTTTAGATTTTTAGGCAGTTTTCTAGATTTGAGTTTTGGATTTGGACTAATAGCTAACCCTAACAATTGAGATATTCTATTTCTGATTGGTATTTGTTGATTCTGATTGGAAAAGTGCAAAAAAATTGCTAAAATGGGTAAAATCTACTAAGTGCATTGTGAGGAACTCAGGTATTCTGTTCAATCTAGTGACACTTCAATTTTGGGTATAAAACAAACTCTCATGTGTCAAGCTTGTATTCCTTTGCAGGTTTCATAATTCACACTTCAATTTTGGGCTATAAAATGAACATAGATTTGCTTTTTGCATATCTGTTACTCATAGTAAATAGGCCCTATGAACACTATTTATGGATGATCTTGAGAGAGTGGGCTTCATTCACTTGTTCATGCATGCGAAGCCCTTCTTGAAAAAGGATCCCCTTGTAGGTAGGGAGGATACTGTGATTATTTTACGTTCTACATGGTTTAGTCCTCAACTTTTGGTTGATATGTTCTCTCTTCAAAGAGATCGATACACATAGTTGTTGACATCACATATCTTGGTGAGATAATTTTAGTCTTAGCGTGTCGGATAAATCTATTTATTGTGTTTGGGTAAAAGTGATAAGGCTAGAGGATTATGCTCTACTCCCTTTTTTGGCTAGTATCAGAAACTCAAGTCCTTGGATCTAGACCAAGTCTCCATGTGGTATCTTTTGTGAGTCACCTTTAGAGAGGGTTAACCGTAGTGGACATTCCCTTTATTAGGTCAACCACATGGATAGAACCTCAAATGGTAATAGACATTTTTTCCATGGTAGAAACAATCGCTATATAAATGTCTTTGTGGAAGAAATCTCCACAAGTGTGGTCTCTTGTTGGGTTGTCAAATTTCCCTAGAAGCTCCTGATTGATTAAATTCTTAGACTATGTCAAAACCCCGGTGCACTTGGATTGGAGTTAGCCCTCTTGAGATTATAAAATTTGCAAAGTTAGACCATTACTAAAAACCTTAGCAAGGTCAATTTTTCATTTTCTAGGACTGTGTGCATTATTGAAAAACTTATGAGAACATAGACAAATAGCATTCCTAGGGATTAGCACATTAAGTCACTTGATTTTTCATGCGCAGGATTGCTTTGTCACCTGTTCATTATTTTTAGGCATGCTTCAAATCACTTGCCTATTGTTCTATGTGCTTATTTATCTACATGGTTATTGAAGATGGACAATCCCAAAATGAACTTGAAATCTAGATAGAAAACCTTACAAACACACTGATTTTGAAAATTGAGAAATTGCAAAATCTAATACAAAATTCCTTTCTAGAGTCAAAAGTCATCCCATAGGATCAGAAAGTTGTACGAGTTTTGACTCTTTGTCATATCAGAACCCCAAGATTTTTGTTTGAGAGCTTGTATATTGTCATACGAGTTTTGTCAGTAATCACAAGAAAAAGTAAAAAACCTGCTATCAACTGTCGTACAAGATTTGCAATTGTTGTATGAGTCTTGTCAATTATCATGCCAGAGCCTACCCAAAATCATACGATCTTGGACAAAGTCGTATGAGAATTTTGAAAAATTTCTTGAAGCTTGCCAAAATTTCCAAAAATCCAATTTTTACAGCCTACTTTCAGATTCTATAAAACAAAAATCATTGTGTCAGGAACAGAGCAGAAACTAGAAAGAATCCAATCATTTTTCCTAAAGTGGTCTCTTGAGTCTGATCTAGCATTCTGATCTATCGATTTTGAATCTTTTTCATCTTGTGTCAAAACCTTGTCAAAATTATCTTCAAATCAATCTTCATAAAAAATGGCTAAGTGTTGCGAGATTGTGTTTGCCATCTTTTGTTTGTCTACCCATACTACTAGGGCACAATATCCTTCATTTACATCCAATCTAATCTTTAATCAATCCAATCTTGACAAAGTTGTGTCATTTGATTTTCTTGAATCAATTCATCCTTCAGTTGTCTTCATCTTGCTCTCTTGATTCACCAAAGGTTAATGGTGGAAACTAGAGCTTCATCATGAAAATAAAGAGAACAAGCCAAACCCTCTTCAATGACATCTTTTGTGATTTCTTAGAAAATTCATCAACCTTATGGCACTAATAAATTTTGAGAATATGCTCTTGGAAATCTATTCTTGAAAGGTGGTTACGTCACCCCTCCTGCATCAATCTACGCAGGTAATCAACCAACCCCACCTCAAACAATTCTTGGAAGTCCTCATAACAACACAATGTCTCAATGAGGAACAAACCAAGGGTCACAAGGACATCAATCCCAACATGGTGTGGATCAAGAACCCACATCTTTTGAAATTACTCGATATCAAAATGATGATGACTTCAAGAGAATGATGAGGCATTTCTTGAAGGAAGACACAGAGACATACTTCCTAGAGTTAGCTCGACGAGGGGCTAAACTTCCTCCAAAATTTAACATTGAAGATATCATTACACATGAGGAAGAAACTCCTATCATATCCATGATGAAATAGATGCATGATGTGCACATCAAGCTCAATAAACTAGAGAAAGAAAAGGGACCTAAAGAGTTCTCCATGGAGGCTCTATGCCCTTTTCCATTTGATAAAGACTTGTACATGCCGCCATTCCCTAAAAGAGTGGAGATGCCTAAATATGATAAGTATGATGGAAACTCTGATCCTCAAGATCATGTCAGAGAATTCTATACTCAATCTATGGAGTTCATGCATGAACCAACCTACCTAATGCATTTTTGCCCTCGATCTCTAGGAGGGTCGGCTATTCATTGGTTCTCAAAAATGCCTCCAACCATCAAAAATTTTGAGGAGTTGATTAAACTATTCTATCAATAGTACTCCTACAACATCTAGCATTTGGTCACCATGATCAACATCTACAATCTGAAACAGAACTTAGGAGAACCATTCCTGACTTTTCTCAAAAGATGGAGGAAATTTTTTTCTCTATAACCTATTCTAGAAACTAAGAAGCTAGAAATTTTCATCAATAATCTTGTTCAAGAAATAAACTACCATTTACAAATGCAAAATCATACATCGTTTGATAAAATGGTATAAAATGCAATCAAATTTGAGAAAGTACTTTTTAAAAAAGGAGATATATCACTTCAAAAGGACAAGTATGAATCTGGATCTAGTTCTAAAGACAAAGGAAAAAACTAGAACAAGAATAAAGGCATTTTCAAAAATGGTGTTGTTGATACTATCTATGCCCCATCTAAGGCACCCAAGCCATCAAAGCTTTAGAGGCAAAAGCAAAAAAATTGAACAATAAGCCATCTGACTACAAACCTTGGGCCATAGATCCTAAATTCAAGTTTACTCCTCTTGGAGAATATTTGGAATCCACCATGAAAACTTTGTTAGCTAACAACATCATCACCTTGCCTGAGATAAAAGTATTTGATCCTGAACCTACACTAAAATGGTGGAGAGAGAAAAATTTCTATGACTTCCATTACAATAAGGGTCATAAAACTAATAACTGCATACACTTGAAACACAACATACAAGAAAAAATTGATAATGGAGAAATCATAATCAACAATCATAAGAGCAATAACGTTCATACAGCATTCACAAAACCATTTCTGAAACATGGTCAAGGAGATTCATCTTCTCAACCTAATGTAGGTGCTAAAGTCAATTATTCTTACTTTGTAAATAATGTTGTCATAAATATGGTTGAACCATGCCTATCTGAGTGTTGCAATGTCATCACAATTATAAGAAAGGATAGAGATAATCAATTAGAAAATGCAATTACTTGACCACAAGCTCAGGTGCATCTATAAGGACAAATCCTAGATTCATCAAATGTCCCTCATATGCCTTTCAATCTTTCATCTACTTCCAAATAGAAGGCTACCTATAAATCATCAAATCCTAAAGACACGAGGCCAATATCATAAAGTATTATCCAATAACTCCAGCATACAAATGCAAAAATCTCCATGTTTGAGTTGCTTCAAATATCTATAGCTCATAGAGCCATCCTTGATAAAGCTTTTCTCAGATCCAATGTTCTTGAAAACCTTGACTTAGATAGATTCTAGACTATGGTTGGTCATCTAACGTCTCCCTAGTATATCTCCTTTTTAGAGGAAGATGATAACTCCTTGAGTCATCCATATAACCAACCCTTGCATATTGAAGTCTTGATCCAAAACCATCACGTCAAACACATGTTGATAGATAGAGGCATTGGTATCAATAGTTGTTTGTATAGCTTGATCACATAATTGGGATTATCTAAAGCTTCCATTGATCCTAAAAAGAAGATAACTATCAAGGCATATGATCAACAAGAAAGATCTTCCATAGGAACAATTGTCTTACCTATTAGAACAGGTCCAATTATCAGAGATATCACATGTCAAGTTCTTGATCTACCTTTGGCTTACAATATTCTTCTAGGGAGACCCTGGATACATGCAATGAGAGCTATTCCTTCCACATACCATCAATGTATGAAATTTCCTTATGAAGGAGTAGAGGTGATGATCCCAGCAGACCTATCTACAACTTGCAATGCATTGAAAGAAAGTGTTGATAAACTTGTTCCTAATAAAAGAGAATCTTCTACTAAGCAACTAGACATTGCATCAACCTCCAAGATGGAAGACATTTCTAAAGAGGTCAAAATCAAAGACAATGGTATGGGAGAATACATAATAAAACCATTTTTATCTCTCACATCTCTCCCATTGTCCCCAAAGTCTTATGGACAACCTTCTGACAAAGTGAAACCTACAACTAAAGAATCCTAGGTCATATTTAATGGAAGCTTTGTCATAGAGCAAGTATCTAAACAAGAGTTTGAGGAAGAAGAAGTCATACTTTTATGGTTATCCAACGATGAGTCTCAATCCCAATCAGTCTAGAAATGTGACTCCACTTCAAGAAAAATTCCTCAAAAGTCATATGGACCAGGGGATAAATTGATCATAAAAATGGGATACATAGGAAAAGGACCTCTAGGATTACAAGGTAAAGGTCTTCTATCACCTCTTGACCATCATGGCGAGACAAAAAAGAATACAATAGGTCTAGGATATCAAAAGAAGCCTTTCTATCATAGAAAAAACTCTCCACATGTCTTAGAGAAAATTGAACCATCAACATTAATTAAGCTAAAGGAAGAAACACCACAATTTGATAATGATGATCCAGACACCACTAATGAGCTTATTCCTTATGAATGCTTGCCTAAAGAAATACTAGACCTCCTTAAAGATGAAGAAAAACCTAAGGAGAATATCAATGTGATAGACACACAAGAACCTAATATGGAACCAGAGACAGTGGCACCACAAGAACCAGCTGATGTTGAAAATGAGGAAGAAGGTGGTAGCTATTCTGAGATAGAATCCCATGAGTATGAATTCAAGTCAAAATCTAAAGGTAACCCTTCTTGGGGCATCCATCCTAATTTTACACATGTTCTTAATTTTCCTATAGGTATAGATGAGGAATCAAATAACTATGAGTGGGGAGTCATTCTAGAGGAAGATGAGCTTATCATAGAAAAATATATTCATGTTATTCACCAATATGCATCTAAACCCAATGTAAGTCTAGATCAAAATGACAAACTTAACGAATCTGATCCACCTACGGCGAAAATGGACTCTAACAATGACATTGATCCTATTCATGAATTGAATGTTTTGAGTTGTAATATCACCTTCAAACTCAAGAGTCGGGTTAGGACCAATGATGACATATCCATATCCGTAAACACTATTTCCCAATCTTTCCCCACTTTGACTATCTAAGACCCCAAACTTCTTGACCAACTTCTATGAATCTGAGCCAAGGTATCTATACTTTTCCAAATGACTATGAACTTGCTTGCTACCTCAATGTAGTTGAGCCTATGATGACTTCCATTAGTGATCTGAGTGTTAGCATGATGGATTCAGACATCAAGTATCTTATTCAAAAGGATAAGAATAAATATAAAAAGAAAAGGAGTTCTGAGGGTGAACACCACTTTGGGACAGTCTCAGAACCTACAAAAGTAAAAATAAAAGATGTATCTAAAGGTGAAAACCTCTCTAAGGCACCTAAGGATGAGATATTTGATGTCCTTCTGAGTCATTTACAAGATAGATCTCCAGTAATTATCAAGCCCACTCAATCCATCAACTTGGGAACAACAAAGGAACCACAGTTGATCCATGTAGCACAATCCTTATCAGAAGAAGTCAAGCAAACATTTACTAAATTCATAATAGAGAAAAAGGTTAAATTTGCATGGAAATATTTAGATATGCCAGGGTTGGATCCTAATCTTATAATGCACCATTTACCCATAGCTCAAGGAGTCAAACCTGTTAAGAAAAATTTGAGAAAGATGCATCCACATGTTGCACTCTTGGTCAAAGCTGAATTAGAGAAACTACTAAAAGTCAGATTTATCTAAGTTATTGATTATGCTAAATGGATCTCTAATATTGTTCTAGTTTCAAAACCAAACAAATTGATGGAGGGTGCTCCCCTTAATACCACAAACATATAATAGAAACAGAGAAACAACAATAATTTGCAAGAACAGAAAATGGGCTTCTTATTATCTCCACAAGTGTGGAATTACAAATTTCAAAATTACAATATGCAAAGACACATGGGAATTCCCCTTACAATATTCTATAGGAAAAAGCCTCGAATCATTACCCAAATCTACCCAAAACTACCCTAGACAACACTACAGGTCTTCTTTATATAGGCAATTTCCAGCACCCGAGAAGGTTCCAAAAATTTAGCCCATAGGGCCAACCAAACTTAGAATTATTTTATTTTTCAATTTATTACATCAAAATTGGCTCAAAATAACTTTTGAAACCTGAACAAAAATTTTAAAGGAAAATTATTTTCTGCAATTTTAGGTGGCTTGACTTCCGAAGACCATAAGTCATCACCAGTTGACCCAATTGACTATTATGACCCCATTCTGGAAAAGGCATGAAGTGCTCTACAGCACCTGACTTATGCAAGATCCATTTAGTCAAAGTATCAACTTCATCTAGGGCCTCTAAAGCTTTCAAAACTGAGTTCAAAATTTATGTAACCTGTTGCCAATACAAAAAATCTTCAATATCTTCAAAACTAGGCCTAATCTAGCCATGAAACCTTACTGGCAGGCTGATATGACTAAGATGAACCTCCACATGTGAAATCAACACATTCTAAGATCATATGACCAGCTTACTAAAAATAGAAAGTTTCCATAAATAGCAGCTCTACACAAGATAGCCCTTATTGAATACAAAAATAGAAATATTTTTGGGTGATGCAAGATTGCTCTTACACCCTGGATGCTCCTACATCAGACACCTGGGGTAATTTGAGAAGTGACCCCATCATGTCTTAGATGTGAAGAGGAAAACCAAGATGGTTAACCTCCTCCCTTGTCAACCATGATGAATATTGAACAGGTCATCCTTTCCACTTGACCAGATATTCTTCATATGTCCTATTCCTTTTGCTTCTGCCAACATGACTATCCAGTACATCTTCAATCTCTTTGGTACTTGAACTAGTTGCTAGAATATTCCACTATGCTAATGTGATCTCATCTTCAACACCTCATTCATGATACTCTGTCAGATCTAAAATGTTAAACATTAGTGAAATATTCATCTTAGTAGGCAATTCTACCTCATATGCATTTCCTGAATCATGCTTCTTCAGTATCTTACATGGTCCAAACTTCTTCATTTTTAGCTTTTTATATGTACCAACTGGAAATCACTCCTTCTACAAATGAACCATGACTTCATCCCCAACCTAAAACTCCTTATGCCTCCTTTCCTCATCTACCTTAGCCTTATACTACACATTCATCTTGTTAATATGCTTCCTCAGCTCCTCAAGGATGTTCTTCAAATATTCTACAAAATCCTTAGCTTCAACACTACTTATTTCTCCTTTATCTATCTTTCTCAATTCAGATGTATTTTTGGGACTACTTCCATATACAATCTAGAATGGTGATCTACCAATGCTCCTATTGATAGAATTATTGTATGCAAATTCTGCGTATGGTAAAATCAAATCTCATCCTATTGGCTTATCTCCAACCAAACATCTCAGTGAATTTTCCAAACTCTTATTTACCACCTTTTTCTTTCCATTAGTCAGTGGATGATGTGATGAACTAAACTTCAAATCTATCTTCAACTTCTTCCACAATGTATGCAAAAAATATCCAACAATATTAGTGTCTTGATCTGAAACTATAGTCTTTGGCAAACCATGTAGTCTCACTACTTCTCTGAAAAATAATTCTACTACATGAATAACATCATTAGTCTTCTTGTAGGGAATGAAATGTGCCATCTTCAAAAATCTATCAACCACCACAAAAATTGAATCATGTCCCCACTGAGTCCTCGGTAAACCAAGAACAAAGTCCATACTGATATCCTCCCAAGGTTTCTCTAGTATAGGTAATGGTTGATACAACCCTATATTCTGCTTCACTCCTTTCACCATCTGACATACTCTTCAACTCTGTACAAACTTCTTGACATCTTGCTACAATTGTGGCCAATAATAATTCTCACTAACCAAAGCAAGGGTTTTATCACAACCAAAATGTCCAGCCAATCCTCCGCTATGCTTCTCCTTGATGAGATTCTCCCTCATAGAACTTTGTGGAATCCACAACTGAATCCCTTTGAATAGCATATCATCCTAGATGATGAAATCCAGCCATTTCATCCTATCTAGAGTAATAGGTTATGTACAAGTTTTCCAAGCTTCACCAAATTTAGGATCCTCTAGATACAAATTCTTGAGTTCCTTGAACCCAACCACCTCATTCTACATTTTTGTCAACAATAGTTGCCTTCTTCTAAGAGCATTTGCAACCCTATTAGACTTTCCACTCCTATGTTTCAAAACAAGTGTATAACTCTACAAAAAATCAACCTATTTCAAATGCCTTTGATTCAACTTTCCTTGGCTATTCAATAGTGCAAAGCTTGATGATCAGTATAAAAAAAAAACTCCTTAGGAAGAAGATAATGTCTCCTCTTCTTCAATGCCTGAACTATAACATAAAATTTCTGATCATAAACAAAATATTTTCTCTTGGCATCATTTAACTTCTCACTAAAATAAGAAACAGGTTTACCTTCTTGGCTCATAACAGCTCCTATTGTAGTACCACTAGCATCACAGTCTACTTGACATATTAAAATTTGGAAGTGCTATAATAGGTTGTTCTATAAATTTTTGTTTCAACAACTGAAAACTCTTTTCTGCCCCATTACTCCACTTAAACTCTTTTCTATCCCCTCTCTTTGTTTTAGTCAAGGGTCGACAAATACTGCTAAAATTTATGATAAACTTTCTGTAAAAGTTAGCTAGACCATGAAAAGATCTTACCTCAATAGCACTCCTTAGAGTAGGCCATTCAAGGATATCCTGTACCTTCGCTAGGTCCATTTTTAGACCTTCTAAAACTAAAAATCTCAAATACACTAACTCTTTCTTCACAAAACTGCACTTCTTCAAATTAATCAACAATTTCTCTTCTCTTAGCTTCTTAAACACCATACAAATATACATCATATGCTCCTCCAATGTCTTACTAAAGATCAAAATATCATCTAGGTAAACAATGACAAACTTACCCAAAAATTCTTTCAAAACCTCATTCATCAGCCTCATGAAAGTGCTCAGTGCATTGGTTAGCCCAAAAGGCATGACTAACCACTCATACAGTCCTTCCTTTGTCTTGAAGGTAGTCTTCTATTCATCTCCTTCTCTGATCCGAATCTGATGATATCCACTCTTCAGATCTATCTTTGAGAAATACACAACTCCACTTAAACAGTCCATAATATCATCCATTCATGGCAATGGAAACTTGTACTTGATTTTGATCTTGTTTATTGCTCTAGAATCTATACACATCCTCCACTCTCCATTCTTCTTTGGTACTAATATCACTGGTATAGCACAAGGACTCAGACTCTCATGGATCAATCCTTTCTGTAAAAACTCATGTACTTATCTATTCAACTCCTCACTTTCTATAGGTGTCATCCTGTGTGTTGCCTTATTCAGAAAACTCACTCCTGTGATCAATTCCATCTAATGACGGATCTTCTTGACTAGTGGTAATCCATCAGACACATTATTAGATACAATATCCTGAAACTCATTCAAAAAATCTACAACTTCTATAAGAACATCTTCTACTTCCTCCTTACCAGCTTTTAGAATTAAAGAGAAACACACATGCTCATGCCTCATACCATCTAGGAACTTTCTTCCATCAACAAAAGTTATTCTTGCACTACCACATACCTTTTCTTCTGTGTCATTCAATGGCTTTAGCTTATGTCACACTCCATCCTTTGTTAGGGAATAGGTATTTGCATGACCATCATGTACATCACATATGTCAAACTATCATGGTCTACCCAACAACATATGACATACATCCATAGATATGATATCACACAGTACCTCATCATGGTATCTACCAATCTTGAACTTCACTAGGCATTATTCATTGACCATGACCTTGTGGTCATCCTATACCTAGGCAATCTGATATGGATGTGGGTGTTTCTATCTCTTGAGCTTCAAATTTTTCACCATCTCTTCTAATACCAAATTGTCAGTGCTACCACTATCAATAATCACATCACAACACTTACCCTCACACTTGCACCTAGTGCAAAACTGGCTCCTCTTTTTCTCAGGTTCATTCTCACCACTCAATAGGACTCTTCTATTAATCAATGTTTCTCCTCTTTCAGCATCTTCAGAATGTGAAGAGTTGGCATCTTCATCTACATGTGCAAATTTGGCCTGGCCTTCATTTCTCATATCTATCCTTCCTTGGCATTGAGGACATTCAAATTTCCTGTGACCTTCTTCTCCATAGTGAAAACATGTTCCACAGAAGCCTCCTCTTTCTGATCCTTGTCCTCTTCCTCTTCCTCTTTGATCTCTATTATTTTGATCTTAGAAATGATTGGAATTGTTTCCTCACCGATTCTAACTACTACTGGCCTCATCCTTCTTTTTTGGATCTTCATTTCTGCCTCCATATGACCATCCACTAGATCTTCCACTATAACCTCTTCCATTTTTTCTACTCTCAAACTTCTTATTTAGCTTTTCCTCTACTTTTAGGGAAAACTAGTATGCCTCTTCAATATTGTTCATTCAAACCAAATTTAGCTCCTCCTGAATGCTCAGCCTCAACCCATTAAGTTAACAAGAAACTTTCTCCTTATCATCTTTTGCATGGCCTATTCTAATGAGGAGTCAATAGAACTCCTTTGTATACTCTTAAATAGATCTTCCTGCTTGCTTCAAACTTTGCATCTTCTTCAGTAGGTCAAGCTCATAATCAATAGGAATGAACTGTCACTTCAATTTATCCACCATCTGATCCCATCTTTTGATTTTATCCTTTCCTCTTCTATTTTGCTCCAATTGAATCTCTTACCATCAGATCTTTGCATGACCTTTCAATCTGGCCTTTACAAATTTGACCCTATCAAGATCCTCAACATCTTTATACTCAAAATATTCCTCACATTCATTAATCCAATCGATCAATTCTTCTGGTTAAGATTTCTTAAAAATGTAGGAACCTCAATCTTAGGGCTTTTCCCAATCTTGGAAATAACCCAGAAATGTCTTTCTTCTTATTGATTAAAAACTTCAACTTCTCCCTCCTGATCAGAATTTCCTTCTTTAGCTTCATCCTCACTTTGGTCTCTGACATTAAGATTCATTCCTCTACAAATCTCATCTTGCAATGCTTGCACTTATCTCTACAGTGCCCTAACCTTAGGTGTTACAACACCAGCTCTTCTGCCACATTCCCTTCATGGAGGCATTTTCGCAATGCGCACTAAAACCCTAACCACGGTCCTGGTGCAAATTGCCTCATAGTCAGCGATCTATTTACATAGAAACCATAACCAATAGTCCTAGTGAAAACTACCTCACATTAAGTGATCTATTTACACACTCAAGAACTCCTACTCTGATACCACTTGATGAAGGGTGCTCCCCTTAATACCACAAAAACATAATAGAAACAAAGAAACAACAACAATTTGCAAGAAAAAAAAATGGGCTTCTTATTATCTCCACAAGTGTGGAATTACAAATTTTAGAATTACAATATGCAAAGCCACATGGGCATTCCCCTTACAATATTCTATAGGAAAAAGCCTCAAACCATTACCCAGATCTACCCAGAACTGCCCTAAACAACACTATGGACCTTCTTTATATAGGCAATTTCCACTACCCGAGAAGGTTCCATAAATTTAGCACATAGGGCCAACCAAACTTAGAATTATTTTATTTTTCAATTTATTACATGAAAGTCAGCTCACAATAACTTTTGAAACTCAAACAGAAATTTTGAAGAAAAAATATTTTCTTCCATTTCAGGTGGCCTAATTTCTAAAGACCATAAGTCATCACCAGTTGACCTGATTGACTATTATGACCCCATTCCAAAAAGTGCACGAAGCCCTCTACAACTCCTGACTCACGCAAGCTCCAATCAACTGAAGTATTGACCTTATTTGGGGCCTCTAAAGCCTTCAAAACTAATGATTTGATAAATCAGTATGATAATTTTTGAACATCTAAATGATTTGGGTAAAATACTAGATCAAATGGAGAAGTTTAGTCTCAGACTGAACCCTAAGAAGTGTGCTTTTGGTGTCACTTTAGGAAAGCTCTTAGGTTACATTATTTCAAAGAAAGGAATTGAAGTAGATCTAGCAAAGGTCAAGGATATCATGGAGATGCAACCTCCCAAGGATATCAGCCAAATGAGAAAATTACAAGGATGAGTACAATCTATCAAACACTTCATATCTCAGCTAGTAGATATATCACAACCTTTAATGAAAACATTACATAAAGGTGTGACTTTTTCATGGAATGAGGAATGTGAAAAGAACTTTAATCATATCAATAAATATCTATCAAATCCTCCTATTTTGATGCCTCCTATTCAAGGGAAGCCTTTGATCCTTTATGTCTCCACTGTAGATACATCACTAGGGGCATTGCTAGTACAACATGATGAGAATAAGAAGGAAAGAGCTATATACTATATCAGTAGAACATTGATAGCATATGAGAAGAATTATTCAATGCTTGAGAAAACTTGTCTAGCTGTGATCTTTGCATCACAGAAATTGAGACATTACATGTTAGCTCATACCACACATTTGGTAGGTAAGATTGATCCACTCAAGTACCTACTAAGAAAAGCTTCCCTCACAGGTAGATTAACTAAATGGGTCATGCTCTTAAGTGAATTTAACATTGAATATGTTGAAAGAAAAGCTATCGAAGGACAAGTAATTGCTGATCAGTTAGATGACACACCTTTTTTTGATGATATGCTAATGCAAATGGAATTCCCAGATTCCTTTATCATCAATCTTTCATCTAGAGCATGGAAGTTATTATTTGACTGCTCCAATACACAAAATGGGTCTAGAGCAGGAATATTATTCATCACTCCTCAAGGATACTCAAACCCCAAAGCATTTAGAATCAAGTTTCCTTGCACAAACAATATTGCTGAATATGAAGCCCTTCTTAATGGTGTGAAGATAGAAATTGAGTGGAGAGTGATAGAACTACACATTCATGGAGACTCACAACTTTTAATACACCAAGTCAATGATGTGTATCAAATGAAAGATGGAAAAATAATCCTGTAAAAGAGAATGGTAGATGATCTAAAGAAATACTTCATATCTATCACATTTGAGAAAATTACTAGAATGGAGAACAAGGCTATTGATGCTATGGAAATGCTATCATCTTTATTACAATAGCCCAAACCTGAGCTACGCTATGAGTTCCTGGTGGAATCACTATCTTATCTTGCATATGATTCCCTTGAGACTTGCATGATCTACACTATTGTTGGTCATGATTCATCCAAATACAAAAACATTTTCTCCTATCTCCAAGACCAAATCATTCCCAATACCTTCAACCATGAGAAATGATACCTTATCTGCAATGCATCCTGATATGTCATCATTGGTAATGATCTCTACAAATGAGGTCTAGATGGTACACTCCTTAGATGTTTAGAATGGGAAGAGTCTCAACATGCATTAGAGGAAATCCATGAAGGTATATGTGGTCACACTCGAACAATTTAACACTAGCTCAAAATCTTATTAGGGTTGGGTACTATTGGCCTGAAATAGAAAAAGATGCAATCAAGTTTGCTAAGAACTGTCAAAAGTGTCAAGTACATGGTAACTTGATTCATGCCCTAGGGAGAGATCGAATTCCCTTTACTACACAATGGCCTTCTCACCAATGGGCATTTGATCTTATAGGAGACATACATCCTCATTTTTCTAATGGACATACCCATATCATTATAGCTATAGACTGTTGGGCCATTTTCCAGTCAATGCAAAAATTCTTTGAAAATGGCCTTTTCCCTACAAACTTTGTTAAGTTGTCCTACCATGCCTGCAATCACAGTTTTATCTTGTGAAGTAGATCCACAAGGTTTTATGATGTGCACCCTTAGCCATAGGTAATTCATGATGTCACCATGCTCTGGTTCAAATCGCACCTCCTAATTTGTAAAAATTAGGGAGTTATTCAGGTTTCAAGGTCTGCAGGAAATAGTTCTAAATTTGCCAAAATGTCATAAACCTATGATGTTTTCTATTTCCTTTCGGTCTACGTGAAAACCCTTGATTTTTTTGCATTCCTTTGTTACCTTTGTGTCAGTGTGAATACCCTGGTTGTTTTTGACCTTGTGCCTTTCCGCGCTTGCGCACTTATCTTCTGGCGTCGAAAACCTTGGTTGTTTTCAGTCATTCACCTCTTCACAGCTGAATCTCTGGCATCAACATTTCCTTAAGTGCACTGTTGTGATGGTGTGGGGCCCAGTTCTTCTTGGTTATTTAGTCACTTGACCTTTAGTTTCTCTGGTGGTTACATTTTCCATTTGGTGATCATGCGATTGTGTAGTCGCGTAATCTCTTAAGGTTTGGCAGTTACCGACTAACATCTAGCGACCTAGTGGGCAGTTATCTTTCCTTCAGTCGCTGAGTTGCTCAATGGTGGGCCCTATTTCTAAGCAGTGGTACATGTGGATTGGATGCTAGAAATTTTCTAAAGTGGTGATATCTTATTGGTTAAAAGAAATGACTTGTTATCTGTCAGTGGGCTCAACTTTTAGTTCATCTTGATCCAACGATTGTCACTAAAGTGCAAGGGATTTGTCAGAGCTATGCAAAATCACGCCAACCGTCGATCTTCTTGTGCAAGCCCAGTAGAATTTCTTGGTGCTTTTGGTGGTAAGGATAAAATGTAGTGGCACTGATAAATTTCTTTCATGTTCACTGGTTCACATGATAAATTGATGGTGCTCTAAGTGTTCTAGCAATTCAGCGAACACTATGTTCGCATAATCGCTAAATTTTCTAGTGGTTGCATAAAACATTCAGTGACTTGGAGAACCTTTGCAATTGCATATTCACTGAATGGTATGAAGGTTAAGTGCTTGACCAAGGATGGTGGGACCACCTGATGAGTCTTGTCGATGTGTCCCTTTTTGATTGGCCGGCGAGTGCTGAAGTGGATTTGCATTGTGGGTCTAGTGCTAGGTGTTGCGGAGATCGAAGCTTTTCATTGATTGGCAAGTTTGTGACATGGCAGGTGTACCAAGTGGGACCATAACTTAGAGGCATGCAGTAAGGTGAATGTTAATGGTTTGTTTCATGTTCGCATGAGCCATTTTCTTGCTATGAGATCATGCGACAACCATTGAGGAAGTGTCATCGATGCGGAGTTGCAGAGTTAAAGACATTAAGCCCAGGAAAGGAGATGCATCTAGTGGTCATGATGTAAAGTGAAATTAAGTTTGAATATCAACTGCTAATTCACTACTGGCACCATGGAAGTGACCATTGCTACTAGGATTCAAATTTGCAGAGGGTTTGCAGCGAAAAGAAGTACCAGAATTTATGGTTTTAGCCATGATTTTTTATTTTTTTGGTGGCGCTTTCTCTTGCAGTGTGGTCTAGGGTGTTCCATGATCATTTTTTGAGGTCTATACTATGTGGTTTTGTGCTCAAGGTGTGTTTGCAGGTGGCTGATTAGACTGATTTTCATGGCAATCTCCTGGTTTTCTATCCTAATCTCAATGATGCTCATAATTGTAGATCTGTCTGAGATCTTCTCTCTCTGGATTGTTTGGTTTCCTACCCCTGTAGTAAATTTGATGTAATTCTAGTTGGTTAGGTGGGTGAAACCCTAACCCTAGCTATCTATAGCTTGTTGCAACCTATTTTGGGTTTCCAAGGTAGCTAGTGGTATAAATAGTTGAAATTTTGACTTTGCAAGGGTTTGAATTTTGATCAGTTCCAAGGGTTCTAGTTTATATTGGTTCCAAGTGAAGGGTCCTTTTCC
Organism: Chamaecyparis obtusa; assembly: GCA_027943335.1. Classification (NCBI taxonomy): domain Eukaryota; kingdom Viridiplantae; phylum Streptophyta; class Pinopsida; order Cupressales; family Cupressaceae; genus Chamaecyparis; species Chamaecyparis obtusa. The sequence goes on from BSBK01003166.1 coordinate 2,011,350, forward strand.
TAGAGATATTTCCTTTTCTTTGCATATAGAGTTCCCTCTTTCCTCTCTGATTTTATGAGAATATGATGCATATTGTAATAGTTTGTCTTATGTATGAGGATTTAATATATTCTTACTATTACCAGGCTCTCTCCATTTGAATTCTAAATTTATTATTCATACATCAAGGGTGTTTTATTTTTCTATTTGCATTGTCTATGTGTTTGCAAGTGGAGTTGTCCTCACAGGGATGACTAGTTCAGAGTTAGTGTTCATGTATGTATGAGCTGAGGTATCAAAGATATGTCATGCTTGTCTTCCAGTGGATGCTGGTCAATGTATTATCTGCTTATAGGTCTCTTCTAAGGGGAGGGTTAAAATCATTTGAATGGATAATAACATACTTGAATACAGAGGTGGGTTGCTGAAGTGAGTTTGGTCATGGTGTGTGATTGATGTCAGGCATCAACACATTGAGTATATTGTGTTCTTGTTTCATAGCTTTCTCTTACAATAGGGTATTTGACTCTATGGCTCATTGGATAAGGCACTGGTCTATGAGAGACTTAGGGTATCTCAGGGGTCCTTTCAATCCATCTTAAATCATTTACATTTAGTTCCACCCTTCCCTTTCTTGTTGTTAGGATAGGTCTCTGGTTTTCAAACTCATTCTATGCAAGTAGGGCTATTGCATGAGAATTGGCTTCATTGGGGTATAGGATACCTAAAGGGGTTTGAAGACTATTCCACAATAATCTATTTGTAGGCCTATGGTTTATCATGAGGTATCTTGAGTGTGCAGATGAGGCAATACCCACCTAAGTGAATGTGGAGCTCAAAGAAGAAGGAGGATGTTCTCTATCCTCATCAATTGGCCTTTTTTCTTGTCAAACTTGAGTACTTAACCTATGATTCTAGCCCACCTATTTGATTCAAGTTTGGTCCTACAAGAAAAAGCATCCAACACAGACTATTTCACAAAATGGGTAGAAGCAGTCCCTTTGACTCAAGAAACCAGCAAGAAAATTTCTATGTTCATTCTGAACTACATCATATGTTGGTATGGTATCCCACATTCAATAGTCACAGATAATGGTGGACAATTCAAGAATAGAGACTTAGATGATCTATGTGCCAAATTCAAGATTACACAACATTGGTCATCAATCTACTATCCTCAAGGGAATGGATAAACAAAGGCTTCAAACAAGAATCTATTGAAAATATCACATCACACAGTTAATAAAATAGGAAGAGACTAGCATCTCATGATCAATCTAGCTCTTTGGGCCTACAGAAAAAGTATTAGAATGCCCACTGGGGCTACAACATTCACTTTAGTTTATGGGTTTGAAGTGGTACTACCTATTGAGGTTGAAATCTCATCACTAAGAATTAGAATGGATGGTCTAGTAACTGATGATGACTACAAAGTGTCTAGGTTGCAAGAACTTGAACTACTAGATGAGTGCAAATAAGAAATATATGATCATCATAGAGTATATCAGAAAAGAATGTATAGAGGTTATAACAAGAAAGTCAGACATAGAGAATTTTAGGTTGGTGATCTAGTCTTGAGAGGAAATCCTAAAAATCAATCACATAGAGAATGCAAGGGGAATTTTGAACCCAATTGGCTGGGTCCCTTTGTTATCATTGCTACTTTTGTCTCTGGAGCCTATCAACTCTCAATGACTGAAGAAGAACAGCTCCGAGAACCAATCAACGTTCTCCATTTGAAGAAATTATATGCCTAAGGCATTCATTCTATGGTAAAATATCCTAAAAAAATATTAAAAATCTAAAAAAGTCCTGAAAAAATGAACATCTTGGTGAAAACCTAGCAATATGCACCTTGATGATTCACAAAAAAATTGAAAATTTTGAAAAAATATAAAAAAAATCAAAAAATAAAAAATACAAAAAAAAATGAGAAAAAGAAAAAGTGCCTTGGTGAAAACCTGGAAACAGGGGCCTTGGTAGCAAAAATAGAATCTCTGCCAAGATGGTAAAAACCTAGCAAATGGGTGCCACTTGTTCAAAATGCTCCATCTATCAGCACAATCTTAGTCTTTCCCAACTTTCAGTCTTTCTTTAGTTTTTACATATCTCCCAGTTTGTTTCTGCATTCTTATTTTCAATAAAGTCGGTCTGTACACCAATCAGTTCAAGCGTCCATATCCTATCAATGTTCAAAATTAAGGGAAATCAAAGTCATATCCTACAATCCTCAGTATCTTAGATGAATCATATCCAGTCAGAGTCCTTTGAAGCTACATCTGAGTCAGTCAATCAGTCTCCTCTCCAAAAAGGATTTTGCATCTACAACAACACCATCAAACATTAACACGAACTAAAAACAATCTATGCTTCACATGCTTTTTATCTCCTTGTATGCTTACTAATTCGCATTGAGATTTTTGCATATTATGTCCCTTCGAGCTCTTCAATGATGTCCTTTATAGGATTTAGATAGTGATGACTAGGGGCATAATATTTTCTTTGTCTTATGCTTGTATGTGAAAATCTAACAACTTTGGACATTCTGGATTGAAATGGTGTCCATTTGTAAGAGCCTTCATCTTGTATTGGATGGCCATGAGTACCTCGACCATTGATACCCAAAAAATTCAAGGAAGTTTGATCTAACTATTATCTTTTTGAGTGAGTTCTTTCTCCTACTGTGAAACGCAATCTTTCCTAAGGAGGTGAATGAAAAAGGGTCACTATGGGTAATTCACATTGGATTTAGAATGATCTCTTGACTACTTGATGTGTTTGTACTGCAAGGCGTATTCAGGTCATCACAATGTTTATGTTTTGATGCTTATACAAATTGTTGTATCAAAATAGACATGATATTCAGGTCATCCTAGCGCTTAAGCCTTGGTGCTTATATCTAATCTAACATTTTGAAAATAAAATCAATATTCATATGTCCATGGCTGTCTAACCAGTGGGCGTTGTATTGATTCTTGAGCATACAAATAAATATGCATATTTCTATGGTTTCCTAACTAGTGGGCATTGTATTGATTTATCTAGTTGTTAAGCACTGAAATTTTCAAGTTCTAAATGGACAAGACATCAAGGAAGTATGATGTTCAATTTTAGTTTTATATAATTTTCCTATGATAAAAAATTAAAAATGAATAAAAGGCATGTATGTTTGTTATTTTCTATTTTCATGTATTAGGTTGTTAGTTATTTCAATTCAATGTTATTCATTTTGAAATAAATAATAATTCTAAAAATAATAAATAAAATAAAATAAGTGAAAAAAGGTGGCGAGAGGGAGTTGAACCCTCAACCTCTCAAACCGACCTTATTTCCTACCTATCTACCCTCCTACCCCCTAACCAGTTAGTCTATTTATTTTCTTTGAGAGGATTAGGAGGAGATATTTATTTATTTTTGTTTTCATGTGTAGGTGAGAAGTTAATACAACCTCTTACACAAGGAGTAATTTCTTCCTTAATTACTTTTCAAATTAAATAATGTAAATATTATTTGTCTATGTATTTTTCATTTTTTGATTTTAGGAAAAAGAATGGGGAGAGGGAGTTGAACACTGGACCTTTCAACCCATCCCTTTTCCTACCTAACTACCTGACTCTATCCCCTACCAATTACTCTATGTTATTCCTTTAGAACGTATGTATAAATAAAGATATTAATATTAGATTATTGATTTCTTTTTAATAATTTAGAAATGAATTATTAGGATCATAATAGTAATTGATTTCTTTTATAAATGTTATATGTCTTTATAAGACTTGGCTTTATTTCTAATTTTATTTGTTTCATCTTAAAGTACCCTAAAGTTAAAAATATGATAAGGTAAATTATTTGATAAATATTATTATGTTTTAGGGTTTTGATATGTGTTTTAGAATCATTTTTTTTAGTTTTCATATCCCTACATGTAATTTGGTATTTTCACCTTAATGTATTTTTAACTTCAATAAGTTTATTTTGAAGGGTGAAAAGGCTTTTAGTAATTTTACATTATTATTAAAATTTAGTTGTAAATATAAAATTAATTGATTTCTCATTTTCTTATTTAGGGCTTTTTGTTTTGGAATATTTTATTTCATAAACCCTTACAATGGGTTATATATGGTTTTATATTGCAAGTATTATTAATATTAGGGTTGTTATTGAATTTGCATTTACCCTATGTCAAAATTATTTAAATGAAAATGTGATAGGATAAATGCCACTTTCTTGGGATAAATTGTAAAATCCTTTAACCCTAATGTTTTTAATATTTCAATACTATATTGCATTATTTTTGTAAATATATTTTTTAAAATATAAATATAAGATGCATTATGTATTATCTTGAAAATAAGAGTAATATGCTAACATAATGTCATTTTTTATTTAATATTTCAAGCATTGTCTTATTAATGTGATTGCTATGTTTTTAACAATTAATGTGGGTAACATATAACTAATTTTTAATCGTCATTTTTCCACTTTATTTATCAAATGCATTTATAAAGCATGGCATAAATTTATTTTTTATTATTAATTAATGAATGAATAATAAATAGTTTTTATGAAAACCTTATATGTGTAATGATTTTTTATTTTCTTAATACTATCTAATGTTAGGTGTTTTTGTTGGAGATTTTCCAACAGGCCAGTACTGACTGTATGTTTGTCATTGATGACAACATATGGAAAGTAGTATGCATGGAAGTCATATGCAATAAGCTTTCAACATATGTTGCATGGACATGATATCAGCATGATACATGGGCGCAAAGGTTAATTGTTAGTACAGACAGTTATATAGCAGCTTGTGTCAATAGTGTTCCTGATAGAGTTACAGGTAGCGTTCTTGTATGCACCTTAAAATGTCTGCCTAGACTTTGGGCCCCATTCTTCAATTTATCAATTTCCCGAATCAATGCTTTGTAATATTTTCAATTCAAATCAATTTCCTTGATCAAATCCTAATTCTATCATTTATTCGATTATATCCTATGGATTAACCATTTTATCCTAAGTCTTTATTTAATTAAAAGGAATTCCCTCCCCTTTTATTAAATAAAAAGCCCCACTTACCTCTTATCCTAAGTTGCACAAATAAATCATTATTCCTATTTTATAAAAAAAAGGAAAAAAGGCTTTTTGTCTCGCATGGGGAACAAAAGTCAACACTTCTTTCTCATTGGAGGAGATTTGTGCACAAGGATTGATCCCACTTTCAAACTCCACCCTTGATCAACTCTTTTGCCTCTTAATCTCCACCATTCGTTATTCTCATTTTCTATAAAAGGAGAGCTCTCTTCTCATTCTAAGATCTCACTATATATACTAATCTTATGTTGCAAGTTTTCTTGGTGACATTGGAGCTTTGGAGATCTTATTGCATTCTAGTCTTCATTCTTGCATCATAGTTTAGTTTCCATGGCATTTTAGTTTAGTTTCCTTTCATGTTCTAGTTTAACTCACATAGTTTAATTAGAAAAGGCTTGTAACATTCTCATTTCTATAGCTTGGTTTCATTCTTGCATCTTCATTTTAGTATGGTTGCATTGCATTCTCATCAAGATTCTTGAAGATATTGGCATTCTTTCCCTTGTCTCTTTGAATCTCTTATTGCATGTTTTACAAGAAAGGTCATATGCTTATTAGCTCTAGCTAAGAGCCCTATTAACACCCTTGCACTCCATGCCTAGGGAGCTCTAGGTCACTTTCTCAAGGTTTCCACTCCATGGATGCCCTTGGAAGTAATGACTTAGAGAAATGCACATTTTGAGTGTACATTTTTAGCGCCCACCATGGGGTAGAACACTTCTATTTTGCCTTTATTTTCATGCATTTATGCTAATTTTTCATTATATTTTGTTTTCTTTTTTGGCTATTTTTTTGTACTTTCTGATAGAACATCGAATGATAGTTTACCAGTATCATATGATAGTTTTTAATATACCCGTGTGATAGTTTTCCAATCAAAGTATCGTACGCCCTTACATGATTCTATCATGCTGGTATATTACTTTTTGTCACCTGCAAGTAGTGTGAAATATCATTCAAAAAGAAAGTATTGCATCTATATACTATGAAGTATCATGTGAAACTTTTTCTAACAAAACTGTTAGGAATAAGGTGTCTCAACCTTGGATAATTCATATTCTTATTATTTGTTTTGTAAATGTATTTTTTGCAAATAATGTAATTAAGTGTGAGTGTACATGTCTAGTTGGCATGTTGATGTGTCACTCCACTTGATGTGTCGGCATCTTGTATTATGTGTAAGGAAATCATGGCTGAAACGGTTATGACGGATTCCTATGACGCGTAAGAGCTATTTAAGGAATGTGCTATGATAGGCGTAAGAGCATCTTTTGACTTGGACCTATTTGGGCACCCAAGAAGGAGTGGTTGGTGTGTGTAAGAGAATATGCCAAAAATAGGTTGGTATGATAGATTCTCTTACACTTCTCTTGTGACCGTTATTTTTGGCGGATTCTATGACAAGCTGTCATAGTCTATTCTAGGGATGGATGCCTATTCTTGGGATTGCATGTAACAACTGTGTACATGTGGCTTTGTGCATGGGTCTTGGTGGTTGGACACCAAACACCTATTTTGGGTATTTGTTGGGTCCTAAGGAGCCTATATATATGATGCTGCTTCTATGGGAGAGACACAAGTTTTTGATAAGTCTTGTTGGCTTTGTCTCTCATTTCCTGAAAGAACTTGCATTGCAAGTGTGTTGTAATCTTTGTGTTGAAGATAATACATTGTGCAGGTTTTGGAGGGGTGGGGTTGTTTTACCGAAAGGTTTTTCCCCACCGACATATCTTTGTGTTTATGTGTTTCAATCTTCTCTATCTATTTTCTATATGTATGGTTTATGCTGCAATATTATTTGTTAAGTAGCTTAACGAATCTGAAATTGTAAGGATTTACAAAGAATTTGCACAATACTTTCCTTAGGAGGTTAGTGTAGCAAGCTGTTTCTGCACCTGAGTTTCCTTACAAGTGGTATCAGAGCTTGATCAACTTTTGATCCTAGTTGTTGGGTAGGGTTTTTTGAGCTAATCTCAAGTTGAGTGGGAGTTTTGTGCAGAGCATTCTGAATCTTATTTGTAGATTGAGATGGCGAGTTCATCATATGGAAGAATGGAGGTGGAGAAATTTAATGGCACTAATTTTGAGTTGTGGAAACTCAAGATGGAAGACATGTTGGAAGATCGTGACCTATGGGAAGTGACTTCAAGTGCTACAAGACCAGCAACTATAACTCAAGTAGATTGGGATATCAAAGATCGTAAAGCTAAGGGTCTCATAAGACTCTATTTAACTGATGCAGTTCTTCTGAATGTTCTAGATGAGAAAACTGCAAATAGTTTGTGGGAAAGACTTGCGGCCATGTATCAGGCCAAATCTCTAGTGAACAAGTTGTTCCTGAGGAAGAAGTTGTACTCTCTACGAATGGAGGAAGGTGGATCCTTAACGGATCATTTAAATGCATTTAATCTATTGGCTGCATAGTTGACATCAAGTGGTGTCAAGTTAGAGGAGGAGAATCGTTGCTACACACTTTTGTGTTCTTTACCGGAATCATGGGACCATCTTGTGATGGCTCTCGGAAGAACGTTAGTCACCTTCAAAATGGATGATGTGGTGTCTTCACTGCTATCAGAGGAGATGCGGAGAAAGGCTTCTATTTTGGAAAAAGAAGCCCTTGCTGTTCATGGGAGATCTACTGAAAGAGGGAAGAAAAATGACAATAAGTCTGACAATAAGGGTAGATCCAAATCCCGTGGGAAGTCAAAGACTTCCAATAAGTCTAAGGCAAAATGTTGGAACTGTGATAAATCTGGGCACTTCCGTAAAGACTGCAAAGAGCCGAAGAAGAAGAAGGGTTCAGATTCAGCTTCAGAAAGATCTCAAGAAGATGGCGATGCATTCATCGCATCCTTGGCCGCCCATGCATCTGATGATGTGTGGTTGATAGACTCAGGTGCTTCTTTTCACATGACCTCTCATTGAAACTGGTTCTCAAAGTACGAGAAGTTCGATGGTGGAAAGGTGTATCTGGGTGATGATTCTCACCTAAAGATAGTTGGACGTGGAAGGGTCACTATCAGATTTCCTGATGGAAAAGTAAAGGGAATCAACGGAGTTATGCACATTCTAGGTTTGGCATGAAACCTATTATCTGTAAGTATGCTGAATGATGTAGGTGTGCAGGTTGTTTTTTCTAAAGAAGGATGCAAGATGATGAGAGGATCGATGGTGCTTGTGAAGGGTACTAGGAGAGGTACCTTATTTCAACTAGATGCATGTATTCCTCTATGTAATAGTTCTTCATCCTCACCATCTGAACAAGCAGTGAAGAAGTCTGTGGCTATTGGTTCTGATGGTAGTGCAAACACTTTGGAAGGTAAGCTTCCTGCAGAAAAGACAATGTTGTGGCATATGAGATTTGGCCACATTGGTGAAAAGGGTCTCAGAACCTTGAAAAATAAAAATCTCATTAAGGGGTTAAATGATTGCAATCTCGAGTTCGACTTCTGCGAACACTGTGTCTATGGTAAACAAAATCGTGTTCAGTTTTACTCTAGTTCTCACAAATCTTCTGATGTTTTGGATCTTATTCATTCTGATGTATTTGGTCCTGTAAAAGTTCCTTCAATCTCCAAGTTTGTATTTTTTGTATCTTTCATAGATGATTACAGTAGAAGGACATGGATTTATTTCCTTAAAAGTAAGACACAAGTCTTTAGTCGATTCAAGGAATTTAAAGCTCTTGTAGAGAATCAGACTAGTAAGAAGATTAAGTGTGTGAGAACTGACAATGGTGGTGAGTTTTGCTCAGCAAAGTTTGAATAGTTCTGTAAAGAACAAGGTATTGAGAGGCATAAGACAACTCCATATACCCCACAGAAAAATGGAGTTGTAGAGAGAATGAATAGGACACTAATGGAGAAGGCTAGGAGTATGCTTAGTGGAGCTGGTTTAGAACAAAGGTTCTGGGCTGAAGCTGTGGCCACTGCTTGCTATCTGGTTAATAGATCTCCTACATCAGCTCTTGTTGGTAAGACATCCATGGAGGTGTGGTCTGGTAAGAAGCCTTCAATTAGACATCTTCATGTTTTTGGTTGTGAAGCTTATGCACATTTTCCAAAGGAGAAAAGATCTAAGTTGGAAAACAAAGCTATCAAATTTATTTTCATCGGATACAGTGTTGGTGTGAAAGGATACAAGCTTTGGGATCCTGTGACTAGTAAGGTGTTGTATAGTAGAAATGTTATTTTCAGAGAGCTAACATCTTCTCCTATTGTGCTACAACCAGATGAAAAAGAAAAGGAAAAAGATGTTGTTTAGTTGCCTCCTACTTTTGAGAAGACTGAACAGAGAGACCATGTTGGGTCTAATGATGAGGAGAGCTCTAGCAGCTCTGATAGTTCGGAAGAAGAGGAAGAACAACCTCAACCTTAGCCCTTGAGGAGATCCATGAGAGAAAGAAAGAAACCAGAAAGGTTTGGTTATTCTATGTTAGATTCTAGTTGTGCTTTTGCTTTGATTACTAACACTGATGAGCCTAGATCTGTGAAAGAGGCTTTGGGCATGGAAGATGTAGGTTCCTGGATTGAGGCTATGGATGATGAGATGGCTTCATTAGAGAAAAAAAAAACATGGGACCTTGTACCTCTGCCTAAAGGGAGAAAATCTGTTGGCTGTAAATGGGTGTTCAAGAAGAAATTCTGTGTAGATGGCAGTGTTGAAAGGTACAAAGCTAGATTGGTTGCAAAGGGGTATTCACAGGTAGAGGGAATAGATTATGGTGAAATATTCCCTCCTGTTGCAAAGTTGACATCCATTAGATTTCTATTATCTCTTGCTGCATCATATGATTTAGAGATAGAATAGATGGATGTGAAGACAGCTTTCCTTCATGGTGATTTGGAGGAAGAGATTTATATGTCACAGCCTGAGCACTACATTGTTAAAGGTAAAGAATCCTTAGTTTGCAGATTAAAGAAATCTCTATATGGTTTGAAGCAATCTCCTAGGATGTGGTACCTTAAGTTTGATGCCTTTGTGTTGTCAATTGGATTTGTAAGATCGAAATCAAATCATTGTGTTTATTTCAGAGTTGAAAATGATCACCTTCTTATTATTTCATTATATGTTGATGATATGTTGTTGTTTGGGAAGGGTAAGGGTATGATTTCTGATTTTAAATCTCAGTTGTCAGCACAATTTGAGATGAAAGATCTTGGGGCAGCAAGGTACATATTGGGTATGGAAATCAGTAGAGATAGGTCTAACAGAAAACTTTGGTTGAGCCAGAGTAAGTATGTGAAGTCTGTGTTGGACAGGTTCAGCATGGCAGATTGTAGAACACTATGTGTTCCTATTTCTGTGGGAACAAAGTTATCTGTAGATGATTGTCCAAAATCTCCTAGTGAGGTGGAGGACATGAGTAGAGTACCTTATGCTAGTGTAGTTGGTAGTCTTATGTATGCTATGGTTTGTACTAGACCAGACATTGCCCAAGTAGTGGGAGTCCTGAGTCGGTTTATGGCTAACCCTGGACGGGTACATTGGGATGCAGTTAAGCGAGTATTCAGATATTTGAGGGGTACATCAGATTACTCCATATGTTATCATGGTAACTCTTCTGAATCTCTGCATTCAGTTTGTATTCGTGGGTTTGTGGATTCAGATTGGGCAGGTGATATTGACAGCAGGAGATCCACCAGTGCTTATGTGTTCACTATGTTTGGTGGTGCCATCAGTTGGATGAGTAAGCGAAAACCTGTGGTTGCTTTGTCCACTCCAGAAGCTGAGTACATGGCTGCTACTCATGCTTGTAAGGAAGCCATTTGGCTTAGGAGATTGTGTTCTGATGTTGGTGTTGACGCAGAACAAATTACTATTTGGTGTGAAGTCAGAGTGCTATTTGCCTTGCAAAGAATCCAACTTTCCATGCCAGAATGAAGCACATTGATGTGCAATTTCACTTTGTGAGAGATATGGTGGAAGATGGAAAGGTAAATTTGGAGAAGGTAGATACTGTGAAGAATGTTGTAGATGCATTAACGAAACTAGTGGGCACTGAGAAGTTCAGATGGTGTTCGGAGTCTATGGGCCTTTTGGCCTATAGCGGTTAGTTCCTGTTATGTTCCTGTTGCTCTTACAAGGTGTTCGACAAGTGGGAGAATGTTAGGAATAAGGTGTCTCAACCTTGGATAATTCATATTCTTATTATTTGTTTTGTAAATGTATTTTTTGCAAATAATGTAATTAAGTGTGAGTGTACATGTCTAGTTGGCATGTTGATGTGTCACTCCACTTGATGTGTCGGCATCTTGTATTATGTGTAAGGAAATCATGGCTGAAACGGTTATGACGGATTCCTATGACGCGTAAGAGCTATTTAAGGAATGTGCTATGACAGGCGTAAGAGCATCTTTTGACTTGGACCTATTTGGGCACCCAAGAAGGAGTGGTTGGTGTGTGTAAGAGAATATGCCAAAAATAGGTTGGTATGACAGATTCTCTTACACTTCTCTTGTGACCGTTATTTTTGGCGGAGTCTATGACAAGCTGTCATAGTCTATTCTAGGGATGGATGCCTATTCTTGGGATTGCATGTAACAACTGTGTACATGTGGCTTTGTGCATGGGTCTTGGTGGTTGGACACCAAACACCTATTTTGGGTATTTGTTGGGTCCTAAGGAGCCTATATATATGATGCTGCTTCTATGGGAGAGACACAAGTTTTTGATAAGTCTTGTTGGCTTTGTCTCTCATTTCCTGAAAGAACTTGCATTGCAAGTGTGTTGTAATCTTTGTGTTGAAGATAATACATTGTGCAGGTTTTGGAGGGGTGGGGTTGTTTTACCGAAAGGTTTTTCCCCACCGACATATCTTTGTGTTTATGTGTTTCAATCTTCTCTATCTATTTTCTATATGTATGGTTTATGCTACAATATTATTTGTTAAGTAGCTTAACAAATCTGAAATTGTAAGGATTTACAAAGAATTTGCACAATACTTTCCTTAGGAGGTTAGTGTAGGAAGCTGTTTCTGCACCTGAGTTTCCTTACAAAAACTGTTGCCTAGGCCTGGCAGTGAGTAATTTTGGTTCTTTCTTGGCAAGATTCGGTCGTTTTCTTGTTGGTTTTGATTTGTTGTGTTAGGACAAAGGTTCATTTCAAATTTTATTTGGTTTTTCTAACCTTGTGGACATAACAAGTTGTGGTTGTAGGTGTGACCTAGTTGATTGCATTATTTTCTGAAAAGAACGCATGTCAAAGCTTCAAATGCACAAGGGCTACTAATCATTTTTGCAGGGCTGCCCAAAGCATAAAAACAATCAAGTGTTTTTTCATTGCTTTCATTTTTAAGTGTGGCATATACTAGTTCTTTTGTTTCCTTAGGCACTTAATGTCTTGTCATAGGAGTCTTTTGGTGGTAGGAGAGTATGCTCTTCACCCTTGTGGTGAACTAGAAATCTTGACCCACCTCTAGATTTTGAAAGCAAGAGGGATAATTGAACTTTTCTTGGTGTGTTTGGAAAATATTTTTGAGATAGGAGAGTATGCTCTTCACCCTTGTGGTGAACTAGAAATCCTAACTCTCAAAGGTTGATCCACTTCTTGTTTAGTTTAGAATCCTTTAGTGGGCCTGCTCTTGAGAAATCAAGAGGAATGAACCAAGTGGGGACAAGCCAATACCTAGCTATTCTGAACCACTATAAAATTAATGCTATCAAGGACACAAAACATTGGTAGACATAGTACTTGTCTTTTCTTGGTGTGAGTACTTGTGGGATTGTGACCATCAAGAAAATGCTAAGCATGAATGCTTAAGGTACTCTTGTGGACATGAGCTCCATTACTTGCCACAAGGTAAGGAGTCCCTTTGGGGAGCAAGAGGGGTATTATGAATGGAAGCCCTTACTAGGAACCTTAGATAGAAGCTACCTGATTTTTTCATTCAACATCTTGGTGCAAGGATCGATCCTAGTGGACTAACCCGAATCACCCCAAGATTTTACTCACCATCTGTGTTCCTTTGGTTGTGTCATTAGCACTTCCACAAAAAAGCCAACATCTATTATGGGAAACCACTTTGTGTGAGGTGATGGGACATCAAGTGTGGGCCAAGTTGTTATATTTTGAGCCCTTTTTCTTCTAGGCTAGTAAGTGCTTGGATTGTCTTCACTCTGATCTACCTATGTAAATGTTCTTAAACATAAAACATCACGGTAGTGCTCATAGGATTTCTTTTTCTTTGATAGCCCAAGTGCATGTTTTGACAAGGTTGCTTTCGCCCTTGTTCAAGTGTTTTATGACATGTTTGATCACTTACTATTTGCAAACCTGTCTATTTTCTATTATTACTATGTTTGAAATTGAAAAATTTAGATTAGCAACCTGCAACATTGGCCAAAATACCTTCAAAACTAATTTTTACACATTCACTGGTCAAGAGTCATATGATACTAAATAGTCATCGCACACTAGTTCAAGTTTTATCGTGCGATACTTCATTGTGGCTTTTGTATCGCTTGCATTCTATGCACTTTATCACATCACTCTCCTAGATTCTATCACACTACTTCTTGTGAAATATCATCTAGTTAAGAAATATTATCCTACTACACTATGAACTATCGCACAAAATCATCTTGTTGTCTTACTATTATCTGTAATCCGAAGTTGATTCGTGTCATTTCCAGTCCTCCTTGGTCAGTCTAAATCAGATCTTAGGTGCTATAACATGTTGCTCAACATCCAAATGGACTTAAATGGTATCAAGATGCACAAAATGACTCTTGGTCTTCTTTTTTCCACATCTCCCATGTCTTCCTAGTCTCTCATTTCCATCCTTTTTCTTCTTCCTTCATCCTTCTTCCTCTTCTTCCTTCTTCTAGTCTACCTTCTTCTATTCATTTTTTCTATCACTTCCATGCTTGATTCTTCCTCTTCTGGAACAATGAATTTCAACTATCTTGTTATGGAACCTCTTTTGAAAATAGATGATCTCAAACTCATTGCTCAATTCAAATAGTTTTATTCCTCCAATAGTCTTCCTAGATATTGCATGGGTGATAAACTTATGACAAAAATAAAAGAAAAATTGATCAAATCAGATGCCTTTGCTAGGATCATATGCATGATCCTATCATGACCTCCTTCTTCAAAACATTCTTCATTATCCAAGTCTTCTTCCTCTACTAGGTCTTCACTTTCCTCTTCTTCACAATCTCGTTCCTCTTCTACTTCTCCCAAGAGTTTTACTCCTCGTCTCAAGACATACCATAATGAGTAATGTGATGATCCTTGTGATACCTCTTCCAAAAAGAGTGACATGCCCATATTTGATAACTATGATGATGAACAATGTAGTGATACCTATGACACCTCTATTCCTAAAAATCATCCTAGTCATGTGCTCGTGCTTACTAGAAATGGGTTGTCACCTTGGATAGACCGTGATGGTGATCCATATGATTTTAATTTTGAAAGAGACTTTGATAATTTATGTGAACAATACCTAGATGATACATCTACTTCACTTGAGGAAGAGAAAGCTTAGCATGCTGATTATAAATGCAAATACTATAAGAATCTTTCCTCTAAACACTCTAATGCTAAAAATAAAGATTACACTCTCGAGCAAGATTATGTTAATGATGGACCTTTATCTTGTGATGGTTCCCTTCCATCCCCTACTTCCTCCAATACATATACATCTCCTAAAGCTTCCAAGTCTTTCAAATCTTTCACAAATCCTTCATCCAACAAAAATCCTAATACTTTTCATGCAGTTCCCTATAGTTATCCTCAAGGGCTACCTCTTAAAGAAACTCAAGCTACCCTTCACTTGGTTGCAAATACTTTCAATAATGCTAAAGAGCCTAAGCCTTTATATTCTATAATGCCCACTTCAACTAGTCCTTCACCATCTCTTCCAAAGTCTTCCATACAATTCCAACATGCTTCCTTGTCCTTAGAAGTGGCTCCATGTCAAGAGGACTCTAAAAATAAAGAAAAGAACATAAAGAAAGATCAAGATCAAGAACCTTCCATGTCATCCAATCATTTTCATGATGTCTCTTATCCTTTTCATGGTTCTTTTGATCCTCTACGCCCTTTCTTGTTCATTCCACCATGTCTTAAGTCTTATCCTAAGAAAGATCAAGCTACCACTTACACCATTGAGCTTATTGACAATAAAAATAAACTTACTACACTTTAGCTTTCCAAAGATGATACTTCCATTAAGGTTATTAAAAATAGTGTTGTTACTTCCAATGATAAGCCTATTGGTGTTCATAATGATGCTTATGCTCTTAGGCTGCCAATATACCCTCAGATGGATTTTTGGAATGGTTAGCTCCAAAATGTTATGAGGTCTTAGGGTAACTGGACCAACTATAGGGACAAGACTTCCCTCTTCTGCTTTTGGCTCTACAAAACCAAGGCAGGTGCACCTAACCCAGTATAAAATATACTTCACACACCAAGGACTGGGTTTGAATAACAGATGAATGGATAGTAAGAAAGTACTAAATGAAAACGTCACATTCATTGACTCTCCATTACTATAGGGTAGAACCATACACAACCAAATACTTAAAACTTAGGAATGGTTCTTAACTTATATATTTGAGTCATAACTACAATCAATATGTGTTAATAAAAGAAGTACTCATCTAGGCCAGTGCCTCATCCATTGGGCAAGGTCTCCTAAAACACAAATGATACACACACCAGACTATATCTGGGATTCAAAGCCATAAACACATTTAAAATCTCCTTTACTACATATATAATATCCTTACATAGACAAATGAGATAAACCTATATCCCACCTAGAGCATTATTTCATCTAATCCTAGATTAGAACTCAAGAATGAAGACACATACATAAGTTAATATGCAATGAACTAGAAAGTTCAAAATCTACCTATATTAACACAAAGGAGAGATAAGAATCATGTATCTACATTAAGTATGAAGAATCCTCAAGTGTATATAATCAGTCCAGACAAATGCTTGCAAACTATAGCTTAGACCTGCAACTTTCTCTCTATTACCAACAAATACTGAATGTAAAGACTATTACAACTCTGGAACCATAACTAGGGACACTCTGAACTTCAAAATTGGAACCCTTAAAAAATTAAAAAACTCCACAATATATACCACTGGTTACCTTGGAATCCCAAATAGGTTAGGATGCAACAAGCTATGAGTAACTAGGGTTAGGGTTAGGGTTTTCACCCACTAGACCAACTAAAATTACATCAAAAATTTATTGCAGGGGAAAGAACAGAGAGCCACCCAGAGAAAGAGATCTTAGAAAGATCTACCATCATGAAAATATGTAGAATCAGTACAAGACACCAGGGAAAGCCATGAAAACTAGTATAAAACACCACCTACAAACACTTCACAAGCTCCAAACCACACCCTACTAGGTACAAAAATATCTGCAAAATGATCCTCAGGCCCCTTAGAGTAGACATAAAAAAACCACCACCATCAAATCAATCAAAAATGGTCATCAAAGCATTCAATTTCAGTACTTCTTGCTGCTGCAAACCCTTCATAAATTTCAATTTGAATACAAATGGTCACTTCCTAGTCTTTACCCTCAAATTGGTGGTCAAAATTTTAAATCAGATCAACTTTAAGTCCTGGCCGTCGATCTCTACCTTTTCACAGGATTTTAAAATCTTAACTCGACAGGCATCATAGGGTTTACTATAGAAAACTGGAGACAAAGAAAATCCCATTCACGAAATAATTTCGTAACCCATCTTTTAACCCTGCGAACTGGCGAATGAAGGAAATTTAACTCACCTTGGTCCTTATTTAGCGAATTGGCGATTGAAGGTATTTTTTCCAATTCGCTAAGTATTTATCCCACCGTTAAATGATTTAGTGACTTCACGACCTTCCTTCACTGAATTTCCAGACCTTTTAGAACACTACCATTTTATCATGTGAATAAGAAAACACCCTTAGAAATATGTCAGACCACCAAAGCTTTATCCAAACCACCAAAAGACTAAGAAATTTACCCAGGCCCGCATCAAGAAGATCGATGGCTGGTGTAAGATTTCATAGGTCTAACAAATTTCATGAGAACTTATGCCAACTGTTGATTGGAATCTCACCCCCACCACTAACAAGATCTGACACAAGGAAAGATAGACGATCAGTCTCATCGCCTAGTGTGTCAGAACTGACACTCAAGATCTTACGCCCACCGTCAATCTCCTGACATGCCAGGTCCCACTGACAACTCAGAAATATAGGTCCCACTGATACATGTTGATTCATTCACTCATGGACCAATAAGAAGATGCCATTTTAGCACAGCTGGTAGTTTGGACCCACCATTTGAGATGCTACGACCATGGAAGAATCAACGGTCGGCACATGATCTCAAGCCTCTAACACATTTCATGAGAACTTACGCCCACCATTGGATCGAGATGGTGTCAGAGACTATCGGTACCAGGAAAATAAAAGTCATTGAAACATTAGAAAAATTAAGGCCAAGGACTTAGGTAAAAATAAAACATTTTTGGGTGCCAGATTTAGGAAAGATTAAACTGGGAGACCTAAGAAAAAATAAAGCGAGCCCCAACTAGGGAAGATAAAGCACGTGCTTTTAGGAAGATTTAAGTGGCCAATAAAGTAACTCAAAATTAGAATAGGCCAAGGGTTTTAAAAGGAAATGGCTATATTTTTGAAATTTTCAAGGATTTTTGGATAGCTAGAGAGAAGAAAACAATGTAGAGACTAGGGGAGAGAACCAGAAGACATGAAAATTTACCAGTGCTAATAGTGGCTCATACTTGGGGACATGTATCTCTTGTAGGTACAATGAGAAGCTATAATCTTCTGGAAGAGCAGACCACCAAAATTCCAAACAAAAAAAACCCTAACAACCTAGGGAAGAAACCTAACTACTATTCATGGAGAAGATACTTCAGGAGAAGTAAAACTTTAAGAATTCTCCATGAATAGGCAATTCCAAAGTACCACCAGTTAAATCTTTTAGAATATAAGAATTTGTCCCCCATTTTCTCTCAATAAGATAAGGGCCTAACTAGATAGAGTCAAATTTTCCATGTTTCCCCTTATCTTCCAACCTTGCATTCCACATCAGGACAAGATCATCAATCTCAAAACTTCTTTGAGTAATCCTTTTATCAAATAAATTTTTACATTGTCTCTATAATGCTTCATTCCTTTCATGTGCATCTCTTCTTACTTCCTCCAACTAAATCAATTCATCCATTCTTACGCTCATTTCATCATCTAGATCTTCATCATATGCTTGGATGAACCTATACATCTGCAGTAAATTGTTCTGAGGTAACCTGGCCCCTATTCCATATACTAAATCAAATGGAGCATAGCCTATAGCTTTCTTTATGGTTACTCTATCAGCCCATAATGCCCACCATAGCTTTGAGTCCCATGACTTCTTGTTTCTATCTAACACTCTCTTGAGAATTTTTATCAAACTTTTATTACTAGACTCAGCTTGACCATTTCCCTATGGATGATATGGGGAAGAGAATGAAATATCTATCCCATATTGCTGACAAAATTCACCAAATTCCTATGATCTGAAACACATTGCATTATCAACCATAATTGTCTCTGGGCAACCAAATCTAGTGAGAATATTCTACATTATAAAATCATTTACTACTTTACTAGTGGCTCTCCTAGTAGGGATAGCTTCAACCCACTTAGTAAAATAATCTATTGCCACTACTATATGAGAGTGCCCACCACTAGATTTGTTTGGAATTTCACCAATAAAATACCCCACTTTTGAAAAGGGGCCTGAACTGAAACTAGTTTGAGTGGAAAATTCCCACCAAACTTCAACTTTCTTGCAAACCTCTGCCATGCATCACATTTCCTCACAAACTAGTGTGTATCCTTAAAGATTGTAGGCCACCAAATTCCAAACCTAATGATCTTGTGAGCTATATTTTTTTCCATATAGTGTCCTCCACGTACACCTTGATGCATTTCTTCTAACATAGCTTTAGATTTCTCATGGTCTACACACTTTAGATATACAACTTCATTGTCTCTCCACCACAACTCCCCATGTATAATGGCATACCTTGTAGATTGTAACTTGATAGTCCTCCTCTTACTTTCATTCATGTCAGGGGGAAGAACCAATTTCTACAAATAATTGACAACATCCTTGTACCAATCACAACAATCCAAATCACAAATATATGGCCTCTCTTCCTCCTCTAACATATTCACATGATTTTCATCCAAATTTCTTTGTGCCATCAATTTTGCAAGACCTAAGCCTCTTACCAACTTTGTAATCTAAATATCAATGTTAAACTCTTGGATCCTGTTGATCCACCTACATCTTTTCCCTGAGACCTCTTGTTGTATGAAAATATCCTTAACTGTAGCACTAGGAACATAAGCAACCACCTTAGCTCCTACAAGATAACACCTAAAAGCCTTGATTGATTTGATGAAGGCATAAGCCTATTTCTCAATTATATCATATTTCAATTCTATTGCATGTAAGGACTTGCTAAAAAATGATATGGGTTGTTCATATCCCTCAGAATTCTTTTGTAGTAAAACTGCTACAACTGTATGATAAGAAGCAAAATAAAATATCTGCATGGGCTTACCATAGTCAGGGGTCCTCAAAATAGGGGCATCTTTAATGGCCTATTTTATACTCTTGAAAGATTCATCTGCTTCTTCATTCCATTCTACCTTTGCCTCTTTTTTCAACATCCTAGAGATAGGAATACAAATTTTTGCAAAATTAGTAACAAATCTTCTTAGAAAATTCACTTGCCCAAAGAAGGACTGTACTCCTTTAACATTTCTTGGTGGTGAAAGCTTGTCTATAGCCATAACCCTTTCAGGGTCAATTCTCACTCCATCCTTGGACACAATATGTCATAAGAGCTTTCCCTCTAGAACACCAAAAGAACATTTCTTTCGATTCAAAGAAATCCCATATTCCAAAACTCTGATAAAAATCTTCTCAAGATGCTCACAATGTTGATCCTCCTTCTTTGAATATGCTATGATATCATCCTGATATACCTCTAGGAACTTGTTTATGAAGTCTACAAAGATCACATCCATAGCTCTTTTAAAGGTAGCTCCTACATTTTTCAGACCAAAAGACATCGTAACATAAACATAGGTCCCCCAAGGAGTAGTGAATGCAGTCTTGAATTGTTCTGACTCCTTGACCATGACCTAATTATATCTAGAGAAACCATCCATCATGGACATCAACTCTGATCCAGTAACCCTTTGCAACATATTTTCCATATTAGGAAAACCATAATTGTCCTTCAAAGAATTGACATTCAAGTTCCTAAAATTAACACATAGCCTAATGTCACCATTCTTTTTTCTAACTGGAACCAAATTGGACACCCAAGAAGAATGTCTGACAGGCTTTATGATGCCACCATCCATCACCTTTTTTAATTCATCTTGCATTTTAGGTGCTAGGGTAGGATTCATAGGCCTCAACTTCTACCTAAATGATTTGGTACCTTCCTTCAATGGTATCTCATGTTGAAATAGATCCTCTCTATAAGCTTTCAAATCCTTATAAGACCATGCAAAAACATGTCTGAATTTTTTGAGAAGATCAATCAAGTTCCTCCTATTTCTTTGAGACAAACATTTACCTATGTAAATATTCTTTGGTTCTTGGATTGTCCCTAGATTCACTTCCTCCAAATCATTGATCTTGTCAACAATTCTAGTAACACAAGTCCTCTCCTTATTATCAAAAGCTCTCTCAAGAGAAACCAATCCCCTTGGGATCCTATTTGATTTCAATTGCAACACTTCCTTCCCAAGGACATTTTCTTTTCCATCGCTGATGTCAACATAAGTACTAAAATCCATCTCCTGACCATCAAAATGAGATTCACACTGCAAGAACCTCAATATGTCCTGATCATCAGAAAATACTTGCCACTTATCAACATTGTCTGGGATAGAAGGCCTAGACATAAATTCAACTTTATATCTCAACAAAAGTGATATCTTTTGGCTTTAATGCTATATTTTCCAATAAGTCAGCCATCCTATTTTGGCTTCTATCCACCCAATCAATGCCGAAAGCATTGAAACTTTCAATTTCATCCCACATAGCATTTCTGTATTGTTTCAGCCTTTGATTCTTAGATGCATACTTTGATCTGATTTGAGAGATTACTAACTCAGAATCACCAATCACCCTAATGTGTTTGATCCCATGTTTGATGCTTGTCTCAAACCAATCAATAGGGCCTCATATTCAGCAACATTGTTTGTGCAAGAGAACAAGAGAGTGAAAGAAAACTTGTAAGTTTTACCACTAGGGGATACCAATAACACTCCTACTCTAGCCCCTTCCTTAGAACTTTCTCCATCAAAAAATAATGTCCACAAGACATTAGCTTCTACCATGTCACTCTCCTCATTAGCCAAAAGGATAGGCTTGACCTTTTCTTGCATTTCTTTC
The DNA here is from genome assembly GCA_027943335.1 of Chamaecyparis obtusa. Taxonomy (NCBI): domain Eukaryota; kingdom Viridiplantae; phylum Streptophyta; class Pinopsida; order Cupressales; family Cupressaceae; genus Chamaecyparis; species Chamaecyparis obtusa. The sequence continues at coordinate 2,032,879 of BSBK01003166.1, forward strand.
TCCTAAACTTGGAAAGAACCAATGTCAGTGTCAACAAAATAATTCATGCTATCTTCTTCATCCTCCTCAATCATATGAGGGGTTCTAGTTTCCCTTGACACCTTCACACTTTCTCCTCCAATGTTATGAGGTCTTAGGGTAACTAGACCAACTATAGGGACAAGATTGCCCTCTTTTTCTTTTGGCTCTGCAAAACCAAGGTGGGTGCACCTAACCTAGTATAAAATATACTTCACACACAAAGGACTGGGTTTGAATAACAAATGAATGGATAGTAAGAAAGTACTAAATGAAAACCTCACATTCATTGACTCTCCATTACTATAGGGTAGAACCATACACAACCAAATACTTAAAACTTAGGAATGGTTCTTAACTTATATATTTGAGTCATAACAACTACAATCAATATGTGTTAATAAAAGAGGTACTCATCTAGGCCAGTGCCTCATCCATTGGGTAAGGTCTCCTAGAACACAAATGATACACACACTAGACTATATTTGGGATTCAAAGCCATAAACACATTTACAATCTCCTTTACTACATATATAATATCCTTACATAAACAAATGAGATAAACCTATGTCCCACCTAGAGCATTATTTCATCTAATCCTAGATTAGAACTCAAGAATGAAGACACATACATAAGTTAATATGAAATGAACTAGAAAGTTCAAAATCTTCTTGTATTGACACAAATGAGAGATAAGAATCATGTATCTGTATTAAGTATGAAGAATCCTCAAGTGTATATAATCAGTCCAGACAAACCATGCTTGCAAACTATAGCTTAGACCTACAAATTTCTCTCTATTACCAACAGATACTAAATGTAAAGCCTATTACAACTCTAGAACCATAACTAGGGACACTCTGAACTTCAAAATTGGAACCCTTACAAAATCAAAAACTCCACAGTATATACCACTGGTTACTTGGAATCCAAAGCAGGTTAGGATGCAACAAGCTATGGGTAACTAGGGTTAGGGTTAGGGTTTTCACCCACCAGACCAACCAAAATTACATCAAAAATTTATTGCAGGGGAAAGAATAGAGAGCCACCCAGAGAAAGAGATCTTAGAAAGATCTACCATCATGAAAATCTACAGAATCAGTACAAGACATTGGGGAAAGCCATGAAAACCAGTATAAAACACCACTTGCAAACACTTCACAAGCTCCAAACCACACCCTACTGGGTACAAAAATCTCTGTGAAATGATCCTCAGGCCCCTCGGACCAGACTACAACAACCACCACCATCGAATTGATAAAAAATGGTCATCAAAGCATTCAATTTTAGTACTTCCTACCACTGCAAACCCTTCATAAATTTCAATTTGAATACAAATGGTCACCTCGTAGTCTTTACCCTTGAATTGGAAGCCAAAATTTAAAATCAGATCAACTTTAAGTCCTGGCTGTCGATCTCTACCTTTTCATGGGATTTTAAAATCTTAACTCAACTAGCACTATAGGGTTTACTCTAGTGAACTAGTGACAAAGAAAATCCCATTCATGAAATAATTTCTTAACCCATCTTTTAACCCCCCGAACTAGCGAATGAAGGAAATTTAACTCACCCTGGTCCTTATTTAGCGAATCGATGACTGAAGGTATTTTCACCAATTCGCTGAGTATTTATCCCACCGCTAAATGATTTAGTGACTTCATGACCTTCCTTCGCTAAATCGCCAGACCTTTTAGAACACCACCATTTTATCATATGAATAAGAAAACACCCTTATAAATATGTCAGACTGCCAAAGCTTTATCCAAACTGCCAAAAGACTAAGAAATTTACCCAGGCCCACATCAAGAAGATCGATGGCTGACGTAAGATCTCATAGGTCTAACACATTTCATGAGAACTTACACTAGCTGTCGATTGGAATCTTGCCCCCACCACTGACAGGATCTAACACAAGGAAAGATCGACTGTCAGTCTCATCGCCTGGTGTGTCAGAACTAACACTCAAGATCTTACACCCACCGTCGATCTCCTGACATGCCAGGTCCCACTGACAACTCAAAAATATAGGTCCCACTAACACATGTTGAGTCATTCACTTGTGGACCAATAAGAAGATGCCATTTTAGCACAGTTGGTAGTTTGGACCCACTATTTGAAATGCTACGACCATGGAAGAATCAACAGTCGGTGCATGATCTCAAGCCTCTGACACATTTCATGAGAACTTACACCCATCGTTGGATCGAGATGGTGTCAGAGACTACTGGGCCCAGGCAAATAAAAGCCACCAAAACATTAGAAAAATTAATGCCAAGGACTTAGGGAAAAATAAAACATTTTCGGGTGCTAGATTTAGAAAAGATTAAACTGGGAGACCTAGGAAAAAATAAAGTGGGGCCCGACCAGGGAAGATAAAGCATGTGCTTTTAGGAAGATTTAATTGGCTGATAAAGTAACTCAAAATTAGAATAGGCGAGGGGTTTTAAAAGGCAACAGCTATATTTTTGAAATTTTCAAGGGTTTGTGGATAGCTAGAGAGAAGAAAACAATGCAAAGACCAGGGGAGAGAACCAGAAGACATGAAAATTTACCAGTGCTAACAAAGCCTATTGAAAATCAAGAGAAAAATTATATGCTTATGCTATCCAAAGCTCCTTGTCAAGATCAAAGTCTTCCATCTTCTTGCTCTACCACTCCATGTTCGCGTCCACTTGCTACTCTTCCTAAGTATTTTCAAGCTCTAAACAATCCTATCAAAGAAGTTGCTCCTATTCAAGATGTTCATGATCCTATTGCAAATACTAATGCTCACTCTAAAGATGCTGGTGTCCTTTGTTGTCATATAGATGTTGATGAACTTATTGATTATTCTTTTGTATCTTCGACGTCCATCCTTGGACCTCCTCCACCAATACTAAGGGCTTCACGTCTTCCTTCCATCTTTGGCCCTTATGTCCCTTCACTTTCCCCTTGTAAATCTCTTAATTCATCATCCATCTTGGGTCCTTATATCCCTCCATCTCCTATATTTCCTCAAGATCAACATAGATGTATACCCTTGAATCCTTTTCATCCACCCACCCATCTAAATCAGTCATATCCTCCTACTTCTTCCACAAGTCCCAAGTCTTTTGGAAGTCACTTGAATTTTTAATACAAGAAAAAGAATTAATACAAGAATCCATCAAAAAAATAAGATCACCATGTCTCCTCTAATCGACATGGAGGCATAAAGTCAAAAGAGATATCTAAGAAGAAAACTACAAGACAAGTATGGGTTCCAAAATCCATCATTGAAGATATTCTCTCTAAATCATCAAAAAGAAATGAAAATCCTATGACTATATGGATTCCAAAGTCTCTCTTGAAAGATTTTAATGTTGAGAAAAAAGTGAATTTGACATTCAAGCTTCCAAAGGCTTCCACTTCATCTTCTTCCAAAAACATTCTTCCATTCCATGCACCTAAACTGCAACCTCTGCTATCCATTCACCATATTCCTTCATGTATTCCTTCATTCATGTTTCCTCCATCCTCTTGCCACCCTTCAAGGTGTGTGTTGATGTTGATCTTTCCTTCCTTTCTATTGACCCTTTTAGTACAATCCTTCCATTCATTATCCTTCTACCTTCTATCCTTTTTTCTCATTTGCCTATTTTGCATATCTTCCAACCTCACTCACTTTACATAAAACCTTATTCTCCATTTTTCTCTTCCATCTTCCTTTCCCTATCAGCATCTTTGAGTATATCATTTTGAATCCTTGGAATATCATGATTTGTCCTTTCAAGGAGCATTATCTAAAAATTTTGCCTTCTTCCAAAAAAAAAAAAAATTTAAAAAAAATAGAAAAAGAAAACAAAAAAAAATGAAAAATTTTGAAAATGTGCCTTGGTGAAAACTTGGAAACAGGCACCTTGGTAGCAAAAGTAAAGAAAAATAAATTCATCCTATGGTGAAAACCAATCCCTTGTGGCACCTTGGATAAGTACCATGATGAAAACCTGGCAATCAGGCATCATGCGTAGTTCTTCTACATATTTCATCCATTCTGTTTTCTCTCATTGATCTTAGCAATGTTGACCTATACACGAACATTTGGCTATCTTGTGAGCTATCTTATGAGGATCTTGCTTTCATTCCATTCATGTTTATCCTTCATATTTATTTTCCTCCATTCATTGTAGCCTTTCGCTATCCTTTTCCCCTTTGGTCTTGATCTAATAAAAAAGAGTAAAACACAATGCTATGAAGCCTCTTGACATGTCTACTCCTTTGGACTGCATCCTTTCCTTCTTTTGCATTATGCTTTTGTGACTTATCCTATGTTAGCCTTTCATTTCTTGTCCAAATTTTCTTTACATGACAATTTTTCCCTAGCTTGGGTACTCTTGAGGAGTTTGCCCTTGAGGATTTCTTCCCTTCATTCTCCTTCATTTCTCTTGTCTCTCATCTCTTCCACCAGGCTTGCTAATTCCTCTCATCCACCACCTTGCTAGACATTGGGACTACATGATGTGATCTTTCTTGGGATTTTGATGCCTATTCTATCTGGGGGCATCCTTTGTACATACTTATCAATCCTGACAACATCCAAAAAAATGATATATTGTCGAAAAATTCTAAAAATTAGAAAATGTCCTGAAAAAATGATCATCTTAGTGAAAACCCTAGCAATAGGCACTTTGATGTATCTCAAAAAAATAATATATTCCAAAAAAAAAAAAAAAAAAAACATCCTAAAAAATTTGCCAAGTGGTGAAAACCTGGAAACGAGCTGTTGGTGTTTGAAAACGCTTATGCCGACTAGGGCTGCCAATATGCTTATGATGGATATTAAGGATTGGTTAGTTCCAAATGTGGAAAATCTATAAGTAACTGGACCAACTATAGGGATGGATATTTCCCTCTTCTGCTTCTGGCTCTGTCAAACCAAGGTGGGTACACTTGATCCAATAGTGAGAGAATACTGATAACTTCAACTCTACCCCTTATTTCTTTATTGGATCTTTTAACAGATAAAAATAGTGAGAGAATACTAAAAAACAACCTATTGTTCATTGATCCTCCATCACTGGGTAGGACAACACATAAATGTAAATAAAACTAAAATTACTGGTAATGATTTAAAGATTTTGGGATTATGAAATCTGAATCACCTTCTCAGAACAAAGATAGGAGAATATAGGCCAGTGTCTTATCTATTGGGCAACGTATCAGAAAATAGAAAGGATCCAAAGACAACTTTGAGAACAACTGGTTTTTGAACCATAAATACAAATATCCCAACTCTTCCCTACTTACAGACAATCCTTATGTGAATTCAATGAACATATATTTTAGTTTGAGTAATATTTAATCCAACCCTAGGTCAAAACTCAAAGCGAGATACATACACATAAACCATAAAAAAAAAGCTTAAAGATTCATAGAACAAACACAATGGAGAGGTAAAGATTTGATATTTGTATTAAGTATAACCATGATCATTTGCATACATCATATTCTGAATAATCAACTTACTGGACAATGGTGTCAACTTGTATCTCTTCTCTATTATCCTGACAAAATGATACAAATTTACAATCCTCGACTGAGGGGAAGGGTTTCAAAATTTCCTTTTTCTTCTTACACCTAACACACTCAATGCCTAGAATGACCATGGGAAATCCTTTTATACACAAGGAGATGCAATAAGCTTCCGGTCATTCTAGGGTTTACAAAATATCAACCCTAAAACTTTACAACAACTACAAAATTTACAATAAATACACTCAGTCACAATGGTGAGGAAATTGCAGTTGAGCCGACCTTCTTCATGTCTTTTAATGCAGTCCTTGGCTAGCTGTTAACAAATCTGATCTATAATATTTGTTGTCCATTCTACAATGAATACTTCCTCATATCTCAACCACCCTTATGACTCAAAATTAACTACTCTGATCTACTTTATAAAGCCGGTGGTGTATCTTCACTCTCCACAGCTGGTATGTACTGATATCTCCATTTATTATACACCTCTTCACTTGGGAACTCAAACTTGACAAATTCATCCTTCCTGGTAGACAATTGTTCCCATTCACTTATGATCTGTGTGATCTTCTGTTGAATGGTGTCAAACATCAATTTGGCATTTATCAACATTTTAATTGTGCCACTGAAAGAAGACTTATCACTTAAAACATTAGTGATTCATTCTGTGAGAAGTCCATCTAACTCCTCCCTCCACTGATAAGCTTCTTTAAATTCTCCTTTGTCTATGAAAATAGGAGGCACCAATTCATAACTTGAAAGCATTAATTCAGCTCTCAACATACTTGTTTTCCTGATAAAATTATCCATAAAAATGTTGAAATGGACCAACTTCTTCACAATTTGATGCAATGGCTTTATTAAAGGATCCGGGTCTTCCTGTCCCTTGGATAACATACGAAATAGTTTTACATTGGGAGACCTTTCAATCCACCTTTTCAAAACTGGAGCCATTTCATCCTTCTCTTTATTTAAAACTTTAAGCAAAGAAATTAACCTATCCATATGGCCATGTATAATAGAAGGCTTTAAATCTACTGTAAATTCCATAATTGCCCCTACTATTTTTTCTTCATACTTTTGATTCACCAAAGCTGTAGCCTTTGCATTCTCATCCCTTTCCTTTTCCAATTGTACCCTAATTTCCCTCAATTTATTTCTTTCTTCTATTAGCTTCAGCTTCTCCCAAGCAACCCTTGCATCCATATCTATTTCTGGGAGTGGTGAGGGTGGAAATTCAATTATTGGGCTTGAAGATGAAGCCACTGCAGGCTTATTAGAAATTGTTAATTAAGGAGATCTTTGATCCTGTGGCCCTGATAACTAGACAATCAGTTTGTCTTTTTGAATTAGCTCAACTTTGAGCTCATTATAAGATTTAAGGACCATCTCAAATTTGAGCCTAAGCTCTTCCTTTTCTCTGGCATCCTTCTCCACCACACTAACATTGAACTTGGTAGTTTCAAGAATTAAATTAGATGCCTCCACACTAGATGTTTCTCCTACTCTCTGAACCATTAGGCTCCCTATATATCCTGTGGAGAAATCACTCTTCTTCCCTTTATTTTTGTCTTTATCTAGAGACCACATGACCAGAGCAGCATGATCTTCAGAAAAAGTAATTCCCCTAGCTGCCTGTTTAGCCTATTCTAGTGTAGCTAGGGTCTTTACCTTGCTCTTCCTTACTTGGTAAAAAAAAATGGCATCAACAATGTCCCATTCTGGTAGGATTAGAATCCCTACTGTATGAATCATGGCTCTCCCCTCTTCTGGAGTGATCTTCTCAAATTGTCTAGCCATTTGTGCCTTGGTCTCCTCTTCTATCTCTTTCACATCTTTATCAGGGGATTCTTCCTTCTTCTCCCAAATCTCCTTAAACTGATTTATTTTCATTCTCCACAAGAACTGTGAGAAGGCCCTGGTTTTAACAAAATCATCATCGGCAAGGAAAGAGTCACTTGCCTATTTTAGAATAGGGTCTATTTGTTACCCTCAAATTCTTCTACTGTGAGATCCATGGCCACCTCTTTAGGTGCCTCCGGCATTCCCTCCTGCAAATCTTCATTAAAAAAAAAAATATTTCCTTCATCCCTTAACTGCACCAGCTGTTCTACCGTTCCATGCTCATGCAACTAAATAGGGGATTGAGAAGGAGAGTAAACCTCCTCTATCGGTCTTTCTTCTTCTTGTCTTTGCCTTTTTGGGGAAGGTGCCTACACTGTTGGGTCACCAATTGGTCTTTTCCCTCTTGAAGTGGAAGGAACATCTTCACTTCCTTGTTGTGAGGTTAGAAGGACAGTATATCCACTCTTCTTTTGTACTGTGTACACCCCCTTAGGGATTAACTTCATATATTTAGGCTGGTTCAAGATCTGCCTAGCTTTTTCTGGATCTGTCTTAGTCATAGATACCCTTTTCTCATTTACAGCACTCATGAGTCCCTCAAAATTCTCTATAAGGACATTAACTTTTCTAGCCCATGGTTCAAAACTAATCAATGGGTCATAAGTTTTATCAAAATTCTGAATAAAACCTATAGACTTGCTATAAATCACCCATTTTTCTTTCTTAATCTCCTGAGCTTGAAGGTCAAACTCATTTCTTATTATGTCTTCGGGAAAATTAAATTGATTCTCAATAAGAGCACACCTCACCTTATCTTTGAACATGCCTGAAAGGAAACCCTCTGTATCCGCACACCTCACCACTGCCTTTGACATTCTGTAGGGTTGCAAAACCTTATGAAAGTGCACCCATCCACCTTTTGTAATTACATACTGATGTGCGAGAGTTACATCAGGAAAAAAAGTTCCTCTACCTTTGCCAGTGAGTGTGGTTTCCTATAAATTTCCAATCTGTCTTAAGATCTCAGCATATCCTAGTTTCAAAGGGACCTGATATGGCAAAACAGAAGGCACCACTTTGCTGCCATACACTCTGAATACTGTGGAGACTAGATATAAAATTATGTCTCCAAAATTATGGACAATGGTAATGTCCTTGCAGTAATCCAGCGGCCTAATCAATCTTAATAACTCTCCTGGGATCCTTGGATTATCAAAAAATAAAAGAGACCTAAGCCTCGATGCAAAATCCCTATCAAAAGCAATATAACTAGCATCAGTTCTGTCCCAGGACAAGGCTGTGGTCCACAATTGCACTAGGAGAGTCTCTCCATATCTTTCCTTCTCAATATTCACCGTTGTATTGAAAAACTTCTCACCCTTATACAAAAATATGTGCATAAGCATCGAGTACCATCCAAATGGTCTAGAGACCTTCATATTCTTAATCCCTATTAATCCTTCATGAATTATTTCAGCCAAATGAGAAGAAAAGTAAAAAATGAGGGCTAGTTGGGGGTGGAGTGACTGCACCATCATGAACATAAAAGGTACTGGCATATGAGTCTTCTCATCATGCCCTAGGATCAAAGACAAAGACTTATAAACTTCTTGTGCCTTTTTACTGAATAGATCTAACCTGATGGGCTTCGGTGTGCTTGACCTGACAGCACACATTGATCCTATCTAATCAAAATATTGCCTTAGAGGCCCTGCCCTTAGATAATCCTTCTGTGCCTCATAAATCTCAGTAAAATCCATGAAATCTATTTTCTCCAACCCCACAGATGGTTCATTTAGTGAGAAAACTTGTCTAATCTCATCCTTGGTAATGCTAATTAGGTCCCTCCCATTTATATCCCTGACACATCTTGTCACAGGATCATAGCATTTAGCAATCTTTATTAACAATTCATCATCCATGAAAACCCCGGGGCATACCAACCTCCCAATGTCAAACTGCCATACATTACTTAGGGGCGCACAAGCGTTCCTTTGTGAATATGCTAATTTAAAAAGAATAAAACCGTTGTGCTTATCGCCCACTTTAGCATCTCTCATCCAATTCCCTCTATCATAGAGACCCTCTACAACTGAATCTCTAGGATGTCTCAGAGTGAGCTCTTTTACTCTTTGTGCCCCATTATCAGAAAATGGGAGCAACTGGATCAAATCCTCAAAAATTCCTCTCTTACTATATTCTATTTGACTAGACAAATTCCTCTTGGGCGGCATTTTGAAATTAGGGTTTCTTACTAAGTTATGAACTCCCAAGAAAAATTTAAACAATATCAACTGATTATAGGAAAGAAAACCCTGCAAAGTTTTACAAATTTCAAATGACTTGAAAATGGGATAAACCTACCAGGCACCTAAAAAAACTTTTGCTTGAAAGCACTGTGTGAAAAATATATCGCCGGAGAACATACGAGAGCAGTGAAGAAAAACAATAATCAAATTCTGGTATATAACATTTGCTAACGGCTCACAATTCTCTTGCACGTAACAAATTAATTCCACCATTACTGAGGCTGGCGGCCCTATCACTCACTAGACGTGAAAACGTCATTCAAGAGAAAAATTCAAATTCAAGCCGTTGATGTATTTCTATTTCGGTGCATTGGGTGGTAGACAACTTATCAGCAAAATCCTATAATACTTTTCACAAGCTAGTTCTCGACCAATGAGAACATTTCAAAATTTAGCATGTGCAAAATTAAATTCCTTAAGTTCATCCTGGTCTGAGCAGTGATCTTTAGACGTCAACATCACCCATGGCCAATCAAAAATGACCGCCTCATCAATATATTAACACAGAGGACCCACCAAACAACTTCCATCTCTTTATCCAAATCAACGGTTGTCACTAAACTGCAAACTTAAAACCCAAGCATTTCATACCAATGGTTTAATGACAGCCATGAGATCTTGCAGCACTTTAATCATCTGAGAAACTAAGGTCCCACCACGACACATCAGCGGGCACGTATCAAATCAAAACATGCCATGCTGTAAGAGGTTGACAAGTGGACCCAGTCCCTTTTCCTTTCTAACTCCGAGCACTTTGAAAATAGTCAGATCATAGCTGTTATCCAACCAATAAGAAGTAAACACGTCAAAGTGAACTGGCGCAATAAGGACCCACTGAGCACTTAAGTCTTTAAGAAGATCAGATGGTCATCGCTATACCGTGAACTTAACATCCTCACATCTTTGATCAACGGTATAATGAGAATCGTCTGATCAAACTGAAGATTAATCCTTCGGAAAACATGACCCCATAATCAGACACATCACCTTTCTATCAGTCAAATCACATTGTGCCATGTTTACATATAGGCGGGTCCCCTCTGACTATCCTTTACCGCCTTTAAAATGTGTCAGCCGCCACCTAGTTTCTGAGAACCAATAAGAAACAAATAGATTGTAATGACTTGGTACTATCAGAACCCGCCGAACCCTTTTCAAATAAAGCAAATCTGACGGCTATCGCTAAACCACAAGGTTAACATGCAAGCATCTTGGATCAATGGTATAATGACCACCGTAGATCTTTTTCACCTTTTAAAGTTCACAAACTCTTTCTCCAGTCAGGCCTGCCTTTGAGACAGGTGGCAACTCATCGCTATATCGCATGTCAGGAAAAATTGACAATCGGGGTCTTGCGGTGTAATGACAACCACTCATTTGGAAAGTGAAAACCTTAGGAAAATATACCAAGAACTTAGGCCTAGGGAGATAAAAAGGAGAAGAGGGGAATGGGGTCCAACAACTTTCTAACCGCAAACGCATGATTTAAAAATGTTAAAGGCACATGTGGATTAGCACTCTTAGTGAATCAAAAAGGTAATACGGGAAAATAAAAAGGGAACAAACCAACCTAGGGTTTTGGAGATGAGGGAGGAAAACCAAGCCAAAAACTTGGATATTTCAAAGATATTAACGTGGAGCCAAGAAATTTTTTTAAAAAGTGATAACACGGACGCTACTTGAGGCCTTTGCAACCCTATTTTTTTTTTTTAGAACGCGTCCTTGACACTTAGCCTTTCTCCATCATGCTATTAGAAAGTGAAGTCCAACAAGATAACTAAGAGGGGGGGGGGTGAATTCATTATCAGATAATTATAACTTTTATCAACTTCAACAACATTTAATCGTGTAAGCAATATAATTACCAACCATAGAAAGATATTCATACACAATGACACAATAACACAAGATATGTTGACTAGGGAACCTCTTGATCAAAGAGTAAACCCTGGTGGGAATGATGCCCACAAAAGATGCACTAATATGAATATTCCTTGTGAAAGGATGGACTCTGTAAAGAGTCTTATGACATACATTCAGTAGTAGATTTTGAATTCTTGTTAGGAGATTTTGAATCCCTGTTAAAAGATTCTAACCCTGTTAAGAGTTATGGAAGACAGAAGGATCCACTTCCCAAACAACTTCAATGGAAAGATCATTGAACACACTATCCAAATGACCTTAAGATTATTTAGTAGAATAATATCAAATATGTTTCCTCCTCACTATTCCAAACCGCACTCACTGCTACACCAGATCTCAATTTTAGATCTTTGTACTTTGCATGTCTTCCTTCACAATTTTGCTTTCACAACTTCATTGGCTCTTTTCTTTACTTCATGCATACATTCACATTCAACCATACCATGCTCACATTCCTTTCTTATATCAACAAGGAAAAAAATTCCTTCCTTTATACCACACTCAAATAATTACAAATGAGTCAGCACACAATTACAAAATAAAAGTTTCCACACACTACATTAGAATTACACAAAACTGTCAACTTCCAAATACAATAAATCTTCACTCATGTGACCTCAAAGTTTGTGCTATCATCCACATCACTATCTATGTGTCTCTAACTTCCCTTTAACTGGGAAAAACTAGATTCCATACCGATTAGGAGATATCATCTGATTTCCACAAACTGCTACTCAGGAACATTGTCAGAATACTGCTTCCACCAAAATGCTCATAACTTTCATGAATAAATGAATTACTATCTGCACTCTTAACCATATACATATAACATATCAAAGAGTATAACATCAACATTGCATAGCTCCAATTGCAATATCCCATGTGTGCTAATCAAAACATTGTCTGCTTCTCTGCAAGTCTCCAAAAGATCATTTTGTTGACATCAATGACAATCATAGTCATGAATGCAACAAAAACTTCTGCAGAATGACTTCTAAGCATTTAGCATTCATTCCTAACAATATCCCCCATTGGCATTGATGGCAACATAGGTGAAAAAAATCTAATGTTCCAAAAATCCAATACTATAACACTACTGCTCTGACAAAGATTTTCAAATCTTCTTCATCAATAAAATATTGCTTCATTTTCCTATTTAGTTCTCTCCAATAGATGGTACAAGAGGTTTTTCATGTATACTTCTCCCTCATTGACATCAATGACATAAATTTCATCACTATGTCAACAACAACTCCAATGTCAAAAGACACTATTTAGAAAATACATTCACAAGAGTCCTCATGACTCAGCTTAGATACACGTACTCCCCCATAGAGGAAGTACCAAAATCCTATTCGGAAGAAAGGTAGGGCTCATATACCACTGGATGGATGTAACCAATTGCATCACTACTCAAAAGTAGGCTAGGGCATAACCCCAAGCATACCTCTCAGATACTCAAATGTATCCTTAGGTAAAGGCTTTGTAAATATGTCTGCTATCAATTCCTTTTTGCTTATGTACTCTAGTTTGACTTCTTTCTCAACAACTTTCTCTCTTACAACATGATACTTGATCTCTATATGCTTTGTCTTAGAATGTAATATAAGATTCTTAGATATACTAATTGTGCTAGTGTTGTCACAATGTATGACAATAGGCTCAACAAACTTAATTCCAATATCCTTCAGCATTTTCTTCATCCAAATTATCTAGTTACAATTGTTTGCTATCGCTACATATTCTGCTTCTATTGTGCTTTGTGAAATACAATTCTTCTTCTTGCTTTTCCAAGAAACTAATCTTCCCCCAATAAAAAAGGATCCACCACTGGTGCTTTTCTTATCATCAACACTGCCTCTCCAATCAGCATATGTATATGCACATAGGGTAAAATCATCAGATTTTTCATACCACAATCCATAGTCCATTGTGCCTCTTAAATGTCTTAGTATCCTCTTTACTGCTACATAATGTGATTCTCTAGGTTCAGCTTGAAATCTTGCTACCATTCCAACTGAATGTGCTATATCATGTCTAGTGTGTGTCAAGTACTGCAATCCTCCAATCACGAATCTGTATTTCTTCTGCTCAACTGCTGGTGTTTCATCTTTGCTAGATAGTTTGTGTCCTATAACCATAGGTGTTCCAACTGGTTTACAATTCTCCATTCCAAATCTTTTCAGCAAATCATTTAAGTACTTTGTCTGACTTACAAAGATACCATCATTGTTCTATGTTATCTATAATCCCAAAAAATATTTCATCTCACCAATCATACTCATTTCAAATTTAGTCTTCATTTCATCAGCAAATTTGTCACTAGCTTCATCTTCTCCTCCAAAGATAATGTCATCAACAAAAATAACTATAACCAACAATCCACTTTCAATTTCTTTTGTGTACAAATTTCTATCAGTTGTTCCTTTAGTAGATCCCAATTTCAACAAATACTTATCCAATCTTGCATACCAAGTTCTAGGTGCTTGCTTTAGTCCATATAATGCTTTCTTCAGTTTAAATACCATGTCTCCTTCTTGAGTCAAAGGAAAACATTCAGGCTGTTCAATGTAGACTTCTTCCAATTCACCATTCAAAAATGTGGACTTCAAATCCATCTGATATACTTTGAATTTCTTAAAAGCTGCATAGGCCAAAAAATTTCTTATTGCTTCAATTCTTGCTACTGGTGCAAAATTTTCTTCATAGTCAATTCCTTCTTGCTGTGAGTATCCCTTACATACCAATCTTTCTTTGTTTCTTACTACTCCTTCATTCATCTTGTTTCTGAATACCCATTTAGTTCCAATCACATTCTTGTCTTTAGGTCTAGGGACCAATTCTCATGTCTTATTCTTTTCAATCTGATCAAGTTCTTCTCCAAACTTCTAATAACTTTCTCAACAGGATGATGTCTTGATAGATACCTATTCGGTGTCATGGTCTCAGATCTTGCTTCAACTGTAGATTCTTCTATAGATTCCTCTCTAGTTTCTTTAGCATGACTCTCATTCAATAATTCACTATCAGTCTCATGGAATAACTCAGTAGTTTTAGTGTTAGGGTTAGGATGAGCTTCTTCATCAGATTCATAATCAAGCATTATTTCCTGAATTTTGAACTTCTCATCAACTTTAACATTTGCGCTCTCAACAATAGTTTTAGTTCTCTTATTGTAACATCTATATGCTTTTCTTTTCAAATAATATCCAAGAAAAATACCTTCATCACTTCTAGGATCAAACTTTCCAATATCATCATCTCTCTTAATATAACATTTGCTTCCAAAAATTCTAAAATACTTAACTGAGGGTGCATGTCCAAACCATAATTCATAAGGTGACTTGTCTATGTCTACTTTGGTTTGTACTTTGTTCATTGTATACACTGTTGTATTCACTGCTTCTCTCCAAAATGTCTTCACCAAATCATTCTCAAATAACATAGCTCTTTCTGCTTTAGTCACTGATCTATTTCTTCTTTCTACAATACCATTTTTTTCAGGTGTTCTAGGGGCTGAAAATTGTCTCTTAATACCATTTACTTCACAAAAAGTGTTAAACTCTCTAGAAGTAAATTCTCCACCTCTATCAGATCTCAAACATTTAATCTTCATTCTAGATTCATTCTCAACTTTATTCTTAATGATCTTAAACTTATCAAATGCTTCAAATTTTTCTTTTAGAAATGCAATCCACATCATTCTTGTAAAATCATCAACAAAAATCATAAAATACCTTTCTCCATAGAATCTTCTAGTCCTGGTAGGACCACTTAAGTCTGTATGAACAATCTCCAACTTCTCTGCCGATGTGAAATTCTTACTAGGAAATGAACTTCTCTTTTGCTTAGCCATCACACATTCTTTGCAAATCATGTTAGTAGGCTTCATAATTTTAGGCAAATCCCTTACTGCAAGTGTAGTACTCACTTTCACAATGTTATCAAAGTTTATATGACAAAACCTTCTATGCCATAACCAAATGTCATCAATCTTTGTAATCAAACATGTCATCTCAGTAGGATTCAACTGAAATACATTACCTCTAGTTCTAGATCCAGTTCCAATCAGATTTCCATCTTTATCCTTTATCACACAAGTTTTCTCAGTAAACCAAACTTGATATCCCTTATCAACTAACTGTCCAACACTCAAAATATTATGTTTCAATCCATCAACAAAGTAAACATCATCAGTATTAGTCTTTTCATCAAGAGTGATAGATCCTATACCTTTAATCAAACAAGGTGCATTGTTACCAACTCTAACAACTCCTCCATCATAATTGTTAAACTTTATGAACTTTTTCATATCTCTAGTCATATAATGTGAACATCCACTATCTATAATCCAATTAGCTTTCTTTTCAACTTGGGAAACTAAGGCTTTTTCTTCCTTAACATCAAATTTAGGATTCTCTTCTTTAATTGCTACAAATCCTATTTCATCATTATTCTCAGTATCACTTTCACTTAGAGTTCTTTCAATACTAGCTTCAAGATCTTCATCATTATCATAATATCATTCCTTAGATCTTCTAGGCTTGAAATTATTTCTATACTTTTTAACTCTCTTAGGACATTTAGATGCAAAATGACCATATTCTTGACAAGTTCAACATTTAAAAAATTTATTACCGTCTGGTTCTCTTTTCACAAGCAAGGCAATTCCTTCTTCAATCTTCTTGTCTTCTTCATTTCTAGATCTGCTACTAGCATAATCTCCACTCACACTAGTACTTCTTGACAAAGTAGGGTGAATACTAAGAGCACTGAATGCTATCTCCATATAGGTAAGTCCCCTAATAACCTCAAGTTCATTTTGGCTATTTCCAATCTTCCAAGAAGAGTCTCTCTTGTAAAGTTCATAGTAAAAGGTATAACTTGTTCAATCATCTATGTTGTCTTCTTAAATATAGGATTCAATGTCCTCAGAATTTTCCATATCACTTCATTCTTTTTCTTTGTTCCTACACAAGCTTTTATCCCTATAACAATTTCTAACATTCTACCAATATAGCTTCTAACAGATTCATCTTCCATGATTCTTATATCTTCAAATGCACATATCCAATTATGTAATCTAGCTTTCTTTGCATGTTCATCACCTTCAAAAGTAGAGTGTAAAGCTTTCCAAATTTCCTAAGATTTCTTCAAACATTTTACCTAACTATATTCATTCTCCAAAAGTGTTGTCAAAAGTGCTTCTCTTGCAAGTATGTTACACATGAATAGATCTCTCTGATCATTAGAATGTGTCTCAAGACTATCTTCTTCAATCATAGTCTTATCATTCTTTGTAATCAACTAATAACCTAGTCCTAAGCATAGTAGATGTGTCTTCATCTTCTCTTTCCAACTGTCAAAATTTACTCCATTAAACTTAGGGCTTTCTTTCCTGAAATTCACCATGGATCTCCTTAAACTATTAAACTTTCATTTCAAGGACCTGCTGCTTTGATATTAATTGTTAGAAAGTAAAGTCCACCAAGATAACTGAGGAGGGGGGGGGGGGTGAATTAGTTATCAGATAATTTTAACTTTTATCAACTTCAATAAAATTTTACCATGTAAGAAATATAATTACCAACCATAGAAAGATATTCATACACAATGACACAATAACACAAGATATGTTGACTAGGGAACCTCTTGATCAAAGACTAAACCCCGGTGGGAATGATGCCCACAAAAAATGCACTAATATGAATATTCCTTGTGAAAGGATGGACTCTGTTAGGAGTCTTATGAAATAAATTTAGTACATATGAATCCCTATTAGGAGATTTTCAATCCCTGTTAAAAGATTCTAACCCTATTAAGAGTTATGGAAGACAAAAGGACCCACTGCCCAAACAGCTTCAATGGAAAGATCACTGAACACACTATCCAAATGACCTTAAGATTATTTAGAAGAATAATATCAAATAGGTTACATCCTCACTATGCCAAACCATAGTCACTACTACACCAGATCTCAATTTCAAATCTCTATACTTTGCATGTCTTCCTTCACAATTTTTCTTTCACAACTTCATTGGCTCTTTTCTACACTTCATGCATACATTCACATTAAGACATACCATTCTCACATTCATTTATTATATCAAGAAGGAAAAACATTCCTTCCTTTATAGCACACTCAAATAATTACAAATGAGTTGGCACACAATTACAAAATAAAAGTTTCCACATGCTACATCAAAATTACACAAAACTATCAACTTCCAAATACAATAACTCTTCACTCATGCAACCTCAATGTTTGTGTTTTCATCCACATCACTATCAATGTTCCTCTAACTTCCCTTTAAATACACAAAACTAGATTCCATCCCAATTAGGAGATATCATCCAATTTCCACAAACCGCTACTCAGGAACGCTGCCTGAATATTGCTTCCACCAAAATGCTCATAACTTTCATGAATAAATGAATTACTATCTACGTTCTTAACCATAGACATATAACATATCAAAGAGTATAACCTAAACATCGCATAGCTCCAACTACAATATCCCATATGCGCTAATCAAAACACTGTCTGCTTCTTTGTAAGTCTCTAGAAGATCACTGTGTTGACATCAATGACAATCATAGTCATGAATGCGACAATAACTGCTACAAAATGACTGCCAAGCATTTATCATTCATTCCTAACACATGCCTTGTCCTTTTTGCCTTGGTTAGGAATTGGTCTTTTTCTTTTCCTAGGGGGCATAACTGTGTTAGCTTTGGTCTTTTGGATGTGTTAGTCTTTAGGACACCTCACAAATAGTGTTTTTCAACACCACCCCAATTGTATTTTTCAAACACTTCCCTAGCATCAAGTGTTTCTCAACACTTATTAGATATCCTACCCATAGTCTATAATGATATAATATTTCTCACTCGCAGATGCCATACTCAAAGTTTGACTCTATGACGTACAGACACACACTTTATTTCTTTGTGTGTTGTCTATGATGATTTCTTTGATAATTGCTCTCTCCCTAATAGTTTTTGATGATGCCTAGCTAGAAGACTGGAGGCATGAGGACATGTTTTATTTTCTATCTATGGGTATATTTTTTTTATCCTAACTTTCATGAGAATTCATGCTTATTCCACTTGACAATAGGATCTACAATGTATTATCCTTGACTGTTTTCCACAAGTGCATGCTTGTAGTCATCTTGACTTTCTTGTGTCTCAATGCGAGCATAATCTTGCTACACCAAATTTAGCGAACCTCACTACACTAGTCATATTGACCTACATGTCTTTGATACTTAGGTGGGATTACCATATCCTTATCTAATACAGATCATATTCATATACCCATAGTTATACTAGTATGTATTGTATGATCTTGCGACGCTACCAACAAAGCTCGATGATGATTATTAGAGTCTAAATGGCTTTGTGACCTTGCAAGTAAACCACCTTTTCATTTTTCATGTAGCTTGCATTGTTAGACTTCATGTTAATTTGCATTTTTAGGCTGCATTATGAGTTGGATAGGGTTTTCCTTCATCTTTCTTTTGGACTTTTAATCAACTATGGTCATGTTTTGATCTTCATTTCCTTATCTTCTTTCGTGATCTCCATCGAAATTTCCTATCTTAAATAGTTCATTTATTTTGAGACATCCTCTTTTCTTGAGGCAAATTCTCTTTCTTCTCTCCTTTTCTTTCCACCTCTTTCAAACTTCTATCTTCCATTCACTTTCACCCCACTTCTTTTATTCTAATTCAACCTTGGGGAATAATCTTTCATGCTAAATGATCTACCTTGGTTCTGTGATCCTTATATCTTTCATCTTACATCAAGAACCTTATTTTTAGTTTGATTTGATCAAATTTATCAATTTACTATTTCTCCTCTATCTCATTTCAATTTCGATCACGAGGGGGTAGTACCTGTCAAAATTCAATCCTTGATTCATCTTTATCAAACCTTTCAATCAAACCTTGCTTGAGACTTGAAATTACCTATTTACAGGGGTGTTGGCCCTATCTTTTTCAATTAGCTTATCTTTGTCCTGATGTGTTCCCATCCATTGAACACATGTCTGGGTTGTTTTGTGATCCCAAATCAATCTCACATTTCAACTTCATTCTTTGAATACATGTGATCCCAAATTAATCTCACATTAGTCAAATAGGGGCAAATGTATGCACCCTAAAATGGTCGCCTAGACTTTGGGCCCCATTCTTCAATTTATCAATTTCCTAAATCAATGCTTTGCAATATTTTCAATTCAAACCAATTTCCTTGATCAAATCCTAATTCTATCATTTATTTGATTATATTCTATGGATTAACCATTTTATCCTAAGTCTTTATTTAATTAAAAGGAATTCCCTCCCCTTTTATTAAATAAAAATCCCCACTTACCTCTTATCCTAAGTTGCACAAATAAAGTATTATTCCTATTTTATAAAAAAAAGGAAAAAAAACTTTTTGTCTCACATGGGGCACAAAAGTCAACACTTCTTTCTCATTGGAGGAGATTTGTGCACAAGGATTGATCCCACTTTCAAACTCCACCCTTGATCAACTCTTTTGCCTCTTAATCTCCACCATTCGTTATTCTCATTTTCTATAAAAGGAGAGCTCTCTTCTCATTCTAAGATCCCACTCTATATAGTAATCTTATGCTATAGGTTTTCTTGGTGACATTGGAGCTTTGGAGATCTTATTTCATTCTAGTCTTCATTCTTGCATCATAGTTTAGTTTCTATGGCATTTTAGTTTAGTTTCCTTTCATGTTCTAGTTTAACTCACATAGTTTAATTAGCAAAGACTTGTAACGTTCTCATTTCTATAGCTTAGTTTCATTCTTGCATCTTCATTTTAGTATAGTTGCATTGCATTCTCATCAAGATTCTTGAAGATATTGGCATTCTTTCCCTTGTCAATTTGAATCTCCCATTGCATGGTTTACAAGCAAGGTCATATGGTTATTAGCTCTAGCTAAGATCCCTATTAACACCCTTACACTCCATGCCTAGGGAGCTCTAGGTCACTTTCTCAAGGTTTCCAATCCATGGATGCCCTTGGAAGTAATGACTTAGAGAAGTGCACATTTTGAGTGTACATTTCTGTGTATGGTTGTCCGTATAGTTTTCCTATGGGAATGAACCCTTGGATATATGTTTTAGACATGTTAGTGATGTTAATTTTATGGAAACATGGTCTGATAATGAACAGAAGTGAAGTTATGCAGTCACTATTCGCCAGTAGCAGTTTCTTGCATTTTTTCAATAGAGCCAACAGAGATTTTATTGGTTCTGGAGTTGTGCCTATCTTTAGGGTATATTCCCTTTTATTTAAGCTTAGAGATGAGTTTTTGATGTTTGGATAAGAGTGCATGAGTTAATTTAGCTTGTAGAGAAAGTTCCAGTTGTTTTGGTAGAGCCGATAGTGTGTAGCATGCGTCTACATTTATCTTATTTAGACAAGTCCCAAAATATGTTGTGTGCCTAATAGAGCAGACAGAATGTTTGTTGGAGTTTTTTATGGTTTCTCTATTATGATTTCAAGGTTGTTCTAATAGGCCAACTTGATTATTTCATTTAGATGAAAGATATTTATAGGTAGTCATTTGTGATTGCTAAAGTGTGTTGTATGGTTGATTAAGCAGAGCAGAACAGAGTGTGTGAAGTGTTGAGCCATCAGAAGAAGGTCTATGTGACCAAGTAAAGAGTTTTTTCTATTCATTGGAACTGATCTAGATAGCAAGTCAAAGTGTAGTTCACCAAGATCCAGATATAGTGTGTATCTATTTTTCAGAAGGTTGTAGCCTTCACCCCTTTGAGCAGTGAGTTCTTGGATAGTGCGTCCTCTCCCCCAACAAGAACAATTGTAAAAGACTCCTAACAGGGTCAACCCTTAACCAGGTCTATTTTACTTCATATATTGTAAAGCTACTCCTAATAGGGTAAAAGATCTTCTAACAAGGATCATTAAAAACTAGTACAAAATATTAGTGGGTATCAAGTCCCACTAGGGTTTTTACCTATTTGGGTTTCCCCGTAACCAAAATATTGGTGTTGTGTTCATGTGTTCTTTCATTGTGTTTATGCTTTATGTTTAAGTATACTTAATTGGATAAAAATTTGAATCTTGTAGATAACTGATTCACCCCCCCTCTTAGTTATCTCTTGGGAATATTCCTAACAATTGGTATTAGAGCCAAGTGCCTCAGAGAGAATTTTAATAGCTTGAGGTTGATTAGATGGAATACTTCAATAAAGAGAGTCCTAAGTTTGATGGAGAGAAT
Organism: Chamaecyparis obtusa; assembly: GCA_027943335.1. Classification (NCBI taxonomy): domain Eukaryota; kingdom Viridiplantae; phylum Streptophyta; class Pinopsida; order Cupressales; family Cupressaceae; genus Chamaecyparis; species Chamaecyparis obtusa. Next base: position 2,054,734 of record BSBK01003166.1, read on the forward strand.
TATCTTGATTGGAAGAACAAGATGGTGACCCATTTGCAGTGCATTTCTTTTGAAGTTTTTAATGTAACTATCAAAGCAGCCAAGATACCTACCCTAGAAGATCTTGGAAAGGATGATGCTACTAAAAGGAAAAAGGAATTGTTTCATCATAATTCCATTGCCAAAGAAGCCCTTATTAGTGCACTATCAGATAGTGAGTTCTCAGAGTTAAAGAAGGTAGACACAGCCAACAAGATATGGAAGCACCTTGAAGACATGTTTGAAGGAGACAAGAAAGAAGAGGATTCATGTAGAAAGACTTGGAAGAAAAGGTACAATGCATTAGAAATGCTACCTAAAGAAAACATCAGAGCTTATAATCAAAGGATCACTGAAGCACTTGTTGGAATCAGGAACAATGGTGGAGAGATCTTAGAAGAAGATATTATGAACAAGTTGATGACTACCCTCACTCTAGAATATGAAAGCAAGATCAATATCATTGATGAGACCATGTAGCTTACATCTAATTTAAAGAGAGAGACCTTGATCAGAAAAATCTCAGCTTTTGAGATTGCAAGATTGAAGACAAAACCTAAAAGTGAGACAACCTTCAAAGCAACAGTTCATGGTAAGAAATCTGCAAACACTTTTGATAATTTTGATGATGATGATGAAGAGAAAACTCTAGATGATTTTATTTCTATGATTGCTAAAATAGAAAAGAAAGGAAGAGGAAAATATGAAGGTCAATTTCCATTTAAGTAATTTTCATGTAATAAGATAGGTCACTTTGCATCTAAGTGTCCTACTAGAGCTAGAAATTTCAAGAAGGATTACATGCCTAAGTACTCTAAGGAATGTTACTCTGTTGAAGATGGAGTTTTAGATGAAGAATCAGGTGAAGAAGAAATTGGATTCATTTCTATTGTAGACAAAATGAATAGTAAGTCAGTTCCTAAAGATGAGAAAGTAAACCAAGAGCTAGCATTGATTTCCCAAGCAGACATAAGGATAGAATGGATTATAGATAGAGGTTTTTCACATCACATGATAGGTGATAAAGGAATATTTTTTCATCTGGACAAATACAATGGTGGTATGGTTAGATTTGGAGATAACACTCCTAAACCAATAGTTGGTAGAGGAGCCATCACTCTGGATGGAAAGAATAGTACTGATGATGTTCTCTATGTCGATGGCTTGAAACATAACCTTCTCAGTGTTGGATAGTTACTTGGAAAAGGATATCAATTGGAGTTCAAAGATGACAAATGCATCATTAACAACAAGGATGGTGTTATGATTACATCAGGATCAAAGACAAGAGGTAATGTTTTTCAACTCAATTCAGAAGCAAGTTGTTTTGTTGCTAAAGTTGATGACAGTTGGTTGTGGCATAAAAGACTATGCCATATCAATTTTGATAACATAGTGAAGATAAGAAATATTAAGCTAGTAAGAGATCTACCTAGAATAGAAAAACCAGATGATACTATATGCAAGGAATGTGTGATGGGAAAGTATGTGAGGAATTCATTGAGGAGCAAGCACAATTCAGTAGAGAACAAGTTGGATCTGATTCATACAACCTATGTGGACCAACTCAAACAAGATCATACTATGGTGAAAGGTATTTTATTTTGTTTGTTGATGATTATACTAGAATGATGTGGGTCACATTCTTGAAAGATAAGTTAGAATCATTTGATAAGTTCAAAATATTCAAAGCTAAGGTTGAGAATGAATATAGATTAAAGATAAAATGTTTGAGACCAAATAGAGGAGGAGAATTCACCTTTGACAAATTTTATGAGTTCTGCAAAGAACATGGCATAAAGAGACAATTAAGTGCACCTAGAACACCTCAACAGAATGGTATTTTAGAGAGAAGGAATAGGATCATTCTTGATATAGTGTGCACCATCATGATAGATGGAAAAGTTGCTCACACCTATTGGAGAGATGTGGTCAATACAACAATATACACCATCAATAGAATTTAGGTAAGGCTTGGTGCTGACAAAACATCATATGAGCTATGGTTTGGTAATGTTCCCACAGCAAAATAGTTTAGAATATTTGAAAGCAAGTGCTACATCAAGAGGGATGAAGTAGTAGGCAAGTTTGATGCAAGAAGTGATGAAGGTATTTTCCTTGGTTACTCTACTAAAAGTAAAGCTTATAGATGTTTCAATTTAAGATTGAAAAAGATAATTGAAAGTTCTCATCTTAAGATTGATGAAAAGTTTATGGTTAAAGAAAGATATCATGATTACTCACCCATGATTGAAGAAGAACCCAAACCCTCTTCTAGTGAGACAATCATTGAAGAAATGTTTGATAGTATTGATGTGTTGTTCAATGACCCTGAGACAAGTGAGGAAGAGACTCCTAAAGCTAATGAGTTAGCAATAGCTAAAGTTCAAAAGTTTACATCTAGAAATAATTCCAAGAAAGACATCATTGGAGATTAGAGTGACAAAGTCTTAACAAGATCACAAGAAAAGAATTCAGCTAGCAATGATGTGTTATGTTTACTATCTCAGATTGAACCTTTAAGTGTTGAAGATGCTTGTAAGGATTTAGATTGACATGATGCTATGAAAGAAGAACTTCATTAGATTATTAAGAATGACACTTGGGAACTGGTCTGAAGACCTAGTGATAAGAATGTGATTGGTACAAAGTGGATATTTAGAAATAAGATGAATGAAGATGGTACAGTAGTAAGAAATAAAGCAAGATTAGCATGTAAAGGATATGCGCAAAGAGAAGGCATTGATTATTCAGACACATTTGCACCTGTTAGAAGATTAGAAGCTATTACATTGTTTCTCGATCATGCTACAGTTAAAAACTTCAAAGTTTATTAGATGGATGTCAAGTCAACATTCTTGAAAGGAGATCTGAAAGAAGAAGTATACATTGAGTAGCCAAAAGGATTCACCTTATCAGACAGACTTGATAAGGTATGTAGAATGAAGAAGGCCTTCTATGGACTTAAGAAAGCCCCTAGAGCATGGTATGAGAGACTAGATGGATACTTAACAAAGATTGGATTCAAGAAAGGAGTAGCAGATTGTAATCTATTCATTAGAGAGACATCTGAAGGTTTGTTACTTGTAGCTATATTTTTTGATGACATTATCTTTTGAGGTAATGACAAACTTAGTGTTGAATTTTCTAAGGAGATGCAGAATGAATTTGAGATGAGTATGATTGGTCCTATCAAATACTTTTTAGGATTGAATGTGCAGCAAACAAAGAAAGGTATATTCATTAATCAGTCTAAGTATGTGAAAGAAATATTAAATAAATTCAAGATGGATGATTACAAGCTAGTAGGGACACCTATGATTACTAGATGAAAGTTTAAAAAGGAAGATGATTCACCAGTAGTTGATATAACATTGTACAAGTCTATGATTAGCAAACTTATTTATCTTACTCAGACTAGACCTAATATTTACAATGTAGTTGGCATAGTTGGAATATTTGCAACAAAGCCTAAACAAAGTCACCTCATGGTAGTAAAAAGGATATTCAAATACTTAAAAGGTACTATAGACTATGGTCTATGGTATCCCAATTCAGAAAATGTTGAGCTTCATGTGTACATTGATGCAAATTGGGTAGGATGTGTTGATGACAGAAAGAGTACATCAGGAGGAGCAGTGTTTCTTGGTGATAGACTTGTCACTTGGAAAAGAAAGAAAGAAAATTGTATTTCTCAGTCAAAAGTAGAAGTGGAGTATGTTGCAATAGCCTTGAATTGTTCTACAATTGTTTGGATCAAATAAATGATAAAATATTTTGGAATTCAAATTGATTATCCTATTGTTATTCACTATGATAACACTAGCACTATCAATATGTTGAAGAACCTTGTGATGCATGCAAAGACAAAGCACATTGAGATCAAGTATCACTTCCTAAGAGAGAAAGTGGAAAAGAAAGAAGTTAAGTTGTACTATGTGGATACTAAGGAATAGTTGGTAGATATATTCACAAAGCCCTTTCCTAAGGATACTTTTGAGTATCTCAGGGGGAAGTTGGGAGTAATTCTCTTCCCTGATTCTTCTTAGAAGGAAGAAGGAATGGCATCAGTCATCTGGGACTGATGGAAGGTTAACTACTCTACCTCAGGAGTAGTACTAGTGCTTAAAATGAATGTTGCCCTTTTCCATTGATGTCAAAGGGGGAGTAGTATATAGAGTCATAAAAAATAGGAGTAATACACTTAGGGGGAGAAACATTCAGTTGTGACAGTAGTCTATTTTGCAGCAGATGGAGGATTCATCTTTGGGGTAGTTTTGAAGAGGAACTAGAGAATTTTATAACAGATATGTTCATTTGGGTTGATGGTGGTTTATCATTCCACATGTTGCCATCAATGCCAAAGAGGGAGATTGTTGGAGATTTGCCAGCAGGCCAATACTAACTGTATGTTTGTCATTGATGACAACATATGGAAAGTAGTATGTTTGGAAGTCTTATGTAGTAATCTTTTAGTATATGTTGCATGGACATGATATCAGCATGATATCATGGGCACAGAGGTTAATTGTTAGTACAAACAGTTATATAGCAGCTTGTGTCAGCAGTGTTCCTGACAGAGTTACAGGTAGTGTTCTATGTATGGTTGTTCGTACAGTTGTTCTATGGGCATGCACCCTTAGATATATGTTGCAGACATGTTAGTGATGTTAATTTCATGGATGCATGGTCTAATGATGAACGTAAGTGAAGTTATGTAGTCGCTATTCACTAGTAGTAGTTTACTATGTTTGTTCAACAGAGCCAACAAAGATTTTATTGGTTCCAGAGTTGTACCTATCTTTAGGGTATGCACCCTTGGAGTTAAGCTTAGAGATAGGTTGTTGATGTTTGGATAAGAGCACATGAGTTAATTCAGCTTGTAAACAAAGTTCTAGTTATTTTGGTAGAGCTGACAGTGTGTAGCGTGCGTCTACATTTATCTTCTTTAGACAGGTCCCAGAATATGTTACATGCATAATAGAGCTGACAAAATGTTTGTTGGAGTTTGTTATGGTTTCTCTATTATGATTTCAAGGTGGTTCTAATAGGTCAACTTGATTATTTCATTTAGAGGAAAGATATTTATAGGAAGTCATTTGTGATTGTTGAAGTGTGGTTTATGGTTGATTAAGCAGAGTAGAACAAAGTGTGCAAAGTGTTGAGCCATCAAAAGAAGGTCTATGTGACCAAGTAAAGAGTTTTTTCTATTCATTGGAACTAATCTAGACAGTAGGTCAAAGCGTAGTTCACCAAGATCCAGATATAGTGTGTATCTATTATTCAGAAGGTTGTAGCCTTCACCCCTTTGAGCAGTGAGCTCTTAGACAGTGCGTCCTCTCCCCTAACAAGGACAATTGTAAAAGACTCCTAATAGGGTCTAACCCTTAAGTAGGTCTACTATACTTCATATATTGTAAAGCTACTCCTAACAAGGTAAAGGATCTTCTAACAAGGATCATTATACACTAGTACAAAATATTAGTGGGTATCAAGTCCCACCGAGGTTTTTACCTATTTGGGTTTCCACATAACCAAAATATTGGTGTTGTGTTCATGTTTTCTTTCATTGTGTTTATGCTTTATGTTTAAAAATACTTAATTGGATAAAGAATTGAATCTTGTAGATAACTAATTCACCCCCCCCCCCCCCTCTCAGTTATCTTTTGGGACTATTCCTAACAGTTTTGTGTAGGAACTTAAACATTGGATTATTAATGCATGAAGCACCTAAAGAAGAATAAGGTTAATTATATGGGAAATTTTTCCCTAAAAACCATTATTATGGTTTAATATGTATTTTTAGGGTTAGTTGTGAGGATTAGGTCTTGTGAAAGGGAATGTCCTTTCACAGAGAACCATTGGGAAATATATTTATATTAGTTCAATTTGTAAACTAAGGACATGATCAATATCATGAAAAAATTGGAAAACTCTCCCAACTTACAGATTTGAACATAATGTCCAAATTCTCAAGTGCAAGTGACAGATAAGTTCTTATGCTTTAAGGTTAATATGGTTTCTTATTTTCAATTAGTTTTTTGGATTACTCTATGAACCAGGGTATCCTACTATATTCTTTATTTGATGCATTTATTTATGGTTAATTTATACAAATTTGAAAAGCAGTTGCATGGTCTGAGAACCTATTATTTTTCCTTGTGGGCTCTTAAGTTGGGTTAAAATCCACAGGACTAATTGTATAAGTTGTTTAAATTTTTGTTTCGAATTGAATCCTGTAGGATGATGGTCTCGCTTTACAGGAGTGAGTTACCTTAAAACCTTCTCCACCTATACATATGATTGAATGTAATTGACTCTATTCCCAGTTTGGCATCAGGCACTGGTCTCATTTCATTTGTAATTGTCATTTTGTTATTTCTGTAGTTTACATATTTAACCTGATATCTCTCTTTACAAAGCATTCAATTAGGTTTTAGTAGTACTTTTAGGCTTTAGTTCAGATATGAAACTTAATAACAGTTAGGAAATTAGGTTATTATCCTCCAAGGAATGTTAACCCCTTTGGAAGGAATTGTTTTTGTCTGTGCACATGTTTGTGTAATTCAAAATAACTTTTGATTTAGGCCTACTAGCCTTGGCTTGATCGAGTCAGAATTGTAGAGGCACTTGTTTGTGCCTATCAGTTGGCCTCAAAATGGTCTAGCATTTTTTAGCACCAACACCGGTTACCTAAAAATTCAATAATGAAAATGACCAACACATTATCAGTGACTAGGTCCTAGCTCTTAGGTTGGCATTTCATCCTCATTTCATTTTGCACTTTGCATGATTGTGTGATCTCACAAATTGTTAATACACTTAAATGCTTAAACAATTCTTCAAAAACTAAACTTAAACTGGACATGAAGATCTGAATCTCACATGAAGGTTTCCTTACAGAACCTCAAGCAATCACCATCCTGGATTAAACATCCTTTTTGACATATGATCAAGTACTTGTCTTCATCAATACATGAAAAACATATCATGTGTATCATTGCATTTACCTTGCATTTCACAATCATTCCATATATTGCATTACATTACATAAATGTGCATTTATCATTGCATAGCATAATCAAAATCATACATTTTTCATAATCAATTAAATTTGCATAAATCCATACATTTGAAAGAAATCATTGCATTGCATATTCCATACATTATACACTACTCAAAGCATTTACATCACATGATATAATCATAAATCAAATATGATAGGTACAAATGAAGTCATAACCAAAAACTCAATCTCATATATATCATATAACTTGAACTAGTCAAGGGTGCACTACTGGCACAAGGTACAAAAGAATGAGATCATGTGAGCTATCAGAAGTCAAATAAGTGTATATGAACAAAATGACCAAATATCAAAAAACTAGATAGATCAGCTATCTTCCCGATCCTCTACATCTGGTGGAGGTGGTGGTGGTGCATTTGGCACTGCCTCAGCTTGTGGTGCTCTGGCTCCCTTTGAAGCTATCATATAATGAGAGTATGTTGGAACCATTTGAGCAGATAGAACAAAAAAATTATATGATGAGACATAATAGGAGGCTCAAGAAGTCTGATGTGTGACCTCTTCCTACAATCGCCTAACCTCTACCTCCCACGCTAAGAGCTATCTCTCAAACTCCTTGCGTTGAATCTCTCATGTGGCACTCTATAGCTTCAAGTCTCTAACCTATAACCTAAGTTGTCTAATGTTCTCCTATGGAGTCTATGCCTATCCTGGACCAACATCTATGGTAGGCATCTCAATGTCCTCAACTGGCTGATCAATAGCCTCTACTCTATGCACCTTATGAAATCTCACCTCAACACCAAGATCAAAATCCATATCAAACTATGTAGTATCTGTGTCAAGACCTATATCCTGTTGTGCCCCAAGTACCTTGTCTGCACTACCTACACTACCTAAAGTACCACCCTCTCCTCTAGTGGATCTCCACTGTAAAACTACAAGTCTGTATGTTGAAGAACTAGGATGGCGTGGTGGTCTCATGTGTCCTAATGGCCTCAATGGTGTCACAATTACTCTAGGTCGTGGAGGTGTGGGCTACATAGTAGGTATATGAGTATCTCTTCATCTCTATCCCCTACCCATGGGAGCACCTGTAACATTTGCTTCATCCTCCATCGATGGTATCAACTTAGTCAGATCAAAAAATCTATAAATTAGATGCTTTATGAGTCAAGCAATGAAACCATCTATAACACTGACATCTACAACCTGTGGTCTATAATCCCACTCTCTAGGAGAAATACCTGAGTACTCCTAGCTACATAATGCATAAGATAACTTGGATGTCCATCCAAGCCCTATCTCTCTGACCAAACATGCATATGTGGTATAGTCCCATGGGGCATCCTGAATGATACCATACTACCACCACACTTTGGTAATGATAAACCTCTTGAGCACTATGGTGGACCACCCTAACAATACCTAGCTCTAGAAGAAGTAACTAAACTATGCTCATGCAGTGGGCCATGCCTCTATATGTAAATGAGGATGCCAGATCACAAATGTCATATCATCCAACACTCACCTCCAGTAATCAGTGATCCCCATACAAACCTATGTGACATATCCAGAATAAATGTATATGATAGGCTCCTGTGGCTGTTGCTGACTCTGACATACTAGTCTACATATGGGAATGTGATCCCATGCCCAAATTTGTAATACTTAAGCTCTAGAAGAAAATGACTTTCTCTCATGATACATGATCTTGTGCATTTCTGAGAACATGTTAGCCAACATACACTGACCCCATCCCAGCTCACAAGGTGTCTCCATCAATCGAGTAATCATGGGGGCCCAGCCCATCAAGCGACTATTCTGCTAATGGTCAGACATGATGATCCCTCTGATCATCCCAACTATAATGCACTCAAGTCTATGGGTCTACCCATATCTCTGTACTAATGACTCCCATGAGATACACTGAGTCAGTTGTGTATCATCACTAAGTAATCACCTAAATGCATGAAGGTCGATGTTCCCTGAACTGACATAATCAGGCCTAGGACCATGGAAGGGAATATGCAATATATGATACACGTCCTCAGGTGTGATGGTGATCTCTCCCATTAGTAAATGGAAAGTCTGTGTCTTTGAATGAAAATGCTCGATCAAAGTAGTCAATAGCCCATGGCTTACCTGAATCTTAGGTAAATGGATAAGATACTCAAACCCACACACAACAAGATGAGATCTCATAGGGTCAAGAAGTGAAATGCACAATCTCTGGGTCACCAGATGAGAAATGTGTACATGAACATCAAGATAGATGACCTACATAGCATAGAAAAAAGGAATCATATCAGTCACTTGGTTGAAAAATAGGCTAAAAGTACAGAAATTCAAAAGTTGATCACTTCAGAAGGTACATTAAATGCTACGGAATTGCCCTAAGAAATCAGAAAATCCAAAAATTTGACCTAAAAGGTTGAAATAAGCTCTCTATTTTTCATACAACTTTTTAGACTGGTATTAAAACTAGTATGAGTTTCAGTATGTTCCCATACAACAATTCATGGTTATACGACAAAGCATATGTTCTCATACGACAATTGAGGGACCCGACAAAATGTCATACAACACTTGGGTCCCTCTCATACGAGTTTCCTATAGACTTGGGATGACACTCTACAAAAATTTGAATTGTCATATGAGTCCTAGAGGATTTTCATATGAGTTTCTGTGCTAACAAAATTCAAAAAATTAAAAATGTAGGAAAATGATCTAAAAATGCTATAAACATGCAAACATAGAATTTACAAAGAGGCACAGAGGTCCACTTACCGGATGTCAATACTGTGGAGGTCACTGGTGCTGCTGGATGCACTCAAAATGATGTGAGAATACTGGAACCTTCATCTCAGCCATTTTTTTCTCAGAGGGGCTCCATGGAAGTTTCTAAAGTCAATGGTGAATAATGATTTGAAAATGACCCTTTTGGCCCTTATATAGGTTTTGACCTAATTTTTCAAAGTGCTTTGTTTTCTACAAAAATTGCACCCCTGGCTAATTTCAACATTCTGAACCCATTTTCAGGATCAAAATCTAAATCTAAGATTGTTTACTATGTCAAAATTATGATTAAAATTTTCAGACCTAGGACGACCAACTACTTGCATAATCAACCTTCAATCTTCATGGAAATCCAGAAACCAACTTAACTAATTATCTAACATCAAACTATCAAAATTTCAACTTGGTCAACCATGGTCAACTCATGGTCAAACCTAGTCAAACTTAGTCTCCAGGACCTCTAAACAATGCAGAACGCATTCTCGAATGCATATAACCACTTCTCAAATCAATTAACATGCTTCTAAACCACTTAACACTAACTTTTCTTGTCAGATTTCAATTTTAATCTCGAAGGGGGTATGGTATTGCACATCATTCAAGTCTGTAAATCAAATATTTCCTTAGTAATCAAGACAACAACCATGTCTAGTTTCTAATTCATCTAAAGACCTCATCACTTGGGGCACGTCACTTGGGGCATATCAGATTCATCGAGATCCATATCAATCTAGTATTCTCTTAATCTTGTAAACTATATCAACTTTTCGTAACCATTAGTTCATTAGTGTTATTTCCTTGGTTCTTTGTAACTAAAGGATTCAAATGTGATACCATTTTGATTCCTTTGGACAATCAGGTCTAGAATCAGGTCACTCACTTCTTTGTAATCATAAGGTTTAGAATCAGGTGTTTTGATACTTTTTTGTAATCACCGGTTCATTTTTGCTATAGTTGACATCATCATGATTCTTGGTCAACTAGGACCTGAATCATCTTTTCCAATCTTTCAATTGGAGTCGGTTCATCTTTCAAATCAGTTTCATCATCATACACAGACTATTCTTTGAACCACTGCGCTTTACACAGTAATTTAAAGAGGGGCAAAATGTAATACCCCAAAAATGGGCTATAGGTTCATTAACCTCTTACATCAACAATTTGATCAAAATTGACATCAAAGTCCTAACCTAAGGCACATCTGCACATTAGTTTATCAAAAACCTAATTGATTATCTTAATTCTGCATCGAGAAATATTCCTAATTATCCCAATTATCTTTGATTTAATAATTATTTGGTAGTAAATCATATTTATCTTAAAGTTTGATTAATTGAATATTCTGAATATTTAATTAATCAAATTTAATACTACCACTTAATTATTTAATAAAATTTAATTACATTTATTCCTAAATTATATTATTTAATTTTGACAATAAATAAAAAATCTTATGAATAATTGATTAAATTCTTATTTAATTAATTAAATCAAGTTGTCAATATTTAATGATATAGTTTTGAATAAAAGTTTGATTAAATAATTGATTAACCCATAAATCAATTGTTTTAATTCAAAAATCAGTTAAGTTGAAGATAAATCACTTTATTTAATTAATTCATAATTATCATACACAATTAGAAAAGTAGTTAACTTTAAATCAAATTTCAATTTCAATTTGTTAACTTTCTAAAATCAACATTTGATGATGAGTTGAAAAGATAACTAAACTCTATTTTGAGATAAAAACTGCTTTTTGCATGATTTTTTGAGTATATTTATTCTTAATTTCTTTTTAACTCAAAAATCAACTTGAGTTTATCAAGAGTGATTTATAGCTTTTCTCAATGCATCCTCAAGCCCTGGATTTCTATAAAATTGAGGCTCAGCTCTTCACAATGACATCTCTCTAATTTGCACAATCACTCTAGCGAAATTACATCTAACGAATCAAGCTTTTGCGACAAGTGACTTTGTGAGATCTTCATAGTTTTCATAGCTTTGCATAGTTTTCCATATCATTGCATATCATTCTTAGATTAAATCTACATATCATTTCAATTCATTCTAGATTAGATTCATACATTTTTTCACCTAATTGCATAGAAAATCCAAAAAAATAGATTAATTTGCATTCATACAATTTTTCATCTTTTGCATTCAAATCCTTCATTTAGATGTTGCATTGTCACTGATCTTGGTCTAATCTGAGAATACCAAACTCGCACCTACTAGAAGGTAGTAAATCACCTAGTTAGCTTAGTTTCATTTATTTGTAGAGTTTTTATTTTGCTAACCTCTAATGTTTTATTAAAGTGTTGTGTCCACAGTTAGGTACAATTTTCACACACACAGTAAGTGTCGAGTTGCAGTCATTGCTAAGTGTTTCTGTGTTCCAATTTGTATAGTGTTGGTTGAATGATCTTATATGTGCCGAGTTGTTTAGTTTTGGCCGCGCATTCCTTCTTGTGCCAAGTGAACCGTTATTTTCTGATGCTCAGTTCTTCTTTGACCGAGTTTGTCTATGTTTGGTTTCCAGTTGATTTGGGTCATGAATTTAATATTTGGATCTTGTCTTGCAATATGCACCTGACTATTTTATGGCCGACCTTCTTTTCTTTAATGATCTAAGATCTAATGTAAGCCATTTTGGCAAGTATAAATAAGGATGTCTAGGTTTAGGTTAGGTAGCGATCGGTGGGACTTAGAGATAGAAAGGTTTGGATTTTAAGAATCTTGTGGGCCATAACCTGAAAGGCCTCATACTTGGGCATGTATGCAGGAATCTAGATGAATCAATAAAGCATTTGTGTTTTATTCTCTCCTTGGTGCTGTTCTTTTTGTTGTTGTTTCTATTGTGAATTACTCTGAAAGGTGACTAGATAGTGTTAGGAATGAATCTTGAATGTTTGGCAGCCATTTTGTAGCATTTTTTGTTGCATTCATTACTATGATTGTCATTGATGTCAAGATAGTGATCTTCTGGAGACTTACAAAGAAGCAGATAGTGTTTGGATTAGTGCATGTGGGATATTGCAAATAGATCTATGTGATGTTGAGGATTTACTCTTTGATATTTTATATGTTGATGGTTAAGAGCGCAGATAGTAATTCATTTATTCATGAAAGTTATGAGCATTTTTGTGGAAGCAGTATTCAAGTAGTGTTCCTGAGTAATGGTTTGTGGAAATTAGATGATATCTTCTAATCAAGATGGAATCTAGTTTTGCGCAGTTAAAGGGAAGTTGGAGACACATTGATAGTGATGTGGATGATAGCAAAAACTTTGAGGTCACATGAGTGAAGAATTATTGTATTTGGAAGCTGACAGTTTTGTGTAATTTTGATGTAGCATGTGGAAACTTTTATTTTGTAATTGGATGCCGACTCATTTGTAATTACTTGAGTGTAGTATAAAGGAAGGAATGTTTTTCCTTATTGTATATGGTTGGATGTGATGATGTATGCATGAAGTAAAGAAAAGAGCTAAATAATTTGTGAAAGAAGACATGTGAGGTACAGAGATATGGAATTGAGATTTGGGGTAACAGAGAGTGTAGTTTGGCATAGTGAGAGAGGAGGTAGCTTATTTTCTATTATTCTATTGAATAATCTAAAGATCAATTGGACAGTGTGTTCAGTGATCTTTCCATTGAAGTTGTTTGGGCAATGGGTCCATCTGTCTTCCATAACTCCTAACAGAGTTAGAATCTTTTAATAGGGATTCAAAATCTCCTAACAGGGATTCATATTTACTGAATGTATTTCATAAGACTCCTAACAAATTCCATCCTTTCACAAGGAATATTCATATTAGTGCATCTTTTGTGGGCATCATTCCCACCAGGGTTTACTCTTTGATCAAGAGGTTCCCTAGTCAACATATCTTGTGTCATTGTGTTATTGTGTATGAATATCTTTCTATGGTTGGTAATTATTTTGCTTACATGGTTAAATTTTTTTGAAGTTGATAAAAGTTATAATTATCAGATAAATGATTCACCCCCCCCCCCCTTCTTAGTTATCTTGGTGGACTTTACTTTATAACAATTTGTATTAGAGCAGCAAGTCCTTGAAAGAGAAGTTTAACAGCTTAAGGAGATCCATGGTGAATTTTAGGAAAGAGAGTCCTAAGTTTGATGGAGTAGATTTTGACAGCTGGAAAGAAAAGATGAAGACACATCTACTTTGTTTAGGACCAGGTTATTGGTTGATTAAAAAGAATGAGAAGACTATCATTGAAGAGGACAATCTTGAAACATGTACTAATGATGAGAGTGATCTATTCATGTGTAACATACTTGCAAGAGAAGCACTTTTGATAGCCCTTCTAGACATTGAGTACAGTCAGGTAAAATATTTGAAAAAATCTCATGAAATTTGGAAAGATTTACACTCTACTTTTGAAGGTGATGAACATGAAAAGAAAGTTAGATTACATAATTGGATATGTGCATTTGAAGATATAAGAATGATGGAAGATGAATTTGTTAGAAGCTACATTGGTAGAATGTCAGAAATTGTTGCTGGCATAAAATCTTGTGGAGGAACAAAGACAGAGAATGAAGTGATATGGAAAATTCTAAGGACATTGACTCCTTCATTTCAGCAGACAACATAGATGATTGAACAATTTATACCTTGTACTATGAACTTTACAAGAGAGACTCTTCTTGGAAGATTGGAAGCAGCAGAGATGAACCTGAGGTTATCAGGAGACTTTCCTAGAATGGAGACAACATTTAGTGATCTTAGAGTTCACCCTAATTTATTAAGAAGCATCAGTGTGAGTGGAGATTATGCTAGCAGCAGCAGATCTAGAAATAAAGAAGATAGGAATATTGAAGAAGGTATTACCTTCTTGTGAAGAGAGAACCAGATGGTAAGAAATTTTTTAAATGTTGGACTTGTCAAGAATATGGTCATTTTGAACCTAAGTGTCATAAAAGAGTTAAAAAGTATAGAAACAATTTCAAGCCTAGAAGATCTAAGGAATTTTATTGTGCTAATGATGAAGACCTTGAAGCTAGTATAGAAAGAACTCTAAGTGAAAGTGATACTGAGAATAATGATGACATATGATTTGTAGCAATTAAAGAAGAAAATCTTGAAACTGATGTTAAGGAAGAAAAATCCCTAGTTTCTCAAGTTAAAAAGAAATTTGATTGGATTATAGAAAGTGGTTGTTCACATCATATGACTAGAAACATGAAAAAATTCATAAAGTTTAACAATTATGATGGAGGAGTTGTTAGAGTTGGAAACAATGCACCTTGTTTGATTAAAGGTATAGGATCTATTACTCTTGATGGAAAGACTAATACTGATGATGTTTATTTTGTGGATGGTTTGCAACATAATCTCTTGAGTGTTGGATAGTTAGTTTATAAGGGATATCAAGTTTGGTTTACTGAGAAAACTTGTGTGATAAAGGATAAAGATGGAAATTTGATTGGAACTACATCTAGAACTAGAGTTAATGTATTTTAGTTGAATCCTATTAAGATGACATGTTTGATTACTAAGATTGATGACAGTTGGTTATGACACAAAAGGTTTTTTCATATAAATTTTGATAACATTGTGAAAGTGAGTACTACACTTGTAGTAAGGGATTTGCCTAAAATAATGAAGCCTACTAACATGATTTGCAAAGAATGTGTGATGGCTAAACATAAGAGAAGTTCTTTTCCCAATAAGAAGTTTACATCTAAAGAGAAGTTAGAGATTGTTCATACAGATTTGAGAGGTCCTACCAAGGCTAGACGATTCTATGGAGAAATGTATTTTATGATTCTTGTTGATGATTTTACAAGAATGATGTGGATTGCATTTATTAAAGAAAAGTCTGAAGCATTTGATAAGTTTAAGATCATTAAGAATAAAATTGAGAATGAATTTGGAATGAAGATTAAATGTTTGAGATCTGATAGAGGTGGAGAATTTACTTCTAGAGAGTTTAACACCTTTTGTGAAGTGAATGGCATTAAGAAACAATTTTCAGCCCCTAGGACACCTGAACAAAATGGCATTGCAGAAAGAAGAAACAGATCAGTGACTAAAGTAGAAAGAGCTATGTTATTTGAGAATGATTTGGCAAAGATATTCTAGAGAGAATAAGTGAACACAATAGTGTATATAATGAACAAAGTACAAATCAGAGAAGACACAGATAAGACACCCTATGAATTATGGTTTGGACATGCACCCTCAGTTAAGTATTTTAGAATTTTTGGAAGCAAATGTTACATAAAGAGAGATGATGATATTGGAAAGTTTGATCCTAGAAGTGATGAAGGTATATTTCTTGGATATTCTTTGAAAAGAAAAGCCTATAGATGTTATAATAAGAGAACTAAAACTATTGTTGAAAGCACAAATGTTAAAGTTGATGAAAAGTTCAAAATTCAAGAAAGAATGATTGATTATGAATCAGATGGAGAAGCTCATCCTAAGTCTAACACTAAAACTACTAAATTATTCTATGAGATTGATAGTGACATGTTGAATGAAAGCCATAGTGAAGTTATTGAAGAATTGACACCTGAAGTGAGATCTGAGACAGTGACACCTAACAGGAATTTATCAAGGAGTCACCCTGTTGAGAAAATTATTGGAAGCATTACAAGGGGAGTTCTAACTCAAAACAACGTACAAGAATAGTTATGTTTGATTTCTCAAATTGAACATAAATCTACTAGTGAAGCTTGTGAAGATGAACATTGGATTAATGCTATGAAAGAAGAACTAGATCAGATTGAAAAGAACAAGACATGGGAATTGGTCCCTAGACCTAAAGATAAAAATGTTATTGGAACTAAATGGGTATTCAAAACAAAGATGAATGAACAAGAAGTAGTAAGAAACAAAGTAAGATTGGTATGTAAGGGATATTCACAACAAGAAGGAATTGATTATGAAGATAGTTTTGCACCAATAGTAAGAATTGAAGCACTAAGAATGTTTTTGACCTATGCAGCTTATAAGAAATTTAAAGTATATCAGATGGATGTGAAGTCAGCATTTTTGAATGGTGAATTGGAAGAAGAAGTTTACATTGAGTAGCCTAAAGTTTTTCCTTTGACTCAAGAAGGAGACATGGTATGTAAACTGAAGAAAGCCTTATATGGACTAAAGAAAGCACCTAGAACTTGGTATGAAAGATTGGACAAGTATTTGTTAAAATTAGGATTTAGAAAAGGAACAGTTGATAGCAATCTGTACACAAAAGAAATTGAAAATGGTTTGTTGATTATAGTTATTTTTGTTGATGACATTATTTTTGGAGGAGAAGATGAAGCTAGTGACAAATTTGCTGATAAAATGAAGACTAAATTTGAAATGAGTATGATTGGTGAAATGAAATACTTTTTGGGATTACAGATAACACAGAATAGTGATGGTATCTTTGTAAGCTAGACAAAGTACCTGAATGATTTGTTGAAAAGATTTGGAATGGAGAACTATAAACTAGTTGGAACACCTATGGTAACTGGACATAAATTATCTAGCACAGATAAAACACCAACAGTTGAACAAAACAAGTACAGATCTATGATTGGAGGATTGTAGTACTTGACTCATACAAGACCTGATATAGCACATTCAGTTGGAATTGTATCAAGATTTCAAGCTGAACCTAGAGAATCACATTATGCAGCATTAAAGAGGATATTGAGATATTTAAGAGGCACAATGGACTATGGATTGTGGTATGAAATTTTTTATGATTTTACCCTATATGTGCATATATAGATGTTAATTGGGGATGCAATGTTGATGATAAAAAGAGCACCAGTGGTGGAGCATTTTTCCTTGGAGGAAGATTGGTTTCTTGGCTAAGAAAGAACAAGAACTGTATCTCATAGAGCACAACAGAAGTAGAATATGTAGTAGCAACAAACAATTGTAACTAGATAATTTGGATGAAGCAAATGTTGAAGGATATTGGAATAAAGTTTTTTGAACCTATTGTTATACATTGTGACAACACTAACATAGTTAGTATGTCTAAGAACCCTGTATTACATTCTAAGACAAAACATATAGAGATTAAGTATCATGTAGTAAGAGAGAAAGTTGTTGAGAAAGAAGTCAGACTTGAGTACATAAGCACAAAGGAGCAGATAGCAGACATTTTTACAAAGCCCTTACCTAAGGATACATTTGAGTATTTGAGAGGTATGCTTGGGGTTATGCCCCAGCCTACTTTTGAGTAGTGATGTAGTTTGTTTCATTCATCCAGTGGTATATGAGCCTTGTCTTTCTTCTGGACTGGATGATGGTACTTCCTCTATGGGGGAGTATGTGTATCTGAGCTTAGTCATGAGGACTCAAGTGAATGTATTTTTTGAATAGTTTTGACATTGGAGTTATTGACATAATGATGAAATTTTTGTCATTGATGTCAATGGGGGAGAAGTGTACATGAAAAAACCATTTGTACAATCTGAACAGGATAACGAAGAAAGATTTGATTGATGAAGAGGACTTGAAAATATTTTTTTTCAGAACAGCAGTATTGCAATATTGGATTTTTGGAACATTGGATGTTTTTCCATCTATGTTGCCATCAATGCCAATGGGGGAGATTGTTAGGAATGAATGTTGAATGTTTGGAAACCATTCTGTAGCAGTTGTTGTTACATTCATGACTATGATTGTCATTGATGTCAACACAGTGATCTTTTGGAGACTTGCAGAGAAGCAGACAGTGTTTGGATTAGCGCACATGGGATATTGTAGATAGAGATATGAGATGTTGAGGATTTACTCTTTGATATTTTATATGTTGATGGTTAAGAGCGTAGATAGTAATTCATTTATTCATGAAAGTTATGAGCATTTTGGTGGAAACAATATTTAGGCAGTGTTCCTGAGTAACGGTTTGTGGAAATCAGATGACATCTCCTAATCAGGATGGAATCTAGTTTTGCATAGTTAAAGGGAATTTTGAGACACATTAATAGTGACATGGATGACAATGAAAACTTTGAGGTTACATGACTGAGGAATTATTGTATTTGGAAGCTGACAGTTTTGTGTAATTTTGATGTAGCATGTGGAAACTTTTATTTTGTAATTGGATGGTGACTCATTTGTAATTAATTGAGTGTAGTATAAAGGAAGGAATGTTTTTCCTTGTTGTATATGGTTGGATGTGATGATGTATGCATGAAGTGAAGAAAAGAGCTAGTGAATTTGTGAAAGAAGACATGCGAGGTACAGAGATCTGAAATTGAAATCTACTATAGTAGAGAGTGCAGTTTGGCATTGTGAGAGAGGAGGTAACTTATTTACTATTATTCTATTGAATAATATAAAGATTAGTTGGATAGTGTGTTCAATGATCTTTCCATTAAAGTTTTTTGGGCAGTGGGTCCATCTGTCTTCCATAACTCCTAACAGAGTTAGAATCATTTAATAGGGATTCAAAATCTCCTAACAAGGATTCATATGTACTAAATGTATTTCATAAGACTCCTAATAGAGTCCATCCTTTCACAAGGAATATTCATATTAGTTCATCTTTTTTGGGCATCATTCCCACCGAGGTTTACTCTTTGATCAAGAGGTTCCCTAGTCAACATATCTTGTGTCATTGTGTTATTGTGTATGAATATCTTTCTGTGGTTGGTAATTATTTTTCTTACATGGTTAAATGATGTTGAAGTTGATAAAAGTTATAATTATCAAATAACTAATTCACCCCCCACCCCTCTCAGTTATCTTGGTGGACTTTACTTTCTAATAGATAGTTAGGTGTGCCTTTGGCCCTGACTATTCCATGACCTTCCTTGCATCATAATCATTTAAAATTTATATCATTTTATTGATATCATGAGAAATGGTCCTCAAGTATCAAATCCATGATACTCACCAAGTACTCAGAGAAATGGTCTCCAAATATCAACTCACAAGATATTCACCAAGTGCTCAAAAATATTATCATGAGTAATGGTCTCCAAGTATCAAATCCATGATACTCACCAAGTACTCAAAGTGATGTTCTTCAAATATCAAGTCCATGATATTCACCAAGTACTCAAGATGTCTCGTATGATATGTGCACTAGTATCACATATGTGATACTTACCATATAGACATGATATATCCATACAACATAACTTGTAAGTTTTTTAAACTATACCTTCTAGTCCATATTGATTTACATGATATATCTATCATGATATTCTTAGACATCAACCATATGATATCCATCCTAATAGGAAGGTAGACTATTATAAGATCATCACCTTACTATAGTAACCACAAACAAACATAAATGAAAGATTGTCACCTTCCATGATGTTTCCTCTAAGTCATGTAGTAATCACATGACATCCACCATGAACATTTCTAGAGGGTGTAACCAAGGCTTTCAACTCAAACTTCTCTCTCATAGAGAATAAAACATTACAAGGAATTTCACCTCATTTAAAGTAAATCTCTAGGAAATTATAGATGTTGAGTCTCCCTCTCAATAAGGGGTCCAATCCACAACCCTAAGCTTGTCTTCAATAGTGTGAAAACTTCACTTTGTCTAAAGGCTTAGGAGAATATATCTATTGTTAGATCGTCAATGATAATTGTACTCTAAATGAATAGCATTCCAAGTATTCATCTACAGTTTTAGGCATTCACATAAAGGCATTTCAATTTACACATATGGAACTTCATCTCATGAATCATAGTCCTTTGACTACTATAGTTTCTTGATCACTGGGGAACTCATCTCAACATGGTCTACTCCCTATGAATCAATATGATAGAGATCCTCAAAATTCAACAAAAGCATATCCTCTATCTTCTCCCTCTCTTCGTCCAAGGTTTCCTGAAATGTCAGGATCTTGCTTGATATAGAAGGGTACTCATAATCTCAATCATAAAAGATATCTAAGAATCTCTTATTATCTGACATGATTCATATGTGGCTAAAGGTGCTAGATCCAAGAACACTCTGGATTTACTATCATAAGATCAAGTTGTAGAGTAAATAATTATATGACCATTTTGATATTTGAACAAAATCCAATCACAGTCTTCTCCCTAATTGGAATATCTCCTTGTCTTGATTTTATTTCATAGTCCTCAATGTTATCACCCACAAAAAAATGCCTCAATAGAAGCATTCCTAATGCACCATTCTTCTCTTCCTATAAGAACATCCCTGAAGATGAAGGAAATGAACAAGAGTATATTAAGGTAAATGGATCTTATTGTTTATACATATAAGCGAGAGACTAAAATAAGAAAATAAATGTAATACTCAAATATAATGAATACTTATCTGCACATCCATGATACAAGTTGCTTCAATGAAGGTCCATATACATCAAATCAAAAAACACCTTCTCAGATTATTTGAGAGACATCTCCCCTTTGAGTCATCTCCCCACTAAGGATGGTTCAAATGGGAATGTAACATTGGATATTATTCCCCCCACAATGTAAACTTCCCACTCTTATATCATTGAACAATACCGCATCATATCAAATATGGAAAACTTCTTTATGTTCTTCTTTTTCTTACTCTTACCAAGTATTTAATGGTTCTTCCAAATGAATCCAAATTCTCAAATTGATAATTCAATTTTAAAAATTCTTCTTTCTTCCTTATGAATATTGATCATCTTCCATACTCCAGTTTGGTCCTTTAATCAAATGAAGGATCCCAAAACCACTTGATTCTTTCACGTTGATGTGCATCCAACCTTGTACTATCAAATTCCTAAGATAATAACATACTCATGATAGTTTAATGTGTAAAAGAATGTTAATCTCATGAGTATAATTCTTATGAATCAGCTACTATAAAATCCACATGGAGGTACTTTATAAAGATTTTATGCCTATTTAATTTGAGGAGGGGTTTGTCATTACTCTAATACAATAGAGATGGAAACTGACACATGTATATAATCATGCTTCCTAGTAGTCTCATAGACAACAAAAGATAGGAAGGTGATGTCATTTGAAGTACATACATAGATGTGATTCGGTCATCTCTTTTCAAGAAATGAAAAGATATCACTGTCTGTGTTTTCTGAAAGAAAATAAAATGTCTCCATGATAGCTTAAACACAACTTTTTGATTTTAAATGAATTTACATTTATTTCACATTCATTGGGCCTACTTATGTATTATATATTGAGTGGACCAAAATAGTACTAAAACTTATGTCATTGTTTCAAATAGATCACCTTCTTTCCACCATTGTCGATTCTTTTAATCACTTTCAATAATTTATTTACACAAATGCTAGTTGAGCATTCCATGGAACTATATTCCTATTTGATAACTATCAAATAGTTGGCACTCATCCCCTATGTTCTACGATTTTTCATATATGCATCACAATGAAATATTGAACCCAATTTATTATATTATGGTCAAAACCATTTTTGTAGTGATTATTATGCCTCTTCTTCCAAGTTAATATTCTCCACAAAGAATGAATTAAATATCATTATTAATATGAGACTTGTTGTAGTTGCGCAGATGGCCATAGCAGTATCTTAACACTCTGAACTCTTTGTGTCTACTTTTATGTGTGTCTACGTTTGTGTTCCTTCATTTTCACCATGCACATCCAAAGCCAAACTTGTTAATAGAGTTGAATATGCACATCAACTATACTCACATGCCACTCTATGTTATATTTTCATTCTTTATAATGTATTTTACTCCACACAAATCTCCAACAAAACCAATCTATAAGATTTATTTCTAAGAAATCAAAATTATAATGATTGCTTCTACTAAGAGCCCCCTTAGTCAAAGCGTGTCCATTGGTATCTTCAAGCTTGAGGATTGTTGCAACATAGAGGATGCACTTTCCCATATGACCATTGTGGCTAATCTTATTGAAAAGACTGGCAATATTACTGAGGTAGCAATATTTGTTACAATAACTGAGAGGGGGGTGAATTAGTTATCCAGTGTCCCAAAACAAAATGTATAATCCAAAACAATTACTTCAACTTCTGCTACTTGGTAAACATAAAATAATTTCATTGTCTATGCTTTTACCAATTATCAATCTAAAACTTATAGTAGTTACCGATCGAATCTAACATGCAATATGAAAAGTATGATAACAAACAAATATCACAATCAACACATAACACAAGAGATTTAACTTGGAAACCCTATGAAGGGAGAAACTACCTGGGACTGGTCCCCCAAAAATATTCACTCTTCTGAAGTGAGGTCAATGAAGACCCAACCTTGTTAAAGGTTTACAAACACACTGTTAGGTGTGACCTTGTTAGAGGATTTTAGACCAACCATTATCGTCCAACCAGAATTCACTATGGGGTTGACAGAATAGCAATTTTCATTCTATCAATGATACATAATAAGACTTTATAGTCCACTCAGTTAAGAGTTTTGACTGTGTACAATGGTTAAATATGTAACAGTAGATGATCTTCCTTAATACAACTTCAATTGCAGATTATAGATCAATATTCATCTCATATAAATATTTCTGATCAATATAACACTTCAGATTCAACAATGTATCAACTTACTGTCCATCGATAATTACTCTTTGTAGCTCAGTAATTGCTCTATAGTTTGGTTCTCACTAAATAGTATGATTAGAATGCATGAAATCTTGTTCACGCGATAATTTTTCAGTATCTTCTTCTTCCAGCTATTTTCATTATGAAAATCTAGTCTCTTATATAGACATGTAAACCATTTTATTTTTGTCCATCAAATTTTGCCACTTAATCTCATTCATTGATTTTTCCACTTTAAGCTTCCTCGGCTGATGTGTCAATAATATGTTTCACTCTGCTCCATTAGATCTTCCTTTAATTATGCTAGCCGTCGCATAACAAACATTATCTATTACCTCAATTTCATACACTTTCCAACTCATCAATCTTATCAGCTAAATTGATCATTCAATTCCTTTCTATTCTGGTCGATTAACAAAGAAATGCATCAGTGAACACAAGCTCAGTTTACACTATTCTCAGTATACACTACACTCTGTCAATGTATACTGAAATGGTTCATTTACTGACAACACTGCTTTGTGTCTTTCAGCTCTATTCTTCATCATAGATGAATGCAACATAATAAAGTCAATATCATAAGGTCATAGACTCATCAACAAGTTACTCAATGTATTCCTTATCCTCATCTAACATATACATCTTCCTCATGTAGATATCTATGTTCTTCATCTCTTTCACCTTTCTTCAGATGTTTCAGTTTAATAACTTACAAGATAAGTGTTGTCAAACTAGTTGACATCAATGACAACATAATACTAATTTAATAATCTTACATATCTAATTAGCAACTCCTCAGTGATCTTTAATCATAGATTCTTCAATTAGATTCCAAATCAGTTGTAGTTCATTAATCTCTCCCTTTGGCATTGATGGCAACTCAAGTAATATGAAATTTACCATACACATACCAAACATGTATTCTACAATTTTGTGGACAAATGTTGTACAAGCTCTCCCTAGCTTAATATGTTTAATCACTATGTTACTAAATAGCATTACATAATACAACTTTACCATTCTATAGTTGTGCTCTTTTCAGCTCTCATGTTCCTACTTTTGTTCTTTGTAACTGATCTTCAATGCTCTATTCCTTTCAGATTGTCTCTCCCTTAGATAGTTCTCATCAGTGCTCATTGTTTATCTCTCCCTTTCATATTATTTATCTCTCCTTTGACAATAATGCCAAAGAAAAAAATAAACAAACAACTCATTTAGTAGCTAAGTAACTCTCTATTGTCCAATACAATCTTTGTATCTTTCTTATACTAATATCCCAATCTGTTCCTATTCTCCAAACTTAATCACAACCTTGAACATGATCCAAAATGTGAACTATGCTACATCAACATGAATGATCTTCTGATAAGATTAGGCTGATGCAACATTTGATGAACTACAACTAATTTGGAATATAATTGAAGAATCTGTGATTAAAGATCATTGAGAAATTGTTGATTAGATATGTAATATGATTAAACAGTATTATGTTGTCATTGATGTCAACTAGTTTGACAGCACTTATCTTGTAAGTTACTATACCAATACATCTTAAGGAAGGTGAAAGAGATGAAGAACAGAGAAATCTACATGAGGAAGATGAACATGTCAGATGAGGATAAGGAGTACACTGAGTAACTTATGCATAAGGTCATTGACTTGTGATATTGACTTTATTATGTTGCATTCATCTATGATGAAGAATGGAGCTGAAAGACACAAAGCAGTGTTTTCAGTAAATGAACCATTTTGAGTATACACCGATGGATTATAGTGTATACCAAGCATAGTGTTAACTGAGCTTGTGTTCACTGACACATTTCTTTGTTAACTAAGCATAACAAAATGAATTAAATGATCAGTTTAGCCGATAAGATTGATGAGCTGTAAAGTACCTTGATTTTAGTGGTAACAGATAATGTTTGTTATGAAGATTGACGGCTCACATAATTAAAGGAAGATCTAATGGAGAAGATTAAAATGTGTTATTGACACATCAACTGAGGAATCTTGAAGCAAAAAAATCAATGGAGATGATTAAGTAGCAAAATCAGATGGACAAAAAGAAAATAGTTTACTCGTCTATATAAGAGACTAGGGTTTCATTATAAAACTCATGCCAAAAGAAGAAGATACTACAGGAATATCACGTGAACAAGTTTTCATGCATTTTGATCATACTAGTTAGTAAGAACCAAGCTACAAAACAATCACTGAGCTATAGAGAGTAATTACCAATGGATAGTAAGTTGATACATTGTTGAATTTGAAGTGTTACATTGATGAAAAAGATTTGTAGGAGATGAATTTTGATCTGTAATCTGTAATTGAAGTTGTATTAAGGAAGATCATCTACTATTACATATCTAACCATTTTACATAGTCAATCTCTTAACGGAGTGGACTAAGAAAGTCTTATGATGTATCATTCATAGAATGGACATTGTTATCCTGTCAACCCCATAGTTAATGTTGGTTGGATGATAACTTCTAGTCTAAAATCCTCTAACAAGGTCACACCTAACAGTGTGTTTGTAAACCTTTAACAGGGTTGGGTCTTTACCAACCTCACTTCAGAAGAGTGAATATTTTGGGTTTCTGGTCCCAGGTGGTTTTTCCCTTCACAGGGTTTTCACATTAAATCTCTTGTGCTATGTGTTGATTGTGATATTGGTTTGTTATCATACTTTGCATGTTACATGTTAGATTTGATTGGTAACTGTTATAAGTTTTTGACTAATAATCAGTAAAAGCATAGATAGTGAAAGTATTTTATGTTTACAGAGTAGAAAAATTTGAAGTATCTATTTTAGATTATACATTTTGATTTGGAGCACTAGATAACTGATTCACCCCCCTCTCAGTTATTCTAATAATTGGTATCAGAGCTTTGGTTGCTTAGAATACAGTTTTAAGGAATTTAACACAAAGGTCTCAAGATGTATAAGAGGGAAGTGCCAAGACTAAATAAAGAGAACTTCGCAATATGGAAAAGCCAGATGAAGCTACACATATCCAGAATTGGGAATTCTGCACTAGAACTAATGGAGAATGGCTACATACAACCGACCACTGGTCCCCTAACCCTTGATCAACTAAGAGACATGCATGAACACAATATTACTATGATAAAAATTGTTGCTTCCTGTACTGACACTGAATTTGAAGACATTAAGGGATGCACTACTGCCAAAGCCATGTGGGACAAGCTAACTCTAATATATAGTGGAGATTTGAATGTCAAAAGATCCTGAGCTAAAAGCCTAAGAGGGAGATTCGATGATATGAAGATAAAGAAAGTGAGAACATTTTGCAATACTCAAATAGAGTAAAAGAGGTAGTACATGCTATTAGAGCATTAGATGGAGTTATTGATGATGAAACAGTGATAAGAAAGATTCTCAAAACTTTTCTGCCAGTTTATGCAATCAGGATCTCTGTAATTCATGAAATAAGAGCTACATCTAATCTTACTCTTAAAACTCTGATTGGTAAGCTTACAACCTTTGAATTGAATAAATTTGATAACAATGTTGTTCCTTTTTTTGAGTCCTCTTTCATGTCTTCTTTGAAGATTGGTAATTCTAGCAGGAATAATAAGAATAATGATAGTGATAGAAATACCAATGATGAACTTGATGAGCTTGAAGCTCTTATGGCCAAAAGATTTCCCAAAGGAAAAGGAAGGTATAGAGGTAAGCTACCTTTGGCATTCTTTAATTGTAAAAAATTTGGTCACGTCACTACTAGATCTCCACATAAGAAAGGTGATGATAGATCCAAAGACCGATCTGAAGGAAGCTATGGGAGAAAAGTCAATAGAGGCTATCGACACAATAATAGAGACAATTGAGATGATAAAGGAAAAAAGGTATGTTACATAGCTGAAGATATTGAAACTGAATTTGATACTGATGATGATATAGAAGTTTTTTTTTACTATGAAAGATGATTCAAAGGAAGAAGAGAAACATGAAGAGATAGCACTGATCTCGAAAGTAAGCATAAATGATACATGGATCATAGATAGTGGTTGTACATATCATATGACTGGTGATGTAGAGAAATTTGATCAACTTGATGAATACAATAGAGGATTTATGAGAATGGGAAATGATGCACCTTGTATGGTAAGAGGTAAAGGTTCATTAATGATCAATGATAGAATAAAATGTGAACATGCATACTGGGTAGATGGACTAAACTATAATTTGTTAAGTGTGGCTCAGTTGAACAATTCAGGCCACCGACTTTCTTTTGAGAGAAAAAAGGTGAAGATTTATGATGATGAAGGAAGACTTGTCGGAACTAGTACACAATCCAGAGGTAATCTATTCTATCTTGATATTGATCAGTCTTCTTGTTTGTTAATGAAGGATGAAGATGCATGGTTGTGGCACAAAAGGTTATGCCATGTGAATTTTGACAACATGATCAAGATTAGTAAAAATAGAAGAGTTAGAGGTTTTCCTAACTTGTCAAAACCTGATCATGCTATGTGCCATGAATGTTAGAAAGGTAAGATGACTAAGTCTAGTTTTAAAAGAAAAGACTACTCAAAAAAGAAGATACTTGAGTTGGTTCATACCGATCTATTTGGTCCTATGAGAACTCAGAGTTGTTATGGTGATAGATACTTTATTCTTTTTGTTGATGACTATACTAGACTGATGACTGTTATGTTCTTGAAAGAGAAATATGAAGCTTTTAATATGTTTAAATGGTATAAAGCTAAGGTAGAGAAAGAGTCTAGAAAATAAATAAAATACTTAAGATCTGATAGAGAAGGTGAATTTATCTCTGATGAATTTACTAATTTTTGTAATAAGCATGGTATTAAAAGACAGGTCTCTATATCGAGGACACCTCAGCAAAATGGCATTGCTGAAAGAAGGAATAGGTCAATAGTTGATTGTGCTAGAACATTGATGATACTAAAGAATGTTTCTTAGACATATTGGAGGGAAGCTATCAGTACAACTATATATGTTCTTAACTAAGTACAACTGAAGAAGGATACCAACCAAACATCCTACGAGCTATGGTTTGGACACAAACCTACTATAAGTTATTTTAGGATTTTTGGAAGTAAATGCTTTATTTTGAAAGATGAGAGAAATGGTAAATTTGATTCAAAAGGAGATGAAGGGATATTTCTAGGATATTCCTGTATGCACCCTAAAATGGTCACCTAGACTTTGGGCCCCCATTCAACAATTTATCAAATCCCTGAATCAATATTTTCAGCTTAATATCAATTTCCTTGATCAAATCCTAATTTTATCATTTTTTATTATTTTCTATGGGCTAACCATTTTATTCTAAGTCTTTATTTAATTAAAAGGAATTCCCTCCCCTTTTACTAAATAAAAATCCCCCACCTTTCCCCTTATCCTAAGTTGCACAAATAAAGCATTATTCTTATTTTATAAAAAGAGAAAAAGGCATTTTTGTCTCATATGGACACAAAAGTCAACTCTTATTTTCTCATTGGAGGATATTTGTGCACATGGATTGCTCCTCTTTCAAGCTCCACCCTTGATTAAATATTTTTCCTCTTAATATCCATGGTCCATTCCTTCTCATTTCTTATAAAAGGAGGGCTCTCTTCTTCATTCTAGGTCCAACTTTGAATACTAATCTTATGTTGCAAGAATTCTTGGAGACTTTGGAGCTTTTGAAGACATTATTGCATTCTAGTTTTACTCTTACATTCTTAGCTTAGCTTTCATGTAATTTAGCTTAGTTTCCTTTATGTTCTAGATTAGCTCACATAGCTTAACTAGGAAGGCTTGGTAATACTTGTACTATCACTTTCATAGCTTAGTTTGCACCTTCATTTCTAGAATAGCATTGCATTGCATTCACATTGATTCTTGGGGATATTGGCACTCTTTCCCTTGTCTCCATTTGAATCTCCCATTGTGTGGTTTACTAGCAAGGTTATAGGCTTAACTAGCTCTAGCTGAGGGTAGTATTCAAACTATCCTTGTGACTCCATGCTTAGGGAGCTCTAGGTCAATTTATCATCCAATCCATGGATTCTCTTGGAAGCAATGACTTAGAGAAGTGTACTATTTAGTGTGTACATTTTTGGCACCCACGGTGGGGCAAAACATTCTTGTTTTGTCATTTATTTTCTGCATTTCCATCAATTTTTTGTCAATATTTAGCTTTAGTTTCAGCTCTTTGATTTTTCTATCCTAGATTATCGTGCGACATTTTTCCAGTGTCGTGTGATAGTTATCCTTATAGTAGTGTGATACTTTACCAAGTTAAAGTATCATTCCCTTTGAAGCATTCCGTCACACTATTGTTCTATACTCTATCACCTATAGGTAATGCAAACTGTTGCAAAGTAGGATAATATCACACTAGTATACTGTAAAGTATCATGTGATCCTTGTGGCAATAGAATTGTCACCTACACTTGGTAGTGAGTTGTTTTGGGTTCTTTCTTGCCAATTTTTTATTCGATTAGCTTGGTAATTTAATTTTCTATGGTTAGGCAGAGTTTATTTGCAAATTTCATTTGGTTTTGATGTGCTAACTCATTGTGGGGCTAACAAGTTATGCTTGTAGGTGCCTTTTGCTTGAAATATTTTTCCAAAAAAATGCATGTCAAAGCTCCAAATGCACAAGGGTTACTAACGATTTTTGCAGGGCTGCCCAAAGCATAAAAACCAAATAAGTGCTTGTTGTTTATTTCATTTTGAAGTGTGGCATATTACTAGTTGTTTCATTTCATAGGAACATAATATCTTGTTGTAGGAATTCTTCAGTGGTAGGAGAGTATGCTCTTCACCCTTGTGGTGAAACAGAAATCTTGACCCATCTTTGGATTTTGAAAACAAGAGGGTAATTGAACCTTTTCTTGGTGTGTTTGGGAGAAATTTTTGAGCTAGGAGAGTATGCTCTTCACCCTTGAGGTGAAATAGAAATCTTGAACCTCAAAGATTTATCCACTCTTTGTTTAGTTTAGGATCCTTTAGTGGGCCTGCTCTTGAGAAATCAAGAGGAACAACCCAAGTGGGGACAATCTTTTTGCTAGCTATTTTGACCCACTATAAACTCAAGGCTATCAAGGACACAACACCTTGGTAGATGTAGTGCTTGTCTTCACTTGATGTGAGTACTTATGGGATTGTGACCATGAGGAAAGTGTTGAGAAAGAATGCTTAAGGTACTCTTGTGGCTGCGAGCTCCGTTACTTGCCGCAAGGTAAGGAGTCCCTTTGGGGAGCAAGAGGGGTACTACAAACAGAAGCCCTTATTAAGAACCATAGATAGAAGCCACCCTATTTTTTTGCTTAGCTTATTGGTGCAAGGATTGATCCAAGTGGAATAACCAAGATCACCCCAAGATTACTCACCATTTATGTTCCTTTGGTTGTGTCATTGGCACTTCCACGACAAAGCCAACATCTATTGTGGGCAACCACTTTGTGTGAGGCAATGGAACATCAAGTGTGGGACAAGTTGTTAAGTATTGAGCCATTGTCTTTTTAGGCTAGTAAGTTCTTGAAGTTTTCTCATTGTGATCTACCTGTGTAAACGTTCTCAAACATCAAACACTATGGTAGCATTCATAGGATTTTATTTCTTTGATATCATAATTACTTGTCTTGGCAAGGTTTCTTTTTCCCTTATTTCAAGTGTTTTACGACATGTTTGATCACCTAATATTTGAAAACCTGTCTATTTACTACTATCACTATGCTTGAAATTGAAAAATCCAACCTTCAAATTGAAATTTTGACCAAATTGCCCTTAAAATTGAGATTTTTACACTTCACTAGTCAAGAGTCGTATGATACTGGTTTATCATCGCACCCTGTTCTGAGAATTATCATGCGATAGTTCATCCCTGACTTTTTATTGCACTATTTTCCTGGATTCTATCACACTACCTACCTAGAAAATATCACTTGACCTCTGTGCAAAATATCACCTAGAAAGAAAGTGTCACACCAGCTACCTAGAAATTGTCGCATAGAATCTTTTATGTTGTCTACCTAGTTTATGTAGTTTTCAGTCTTTCCTTAGTCGACCAGATTTTTAGTAGGTGACTTACTCTGTTGCTAGAAACCTTTTTTTACCTTGGGTTCCTAGTTTTAGACCCCTTGAATTAGTATTTTCTAATTTTACAAAGTAGTCTTTCTTGACATCAATAAGCTAGGAGTTATCCTTGTTGAAAAATTACACCTTTAGATTCTTTGGTAACACACTTGGAGAGTTTCAGTACTCTTTTATCCAAATTCACTTCCATCAAAAATAAATTTCAATTATATAATTTGGGTAAATCCATCCTCCTGATTCATATGTGCTAGGATACTTATCCTCTAATTAGGCACCTCTATGACAGTGTTGGTTTACACCTTTTGCAATTTTCTATTTTACCATCTCTTTTGGACAATTGAGCACTTTTACTATCCTAGTTTGGTATTGACATTTTGTAAGGTCATCTTATCACCAAGGGTCTTTTCCTTTCATTTCAATTATGACAAGGTACGAAGTTAGTAAAGGAAAATGACCTCAAGTTGTCTTCAACCAGCTACCCTTAGCCCAAACTCATCAAAAGTGAAAGGGAAAGGAACCTATTTTTGATCAATCCCCTAGAAGCATGTCTGAAGTTTGGTTTGACCCAAAGAGAAATTATAGAAAGTTGAGTACCTCTTTAGCACCTTCTCAATCAAATATGGACATGAGTTACACTCTGACTAGAAAGGAGAGAGAAGCAATGGATCCAAATCTTGATGACATTTTCCAAAGACATAGCGATAACATGCTATTTGGTGGTCACAGTCAACTCAGATCACCCCCTATCAACTCAAGATATCTAAATGCTCATCAAAGAGCTAAAAGACATTATAGACAAGCTCAACAAGATGAACAGTCACAACATGAAGAAAAAAATGAGGAATCTAGTGATGCTCATGTAAATGTAGCATTTACTAATGACTTGTTCAAACATTCAAGGCCCAACTCTCCACTCAAAACAACCTCAAGATATGTGAGTGAAAGGCTCAAACAAATTGAGCGTGAAAAGAAGGCCTTTTTGGATGAACAAGCCACTAAAGAAGAGAGTTTTAGACTCCTAGAGGTAGAGCAACAAGCCTTGTTAGAATTGGAAAGAAAAACATTTCAAGAAGAACAAGATAGGATTTTAGCCCAACAACTCAATGCCCAATTCAACAATAGGGGTACCAATAGTGGAAACAACTCTCCACCATCTACTCCCTCAGGAACCCCAAGAAGCAGAAGGTCAAGGACCCCTTCATGATCTCCTAGCCATAGAGGAAGAAGGATTTCACAACATAGGAGACAAACACCTCCTAGGAACTTGAGACAACCCTCCCAATGAGCTCATCATGGCTATCAACATGGAGGAAGTAGTACAAGTTTTGATGATCAAGATTTTATGAGGATGCAACAAGAGCCAGTATTCCAACAATATGTGGAGAAGTATCTTGATCAAAACAAGGATAGGTTCCTAGAGAGCTTGATTAACAAAGGTGCAAGGGTCCCATATAACTTTGATGTGGATAGTAAAATCAAGAAACAAAGCCCATCACAAGAAGAAGAAATTAAGAAAATGAAGAAAATGATGGCACACAAGAGTTCTTTCAATCTTGACTCTATTTGTCCTAATCCTTTTGATAGGAGTGTAAGTATGAAGGATTTTCCTAGGAAAGTAGAGATTCCCCAATATGACAAGTATGATGGCAATGGTGATCCACATGATCATGTGCATCAGTTCTACATCATGATTTTTGAATTTCACCAAGATGACTCTTATCTTATGAGATTATTTCCAAGAAGTCTCAAGGGTCAAGCAATGGAGTGGTTTACCAACATAACCCCTCCTGTCAAAACTTTTAAAGAACTTGTCCACAGATTTGTGCAACATTTTGCATACAACTTATCAAGATCAATCACCATGCTAGACTTGTGAAATTTGAAATAGAATCAAGTGGAATGCTTTGTTACCTTCTTACAAATATGGAGATGAATGTGCTCTCGCTATTCTAGGACTATTCTTGAGCATGAAAAGATTGACATCATTGTTAGAAACTTAGTGCCAAAAATGCGGTATGAGGTTTGGAAGATGGTCTTTGATTCCTTCGATGTTATGGTTGAAACCACATGTTGGATTGAAGATGTCTTGAAAGAACAAGGTATTTTGACTAAACATAGCAATAAAAACAATATTCAAAATAATAACAACTCTCATAAGGACAAAGGCAAGAACCCGCACTGGAACAAGAACAAGCAAGTAGTCAATGACGGAGTTGTGGACTCCTCCCAACCAAAAGATCAAGGTGTCCTCCACTTATCCAGTGCAGTTAAAGCTATCAAGCTCAACACCTCCAATCAACAAGAGCACAAACCAAGGTATCAAGAGAAGCCTAAGAAAGAGAGGTGACAATTTTCAAAACTTGGTGATTCCTATGAGGATGTATTCAAAATGATTATTGCTAACAACCTTGTGCATCCTCAAGATCCTGCCCAACACCATATTCTTGATGTTAAACCTCATTGGTGGGATGAAAAGGATTTCTACAAATTCCACAATGGTATTGGACATGACATCAAACACTGTTGGAAATTAAAGCATATTATCCAAGACCTTATTAAGAGCAGAAAACTTTAGATTGATGGGATGAACACTAATGTAGACCACAAAGCATTCAAGGAACCTTTTCCTAAATATGAGAAGGGGGAAACCTCTAAACCCAAAGATGGCAAGGCTACAATCAATTATACATACACCTCTATAGAAAATGTTATCAATATGCTTGAAGTTTTGGATGAAAGTGTCAACATGATGAGGAACAAAGATCCTTATGGTCATGATGTAGTCTCTCCTCCTAATAAAGAACCTGTGATTGTGCTTAGAGGTCCTCATTCTCAAAGGTCATCCCAAGCTCTTAATTTTGTCACTAGAAGTCAAAGTCAAGGTCCTATGGTTATTAGAGGCCCTAGTTCCAACCCGTCCAGAAAACCAAAACTAGTGGCATCCAATACTGTCACCACCAAATTAGTTGTGGATCCTAAGTTGAATTACAACCTTGTTGACCAATTGTAGAGAACTCCAGCTCAAATCTCAATTTTTGAACTCTTGGAATTGTCCCCAAGACATAAGCATGTCCTTGAGGATGCTTTGCATACAGAAAATGTCCCTAACAATAGAGATGTGGACCAATTCCAAAATATGGTTAATCACCTTGCCAGTCCACATTACCTAACATTTTAAGAAGAAGATGACAAATCTTTGAGTCATTCGCACAATTTTTCCCTTCACATTAAGCTCATGATCCATAAAACCAATGTCAGGCATGTTTTGTAGATGGGGGTGTTGGCCTCAACATTTGTGCTTTGAATTTTTTGAAAACACTGGGTTATTCTGAGCAAGTGATTGATACCTAGAAGAAAATTACCATTAAGGCCTATGATGAGGCAAAAAAAGCTCCAAGGGTCTAGCCATTCTTCCTGTTAAAATTGGTCCTATTGAAAAGGAGATTTTGTTCCAAATTGTTGATGCTAGTCCTCTAGCATATAATATCCTACTTGGTAGACTGTGGATCCATGACATGTAGGTGGTGCCATCCACCTAACATCAATGTGTTAAGTTTCCCTATAATGGAGTCAAAGTCTATATACCTGGGGATATCACATTATCTATAAATGCAATTTCAGCAGGCACCCATGTCCCTCTCAACAGAGAAGTAGACAATTTTCATGCAACTCTTGAATAGTGCAAGAATAAGTTTAAGTCCATAGAACTTGGCATGGGAGATTATCAACTTGACTCCTTTACAAAACTGCCAATCTCACCTAGGTCTTATGGAAAAACCTCATAAGAGAAGAAACCTTCCTCTTCAGCCATGTCCTTATTCAGCACATTCATAGAATCTCCAGTACCTATTTAGGAGGAAAAAGAGGAAGTGGCTATTAGGGACTAGATCTATAGAGAAGAAAATTACATGCATAATGAAAACTTCTCTCCCTCTCCTCAAACTTATGGATGAGGATATACTCTAGTTAAAAATATGGGCTACCCAGGACATGGTCCTCTCAATCACAGACTTGATGCTAGAGCCGAACTACTCAATCATGCACTTTTTTGACGCAAGACTAACAAAATAGTTGGCCTAGGTTTCAAAAAACACAACCAAATCATTGTTCCTCTCCTTAGTGAGCTAGATAGTGAGGATGAAACAATGTACACACCCAATTTGACAAATCAATAGGACATGTGTGAAGATTGGGTTCCTTGCACAAATCTACTTTGGGGAGATTCCAATGATTTAGATATCCATCCAATAGCTGCAAACATAGATGCAAGAGGTGTTGTCCTTCATAACATTGAAGCTTCTACATCAAGGCATCCCAAGCCTTCCTGGTGTAAACATCCCAGCTGGGATTTAGAAACTGACTCACATGAGTATGAATGGGACTCTCTCTCTAATTGTTCCACATTTGACATGGACATTGACGTTGTCCATACATATAGTTCCCAACTTGAGGTAGTCGATGAGTCACATGTAGGGCTAGAGGATTTGAATCCGTGAATCACTTTAGTGGACAATGCTTCATTTGGTAGGATAAATCATGATTTAGGTACCTTAGGGGGATACTTGACAGACCCCAATTCTAAAATCACCACAGATGACCTTATCTGTATCAATAACATTGAACCCATCATTGACTTACCCCTTGATTACCCCCACTTAATTGATTGGCCTCAATGCTATCAAGAACCTTAGCTCTTAACATTCTAGAATGACTATGAGATAGTGTGCTACCTAAATGCCCTTGAGCCCATAGTCTCTTCCACCAGTGAACCAACTACAAGCATGATAGAACCAGATGTCAAGTACCTTAGTCACAAAATGAAAAGAAAATAAAAAAAGAATAATGGTTCTGATGGAAAAAACCACTGTGTGGCGGTATCAGAACCCAAAAAAGTAAAAATAAAGGATGTATCCAAGGGTGAAAACCTCTCTGAGGCACCTAAGGATGAGTTACTTGATCATCTCCCAAGTTATCTTCAAGATAGATCATCAGTGCTTGTTGAGCCTATACAGCTAGTTAATCTAAATACAGAGGAGGCTCCACAAATTGTGCATTTGGTTCAATCTCTATCAACACAGGAAAAAGAGGTATATACCAAGTTTCTATAGAGCAAGAAGGTTAATTTTTCTTGGACTTACTCAAACATGCCAGGGTTGGACACTAATCTCATTATGCATCATTTGTCCATAGCTCCAAGTATCAAACCACTTAAACAAAAGTTGAGGAAAATGCATCCTCATATAGCTCTTCTTGTCAAGGTTGAACTAGAAAAACTCCTAAGTGCAAGATTTATAAGAGCCATCAATTATGCTGAATGGATTTCCAATATTGTACCAATTTCTAAACATGACAAGTCCATTTGCATTTACACTGACTTTAGAGATCTTAACAAAGATTTTCCAAAGGATGATTTTCCAATCCCAAACATAGACATGTTAGTGGACATGACTGTGGGATATGAGATCTATTCCTTGATGGATGGATTTTTTGGGTATAATCAAATCAAGATAGCTCCTGAGGACCAAGAAAAGACTGCATTCACTTGTGCATGGGGTACCTATTGCTGGAATGTTATGCACTTTGGATTGAAAAATGTAGGAGCTACTTATCAAAGAGCTATGACAACCATATTCCATGACATGATGCATAAGAATATGGAAGATTATGTGGATGACACCATAGCTAAGTCCAAGAAAAGAAATATACACCTAGGAGATTTGGAAGTCATTCTAGATCATATGGAATAGTTTCAATTGAGATTAAATCCAAAGAAGTGTGCATTTGGAGTCACCTCTGGGAAACTTCTAGGATTTAGCATTTCAGCTAAAGAGATAGAGGTGGACCCAGAGAAAGTTCAAGAAATCTTAGATTTTCCACCTCCAAAAAATATTAGTCAGATGAGGAGTCTACAAGGACACGTTCAATCTATCAGGAGGTCTTTTTCACAACTGGCGAATAGAGCTCAACCCTTCAATAAGACATTGCATAAGGGAGTCAAATGTGTCTAGAATGAGGATTTTCAACAAAGCATGGACCAAATCAAAAAGTACTTCACAAATCCTCTAATTTTAATGCCTCTTATCCCAGGAAAACCACTCATACTGTATGTTTCAGCAATAGAATCTTCCTTGGGGGCGATATTAGCTCAACTTGATGACACTAGAAAATAAAGAGCCATATATTATATCAACCTAATGCTTGTTCTATATGAGGTTAATTACAATAGTATTGAAAAAGCTTTCCTTGTTGTGGTGTTTTCTTCCCAAAAGTTGTGACATTACATGCTTACACATACAATACACCTCATTGCCAAAATTGATCCACTTAAATATTTGCTCAGTAAGGCTGCCCTCACAGGTAGACTTACTAAATGGATGATGATTCTCTCAAAATTTGACATAGAGTATGTAGAGCGCAAAGCCATAAAAGGACAAGCTATCGCTGATCAATTAGCTGATTTTCCAACTCAAGATAGCATGCCTATTCAAGTTGAATTTCTAGATGAGCACATAATGTATATGACTACAAGAACATGGAAGATGTTCTTTGATGGCTTTTTCATGCAAAATGGTTCAGGAGCTGGAGTGTTGTTTGTCTCTCCTCATGGGTATACTATTCCTAAGTCCTATAAGTTATTGTTCCCATGCACAAATGGATTGAAAATGGATATAGAATGGAATATCATAGAGCTACATATTTATGGGGATTCACAATTGATAGTCAACCAAGTTAATGAAGAATACCAAACAAAAGATGAAAAATTAGTACCCTACAAGAAAATGGTTGATTCATTGCGATGTTATTTCACCTTTGTTACATTTCAACAAATCCCTAGAGTAGAGAATAAATTAGATGATGCTATGGCTACATTGGCTTCACTTCTTCAGCTCGAACAACATGAGTCCAGATTTGAATTCTTGGTGGAAGAGCTACACTATCCCATATATGACTCCCAAGAAATCCACATTTTTTGTGCCCTAGTTGGCCATGAGTCATCCCAATATGGTGCCATTTACTCATATCTCCATGATGGCATCATCCCTGACACATTTAACTGATCCGAAAGAAGAAACCTAACTCATAATGCCTCTCACCATACCCTTATCTCTGGTGATATGTATAGGAGGGGTTTAGATCAAACACTTCTTAGGTGCTTAGAAAAGGAGGAATCCAACCAAGTGTTAGTTGACATTCATGAGGGGATTTGTGGGGGACATTCCAATGGTCTTTCCATGGCCTGAAGGTTTCTTAGGGCTGGATACTATTGGCCTACCATGCTGAAAGATGCAGTAGCTTTTGCTAAATCATGCAAAAAGTGTCAGAAACATGGAAACCTGATACATGCTCTAGGTAGGGAGCTTATTTCATCTATATCTCATTGGCCATTTCAGCACTGGGCCTTTGACCTTGTTGGGAAGATTCACCCCAACTCATTAGGTGGACACAAATTCATCATCACTACTACTGACTATTTTACAAAATGGGTATAAGCTATTCCTCTTTCTGTTGCCTCAGGCAAGATAGTTTCTCTGTTCATCTTGAACCATATCATCTGTTGGTATAGAGTGCCTTCTGAAATAATCACTAACAATGGAGGTCAATTTAAAAACAAGGACCTTAAACATCTCTACAAGAAGTTTAAGATAAAACAACATTGGTCCTCCATTTACTTCCCGCAAGGAAATGGACAAGCAGAGGCTTCAAATAAGACCATTCTCAAAATACTCCATAGAAAAGTTCACAAGAATGGTAGAGATTGGCATCTACAGATAAATCCAACCTTATGGAATTATAGAATGAGTATTCGTACTCCTACAGGGGCTACTCCTTTTTCCCATACTTATGGTGCTAAAGTAGTGTTACCTTTAGAGGTCAAGATTTTGTCACTTAGAGTCTCTCTCAAAGGTCTAGTTATAGATGAAGACTACCACGCCATGAGACTGCAAGAATTAGAACTTCTAGATGAGAAGCGTAAAGTTTCATTTGACCATATAAGAGTTTACCAAAAGCGTATGTCCAAAGCATTCAACAAAAAAGTTTTCCCTAGGGAATTTCAAATAGGAGATCTTGTCTTGCGTGAGAATCGCAAGAACCAACAACATAGAGAGAAAAAGGGAAAGTTTGAACCTAATTGGCTTGGACCATACATCATTACTGCTGCTTTTGGGATAAGTGCTTATTTACTATCTGATCCAGAGGGAGAGCAGCTCCCTGATCCTATCAATGTCCTGCACCTAAATAAGTTCTATCCATGATGCCTATTCTATCTGGGGGCATCCTTTGTACATATTTATGGATCCTGAAAAAATTCCAAAAAATTCATATATGATGCTGAAAAAAATCCTAAAAAGTATATAATGTCCTAAAAAAAAGAGAGCATCCTAGTGAAAACCTATCAATAGGCGCTTTGATGTCTCATTCAAAAAAATAAAAAATAGCAAAAAATTCAAAAAAATAGAAAAAGTGCCTTGGTGAAAACCTGGAAATAGGCGCCTTGGTAGAAAAAAATCTAAAAAAATTGAAAAAATCAAAAAATTTGTCAAGTGGTGAAAACCTAGAAACAAGCGCTACTTGAGGTCTTTGCACCCTTATTTCTTAGCACGCATCCTTGACACTTAGCCTTCCTCCATCATTCCTTGTCCTTGTTTCCTTAGTTTGGAATTGGTCTTTGTCTTTGTCTAGGAGGCATAACTATGTTAGCTCTGGTCTCTAGGATGCGTTGGTCTTTAGGACACCTCACAAATAGTGTTTATCAACACTCCCCAATTGTGTTTTTCAACACTACCCTAGCATCAAGTGTTTCTCAACACTTATCAGATACCCTATCCACAGTCTCGAATGATGCAATATTTCTCACTAGAAGTTGTGATACTCAAAGTTTGACTTTATGACCAACACACATGCACTTAAACACTCGACTCACTAAGACTTGTTTGAATTTATTTCTTTGTGTGATATCTATGATGATTTCTTTGATGAGTGTTCTCTCCATAATAGTTTTTGATGATGCTGAGCTAGAAGACTGGGGGCATGAGGACATGTTTTATTATTTTTTCTGCTTGTGGGTATATTTTGTTGGTCCTATTTGTCACTAGCATTTATGCTTGTTCCACTTGACTCTAGGATCTACAAGGTATTATCCTTGACTATTTTTGCAAGAGCATGCTTGTAGTCATCTTGACT
The DNA here is from genome assembly GCA_027943335.1 of Chamaecyparis obtusa. NCBI lineage: Eukaryota > Viridiplantae > Streptophyta > Pinopsida > Cupressales > Cupressaceae > Chamaecyparis > Chamaecyparis obtusa. The sequence goes on from BSBK01003166.1 coordinate 2,095,369, forward strand.
TTTCTTGTGTCTTGGTGCGAGCATAATCTTTCTATACCAAACTTAGGGAACCTCATTGCATTAAGTCATCTTGACCTACATGTCTTTGATGCTTAGGTGGGATTCCCACATTCCTATCTAATATAGATCATATTTAGATTCACATAGTTATACTAGTGTTCATTGTATGATCTTGTGACGCTACCAATAATGCTCAATGATGATTATTAGAGTCTATGGCTTTGTGACCTTGAAAATAAACCACTTTTCATAGTAGCTTTCATTCTTAGGTTCATGTTAATTTTGCATCTTTCATATCAAGAGAGCTCTCCTTTCATATTTTCATGGACCTGTTGGTCAACTACGCTCACCTTTCAGCCCTTCTCGATCATGTCTTTCACTCCTTGTATTTTTCATCACATCCTTTTCCTATCATCACAAGGGGTTAATCTTATCATCATATCTATATCCTAAAGAGATCATTTTCAGAAACATGAGTCTATATCATAAACATGAGAACTAAACATACATCTATGAGAGAGATTATACATGAGCATACATCATACATTTTGAGCAATATGACAAGACAATATAAAAACTAAAACATCCATCACAAGTGAGATGCATACAACAAGATATATCACAAATCTAGTAATCTCATATATATATATATATATACATATATATATATATATATATATATATATATATATATATATATATATATATATATATATATATATATATATATATATATATATATATATATATATATATATATATATATATATATATATATATATATATATATATATATATATATATATATATAAGTCATGATACAAAGTACAATGTGACATCTCAAAATCTGGATCAAAGTCTCAGGATATTTATCAAACATCTAAAGCCTAGACCTAGGACTCACTAGCACCATCATGTGGAGCTGGTGGTGGAGGAGGTGGTGCTGCCACTATGTCTAGCACCATGTCAGATCTCCCAGCTATTGTAGAGTAGGGTGGTGCTCTCTAACCCTCTAGTACAGCCTGTATATAGAGACCATGATAATATGCAGCTCGTGCTGCCTCTCTCTAAGTCTCTGCAGTGGAAACCTGTATGGCTCTCTCCCGCCGATCTATCTTAGCTCGCAAATTTGTCAGTTGTTGATCTCATACATCTATGGTGATCTATAGTTGTTGCATCTCCATCTCTAGGACCTAGATCCTCACTCTCAAATCCTCTCCCCCTATAGGCTGATCCTACCCAGCATCCACTCAGTGGTGCGATGGCTTTGCCTCGTCATCACCCTCATTAGTAGAACCCTATCCCCATGACCATTTCTAGCCACCTGATTGAGAACTCTATCCTATCTCCCTAACTCTCCCTCTCCCTCCTCCATCCCCATCATCTCCATCATCTCCCTATGCTGTCGACTATGCATTTGGTACAGTGAATCTCAGCAATGAGAACCTCCACCACTCTGCCCTATAAGCCACATCAGCACCTAAATCTGCCATGTTTGGGAGGTAGTCCCATGGCTCCCTCCATATGGAAACTGTATCCTATACTACTTGCTGGTAATCCAGCATCAGCAACCAACCCTGGCCCTCCTCATCCCTAACCTAAGAATAGGTGGTGGTCTTGGTGGGTACTCTCTACTAGTGCCTAAACTGTCTCCAGACACGAGTGATCAAAAATCTCTCTACAATGTCTAAGTGCTGACCTACTAGTGGCCGACTACATAACATGTAACCCAGTTCCTCCTCTCAATCACTCCACTACTCAATAGCCCTATATGGCCTCCACTAAAATGAGGTAAGGTCATCCAATACCCTCTTATAGTATGTCACATCCCCGCTATGAGGTTGTGATAGGAACCCTATGTACCTATAGATATAGGGATGTCTCCACTCCCTCAGCTACACATTTGGACACACAATGGTGATGTGCTCCCATGCTCAAACCTGCACTAGGATAGCACTACATGCCCAGATCCTACTCTCCTAGTATACGATCTCATGGAGCTCATGGTACATATCTACCAGGATGGCTGGCCCCCATGCCATCCATTGTGGGTGCGCAATCAAGTCTACTACTAATCTGCCCCATCCCAGTGGAAACCCCTTCTGACTCCTATTAGTAATGAGGGCCTATGCAACAATCAAACAAACTATACAAGGCATTGGGAAGTCCCTTCCATACTCCTCCATCAACCTATCCTAGCTGAGATGTCTATCCACAAAGGTGACATCATGGAACATGTTCTGCATGATCTATTGCCCCTTAGTTAGATCCTGATCATAGTACACCTGTGACACCAAACAATCCTATCAGTTTCTATCATATGGAAACTTTACATCTCTGACTATCTATAAACATGATTATACTTACAGGATCTCCATGGCTCAGAACTCATAGGATCTGATAGACATCCTCTAGGCTAATAGTAGCCTCTCTAGTGGGCAAGTGAAAGGTTTTATGCTCACTGTGCCACCTCTCAGCCAAAGCTGTAAGTAATCCATGATTAGCCCAAATGTATCTGTAGCAAATAGCTGAATCCCATCTCCCTCAGGTCTGCTCACCCTGGATCGTCTAGATCCTGAACGCATCAGACCCCAATCACCCTCAGCGCTCTCATGAGTAGTATAGGAAAGTTCTCTTGCAAGCCATTTCACCCAAGCTAGATGTCAAAACATATCATGATAGATGTATAACATCAGTATAACACATCTTAAAAGAAAACATTGTCATGACCCATGTCATTTTGCTCAAAAATCATTCAAACATGTCATTTTTCTACACTATGCAATACTATTTTTTTGACTAATTATCATGTGATACTTTCCTCAATCGCAGTGTGATGGTATCTTTGCCTGCAATACTTCACATAGCATTGCATGATATTTCATCCAGTATTGTGTGATACTGGATTCCATATCAGTGTGATACTATGTTGACCCATGAAGTATCGCATGACAAACACTCTCAAAGGGTGCGATACTTAGTAAATATTGTATGATATTTCTGTTAGAAAGTAAAGATCCCCAAGATAACTGAGAGGGGGGGTGAATCAGTTATTTGATATTTTAACCATTCAATTGCATTAAACAATATAATTAATGTAGTAATCAACCATAGAAAGATAACCATACACAATTGTACAATAACACAATATATGTTGACTAGGGAACCTCTTCAAAAGAGTAAACCCCTGTGGGAATGATGCCCACAAAATGATGCACTAATATGAAAGTTCCTTGTTAGAGGATGGACCCTGTTAGGAGTCTTATGAAATACATTTAGTACATATAAATCCCTATTAGGATATTTTGAATCCATGTTAAAAGATTCTAACCCGGTTAAGAGTTTATGGAAGACAGAAGGACTCACTGCCCAAATAGCTTCAAGGCAAGATCTCTGAACCCACTATCTAAAAGATCTTAGAATTAATCAATAGAATAATATGAAATATATTACCTCCTTCACATTGTGCTAAAACCACACTCTCTATTACACAAGATCACAATTCCTGATCTCTGTACTCACAAGTCTCCCTTCATCACTGAATTAGCTCTCTTCTTCACTTCATGCATATATTCGCATCTCAACTAAAAATGTTACTTATTACAACAAGGAAAAAATTCCTTCTTATATACCAAACTCAAATAATTACAAATGAGCCAGTCCTCAATTACAAAATAATAATTTCTACACGCTACACACAAAATTCACATAAAACTGTCAGCTTCCAGATGCTGTAACTTTCTCCAAACATATCCTTAAAGTTTGCACTGTGAACCACATCATCATTAATGAGTCTCCAACATCCCTTTAACTGTGCAAAATCAAATTCCATCCCAGTTAAGAGATATCCTCCGACTTCTAAAAATCGCTACACAGAAACACTATCTAAACACTGCTTTAACCAAAATGCTCATAACTCTTATGAATGAATGAATTTATTTTTGTGATGTTAACCATACGTTAATAACACACCAAAGAATATACCATAAACTACACAAAATCCAATCTATAATAAAACATGTGCACAAAATAAAGCTGTACCCACTTTCCTTCTGATAACCAGAATATCACTGTGTTGACATCAATGACCATCCAAGTCATGAATGCAACAACAACTGCTACAGAATGACTGTCAAAATACTTTGCATTCACTCCTAACAATCTCCCCCATTTGTATTGATGGAAACATAGATGAAAAACATCAATGTTCCAAAAATCCAGTACTGCAAAATATAAAATCAAATCTTGCTTCGTTTTCCTATTCAGCTCTCTCATACAATCCACAATGTTTTTCATGTATCTTATCTCTCCCCCATTGACATCAATGATAGAAATTCCATCACTAAGTCAACAACAACTTAATGTCAAAAGACACATTTCAGAAAAATACAGTAACAAGAGTCCTCATGACTCAGCTCATAAACTCCCCCATAGAGGAAGTTCCAACATCCAATCTAGAAGAAAGATAGGGCTCATGTACCACTGGACAGATGCATTCATCTGCATCAATTCTCAAAAATAGGTTGGGGCATAACCCCAAGCATACCTCTCAGATACACAAATGTATCCTTAGGTAAAGGCTTTGTAAATATATCTTCTATCTGCTCTTTTGTACTTATGTACTCCAATCTTACTTCTTTTTCTGCAACTTTCTCTCTTACAACATGATACTTGATCTCAATATGTTTAGTCTTAGAATGAAAAATAGGATTTTTTGACATACTCACTATATTGGTGTTATCACAATGTATAACAACAGGCTCATGAAACTTCATTCCAATATCCTTCAACATCTGCTTCATCCAAATAATCTGATTACAATTGTTTGTTGCTGCAACATATTCTGCTTCTGCTGTACTTTGTGAAGTACAATTCTACTTCTTACTTAACCAAGAGACCAATTTTCCTCTAAGAAAAAAGGCTCCACCACTGGTGCTTTTCTTTTCATCAATGTTGCCTCCCCAATTTGCATCAGTATAGGCACATAAGGTAAAATCATCAGAATTCTCATACCATAATCCATAATCCATTGTTCCTTTCAGATATCTCAGTATCCTCTTCACTATCGCATAATGTGATTCTCTAGGTTCTACTTGAAATCTTTCTACAATCCCAACTAAGTGTGCTATATCAGGTCTTGTATGTGTCAAGTACTGCAATCCTCCAATCATAGATCTATACTTTTTCTACTCAACTACTAGTGTCTCATATTTGCTAGATAACTTATGTCCAGTTACCATAGGTGTTCCAACAGGTGTAGAATCTTCCATTCCAAATCTTTTCAATAAGTCATTCAAATACTTAGTCTGACTTAAAAATATACCTTCCTTGCTTTGTGTTATTTGTAATCCCAAAAAATATTTCATTTCTCCAATCATGCTCATCTCAAATTCAGTCTTCATTTCATCTGCAAATTTATCACTAGCTTCATCTTCTCCTCCAAAGATAATATCATCAACAAATATAACTATAACCAACAAACCATTCTCAATTTCTTTTGTGTATAAGTTACTATCTGTTGTTCCTTTCATAAATCCCAATTTCAATAAATACTTATCCAATCTTGCATACCAGGTTCTAGGTGCTTGTTTTAATCCATATAAAGCTTTTTTTAACTTACATACCATATCTCTTTCTTTTGTCAAAGGAAAACCTTCAGGCTACTCAATGTAGACTTCTTCTTCCAATTCACCATTCATAAATGCTGACTTCACATCCATCTGATACACTTTGAATTTCTTGTAAGCTTCATATGCTAGAAACATTCTTACTGCTTCAAGCCTAGCCACAAGTGAAAAAGTTTCTTCATAGTCAACTCCTTGTTGTGAATATCCTTTACATACCAATCTTGCTTTTTTTCTTATCACTTCTCCTTGTTCATTCATCTTGTTTCTGAATACCCATTTTGTTCCAATCACATTCTTGTCTTTAGGTCTAGGGACCAGTTCCCATGTCTTATTTTTTTCAATCTGCTCCAGTTCTTATTTCATAGCATTAATCCAATGTTCATCTTCACAAGCTTCATTAGTAGTCTTAGGTTCAATTTGAGAAATCAAACATAAATATACCTTATTTTGAGTCAAAACTCCTCTATCTAAACTTCCAATAACTTTCTCAACAGGCTGATGTCTTGAAGTATACCTGTTAGGTGTCATAGTTACTGATCTTGTTCCAACTGTAGATTCTTCTCTACTTTCTTCTCTGTTTTATTCAGTATGACTTTCATTCAGCAAATCACTGTTAGTTTCAAAAAATCATTTTGTATTTTCAATGTTAGGCTGAGGTTGTGCAATTCCATCAAATTCATAATCAAGCATTCTTTCCTGAATTTTAAACTTATCATCAACTTTTACATTTGCACTTTCAACAATAGTCTTAGTTCTTTTGTTATAACATCTATATGCTTTTCTTTTCAAAGAATATCCAAGAAATATTCCTTCATCACTTCTAGGATCAAACTTTCCTATATCATCATCTCTCTTTATATAACATTTACTTCCAAAAATTCTAAAATACTTAACTGAGGGTGCATGTCCAAACCATAATTCATAAGGTGTCTTGTTTGTATCTGCTCTGATTTGTACTCTATTCATAGTGTATACTACTGTGTTCACTGCTTCTCTCCAAAAAGTCTTAGCCAAGTCATTCTCAAACAACATAGCTCTTGCTGCTTCAGTTATTGACCTGTTCCTTCTTTCTACAATACCATTTTGTTCTAGTGTTCTAGGGGCTGAAAGTTGTCTCTTAATACCATTCATTTCACAAAAAGTATTAAACTCTCCAGATGTAAATTCACCACCTCTATCAGATCTTAGACACTTAATCTTCATTCCAGATTCATTTTCAATTTTTCTTTTCATGATCTTAAATTTTTCAAATGCTTCAGATTTTTCTTTCAAAAATGCAATCCACATCAGTCTTGTAAAATCATCAACAAGAATCATAAAATACCTTTCTCCATAGAATCCTCTAGTCCTAGTAGGACCACTCAAGTCTGTATGAACAATCTCCAGCTTCTCTGTCGATGTGAGCTTCTTGCTAGGAAATGAACTCCTTTTCTGTTTTGCCATCATACATTCTTTGCAAATCATGTTAGTAGGTTTCATAATTCTAGGTAAATCTCTTACTGCAAGTGTAGTACTCACCTTGACAATATTATCAAAGTTTATATTAAAAAACCTTTTATGCCATAACCAACTGTCCTCAATCTTAGTTACCAAACATGTCATCTCAGTAGGATTCAACTGAAATACATTACCTCTGGTTCTAGATCCTTTTCCAATAAGATTTCCATCTTTATCTTTTATCATACAATTTTCTTCAGCAAACCAAACTTGGTAACCCTTATCAACCAATTGTCCAACGCTTAGTAGATTATGTCTCAATCCATCAACAAAGTAAACATCATCAGTGTTAGTCTTTCCATCAAGACTAATAGTGATGTAGGAGCATCCTGGGTGTAAGAGCAATCTTGCATCAAAAAAAAAAAATTATGTTTTTGTATTCAATAAGGGCTATCTTGTGTAGAGCTGCTATTTATGGAAACTTTTTATTTTTAGTAAGTTGGTCATACAATCTCGGAATGTTTTGATTTCACATGTGGAGGTTCATCTTTGTCATATTAGCCTACCAGTAAATTTTAATGGCTAGATCAAGTCTGGTTTTGAAGATATTGAAAATTTTTGGTTTTGGAAATAGGGTATAGAAACTTTGAACTCAGTTTTGAAGGCTTTAGAGGCCCCGGATGAGGTCGAATTTTGGGCTGAATCAAGCTTGCTTGATTCAGGCATTGTAGAGCTCCTCGCGCCCTTTCCAAAATGGGGTTACAATAGTCAATTGGGTCAATTGGTGATGACTTATGGTCTTCGGAAGTTGGGTCACCTGAAATGGTAGAAAATGATTTTTCTTCAAGATTTATGTTCGGGTTTCAAAAGTTATTTTGATTGAGCTAACTTTGATGTAATAAATTGAAAAATAAAATAATTCTAAGTTTGGTCGGCTCTATGGGCTAAATTTCTGGAACCTTCTCGGGCAGTGGAAATTGCCTATATAAATAAGGCCCATAGTGTTTCTAGGGCAGTTCTGGGTAGTAGATCTGGGTAATAATTCGAGGCTTTGTCCTATAGAATATTGTAAGGGAATGCCCATGTGGCTTTGCATATTGTAATTCTAAAAGTTTGTAATTCCACATTTGTGGAGATAATAAGAAGCCAATTTTCTATTCTTGCATATTGTTGTTGTTTCTTTGTTTCTATTATGTGTTTGTGGTATTAAGGGGAGCACCCTTCATCAAGTGGTATCAGAGTAGGAGTTCTTGAGCATGTAAACAGATCACCGACTATGAGGCAGTTTGCACTAGGATAGTAGTTAGGGTTTTAGCGCGCATCATGAAAATGCCTCCACAAAGAGAACGTGGTGAAAGAGCTGGTGCTATGACACCTGAGGTTAGAGAGCTGCCAAGACAAGTGCGAGCACTACAAGAAGAGATTCATAGAGGAATGAATCTTAATGTTAGAGATGAAAGAAAAGATGAAGCTGAAGAAGAATATCAAGAAGGAGAAGTCAAAATTGTGAACCAGGAGGAAGAAAGACTTTTTCAGGCCATTTTCAAGATTGGGAAAAGACCTAAGATTGAGGTTCCTACATTTTTTGGAAATCTTAACCCAGAAGAATTGATCGACTGGATCAATGAATGTGAGGAATACTTTGAATATGAAGATGTTGAGGATCCTGAAAGGGTCAAACTTGTGAAGGCCAGACTGAAAGGTCATGCGAAGATCTGGTGGCAAGAGGTTCAATTGGAGTGAAATAGAAGAGGGAAAGATAAAATCACAAGATGGGACTAGATGGTGGATAAATTGAAGTGACAGTTCATTCATGTTGATTATGAGCTTGACCTACTAAAGAAAATGCAAAGTTTGAAGCAAGCAGGAAGATCTATTCAGGAGTATACAGAGGAGTTCTATCAACTCCTCATCAAAATAGGCCATGCAGAAGCTGATAAGGAGAAAGTTTCCCAATACCTTAATGGGTTAAGGCCAAGCATTCAGGAGGAGTTGAATCTGGTCTAAATGAACAGTATTGAGGAGGCATACCAGTTTGCCCTAAAAGTAGAGGAAAAGATAAACAAAAAGTTTGAGAGCAGACAAAATGGAAGAGGTTGCGGTGGATGATCTGGTGGATGGTCCTATGGGGGCAGAAATGAAGATTCAAAAAAGAAGGATGAGGCCAGTAGCAGTCAGAATCAGCGAGGAAACAATTCTAATCATTTCCAAGATCAGAATAATAGAGATTAGAGAGAAAGAGGAAGAGGACAAGGATCTGGAAGAGGAGGCTTCTGTAGAACATGTTTTCACTCTGGAGAAGCAGTTCATAGAGCATTTGAATGTCCTCAGCGCCAAGGCAGAATAGACAGGAGAAATGAAGGTCATGCCAGAGTTGCACATGTAGATGAAGATGCTAGATCATCAAATTCTGAAGATGCTAAAAGAGGAGAAACGCTGATTAACAAAAGAGTCCTGCTGAGTGGTGAGAATGAACCTGAACAAAGGAGGAGCTTGTTTTGCACCAGGTACAAGTGTGAGGGTAAGTGTTGTGATGTGATTATTGATAGTGGAAGTACTGACAATTTGGTGTCAGAAGAGATGGTGACAAAGTTGAAGCTCAAGAGACAAAAACACCCACATCCATATCGGATTGTCTGGGTATAGGATGACCACAAGGTCATGGTCAATGAACAATGCCTAGTGAAGTTCAAGATTGGTGGATATCATGATGAGGTACTGTGTGATATCATATATATGGATGTATGTCATATGTTGTTAGGTGGACCATGGCGGTTTGACCGATGTGTTGTACATGATGGTCATGTGAATACCTATTCCCTAACAAAGGATGGAGTGCAACATAAGCTAAAGCCATTGAATGACACAAAAGAAAAGGTATGTGGTAGCACAAGAATAACTTTTATTGATGGAAGAAATTTCCTAGATGGTATGAGGCATGAGCATGTATGTTTTTCTTTAATTTGAAAAGCTGGTAAAGAGGAAGTAGAAGATGTTCCTGTAGAAGTTGCATATTTGTTGAATGAGTTTCAAGATATTGTATCCGATAATGTAAATGATGGATTACCACCAGTTAGGAAGATCACTCATCAGATGGACTTGATCCCAGGAGTGAGTTTTCCAAATAAGGCAGCACACAGAATGACACCTGCAAAAAGTGAGGAGTTGAATAGGCAAGTACATGAGTTGTTGCAGAAAGGATTGATCCATGAGAGTCTGAGTCCTTGTGATGTACCAGCGGTATTAGCACCAAAGAAGAATGGAGAATGGAGGATGTGTACAGATTCAAGAGCAATAAACAAGATCACAATCAAGTATAGGTTTCCATTGCCACGAATGGATAATATTATGGATTGTTTGAGTGGAGCTGTTTATTTTTCAAAGATAGATCCAAAGAGTGGATATGATCATATTTAGATCAGAGAAGGAGATGAATGGAAGACTACCTTCAAGACAAAGGAAGGACTGTATGAGTGGTTAGTCATGCCTTTTGGGCTAACCAATGCACCGAGCACTTTCATGCGGCTCATGAATGAGGTTCTGAAAGAATTTTTCGATAAGTTTGTCATTGTTTACCTAGATGATATTTTGATCTTTAGTAAGACATTGGAGGAGCATATGATGCATATTCGTATGGTATTTGAGAAGTTGAGAGTAGAGAAATTGTTGATTAATTTGAAGAAGTGCAGTTTTGTGAAGAAAGAGTTAGTGTATTTGGGCTTTGTAGTTTCAGTGGAAGGTCTAAAAATGGACCCAGAGAAGGTGCAGGCTATCCTTGAATGGCCTACTCCAAGGAGTGCTACTGAGGTAAGATCTTTTCATGGTCTAGCTAGCTTTTACAGAAAATTTATCAAAAATTTTAGCAGCATTTGTGGACCCTTGACTGAAACAATGAGAGGGGATAGAAAAGAGTTTAAGTGGACTAATGGGGCAGAAAAGAGTTTTCACTTGTTGAAACAGAAAGTTACAGAATAACCTATTTTAGCACTTCCAGATTTTAATAAGGTGTTTCAAGTAGATTGTGATGCTAGTGGTACTGCAATAGGAGCTGTTATGAGCCAAGAAGGTAAACCTATTGCTTATTTCAGTGAGAAGTTAAATGATGCCAAGAGGAAATATTCTATTTATGATCAGGAATTTTATGCTATAGTTCAGGCATTAAAGAAGTGGAGACATTATCTACTTCCTAAGGAGTTTGTTTTGTATACTGATCATCAAGCTTTGCAATATTTGAATAGTCAAGGAAAGTTGAATCAGAGGCATTTGAAATGGGTTGAGTTTTTGCAGAGTTATACATTTGTTTTGAAACACAGAAGTGGAAAGTCTAACAGGGTTGCAGATGCTCTTAGCAGAAGGAAACTATTGCTGACAGAAATGCAAATTGAAGTGGTTGGGTTCAAGGAACTCAAGAATTTGTATCCAGAGGATCCTAATTTTGGTGAAGCTTAGAAAGCTTGTACAAAACCTGTTACTATAGACAGAACGAAATGGCTAGATTTCATCATCCAGGATGATATGCTATTTAGAGGTAGTTGGTTGTGCATTCCATGAAGTTCTATGAGGGAGAATCTCATCAAGGACAAGCATAGCAGAGGATTGGCTGGACATTTTGGTCATGATAAAACCTTTGTTTTGGTTAGTGAGAATTATTATTGGCCACAATTGCAGCAAGATGTGAAGAAGTTTGTACAAAGTTGCAGAGTATGTCAGATGGTGAAAGGAGTGAAGTAGAATACAGGGTTGTATCAGCCATTACCTGTGCCAGAGAAGCCTTGGGAGGATATTAGCATGGACTTTGTTCTTGGTTTACCGAGGACTCAGCGGGGACATGATTCAATTTTTGTGGTGGTTGACAGATTTTCAAAGATGGCACATTTCATTCCCTACAAGAAGACTAATGATGTTGTTCATGTAGCGGAATTGTTTTTCAGAGAAGTAGTGAGACTTCATGGTTTTCCAAAGACAATAGTTTCAGATTGAGACACTAAGTTTGTTGGATATTTCTAGCATACATTGTGGAAGAAGTTGAAGATAAATTTGAAGTTTAGTTCATCACATCATCCACAAACTGATGGACAGACAGAGGTGGTGAATAGAAGCTTGGGAAATTTGCTGAGATGTTTGGTTGGAGAGAAGCCAACAGGATGGGATTTAATTTTACCATAGGTAAAATTTTCATACAATAATTCTGTCAACAGGAGCACTGGTAAATCACCATTCTAGATTGTATATGGTAGCAGTCCCAGAAATGCATCTAAATTGAGAAAGATAGATAAAGGAGAAATAAGTAGTGCTAAAGCTGAGGATTTTACAGAACACTTGAAGAACATCCATGGGGAGGTGAGGAAGCACATTGCCAAAATGAATGCACAGTGTAAGGCTAAGGTAGATGAGAAAAGAAGGCATAAGGAATTTCAGGTTGGGGATGAAGTCATGGTTCATTTGTGAAAGGAGCGGTTTCTAGTTGGTACATATAACAAGCTGAAAATGAAGAAGTTTGGACCATGTAAGATACTAAAGAAACATGATTCAGGAAATGCATATGAGGTAGAATTGCCTAGTGAGCTGAATATTTCACCAGTGTTTAACATTTCAGATTTGATAAAATATCATGAAGGAGGTGTTGAAGATGACATCACAGTAGCGCAGTGGAGTATTCTAGCAAGTAGTTCAGATACCAATGAGATTGAAGACATACTGGATAGTCGTGTTGGCAGAAGCACAAGGAATAGGACATATGAAGAATATCTAGTCAAGTGGAAAGGATGCCATGTTGAAGATTCATCATGGCTGACAAAGGAGGAGGTTAGCCATCTTGGTTTTCCTCTGCACACCTGAGTCATGACAGGGTCACTTCTCAAATTACCCTGGGTGTCTGATGCAGGAGCATCCTGGGTGTAAGAGAAATCTTGCATCAAAAAAAAATAAAAAATGTTTTTGTATTCAATAAGGGCTATCTTGTGTAGAGCTGCTATTTATGGAAACTTCCTATTTTTAGTAAGTTGGTCATACGATCTCGGAATGTTTTGATTTCACATGTGGAGGTTCATCTCTATCATATCAGCCTGCCAGTAAAGTTTCATGGCTAGATCAAGTCTGGTTTTGAAGATATTAAAAAAATTTGGTTTTGGAAACAGGGTACAAAAACTTTGAACTCATTTTTGAAGGCTTTAAAGGCCCCGGATGAGGTCAAATTTTGGGCTGAATGAAGCTTTCTTAATTCAAGTGTTGTAGAGCTCCTCGCGCCCTTTCTGAAATGGGGTTACAATAGTCAATCGGGTCAACTGGTGATGACTTATGGTCTTTGGAAGTTGGGTCACCTGAAATGGTGGAAAATAATTTTTCTTCAAAATTTATGTTCAGGTTTCAAAAGTTATTTTGATTGAGCCGACTTTGATATAATAAATTGAAAAATAAAATAATTCTAAGTTTGGTCGGCCCTATGGGCTAAATTTTTGGAACCTTCTCGGGCGGTGGAAATTGCCTATATAAAGAAGGCCCGTAGTGTTTCTAGGGTAGTTCTAGGTAGTAGATCTGGGTAATAATTCAAGGCTTTGTCCTATAGAATATTGTAAGGGAATGCCCATGTGGCTTTGCATATTGTAATTCTGAAAGTTTGTAATTCCACATTTGTGGAGATAATAAGAAGCCAATTTTTTGTTCTTGCATATTATTGTTGTTTCTCTATTTCTATTATGTGTTTGTGGTATTAAGGGGAGCACCCTTCATCAAATAGATCCTATACCCTTAATTAAACAAGGTGCATTGTTACCAACTCTAACAATTCCTCCATCATAATTGTCTAACTTAACAAACTTTCTTTTATCTCCAGTCATATGATGTGAACAACCACTGTCTATAATCCAATCAGATTTCTTTTCAACTTGAGAAACTAATGCTTTTTCTTCCCTTTCATCAGATTCAGAACTTTCTTCCTTAATTGCTACAAATCCTATTTCCTCAAAGTTATCATTATCACTATCACTTAAATGTCTTTCAATTCTTGCTTCAAGATCTTCATCATTTGCGTAATAACATTCATTAGATCTCCTAGGTTTAAAGTTGTTTCTATACTTCTTAACTCTTTTAGGACATTTAGATGCAAAATGACCATATTCTTGACAAGTCCAACATTTAAAGATTTTCTTACCATCTGGTTCTCTTTTTACAAGTAATACAATACCTTCTTCAATCTTCTTATCTTCCTCATATTTAGATCTGCTACTGCTAGCATAATCTCCACTCACACTAGTACTTCTTGATAATGTAGGTCTAATTTTAAGAGCACTGAATGTTGTCTCCATTCTAGGTAGCTCTCCTGCTAATCTCAAATTCATCTCTGTTGTCTCTAATCTTCCAAGAAGAGTCTCTCTTGAAAAGTTTGATGTACAAGGTATCACTTGTTCAATCATCTAGGTTGTCTGCTTGAATACTGGTGTCAAAGTTCTAAGAATTTTCCATATCACTTCATTTTCTATCTTATCACCTCCACAAGACTTTATTCCTATTACAATTTCAGACATCCTACCAATATAGCTTCTAATAGATTCATCTTCTATCATTCTGATATCTTCAAATGCACAAATCCAATTATGTAATCTAGCCTTGTTTGCATGTTCATCACCTTCAAAAGTAGAATGTAAAGCTTTCCAAATTGCATGAGATGTTTTCAAACATCTTACCTGACTGTATTCATTATCTGGTAGTGCTGACAAAAGTGCTTCTCTTGCAAGTATGTTACACATGAATAGATCTAACTCATCTTTAGTTCCTGCCTCTAGATTGTCTTCCTCAATGATAGTCTTCTCATTCTTTGTAATCAACCAATAACTTGGTCCTAAACACAATAGATGTGTCTTCATCTTTTCTTTCCAGCTGTCAAAATTTACTCCATCAAACTTAGGGCTTTCTTTCCTGAAATTCACCATGAATCTCCTTAAGTTGTTAAACTTTTCTTTCAAGGACCTATTGCTCTGATACCAATTGTTAGAAAGTAAAGATCCCCAAGATAACTGAGAGGGGGGGTGAATCAGTTATTTGATATTTTAACCATTCAACTACATTAAACAATATAATCAATGTAGTAATCAACCATAGAAAGATAACCATACACAATTGTACAATAACACAAGATATGTTGACTAGGGAACCTCTTCAAAAGAGTAAACCCCTATGGGAATGATGCCCACAAAATGATGCACTAATATAAAATTTCATTGTTAGAGGATGGACCCTGTTAGGAGTCTTATGAAATACATTCAGTACATATAAATCCCTGTTAGGAGATTTTGAATCCCTTTTAAAAGATTCTAACCCGGTTAAGAGTTTATGGAAGACAGAAGAACTCACTGCTCAAACAGCTTCAAGGAAATATCTCTGAACCCACTATCCAAAAGATCTTAGAAGTATTCAATAGAATAATATGAAATATATTACCTCCTTCACACTATGCTAAAACCACACTCTCTGTTACACAAGATCACAATTCCTGATCTCTGTACTCACAAGTCTCCCTTCATCACTGAATTAGCTCTCTTCTTCACTTCATGTATATATTCGCATCTCAACTACAAATGTTACTTATTACAACAAGGAAAAAATTCCTTATTATATACCAAACTCAAATAATTACAAATGAGTCGGTCCTGAATTACAAAATAATAATTTCTACACGCTACACACAAAATTCACATAACACTGTCGGCTTCCAGATGCTGTAACTTTCTCCAAACATATCCTCAAAGTTTTCACTATGAACCACATCATCATTAATGAGTCTCCAACATCCCTTTAACTGCACAAAATCAGATTCCATCCCAATTAAGAGATATCCTCTGATTTCTGAAAACCGCTACACAGAAACACTGTCTAAATACTGCTTTCACCAAAATGCTCATAACTCTTATGAATGAATGGATTTCTTTTTCCACTATTAACCATAGGTTAATAACACACCAAAGAACATACCATCAACTGTGCAAAATCCAATCTATAATAAAACATGTGCACAAAACAAAATTGTACCTACTTTTCTTCTAATAACCAGAATATCACTATGTTGACATCAATGACAATCCAAGTCATGAATGTAACAACAACTACTACAGAATGACTGCCAAAATAATTTGCATTCATTCCTAACAATTTCACACAAGAAATTTTTTTAAAATTTAAAAAAATTAAAAACATGTTTTAAATTGACATTAATGCTCATAAATGACCTACAAAGTGACTTTTTCTGAAAACATATCGGGGCACCATACTGTGGAGGCCGGTTATCCAACTGGGTGCGCTCAAATCGATGCTTGTGAACTAGAACCACTACTTGCTAGGCCATTTTCTCTCTCTAAGCTCTCAAAATTCTTGAATCACAATAAGATAAATGATTTTGATAATGACATTTTTACCCCCTTTTATAGCATTTTGACTTTTTGACCAATTTTCAAAACATCTCAAAATTGCATAGAAATTGCACCCCTGGCTAATTTCAATGTCCTGGATCCATTTTTAGGATCAAAATCAAAATCTGAGTTCATCTTGGTAGTCGAAATCACATTTCAAAATTTCCCTTTCTTCTACACAGTTGGCTGACCATTTGAGGCCTAATCCTTCAATCTTTGTTGGGGCATCTTCATCTCCATCTCTTCCGATCTTCTAGTCTTCCATTCATCTTCATTCATTTCATCTCTATGAGGTTTTGACTTCATCTTTATCCTATATCTTTCCAAGTCAAACCTAGTCAACCTGGGGCATCTCTCATCTGCTTAATGGTTATCCTATCATCTTTCATCTTCGATTATGATTTCTAGTGACTTGATCAAGTTTATCAATCTAGTATTTCCCTTTACCTAATTTTGATTCTGATCTCAAGATGGTAGTACCTATCAGCTTCAATTCTTGATTTAGCTTATCAATTAGCTCAGCTTGAGATTCTTATCTCTTATTTCAGACTTGACGATCTCCTATTTATAGGTGTATTGGTTTTGTCTTTGTCATCTTATGCTTATGCTTGTCCTGATGTGTTCCCATCTGTCAAACACACATATGAGTTGTTTTGTGATCCCAAATTGATCTCACACTTCAATTTCATTCTTTGATTGCATGTGATTCCAAATCGATCTCACATTATTCAAAGAGGGGCAAATGTATGCACCCTAAAATGGTCGCCTAGACTTTGGGCCCCCATTCAACAATTTATCAAATCTCTGAATCAATATTTTCAGCTTAATATCAATTTCCTTGATCAAATCCTAATTTTATCATTTTTGATTATTTTCTATGGGCTAACCATTTTATCCTAAGTCTTTATTTTATTAAAAGGAATTCCCTCCCCTTTTATTAAATAAAAAGCCCCCACCTTTCCTCTTATCCTAAGTTGCACAAATAAAGCATTATTCTTATTTTATAAAAAGGGAAAAAGGCATTTTTGTCTCATATGGACACAAAAGTTAACTCTTATTTTCTCATTGGAGGATATTTGTGCACATGGATTGCTCCTCTTTCAAGCTCCACCCTTGATTAAATCTTTTGCTTCTTAATCTCCATGGTCCATTCCTTCTCATTTCTTATAAAAGGAGGGCTCTCTTCTTCATTCTAGGTCCAACTTTGAATACTAATCTTATGTTGTAGGAATTCTTGGAGACTTTGGAGCTTTTGAAGATATTCTTGCATTCTAGTCTTATTCTTGCATTCTTAGCTTAGCTTTCATGGCATTTAGCTTAGCTTCCTTTATGTTCTAGATTAGCTCACATAGCTTAACTAAGAAGGCTTGGTAATACTTGTACTTTCACTTCCATAGCTTAGTTTGCACCTTCATTTCTAGAATAGCATTGCATTGCATTCACATTGATTCTTGGGGATATTGGCACTCTTTCCCTTGTCTTCATTTGAATCTCCTATTGTGTGGTTTACTAGCAAGGTTATAGGCTTAACTAGCTCTAGCTAAGAGAAATATTCAAACTATCCTTGTGACTCCATGCTTAGGGAGCTCTAGGTCAATTTCTCAAGGTTTCCGATCCATGGATTCTCTTGGAAGCAATTACTTAGAGAAGTGCACTATTTAGTGTGTACAATTCCACTAAAAGTAAAGCATAAAAATATCTAAATAAGGCTACAAATAAGATAATTGAAAGTACTAATGTCTATGTTGATGAGTTTGATGAAAAGAACACAGAGGAAAGTACAAAGGAATCGAAAAACTATAGTAGATTTGCTTACATTGAACAACCACAGTATCTATCGATGTTGTAGTCTGTGATAACCGGTCAGCAGGAAAACAATGCAAAACAACAGGAAATACAAACTGACAAACAAGATGAAGCTACCGAGCAAGGAAATGAACCTGAACAGGATGAACATGAAAGAAGAAACCAAGTTCTGGCTAGTTTTGTTAGAAGACATCATCCTAAGACACAAATTATTGGAGATAGATGAGCTGGAATGCAAACTAGGAGAAAAACAAGACAAGGTACATGTCTAGTTTGTGAATTTGAACCAAAAAATGTGAAAGTTGCATTAGAGAATGAAGAATGGGTTAATGCAATGAAAGAGGAAATAGAGAAAATAGAGAAGAACAAAACCTAGTCCTTAGTACCCCGACCTAAAAACAAGAATGTTATCGATACTAAGTGGATATTCAAGAATAAACTGAATGAAAATGGTGAAGTCACAAGAAATAAAGCAAGATTGGTATGCAAGGGATATGCACAGGAAGAAGGCATTGACTATGGTGAAACATTTACACCTATTGCTAGATTGGAAGGAGTTATAATTCTACTTGCATATGTTGCACACAAGAAATTCAAAGTCTATCAAATGGATGTGAAGTCAGCATTTCTGAATGGTATACTTGAAGAAGAGGTCTACATAGAACAACTTGAAGGATTCATTGATCTAGATAACAAAGACATGGTATGTAGATTACATAAATCTTTATATGGTTTGAAGCAAGCACTAAGAGCATGGTATGAAAGGCTGCATACTTACTTTTTAAGTATTGGATTTGTAAGAACAAGTGAAAACAACAATCTGTATATGAAAGGTGACACTGATGACACTATTATTATTGATGAGATATTTGTGGATGATATTATTTTTGGAGGCCAAGATCATATATGTAAAGCATTTTCTGATGAAATGCAAAAGGAGTTTGAAATGTCTATGTTCGGAGAGATTAAGTTCTTTCTAGGATAACAAGTGATTCAACAGAGTGATGGGATATTCATCACACAATCTAAATACATAAAGGACGTACTGAAGACATTTGGCATGGAAGATGCTAAACTTGTGGGAACACCGATGGCTGTTGCATGCAAACTGACAAAGGAGGATGAAACTACAGAGGCAAACCAGACACTTTACCGATCCATGATTGGTAAGTTAATGTACGTAGTTCATAGTAGACCAGATATAGCACATGTTGTAGGAATTGTTGCTAGATTTTCTACTAATCCTAGAGAATCACGCATGATAGCTACTAAAAGAATCTTAAGATACCTGAAGAAAATAGAAGATTATGGAATATGGTATCCTAAGGAAGGAAAGTTTAAACTGAAAGTTTACACCGATGCTGATTGGGCTGGAAATGTGGATGATAGAAAAAGCACCACAGGAGGAGCATTTTTCTTTGGTGAAAGACTTGTAACCTAGACAAGTAAAAATTAGGCTTGTATTTCTCAGTCTACAGCTGAAGTAGAGTATGTTTCTACTGCTACTAACTATTCAAACATTGCATATATTAAGCAAGCGTTGGAAGGGATGAATGAGGTAATCACTGATTCGATGATTATATATTGTGACAACACTAGTGCTATAAATATTTCAAAGAATCCAGTGATGCACTTGAAGACAAAGCATATATCCATTAAGTATGATTTCTTAAGAGAAAAAGTGCAAGAGAAGCAAATGAAGTTAGAATTTGTCACATCTAAAGAACAACTTGAAGATATCTTTACAAAGCCTCTACCGAAGGATACATTTGAATACTTGAGGACTAGACTCGGGGTCTATCCACTATCTATCGGTCACTAAGGTGATATGGATGTTGCATCAACCTACTTTTATCAGAAGATCACACATGTTGATGCAGCATAGTTCACACTTTGAATCATGTTCAAGGTTGTGATTAAATTTAAAGAACTAGAACCGATTGGGATATCAATATACAGAGATACAGAGAATGTATTGAACAACAAAGAGATATTTAGCTACTGAAAGAGCTATTTGTTTATTTGTTTCTATGGCATTGTTGTCAAAGGGAGAGATAAATAATATTAAAAGGAACATGCACTAACGAGAACTATCTAAGGGAGAGACAATCTGAAAGGAATAGAGTATTGAAGATCAGTTACAAAGAACAGAAGCAGGAACAAGAGAGCTGAAAAGAGCACAACTACATAATGGTAAAGCTGTATTATGTAATGCTGGTGAGTAACATAGTGATTAAACATATTAAGCTAGGGAGATCTTGTACAACATTTGTTCACAGAGTTGTAGAATACATGTTTGGTGTGTGTATGGTATATTTCATATTACTTGAGTTGCCATCAATGCCAAAGGGAGAGATTGATGAACTACAACTGATTTGGAATCTGATTGAAGAATCTATGATTAAAGATCACTGAGGAGTTGCTGATTAGATATGTAATATGATTAAATTAGTATTATGTTCTCATTGATGTCAACTAGTCTGACAGCACTTATCTTGTAAGTTACTATACCGATACATCTAAAGGAAGGTGAAAGAGATGAAGAACAAAGAAATCTACATGAGGAAGATGAACATGTCAGATGAGGATAAGGAATACACTAAGTAACTTATGCATAAGATCATTGACTTGTGATATTGACTTTATTATGTTGCATTCATCTATGATGAAGAATAGAGTTGAAAGACACAAAGTAGTGTTATCGATAAATGAAGCATTTTCAGTATACATCGATGGAGTATAGTGTATACCAAGCACAGTGTTAATTGAGCGTAGTGTTCATCGATGCATTTCTTTGTTAACCGAGAAAAATAGAATGAATTAAATGATTAGTTTATCTGATCAGATTGATGAGCTATAAAGTACCTTGATTTTAGTGGTAACAGATAATGTTTGTTATGAAGATTGATGGCTAACATAATTAAAGGAAGATCTAATAGAGTAGATTGAAATATTTTATTGACACATCAGCCAAGGAAGCTTGAAGTAGAAAAATCAATGGAGATGATTAAGCGGAAAAATTGGATGGACAAAAAGAAAATGGTTTACTCATCTATATAAGAGACTAGGGTTTCATTATGAAACTCATGCCAAAAGAAGAAGATACTATAGGACTATTGCGTGAACAAGTTTTCATGCATTCTGATCATACTAGTTAGTAAGAACCAAGCTACAGAACAATCACCGAGCTATAGAGAGTAATTACCAATGGACAGTAAGTTGATACATTATTGAATTTGAAGTGTTACATTGATCAGAAATATTTATAGGAGCTGAATATTGATATGTAATCTACAATTGAAGTTGTATTAAGGTGGATCATCTATTGTTACATATTTAACCATTGTACATAGTTAAATCTCTTAACTGAGTGGACTAAGAAAGTCTTATGATGTATCATTCATAGAATGAATATTGTGATCCTATCAACCCCATAATGAATGTTGCTTGGATGATAACTTCTAGTCTAAAATCCTCTACCAAGGTCACACCTAATAGTGTGTTTGTAAACCTTTAACAAGGTTGAGTCTTTACTGACCTCACTTCAGAAGAGTGAATATTTTGGGTTGTCGGTCCCAGGTGTTTTTTCCCTTCACAGGGTTTCCATGTTAAATCTCTTATGTTATGTGTTGATTGTGATATTGGTTTGTTATCATACTTTTCATGTTACATGTTATATTTGATCGGTAACTGTTATAAGTTTTAGACTGATAATCGGTAAAAGCACAGACAATGAAAGTATTTTATGTTTACCAAGTAGAAAAAGTTGAAGTATTTGTTTTGGATTATACATTTTGATTTGGGGCACTGGATAATTGATTCACCCCCCTCTCAGTACTTCTAACAACATCTAGATCACATTAGTAACCGATAGACAGGGGACGGACCCCAAGTCTAGTCCTCAAGTATTCAAATGTATCCTTCAGTAGAGGCTTTGTAAAAATATCTGCAAGTTGTTCCTTAGATGTAAAAAATTCCAACTTCACTTGCTTCTCCTGCACTTGTTCTCTTAAGTAGTGATACTTAATTGATATATGCTTTGTCTTAGAGTGCATCACTAGATTCTTTGAAATATTAATTGCACTAGTTTTGTCACAGTATATAATCACCGGGTCAGTGATTACCTCATTCATTCCTTCCAACACTTACTTAATGTATGCAATGTTTGAGCAATTAGTAGTAGCAACAACATACTCTACTTCAGCTATAGACTGAGAAATACAAGCCTACTTTTTACTTGTCCAGGTTACAAGTCTTTCACCAAAGAAAAATGCTCCTCTGGTGGTGCTTTTTCTATCATCCACATTTCCAGCCCAATCAGCATTGGTATAAACCTTCAATTCAAACTTGACTTCCTTTGAATACCATATGCCATAATCTTCTATTTTCTTCAGGTATCTTAAGATTCTTTTAGTAGCAATCATATGTGATTCTCTAGGGTTAGCAGAAAATCTAGCAACAATTCCCACAGCATGTGTTATATCTGGTCTACTATGAACTACATACATTAACTTACCAATCATGGATCGGTAAAGTGTCTAGTTTACCTCTATAGTTTCATCCTCCTTTTTCAGTTTACATCTAGTATCCATCAGTGTTCCCATAGGTTTAGCATCTTCCATGCCAAATGTCTTCAATACTTCCTTTATGTATTTAGATTATATGATGAATATCCAATCACTCTACTAAATCACTTGTAGTCCTAGAAAGAACTTAATCTCTCTAAACATAGACATTTCAAATTCCTTTTGCATTTCATCAGAAAAGGCTTTACATACATGATCTTGTCCTCCAAAAATAATATCATCCACAAATATCTCAGTAATAAGAATAGTATCATCAGTATCACCTTTCATATACAAATTGTTGTTTTCACTTGTTCTTACAAATCCAATACTTAACAAGTATGCAGCCTTTCATACCAGGCTCTCGGTGCTTGCTTTAGACCATATAAAGCTTTATGTAGTCTACATACCATGTCTTTGTTGTCTAGATCAATGAACCCTTTAGGTTGTTCTATGCAGACCTCTTCTTCAAGTATACCATTCAGAAATGCTGACTTAACATCCATTTGATAGACTTTGAATTTCTTATGTGCAGCATATGCAAGTAGCATTCTAACACCTTCTAATCTAGCAATAGGTGAAAATGTTTCACCATAGTCGATGCCTTCTTCCTATGCATATCCCTTTCATACCAATCTAGCTTTATTTCTTGTGACTTCACCATTTTCATTCAGTTTGTTCCTGAAAATCCACTTAGTACTGATAACATTCTTATCTTTAGGTTAGGGTACTAAGGACCAGGTTTTGTTCTTCTCTATTTACTCTATTTCCTCTTTCATTGCATTAACCCATTCTTCATTGTCTAATGCAACTTTTACATTTTTTGGTTCAAATTCACAAACTAGACATGTACCTTGTCTTGCTTTGCTCCTAGTTTGCATTCCAGCTTGTCTATCTCCAATAATTTGTGTCTTAGGATGATGTCTCCTGAGAAAACTAGCCAGTACTTGGTTTCTTCTTTCTTGTTCATCCTATTTAGGTTCATTTTCTTTCTCGGTAGCTCCATCCTATTTGTTGGTTTGTCTTTCCTATTATTCTGCATTATTTTCCTGCTGACCAGTTATCACAGGTTGCAACTTCGGTGGATACTCTGGTTGTTCAATGTAAGTGAATCTTCCATAGTCTTATGGTTCCTTTCTACTAATTTCTGTGTTCTTGTCATCAAACTCATCAACATAGATATTAGTACTTTCAATTATTTTATTTGTAATCTTATTCAGACATTTATATGCTTTACTTTTAGTGGAATATCCCAGAAATATCCCTTCATCTCCTTTTGAATCAAATTTACCATTTCTCTCATCTTTTAGAATAAAGCATTTACTTCCAAAAATCTTGAAATAACTTACAATGGATTTGTGTCCAAACCATAGCTCATAGGGTGTCTGGTTGGTGTCCTTCTTCAGTTGTACTTGGTTAAGAACATATACAGTTGTACTGACAGATTCTCTCCAATATGTCTAAGAAACATTCTTTTGTATCATTAGTGTTCTAGCACAGTTAATTATTGAACTATTCCTTCTTTCAACAATGCCATTTTGCTGAGGTGTCCTCAGTGCAGAGACCTATCTTTTAATACCATGCTCATTACATAAATTAGTAAATTCATTAGAGATAAATTCACCTCCTCTATCAAATCTTAAGCATTTCAATTCTTTACCAGTCTCTTTTTCTACCTTAGCTTTATACCACTTAAACATCTTAAAAGCTTCAGATTTTTCTTTCAAGAACATAATAGTCATCAGTCTAGTATAGTCATCAACAAAAAGAATAAAGTATCTATCACCATAATAACTCTGAGTTCTCATAGGACCACATAGGTCAGTATGAACCAACTCAAGTATCTTGTTTGTTGATTAGTCTTTTCTTTTGAAACTAGACTTATTCATCGTACCTTTTTGACATTCATGGCACATAGCATGATCAGGTTTTGACAAGTTAGGCAACCCTCTAACTCTTCTCTTTTTGCTAATCTTGATCATGTTATCAAAATTTACATGGCATAACCTTTTATGCCACAACCATGCATCTTCATCCTTCATTATCAAACAAGAAGATTGATCAATATCAAGATAAAATAGATTACCTCTAGATTGTGTACCAGTTCTGACAAGTCTTCCTGCATCATCGTAAATCTTTACCTTTTTGCTCTCAAAAGCAAGTCGGTGGCCTGAATTGTTCAGTTGTGCCACACTTAACAAATTATAGTTTAGTCCATCTACCCAATATGCATTTTCACATTTTATTCTATCATTAATCATTAGTGAACCTTTACCTCTTACCATACAGGGTGCATCATTACCCATTCTTACAAATCCTCCATTGTATTCATCAAGTTGATCAAATTTCTCTACATCACTAGTCATATGATGTGTACAACCACTGTCTATGATTCATGTATCATTTCTGCTTACTTTAGAGATTAGTGTTGTTTCTTCATATTTTTCTTCTTCCTCTGAATCATCTTTCATAGCAACAAACACAACTTCTATGTCATCATCAAAATCAGATTCGGATTCAATATCTTCAGCTATATAACATACCTTTTTTTCTTTGTCATTACTGTCTCAGTTGTCTCTGTTGTTGTTTCGGTAGCCTCTGTTGACTCTTCTCCCATAGCTTTCTTCATATTAGTCTTTGGATCTCTCATCATCTTTATTATGTGGACATCTAGCAACAATGTGGCCAACTTCTTTACAATTAAAGCATGCCAAACGTAGCTTACCTCTATACCTTCCTTTTCCTTTGGGAAATATTTTGGCCATAAGAGCTTCAAGCTCATCAAGCTCATCATTGGTATTGCTATCACTATCAGTATTCTTATTATTCCTGCTAGACTTACCAATCTTCAAAGAAGACATGAAAGAGGATTCCAAAGAAGGTACAACACTATTAACAAAGTTATTCAATTCAAAGGTTGTAAGCTTACCAATCAGTGTGTCAAGAGTAAGGTTAGATGTAGCCCTTGTTTCATGAATTGCAGAGATCCTGATTGCATAAACTGGTAGTAAAGTTCTAAGAATCTTGCTTATCATTGTTTCATCATTAGTAACTCCATCTGATGCTCTAATAGCATGTACTACCTCTTTCAGTCTATTTGTGTACTGCACAATGTTCTCACCTTCCTTCATCTTCATATCATCAAATCTTCCTCTTAGGCTTTCTGCTCGGGCTCTTTTAACATTCAAATCTCCACTATATATTAGAGTTAGTTTGTCCCACATGGCTTTGGTAGTAGTGCATCCCTTAATATCTTCAAATTAGGCATTGATATAGGCAACAACAAGTTCCATCATAGTAATATTGTGTTCATGCTTGTCTTTCAATTGATCAAGAGTTAAGGGGCCAGGGGTCGGTTCAATGTATCAATTCTCCATCAGTTCTAGTGCAGAATTTTCAATTCTAGATATGTGCAACTTCATCCGGCTTTGCCATACTACGAAGTTCTCTTTGTTCAGTCTTGGCACTTCCCTCTTATACATATTGAGATCTTTGTGCTAAAGTCCTTAAAACTCTGTTCTAAGCAACCACAGCTCTGATACCAATTGATAGAATAACTAAGAGGGGGGTGAATCAGTTATCCAGTGTCCCAAAATAATTACTTCAACTTCTGTTACTCGGTAAACATAAAATACTTTCACTGTCTGTGCTTTTACTGATCATCAGTCTAAAACTTATAGTAGTTACCAATCAAATCTAACATGGAATATGAAAAGTATGATAACAAACAAATATCACAATCAACACATAACACAAGAGATTTAACATGGAAACCCTGTGAAGGGAAAAACCACCTGGGACCAGCAACCCAAAAATATTCACTCTTCTAAAGTGAGGTCGGTGAAGACCCAACCTTGTTAAAGGTTTACAAACACACTGTTAGGTGTGACCTTGTTAGAGTATTTTATACCAATCATTATCATCCAACTAGCATTCACTATGTGGTTGACAGGATAACAATGTTCATTCTATGAATGATACATAATAAGACTTTATAGTCCACTCGGTTAAGATATTTGACTATGTACAATGGTTAAATATGCAATAGTAGATAATCTGCCTTAATAGAACTTCAATTACAGATTACAGATCAATATTCAGCTTATACAAATCTTTATGATCAATATAATACTTCAAATTCAACAATGTATCAACTTACTGCCCATCGGTAATTACTCTTTGTAGCTCGGTAATTTCTCTGTAGTTTGGTTCTCACTAACCAGTATGATCAGAATGCATGAAATCTTGTTCACACAATAATTTTGTAGTATTTTCTTGTTCCGGCTATTTTCATTATGAAAATCTAGTCTCTTATATAGACATGTAAACCATTTTCTTTTTGTCGCTTAACCTCATTCATTGATTTTGCCACTTTAAGCTTCTTTGGCTGATGTGTCAATAATATGTTTCACTATGCTCCATTAGATCTTCCTTTAATTATGTTAGTTGTCAATCTTCATAACAAACATTATCTGTTACCTCGATTTCATATACTTTCTAGCTCATCAATCTTATCGGCTAAACTAATCATTTAATTCTTTTATGTTCTAGTTAGTTAACAAATAAATGTGTCAATGAACACAAGCTCAATTTACACTATGCTCAGTATACACTACACTCTGTCGGTGTATACTGAAATGCTTCATTTACCAACAACACTGCCTTGTGTCTTTCAGCTCTATTCTTCATCATAGATGAATGCAACATAATAAAGTCAATATCATAAGGTCATAGACTCATCAAAAAGTTACTCAATGTATTCCTTATCCTCATCTAACATATACATCTTCCTCATGTAGATATATTTATTCTTCATCTCTTTCACCTTTCTTCAGATGTTTCAGTATAGTAAGTTACAAGATAAGTGTTGTCAAACTAGTTGACATCAATGACAACATAATACTAATTTAATCATCTTACATATCTAATCAGCAACTCCTCTGTGATCTTTAATCACAGATTCTTCAATTAGATTCCAAATCAGTTTTAGTTCATCAATATTCACGCAGGGATTGAAGTGTGTAGTGATGCAAATAGTTGACTCAGGGTGGTTCCACTTTACTTCATAGGAAGAAAGTAAAGGAGTTTCATTTGCAGAGCTCTTTCTTGGAGACATTAGGAGTATGCATCGAATACACTGCACTTGATAGAGATAGGATGTGCTCTCTTACTCACACCTCACCATTCTTAGATCTTACTATAGATCCTTAGATAATTGGTCTTTCAATATAAGATAGAGAAGAATCTGTCTTATCTCTGTAAATATCCATGATAGTGCACCTTGATCTCACTGCGGCAAGCATTTCCAAGTTGAAACATAGAACATAGCAGGAGCTCCAAGTTGGGCACACATAGTTGAACACTTCGATCCACTATCAACTCAACTAGCAGAGGTCCTCTTCCAAGAAAGCTTCACAAGATCTATTTCACATTTGAGTGACATCCGCACCAAGCCAACTGTGAACATGCCACTCTACCAAGCTACATACTCACTTCCGTAACAGAAGTTGGACTCGCCAATGCATCGGTGATCTGACCAAATTGACTGGAGAATCATTCAATTATGAGCTAATCAAACATTGTGGTGACATTGGATCGCATCTGGCATCATAGTCCAACTCAACAATACTAGTCGTATATCACATATCCGGTGAGTAATGGACTCTCCATTGACCACAGTCATTGAATGCAGTCAATCCTCTACATACATCTGGACACAGGCGATGTTGAAAGTCTAATGGTTAATCAAATCAGCGACGTAGAAAAGACATGTCTTTTATTTTCTCTATTCTCCATTTGTAGCCTAGCCTGGCTCTGATACCATGTTGATTTATTAGGATCACTGTAAATGTATTAACATTGCCTCTTTGGGATTTCGGGTTTTCTTCCTGGTTCTTTCCTAATTGAACTTTTTTGAATTAGTTTTTTTATAAATATATACAGTGGTTCAACCACTTTTTCTTTAAAAAAAATTTATTGCCTCTTCGTTATATGTTTTCCAAGAGAAATTATCTCTCTTTTATATTGAGAAAGAGGCTAGGAGAGACATGTCCCTTCATGGGACATGTCTATTCTTTATAATGTTTCATTAAATCAATCATATATATTAGAATAATATAAGTTTGCATAATATATATTAATAATAATATATATAAAATAACATATATATATATAAGCATTATATCTATTCTAAATGATTATACAATTGAAGCTACAAACATTAACACAACAAAATATATCTCCCTTAAATAACATGCAACTAAATATATCTTTTCCTAAATAACATGAAATTGAATATATCTTCCTAAAATAACATGCAACTGAATATATCTTCCTAAAATAATATGCAATTGAATATATCATTCATAAGTAACATGCAACTGAATATATCTTCCTTAAATAACATGCAACTGAATATATCTTCATTAAATAACATGCAACTAAATATATCTTCATTAAATAACATGCAATTGAATATATCATTTACATGCACATATCTATATTTCTATTTCAAAAGCATGCATTTTATCTAAAAACTAACTCTTTCAAAACCCTCAAAACCATAGAACGTCATAATTGAAAACAAATCAAAGAAATTTTTTTGAAGAAAACTCTAGTCAAATTTTCCTTCCTTATGATTCCCTAACATTCCTAATCATCAAATAAACAAATATTTTTAACAAACACTCATTATTTACACATAAGATCTAATCAAATGTGAAGAGGATGATGATTTCAATGGAGAACTTTTAAAGATTTTAAAACCTTACCTTAATACACAAAGCCGAATCAAAAATCAATTCCAAATCTTAGAAACCCAAAGCTTTCGAAAACACCAAAACTTTAATCCTCTAAAATTTTTCCAAGAGAGCATTCTTCAAAACCTGATTGAATTGATCTCAAATGGTCTCCTAGCTCTTTTATATAGAAAACTTAGATACCAGAGTTGAAAGAATGCAACTCTAAAATAACAAAATAGAACTCAACTGTTAAAAACAATAAAGTAGTTAACTCCAAATCATAAAAATAAGAACTCAACTCCAACATTGTTTTTATCAACTTTAATTTATTAAAAAAGTTATTTATTTAATTTTCTCAACTTTAAGTCACTTTAACTCAACTTGATTTTAGAAGGTTAAGTTCTAATTTTATAACAAAGTACTTTTTAAATTGAATGATTTAATTTTGATTAATTTAAAATATGCAACTCAACTACTAATCACTTAACTCAAATTGCACATTTAAATTTAATTTTTATTTAATAAATATTAAATTTTTAATTAATTAATTTTGACTTTGTAATTAAATTATTTATTAAATAAAGATAATTAATTAATTCTCATTAATTAATTAACCTTATATTTAATATTTTAATGTATCATAAGGTGTAACTATTTAATCTCATTTAATTAATCCTAATTAATTCCTCAATCCATTTTAACACCAAACCACATCAAACCACATGACATGCAACCATGAAATGAAACTGACTAAACCAAAATACAACAATCAATCCTAAAGGAAGGGCTCACAAATTTACATCATTTTGACAAATTTGAATAGGTAGAAAATCATATACTTGTCCACTATTTCAGAACAATTAATGGCTTAGGTTGGGATTGGGCCTGTATGTTATCTCCCCTCTCGTACCATTGAGATATTGCAAAAGGGAATGCTCATCTTGACAATTCAGGGAAGTTGATGCCTGGTACCTAAAATCCTACATAAAAGATGAGCATGTACATATATGTATAAATATATTTAATAGACAATGGTGGGGATCGACTAATCATGTGGATCTCACAAGCAAGTAACTATGACTTCATCCCTCAACCATATTAGGCACATCAAACAGAAATATAAAATATATATGTTGAAATAATACACATGCAATTATGGGGTCAATAAAGGCATAAACATAAATAACATCAAATCTATCTGAGGATCTAATACACACATGAAAAGTGGCTTAAGAGAGTCTAGCTAATTAAATTGAAAATAAAACTATGGGAGGGGTATTACATAGATTATGGTGAGATTTTTTCTCTTGTAGCTAAAATGACATCTATTAGATTTTTTCTTTCTATTGCAACAACTTATGATCTAGAGATAGAGCAAATGGATGTGAAAACAACTTTCCTTCATGGAGATTTGGAGGAAGAAATTTTTATGACACAGCCAGAGCACTATGTGGTGAAAGATAAAAGTCATTTGGTCTATAAGTTGAAGAAATCCTTGTATGATTTAAAATAGAGTCCTAGGATGTGGTACCTTAAGTTTGATACATATGTGTTGAGTTTGGGATTTGAGTGATCTAAATCTGATCATTGTATATATTTCAAATTTGATGGTGATCATTTCCTGGTTATTGCCCTATATGTCGATGACATGTTATTTATTGGCAAAGGAAAAGGTTTGATTGTAGAGTTAAAATATCAACTCTCGATAAAGTTTGAAATGAAAGATCTTGATGTAGCAAGACACATTTTGGAAATGGAGATTATAAGAGATAGACAAAAAAGAAAGGTTTGGCTAGGCTAGAGTAAGTATGATGGTACTATTCTGAGAAGATTCAATATGCATGATTCTAGACCATTGAGCGTTCTTGTTACAATGGGGACAAATCTTTCTAGTTCACAGTGTCCTACATCCCCATTGGAGATGGAAGAGATGAGTCAAGTACCATACCAGAGTGTTGTTGGAATTTTGATGTATGCTATGGTTTGTACAAGACCATACATTGCCCAAGCAGTGGGAGTACTTTCCCATTACATGTCTAGTCTAGGAAGAGCACATTGGGATGTAGTAAAAAGAGTTTTTAGATACTCGCGAGGTACCTCTGAGTACTCTATATGTTTTCATGGAACAATAAATGATCACTCCTTAGATATTTGAGGCTATGTGGATTTAGACTAGGCTGGTGATATTGATAGAAGAAGATCCACTAGTTCATATGTGTTTCCATTATTTGGTGGTGCAATCAGTTGAATGAAAAAGTGATAGGTTGTGGTCGCTTTGTCCACTATTAAGGCAGAGTATATGGTAGCTACTCATGCCTACAAGGAAGCCATTTGGATTAAGAGATTGTGTTTAGATATAGAGTTCAAACAAGGTGCAATGACAATTTATAGTGATAGTTAGAGTGCAATCTACCTAGCGAAGAACCCAAATTTTCATGCCAGGACCAAGCACATTGATGTACAATATCATTTTGTGAGAGATATAGTTGAGGATGGCAAGGTTAAGCTGGAGAAGGTAGAAACTTTGGTGAATATTTTCGATGCATTAAATAAGCCTATGAGCACAAAAAATTTCAGATGGTGTTTAGAGTCTATGGGCCTCTCGACCCCTAGCAATTAAGTCCATGATAATTTGGATCCCCTGGCTCTTGCAAGGTGCTCAACAAGTGGGATAATGTTGAGAAATATGTGTCTCAACCTTGCAAGCTTTTTCTAGATAATTCTAATAAAATTTGTTGGTAGTTTTCCACTTGTTTATTCATTGGAAAAAGGTGTATGAGTTGTCAAAAGAAGCCATGTCCATAGTAGAATATAAGAGGGATATTTTTAGAGCATATATGACACATTTTATGACTTTTATGAGGGTCTACACTAGGGGACAAATTTTTGGACGGGAATACTATTTTAACCTAATTCTTTTCACATCTTGGAAATACAAATGTCAAGAATGGGTAACATGTGGCATGATGGTTTTGCCCATGGTTTTGTAAAAATGTAAGTGGTTTCTGGGTTGTAAAATGCCTATATAATGAGGGCTTGGAGAGGAGTTCGAATGTGGAGTTTTGTATGCAAGGTTGGGTGCTAGAGGAAGTCCTTTTGAGCTTGAGTTGAGGTGATGCTCTTGTAAGAACTTGCATTGCAAGTGTATTGTAATCATTTGTTGATTCAATAATACATTATGCAGGTTTTAGAGTGTGAGGTTTTTCTCTCATAAGAGTTTTCCCCATGATAATCATTGTGTTATGTGTTTATGGTTATTTATGCTTTTGCATGTTTCTTAAATTATTGTAATACTTAGTTTGAAATTTTCATATTTGTCCTCTCAAGATTAGCGTAGGAAGCATTTCCGCATACCTTTGCTTCCTTACACTTTTTTTAGATAACTAAGTGATTAAAGGACATATCACCTCAAGTATCTTTACATTTAAAATATGTTGTGACTAAAAATTTGCTTTTCTAATTACATAAATACATGTTAGTCTCCCAAATAGACAAACTCCATTGGTTATTGTGGCTCCAAGTATGGATTGAAGATCCAACTAAATAGCATGTCCATCTATAGGCTCCTCTCCCCTTAATGCACTCTTCCTCCAAATTAGCTTCTAACTACAATATTTCACTAGATAGTATATTCTCACTACTCCAGCAAATAGTGTCAGATGAATTAGTAATGGCTTTGTTTATAGTTTCCATGACATGGAAGGCACTAGTCTAATTTTAAGAAAAAAATTACATGACATCTTCCTTGAATTCTTAGCCGAACAAAAAAAATGGGTGTTTGGTAGTGGTTTTATTTATAATTTCTATCACATGGCAACAAGCTGATTTTTTATGGCTCCTATAAAACACAACTTTAAGAAGATGGAGAGTGTTGTATGTTCTTCAAAATAGCTGTAGAGAAGTAAAACTTTGGGATTGGAGAACTATCCAAGTTCTTTTTGGTCTTCTAATGCTCCTAGTTGTACTTTATGAATGTGAATTGTGGGCTAGCAGTACTTCTACATCAAAGTGGAAACAAATTGAGAAAATTCACAAATAAATTTAAGATTAAAAGTTCTTGTTAATTATGGTTTTGCGGAATGAAGTGGGGGTAATTCCTATTGACACAAATGCTATGATGTGACAGTGATAGTTTTAGCAAAAGAGAGAAGACTTGGATGAGACTAAACAAAAGATGGATAAGTACATGGAATACATATTTGAATGTGTGTCTCATAGGAAACAATGAGATAAAAGCTTTTGTTATAGATAAATTTAGCAAGCATACTTTGGGTAAAAAGTTTGGGAGAAAAAAGAAATACTATAGAGGATTCCAATCCCACATTTTTCAAAAGCATTGGACTATAGAGGAGTCCAATGTCACCCAATCTAGTGGATGAGGTTTCACCGACAACATTACTTGACTCAGCATTCTCATTAGATGCCTTTCTCCACATAGTGTTCCTTATCTTCATGATATCTGTAATAGTGTTTCCACTCTCAAATACATGATTTTCTTCTGTTGCTCGGTCTTTATAGTCCTTGCTTAAATGACTGACTTTCTGGCAATGCAAACATGCCATTCCAGTTCTTGTCCAGCTTCTTGATTGTCCAGCCCATCTTTTCCTATTACAATTCGCTGCAATGTGCCCATATCTACCACATGCAATATAGTTAGTCCATGTGTTATAATCCCAAACATAATAATTACCTTGTTTCTTTGGTTGATATAGCTTATGTTGTGTTTTCTTCTTAGGAGTCCATACTTGTTTCATTTTAGCCTTACATTCTCATGTAGTGTGTCCATGTTTATTACAAGTATAGCATAACTTCTCAACATAAGTATTGCTAGCATTATTATTCAACTTGGCTCTACATTCATAAGCTTGATGACCATACTTTCCACAGTAATAACAATATCCATTGAATTTAGGAGTGACAGGAGGTTTACCTTGTGCTCTACTTCTGCAGACATTAGATGTGTGTCCCGATTTGCCACAGTGATAACATGTCGGCACTTTAGATCTTTGTTCAGCTTGTTGTGATGATTCTCCTTCACCGGTATAGCCTAGACTAGCTTTACTCCCAAATCTTCTTTGATTAATTAGAAAGTCATCAATCTTCTTAGAACTGTCCTTGGCCAATTTCTTCATTTCATTGTGTTGTTGTTGAGTTTTCACTTCATTTCTTAACTTCTCATTCTCCTCTTTGAGTCTTGCAAATTCTTCATGTTTTCTTGACAAATCTCCATTCACTCGGTTGACTTCTTGATTCACAACCATCATCTGATTAGATGTTTGAAAGTGACGATCAGTGAGTCTTTGTATTTCACTTTCTTTAGCTTGAAGTTGTTCAGTTGTTTGTCTTCGGTCTTCAATAGCTAGATTTATTTCTTGTTCAACCTGTCTAGCATTGTTCATTATCTCTACCATTCTCACCATCTGAGATTCCTGGCTGATTTGAAGTGCTTTCACTTGTTCAGATAGATGTTGATTATTTTCAGACAAATTAGAGATTATACTTTTAGATCCATCAAAAATGCTTCCATAACTAGATCCAATATGATCAAATATATCATCAATTGCTTCTTCATGATAATCGATTTCATTTTGTAGAATAGCTAGGTTCTTCCTTTCAACTAGCATTTTCTTCAGTTCATCCTTAGCTTTCTTATACTATTCCACAAACATCTGCATTTGAATCTTCTAGTTCTCAATAGTCTTATCTAACTTATACCTCTCCATGACTTAGATCTTTACCCTTTAGTGGTTAAACTATTCAATAATAGAACTGAGCTCTGATACCAATTGTTGGAATTAGGAGAGATAGGGTACTAAGAGGGGAGGGGTGAATCAGTGCCCACAAAAATTTTTATTTGTAAACCTTTCAGATCTATGACAGTAAACAATAATAGCCTTGCAAAATAGCGTGTATCTAATTGCATGTATCATTCATTTATTTAACTTTGGAAAGTAAACAACATGAAATAAAAAATATACCAATCACATAACACAAGTATTTTGCTAATGCAGAAACCCTTGTTAGAAGGTAAAAACTACGGTAGGGATGACACCCACAAATTCTTCACTACTGCAGATAGAAAAGGTTTTCATGTTAGGGCTACAAGTTTTGATCACTTCTAGTGATCTTACCCTATTAGGATTAACATATTAGATTAGCTAGATCTACCTAGTTATAGGATTTTAACAACACTAATGAAGTGTGCACTCGGTTAAGAGATTTACATAAGACTGTCAAGTCTACTCTGTTAAGAGATTTATCCAAAAAATATATTACAATTGTTAGAAAGCAATAGGCAATTATCTGCTAAATGACAACTTAATTGTCTGATATAGATCAATAAGTACTGAAAAAATATCACCTCAACTATGATGAATCTTTTCTCTGAACTGCTCAGTTGGCCTTCTCTGATTTTGCTTAATCTGATCTCCTCTGTATATTGTTCTGCTATGTCAACTGATAGTCTTGAAGTTAGGAAAGTGCTTCAAGTTCTCCTTAATTCATACATTAGTTCACATCACAAATGATGCAAACATACATTTATATAGTGAACTACATTATGCCGCTTTAACAAAATTAGGTTACAAATCTTAGACAAAACCCTAAGATCTACGGTGTAAAAAAATGACCTAGATTGAACTGTTACATAGGCTATACATTGCATTTAATGAATATCTTGACAATAAATATTCCTCAATCTTGGTAAAACATTTTCTAATATGTTGTAACCATTTTCATATAAGAATGTGCCATTCCTGATTACTATGTCATTTCATGTGATTATTGGTAAACACTGTATAGACTGCTCAGTGTTTACTGTCACTCGGTGTCGGTGTCTGCTAATGCTTGGTAAATTGTCTGATGCTCGGTGTATATGCTTAACCAATTGGTCTATTTTCTTCTAGTTACCGACTAGCTCAATATAAGTGACCGACTGATATCTTTGATAACCTTTAATACTAATGACAACCTTTAATGCTCAATAGAGATAACATTAAGTATGCATTTAGGTGCAATATGAGGTCCTACAATAAGAAACACACCAAAGTGGGCTAAAAGTGGTCCGAAAATGTACACAAATTAAGTGCCTACTTTTTAGGATGGTACAACTACATGCTAATATGCTTTCATTTATTGCATTTATTTTTAAGGTTGATTCCTAAACAAGGGTTTGACTAAGTCAAACTCCTTTTTCATCCTTCTTCCTGATTTTTTTGTGTGCAAGAATATGTTATAGAGCCATTGGATCAAATCTAGACATATTAGGAATAGTCAGATAATTTATAAAAAATTTAGTCAAAAACACGAAGAACATGTCGCAATTAGACTGTCACGTCCCTACTATTTTGATCTTAGAATTCAATCACAAGTCGGATCTCAATTTTGATTTTTGTTTCTATAAAGTTTTGCTCACTGTGTGTCTGTTACAGTCTATTTTTACCAGTTTTTCAGTGACTTTCTTGGTTAATTATTTATATTACATCATATTTTTATTTTGCACTTTCCTACCTTCATTCAACCACATTTTTAGTGAAGGATCATTGTCCCCACTTAGCACTTGAGTGTCCTCTTAAGCCTATTGGGGGTATCTTCCTTTTGAATGTGCAAGTGAGAAAAGGTGAAGTGATTTACCTCATTTATATTACTTCCCTTTTCCTATTATATAGATTTTAAATAATGCATTCAAAACCGTCATCAAGGAGCTAAAATTCTAGGGTGATACCTTGATCTCCTTTTGCAAGCTCTCAACTTTTTTCATTATCTCCATTGTAAAAAAGGGTTTCCTTGTCTATAATTGTTTGACTATTTATCCCTCCTTCTAGGTCAAGAACATCCTCCATTAACATCACCTCTCTACTAACTCCCAATGACAGAGATTTCATTGCTAATTTGGAGCTTTTATTTTCATTTGCAACTTTTCCTTCCTTGACAACACACTCTATTTTTTTTACTAAATACAATCAATCTCCAAATCTCTATAAATGTCGAGGATAAGAGAGGGAAACATGTGATGTGTCTCTATTTCATTTCATTATCACGAGGGAGTCGATATTTAGAAATTTTCTATTATCCTCGATAGGAGAAACCACACACACAAGATGAAACCTTTTTCATAGATCTACCACACAAGACTAACATTTCTCCTTAACACTCCTTTCTATAATAAGCTCATGTACAATTTGTTTTCCTCTCACTAGTCTTTGTCTTTCCTCAATGCTCTCCATTTATATCTTTTTATATCTATCTTCATCCTTATTCTCTTTGTAAGCACTTTAAGATTGTTCTTACTTATGATTCCACCCCTATTTTTGTATTTAACTATTTTTGTTTCACCAATTTAAGAATTACTAGACTTGTTCTTACAAATTCATTTTTTCATTTTTTTTGAATGAAAGTCCTTACCAATTTATATTAACTTAAAAACCATATAAATTGTAAAGTAAAGGGAGGAATGGACGTCTCCCCATAAGTCACATGGGCAGAGCCCAGAAGATAAAAACAAGTCACATGGGTAGAGCCTAGAATCAAAATAGAACAAAATAAAAGGGCCTAGCCCTAGAGAGAAACAAAATTAAATAGCCAATGTTGTACCCAAAGGAGGTGGAGGACCTGGTTCATCCTTCCTTCCCCACCCCAACTCTTGAGTTGGTTCAGGGTCCAACTGAGCCTAGCCATCTGC
Organism: Chamaecyparis obtusa; assembly: GCA_027943335.1. Lineage (NCBI taxonomy): Eukaryota > Viridiplantae > Streptophyta > Pinopsida > Cupressales > Cupressaceae > Chamaecyparis > Chamaecyparis obtusa. Next base: position 2,133,625 of record BSBK01003166.1, read on the forward strand.
AGTTTCATCTTCTTTATCTTCACAACAAGGAGAAATAGCTAATTCCAACTTGGGAAAACCTTTATCTGAAGAAGGAAAACCTAGAGGAGGATCCTAAGAATGCCAACCATTATTTGGTGGTAGAGCTCAAGTAGAGGTAGAAGAAGGAGCCCAATATGAGAAAGAGCCTTGAAGGCAAGATGGCCATGTAGAATCTCTGGGTGAAAAATCTTGTCGAGGTGAATGACGGTGATGTGGTTGAGAATGAGATCCAAACCATCTGCTAGAGAAACTATGCCCACATCACCTCCCACACAAATTAGAATGGCCAGCAAAAGTGGAAGCCTCTGGAGAGAATATACCAATAGTGAAAGGGACATTACTCTAATGCTGGAGAAGCTCTTGAAAATATGCCACCTCAAGAGAAACCTTGTATGCTTGAACTTGTATCTAAAGCATAACATTATTACAAATACAAGATTTAGCAAAAATGGAAACATTAGCATTAATAATGGTATTAGAAAAGACCACTACATTTATATATTTTGAAATCATAAAGAGAATCTCCATTCTGAAAGTGTGCCAAAGCTTAAGGAAAGGAAAATGCAGTAGAGGATTATCTCCCAAAAGAACCATTTGCCAAGTAAACATGGTGGGACGAAAAGGGGAGAAAAAATCATGGATTTAGACCTAATAATTTTGAGCTCTACGACATAACCAGAATGGAGAAATGACTCTAGCTGGCTACAAAAGGGACAGTGGGGATCAATAATGCCCAAATGGTGTAGGTGAGAACCCAGAGGTAAGCCTTAAAACAAAACACACCAAGCAAAATGTGCAAATTTAAGTTGTTAAATTCTAGACCAAATGGTAATTAAACACAATCTCCAAATTGAATGAGAAGACTACAAATGCAAATTTTCATTCAAAACATCCACCATCGACAGGTGATAGGAGAGCCACTAAGAACCTTGGCATGGTCTGTATTACTAAAAGGTTGTCTCAGGATACCATCTCTAGTCTTTCCACCATGGTGTAAAACTTTCTATCCCAATATTTTGTAAAATCTCTCGTGGTAAAGGGAAACAAGCAACTCAAAAGTATCTCTATCTTGACGAGTTAAATGAAACTACACCCTACATCCTCCCAAGAGTAGAGAGACATGGTAGTTCTGTAGAAGAGATCCCTTGGGGTTCAAATTCCATGCCTATGAAAGTGCAAAGCTTGAATACTCGGTATCCTCTCAAGTGGAAGCCCTTGCATTTGAATCAGTGGAGTCCACCAGAGATTATGTTGGTTGAAGAATAAACCATCTCAAAAACTAGACCCATGCCACTGAAGCCAAGGTTTTTATGCCTCCTAAGCAAGCCAGATACTTTTAGCCATAAAGAAACCCTAGATTTGAATTGGTTCCCTCATAATCAGAAGGGTTTTAAATCCAATGCCTCTCTAGGCACAACGATGGGTAAGAAATCTAGAAGAGATGCAACATTGAAGTAGAAATTTCTAGGCCTCATCTCCAGAGACACATCGAACCATCCATTTAATGCAAAGAGCTTGGCCTTACCTATGTGTAGAAATTAAACCAAGGCCACCAGAATGTTGAGGTAAACAATAATACTCCCAAGTCACGTGATGGAAGCCATGCTTTTGGTATCAAAGGCACATAAGAAATCACAGAGAAGTCACTCAAGTTTGGCATAGGAAGATTTTGAGGGAGACCAACAAGAGGAGTAATAAACATGTATGGATGCAAGAATTTTGGAGAAAACCTAAAACTTTCCAGCCAAAGAAAGTGTCTTGTTCAACCAATAAGAAACCTTGGATTCAATTTTGGATAGCACCACATCCCAACGTTTTGAAGCTAAACCATGGAAAGAAAAAGGTATACCCAAAAAGAAGAATAACTGACCATGTTGGATCCATTTTCAATCATATTGTAAAATCTAGTGTGGAGATGGTAGAAAGGACTATGTGCAACAAAGGTTCTTGTGCCATTGAATTGTAGAACCTGAAGCCAAGCAGTAAGTTTGGAAGCATTGCAAAGCACGTTGAATATTGTCTTTATCTTCAGTCAAGGTAAGAAATGAATCATCAACCAAATGACCATTAACAAGCTAGCTGGAAGAATCAAGAAGGGAAATACCACGTACATGGCCAACAAAAATGGATGACACTAGCAAATAGATGAAGCCTTTAATATCTAGGGCATATAAGATAGGATCCAAAGGGCGCCCTTGCCAAATTGATCAATGAAGGCCGAAATTAACTAGCCTACAACCATTGATGGTTATATAGGCATTATCATCAATGAAAATCATTTGAATAGAAGATAAAAAGTGGAGGCCAAAGCCAAGGGTTGAGAGTATGGCTAAAATGAAAGGCCATCCAATACAATCATATGCTTTGGAAAAATCAATTTTGAGGAAAATAGAAGTTTAAAAAAATCAAATTTCCACAATCCATTATGATGCACAATTAGTTTCTAGATTCAATTGTGTGAGTTTTTTTAGCATCGAATCCAGAAACTAATTGTGCAAAAGAGCAGTTTGACCAGAATGGTGAGCCCATTCCATAACTTACCATGCTGCTATAATATTATCAAGAATAGACTAAATAAATCTAGTCTCCCCAAGGCAAATAATCTAGGGTAGAAGATGGGAAATTTTCAAAGAAAGAGCCTTAACATTGACTTTATAGGAAATATTAAGGAGGGTGATTGGATACCAATTATAGATATCCTTAGGATCGCTAGATTTGGGTATGAATTTTATATTACCTTTATTTATTTGTGACCCTAGAGTACCTATTTGTAAAGCTTCTAAATAAACATGATGAAGATCTGAACCAAAACAATCCCAAAGGGCTTTATAAATTTCACACAAGAAACCATCACAGCTTGGGGATTTGTTGTATGTCATGGAGAAAACTACCTCCCTAAGGTCTTGAATAGACAAATTCTAGTCATAGAAATCCCGCTGGGAAGGTGACAGATAGGGAGGGATAGTAGAAAGATAGTCTTCTAAGGATTGTTGACTGAAAAGAGAAAGAGTTTGAGTTGTGAAAACTTTTTGATAGTGAGTAACAAATGGTTACAAAATATCAGGAAGCTTAGTGAGAACTAAAGTACCCTCCCCGATCCTTTTTAACACTTGAAGTGGAATGTCTAGGGTGTAAAGAAGAGAGAAATTCTTTTCTAGCATGGTCTCCCACTTTTAACCAATGCAAACATGCCTTAAGTTGAGCTCCCATGGCTACATAACTATCAACAATATATTTATGATGACGAATAGTTGCCACCTAAAATTGAAAATCAGTTGAGAAAGGATGAGCTACAAAATTATGGACAACTGCATGAAAATCCTTGGTCGTAGGAGCATAAGACTAGTGATGGAAATATGCCAGCTTCTTACCATATTAAAAGCGTAGAGATTTGGTAATGTGAATGATGACATTATTCCACCACAAAATCTAACCTGAATAGATAACACAATCCTAGGCTGCAAATTCTAGATATTCCTAATGTGGGCCAGAGTAGGCAGGTGCTTGAGGAATGATGTGTTAAACATAAATTGAGACTAGGGAGCACACTGCAAAGGTGCACTCCATTCAATAGAAAAATTAATTGGAAAGTGATATAATAAAGTGACATCAGATAAAGGTAAAATTGGTAGTGGTTGCTCTATCCCAAAGGAGAAAAAAGATTGAGGGGAAATCATGGCACAATCAAGCCTTTTGAAAACTCTGTCATATCCAGTGCTAAAATTGCTCTAGGTATTTCAAACTATATGTGGGAGGAAGTGATTGATATTGGGATCATAAAGCCCCAATTTATTGCACATGTAAAACCAAGCTTCATGCTCATCATCTATCCACCGGAATGGTAAATTGTCATCCTTATTAGAAGCCACCTCTACCATATTAAAATTCCCACACAAAACCCAAGTAGATGCCGACAATGAATCAACAATCCATTGCCACAAGTAAGCTCTTTCCACTGCATCATTCAAAGCATAAATATTAGTAAAAGAAAAATGGTGATTGTTCACATTCATTAAAAGCCAAACTAATCTATGCATGGGGTCCTCACCATGTTCAATAATTGCATTCTTCCACCGTGGCGCCAACAAGGTAACCACCCCTCCTCTATTAGCTTCATCTAGGAAGATGAAAAAACTAAACTATATGGACAAATAACGCGAAATGTTGTTGCAAGCAGCAAACCAACTATCTTTATTTCCTGAAGATAGAGAACATATGTATGGGAAAATCATTGATGAAAGTCATACATTGAATATTTTCTAGAAAGCTCAGTAAGACCTCTTACATTCCAAGAGATGAAATGCATTAAAATCCATCATTCATAGTATCCCCATCTCCAAGAGAGGAGAAGCTAAATTGTGCAAAAACTTTGAACCTGAATGAAAAGAAAGATAAATATTGCTAGGGAAATTTTGGTGTTTTCCCGATGCCGCGTTGTCTACCTCATCACATCTCGGTGGATTACGAGAGAAACAATATAATATACCTCCATTATCCAGTGAAGATGGTGGAGAGCCCTTGGAAATCATGGAGGCACCTTGAGTAAGGGTGGAAACCTCGGTAATTGAAGAACCTTTCCCTTGTAAAATAGGGTTTGAAGAACCTCAATAATTTGGGCATTTGCAGAAGCCAGGGGTGGGACAAATGAAGCCGAAGAAGATTGTTTTAGCAAAGAAAATGATTTCTTCTTGCCCTTACAGACCACTGTAGTCCAAGTGGCATCATCCTTTGAAGTCTCATTACCTCGAGAAACAACTGGCTCCTTAGGAGGAGGCCTAGGCTTATTTGTCACGAGAGGACAATCCTTAATCTTATGATATGCAGAATGATAATGGAAGCACGTATTTGGCAAATTCAAATACATGATGCACTGAAAAAAATAATGCCCACCAATTTGAATATCAATATTTTCCCTACGCTCCTAGGCAAGGTCAATTTCGACACAAACCCTTTTATGTGGGCGAGTGTGGTAAAAATGCTCAGGCTTCATGCAAATAACTTGGCCAAGAGTCTCTGCAATGTTTCACAATAAAGGTGAGTGGGAGAAAGGTAGATTGGGGAGCTCGACCCAGACGAGGACTTTGAATTTTTTATCGTCAAAGACTGAAAAATCTCTCGACCATGACTGTAAAATGAGGAGTGAGGAATGCACAAACCAGGGGCCATTTTTTAGAACACCCTCAACATGGGAAGGGTTCGTAAAGAGAAATAGAAAGAAACCCTTATTGAGGTTTTGCACGCCATTAAGGTAGACTCCATGAGGGAAATAAGATGTGGAAACCCAATCCTGAAGCACACTTTCATAAGGAATTTTGCCAACAAAATATCCAATTAAAGTAAACTTTTCTAGCCATTCACATGCTTTGTCAAAGTCCGGCAAAGGAAAAATCACATCAAGAGAACTAGAGGGCTTAACTCATGGAAGACTTTGGGAACAAACTTCCTGGGTCATTTTCTTGGCGGAGCCATGAATGCCAATTGCCAACACTTCATCACCAACAGGAATTGTTAAGCCAAATGTGACTGAGGACATTAAAAAGAACTAATTGAATTCATGCAATAAATGTGGTATGATGATATTGGTAGGGGAAAATAATATAGTAACCCTAATGAGAAACTAGATGGACGTACAAACATAGGAATTTGCAGAGCTCATCACTTCTTGCTCGATCTTTTGTACATATAAGATGATTTTTCTCATATTTTCACCTATTGTCATCTCTACTTTTTTGCATCAACTTTTGTTTTTATTATCTTTTACTCTTTTCATGCACTTATTTATTATGATTTTATATTTAATTAAATATATATATCTTCATTTTTTTAAAGATTCTTTTATTCATCTCTCATCTGATCTCCCACTCCTTAAGACTTTATCAATACTCTAATTCTGCATGTTTATCTTCCCTCTCCTTTTTGAGGCTTTATAAATATTCTAATTTCACATGTTCTTTTTTTAAGACTTTATCATTACTCTAATTCTACAAGTTTCTCTTCCCAATAATGAGTCACTCAATATAATCTAAAACATAATTGAAAATACAAATAGATTAATCCTAAATCTTACATTTTACTTGATGACACCCCGCCCCCCAAAAAAATAAATAAATAAATAAAAAATTAAAAAAATACTAATACCAACTAATAACAAATTACATTAAAAAAATCCTTAGATATATAGATGCTTATCTCAAACATTGAGTATTAATTGGGTGTCACATGCAAACATTACCTTGCCCGTGAACATGACTAGACAAAAATAAATTATTCCCTTGGATTAAGGTCGCAATAGAGTAAAAGCCTGTCCAATAAAGATTTGATTTAACATTTGAAAAACAAGATGTTCCAACTAGGGGAGGAAAAAATTAAGCAATGTTCCAAAAGTGACCGGAAGGAAAGCAAACCTAGGATTTCTCATTCCTTTTTTAAACTTTAAAAAATCAATTCCCGAGCCACTTTCATGTGTGCATTTGAAGCAATGTGTCCTTATCTGCTGGAGAGTATTCCCAACGGAAACGTAGAGTACCCTCCACGCTTCTCTATACGCAGCATATTCTCACCTTATAAATAAACCAGAGTCTCCACTCAATTACTGTTACTCGAGCTCTGTTTTCCTGTTACATTACTAAATCCATGGCTGCCACAGTATTAATACTAATACTAGCAGTACTGTTCATCTTCCCATCTGTTCAAGCGACGCCCATTCAGACGACGCTCGATGGGCCTTTCAAGCCCGTCACTGTTTCCTTTCATGAGGGCCACAGAGGAGCGCAGGCTTCGGAGGATTTGCCGTCGGATGACCCCCGCGTAAGGAGGCGCGTGACGGGAATTTTCCCTGAGCAGATTTCTGTGTCACTGTCATCTCATGGTTCCGCTTGGATTTCTTGGATCACAGGTAATTGTGATAACCCTGTTTCTTTGCAGTGTATAAAAGTATGTTAGATTACTCTGGAATCAGCTGGAAGTATGTTTTTAATATATGTTAGATTAGTGTGAAATCATTTGAAAGTTTGTTCTTAAGCTCCTGTACGTGCTATTTGTATGTATGTTACAATTTAGCTTTGAAGGTGTTAAATTTAGTGGCATTGGGAAAGAGAGTTTCAAGTTATGATTTTAAATTGAAGGTATTATTGCTAGTGTATAACAAGACCTTTTTGCTGTTTAATTTGATGGCATTGATTAAAATTGGGCAGGAGAGTTCCAAATCGGTGACGATGTGAAGCCCCTGAATGCTTCTAGCGTGGACAGTGTGGTTAAGTATGGCGATTCAGAGAACAATTTGTGTAATGAAGCTTCTGGGTATTCATTGGTTTACAGCCAACTTTATCCCTTCGCTGGTTTGAAGAACTATACCTCTGGTATAATCCATCATGTTCGCCTTACAGGTAATTTCCGCCATATGCATTCTGGTGCACCTGGTTTAAAAAATGCTCAAAACAACATGTTATCATTGGCATCTAAAGTTTATCATTCTTGAAATTTCCTCCAATGCTGTTATCCTTGGGACTCCGTTGTATATTATGTATATACAACGCTTTCGTCTGTGTATACGTATATTTCATATTTGCCAGTGAATTATGTATATTTCATCTGTGTATACGTATGAATTCACACACATGGACTTTGGTTAACAAAGCCTTCTACATTGTGCACTGTTGCTTGTTTACTGTTTTTTAGCGGTTGCAGTCATGGGTCTATTTTTATATTTTTGGATGGTTATCTGTTTCAGATAGAATGTACCATTGATCGAAATTGAAAAATCTGAAAACACAATAGTTTTTTGAAATTTTCAGCATCTGTTCTTCATATTTTGAATTGAAAACATTAAAAAAATTTCGAAAAAAAATCACTGCTTTTCCGCAGATCTGAATTTTTTTTTGTTTTTGATACATTTTATGAGGAGCATGGTGGCCGCCGTTTTTGTATAGTGTTTTGGTACTGCTACACAGGCATGCCCTTAATCTGGTGTTTAGTGGACTTCTCCAGGGCTGAAGAGCGGTACAAGGTACTATTACAAATGCGGGGATCCCTCTCAAAATGCCATGAGCAATGTTCTGAGCTTTAAGACCATGCCAGCACCGGGACCCAGGAGATTTCCTGGTCGAATCGCCATTGTGGGTGACCTCGGCCTGACATACAATACTACATCCACAATTGATCACCTCAGCAGAAATGAGCCGGATTTAATTTTGCTTGTTGGGGATGTCACCTATGCAAATCTGTATCTGACCGACGGCACGGGTTCTGCTTGTTACTCTTGTTCTTTTCCAGACAGTCCCATCCATGAGACCTACCAACCTCGCTGGGATTACTGGGGAAGGTCAGTATGCTCTGATTTCCTCACCATTTTTTTTCTTTATGATTAGTGAATTGCCATGGATTTTTAAACTTTTCTCAACCCAAGAGAAAGCGTGGTCTTATAAGATGCAAAATACTATCTCTTCGATCAGTTCCATGTGCCCTTCTTACTCCATGACTGTTCTATATTCCTTGTTTTGGTGCTCTGTTCTGGTTCTGAACTTGGGATTTCAACAGGTTTATGGAGCCCCTGATTTCTCAAGTTCCTATTATGGTGGTGGAGGGTAATCATGAAATTGAAGAACAGGTGGAGCATAAAATGTTTACAGCTTACCAGTCCAGATTTGCATTTCCAAGTGAAGAGAGCGGATCTAGGAGCCCTTTCTATTACTCATTTGATGCTGGAGGCATCCATTTTGTCATGATTGGCGGATACATAGATTACAATAAGACGGGTAGGACAATTGTTTGATACTAAAAGCTTTGTTTAGTTATTACATCATAAAAGAGGATAATGTCTTTTTGTGGACGGAATTGAACCGATTTGATCTGCTGTGGTGATAATAAGCATATGATGCTTAATATCAACGGTTTACTGATACTCTATGTTGCTTTGTTAATTTTAATGATTTATTTTTTGTTTACAGGGGAACAATACAGATGGTTAGAGTATGATTTAGCTAATGTTGATAGGAGTGTAACTCCCTGGCTTGTTGCCACTTGGCATCCACCTTGGTACAGCAGTTACAAAGCTCATTATCGTGAAGCTGATTGCATGCGACAGGAAATGGAAGAGCTTCTTTACAAATATGCTGTTGATGCTGTATTCAATGGCCACGTAAGTGTTTTTTTTGCTATATGCTGTGTTCAATGTAAAAAATGTGCTTAGACATCTTAATCATTAAAACCCAATATTACCATTGAGCTAGTGAGCTGCTTGTAAGCTATTTGACCTCTTGAGATTTCTCGTGTTAAATGTACGGATTCTTAACCTTGATCCTTATGAATGTTAGCTTTAATGGAATGAAAACCAAAATGTTTTGAGATTTGATCTAAGGACCAACCTACTGAAAGTCGGCCACTTTACCACCAAGTGACTTGTCTTACATATGATCGTTGTTGCTTGATCGGATTCTCATTTCTTGCACTCACTCAAAGCCAAACTCCGTTTTTGAATGCACACCTGCAAGTATTATAATTGGATGATGGAAAAATGAACTAAGATTTAAACTAAAGACAGATCACCCTCTTACTAGTGGACTTTGCAATGTCTGAGCTACTTGTGCCTCAGGCCACACATCTTTAGTTATCTCCTAGCCAAGACTGGCTTCGATACAATGTTATAAAAGCTGGATAGTTAAGGAATCAAACCAAGGATCTATCTTCAAACAGTAGTATAACTTTGGTTTGTTTCCCTTTCATATAATTGTAGCATAACCTGCATCACTTGGGCTGATAATGAAGTTCTGTATGTTGCTTGCAGGTTCATGCTTATGAGAGATCAAACCGAGTTTTCAACTATACATTGGATCCATGTGCACCTGTGTACATAACTGTTGGAGATGGTGGTAATAGGGAAGAAATGGCCGTAAGTCATACTGATGATCCAGGAAATTGCCCTGAACCTTCTTCCACACCATACACCTTTATGGGAGGTCTATGTGCCTATAATTTTACCTCTGGTCCAGCAGCGGAAAAATTTTGTTGGGACAGGCAGCCTGACTTTAGCGCATACAGAGAGAGCAGTTTTGGGCATGGAATTCTTGAGGTAAATCTCCTTATAGTGTTTTAAGTATTTTTGGATCATTGATATGAAAAGTTAAAGCAACTCAATTGTGCCAGATTACAATATGTTTTATAGAGATTGACCACATTTGAATTTATAATTTTACAGTGAAATATATTGTATTGTTTTTATATCCAGGTGAAAAATGAAACACATGCTCTGTGGACTTGGCATCGAAATCAAGATGCTTACAACAGCAAGGGGGATCAGATATATATTGTGAGGCAGCCAGGTGTTTGTTCAAACCAACCCAAGGTGATGCCAAACATTGCCATGTTGTGAGATTGGAATGTCCTGAACGATTTCCTTATGTGTATCTTTGAAAGTGCAAAAAGGGGTGATGCGAAACGCAACATGCTTGATTTCTTGACTACTTGCGTGGATCTCTGTCAAGGAATCAATTTTGCCCTTTTAACTTTGGGCTTGTACATGAAGCGAGCCATTTTGAAAGTACTGTATTGTGATTGGTCTTCCAACGAGGCACATCTCAATTGCCGTGTAGCAATTTTCTGACTGTATGCAGTCAAAGTATACAAGTACACGGTGCAAGTTACCATTCTTCCTAACAACTGCAAGGAAGACGTGCAATGAATTGTACATTTTGTTATAAAATGAGAATCATATGAATCTATTGAGCTTGAAAACTGCTCCTTTCTATAACGATAAATTTGAAGGCAAATCAGTGATTTATAAATTCTTAATGAAAATTTGTAAATGAATTGAAGTATACAAAGAAACCAGTGATCTAATGAATAAAAAATGTTTTACAAGAAGTTGAACAGAAGCACTTAGGGCCTGTTTGGAGGCAGGAATTAGATTAGAACTGACATTTTTTAATCCCTGTAATATCTCAATAACTTCTTACATCTTCAATTCAAACAAAATCTACTTCAAAGTCTTAACTTAAGGCACATTTGCATATTATCAAATCTTAATTGATTTTATTCTTAATTTTGCATTAGGGAATATTCTTAGAAATATTTTTATTTATCTTAATTATCTTTGATTTAATGATTATTTGGTGATAAATCTTATTTATCTTAAACTTGATTAATTGAATATTCTGAATATTTAATTAATTAAGTTTAATTCTACCACTTAACTATTTAATTAAAATTAATTCTATTTATTCCTAATTATATTATTTAATTTTGACAATAAATCAAAATCTCCTACGAATAATTGATTAAATATTTATTTAATTGATTAAAATCAAAGTTGTCATTATTTAATAATATAGTTTTGAATAAAAGTTTAATTTAATAATTGATTAAACCAATAAATCAATTATTTTAATTCAAAAATCAGTTAGGTTGAGAATAAATCACTTTATTTATTTAATTAATTTATGAATAAATCACGCACATTCACACAAGCAGTCAACTAGAAATCAATTGCTAATCTTAAATTTGAACTCAACATCTGATTATGAGTTGAAAATTGATCTAAACTCTATTTGGAGTTAAAAAGTTGTTTATGCATACTTTTGCATGATTTTATGAATTAATTATTTATTTTCTATTGATAATTCAAAAATCAACCTGAGTTGATCAAGAGTGATTTATGACTTTTCTTAATGCATCATCAAATCCTAGATTTCTATAAAACAAGGCTTAGCTCTTCATCTTTGATAATCTCTTGAATTTGCACAATTACTCTGGTGAAATTTCATATGAAGAATCAAGCTTTTGTGATAAACGAATTTGTGAGATCAATTCATAATTTTTTATAGCTTTGCATTGATTTTCATATTAGTTCATATCATTCTAGATTAAATCGGCATATCATTTCAATTTCATCATCTCAGATCAGATTCATACAATTTTTCATATATATTGCATAGAAAACACAAAAATATAGATTAATTTGCATTTCATATAGTTTCATTCTTTTACATTCAAATTCTTCATTTAAGTGTTGCATTGTCACTGATCTCAAGCTAATCTAAGAAAATCATACTCTCACCTACTAGAAGGTAGTAAATCACCTGGTTAGTTTAGATTTTATTTTATTGTAAATTTTAGTTGTTGGCTAACCTCTAATATTTTACTGAAGTGTGGTGTCTACAGCTAGGTACAAAATTCACACACACATTTGTAGCACCCACCATGGGGCCCTAAAATGGGTTTCCCTTCCATTCTATCAATTTTCTATCATTTTTTATCAAAATTATGATTTTTAATTTTATGTCCGTACATCCTTGTACGGAATCTCGCACGAGATTTTTCACTATACTGCACAAAGTTTTGAGAGTTTCATCACTTTCTCGCGTGAGACCACATCTTGTTTCATGTGAGACCGCATCCCGACTCGCGCGATATTTTAGACCTAGAGACATAAATTTTGTAGATTTGCACTTTTAGATTATTGATTTCTAACGGTTACTGTTTGTTGTTGATTTTTCTTGATTCTGTATTTTCGAAGATAGCATAAGTATAATTTTTGGACGTGTGCTAAATTCTGGATTGCAGAACATTGGAATTTAGGTATTCTTTCTAATCTGATAACACTTCGATTTGGACATAAAAATAAACTCTCACGTGCCTAGCTTGTGTGACTTTTCCTGCTTTCATATCACAAATTTTATTTTGGGCTATAAAATGAACATAGATTTTCTTTTTGCATATCTGTTACACATAGTAAATAGGCCCTATGAACACTATTTGTTGATGATCTTGAGAGAGTGGGTTTCTTTCTCTTGTTCACGCATGTGAAGCTCTTCTTGACGAAGGATCCTCTTTTAGGTAGGGAGGTTACTGAGATTGTCTTGCGTTCTACTAGATTTGTAGTCCTTGACTTTTGATTGATACATTCTCTGTCTAAAGAGGTTGATAGATCACAAGTTATTGACATCACGAATCTTGGCGATATAGTTTCAGTCTTAACGTGTCAGATTTATCTATCTACTTTGTTTTGGTGAAGTGAAAAGGCTAGGGGATTATGCTCTACTTCCTTTTTGGATAGTACGAGAAACCCAGATCCTTGAATCTGATCTAGTCCCCCTGTGGTATCTTTTTGTTAGTCATCTTTAGAGAGGGTTAACTGTAGTGGGCATTCCCTTAATTGGGTCAACCACATGGAAGAAACCTCAAGCGGTAATAACCATTTTTGTTATGGTAGTAACAACCACTATATAAATGTCCTTGTGGAGGAAATCTTCACAGGTGTGATCTCTTGTTGGGCTGTCAAATCTCCCTACTAGCCCCTGATGTATTAAATTCTTAGACTGTGTCAAAACCCCAGTGTGCCTAGATTGGAGTTCACCCTCTTGAGATCACAAAAGTTGCAGAGTTAGACCATTACTACAAACCCTAGTGAGGCCAAATTTTTTATTTTCTAAGAATATGTGTGTTATTGAAATTTTTTTTGGAACATACACAGCTAGCATTTGTAAGGATTAACACATTAATTCACTTGATTGTGCATGCGCATGGTTGCTTTGTCCCTTGTTCATTGTTTTCAGACATGCTTGAAATCACTTGCCTGCTATTTTGCGTGCTTGATATCTACTTGGTTATTTGAGATGAACCTTCACATAGATCTTCAAAATTGGAAACTAAAAAAATGAAAGAAATTTCAAAATCCTTTTCTGGTGTAAAAATTGGGTATTTTGTCAGAGAACAGCCAGCGCTGTGTCTCAAAATTTGTGCCTCAAAAACTATGTTGTATTGTCAAAACTTGTTCCTTTTTCGTATGAGATTTAAGTTTTCTAGTCGTTTCTTCACACGAGACTGCATTTTCTCATGTGCAATCTGGTACTTCCTCGCACGAGATAGAGTTTCTTCGCGCGAGATTGTCCCCAAATTTTTAGAACAACAAGCTTATTCATGCCAGTTGGTTAACTTTCCATCAGATATGATCTTTGTCTAAAATCCGTATGTCTATTTACATGTTGCACACTAAGGTATGTGCAAGATCATGAGGGGCCAAACTATGCCCTTAAGTGGCAATGAAAAATTAGCAAATCAGGGTTAGTCAACTTGACGTGAAAATTTTAACTAGCTATGAACCTAATATCAAAAAGTTGTAAGAATAGAACCTATAGAAAATTAAATGTAGTTTCTAAACTACTAGGCCTTTTTTGAGAAAAAGTTAGTATGATTGGTAAAAAGTATAGATTTCAATGCAGCAGTACAAAAATTTCAAGAAAAAAATAAGAAGTAGGTGTATGTCTGACCACCTTAATCATTATCAAATGATAATATTTTATTATAAGATTTTATATATAAGTAGTAGACTCATGCCTGGATGTGACACATATTTTTTTGTAATTTTATTCCAAAAAAATAATTAATTATGATTTTTCTGCTACAACATTTTTTAGAATAAAAAACTCTTGTGTCTGACCACCTTAACTCATTCAAAACTTTATAAAATTCAAATTTTTATTTTTTTTTCTTATAGTAGGAAAAGCATAGAATGTGACGCATTTTTTGGATTTCAAAAATGTTATACCATTTGAAAGTTATAGTCATTTTTTAATCAGTATATAAATCAACACTTTAGAGGTAGGTCAATTAGAAAATAACTAATAATTACTTACCGAATTCAAAATTTGACAGCAATTATATCAATAGAAAGCTGATAATCTCCTTAAGATACCCTTTTTATTTTATCAAATTCGGGTGAAAAAAAAGTCGTTAGCTACATTGTCAAAGTTTGGAACTCAGAGAAACAGGGAAAAAACACATATTTGAGACATTCCAATAGTTGACCATGTAGGTTTGGTGCACAAAGCAATATCGAGCCTAATTGGGTACCTGATATTTACCCGAATATGATGCAGAATTTTGAATTTTCACTTTGCCTCCACTTTCTCCCTCCCATTTCTCCATCCTTGATAAACTATATATTAGTTATATATTAGATATATATTAGATATATTAAATATTATATAATATCAATTATATATTAAATGTTATATAATATATATTTTACATTAAATATTATTTAATATATATTAGTATTAAAAACTATATATTAGATTATATATTATATATATTAAATATTATATAATATACATGTTACATTAAATATTATTTAATTATATATTAATATCAAAAACTATATATTAGATTATATATTATATATAATATTATATATTAAATATTATATAATATATATTTTACATTTTAAATATTATTTAATATGATTCTGAGCACGAGCATGAGTCCTTACAGGGGCATAGTTGTGCCTTTTATAGGCACCAAAAACCCGAGCTACGCAAAAATGGAGGCTTTGAAGAATAGTTCACGAGAGGCGGATTATAGAAGTAGAGGGCAAGAGAATCACTCTATTTCCACTGCCTGTGGCTGTGAAATGGTATCTTTCACTTCTTTTTCAATCAAAATGCTAAATTGCAAAGGTTCTCGAAATAGATTCTAGTCACCGAACAGTTGTACTCACGGCTGTTGATAATCTGGGAGGTTAAATAAGAGCAACTGGATGGATCTTTGAATCGGCTGAAGATTATGGAGAGTGGGGAAGGGTTTGGTAGAATGAGCAATTGTACTGAAAATTATGTAGGCACCGTAGAACTGACCGCATTAATAAATTTAAAGAAGAGATCAGTGGCGGTGCGACATTATGAGGAAAGCCTTGTTGTTTCGATGGCACTGCCCCGATATTATGAAGAATGTCTTGCTGCTTCAATGCTGGTGCCGCCTTTGTCTCAGACTTTCGCCATTGCTTCTCATCAGTACTCTAAGATATGGCAGCCCAGATTGTGGGCTTTTTCATAGCATAGTCTATCATAAATTCTCTATAAATCATCATGCGTTATAGTATTCTACGTGTTTCTGAATGAGTTACTCAAAGAATTTAATTTTTACTATAATTTTGGATCCATGGATTGTCATTTTGCGCTCGGAGAGAAGCTACAAATTGCAAGAATTTGATAAATTTGGTTTATATCATTTTCTTTCTCTCCCATTTCTGAGTAATACAATTTTGTTTTTGTCCATCTTAAATGATTTCGCCTGAAGTTAATGAATTTTTTTAGATGATTTTGTCTTAAGTTCTAATGAAATTTCTTCCATGGATGCTAATGAAATCTCTTTCATGAATGTTGATAAGACATTTAAATTATGAGTTATTAAATTCTATAGCTTGAATGTTCTTTTTTATAGAAGGTTATTTTCATGGTTTGTGATTCATGCAATTCCTTAATAGTTTCATTCTTAATAGAATTCATAACTAGATTTTCCATAGCCAATTTTCTTCTTGATCCTTGCAATATTTTCTCCTCAATTGAACATTTTGTAATCAATTAATATCCAATCACATTTTTCGCTTGGCCAATTTTGTGGGCTCACGATTGAACCTATAGATCCACAAAAGGGTTGAAACCTAGATCTGGTGGAAGAGTAGTATTAGCAAGAAGTCATTCGCTAACATCTCATCTGGGTCATGGGGACTCTCTAGGGGTCCTAGTACACCTTATCACATGTTAGGACCCCAAGGGGGTCCCTGTGATCCCTTTTGAGACATTGGGATGCTCAAGTGTGTCTTAAGGGGTCGTAAGACCCCTTAAGACACACTTGAGCATTCCAATGTGTCAAAAGGGCTCATAGAGACTCCCTAGTGGTCCTAGTATGCCTTATCATATGTTAGGAACCCTACAGAGTCTCTGTGACCCCTTTTGACACATTAGAATGCTCAAGTGTGTCTTAAGGGGTCTTGGGACCCCTTAAGACACACTTGAGCATTCCAATGTCTCAAAAGGGGTCACAGGGACTACCTAGGGGTCTTAGTATGCCTTATCACATGTTAGGACCCCTAGGAAGTCCCCATGACCCCTTTTGACAACTTGGAACACTCAAGTATGTCAAAAGGGGTCACAGAGACTCCCTAGGGGTCCTAACATGTGATAAGGTGTACTTGGACCCCTAGGGATTCCCTGTGGCCCCTTTTGACACATTGGAATGCTCAAGTGTGTCAAAAGGGGTCATAGGAACTCCCTAGGGGTCCTAGTATGCCTTATCATGGGTTAGGACCCCTAGGGAGTCCCCGTGACCCCTTTTGACACATTAGAATGCTCAAGTGTGTCTTAACCCCTTTTGACACATTAGAACACTCAAGTGTGTCTTAAGAGGTCTTAAGACATACTTAAGCATTCCAATATGTCAAAAGGGGTCACGGGGACTCCCTAGGGGTCCTAATATGCCTTATCACATGTTAGGACTGCTAGGGAGTCCCCATGACCCCTTTTGACACATTGCAGTGCTCAAGTGTGTCTTGAGGGGTCCTAAGACCCCTCAAGACACACTTGAGCATTGCAATGTCTTAAAAGGGGTCACGGGGACTCCCTAGTAGTTCTAGTATGCCTTATCACATGTTAGAACCCTTAGGGAGTCCCCGTGACCCTTTTTGACACATTAGAATGCTTAGGTGTGTCTTAAGAGGTTGTAGTACCCCTTTAGACACTCTTGAGCATTCCAATGTGTCAAAATGGGTCACAAGGACTCCCTAGGGGTCTTAGTACACCTTATCATGCATTAGGACCCTTAGGGAGTCCTTGTGACCCTTTTTGACACATTGCAATGCTCAAGTGTGTCTTAAGGTGTCCCCGTGACCCCTTTTGACACATTGCAATGCTCAAGTGTATTTTAAGGGGTCTCAGGACCCCTTAAGACACACTTGAGCATTGCAATGTGTCAAAAGGTGTCACAAGATCTCCCTAGGGGTCCTAATACATGATAAGACATACTAGGACCCCTAGGGAGTCCCCATGACCCTTTTTGACACATTAAAAATCTCAAGTGTGTCTTAAAAGGTCCACACTTGAGTGTTCCAATGTGTCAAAAGGGGTCACAGGGACTCCCTATGGGTCCTAGTGTGCCTTATCACGCGTTAGGACCCCTAGGGAGTCCCCATGACCCCTTTTGACACATTGGAAAGCTCAAGTGTGTCTTAAGACCCCTTAAGACACACTCGAGTGTTCCAATGTGTCAAAAAGGGTCACAGGGACTCCCTAGGGGTCCTAGTACACCTTATCATGCATTAGGACCCCTAGGGAGTCCCCATGACCCCTTTTGACACATTAGAACACTCAAGTGTGTCTTAAGGGGTCCTACAACCCCTTAAGACACACTTGAGCATTTCAATTTTTCAAAAGGGGTCACAAGGACTCCCTAGGGGTCCTAGTATGCCTTATCACATGTTAGGACCCCTAGCGAGTCCCCTTGACCCCTTTTGACACATTTGAACACTCAAGTATGTTTTAAGGGGTCTTAGGAACCCTTAAGACACACTTGAGCATTGCAATGTATCAAAATGGGTCATGGGCACCCCTTAAGAAACACTTGAGCATTGCAATGTGTCAGAAGGGGTCACAGGGACTCCCTAGGGGTCCAAGTACACCTTATCATGCATTAGGACCCCTAGGGCATATCCGTGATGCCTTTTGACACATTGGAACACTCAAGTGTGTCTTAAGGGGTCTTAGAACCCCTTAAGATACACTTGAGCATTCCAATGTGTGAAAAAGGGTCACCTAAGACCCCTTAAGACATAATTGAGCATTCTAATGTGTCAAAAGGGGTCACTAGAACTCCCTAGGGGTTGTAGTATGCCTTATCACACATTAGGACCTCTAGAGAGTCCCCATAACCCCTTTTGACACATTGGAACACTCAAGTGTGTCTTAAGGGGTCCTACGACCCCTTAAGACACACTTGAGCATTTCAATGTGTCAAAAGGGGTCACTCGGACTCCCTAGGGGTCCTAGTATGTCTTATCATGCGTTAGGACCCCTAGGGAGTCCTCGTGACCCCTTTTGACACATTGAAATGCTCAAGTGTGTCATAATACCCCTTAAGACACACTTGAGCATTCCAATGTGTTAAAAGGGGTCATGGGGACTCCCTAGGGGTCCTAGTATGCCTTATCATGTGTTAGGACCCCTAAGGAGTCCCCGCGACCCCTTTTTCACACATTGGAATGCTCAAGTGTGTCTTAAGACCCGTTAAGACACACTTGAGCATTCCAATGTGTCAAAAGGGGTCACGGGGACTCCCTAGGGATCCTAGTATGCCTTATCACACGTTACGACCCCTAGGGAGTCCCCGCAACCCCTTTTCACACATTAGAATGCTCAAGTCTATCTTAAGGACATTGAAATGCTCAAGTGTGCCTTAAGGAGACCTTACGACACACTTGAGCATTCCAATATGTGAAAAGGGGTCATGAGGACTCCCTAGGGGTCCTAGTATGTCTTATTATGCGTTAGGACCCCTAGGAAGTCCTCGTGACCCCTTTTTGACACATTGGAATGCTCAAGTGTGTCTTAAGGGGTCTTAAGACACACTTGAGCATTCCAATATGTCAAAAGGGGTCATGGGGACTCCCTCGGGGTCCTAGTCTGTTATTTCACATGTTAGGACACCTAGAGAGTCCTTGTGACCTTTTTTGACACATTGCAACACTCAAGTGTGTCTTAAGATGTCTTAGGACCCCTTAAGACACACTTGAGCATTAAAATATGTCAAAAGGGGTCACGGGGACGTCCTAGGGGTCCTAGTATGCCTTATCACACGTTAGGACTCCTAGGGAGTCCTTGTGACCCCTTTTAACATATTGGAATGCTCAAGTGTGTCTTAAGGAGTCTTATGACCCCTTAAGACACACTTGAGCATTCCAATGTGTCAAAAGGGGTCACGGGGACTCCCTAGGGGTCCTAGTACATCTTATCATGGGTTAGGATACCTAGGGAGTCCCCCTGACACCTTTTGACACATTGCAATGCTCAAGTGTGTCTTAAGGGGTCGTAGGACCCCTTAAGACACACTTAAGCATTGCAAAGTGTCAAAAGGGGTCACGGGGACTCCCTAGGGGTCGTAGTATGCCATATTATGGGTTAGGACCCCTAGGGATTCCTCGTGACCCCTTATCACATTAGAACACATGATAAGGCATACTAGGACCCCTAGGGAGTCCTAACTCATGATAAGGGTTCACGGGGACTCCCTAGGGGTCCTAACTTATGATAAGGTGTACGCATTCCAATATTTCAAAAGGGGTCATGAGGACTCCCTAGGGGCCCTAGTATGCCTTATCACATGTTAGGACCCCTAGGGAGTCCCCATGACCCCTTTTGACACATTGGAATAGTCAAGTGTGTCTTAAGGGGTCTTAGGACCCCTTAAGACACACTTGAGTGTTCCAATGTGTCAAAAGTGGTCATGGGGACTCCCTACACTCAACTGTGTTTTAAGGGGTCCTAGGACCCCTTAAGACACACTTGAGCATTGCAATGTGTCAAAAGGGGTCACGGGGACTCCCTAGGGGTCCTAATATGCCTTATTATGGGTTAGGACCCCTAGGGAGTCCTCGTGACCCCTTTAACACATTACAATGCTCAAGTGTTTCTTAAGGGGTCCTAAGACCCCTTAAGACACACTTGAGAATTGCATTATGTCAAAAGGGGTTATGAGGACTCCCTAAGGGTCCTAGTACACCTTATCATGGGTTAGGACCCCTAGGGAGTCCTCATGACCCCTTTTGACATGTTGCAATGCTCAAATGTGTCTTAAGGGGTCCTAAGACCCCTTAAGACACACTTGAGCATTCCAATGTGTCAAAAGGTGTCACAGGGACTCCCTAGGGGTCCTAGTACACCTTATCATGTGTTAGGACCCTTAGAGAGTCCTCATGACTCCTTTTGACACATTAGAATAGTCAAGTGTGTCTTATGGGGTCTTAGGACCCCTGAAGACACACTTGAGCATTCCAATATGTCAAAAGGGGTCATGAGGACTCCTTAGGACACCTTAAGAAACACTTAAGCATTCTCAGGTGTTAAAAGGGGTCACGGAGACTCCTTATGGGTCCTAGTATGCCTTATCATGCGTTAGGACCCCTAGGGAGTCCCTGTGACTGCTTTTGACATATTGGAATGCTCAAGTGTGTCTTAATGGGTCCTACGACCCCTTAAAACATACTTAAGCATTCCAATGTGTCAAAAGGGGTCACGAGTACTCCCTAGGGGTCCTAGTATGCCTTATCACGTGTTAGGACCCCTAAGGAATCTCCATTACCTCTTTTGACACATTGGAACACTCAGCTATGTCTTAAGACCCCTTAAGACACACTTGAGCATTCCAATGTGTCAAATGGGGTCATGGGAACTCGCAAAGGGTCCTAGTACACCTTATCACGCGTTAGGACCCTTAGGGAGTCCTCCTGAACCCTTTTGACACATTTTAATGCTCAAGTGTGTCTTAAGGGGTCTTAAAATAGACTTGAGCATTCCAATGTGGCAAAAGGGGTCATGGGGACTCCTTAGGGGTCCTAGTACACCTTATCACATGTTAGGACCCCTAGGGAGTCCGTATGACCCCTTTTGACACAATGCAATGCTCAAGTGTGTCTTAAGGTGTTGTAGAACCCCTTAAGACACAATTCACTATTGCAATGTGTGAAAAGGGGTCACAGGGACTCCCTAGAGGTTCTAGTATGCCTTATCACATGTTAGGACCCCTAGGGAGTCACCATGACCCCTTTTGACACATTGGAATGCTCAAGTGTGTCTTAAGGGGTCTTAAGACACACTTGTGCATTCCAATGTGTCAAAAGGGGTCACAGGGACTTTTTAGGGGTCCTAGTACACCTTATCATGCGTTAGGACACTTAGGGAGTCCCCGTGACCCCTATTGACACATTGCAATGCTCAAGTATGTCTTAAGGGGTCTTCCTTCTTAAGACACACTTGAGCATTGCAATGTGTCAATAGGGGTCACGGGGACTCCCTAGGGGTCCTAGTATGCCTTATCATGTGTTAGTACCCCTAGGGAGTCCCCGTGACCCCTTTTGACACATTGGAATGGTCAAGTGTGTCTTAAGGATTCATAGGACCCCTTAAGACACACTGGAGCATTCCAATGTGTCAAAAGGGGTCACAGGACTCCCTAGGGGTCCTAATACGCCTTATCATGCATTAGGATCCGTAGGGAGTCCCTGTGACCTATTTTGACACATTGTAATGGTCAAGTGTGTATTAAGGGGTCTTAGGACCCCTTAATACACACTTGAGCATTGCAATGTGTCAAAATGGGTCATGGGGACTCCCTCAGGGTTAGGACCGCTAGGGAGTCCTCGTGACCCCTTTTGACACATTGCAATGCTCAAGTGTGTCTTAAGGGGTCTTAGGACCCCTTAAGACACACTTGAGCATTGCAATGTGTCAAAAGGGGTCACGGGGACTCCCTAGGGGTCCTAGTATGCCTTATCACATGTTAGGACCCCTAGGGAGTTCTCGTGACCCTTTTGACACATTGGAATGCTCAAGTGTGTCTTAAGAGGTTGTAGGACTCCTTAAGACACACTTGAGCATTTCAATGTGTCAAAAGGGGTCACGGGGACTCCCTAGGGGTCCTAGTATGCCTTATCACATGTTAAGACCCCTAAAAAGTCCTAAGGAGTCCTCGTGACCCCTTTTGACACATTGGAATACTCAAGTGTATGTTAAGGGGTTGTAGGATCCCTTAAGACACACTTGAGCATTCCAATGTGTCAAGAGGGGTCACAGGGACTCTCTAGGGGTCCTAGTACACCTTATCGCATGTTAGGTCCCCTAGGGAGTCCCCATGACCCCTTTTAACACATTCAAATGCTAAAGTGTGTCTTAAGGGGTCCTACGACCCCTTAAGACACACTTGAGCATTTGAATGTGTTAAAAGGGGTCATGGGGACTCCTTAGGGGACCTAGTACACCTTATCACATGTTAGGACCCCTAGGGAGTCCCCCTGACCCCTTTTGACACATTGGAATGCTCAAGTGTGTCTTAAGGAGTCTTAAGACACATTTGAGCATTCCAATGTTTCAAAAGGGGTCAGGGGGACTCCCTAGGGGTCCTAATGCATGATAAGGCATACTAGGACCCCTAGGAAGTCTCTCTCTACCTCCAGTGAACTATTTTTCAAAGCCTCCATTTCTGCATAGCTAGGGTTTACAACGCTTGTAAAAGACACATTTAATACAAAGATTTAGCCGACGACCTTTAAAGACCTAAAAGAAATGAGAAAAAAATTTAGGCCAAAAATACATACCACATTTCTATATATAGTACCGTAAGCTTCAATAATCCAGCCCGCTTCCTCTGCTAAGGCATGAAGAACTTCATTAATGTATGCTATAGGAGGAAGATTATAATTTCCATATTTTTGCAAGAGATTCTCCAAAATTTGTAATATTATATATAATATATTAGTATACATTAGTATATGTATTATATATATATATAGATATATTATATACATGTTAGTATATATAATACATTAGTATATATATAATATATTATATATATTATTATATTTAATACATTAGTACATATAATACATTAGTATATTATAATACATTAGTATATATATAATATACATTATATATATCATATGCCTCTTTTCTATATATATATTATATACATCAATATATGTAAAAGTTTAATTTTTTTCAATTGCTCCCGCTCTTTTTTCATTAGCCTGGGAATATCGGGTACCCGATATGAAATCAGATACCTGATTTTTGCTAGGCAATATTTGACCAAAATATTCCTTGTTTCCACAGACCAGACAATCATGGGATTTTATACTTTTTTCCACACGTTGCAAAAAAAAAAGTGATTTGGGGCCCATTGTTTGATTTTTGTCGACTTGTGGTCTCACCATGGGAAGCATCATTCGTCGAAAGGCTAAATGCAAGAGGAAGCTGACAGATGAAGAAATTCAAGCATATAGGGAAAAAGATAAGAAAAATCACTGAAGAAGGAGAGAAGGTATGTTAAACATTAATCAAGGTGACCCCGTAAATGTAGTTGTAAGTGAAGAGGATGTTTAATTTCAAAATGCACAAATGGAGATTGAAAATGTAGACTTTGAGAATGAAAATGTTTCACAAGAACCACATGAACATTATACATCTCCAAATTATATGCGAAATGAAGTCCCTTGCAATAAAGATAATCAATCTTCAAATTCAGGGCTTTCAAGAACACCTAAATGGTTAATTGAAATTGAGGAGAACATTATGAATAATTGGGAAGGAAAGAGGTCACATAGAACCATTAGGTTGTGGGCTTCAAGACTTTATGATCAATTTTTTCAAAACAAGACATTTGTTGAATAATGTCAAATTTTTGTGCAGTTGTTAAAGATGCAAAAGATGAGACTTGTGCTTGTGAAATTGAAGATTCATGTGAACAAGAAAATGGAGAGAAATGCCAATGTTGTGAAGAATCTTTTCAATGCTCTCAATAGCATTGGGAAGACTAGTAGAGAAAGAGATAAGAGAGTTGCTCGCAGGGTTATTGCAACCTCCTTAGTAAGTCATTAGTTGAGAAAGGATCATTTGATGAGACAAACTTGTGTTGACTTCAATATAGACCGTAAAACTTTGGGTAGAGAACTTGCAAGAAGAGAAAGACTTGATGATCCACTTCAAATTGATACATGGGCTTATCGTAGGAGACTTCCACATTTCGATAAGAAGCTAACAGATGTTGTCAAGGATGAAATTCAACAATTTTGGGATGCTAACTCAAGAGTGTCACCAAATGTGAAGGATGTCTTGAAGTTGAGAGTTGGAAATTGAGACCGCACTCCACATCCTAAACATTATGTGGAGGTAAGTCAAACAATGTTGTATAAAAAATTTTGTGAGACACATCCAACATTGAAAATATCACAAAGCTCTTTTGAATCCATGAAGCCATTTTATTGTGTACCCCTTAAGATTCGAAATACATGTTGTTGCAAATATCATGTTGAGTTTTCAATGCATCATGAATTATTATGGTCCATTCATTCTACTTTGCATACTAATGAAATGCTAGAGGATTATGGTGCAAGTGGTCTTCCCAAATCATCAAGAGACTTGCTAGATCAATTTTTATGCCATAGAGATGATGGTTGTTTATTTTATGAAAAAGATTTCTTAAATGCTAAGTGCTCAGAATGTGGTGGATTGTCCAAGTTTAGAACATGTTTTCATGAGGGTTTGGAACACAATTTTGGAAAGAAACTCATCCAAAAAAAGGTATATGAAACAGTGAAATATACATTGAAGAGTGGAGGTGAAGGCTCTAGATGTGAGTTAGTTGCAAAAGAATATAATGTTGCTGATTTTATCTCAGATTTCAAGACAAATCTTTTTTACAAGTATGAAAGGTATAGTCATAGGTCTCAATGGTTGGATCAAAAATTTAGGACATGTAAGGACACTTTCCCCATTGGAACTATTATATCCATTGTAGACTTTGCGAAGAACTATACATTGCAGCCCCAAAATGAGACTCAAGCTCAATATTACAATTCCATTTAGGTTGCTATTTTTGTACACATCACATATAGACATTCCCCTAATAGTACAAAATATGAGTGAAAGATAATTAGAGAGTACCATTTTTATATGAGTGATGACAAGTCTCACTCTCATGAGTTTGTTCAAAATTGTTTCCAGAACTATTTTGACTTCTGGCAGGAAAATGGTATTGCTATGGATAGGAATCTCATTTGGTTAGATAATTGCACCGGTAAATTTAAGAATGCTAGAATGTTTTATTGGTTGTGTATAATGCATGTAGAGAGAGGTGTACCTCATATTTGGAGTTTTTTTGAGTCAGGGCATGGGAAAGGGGAGCATGACGGAGCAGGTGCGTGTGTGAAGAGAGCTCTAATTAAGGAGCAACTAAGGATTTCAGGTGTTGTACTTCTTGATGCTCATTCTATTGTTGATTGGTGTACTTTAGAATTGTCACAGGGGGGGACTCTTGATTCTACAATGCATAGATTATTTTGGTTGGTTGAGGAGGGAACTATAGGAGATAGATTGTATTGTCAAATAGTGAAAGACTCTTCAAAAATGCATTCATTCTGAAGCTCCAATAGTAGTACATGGACCATTTGGACACGAGAGTTGGCTTGTTTTTTCTCCATGTGTTTTCAGTATGATTGGGATCATTGCAAGTCAAGTGAGTGGGTGGATACATGGGTTCCATAGTATCTAACTCCTTTATCTTTGACACTCTCTATAAGAAATGATGACATGGACACTTCAGTTGACTATGACCATCTTTCAGATCTTCTGAAGCCAGGAGATGTTTTTGCATTGGTTGCACCATAGGGGAATGATGAGATGTTAGATTATTGGTTAGCACGTTGTGTACAAGGTAAACAAAAGCTTGTACAACTAATGACAGATGGTGATGGGTTCACATATCCTACTGGTTCAGTTGTTGTTGTGGGAACATGGCTGTGAACATACATGATTAGAAAGAATGGAGTTCCCACATTTGAAGACTATGAGAAGCACAAAACTATTCTCATGTATTCACACCTTGTTATAGAAACAAATGTCAAGTTGTCAAAGCATGAAGGAAGATCAAAGACAAAATAACTTTGGACTATTACTACTATTGATCATGAAGCACTATTGGAGACCCTTAAGCAAAGAGATGACCCTTCAGGAACACTTGACTAGGTAATAAGTTAACTTAGTGCATTGGTTTCTAAGTTCATTAAGCTTAATTTCAATACATTAATTTGACCTTTCTTAGATTGTATTTTGAGTCAATAAACTTGGTTTTGTATGTGGATTGTAACTTGTGCAGGAGCACCTATGAAGATGCCTACGGTCACCATGGATCCAATCAGAGATAGAAGGACAAAAGGAATGGTTAATTGAGATCTTTTGAAGCCTATGATGGTAATTTGTAACAATCAATTTGATTTAAAAGTTAAATGTCCTAAAACTCTTCATAAGGACTTATGACCAAAATCATGTATGGGTGGTCAATAGTGCCAAGAAGGGATCTTACATGTCATATACTTATGTCATTTGCATGGTTTGAATTCTTACATGTTTGATTGTTGTTTCTAATGCTTTAAGGATATTATTTTTTATCATTTCAAACAATCTATAAAATTTAAACCTTAAACATAATAAGCTCCACAATTCAAATTTCACAAGCTTAATCATGATTAATTTCACAGTTCAAATTTCAAACATACCACTAATAGTTAGTTGAAAGCGGCTCAGTAATGTATCTTTCAAACTGGTAGTGATCTTTCGTGGCTCATATCTCAGACCTCGTGATAGGTATCAAAAAACTATTAGGTGCTACAAGATTATGTTTCTAAGGTCTACAATAACCTCTCTCAATTTTGGGTGATTCAACTTTGTTTGCATTTGGCAAGGCGATCTCAGTCGATGCCAAAACTTACAGTGAGGGTCAGTTGAAAGTGGCTCAGCAGTGTATCTTTCAAACCGTCTGACCTGGCATTGAACCATCTACTCCATCAGCTCTAGTTGGCCAAGTAAACACCAGTGACAACCCCATTCTGCCCACAGAGTCATCAGAACGCTCACGACCATGCTCGACCCAAGTGACCCCAAGGTGCACTAATCATGATTGGGAAGCAATATTTCAGAGCTCATATCTCAGACCTCGTGAGAGGTATCAAAAAAATGTTAGATGCTATAGGATCATGTTTTTGAGGTCTACAATAAACTCTCTCAATTTTGGGTGATTCAATTTTGTTTGCATTTGGCAAGGCAATCTCAGTCGATGCCAAAACTTGCAATGAGGGTCAGTTGAAAGTGGCTTAGCAATGTATCTTTCAAACTGTCCAACCTAGCATTGAACCGTCTACTCCATTGGCTCCATTTGGTCAAGTAAATTCCAGTGAAAACCCTATTCTACCCATAGAGTCACCAAAACGCTCATGACCATGCTCGACCCAAGTGACCCCAAGGTGCACTAAGCATGATTGGGCAGCAATCTTCCATGGCTCATATCTTAGACCTCGTGAGAGGTATCAACAAAACATTAGGTGATATGGGATCATGTTTTCAAGGTCTACAATAACCTCTCTCAATTTTTGGTGATTCGACTTTGTTTTCATTTGGCAAGGTGATCTCAGTCGATACTAAAACTTACAGTGAGGGTCAGTTGAAAGTGGCTCAGCAGTGTATCTTTCAAATTGTCTGACCTGGCATCAAACCGTCTACTCCATCAACTCTGGTTGGCTAGCTAAATGCCAGTGAAAACTCTATTCTGCCCACAAAGTCATCGAAACACTTGCAACCACACTCGACCCAAGTGACCCCAAGGTGCACTAAGCACGATTGGGTAGCGATCTTCGGGGGCTCGTATCTTGGACCTCATGAGAGGTATTAACAAACTGTCAGGTGCTATGATATTTTTTTTTTGAGTTCTACAATAACCTCTCTCAGTTTTGGGTGATTCAACTTTGTTTGCATTTGGCAAGGCGATCTTAGTCGATGCCAAAACTTGCAGTGCGGGTTAGTTGAAAGTGGCTTAGCAGCGTATCTTTCAAACTGTTTGATCTGGCATTAAACCATCTACTTCATTGGTTCTAATTGGCTAGGTAAATGCCAATGACAACCCCATTCTGCCCACAGAGTCACCAAAATGCTCACGACCATGCTCGACCCAAGTGACCCCAAGGTGCACTAAGAATGATTGGGAAGCAATCTTTCATGGCTTGTATCTCGGACCTCATGAGAGGTATTGAAAAACTATTAGGTGTTACAAGATCATTTTTTTGAGGTCTACAATAACCTCTCTCAATTTTGGGCGATTTGACTTTGTTTGCATTTGGCAAGGCAATCTTAGTCGATGCCAAAACTTGTAGTGAGGGTCAGTTGAAAGTGGCTCAGTAGCGTATCTTTCAAACCATCTGACCTAGCATCAAACCATCTACTCCATTGGCTCCACTTGGCTAGTTAAATGCCAGTGATAACCCCATTCTTCCCATAGAGTCACTGGAATGCTCGCGACCATGCTCGACCCAAGTGACCCCAAGGTGCACTAAGCATGATTGGGAAGTGATCTTCTAGGGATCATATCTTGGACCTCATGAGAGGTATTGAAAAACCATTAGGTGCTATGATATCTTATTTTCGAGGTCTATAATAACCTCTCTCTATTTTGGGTGATTCGACTTCATTTTCATTTGGCAAGGCGATCTCAATCGATGCCAAAACTTGCAGTTAGGGTTAGTTGAAAGTGGCTCAGTAGCATATCTTTCAAACCATCCAACTTGGAATTGAACCATTTTCTCCATCAGCTCTAGTTGGCCAGGTAAACACCAGTGACAACCCCATTCTACCCATAGAGTCACCGAAACGCTCGACCCAAGTGACCCCAAGGTGCACTAAGCATGATTGGGCAGTGATCTTTCAAGGCTCATATCTCAGACCTGGTGAGAGGTATCAACAAACCATTAGGTTCTATGGGATCCTTTTTTCAAGGTCTACAATAACCTCTCTCAGTTTTGGGTGATTTGACTTCATTTGCATTTGGCAAGCCGATCTCAGTCAATGCCAAAACTTGCAATGAGGGTCAATTGAAAGTGGCTTAGAAGTGTATCTTTCAAACCATTTGACTTGGCATCAAACCATCTACTCCATCAGCTTTGGTTGGCAGGGTAAACACCAGTGAAAACCTCATTCCATTCTGTAATCATTTGAAATGGAGGAAATAAATGAAATTAGCCAACGGAGTACGAAGGAAGTCATGATACCCTGTTTCCCCTTTACAATGAAAGTGAAATATTTTACAATACATTAATCTAGTTTGGTATCAAGATTGTGCTTATTATTGTAGGACCATTGACATACTTGTTATCCAAGCCTGCAAAGGGAGTTGTCAAAATATTTGATCTCCTCTTTCTCCTCAATATAATTCTTCTTGTCTACAAAGAGGTTGGGTGGATATATGGTTTAGTTACAAATGACATTTTGATTGGTTTCAAAATGCATTGTCATGGATGGTGTTCTATATATTGTGTGCCCCCTAGGCTAGCTTTCATAGGGTCTGCTCCAATTAACCTTTCAGATCAACTTAATCAAGTTCTACATTGGGCTCGTGGATCAGTAGAAATTTTTTTGAGTAGACATTGTACTATTTGGTATGGTTATGAGGGTAGACTGAAATGGTTGGAGAGGCTATCAATGCCACTGTCTATCTAAGGACATGCCATCATCCTCAGGGTCAGTTATAATTTTAACTATTGAGTCCCATAAAAACTGTGACTTGGAAGCATAGACAGTATATGTAAATTTTTTGACAAAATGCCTGGAATAAGAGCACGACATATGGAATTATAGATAGGAGTAGTAGAACTAGTGAAAGGTATCCAAAAATGAAGTTTCCAAAGCTTTGTCAGGTTAGACTGGTCGATGACAATGATAATTGGTTTTGCACATCGACAGTATTGGCATTCGAGAACATGATAATCTATAACACAATTTCAATATTAAGACATTATCATTTCCTGAGAATGCCCCAACACCGAATGTCAAGGAGGACCTGACATCTTCCCTAATGGATAGAACCTTGTTTCATGCTTAGTTGTTGGATTCATAGAGGTTTGGGACTATATCAGTGGGAAACTTCAGAGCAATTTTCAATACCAAGCTAATGATGCATTATAATGTAGTTCTTTGTGTTGACATCAGTCATGATTCAAAGATGTTGGCTTTAGCTTCACAGGGTGGGAAAATTAAGGAGGACATTCTCGTAATTGAATCCCAAAATACATATGTATGATGGCTTCGACAAAATGTTTCTTGGTGTCACTTGCATGAAGTGGTATGTGTGTGGAGAGCCAAAAATGACTTGCTCTGGTTATAGCACCAAGTGTCCAATCAAAACATAGAGGCATTAACACTTGTGTTGCAATAAGATCTAGATGGCACTATTCTATAGGAATAGATCCATTTTGAAAGATGTAGAGCACCAAGTAACATGGAATTTCATAACAAAATATTACTAAGGCACTCACAGAGGGAGACTTTAATGTATTCGAGAAAGAAGATGTGGATAGACACGTCCTCAAGAATTAGTTATTATAATAGGAAAGAAACTGATCGAAAGGGAAAAATAAGTAAGGCTCGTAGAGGATATTTTGGGGGTTCTAGATTCTACCTGACCTGAGAGACTTTGTGCCAGGGGAGGGATAGATTAGGATTTTTATTGTAATGCAGGGAAAGAGGGATTTTATTTTTAGATAATGATTAATGTACAGGAACAACATAATCTTTGTTGTTTTTCTATGTTCAAAGAAGGATATGTCAGCATATTAAAACTCTGATTTTAGATGCTCACTTTCTGATTGATATTCATCTTTGAATGATATTGGTTTCTTTTGAATGTATATCTATTACATCTGATCATGAGCATGATCATTTGTGGACTTTGTGCTATAGTTATTCATGTATTTGGAAAGAACCATTCATCTTTCTCTCTTAGTTTCTTTTTGTAATGCATTGTTTAGGCAAATGAAATTTGTAGCATTTACTATCCTTTTGTTTTTAGTAAATTAGTCCCTTCACATCCATCTCGTGTTTACGAAAAGATGTTTGTAAGCCTTTATTGCTTTCAGGTTAAAAGCATTATCATTTATAGTTTAGTTGATTCATTTTAAATCCTGCACGGGGAGCTGTACTCGGATAATTCAAAGGGCACTTACGCTTCTCAATAGCAAAGTTACCCAACTGTTGGTGTTGGTTGAGTCTTTTTTTTTGGGCTTTAAGGGTCATTTTGTAAGCATTTCTTTGGAAGACAAATCTATTCACCAACAAGAAGTTAAACCTCAAACATAATAAGCTCCATGAACAGGGTATTCTAGAGTAAAGAAAAACAAATGTAACTTCAACAAGATATAATTTAAATCATAATGATAATCATAGTCAAGATATAACTTCACCATTCAATTCCATAAACATGAATAATAAATATGTATATACAAAAGATGACGCAAATATAACATATAAATGAACATGTTCTATATATGTATCAAATGTATCAAAAGTATGTCCATATACAAATATGGCACATGCCATTTCAAAATGTCTATAAAATCAATGTTTTAAGGTGTACAATGTGGCATATATGCCATCTCAAAATGTGCCAAGTGTCCTCTCTAAATGACCAAAAAACTAAAATTGTATCCTATGTTGTAGGGGGATCATCAAAATGTAGCCTCTTTGAAGAAGTGTTGGGCTCTGATTGATCCTACATAAAAAATGAGTTCAAACCAAAGTTAGATTGCTTACTTTATATGATTTGTACATATATATATAATTCATAATTTTCAAACACTAATTTAATTAAAATTATAACTGAATACAAATATTTGTACCTGGTCTCTCGATCGCCTACCACGATCAAGTGTCCTAGCATAAGTCCTGAGTAGCAAAGGGACCATGCCAACAATACCAACTCTGACCTATAAATATATATTTGCAATAATGAGATTAGTAGAGTGGTGCAACATAGAGTAATAAATCTATAAAATAGGATGATAGCATAATAAAATTACAAATTGATTGAACTAAAATTAAAACTTACATCTAGTGATCCCTCCTCTGGAGTAGTGGGCTGGGTCAACAAAGAAATGAAAGATTCTCGTGGGCCCTCCCTCACAGTTGAAGTAACCTATGAGAGTAAAAATATTGTCAATTATATATCAATGTACTTCATCATAGAAACCCTACTTACAAAATACAAATAACAATATGTAAAAGTCTATGTACAATCGAGCTATCACTCTAAATCAAGACACCTGTAACCCTACACCACCAAATTGGTATCGAGACATCATCAATAGCCACACCCTATACAATAAAGTGCAAGTAAAATATTTATTACTACACACAAGTGGCATACATATGCATGCATATTTAATCTTAAACAATTAAGTACCTTTCCTTTGTCGACACCTGATGAAGGAACTCCCTTACGCCCCCCACTGACATCAGCTGTAGCCTGCAAGAACACAATAAGATGACAATATATATTAGTAAATGTATGAATTTTATTTCTATAATTGATAGAGATTTAAGCATGTACACCAAATGATATAAAAAAAACTAATGGGTACATAATTTATAATATACCGTATAGTCATCAAGGCCAAATGAAATGGCCGAAAGTGTGGACTCATCCACCTATCTCACCTCTTCCTGTGTCATCGACTGAACATAAATGGAAAAAATATATATACATAAGTGCATGCAATCATTAAAACTAATCTAAATAAATAAATTATTTTTAAATTAAATAAGTCATGTGATGAATTTATTTATAATGTTTACTCTTACCATATCAATAGGAGTCAATGGCTCTACATGCACCTCCTGAGCACTCTCATGAAATGTAGATGCTCCATGAGGTGTTGCAGCCTCTACAACTGCCTCTCCTATATCCCCCTCATCAATATCATGAAACTGATATATATCAAAATCAATAAGCAGTCTAAGGCACATATGCCTACACATAATGCACATATGGGGCTCACATACATGTGAACTCCGATGAGATGTCGATGCGCCAACAACATCCACAAGAGGCAACACTAACCTAGTCTATGTGATCAATTGATCACTCAGTAAATGAATGGCCCTAATAGTTTGTGAGGCAGCCTCTACAATGATATCAAGATGCTGCACTAGAGGAGGGGGTGTGACATCAGTGGGGGGGACAAAGGTAGTGGCCTTTGAGCACTGGGAAGATGGCCTAGACTGAGGAGCTCCACTACCTATGCCCATGTTGGGCCTCATACTCCAATAATCAACATGGTGACCAAGCACAAACTTAGCATATAATTTTTTAAGGAAATAAAATGGGACCTCCAAATTGCTATGGGGTGGTTTATCAAAAACCATCCACTAGTGATCCCAAAAGTTTGTGCGCAATGCTTCATTTGTGCACCATTTTATTGATAATTTGGTATTTTTGGGGTCAATTGGTATTCCAATTTTAGGATTGACAAAAAGGGCAGCCATATCTTCCTTACTTATATTAAGGGCCACAATCCCATCATGGTCAAGCCCATCATCAAATTGAGCATGCATATCATCACACCAATGAAGAGAAGCATTATGTTGTTGTGTGAGTGTGTCAATATTTCCAACAATTATATTTAGTGTGGAAAGCATGGGACCTAATGTAGGTATATTTTGATACGTGTTTTGGAAACCTTGTATTGTGTTCAAATTTTCTTGTATCAAATCTTGTAAAGATTTAGGGTTTAGATATGGGGGATTGTTTTTGAGATCGTTATTTGGAGGGTTATTTTCTTCATTGTTGTCAGTCATGCCTGATTAAATTAAAAAAAATCTAAATTTAAAATATTATTACAAATATAAATGCAAAAGCCTATTTAAAAAAAATGCTACATTTAGCATGAAAATGAAATAAATTAATAAAAATATACAAATAACTACTTATTGAATATGCTTGGAGTCGAATTTGTTGTTTCCAATATTAGGTACCTGGAAATATATTGGGTATATGAAAATCATGGAAAGAAACTTGAAGAAAATCGTGCAAGGAAATGAAGAAAGGGGCTAGTGGGTTTCGGATTTATGCCATAGTTATCAGGTACCCGATTAGGCCTATGCTTTGGTGGTAGGTTTTCCCAGATGTATTGACACCCAGGCCTACTAAAAAGTCAAAAAGTGCTTTCATGCACTTTTGGATGAGTGAAAAGTGAATATTTTTCACATCACCACTTTTTGGCCCCTCATGATCTTGCACATACACAGTACCTGAAACTGGATGTCTAGAGTGGAGAGATTACTTTTTAATCAAATCCCAAATTTTTCAAACAAATCATTGTGTTAGGAATAGAGAAAAAACTATAATGAATCCATTCATTTTCCTGAAGTGGTCTCCTGAGTTTGATTTAGCCCTCTAATTTATCAATTTGAATCTTTTTCATCTTGTGTCAAAACTTTGTCAAGATTTATCTTCATTTCAATTTTTTCTCTTTACGACTAAGTGTTGTGAGCTCGTGCCTGCCATCTATTGGATGTCTACCCACACCACTATGGTATAGTATCCTTCATTTATGTCTGATCTATCTTCACTCAATCTAATCTTGACAAGGTTGCATCATTCGATTTTCTTGAATCAAGTCATTCTTTAGTTGTCTTCATCTTACTCTTTTGCTTCACCTAAGGTTAATGGTGGAAAATCGAGCTTCCTCACATAAGAAACACAAAGAAGCATCTAACACCATACCTTTATCTCATCAAGTGGGTCCAACCTTTGAACGACTCAATAATTCAAGCCTTTACGAAGATGATGGTCTTGGCAATCTGCGATTAAAAACTGGTTACATACCACCTCCTCCATCAACCTACGGACATAATCAGAATACTTAAATTGCTTCTAAAATTGCTTGATACCAAAATGATGATGACTTTAAGAAAATGATGAGGCATTTCTTGAAGGAAGATAGAGAAACATACTTCTTATAGTTAGCTCATCAAGGAGCTAAACTTCCTCCTAACTTCAATGTTGAAGATATCATTATGCATGAGGAAGAAACTCCACTCACAGCTATGATGAAACAAATGCATGCCATGCAAGTCAAACTTAACAAAATTGTAAAAGAAAAGAAACCTAAATAGTTCTCCATGGAAGCTCTATGCCCTTTTGCATTTGATAAAGACTTGTATATGCCACCATTTCCTAAAAGAGTGGAGATACCTAAGTATGACAAGTATGATGGAAACTCTGACCCTCAAGATCATGTCAGAGAATTTTGTACCCAATCTATGGATTTTATGCATGAACCAACCTATTTAATGTGTCTCTTCCCTCGATCTCTGGGAGGGGTGGCCATTCATTGGTTTTAAAAAATGCCTCCTACTATCAAGACTTTTGAGGAGTTGATCAAATTGTTCTATCAACAATACCCCCATAACATTAAACATCTGATCACCATGATTGACATCTGTAATCTAAAGAAATAATTAGGAGAACCATTCCTAACTTTTCTCAAGAGATGGAGGAAGAAATTTTCTCTATATGCTAGACCTATTCTAGAAACTGAGAAGCTAGAAATCTTTATCAACAATCTTGTTCTAGAAATAAGCTACCATCTAAAAATGAAAAGTCATACACCTTTTGATAAAATGGTAGAGAATGCTATCAAAATTGAGAAAGTACTTGTTCAAAAAGGAGACATCTCACTTCAAAAGGACAAGTATTAATCTAGATCTAGCTCTAAAGAAAAAGGCAAAAACTGGAACAAGAATAAATGTGTTGTCTCAGATGACATTGTTGATAGTACCTGTGCCCCATCTAAGGCACCTTCTTTCAATCTTATTGTTGGTGCCCAGGCCATCAAAGCCTTAGAGGTGAAAGCCAATGAATCAAACAAGAAGTCATCTGATTACAAACCTTGGGCTACAAATCCTAATCGCAAATTCACTCCTCTTGGAGAGTCCTTGGAATCTACCATGAAAACTCTATTGGCTAACAACATCATGTACTTGCCTAAGATAAAAGTCTTTGATCCTAAACCTAAACTGAAATGGTGGAGAGAGAATGATTTCTATGACTTTCATCACAATAAGGGTCATAAGACTAATAACTATGTTTGTTTGAAACATATCATACAAGATAAAATTGATAATGGAGAAATCACAATTGATAATCATAAGAGCAATAATGATCATACATCTATCAAGGAACCATTCCTGAAACATGGTAAGGGAGATTCATCTTCTCAACCTAATATGGGTGCAAAGGTCAATTATGCTTACTCTGGAAATAATGCTATCATCAATATGGTTGAACCATGCCTATCTGAACATTGCAATGTTATCACTATTGTATGAAGAGATAGAGATAATCAATCAATGAATGTAGTTACTCGATCACAATCTCAAGCACATCTTCAAGGACAAAATTCTAATTCATCTAATGTCCCTAAGATGCCTTTTAATATTTCATCTGCTTCTAAATAGAGGGCTGCCTCAATGTCAAATCCTAAAGACATGAGGTCTACATCATATAGTATAGCCCAACAACTCTAGCATACAAATGCTAAAATCTCCATGTTTGAGTTGCTTTAGATATCTTTAGCTCATAGAGCCATTCTAGACAAAGCTTTGCTTGAATCCAATGTTCCTGACAACATTGATTTAGATAGATTCTAGACTATGGTGGGTCATCTGATGTCTCCACAATATATCTCCTTTTCAGAGGAAGATGACAACTCCTTGAGTCATCTGCACAACCAGCCCTTACATATTCAGGTCTTGATCCAAAACCATCATGTCAAATGCATGTTGATAGATGGAGGCACTGGTATCGACATTTGTTCTTACAACTTGGTTACACAATCGAGCTTATCTAAAGCTGCCATTGATCCTAAAAATAAAGTCACTATCAAGGCATATAATGAAGAAGAAAGATCTTACAAAGAAACAATTGTCTTGCTTATCAGAATAGGTCCGGTCATCAGGGATACTACATATCAAGTTCTTGATATACCTTTGGCTTACAATATCCTTCTAGGGAGACCTTGAATACATGAAATGAGAGCTATTTCTTCCACATATCATCAATGTGTGAAATTTCTTTATGAAGGAGTAGAGGTGACGATTCTAACTGACTTATCTACAACTTGCAATTCATTGAAAGAAAGTGTTGATAAACTTGTTCCTAACAATAGAGAATCTTCTAATAAACATGTTGACAAGCCTTCTACATCCAAGATAGAGGACATTGCTAAAGAATTTAAAATCAAGGAAAATGGTATGGGAGAATACACAATGGAACTAGTCTTGTCTCTCATGTCTCTCCCCTTATCACCAAGGTCTTATGGACAACCTTCAGACAAAGTGAAGCTTAATGCTAAAGAATCCCAAGTTATATTCAATAGAAGCTTTGTCCCAGAGAAAGTATCTAAACAAGAGTTTGAAGAAGATGAGGCTATATTGTCCTAGTTATATAAAGATGAATCTCAATCCCAGTTAGTCTAGAAATGTGACTCCCAGATTCCAAAAGGTCCTTCAAAGTCATATGGACTAGGAGATAAACTGATGGCTAAGATGGGATATACTAGAAAAGGACCTCTAGGACTACAAGGAAAAGGTCTCATCTCCCCTCTTGACCACAAGGGTCAAACCAAAAAAGATACAATAGGTCTAGGTTATCATAAGAAACCCTTTTATCTCAAAGGAAGTTGTTCCCATGTGATAGAACAGATAGAACCAGAGTTAGCTAACAATGAAGAAGAAGATGACCTTCCTAGTGACAGTGATTCAAACACTACTGATGAGCTTATTCCTTATGAATGCTTTCCTAAAGAAATTAAAGACCTCCTTTAAGCTGAAGCTGATCTAATCAAAGAATTAATGTAGTAGACACACAAGAACCTACTATAGAACAAGAGATAGTTGCACCACAAGAACCAGCTAATCTCAGAGACAATCTGATAAACAAAGAGGAAGGTAAGCCTATTACTGTAGCTAAACACTTGGAGCATTCTAGTGATTCTAAGATGGACTCTCATGAGTATGAATTCAAATCTGAATCTGAAGGAAACCCTTCTTGAGGAATTCGTCCTGATTTTACACATATTCTTGGATTTCCTAAAGGTCTCGATGAAGAAACATAAGACGAATCTAATGATTTTGAATGGGGATTCATTCTAGAACCAAATGAAATTATTACAGAAAAACATGTTGATGTTATTCACCAATATGCACTCACCAATATGCACCTCAACCCAATGTAAGTCTAGAACAAAATGTTTAACTTAACGATTCTGATCCACCTATGGTTGAAATGGAACCCTATGATGACATTGAGCCTATTCATGAATTGAATTTATTGAGTTGTAGTATCACCTTTGATCTTGAGATTTAGGTTAGGACTAATGATGACATATCCATATCCATGAATACTATTTCTAAAATCCTCCCAACTTTGACTATCCAACATCCTAAACTTCTTGACCAAACTTCCACAAATCCAAACCAAGACATCTATACTTTTCCCAATGACTATGCCCTTGCTTGCTACCTAAATGAAATTGAACCTATGTTGAATTCCATCAGCAAACTGAGTGTTAGCATGACAGAGTCAGATATCAAATATCTCAGTCAAAAGAATAAGAATAAAAAGAAAAAGAAAAGGAGTTCTGAGGGTGAAAACCACTTTGTGGTAGTCTCAGAACCTAAAATAGTAAAGAAAAAAGATGTATCCAAAGGTGAAAACCTCTCTAAGGCACCTAAGGGTGAGATATTTGATGTCCTTCCAAGTCATTTATAGGATAGATCTCTAGTTCTAATTGAGCCCACTCAATCTATCAACTTGGGTACAACAGAGGAACCACAGTTGATTCGTGTTGCACAATCTTTATCAGAGGAAGAGAAGAAAACATTCACTAAATTCTTGATAGAAAAGAAGATCAAATTTACATGGAAGTATTCAGATATGCCTAGACTTGATCCTGTTAAACAAATGTTAAGAAAGATGCATCCTCATGTTGCACTCTTGGTAAAATCAGAATTAGAGAAGCTCCTGAAAGCCGGATTTATTTGAGTTATTGATTATGCAGAATGGATCTCTAATATTGTACCTATTTCAAAACCAAATAAATCAATAAGAGTGTGCACTAGTTTTAGAGATGTAAACAAGGCATGCCCTAAGGATGATTTTCCATTACCTAACATTGACATGATAGTGGACATGACTGCGGGCTTTGAAATGTATTCTTTAATGGATGTTTTTTCTGGCTACAATCAAATAAAAATTTCTCTAGAGGATCAAGAGAAAACTACTTTCACATGTGCATGGGGTACCTTCTTTGGAATGTCATGTCATTTGGGCTTAAAAATGCTAGTGCTACATATCAGAGAGCTATGGCTTCTATTTTTCATGACATGATGCATAGGACTATGGAGGATTATGTTGATGATACCTTAGAAAAATATATGACAAGATCTAAACATCTAAATGACTTAAGCAAAATTATAGATAGAATGGAAAAGTTCAATCTAAGACTAAACCCTAAAAAGTGTGCTTTTGGCGTCACTTCTGGAAAGCTCTTAGGCTACATTGTCGCAAAGAAAGGAATTGAAGTTGATCCCACTAAGGTTAAAGCTATTATGGAGATGCAACCTCCTAAGAATATCAGTAAAATGAGGAAATTACAAGGAAGAGTGTAGTCTATTAGGTGCTTCATATCTCAGTTGGAAAATATATCACAGCCTTTTATAGGAACATTACATAAAGGTGTGACTTTTGCATTGAATGAGGAGTGTGAAAAGAACTTTAATCATATCAAGAAATATCTTTCAAATCCTCCTATTTTGATGCCTCCTACTCAAGGGAATCCATTGATCTTATATGTCTCTACCATAAATACATCATTGGGGGCATTTCTCGCATAGCATGATGAGAATAACAAGGAACGGGCCATTTATTACATAAGTAGAACATTAGTGGCATATGAAAAGAACTATTCAATGATTGAAAAAGCTTTTCTAGCTATGATCTTTACATCATAGAAACTGAGACATTATATGTTATCTCATACCACACATCTAGTAGCTAAGATTGATCCACTAAAGTACCTACTAAGTAAAGCTGACCTCACAGGTAGATTAGCTAAATGGGTCATACTTTTAAGTGAATTTGATATTGAATATGTTGAAAGAAAAGATATCAAAGGACAAGTAATTACTAATCAATTGGCTAATGCACCATTTTTCGATGATACACCAATGCAAATGGAATTTCCAGATTCCTCTATCATGAACTTGTCTTCTAGATCATGGAAGTTATTCTTTGATGGCTCCTACACTTAGAATGGATCTGGAGCAGGTATATTGTTTATCACACCTCAAGGATACTCCATCCCTAAGGAATTTAGAATCAAGTTTCCTTGCACCAATAATATTTCTAAATATGAAGCCCTTCTCAATGGAATGAAGATAGCAATTGAGTGGAGAGTGACAAAATTACACATTTATGGAGACTCACAACTTGTAATACATCAAGTCAATGATGTGTATCAAATGAAAGATGGAAAACTAATCCTATACAAAAGAATGGTGGATGATTTAAAGAAATATTTCATATCTATCACATTTGAGAAAATTCCTAGAACAGAGAACAAGACTACTGATGCTACGGAAACTTTATCATCTTTACTACAGAAACCCGAACATGAGCTATGCTATGAGTTCCTAGTGGAAGCACTATCTTATCCTGCATATGATTCCCCCAAAACCCACATGATCTACACTATTATTGGTCATGATTCATCCCATTACAAAAACCTTTTCTCCTATCTCTAGGACCAAATCATTTCCAATACCTTCAACCACCATGAGAAATGATACCTTATTCGTAATGCATCCCGTTATGTCATCATTGGTAATGATTTGTATAAATGAGGTCTAGATGGTACACTTCTTAGGTGTTTAGAATGTGAAGAGTCTCAACATGCATTAGAGGAAGTCCACAACAGTATATGTGGATCACACTCGAACGGTTTAACACTAGCTTGAAAACTTATTAGAGCTAGGTACTATTGGCCTGAGATGGAAAAAGAGGCAATCAAGTTTGCTAAGAATTGTCAAAAATATTAGATACATGGTAACTTGATTGATGGTCCAGGGAGAGATCTAATTTCCTTTACTACACAATGACCTTTTCACCAATGGGCATTTGATCTTATAGGGTCCATACATCCTCATTCTTCTAACGGACATACCCATATAATCACAGCTATAGATTATTTTACAAAATAGGTGGAAGAAGTTTCCTTGACTCAAGAAATTGGTAAACAAATTTCTATGTTCATTTTGAACTACATTATTTACAGATATGGAATTCCCCACTCTATAGTCATAGATAATGGTGGACAATTCAAAAATAGAGACTTAGATGATTTTTTTGATAAATTCAAGATTATTCAACATTGGTCATCTATTTACTATCCACAAGGGAATGGACAAGAAGAAACTTCAAATAAGAATCTACTAAAAAATCTTGCACCGTATAGTTAATAAAACAAGAAGAGACTGGCATCTCATTATCAATCCAGCTCTCTAGGCCTATAGAACAAGTATAAGAATGTTGACATAATTGACATTGTACAATTATGAGGGAAATTGTTTTGGCTGAGTCAGTTATTTGGTATTGTCACTAATGTCAAGAAATTGACTAAAGTGAAGTCTGATGTTACCAACCATCTTGAGAAAGTGTTTTGTAAAGGGTAACTTAGGAGTTCAAATGATGATTGTATCAAGTTGATGAAGGAATTTATTAACTCTATATATCATGATTTGTTGATATACTTGGTTGGTAAAGCATGAACATGAAAATCATTGTATACTGTGTAGTTGGTTAAGTTACTGATAGTGTATCTACACTGACTGTATTATTTACATAGTTCTCTACGGAGGCAAATAATCGAGTTGTGTTTGCCGAGTGATTTTTTGTTAGAAGATGCGAAGATTATTCTAGAAGGACTGACAGTTGTGAAAGATCAAATGAGATTACAGATGCACGGATCATTGCTAGATCCAACGACTGAGAAAATTCAAAAGGAAGATTGTAGGAGAAGATTTGATGAGGATAAATGCACGTACTTCTAAGTGGAATATTTCAAGTTCCAAGGTAAATCATCAAGAGCAAGGGTATCGAATGAATTAATTTGGATCATTTATTAGTTATGTCAGTGGATCGAATGGCCATGAAAATTCTATCATGATGAATGGCTAGAGATTGATGGTGATCCATGGATTTGTCTATATAAGGGATGGTTGCATAGATGATTATATCATGGTCATGAGCTAAGTATTGTTATGCTGCTGAAATTGGGAGTCGACCGTAGATCACTAAAACTCTGATAGGGACAATCAAATGCTATAGATGGAGTGTTGAAGCAGAGAAGAGTGAAGCAAAGATGGATCTTATCAGACAAGGTGAGGTTGTCAGCAAAGGTTATTTTATTAATGTTACAATAAGTTTCTTTGTAACATGTTGTTGAAAATCTCTTAACAGAGTGGGCCTAATAGCTCTTTTGTAAATCCCTTGACCAGGTACACTACTTAATTTGAGTAGGGTTAAAATCTCTTAACCGAGTGGGTTTAACAGCCTTTGTAATTCTCTTAATGAGTCCCTTTTAACTGAGGAAGTGAAC
The DNA here is from genome assembly GCA_027943335.1 of Chamaecyparis obtusa. Taxonomy (NCBI): domain Eukaryota; kingdom Viridiplantae; phylum Streptophyta; class Pinopsida; order Cupressales; family Cupressaceae; genus Chamaecyparis; species Chamaecyparis obtusa. The sequence goes on from BSBK01003166.1 coordinate 2,176,712, forward strand.
TTCAGAAGAGTTCTAAAACAAATCTCTTAACCGAGTCACATGTAATATGTGTACTGTAATCCTTGACCGGATTGACTTTTAACAAAGCGTGCTCCAAAAGAGTACATTTTATTTGTGGCTCCAAAGCCGCAGTGGTTTTCCCCATCTTGGGTTTCCACATTAAATATTGGTGTCATGTGTTAATTTTCATGGTGTGCACATTATCTGATTTACTAATCATGAACTATTGTTTACCGAGTTGTATATTTACCGAAACTGCATGTTAGCTTATTGTTGTTGTACACTAAGTGGCCTGTATGAATTATTTTGTGTTACCGATTGCAGAAAGAGTTAAAACTAGCTAAACCAAGTTTACCTAATTCACTCCCCCCCTCTCAATTAAACATCAACCCAACAATTGGTATCAAAGCATTGGTTTCTTCTTGAAAAGTTTAAAGGTGCTTGTAGAAGATGATCAAGATGTTTAAATGAGAAGCACTTAAGCTTAGCAAGATGAGCTTTTCTAGTTGGAAAAGATGGATGGAACTGCACATTTCTGGTATAGGTGAAAACTCTCTGGATTTTCTTTTCAAAAGATATCGTGAGCCTCTGACGACTGCTGAAGAATATGTGAGAGCCAAGCAAGAAGATAGATTACCGATAGCTGTTTGGACTGAGGAAGACAAGAGAAAGAAGCAAGAACACATCCAGTGCATGATCAAGATTACAAATGCCTTATCTGATGTGGAACTGCAAGACATTAAAGATTGCAATACAGCAAGACAAATGTGGACGACTTTATGTGACATTCATGCTAGAGATTGGCAAATACAAAGAGCGAAGGTGAATAGCTTGAAAGGAGTATACGAAAGTCTGAGAATGCACAAAGATGAGAACATATCATAGTACAGTGCGAGATTCAAAGGTATTGTTAATGATCCAGATGATCAAGCCGGTAAGTTTCTAAGAACCTTGTTACTGAGTTATTCACAGAAAGTTACTGCTATTAATGAACTTATGTCTGTACCAAATATGGTTAATTCACTTGAGGCTGTAATCGGTAGATTGAAAACATATGAGTTGAATGAATTGGATACTAATGGTGAAAGAGTGAACAATGTTGAAACTGCATTGAATGTTACTCTAGAAAAGAAATCTAGAATAGGAGGATCAACTTCGTCAAGTTCGAGAAAATCATGGAATGAAAGGATGAAAAGATGTAAAGCTGAACTAGAAGCATTATATGAAGAAGCAAGACAATATGAAGGTATGGAGTCACTTTTAGCATAGAAATTCACAAGAGGAAAAAGAAAATATCAAGGTAAGCTACCATTGAAATGCTTCAATTGTAGTAAAATCAGTCATATTGCATCACAATATAGAATTAAGAAAGAAGATGATAATGAGAAAGACATGGGAAGATACAGTAAAGGGAACAGATTTACAAAGAATAGAGACTGAAGAAGAAAGGAAAGATGCTACATTGCTGAATCTGATGATGAAGGACTAACCGACTCTGAAAGCTGTGATACCGAGGAAAGTAGTGAAGAAGTTGTACTTGTTGCTATCAAGGACAAATTTGATGAAGACATGCATGAAGAGAAAGCTCTTATTTCTAAAATTAGTAAGAATGATAGATGGGTGATTGATAGTGGTTGTACACATCATATGACTGGTGATATTGAGAAGTTTTTAGATTTGATTAGATATAATGGAGGTGATGTTAAGTTCGGTAATAATGCACCCTGTCTGGTAAAAGATAAAGGTATGGTAGTTATATTCGGTAAAATGAAAATTGATGATGTTTACTTGGTTGATGGTCTTGGACACAATCTATTGAGTGTAGCATAGTTTCTCAATATGGGATACCGATTGGAGTTTGACAACCGAAGAGTTAAGATACAAGACAAGAAAGGAAATCAAATCACAACAGGTACACAATCAAAAGCTAATGCATTCTACTTGGATTTTACTAACGAGAAATGCTTGTTTGAAAAAATGGAAGATGTTTTGTTATGACACAAATGTTTATGTCATGTAAATCTGGATAATCTGGTAAAGATAAGTAAGAAAAATTGAGTTCGAGGATTACCGAAGCTGGAGAAACCGAGTAATATTGTCTACAGAGAATGTCAGTTAGGTAAGATGACTAGATCAAGTTTTAGAAGTAAGGAAGAGTCAAATAGTCATGTACTTGAGCTTGTACATACAAATTTGTGTGGACCAATGAGAATAGAGAGCTATTATAGAGATAGATATTTCATACTCTTTGTTGACTATTACTCTAGGATGATGTCTGTTATGTTTTTAAAGGATAAATCTGAAGCATTGCAGATGTTTAAATGGTATAAGAAAAGAGTTGAGAATGAGACTGGTAGAAAAATCAAATGCTTAAGATCTGACCGAGGTGGTGAGTTCACTTCTGGTGATTTTACTGAGTTTTGCTTGCAGAATGGAATAAAGAGACAGTTTTCAGCATCGAGAACTCCACAGAAAAATGGAATGGCAGAAAGAAGAAATAGATCCATTGTTGATTGTGAAAGAACATTATTACTGGAGAAGAATGTTGCAAAAAGATTTTGGAGAGAAGCGATTAGCACTGTTGTACATACATTAAACTAAGTTCAGTTGAGGAAAGACGCATCTAAGAGACCGTATGAAATATGGACTGGTAAGAAACCTTGTGTGAACTATTTCAGAATATTTGGTAGTAGATGCTATGTTTTGAAATATGAAATAAATAGAAATGGAAAGTTTGATAAAAAAGGAGAGGAAGGAATATTCTTAGGTTATTCATCTAAGAGAAAGTTGTATAAGGTTTGGATCAAATCTACTAACAAAATATTTGAAAGTGAAAACATAAAGGTTGATGAATTTGCAGATAATGCACCTAAAAAGGAAAAGAACTCAGAAGATTATGATGACTTTCTGTACGAGAATCTAAACAATGTGAAAGCTGCATACGATGCACCAAATACAAGTACACAAGCACAACTAAGAACAGAAGAGCACCGAGAAGTTCAATTGATTAATTTTACCAATGGGCACAACAGTGAACATGAAGATGTGAATGAGGCTAGAAATGGTGATGTGACTGAAGATGAAGAAACTGAAGAAGAACCGAGGAAATCTGAACCTGTTTTGGCAAAATATGTAAGGAGACACCACAAACTGAGTAATATTATCGGTGATGCAAATGATGGAGTAAAGACAAGAAGACAGATTGAAGGTAAGTGTTTGATATCTGAAGTTGAACCGATATCTGTAGATGAAGCTTTGAATAGTGAAGATTGGATTAAAGCTATGACTGAAGAGATTGAGCAGATAGAAAAGAATGGTACATGGTCATTAGTTCCCAAACCAAAAGATAAGAATGTTATAGGAACTAGGTGGGTCTTTAGAAACAAATTGAATGAGAATGAAGAAGTTGTTAGAAACAAAGCAAGACTTGTTTGTAAGGGTTATGCACAGGAAGAAGGTATTGATTATGGAGAAACATTTGCACCTGTAGCAAGACTAGAAGGAGTAAGAATACTATTGGCATATGCAGCACACAAAGGATTTAAAGTTTATCAAATGGATGTTAAGTCTGCTTTTTTGAATGGCATACTTGAAGAAGATGTCCACATTGAACAACCGGATGGATTTGTAAGTAAGAAACACCTCGATAAGGTATGAAAATTACATAAAGCTTTGTATGGTTTGAAGCAAGCGCCGAGAGCTTGGTATGAAAGGTTACACTATTATTTGATTAAAATTGGATTTAAAAGAACTAGTGATAGTAGTAATCTGTACTTTAAGCAAGATACTGATAAGAAAATTCTGATTGCATCTATATTTTTCAATAATATTATATTTGGAGGTCATGAGGTTACTAGTAAAGAATTTGCAGGTTATATGAAGAAGGAATTTGAGATGTCAATGATTGGGGAGATTAAGTTCTTCTTAGGATTGCAGATAATTCAAAGATCTAATGGTATTTTCATCTTTCAAACAAAGTATGTGAATGAAATTTTGAAGAAATTTGGACTGGAAGATTCTAAACTAACTGGAACACCCATGAGTACTGGATGTACGTTGAGCAAGAAGGATCCAACCGAGTTAGCTGATCAGACATTGTACAAATCTATGATTGGAAAGTTACAATATGTTATTCACAGAAGACCCAATATTGCACATGAAGTTGGACTATGTGCTAAATTTTTAGCTAATCCCAAGACAACACATCTGATAGCTATTAAAAGAATTTTTAGATACTTGAGAGGTACAATTGAGTATGGACTATTCTACAGTAGGAAAGGAGACTTTGATCTGAAGGTTTATACCGACTCCAATTAGCCAAGAAATATTGATGACAGAAAAAGTGCAAGCAGGGGAGCATTCCTATTTGGAGATAGATTAGTTACATGGTTAAGCAAGAAATAGACTTGTGTTTCACAATCTACAATTGAGGTGGAATATGTTGCTGCAGCTTTGAATTGCACGAATATTGAATGGATTAAACAATTGATGAAAGGAATTAATGAAGAAGTGAAGGAACCTATTACAATCTATTGTGATAATACAAGTGCTATTGACATATCAAAGAACCCAGTGATGCATGCAAAGACAAAGCATATTGATATCAAATATCATTACTTAAGAGAACAGGTGGAATCTGGAGCAGTGAGACTTGCATTTGTTAAATCAAGGGATCAATTAGCAGATATATTTACTAAACCATTTCCCAATGAATCATTTGAATGGTTACGAAATGAGTTAGGGGTTCTTCCCCTACCAAGCTCACATTAAGCCTGGAACTGCCTGCATCAACTCGGCACAGAGAATATATTGACTTATCTAGGAGCTGATGCAGAAGACACTCTTTGGTGTTGGCTGAAGAGTTGTAGTTACTGAAGATTGATAGAGATATATAGGAAGCTGATATATGATGCAAAAACATAAAAGGAGGAGTAGTTGGTAGGAGCAAAAGAAAATTAACATGTCTTTGGCATTGTTGTCAAAGAGGGAGAGTTTGGAAATGCAACATTGTTGAACATCACAGAGGGAGAATATGCATTGCACCATCCATATATCAAAGAGGGAGATACTGAGAAGAATGTACATCTAAGAAGGAGATATGCTAGTTGATTTGATCAGATTATAGGGCTCATGTTTGCCAGTACAGAAGTTTGTTACCTATTGATTGATGATTTCTGATCTAGCAGATGTTTTGCTCTGATCAAATTTGTGGCATTGTTTGTTGCCAATGTTGCATGTGTTGCCAAAAATACCAAAGCCAGTCATCTATAATGAAGTAAAAAATGAAATAGTTGAGTTGTAGAACCGAGTATTTCTATATCTAATACAGGGAACCGAGGAGGAAGAAGAAGAAGTTGAGTTGTTGATGATGAAGATTTTTTTACCGACTAGCAGGATAATAGAACCAAGTTATACTCTTAGAGGGAGCATTGATTATTATATCTTACATTCTATTTTATCTTGTTTATATATTTTTTTTGCTTTCCATCTATGCCAAAGAGGGAGATTGTTGGCATAACTGACATTGTACAATTATGAGAGAAATTGTTTTGGATGAGTCAGTTATTTGGTATTGTCATTAATGTCAAGCAATTGACTAAAGTGAAGTCTAATGTTACCAACCATCTTGAGAAAGTGTTTTGTAAAGGGTAACTTAGGAGTTCAGATGATGATTGTATCAAGTTGATGAAGGAGTTTCTTAACTCTATATATCATGATTTGTTGATATACTTGGGCGGTAAAGCATGAACATGAAAATCATTGTATAGTGTGTAGTCGGTTAAGTTACCGATAGTGTATCTACACTGAGTGTATTATTTACACAGTTCTCTATGGAGGCAAATAACCAAGTTGTGTTTTCTGATTGATTTTCTGTTAGAAGATGCGAAGATTATTCTAGAAGGACTGACAGTTGTGAAAAATCAAATGAGATTACAGATGCACAAATCGTTGCTGGATTCAATGGCTAAGAAAATTCAGAAGGAAGATCGTAGGAGAAGATTTGACGAGGATAAATGCACATACTTCTAAGTGGAATATTTCAAGTTCCAAGGTAACTCATCAAGAGCAAGGGTATCGAATGAATTAATTTGGATCATTTATTAGTTATGTCGGTGGATCGAATAGCCATGAAAATTATATCATAATGAATGGTTAGAGATTGGTGGTGATCCATGGAGATGTCTATATAAGGGATGGTTGCATAGATGATTATATCATGGTCATGAGCTAAGTATTGTTATGCTGCTAAAATTGGGAGTCGACTGTAGATCACTAAAATTCTGATAGGGACAATCAGATGCTATAGATGGAGTGTTGAAGTAGAGAAGAGTGAAGCAGAGACAGATCTTATTAGACAAGGTGAGGTTGTCAGCAAAGGTCATTTTATTAATGTTACAATAAGTTTCTTTGTAACATGTTGTTGAAAATCTCTTAACAGAGTGGGCCTAATAGCTCTTTTGTAAATCCCTTGATCGAGTACACTACTTAATCTGAGTAGGGTTAAAATCTCTTAATCGAGTGGGTATAACAGCCTTTGTAATTATCTTAATGAGTCCCTTTTAACCAAGGAAGTGAACTTCAGAAGAGTTCTAGAACAAATCTCTTAACTGAGTTACATGTAATGTGTGTACTATAATCCTTGACCAGATTGGCTTTTAATAGAGCGTGCTCCAGAAGAGTACATTTTATTTCTGGCTCCAAAGCCACAGTGGTTTTTCCCATATTTGGTTTCCACGTTGAATACTGGTGTCATGTGTTAATTTTCATGGTGTGCACATTATCTGATTTACTAATCATGAACTGTTGTTTACCGAGTTGCATATTTACCGAAACTGCATGTTAGCTTATTACTATTGTACACCAAGTGGCTTGTATGAATTATTTTATGTTACTAAGTGCAAAAAGAGTTAAAATTGGTTAAACCAAGTTTACCTAATTCACCCCCCCCTCTCAATTAAACATCAACCCAACAAATAATTCCTACTGGGGCTACTCCTTTCACTTTAGTTTATGGGTCTGAAGTAGTACTGCCTATTGAGGTTGAAATCCCATCACTAAGAATCATAATGCATGGTCTAGTAACTGATGATGACTACAGAGTGTCTAGGTTGCAAGAACTTGAACTACTAGATGAGTGCAGACAAGAAGCATATGATCATCTCAGAGTATATCAAAAGAGAATGTCTAGAGGCTACAACAAGAAAGTAAGACACATAATTTTAGTTTAACGATCTAGTCTTGAGAGAGAATCCTAAAAATCAATCACATAGAGAACGCAAGGGGAATTTTGAACCTAATTGGTTGGGTCCCTTTTTAATCACTGCTACTTTTGGCTTTGGTTCCTATCAACTCTCAATGATTGAAGGAGAACAGCTCTGAGAACTAATCAAAGTTCTCCATCTAAAGAAATTCTATGCCTAAGGTATTCAGTCTATGGTAAAATGTCTTGAAAAAATCTTAAAAATCAGAAAAAAGTCCTTAAAAAAATGAACATCTTGGTGAAAACCTAGCAATGGGCACCTTGATGATTCACAAAAAAATCAAAAAATGAAAAAATAGAAAAAAAATTGAAAAGATAAAAATACAAAAAAAAATGAGAAAAAGAAAAAGTACCTTGCTGAAAACCTGGAAACAGGTGCCTTGGTAGAAAAAATAGAATCTCTTCCAAGATGGTGAAGACCCAGGAAATGGGTTCCACTTGATCAAAATGCTCCATCTATTAGTGCAATCTTGGTCTTTCCCAGCTTTCAGTCTTGCTTTAGTTTGTATATATCTCCCGATTGTTTCTACATTCCCATTTTCAATAAGTTGATTGGCACACCAATCAACTCAACGTCTGTATCCTATCAAATGCCTAACACTTGGGGGAAATCAATGTCATATCTTAAGGTCTCTAGTATACCTTAGATGAGTCATGCCCAATCAAAATCCTTTGAAGCATCATCTGAGTGAGTCAGTCAGTCTCCTCTCTAGAAAGGATTTTGCAATCAAACAAACATCAAAACAAAACAAAAATAATTTGTACTTCATACTTTTATCTCCTTGTATGCTTACTGATTCACATTGAGATTTATACATATTTTTTTCCCACGAGCTCTTCGATGATGGCCTTTTATAGATTTAGAGAAGTGATGACTGGGGGCAAACTATTTTCTTTGTTTTCTTCTTGTATGTGATAATCTAATAGCTTTGGAAATTCTAGATTGATATGGTGTTTGTTTGTAAGAGCCTCTATCTCAAATTGGATGGCCATGAGTACCTCGACCATTGATACCCAAAAAATTCAAGGAATTTTGATCTAACTATTGTCTTTTTGAGTGAATTCTTTCTCCTACTATGAAACACGATCTTACCTAAGGATGTGAACGATAAAGGGTCACTAAGGGTAATTCACATTGGATTTCAATTGATCTCTTGACTTATTGATGTTATGATGTTTATGAAAATTGCTATATCAAAATGGACATGATATTCAGGTCATCCTAGCGTTTATGCCTTGGTGCTTATATCTAATCCAACATTCCGAACATAGAATCAATATTCATATGTCCATGGTTGACTAGCCAGTAGATGTTGTATTAATTCTTGTGCATGCAAATTGATATTCATATGTCTATAGTTTCGCGACTAGTGGGTATTGTATCAATTTATCTAGTTACCTAAAAATTTAAATGATGAGAATGCTTGACACATGATCAATGACTAGGTCCTAGGTCTTAGGTTTGCATTTCATTTTGCATATCACTTTGCATTTTGCATGTTTGTTTTATCTCAGAAATTGCTTAAACGCTTAAACAATTCTTCAAAAACCTAAAGCTTAACTTGACATGAAGAGCTGAGTCACATACGAAGGTCCATCCAATGAAACAAAAAGTAGGATCCATTTTCGAGATCAAAATCAAAATCTAAGATCGTTTATTATCAAGTTCTGCTTGCATAATCAACCTTTAATCATCATAGAAATCCAGTATTCAACTTAACTGGTTATCTCACATCAAACTATTGAAATTTCAACTTGGTCAACCATGGTCAACTCATGGACAAACCTAGTCAAACTTGGTCTTTTGGACCTTCAAATGATGTAGAACACATTCCCGGACATGTATAACCAATTCTCAAATTAATTAACATGCTTCTAAACTATATAACACTAACTTTTCTTGTCAGATTTTGATTTTTATTCCGAAGGGGGCATGGTATTGCACATCAATCAAATCTATAAATCAAATCTTTCTCTCAATGATCAAGAAAACAACCACATCTAGTTTCTGATTCATCAAAAGTCCTCCTTGCTTGGGGCAAATCTATCATCACTTGGGGCATTACAGATTTCTTGAGATCCATATCAATCTGGTATCCTAATCTTTAATCTTGTAAATTGTATTAGCTTTTTGTAACCATCAGTTCAGTTGTGTTATTTCCTTGGTTCTTCATAACTAAAGGATTCAGATGTGATACCAATATTAATTCCTGGTCATCCTGGACTTGGGTTAGGTCACTCACTTCTTTGTAATCATAAGGTTCAGAATCAGGTGTTTTTGCACTTCTTTATAATCGCCAGTTCATTGTTGATATAGCTAGCATCATCTTGATTCCTGGTCATTCTGGGCCTTGGGTCAGCATCTTTTTCCAATTTTTCAATCGGTTTTTGTCTCAGAATTGGTTCATTTTTCAAATCAATCTCAAACATCTTTATCATACATAGATTATTCTTTGAACCATTAAGCTTTGCACAGTGATTCAAAGAGGGGCAAAATGTAATACCCCAAAAATGGGCTATAGGTTCATTAACCTCTTACATCTTCAATTCAAATGAAATTGACATCAAAGTCCTAACTTAAGGTACATCTGCACATTATCAAATCCTAATTGATTTTACTCTTAATTCTACATCAGGGAATATTCCTAGAAATATTCCTATTTATCATAATTATCTTTGATTTAATGATTATTTGGCGATAAATCTTATTTATCCTAAATTTGATTAATTGAATATTCTAAATATTTAATTAATTAAGTTTAATTTTTCCACTTAATTATTTAATTAAAATTAATTCTATTTATTCCTAATTATACTATTTAATTTTGACAATAAATCAAAATCTCCTACGAATAATTGATTAAATATTTATTTAATTGATTAAAATCAAAGTTGTCATTATTTAATAATATAGTTTTGAATAAAAGTTTGATTTAATAATTGATTAACCCATAAATCAATTGTTTTAACTCAAAAATTAGTTAAGTTGAGAATAAATCACTTTATTTATTTAATTAATTTATAATTAGATCATGCGTATTCACGAAAGCAGTCAACTAGAAATCAACAGCTAATCTTAAATTTGAACTCAACATCTGATTATGAGTTGAAAATTGATCTAAACTCTATTTGGAGTTAAAAAGCTATTTTTGCATGCTTTTGCATGATTTTATAAATTAATTATTCCTTTTCTATTGATAACTCAAAAATCAACCTGAGTTGATCAAGAGTGATTTATGGCTTTTCTCAATGCATCCTCAAGTCCTGGATTTCTATAAAACAAGTCTTAGCTCTTCATCTCTGATAATCTCTCAAATTTGCACAATTACTCTAGTGAAATTTCATATGAAGAATCAAGCTTTTGTGATAGGTGAATTTGTGAGATCAATTCATAGTTTTTTATAGCTTTGCATAGATTTTCATATTAGTTCATATCATTCTAGATTAAATCGGCATATAATTTCATTTTCATCATCTTAGATCAGATTCATATAGTTTTTCATACATATTGCATAGAAAACACAAAAATATAGATTAATTTGCATTTCATACAGTTTCATTCTTTTACATTCAAATCCTTCATTTAGGTGTTGTATTGTCACTAATCTCAAGCCAATTTGAGAAAATCATACTTGCACCTACTAGAAGGCAGTAAATCACCTAGTTAGTTTAGATTCCATTTCATTACAGATTTTGGTTTTTGGCTAACCTCTAATGTTTTACTGAAGTGTTGTGTCCATAGCTAGGTACAAAATTCACACACAGAATTCTGATTTGGTCCAATCTTTTGTTTGGATGTGCAAAATAAAAATAGAATAGGGAGATGTAAATGCTCATTTTGGCCCAAAATGAACATTTGCATCTTCCACTTGAAAAAGTGGAATTGGAATTTGAGGGCCAAATTCCACCTTTCTCAATCCCTATTTTTGAAACTTGTCGGGTCCGCATGCAAACAAAACAAAAATTTTAGGTTTGCATTAGGGCATTCTTCATTTTCCCCATATTCATCAAAGACAGTCAGCAAAGTAGCTAAGACAATGACATTCTTCACTTTCCCTGTGTTGGAGCCAGACTGTGTTCTCCTCCACTGGTTTTTTTGTGTTTGGCTAAGGAAACAACTCTCCTGAACTATTTTTTTCAAGTTATCAACACAAGGTATGCAATATTTTTAATCATTTTTTCACTCCCATGATCATTATTTACTTGTTATTTCATGTTATTTTCTTGTTATTTTCCTATTAGACTGATTGATGTTTATAAAAATAGACATTATATGTAGTTTCCTAGGGTTTGAGTTATTCTATTGAACTTTAAAAAAACTACAAGCTTAGACTGACTGGTTAGGATTTTGAGAACATTGGGTTCAATAGTGGTCACAATTTGCAAGAATTTCTATGTTTATGTGCAAAAGATTTGGAATTGGATAGAGACTAGGGAAGGGAGTTGGCCTAGATACCTCAACTAAACCCTAGGGAATCAAATATAATAAGAATTATTTCTTAGGAACAAACCCTAGGGTTTGGAAGGACCTTACCTGCTAGGGAGGCTTACTTGTGAGATCTGCATTTTCTACCATTGCAAATAAATATAAATAGAAGAATTTATACATGGCCATTTTTTAGTGAAAAGAAATTGATAGAGGAACAAGCTCTTGAAAACAATATGTGTGTCTGATTGCAATCGTTATTTATGGATTTGAGGATGTAATATTTAGGGCAGATATACAATGACTCTTTGTGGTTCTATTTGAAATGCAACACTGTTAGAAAGTAAAGTCCACCAAGATAATTGAGAGGGGGGTGAATCAGTTATCAGATAAAAATAACTTATAATACCATTATCAGATTTCAACCATGAAACCAATATAAAAAGAAACCATAGAAAGATAAACATGCACAATGACACAAGATATGTTGACTAGGTAACCTCTTGATCAGAGAGTAAACCCCGGTGGGGATGGTACCCAAAAAATATGTACTAATATAAAAATTCCTTGTGAGAGGATGGACTCTGTTAGGATAGGAGCCTTATGAAATACATTCAGTACATATTAGTCCATGTTAGGAGACTTTGAATCCCTATTAAAATATTGTAACCCAGTTAAGAGTTATGGAAGGTAGAAGGACCCACTGTCCAAATAGCTTCAAGGGAAAGACCACCAAACTCATTAGCCAACTGATCTTTGTATTATTTGAATAGAATAATACCAATAATTACTAATCTCAACAACTTAACTTCACTCCTTTGACTGTGCCAAAACCACACCAACTGCTTTACCAGATCTGCTTATTTCGCATATCCTCTTACAACATCAATATCATCATGTATCTCTCTCTTATATTGTGTCCATGTACCAATCAAGGAAAAAAATCCTTCCTTTATACTGCACTTAAATAATTTACAATAGAGTCTACCAACTAGGCTTAACCATTTACACAATATAAATCATTACACATTACATAATATTTCATAACCACATAAAACTGTCAGCTTCCAAACTAAATAATTCTTCACACATGCGACCTATGACTATGTTGTCTCATCCAGGTCACCTCTGAAATATCATCAACCTCTGTACAACTTCGCATGTCCTGATTCTATCCCAGTTAGGAGATATAATCCAGTTATCACAAGCCACTTCTCAGGAACACTATCATAATACTATTTCCACTAAATTACACATAACTATCATGAATAATTAAATTTCCATATGTGCTCTTAACCATAATCTCAAGACACAATATAGAAAAAGTCCTCAACTCCACACAGCTTGATCTACAATTCTCCATGTGCTCTAATAAAAATAGTGTTTTCTTCTCTACTAATCTCTAGTAGATCAATGTGTTGACTTTATGGAAAATATAGTCATGAATGCAACATACAACTGTTATAGAATTACTCCAAATACTCCCCCATAGGACATATTCAACATTCATTCTTAACAATCTCCCTCATTGGCATTGATGGCAACATAGATGAAAAACATCCAAGTTCCATGAATACCAAACTGTAACACTTTTGTTCTGCATTATCTTTTCAAATCCTCTTCATTAATCAAATCAATCATCAGGTGTATTTTATGTATTATCCTTCTCCTCGGTATTTTACTTTTTCAAATCCTCTTCATCAATAATTAAGCTAATCAACAGATATTTTTCATGTATTATCCTTCTCCCCCATTGACATCAATGATAAATAAAATATTAATATGTCAATCCAATACAAGCTTGAATGTCAAAAGACACTATTAAAAAAAAATTCACAAAAGTCCTTCATGACTCAACTCAGAAACACACATACTGCCCCATAGAAGAAGTATCAAGATACAGTCCAGAGCAGATAGAGCTCTTATACCACTAGACTGATGCATCTTTCTACATCACTACTCAAAAGTAGGTTGGGGCATAACCCCAAGCATACCTCTCAAATACTCAAATGTCTCTTTAGGTAAAGGCTTTATAAATATATCTGCAATCTTCTCTTTTGTACTAATATACTCAAGTCTGACTTCTTTTTCTACAACTTTTTCTCTTACATGATACTTGATTTCTATATGTTTTGTTTTAGAATGCAATACAGGGTTCTTATACATACTTATTGTATTGGTGTTATCACAGTGTATGATAACAGGCTCATTCAACTTGATTCCAATATCCTTTAACGTTTGTTTCATCTATATTATATGATTACAATTATTTGTTGTTGCTACATATTTTTCTTTCATTTGTGATTTTTGAAATACAATTTTGTTTTTTACTTAACCAAGAAACCAATATTCCTCCAAGAAAAAATGTTCCATCATTTTTACTCTTTTTTTCATCAACACTACCTCCCCAATCTACATTTGCATATGCACATAGGGTAAATTCATCTGATTTATCATACCATAATCCATAGTCAATTGTACCTTTCAAATACTGAAATATTCTTTTTACTACTGCATAATGTGACTCTTTAGGATTGGCTTGAAATCTTGCAACAATTACAACTACATGTGATATATCTAATCTTGTATGAGTTAAATACTGCAGCCCTACAATCATGGATCTGTATTTCTTTTGTTCAACTATGGGAGTTTCATTTGTGCTAGATAACTTATGACTAATAGTTGAATTGTATGAATTGGTATAGATAGAAGGGCATGAAATTATGAAACCAAAAGTTTTTCATGTGAATCTTCTTCCATTGGCAATTGGTCTCATGTGTTGATCAATCATAGTTTGAAAGTTACTAAGTTTTTAGTCTCACTGCCTAGATTGTAGGCCTAAAACCAGGATTTCAATTGATATTGAGTGTTCTACTTGATTCCACCATGGGAATATGATGCCCCTTGGTGGAATTAAAGATTTTTTCATGTACTTTGAGAATATGTAGGTTAGGAGTGGTAACTATGTGTGTGAAAATTGTACCTAGCTATGGACACAACACTTCAGTAAAACATTAGAGGTTAGCAAAATCAAAATCTGCAGTATAAATGAAACTAAGCTAACTAGGTGATTTACTGCCTTCTAGTAGGTGTGAGTATGGGATTCTCAAATTAGACCAAAATTAGTGACAATGCAACACCTAAATGAAGGATTTAAATGATTGAAAGCAATGAAATATGAATGCAAATTAACCTATTTTTTTTGGATTTTGAATGTAATAAGATGAAAAACTTGATATGAATCTAAACTAGAATGAATTGAAATGATATGCAATTGATCTAAGAATAGTATGCTAAATGATATGAATTCTCAAAAATAATGAATGAAAATCTCACAACAGCTTGGATTTGCAAAAGATGGATTCTTCAGTCACAAATTCGCTAGCGTGAGGATGCAATTTCATGGATCCTTTTGGAAGAGCTGAGGCCTTGATTTTATAGAAATCCAGGGCTTGAGGGTGCATGGAATAAAACCATAAATCACTCTTGATAAACTCAAGTTAATTTTTGAGTCAACAAGAAATCAGAGATAATTAACTCACAAAATCATGCAAATCATGCAAAAACAACTTTTTAACTCAAATCAGAAGTTTAGATTAGCTTTGAACTCAAAATTGATGTTGAGTTTCCAAAAGATAACAACTTGATTTGATTTTCTAATTCAAAGTTTAATTTCTCTTTGAATGTGCATAAATAATTATGAATTAAGTAAATAAATAAAGTGATTTATCTTCAACTTAACTGATTTTTGAATTAAAATAATTGATTTATTGGTTGATCAATTATTAAATCAAACTATATTATTAAATGTTGACAACTAACTTTAATTAATTAACTAATAATTTAATCAATTAGTCATAAGATTTTTAATTTATTGTCAAAATTAAATAATACAATTTAGGAATAATATAGAATTAAATCCAATTAAATAATTAAGTGGTAGAACTAAATTTAATTAATTAAATATTTAGAATATTCAATTAATCAAACTTTAGGATAAATATGATTTATCACCAAATAATTATTAAATTAAAGATAATTAAATTAGGATAAAATAGGAATATTCAAGGAATATTGCCCGATACAGAATTAGAATGAAATCAGTTAGGGATTTGATGATTAGATGTGCCTTTGGTTAGGACTTTTGTATCAATTTTGTTCGATGTGTCGATGTAGAAGGTTAATGAACCTATAGCCTATTTTTGGGGTATTACATTTTGCCCCTCTTTGAATCACTATGCGAAGCATAGTGGTTCAAAGATTAGTCTATTTATGATAAAGATGTTTGAAATTGATTTGAAAGATGAACTAATTCTAAGATAGAAATTGGTTGAGAGATTGGAAAAGCTAATTTAGGTCCTGGTTAACCAAGAATCGTGATGATGTTCACTATAGCAATGATGAACTAGCAATTACAAAAAAGTATCAAAATGCCTGATTCTAAACCTTATGATTACAAAGAAGTGAGTGACCGGATTCCAGACTTGATTGTCCAAAGGAATCATAATTGGTATCACATCTAAATCCTTTAGTTACAGAGAACCAAGGAAACAACACTAATGAACCGATGGTTATGAAAAGTTGATACAGCTTACAAGATTGATTAGGATACTAGATTGATATGGATCTCGATGAATCTGATATGCCCCAAGCGATGATAGATTTTCCCCAAGCGATGAGGTCTTTAGATGAATTAGCAAGTAGACAACAGATTTGATTGATGTGCAATATCATGCCCCTTTGGAATGAAAATCAAAATCTGATAAGAAAAATCAGCGTTAAATGGGTTATAAGCATGTTAATTGATATGAAAAGTGGTTATACACATTTGGTAATGCATTCTGCATCATTTGAAGTTTGAGAAGACCGAGTTTGACTAGATTTGACCATGAGTTGAGCATGGTTGACCAAGTTAAAATTTTGATAGTTTGATGTAAGATAATCACTTAAGTTGAAAATTGAATTTCTTTGATGTTTAGAAGGTTGATTATGCAAGCAGTTAACAATATAAATGATCTCAGATTTTGATTTCGATCCCGAAAATGGATTCTACTTGTTGTTTCATTAGAGGGACCTTCATACAATGCTCAGTCCTTGTGTCATGTTTAGCATTTTTTTTTTGAAGAATCATTTAAGTGTTCAAGCAATTTGTGAGATCATGCAAAGTGCAAAAATGACATGAAGAATGAAATGCAAACCTAAGACCTAGGACCTAGTCACTAATAATGTGTCGGTTGTTTTCATCATTGTATTTTTAGGTAACTAGATAAATCAATACAATGTCTACTAGTGATAAAACCATAAACATATATGAATATTGATTTGTATGCGCAAGAATGAATACAACACCCACTAGCTAGACAACCATGGACATATGAATATTGATTTTGTTTTTGGAATGTCGGATTAGATATAAGCACCAAGACATAAACGCAAAGATGACTAGAATATCATGTCCATTTTGATATAGCAATTTGTATAAGCATCAGAACATAAATGTCGTAATGACCTGAATACACCTTGCATAAAAAACACATCAAGAAAACAAGAGATCATTCTAAATCTAATGTGAATTACCTGTAGTGACCCTTTATCGTTCACATCTTTAGGTAAGATCGTGTTTCACAGTAAGAGTAAGAACTCACTCAAAAAGATTAAGCTAGATCAAAATTCCCTAAATTTTCTAGGTATCAATGGTTGAGGTACTCATGGCCATCCAATACGAGATGGAGGCTCTTACAGATAGACACCATTTCAATCCAGAATTTCCAAAGTTGTTAGATTTTCACATACAAGAAGAAGACAAAGAAAAGATTATGCCCTCAGTCATCACTCTCTAAATCCTATAAAGGATATCATCAAAGAGCTCGAAAGGACACTATATGCAAAAATCTCAATGCAAATCAATAAGCATACAAGGAGATAAAAGCACATGAAGCATAGCTTGTTTTCATTTTTTTGTTGATGTTTGTTTATGTTTGATTGCAAAATCCTTTCTAGAAAGGAGACTAACTGATTGACTCAAATGTAGCTTCAAAGGATCCTAATTGGATATGACACGTCTGAGATACTCAGGACTATAGGATATGACTTTGATTGCCCCCAAGTTTGAACATTAATAGGAAGCAAATGCTTTTTCCAATTGGTGTATAGATCAACTTTATTGAAAATAGGATGCAAAAGCAAACTAGGAGATATGTACAAACTAAAGCAAGACTAAAAGTTGGGAAAGACCAAGATTGCACTGATAGATGGAGCATTTTGAATAAGTGGTGCCCATTTGCAAGGTTTTCACCATCTTGCCAGAGATTCTATTTTCTCTACCAAGGCGCT
This sequence comes from Chamaecyparis obtusa, assembly GCA_027943335.1. Lineage (NCBI taxonomy): Eukaryota > Viridiplantae > Streptophyta > Pinopsida > Cupressales > Cupressaceae > Chamaecyparis > Chamaecyparis obtusa. The sequence continues at coordinate 2,194,732 of BSBK01003166.1, forward strand.
TATTTCCAGGTTTTCACCAAGGCACTTTTTCTTTTTCTTCTTTTTTTGTATTTTTCATTTTTTCAATTTTTTTGTATTTTTTTGATATTTTGATTTTTTTGTGATTCATCAAGGTTCCTATTGCTATGTTTTCACCAAGATGATTATTTTTTTCAAGAATTTTTCCAAATTTTAAGATTTTTTTAGGACATTTTACCATAGACTGAATGTCTTAGGCATAGAATTTCTTCAAATACAGAACATTGATTGGTTCTTGGAGTTGTCCTCCTTCATTTGTTGAGAGATGATAGGCTTCAAAGCCAAAAGTAGCAGTCATTACAAAGGGACCCAACTAGTTGCGTTCAAACTTTCCCTTGCGTTCTCTATGTGATTGATTTTTAGGATTCTCTCTCAAGACTAGATCACCAACCTAAAATTCTCTGTGTTTGACTTTCTTGTTGTAGCCTCTAGATATTTTTTTTTGATATACTCTGAGATGATCATATGCCACCTATCTGCACTCATCTAGTAGTTTAAGTTATTTTAACCTAGACACTCTATAGTCATCATTAGTTACTAAACCATGCATTCTGATTCTTAGTGATGGGATTTCAACCTCAATAGGCAGTACCGCTTCAGACCCATAAACCAAAGTGAATGGTGTAGCCCCGGTGGGCATTTTGATACTTGTTCTATAGGCCTAGAGAGTTGGATTGATCATGAGATGCTAGTCTCTTCCTATTTTATTAACTGTTCGGTGCAAGATTTTCAATAGATTCTTGTTTGAAGCCTCTACTTGTCCATTCCCTTGAGGATAGTAGATAGATGACCAATGGTGTTTAATATTGAATTTGGCACATAGATCATCTAAGTCTCTATTTTTGAATTGGTCACCATTATCTATGACTATAGAGTGTGGAATACCATATCGACATATGATGTAGTTTAGAATGAACATTGATACTTGTTTTCTAGTTGCTTGAGTCAAAGGGACTGCTTCTATCCATTTTGTGAAATAATCTGTAGCTGTAATTATATGGGTATGTCTATTAGAATAACAAGGATGTATGGATCCTATAAGATCAAATTCCCATTGGTGAAAAGGCCATTGTGTAGTAAAGGAAATTAAATCCCTCCTTGGAGCATGAATTAAATTACCATGTACTTGACACTTTTGACAGTTCTTAGCAAATTTGATTGCATCTTTCTCCATTTTAGGCCAATAGTACCCAGCCCTAATAAGTTTTTGAGCTAGTGTTAAATCATTAGAATGTGATAAACATATACCATCGTGGACTTCCTCTAATGCATGTTGAGACTCTTCACATTCTAAACACCTAAGAAGTGTACCATCTAGACCTCATTTGTACAGATCATTACCAATGATGACATACAGGGACACATTGTAGATAAGGTAACATTTCTCATGGTGGTTGAAGGTATCAGGAATGATTTGGTCTTGGAGGTAGCAGAAAAGATTTTTGTATTGGGATGAATCATGACCAACAATAGTGCAGATCATGTAGGTTTTGGGGGAATCATATGCAGGATACAATAGTGCTTCCACCAGGAACTCATAGTGTAGCTCATGTTCAGGTTGCTGTAACAAAGTAGATAATGTTTCCATAGCATCAACAACCTTGTTCTCTATTCTAGGAATTTGATCAAAGGTGACAGATATGAAATATTTCTTTAGATCATCTACCATTCTCTTGTATGGGACCAACTTTCCATCTTTCATTTGGTACACATCATTGACCCAGTGTATTACAAGTTGTGAGTCTCCATGAATGTGTAGTTCTATCACTCTCCACTCAATTGCTATTTTCATGCCATTAAGAAGGGCTTCATATTCAGAAATATTATTTGTACAAGGAAACTTGATTCTGAATGCCTTAGGGATTGAGTATCCTTGAGGAGTGATAAATAATATGCCTGCTCTAGATCCATTTTGTGTATAGGAGCCATCAAAGAATAACTTCCATGATCTAGAAGATAGGTTCATGATAGAGGAATCAGGAAATTCCATTTGCATTGGTGTATCATCAAAAAATGCTACATCAGCCAATGGATCAGCAATGACTTGACCCTTAATAGATTTTCTTTCAACATATTCAATGTCAAATTCACTTAGTAGCATCACCCATTTAGCTAATCTACCTATGAGGGCAGCTTTTCTTAGTAGGTACTTTAGTGGATCAGTATTAGCTATTGGATGTGTTGTATGGGCTAACATGTAATGTCTCAGTTTCTGTGATGCAAAGATCACAGCTAGAAAATCTTTCTCAATCATTGAATAGTTCTTCTCATATGCAACCAATGTTCTACTGATATAATATATATCTCTTTCCTTCTTATTCTCAACATGTTGTGCGAGCAATGCCCCTAGTCATGTATCTATGGTGGAGACATATAAGATCAATGGCTTCCCTTGAATAGGAGGTATCAAGATATGAGGATTTGATAGATACTTTTTGATATGATTAAAATTCTTTTTACATTCCTCATTCCATGCAAAAGTCACACTTTTATGTAATGTTTTTGTAAAAGGTTGTGATATGTTTGCAAGCTGTGATATGAAGCTTCTGATAGATTGTACTCTCCCTTGCAATGATCTCATTTGACTGATGTTCTTGGGAGGTTGCATCTCCATGATATCCTTAACCATTGCTGGATCTACCTCAATTCCTTTCTTTGAGACGATGTACCCTAGAAGCTTTCCAAAAGTGACACCAAAAGCACACTTCTTCGAGTTTAGTCTGAGAGTAAAATTCTCCATTTGATCTAGTTTTTTCTCAAATCTTTTAGATGTTTAGATCTTATCATAGATTTTTCTAAAGTTTCATCAACATAATCCTCCATAGTGTGGTGTATCATGTCATGAAAAATAGATGTCATAGCTCTTTGATATGTAGCACCTGCATTCCTCAAACCAAATGGCATGACATTCTAATAGAAGGTACCCCATGCACACATGAAAGAAATTTTCTCTTGATCCTCTGGAGAAATTTTTATTTGATTTTAGCTAGAAAAACCATCCATTAAAGAATACATCTCAAAGCCCGCAGTCATGTCCACTATCATGTCAATATTAGGTAGTGAAAAATCATTCTTAGGGCATGCCTTGTTTACATCCCTAAAGTCTATGCACACTCTGATTGATTTGTGTGGTTTTGAAATAGGTACAATATTAGAGATCCATTCTGCATAATCAATAACTCAAATAAATCTGTCTTTTAGTAGTTTCTCTAATTCAACTTTTACTAAGAGTGCAACGTGTGGATGCATCTTTCACAACTTCTGTTTAACAGGTTTAACTCTTGAGTAATAAATAGATGATGCATTATAAGATTAGGATCTAACCCTAGCATATCTAAATATTTCCATGCAAAGTTGATCTTTTTCTCTGTGAGAAATGTAGTAAATGCTTTCTTTTCTTCTTCTGATAAGGATTGTGCAACATGAATCATCTATGGTTCTTTTGTTGTACCCAAGTTGATAGGTTGAGTAGGCTCAATAAAAACTTGAGATCTATCCTGTAAATGACTCAGAAGGACATCAAATATCTCATCCTTAGGCACCTTAGAGAGGTTTTCACCTTTGGATACATCTTTTATTTTTACTTTCGTAGGTTCTAAGACTGCCACAAAGTGGTTTTCACCCTCAGAACTCCTTTTCTTTTTATTTTTATTCTCATTCTTTTGAATAAGATACTTGATGTCCAACTCTATCATGCTAACACTCAGTTCACTGATGGAAGTCATCATAGGCTCAACTGTATTTAGATAGCAAGAAAGGGTGTAGTCATTGGGAAAGGTATAGATATCTATGCTTGGATCTATGGAAGTTTGGTTAAGAAGTTTAGGATGTTGGATAGTCAAAGTAGGAAAGGATTGGGTAATGGTGTTTACAAATATGGATCTATCATCATTGGCCCTAACCCAACTCTCAAGATTGAAGGTGATATTATAACTTAAAATTTTCAATTTGTGAATAGGCTCAATGTCATCAGGGGATTCCACTTTAGCCATAGGTGGATTAGACTCGTTAAGTTCATCATTTCACTCTAGACTTACATTGGGTTTAGGTGCATATTGGTGAATAACATCAACATGTTTTTCTGTGATAAGCTCATCTTCCTCTAGAATGACTCCCCATTCATAGTCATTTGATTCCTCATCTATGCCTCTAGGAAAATTAAGAACATGAGTAAAGTCAAGATGGATACCCCAAGAAGGTTTATCCTCGGATTCTGATTTGAATTTTTACTCATGAGAATCTATCTTAGAATAACTACTGCCTTCCTCTTTGTCTATTCGATTGTCTTCGAGATTAGCTGGTTCTTATCATGAAAATATCTCTTGTTCCATAGTAGGTTCTTGTGTGTCTACCACATTAAATCTTTTGATTGGATCAACTTCTTCTTCAAGGAGGTCTTTTATTTCTTTAGGCAAGCTGATGTAGGAGCATCTCGGGGCCTTGGTAATCCTGTGTCACCAAAAATAATTTAAGATTTTTTTGTGTTGCTCAGTTTCTTCTTCAACTGAGTTGGTTAGTAGTTGGTTGGCTTCCTTTTGTTACCAAGTGTCGTCGATTATCTCCTAGGTGGCAGTTAATTCACTGGCACTCGGCATTGCCTATTTGCTGCTCAGTTATCTTGCTTACTGACAGGTCTAGTTTTGTTTCCTGTTGTGGCTGACTTGTACATTTATATTGGATCATGGAATTAATGTTGGAATCCATCATTGGGAAGCGTGTGGTCCCATATTTGACTATTACTTCCATTAATTATGGATCTGAAGGCCAACTTAGCTTGGTAGCTTCTTGTATAAATGTAGATGTTTGGTAGTAGTTTAGGTAGTTCAGAGGAGTTAGAAGATAGTAGACATTAGAATTGAGATTGTAATAGATCCTCACATGTTTGAGGACTTCTAAGTTTCATTTTAATATTAGGCCATAATCGGGAAGGCCTTACAGCCTGGCATGTATGATTCCTATTGATGAAAGTTAATGAAAGATCTGGAATTCTCTCTCTCACTTTGTTGTTGTTATTGCTTTCACATGTGTGTTGCAAGCTTGGATCATTAGGGTGTGCCTTACCTTGGCCCCTCTTACTCCTTGCCTTGCACCAAATGGTATCAGACCAAGGTGAGATCTTGATGAAGGTCTACAGATCTAGGTTTGTCGATTCCTCTTGAAGCCCTAGTGGATTGTTGTGGGGTAGCAAATTGTGATCTAACCTACAATTATAGAGGGTTGTCAAGATGGTTCATGGGAGGTGAGATGCAGATCTAGGATTGGTAGATATGCTATGATAGATTGCCGCTAGATTAGAAGTAGTTGAAATAGCCCAAAGAAGAGGCAGACATCTTGAAGATGTTAGTGATGATGAAATTGAAGAAGAATAGGCTAATGTAGAACCTGCACTTGTTATGGATCAAGGTGAAGAAATATTTTTGAAGACTTTGACAAGTCTGAAGTCAACACCACATTTCAATCCTCCTGAGTATAGTGGAAAGCTAGATTCTGATGAATTGGTGGACTGGATCACTGAGATGGAAAAGTATTTCGAATATGAAAGTATCCCTGAGGATAAGAAGGTGAAGATTGCAAGCAGCAAGTTGAAAATTCATGCACCCTTATGGTGGGAACATCTATAACTAGATAGAAAAAGGAAAGGTAAAGAAAAAATCAAGGTATGGAATAAAATGGTAAATAAATTGATAGGAAAGTTCTTACCCTGTGATTATCAGATTAACCTAGTTCGGTGAATGTAAAGTTTGAGATAGAAAGATAGCTCGGTAAAAGAGTATACTGAGGAATTATATAGATTGGATATCAGATCTAGACATGATGAAGATGATGTGGAAAGAATCAGTAGATACCTGAATGGTTTGAGATTTTCCATCCAAGAGGAAATTAGTATGGTCAAGTTGGAGAGTATTGAAGAGGCTTATCAATTTTCTTTGAAAGCTGAGGAGAAATTGAACAAGAGACATGAATAGAGACAAAGAGGAAGAGGTGGTAGATTCCCTAGAGGAAGAGGTAGATCTAATGGTGAAATTGGTAGATCTAAATCAGAAAAGAAAAATATGGACAAAGACAAGACCGTGTGGAAAGGTGAAAGTTCATCTAGAGGCAAAGGTAGTAACTACTGAGGTGGTTATAGCAAAGGAAGTTTCTGAGGAACTTGTTACAATTATGGAGAAGAAGGACTGATGAAGGGTGCTCCCCTTAATACCACAAACACATAACAGAAATAGAGAAACAACAACAATATGCAAGAACAGAAAATTGGCTTCTTATTATCTCCACAAATGTGGAATTACAAACTTTCAGAATTACAATATGCAAAGCCACATGGGCATTCCCTTACAATATTCTGTAGGACAAAGCCTCGAGCCCAGATCTACTACCCAGAACTATTCTGAACTGCCTAAGACAATAATACAGCCTTCCTTATATAGGCAATTTCCACCGCCTGGGAAGGTTCCAGAATTTTAGCCAATAAGGCCGACCAAACTTAGAATTATTTTTATTTTACATTTCATTACATCATAGTCGGCTCAAGATAACCTTTGAAACCCGAACAAAAATTTTGAAGAAAATTATTTTTCACCATTTCAGGTGGCCCAACTTCCGAAGACCATAAGTCATCACCAGTTGACCCGCTCAGCTATTATAACCCCATTTCAGAAATGCCACGAAGCGCTCTACAGGCTTCACCGGCGCAAGCGCCCGTCACCCAAATTTTCAACCTCATCTGGGGCCTCTAAAGCCTTCAAAACTGAGTTCAAAGTTTCTATACCCTGTTGCCAATACCGAAAATCTTCAATATCTTCCAATATACACTTGATCTGGCAATGAAACTTTACTGGCAGACTTATATGACCAAAATCAACCTCCAAGAAAGAAATCAGATCATTCTGAGCACATACAAAAATTACCAAAAATAGTAACTTTCCATAAACAGCAGCTCTGCATAAAATAGCCCTTATTGAATATAAAAATAGAAATATTTTTGGGTGATGCAAGATTGCTCTTACACCCAGGATGCTCCTGCATCAGACACCTGGGGTAATTTGAGAAGTGACCCTGTCACGACTCAGGTGTGCAGAGGAAAACCAAGACGGTTAACCTCCTCCTTTGTCAGCCATGATGAATCTTCAACAGGTCGTCCTTTCCACTTGACCAGACATTCTTCATATGTCCTGTTCCTTGTGCTTCTGCCAACATGACTGTCCAGTATATCTTCAATCTCCTTAGTGTCTGAACTAGTTGCTGGAATACTCCACTGTGCTGCTGTGATCTCATCTTCAACACCTCCCTCATGATACTCTGTCAGATCTGAAATGTTAAACACTGGTGAAATATTTAGCTCAGTAGGCAATTCTACCTCATATGCATTTCCTGAATCATGTTTCTTCAGTATCTTACAAGGCCCAAACTTCTTCATTTTCAGCTTGTTATATGTACCAACTGGAAACCGCTCCTTCTGCAAATGAACCATGACTTCATCACCAACCTGAAATTCCTTATACCTCCTTTTCGCATCTGCCTTAGCCTTATACTGTGTGTTCATTTTGGTAATATGCTTCCTCACCTCCCCATGGATGTTCTTCAAGTGTTCTGCAAAATCTTCAGCTTCGGCACTGCTTATTTCTCCTTTATCTATCTTCCTCAATTCAGATGCATTTCTTGGACTACTTCCATATACAATCTGGAATGGTGATTTACCAGTGCTCCTGTTGATAGAATTATTGTATGCAAATTCCGCCTGTGGTAAAATCAAATCCCATCCTGTTGGTTTATCTCCAACCAAACATCTCAGCAAATTTCCCAAACTCCTATTCACCACCTCTGTCTGTCCATCAGTCTGTGGATGATGTGATGAACTAAACTTCAAATCTGTCTTCAGCTTCTTCCACAATGTACGCCAGAAATATCCAACAAACTTAGTGTCCCGATCTGAAGCTATGGTCTTTGGCAAACCATGAAGTCTCACTACTTCTCTGAAAAACAATTCTGCTACATGAACAGCATCATTAGTCTTCTTGCAGGGAATAAAATGTGCCATCTTCAAAAATCTGTCAACTACCACAAAAATTGAATCATGTCCCCGCTGTGTCCTCGGTAAACCAAGAACAAAGTCCATGCTGATATCCTCCCAAGGCTTCTCTGGTACAGATAATGGCTGATACAACCCTGTATTCTACTTCACTCCTTTTGCCATCTGACATACTCGGCAACTCTGTACAAACTTCTTCACATCTTGCTGCAACTGCGGCCAATAATAATTCTCACTAACCAAACCAATGATTTTATCACGACCAAAATGTCCAGCCAATCCTCCGCTATGCTTCTCCTTGATGAGATTCTCCCTCATAGAACTTCATGGAATGCACAACTGATTCCCTCTGAATAGCATATCATCCTGGATGATGAAATCCAACCATTTCATCCTGTCTAGAGTAACAGGTTCTGTACAAGCTTTCCAAGCTTCACCAAAATCAGGATCCTCTGGATATAAATTTTTGAGTTCCTTGAACCCAACCACTTCAATCTGCATTTCTGTCAGCAATAGTTGCCTTCTGCTAAGAGCATCTGCAACCCTATTAGACTTTCCACTCCTGTGTTTCAAAACAAATGTATAACTCTGCAAAAACTCAACCCATTTCAAATGCCTTTGATTCAATTTTCCTTGACTATTCAAATATTGCAAAGCTTGATGATCAGTATACAAAACAAACTCCTTAGGAAGCAGATAATGTCTCCACTTCTTTAATGCCTGAACTATAGCATAAAATTCTTGATCATAAACATAACATTTTCTCTTGGCATCATTTAATTTCTCACTGAAATAAGCAACAGGTTTACCTTCTTGGCTCATAACAGCTCCTATTGCAGTACCACTAGCATCACAATCTACTTGAAACACCTTATTAAAATCTGGAAGCACTAAAAATGGTTGTTTTGTAACTTTTTGTTTCAACAATTGAAAACTTTTTTCTGCCCCATTAGTCCACTTGAACTCTTTTCTATCCCCTCTCATTGTTTCAGTCAAGGGTCCACAAATACTACTAAAATTTCTGATAAACTTTCTGTAAAAGCTAGCTAGACCATGAAAAGATCTTACCTCAGTAGCACTCCTTGGAGTAGGCCATTCAAGGATAGCCTGTACCTTCTCTGGGTCCATTTTTAGACCTTCTGCTGAAACTACAAATCCCAAATACACTAACTCTTTCTTCACAAAACTGCACTTCTTCAAATTAATCAACAATTTCTCTTCTCTCAGCTTCTCAAACACCATACGAATATGCATCATATGTTCCTCCAATGTCTTGCTAAAAATCAAAATATCATCTAGGTAAACAATGACAAACTTATCCAGAAATTCTTTCAGAACCTCATTCATGAGCCGCATGAAAGTGCTCGGTGCATTGGTTAGCCCAAAAGGCATGACTAACCACTCATACAGTCCTTCCTTTGTCTTGAAGGCAGTCTTCCATTCATCTCCTTCTCTGATCTGAATCTGATGATATCCACTTTTCAGATCTATCTTTGAGAAATACACAGCTCCACTCAAACAGTCCATAATATCATCCATTCGTGGCAATGGAAACCTGTACTTGATTGTGATCTTATTTATTGCTCTGAAATCTGTACACATCCTCCATTCTCCATTCTTCTTTGGTGCTAATACTGCTGGTACAGTACAGGGACTCAGACTCTCATGGATCAATCCTTTCTGTAACAGTTCATGTACTTGTCTATTCAACTCCTCACTTTCTGCAGGTGTCATTCTGTGTGCTGCCTTATTCAGAAAACTCGCTCCTGGGATCAAGTCCATCTGATGAATGATCTTCCTGACTGGTGGTAATCCATCAAGCACATTATCAGATACAATATCCTGAAACTCATTCAACAAATCTGCAACTTCTACAGGAACATCTTCTACTTCCTCTTTACCAGCTTTTGGAATTAAAGCAAAACATACATGCTCATGCCTCATACCATCTAGAAAATTTCTTCCATCAACAAAAGTTATCCTTGCATTACCACATACCTTTTCTTCAGTCTCCTTCAATGGCTTTAGCTTATGCCGCACTCCATCCTTTGTCAGGGAATAGGTATTCACACAGCCATCGTGTACAGCACATCTTTCAAAATGCCATGGTCTACCCAACAACATATGACATGCATCCATAGATATGATATCACACAATACCTCATCTTGGTATCCGCCAACCTTGAACTTTACTAGGCATTGTTCATTGACCATGACCTTGTGGTCATCCTGTACCCAGGCAATCCGATATGGATGTGGGTGTTTCTGTCTCTTGAGCTTCAACTTTGTCACCATCTCTTCTGACACCAAATTGTCAGTGCTTCCACTATCAATAATCACATCACAACATTTACCTTCACACTTGCACCTGGTGTGAAACAGGCTCCTCCTTTGCTCAGGTTCATTCTCACCACTCAACAGGACTCTTCTGTTAATCAACGTTTCTCCTCTTTTAGCATCTTCAGAATTTGATGATCTGGCATCTTCATCTACATGCGCAACTCTGGCCTGGCCTTCATTTCTCCTGTCTGTTCTGCCTTGGCGCTGAGGACATTCAAATGCCCTATGACCTTCTTCTCCACAGTGAAAACATGTTCCACGGAAGCCTCCTCTTCCAGATCCTTGTCCTCTTCCTCTTCCTCTTTGATCTCTATTATTCTGATCCTGGAAGCGATTGGAATTATTTCCGCACTGATTCTGACTGCTACTAGCCTCATCCTTCTTTTTCGGATCTTCATTTCGGCCACCATATGACCGTCCACCAGATCATCCACTGTGACCTCTTTCATTTTGTCTACTCTCGAACTTCTTGTTCAGCTTTTCCTCTACTTTTAGGGCAAATTGGTATGCCTCCTCAATACTGTTCATTCGAACCAGATTCAACTCCTCCTGAATGCTTGGCCTTAACCCATTAAGGTATCGGGCAACTTTCTCCTTATCAGCTTCTGCATGGCCTGTTCTGATGAGGAGTCGATAGAACTCCTCTGTATACTCCTGAACAGATCTTCCTGCTTGCTTCAAACTTTGCATTTTCTTTAGTAGATCAAGCTCATAATCAACAGGAATGAACTGTCACTTCAATTTATACACCATCCAATCCCATCTTGTGATTTTATCTTTCCCTCTTCTATTTCGCTCCAATTAAATTTCTTGCCACCAGATCTTCGCATGACCTTTCAGTCTGGCCTTCGCAAATTTGACCCTATCAGGATCCTCAACATCTTCATACTCAAAATATTCCTCACATTCATTGATCCAGTCGATCAATTCCTCTAGGTTAAGATTTCCAAAAAATGTAGGAACCTCAATCTTAGGTTTTTTCCCAATCTTGGAAATCGCCCGAAAAAGTCTTTCTTCCTCCTGGTTCACAATTTCAGCTTCTCTTTCTTGATATTCTTCTTCAGCTTCATCCTCGCTTTCGTCTCTGATATTAAGATTCATTCCTCTGCGAATCTCTTCTTGCAATGCTCGCACTTGTCTCTGCAGCTCTCTAACCTCAGGTGTCACAACACCAGGTCTTCTGCCACGTTCTCTTCGTGGAGGCATTTTCACGATGCGCGCTGAAACCCTAGCCACGGTCCTGGTGCAAACTGCCTCACAGTCGGCGATCTGTTTACACACTCAAGAAAACCTTGCTCTGATACCACATGATGAAGGGTGCTCCCCTTAATACCACAAACACATAACAGAAATAGAGAAACAACAACAATATGCAAGAACAGAAAATTGTCTTCTTATTATCTCCACAAATGTGGAATTACAAACTTTCAGAATTACAATATGCAAAGCCACATGGGCATTCCCTTACAATATTCTGTAGGACAAAGCCTCGAGCCCAGATCTACTACCCAGAACTATTCTGAACTGCCTAAGACAATAATACAGCCTTCCTTATATAGGCAATTTCCACCGCCTGGGAAGGTTCTAGAATTTTAGCCAATAAGGCCGACCAAACTTAGAATTATTTTTATTTTACATTTCATTACATCATAGTCGGCTCAAGATAACCTTTGAAACCCGAACAGAAATTTTGAAGAAAATTATTTTTCGCCATTTCAGGTGGCCCAACTTCCGAAGACCATAAGTCATCACCAGTTGACCCGCTCGGCTATTATAACCCCATTTCGGAAATGCCACGAAGCACTCTACAGGCTTGACCCGCGCAAGCGCCCATCACCCAAACTTTCAACCTCATCCGGGGCCTCTAAAGCCTTCAAAACTGAGTTCAAAGTTTCTGTACCCTGTTGCCAATACCGAAAATCTTCAATATCTTCCAATATACACTTGATTTGGCAATGAAACTTTACTGGCAGACTTATATGACCAAAATCAACCTCTAAGAAAGAAATCAGATCATTCTGAGCACATACAAAAATTACCAAAAATAGTAACTTTCCATAAACAGCAGCTCTGCACAAAATAGCCCTTATTGAATATAAAAATAGAAATATTTTTGGGTGATGCAAGATTTCTCTTACACCCAGGATGCTCCTGCATCAAGGACATAGGTCATTTGAATGTACACAAGAAAGTAAGAAGGCTGGTAGCAATAGGAATGTTGTAGTGCAACAAGAACCATTGAATGAACCTGAAAGGGAGAATAACCTAATGGTGAGGAGAGCATTGTGGAATGAAAGAAAGAAGGAAGATTTAGTAAGGAAAAGTTTTTTCAAGACCAGATGTAGAGTTTCTAACAAAGTTTGGAAGGTAATCATTGACAGTGGTAGCTCGGAGAACCTGGCATTTGAAGAGATGGTCACAAATTTGCAATTAAAAAGGTTAGTACATCTGAAGCCCTATCAGATTTCATGGATCAAGGATGAGCATACACTCCTAGTAAGTGAACAATGTTATGTGAATTTGAAGATTGGAAAGTACTATGATAAAGTGTTGTGTGATATCATGCCTATGGATTATTGTCATATTTTGTTGGGTAGACCTTGGCAATATGATAGACATGCTATATATGATGGGAGATTGCATAAGTATACTATTGTGGCTGATGGAAAGAAACAAATATTGTTACCATTGATGGAAGAACCTATTAGTAATGTTTTCACATCTATGAAAGTTTTCTTGATGGAAGGAAGGAAGTTTGTTAACTCTTTGAGGAGGAATGATGTATATTTTGCTATGATTCCTAATAAACCAAGTAAGAAAATAGGAGATAATGTCCCTGAGGAGATTGATAAGTTACTCACTAAGTATAGTGATATCATTTCTGATAGTGTACATGATGTTTTGCCACCAAAAAGAAGTATTGATCATTGTATGGATCTAATCCCTGGAGCTAGTTTACTGAATAAGGCACCTCATCGGTTGACACCTACCGAGAATCAAGAATTGAACCGACAGATTCAAGAGTTTCTGGAGAAAGGTTTGATCAGAGAAAGTTTGAGTCCTTGTGTAGTACCTATTGTATTAGCACTGAAGAAGACTATGGAATGGAGAATGTGTATTGATTCCAGAGCAATCAATAAAATAACAGTGAAGTATAGGTTCCCTATACCGAGAATGGATAATATAATGGATAGTTTGACTAGAGAAAAGTATTTCAAAAAGATTGATTTGAAAAGTGGGTATCATCAGATCAGAATTAGAGAAGGTGATGAATGGAAGACTACCTTCAAGACAAAGGAAGGTTTGTATGAGTGGTTGGTTATGCCTTTTGGTTTAACTAATGCACTAAGTACTTTTATGAGGTTGATGAATGAAGTTTTGAAGAAATTATTGGGTAAGTTTGTGATTGTATATCTTGATGATATTCTAATATTCAATAAGACCAGAGAAGAACATTTGTTGCATGTAAGACAAGTTTTGCAAAGATTGAAAGAAGAAAAGTTGTTGATAAATCTGAAAAAGTGTTCGTTCATGAAAGAAGAAATTGTGTATTTGGGATTTTTTATTTTAGCTGATGGTTTGAAAATGGATCTTGAAAAGGTTGAAGCTATTCTGAATTGGCCTACACCTATGAATTCTACTGAGGTAAGATCATTTCATGGTTTGACAATTTTTTACCAAAAGTTCATAAGAAATTTTAGTTCAATTTGTAATGCTATGACTAAGACTATGAGAGGAGACAAAAGAGAATTCAAGTGGACACATGGAGCTGATAAAAGTTTTGAGAATCTAAAACAAAAGGTTACTAAATTATCTATTTTGGCATTACCTAATTTTAGTAAAGTATTTCAAGTAGACTGTGATGCAAGAAGAAGTGCAATTGGAGTTGTGTTGAGTCAAGAAGGTAAACTTGTTACTTTCTTTAGTGAAAAGTCAAATGATGCTAGAAGGAAATATTCTATGTATGATCAAGAGTTCTATGCTATTGTTCAGGCACTGAAGAAATGGAGACATTATTTGATACTGAGTGGATTTGTGTTGTATACTAATGATAAGGCTTTACAATATTTGGGTAGTCAGAATAAGTTGAATCAGAGACATATGAAATGGGTTGAGTATTTGTAGAGTTACACATTTGTGATAAAGCATAAGAGTGGAGTCACTACCTGAGTTTCTAATGCATTGAGTAGAAGAAGATCTTTGATGACTGAGATGAAAATTCAAGTTCTTGGTTTTGATGAGATGAAAGGTTTGTATGAAAATGACCCTGATTTTTCTGAGCCGTGGAGAAAGTGAATAGAACCTATACAAGATCAACATGATACTAAATGGGATGAATACTTTATTTAGGAAGGTATGTTGTTCAAAGGTATTCAGTTGTGTATATTGAGAGGAGTAATGAGAACTAATTTGATAAAGGAGAAACATAGTAGTGGTTTGGCTGGACATTTTGGCATTGATAAAACATGGAATTTATTGAAGGAAAAGTACTTTTGGCCGCAGTTGTATAGAGATTTTCATAAATTTATGAAAAGTTGTGGTATTTGTCAAGTTGCAAAAGGAGTAAGTCAGAATACTAGATTATACACGCCGATTGTTGTACATGAGAAACCTTGGATTGATATCAGTATGGATTTTGTTCTTGGCTTACCAAAGATAGTGAGAGGTAATGATTCTATATTTGTTGTTGTGGATAGATTTTATAAGATGGCACATTTTATACCATGTAGAAAGACATCAGATGTAGTAAATGTAGCAGATCTTTTCTTTAAGGAAATTGTGAGATTGCATGGGTTACCGAGGAGTATCATCTCTGATCAAGATAGTAAATTTGTTGGTTATTTTTGGAAAATAATTTGGAAGAAATTTGGCACCAAGTTGAAATATAGTTCTACATTTCACCCACAAACCGATGGATAGACTGAAGTTGTGAACAAAAGTTTGGGAAATCTTTTGAGATGTTTAGTTGGAGACACACCAAGTAATTGGGATTTTGTGTTAGCACAAGCAGAGTTTGCATATAATAATTCAATAAATAGGAGTACTAAAAAGACACCATTTGAGATTGTGAATGACACACAACTAAGAGGAATATCTGATTTGAGAGACATTGATGATGAAAATAAAAGAAGTGTTGAAGGAGTGAAATTTTCTGAATACATGAACACATTGCATGAAGATGTGAAGCTGAAGCTGGAAGATAGTAACCAAAAATACAAAGACAGAGCTAATAGATCAAGGAGATACAAGACTTTTGATGTTGATAATGAAGTGATTTTTCATTTGAAGAAAGGTTAGTTTCCTATTGGAACATATGGAAAGCTAAAGATGAAGAAGTTTGGACCTTGCAAAATTTTGAGGAAATTTGACAGTGGGAATGCATATGAGATTGAATTACCTAATGACATGGACATATCACTGATTTTAAATATTTTTGATTTGTATGAATATCATGAACCTAATGAAGAAATGACAGTATCGACAGAATATCCTAAGAAGCCGAATGATGAAGTTGAACAGATTTTGAAGGAAAGAGTTGGCAAGAGCACAAGAGGAAGACAATATATGCAATATCTGGTTAAGTGCAAGAATAGACCAATGGAAGATAGTTCTTGGATTTCATAGTTTGATTTGGATACAACTCAGAATAGGAATACCAAATGATTCTGAGAATCATTTCAAAATAACCCTAGGTGTTTGATGCAGGAGCATCTCGGGTCCTTGGAAATCCTGTGTCACTAAAAAGAATTTGATCTTTTTTTGTGTTGCTCAGTTTCTTCTTCAACTGAGTTGGTTGATAGTTGGTCAATTTAATTTGGTTACCAAGTTTCATTGGTTATCTCTTGGGTGGTCAGTTAATTCACTGGCACTCAGCGTTGCCTGTCTGCTGCTTGGTTATCTTGCTTACCGATAGGTCTAGTTTTGTTTCCTATTGTGGCCGACTTGTACATTTATATTGGATCATGTAATTAATGTTGGAATCCATCATTGGGAAGCATGTGGTCCTAGATTTGACTGTTACTTTCATTAATTGTGGATCTAAAGGCTGACTTAGCTCGGTAGCTTCTTGTATAAATGTAGATGTTTGGTAGTAGTTTAGGCAGTTCAGAGGAGTTAGAAGATAGTAGACATTAGAATTGAGATTGTAATAGATCCTCGCATGTTTGAGGACTTCTAAGTTTCATTGTAATATCAGGCCATCATCAGGAAGGCCTTACATCCTGCCATGTATGATTCCTATTGATGAAAGTTAATGAAAGATCTGGCATTCTCTCTCTCACTTTGTTGTTGTTATTGCTTCTGCGTGTGTGTTGCAGGCTTGGATCATTAGGGTGTGCCATACCTTGGCCCCTCTTTCTCCTTGCCTTGTGCCACAAGCATTCATAAGTAATGAGCTCTTCAATGGTGTTTGAATCATCACTATCAGCCTGTCATATTGTTTCTTCCTCTTGTTCAATCTGTTCTAAGACATGTGGGGAGTTCTTACTAAGATAGAAAGGCTTCTTCTTATATCCTAGACATGTTGTATTCTTTTTTGTTTGGCCAGGATGGTCAAGAGGTGATAGAAGACCTTTTCCTTGTAGTCCTAAAGGTCATTTTCCTGTATATCCCATTTTTGTGATCAATTTGTCCCTTGGTCCATATGACTTCTGAGGAATTTTGCTTGTAGTGGAATCACATTTCTGGATTGAATGGGATGGAGATTCATCTTTATATAACCATGAAAGCATGGCTTTATCTTCTTCAAACTCTTGTTTAGATACTTGCTCTAGGACAAAGCTCCCATTAAACATGACCTAAGATTCTTCAATAGTGGGTTTTACTTTGTCTGAAGGTTGTCCATAAGATTTCGGGGATAATGAGAGAGATGTAAGAGATAAAATGGGTTCCATTGTGTATTCTCCCATACCCTTATCTTTAATCTTGACCTCTTTAGCAATGTCTTCTATCTTGGATTTAGAGACAATATCTGTTTGTTTAGAAGATTCTCTGTTGTTTGGAACAAGTTTATCAACACTTTCTTTGAATGCATTGCAAGTTGTAGAGAGGTCAGCTGGAATCATCACCTCTACTCCTTCATAAGGAAATTTTTACACATTGATGGTAGGTGGAAGGAATAGCTCTCATTTCATGTATCTAGGGTCTCCCTAAAAGAATATTGTAAGCCTAAGGTATATCAAGAACTTGACATGTGATATCTTTGATAACTAGACCTATTCTAATAGGTAAGACAATTATTCCCTTGGAGGATCTCTCTTCTTCATCATATGCCTTGATAGTTATTTTATTTTTAGGATCAATGGCAGCTTCAGATAATCCTATTTGTGTAATCAAAGTGTAAGAACAAATGTTGAGACCAACACCTCCATCTATCAACACGTGTTTGACATGATGGTTTTGAATCAAGACTTCAATATGAAAGGGTTGGTTATGCGGATGACTCAAGGAGTTATCATCTTCCTCTAAAAAGGAGATATACTATAGGGACATTAGATTACCAACCATAGTTTAGAATCTATTCAAATCAAGGTTGTCAGGAACATTGGATCCAAGCAGAGCTTTGTCTAGAATGGCTCTATGAGCTAGAGATATCCGAAGCAACTCAAACATGGAGATTTTAGCATTTGTATGCTAGAGTTGTTGGACTATACTATATGAAGTAGGTCTCATGTCCTTAGGATTTGAAGATTTAGAAGTAGCCTTTTGTTTAGAAGAAAAAGAAAGATTGAAAGGCATCTTAGGGACATTTGATGAATCTGAATTTTGTCCCTGGAGATGTGTCTAAGATTGTGATTGAGTAAGTGCATTCATTGAGTGATTATCTCTATCCTTGCTTAAAATTGTGATGACATTGCAACTTTCAGATAGGCATGGTTCTACCATATTTATGACAGCGTTGTTTCTAGAGTAAGCATAATTGACTTTAGCACCCACATTAGGCTGAGAAGATGAATCTCCTTGACCATGTTTCAAGAATGGTTCTGTGAAGGCAATATGATCATTATTGCTTTTATGATTACCAATTGTGATTTCTCCATTATCAATTTTATCTTGTATGATGTGCTTCAAGCATATGCAGTTATTAGTTTTATGATCCTTATTATGATGGAAGTCATAGTAATCATTCTCTCTCCACCATTTCAGTTTAGGCTCTGGGTCAAATGGTTTGATCTCAGGAAAAGTGATGATATTGTTAGCCAATAGAGTTTTCATAGCTGATTCCAAGGACTCTCCAAGAGGAGTAAACTTTCATTTAGGATCTATAGCCCAAGGTTTGTATTCAGATGAATTTTCGCTTGACTCTGTTGCTTTAGCTTTGGAAGCTTTAATGGATTGGGTACCAATAGTGAGTTGAAAGTGGGTGCTTTAGATGGAGCATAGATAGTATCAACAATGCCATCTATGACAATGCCTTTATTCTTGTTTCACTTTTGCCTTTGTCATTAGAACTAGATCCAAATTCATACTTATCCTTTTGAAGTGATATATCTCCCTTTTTCACAAGTACTTTCTTGATTTTGATTGCATTATCTACCATCTTATCAAAAGATATATGATTTTGCATTTGTAGGGTGTAGTTGATTTTTGGAACAAGATTGTTGATGAAAATTTCTAGCTTCTCAATTTCTGGAATAGGCCTAGCATATAGAGAAAACTTCTTCCTCTAATGTTTGAGAAAAGTTAGGAATGGTTCTCCTAGATATTGCTTCAAGTTACAGATGTCGATCATGGTGACTAGATGTTGGATGTTATAGGAGTATTTTTGATAGAACAATTTGATCAACTCCTCAAAAATTTTGATAGTTGGAGGCATTCTAGAGAACGAATGAATGACTGCCCCTCCTAGAGATCGAGGGAAAAGATGCATGAGGTAGGTTGGTTCATGCATGAATTCTATAGATTGAGTACAGAATTCTTTGACATGACCTTGAGGGTTAGAGTTTCTATCGTACTTATCATATTTAGGCATTTCCACTCTTTTAGGGAATGGTGGCATGTACAAGTCTTTATCAAATGGAAAAGGACAAGAGCTTCCATGGATAATTCTTTGGGTTCCTTTTCTTTTTTGATTTTATTGAGTTTGACTTGCATGACATGCATTTGTTTCATCATAGTAGTGATTGGAGTTTCTTCCTCCTATGTAATGATATCTTCAACATTAAAGTTGGGAGGAAGTTTAGCTCCTTGATGAGCCAACTCTAGGAAGTATCTCTCTTTGTCTTCTTTCAAGAAATGATTCATCATTCTTTTGAAGTTATCATCATTTTGATATTGAGCAATTTCAAAAGGTGTGGGTTCTTGATCCGCACCATGTTGAGAGTGATGTCCTTGAGATCCTCCTCCTTAAGACATTGTGTTTTTATGAGAGTTACTAGGTATGGATTGATGTGGAGTTGTCTAATACCTTCCATGAATTGATATGGGAGGGGTTGGTTGATTACCTATGTGGATCGATGCAGGAGGAGTAAGGTAACCACTTTTCATATAAAGATTGTTGAGAGCATCTTCTTCATATAGAATTGGGTCGTAAGACTAATGAAATGTCTGAGCAATCACAAAAGATGTAGCTAAGGAGATTTTGGGTTGTTCTTCTTGTTTTCAATTTGAGGAAGCTCTAGTTTCCACCATTAACCTAAGGTGAAGCAAAAGAGCAAGATGAAGACAACTAAAGAATGACTTGATTCAAGAAGATTGAATGATGCAAGCTTGTTAAGATTGGTTTGATTGAAGATAGATTGGATGTAAATGAAGGATACTATGCCACAATAGTATGGGTAGATGCCCAAAATATGGTGGGTATGAGCTCACAACACTTAACCATTTTGATGAAGATTGAATTGAAGATGAAGATTTTGACACAAGATGAAAAAGATTCAAATTGATTAAATAGAAGGCTAAATTTGACTCAAAAGACCACTTTGTGAAAATGAATGAATTTTTTCTAGTTTTTGCTGTCCTGACACATTGATTTGTTTGACAGAATCTGGAAATAGGCTGTAAAAGCTAGATTTCTGACAATTTTGGCAAGCTTCTAGTAATTTTTCAAAAATTCTCATACGAATTTCTGTAGGCTCATACGACAATGGGTAGGCTTTGAAACAACAATTGAAAAGACTCATATGACAATTGCAAAGATTGCATGATAGTTACTAGCAAATTTTGACTTTTTGCTAGTGTTTTCTGACAACACTTGTACGACAATATACAAACTCTCATACGATAATATAGGGGTTCTGATATGACAATGCTCAAAACTCATATGAGCTTCTAACCTTGTGGGATGAATTTTGACTCTAGAAAGGAATTTTTCTTAGATTTTCCAAATTTTAAGTTTTCAGTTTCAGATTGTTTACAAATTTTTCTATTTGGTTATGAAGATTTGTGTGATAGTTTAGGATCGTTCATTTCCAAAGGACCAAATAGATAGAAAATGAAAAGAATAGAAAGAAAAGGGAAGCAATCAATCATCTAAAAATAATGAACAAGGGAAAAAGAAACCTTGCGCATGAACAAGAAATAGTGACTTAATATGCTAATCCCTAGGAGTGCTATTTGTGCATGTTCTCAAAAGTTTTTCAATAACATACATAGTCCTAGAAAATTAAAAATTGGCCTCGCTAGGGTTTTTAATAATGGTCTAACTCTGCAAATTTTGTGATCTCAAGAGGGTGATCTCCAATCTAGGTGCACCTTAGTTTTGACACAGTCTGATAATTTAATACATCAAGAGCTGCTAGGGAGATTTGACAGCCCAACAAGAGACTGCATATGTGAAGATTACCTTGACAAGGACATTTATATAGTAGTTACTGCTACCACAAAAAAAATGGCTATTACTGCTTGAGGTTTCATCTACATGGTTGACCCAATTAAGGGAATGTCCGCTACGATTAACCCTCTCTAAAGGTGACTCACAAAATATACCATAGGGGGACTAGATCAAATTCAAGGATCTGGGTTTTTGGTACTATCCAAAAAGGAAGTAGAGAATAATCCCCTAACCTCTTCACTTCACAAAAACAAAGTAGATAGATTAATCCAACACGCTAAGACCAAAAAATTTCTCACCAAGATTTTTGATGTCAAAAACTATTGTTTATTGATCTCTCTGAAAAGAGAATGCATCAATCAAAAGTTGAGGATGAAAATCAAGGGAACATGAGACAATCTCAGTATCCTCCCTACCTACAAGGGAATCCTTCATCAAGAAGAGCTTCACATGCATGAGAAAATGAAAGAATCCCACTCTCTCAAAATCATCCACAAGTAGTGTTCATAGGGCCTATTTACTATGTGTAACAGAGATGTAGAAAGAAAATTTATATTCATTTTTATAGCCCAAAATGAAGCCTATGATATGAAAGCAGGAAAGGTCACACAAGCTTGACACGTGAGGGTTCATTTTATGTCCAAATTGAAGTGTTATCAGATCAAGAAGAATACCTGAGTTCCTCACAACGCACTTAGTAGATTTTACCTATTTTAAGAAATTCAGTTGCACTTTCCCAATCAGAATCAATAGATATCAATAAAAAAGAATCAAGTTCAATTGTTAGGGTTAGCTATTAGTCCAAATCCAAAAATCAAACCTGACAAACTACCTAAAAATATGAAATGAAAATTGAATTATGGTGTCAAAACTTGTACGACAATGGGTTACCTCCCACACAACAATTGGGAAACTCGTATGAAAGTGGGTGTCCACCCACATGACAATCAAGCTCCCAAATGACAATGTGTATCTTTTGATATGAGCCTCAAAAATATCAATTGTTGTACGACAGTGGGGTGTTCCCAGTATGGCTTTCTGACAAAAGTCGTACGAAAAATGTATAGACAAAAAAATAAAAGATCGTAGTTTTGATTAGAAAATGATAAGAAATAGATAGAAATTGTTAGAAATGAAATGGAAAATTGTTTCAGGGCCCCACAGTGGGTGCCAGAAATGTGTGTGTGAAAATTGTACCTAGATGTGGACACAACACTTCAATAAAACATTAGAGGTTAGAAAAATCAAAATTGGCAGTATAAATGAAACTAAGCTAACCAGACGATTTACTGCCTTCTAGTAGGTGTGAGTATGGTGTTCTCAAATTAGACCGAGATCAGTGACAATGCAACACCTAAACAAAGGATTTAAATGATTGAAAGGAATGAAATATGAATGCAAATTAATTTATTTTTTTGGATTTTGAATGTAATAAGATAAAAAAATTGATATGAATCTAAACTAGAATGAATTGAATTGATATGCAATTGATCTAAGAATGGTATGCTAAATGATATGAATGCTCAAAAATAATGAATGAAAATCTCACAACAACTTGGATTCGCAAAAGATGGATTCTTCAGTCATAAATTCGCTAGCGTGAGGATGCAATTTTGTGGATCCTTTTGGAAGAGTTGAGGCCTTGATTTTATAGAAATCCATGGCTTGAGGGTGCATGGAATAAAGCCATAAATCACTCTTGATAAACTCAGGTTGATCTTTGAGTCAACAAG
Organism: Chamaecyparis obtusa; assembly: GCA_027943335.1. Lineage (NCBI taxonomy): Eukaryota > Viridiplantae > Streptophyta > Pinopsida > Cupressales > Cupressaceae > Chamaecyparis > Chamaecyparis obtusa. Next base: position 2,217,623 of record BSBK01003166.1, read on the forward strand.
AAATCAGAGATAATTAACTCACAAAATCATGCAAAAATAGCTTTTTAACTCAAATCAAAAGTTTAGATCAGCTTTGAACTCAAAATCGATGTTGAGTTTCCAAAAGATAACAACTTGAATTGATTTTATGATTCAAAGTTTAACTGCTCTTTGAATGTGCACAAATAATTATGAATTAATTAAATAAATAAAGTGATTTATCTTCAACTTAACTGAGTTTTGAATTAAAATAATTGATTTATTGGTTGATCAATTATTAAATCAAACTTTATTCAAAAATTATATTATTAAATGTTGACAACTAACTTTAATTAATTAACTAAGAATTTAATCAATTAGTCATAAGATTTTTTATTTATTGTCAAAATTAAATAATACAATTCAGGAATAATATAGAATTAAATCCAATTAAATAATTAAGTGGCATAATTAAATTTAATTAATTAAATATTCAGAATATTTGATTAATCAAACTTGAGGATAAATATGATTTATCGCCAAATAATTATTAAATTAAAGATAATTAAATTAGGATAAAATATGAATATTCAAGGAATATTCCTTGATACAGAATTAGAATGAAATCAATTAGGGATTGGATAATCAGATGTGCCTTTGGTTAGGACTTTTGTATCGATTTTGTTTGATGTGTCAATGTAGAAGGTTAATGAACCTATAGCCCATTTTTGGGGTATTACATTAACTTGCAAGGAGAAGGATTTTCCATGATGCCCTAGGCGTACATCTCTAAGTGTGCACCCTCAAGTGATTGAGTATAGTCATCAAAATTGTTGATTGGAGATTCACCAAGACCTCTAATTCAAGATATAAGGTCCTTTATGTATGCCCTCACATGTTCCCATTATTTTTTTGGACAGTTGTTCATAGGAAATATCACTTGTAGTGCAATTGCAAACCTAATTAGGCCTAATTACCTAGCCTAGATTAGGTACTTTCCTACTTTCCTATCAGTTTCACATCTTGGTTCTTGGACATGATCCCTTAGGCCCAAAAGGGTATCAGAATCTCCAATTTTTTTAGTATGTTGTGTGGGAGTTTTTTGATTTAGAATCAAAATCACTTCTAGGAAGGGCTACAAGCCTAAACTTGGGTTTGTGAAGCAACTATGTTGTATGGGTTGCTAGTGAGTGAAAGAACCATTTGAACTAATAAAAGAGGACCTAAATAGGCTAGATCCTTGAGTATAGGTCACCGATGGTCCTGTGAGATGTTTAATGGGGATTGTTCATAAATTGGGTTAGAGTGTTTCATAGCCAATCTTGGTTATTGGTGTTTGGGACTTGGTGAAACCTAGTGAGTACATTTCCCTTAGGGTTTTGGGGTTGTGATAACCTTATTCCTTGTCCTTTCTACACTTGTGATAGGTGTAGGACACTTTTCCTTGTAATTTGGGTGTTTAAGGATACATTCCCTTATTTTTGTTCATTGTTTGAAGCTTCCAACAGCCCGCTTTGCATCATTAAGCGGCAAAATCTGATGGATGAAAAGAAAATGGTTTACATGTCTATTTAAGAGATATTTGTTTCATTATTGAAATGATGCTAAAAGAAATAATATTATAGATAATTCACATGAACACAGCTTTCATGCATGCCTGATCAAACTGGTTGAAGGAGAATCAAATTATAGAGATTACTGAGCATCAAAGAGCTATTATTGAGGGATAGAAAGTTATTGAATATTGAAGAACTGAATTGATATATTGATCAGAGGATTTGAATGGGCTTAGAATAGATCTAAACATCTACAAAATAATTTTTATTGTAATTAGATCACCTACTATTTCAATTTAACTATTGTAATAGATAAAGATCTTAACCGAGTGGACTTGAATGTCTTTGTGATGCCCTATGTCATTCATAGAATGTACATTTTTATCCTATCAACCCCATAGTGAATACCAGTTGGACGATAGCTCTCAGTCTTAAATTCTCTAATAAGGTCACACCTTATAGTGTGTTTTGTAACTTTTAATAGGGTTGGGTCTTCACCGAGCTCACTTTAGAAGAGAGAACAATATTTTGGGTTGTCAGTCCTAGGTGGTTTTTCCCTTTACAGGGTTCCCAAGTTAAATCTTTGTGTTATGTGTTTCTGTGATGATTTTTTGGTTATCATAATTTACATATTGCATATTTGATTTGGTTGGTAATCACTATAATTTATTAACTGGTAATTGGTAAAAGCACAAATAGTTTACTATTTTATGTTACCAAGCTGCAAAAGTTTTCTGAATTTGTTTAAAGATATACATTTTTTATTTGGGACTATTGGATAACTAATCTAACTGATTCACCCCCCCTCTTAGTTATTCTAACACACAAAGGTGGTTCAGGGGATTGAGGCATCATTCATCAAGGAGTTGTAATTCTTGAAAGCAGGAAACTCGATAGTCCACTTTAGATATTAGAATTGTGAGAGAGATTATGAAGGAGGGGAGCTCAATTTCTATAGGAAGTACTACCTCAGTACCAAAAATAAGGGAAAAGAGGGTGGTTCCAGTGGGGGTATGAATAGCAGTACGATAGGCCCAAAGAGAGGGATTCAATTGAAGGTTTCAATCATAGATAACATCATTGACTATCTTTTTAAGGATTTTGAGGATAGTTTTGTTAGTAGCCTCTACTTGGTCATTACCTTGTGGGAAATACTTGCTGGAACAATGCTAGGTTGTGCCAAATTTCCTACAAAGTTGAGTGACATCCTTATTTTTGAAAGGGGTTCCATTATCAATATGAATATCTTATGGGATTCCATACCAATAAATGATGCAATTCAAGATGAACTTAGAAATCTTCTTTCCTATAGTATAAGTGAGGGGTATAGCTTCAACCTATTTAGCGAAGTATTCAATAGAAACAAGGATATATTTATGGCCATTGGAAAAACTAGGGAATATTTATCCTATAATGTCCAAACCCCATTGTGAGAAGGGCTAGGGTGTGATGGTGGGATGAAGTTCTTGAGTGGGGCATGTATCAAATTTCCATGCTATTGACAAGGAACACATTTCTTCACAAAGTGGTATGCATCTTGTTCTATAGTTGGCCAATAGTATCAGGTACTCAATTTTTTTATAGCTAAAGTGAGTCCACTAGAATGAGCCCCACAAATTCCTTGATCTAGTTCTTATGAGGCCATTTTTGGTTCCTCCAAATTTAGACATCTAAGAAGAGTTCCATCAAAGTATTCCCCAAATAGAGTGTTGCCAATGAAAGTGTAATGGGAGGCTCAATGGATGAAGTTTTTATATTGATTAGTGGTAAGGGTAAGTGGGACAATCTCAGAACAAAGCTAGGAAATGTTTTCTTGGCACCAAGGGGAATCAGGACCAATGATTTCACATACCATCTCAGACTCAAGTTGGTTATAGGCATAGCCCATAAGGTTCTCAATAAGAAACTCACACCTTTGGCTATTTCTAGCATATCTATCAAAGAGGAAATGGTAGCCATTGCATCAACTACTTTTCTATTAACAATTAGGATTTTTTAAAAGGTGATTTCTGAGAAGTGTGATTTTAGATCATCAACAATACAGTGATAAGGAATTTTCTTATCATCCTTTGTTTGAAACTCATTGTTAACTTGTTTGATAACCAAGTGAGAGTCACCAAAGACAAGAAAATTAGATATCTTCTAGCAGTAACATATGATAATGGGGGTTTATCAAAATTTAAGATATTGAATGTGTGGGGGAATATAGGATCTATCCTTAATCCAAATTCTCAAAGGAGAGATCCAAATTGATTAATCACAAGGAGGTGACCAATGCACAAATAAATCAATCTATAGAGAATATGAAGAAGAGAGAGAAACCCTATAATCTGTTATAGAAAATATGTGTTTAAGTATTGAGACATGGAATGAAGATGAATACTAACCTCAAAATAGGGAAAATCTGGAAAAGATAGTTTTCTAATGTCTATACACAGTTTCAAGGAATTTTGTAACCTGTTTTGGACTGGAAATACCGAGACAGAGAAAACCTAGAAAACTTCTATCTTTTTGAGCAAGGTCAACCTTGACCTCCTTATCAAGGTAAGATCTTACCCTAGGGCATAATCTTACCCCCCACTGAAAGTTGACCTTGACCTAAAATAGCTCTGATGAAAATTATGTTTGAGGATCCTAGAAGTTTACCGAAAAGGGTATCTAGATCTGCACTGATATTTATTGTCCCATACCTACACCTGTAAGAAAAATGGTTTTTCTGATAAGTAGGAGATATTTTTCCATAGCAAGTCAAATAGTGATATTGCTATCAGGATTTAACTGTTTAGTTTTTAAGTCAAACTCATTGACCCATAATTCATGAGTAGTGGTTCAACATAAACCCATCTCTCATGAGAATGAATGGAACACTTAGCACTCATTGGATCTAGAGCATCACCTAGATCCAATGAGTGCTAAGTGTTCCATTCATTCTCATGAGAGATGGGTTCGTGTTGAACCAGTACTCATGAATTATGGGTCAACGAGTTTGAATCAAAAACTACATAGTTAAATCATGATAGCAATATCACTAATGGTTTTTCTATTTGGATGAGGGGTTTTCCTTGGTCAAACCCCAGTTTGGAATCAACCTTGAAATGTAATTATAATAGTAATGTATATAACTAAAGTAAATGGAACTATTCACCTTTCTTATGTTGAAACCCTTGTGGAGGATTCGAATCCTTGATTCCACAAGTATGGATGCTCCAAATGAATGCAGATTTGAATATAGGATGTCTCAAATCAATTGCATTAGATCTTCAACAACAATCTTGAATGGATCTTTGAATAGGAAGAAGCTTTGATGAATGTGGATGAATAAATCTTCAACAAGAGCGCTCCAAAGAGATTGAATCCTTCAATGGCTAATAATGGATCTCCTTGATGAATGCTTGAGTGCTTGAGGACTTGAATGCTTTAATCCTTGAAATTTCTTGAATTCTTTATTGCACTTGAGAGCTTGATCAATTGTGGATGTTCACAAAGTTGCTTGGTGAAAATGAGAAGAGGAAGGCTTCCTTTTATAGTGATCTAGGGCACAATCTTCTAGAGGGGCCAACATTGGGGAATTAAATTCCAATTAGGCCTTAACCCTATAGAAATGGACCTATATTAAATACAATTTAAGATTTTTGCATTCTGAAATCCAAAACAGCCGACCCAAAAGTGGGAAATAAACTTTTTCCGAAGCCCAACACCCCGAAACTTTTGAAACTTGAAATTTGGACCCAGGGTTAGGGTTAAGGTTGACTCTAACCTAGGTAAAATTTGACCTTTTAGAGTCAAGGTTGACCTTGAACCTAAGGTCACATGTCTTAGGTTCACAAGATTAGGTGCCAGAAATAGGCTAGAAAATGATGGAGGAAGAAGCAGAACATGGGGAAAATAGCCAAATCCATACAAAGACCTATTCAAGGCATTTGAAATGAACCCATACCACTTACCCTGAGGACTAAACCTATCTTAAATGGAAGTGCTTCCATTTTCCAATGATACATTTAATCCCCACTTTAGCAAGAGTATTGACTCGATAAAAACTCTTGGTAAAGGAGATCATAATGAAAAAAATAATCTTATTGAAATCAAAGGGACAAAGGAATCCTCAAGCCCCCAGGGACTCAGGTCTTCATCAACTCCAAGATTACCATAAGAGAGAAAACTCTTAGAAAAGAGAGAAAGACAAAGAGTGTGTGATTACCTCACCCAATGAGAACTTATGTCCCATTGTGAACCACACCAGAAAATGGCGCAACTGGAAAGATGGATTTGAACTGCCTAGTGAAGGTGGCTACTCACTAGTCAATCCATCAAGGATTCACCCTCATAAATATTCTATTCCATAAGAGAAAAACCAAAAGAAAAATAGATCTAGTCTTAAGGACACCTTTGACCTTAAGGGATCAAAAATTTGAAACTAGAGGGATCAAGAGATCCAAAATGAAAATCCATGCTTTAAAGCTTAGTCACTAATCCATAAAGGGAGAGAAGTGCTTTGAAAAATATGTGTATATTGAAAGTGGATGTGTGCAATAGGTGAGCAGAGTGTATTCCCCCACATTAAAGTTATTTCTAACACTTTAACAGGAGCAATGGATTTAACAGAAACATAAACAACTCCAATTATTACATTTCCACTACGAGATGCCCTCAAACGAAGATAAATCAAAGGAAATATCACATAAACATATAGAGAACATAGAAGGGATCTACCTACTATGGGGTCAGTATGATCATAAGATTTTATATATATATATATATATATATATATATATATATATATATATATATATATATATATATATATATATATATATATATATATATATATATATATATATATATATATATATATATATATATATATATATATATATATATATATATATATATATATATATGATATGATATGATATTATTGCAAATGAATTGACATCATTCCCCAAAGAAAGTAGAACTACAATCACAACGAAGGAAAGAACACATAAGAGATACAAAGAAGAGTCTTTTTAGACTGCAACATGGAGACCAAAAAGAATCAGTGCTACCAAGTCATCAAACCAAGTGGACTACACAAGGAAACATTTAAAAACAATAGCACAGGTACACCATAACATGAAATAACAAAGAGAGGAATTATTCAATGGTTTTGATTCCTTTATAACCTTGCACCAACAAAGAAACAAGGGTCATATAAAAGAATCTAACAATATTTAGCAAACACATTATGGGAGAAGCATAGTACAATAGGCAAACACACAAAAGGCTACCATAAAGGAAAAGCCAATCAAGTGCTCTGCCTACTCTCCCCATCTCATTCTATATCACTTAGGGAAGGTGGGTAACTCACAAGAGGGACTATATCCAATATAGTAGGAATGATAGTCAGTTCCAAACAAGGATCCTCTTGAGAATTGTAATGTTCAATACTAGGTGTAAGTGTCAATTGTGATGAAAGCATATTAGGTAAATCAATGTCAATGTCAATAGTCTCATATTCATCATTAACATCATTAGTATCATCAAGAGTATCTTCTTCATCTAGATTAATCAAAATAGGATCTAAGATACGAATAGAATTATCATAATCTGGCATTTTAACATCATTATTAGCAGTAACTTCTTCTAACACATTATGCATAGGTCTGTCAAAAGAAGATAAAGAAATTTGAATAATAGAAGCATGAGCCTTTGCTTGAGCACAATTCTTCTTATGATGTTCATTATATGTTCATTAGCAGATCAATTACATTTTGTCTTGTTTGAAATAGGTTGAGAACTAGGAGGAACAACTATTAGATCCTTCACAGGTTCTATAGGAGGATTAGTAGGATTCTCAGTAGAGTGAAAAGAAACACTAGGAGATTGATTAATAGAACTAGAAGCTATGGATAAAGGAGGTATATAAGGTGTAGGAAAAAGACCATGATTAAGATCTAGTGGAGGCATGCTTAACTTGAGAATCTTACAATGCTTATAGGATTGATATGAACAAAAAATATTATCAGGTCAAGAAAGACATGAATTAGGTAATGAAGGCCAAAAGAAGTCAATGGTAGAACAATCCCTAGGCCTAGAAGGTTGATATAAACTATGATTAACTATCTTCACTTCTTCATCATGAATGAATTTAAGGCACTTATGGATAAGAGAAGAAAAAACATGCATGGAATTTAACCATAAAAAACCAAGTTTAACTTGAAATTGATCAGAAGTAGGAACAAAAATAAAGGTAGTATTCACAGATTCTCCACAAATTTAAATTGGCAAGTCAATAGAACCAAATGATGGATAAAGAAAACCATTGAAAGTTTGAATCCACACATCAAATGTATCATAAGAATCACGCTGTAAGTTTTTCATAAAAATATTTTCTTTAGTAATAACATTGACTAGAGATGTAGGATCAACAAGACAACCATGTGTAGGAATCTGAGAAATCCTAGCATAAATGTAAAGGGGACCATCAAGAGCTTTAATAGTCTCAATATCATCAAAGGTAATCAAAATTTCCCAAGGTCTTTTATTCTTAGGTTGTTTTTGAGGTTCAGGTTGAGAGTTTAGTTTAGGCTATGGTTTTGGTATAGGTTGAGTTGGAACTTGAGGTTGAATTGGAAGTGGAGGGGAAGATATAGATTGAACAACATGCTCCACTTGATTGAAAATGTGATTAAGATCATCCATCTTTGAATCATAAATAATATTCGTAGAAGATGGTTGAGCAATAGTATTGGTATCATGTGTAGGTAAAGGATTCATATAGATTTGAAGATTCTGATTAGGAGGAGAGATAGATTTATTCCCACTACCATCAATATTATCCACATATAAGGCATTACAATCAATTAAGTCTTAAATCTTATGTTTTAAAGAATAAAACTTCTTAGTATCATGACCATTCTATCAATGATATTGACAAAAATCTTTAGGATCAAATGATTTAGATGCTACTGTAGAAGGTAAAAGAGGTCGAATAGGAGGTAAAGTAATCATATTAGTAGTTAAAAACCTATTCATAATAGAATGTAAAGATTCAAAGAGAGGAGTAAACATAAAATTTAACCAAAAAGTAGTGGATGCAAAAGTGGCATTGTGGGATGCAACAACAACTTGATCAACAATTGCATTCGCTTATTTTTTTATCTTGACATAGTTATTGAATTTTTTAAATTTGTTGAGATTAGGAGCAGCATCACTCTTATCAAATGGAACACTGTCCATTGGAGTGTTGCTCTCAAATTGACTCACTTGTAATTGATAATGATGAAGCACTACACAAAGTTGTTGAAAAGAGTAAATTGAGTAAGCAAAATCTTATCTCTAATATCCTTTTGTAAATTTGAAATAAGCATATGTTGAATATCCATATCAAGAACAAGATAAGAAATCTAAGCATGCAAATGCTTAAATCTACCAATGAATTCAATCAATTTTTCCTTAGAATTTTGTTTACAATGCATCAAATCAGTCAAATATACTTGCGGGCCAATGTTATTTTGAAATTATTGAATAAAAGCATCAGCAAGTTTTGGAAAAGAGTCAATAGAATAAGGAGGCAAGGAACAATGCCATTGTAAGGCCTTGTCATGAAAAGTTCTAGCAAACAACTTAGCTAAAATCCTATGGTCATGAGAATAGTCAGTACAAAGGATTTGAAATGTTTTAACATGAGTAACATGGTTTCCCTTACCATTGTAATTCTCAAGATGAGGCATATCGGCTTGTTGAGGAATGAGAGTACGGATGATGTCTAGGGATAAAGGACTTCTCATGTCACATGTAGGAATGTTGAACTTTTTTTAAGTCAAGGATGCAAGTTGTTGTAAAGATGACACAGTTTGAGCCAAACTAATGATTTTTGAATCATTAGAAGAAATAAGAGGCATAGAAACATTAGAAACACTAGGTAAAGTGTATGAAGTAGTAGGAATGGAAGACACAACTGGAGGAACATTTGGAACTACAGTTGGAAGAGGATTGGAATAAGTAAAAGGAACACTATGATAAGAAGATTGTGATGTAGGAAGGGACATGAGAGGAACACTCATAAGGAGAGAGGGAACCATCATAGTCACCAAACAAGGAGTATAGGTGGGAATACTAGGTAAAGGAACCAAAGAGGGTTCCACACTAGTGATAGGAGGAGTGAATCTTAAATCTTGAGCTTCTTGAGATAAAGGTTTAACATTTGAATGCACAAGATGAGTAATACCATGCAAGAGATTAACACCTTGATCACTATCATGAAGAACTTTCTTAAGAGCCTCTATAGCTTGAATAGAATCTTGAATATGATTTTCTTGAATAAGCCAATTACCCATTTTATCAAGTTTGGTTGAAAGTTTTTGGACTTGTTTAGGAGGAACTCTTAAGGCATCATCCTCATCATGAGATGAGTGAGAATAGTTTTTCTCCATAGTAGGATTGGATCATAAATAATCAAATTATCATCTGGGATCCGAAGGAAAGTAGAAGAAGACTCATGATCAAATGCATCCATGATTATATGGCTTCATCTAACCAGAATTTTATAAGTAGGACTAAAGGTAGTAAAGCTCATATCCCAGTGCAATGCAAATGAACTAAACTAACACAAAATATTTTGATTTTATATGAGATGCAAACAAACAAAATAAATCTAATACATGAAAGATCTAACACCATAAAACACAATAGGGCATCCAATTCCACAAAAGAAAAGGGGTAAGTATACCGGGTTCACCAAAATGTAACATATGATAATGGGGGTTTATCAAAATGTAAGATATTGAATGTGTGGGGGAATATAGGATCTATCCTTAATCCAAATTCTCAAAGGAGAGATCCAAATTGATTAATCACAAGTAGGTGACCAATGCATAAATGAATCAATATATAGAGAATATGAAGAAAAGAGAGAAACCCTATAATCTGTTATAGAAAATATATGTTTAAGTATTGAGATGGATTAAAGATGAATACTAACCTCAAAATAGGGAAAATTTGGAAAAGACAATTTTCTGATGTCTGTGCACAGTTTCAGGGAATTCTACAACCTACTCTAGATTAGAAATATCGAGACAAAGAAAACCCAAAAAACTTCTCTTTATGAGAAAAGTCAACCTTGACCTCCTTATCGAGGTAAGATCTTATCCTAGGACATAATCTTAGCCCCTACTAAAAGTTGACCTTGACCTAAAATAACTCCTATAAAAATTCTATTTGCGAATCTCAAAAGTTCATCAAAAAGGGTATCTAGATATGTACTAATATTTGTCGTCCCAAACCTACACCTATAAGAAAAATAGTTTTTTTTTTTGGATGAGGGGTTTTCCTTGGTCAACCCCCAGTTTGGAATCAACCTTGAAATGTAATTGAAATAGTAATGTATCTAAACAAAGTAAATGGAGCTATTCACCTTGCATATGTTGAAACCCTTGTGGAGGATTCGAATCCTTGAATCCACAAGTATGGATGCTCCAAATGAATTTAGATTTGAATGTAGGATGTTTTAAATCAATTGCATTAGATCTTCAACACCAATCTTGAATGGATCTTTGAATAGGAAGAAGCTTGGATGAATGTGGATGGAGAAATCTTCAACAAGAGGGCTCCAAAGAGATTGAATCCTTCAATGGCTAACAATGGATCTCCTTGATGAATGCTTGAGTGCTTGAGGACTTGAATGCTTGAATGCTTGAAATTTCTTGAATTCTTTCTTTCACTTGAGAGCTTGATCAATCGCAGATGTTCACAAAGTTTCTTGGTGAAAATGAGAGGAGGAAGGCTTCCTTTTATAGTGATCTAGGGAAAAATATTCTAGAGGGGACAACATTGGGGAATTAAATTCCAATTAGGCCTTAACCCTTTAGAAATGGACCTAGATTAAATAAAATTTAAGAGTTTACCATTCTAAAATTTGAAACAGCTGACCCAGAAGCGAGAAATAAACTTCTTCCAAAGCCCAACACCCTGAAACTTCCAAAAATTGAAATTTAGACCCAGTGTTAGGGTGGAGGTCAAATTTTACCTAGGTCAGTGTCGAGGTCAACCTTGACCCTGACGTCATAGGTCTCAGGTTTATAGGACCAAGTGCCAGAAACAAGCTAGAAAATGATGGAGGAAGAAGCATAACAGGGGGGAAATAGCCAGATCCATACAAATACCTATTCAAGACATTTGACATGACCCCAGACCACTTACCCAAAGGGCTAAACCTGTCTTAAATAGAGTGCTTCCATTTTCCAATGATACACCAACAAATAGGTTGGTGAAGTCTGACTACTAGAGCCACATATTTTGCAATGTTATTTGTGCAAGGAAAAGTTAGCTTATAAGACTTAGGAATGAGATCTCTTGTGGTGTCACAAATAAGAATCCTACCCCTGAGCCTTTCTGTGTATAAGATTCATCTAAAAAATCTATAAAAATAGGATGATCACCCTAAATAGGAGTTTTTTCTAACTAATCTATGATATATTGGCCTTTGATATCTTTTCAATCTACATAAACAATGTTAAAGTCACTAAGGATCATGACCCATTTTGGCGTACATCTACTGAGAGTAAATTTTCACAAGAGGTACTTAAGAGGATCAACCTTAGAAATGAGTTGTGTCTTGTTGTTAAGCATGTAATGATGTATATTTTGCATGCAAAAAACCACAGCAAAACATTCTCTCTCAATAGTAGTGTAATTTGATTCATAACCAATAAGTATTTTTCTAAGGTAATAAATAGTATTATATTTTCCATTATCATCTAGCTGTGCAAGAAGTGCACCCAATGCAACTAATGTATCTAATATATAAAGAATTAAAGGTCAACCTAGAATAGGTGGGAGCAACACTAGTGGGTTGGCTAGATATTGTTTCAACTATGCAAATGCATTTTGGCAAAGAAAATCTCATAGGATCTTATTATCTTTGCACAAGAGATGTGAAAAAGGATGAACCTTGTCTTCCAACTGGGATATGAATATGCTAATAGACTGAAGTCAGCCTTGCAAATTGAAAAGTTTCTTCAAAGTCTATGGGGGTGGCATATCTAAGATGGATTTCACATTCTTTGTATCTACCTCAATCCCTCTTTGAGACATAATATACCCAATAATTTACCTGACTTAATGTCAAAGGCACATTTCTTAGGATTTAATTATACCTTGTACTTCTTCAATTTTTTAAAGATTTTGGTAATGATGGCTATATATGATTCTTGTGTCTTTGAATTCCCAAGAAAGTCATCCACATAATCTTCCATAATGACATGAAGGAGATAATGAAAGATTGTTTTCATAACTCTTTGATAGGTAGCTCATGTGTTCTTAATACCAAAAGGCATTACTTGATAGCAAAATGTATCCCATGGAGTAGTAAAATTTTTCTTGTGTTGATCCTTAGTTGCTATCCTAATATTATCGTATCCAAAGAAACTATCTATAAGAGATACCATCTCATGTCCAATAGTCAAATCCACTATAATATCAATGTTGGGCAGTGGAAAATCATCCTTAGGACATGCCAAGTTGAGGAAAGTTAGTACAAATTCTTATGCCCCAAGAAGGCTTTCCCACTAGTATGATGTTAGAGACCTATTCTAGATAATCTATAGGTAGTATAAATTCATCATCAAGCATTTTTGTAATTCTTCTTTAACAAGAAATACAACTTGAGGATGTGCATCTCCCAAGACTCTTCCATGATATCCCATGCTTTTAAAAATTTGAGTGGCCTTCGGGTATTTATCCTTATGAATGCCCACTAGTTTTTCTTCATCATCATTGAAAATCCAAGATAATACATCATTCTCCATGTGTTCATCTACAAGGGATCCCCAATGTTCAAAAGTAGTCTTTTTACATGTCTGAGTTTCCTTATTGCCTTTTGGAAAAAAAAATTTAGGTATACCAAATGATCTTGGAGATAATGGAATTTTTCCAATGCATAATGAGATCTCATATTTATATTCTCCCATTCCTTGATCTATAAATTTTTCTTTATTTTTTGATTCAACAATCTTCTCCTTAGTGACCTTAGTTTTTCCTTTATCAGATACCTTATCTATTTCTTCAATGGGAGATTTTTCAAGAGGAGGCTTAGTGGAAGTCTCTTTTATAGTAGATCCATATAATTCATTCAAAGGAAAATAGTAAGATTTATTTTCTTCTAAATTATTTCATTATTCAAATGGCTCTTGATCTCTAGGGATAGTGATTTCACGTCCATGATGTGGAAATTTCAAACATTGATGGTATGTAGATGGTACACCTATGATAATGTGTATCCAAGGTCTTCCAAAAAGTATATTGTAAAGGAGATCTAAATCAAGAACATGATAGGAATCCTCAATTATAGTAGGGCCCACCTATAAAGGAAGTGTAATCAATCATTTGGATTCTCTTTCCCTTTCATCATAAGCTTTTATAGTAATGTGTTTTGTCACATCAATGAGATCTTCTAGAATTCCTATATTTCTTATCATCCTCATAGTACATAGATTCAACCCAGATCAATTTTCTATCAAGACTCATTTTATTTTGGTGGAGAAGATGATGACTTCAATGTGAAGAGGCTTATTATGAAAAGGGTCAGAACCATGAAGATCTTTGGCTATGAAAACCAGGTGTGATTGTGTGGCTAAATTATTGATCATAGCTTAGAACTAGGAGGCATTGATGTTTTTAGGGACTCATGATTCAATAAGGGTTTTTTCAAGGAATATTTATGTATAGGAGATGTATGAAGCAACTCAAGTATGCATATTTGTGCAAGAGTCTTCCCTAGTTGTGCCAAGTGGTCATGAAGGCCTAGTATATGTGGATGGTGTAGTAGGTGGATTAGCATCCTAAACAAAATTTCTTCCTCTTCTAGTGGTAGCATTGCAATCATCGACTTTAAGCTTGAGAGTGTACACACAATTTTCAAACTCTTCTATGCAACCACAAAGAGAGTCAAAGCCACAATAATCATTGTCCTGAATATTAGAGCCTTGGATGTTATTGGTGGTGTAGTAATAAGATACATTTTTAGAAGATAATGCATTGTTCTGATCATGTTTAGAGAAAAATTGATTCTAGATCTTAAGTTGTGCATTGGATGACTAAGGTGTATGACCTTCAACTTCAATTTACCATCATCAATAAGGTCTTGGAAATAGTTTTTGAACTTCATACATTTCTTAGATCATGGCCTTTAATGCGATGATATTCATAGTATTCATTATCCTTATACCAAGAAGGTTTGGGTTGATTCTTATCATATGGTTGAGTATTAGGATATATCATCATATTTTGATTAAAAAAAATTCCAAAGATAACATCTAGGGGCTCTGCAATAGAAGTGAACTATCATCGAGGACATGAAGCAAAATTATTGTTATTTTTGTTGTTATTATTATTATGATGGAATAGATTGCCCTAATTGTGAGGTTTTTGTTGAGAGGTGTTCTAATTTTTCTCATTGTGATTTTGATTGTTGTTAAATTTACCTTGGTTAGATGCTTGAACATTTTGAATGTATTTAGCATCAGTTGCTCCATCATTGACTACCCCTTTATTCTTAAGCCAAA
Source organism: Chamaecyparis obtusa (assembly GCA_027943335.1). NCBI lineage: Eukaryota > Viridiplantae > Streptophyta > Pinopsida > Cupressales > Cupressaceae > Chamaecyparis > Chamaecyparis obtusa. Next base: position 2,232,678 of record BSBK01003166.1, read on the forward strand.
TTTTGGTTTGTCATTGTTAGAAGATGGAGTATAGTGTTTAATGGCTCCCTTTTGCAAGAGACCATCTTCAATTATTTTTCCATTTCCTAAAAATCATTTAAAAAGTATCAAGAGTAGACATTTTCATCTAGAATAACATTTTAGGTACCAAATTTCTAGTAAAGATGTCAACAATATTGTTATCTAGTATTTTACAAGGCATTCTATTAGCCAGGTGTCTCCACCTTTGTAAGAAACTAGAAAACATTTCCCCATTCCTTTTCTTAGTATTTCACAAGTCACTTAAGGGTACTTGATGTTTGATATTGTATGATTATTGTGCAACAAACTTCTCTGCAAGATCAACAAAAGAAGATATAGATCTAGGAGGTAGATTCATAAACCATTTGAGTGTCAGGCCTCCAAGACTCCTTGTAAAGAGTCTCTTAATATAATATTCATTATAGGATACCTCTTGAAAGGAAACATAGAATTATTTGAGATGTTGGATAGGGAATTTTTTCCCCTTATATTTATTAAGTTTAGGGATCTCAAAGTGTACAAGGAGAGGCATAATGTTAATTGAATTATCAAATGGATAAGGAAATATATCCTCAAAGGAAAATTCCTTTTTACCTCTAGTTTTCATGCTATAGACAAGGCTGTTAAGTTCATTGATTTGATTCACCAAGTCAGGAGCATTGTGATTTGTAAGATATGAACCAAAAGGTTTTCCTCCTCTGAATTGTAATGGCAAAAACACAATTGATGTAATTCCAAGTGTGGGAGGAGGTACATGATGATAAGCTTGTGATGTTGTCAAGGTAGATGTTTTTAGGACCCTTAAAGGAATTTTGAAGAGTGATCAAACATAGTTAATTAAAGATTATGGAATTGATGCTTCTGACAATGATGTTTGACCCATGTTCAAGACACTAGCATCAAAGGAGTAGATGTATTAATCATTGCATGAGTGATAATGTGTGAAATGGTATTAGGTATATAACTGATAATTTACTAGATTTGTTCAAATGTTAATTGAAATGTTAGTTGTGTTGTTGATATGGGTATCGATGTAGAAGGCCCACCATAAATGACTTTTCCTTTGTCATGAGACAATGTACTATGAACCACTGTAGTAGTTGTTGTAGAAGTCCTTCCTTTAGTAGCATTATTGTACAATAGTGATTCATCAAAACTATCAGGGATGGTGACCCCATCATGGACAATGTTCATAAATATTTATGTTTTTATTGGCCTAAATCACTTTCTCCACCATCCTCATATTACGTGGATCTTTGAGGAAGTCTTCAACTTGTGGATTTGACAGTATTTCAATTTTCTCATGTTGATCAACATATTTAGTCTTGGGATCTTCTCAATTAGTCATATCCGGCATCCCTAAACCTCCAAAAGGTACAAATGCAAAGGGATTCACATTGTCTATGAAAAGTTGACTCATCATCTTAGCTTGTGAGAGGTTTAAGACCATATGATTAAAAGAAAAGGATGAAGGGAGATGAACTCAAGAGTACAAGTTTGGACCTTGTTTTAATAGAGAGGGAAGGGCCTCAAAGTATGATTTTTCTCAAAGGTTTAGCACAACTTTAGTGAAAAAGGGATCCTTTGAAAAAATAATGATAAATTTTTTTTTCTACTTGTAGATAAACTAATGATCACAAGAAAAGAAGGATATATGATTGATTTTATTAAGCCACTTAAGATGGACTGATGTTCTCAAGTGACATAATTTGATTTTGATTAAAGATTAGGATCTCTAAGACACCTTGATAAATATTTCCACATAGGATTAATGATGAAGGTGTGAAAAATAAGATTGGATCGATCTTGACAAAGCTAGATTAAAGGATAATGAAGATAAAGGATTGATTCAATTCTAGGGAAATGATGTTGTGATCCAAAGAAGGGGAATGAGTATGATTGATTAATAGGATGAAGGATGGATTAAATAGGAATGTTTAATCATAGGTCTCAAAGATGAAAAAGTCTTGATTTAGTCTAGGTTTATGCAAGTAGTTGGAGAGCTTGTTATTGAAGAGAATCTTGTCAACTTTCTCTTGGTCTTGGATCTCTTGTTGAATAGATTTGATGATGTGGTGATACTTCCTATCTTTTCGATTGGTTTATTTCTTTTCTCTATAGGCTTAAAGCATTGGGAGCTTATCTTTCTTGTTCTTGGAGATATGGGACATAGCCTATAGAAGTGATGATTTGGTTAACCAGCATGTTTAAGGGAAAGAACTAATTTTTAAATTTAAAAGGGGGAACAAACACAAGTCTAAAAATAATCCAATAAGGGACAAAGCAACCTTGAGGGATACAAGAAATTGCGATGAGTATGACTGATAGAAATTAATATCTCAATGTGTATGTCCAAAATATTTCCATGGGTCTCAACACAATTGAAGACTCTTAGCACACTCTACCTAAGGTAAAAAAGGAGAGTGTTCCAACCTTTACCTATACCTTGATGATCTTAGCCCCATAATAAAGTGATTGATTGGCCTTTCCTAGGACTATGCAAGCTATAGATCGATTGGAAGAGATCGATACTCATTGTGAATGTCTTTCCACATTGCCACATTTAAGCCTTAGCATCCAATGTATCACATATGGTGAGTAATATTGGGGTGATCTGGGTGGTCCACTTGGATCAATCCTTTCACAAAGGAAGTCACACAACTAAAATAATTGGCCTCTAAATCCTAAGGGTCTTTGTTCATGACTACCCCTTGTAGTTTTGCAAGCATAATTGAGGCCTATATCCCTATAGGGTTGGTCCCTTATAGAGCTCACTTCAAAAGAGTAAAAATTGGTAGCATGTTACTAGTGGTTTTTCCCAAATTGGGTTTCCACATTAAATCCTAGTGTCATACTTGTGTGAATGTTATTTGATGCATTTTACTATCAAGTATTTCATATTATGGAAGTTGATTACTTTTGGATAGTGCACTACAATTTTATGTTACTGATTATATGCTATAGAGACCGAGTGGACTATTGAATAGATCTAAATTGTTTGAAGTGTTTAAAAGTTGAATTGGTACATTTGGACCTAAGGAAAATTGATTCACCCCCTCTCAGTTATTCTAAAATCATTCTAACAATTGGTATAAAAGCTTGTGGTACTTTTAAGGAAAATTTTGAAGGTACTTCAAACTAAAGATCAATGTGTACAAAAAGGAGGTACCAAAGCTGAATAAGGAGAACTTTCCTACATGGAAAGTTTGATGAAGCTACACCTAGCTAGAATTGGAGATGCAAACAAATATTTTTTGAAAAATTCATACCTAGCAACACCTACACCTTTGAAAACCCAGCAGATGAAGGAAAATAAAGAACACAATCAAACAATGTTGGAGATTGCATCAGCCCTAAGTTATCCTAAATTTGAAGACATAAAGGACTATACAACTACAAATAAAATGTGGGACACATTGACAACTATCTATGGTGGAGACAAAAATGTACTAAGAGCCAAATTTGAAAGCTTGAGAGGAAATTTTAGTAAAATGAGAATGTTAGAAGGTGAGACTATTGTACAATATTGTGACCAAGTTAAAGAGGTTGTGAATTCTATTAGAGGAGCTAATAGAAAGATTGATGATGAAATTGTTATTAGAAAGGTATTGAGAACCCTACTTCTTGTTTATGCTATTAGATTGTCTACAATACAAAACTAAGTACTCCTGGTAACAACTTAACTTTGGAAGGTCTGGTTGGTAGACTTATTGCTTTTGAATTATCAAATGTTGACAATTTCACCTCTCCTACTATTGAATCTGCATTCAAATCTGAATTGGTTCTTCATAAGTCTAAGAAAGGAAAATAAAATTGTGTGAATAGTGATAGTGACACCTCTGATGATGACCTTGATGAGCTTGAGGCACTAATGGCTAGAAGACTAAATAAAGGAAAAGGAGAATTCGAAGGTAAACTTCCTATAATTTTTTTTTCATGTAACAAAGTTGGACATATTGTTACAAGATGTCCTGATAGAAATGAAAAGGATAAAAGGAGAGAAAGAAAGTACAAAGAAAATGTTTAGGAATAACAATCCACAATACAACTAAGAGGGGGGTTGAATCAATTCTATAATAGCATATTAAAAATTAAAATTTAAGCTCATAATTATCAGATCCAATGAACACAATGAATGCCAACTTAATAACACAATATTTTGGTTTCAGGGAAACCCTGTTAAAGGTCAAAACAATGGTGGGAATTAGCACCCATAAATGATGTACTGAGATTATAGTAATCCTAGTTAGAAGATATAGCCCTATTAGGAGCTTATTGAAACATTACATTACATAGTCCTTGTTAGAGGATAGACCTTGTTAGAAGTCAAGAATAAGAGAGGGCTCACTGCCCAAAGAAGGTTAAATCCACCTTCATAACTCACTAGTTCACAATAGGTGTATATGAAGGTTAAATCCACCAATCATTCTGTACCTTTCCCTAAATAGTGAACATCCTTAAGTCCCTTTTCTATCATCATTCAAGCTCACATACCTTGAATCCAAATCCTCTGAAAGATATACCAAAAACCCAAAGACTAACTCTATCAATTCTCACTGTCATAGTCCAATGACCAATCTTCACTAAAACATCTGTATCTCTCTCAATATGAAACATATAATGATTTGATCTTAGATATAAGATCACAACATCCACCTGAGCTCTCATTTGACCTCACAACACCTGACACATTCATAAAGTGTCTGTACACTATGATAACCAGCCTGTTCTTCTCTCAGAAACATATGTTGACATCAATGACAAAACACAAATGAAAATAGTATGAGTGCCCATTCAGTAACGTAGTGATTAAACATATTAAATTTCTCAATCACCTCCCATGCATTAGCAATATCCAAAAATCTACCCCTTTTGCATTGATGTCAACATATGGGATATAATCTTATCCCAAAGTTGTATCAATCCAAAAGTCCTTCAACTAAACAAACTCTCCAATCAGTGAGGATTTTCTCATAGAAACACTCCCCCTTTGACAATAATGGAAAAGGGTTCCTTCACTGATAAAATTTCTTCCATGATTACTCCCCCTAGGGAGTAAATCCATGCAACCAATCCAGAAAGTGATAAGGCTCTAAATACCTCTGGACTGATGCACCTCTACATCTTATAGTTCTGACTAGGAGGGGCCTAAACCCCTAGCATACGTCTAAGATATTTAAAGGTATCTTTTGGTAGTGACTTTGTGAAGATGTCTGTAATATGCTCTTTTGAATTGATATATTCTAATTTGATTTCTTTTTGTGCCACCTTATCTCTCAAGAAGTGATACTTGAGAGAAATATGTTTAGTTTTAGAATGCATCACCGGATTCTTTGACATATTTATTGTACTGGTATTGTCACAATGGATAACCACGGGTTCTTTAAAAGTAATTCCAATGTCTGTCAACATTTGTTTTATCCAAATAATCTAAGTGTAGTTTATAGTAGTAGAAACATACTCTGACTCAATAGTAGACTGTGCTATACAATCTTGTTTCTTGCTTAGCCAAGAAACCAACTTTTTCCCAAGGAAAAAAGCACCACCACTGGCACTTTTTCTGTCATCAATATTTCCTTCCCAATTAGAAGTAGTATAAGCATGAAGTTCAAAGCTATCATTTCTATCATACCATAAACCATAGTCTATGGTTCCTCTAAGATACCTTAGTATCCTTTTCACAATAGCTAGATGTGTCTCTTTGGGTTATGCTTGATATCTAGCCAAAATTCCAACAACATTAGCAATATCTAGTATGGTGTGAGTCAGATATTGTATCCCTCAAACCATTGATCTATACAAAGTATAAAAAACACATTTTTATTCATCATCAATTGTTAGCTTGTTTCCAGTTACCATAGGTGTTCCTATAGGATTACAATCTTCCATTTTGAATTTCTCAAGCAATTCTATGAGATACTTGGTTTGAGAAATAAAAATACCATTCTCATTCTGAGTTATTTGTAGTTCAAGACAGAATTTCATTTCACCTATCATGGACATCTCAAATTCACTTTCCATTTCTTTAGTAAACTTCTTACATACATCATCATTACCTCCAAAGATAATGTCCTCCACAAATATTTCTATTATCAAGATTCCATCTTCAGTAGTTCTTAAATATAAATTACTGTTTGCATTACCTTTTCTAAATCCAAGTCCAAGTAGATAATTGTCCAACCTTACATACCAAGCCCTAGGAGCTTGCTTCAACTATTAGGAATGAATGATGAAGCCTTTGGTAGTCATTCTGTAGCAGTGGTTGTTGCATTCATGACTATGATTGTCATTGATGTCAACACAGTGATATTCTGGAGTTTAGCAGAGAAGCATGCACAGTTTTGTTTTCCACATGTGTTATATTGTAGATTAAGTTATGTTTAGTTGATGGTATGTTCTTTTGTGTGTTATTAACCTATGGCTAATAGCACAAAAATAAATTCATTCATTCATGAAATTTATAAGCATTTTGGTGGATATCTCCTAACCAGGATGGAATCTGATTCTATGTAGTTAAAGGGAAGTTTGAGACTCATTTTTGGTGATTTGGTTCATAGAAAAAACTTTGAGTCACATGATTGGAAAGGTATTGTATCTAGAAGCTGATAGTTTTATGTAATTTTGATGTAGCATGTTGAAATTATTATTTTGTATTTGGATGCTAACTCATTTATAATTATTTGAGTGTGGTATAAAGGAAGGAATTTTTTCCTTCTTTTAAGATGGGATTGTAATAGTTGTGATATGAAATTGTGAAAGTTGTGATGCGAATATATGCATGAGGTGAAGAAAAGAGCTAATTCAGTGGTGAAGGAAGACTTGCAAAGTACAAGAGATCTAGATTTGTGATCTTGTGTAGCAGAGAGTGTGGTTTTGGCATAGTGTTAAGGAGGTAACATATTTCATATTATTTTGTTGAATAATCCTAAGATCTTTTGGATAGTGAGTTCAAAGATCTTGCCTTGAAGCTGTTTGGGCAATGGATCCTTCTATCTTCTATAACTCCTAACAGGGTTAGAATCTTTTAACAGGGATTCAAAATCTCCTAATAGAGATTCATATGTACTAAATGTATTTCATAAGACTCCTAACAAGGTCCATCCTTTCACAAGGAACTTTCATATTAGTACATCATTTTGTGGGCATCATTCCCACTGGGGTTTACTCTTTGATCAAGAGGTTCCCTAGTTAACATATCTTGTGTTATTGTGTCATTGTGTATGATTATCTTTCTATGGTTGGTTACTACATTGATTATATGGTTTAAAGGTATTGAAGTTGATATTGAAGTTGATAAATGGTTTAATTATCAGATAACTGATTCACCCCCCCCTCTCAGTTAGCTTGGGGATCTTTGCTTTCTAACATCAACACATAGAGAGCTTTCTTCAATTTGCACACCATGTCTTTATCTTCACATAGAGATAATCTATTTGGTTGTTCTATGTATACTTATTCTTCAAGATCTCCATTTAGAAATGTAGATTTAACATTCATCTAATACACTTTGAAGTTTTTGTGTGCAACATAAGATAGGAATAATCTTACTGCCTCTATTCTAGCAACAAGAGAAAATGTTTCTTCAAAGTCCATGCCTTCTTGTTATGAGTATCCCTTACACACTAGTCTTGATTTATTCCTTACAACCATTCCTTCTTCATCCATTTTGTTTCTGAAGATCCATTTTGTTCCTATAACATTTTTATTTTTAGGTCTTGGAACCAATTCCCAAGTATTATTTTTCTTTATCTGATCCAATTCTTCTTTCGTGGCATTTATCCAAGATTCATCTTTAAAGGATTCATCTATAGTTTTTGGCTCAACTTGAGAGATCAGACAAATTTATTCTCTAACTTTTGATCTAGTTAGTACTCCCTAACTGGTATTACCAATAATTTGATTTTTAGGATGGTTATTTTTTACATGCCTTGGAGTTTTAGGAGTCTCAGTTGACTTTCTTGTATCAGCATCACAAGCCTCTTTTTCACTTTCTACCTCAATAAGTTCTTCTTCTTCTGTAATAGTGTTAGTTTCTTTTATCTTTGATATCTGATTACTGTCATACATTCTTTCTTCAATCTAAAATTTCTCATCTATTCCTACATTGTTACTTTCAACCATCTTCCTCAATCTCAGATTGAAACATTTGTATGCCTTTCTTTTAATAGAGTAACCAAGGAAGATACCTTCATCACTTCTAGCATCAAATTTCCCTATCTCATCACCCCTTTTGATATAATATTTTCTACCAAAAATTCTAAAATATTTTATAGTAGGATTATGATCAAACCATAGTTTGTAGGGAGTCTTACTTGTATCTTCTCTTATTTGAATTTTGTTTAATGTGTAAACTGTTGTTCCAAAAACATCTCTCCAATGTAGATGAGATACATTTTATTCAATCATCATTGTCCTGGCCACATCAACTATAGTCTTGTTTCTTCACTCTGCTATCCCATTCTATTGTGGAGTCCTAGGAGAAGATGTTTGTCTTTTTATCCCATGCTCTTCACAATATGAATTCAATAAATCTGATGTAAACTCTCTGCCTCTGTCTGATCTTAAATACTTTACTTTTAGTCATGATTCATTCTCTACTTTTTCTTTAAACAACTTGAATTTATTAAATGCTTATGATTTTTCTTTCAAATAAGTAACCCACATCATTCTAGAAAAGTCATCAACAAAGAGTATGGTTGTCCGTATAGTTATCATGGAGCCTTGCACACTTGGATGTATGTTGAAGACATGTCAATGATGTTAAGTTGATGGATGCATTGTTTGATGATGAACACAAGTAAATTTATGCAGTCGCTATTCACCAGTAGCAGTTTCCTATGTTTATTTAGTAGAGCCGACATAGATTTTATTGGTTCTTGAGTTGCACCTATCTTTAGGGTATGCACCCTTGGAGTTAAGCTTAGAGATGAGTTATTTATGTTTTTTTAAGAGTGCATGAAGTAATTTATCTTGTGGAGAAAGATCCAGTTGTTTTGGTAGAGTCGACAGTGTGTAGCATGCATCTACATTTATCTTATTAAAATAGGTCCTAGAATATGTTGCGTGCATAGTAGAGCTGATAGAATGTTTATTGGGGTTTGTTATGGTTTCTCTATTATGATTTCAAGGTGGTTCTAATAGGCCAAATTGATTATATCATTTAGAGGAAAGATACTTATAGGCAGTCATTTGTGATTGCTTGAGTGTGGTTCATGGTTGTTTAAGCAGAGTAGAGCAGAGTGTATGAAGTGTTGAGCCATCATAAGAAGGTCTATGTGACCAAGTAAAGTATTTGTACTATTTATTAGAATTGATCTAGATAGAAGGTCAAAGTATAGTTCACCAAGATCTAGATATAGTGTGTATCTATTATTCAGAAGGTTGTAGCCTTCACCTCTTTGAGCAGTGAGCTCTCAGACAATGCATCCTCTCTCCTAATAGGGACAATTGTAAAAGACTCCTAATAGGGTTTGACCCTTGACCAGGTCTACTATACTTAATATATTGTAAAGCTACTCCTAACAGGGTAAGGGATCTTCTAACAAGGATCATTATACACTAGTACAGAATATTAGTGGGTATCAAGTCCCACTGGGGTTTTTACCTATTTGGGTTTCCCCGTAACCAAAATATTGGTGTTGTGCTCATGTGTTCTTTCATTGTGTTTATGCTTTATGTTTAAGTATACTTAATTGGATAAAGAATTGAAACTTATAGATAACTGATTCACCCCCCCCCCCCCTCTTAGTTATCTCTTGGGACTATTCCTAACAATTGGTATCAGAGCCAAGTGCCTCAGAGAGAAATTTTAACAACTTAAGGTTGATTAGATGGCATACTTTAGGAAAGAGAGTCCTATGTTTGATGGAGAGAATTATCTTGATTGGAAGAACAAGATGGTGACTCATCTTCAATGCATTGGTTTTGATTTTTTTAATGTAACTATCAAAGCAGCCAAGATCCCTACTCTAGAAGACCTTGGAAAGGATGATGGTACTAAAATAAAAAAGGAATTGTTTCATTAGAATGCTATAGCTAAAGAAGCCCTTATCAACTCCCTATCAGATAGCGAGTTTTTAGAGATAAAGAAGGTAGACACCACCCACAAGATATGGAAGTACCTAGCAGACATATTTGAAGGAGATAAATAAGCAAAGGATGTGCACAAAAAAACTTGGAAGAAAAGATACAATGCATTAGACATGTTGCCTAAAGAAAAGATCAGAGCTTATAATCAAAGGATCAATGAAGTAGTTGCTAGATTCAGGAACAATGGTGGAGAGATCTCAGAGGAAGATATTATGGACAAGTTGATGGCTACTCTCACTCTAGAATATGAAAGCAAGACCAACATCCTTGATGAGACTATGTAGCTTACATCTAATTTCAAGAGAGAGACTTTGATCAACAAAACCTCAGCTTTTGAGATTTCAAGATTGAAGATAGAACCTAAAAGTGAGACAACCTTCAAAGCAATAGTTCATGGTAAGAAATCTACAAACACTTTTGGTAATTTTTATGATGATGATGAAGAGAAAAATCTAGATGATTTTATTGCTATGATTGCTAAAAGATAAAAGAAAGGAAAAGGAAAATATGAAGGTCAATTGCCATTTAAGTTCTTTTCATGTAATAAGATAGGTCACTTTGCTTCTAAGTGTCCTACTAGAGCTAGAAATTTCAAAAAGGATTACAAGCCTAAGTACTCTAAGGAATGTTACTTTGCTGGAGATGGAGTTTCAGATGAAGAATCAGGTGAAGAATAAATTGGATTCATTTCCATCATAGACAAGATGAATAATAAAACAAAACATAAAGCTGTGAAAGAGAAACAAGAGCTTGCATTGATTTCCCAAACAGATATAGGGTTAACTCATGAAGTTGTATCCCACTTTTAGGGATGAAGGAAATCATGAAATCATCAAACAAAAATTTTTTCCTGCCTTCATGCGAAGTACAAACTTCACCTGAAGTCCTTAGGGTACTTCGCACAAAGACCCCACATAGGGGTCTTCGCACAAAGACCCCTGTGTGGCTTCGTGCGAAGTATATACTTCGCACAAAGCCATTTAGGGCCAGATTTTTTATAAATTTCTAGTGTTTCATTTTTTTACTATCATTTTCACTGTAGTGATTTGTGGACCCCTAGGCTTGGAGTGAACTACGTCACCATGCCAGCACACCAGTGCCTCCTGAGCTTTGTCGACCTCTTCAGTTTCCTAGCAGTATTAGGCACACACATTTTTCTCATTTTTTATTGTAAATAATATGTTTTGTATTTATTTTAACTAGTTATTTGTTTTAAATAATTTTTTAATTTGTATAAATGTTAGAAATTTTTAATATGTTAGAAATTAATAATAGAATGTTAGAAAATCATAATTAAATATTAGAAAATAATAGAAATATTAGAAATTGTAGTATATAAATGTTATAATATGTTAGAAAATGTTAGAAAATTGTAGTAGTTTGTTAGCACTTGTTAGAAAATATTTATAAAACATTAGAAACCATAGTAAAAATGTTAGAAAATGTTAGAAACATTAAGATTGGAGTTATAAAATGCTAAATTTTAAGTTTAAAGTTGTAATTATTAAGAATTTATCTCTCTCTCTCTCTCACATGTATGTACACGCATTTTTAGTAAACTTATTAAAGTTAGCTATTTGTTTTATGTATAATTTTTAGTTTGTAAAAATCTTAGAAAATTGTAGTTCAATATTTGAAAATGATCTAGTAGTATGTTAGAAAATGTTAAAAAATTGTAGTACAATAAGTTTCTAGGACCCTTATTCCTCTCTTACAACATATTAAGACACTTAGGATCCTTTATGAATCTCAAGATCTTATAATACATGTTAGGAAATCTTACTTGACACATAGGACCCCTTAAGACCCATATGAACCTATATTATATATTAAAATATCCTATGACACATTCATCTATCTTAGCTTCTGTTAATACATATGTGAACCCATTGTTGCCTACAAGAACCCTTAAGACATACTAGTATCAATTAATGTAACCTAAGATACCTTAAACCAATTTTATCATGCGTCTATGACCCATTAACATTTTTGGACCATTATACATCCCTTATGACATTTTAAGACATTTATGACCCATTCAGATCATCAAGACCCATTAACATATCTTAGGTTGTCTTGGGACACATTTATGTACATCTTAGATTTAATTAATATCATACAAGGATTATCCACTAATGAAACATAAGACCCCTTAGGACCTCTTATGTTACCCCCAACCCCTTAAGACACATATATAGGACTCATTTTTACCCATGACCCCTTAAGATGTAGTCTAGGACCATTATACATCCCTTACGATATTTTAAGAAATACATATATATGACCTATTCAGATCCTAAAGACCCATTATATGTATACGAGGATCCATTAATGTAACCTAGGACCCCTTAGGACCTTTTATGTTACCCACAACCCCTTAAGACAATCAAGGACCACTTACATTACCCACGACCCCTTAAGAAACTCTAGGTCATATCAGGTCTTAATAGGCCACATTAGGTCATATTAGGAAATAAGGTACATGTCTAAGTCATTTCTCTACTTAAATACCTAACTAGACCTATTAGGACCAAGTAGACCTAACTAGGACCTATTAGGATCAATTAGATAGGTATTAGGTCTTTAACCAACATTAGTCTGACCAATTAGATGTATTAGGACCTATTAGGTCCAAATGGACCTAACTAAACCTATCTAGACTTGTTATGACAAATTAGATAGGTAACTAGACTAATTAGGACCTATTATGACCAAAATTTAGGACTTATTAGACTAAACTAGACCTAATTGTACCAAGACCAATTAGGACCTATTAGGAACAAAATTTAGGACCTAATTATCTACCTAATTAGACCCAATTAGACCTATGAGAACTAATTAGGACCTAATTAGACTCCTTAGGACCTCTTATGTTACCTACAACCCCTTAAGACAATCAAGGACCACTTACATTACCCATGAACCCTTAAGACACTCTAGGTCATATTACCTATCCTAATAGGTCACATTAGGTCATATTAGGAAATAAGGTATACATCTAAGTTGTTTCTCTACTTATAGACCTAACTAGACCTATTAGGAACAAGTAGACCTAACTAGGACCTATTAGGACCACTTAGACAGGTATTAGGTCTTTAACCAACATTAGTCTGACCAATTAGATGTATTAGGACCTATTAGGTCTAAATAGACCTAACTAAACCTATCTGGACCTATTATGACCAATTAGACAGGTAACTAGACCAATTAGGACCTATTAGGACCAAAATTTAGGACCTATTAGACTTAACTAGACCTAACTGTACCAGGACCAATTATGACTCAATTAGAATCAATTAGAACTAGTTAGGACCTAATTAGACTCAATTAGACTCAATTATGACTCAATTAGAACCAGTTAGGAGGTCTAATTGGACTCAATTAGAACCAATTATGACTCTAGGACCACTTATGTTACCCACAACCCCTTAAGACACTCTAGGATCACTTATATTACCCATAATCCCTTAAGACACTCTACATGACTCTTATCTATGTACATTATGATAGGTAATTAGGATAGGTAATATGACCCATTGATGTCTTATCTATACCTTAGGACCTCTTATGTTACCCACGACCCCTTAAGACACTCCATGACTCTTATCTATACCTTAAAACCTCTTATGTTACCCATGACTCCTTAAGACACTCCATGACTCTTATCTATACCTTAGGACTTCTTATGTTACCTACAACCCCTTAAGACAACAAAGGACCACTTACATTACCCACGACCCCTTAAGACACTCTAGGTCATATTACCTATCCTAATAGGTCACATTAGGTCATATTAGGAAATAAGGTATACATCTAAGTTGTTTCTCTACTTATAGACCTAAATAGACCTATTAGGACCAAGTAGACCTAGCTAGAACCTATTATGACCAATTAGACAGGTATTAGGTCTTTAACCAACATTAGTCTGACCAATTAGATGTATTAGGACCTATTAGGGCTCTTAAGACCTAATAAGACCTAACTAGATCTATTAGGACTCTTAAGACCTAATAAGACCACTTATGTTACCCATGACTCCTTAAGACATGAGCTATGACCACTTATGTTACCCATGACCCCTTATGTAAATGCATTTTTAGTAAATATTAAAGTTAGTCATATGACCCATTGATGTACATACTAGGATTTCCTATGACCCATTGATGTCTTATCTATACCTTAGGACCACTTATTTGTTTCCATTTTACATGCAGTTATAATGTTGTAATTAAGTACTTAATTATTAACACTTAGCTCTTTCACATGTGATGTATCTAGATGGTCGCTTAGGGTGCACCTTAGACTCCTGACATTCATACTATCTTTCACATGGATGACATAGAGATAGCTAGACTTAGACATGCTATCAATAGATCTACTAAAGATGGTATATATAGAGACACATGTGCTACTATATTGACTAGTTTGGATTCTATGACTAGTAGATTGAGGGCTCACTCTTCATTTACACCTCAGGGAGTTGAGGCCATTTTTTGGGAGTTGAGGGAGGAGATATTGGGTGATGTTTCCTTCACAATGGTTCAGAGCCTCATCTCCAAGGAAATCATCAAATGAGAGATGTTCCCACATTATGAGGGGTTTAGAGTGGTGAGGGCTTATTAGTTCACATGATGTGTGATCCCTTAGATTGCTTGTATGATATACCCTCAACATCTTACAGCCCATGGTCATTATCCAAATAACAACCAAATTCCATTATACTTTACACAACAGTTGTACGCTGAGTTCTGTTTGGGACTCAAGGTCAACTATTTTGATATCCCATCATTTTATGGTTAGGGGAAGGGTAGGGTTGCAGACCATGATCAGTATCATAGGGCTGATCAAGTTGTGCAGCCTCATAGACTACTAGTTGGAGAGAGGAGTTTGAAAGTGACACCGGCGATGGCTGCTATAGTAGATAGAGTCATCATTGCTTCTAAGAGGGGAGTTCTGGATAGCATAAGATAGATTTATTCTACAGCCACATCGATCAATTCAGATTTATTGGGTAGATACATTTTGACTAGACTGAGTAGAGCCAGATCATCTTCTAAGGCTTCGTCTAGTACTACTACAGGTGTGAGTGATGAGACATATAGAGCTATTGGTCTTCTTGTTCCTGGAGAGATATGAGCATTATCAGGTTATCAGAGTACTTTAGATATGGCCCTTTACTTTTTGGAGGATCTCATGCAGGCCTATTCTCATACTACTAACATGCAAAGGATCCCTATACATTCAGTCAGGGATTACATTGCACTTACATGGGGTCCTATAGTTCCACCGACATAGGATGTGCCATCTACTAGTTAGGCATAGCATAGTGCAAAGCATCATGCATAGGATAGTGCAGAGCACCATGCACCCATAGATCACTCTACAGCTGCAAAGCTAGGTGTAGAGATTGGAGATGTATGCATCACCAGTGAGGGCCTAGACGGTTTTGATGAGCAGTTGTGTGGGTTGGGTCAGGTGGATGTTGCCACTAATGGCAGGTCATTTATGGATATTTTATTTCATCCACATGGTTTAGATTCTACATCACTCCCCTCACAACTAGTGTCACCCTACACTCCTCATTACTACAGAGGTTTAGGACCTTAGGTGGTGTGGGTGATGCATTATCAGTTGATGATATGATGGTGCAATGTGCTAACAATCCTCCTGCTCTTGAGACTCAGGTACATATTAAAATTTCTTTTCTTTTTTATTAGGATTTTTAGTGAATAATTAATTGTACGTGTATTAATTTTTTTTCAATGCATAATATTTTGTAGGCACAATTAGTAGAGCATGTTACCTCTAGTGTGGGTTCAAAGCATCTTCCACATGATGTGACACCTACTAATGGTTAGGTAAGTTTTAGATATATATGTATGTACATGTTTATATTTCAAGTACTTTACATAATATATGTACTATGTACATGTATATAACCAACTTTTGTACACTAAATTTGCAGGGATCAATCCCTGCTTTGCCACTAGATGATACACCTATAAGTGGTCAGGTAAGTTTTAAAAATATGTAAGTTTAAATATGCATTTATAATATTTAATTATTTTAGATTATTATCATATATATATGCATTTATATTCGTAGGGTTCAATTGCTGTCTCAAAGCCAGAGGATGCTCGTGGCAGTCACTTAGAGGGTCACTCTGTTCGTATGCGCCTAGATGACTCCCTAGTTTAGGATATGTTGAACATATATTTTATTTGAGACTCAGTTTATGATTTGAGACATATGATTCGAGACATAGATTTGATTAGATGATATGATTAGATTATATGATATGAGACATATTTATTTGATTAGATGATATGATATGAGACACATTTATTTGATTAGAGATGTATATTTGATTAGATGATATGATTAGATTAGATAGTTTTATTTGATTAGATGAAATGATTTTATTTGATTATATGATATATATGATTCAAGACATATATTTGATTAGATGATATGATTAGATTAGATTAGATGAATCTATGATTTTATTTTATTAGATGATTTATTTAGATGATATGATAACTAATTTCATCATTTTTTAGTGTCTTAAGGGGAGGTCTTAAGGGAATCTATAATTAATATCATAAAAGATAACTAGTTAATACATGTAACTAATGGGATAATAAGTATTCTAACTAATTCTAGAATTAACACATGTCATAAGTAATATAACTAATCTCATCATTTTTTATTGTATTAAGGGGAGGTCTTAAGGGGATCTATAATTAATATCATAAAAGATAACTAGTTAATACATGTAACTAATGGATAAGAACTATTCTAACTAATTCTAGAACTAACACATGTCATAAGTAATATAACTAATTTCATCATTTTTTAGTGTCTTAAAGGGAGGTCTTAAGGGGATCTATAATTAATATCATAAAAGATAACAAGTTAATACATGTAACTAATGGATAATAACTATTCTAACTAATTCTAGAACTAACACATGTCATAAGTAATATAACTAATTTCAAGCATACATAAAATCTTTAACTAACATGAAATATATAAAAATCATTGAATAATCAAAGTATATGTATAAAATTCTATATATTAAAAACATTGAACCATCAAATAGGTTCATCATATATCAACAAATTATAGTCTACCATATGTTTAAATATATAAAAAAAGTATAATGAAATTTAATCCAGAGATATCAAATAGGTCCTAACACAAGAAATAAGTATACATGTATTATACTTTTTAGACCAAATCAAGTGGTTCAGACCTTTCATGGAGAACTTGTAATATTCTCTCATGATCCTCACTATCTAGTCTCCACTTACGACGTCCACATTGAGATTTGACTGTATGGAGATGAATGAATGTGGCAAAAACTAGGTGACTATATTGGAACACCTTATTGTCTGGTTCATAATCAACAAAGTGAATACCATGTTGAATTACTTTGATTTGTTTGAAATATGTTCCCTCTAAAACAACTGAACCTGCAGGTCAAAATTTTTAACAATATATAAATTTAAACAAATTCAATTTAAATTTTGTTAAAAGGTTGAAATTTAAAATTTACAAATTGAGTTTAATATATTGATGTAAACCATATACAAACCTATGGGGAACAACATTCCATTGCTTTCTTTAGGTTCAAGTAACTTCATCCTCTCTGCAATAAATAATAATCAACGCCTTCTACATTTCCACTCTCAGCAATCACTGCAAAGACATCTCCTGCATAATAAATTTTTATATATACGTGTGTGAGATCTTAAAATAAATACTTAGTTCAATCTATAGATCTATCTATATCTATGATCTATACATGCAACTTAGTGTACCATATAATGTGAAATATATATACTTACCAATTTTGACCAATCCCAAGATATGATTGTAATCAGTAGAAATCAAAGGAACATCATCAAAGTTTTCATCTTCATCTCTATCAAATGTATCAGTAACAACTAGTGGCACTAGATTCCATGTGCCTACATATCCATGATCTTGATTGATACATTCCTCATAATTGTCAGCAATGCAGTGACAACAAAAGCATGAGTAGTTCTTTGTGTTCAACATCCAATTGCGACAATTCGTACTCATAACTGAATGGAAAGATTGTGTCTTTTCTATCCTATTGCAACCATGCATAATTTTTCTATCCATGCCTAAAAAAGTGCATAGATAATATATTCTATATAAATATAATTTGAATAAAAAATATCATTAAAATTTTAAACACTTTCAAATAATTAAAAAATGTGTGCATACCTTTTATCTCCCAAAATTTTCTATATGGCACTACCTGAGTCAATCCTGATGATGCGTCATTCTCATTTGGTGCGAAATGTGTCTTGCACCATTCAACCACATCATGTGCATTTTTTATATGCACTCCCTTATAATTCATTTGATACTTTTGTATAGCACGTTTGATGCAAGCTCTGACACCATCATGTTCACCTTTTCCATGTCCACTCTCAAAGAAACTCTAGACATGTGGTATGTTTTCATTATGATGATATCTACATAGTGCATAAAATAGTCTTGATGATTTAAATTGTGCAACAATCCATCTGACCAAACATAATGTTTATCAATTTTTATACCTCTTTCTTTCAAATTTGCAAAAGACATCTTGAAGCAGTGTTCCACATAATGAATGTCATGCTCTCTGTCATCACTTATATAAAAATGACATTCCTTCCTGATGACCTGTGCTTCAAATGTGCTCTGAATACCATCCAAATCTAATTGTGCATGTTGATAACACACATGTACCATAATAGTAATTTTCTCTGAAAAATAGTATTATGACTGAATTGCCTTTTGATGAACAAAAGAATAATTTTCTACAAAATCAACAACTAATACAATAGTTCCAAGTGGGAAATTGTCTCTCAATGTTTGAAATTGTTGTGCTTGCCACTTTGCAAAAAAAGCATGATGAATGTAGGGTTGAATCAATTTTTTAATTTTTTCCATAAATACTCCAACATTTATCTCCTCTTCAACATATTCTAACCTTTTGGATTCTTTCCCAAATTTTGTTTCATTCTTTACATATTTGTAACTCTTGCAATTTACCATCTTTGTTACATCAATATTTTCAATTTTCAAACGAAAAAGAGACAAATGGGCACATGTTTGGCATATTCTTTTTATGCAATTTATTTGTCCAGCTACATAATCTCTTTTGTCACATAAAATGGATGAGATGAACTCACTTCATCTAGTAGGAGGAGCCTTTTTAAAACCAGAAGTGTCTTCTACAAACTTTCAAAAAACTTGATAGTGGAGATCAAATTCAATATGATAACGACAACAACAAGTTTCAAACACTTTGTTTGTCCTAATATAATATGGCTTCAATCTTCCAAACAATGTTTTCCCAATCTTTATATTAGGATTTGAACTATAAAATGACACATACATTTCATGTTGTGTTGTGTCCAACCAATGTTTCGTATGATATTCATATTGATTAGCTGAAATTATATGTCTAATAACATATCTAGTGCTTGATGAAGGATGTGTCTTATCATTCCAAAATGATGTGATCAAATTTTTTGTTCCTTCATCAATCCTATCAGAACGAGGAGCTCTACACATGATTGTCCAATTACCTTCCAAGGTGCTAGCATCCAAAAGTATTATTTTATTAACATATTGTGATATTGTTTTCCTATTAAAACCAATGTGAGATGAAACTAAAGATATTTGTGTTTTTCGTCCCATAGTGTTACCTACAATGGATGTCAACATAACTTTTCTTGTAATGGACTTATCTATAGTTCAAGATCACTTCCCTAGCTAGTTCAAACCTTTCTTAAGATTTTCAATCATATCAGTTTGCATGTCAACAAATTTTCTCTTCTTTGATGATGTGTCTATACCCAATAATTTTAATGCCCCTTCCAAATTTTTGTCTATAAGTATAAGTGAAAGCAATTGAGCTTGTTCAAGTGTTTCAAAATTATCAAATTTACCCAATATTTCTCTTGCTATCATTTTCATTGATCTCTTCTTAGCAAGACTTAATTGTTGAACATTAGCAAGTGATCTCAAAGTGTCCACATTCATCGTAAGTAAATGATCTAAGTTTCTATAACTAATATTTTTCTTTACACTTTGAGATAAATTTAAAATTTCATCCATACCAGGAGGAGCACGTGATGTTGACCCTTCTCCAACATCAATTTTTTGAGCCTCTCTAGGGAGTAATTCTGACCCTTCTTCAATGTGCAATTCTTCGACTTGACTTGACCCTCTTACTTCGGCTTGTCTTTTAGCTTCTTTAGTTTTATGATAATATGTCAATGCAGCTTCATGATTTCTTTGTTCAGTACTAGGTGACCTTTTTCTAGAAGATTTACTTTGTCTTCCCTTCTTGTTCCCTATTTCTTTGAGCTCCAAAAAATGTCTTCCAGAAAATTCCTTCTTCAAAAAATACTACAAAAGTAATATTTTTCCTCTTCAAAATTATGTCTTTGAGAAAATAGAAATATGGATCCTCCTTAAAAAAATGCCTTCAATAATAGAAAATGTGAATTTATTAATTGCAATCTGATGTAAAAGAGAAATAATTTTTTTTACTTTTATACCATTTAAAAAACATTTACAAAAAATATTTTACTAGCCGACTAGGGTACTTCGTACAAAGTACCCGTGGGAAAAATCTTGACAATGGCTTTTGGCTTGAATTTTCACTGAAGGGGCTTCATGTGAGGGGTTTTCACATGAAGACCCCCAAGTGGCTTGTGCGAAGATGCTCTTCGCACGAAGCCAAAAAAATAAAAAATTGCTGTTAGAAAATAACTTAACTGTAGAAAAATGGTCTTCTAGGGCCTGAAACAAGGACTAAACAAGATGATTTTTTCAAAAAAATGATGTCAAAAGATGCTATTCAGAACAAGATTTCTAATGAATATAATTTTAATACATATTGAGTTCATTATCACTTTTAAATATTACTTTAACTAAACATAGGTTGTTTGGTCATTCAACAACCTGTCTCTTCACGACTTCGGGAAAAATAGTAAATGATAAAAAAAAAATTATTAAAAATATGTAGGAAAAACATATTTGTGTTACCTTTCTATTAAAATAAAAAATAAAAAAATTTGATATACACAGATCAAGTTAGAGTGATCCAAGTAACCTTATGTCTAGATTACAATTACTATCACTTTAAAACTTAATAAACTATGAAATATTGATCCAAAATGAATAAAACCAATTGCATCCTTTAGATATTGAAGTTGAAAATATAATCTTGAAAGAATTACATCATTATCATATTTTAAAAAAAAATTATATTGATCCAAGTGACAATACCTCCTTAAAAACATAGTTTTTTCACGCAAACCACTTTTAGAAGGAGAAGGAAAAATGAATTTAAATGATTTTTAAAAAATATATATATATATTTAAAAACTAGAAACAAAAATCTAAAAGACTCTAGATTACATCATCTTCAAATTCCTAATATTTTTCCAGCAATAGGTGTTCGAAAGTGAAGTTTTTTCTCAAAATAGTGATCTCTGTGTCAAAGTTGGCCAAAAAGTGGGACACAGCTTTGTGGGACCACCCTATAAGGACAGACTAGATTATAGACAAGTGATAAAGGTAGATTTGTTCATCTAGACAAATACAATGGTGGTATGGTCAGATTTGGAGACAACACTTCTAAACCAATAGTTGGTAGAGGAGCCATCACCTTGGATGGTAAGAACAAAACTGATTATGTTCTCTATGTTGATGGTTTGAAACATTACATGACAGGTGATAAAGGAAGATTTTTTCATCTGGACAAATACAACGGTGGTATGGTCAGATTTGGAGACAACACTCCTAAACCAATAGTTGGTAGAGGAGCCATCACCTTGGATGGTAAGAACAGTACTGATTATGTTCTCTATGTTGATGGTTTGAAACATAACCTTCTCAGTGTTGGATAGTTACTTGGAAAAGGATATCAGTTGGAGTTCAAAGATGATAGATGCATCATTAACAACAAGGATGGTGTTATGATTGTATTAGGCTCAAAGACAAGAGGTAATGTTTCCCAACTCAATTTAGAGGCAATCTTCTTTTTTGCTAAAGTTGATGACAGTTGATTGTGGCATAAAAGACTATGTCATATCAATTTTGATAACATAGTCAAGATAACAAATGTAAAGGAAGTAAGAGATCTACCTAGCATAGCAAAGCTAGTTGATACTATATGCAGGGAATGTGTGATGGGAAAACATGTGAGGAACTCATTCAGGAGCAAGCAAAATTCAGTAGAGAACAAGCTGGATCTGATTCATATAGACCTATGTGGTCCAACTCAAACAAGATCATACTATGGTGAAAGGTATTTCATTTTGTTTTTTGATGATTATACTATGATGATGTGGGTTGCATTCTTAAAGGATAAGTCAGAAACATTTGATAAGCTCAAAATATTCAAAGCTAAGGTTGAGAATGAATCTGGATTAAATATAAAATGTTTGAGATCAGATAGAGGAGGAGAATTCACCTCTGACAGATTTTATGAGTACTACAAAGAACATAGCATAAAGAGATAGTTAAGTGCACCCAGAACACCTCAGTAGAATGGAATTGTAGAGAGAAGGAATAGGATCATTCTTGATACAATGCGCATCATCATGATAGAAGGAAAAGTTGCACACACCTATTGGAGAGATCTGATCAATACAATAGTCTACACCATTAATAGAATTCGATTGAGGCATGGCACTGACAAAACACCATATGAGTTATGATTTGGTAATGTTCCCATAGTAAAATACTTTAGAATCTTTAGAAGCAAGTGCTACATCAAGAAGGATGAAGTAGTAGGAAAGTTTGATGCAAGAAGTGATGAAGGTATTTTCCCTGGTTACTCTACTAAAAGTAAAGCTTATAGATTTTTCAATTTAAGATTGAAAAAGATCATTGAAAGTGCTCATGTTAAGATTGACGAAAATTTTATGGTTCAAGAAAGATATCATGATTACTCACCCATGATTGAAGAAGAACCCATACCCTCTTCTAGTGAGATAGTTATTGAAGAAATGTTTGATAGCATTGATGTGTTATTCAATGACCCTGAGACAAGTGAAGAAGAAACTCCGAAGGTTGATGAGTCTGCATCAACTAAAGCTCCAAATTTTACATCTATAAACCATTCCAAGAAAGACATTATTGGAGATCAGAGCAGAAAAGTCTTAACAAGATCACAAGCAAAGAACTCAGCTAGCAGTGAAGCGGTATGTTTACTATCTCAGATTGAACCTTTAAGTGTTGAAGATGCTTGTAATGATTCAGATTGGCATGATACTATGAAATAAGAACTTGATTAGATTATTAAGAATGACACTTGGGAACTGGTCCCAAGACATAGTGATAAGAATGTGATTGGAAAAAAGTGGATATTCAGAAATAAAATGAATGAGGATGGTATAGTTGTAAGAAACAAAGAAAGATTAGTATGTAAAGGATATGTGCAAAGAGAAGGCATTGATTATTCAGACACATTTGCACTAGTAAGTAGATTAGAAGCTATCAAGTTGTTTTTAGCTTATGCTACAGTTAAAAACTTCCTAAGTTTATTAGATGGATGTTAAGTCAGCATTCCTGAATGGAGATTTGTAAGAAGTATACATTGAGTAGCTAGAAGGATTCACCCTATCAGACATACTTGATATGGTATGCATATTGAAAAAGGCCCTCTATGGACTTCAACAAGCCCCTAGAGCATGGTATGAAAGACTAGATGGATACGTAACAAAGATTGGATTCAAGAGAGGAGTAGTAGATTGCAATCTATTCATTAGAGAGACATCTAAAGGTTTGTTACTTGTAGCCATATTTGTTGATGACATTATCTTTGGAAGTAATGAAAAACTTAGTGCTAAATTTTCTAAAGAGATGCAGAATGAATTTGAGATGAGTATGATTGGTCCTATCAAATACTTTTTGGGATTGAATATAAAACAAACAGAGAAAGGTATTTTCATTAATCAGTCCACGTATGTGAAGGAAATATTAAAGAAATTAAAGATGGATGATTGCAAGCTAGTAGGGACTCCTATGATTACTGGATGCAAGCTTACAAAGGAAGATGACTCACCAGTAGTTGATATAACATTGTATAAGTCTATGATTGGAAAACTAATTTATCTTACTCAGACTAGACCTAATATTTCAAATGCAGTTGCCATAGTTCAGAGATTTGTAGAAAAGCCTAAACAAAGTCACCTCATGGTAGTAAAGAGAATATTTAGATACTTACAAGGCACTATAAACTATTTTCTATGGTATCCTAATTTAGAAAATGTTGAGCTTCATGTGTACATTGATGCAGATTGGGTAGGATGTGTTGATGATAGGAAGAGTACATCAGGTGGTGCAGTGTTTCTTGATGATAGACTTGTCACTTGGACAAGAAAGAATTTTTTTTTTCTCATTCAATAGCAGAAGTAGAGTATGTTGCAATATCCTTGAATTTTTCTACAATTGTTTGGATCAAGAAAATGATAAAATATTTTAGAATTTTGATTGATTATCCTATTGTTATTCACCATGATAACACTAGCACTATCAATATGTCAAAGAACCTTGTGATGCAAGTAAAGACAAAATACATTGATATCAAGTATCACTTTCTAAGAGAGAAAGTGGTAGAGAAATAATTCAAGATAGACTATGTGAATACTAAAGATCAGCTGGCAGACATATTCACAAAAGCCTTGCATAAGGATACTTTTGAGTATCTCAGGGAGAAGTTGGGAGTAATTCCCTTCCCTGATTTTACATAGAAGAAAGAAGGAAAGGCATTGGTCCTCTGGGACTAATGGAAGGTTGACTACTCTACCTCAGTAGTAGTATTGGTGCTTAGAATGAATGGCACCCTTTTCCATTGATGTCATAGGGGGAGTAGTATACATAGTCATGAAAAATAAAAGGAGTAATATACTTAGGGGGAACAATATTCAGTTGAGAAAATGGAGAATGTTAGAAAATATTGCAGCATATGGAGGATTCATCCTTGGGGGATTTTTGAAGAGGAAATGGAGAATGTTATAAAATAAATGTTCATTTGGGTTGGTGGTGGTTTTTCATTCCACACGTTGCCATCAATGCCAAAGGGGGAGATTGTTGGAGATTTTCCAGTAGACCAATATTGACAGTATGTTTTTCATTGATTACAACATATGGAAAGTAGCATGTGTAGAAGTATTGTGAAGTAAGCTTTCAGCATATGATGCATGGACATGATATCAACATGATATCATGGGCGCATAGGTTAACTGTTAGTATGGATAGTTATATAGTAGGTTGTGTTACTAGTGTTCTTGACAAAGTAATAGGTAGTGTTCTATGTGTATGCACCCTAAAATGGTCGCCTAGACTTTGGGCCCCATTTATTTGATTTATCAATCCTGAATCAATTTTATCAATAATCAATATTTTCAACAATATCAATCTCTTGATCAAATCCTAATTTCGATCATATATTGAATTTTTATCCTTGGGCTAACCATTTATCCTAAGTCTTTATTTGATTAAAAGGAATATTTCCTCCTCTTTTAATTAAATAAAAAGCCCCCACTTTTCCTCTTATCCTAAGTTGCACAAATAAAACATTATTCCTATTTTATAAAAAGGGAAAAAGCACTTTTTGTCTCACATGAGGCTCAAAAGTCAACACTTCACTCTCATTGGAGAATACTTGTGCACATGGATTGCTCCTCTTTCAAGCTCCACCGCTGATTAAGACTTTTTGCCTCTTAATCTCCATGGTCCATTTCACGTCATTTCTTATAAAAGGAGAGCTCTCTCCTTCATTTGCATATATCCATGTTTTATGCTAATGTTATGCTGCAGGTTTTCTAGGTACATTTGGAGCTTTTTGAAGACATTGAAGACTTGTTGCTTTCATCATTTTAGTTGCATTTTATAATAGTTTTGCTTTCATAGTTACATTCATGGCATCATAGATTAGATTTTCTTTTATGCAATAGAATAAGCTCACATAGTTTAAATAGGAGGCATTGTAATCCATTGCTATTTCCTTTCATAGCTTAGTTTGTACTTCCATTTTCATAGCATAGCTTGCACATTTGCATCTTCATCTTAGTTGCATTGCATTGCATTTCATATTAGATTCTTGGAGATATTGGCACTCTTTCCCTTGTCTTCACTTGAATCTCTCATTGTATGATTGACTAGCAAGGTCACTTTCTTGTAGCTCTAGCTGAGAGCAAAATTCATAGTCCCTTGCAACTCCATGCATAGAGAGCTATGAGCCGCTTTGTGAGGCCTCATCCTTGAGCAACCTTGCAAGTAATGGTTCATAGAAGTGCATATTTTAGTGTGTACATTTCTGGCGCCCACCGTGGGGCAGAGTAGATTAGCTTCGTCTCTTAAATTCTGCATTTTTCATCATTTTCGGATTAATTTTTAAAAAAATCTGCGTCTCTGGTTTTTTGTCTCAGATTATCGCGCGACACTTTTCAGAAGTATCGCGTGATATACTTTTTGTCTTGGCGCGATAGTTCACACGGAAAAAGTATCGCACGCCTATATTGAAGTCTATTGCCTGGCATCGGGCGAAGTATCGCCTGACATCGTGTGAAGTATCGCTCGACTGGGGAAGTATCGCCTGGCTATAGGAAGAAGTATCGCGTGATACTGGTGAAGTCTGAGGTATATCGCTTGATCTAATAGTGAACTATTTTGTATCTTGCAAGTTTCGGGTTCTTAGCTATCTTTTTGAAATTTTTTGAAATTTCCAGCGTTTTCAAATCCGTGCCACTCTGGAAAATGGGTGCCCATTTTTTTTGAAATTTTGCAAATGGTATCAAAAGTTTAAGTGTGATATATTGTTGGAAAGGTCTTTTCGAGCCTAATCCAACCATGATGGTTTCATTTTCAGATTTTATCATTTGATTAGATATTTTTGCAGATTATCTAATTTTTCATGTACTAATCATTGGTAGATTTTGGATTTTGATTCTCCTAACTCTTGTTGGTCTAACAAGTTGTGGTTGTAGGTGCTCTCATTACTTGAAATTTGTCAAAAGAATGCATGTCAAAGAGGGCTACTAATGGTTTTTGTAGGGCTGCCCAAGCATAAAAATAAAAATAAAAGTTCTTGCTTATTTATTTGCTTTCCTTTCAAGTGTGGCATTCACTAATTGTATTAGGCATCTTAATACCTTGTTGTAGGAATTTTGAGGTGGTAGGAGAGTATGCTCTTCACCCTTGTGGTGAAACAGAAATCTTGACCCATCTTAGAATTTTGAAAGCAAGGGGGTAATTGAATATTTGCTTGGTGTGTTTGGGAGAGATTCTTGAGATAGGGGAGTATGCTCTTCACCCTTGTGGTGAACCAAAAACCTTGAACCTCAAGAGTTAATCCACTTTTTGTTTAGTATAAAAATCCTTTAGCGGGCCTGCTCTTGAGCAATCAAGAGGAACGACCCAAGTGGGGACAACCTTGTCATCATTTTCCTTGGTGGCGAGTGATTCCAACTCACTATAATCTCAAGGCTATCGAGGACACAAAACCTTGGTAGACATAACACTTGTCTTCGCTTGATGTAAGTACTTGTGGGATTGTGACCATGAGGAAAACATTGAGCAAGAATGCTTAAGGTACTCTTGAGGCCGCGAGGTCCTAGTCCTTTACGAGGAGCAAGAGGGGTGTTGTGAACGGAAACCCTTATTAAGAACCATAGATTAGAAACCACCTTTTTTAGCCACTTATCTTCTTAGTGCAAGGATTGATCCAAGTGGAATAACCCGGATCACCCCAAGATACTCACCATATGTGTCCCTTTGGTTGTGTTGTTTGACACTTCCATGACAAAGCCAATATCTCTTGTGGGAAACCACTTGGTGTGAGGCAAGGGGGCATCAAGTTGTGGGCTAAGTTGATAAGTAATGAGCCTTGTCTTGTAGGTAGATATTGCTTGAAGTGTCTTCGATTGTGTGATACCAGTGTAAACGTTCTTAACATACAAACAATCGATAGCATTCATAGGGTGCTTTTTTTTAATTTTGATATCACAAGTGTTTGTCTTGGCAAGGTTGCTTTTGCCCTTGTTTCAAGTGTTTGGAGACATGTTTGATCCTCTACTGTTTGCAAACCTATCCAAATGCTGTTAAAATTGTGATTGAAATTAGACATTTTCACCCTCACATTTGAAAACTTGAAATTAGACCTTAAAAAATCAAAATTTTGCACAAATTGGTCAAGATCAACATCAATATCACATTAGCCAAAGAGAAATATCACATTAGAAGGTTGTTCTTGGTGAGAAAGTTTATCTCTAGAATTGTGAGCTACATTCTTGGGAAATTCTCGTACTCTTATTGTCCAAATAATTTTCATTTAATCTCAATTTCAATTATATTTTGGCCTAGCCCAACCTCCTGGTTCAAAAGTGCAAGGGTAGTCACCCTTTGATTTGAAGCACCTCTTTGACAGTGTTGGTAAAGCCTTTGCTTCTATCTTTTCATTTCTCTTTGGACAATAGAGAACTTTGATTATCCTAGTTTGGTGTTGACATTTTGTGAGGTCATCCTATTACCAGTCTTCCTTGGTCAGTCCAGATCTTAGATCCTAGGTGTTGTCATGTTGCTCAACATCTCAATGAACGTTATGGTATCAATTGCACAAGATGGCTCTTAGTCTTCTTCTTTCTTCTCCATTTCCCATGTTCTTCTGAAGTCTTCTATTCCCATGGGAAATTCTTCTTCTTCTTCTTGATTCTTTTTCCTCTTACTATCTAGTCTACTTTCTTCTATTCATCTATTCATTTCTTCCATGCTTGATTCCTCCTCTTCTATAACCATGAATCTTGACTATCTTGTTAAGGAACCTCTCTTAAGAATAGACGATCTTGAGCTCATTGACATATTCGAAAAGTGTTGTTCTTCCAAAATTCTCATGAGTGATGAATTTATAGAAAAAATAAAAGAAAAGATGATTAAATCAGATGCCTTTGCTAGAATCATAAACATGATCATATCAGGATCTTCTTCTTCCAAACATTCATCATCATCTAAATCTTCTCATTCTCCTTCACCTTCCAAGTCTTATCATGACTCTTCCAGACATCATTATCATTCTTCATCTTCTAAATCTTATCATGATTCATCTAAACACTATTCACATTTTTCATCTTCCAAATCTTATCATGACTCTTCTAAACATTATTCACATTCTTCATCTTCTAAATCTCATTATTATTCTTCTAGACATTCCTCATTATCCAAGCCTTCTTCTTCCTCCATGAAGTCTTCATTTTCCTCTTCTTCAAGATCTCATTCTTCTTCTACTTCTCCCAAGAGTCTTACTTCTTTTCAGAAGACATACCATAAAGAGCAACATGATAGTCCTTGTGATGTCTCTTCCACAAAGAGTGACACACCTACCTTTGATGACTATGATGACTATGATGATGGACAATGTAGCAATACTTATGGCAACTCTATTCCTAAGAGTCCTCCTCGTCGTGTGCTTAGGCTTACTAAAGGGTCATCCTATTGGGTAGATTGTGATGGGGATCCATATGATTCTGATTTTGAGAGAAATTATGATATTTGTTGTGAACAATATGATACATCTACTTCTATTGAGGAAGAGAAAGCTTTCCGTGCTGATTATAAACGAAGATACTATGAGCATGTCTTGTCTAAAAACTCTCATGCTGAAAATAAAGATTACACTCTCCAGCAAGATCATGTTAATGTTGAACCTTTGTCTTGTGATGGTCCCCTTCCATCCACCACTTCCTCCAATACCCACACACTTCCTAAAGCTTCTGAGTCATCCAAATCTTTCACAAATCCTTCATCCAACAAAGATCCTAAGACTTTCCATGCAGTTCCCTATAGTTATCCTCAAGGGACACCTCTTAAAGATACTCAAGATAACCTTCACTTGACTACAAATACTTTCAATAATGATAAACCTAAAGAGCCTAAGCCTTCATCCGCTATAATGCCTATTTCAGCTAGTCCTTCACCACCTCTTCCAAAGTCTTCCATACAATTCCAACATGCTTCCTTGTCCTTAGAAGTGGCTCCATGTCAAAAGGACTCTAAAAATGAAAAAGAAAAGAATATAAATAAAGATCAAGATCAAGAACCCTCCATATCATCCAATTCTCTTCATGATGTGTCTCCTCCACTTTATGGTTCTTTTGATCCTCTACGCTCTTTCACATTCATTCCACCATATCCTAAGCAAGATCAAGCTACTACTTACACCATTGAGCTTATTGATGATCAAAATAACCTTACCACACTTGCGCTTTTCAAAGATGATGTTTCCATTAAGGTTATTAAAAATGGTGTTGTTACTTCTGATGTAAAGCCTATTGAAAATCAAGAAAAAAATGATGCGCTTATGCTATCCAAAGATCCTTGTCAAGATCAAAGTATTCCATCTTCTTGTTCTACCACTCCATGTTCACTTCTGCTTTCTACTCTTCCTAAGTCTTTGCAAGCTTTGAATGATCCTATCAAAGAAACTGCTCCTATTCAAGATGCTCATGATTTTATTGAAAGTCCTAATGCTCACTCTAAAGATGCTGATATCCTTGGTTGTGATATAGATGCTAATGAACTTATTGATTATCCTTTTGCATCTTCCACTTCCATCCTTGGACCTCCTCCACCAATACTAAGGGCTTCATGTCTTCCTTCCATTTTGGGTCCTTATGTCCCTTCACTTTCCCCTCCTAATTCTTCTAATTCGTCATCCATTTTGGGTCCTTACGTCCCTCCATCTCCTATCTTTCCTCAAGATCAACATAGATACATACCCTTGAAGCCTTTTCATCCATCCACCCATCGAAACCAGTCGTATTTTCCTTCTTCCACAAGTCCCAAGTCTTTTGGAAGTAACTTGAATATTCAATACAAGAAAAAGAAGCAATACCAGAATCCATCAAAAAAAGAAGATCACCATGACTCCTCTAATCGACATGGAGGCATAAAGTCAAAAGAGATATCTAAGAAGAAAACTACAAGACAAGTATGGGTTCCAAAATCCATCATTGAAGATATTCTCTCTAACACATCAAAAGAAAATAAAAAGCTTAAAGCCATATGGATTCCAAAGTCTCTCTTGAAAGAGTCTTATGTTGAGCAAAAAGTGAAATTGACATTCAAGCTTCCAAAGACTTCCACTTCATCTTCTTCCAAAAACATTCTTCCATTCCATGTGCCTAAACCGCAACCTCTGCTAAACATTTTCCATATTCCTTCTCGTATTCCTCCATTCACATTTGAGAATTATAACAAGCACACCAATCCTCTCTTCGAGGAGTCAGATAGCAATAATGAACCAGAATATGGTTCGCACTTGGACTAGAATATGGTTTACATTTCCTCCATTTTTCCCATCACCCTTCAAGGTGTGTATTGACGTTGATCTTACCTTTCTTTCCATCTACCTTTTCACATTCCTTCCATTCATTATCCTTCTACCTTCTCTTTTTTTTTTTTTTTCCTCATTTGCCTATTCCTCATGCGTTTTCCTTTCCCTATCAGCATCTTTGAGCATTTCATTTTGGATCCTTGGTATATCAATGATTTATCCTTTCGAGGAGCATTATCTAAAAAGCTTTCCTTCTTCTAAAAAATAAAAAAATTCAAAAAATAGAAAAATTCAAAAAATAGCAAAAAATTGAAAAAAAAATAAATTGAAAATGTGCCATGGTGAAAACCTGGAAATAGGCACCTTGGTAGCAAAAGTAAAAAGAAATAAATGCATCCTATGGTGAAAACCACTCCCTTATGGCACCTTGGATAAGTACCATGATGAAAACTTGGCAATCAGGCATCATGCGTAGTTCTTCTACATATTTCACCCATTCCATCTTCTCTCTTTGATCTTGACAATGTTGATCTATACACGAACATTTGGCTATTTTGTGAGCTATCTTACGATGATCTTGCTTTCATTCCATTCATGTTTAGCCTTCATATTCATTTTCCTTCATTCATTCTAGCCTTTCGCTATCCTTTTCCCCTCTGGTCCTAATCTAATAATAAAAAAAAAAGAAGTAAAACATGATGCTATGAAACCTCTTGACATGTCTACTCCTTTGGACTGCATCCTTCCTTCTTTTGCAGTGCACTTTTGAGGCTTATCCTATGCTATCCTTTCATTGCTTGTCCAAATGCGCTTTACATGACAATTTTTCCCTAGCTTGGGTAATCTTGAGGAGTTTGACCTTGAGGATTTCTTCCCTTCACTCTCCTTCATTCTCATGTCTTCCATCTCATTCACCAGCTTGCTGATCCCTCTTGTCCCTCACCTTGCTAGACATTGGGACTACATGATGTGATCTTGCTTAAAGAGTTTGATGCCCATTCTGTCTAGGGGCATTCTTTGTACATATTTTATGATTCTAAAAAAATACCAAAAAAATTCATATATGATGCTGAAAAAATCCTACAAAGCATAAAAAGTCCTGAAAAAATACAAAAAAAATCAAAATATTCAAAAAATAAAAAAAAATAGAAAAAGTGCCTTGGTGAAAACCTAGCAATAGGCGCCTTGGTAGCAAAAATTCAAAAAAAAAAAAAAAAAATGAAAAAAATGAAAAAACAATCCAAGTGGTGAAAACCTGGAAACAGGTGCTACTTGAGGCCTTTGCACTCCTATTTGTTAGCATGCATCCTCGACACTTAGCCACTTCCCATCATACCTTGACCTTATTTGACTTAGTCTGGAATTGGTCTTTGTCTTTGTCTAGGGGGCATAACTATTAGCATTGGTCTTTCAGGTGCGTTTGTCTCTTGGGGCATTTCACAACAGGTGTTTTTCAACACCACCCCAAACAGTGTTTTTCAACACTACCCTTGCGTCGAGTGTTTCTTAACACTTATCAGGTGTCTTACCCAAACAGTCTCGTAGGACGTGATATTTCTCATTTACAGATATGATACTCAGAATTTGACTCTATGACCAACACACACACACTTAAACAATCAACTCGCTGACGATATGATGACTTTATTTTTCTTTGTGTGCTGTCTATGAGGATTTCTTTGATGAGTGGTCTCTCCCTGAGAAGTTTTCGATGATGCATAGCTAGAAGACTGAGGGAATGAGAACATGTTTTCTTTCTTTATCTGCTTGTGGGTATATTTTGTCGATCCTAACTGTCATGAGCATTTATGCTGGTCTTACTTGACCCTATGGATTGACGAGGTATTATCCTTGACTGTTATGCGAGTGCATGCTTCTAGTTATCCCGACTTTCATGTGTCTTGATACAAGCATAATCTTGCCATATCAAACTTAGGTGATCTCACTGCATTAGTCATCTTGACCTATATGTCTTTGATGCCTAGGTGAGATTTCCACATTTCTATCTGATAAAGATCATATTCATATTCACATAGTTATACTAGTGTGCATTGTATGATCTTACGACGCTACCAAACGCTCGATGATGATAATTAGATGTCTATAAGCGTTGTGACCTTGCAAGTCAACCACTTTCATAGTAGCTTTCATTTTTAGGTTCATGTTAGTCTAGTGTTGCACCTTGCATATGGAGAGAGCTCTCCTTTTTTCATCTTACGTGGACTAGTTGGTCAATTGTGCTCATTTTCTGATTCTTCTTGATCATATCTTTCATTTCTGGTCTTTCATATCACATCATTTTCTATCCATTTTCGGACTCGAAATCGAAATCCGAGATCATCTTCATAGTCAAAATCGCGTTTCAAAATCTTTCCCCCCTTCTGCGTAGTTGGCTGATCTTTTGAGGCCTAATCTTTTAATCTTTGCTGGGGCATCGTCATTCCTTCCTTTTCATGTCTTCCAAAATTCTAGTCTTTCATTCATAGCCATTTCATTCCCTCATTTCTCGCGTTGACTACATCTTTCCAGTCAGGCTGGGGCATGTTCTATTGCCTAATGGTTTACCTATTTGACCCTTACATTCGATTATGATTTGATCAAATCTTTATCCATTTGCTGTCTCTCCTCTACCTGATTTCGATTTCGATTCCGAGGGGGTAGTGCCTATGGGATTCTCATCCCTGATTTCTTGATGTTCTTGATTCAGACATCTTTTGTGAGCTTTTGCTCAAAACTTGAGCTTCTTATCTCCCAGTTTTAGACATTGATTATTGCCTAGCAGCAACGGTGATAAGTTTTGTCTAAAGCTTGATTTGCACCTAGCAGCGACGGTGTTGGTCTAAGCTTTTATTTATGTTTGTCCGGATGTGATCCCGAATCGACCTCATATCTGAGTTGTTTTGTGATCCCAAATCAATCTCACATTGCAACTTTATTCTTTGACTACATGTGTTCCCAAATCGATCACACATTAGTCAAAGAGGGGCAAATGTATCCTAAAGTGGTCGCCTAGACTTTGGGCCCCATTTATTTGATTTATCAATCCTGAATCAATTTTATCAATAATCAATATTTTCAACAATATCAATCTCTTGATCAAATTCTAATTTCGATCATATATTGGATTTTTATCCTTGGGCTAACCATTTATCCTAAGTCTTTATTTGATTAAAAGGAATATTTCCTCCTCTTTTAATTAAATAAAAAGCCCCCACTTTTCCTCTTATCCTAAGTTGCACAAATAAAACATTATTCCTATTTTATAAAAAGGGAAAAAGCACTTTTTGTCTCACATGAGGCTCAAAAGTCAACACTTCACTCTCATTGGAGAATACTTGTGCACATGGATTGCTCCTCTTTCAAGCTCCACCGCTGATTAAGTCTTTTTGCCTCTTAATCTCCATGGTCCATTTCACCTCATTTCTTATAAAAGGAGAGCTCTCTCCTTCATTTATATATCCATGTTTTATGCTAATGTTATGCTGCAGGTTTTCACATAGCTTAATTAGGGGCTTGGAATCTATTGTACTTCTTTTCATAGTTTAGTTTGCACTTCATTTGATAGATTAGTCTTGCACATTCATACTAGTTGCATTTGCATTTCATTTCCATTTAGATTCTTGGAGATATTGGCATTGTTGCCCTTGTCTTCATTGTGAATCTCTCATTGTGTGGTTGACTAGCAAGGTCACTTTCTTGTAGCTCTAGCTGAGAGCAAAACTCATAGTCCCTTGCAACTCCATGCATAGAGAGCTATGAGCCACTTTGTGAGGCCTCACTCTTGAGCAACCTTGCAAGTAATGGTTCATAGAAGTGCATATTTTAGTGTGTACACTATGTATGGTTGTCCGTACAGTTATCATGGAGCCTCATGTGCTTGGATATATGTTGAAGAAATGTCAGTGATGTTAAGTTCATGGACACATGGTCTGATGATGAACTCAAGTAAAGTTATGCAATCGCTATTTGCCAGTAGCAGTTTCCTATGTTTATTCAGCAGAGCTAACAGAGATTTTATTAGTTCTTGAGTTGAGCCTATCTTTAGGTTATGCACCCTTGGATTTAATCTTAGATATGAGTTATTGATGTTTGGTTAAGAGAACATGAAGTAATTCAGCTTGTGGAGAAAGATCCAGTTGTTTTGGTAGCGTTGACAGTGTGTAGCATGCATCTACATTTATCTTATTAAGATAGGTCCCAAAATATGTTGCGTGCATAGTAGAGTTGACATAATGTTTATTGGAGTTTATCATGGTTTCTCTATTATGATTTCAAGGTGGTTCTAATAGGCTGACTTGATTATATCATTTAGAGGAAAGATACTTGTAGGTAGTCATTTGTGATTTCTTGAGTGGGGTTCATGGTTGATTAAGCAGAGTAGAGTAGAATGTGTGAAGTGTTGAGCCATCAGAATAAGGTCTATGTGACCAAGTAAAGTGTTTATGCTATTTATTTGAACTAATCTAGACAATAGGTCAAATCATAGTTCATCAAGATCTAGATATAGTGTGTATCTATTATTCAGAATGTTGTAGCCTTCACCCCTTTGAGCAGTGAGCTCTCAAATAGTGCATCCTCTCCCCTAATAGGGACAATTGTAAAAGACTCCTAATAGGGTCCGACCCTTGACCAGGTCTACTATACTTAATATATTGTAAAGATACTCCTAACAAGGTAAAGGATCTTCTAACAAGGATTATTATACACTAGTACAAAATATTAGTTGGTATCAAGTCCCACCGGGGTTTTTACCTATATGGGTTTCCCTGTAACCAAAATATTGGTTTTGTGTTCATGTGTTTATACTTTATGTTTAAGTATACTTAATTGGATATAGAATTGAAACTTGTAGATAACTAATTCAACCCCCCCCCCCTGCCCTCTTAGTTATCTCTTGGGACTATTCCTAACAAGTTTTCCTTCCTTGCTTCTAATGAAGCATTTACCGTTAACATAACTTAACCGAAAGTTTTTATCCATTAATTTTCTGACACTCAACAAATTATGTTTCAATCCTTCAACAAGTAGTACATTACATGTATTAGTATTTCCATCCAGAGTGATGGATCCTACTCCTATGATGGATTTTGGGAGATTTTTCCCAAACCTAAGGACACCTCCATCATAATTTACTAATTTAAAAAACTTATTCTTATCACCCGTCATGTGATGAGGACACCCACTATCAATTATCCATTCAGTTTTCTTGTCAACATCAGATACTAAGGCTTTTTCTTCATGAACTGGTTCATCTTTAATAGCCACAAATCCAATCTCTTCATTGTCTAAATCATCATTATCACCAAAGATTCCTTCACTAGCATAATAACATTCTTTGTCTCTTCTAATCTTAGCATAATCAGGTTTGTACTTAGGAACTCTTGTAGGAGATCTAGATGAAAAATGACCTATCTTATTGCATGAAAAACATTTCAAGGTTAACTTGCCTTCAAATATTCCCTTACCTCTTTTTTCTCTTCTAGAAATTAGTGCAACAAGTTCTCCCATCTTTCTTTCTTCTTCCATTATCTTTTTCCATTCCTCAACATACTCACCAAGCTCTTCTTTTAGGTCTTCTTTGCTTGTGCTTGGAAGTGCAGATAATTTCTTGTGGGTAGATGCCCTAAATGTAGATTCAACTTTAGGTGCAGCTTCTCCTAATTCTACAACTTCAAAGGTAATTAACTTTTCAATCAACATCTCTTTGCTAAAGTTTGGAGTCAGGGGTATAGTTTCTTGAATAGACATTTCCTTGAATTTGTATGCAGTCAATGATTTGAGGATCTTTGCAATGACTTCCTCTTCATCATAAGTACATCCACAATTTCTAATTCCAACTACTGCTTCTATGACCCTTTGAACATAGACTCTAATTCTTTCATCTTCATTCATTTGTAGCTTCTCCATCTTTATTTTCTAGTTTTGTAACTTTTCCTGCTTGGTATATTTATCCCTTTCATATAATGCTTCTAACCTATTCTTGATTTCATGTGCCGAATCTAAGTCTTTAACTTTATTGAACTCACCTTAAGATAGTGCATTGATCAGTGCTTCTCTTGCGACCATGTTTTATGAAAATAGCTTATTCTCATCATCAATAGCAGATGGTAGATAATTCTCAGTCATTAGGGTTACCTTCTTCTTTTTAATCATCTAGTAATCTATGCCTAAACACAACAAGTGTGCTCGCATCTTGTTCTTCCAACTGTCAAAATTTTCATGATCAAATTTAGGACCATCCTTCCTATAGAGTGCCATCTCCAAGATCACCTCAAGCTTTTAAGCTTTCTCTTTGAGGACCACATGCTCTAATACCAATTGTTAGGAATAAAAGTCCACAATACAACTAAGAGGGGGGTGAATCAATTTTATAATAGAATATTAAACTTTAAACTTTAAGTTCATCAATATCATATCTAATGAGCATAATGAATGCCAACTTAATAACACAATATTTTGGTTTTAGGGAAACCCTGTTAAAGGTAAAAACCCCAGTGGGAATTA
Organism: Chamaecyparis obtusa; assembly: GCA_027943335.1. NCBI lineage: Eukaryota > Viridiplantae > Streptophyta > Pinopsida > Cupressales > Cupressaceae > Chamaecyparis > Chamaecyparis obtusa. The sequence continues at coordinate 2,270,665 of BSBK01003166.1, forward strand.
GCACCCACAAATGATGTACTGAGAAAATAGTAATCCTTATTAGAAGATATAGCCCTATGAGGAGCTTATTGAAACATTATAGTACACAATCCTTGTTAAAGGATAGACCTTGTTAGGAGTCAAGAATAAGAGAGGGCTCACTACCCAAGGCTTACTTCCCAAAGAAGGTTAAATCCACCTTCAGAACTCACTAGTTCGCAATAGGTGTATATGAAGAAATACACAATATTTTGAACTATTTGCCAACAACTATCTTTGCTTGTTAGTTCTAATGAAGTTCACCGGTAAACATCTACTCTACATACAGCAAACACAAGCTCATAGCTTTTCCACCTTCTCTATATCACATCTATTCCATCCATATCTTTTCCAAAGAAAAGGCTCTACATATATACCTTATTACAATTTACCATGATTAGGTCACCCCATGAGGATTGCTTAATTACAAACAATTACATAACCCCTTGCTAAGATAAACATGGTATCTAGAACAAGTATAGAATGATTACAATAAAACAATTAAGGACTGGCATCCTTAATTTAATCTTGCCAAACAAAACATGTGCTTCATCTCCTGAGTTAGCTTTAGAATAAACCATCGCTAGAACACATGCCATAAATGATGTCACCAATCATTATGTACCTTTTTCTAACCAATGAGCATCCTTTAGTCCCTTTTTTATGATCATTCAACCTCACATACCTTGAATCCAAATCCTCTAAAAGATATACCAAAAACCCAGAGACTAACTCTATTAGTTCTCACTGTCATAGTCCAGTGACTAGTCTTCACTAAAACATATGTATCTCTCTCAATATGTATCATCTAATGATGCAATATTAGATATAAGATGAAAACATCTACTGAGCTCTCATCTAACTTCACAGCATTTGAAACATCCGTACAGTGTCTATACACTGTGATAACCAGCTTGTTCTTCTCTCAGAAACATATGTTCATATCAGTGACAAAACACAAATGACAACAATATGAGTGCCCATTCAGTAACATAGTGATTGAACATATTAAATTTCTCAATCACCTCCCAAGTATTATCAATATCCAACAATTTTCCCCTTTGTCACTGATGTCAACATATGGGAAGATCTTATCCCAAAGTTGTATCAATCCAAAAGTCCTTCAACTAAACAAAATCCCCAATCAATGAGGATTTTCTCATAGAAACACTCCCCCTTTGACAACAATGGGGTGCCTTCATAGATAAAATTTCTTCCATGATCACTCCCCCTAGGGAGTAGATCCATGAAACCAGTCCAGAAAGTGATAAGGCTCTGAATACCTCTGGACTGATGCACCTCTGCATCTTTTAGTTCTAACTAGGAGGGGCCTAAACCCCTAGCATACCTCTGAGATATTCAAAGGTATCTTTTGGTAGTGGCTTTATGAAGATGTCTCAATCTGCTCTTTTGTACTAATATATTCTAATTTTATTTATTTTTGTACCACCTTGTCTCTCAAGAAGTGATACTTGATAGAAATATGTTTAGTTTTGGAATGCATCACCGGATTCTTTGACATGTTTACTGTACTGGTGTTGTCACAATGGATAACCAAAAGTTCTTAAAAAGTAATTCCAATGTCTATCAACATTTTTTTCATCCAAATAATCTAAGTTCAGTTTATAGTAGTAGCAACATACTCTGATTCAGTGATAAATTGTGCTATACAATCTTGTTTCTTGCTTAGCCAAGAAACCAACTTTTTCCCAAGGAAAAATGCACCAGCACTGGTACATTTTCTATCATCAATATTTCCTACCTAATTAGCATCAATATAAGCATGAAGTTCAAAGCTATCATTTCTATCATACCATAAACCATAGTCTATGGTTCCTCTGAGATACCTCAGTATCCTTTTCACAACAACTAGATGTGTCTCTTTGGGTTCTGCCTGATATCTAGCCACAATTCCAATAGCATTAGCAATATTTGGTCTAGTGTGAGTCAGATATTATAGCCCTCCAACCATTGATCTATACAAAGTTTGAAAAATACATTTTGATTCATCATCAAATGTTATCTTATTACCAGTTACAATAGGTGTTCCTACTAGTTTACAATCTTCCATTCTGAATTTCTTAAGCAATTCTTTGAGATACTTGGTTTGAGAAATAAAAATACCATTCTCATTCTAAGTTATTTGTATTCCAAGAAATAATTTCATTTCACCTATCATGGACATCTCAAATTCACTTTCCATTTCTTTATCAAACTTCTTACATAGATCATCATTACCTCCAATGTTAATGTCATCCACAAATACTTCTACTATTAGGATTCCATCTTCAGTAGTTCTTAAATATAAATTATTGTCTATATTACCTTTTATAAATCCAAGTACAAGAAGATACTTGTCCAACCTTGCATACCAAGCCCTGGGGGATTTCTTCAACCCATACAGGGCTTTCTTCAATTTTCACACCATGTCTTTGTCTTCGCATAGAGGAAATCCATTTGGTTGTTCTATGTATACTTCTTCTTCAAGATCTCCATTTAGAAATGTAGATTTAACATCCATCTAATACACTTTGAAGTTTTTGTGTGCAACATAAGATAGGAATAATCTTACTGCCTCTATTCTAGCAACAAGAGAAAATGTTTCTTCAAAGTCTATGCCTTCTTGTGTTAGAAAGTAAAGTCCACCAAGATAACTAAGAGGGGGGGGGGGTGAATCAGTTATCAGATAATTATAACCTTTATCAAATTTAAAATCATTTAACCATAAAAGAAATATAATTACCAACCATAGAAAGATATTCATACATAATGACACAAGATATGTTGACTAGGGAACCTCTTGATCAAAGAGTAAACCCCAGTGGGAATGATGCCCACAAAAGATGCACTAATATGAATATTACCGGTGAAAGGATGGACTTTTTTAGGAGTCTTATGAAATACATTCAGTAAATATGAATCCTTGTTAGGATATTTTGAATCCCTGTTAAAAGATTCTAACCCTGTTAGGAGTTATGGAAGACAGAAGGACCCACTGCCCAAATAGCTTCAGGATAAGATCACTGAACACACTATCCAAATGACCTTAAGATTATTCAAAAGAATAATATGAAATATTTTACCTACTCACTGTGCCAAACCACACTCACTGCTACATTAGATCTTAATTCCAGATCTCTATACTTCGCATGTTTTCCTTCACAATTTCGCTTTCACAACTTTATATGCTCTCTTCTTCACTTCATGCTTACATTCGCATGCTCACACACTTATTTCATATTAAAACTAAATTAAAATAAGGAAAAAAATTCCTTCCTTTATACCACACTCAAATAATTACAAATGAGTCGGCACACAAATACAAAATAAAAGTTTCCACTCGCTACATCAAAATTACACAAAACTGTCAGCTTCCAAATGCAATAAATCTTCACTCGTGTGACCTCAAAGTTTGCATTGTGAACCACATCACTATAAATGTTTCTCAAACTTCCCTTTAACTACACAAAACCAAAATCCATCCCTATTAGGATATATCATCCAATTTCCACAAACCGCTACTCAGGAACACTACCTAAATACTGCTTCCACCAAAATGCTCATAACTTTCATGAATAAATGAATTAATATCTATGCTCTTAACCATATACATATAACATATCAAAGATTATAACCTCAACATCGCATAGCTCCAACTACAATATCCCATGTGCGCTAATCAAAACACTACCTGCTTCTCTGCTAGTCTCCAAAAGATCACTATGTTGACATCAATGATAATCATAGTCATGAATGCAACAAAAACTAATATAGAATGACTACCAACATCCAAAATTCATTCCTAACAATCTCCCCCATTTGCATTGATGGCAACATAGATGAAAAACATCCAATGTTCCAAAAATCCAATACTCCAATACTGCTGCTCTGACAAACATTTTGAATCTTCTTCATCAATAAAATCTTGCTTCATTTTCCTATTTAGTTCTCTCCAATAGATGGTACAAATGGTTTTTCATGTACACTTCTCCCCCATTGACATCAATGAAAAAAAATTCATCACTATGTCAACAACAACTCAATGTCAAAAGACACTATTCAAAAAATACATTCACAAGAGTCCTCATGACTTAGCTCAAATACACATACTCCCCCATAGAGGAAGTACCAACATCCAATCTAGAAGAAAGATAGGGCTCATATACCACTAGATGGATGTAACCAACTACATCATTACTCCAAAGTAGGCTAGGGCATAACCTTAAGCATACCTCTCAGATACTCAAATGTATCCTCAGGAAAAGGCTTTGTAAATATGTATGCTATCTGTTCCTTTGTGCTTATGTACTCCTGTCTGACTTCTTTCTCAAAAACTTTCTCTCTTACAACATGATACTTAATCTCTATATGCTTTGTCTTAGAATGTAATACAAGATTCTTATAATACTAACTGTACTGGTGTTGTCACAATGTATGACAATAGGCTCAACAAACTTAATTCCAATATCCTTCAGCATCTGCTTCATCCAAATTATCTAGTTACAATTTTTTGCTACTACTACATACTATGCTTCTACTATACTCTATGAAATACAATTTTGCTTCTTGCTTAGCCAAGAAACTAATCTTCCTCCAATAAAAAAGGCTCCACCACTGGTGCTTTTCTTATCATAAAAACTACCTCCCCAATCAACATCTGTATATGCACATAGGGTAAAATCATCATATTTTTCATACCACAATCATTAGTCCATTGTGCCTCTTAAATATCTCAGTATCCTCTTTACTACTACATAATGTGACTCTCTAGGTTCAGCTTGAAATCTTGCTACCATTCCAACTGAATGTGCTATATCGGGTCTTGTATGTGTTAAATACTGCAATCCTCCAATCATGGATCTGTATTTCTTCTGCTCAACTGTCGGTGTTTCATCTTTACTAGATAGTTTATGTCCTATATTCATAGGTGTTCCAACTAGTTTACAGTTCTCCATTCCAAATCTTTTCAAAAAATCATTCAAGTACTTTGTTTGACTTACAAAGATACCATCACTGTTCTATGTTATATGTAATCCTAAAAAGTATTTCATCTCACCAATCATACTCATTTCAAATTCAACTTTCATTTCATTAGCAAATTTGTCACTAGCTTCATCTTCTCCTCTAAAAATAATGTCATCAACAAAAATAACTATAATCAACAAACCATTTTCAATTTGTTTTGTGTATAGATTGCTATCAGTTGTTCCTTTAGTAAATCCCAATTTTAACAAATACTTATCTAGTCTTGCATACCAAGTTCTAGGTGCTTGCTTTAGTCCATATAGTGCTTTCTTTAGTTCACATACCATGTCTCCTTCTTGAGTCAAAGGAAAACATTTAGGATGCTCAATGTAGACTTCTTCTTCCAATTCACCATTTAGAAATGCGGACTTCACATCCATCTGATACACTTTGAATCTTTTAAAAGCTGTATAGGCCAAGAACATTCTTACTACTTCAATTCTTGCCATAGGTGCAAAAGTTTCTTCATAGTCAATTCCTTCTTGCTATGAGTATCCTTTACATACTAATATTTCTTTGTTTCTTACTACTCCTTGTTCATTCATCTTGTTTCTGAATACCCATTTAGTTCCAATCACATTCTCATCTTTAGGTCTAGGGACCAATTTCCATGTTTTGTTCTTTTCAATCTGATCTAGTTCTTCTTTCATAGCATTAATCCAATGTTCATCTTCACAAGCTTCACTAGTAGATTTAGGTTCAATTTGAGAAATCAAACATAAATGTACCTTATTCTGAGTCAGAATTACTCTGTTCAAACTTCCAATAACTTGTTCAAAAAGATGATGTCTTGATATATACCTGTTTGGTGTCATAGTCTCAGATCTTGCTTCCACTATAGATTCTTCTCTAGATTCCTCTCTGGTTTCTTCAGCATGACTTTCATTCAACAATTCACTATCAGTCTCATAGAATAATTCAGTAGTTTCAATGTTAGGCTTAGGATGAGTTTCTTCATCAGATTCATAATCAAGCATTCTTTCCTGAATTTTAAACTTCTCATCAACTTTAACATTTGCGCTCTCAACAATAGTCTTAGTTCTCTTATTGTAACATCTATATGCTTTTCTTTTCAAAGAATATCCAAGAAAAATTCCTTCATCACTTCTAGGATCAAACTTTCCAATATCATCATCTCTCTTTATATAACATTTGCTTCCAAAAATTCTAAAATACTTAATTAAGGGTGCATGTCCAAACCATTATTCATAAGGTGTCTTGTCTGTGTCTACTCTGATTTGTACTCTATTCATTGTATAAACTACTGTATTCACTGCTTCTCTCCAAAATGTCTTCACCAAATCATTCTCAAATAACATAGCTCTTGTTGCTTCAGTTATTGATCTATTTCTTCTTTCTACAATACCATTTTGTTTAGGTGTTCTAGGGGCTAAAAACTATCTCTTAATACCATTCACTTCACAAAAAGTGTTAAACTCTCTAGAAGTAAATTCACCACCTCTTTCAGATCTCAAACATTTAATCTTCATTCTAGATTCATTCTCAACTTTATTCTTAATGATATTAAACTTATCAAATGCTTCATATTTTTCTTTTAGAAATGCAATCCACATCATTCTTGTAAAATCATCAACAAGAATCATAAAATACCTTTCTCCATAGAATCCTCTAGTCCTAGTAGGAATGCTCGGGTCTGTATGAACAATCTCCAACTTCTCTACAGATGTGAACTTCTTACTAGGAAATGAACTTCTCTTCTACTTAGCCATCACACATTCTTTGCAAATCATGTTAGTAGGCTTCATAATTCTAGGCAAATCCCTTGCTGCAAGTGTAGTACTCACTTTCACAATGTTATCAAAGTTTATATGACAAAACCTTCTATGCCATAACCAACTGTCATCAATCTTAGTAATCAAACATATCATCTCAGTAGGATTCAACTAAAATACATTACCTCTAGTTCTAGATCCAGTTCCAATCAGATTTCCATCTTTATCCTTTATCACACAAACTTTTCTCAGTAAACCAAACTTGATATCCCTTATCCACTAACTGTCCAACACTCAAAATATTATGTTTCAATCCATCCAAAAATTAAACATCATTGGTATTATTCTTTCCATCAAGAGTAATAGATCATATACCTTTAATCAAACAAGGTGCATTGTTACCAACTCTAACAACTCCTCCATCATAATTGTTAAACTTTATGAACTTCTTCATATCACTAGTCATATGATGTGAACAACCACTATCTATAATCCAATCAGCTTTCTTTTCAACTTGGGAAACTAAGGCTTTTTCTTCCTTAATATCAGATTCAGGATTCTCTTCTTGCTACAAATCCTATTTCATCATTATTCTCAGTATCACTTTCACTCAAAGTTCTTTCTATACTAGCTTCAAGATCTTCATCATTAGCATAATAACATTCCTTAGATCTTCTAAGCTTAAAATTGCTTCTGTACTTTTTAACTCTCTTAGGGAACTTAGATGCAAAATGACCATATTCTTAACAAGTCCAACATTTAAAAAAAAATTCTTATTGTTTGGTTTTCTTTTCACAAGCAAGGAAATACCCTCTTCAATCTTCTTATCTTCTTCATTTCTAGATCAGCTACTACTGGCATAATCTCTACTCACACTGGTACTTCTTAACAAAGTAGGACAAATACTAAGAGCAATGAATGTTGTCTCCATTCTAGTTAACTCTCCTAATAATCTCAAGTTCATCTCTACTACTTCCAATCTTCTAAGAAGAGTTTCTCTTGTAAATTTTTCTATACAAGGTATAACTTGTTCAATCATCTGTGTTGTCTGCTTAAATATAGGAGTCAATGTCCTCAGAATTTTCCATATCACTTCATTCTCTATCTTTGTTCCTCCACAAGCATTTTTTCCTGCAAAAATTTCTAACATTCTACCAATATAGCTTCTAACAAATTCATCTTCCATCATTCTTATATCTTCAAATGCACAAATCCAATTATGTAATCTACCTCTTTTTGCATGTTCATCACCTTAAAAAGTAGAGTTTAATCTTTCCAAATTTCATGGGCTTTTGTTAAACATTTTACCTAACTATATTCATTCTCTGGAAGTGTTGTCAAAAGTGCTTCTCTTGCAAGTATGTTACACATGAATAGATCTAGCTCATCTTTAGATCCTGTCTCAAGATTATCTTCTCCAATGATAGTCTTCTCATTCTTTGTAATCAACCAATAACCTAGTCCTAAACATAGTAGATGTGTCTTCATATTTTTTTTCCAGCTATCAAAATTTACTCCATCAAACTTAGGGCTTTCTTTCCTGAAATTTTTCATGGATCTCCTTAAGCTATTAAACTTTCCTTTCAAGGACCTCCTGCTCTGATACTAATTGTTAAAAATTAAAGTCCACCAAGATAACTAAGAGGGGGGCAGGGGGGAGGGGGGGGGGTGAATTAGTTATCAGATAATTATAACCTTTATCAACTTTAACAACATTTAACCATATAAGCAATATAATTACCAACCATAGAAAGATATTCATACACAATGACACAATAACACAAGATATGTAGACTAGGTAACCTCTTGATCAAAGGGTAAACCCCGGTGGGAATAATGCCCATAAAAGATGCACTAATATGAATATTCCTTGTGAAAGGATGGACTCTATTAGGAGTCTTATGAAATACATTTAGTACATATGAATCCCTGTTAGGAGATTTTGAATCCATGTTAAAAGATTCTAACCCGGTTAGGAGTTATGGAAGATAGAAGGACCCACTGCCCAAACAACTTCAGGGTAAGATCACTAAACACACTATCCAAATGACCTTAACATTATTCAATAGAAAAATATGAAATATTTTACCTCCTCACTATGCCAAACCGCACTCACTGCTACATTAGATCTCAATTCCAAATCTTTGTACTTCGCATGTTTTCCTTCACAATTTTGCTTTCACAACTTCATAGGCTCTCTTCTTCACTTCATGCTTACATTCACATGCTCACACACTTATTTCATATTAAAAATACATTACAATAAGGAAAAAAATTCCTTCCTTTATACCACTCTCAAATAATTACAAATGAGTCAGCACACAAATACAAAATAAGAGTTTCCACATGCTACATCAAAATTACACAAAATTGTCAGCTTCCAAATGAAATAACTCTTCACTCATGTGACCTCAAAGTTTGTGCTATGAACCACATCACTATCAATGTGTCTCAAACTTCCCTTTAACTATGCAAAACTAGATTCCATCCCGATTAGGAGATATCATCCGATTTCCACAAACCGCTACTCAGGAACACTGCTTGAATACTACTTCCACCAAAATGCTCATAAATTTCATGAATAAATAAATTATTGTCTACGCTCTTAACCATAGACATATAACATATCAAAGAGTATAACCTCAACATCACATAGCTCCAACTACAATATCCCACGTGCGCTAATCAAAACATTGTCTACTTCTCTGCTAGTCTCCAGAAGATCACTGTGTTGACATCAATGACAATCATAGTCATGAATGCAACAACAATTGCTACAGAATGATTGCCAACATCCAGAATTCATTCCTAACATCTTTTTGTGTGTATCCCTGACACACTAGTCTTGCTTTGTTCCTTACAACCATTCGTTCTTCATCCATTTTGTTCCTATAACATTTTTATTTTTAGGTCTTGGAACCAATTCCCTAGTATTATTTTTATTTATCTGATCCAATTCTTCTTTCATGGAATTTATCCAAGATTCATCTTTAAATTCTTCATTTGTAATTTTTGGCTCAACTTGAGAAATCAGACAAATTTCTTCTCTAACTTTTGATCTAGTTAGTACTCCTTGACTGGTATTGCCAATAATTTGATTTTTAGGATGGTTATTTTTTACATACCTTGGAGTTTTAGGAGTCTTAATAGACTTGCTTGTATTAGCATCACAAGCCTCTTTTTCACTTTTTGCCTCAACAATTTCTTCTTCTTCTACAGTATTGGTAGTTTCTTTTATCTCTGATATCTGACCGATGTCATACATTCTTTCTTGAATCTAAAATTTCTCATCTATTCTTACATTGTTACTTTCAACCATCTTCCTTAATCTCAAATTAAAACATTTGTATGCATTTCTTTTAATAGAGTAACCAAAGAAGATACCTTCATCACTTCTAGCATCAAATTTCCCTATCTCATCATCCCTTTTGATATAATATTTGCTACCAAAAATTCAAAAATATTTTACAGTAGGAGTATGATCAAACCATAGTTCATAGGGAGTCTTACTTGTACCTTCTTTGATTTGAATTATGTTTAATGTGTACACTATTGTTCCAACAACCTCTCTCCAATGTATATGAGATACATTTCCTTCAATCAGAATTGTCCTGGCCTCATCAAGTATAGTCTTGCTTCTTCGCTCTGCTATCTCATTTTGTTGTGGAGTCCTAGGAGCAGATGTTCACCTTTTTAAAACATGATCTTCACAGTATGAATTGAATAAATCTGATGTAAACTCTCCACCTTTGTCTTATCTTAAACACTTTATTTTCAGTCCTGATTCATTCTCTACTTTTTCTTTAAACAACTTGAATTTATCAAATGATTTTGATTTTTCTCTCAAATAAGTAACCCACATGATTCTAGAAAAGTCATCAACAAAGAGTATAAAATACCTTTCACCATAGTATGAATTTGTTCTTATAGTCCCACATAGATCTATATGTACCAGATCCAACTTCCCTTTTGATGTAAATGATTTGATTTTATGACTGCTTTTTGTTTGCTTCCCATAACACATTCTCTGCATACAGTATTAGAAGGTTTCACAATCTTTGGTAGATCTCTTATTGAATTAGCCATACTTTCCTTCACAATGTTATCAAAATTAATATGACAAAATCTTCTATGCCATAACCAACTATCATCTACCTTTGCAACAAAACAAGAGGCTCCAGATGTGTTTAGTTCAAAGACATTACCTCTAGATTTTGAACTGGTAGCGATCAGTTTTCCTTCCTTGCTTTTGATGAAGCATTTACCATTAACAAAACTTAACTGAGAGTCTTTATCCATTAACTATCTAACACTTAACAAATCATGTTTTAATCCTTCAACAAGTAGTACATTGTCTGTATTTGTCTTTCCATCCAGAGTGGTGGATCATACTCCTATGATGGATTTTGGGAGGTTGTCCCCAAACCTTACGACACCTCCATCATATGATAAGTAGGATATATTTTCCATAGTAAGTGGTACTGGGATGGGTGACCTCCCTAGAAGTCTCGGTGCTTCACCTATGTGAGAATCAACTAGATCTAATGAGTGCTAAGTGTTCCATTCATTCTCATGAGAGATGGGCTCATGTTGAACCACTACTCATGAATCATGGGTCAATGAGTTTGACTCAAAAAACTACATAGTTGAATCCTGATAGCAATATCACCACCTCCATCATAATTTACCAATTTAACAAACTTTTTCTTATCACTAGTCATGTGATGAGAACATCCACTATCAATTATCCATTTAGTTTTCTTGTCAACATGAGATACTAAGGTTTTTTCTTCATGAACTGGTTCATCTTTAATAGAAACAAATCCAATCTCTTCATTTTCTAAATCATCATCATCATCAGAGATTCCTTCACTAGCATAATAACATTATTTGTCTCTTCTAATCTTAGCATAATCAAGTTTGTACTTAGGAACTCTTGTAGGACATCTAGATGCAAAATGACCTATCTTATTGCATGAAAAACATTTCAAGGGTATCTTGCCTTCAAATTTTCCCTTACCTCTTTTTCTCTTCTAGCAATCAATGCAACAAGTTCTCCCATCTTTCTTTCTTCTTTCATTATCTTTTCCCATTCCTCAACATACTCACCAAGAAATCAGTGCACTAAGATCACAACATCCACCTGAGCTCTCATTTGACTTCGCAACATCTGAAACATCCATACAGTGTATGTACACAATGATAACCAGCATGTTCTTCTCTTAGAAACATATGTTGACATCAGTGACAAAACAAAAATGACAATAGTATGAGTGCCCATTTAGTAACATAGTGATTGAACATATTAAATGTCTCAATCACCTCCCATGCATTAGCAATATCCAATAGATAAAATGGATGACAAAGACTATAGAAGGTACAAGGACTATGTTACATGTATTATAAAACAACCCCTTTTTAAATTTTGAGTCTAGGACAACTTGAGTAAAGATTCTTTGCAATCTTGAACTTTGAATTTGAACTTCAATTTTGGTTGGTTCAAGGTTCAAGGTCCTTCTGGTCTAAAAGCATAAGCTCTCAGCATTTTTTATTCCTAGTGTAATAAGCGTCTTGTTTTTGAACCTCGAACCTCGACTTTTGGTTCAAATTTCAATATTTGTTGGGTCTCTCCCAACCATCATGAATTGCATTAATCTTTTCCCTTGCATCATGAAGACTTTCACATTGAACCTTGAACTTGAACTTTGGTTTTTCTCAGTTCAAAGTTCAATATTTTTATTTGTCATATTGATAGTGGGTCCCAATAATGTTAGTCTCTCCTAAGTTTTTGGCATCATGAATTTTGAACTTTGAACCTTTTGTTTCATGGTTTAGAGTTCAAAGTTCAAGCATGCAATATGATGAATCAGATTGATACGTGCCAAATATTTTTCTCTCTTTAAGGGAAATGATTCAAATGATAGGTACTCAATGTTGATTGATCGAGTAACATGCAATAAAAATAAGTATGTGAAAACAAGTATTCACATTAAAAATTAGCGGGCACTATTATTACAAAAGAAAGTTTCCATAAATAAGCATCCAACAGTTGAGGAAAACACACATTAGTCTTTCCCCTTTCTTTCATTGCGTATGTGCAAGCATCCTTCTCTTGCAACAAGAGCCAAGTAGAAGCGAGCTAAATTGCTCCTTTTGGAAGCTATGTGAACAAGCAAAGGTAAGTCCTAAGAAAGCCTCTTCTAAAATTTTATTTAATCAAATCTTGCATGTTATAAGCAATTAAACTTTTTAGTGAATTTCTCTTATTTTTCTACTCTGTAGAAGTTTTCTTGTTTTCAGTCATGTCTTATTCCAAACTGAAAATTTTCAAAGAAGTTAAGCCTACCCCTATAGTTAGTTGTCTTCCCATTATGGGAGATACAACTTTGGTAGGAGAAATCATAAAATAAATCATGGGTAGGTTTAAATAAGTAGAAATGGGAACTGTATTAGCCAAAATTGAAGAAAGAGGGTTATTAGAAGCCACAGGTTTTCCTAAAGTCACTCCTTGTCTAGAGTTGGTGATAGAATGTTGAAATATGTATAATAAGGTGGATAGATGTATTGGTATATATATAAATAGGCAAGTGGTCTTAGCCGCCTTGAGAATTCCTAAAGAAAAAACTTATGGGGATTAGACTATTAGTAAAGCCTTGATTGAGTTCAATGAGAAAATGAAAGATTACAATAGTATCATAACCCGTAATTGGTTGAGGAAATCAGAGAAAGGAGGCTCTCACCCCCTAAGACCACTTAAGAAAGATCATCTGATCAAGGACGTGGGAAATATAGTTAGCTTGTTGAATATGATGAAGGTGTTGGAAACTATAATTGAAACAATTGTTATATTGTCATTGATGTCAAACCTTAACTGGTAAGATAATTTCTATCTAGGATAGTACCATATCTTTTGATTGATGAAGAGGATTTGAAAATAGGAGATAACAAGAAAACCTAAGGAAAGGTTGAGTTACATGATACATCAATGGGTACTTGATTAGTTGGCACATTGACAAGGTAATGTGTGATTTATCTAAGTAAGAAGAAAGACTTGAAATGTAGGATTAACAGAGAAAAAGTGAAGAAATCTAGTTTAAGCTGAGTGATGTTAGTGTTGACCGAGTGCTAATATATGCTAAGTAAATCTAGTGTTGACCAAACATCAGTAATTGCCAAGCATTAGGAAATCACCAAGAAAAGGCAGTATTCACTGAGGAAGATAGTTTGTAGTGATGAACAAGATACATAGTGATGATCGAGAAGATGAACACAATATTGACCGAGTGTCAGTAATTTACATTTGGAGAAAGAATTGAGAATCCTAGTTAACATAGTAGAATTCTTGGGATACTTAAAATGCGTTGATAGTATTAATGAATTCTATGAAGAATTTTATGCATGGTAAATCATTTTCTTATGGATTCAAAGAGAAGTTTAGAGATGTATCTAGAAGGAAAAGATGAAGTACATAATGATGGAAGGATTCGATGAATCAGACCTAAACCTAATATCTACATAGGAGATTAAGCGGCAAAAGATTGATCTAACTGATCAAAGAGGTATATGATTAACCTAATTATGAGGTTACTAAGAGAGAAGAAGAGGTTGATGTTATTGATTGATACGTGTAAGAAGAAGGTTGAAGGTGAAATTGTGAAGGAGATAAATAGAGTTGTGATTTATTGAAGCAAATTCTAAGAAGATCAGAGATGAAGGTCAGACATTAAATCAACATATGTGCGAAGTGGATCTATATTTGTAAGAAACAAAGAATCATAAATAAAATGAATGAGGATGGTACAGTTGTAAGAAACAAAGAAAGATTAGTATGTAAAGGATATGTGCAAAGAGAAGGCATTGATTATTCAGACACATTTGCACCAGTAAGCATATTAGAAGCTATCAAGTTGTTTTTAGCTTATGCTATAGTTAAAAACTTCCTAAGTTTATTAGATGGATGTCAAGTCCTGAATGGAGATTTGAAAGAAGAAGTATACATTGAGTAGCTAGAAGGATTCACCCTATCAGACAAACTTGATATGGTATGCAGATTGAAAAAGGCCCTCTATGGACTTAAACAAGCCCCTAGAGCATGGTATGAAGGACTAGATGGATACTTAACAAAGATTGGATTCAAGAAAGGAGCAACAGATTGTAATCTATTCATTAGAGAGACATCTAAAGGTTTGTTACTTGTAGCTATATTTGTTGATGACATTATCTTTGGAGGTAATGACAAACTTAGTGCTGAATTTTCTAAGGAGATGCATAATGAATTTGAGATGAGTATGATTGGTCCTATCAAATACTTTTTTGGATTGAATATACAATAGACAAAGAAAGGTATTTTCATTAATCAGTCCAAGTATGTGAAGGAAATGTTAAAGAAATTCAAGATGGATGATTGCAAGCTAGTAGGGACTCTTATGATTATTGGATGCAAGCTTACAAAGGAAGATGACTCACCAGTAGTTGATATAACATTGTATAAGTCTATGATTGGCAAACTGATTTATCTTACTCAGACTAGACCTGATATTTCAAATTTAGTTGGCATAGTTGGGAGATTTGTAGAAAATCCTAAACAAAGTCACCTCATGGTAGTAAAGAGGATATTCAGATACTTACAAGGCACTATAAACTATCCTAATTTAGAAAATGTTGAGCTTCATGTGTACACTGATGCAGATTGGGTAGGATGTGTTGATGACAAGAAGAGTACATCAAGTGGAGCAGTGTTTCTTGATGATAGACTTGTCACTTGGACAAGAAAGAATTTATTTTTTTTCCCAGTCAATAGCAGAAGTAGAGTATGTTGTAATAGCCTTGAATTGTTCTACAATTGTTTGGATCAAGCAAATGATAAAATATTTTAGAATTCAGATTGATTATCCTATTGTTATTCATTGTGATAAAACTAGCACTATCAATATGTTGAAGAACCCTGTGATGCATGTAAAGAAAAAACACATTGAGATCAAGTATCACTTCCTAAGAGAGAAAGTGGCAGAGAAAGAAGTCAAGCTAGACTATGTGAATACTAAAGATCAGTTGGCAGACATATTCACAAAACCCTTGCGTAAGGATACTTTTGAGTATCTCAGGGAGAAGTTAGGAGTAATTCCCTTCCCTGATTCTGCTTAGAAGAAAGAAGGAAAGGCATCAGTCCTCTAGGACTAATGGAAGGTTGACTACTCTATCTTAGGAGTAGTACTGGTGCTGAAAATGAATGGCACCCTTTTCAATTGATGTCAAAGGGGGAGTAGTATATAGAGTCATGAAAAATAGGAGTAATATACTTAGGAGGAGCAGTATTCAGTTGTGACAGCAATTCATTTGAGAAAATGGAGAATGTTGGAAAATATTGCAGCATATGGAGGATTCATCTTTGGGGGAATTTTGAAGAGGAAATGGAGAATGTTATAAAAGAAATGTTCATTTGGGTTGGTGGTGGTTTTTCATTCCACATGTTGCCATCAATGCCAAAAGGGGAGATTGTTGGAGATTTTCTAGTAGGCCAGTATTGACTATATGTTTGTCATTGATGAAAACATATGAAAAGTAGCATACGTAAGTAAGCTTTCAACATATGATGCATGGACATGATATCAACATGATATCATGGGCACAGAGGTTAACTATTAGTACAAATAGTTATATAGCAGGTTGTGTTAGTAGTGTTTCTGATAGAGTAACAGGTAGTGTTCTATGTATGGTTGTCCGTATAGTTATCATGGAGCCTCTCATTCTTGGATATATGTTGAAGACATGTTAGTGATGTTAAGTTCATGGACGCATGGTCTGATGATGAATGCAAGTAAAGTTATGCAGTTGCTATTCGCCAGTAGAAGTTTCCTATGTTTATTTAGT
This sequence comes from Chamaecyparis obtusa, assembly GCA_027943335.1. Taxonomy (NCBI): domain Eukaryota; kingdom Viridiplantae; phylum Streptophyta; class Pinopsida; order Cupressales; family Cupressaceae; genus Chamaecyparis; species Chamaecyparis obtusa. The sequence goes on from BSBK01003166.1 coordinate 2,287,311, forward strand.
AGAGTCGACAAAGATTTTATTAGTTCTTGATTTGTGCCTATCTTTAGGTTATGCACCCTTGGAGTTAAGCTTAAAAATGAGTTATTGATGTTCAGTTAAGACCACATGAAGTAATTCAACTTGTGGAGAAAGATCTAGTTGTTCTGGTAGAGCTGACAGTGTGTAGCATGTGTCTACATTTATCTTATTAAGATAGATCCCAAAATATGTTGCATGCATAGTAGAGCCAACATAATATTTATTCGAGTTTGTTATGGTTTCTCTATTATGATTTCAAGGTGGTTCTAATAGGCCAATTTGATTTTATGATTTAGAGGAAAAATACTTATAGGCAGTCATTTTTAATTGCTTGAGTGTGGTTCATGGTTGATTAAGCAGAGTAGAGTAGAGTGTGTGAAGTGTTGAGCCATCAGAACAAGGTCTATGTGACCAAGTAAAGTGTTTGTGCTATTTATTTGAGCTGATCCAGACAATAGGTCAAAGCACAGTTCACCAAGATCCAGATATAGTGTGTATCTGTTATTCAGAAGGTTGTAGCTTTCACCCCTTTGAGCAGTGAGCTCTCGGATAGTGCGTCCTCTCCCCTAACAAGGACAATTGTAAAAGACTCTTAATAGGGTCTGACCCTTGACCAGGTCTATTGTACTTAATATATTGTAAAGATACTCCTAACAAGGTAAAGGATCATTATACACTAGTATAGAATATTAGTGGGTATCAAGTCCCACCGGGGTTTTCACCTATTTGGGTTTCCCCGTAACCAAAATATTGGTGTTTTGTTCATGCGTTCTTTCATTGTGTTTATCTTTATGTTTAAGTATACTTAATTGGATAAAGAATTGAAACTTGTAGATAACTGATTCACCCCCCCCCCCCCCCCTCTCAGTTATCTCTTGGGACTATTCCTAACTATCATTGTAGGAGAGTGGTTGAGAAGATAGACAACACTGTGGACTGCTTCAGACCAAAATTTCTTTAACACTTGTGTTCAAGCATAGATCGGGCCATTTTGGTGATCGTGTGGTTTCTACGCATGACATTTTTTTACTGAGGGGTGAAGGGTGTTGTTATTTGGCACTTTATGCCATGTTGTTCACAGAAATGGGAAAAGGAACAAAACTCTCCCCCATTGTCAGTTCTAAGAGTAACAATATGTTGACCAAACTCTTTTTCTACAAATGCTTTAACAACCTTATCAACCATTAAAAGCTTTGACAATATGTTGATCAATCTATTTTTCTACAAATGCTTTAACACCACACAATATCAACAATTAAAAGCCATAAGATTTCACTGTGGAAGTTGCATAAATACACTACAATATGACGGATACTAAAACTGAAGAAAGATACAAGCACATTCATAAAACTAAAAGGCTTGGGAGCCCACATGATTAAATTTAGAAAAATCACACTACAAATTGTCATCCGAAATAGACCCCAATGAATTGAGGTTTGGTGCAAATTCCAAGAAGCATTTAACTTAAGAAATGCCACTACAAACACCATGTACCCCTGGTCATGGTAGTCTTAGCCATAAGCCACCTCACATAAGGTATTTTTTCCAATTAAAAAAAATGAATAAATATTAATTCAAATTGTGACTAAGATACAACATATTTTGATAACAAACTTTACAATTCTTTATTGTATAAAAAAATAATAAAAAGTACATGCAAGACAAAATATATGACTGGACATAAAATCTAGCATAACAACAAGATTATTGACACAAAAAACACAGAACCTCCAAAACTGTCAAAAGCTTTATATGATGAAACGATGCTTTCTACAAAGAGTCTACAAGAAAACAACATACAATTGTAAAGCAATCAAATAAAGCTAGTGTTGCTACAACAACTATTTTTGGGGATTGACTCACAAAACTTAAATTTAATCATGAAAAACAACTAGCACACAAAATAAACCAGAAAAAAACTCATAAAATTTAAAGCCAATTGTGATTAACAAACAAAAAATCTAATCCTGAAAGACCTTCAAAAGAAGCACGAAAAGCATTTTAAGAGACTTAAAAAAAAAAGACATCACTAGATTCAAGTATTATATCACCTCCTAACTTACAACAAACCTGAGTTGAAAATTTACATACAATAATTTAATTTAAATACACAAATTCTCCTAATCTTATTGGCAAAGGCCCAATTTTCTATGGAATGTCTCAAAAATTGAGAACACTTGTTACACTTGCCCATCCTCTCAAGATCAACTCAAAATCCTCCAATCTAGCTATGCACTATAAAGAAAACAACCCTGATTATACAAAGAAAAAAAATAAACCTTAATGCAAATTAAGCACTTCATAAAAGAAAAAAAGGAAGAAAAAAATATATACTGCCATATCTTTTTAGTTGCCATCACAAAAGAGAGCTTGAATTAAAGAAAGGTGCTTATAATTTTATAATGATTGAAATACTAACTATGCATCAAACTTCCCAAAATACCCGGAAACTCCAATTTTCACCACAAATGCTTATTCTGCCTAAACTGCTAGAGAAGCCTAATTCCAAAGTCAAACGAGCACTTACTAACAGAAAAAATACCAAAAAAAAACAATCCTTCAACGATTATATTCACTCTCAAGTGCAGAGGAAATCTCAATTTCAACATGGAAAGCCACAAATATATAGTGTGATCCAGAACAGCTTTTGATTCTGGAAAAGTAAGCACTTATTAAATTCAAAAATAGCTTGCACTTACTTAAGTTGTGTATACTTCACATGAGTTCCTCTTAATTGCAATCCTCCTCTTTTTCCAAATCTATTAGAATTAGAATTTTAAAAATCAATGTATACACCCAAATTTCTGACATGGAAACCACAAATATATAATGTCATCCAGGACAGCTTCTGATTCGGGAAAAGTAGGCTCTTGTTATATGCAAAAATGGCTTGCATGCACTTAAGTTTTGTATGCTTCACATGTGCACGTCTTATTGCAACACTCCTCTTTTTCCAAATCAATTAGTATTAAAGTTTAAACAAAATATGTCTACTACTATTTCATTTTATGTGTAAAATCCCAAATTCTAAATCCAATTTAATTCACCTTATCACCCATACGAACTTGACATGATGCATCTCTTATTTCAAGAAAATAAAATATACTCCCATCATTAAGAATTGGTTTTTATCACCAACAAAATAGATAAAGATTCAACACTAGGTTTTTTAAACACTTCACAGCCAACACAATCGAAGAAACAAACCAAAAGTCAACTGCTTCTAAAAATGAAAATGCACAGGAATTCTCCTTAAAAGACACTAAAGAGCCCAATTATGAACAAAAAAATTATAGGCAATATCAAAACCCCAAGATAAAAAAATTCTAGAAACCTCAACTGAGTGATGGCTCACTTAACTGGAAAATGTAGGTGTAAAATTTTAATCTGACCAACAAAAACCTTAAAAAATTCAAGAGAACGGGAATTTCTCCAACAACACTAACACTCCAAATATTCATAGGGGAAAGCAACAGAGATGCCACATAGTCTTCAAATTTTATGTAAATGACTATCACTCTGTATTAACCATATAAGAAGAAACTAATCTGGAAGACAAAAAAGTTTAAAACTGAAACAAACCCAAAAAACATTCATATCAAATCAACGATAGTGGAGAGAATTCAACTTCAAAACATAATGGCTCTTCTAATAAGAAAACCAAAAAGATGCAGCAATATCTCAAAGACGAGAGCAAAGAAGTCTAAGAAACCACGTTTGTGAAAAAAATCAATTCTCTGCGCACAAAAGCAGAGAAAAGTGATCTTACACAGACACAATAGATGACTGCTTAAAATGGAAAAAACAATATGTATAAGAATTAATTTTGATGGAAATCCACAAAGATTCAACAAGCCCTCGTAATTTTGAGGCAACAATTTCTAAAACTTTTAAGTGTGTAAGGATTCAGTTGACTGTTCAATAATATGGAGAAACTCTCAATCTATAAAAGACGAAAAAAATAGTAAAACAAAAAAGAAATGTCTCAAATGAATGATCTTGCACTAAAACTCTCGTTGAAAACACTAAATTTTTCATAAAGAAAACTAAAAAGTTTCATGTGTTAGTTACTAAATAGTGTCTCTATTATTATTTAAATCTTCCTGATTTTTAATTGAATATGCAACACATTTCAAATTTTTGTTGATTCTTGCCACAAGCTTGTGTGAGACTTTATAGTCCAATTTTAAATATTCAATGACATTTTAATTGCGGCTATACAATGAGTGTTAAAATGCAAACAAAATGAAATAATGGTAGATTGGAACCTTCTAAAAAATATGATATTTATACTGTATTAGATATATATATTAAAAAAATGTGATAAAGATATACAAAAGATGTCAATCTTTGTCAACTTGATCTGCTTTGATTAAAAAAATACAACTGCTAATATTATTACAACAAATAATATTTGTCACTCTCTCTCGGCCAAACCTTAGACAATCTCTTTCAACCCTCTTACTAAATCACTAAGTGTTCATTTGGTATGGGTTTGTCTTCCCAATCTTCCTCTTCATTTTTGGAAGAATTCTTATTTTTAGGCCATTGGTAACAATATTGGTCATTTCTTAATGGTGGATGATACCATGACCGCCATGGGTCTTTCTACCTTTGCACACATTTTGTTCGACATTGACATCTCCATACCCCTTCTGGGGGAAGTGGTTCTCATGGTTGGGGATAGACCATAGACTCAATCATTAGATTATTAGGGTCTCCCCTTTCAATTTCGTTGATTCTTCTCAACTAGTCACTTGACAACAAATTGTTCTCTCTTGTTTCGTAGAGGCACTGCCAGTTGGTGGAAGGATGCTAATGACGATCATTTGAATGACCTGGCTTTTGATTCTTCTTTTAATGACTTCACAAGCTGATGAAGACTCCACTTAGGATGATGCTCCTATTGCTGATTTGGCTTCCTCAGACTTGGTGGACCTTACTCCACCTCTTGCTGCTAATGTGCTCCCCTTTGGCCACATGGACCTTCCTCAATTTGTTGCTCCTACTCTGCTCCAACCTTTAGCTGACGATGTACAACCTTTTCAACACTCTGCCCCTTTTGTTGACAATCTCTCAAAAAGGGTTTCACCACTTGGTCCCCCTTGTGGTGGGGGATCTTAGTGATAGTATTGCCTAAACAATTGTCCAACAACGTAGGAAAAATCATTTTTTAGACTCTCATTCTCCACCCCAGGTTGTGAGTGAGTTGTCTACACACTCTTGAAATGAACTAATAGCTTTTTTGCTAATATGTTGTTTATGCTCTATTGTTGACCTTGTTTGTAAGGGTCAACACCCTTATTTATAATACTATTTTGTCGTTGTTCTCTTTAGACAACTATGAATTGTAATTATGTAAAAAATAATACCCTTCTTTTACTCCTAATTAATTTTAAAAATTAACACCTACCCTTATTTTATTCCTAATTAATATTAAAAATAACACCTATTCCCCTATACAAATTTCACCATTACAAACCTATGGCTATACCTTCACTTGAATAATTATCAAATCCACTAGAAGTGAAAACATATGTTGTGAATTCATCGCAATCCAATGAATGACTTCAAACGCAAATCTCTCATTACACTCAAACGTAATATTATCACCAAGGGGCCCACCACCAACAAATATGGCCCACCACTAACGTTATATTTTCACTAAAAAATAGCAGAGTTCCAACTAAAATGGCGACACCGACAAAATATCAAACTGTAATTTGTAAATCCCAATAAAACCCGATCTTCTTCCAAAAGGAAACTGAATTGAATCCCAGCCATCCGTTGCATGCCAGCTGGACGACAACGTGTCGGCCATAATTTCATAATATTAAGAATAAATAAATCAAACTCAGATATTACGCTCGTATTTCCAAGCCTATTCGGTAGAGGTTTTGGTCTCTCAGCTGATCGGATTGTCAAGGTTCAGTTTAGTTGGTATGGGTTTTCTTGAGTTGATTTTTTATCATTTTTTGGTTTTGTTTTAGGTTTCAAGTTATTAGACTGATTTTATTGATCTTTGTTTAAAGATGATCTTATCTTTACAAAATTGAGCATTTTAGAGAATTTTATTTTCGAAATCTGATATGTTGTTGTAGCTTTGTCATTTGGTTTGTGGAAATTTAGGTTTCTCGAGGGAGAATTCTTATGCATACTCATTCAGATGATGTCATTTTGGTTCGTTTTAGTTGTTTGTTTCTTTCTATATAAAGTTTTTGAATATCTTGATCTATTAATAAATCTTTATATAAGTTGTCATTTCCATATAAAAGCATTTGTTCAAAATCCTAAGATCTTACAGTCCTATATTTTTATATTAAATCTCGATTAGATTAATTAGTGTAATACCCCAAAAATGGGCTATAGGCTCATTAACCTCCTACATCTTCAAAATCGGATGAAATCAACATCGAAGTCCTAACCTAAGGCACATCTGAACATCATCAAAATCTAGTTGATTATCCTAAATTCTACATCAGGGAATATTCTTAACAATATTCCTAATTATCTTTATTATTTTTAATTTAATGATTATTTGGTGATAAATCTTATTTATCCTAAAGTTTGATTAATTGAATATTTTCATATTTAATTAATTAGATTTAATTCTGCCACTTAATTATTTAATTGAATTTAATTATATTTATTCCTAAGTATTATTATTCAAATTTGATAATAAATCAAATTTCCTATCATTAATTGATTAAATTCTTATTTAATTGATTAAAGCAAGTTGTCATATTTAATGATATTATTTTTGAATAAAAGTTTGATTAAATAGTTAATTAACCCACAAATTAATTATTTTATTTCAAAAATCAGTTAAGTTGAGAATAAATCACTTTATTTATTTATTAAATCATAATTATCCATGTGCACATTAAAGGACCAGTTAAACTCAAAATTGGAAAATCAATGCAAGTTGTTAGCTTTTGAGAACCCAACATCCTTTTTGAGTTCAAAAGCTGATCTAAACTTCTAATTCGAGTTGAACTGTGCTTTTGCATGATTTTTGTGACTTAATTATTTGTTATTTTTTGATAACTCAAAAATCAACCTGAGTTTATCAAGAGTGATTTATGGCTTTCCCATGCACCTCCAAAGCCCTGGATTTCTATAAAATCAAGGCTCATCTCTTCATAATTCATCTCTCAAATCCACAAATTTGTATACTTACGCTGTCACATTCAATTCGAGAGTTGCACAATCATGCTAGAGAATTGGAATTTGGAAAATCAAAGCTCTTACGAATCAACATTTTTGTGAGATCAATCTTGTTTTTGCATATCATTGTTAGATAGATTTCATATCAAGTTTTTCATATAGATCAGTGTTATATTAGTTTATCATTCTTATTACATAGAAAATTAAAAATATAGATCAATTACATTCAAATCCTTCATTTAGGTGTCGTCAAGGTCACTGATCTTGATTCCAATCTGAGAGCATCATACTTGCATCTATTAGAAGGCAGTAAATCGCCTGGTTAGTTTAGCTTCAATTACTTACAAGATTTCAATTTTCGCTAACCTCTAATATTTTACTAAAGTGTTGTGTATATAGATCAGGTACAAAATTCACATGCACATTTCTAGCGCCCATCGTGGGGCCCTGAAATGGGTTTCCATTTCACATTTCTATCAATTTTTTTTCAATTTTTGTGTGTTTTCAGCATTATTTTTTTGTCATTCTTATGCAAATAGGAGAAACATCACTTCCACACATTCTGTCCATGCTTCTGCAGGTTCTCTTCATGCTTCCATAAATTTTGTTCATGCTTCTACAGGTTCTGTTCATGCTTTCGCACATTCTTTTCACACCTTTGCAATTCTTTTCATGCGTATGCAAATTCCTGTCATGCGTACGTGAATTTTAGTCATGCGTATGCAAATTTCAATCACGCATATGAGAATTTAAGTCACGCATATGCAAATTTCAATCATGCATATGAGAATTTAAGTCATGCGTATGTGAATTTAAGTCACATGTATGCAGATTTCAGTCATGTGTATGCAAATTTTTTGATAGACTATTGACTGTCGTACCATTTCCAAAGGCTGTATTTTCTTGTTTTTACTTCTTCTTCTTTTTTGACAGCTAACGTTGATTAGTGAATTTCTATGATTTTGGCTGATTTTGGTGACTTGAGAACGAGGGATAGCGTGCAGATTGCTATAAAAATTAGGTAATATTCTACTAAGCGCGTTGCAAGGATCTCAAGTATTCCCCTTGTTCTGATAACATTTCAATTTGGACTTAAAATAAATCTCTCATGTGTCTAGTTTGAGTGCTTCTTTTCATGATTTTGTTTTACACACTTGCATAATTGATACTAAGTTGTGACACCTTAGGTATTTATTTAGTAGTCTTAGATACTTGTGATTGATCTAGATTTCTATTTGAGGTTATTAGACTCACTAATCTGTCGACCCCTCATTCCACCCTGTGGTTGCAAGGTTAGCACCACATTAAAGGGGAGGGGTCTACAGGAAAGAAGCGTTAATTGTTCCACCAGGAAACCCTTTTGTGCTTTTTGGAACTTAGTTGTTTTCTAGGTTGTAGACTCATTTTTAGCTTGTGTGAGTTGTTAAGTGTTCCACCTTGTGGACTCACCTCATATTTTCTCTAAGCGTTAAGTGTTCCTCTTTCTTCTTTTTGAATACTTTTGGTAGATTTTCTTTCAGGAATACATATATGTGCTCACATAGTAATTAGGCCCTACAAACACTATTTGTGATTCTTGAGAGATTGGATTCCTAGCAAAATTATTCCTTGACAATGGAATCCTTGTAGGTAGGGAGGATACTTAGTGCATTTCACGTTCTACTTGGTGAGTGCATCTTCTCTTATTGATTGATACATTCTCTCTCCGGAGAGGTTGATAGATCATGTGGGGTTGACATCACAGATCTTGGTGAAACAAACTTTGTCTTAGCATGTCGGATTAATCTGCTTGCTTTGTTTGGGTTAAAAGTGAAGAGGCATCAAAACCTTGGATCTGGAGCCAAGTCCCCTTATGGTACAATACTATGAGTCACCTTTAGAGAGGGTTAACCATAGCAGACATTCCCTTCACAGGGAAAACTACGTTGATAGAACCTCAAGCGGTAATAACTATTTTTTCCATGGTAGTGATAGTCGCTATATAAATGTCCTTGTGGAAGAAATCTTCACAGGTGTGGTTCATTGTTGGGTCGTTAGATCTCCCTAGCAGCTCCTGATTGATTAATTTCTCAGACTGTGTCAAAACCATGGTGTGCTAGGATTGGAGATCACCTCTTTGGATCATAAAAGTTTTAGAATCAAACCATTACTAAAAACCCTAGAGAGGCCAAAATTTTCTTTTTTAGTAATATGTGCATTATTGCAAAACTTTTTGGAACATACACAATTAGCACTCTCAGGGATTAGCACAATTTGGTCACTTGATTGTTCATGCGCAAGGTTGCTTTTTCCCTTGTTCATTATTTTCAGATGTGCTTGAAATCACTTTCTTGTTTATCTACTTGGCTATTAAAAATGAACAAATCTGGTCTATTCTTCAAATCTGGACAGTACAATTTGCAAACAATCCAAAACTGAAAACCCTAAATTTGCAAAATTTAAAGTGAAATTCCTTTCTGGAGTCAAAAGTCATCTTAGGAAGTCAGAAAGTCATACAATTTTCCACCAAATGTCATTTCAGTACTGCCCATCTATCGTATGATTGAGTACCTAGTGTCATACGAGTCTTCATGCCAACAAATTCAAAAAAGATAAATCCTACTAGCAATTGTCGTATGAGTCCTTGCAACTATCGTACAAGCTTTTTGACTATCGTTTCATTGCCTACCCACTGTCGTACGAGTCTATAGAATGTCATTTGGGAAAATTTGAAAGTTGTTAGAAAACTATCAAAATTGTGAGATACCCAATGTTTCCAGCCTAGTTCCAAAATCTGTCGAACAAATCATTGTGTCAGGAAAAGAGTAGTAGCTATTGAGAATGAGTACACATGTCTTAAAGAATCAGTACACATGAGGAAGAAATTCTAATCACCACTATGATGAAACAGATGCATGCTATGCAAGTTGAGCTTAACAATCTTAAGAAAGAAAAGGAACCTAAAGAGTTCTCCATGGAAGCTCTATGCCCTTTTCCATTTGAAAAAGAATTGTACATGTCACCATACCCCCAGATAGAATTTGAGGAATGTGATAACCCTTATGATACCTCTTACATGGAGAGTGACACATCCATCTTTAAGGACTATGATGACTATGATGATAGACAATGTAATGATATCTATGACACCTCTATTCCTAAGAATCCTCCTCGTCATGTGTTCCTGCTTACTACAAATGGGCCGTCACATTGGATAGATCTTGAGGGTGATCCATATGATTCTAATTTTGAAAGAGACTTTGATGACTTCTATGAACAATACCTAGATGATCCATCTATTTCACTTGATGAAGAGAAAGTTTACCGCACTAATTATAAACATGCATACTACAAGAATCTCTCCTCCAAGAACTCTCAGGCTGAAAATAAAGATTACACTCTCAAGAAAGATCATGTTAATGTTGGACCTTTGTCTTGTGATGGTTCCTTTCCATCCCCTACTTCCTCCAATACCCACACATTTCCTAAAGCTTCTATGTCTTTCAAATCTTTCATAGAACCTTCATCCAACACAAGCCCTGATACTTTTCATACGGTTTCCTATAGTTATCTTCCAGGGCTACCTCTTAAAGAAACTCAAGCTAACCTTCACTTGGCAGAAAATACTTTCAATAATGCTAAACCTAAAGAGCCTAAGCCTTCATACACTATAATGCTTACTTCAGCTGGTCCTTCACCATCTCTGCAATAGTCTTCCATACAATCCCAACATGCTTTTGTATCCTTAGAAGTGGCTCTATGTCAAGAGGACTCTAAAAATGATAAAGAAAAGAACATTAAGAAAGATCAAGATCAAGAACCCTCCTTGTCATTCAATCCTTTTCATGATGTCTCTTATCCATTTCATGGTTCTTTTGATCTTGCATCCCCTTTCCCATTCATTCCACTATGTCTAAAGCCTTCTCTTGAGAAAGATCAAGCTACTACTTACACCATTGAGCTTATTGACAATCAAAATAACCTTACTACACTTGTGCTTTCCAAAGATGATACTTACATTAAGTTTGGTAAAAATGGTGTTGTTACTTCCAATGTTAAGCCAATTGAAAATCAAGAGAAAAATTATGGACTTATGCTATCCAAAGATCCTTGTCAAGATCAAAGTCTTCCATCTTCTTGTTCTACCACTCCATGTTCACTTCCATTTTCTACTCTTCCTAAGTCTTTGCAAGCTTTGAACAATCCTATCAAAGAAGGTGCTCCTATTCAGGATGTTCACAATCTTATTGAAAATCCTAATGCTCACTCTAAAGATGCTGATGTCCTTGGTTGTCATATAGATGTTGATGAACTTATTGATTATCCTTTTGCATTTTCCACGTCCATCCTTGGACCTCCTCCACCAAAACTGAGGGCTTCACGCCTTCCTTCCATCTTGGGCCCTTATGTCCCTTCACTTTCCCCTCCCAACTCTCCTAATTTTCCATCCATCTTGGGTCCTTACATCCCTCCATCTCCCATCTTTCCTCAAGATCAACATAGATGCACACCCTTGAATCCTTTTCATCCACCCACCCATCTAAACCAATCATATCCTCCTTCTTCTTCCACAAGTCCCAAGTCTTTTGGAAGTAACTGGAATGTTCAATACAAGAAAAAGAAGAAATACAAGAATCCATCAAAAAAATATCACCATGTCTCCTCTAATCGACATGGAGGCATAAAGTCAAAAGAGATATCTAAGAAGAAAACTACAAGACAAATATGGGTTCCAAAATCCATCATTGAAGATATTCTCTCCAAATTACCAAAAAGAAATGAAAAGCCTATGACTATATGGATTCCAAAGTCTCTCTTGAAAGAGTCTGGTGTTGAACAAAAAGTGAAGTTGACATTCAAGCTTCCAAAGGCTTCCACTTCATCTTCTTCCAAAAATATTCTTCCATTCCATGCACCTAAACCACAACCTCTGTTATCCATTCGTCATGTTCCTTCACATATTCCTTCATTCACGTTTCCTCCATCCTCTTGCCACCCTTCAAGGTGTGTGTTGATGTTGATCTTATCTTCCTTTCCATCTACCCTTTCACAATCCTTCCATTCATTATCCTTCTGCCTTCTATCCTTTTTCCTCATTTGTCTATTCCTCCTATCTTCCAACCTCACTCGCTTTACATAAAACCTTATCCTCCATTTTTATCTTCCATTTTCCTTTCCCTATCAGCATCTTTGAGCATATCATTTTGAATCTTTGGCATATCATGGTTTATCCTTTCAAGGAGCATTATCTAAAAAGCTTTCCTTCTTCCAAAAAATGAAAAAAAAAAAAATTGAAAATGTGCCTTGGTGAAAACCTAGAAACAAGCGCCTTGGTAGCAAAAGTAAAGAGAAATAAATTCATCCTATGGTGAAAACCACTCCCTTGTGGCACCTTGGATAAGCACCATGATGAAAACCTGGCAATCAAGCATCATGCATAGTTCTTCTACATATTTCATCCATTCCATCTTCTCTCTTTGATCTTGACAATGTTTAGCCTTCATGTCTATCTTCCTCCATTCATTTTCGCCTATCACTATCCTTTTCCCCTTTGGTCTTGATCTAAAAAAAAAAAAATAGTAAAACACAATGCTATGAAGCCTCTTGACATGTCTACTCCTTTGGACTACATCCTATCCTTCTTTGGCATTACACTTTTGTGACTTATCCTATGCTAGCCTTTCATTGCTTGTCCAAAAGTGCTTTTACATGAAATTTTTTCCCTAGCTTGAGTATTCTTGAGGAGTTTTCTCTTGAGGATTCCTTCCCTTCATTCTCCTTCACTCTCTTGTCTTCCATCTCATCCACCAGCTTGTCAATCCCTCTTGTTCTCCACCTTGCTAGAGATTGGGACTGCATGATATGATCTTGCTTGGGAGTCTGACATAGAAAAAGATGCTATCAAGTATGCAAAGAATTGTCAAAAGTGTCAGGTACATGGTAATTTGATTCATGCTCTAGGGAGAGATCTAATTCCCTTTACCACACAATGGTCTTTTCAACAATGGGCATTTGATCTCATAGGTGCTATTCATCCACACTCTTCTAATGGGCACACCCATATAATCACAACTATAAATTATTTTACAAAATGGGTAGAAGTGGTTCCTCTAACACAAGCAACGGGGAAACAGATATCTATGTTAATCTTGAGCTACATCATTTGTTGATATGGGATCCCACATTTTATAATCACAAATAATGGGGGACAATTCAAAAACAAGGACCTAGATGATTTATGTGCCAAATTCAAGATTACTCAACATTGGTCATCTATATACTATCCTCAAGGGAATGGACAAGTAGAGACTTCAAAAAAAAATCTATTGAAAATCTTGCACCAAATAGTTAATAAAATAGGAAGAGACTGGCATCTCATGATCAATCTAGCTCTCTGAGCCTACATAACAAGTATCAAAATGCCCACTGGGGCTACACCTTTCACTTTAGTTTATGGGTCTGAAGCGGTACTACCTATTGAGGTTGAAATCCCATCACTAAGAATCTGAATGCATGGTCTAGTAACTAGTGATGACTACAGAGTGTCTAGGTTGTAAGAACTTAAACTACTAGATGAGAGCAGACAAGTAGGGTATGATCATCTTAGAGTATATCAAAAAATAATGTCTAGAGGCTACAACAAGAAAGTCAGACATAGAGAATTTCAGGTTGGAGATCTAGTCTTGAGAGAGAATCCTAAAAATTAATCACATAGAGAGCGCAAGGGGAAGTTTGAACCCACCTGGCTGGGTCCCTTTGTAATCACTACTACTTTTGGCTCTGGAGCCTATCAACTCTCAACAACTAAAGGAGAACAGCTCTAAGAACCAATCAACGTTCTCCATCTGAAGAAATTCTATGCCTAAGGCATTCAGTGCTTGGTAAATATCCTGAAAAATCTTAAAAATTGGAAAAATTCCTGAAAAAAATGAACATCTTGGTGAAAACCTAGCAATAGGTGCCTTGATGATTCATAAAAAAATTGAAAATATCAAAAATATCAAAAATTGAAAAAATGAAAAATACAAAAAAAAAAAAAAAAAGTGCCTTGGTGAAAACCTAGAAACAGGAACCTTGGTAGCAAAAATAGAATCTCTGCCAAGATGGTGAAAACCTGCCAAACGGGTGCCACTTGTTCAAAATGCTCCATCTATCAGCACAATCTTGGTCTTTCCCTGCTTCGGTCTGCTTTAGTCTGTATATATCCTTGTTTCAATAAAGTCATTTTGTACACCAATCAGCTTGAGCATCTGTATTCTATCAATGTTCAAACTTGGGGGCATTCAATGTCATATCCTATGGCCTCCAATGTATCTTAGATGTGTCATATCTAGTCAGAGTCCTTCGAAGCTTTAAGTTGAGTCGGTCAGTCTGTTTCATCTCCAGAAAGGCTTTTGCATCTACAACAACACAATCAAAACAAATTGAAAACTATATGTGTTGCACATGCTTTTATCTCCTTGTATGCTTAACTGATTCGCATTGAGATTTTTGCATATTGTATCCCTTCAAGCTCCTTAATGATGTCCTTTACACGATTTAGAGAGTGATGACTAGGGGCATAATCTTTTCTTTGTCTTCTATTTGTATGTGACAATCTAACAACTTTGAAAATTTTGGATTGAAATGGTGTTCGACTGTAAGAGCCTCTATCTCGAATTGGATGGCCATGCATACCTCGACCATTAATACCCAAAAAATTCAAGGAAGTTTGATCTAACTATTATCTTTTTGAAGTGAGTTCTTTCTCCTACTATGAAACGCAATCTTGCCTAAGGATGTGAAGGATAAAGGGTCACTACAGGTAATTCACATTGGATTTAGAATGATCTTTTGATTGTTTGATGTGTTTATAATGCAAAGCGTATTCAGGTCATCACAACGTTTATGTTTTGATGCTTATACAAATTACTATATCAAAATGGATATGATATTCAGGTCATCCTGGCACTTGTGCCTTGGTGCTTATAACTAATCCAACATTCTAAAAACAAATCAATTTTCATATGTCCATGGTTATTTTGACTAGTGGGTGTTGTATTGATTCTTGCACATACAAATTGATATTCATATGTCTATGGTTTCATAGCTAGTGGGCATTGTATTGATTTATCCAGTTACCAAAAAGTTCAATGATGATAACAAATCAACACATGATCAGTGACTAGGTCCTAGGTCTTAGGTTGCATTTCATTTTGCATGTCTCTTTGCATTTTGCATGTTTGCATGATCTCACAAATGTTTGAAACGAATTTCAAAACTTAACAAGATTCTTCAATCGCCTCTTCAAATCTAACAAGAGCTGAATCTCACATGAAGATTCCTCTAATGAAACAGCAAGTAGAACCCTTTTTCGGGATCAAAATCAAAATCTAAGATCATTTATATTGTAAACTGCTTGCATAATTGACCTTCAATCTTCATAGAAATCCAGAATTCAACTTAACTGATTATCTTATATCAAACTATCAAAATTTCAACTTGGTTAACTATGGTCAACTCATGATTTTACCTACTCAAACTTAGTCTTTTAGACCTCTAAACGATGCAGAACACATTCTCAGACGTGTATAACCACTTCTCAAATCAATTAACATGCTTCTAAACCATTCAACACTGACTTTTCTTGTCAAATTTTAATTTTAATCCCGAAGGGGGCATGGTATTGCACATCATTCAAGTCTGTAAATCAATATCTTTCATCAGTAATCAAGACAACAACCACATCTAGTTGCTGATTCATCAAAAGTCCTCATTGCTTGGGGAAAATCTATCATCGCTTGGGGCATATCAGATTCATCGAGATCCATATCAATCTAGTATTCTCTTAATTTTGTAAACTGTATCAACTTTTCACAACTATCGATTCATTAGTGTTATTTCCTTGGTTCTTCAGTAACTGAAGGGTTTAGAGGTGAGATCAACGTGATTCTTCTAAGACAATCGAGTCTGGAATTGGTCACTCACTTCTTCGCAACCATAAAGTTCAGGATTAGACATTTTGACAATTTTATTTCATTGGTTCATCATTGCTATAGTGAACATTATCTTTGGTCATTCAGGACCTTCTATCTTAAAATATTTCGAATGTCATATCTTTTGAATCAGTTCCATATCTTTATCAAACACAGACTATCTTTGAACCATTGCACTTCGCACAGTAATTCAAAGAGGGGCAAAATGTAATACCCCAAAAATGGCCTATATGTTCATTAATACCCTATATCATCAACTCAAATGAAATCGACATCGAAGTCCTAACCTAAGGCACATCTGAACATCATCTAATCCTAATTGATTATCCTAAATTTTGCATCAGGGAATATTCCTAGCAATATTCCTAATTATCTTAATTATCTTTAATTTAATGATTATTTGGCGATAAATCCAATTTATCCTAAAGTTTGATTAATTAAATATTCTAAATATTTAATTAATTAGATTTAATTTTGCCACTTAATTATTTTAATTGAATTTAATTATATTTATTCCTAAAATGGTATTATTCAAATTTGACAATAAATCAAATTTCCTATCATTCATTAATTAAATTCTTATTTAATTGATTAAAGCAAGTTGTCATATTTAATGATATTATTTTTGAATAAAAGTCTAATTAAATAGTTAATTAACCAATAAATTATTTATTTATTTTAAAAATCAGTTAAGCTGAGAATAAATCACTTTATTTATTTATTTAATTCATATTTATTATGCACATTTAAAAGAAACAATTAAACTCCAAATCAGAAAATCAATGCAAAGTGTTGACTTTTTGGAACTCAACATCCTTTTGGAGTTCAAAAAGCTGATCTAAACTCTAATTTGAGTTAAAAAGCTATTTTTGCATAATTTTGAGAATTAACTATCTTTCATGATCAGATAACTCAAAAATCAAGATGAGTTAATTTGAGTGATTTATGGTTTTTCCCATGCACCCCCAAAGCCTTGGATTTCTATAAAATCAAGGCTCAGCTCTTCAATTTCATATCTCACAAATTATGAACTTACTCTGCAAGAATCATAGCATATCAGATTTGGAGAATTTGCACAATTGGAGCTTGAAAGATAAATTTGAGGATTTGAAGCTTTGTGAGATCAATTTAAAATTCATAGCTTTCATATAATTGTTAGAATTTTCATTCTCATATCATATCATTTCTAGATTAGCATTGCATATCAGTTCTCATATTAGCATAGATTCGTATCAGTTTATCATTCTTATTGCATCATAAAATCAAAAATATAGATCAATTACATTCAAATCCTTCATTTAGGTGTTGTCAAGGTCACTGATCTCAATTTCAATCTGAGAGCATCATACTCGCATCTATTAGAAGGCAGTAAATCACCTGGTTAGTTTAGCTTCAATTCATTGCTAGATTTTGATTATCGCTAACCTCTAATATTTTACTGAAGTGTTGTGTATACTGAAGTGTTGTGAAACCTAACACGAAGGTTCCTCCAACAAAACAACAAGTAGAACCCTTTTTCAGGATCAAAATCAAAATCTAATATCATTCATATCGTAAACTACTTGCATAATCGACCTTCAATCATCAAAGAAATCCAAAATTCAACTTAACTGATTATCTTACATCAAACTATCAAAATTTCAACTTGGTTAACTATGGTCAACTCATGGTCAAACCTAGTCAAACTCAGTCTCCAGGACCTCCAAATGATGCATAATGCATTCTCAGACGTGTATAACCACTTCTCAAATCAATTAACATGCTTCTAAACTATAACGTTGACTTTTCTTGTTAGATTTCAATTTTAATCCCGAAGGTATTGCATATCATTCAAGTCTGTGAATCAATTTTGTCTATCAAATCTTTCATCAATAATCAAGACAACAACCACGTCTAGTTACTGATTCATCAAAAGTCCTCATCGCTTGGGGAATATCAGATTCATTGAGATCCATATCAATCTGGTATTCTCCTAATCTTGTAAACTGTATCAGCTTTTCGCAACTATCAATTCATTAGTGTTATTTCCTTGGTTCAAATCTCTAAATCACCATATCTTTCAAATCAGTTCCATATCTTTATCAAACATAGACTATCTTTGAACCGTTGCGCTTCACACAGTAATTCAAAGAGGGGCAAAATGTAATACCCCAAAAATGGGCTATAGGTTCATTAACCTCCTACATCTTCAAAATCAAACGAAATCAACATCGAAGTCTTAACCTAAGGCACATCTGAACATCATCGAAATCTAGTTGATTATCCTAAATTCTGCATCGAGGAATATTCCTAACAATATTCCTAATTATCTTTATTATTTTTAATTTAATGATTATTTGGCGATAAATCTTATTTATCCTAAAGTTTGATTAATTGAATATTTTCATATTTAATTAATTAGATTTAATTCTGCCACTTAATTATTTAATTGAATTTAATTATATTTATTCCTAAGTATTATTATTCAAATTTGACAATAAATTGAATTTCCTATCATTAATTGATTAAATTCTTATTTAATTTATTAAAGCAAGTTGTCATATTTAATGATATTATTTTTGAATAAAAGTTTGATTAAATAGTTAATTAACCCACAAATTAATTATTTTATTTCAAAAATTAGTTAAGTTGAGAATAAATCACTTTATTTATTTATTAAATCATAATTATCCATGTGCACATTAAAGAACCAGTTAAACTCAAAATTGGAAAATCAATGCAAGTTGTTAGCTTT
Organism: Chamaecyparis obtusa; assembly: GCA_027943335.1. Lineage (NCBI taxonomy): Eukaryota > Viridiplantae > Streptophyta > Pinopsida > Cupressales > Cupressaceae > Chamaecyparis > Chamaecyparis obtusa. Next base: position 2,306,184 of record BSBK01003166.1, read on the forward strand.
TGAGAACTCAACATCCTTTTTGAGTTCAAAAGTTGATCTAAACTTCTAATTCAAGTTGAACTGTGCTTTTGCATGATTTTTGTGACTTAATTATCTATTATTTCTTGATAACTCAAAAATCAACTTGAGTTTATCAAGAGTGATTTATGGCTTTCCCATGCACCTCGAAAGCCCTAGATTTCTATAAAATCAAGGCTCATCTCTTCATAATTCATCTCTCAAATTCACAAATTTGTATACTTACGCTATCACATTCAATTCGAGAGTTGTACAATCACGTTGGAGAATTGGAATTTGGAGAATCATATTACACTTAGACTAAATTTTGAGATACTCAAAATCCTCTTTTCCAGGCCCCTTTTCTTAAAAATTTCCAACTCCCTCACCATTTTCTTGTACTCCATTTAGGTACCACCAACACTCCCCTAGTTATTTTCCTCCTCTAGAATAACATCCTAAGTGAGATCCATAAGCTTGGTCTTAGTGTTGTCAGAGATATGCATTATGTTGTCATTAGTTAATTTAACTAAGCTTTCCTCTTTTTACAAGTCTTCTTCTTCCTCAGCAACATCCTCTCCCCCAAAATTCATCAATAGCATCATCTCCACCCTTAGTAGCTTCCTTCTCTTTCGAGTCATAGTCAACCAACTTCTTCTTCTTCTTTCCTTTAACAACAAAATGACTCACCAATTTCTTAGAGTGCCACAAATTTGCACTCCTATTTCTCTCATCATCCCCCAAATCTTCCTCCTCTTCAATGGAAACCTCCTATATTGTTATTTTGGGTTTTTTCATTTTTCTTTTCTTTTTGGCAGTAGAAGTGGTGGCTATTGGCTTTAGGTCACAATTGTGGGTAGGGGCATTCAGGTATCAGGACTAGAGCTATTTAAAAAACATAAGAATGATATGAACAAAGATATCCTTCCAAAAAATATTTAAATTATTAAAATATTACATAATAAATTACCATTAAATATCTATTATTATAAAATAATAATTAAAATATTTATTTAATTTTAAAAGAAAGTTAAAAAATAAAAAAATATTTTTTCCAAAGTTTAAAACTTTTAAAAAATAAATAATAATCTAAATTTGCAAGAAAACTAAAATCTTTTTAAAAACAAATTTTAAGATTCATAAGAAAAATAATAAATACTAAATTTTAAATTATAAAAATGTTTTATTTAAAATAAAATAAAATTTATATTTGATTTTTATATAAATTAATATTTGATGTTTGTTTGCTTAAATCAATTGTTTTACATTAATTTTTGCTACGTTAAAGTAGTTTTTTATGCTTAAATTAGAAATTAAGGGATAGTCTTCTCCAAAGTCAATGCATTAATGCCATTGTGTTTCTCACAACTTAAGAAGTATTTATCATGATATTTTATTTATAATATTTTTGCAAGTGAATTTGATAGAGATAAGGAAGGAATGAGGGAAAACATAAAAGGCTAAATTTTAGTTGATCACCAATTGCAGTAATTTTTGCAGGAGCAACTCATCATATATTGTGAAACTCATTATGTGGTGAATGTTGATGACTTGTTACCATTTTTGCAAGAGAAAATCATCATATGTTTTGAAGATCATTACATGTTGAATGTTGATGACTATCTCATCAGATGGTCTCTTAATGACTATTACAAAGATATTTTGTTAAAGGTTTGTGTGATTTTTTTAAAGCTTTAAAATTTATTGTACATGCATTATATGAAGAGGGGAAGCAACCTACTAAAAATATGCAATCTATTTACAACCTACAATTTATTTTTTATGGAATATTTGGATTCGTCTATGCTTTCATGTTTTTTTGAAAAAGGGGTTAAAAAAATTGAAACAGAAATAACAATAAAAATCATGATTGAATCAAGCCCAGACAAAGAGTAGTCCCAAAAGGACCACAAATAATTCAACATGTCTTCCACAATAATCTTCTCCAAATATTTAACATAATGTGGGGGTAGTTGTCCCCAATCCCCTACATTCCAATCATCCAATCTCTCACAAGCCCACTTAGCCAAAAAATCAACAACCCTATTCCACTCACGATGGACATAACAAAAATAATTTGATTCCAAGGAGTTTCTCAAACAAAGGATCTTCCTACCCACCACAACCAAATGTCAATCAAAATCATCCATCTTCTATTGATTCAGTATATATACTACAATATGGGAATATGACTTATACATTATCTTTTTCTATCCAAGAGCATAGCCTCTTTCAAGAGCCAAGAGAACATTCATATATAGGCTCCATATACTTATTACTATGTAGGCCCATATACATAGAGAAGATAAAATTATATTTCCAAAGCTATCCTTGCTAACTCCTCCAACTCCAACATGCCTGAGACTTCCTCCCAAAGACCCATCAATATTAATCTTGAGGGTATCTAAAGGTGGGGAAGACCACTTGCCATCCTATTGGGCCCACTTCTTTACATGTCTTCCCCTAACTTCTTGGTTCTTAAAGAGGCCATCACTAGTACCTTCATCAAAGGTCTTCAAATTTTGAACAATTTTCATGTCTTCGAGGTCAATTTATATAAAGAGATCACACTTAGCCATCAAATTTTCTTATATCATTCTAGTAACTTGCAACCATACTTGTTGTGCAAACTTTCTCTTATCCTAAAGAATCCTACAATTTCTTTATGTGGAGAAGGAAAAAGTATACCGAACTAGAGACTAGTTAAAGTCTCAAGGGATGGACTATTCCCTTATGCCACCTCACTTTGCTAGTGACAATCAAGGATGGTGGATCCAATTAAGGACAGTCCAACCTTGTAGCCAACTACCAACACAATGGAATAACACAAAAAAATATGCTCAAATAATATTTTAATTAACATGCCTGACTATAAGGCCTTCCACGTTAGGGAAAATTACAATCAAGAAACAATTTAGTAAGATCAACAAAGATTGTATCCCAATCCTAGCTAGTCCAGCTCTGAAAAAAATCAACAACTTATGGAAACCGTAAGGTAGATTTGAACTTGAGCTTGCAATCCTCCAAGCAATCTCCTTGTCTCCAAGCAAACAACCACTAGCTTTGCTATTACAAACTATTAGAAATCAATCTGATCTTCAAGATCTCACAGGATCCAAATCTAACTTTCCCAAAAATTGACGTCCTAAACAACTACCCAAACACTCCTTAAATACTAATCTTTAGCCACAAGTCAATTGGAGGAAACAATTAACTCCTAAAAAAAATATTAAATGCAATACAAGTTGGCTCTCAAATAGCCTTACAATTATTTAATTCCCCATGTCAGCCTCTAGATCTACATAGGAGAATGCAACAAAAAATACCAACAATAAATGCACCAAGTCGGCCAACCAAACTCTCAAGAACTCCAGTCGATAAACCAAAATTATTGAGTGCCAGAGAAACAACTGAGCACTAGTGAAACAACTGACCAAGCCAATCAACACTGAGCAACACAGGCATTATCGAGCACCAATTCCACCAAGCGCCAGAGGTTTCACTGGGTTCCTTAACCGATCGGGCTTCCTTTGATAATCAAGACCATTAGTTAAAGCTATAAACAAGTAACACATAACCAAAACAACACACCTCCATGCAGATTCACCAAGTACCCTAGAATTCATCTACATCAGCTAGCTAGGAGTGCTAGAGAGATTGGATGTGATAATTAGTTTTCTTATATGATTCTCAATGTTTGAGTGTGAGTGTTTAAATAAAGAGTAATTAATTAGATACAAATAGATGATTACACCATAAATAAATAAATAGGTATAAGTGTTTGGACTATTAGAAATAAAATAGATAATTATGAAGAACAAATGCCAAGATTTGTAAGCTCACTGCCTTAGATAATGACATAAGTCCAAGACAACGGTGCAAAATTTAGACACCAGCACACTGCACTGGCATTTCATACAAACAGAGTATGAAAGGTAAGGAAAAAATGAAAAACTAAAATGACATAATACTATCTAATAATATAACACATAAATAAATTAATAGAACAATAAGCTATTGATATGAAAATGAAATAGATAGAATAAAAAGACAGTAAAGGTGTGTTCTATGCAATGTAAATGATGAGAAGAGAGAATGAAGTAAATCTTGATTTTGAAGGATGATAAAGCAATCTACTAGAGCTCATCCTTCCAAGAAACCTACACATAAGGAGGAGAATAAATGGTTGGGTGGCTATTTGGGGACTTGCCTTAGTCAATTCCCTATTTTGGTGTCTCCACCTCCACATCAACTGAGTTAACATAATAAATTAGTGATAGATAACTGAATGGAGAAAATAAATAGATAATAATACAAATAAGAAATAGATAAGAGAAATCATATGCTATCAAGACATTAGTGAGGGATGAGAAGACTCCCCTAAAGGGGATAGGAACCTAGGTGAGAATGATAGAGTCAATACATGAGTTAGAGAGTTTCAACAATGGTGGAAATTTGCAAGTTAAGTGTATGAAATGTGCCCAAGATGATAAATAAAGAACCAAGAAGTCCAGAGACTGTGAATAACCAAGAAAGAATACTAAATGAAGGCCAAATGAAGGTTTTAAAATGTATTCAAATGGATTCCCATGCATGTGATCCCATCATTGGGGAATTACAAATGGAATTTTATAATTTGTAATGCTCCAATAGTGACCTACATGTTTGCAGATTTGTGGACATTAGTGTGTCACATAGATATCTCCATAGCTTGTACTTTCCCAAAATCATGAGGGCTACATGGAAGGAATCTTAGAGTAGATGGTGAGTTGGCTAATGTTGGCGGATGAAGAGGATTATACATAAATCAAGTCTTAAGATAAGGTAAGGAAATGCAAAAATGGCATTTTACACACGGGTGTAAAATGTAAGCCATTAAATTTAGCCCCCACTTTAGAGACCATATTATCTATGAGAGATGCAAAGCTAAATAAAAACTTTACCTAGCTTACATATGATAATTTTTTCATGTAGGGTCACCCCTAGCTAGGAATTCTTGATTTGTTGATGAGCTGCATCTAGTACACAAGCTACATAAAAGCATGATAGATGATGAAGACAACCTGTTAGATGTGAGACCATCAATTCTACATTGATATGGATGGAAATTTGTGCTATGCCAATATCCATATGATAGGGAAATTTTTTATAAAGCTTCAACATGCATAAAAAATCCTAGATAGGTATGTGATAGGGATATTTTGATAGTGCGCTAACATGTGTAGTAAATGTAGATAGGCATGATAGGGAAGCTTATGCATAATGCACTGATACGCATATTATTGAGCTAGATAGGCATGTGATGGGGTGGCTTAAGATCATGTTGATATGAGTATTTTTCAGTTAGATAGGTGTATGATAGGGAAAGAATGAGACACAAAGATAGTGGTTTGGTCCCCACCAAGCTAGATAATGCCAAATTTTGAAAAAAAAATTGAGAAAAACCTGTGGTATAGAGATCTCATGATTGTTAGGTAAAAAAGGAAATCAGACACATAGATAATACAACCCCCCTTGGGATGGACTATGCTACTTAGAGTAGAGCATAGACCATTCCAAGGAAGGAAAATATGTTGTGGCACATCAACATAGAAGATCTTAGCATGGAATGTCACTTCCTAATAAGGGGCACATGATTCCAAAACATCTACACAAGAAAAATGGGATCTAATGGATTGGCATCAAAACCAAGAAGCATAGACATATATCTACTCTCAAGGGAAATTTCATCACTGCCAACTAGGACTCAAATATGAAGAATGACACATGAAGACAAAATAAAATATGAATTTGGATCAACATAAGAGTGTCTAAATGCCCCCAACACTTTGCATCATCCCCAGATGTCAAAAATAAAAAGTACAATAGATAGAAGAATTAGAGAACATATAGAAGAAGGTGCATGACAAAAAAAAAATCTTATTTCCAAGTACCAATGAAGTACAAGGGTCCTTTAGGAGGGAACAACACTAAAATATAAGCACTAAGGAACACAAGAAAATGCAATCTAGTATAAAGATTTAAAACTGGGTGCTGCTCTCATAGGTCATCCATCAACAAATCATCATCCTCCCATTCTTGATCATATAGGGAGAGAGGTCAATATTGCAATGGTGTGACTACTAAGGAAGCCCCATGCTCCCACCAATAGCAAGAGTCAAGGATGGAGCAACATACAAGTCCTTATCTAGGAGCTCTACTATGTCAAGTGAGTGATCATGTGAAGATCATCTCCAATGAAAAAATATCCTCCAATAAATTAAATATGCAAGTTTCAATGCTTGTAGGAGATCCACGTGGAGGTGTTGATGATGAATATTCCCCACCTACCTTTGGAAAATGGGTAGATATGAACTCGGGAGAAGCCATAGATTGCTCCACTACAAGAATTGAAATGAAAATAGGATCTACTAGGGAAAATTTTCTTACCTAAATTCTAGGATAGGGTCTTTCTTGAACTTCCTCTTAAAGGATGGAGGTGAATCCATCTGATCCACTATAGTAGCCTTCATGAATCAAAAAATCTAGCATGAAAGTCATAGGATGTAGTAGATCCAGGCTAAGTGGACATCACTACACTAGATAACACTTGAGTCTACAACATGTTCACTGGCTCTTGGAATGGAAAAATATCTAGCAAGGTAGTGATCAGAGGTGGCTCTTGTGAAGGAGAAATGAACACCTAGACCCACTTGGAACAAGGCCCAATGGCTACTCCTAGATTAGGGGGAAGTGTGACAAACGTAGGAGCAAGTTGAGGAACTATAGGAGTAGGGGTAGAGATAGAAGCATAAGTGAAAGTAGTAGTGGAAAAGGGCTCAAAATTTGCAACCTCCACCCTCATAGAGGACTCGTGAACCAAATCCCTTACCTATTGATGATGCTTATGCTTGCACACAAGTTGTTTTTGATGTAGATGTAGACCAAGATAAGAATCTTGTGAAGGTATAATACCATGCTTCTCCATGGGAGTGGTTTTCAATGTCGTTACTGACATAGAATAAGGCCCAATAGATGGAGTAGGAGGTGGGGCTAATGGTGGAGGCACTAGAGGCTCAGTCATGGGCAACCTTCCCTTTTTTCCCTATGGGAAGTTGGGGGAACATGAAGCTCCATCAAAGGTTATGTAGCTAGTGCGAGAGGAAATTATGCAATCTTATGAGACCTCTTACCCTATCCATAGATGGAAGAATGAGGTATGTCTAAGATGATGGGGATGGAGGGAGGCAAGAAAATGTTAGGTTTTGACAATGTGGGTACATTTCCCTTATCCATATTATATGTGGATACATGAATAGAAGTCACTACAGGAGACTGTGTGGCCTTAGATGGGTGAGGGGGCTTCCCATGGGCACATACTTTCCTTGAGCCCCCAATGAAGAAGAGGTGGAGGATGAAGAATTTTGGGCCTCACAAGAGGGATGAGAAGAAGTTTCTATAGATATAAGATCATTTCCTTAGCTTTATATGCTTGATATGAAAGAAATGCAACATCTTTCTAGGGAGGCAATGACCCTATTAGAGTAGACCATAAATGATCAAGACTAAAGCCCCCATGGGAAAGAAAGGGATGATATTTAGTTTCCTAGATAGTGTATAAAGTCCCCTTGTGAGGAATTATTAGGCACTTGTTGATGACCAAGGGGAAAAATCCCATAGAAGTCAACCAGGGGATACCTAGTTTGACCTTGAAGAGATTTGACTCCAAGATCACCACAAATGTCAAGAATATCACTTTGGGTCCCACCTAGATTGTCAGGGTGGTTGAACCCAAAGGGGGTAAGGAAATCCTATCATGCATTCTTATGGAGGATGAGATAGTTACCCTATTTTAGGCCATTTACGAAAAGAAACTCCTATGTAATGATTTTGAGTTGCAATATAGGATCCACCATGACACCCCTACTGGAAATGTCATTGAGAAGACAAGACATTTAGAGGAGAAGGTTCTATGTTGTATGGTTCTTTCAGAGGGGTGAAGGAGATGGTCATTTCAGGAACCCTCCATGCTTGCAAGGAAATTGGAGTGATGGTCACCATATTTCATAGAGACTATCACTTAGTGAAGGATAAGATGACAAAGATGTTGTAATAAAATTGGAAAAATATAGTGGAAATGGATTTGTATAGGTCTAAAATTCATTATTCATCTTATCAATGGACTTATTCACATTTGGCTTCCTCTTGTTCACCTTGATGGTGCCCCTATCTATGTGGTATAGTACTAAATGGAAAAGATGCACACAATGTTCTGTATCATGACCATAAACCCAATGGTATTTATAGAATTTTTATATGTCATACCATCGAGGATAAGGATGATTTTTAGGAAGGGGTCTAATCTCTAGAAGATTCACTAAGTTATCTTTGAGCAACTTCTTCAAGAATCTCACATAGGAATCCACTATTATTGAGAACATCTGGTTCCTCTGAGGATCTATTGTAAAGTATTTCCTCTTAGTGAGTTGAGGTAATTCCATAACACTAGTTACAAGCTTGTTCTTATGAGAGCCCTCAAAAGTAGAAGCCCCTCCATAATCATTTGAGGAGGAGTCCCCAAAATGAGCTATGGTGTGTTGATAATATGTCAATGTGCTAGAGAGATAGGTGAAATCCTGATATTGGTTTAGAGATAATTTATCCCTTAAATTTGATTACAAATTATTGATGAATATCCTTTAGAGATCAGCATCAAATAGTACATAATGAACCCTCATATATATGGATTGATATCTTGAGATAAAATCAATTACCTTCTCTCTCTCTCTCTCTCTCTTTCTTGCTTACAATTTACAAGCTCAACAATGATAACCTTAATTATAATGTTGTCTTGGAACTAGGTGATGAAGGAATCCATCAAATGATCGAAGGTTCCAATAGAATCATTTGGAAGTTAACTATATCATTCCATGGGAATTCCTTTGAGAGATCAAGAGAATAACTTGAGTAATGTATTATCCATAGTGTGATAATCACTGCAGTCAGTTAGAAAGGAGTCAATGTAGATCACTACATTTGTGGATATCCATCACCATTATACATTTAAAACTTAAGGGATTCAAATCCCTATGTCATTGGAGTATTCAATACTTGCAAAGTAAAAGGACTAAAATGACAAAATAGAGTTAAAGAACTTTGGTTAGTTGTATTCAAAAAATTGGCTAACTATCATTGTAGTTGTCCCATATTCTACAATATAGTGTTAAGAATAGGGTTTCTAGGTGGAGGAGGAGGTGGTGGATTACTTTCATCCCAATGTGGAGAAGATGGTCCACTATTTATACCTCCTCTGCCTCCACTCCCAAACTTAGCATTAGTATTCTATGAACCAAATATGAAGGCAATCATGTTCATTATGATGCTGAGGTAGCAGGACCACTAATGAAACCAATGCAAGTGGTAGGTTCTACCATTTGCACATATTATTCAAGCATGGTAAGATATACCTATTCTCTAATAAGGTCAAATTGAGTCCTTTGGTGATTAGGAGGGGGGAGACATATTTTCTCCTCTACTATCTTCCCTATCATCAAGATTCCTTTGAGGCCTTCTTTGTCCATAATTGATAATTCCCTTAATTTATAGATGGTGTTTCTAACTTCAAGACAAGAACCTTTTAAATTAAGCAATGTTTCAAAGTTCATTAGATTCTCCTCGAGGGATCATATCTTATTGAATTGAACTGTAAGATTTGAATCGTGATGTACTATAGGATGGGATTCAGGTGGAGAAATATTAGGCATGGAATGTTGAGACCCACTTTTCAAAGAGGTGTTAAGTCCTAAAATCAGACTTGTAAAGAACTCTAACCCAACTAGATCATTTACATCCATTTTTCTAGTGAAAAAAGATCCTATTCTATCAAGATTGTACTAGTTAGGAGGGACACCACACATCATAGACCTTTGCACAATACTTTATGAAGTGGCATGAATTGTAAATCTCATAGAGCTTCACCGCATCTATACTTTCAAAGGAGCTTATCATAAGTAAGATTCATATTAGGTTCACCAAAATGTGGAGAAGAAAAAATTACACCAAACTAGAGTCTCATTAAAGTCTCAAGGGATGGACTATTCCCTTGCACCACCTCACTTTTCTACCTAGGTGTGCTAGGGAGATTGGGCATGATAAGTAGTTTTATTATATGCTTATTAGTGTTTGAGTGTAAGTTTTGAAATGAATATTAATTGATTAGATACAAATAGATGATTACAAAAAAAAGAGAAACCACAAGTTTTTAGACTATTGAAATGAAAGATATAATTATGAAGAACAAATACCAAGCTCCATAAGACCACTACCTTAGAAAAAAATGTGAGTCCAAGACTATAGTACAAAAGTCAAACACCAACATGGAATGTTGGCATCTTGTAGGGATACATTGCAGACAATAAGGATGAAATGAAAAACTAAAATGATAGAATGCTATCTAATAATGTAATATGAAAATAAATTAACAAAATAGTAAGCTACTAATATGAAACTAAAATAGATAGAATAAAAAGATAGTAAATGTGTGTTTTATGCAATGTAAATGACGAGAAGAGAGAATGAAGTAAAACCTAATTGTGAAGGATGATAAATCTATTAGTTGGAGCTCATCCTTCCAAGAAACTTGGGAACACAGAGGAGAATAAATGGTTGAGGAGAATTGATGGCATGTTGTATGATGTTGTATACACTTAAAAATGGCTTCATTAATTAATTAAATATTTATTATTTAATTACTATTGACTTGATAAATTAATTAAATATTTATTATTTAATTAATATTTATTTCTTCTATTTATTAAGTAAATTATTCAATTTATTTAATAAATTCACTATAGTCTAATTCTATATCCTAAGTCTTCTAAATAGTCTATTAAAGTGATTTAATTAAATATACAATCACCTAAATATGACTAAGTCTCCTAGTCCACTTCATCCACCTAGTCACCTGACACCTCACCTTGGCTAAAATAAATATTTATTATTAATTATTTATTCATATTTATCCTCACCCACACATGTCCTATTCTTAATGACTATGTGGCCTCATAGGACTTGGTCTCATGACCACATGTCCTCTCAACAACTAAGTCAAGAGACCTTACCTATTCCTAAGGGGCTTCTCAAGCCACCTCTAAGGGTCAAAGGTGACTCATGGGACACTTGTACAAAGAGTCCTCATGAGGAAAAGGTCTTTCCCCCTTTCTCTCTTTGGTCTTTGTGAGACACTTGACATGTGTCTTTCCCTTCCACCTTCTTCTCCTCCATGTCAATGTGAGAGGAACATCATCCCTATTCTTCCTCTCACATTCCAACTACATCCCCCTTTCTCTCAACTCCTTCAACCAAGTCAATTCTAGCCCTAGGATCTTCCACCTTTCATTCTCAACCATAGGATTGTGCCACCTAAGCCTAGATCCTCCAAAACTCTATAAAAGGAGCCTCATTTCCCCTTTGTGGGCTAATAAAAAATAAGGATACTCAAGCATTCAAGCATTCAAGCAATCAAGCATCTAAGCATTTTTTAAAGAGAAATCAAGCATCCTCATTATCATCCCCATCATTTGCATTCCATTCATTAGATTTGCATAAGCTATTGTGCACTCATTTCACTCAATCTCCACACTTTGGAAACATCTTGGGAAAATGGCTTCATTTGGAAATCTAAGAGCTCAACATCTTCAAGAAATCAAGGTTAGGAGGACAATGGAGACAAGCTTCATTTGTAGGTGAAGGTAAAATTGTTAATTTGGCTTCATTGTTTATTGCATTCTTCATTGTAGTTTGCTTATTAGATAGATTTGTTAACTTCTTATTAGTTAATTTATCATTTATAATAGTATCCAACTAATTTGCATAAATTTTTGGTGCTAGAGGGAGGGCCCATCTGGGCTTTTCACTTTCAGTTTTTAGTTTTCCATGTGCAGGTTTTTCTACAGGTTGTTTCTGCGCATTTGTCCATGATTCCTGCACATCTGTTCATTTCTGTTGCGCATCCATTTTCTGCAACCATAGGCATAAACTTTCATCTGGTTTTTCACTTTTTGTCATATTTTTTGCGCATTCATTAAACTATCTCGTGCATTAATAATTTTTTGCTGCACATACATTCCACTATTTCACGCATTCATCATTGCTGCACATATATCCATCGGTCCTACGCATTTATATCACTTTTCTGCGCATTCATCAGTTTCTATAGAAAATTTTAGTTTTTTGTTGCATTTGTTTTTAGCTAATCTTTTGACAAGTGTCTATTCATTCTGGTAGTTTTTAGGCTGTTTTGCAGTACGTGATTTTGAAGACCCCATTGCTAAAAAATTTCTAACGGTTTGATTGCAGATTGCCAAGGGGTTTGCAAAATAAACTATAATCTCGTTTGGGTTTAAAATACAACATGTTTTTGCTTTGTGTGTCTTCCTTAGCATAAGATCCAAGTGTCTATTGTGTTTTTCTTAATAGCATATCTGTAATCCCAAAATTATAACAATATATCCTCTCCCCTCCCCATTCGTGGACCTTGGGTGTAAGAGAAACTGCTATAATTTTTAGAGAGTGGTCTTTGGTGGGAAAAGAGGTACGCACCCCAAGGAATGACTCAACCAGTAACAAGCTAAAGCGAAGCCCTTCCAAATTGGTATATAAAAAATGCTAGTGTGATTAGTCTCACATTAGACAGGTGTGAATTCATTGTGGCAACCAAAATCTCCTCCAATACCCCAGTGGTGCGTTAAAGTCCTACTTAGTAGAGGTGAAAGCCTTGCTTTGAAAGGATTGGGAGAACCCCCTTAATTGGGAAAATGACTTGATCACAACCACCTGAATGGATGTCCTTATTTACAATTTTTTTTTAGTGGCCAAAAACCTTCTATTTGCTAGCTCAAGGGGTCACCCAAGCCCATGAAGACACCCCACATTACTCACGATTCATAGTAGAGATAGTAGTTCTTTGGGAAGTAATGACCCATTGAATTCAAAACTTGGTGTGCCTGAGAAGTGTGTGCACATGTAAGGAGGAGCCCGTGCGTCCAAGTTCTTAGGCTGTCTGCTGTGGATTTACATGGCTGAATTTTATTATCCTAGTGGGGATTCAGCAGATATCATCCTTGCCAACCTTAGGATTGTAAGCGTGTTTGTGCATTCATACTAGATTAAAATCATCTCTGTCTTGCGTGTGTGTGTTTATGCATTTTTACTTTGCCAAAAGAAAAAAAAAAACTAGAAAACATCAGAAAACATTTCCATTTCATCAAAACCAAAAAAATCATCAAAAATTTGACAACTTGCGCATATATCGAATATTGCTACGCATCTGATCAATGTTACTGTGCATTTGATTTTATCAAATCGCATCTATTATAATTTTCTGCGCATTTGTCTCATTTTGTTGCGCATATATCAAACTGTCTCATGCATTTGTTGCTGCGCATTTACAACAGAGAGCATTCCCACTGGATTTTGAATTTTCAAAATCACTTTTTCAGATACCCATTTTCATCCTTAGCAAGATTTTGGAAAAATAGTCAAGTTACATAGACCTTTGATTTCTAATTTGACCATTTTCATCATTTTTCATCATCTTTTCTTCATCAAGAGTCAAACAAATCACTTTCTTCCAATCTTTGAGATCCTTAGTGTGGTGTTGAAAATTTTACCTTATCTATTAGACTTTGATCTTGGTGAGTTTATCATATCAGGATATATCATCCTTAACCATCAAGCTTACTTAGATTATTGTCTCTTGGTACCAATTTTCAGTATTATCATATCTTTTCTATTAATCTTTCTCATTGTCTTTTTATCCAAAATCTTTCTTTCCACAATCAATTTTATCTATTTTATGGTTCAAACTCGATCTCAGAAACTCAAACAACCTATTAATCCAGAATCTCTAGACAAAATGGAAGGCAATACCAGCAATGAAGAGAATCCTTGGCCCAAAGCTCCTCTTAGGAAAACTCCACCTCTCACATTTGATGATGAACCTACTGATGAGGAACTTAAGGATGCTACACAAGATCCTAAATTTTTACAAGTTATGGAATGACTCTTAGGCCTGGATTAAGAGATGTATTTCCTCATGCTTGCTCAACAAGGAGCTAAGTTACCTAGTGATGTTGATGTTACCTATCTTAGAGAACCAACTCATACAAACAATCAAGATATCCTTAAAGGTTCTCAAGATCCTCATGGAGAAAAGGAAACCAACCAACAATCCAATGCTTCTCAAATCAATCAAAAATCCAATGCTTCCCATAGTGATCAACAACAGCATGTTTTTCACAATAATCAGCAATCCAATGATCCTCAACGTACTCAACAGCAAAATGTTTCCCAAAACACTCAAGGAAGCACATTATCTTTGGATCCCTTCCTACAACAAATCCAGATGCTTCAACAACAAATTCATGATATCCAAACTGGATCATCAACTAAGAAGTATTCTTTGGATGATATATGTCCTTATCCTTTTGATAAGAACTTAGCAATGATTCCATTCCCTCCTCATTTTGAGGTACCAAAATTTGACAAATACAAAGGGAATTTGGATCCACAAGACCACATTCATGAGTTTTGTGCTGCTTGTATTGAAGTCACTCACAATGACACTTATCTTATGCAACATTTCCATGAAGTTTAGGGGGACAAGCCATAGAATGGTTCTCCAAACTACCCCCAGGCATTAAATCTTTCAATGAGATTTTAGACAAATTTGTGACTCATTATTCATATAACATCAAACATGAAGTCACTATGCTTGATCTTTGCAATACACATCAAAAGAATGGAGAACCCTTCCTTACTTTTTTGCAAAGATAGTGTCAATTGTTTGCCAAATATCCATGAATGATTCCTGAACAAGAAAAAATGGATATTTTTGTGCATAACCTTACACCAGAAATGAGTTATAGGCTACAATCGCAATGTCCACCAAACTTCAATAAGCTCATAGAAAATGGTATCAAGATTGAGGAAGCCATGGTTCGAAAGGGTGAGATAAAACTTTATTCCAAAGACAATGCTGGATCCTCAAATTCAAATTCCAACACTTATAATTCCAATTCCAACAATGACAAATCAAAATTTTGGAATAAAAACAAAAACATTGTCAATGATGGAATTGTTGATAATCGTAATGTCCAACCGACCAAACCTCTTCTAAATCTCACAAGTATGACCAATGCTACTCAAGCTACCTATAGCAATCAATCAAAAAATCAAAATACAACCAAGGATTCATCCAAACCAAGATTGCCTTTCATCTCACCTCGAAGAAACTTTACTCCTTTAGGGGAATCTCTCGAATCTGCATTACGGAAGTTAATCACCAAGAAACTCATCATGCTTCCTGAACCGAAAGATTATGAACCTAGAGTGAAGCCTTCTTGGTGGAATGGAAATGATTATTGTGAATTTCACAGAGGAAAAGGGCATATAACCAATGAATGCCAAAGGCTTAAAAATGTGATCCAAGACTTAATCGAAAGTGGTGAAATTAGTGTTGATGGACATGTCTCGAATGAATCACATACAGCCTTCAAAGATCCACTTCCTGAGCATGAAAAGGGAGGTTCTTCCAACAATAAGGGTGACAACCAAGCCAATTATAATAACACACCCTATAGATATGTTGGTAACATTTCTGACCATCATCCTTCTGCATATTATGCAAATGTCATTACCATAAAGGGAAAATCAGAGAGTCAACCAATCTATGCTACTACTCGTGCTCAAGCCAAGGTTACTCTCCAAGGAGTCTAGTCTAAACCAAACACTACTCAGAATAAGTCCATTTATGTCCCAAAGTCTATCCCAAATACTTCCAACCAGTAGAATCTTTTGGAACAACTCAAGAAAACACCTGCCCAGATACCCATTTTAGAGCTTTTGCGTCTTTCCCCATCTCACAAAGATATCCTTGAAAAAGCTCTCTTAGAGACCCAGGTCCCCACAAATCTAGATCATGATCAATTTCAAGCTATGGTGGGCCACTTGACAACCCCACACTATCTATCCTTTACTAAGAATGATGATTTAGCTATTACCCAACCTCATAATGCTCCTTTACATATTGAAGTCCTTGTCTAGAGTCATAAGATTAAAAGAGTACTAATAGATGGGGGACCTAGTTTGAATATCTGCACTTTAAAATTAGTCCTTGCATTGGGATTCTCTGAGAATGATGTTGATCCCAAAAAGAAAATTACAATAAAAGCCTATGATGAAGAGGAGAGATCATCCAAGGGATCTATTGTTCTTCCAATTAGAATTGGTCCTATTGTCAAAGATGTATCTTGTCAAGTTTTGGACATGGACCTGGCTTATAATATCCTTTTGGGAAGACCATGGATTCATTTCATGCAAGCTATACCCTCGACCTATCATCAATGTTTAAAGTTCCCCCACAATGGCCAGGAGATTACTATTAAAGGAGACTCTAATCCATTCCAATACTGTAACAATATAAAGGTCTCTTATTCTTTGGTTCCTTATAACTGCACAGGATCTCCTCTAAGTATCCCTATTGATCCTAGCAATGAAGCATCCACTTCCAAATCAAGTGGGATCAAAATAGATATCAAAGAAAGCAGCATGGGAGAATACACTTTGGGTCAGGCTCTTTGTATCACAGAATTACCTTTATCTCCTTGGTCCTATGGTAAATATTTAATCACTAAACAATAGTCAGAACCCCCTTTAGCACTTGTCTATAACACATTTATAAGTGGGGGCACCATATCTAAAGAAGCTACTGAGCGTAATGCAAATTATTGGCTCAAAACACAAAATATTGATGAGGATATCAAATATGAAAATATATCACCTGATATCTATGGAAAAGGGTATATCTTGTTACAAAAGATGGGCTACCAAGGTGCTGGACCTATAGGGCTATAGAGAGATGGTGTTATCAAGCCAATTTTACAAAATCCAAATTATCAAAGAGATACCACCAGATTAGGGTATAAAGGAGAAGGCCCAAGGGAACCAAATGGAAAAGAAAAAATTCTACCTTCTCATGAATCATCTAATGCTCCTGATGTGCCATTCAGACAAAATGGTATGTATGTGGATCCAGAAAAACAAAAGATAGAACAAAGAATCATTGATGGGCTTCAAGATAATGATGATTCAGATTCTAATGATTACGAGTGGGATTCATTATTTGATGGTACTAAGGAGATAGGAGTTGATGTTGTTCATTAGTATAGTAATGATTACCATGAGGGAGAGAGCTCAAGGAGTGACTCACTTGGACTAACCCCACGTAATACTACTTTTGATGATGATGAGGAAAATGAGAATCATCTTGTGAGAGACAATTCGGATGAGAGTATGGAAATAGATCTCGTTGATACCATCATAAACCTTGACAACTTTTCCATCAATACCATCTCTGCCTTTGAAACTGACCCAAATGATCCAATGCCCCTTGTCTATCCCGACCTTATCGATTGGGATTCTCCTGATCATCCCAAACTTGATGTCTTCCATAATGATGATGTAATCATTGACTATCTTGGAATCAAGGACCATTTACCACCAGGGGATCACAAGTCAGGATTTCTGGTAGAACTCAATGACATGGCTTAGTGCCAATCCTTTCAGTCATTAAAATATAAAAATAATCAATAGATCTAATGGTGAAAACCACTCAGTGGCAGTATTAGATCCAAAAATAGTAAAACAAAGAGACGCATCTAATGGTGAAAACCTCTCTGGGGCACCTGACGATGGAAGGATTGACACTCTTCCCAATTATCTGTATCAAGAACAATCTGCTATTCTTATAGAACCAATAGTACCGCTCAACATTGGAATAGAGGAGTCTCCACACATCCTCAAAGTAGTAGCATCCTTGACAAAATCAGAGAAAGAAGCTTTTGCAAACTTTTTCAAAGAGAGACAGATCAACTTTGCTTGGTCATATGCTGATATGCCTAGGTTAGATCCTGATCTTATTCTGCATCATTTATCTATTAGACCAGGTGTGAAACTAGTTAAGCAGATGCACCCACACATTGCACTAATGGTTAAAGCAGAATTGAAGAAGCTCCTAGATGTCGGGTTCATTCATGCTATTGATTATATAGAGTGGATTTCTAATATTGTTCCTGTCTCCAAACCAGACAAGTCTATCCGGATTTGTATTGATTTTCAAGATCTTAACAAAGCTTGTCCGAAAGATGATTTTCCTTTACCAAATATTGACATGATTGTTGATCTAATAGCTGGGCATGAGATGTTATCATTGATGGATGGTTTTTTAGGCTATAACTAGATCAAGATTGCACTAGAAGACCAGGAAAAAATTGCTTTTACTTGTCTGTGGGGTACATATTGCTAGAATGTGATGCCATTTGGCCTCAAAAATGCTGGAGCAACTTACCAAAGAGCCATGACTATGATCTTTCATGACATGATGCATACCATCATGGAAGATTATGTAGATGATATATTAGCAAAATCTAAAGATAAAGCTGGTCATTTGAGAGTGTTGGCTAGAATATTCACTCGAATGGAAAAGTATTTTATTCGGCTCAATCCAAAGAAGTGTGAATTTGGGGTCACATCTGGTAAACTATTAAGATACATTGTTTTAGCTAAAGGAATCGAAGTAGATCCAGAAAAGGTCAAAGAAATCTTGGAGGTGGCTTCCCCCACCAACATCAGTCAGTTAAGATCTCTATAGGGACGTCTCCAATCCATCTGAAGATTTGTTTCTCAACTGGAAAATCGTAGTCATCCTTTTCAACATTTGCTGCATAAAAATATCTTATTCCAATGGGATGATAAGTGTGAAGAAGCTTTCAACAAAATCAAGCAATATCTGGAAAATCCTCCAGCTCTGATGTCACCAATTCTGGGCAAACCCCTCTTGCTATACATTTCAACTATGACAGTCTCATTAGGTGCTCTTCTAGCTCAGCAAGATCAAGAAGGAAAAGAAAAGGCCATCTACTATATTAGTCGCACTCTAGTGGGATATGAACTAAACTATTCCCCTCTCGAAAGAGCATGTCTGGCTATTGTTTTTGCTTCACAGAAGTGGTGACATTATATGTTGTCACATTCAATCTAGCCTATTGCAAAGATTGATCCTTTAAAGTATCTATTAAGCAAGACAGCATTGACAAGCAGATTGGCTAAGTGGGTCATGCCACTTAGTGAATTTGATATTGAATATGTGGACAGGAAGGCTATCAAAGGTCAAGTAATAGCAGATCAACTAGCAGATGTTCCATTAACAGATGACCAACCTATATACACAGAGTTTCCTAATGCACACATCTTAGCTTTGTCTACACAAACATGGAAATTATACTTTGATGGTTCATACACTCAGCAGGGTTCAGGCGTTGGTATTCTCTTCATCACACCACAAGGATACACCATTCCAAAATCTTACAAGTTGCTTTTTCCTTGCACCAACAATGTAGCAGAATATGAGGCTTTGCTAATCGGGCTAAAGATGGCCTTACAATGGAAAGTATCTAAAATAAATGTCTACGGAGATTCTCAGCTGATTATAAACTAGGTTAATGATGATTATTAGACTAAAGATGATAAGTTATTACCATATAAACATATGGTTGATGACTTCAAAAAGTACTTCTCAGTCATCACTTTTAAGCAGATTCCTCGACATGAAAACAAGGTCACTGACGCCATGGCAACAATTCCTTCTTTGTTTGATACAGAAGATACTAAGGCCCGTTTTGAGTTCTTGGTGGAATCCCTGACTTGTCCCACATATGATGACCCTGATACAAGTATTATATGTCATCTCATTGGACATGACTCTCCCATTTATGGAAACATCTATTCTTATCTCAAAGATGACATCCTACCTCCTGACCTATCCCGAAATCAAAAATGAACTTTTCTCTGCCAAACTTCCCGCTATATCCTCATATCCGGCACCCTTTATCGGTGAGGTTTTGACGGTACTCTCTTGCGATGTCTCAAGCATGACGAAGCTCAAATTTCCTTACATGACATACATGAGGGTATTTGTGGGACACATTTGAGTGGTCCCTCTTTGGCTAAGAAACTCATGCGTATGGGTTATTATTGGCCTACCATGGAAGCAGATTCCTTCTATTTTGCTAGAGCATGCAAGAAATGTCAGATACATGGGAATCTTATTCATGCTCCAGCACAAGAGTTACATCCTTTTGCAACTACTTTTCCATTCAGTCGGTGGGGACTCAACCTCATGGGTGCTATCAACCCTCCATCTTCTAATGGCCACAAATGGATTCTTACTGCCACAAAGTATTTTACTAAGTGGATTGAGGCTGTTCCATTGATTACCGCCATAGGGAAACAAATATCCATGTTTATCTTAAACTATATCATCTGCAGATATGGTATACCTATGTATCTCATCACTGATCATGGGAAACAGTTCCAAAATTAGGACATGGATGAACTATGCACCAAATTCCACATCACCCATAACTATTCCACCATATACTATCCCCAAGGAAATGGTCAAGCTGAGGCGTCAAATAAAACAATTGTTAAAATCCTACAAAAAACTGTCAATGACGCTGGCTGTGATTGGTATCTCCAACTAAATCCAGCCTTATGGGCTTACCGCACCTCCATCCATACTCCTACTAGAGCCACCCCATATTCCCTTGTTTATGGATCCGAAGCAGTCTTTCCCCTCGAGGTCAAGTTACCTTCACTTCGTGTTACTCTTAAAGATTTGATTCCTGATGAAGAGTATAGAGTTGCGTACCTAGTTGAACTAGAACTACTGGATGAATTCCGTCAAAGAGCTTATGATCATTTGAAAGTCTATCAGCAGTGTATGTCTCGTCAATATAATAGCATGGTCAAGATCAGAGATTTTCAGTTGGGTGACTTAGTTCTTCAAGAAAATCCCAAGAATCAATAGCACCATGAAAAGAAAGGCAAGTTCAAACCCAATTGGTTAGGTCCTTTTGTGATTACAATAGTCTATGGTTTTGGGGCCTATCATTTGTCTATGCCGGAGGGAGATCCCTTGGATGAACCTCTTAACAGTATCCATCTCAAGAAGTTCTATCCTTGAAATCCCAATGCAAGTGGCATGTATAAAATATATATATATATATACATATATCAAAAAGAAAACTACAATAAAAGCATGTGGTGAAAACCTGGAAATAGGCGCTACATGTGACAAGTTAGCTCCTCTATCTATTAGGATTCTTCTAGTGTGTTTTTTCATTTGTATATATCCGCAATAACACAGCTAGTCAGTCCTCATCGCCACCATGTATATATCATAATAAAATGGCCAGTTCATGTACCATTCATTGTATTTATCCATAATAAAACCCCATCATAGCTTGATCTTGTATCATTGGTCTTCATCCTAGTTTTGTTGTGTCTTTCTTCATCCATAATAAGTCAGTCCATCACCTAGCTGGGGGCATATCCTTGACCTAGTTTGGGAAGTGGATCTATGATAGTCGTGACTCTTAGAGGACAGAATGGAGTATTTTCACTAGGCAAGCAAACACAATCAAATGTCCTTTCACAATGGTATCTTCATGCTGAATCGGAACCTATGATCTATCCTTCAAAATGTGCCCGCTTATCTACACATCTTAACTATACATCATCAATTGATCTGATCAAACATATCTTAAATCTATCTTTTGGCAAAAAGAAATGTATATTCATGGCAGGCATGTTAGAATGGTTTTGTTGTAGATTATGCATTCATATCTGGATTTCATTGTTATCATGTTTCCTATGCTATTCCGGGATATCTTTTGACATGAGTTTGAAACTCCCATATGTCATTGATTAGAATAGCCGGGATGGGGCATGGTATTTTCTTTGATTGCTGTTTGTGGGGTATTTTCCAATGAAATCGAAGGAACACGTAATTGGGGTGTCTGTGTGTAAGTGCCTTCATCCATTTCATAGTATGGACAACATCTAA
Source organism: Chamaecyparis obtusa (assembly GCA_027943335.1). Lineage (NCBI taxonomy): Eukaryota > Viridiplantae > Streptophyta > Pinopsida > Cupressales > Cupressaceae > Chamaecyparis > Chamaecyparis obtusa. The sequence goes on from BSBK01003166.1 coordinate 2,328,124, forward strand.
ATCATGTTGCTCTACAAATACTATTTTCTAGTGATACGCCATCGCATACCTCGACTCCAAATATTTGTTCCCCGATGGAGGGGGAAATATTCCTTGTCTATTACGCAAATGAAACTCAGGTCATCTCGGTTCAATTATACCTAGATGCTTGTCAAGTTTGCAATATTAAACTCCATGCAAGAAGTGCTCAGGTCATCCTGGTTTAATTATACCATGATGCTTGCATTTTCTTGCAACATAACGAGCTCAATGATGAAAATCAAATTCCAGTTATCATGAAGTTCTAAGATGTTACATGAAGTTTTGGAGATACTCATTTCATATTTCATTTTGCATTGCATTTTACCATTTCCTACATTGCATACTGGTGCTCCTTTCATAGAGATTTGTAAGTTATCTATTAGGATATCTGATCCTCCTAGTCCATTCTTCTTATGTCAAAACATTGCTATTCCAGTTGAGGACATTTGGACAACCAAAAATATTAAAACATTTTACACTTAATCATTTCAAGACATGCATACTTTTCATTAGGTGTGTTCATTTGTGTATCATTTGATCATTTGTTATAGCTATCATTTCATTTCATTTTTCTTTTCTCACATTGTACGTTCTTATAGTCCATCATCATTTCATTATCATTTTTCTATTAGCTATCATTTTGCATTACATTGTCATTTATTATCCATTACATGTATTATATCATCATACATTCATTTATCTATTATATCATTCATGTAGTATTCATTATCCACTATTCACATTTGTTTTACATCATTGCATTTTTCATCACATCATATAGCATTAGTAACCATTATTTACAACATGCATTTCTATATTCACATCATCTGTTAGATTATTACCCATTATGCATCACATATTAAAGTAAATCATCACATCCTGCATATGTCAGTATGCACATGTCTACAACATCATAACAAAACTAATAAAACTGCATCAAATCATGTAGAATCAATCACATAAAGTCTATAACACATAACAATGTGTCCAAAGGTCAATACAATTGTCCCAATGTCCAATGATATATACCCATAACAATGTGTCCAAAGGTCTATATATATATATCAAGTCAATAAAATAATGAAGTACAATGCTACAATAATAATGTGATACAACATTTGTATACAAGTAGTCACTATGACTCACTGCCTCCAGACTCTATCTATCACTATTTGCACGAGGCAATGTGGCCTCGTGCTGCTGAACCACCTACTCTTGATGATCCACCCTGCTCACTTGAACCTGTGGGTACTCTGGGAGGACGTGATGATACCCCTTCATTGCCAGCTGGTGCCTATCACTCATGTCTTGCTAATTCGATGCCTATTGAGCTCTCTCTGTAACTCTCGATCCACTGATCCCTCAGGACTGCCTATTTGTATGCCTCTCACTAGTAGGATATCTCCTTCTCATCTTGTATCATGGCTCTCAAGCTATCTCCATGCGGACCTAGGTCCTCTGTCCTCTGTAGCTCATCCAATAGCATCTCTGACTCCCCGAGTCTCTCAACCGTTGAATCTCTCTCTACTCTCAGTAAATCCATTTGTCTCTCCATCCTCTCAATCCATCTCACCAACCTAGGCCAGTAGAATATCTACCTCATCCTGTGCCTGTACCTATGGTATCTGTGGTACCTGTGCCTATCCCTATACTGCTGGTATCTATCCCTCTGGTCCCTATACTACAGCAGTTGGTATCTATACCTATGAGACTGGTACCTATCATGGAACTCCTGCAGCTGGCTATGCAAGAGGTGGTCTCCGTCCCTGTCTACCTGGGGGAGCCATCAATCCCCTCTATCTCACTCCACCTCCCCTCATCTGTGGGCTAGCTCTCTCACCTCTCCCTCCATCTCCACCATCTCCATCACCATCTCCATCTCCTCCTCTCCCTTGTCATCTCCTATCTCATCCTCACCACCTCCCCTGACGTCTATCTATAGGATCTCTCTCTGGCAGTCTCACTGCTAGATTTGTAATATGTGGTACCAGATGATCTCTCAAAAATTGCTCGAAATCAGCAGTCATCCCAGGTTCAACGACTATCTATCTCATGGACCATGCCTGGAATGGTGCATCCAAAAAATCCTGCTGAGAAACATCAAATGACACCATGGGCCCCCAATCCCATCTCTCCTGATGTGTCTATGCAAACTCAGTCACTCCCTGGGGCATACCCTTAACCCTGTCAAACTGGCATACAACCTGGCTGACTAGCTGTCTCTCTATAATAAAGGGCATCAGCCCTATCAACCATCGCGACTCAAAATAGAATCCCAGCTGTCGCTCATCATCCCATGGCTCACACCCTAGGTAGGGTCTCCATGTCACTATGTCTAAGGTATCAAAAGTGTATCACCAAAACTCTAAATGACCCAGTTTTGCCTAAGACAAAACTGAGGAGTATAAATGAATATAGGGCTTCCCTGCACCCCAAAATCTGATAGCCAATGGTCTCATCACTACAATATGCTCCCATGCCCAAACATGGAGTAGTGTCACCCCTACTGATAGAGATGCACCCCCGTGGTACACCACCTGATGTAAATCATGATATACGTGTGCTAGTAAACACACCCCCTAAGAAAATTGGGTCCCCTCCATCACCCGTTGTAATGTGTGGCCCAATCCAACTGCAAATCCGCATGACCTATGATCAAGGCATACAAATCCCCCAATCGTGCCTGCTAGAACCACTGGAAGAGGGTCATGCAAATCGACCATATCCTCCCAACTAATCTCTCCATCATCAATATCATCATCTCCAAAGACCGCTCTACACTCTGTGACTCTTCCATGTTGGTCATACTACACCAAATCTCCTATGATGGGAAGTCGGAGGATGCGATATACATCCTCTAGGGTCACTGTCATCTCCCCTATCGAAAGATGGAATGTACTCATCTCTGAGTGCCATCTCTCAGCTAATGCAATCATCATGCTTAGATTCACCCAAATCTCAGGCATGTAAATCACATAGTAAAGTCCCGATGCTCCAATCAACACTCTATCTGTCTCCGACAATGCTGGTCTCAGATTCTATGTGACGAGATATCTCTCCCGTGACATCAGAACATCTGTGATATCCTCTTATTCAAGTCAACAATAATCAACCTATCAGATTTTGATAAACTGATCTATCAATCTATCTATCCTATCATATCAATTTCAAACATGTCTATCATGTGTTTCAACAGATAATTCTATCAATTGTCTATTTAAGATTGGCTAACTAGCAAACATGCTACAATGTTACCAATCTTGATCAAATCAATCACAATCAACCACCGACAGATCAAATCGGCATATCGACATCAAGTTTGACCTAATTTACTATCCATTATGACCCAATTCTACCACCTAAAATATATGCGCAGCATTGAAACATGCATGCGCAACTTTCTTTCATATTTGCGCAGGTTTTTATCGATGCGCAGTCTTTTTTCCACATTTGCACAACATTTATCGACATATGCGCAACTTTCAACATATGCACTATTTTATTGACTATTTGCATAGTTTTTCATCACACATGCGTAGTAAGTACCTATGCGCACTTTTCTTGCATGCTTGCGTAGCACTATCCTTCTCCTAGTAGGAATGCACCATTATTTTTAACGAATGCGCAAAAATTTTAAATTTCTATGCAAACATCCCAAGTTGTTGTGCATTGGTGCGACGCAACTACGCATTCATGCTTCGCCTAAGAAAAGAATTTTCTAATCTAAATTCTAGCATTCGATCTATCCTAAACATGCTAAAATCTAATCTACCATATATCAAATTATGAAATTACAAAGCAGGATCGAGTCACCTACCGATTCACCCGAATCGGGTGGTCGCTAGAAGCGTCTAACTCTCTCGAAGCGGTGATTTGACAAGGGGAATGGCATCCTGGCGGCTCTGCTCTTCTCTCTCTCGCGCTCTGATCTCTAAGTGACAAGTGTGCACAATGAGCCTATTGTGGACCCCTTAGCCCTATTTATAGCCTGTGGACCCAATGTGCTTGGTGTGTGGACCCTATCTCCTATTTTTCTTCCTTTCCACCCTATTTTCCTTCATCTTTTCTACCGCTCTTTCGTGAGATTGATTGTAAAAACAAAAATAAAAAATAAAAATATATAAACAAAAATACCATAAAAATTCAAATAATCTTTTTTGTCAATCAATCTCTCAAGGGGGCATGCATAGGTCGTCTGAGACATTGTCTGGGGGAAAAATGCTTGATTTTTCTTTGAAACAATGTGACCAGCACATTATTTCAAAGAGGGGCAAAATGTATACACTTAAAAATGGCTTTATTAATTAATTAAATATTTATTATTTAATTACTATTGACTTGATAAATTAATTAAATATTTATTATTTAATTAATATTTATTTCTTCTATTTATTAAGTAAATTATTCAATTTATTCAATAAATTCACTATAGTCTAATTCTATATCCTAAGTCTTCTAAATAGTCTATTAAAGTGATTTAATTAAATATATAATCACCTAAATATGACTAAGTCTCTTAGTCCACTTCATCCACCTAGTCACCTGACACCTCACCTTGGCTAAAATAAATAATTATTATTAATTATTTATTCATATTTATCCTCACCCACACATGTCCTATTCTTAAGGACTATGTGGCCTCATAGGACTTGGTCTCATGACCACATGTCCTCTCAACAACCAAGTCAAGAGACCTTCCCTATTCCTAAGGGGCTTCTCAAGCCACCTCTAAGGGTCAAAGGTGACTCATGGGACACTTGTACAAAGAGTCCTCATGAGGAAAAGGTCTTTCCCCCTTTCTCTCTTTGGTCTTTGTGAGACACTTGACATGTGTCTTTCCCTTCCACCTTCGTCTCCTCCATGTCAATGTGAGAGGAACATCATCCCTATTCTTCCTCTCACATTCCAACTACATCCCCCTTTCTCTTAACTCTTTCAACCAAGTCAATTCCAGCCCTAGGATCTTCCACCTTTCATTCTCAACCATAGGATTGTGCCACCTAAGCCTAGATTCTCCAAAACTCTATAAAAGGAGCCTCATTTCCCCTTTGTGGGTTAATAAAAAATAAGGATACTCAAGCATTCAAGTATTCAAGAAATCAAGCCATCAAGCAATCAAGCATCTAAGCATTTTTTTAAGAGCAATCAAGCATCCTCATTATCATCCCCATCATTTGCATTCCATTCATTAGATTTTCATAAGCTATTGTGCACTCATTTCACTCAATCTCTACACTTTGGAAACATCTTGGGAAAAGGACTTCATATGGAAATCTAAGAGCTCAACATCTTCAAGAAATCAAGGTTAGGAGGACAATGGAGACAAGATGCATTTGTAGGTGAAGGTAAAATTGTTAATTTGGCTTCATTGTTTATTGCATTCTTCATTGTAGTTTGCTTATTAGATAGATTTGTTAACTTCTTATTAGTTAATTTATCATTTAGAATAGTATCCAACTAATTTGCATACAGATGCTTTTCTATAACTCAGTAGGGTGTTTTTATATGGTTTTATGCAAACTGTGATGATATTATATGTAGAAATTTTATATGTGTAAGTGCATGGACAATAATTTAAATACTTTATGGTTCAGTAGGATATATGGTCTAGGTTGGAACTTATGGTTAAAAATTATGGATATAATATGACAGATGAATTAGTAAATATACATGTGTTTTATTTAATGTTCATCTCTCCTAAGTTATACTGGGTTAGGATTCTTGCAACCACATATCATGCAAGAGTTAGTTAATGAGATAATGCATTTTCTGATTTAATGATGCAAATATATATGTTTTGAGTTTGGCATGTGTTACTGACTCCATGTAGGATCAAGTCAATGGTGTATTCATTAAGCAATGTGGTAGAATTCACAAGATCAAATCTACGGCTAAAGCAATAAAGAAATAACCACACATCACTATTCTTTGGAGTGGTCAAACGGTTTCTATTATACGTAAGCGGAGATTTAGAAGCACGAACTGCTATATCTTTGGAAGCCTTTTTTTCAAATGTTATTCATCCTGTTGTATGACATTATGAATCTTATTGATCCTCATTGTTGGAGTGAAGGTAGTTGTATGATTTATTTTTTTAGTGTTTTCTTATAAATAAGATGTTAACTTAATTTTCAGGAGATTCAAACTAGGAAAGTTATTGTAATTTTGTAACATCAAATAGAATTCAGTTATGTGTTACTTCAAGTGTACCTTTCAAATGAATGAATAGAATGCACTTTGCAAGTTCTATATTTTTATCTTAATTGTGTCCTATTCACTTATCTAAGGGGGTCCACTTAGTGAGTGAATTCAATTGTTAGTTAGGATCTATTTCATGCTTTCTTAGAATTAGAAAGAACTTTATTGTTCCTGTAGCCATTGAAAGAAGAACTAACAGGTTGTTCCTACAACAAAGGAAGATAGAGAAGTACCTATCTATGATTATTGCTTTTAGTAGAATAAACTTGTTTCTTTGTTCTAGCTTAGACTTTCAAGATTCCAAGTCTTTTAAATTCAATAGTTTAGATAAGTGGCAATTAAGATAGTTTGGAGCATATACCTTGCAGACACTATTTCAAGTTTATGTCCCTGGTTGATACTATAAATGAGCTAAATGAGTCAATTAGTTACTATTTAGGATGTCCAATATTGAATGTATGAGTGTTATGCTCTAAGGTTCTAAGACATTTATTTGGCTGAGAATTTTTGGTGTCATTGCCAAGAATGATGTCAATCTGAACTTATCCTAAGGACCATTTCCCCCAAATCTTTCATATATAGGTCCTAGTTTTAATCAATCCTTTTTATGCATAGGAGAAGAGACCATCTTAGAATATTTCTCCCTCAAAATTTTCTATTAGTTTTAGAAGAAATCTTACCCCCTGAGTAGGAAAATCCCCAAGAAGTTGACCGTAAAGAGAATCAACCATTTGAGAATGCATTTGCTAACCTACATCAAGCAGTCACAAAACCACCACCTGTAGAATATACCTTTGACTTAGATGAGTTCTTTGTTGAAGGAGAATACCAGGATAATCCCTAGGCCATTGTTGTTTTCAGAGGACAAATCACAGCTCCAAATCCTTTCAGAATGACACATCCTACCTTTCCCTTTCCTATTGTTGACCTGCATGATAATAATAACCTCAAGAATATTCCCTTGTCAGTCCTTCCAAAGTTCTATGGACTGATTACTGAAGACCCTGAGACCTTCCTTTTTTAGTTTGACATCCTTTTTAGAAGCTATGACTGTACAAAAGATGCCCATATAGGTTGAAGTTTTTTTCATCTACTTTGAAGGAGGTAGCACTAAGGTGGTTCATGGGTCTAGGAACCAATGTTGTAGGAGACTGGGATGGAATGAAGAATGCATTATTGGAAAAATATAAAGATTATTTTCGAGGTAGTGATATGAAAGGTGATGATATTTTCAAGATGATACAAAAGGATGAGGAAATGCTTGAGGATTATGTTTCAAGATTCTTGTTTAACCTCCAGAAGAATACTCAACATACTTTGAATGAAGAATCCATGAAACATCTATTTGTAAGAGGTGTTAATGAGTCTTGTATGGAGGCTCTTGACTTGAAGGCTAGAGGAGACATCACTCAAAGCACTTGGAATGAAATTAAGAGGACATGTCTTAATTAGTCTAGAGCTACAGTGAAGAAGAAAGAGGGCTCAAAAAATCAAGCAACAAAACAAATGGTGTTGGCATTTCAAAGATGGAGATATCCAATCTCTTGTATGATTTCAAGAAAGATATCATCAACAATGTAGCCGCCCAGCTAGATACTATGCAAGCTAAGAAGAAGCATGAAGAAGCATAGGTCATGTTAACTGAATTCTATTCCCATTGCATGGAAAAGAAAAGGAACTATAAATGTAAAATAGTTGCATACTTGGAGGCTCAGTCAATGCCAACTAAACTCAAGACTATTGATGAGAACAAAGAGATATTTTATGTTTCTCAACAAAGGCCATTGTCCCAAAGACAAGGTATGGCTCATGACCCTTTACAAAGTTCTAGTTTCAATAATAATCAATGGCAAAAGCAAAATTCTTAGAATTTTGGTCCCCAAGGTCAAAACTGGAATAATAGTTGGTCCTATCAGTCACAATCCAAATGGAGTAACCAACATTGGAAACAAAAAACCCCTCCTAATCATGGCATCAACCCAATCAAAATTTGCAACAAAATAACCAATGGAAGCCTCAGTAAGGTAATTGGCAATAGTCACCTTAGTGAGGTTTAACAGTTCATTGCAACAGCTACATACTCAGCTTCAACAGTAGATTGAGAAATGCAATTTTATTTCTTGCTTGTACAGGATACTAATCTCTATCCAAGAAAGAGAGCTCCACCACTAGTACTCTTTCTGTCATCTACATTTCCTACCCAATCAACATCACTATAAAATCTTAGTTCAAATCTCTCATGTTTCCTATAGTACAGATCATAGTCATCTGTTCCTTTCAAGTATCTCATTATCCTTATCACAGCCATCATATGAGTTTCCTTAGGATTGGAAGAGAATCTTACCACAATCCCAACTACTAGAGCAATATCTAGTCTACTATGAATAACATATTACAACTTTCCAATCATAGATCTATACAAAGTTTGGTTCACTTTAGTAGTGTCATCATTTTTAGACAGTTTCTGTCAAGTGTCCATGGGAGTATTCACTGGTCTTGAATCCTCCATTCCAAAAAAAATTAGCATCTCTTTAATATACTTAGACTATGTAATTTAAATACCTTTATCCATCTGATAGACTTGTAGTCCAACAAAGAATTTTATTTCACCAAACATACTCATTTCAAACTCTGTCTTCATCTCATTTGAAATTTCTTACATAGGGCATCTTGCCCTCCAAATATGATATCATCTAAAAAATGTTTAGCTTTAACAAGATTCCTTTACCTTATTCATCTTTCATGTACAAATTGTTGGTGTCATTTGTCCTTGTGAATCCAATCTATATTAAGTAATTGTGCAGCCTCTCATACCATGGTCTGGGGGCTTGCTTCAATCCATAGAGTGCCTTGTTCATTTTGCAAACCATGTGTCTCTTGTTTGGATCAAAAAATACTTTAGGTTGTTCAATATTAAATTCTTCTTCTAATATACCATTTAAAAATGTAGACTTGACATCCATTTGGTATACCTTGAAATCTTTGTAAGCAGCATACGCAAGTAGAGTTCTTACTCCTAATTTGGCTATAGGGGAAAATCTCTCCCCATAGTCTATTCCTTCTTCTTGTGCATAACCTTTGCATACCAGCCTTGCTTTGTTCCTTGTGATTTTTCCATGTTCATTAAGCTTATTTCTGAATACCCACTTTGTTCCAATAACTTTTTTGTTTTCTGGTCTACGCACCAAAGTCCAGGTATCATTCTTTTCTATTTGATCTATCTCCTCATTCATGGCTTTCATCCAGTCTTCATTTTCTAATTCCTCCCTTGTTGTCTTAGGCTCAAATTCACATAATAAGCATGTAGGGTCTCTCAACTTATTTCTTGTTAGAACTCCAGTATCTTTATTTCCAATGATTTGTTCAGGCTTGTGATGTCTCCTTACATATTGTGCCAAGTCAGGGTCTTCTCTCTTTTCTCCTAACTCTTCAGGTTCACCAATAAGATTATTAGATTCAGCCTCTGAATTCTTGGCAACCTCTTCCTGTCAGTTGACAGCATCTTCTTGTTGGTCGACAACCTCTTCCAGATTCTTGGCAATATTTTCCTGATGCTTAGTATTGCTAGCCCGAGACTTGGCATTAGATGCAAGTGTTTTACTTGCCTCTCCTTCTTCTATATAGAAAAAATATCTATAATCTTTAGGTTCTCTATTGATTTCCTATTCATTTTTCTCTACAAATTCATCAACTTTCACATTTGCACTTTCCATAATTTTGTTAGAGTTAAAGTTCAAACACTTATAAGCTTTACTATTTGTGGAATAACCTAGGAACATGCCTTCATCACTTTTAGCATCAAACTTTCCATTCCTATTATCTTTTAGTATATAGCATTTGCTCCTAAAATTCTAAAGTATTTTATATTAGGTGCATAATTGTGCCATAGTTCATAAAGTGTAACATTTGTACATTTCTTGATTTGTACTCGGTTTAAAGTATAAATAGTTGTACTTACATCTTCTCTCCAATTTTTTTGTACAATTTTTTTCTCAATCATTAGTGTCCTTGCACAATCTATGATAGATCTATTCTTTCTCTCTTCTATCTCATTCTATGGAGGTGTTCTAGGTGTAGACATTTGTCTCTTGATTCATCTATCATTGCAGAACATATTGAACTCATTTGATATAAAATCTCCACCTCGATCAAATCTCAGACATTTTAGGTTCCTTCTTGTCTCCTTTTCAACCTTAGCCAAATACCACTTAAAAAATTGAAATGCATCATATTTTTCTTTCAAAAACATTATAGTCATCATCCCAATGTAATAATCAACAAATAGAATAAAATATTTAACACCACAATAGCTTTGTACATGCATAGGTCCACAAAGGTCAGTATGAACCAGATCTAAAGCATTCTCAGAAGTAAAAGTTTTTCTCTTGAAACTAGACTTTGTCATTTTGCCTAACTAACATTGTTTGCACATCACATTATCAGGTTTCTTCAGTCTAGGAAAACCTCTAACTTTCTTCCTTTTACTGATATTCACCAGATTTTCAAAGTTAACATGACATAACCTCTTATGCCATAACCAAATATCATCAAACATGTCTCTTCAGATAGGTCTAGATAGAACAAATTACCTCTTGTTTGTTCTCCACTTCCAATCAGTTCACTAGTAGCATCAAATATGTTTCCCTTTGTGTGATGAAATTCCATTCGATAACTAGTGCTATTAAGCTATGCAACACTTAGCAAATTATAGTTAAGACCTTCAACCCAATAAGAATTTTCACAAGTGATCTTATTAGTCAGTTTAATCAAACCTTTACCTTCATAGGACATGGTGCATCATTACCAAACTTAACACTTCTACCTTTTTAATGATCTAGGGTATCAAATTTACTTTTATCACCAGTCATGTGGTGTGAGGAACCACTATCAATAATCCATTTATCACCTTTACTCACATATGAAACAAGTGCAGTTTTCTCATCTTCATCAGACACATCCTTCATAGCAACACAAACTACTTCTATTTCAAAATCATCATTACTAGTGTCATTTTCTTCTTCAGCTATGTAACAAGATTTCTTACCTTTATCCTTGTAGTCCTTCAGTAACCTTTTTTTCTCTCTTGTCTTTATACTTTCTTTCTCTTTCCTCATTCTTGTCATCCCTATTAGGACATCTTTCAGCTATATGGCCAACCTTGTTGCATGAAAAACATATGATAGGAAGTTTACCTTTATACTTTCCTTTTTCTCTTTTCAATCTTCTAGCCATAAGAGCTTCAAGATCATCTAGTTCTTCATCAGAAGTGTCACTTTCACTTTCACTCTCACTAATTCATCTTTCTTTTTCCTTCTTTGACTTATGCAAAACCATTTATGATTTGAATGCAGATTCAACATTAGCAACAGTGAAGTTATCATAATTTGAGAGTTCAAAAGTAGTAAGCTTACCAACAAAACTTTCCAATGTAAGAGCATTACCAGGGTTACATCTAGATTCTTGAATTGCTAAAATTTTGATGGCATATATAGGACACAAGGTTCTCAGTACCTTTCCAATAATAGTCTCATCATCAATAGTTCCATTAGCTCCTCTAATAGCATTTACAACTTCTTTTATTCTACCACAATATTGAGCAATATTCTCACCTTCTTGCATTTTCATTTCATCAAACTTAGACTTTTAGCTTTGGCCCTTAGTACATTTATGTCACCACCACAGATGTTTGAAAGAGTGTCCCACATTTTCTTTGCATTTGTGCAGTCTTTGATGTCTTCAAATTTAGGATAGCTTAAGGCAGATGCAATCTCCAACATTGCTTGATTGTGTTCTTATTTAGCTCTCATTTCCTAGACAATCAAGGGTGCAATAGGTGTAACATAGTCATGTTCAACATAATACTTCACTAAGTAACAAATACCATCTAGATGCAGTTTCATCAGGCTCTTCCATACAGGGAAGTTCTCCTTATTCATCTTTGGTACCTCCTTCTTATACATCTTGATCATTTACTTCAAGTACCTTTAAACTTGTTCTCTGTAAGCACCAATAGATCTGATACCAATTATTAATATGATTTAGAACAACAGAGAGGGGGGGGGGGGGGGGGTGAATCGGTTGTTCTCAAGTCCAGATGTATAAAACAAAATTTAATACACTTCAACAAATTCAGATCTGATAACCAAAACTACTCGGTCACTACAAAATATATGCCAGAAACATAAAACAGTGCAGTCCACTATCCAACAGCATTTAACTTGAAAAACATAGAAATGTTCACACCAAAACATTCACACAAGTATTAACACTAAGATTTATAGTGGAAACCCAATTTGGGAAAACCACTTTGTAACATGTTACTAATATTTTCACTCTTCTGAAGTGAGCTCTGTGAAAAGCCAACCCTGTTAAAGGTTTACAAACACACTGTTAGGTGTGACCCTATTAAAGGATTTCAACCACCCTGATAGGAGTGCGCCTTGTTAAAAGACTTAAATACATCCCATTAGAATGCAATTTTGTTCAAAGGATTTATACAATGACTGTTAGGTCAACCTTAATTAAAGGATTTTGACTGATATAATGATTAGAAAGTAACATAAGTATTGATCTTAAAAACATACAACTCACTTTGCAAATAACAGATCCAATTCTATACATTCATGTATGCAGGCTTGCTGACTAAGCTCTATTTCCATCCCCATCACTGATCTACTCAGAAATCCCTTCAAGCAATCACAACTCTTCACCTTCAACCTTTCTACTTAATTAGTCAATAAAAACTCAAGAATCCTCTTCATACTATGCATATCTCAACCTTTCTCTTAGGTTTCCTTATTTCTCTTCAATAGATAGATTTTCTCTTTTACCGCTTAATCTCCTCTGTAGATCTTAGGGTTAGGTCAAATTCATTGAATCCTTCCAACATTATGTTCTTCATTCATCCTTCTAGAAATATCTAAAATCTCCTTATTTTAATCACAATAAAATGGTTTACTATGCATTAAATGCTTCCATACAATCAATTAATAAAGTCAACACGATTTACATAACCCAAGAATTCAACTATGTCAGCTTGGACTATGAATTATTCCTCAAATGTAATTTACTGATGCTTGGTCAATACTGTATTCAACTCAGTCATCACTATGAAACTCGGTCAACACATCAAAACTGTTTCACTCGGCAATACACTGATGTTCAGTCAACATTGAATTTTCTCAGCATATACTAACTCGGTCGACATTAACATCACTCGACTTAAACTAGATTTCTTCATTTTTTCTCGATTAAACTTACTTGTTTAGTCTTCCAAATCTTACTTGGATAAACAATACATTGTCTTATCATTGTACCATATAATCAAGTACTCATTGAAGTATCAAGATAACTCAACCTTTTCCCTAGGTGCTATTGTTATCAACCTTGCCCTAATCCTTCTCACCAACCAATAGATATAGTACTTTCTTAGATAGCAACAATCTTACCAGTTAAGGTTTGACATCAATGACAATACAACAATTGCTTCAATTTTAGTTTCCAACAATTTTCAAATGTAGAGGAAGAAGATCAAATGTAAATCTATGAATTTTTAAAGTCAAAGTACACCAATCAAGATGGTTGAAATAATCATAGATCTATAATTCTCAACACTCAGACTCAAAATTATGTTATTTCTAGTGTCCAATATAAGAACTTATGAAGAATAAAAAAATCTTATATCAATCAAAACTACTTCCTTTAATTTTTGGTTTTCTTTTGGAATTCATTTTTTTCCATACTATATTAAAAGAGCACATAAAATTATAGTTAGTTTTGGATTTAGGCAAAAATAGGTTTTGAGGGGAACCCCAAAACCCCTTACAATGAATTACATTAGATTTTCAATAAAGACCCCAAGACAAAACCACAAAAGAAACACTACTGGAAGAGACCAAACCAACAGAACAAACTAACACCTAGCAACAAACAACCGACAAGACAGTACACACCCAGTACCATAAAATTATAGTTAGTTATCTAGCTAGGTTGTATTGCATTATGAACATGACTACATGTCCAATTTATATTTTAATAATTTATTGTAAAGATGTAATTTTCTCATTGTTAGAGATGATCTAATTGAGCTATGCAACTAAGATATTTAAATTTTGTATCAAACTATAATACCATTATAGTGACACTTAGCTAAAGTAATAATCTAAAATGCCTATATTAAGAATCTCTGCATATTATTTTTGTAATATATTGAGAAAATAATATGTAATGCCCCGATACAAACACTTAGGGCACTAGCCAAGAAAATAATTTTTTTTAAAAATATTGATAAAAATATAGGATATATACATGTCCAACACTATATAATAATACACACTATTAGTGTAGTGCCAATCAAAATGATATACATAGCTGAAAATTCATCTATGCTTTTGTTTTGGATTTAGTTGTATGGAACAATTTTTGCATCAACATTTTGGATCATACTTTGTGATCCATCATCAATATGAGAGAGTTAAAACGATAAAAATTATTCATGGAGTGTGATTCGAAACATTGATGAAAAAAATGTTCGACACGGCTGAATCCAAAAATAAAAGAATAATTGATTATAGACTGTGGAAATCTATTCTCCTTAAAATATTATTATATACTAAGAATATTACACATTTAGAGGACATACAAAGAGAGTATTTTAGAATTTTATTAACTCAAACATTTCAAAATGGTATTAGAGTTGGCTTAACTCCATTACCCATAAGATATTAGAGTATTTGGACTATATTTGACATCCTAAGAGACTTGTATCAAAGTTGGCACAACTTTGATACATCAATGTAGCATTATTAGAGTTTGACAACCCAAACCAATTTCAATTTTGGCCTAGTTTTGACACACTAATTTTTAATTGGTATTTATATAGAAACCCAATTAAGATATTGTAAATTTTGAAATGCATTTATTATGTCTTCTATGGTTGGAATATCGAAGTTCTTTATTTCATTGTTATCCTTATATCTACTATTATTATGGGATGTTTGTAAAGTGATCTTAGTATTATGCATATTGATTAATGACCATATTTATATAAGATAAAACTATATTATATAAAAAATTGAATGGTGTGCCATGTACTGAGTGACTTTATATTGCTTTAGCTATATAATATATATACATAGTAGATAGGCTTGACATGTACAGGTATAGGGTTATCTTTCAAATTGAATATTTATATTTGGATTTTTTTTGTGTATGAATTGAGTATTTTATTAGGATATGACATTGAGATTAATCTGTTTAATAATACATAGATTGATTATGATACATCATATGATATCCCTTTTAAATATTAAATGTAATTAATAATTATTATGATGTTCATTTATGTTGTGGGTACCCTATTGATGTTTGTTAAAGGATCACATGCATTTATTCCCCCTTGGTACTATTTAAATTTAGTGGTTGAATATTTTATGGTAATCTTATAATAAATTCAAGGATTTGAGAAAGAAATCCATTTTTTTAAGTAGCATATTTAAAATGACATTTAAATTATATACAATTTTTTTTAACTAATTGCATAACCTTAAATAACTCATCTTAATTATTTATTTATTCTAAAATTAAGAAAAGTATTTTCTAAAGTAACTTAAATTCTACAAATGTTGTTAGAAAAAAATGAATACACACACATTCATGTATGCATGTATGTATGCTACACACATGTGTATGTGTATGTGTATATGTGCATGTGTATGTGTATGCATAAATATCCATAAAGATAAAGTAAAATATATATTTTTGTTATATTTTAATAGTCCAGTATCACACACATAATATGATAAATGTTAAAATCTAGATGCCAAAACAAAACAATTAAGAGAAAATGTTAGAGGCCAAAAACTTTTCCCCCGGGGTTAGCTTTTCTCCTATAAGACTACAATAATATGGTGGTACATGATTTGTAACTACATCACATCCTAGTTGAGGTTTCATCAATAAGGCCTCTCTAGATCATTCCCCATTCTTCCTCTTCACCTTGAAGGAAAAACCTTTGATGTTGTAAAATATGGATGTGATCTAAAGAAAGATTCCAACATCTAAAATGGAAAAAATTAATATACCATGCACATACTAAAGGATACTAAGAGAGGAAAGGTTGTAGGTTATTTAAAAAATCCTCTCAAAGATATCAAATGGTCCTAAAAAATATAGCAATAATGTAGAAAATTTTAGATAATTGATTAGATACACAGGATGTGTACAAATATGGGGGACCAAAAAGTGGACCATAAAATGAGCATATTGGAATGCACTCAAATCATGGTATTTTTAGCCACAAAACCAAAAAAACATTTTAAAATTTGGTTTTGTTGTTTCTAAGTTGCAAAACCACGTCTTGCCAAATTTTTATAGCATGCTCGCATTGAGGGAAATCCAAATTTTATTTTTCTATATACTAGTTCATCCCTAACATGCCATGAAGATGTCATCAAGATTGAAGAGGTAAATATTTAAAGTATTTGGTGTAATTTTTTATTAAATTGATAGATTGAATTAGTTTTCTAAATAAAATTTATTTAATTTTTTTAGGAGGTGAGAATGCACTCCAGATTTTTGGAAACCCTAAATCAGCTCCTTATAAAAACCCTCCTAAAGCACACACACAAAAAACACCTCTTTCAATTCATCAACTTCCTCTAGGAATAAAAAAAAATAGGGTAATTAATGATGCAGGGAATTCCAATAATCAACTTTTGACTCGGTTGTCTATTTTGGTTGAAATTTTTCGGGTAGATTCCTCAAGAGATGCCATTTGGATTGTCAATGAGATCACCCCAATAGGGAGCCATTTCAACACTTTTCCAAGAGCCAGAAAGTTTGTTTAGGCCTCCAAAATTGGCTTTTAGTATTTTTTTGAGTTATTATAAAGTTGTGTTTTTTAATAACTTCGAAATCATGTTTCTAATTTCAAATATTAGTTGGCAATTCTTCTTATCTTAGTTTAGGGAATCTTTAGGGGAAAAATTGATTTTTTAGGAGTTGTTTTAAATAATTACCAAAAATGGCAAAAATGGATTTGTGAAAATCAGCCAAAAATAGTAATTTTGAATTTGGTTATATTACTATTTTCTTTTTATTGTAAGACATTGAGGATAGTTGGATGAATAATAAAAAGTTGTGAATTCTAAAATCATCTATGTTTTCATGTATTCTTTATGATATTGATTTATTGTTTAAATTGGGTTGCATCAATTAATAATTTTTAAATTATAATTGGAGGTAGGAGTTTCCAGGTTGGAAGATTTGACAACAAAAGTATCCCACAAGATAACCAACCACCAAATAATTGCATTCTGATGTCTCTCATAAGTCACTGGGTGGGGAAATCTAATAAATTGATGTATGGAATAGAATACAACTTGATGATTCGATTCAATCTGGATACAAAGATTAAAATCTCAATAGATTTTTAAAGCCTTATGAATTTCTCATGAATAACCAATAACTATAAATAAATTCTATGGGAAAGGAACTATAATAATTTATTTTATCACTAACTATATTAAGTAACCTATATTAATGTAATACACCAACATTGTCCCCCTTATTACGTTAATTTAAACAAGAGTGGAACATTGCAAGGTTTTTGAACCCAACCCTTCTAGAGACGTTGATGAAGATTCTTCACCAATCATCCTCAATTGCTCAAGAAACACTGAACTGACTACATCAGTGGATCTCATAACCCTAGAACCTGAGATCATTTACACAACATAAGTTTTCCCACCTCCCATGCACATTGAGACATATTTACTCCAAAATTCCACATGTCCTCCGAGTGTGTCTAATGCCTCCTCTAGTGATACACCTGCGACACCTTTCCTTCAAAAGTCCACATCTCCTCCGAGTGTGTCTAACACCTCCTCAAGTGCTCTATAAAAATCTCTCCTACGCTGCACAAATCACCACTGACATGCTTGTATGATATAGAGCAAGTTTCTTCTAGGACCCTAATATGTTTTTTCTTCTTTCTACAATTGCTGATGATCACGTTTAGTATACAATGTTATCATCACACCATTCATGCAATTTTTTCAATAAATATGATTGTAGACCACCTTAAAAGATGTTACATTTATCATCCATTTGCATTATAATTTGCCTTCTCCTCACACGTTATTCACTCTTTCCATTGTTTCTCATATCCAAAATTAGAAAAAATAAACTTAAAAATGGATTTGAATTGCTGTTTGGAGATATTTGCTTGCCCTGAATCATTCTCTCTTTGAATGAGTTTGTTTTGCATTATAATCACATTATTGGAAACGATGGCATCTATAATCGCATTGAATAGCTTTTCGCATTGATCAACTTAGAATAAGAGAGGATAATTATGACAGTCGGCATCCTAAGAAATAAAGAGAAAATAATTATGAATTATACATTTCAAAATGGTAAGTCTCCTTACAAAAAAGACAACATAATTACGATGTTATGCTTTCGATAGACATGGAGTATATATAATGCGTTAGTGATCCAATTCTCCCTTCTTAATGGGTATTTAAATCTGATTAATCGTCTTCAGCGACTTGATAAAAGTTAAGATTAATAAATTAATAAAATTCTCTAATATACCACTGTAAAGTACAAGCGCATAGAGCAAAGATTCCTAAATAGAGTGAAACACATTTTTAGCTCGAATCATGAAATTTCGTTTCTAGGATATTAATCTTCTTTAATTGAGAATGACTGCAATGAAAAATTTGACAAGCCAGAGCAGGAAGTACAATTAAAGATTGACTTCAACTTTGGCCCATTTTTTCTATTCTACAACTGTAGTGGAGTTTCAGTGGAGTCAATGAAATTGATTATATCAACGAGTAATGGTTTTTTTATTCAGTAAAATGCTATAGCTAACAAGAGACTCAATGAGTCAAAGTTCCTGTCAATAGTTTGAAAAGAAGGAAAATAGGAATATATAGATGGGAATGGAAATAAAAAAATGAAAATAAATATGGAAATAAATATAAAGATAGAAATATGAAGTGATTTATAGAGATGGGCCAAGATATAATGATAGAGAGAGTTGTAGAGGCAAAGTTTCTATCAGATGTGAAATTATCTTGCTAGATTATATACCAATATTTTAGCATGAATTATAGAAAGTTATTCAAAATATTCCACGAGGTTGAGAAGCTCCTAGACTAATCCTGAACAGAAATTAGAGCTAAACAAGAAATGTTATGAGAAGAAAGTTCCCGAGAATGATACTTAAAATGCCCACTATGCATAGAACGAGGAAAAGAGGACAGGCTATCATTAATGCATTTAATGGTAACAACTTTTACATTTCACCTGCGGCAAGTTTGATCATTTTATTTTTCTTCTAATTTTAGTTTCAAAAATTATTTTTTTCGTTGCTTTTTTTTCTACAACCAATAGAAACCTAGATAAATAACATTTATTCAATTTTACAAATATGTCAAAATTATAAATTTTATAATATATACTTAAAGACTTAAAAAATTCATTCCTGCCTATATTATAGTTGATTATTATTTTTTATTTTTAGTCATTTGAATGTATGACTTTTCTGATTTTCTATTGGTTAGAGTAAGGAGAAGAATAATTTTTCTTACAGAAAAATATAAAATTATGAACATCATACGGTAAAAAAAAATTAAAACATTACTTTCGCCTATGACTGGCAATTCTAGAAGTTTCTTAATTAACATTTCTCAAAGTTTCTTTGGCCATTGAATGGCAATTCTGGTGTGCGCTTTCTTAATTGATATGCCTCTGGTTAGAGTGGCAGAAAATGGTACATGGGCAGTAGACATGACTTTTTTAAGGAGGGAACTGGTTGTAGGGGCAACAGACAACACTTCTTTAAATAGGGAACTAGTTTCCATGACTTCTTTAAGCAGGGAACTGGTTTTCTTAATCTTGCAATTTCTGGATGAGGAGAAGTTCAAGGAAACTATACACAAGTAAGCTAATGAAAATATAAGGATATTCACCTTTCTTTTAATGGATTTTCTTTTTTTTTTGTTTTTTTAATTCATTTTTGTTGGGTTGTGATGTTATACGATTATGGATTCTTCTATGCTAACATGCCATTATTTTTCATTTCAAGCTTATCAAAATTTCATGGATGGACAGGAATCCTGCAAAACTTCAAAACCCAGAATAATTATGTGACTTTGGACAACATCCTCCTATAGTCTGATGCTCTATATGGTTCCTAATCTTTAGATTACCATGCACAAGTACCTGTTTAAATGTTTTAAATGCAAAGAAAAACCATTGCAACAACATATTGAATGCTACTCCAAAATAGCATTTTGGATTGCTACGGAAGTGATACAGTTAGTAGTAAAAAATATGGGGGCCAGTAGTACATATTTATGAATACCAATTTTCCAGACCCCTAGAATCCTATCAGTAGTCAAAATGTGGACAACGATCTCATTATTTTCAATGTAACAGGTTGCTTATCAAATATAGTAAGGGACTTTTAAAATTGCCACTGCTTCTGAGTTATAATTGTTTAACAGTAATTTTTTAGGAATTTTCGTTTCTTCTATTCCGATGATAGTAGTGATGGATTTTTCTTGTGTCATTAGGTAAATGATAGTAAATAATATATACTTTTCTATATGGTCATCTCTATTCTCCGTGGTAGGAAATCTAATAACTTTTTACCAGAAAATCTAATAACTTTGAAGATATTATCCAAAGGACTGTTTCATTATCATCATTTACATGTATTCAAACTTGCTTCTATTAACCAGATTATCACATGCTTTCTTCGTTTAAGTTTGTATTAATCCATGTTGATTATCACATTTTGAAATTATGAAATAAAATTATATATATTTATAATTTGCTACATAGATAATAGTTCTGAATATGAAACACTTCTGACTTCTTTGGAGCTGTAGCCACATTAGACTTCCATATATTTAACAGGACAAACATTAAAGTAAAAAACCCAACGAAAACATAAAACGTCCATGTATATACAATGCCAAACGGATCCAAGATTTATTTGTTCACTGTTCAAACTATGATTGTCAATTTGCCCATAAAAATGCAAGGTCTCACACAGGCCTTTATACATGCCTCAGTACAATCCTGTAATCATAGAACATTTCCCATTAATGTTGGGCATTAAAAGGAAAAAACCACGAGGATCCTCAAAATGAAAATTTATATACCTCAATTGGAAAGGCAAAGTGAGCATTGTGACTAACTCTCTAGCAGGCTGCAATACACCTTATTTCAGACGTATTTTCCATGCTGACATGGAAGCACAGTACACCTCCTTGGCTGACCATACTCTATCTGCCTACACCTCGCACCTGCCCAAGAAATACCCACAAAAAGAGCCCCCGAGATTTGGTCCACTGACTTCATAAATGACAGAATTTCAGGAGTTCAAGATGGAAATTTATGGGATATTGATAGGACACTTGTGCAGAGACTTAAAATGTCAAGAGATCGGCTAATTCTGTGGTGCTGATGTTCCTCAGAACAATTCTCTTATAGTCTACAAAATCCATCTCCAAATGTTGTATCAGAATTCTCAAATTCTTTAAGAAACGGGGGATGAAAAAAAAAAGGGGCAAATCTAGTTGAAATTTAATTTATTTAAAAATTTTGATAGAAAATTCTTGGTGAGAAACCACCCATGGCTATCCTCATCTATCATGTCAGGACTTTTCCCTGTTGTCGGGAAAGTTGATTTTGTCAATTTTGTTAGTGAAGAATGTAGGTGCAACACAGAGAACAAAAATAGTGTTCTAAGTGAGGCCTGATTTTTAGAATTCTCTATGATCTTTAAGGCACACTGATCATTTTACTCAGTAATTGATGAAAAGTGTATGTTCGTGGCCCTTGGGAATATAATTGGAACCAATGAACTTTCAATTGTTAGTCTACTTTATTAGAGGATTTTGTTGTTTGAATTTATTTTTAAGAGAAAAAAGGATTTATCCTATTGAAAATTTAACTAATCTACTTTCAAATATTTTTTACATGCACTCTTCATGATTTAGCAAGATAACTAACATAAAATCCAAGTCCTCTTTATTACAGATATCACTGCTAAAATAACATCCAAATATTCTTTTGAGACCAGGACAATGGTATTTCTGCTCAACTACACCCATGCCACATCATCTCTGAAACCGCTGCAAAAGATCAATCCATATGTTCTCTTATAGAGTAAAATAATTCTTTGAAATTGGTAGTTATCATTTTTGCTCACTTAAATATTCCTAATGCTCATTCAACTAGATCTACTAAAATTTTGTGAATTTTTCAATATTGCTTAAAGTTAACCAAAATATAGTTATTTAATATGAACCAATAGGTAGTTCTAGATCATGGCCAACACAAAGCTAGGACCAACAAAAAGCTACTGTGTCTTACCAAAAAATTGTCAACAAAAATGAGTCCAAAAAAATTACAATTCCTAGATCTTATGACAACAATGTCATTCCTCCTATAAGAAATTTTTCTTCTGATTAATCAATATTCAATGTTTAGAAACCTAATGCATTTGTAGCGCTGGGTGGAGGGATGCCCCATTCCATACGTTTGTACAAAGAGAAGAATGGAACTACTGCTTCCACCATCGAATTGCAATCCAAAGAAAATTTCCAAATAGTCATAAGATTTTCTTATTTAACACATTTTTAAATGTTTGTGTCATTTTGTTTCACTACTATCTCCCTTCTTCATGATGTTAGAACATCAACTATTCATTATACCTCCTCCTCTTCATTTTTCTTGCTTGGGAAAACCTTCTGCGTAATCTCTCGACACTTTTCTGCCAGTTGTAAACATCCTTCTGGATCCATTTTACTATTTTCTTTTAAATATCACCAAACGCCTAGCATTTAAATATCTGACATGTGGGTAACATGTCACAAGGCACGTGAATGAGTTGTTGCAGATTTCATGCAGAACTATGGACAGAAAGCTAGGACACGTGGATATTTTGCCAAAAAATGAAGGCACGGTCAATTCACTTCCAACTTTTTGTGAGGATAGAGTTGTTAATAGGACAAGAAAATTGTGTACTAAATTTTTGAATTCATACCATTGTAACATTGGTTTATACTAAAAGAAGCCAAAAATGTGACATTTGGAATTGTTAGTGTGCATAATGAATGCTTTTGTTTTCTCCTTAATGTATTATTTATTTAATCAAAACTGCTATAGAATATTGTTGATTTACAGTTGAAGTTTAAGCTCCAAGTCTTCTTCTTTCATTGGTTAGATTTTTTTTTGTTTTGTTTCTGTTCATTCTAGCTTGTAGCGAATATTTATAGATGTTGAAAGCACAATCTGTATGTGGCATGCCTTTTAGTGGTTTTTTTTGCCTATTTTTGCTAGCAGAAAAATTATAGGAAATAGCTGGGACTTTTCTTGTTCAGCTCATGAATTGAGTTATGGATTTTACCACTTAAACTTTAACATTTCTAAAACATTTTTATAAATTGATGAGTTCAAAATAGCATGTTAGCATATCATCATCAATTTTCTTACTTGTAGTATTCTTGTTTTCAGATTTTTATCTTGAAAATGCATTCGAAAACATCTTCTAATACCGAGTTTAGGTTTCAGAAGTTGCATTAGGAGATCAATTTTCTAATAGACTAATCGTATGTCATACAAGTCTTATAGTGAGTAATGGGCTTCTATTCAAATGATGACTTGTATAGAGCAAGAGGATTCTAATATTGCAAGTGCTCTTTTGTCTTTTTTTTTAAATTCCAGGTAATTTAGTAGCATAAGTAGAGGGTGTGTGTTGTTCTTCAATTAAACACAAAAAATATTGAAACCAGTGTGCTTTCCATGGTCATGGTCATGGTCCATTCCTTATAGGTTTAAAGTGTCATTCTCCCTACTTCTAAGACGAGGTTCACTATTTTTAGCCACGTTGATACAATAAATACAACAAAAATATATTAATGCTAGCAAGGCTTTGCCTTTACAACCAAGGAGGTCCTTGATACATGCTTGTTAGATTACAATTTTGATATTGAGACCCATGGGATCTCCAAGGAAACTAATGCCTTTACATGCTTATTAGTTGGTAAACACTTCATCTCCTTGTGTGCATTTATAAAAGATATTCCATAATGTTTTTGCTAGCATACTACTCATGTTTTGCCATGTTTTTTGGTTCACTTTAACTTTTATTTACAAGCAAACTTAAAATTATGCGATGGATGCAAACTATTTTAGAGTTTTCTTTTACAAAACCTTGCTCTGCAAAATTCAGAGTTAAGTTTCTAATTATAATTATAGCATGGCTTCATATTAGGCCACCTTATTTTTAACAATCAACTCATAATAGAAGTGGTAAATATAAAATTAACACTTCTATTTTTCTATCTTTGGATA
The DNA here is from genome assembly GCA_027943335.1 of Chamaecyparis obtusa. NCBI lineage: Eukaryota > Viridiplantae > Streptophyta > Pinopsida > Cupressales > Cupressaceae > Chamaecyparis > Chamaecyparis obtusa. Next base: position 2,352,724 of record BSBK01003166.1, read on the forward strand.
GTTATATTTCCAACTTACTTTTTAGTTTATTCTATGTTCCCTCTCATTGTCCCCTCTTTCCTAAAATGACTAATTTTACCCTACAAATTTCTCATCTTCTCTCTACAACACTACATCATTTGATTATTTAATGATAAATATTCCACCTAACTTGTTCTAACTTAAATTCTCCCCTTGATTTTTTATACAAATTTTAACTTAAAATCAATATGCACATCCAATATAACTATTATATCACTTCCGCAACTCACATGTGACAAAAATTGTTCAATTTCTCTTAACTACATCCTCATTTGACCATATCGTACCCCAAAAAGCATCACACTATAGACAGGAACTTTGACGCTTGCGTCCCTTGTTAGAGTTTGTCTTCCATGGTAGATTGGGGAATGTGTTTACAATATTTACTTTAGAGAGTGCATATGACTAGGAAATTTTGGATTCATTCTTTGAACGGAAATTTTGTGAAATTGTTTCTAAAAATTTGGAAAATATTTTATGAATTATCTATCAGAAGTATTTTTTAAATATAGAGGAGATTTTATCCATTTTCCATTTGTTATTTTGCTTTTTCTTTTCTTTTCTTTTTTCTTTTTGAGAAAACATGTGAAATATACAAGAAACTTATCTATTGCATTTACTTAGTATTTTCTAATTCTTTTCTAATAAAAATAAGATATTTTTAATAAATTCTTGGTTTAATTTCAATGTTCTAAGGAAAATTAACTCTTGATACTAAGATTTTGGAAAACTTACAACTTTCTAAGGTGAAAGGGCTTACAAATCTTGTCATTATTAGTCACTAATTTTCTTTTGTGTAGACACACTAGTCCAAGACATATTCTTCTAAACTACTAATTTTGTGCTTTTTAAAAATATGTGTCAAAGACTACTGTGTTGTTTGTTTGCTCACATTGAAATTTGGACTAAAAGTCACTTCCACATTTCAATTTAAGTTAATTAGTTTATAATTATTTTTTATTTGACAATGATATTTGCATATGCTCTCATCTCTCTCTCATGAGCAATCTTGAGTATTAAAAAGAAAATATTATCTTCTTTTCCTTTTTAACATGCATTTCATCACCCTATAGGATGACCACAACCATGTGAATCTTGTTTGGTATATAATGTGAGAAGAATGAAATTTGTACCACAAATGTTGTCATGATCCTACCTAGCATAACCTCTTACGTCTACCTCCTTTGTGGGGAGTAGAGGAAGAGGTGAAGTCAGGGAACTAAATGTTACCAACATGCTTGTAAATGGGAACTAAATGGGAACCAAATGAGTGTCATTAATGTCATCTACTTATTTGTAATCCTTGAAACCAAATAAAATTTTCAAAAAATTATATTTTCTTGAATATATTATCCAAATCAATATCCTTAAAATAAACTTTGAAGCCAAGGTTAGTAGTTCAAAATTAATAATCTTAGTCCAACTGTAGTCCAAGTCACTTCACCTTCCCATGTTATCCTCACAAACTTAATGCATTATCTATAATCTAAACAAATTCAATTGTCTTCACCCTATTGTCCATGGTACATCCTCAATAATCCTTTTAAACCTTAATCTGTCATCCCTAATCCATACCATTATCCATTGTACTTGTTTAGTATCTTCCAAGCCCATCATCCATAGTCCTTGTTAATTATCTTCCAAACCCATCATATAAGTCCTTGTTCATTATTTTTCATATCTATTATCCATAGTCGTTGAAAACCCATTTAAATCCATATTTTATCATCCATTTCCCCTTTGTCCACTATCCTTAATCCACCCACTACCTAGTCATATTAATTAAAAACTTTAAAATTTTATCTAAAATTTCTTGTCCACATCAAAATTATCTCAAACCTTAGTATTCTTGTCCTAATCACTTTATCCACACCAAATATTATCCCAAACTTTAGGATTGTTGTCTTGATAACCTTGTCCACATAAAATATTGTGCTAAACCCTGTGAATCTTATTCTATTAACCTTGTAGACATAAAAATCTATTCCAAACCTGGGGACTTGTTTCCTAATCTCCTCATCCACATCAAAAATTATTCTAAACCTTAGAATTTTTTTCCTAATTTCCTATTCCATATTAAACATTATTCTAAGCATAAGATATTTGTTTCCTTACCCTCCCACTCATAATAAACACTGTCTCATTCCTTAGAAACCTACAAAAAAATTTATCCATTTATTCAATTATTGAAACTATGCAACCATCTATAGATTCCAAAATATGGATCAAACACAAACATGTTGGAGATTTGCTAGCAAGCTAGTATTGACTGTATGTTTGTCATTGATGACAACATATGGAAAGTAGCATGTGTGGAAGTCTTATGTATTAAACCTTCAGTATATGAAGCATGGACATGATATCAACATGATATCATGGGTGCAGAGGTTAACCATTAGTACAGATTGTTATATAGCAGCTTGCGTCAGCAGTGTTCCTAATAGAGTAACAGGTAGTGTTCTGTGTATGGTTGTCCGTAGAGTTATCATGGAGGCTTTCACCCTTGGATAATGTTGAGGACATATTAGTGATGTTTTAGTTATGGATGCATAGTCTGATATTTAGTAGAAATGAAGTTATGCAGTCCCTATTTGCCAGTAGCAGTTTCTTGTGTTTGTTTAGGAGAGCCGACAGAGATTTCATTGGTTCTTGAGTTGCGCCCATCTTTGGGGTGTGTGGCCTTGGAGTTAAGCTTAGAGAAGAGTTATTGATGTTTAGTTAAGAGCGCATGAGTTAATTCAGCTTGAGGAGAAAGATCTAGTTGTTTTAGTAGAGCCAACAGTGTGTAGCATGTGTCTACAATTACCTTAGTGAACAGGTCCCAGAATGTGTTGCATGCATAGTAGAGCTGACAAAATGGTTATATAAGTTTGTTATGGTTTCTCTAACATGATTTCAAGGTGGTTTTAACAGGCCAACCTGATTGTATCATTTAGAGGAAAGATATTTATAGGTAGTCATTTGTGATTGTTGTGGTGTGGCTCATGGTTGATAAAGAAGAGAAGAGCAGAGTGTGTGAAGTGTTGAGCCATCATGAGGAGGTCTATGTGACCAAGTAAAGTATATGTGCTATACACTGGAACTGATCCAGATAGCAGATCAAAGTGCAGCTCACCAAAATCTAGATATAGTGTGTATCTGTTATTCAAAAGGTTGTAGCCTTCTACCCTTTGAGCAGTGAACTCTTGGACACTGCATCCTCTCCCCTAATAGGGACTATTGTAAAAGACTCCTAATAGGGTCTGACCCTTGACCAAGTATATTGTACTTAATATATTGTAAAGCTATTCCTAATAGCGTAGAGGATCTTCTAACAAGGATCATAATACACTAGTACAACATATTAGTGGATGTTAATTTCCACTAGGATTTTTACCTATTTGGGTGTCCCCATAACCAAAACATCGATGTTGTGTTCATGTGTTCTTTCATTATGTTTAAGCTTTATGTTTAAGTATACTTAAATGGATAAAGAATTGAATCTTGTAGATAACTGATTCACCCCCCCCCTCTCAGTTATCTCTTGGGACTATTCTTAACAATTGGTATCAAAGCCAAGTGCCTCAGAGAGAAAGTTTAACAACTTGAGGTTGATCAAATGGTATACTTCAAAAAATAAAGTCCTAAGTTTGATGGAGAGAATTATCTTGATTGGAAGAACAAGATGGTGACCCATTTGCAGTGCATTGCTTTTGAAGTTTTTGATGTAACTATCAAAGCAGCCATGATTCCTACCTTAGAAGACATTGAAAATGATGATGCTATTGAAAGGTAAAAGGAATTGTTTCATCAAAATGCTATAGCTAAAGAAGCCCTTATCATCGACTTATCTGATAGTGAATTTTCAGAGATAAAGAAGGAGGATACCACCCACAAAATATGTAAGTACCTAGAAGACATTTTTGAAGGAGACAAACAAGCAAAGGATGTGTGTAGAAAAACACAAGAAAATATTTAATGCATTAGAGATGTTGCATGAAGAAAATATCAGAGCTTACAATCAAAGGATAAATGAAGCAATTGCTGGAATCGGGAACAATGGTGGAGAGATTTCAGAAGAAGACATTATGGACAAGTTAATGACCACTCTCACATCAGAATATGAAAGCAAGATCAACATCCTTGATGAGACCATGCATCTTACATCAAATTTTAAGAGAGAAACCTTGATCAACAAAATCTCAGCTTTTGAGATTTCAAGATTGAAGACAGAACCAAAGAGTGAGATAGCCTTCAAAGCAACAGTTCATGGTAAGAGATATACAAACACTTCTGTAATACCCAAAAAATGGGCTATAGGTTCATTAACCTCCTATATTGACACATCGAATGAAATTGATACAAAAGTCCTAACCTAAGCCACATCTTCACATCGAAATCTTAATTGATTTTATCTTAATTCTCCATCAAGGAATATTTCCTAAATATTCCTAATTTATTCTAATTATCTTTAATTTAATGATTATTTGGCGATAAATGTTATTATTTATCCTAAAGTTGATTAATTCAATATGATGAATATTTAATTAATTAATTTAATTTTGCCACTTAATTATTTAATTAGATTTAATTGCATTTATTCCTAATTAATATTATTTTTATTTTGACAATAAATCAAAATTCCTACAAACAATCAATTGGATATTTATTTAATTGATTTAAAATCAAAGTTGTCAAATTTAATGATTTAATTGGAATAAAGTTTGATTTAATAATTGATTAAACCATAAATCAATTGTTTTAATTCAAAATCAGTTAAGTTGAGAATAAATCACTTTATTTATTAAATTAATTCATATTAAATCATGCATAATCACAAAAGCAGTCAACTTTAAAATAATTGCTAATTTCAATTTGTAAACTTTCTAAAACTCAACATCTGATGATGAGTTGAAAAAGAGAACTAAAACTCTATTTTGAGATAAAAATTGCTTTTACATGATTTTATGAATTAAATATTTTTAATTTCTTGTTAACTCAAAAATCAACCTGAGTTTATCAAGAGTGATTTATGGCTTTTCTCATGCATCCTCAAAGCCCTGGATTTCTATATAAATAAGACTTAGCTCTTCATCTCTCAAATCTCTCAAGCCTTCAATCAATTAAAAAACTCTCGAATTTGCACAATTACTCTGGTGAGATTACATACGAAGAATCAAGCTTTTGCGATAGGCAAATTTGTCAGATCAATTCATAGTTTTTCATAATTTGCATAGATTTTCATATCAATTCATATCATTCTTAGATTAAATTTGCATATCATATGAATTTCAATTTTACAATTCTAGATCAATTTCATACAGTTTTTCATACTATTGCATACAAAAAATATAAAAAAATAGATTAATTGCATTTCATACAATTTTCATCTTTTGCATTCAAATCTTTTATTCAGGTGTTGCATTGTCACTGATCTCAAGCCAATCTGAGAAAACCATACTCACACCTACTAGAAGGCAGTAAATCGGTTGGTTAGTTTAGTTTCCATTTCATTGCAGATTTTGGTTTTTGCTAACCTCTAATATTTTACTGAAGTGTTGTGTCCGCAGCTAGGTACAAAATTCACACACACATTTTTATTGCCCACTGTGGGGCCCTAAAATGGGTTTCCATTCTATTCTATCAAATTTCTATCATTTTTCTCGAACCCACGACGACAAGGTTAATTTTTATGAGTTTTGTGATAAATTTCTGGGCTATTTTTCCAGAAATCCGACTGATGTTTTTATTGGTACATGCTGATGCACATATAACATGATACAGATCTGAAATTTATATTTCTAGAAATTTATTTGAGTTATCTTTCATTTTCCAATGGTTTGGATTAATTTCATTTTGATTTGCAAAATTTATGATCATTTTAGTGAAGCCTGGTCTAAACTTGATTTTATGAAATCTAACTGATGTTTTTATTGATACATGCACATATGACATGATACAGATCCAAAAATTATATTTTTAGAAAGGTATTTGAGTTAGCTTTTATTTTCCATTTGTCTGGATTAATTTTGTTTTGATTTGCAAAAGTTATGGTCATTTTAGTGAAGACTGGTCAGAACTTGATTTTATGAAGTCCGACTGATGTTTTTATTGGTGCATGCACATATGACATGATAAAAATCCAAAATTTATATTTCTGGAAATTTATTTGAGTTATCTTTCATTTTTCGTTGGTTTGAATTAATTTTATCTTGGTTTGAAAAACTTTTTTTTTATTTAGTGCAGACTGGTCAGAATCTAATTTTTTATGACAACAGGTTTTTTGATTATCAAATGACATATTATCTTTGACTAACCTGATTTTCTACTAGGTGGGGTTGAAAAGTTGTGTTTCTTTTTTTTTGATGAATTTTTATAACATTGGGTTGCATGTACAAGAAAAGGTAAGTTTTTCATAACAGTGGTTTGCAGGTGCAGGTGCAGGTACATCTCGCGAGTACAAAAAGATAGAAGATAAATGCTCAAAAATTGCTAAAACAGGTAAAATCTACTAAGCGCATTATGAGGAACTCGGGTATTCTATTACATCTGATAACACTTCATTTTGTGGCATAAAACAAACTCTCTTGTGTCAAGCTTGAGTGTCTGTACAACTTTCATAATTCACACTTCAGTTTTGGGCTCTAAAACAAACATAGATTTGCTTTTTGCATATCTGTTTCACATAGTAATTAGGCTCTATGAAAACTATTTGTGGATGATCTTGAGAGAGTGGGCTTCTTTTGCTTGTTCACACATGTGAAGCTCTTCTTGATGAAGGATCCCCTTATAGGTAGGGAGGATACTGAGATTGTCTTGCATTCTACTGGCTTTGTAGTCCTTGACTTTTGATTGATACATTCTCTCTCCAAAGAGGTTGATAGATCATGAGTTGTTGACATCACGAATCTTGATGAGATAGTTTCAGTCTTAGCGTGTTGGATTATTCTATCTACTTTATTTTGGTGAGGTGAAGAGGCTAGGAGATTATGCTCTACTTCCTTTTTGGATAGTACCAAAAACCCAGATCCTTGAATCTGATCTAGTCCCCCTATGGTATCTTTTGTGAGTCACCTTTAGAGAGGGTTAACCATAGTGGACATTCCCTTAATTGGGTCAACCACGTGGATGGAACCTCAAGTGGTAATAGCCATTTTCGCTGTGGTAGCAACAACCACTATATAAATTTCCTTGTGGAGGAAATCTTCACAGGTGTGATCTCTTGTTGGGCTATCAGATCTCACTAGCAACTCCTGATGTATTAAATTCTTAGATTGTGTCAAAACCCCAGTGCACCTGGATTGGATTTTTCCCTCTTGAGATCACAAAAGTTGCAGAGTCAGACCATTACTAAAAACCCTAGCAAGGCCAAATTTTTCATTTTCTAGGACTATGTGTGTTATTGAAAAACTTTTGAGAACATACACAAGTAGCATCTAGGGATTAGCACAATAAATCACTATTGCTTGTTCATGCGCAAGGTTTCTTTTGCCCTTGCTCATTGTTTTCAGATGATTTCTTGCTTCTCTTGCTTGTTTTGTGTGCTTGATATCTACTTGGTTACTTGAGACAAACTATTGCACAGATCTTCAAACCTAGACAAGAAAAACTTTGCCAACAATATGAAATTGAAAAACCTAAAAATTGCAAAATCTAAAGCGAAAATCTTTTCCGGTGTCAAAAGTCATCCTGAAATTTCAAAACTCGTATCAAAGCTAAAGTCAAAGTTGTAAGAAACTTGCCAAAATTTCCAGAAATCCAGTTTTTACAGCCTATTTCTAGATTTTGTCAAACAAATTACTATGTTAGGAATAGAGAAAAAGAGCTAGAATGAATTCATTCATTTTCCTAAAGTGGTCTCTTGAGTCTGATTTGGCCCTCTGATTTATCAATTTGAGTCTTTTTCATCTTGTGTCAAAATCTTGTCAAAATTTATCTTCAGTTCAATCTTCATCTTTATAGCTAAGTGTTGTGAGCTCATGCCTGCCATCTATTGGGCGTCTACTCATACTACTGTGGCATAGTATCCTTCATTTACATCCAATCTATCTTTAATCAATCTAATCTTGACAAGGTTGCGCCATTCAATTTTCTTGAATCAGGTCATTCTTCAGTTGTCTTCATTTTATTCTTTTGATTCACCCAAGGTTAATGGTGGAAACTTGAGCTTCCTCACACAAGAAACTCGGAGAAGCATCTAACACTATACCTTTATCTCCTCAAGTGGGTCCAACTTTTGAACAACTCTACAATTCAGGTCTTTACAAAGATGATGGTCTCGACAATCTTTGATTGAAAACTGGTTACATTCCCCCTCTGCCATCAGCTCGTGTAGGTAACCCACCAACTCCTCCTATATCAATTCATGAAAGTTATTAGACTACTCATCAATCTATCCCAGAGACTCCCAAAAATTTAAACATGTCTCAAGTAGGATCCCAATGACATCACTCTCAACACGGCATGGATCAAGAACCCACGCCTTCTGAAATTGCTTGATACCAAAATGATGATGACTTTAAGAAAATGATGAGGCATTTCTTGAAGGAAGATAGAGAAACATAATTCTTACAGTTAGCTCATCAAGGAGCTAAACTCCTCCCAACTTCAATGTCGAAGATATCATTACGCATGAGAAAGAAACTCCACTCATGGCTATGATGAAAAAAATGCACGCCATGCAAGTCAAACTTAAGAAAATTGAAAAAGAAAAGGAACCTAAAGAGTTCTCCATGGAATCTCTATGCCCTTTTCCATTTGATAAAGACTTGTACATGCCACCATTTCCTAAAAGAGTGGAGATACCCAAGTATGACAAGTATGATAGAAACTCTGACCCTCAAGATCATGTCAGAGAATTATGTACCCAATCTATGGAGTTCATGCATGAACCAACCTACTTGATGCATCTTTTCCCTTGATCTTTGAGAGGGGAAACCATTCATTTGTTTTAAAAAATGCCTCCTACTATCAAGACTTTTGAGGAGTTGATTAAATTATTCTATCAACAATACTCCTATAACATTCAACATCCGATCACCATGATTGACATCTATAATCTAAAACAATATCCAGGAGAACCATTCTTGACTTTTCTCATGAGATGGAGGAAGAAATTTTCTCTATATGCTAGGCCTATTCCAGAAACTGAGAAGCTGGAGATCTTTATCAACAATCTTGTTCCAAAAATCAACTACCATTTGCAAATGCAAAATCATATATCCTTTGATAAAATGGTAGAGAATGCTATCAAAATTGAGAAAGTACTTGTTCAAAAGGGAGACATATCTCTTCAAAAAGACAAGTATGAATCTGGATCTAGCTCTAAAGACAAAGGCAAAAACTGGAACAAGAATAAGGGCATTGTCTCAGATGGTGTTGTTGATACTGTCTGAGGTCACAAGCAAATTGTAGTCCTTAAAGTCATCGGTCTTTTAGTCAGTCAGATGTGAAAGTCGAACTTGAACTTGAACCTCCTCAAGTTCAAGTTCAAGTTCTGTCGGAGTTCGTCAAAAGGTCACAGTCTTTATGTTGTCAGTCTTTCAGTCAAAAATATGTCAAAGTTGAACTTGAACTTGAACCTTCCTCAAGTTCAAGTTCAAGCTGGAGACCTGACATGAAGTATTTTACAATTCACAAGGTTCAGCAGTCTGAAATCATGAATTTCTTGACAGAAAAATGGTTCTCAGTGAGGGGGCCATAACTTTGTAATCCACCATTGGATTTTCCTAATTTTCAGATATGTTGTGAGAAATCTAATTTTTTAAATCTTCACTAGAGGGATTGTCAAAATTATATGGGGTTTGCAAGCTACAAATAACAGAATACTGGTCCATACTAGACATGTTTCCAAATTTTTCTGATGACAAAAAATAGTCTTGATGTGGGGCCCATAACTCTCATCTCAACCATTGGATCTTTCTAAATTTTGGATATGTTTTCCAAAATCAACGTTTCTAAACTTTCACTAGAGGGATTAAAGAAATATGCTCAGGTTAAAAATTTATGCATGACTGTGTAGAGGCATATCAAGAAGACCAGCAACCTCTTATTTTGATAGAATATATGTTAAAAATGATAGCTCCATTTCACAAGCCCCTGCAGAATATTTGTTTGAAGATTACAAGCCACATGGAAGAATGCCAATGTATTACCAACTAACCATATTAAAATAATGTTTGATTTTCATAACCGAATATTAGAAGGGGATTTATAAAAGTTTTGTTAAAACTTTATAAATTATTTAGTTTTCAAGAATCAGTTATTAAAACTGAAAGTTACGGGAAAAGAAAGGCTTCTCCAAATTATTCTTTAAAAGAGGGAAGAAATGATAGATGATGTCTCTTTTCTTCTTTTCTAGGGTCTTGTGGCTGCAAGGGAGGAAGGAGGATATTATTTTTTGGATTGATTGTAACAAAGAGAGTGGGGAATTAGTTTATTTTCTGCAACTTGATTGTACTAGCAGGGACAAAATAATTCTATATTTATTTTGTTATGTTTTCTTAAAATAAAGAGAAATATTTTCATGTCAGATCTTGAGGTCTGAATATTTATTTTTCTGATTGAAATCAATTCTGTAATTGTTTCTATCTGATTCTGGAATACAGTCTTGTAGTATTATGTCAAGAATGTGCATGTTTGTAAATATGTTGGTTGGCAAATTTGTAATTTGCAGAACATGTCAGGTTATTCTCTTAATTTTCTCTTTAATGTGAAAGACTTGGTAGACAGTCTTGTGGCTTTTCTCTGGTTTTTCTCTCATCACTAATTTGTAAATCTTATAATCACATTCATCCCATAGTGATGGGTGAATGTTAGAAAGCCTTTGTGTCTTCTGGTAAAAGACATAACCAGTTATTAAATTTATTGAATATCATTGAAGAGGGAGTTGTACCTCACAATTCAGAGGAAAGCTATCGATCTCATGATAGCCTTTCCAACTGTTAGTGCAATTTGTCTTCTAAATCTGGGCATCTAAGAGTCATTTTTGAAGTCATTTTAGCAAAGACAAATATGTTTACTAACAATACCCAAGCCATTAAAGCCTCAGAGGTGAAATCCAATGAATCAAACAAGAAGTCATCTGATTACAAACCTTGGGCTACAAATCCTAATCACAAATTCACTCCTCTTGGAGAATCCTTGGAATCTGCCATGAAAACTTTGTTGGCTAACAACATCATCTACTTGCCTGAGATAAAAGTCTTTGATCCTAAACATAAACCAAAATGGTGGAGAGAGAATGATTTTTGTGACTTCCATCGCAATAAGGGTCATAAGACTAATAACTGTGCTCATTTGAAACACATCATACAAGACAAAATTGATAATGGATAAATCACATTTGATAATCATAAGAGCAATAATGATCATACAACATTCATGGAACCATTCCTAAAACATGGTCAAGGAGATTCATCTTCTCATCCTAACATGGGTGCTAAGGTCAATTATGCTTACTCTGGAAATAATGTTGTTATCAATATGGTTGAACCATATCTATTTGAACATTGCAATGTCATCACTATTGTGCGAAGAGATAGAGATAATTAATCAGCAAATGCAGTTACTAGATCACAAGCTCAGGCACATCTTCAAGGACAAAATTTTGATTCATCTAATGTCCCTAAGATGCCTTTTAATCTTTAATCTGCTTCTAAATAGAGGGCTGCCACAAAGTCAAATCCTAAAGATACGAGGCCTACATCATACAACATAGTCCAACAACTCCAACATACAAATGCTAAAATCTCTATGTTTGAGTTGCTTTAGATATCTCCATCTCATAGAGCCATTCTAGACAAATCTTTGCTCGGATCCAATGTTCCTGATAACCTTGATTTAGATCGATTCCAGACTATGGTTGGTCATCTGACATCTCTTTAATATATCTCCTTTTCAGAGGAAGATGATAACTCCTTGAGTCATCCACATAACCATCCCTTACATATCAAAGTCTTGATCCAAAACTATCGAGTCAAACATGTGTTGATAGATGGAGGCGCTGGTCTCAACATTTGTTCTTACAACTTGGTTACAAAATTGGGCTTATCTAAAGCTTCCATTAATCCTAAAAATAAAATCACTATCAAGGCTTATGGTGAAGAAGAAAGATCTTCTAGGGGAATGATTGTCTTGCCTATCAGAATAGGTCCAGTCATCAGGGATACTATATATCAAGTTCTTGATATACCTTTGGCTTACAATATTCTTTTAGGGAGACCCTAGATACATGAAATGAGAGCTATTCCTTCCACATATCATCAATGTGTTAAATTTCCTTATGAAGGAGTAGAGGTGATGATTCTAGCTGACTTCTCTACAACTTGCAATGCACTAAAAGAAAGTGTTGATAAACTTGTTCCTAACAATACAGAATCTTCTAATAAACAAGTTAACAAGCCTTCTACATCTAAGATAGAAGACATTGCTAAAGAGGTTAAAATCAAGGAAAGTGGTATGGGAGAATACACAATGGAACCAATATTATCTCTCACATATCTCCCATTATCACCAAAGTCTTATGGACAAACTTTAGAAAAAGTGAAGCCTAATGCTAAAGAATCTAAAGTCATATTCAATGGAAGCTTTGTCCCAGAGAAAGTATCTAAAAAAGAGTTTGAAGAAGATGAAGTTGTATTGGCATAGTTATATAAAGATGAATCTCAATCCCAGTTAGTCCAGAAATGTGACTCCATGATTCCAAAATCTCCTTCAAAGTCATAGGGACCAGGAGATAAACTAATGGCTACGATGGGATATATTGGAAAAGGACACCTACGGCTACAAGGAAAAGGTCTCATCTCCCCTCTCGACCACAAGGGTTGAACCAAAAAAGATACAATAGGTCTAGGTTATCATAAGAAGCCCTTTTATCTCAAAGGAAGTTATTCTCATGTGATAGAACAGATAGAACCAGAGCTAGCCAACAATGAAGAAGGAGATGTCCATTCTAGTGATAGTGATTCAGACACTACTGGTGAGCTTATTCCTTATGAACACTTGCCTAAAGAATTCAAAGATCTCCTTAAAGTTGAAGCTGATCCAATCAAAAGAGTTAATGTAGTAGACACACAAGAACCTACTATAGAAAAAGAGATAGTTGCACCACAAGAACCAGCTAATCTCAAAGATAATCAGACAAACAAAGAGGAAGGTAGGCCTATTACTATAGATGAACACTTCTAGTGTTCCAGTGATTCTGAGATAGACTCTCATGAGTATGAATTCAAATTTGAATATGAAGGAAACCCTTCTTGGGGAATCCATCCTAACTTCACACATATTCTCAGGTCTCCTAGAGGTGTAGATGGAGAGTCAAATGACTATGAATGGGTAGTCATTCCAGAACCAGAGGAAGATGAATTTATTATAGAAAACCATATTGATTTTATTCACCAATATGCACCTAAACCCAATGTAAGTCTAGAACAAAATGTTGAACTTAATGAGTCTGATCCACCTATGGCTGAAATGGAATCCTACGATGACATTGAGCCTATTCGTGAATTGAACATCTTGATTTTTAGTATCACCTTTGATCTTGAGAGTTGGGTTAGGACCAATGATGACATATCCATATCCGTAAACACTATTTCCCAATCCCTCCCAACTTTGACTATCCAACATCCTGAACTTCTTGCCCAAACTTCCACAAATCCAAACCAAGATATCTATACTTTCCCCAATGACTATGCCCTTTCTTTCTACCTAAATGCAGTTGAGCCTATGAGGACTTCCATTAGTGAACTAAGTGTTAGCATGATGGAGTCAGATATCACATATCTCAATCAAAAGAATAAGAATAAAAATAAAAATAAAAGGAGTTTAGAGGGTGAAAACCACTTTGTGGTAGTCTCAGAACCTAGAATAGTAAAGAAAAAAGACATATCTGAAGGTGAAAACCTCTCCAAGGTGCCTAAGGATGAGATATTTGATGTCCTTCTGAGTCATTTACATGACAGATCTCTAGTTCTAATTGAGCCCACTCAATCTATCAACTTGGGTACAACAGAGGAACCACAGTTGATTCATGTTGCACAATCTTTATCAAAAGAAGAGAAGAAAGCATTCACAATAGTCTTGATAGAAAAGAAGATCAACTTTGCATGGAAGTATTCAGATATGCCTAGACTTGAAATGTATTCTTTAATGGATGGTTTTTCTAGCTACACCCAAATAAATTTTTTTCTAGAGGATCAAGAGAAAAGTACTTTTACATGTGCATGGGGTACCTTCTATTGGAATGTCATGCCATTTGGGCTTTAAAATGCTGGTGCTACATATTAGAGAGCTATGACTTCTATTTTTCATGACATGATGCATAGGACTATGGAAGATTATGTTGATGATACCTTAGAAAAATCTATGACAAGATCTCAACATCTAAATGACTTAAGCAAAATTATGGATAGAATGGAAAAGTTTAGTCTTAGGATAAACCCTAAAAAGTGTGCTTTTGGTGTCACTTTTGGGAAACTCTTAGGCTACATTGTCTCAAAGAAAGGAATTGAAGTTGATCCTACTAAGGTTAAGGCTATCATGGAGATGCAACCTCCTAAGAATATCAGTCAAATGAGGACTTTACAAGGAAGAGTGCAATCTATTAGGCACTTCATATCTCAGTTGGCAGACATATCATAGCTTTTTACAAAAACACTACATAAAGGTGTGACTTTTGCATAGAATGAGGAGTGTGAAAAGAAATTTAATCATATCAAGAAATATCTATCAAATCCTCCTATCTTGATGCCTCCTATTCAAGGGAAGCTATTGATCTTATATGTCTCTACCACAAATACATCATTAGAGGCATTGCTCACATAGCATGATGAGAACAATAAGGAAAGAGCCATTTATTAGATAAGTAGAACATTGGTGGCGTATGAAAAGAACTATTTAATGATTGAGAAAGCATGTCTAGCTATGATCTTTGCATCATAGAAACTGAGACACTACATTTTGGCCCATACAACACATCTAGTAGCTAAGATTGATCCACTAAAGTACCTACTAGGCAAAGCTGCCCTCATGGGTAGATTGGCTAAATGGGTCATGCTTCTAAGTGAATTTGATATTGAATATGTTGAAAGAAAAGCTATTAAAGGACAAGTAATTGCTGGTCAATTGGCTGATGCACCATTGTTCGATGATACACCAATGCAAAAAGAATTTCTAGATTCCTCTATTATGAACTTGTCTTCTAGATCATGGAAGTTATTCTTTGACAGCTCCTATACACAGAATGGATCTAGAGCAGACATATTGTTTATCACACCTCAACGATACTCCATCCCTAAGGCATTTAGAATCAAGTTTCCTTGCACCAATAATATTGTTGAATATGAAGCCCTTCTCAATGGGATGAAGATAGAAATTTAGTGGAGAGTTACAAAATTACACATTCATGGAGACTCACAACTTGTAATACATCAGGTCAATGATGTGTATCAAACAAAAGATGGAAAGCTAATCCCATAAAAGAGAATGGTAGATGACCTAAAGAAATATTTCATATCTATCACATTTGAGAAAATTCCTAGAACAGAGAATAAGGCTGTTGATGCTATGGCAACTTTATCATCTTTACTATAGCAGCCCAAACATGAGCTACACTATGAGTTCCTAGTGGAAGCACTATCTTATCCTGCATATGATTCCCCTGAAACCCACATGATCTACACTGTTGTTGGTCATGATTCATCTTGATACAAAAACCTTTTCTCCTATCTCCAAGACCAAATCATTCCTGATTCCTTCAACCGCCATGAAAAACATTACCTTATCCATAATCCATCCCGCTATGTCATCATTGGTAACGATCTGTATAAATGAGGTCTAGATGGTACACTTCTTAGGTGTTTAGAATGTGAAAAGTCTCAATGTGCATTAGAGGAAGTCCATGATGGTATATGTGGATCACATTCTAATGGTTTAACACTAGTTCAAAATATTATTAGGGATGGGTACTATTGGCTAGAGATGGAAAAAGAGGTAATCAAGTTTGCTAAGAATTTTCATAAGTGTCAGATACATGGTGACTTGATTCATGCTCCAGGGAGAGATCTAATTCCCTTCACTACACAATGACCTTTTCACCAATGGGCATTTGATCTTATAGGATTCATACATCCTCATTATTCTAATGGACATACCCATATAATCACAGCTATAGATTATTTTACAAAGTGGGTAGAAGCAGTTCCCTTGACTCAAGCAACTGGTAAACAAATTTCTATGTTCATTTTGAACTACATCATTTGTAGATATGGTATTCCACACTCTATAGTCACAGATAATGGTGGATAATTCAAAAATAGAGACTTAGATGATTTATGTGCCAAATTCAAGATTACACAACATTGGTCATCTATTTACTATCCTCAAGGGAATGGAAAAGCAAAGGCTTCCAACAAGAATCTATTGAAAATATTACACCGTATAGTTAATAAAATAAGAAGAGACTGGCATCTTATGACCAATCCATCTCTCTCAGCCTACAAAATAAGTATCAGAATGCCTACTGGGGCTACACCTTTCACTTTAGTTTATGGGTCTGAAGTGGTACTACCTATTGAGGTTGAAATCCCATCACTAAGAATCATAATGCATGTTCTAGTAACTGATGATGACGACAAAGTATCTAGGTTGCAAGAACTTGAATTACTAGATGAGCACAGATAAGCAGCATATGATCATCTCGGAGTATATTAGAAAAGAATGTGTAGAGGCTACAACAAGAAAGTTAGACACAGATAATTTTAGGTTGGTGATCTAGTCTTGAGAGAGAATCCTAAAAATCAATCACATAGAGAGCGCAAGGGGAAGTTTGAACCCAACTGGCTAGGACCCTTTGTTATCACTGCTACTTTTTTCTCTAGAGCCTATCAACTCTCAATGAATGAAAGAGAACAGCTCTGAGAACCAATCAACATTCTCCATCTGTAGAAATTCTACGCCTAAGGCATTCAGTCTATGGTAAAATATCTTGAAAAATTTATAAAAATTTGAAAAAGTCCTGAAAAAATGAACATCTTAGTGAAAACCTAGCAATGGGCGCCTTGATGATTCACAAAAAAATTTAAAAATGGAAAAGTGCAAAAAATTTGAAAAGATGAAAAATATAAAAAAATGAGAAAAAGAAAAAGTGCCTTGGTGAAAACTTGGAAACAAGCACCTTGGTAGCAAAAATAGAATCTCTACTCAGATGTTGAAAACTCGGCAAATGGGTGCCACTTGTTCAAAATGCTCCATCTATCAGTGCAATCTTGGTCTTTCCCAATTTTCAGTCTTGCTTTGTTCCCGCATTCCTATTTTCAATAAGTCAGTTGGTACACCAATTGGCTCATGCATCTATATCCTATCAATGCCTAACAATTGGGGGCAATCAATGTCATATCCTATGGACTCTAGTATACCACAGATGAGTCATGTCCAGTCAGAGTCCTTTGAAGCTACATCCGAGTCAGTTAGTCAGTCTCCTTACCAGAAAGGATTTTGCAATCAAACACAAACAAACCACAAACAAAATGAAAACAATCTATACTTCACATTCTTTTTTCTCCTTGTATGCTTACTAATTCACATTGAGATTTTTGCATATTTTTTTCCCATGAGCTCTTTGATGATGTCCTTGAATGGATTTAGAGAGTGATGACTAGGAGGTAAAACAATTTCTTTGTTTTTTGCTTGTATGTGAAAATCTAACAACTTTGGAAATTTTAGATTGAAATGGTGTCCGTTTGTAAGAGCTTCTATCTCGAATTGGATGGCCATGAGTACCTCGACCATTGATACCTAGAAAATTCAAGGAATTTTGATCTCACTATTGTCTTTTTGAGTGAATTCTTTCCCCTACTGTGAAATGTGATCTTACCTAAGGATGTGAACAATAAAGGGTCACTACAGGTAATTCACACTGGATTTAGAATGATCTCTTGACTATTTGATGTGTTTGTCACGCAAGGTGTATTCTGGTCATCATGACATTGATGTTATGATGCTTATACAAATTGCAATATTAAAATGGACATGATATTCAAGTCATCCTGGCATTTGTGCCTTGGTGCCTATATCTAATTTGACATTCTGAAATAAAATCAATATTCATATGTCCATGGTTGTCTAGCCAGTGGGTGTTGTACTGATTCTTGAGCATACAAATTGATATTCATATGTCTATGGTTTTATAACTAGTGGGAATTGTATCAATTTATCTGGATACCTAAAAATTTCAATGATGAGAATGCTTGACACATGATGAGTGACTAGGTCCTAGGTCTTAGGTGTGCATTTCACTTTGCACTTTGCATGTTTGCTTGATTTCACAAATTGTTAATTGCACTAAAATGCTTAAACAATTATTTCAAAAACCTAAAGCTTAACTTGACATGAAGAGCTAAATCTTACACGAAGGTCCATCCAACGAAATAGCAAGTAGAATCCTTTTTTCGGATCAAAATCAAAATCTTAGATCATTTATATTGTCAACTGCTTGCACAATCAACCTTCAATCATCATAGAAATTTAGTATTCAACTTAACTGACTATCTTACATCAAACTATCAAAATTTCAACTTGGTCAACCATGGTCAACTCATGGTCAAACCTAGTCAAACTTGGTCTTCTAGACCTCTAAAATGATGCATAATGCATTCTTAGATGTGTTCAACCACTTCTCAAATCAATTAACATGCTTCTAAACTATTCAGAGCTTGTTAAATTTCAATTTTCATACTGAATGGGGCATGGTTTTGCACATCAATCAAATCTATAAATCAATATATTTCTCTCAGTGATCAAGACAACAACCACATCTAGTTATTGATTCATCATAACTCCTCATCACTTGGGGAAAATCTTTCATTTCTTGGGGCATATCAGATTCATCAAGATCCATATCAATCTGGTATCCTAATCCTTAATCTTGTAAACTATATTAGCTTTTTCGTAACCATCAGTTTAGTTGTGTTATTTCCTTGGTTCTTCGTAAGTGAAGGATTCAGATGTGATACCAATATTGATTTATGGTCATCTTGGACCTGGGTTAGGTCACTTACTTCTTTGTAATCATAATGTTTAGAATCAGGTGTTTTGACACTTCTTCGTAATCACCAGTTCATTGTTGATATAGCTAACATCATCTTGATTCCTAGTTATCCTGGGCTTGGGTCAGTATCTCTTTTTCCAATCTTTTAATCAGTTTCTGTCTTGAAATCAGTTCATCTTTCAAATCAATCTTAGATATCTTTATTATACACAGATTATTCTTTGAACCACTACGCTTCGCATAGTGATTCAAAGAGGGGCAAAATGTAATACCCCAAAAATGGGCTATAGGTTCATTAACCTCCTATATCGACATCAAATGAAATTGATACAAAAGTCCTAACCTAAGCCACATCTTCACATCAAAATCCTAATTGATTTTATCTTAATTTCACATCAAGGAATATTTCCTAAATATTCCTAATTTATCCTAATTATCTTTAATTTAATAATTATTTGGTGATAAATGTTATTATTTATCCTAAAGTTGATTAATTAAATATGATTATATTTAATTAATTAATTTAATTATGTCACTTAATTATTTAATTAGATTTAATTACATTTATTCCTAATTAATATTATTTTTATTTTGACAATAAATCAAAATTCCTACAAACAATCAATTGGATATTTATTTAATTGATTTAAAATCAAAGTTGTCAAATTTAATGATTTAATTGGAATAAAGTTTGATTTAATAATTGATTAAACCATAAATCAATTGTTTTAATTCAAAATCAGTTAAGTTGAGAATAAATCACTTTATTTATTAAATTAATTCATATTAAATCATTCACAATCACAAAAGTAGTCAACTTTAAAACAATTGCTAATTTCAATTTGTAAACTTTCTAAAACTCAACATCTGATGATGAGTTGAAAAAGAAAACTAAAGCTCTATTTTGAGATTAAAACTGCTTTTACTTGATTTTATGAATTAAATATTCTTAATTTCTTGATAACTCAAAAATCAACCCGAGTTTATCAAGAGTGATTTATGGCTTTTCTCATGCATTCTCAAAGCCCTGTATTTCTATAAAAATAAGGCTTAGCTCTTCATCTCTCAAATCTCTCAAGCTTTCAATCAATTAAAAATCTCTCAAATTTGCACAATTACTTTGGTGAAATTACATACGAAGAATCATGCTTTTGCGATAGGTGAATTTGTGAGATCAATTCATAGTTTTTCATAATTTGCATAGATTTTTATATCAATTCATATCATTCTTAGATTAAATTTGCATAGCATATCAATTTCAATTTTGCAATTCTAGATCAATTTCATATAGTTTCTCATACTATTGCATACAGAAAATACAAAAAAATAGATTAATTGCATTTCATACAGTTTTCATCTTTTGCATTCAAATCCTTCATTTAGGTGTTGCATTGTCACTCATCTCAAGCCAATTTGAGAAAACCATACTCGCACCTAGTAGAAGGCAGTAAATCACCTAGTTAGTTTAGTTTCTATTTCACTGCATATTTTAGTTTTTGCTAACCTCTAATGTTTTACTAAAGTGTTGTGTCCACAGCTAGATACAAAATTCACACACACAACTTCTGGTAATTTTGATGATGATGATGATGATGATGAGAGAACATTAGATGATTTCATTTCTATGATTTCCAAAAGAGAAAAGAAAGGAAAAGAAAAATATGAAGGTCAGTTACCATTTAAGTGCTTTTCATGTAATAAGATTGGTCACTTTGCATCTAAGTGTCCTACTAGAACTAGAAAGTTCAAAAAGGAGTACAAACCTAAGGAATGTTACTATGTTGGAGATGGAGTTTCTGATGATGAATTAAGAGAAGAAGAAATTGGATTCATTGTTGTGGTAGACAAAATGAATCACAAAGATGAGAAAAAGGAACAAAAGCTAGCATTAATTTCCCAAGCAAATATAAGAACAGAATGGATTATAGATAGTGGTTGCTCACATCACATGACAGGCAATAAAGGTAGATTTTTCCATCTAAACAAATACAATGGTGGTGTGGTTAGATTTAGAGACAACACTCCTAAACCCATAGTTAGTAAAGGAGCCATTACTTTGGATAGAAATAACAGTACTGATGATGTTCTCTATGTTGATGGTTTGAAACATAACCATCTCAATGTTGGACAGTTACTTGAGAAAGGCTATCAGTTGGAGTTCAAAGATGACAAGTGCATCATTAACAACAAGGAAGGTGTTATGATTGCATCAGGATCAAAGACTAAAGGTAATGTTTTCCAACTCAATTCAGAAGCAAGTTGTTTTTTTGCCAAAGTTGATAACAGTTGGTTGTGGCATAAAAAAATATGTCATATCAATTTTGATAACATAATAAAGATAAGCAATGTAAAAGCAGTAAGAGATCTACCTAGCATATCAAAGCCAATTGATACTATCTACAGGGAATGTGTGATGGGAAAGCATGTAAAAAATTCATTCAGGAGAAAGCTCAATTCAACAGAGAATAAGTTGGATCTGATTCATACAGACCTATGTGGTCCAACTCAAACAAGATCATACTATGGTGAAAGGTATTTCATTTTGTTTATTGATGATTATATTAGGATGATTTGGGTTGCATTCTTAAAAGATATGTCAGAAGCTTTTGAGAAGTTCAAAATATTCAAAGCTAAGGTTGAGAATGAATCTGGACTAAACATAAAATGTTTGAGATCGAATACAGGAGGAGAATTCACCTCTGACAGATTCTATGAGTACTACTAAGAACATGACATAAAGAGACAGTTAGGTTCACCTAGAACCCCTCAGCATAATGGAATTGCAGAGAGAAGGAATAGGATCATTCTTGATATAACGTGCACCATTATAATAGAAGGAAAAGTTGCACACACCTATTGGAGAGATGCAGTTAATACAACAGTCTATACCATCAATAGAATTCAATTGAGACTAGGTGCTAACAAAACACCATGTGAGATATGGTTTGGTAAAGTTCCCATAGTAAAATACTTCAGAATATTTGGAAGCAAGTGCTACATCAAGAGGGATGAAGTAGTAGGCAAGTTTGATGCAAGAAGTGATGAAGGTATTTTTCTTGGTTACTCTACTAAAACTAAAGCTTACAAATGTTTCAATTTAAGATTGAAAAAGATCATAGAAAGTGCTCATGTGAAGATTGATGAAAAGTTTATGGTTCAAGAAAGATATCATGATTACTCACCCATGATTGAAGAAGAACCTAAGACCTCCACTAGTGAGACAGTTATTGAGGAAATATTTGATAGTATTGATGTGTAATTCAATGACCCTAAAATAGGTGAAGAAGATACTCCTAAGGATGATGAGTCAACATCACCTAAAGTTCCAAAGTAAGCATCTAAAAATCATTCCAAGAAAGACATCATTGGAGATCAAAGAGGAAAAGTCCAACAAAAACTTTAGTGGTGATTATTTTCCAATTGGCGAATGTCACTTGTCATCGACCCTCGATTTGGAAAATATATTGGCCACCTGGGAATGATCATATCACCCCGCATTTATGAAAATTGGGTCCAATGCCCAGGATCATTGCCAATTGGTTTATGCAAATTCGGTCTAATGGTCGGGATCATCACCAATGGCATATAATTTTTGGGCACAATTTTTTTTTAACATTTGCCTATAATTTCAAAATGGCCCCAAATGGACAGCTTGTATTCGCCAATAGTTATATATATATTTTTTAGGCAGACCCAATTTTTCCATCCATTTTATGGATGCGTGTCTCAAACCGATTGATTTTCACCAACTTTATTAATATTACCATGGTATTGGATGACCCATAATTGCCTAGGATATAACACAAGATGTGTTATAATTACATGTGCTTCGCCAAATATTTAGACACCAACCTAATACATCCCACCCAATTCGCCAATAAAGATTGGTATAAATACATTCATACATCAATGTTATTGTACACAATTTGGATTAGTTCAATTTGATCGATAGCGAAGTTCAGACTATTAAGTCTTGACTACTTTGGCAAGTCGTGACTGTGATTGAATTTGAGGCAAAAGTAAGTGATTATGATTCTGCAACTATGTAAACATTGTATATTATAGTTCTATTGTCATTTGTCACTTCTTCAACAAGTTAACATTTTTTTAACATTTTTTTTTCACTGGTAGGCTGGTAGCCTTTATTTCATTGAAGAATCAAGATGTCAAACAAGAATAAGGGTAAGGCTCCTGCATATGGGGAAAGCCAAGAGAGGCCAACAAAATGCAGAACCTTCTAATCGTACTTTGTTCATGGTGTTGGAAATGTTTCTAGCCAAAATCGTGAAGCTACTTCATCATAAGATCATTTTCAAGATTCACAACCTGAGTCTGAACCTAGGCGACATATTGAAGAAGTCAGCGAACTTGATATCTCAGATCATGATGAACTTGAAGAAGATTTTTAGTTAAATACCCAGAGTAGCCATAATGATATAATCAACTTGGATGAGACTGAGAATGTCAGAGAAGATGATGGTGCAAGGAAGAAAAGAAAACACAAATCAAAGAATGATAGAATGTGGGATCTGTTGAGGAATTCAGGGGTGGTCTTTGCACAAAGATACAATCTTCATGTGCACCCTACATTACTCCCATTCACTACATGGCCCACAGAATGAATCTAGCTTTTGGAGTTTTCAGCAAGCATGCTCCAGTACAAAAAATTGAGGCTTTAATCAAAGAGCTCTACCAATACTTCTGTTGAAGTCTGAAATGATTTAGGGAATTTCAACACTTTGCTGAAGGACTAACTGATGGGAACAAGCTTCTTAAGGATAATGATACCAGATGGATCTCTTTGGATGGACCAGCACATTGAGTTTTTTCAGAATATCAATCGTTGCTTGGTCTAATGAACTCAAGTCATGACAAAGCTGGGCAACTAAAATTTCTTGTGCGGCTGGCAATGTTAACTAATGTAGAGACACTGTTAACATTAGCAGGTATTCTCCTCATGCTTGAGGAAATGAGAAATTTAATGAAAAAGGCCCAGCAAAGAGCTATGTATATTGCAAAATATGCTATGCTGTGTAAATTGACATGTGTGGTGCTCGATAGTCTCTATCAATTATGTGTTGATGATGTAAAATTTGGCAGCTAGCTAAAAGTCATAGATTTAGACAATCCTGATAACGATTTAAAAATTAGTTCAAATGGGGAGTTATGTGCAGAAGTTCACGGAGTTGAGATACCAATGCACTACTTTGCTAGAATCAAGTTCGAGGAACAAGGAAAGAACATCAGGACTTCGCGAGTATCAAGTATTAAAAGGGAAGACTTTACCAAGATTTTTGAGTTTATAATAGCTTTTGTGAAGCACATTTCCTATGATCTTTCCTCACAAATTAGAGAAATATTCCCTCCAATCAAACTACTTGAATCCATGGGTATTGTGTTTCCTCGATATTAGAATACGAACAATCTGAAAGATTTTAAAAGTAGGCTACTAACTTTGATAGATCATTTCTACAAAACCAAATAGTTAAATGTAGTATCTCTAAATGGAATTTTAGATGGAAATCATTTGAGAGAGAAATCAGATCATTTTTCAATAACAATGAGGCAACAATATAATATTATGCAAAACCCTCACGAAGATGGATCGGTATCAAGGCTTTGGAAAAATCTAGCTGAGAGCGAATTGTTGACTGATTCAATATCAGAATATTTCAAGATTTTTGATTTATGTATAACCATGATATTGGGGTTGGTGGAGGATGAGAGAGTTTTCAATGCTTTGGGATTCCTAAAGTCAAAGCTAAGAAACAAACTAGACAAGAATCTGGAAAATTGCTTGAGGGTCTATACATCCAAGTATGAAGTCAATACTTTTGCTTAAACGAAAGGGCACTAAAATTGTGGAGGAAGAAATGTCCGAGAAGAGCGATGGGAAAAATTTTTAGGAATGAATGCTGAAGCCTTTGGCATTCATTCTATAGCAATGGTTGTTGCATTCATGACTATGATTGTCATTGATGTAAACACAGTGATATTCTGGAGTTTAGTAGAGAAGTAGACATAGTTTTGTTTTGCGCACATGTTATATTGTAGATTGAGTTATGTGCAGTTGATGGTATGTTTTTTGGTGTTTTATTAACCTATGGTTAATAGCGCAAAAATAAATTCATTCATTCATGAAAGTTATAAGCATTTTTGTGGAAGCAGTATTCTAGCAGTGTTCCTGAGTAGTGATTTTTGGTAATCAGAGGATATCTCCTAATCGGGATGGAATCTAATTTTGTGTAGTTAAAGGGAAGTTTGAGACTTATTGGTGGTGATGTGGTTCATAGTGAAAACTTTGAGGTCACATGATTGGAAAGTTATTGTATCTGGAAGTTGACAGTTTTATGTAATTTTGATGTAGCGTGTTGAAATTATTATTTTCTATTTGCATGCCGAATCATTTGTAATTATTTGAGTGTGGTATAAAGGAAGGGATTTTTTCCTTTTTGTAAGATGGGAATGTAATAGTTTTGATATAAAATTGTGAAAGTTGTGATGTGAATATATGCATGAGGTGAAGAAAAGAGCTAATTCAGTGATGAAGGAAGACTTGCGAAGTACAGAGAGCTAGATTCGTGATCTTGTGTAGCAGAGAGTGTGGTTTTGGCACAGTGTGAAGGAGGTAACATATTTCATATTATTCTATTGAATAATCCTAAGATCTATTGGACAGTGAGTTCATAGATCTTGCCTTGAAGCTGTTTGGGCAGTGGGTCCTTCTGTCTTCCATAACTCCTAACAGGGTTAGAATCTTTTAACAGGGATTCAAAATCTCCTAACAGAGACTCATATGTACTGAATATATTTCATAGACTCCTAACAGGGTCCATCCTTTCACAAGGAACTTTCATATTAGTACATCATTTTGTGGGCATCATTCCCACCGGGGTTTACTCTTTGATCAAGAGGTTCCCTAGTTAACATATCTTGTGTTATTGTGTCATTGTGTATGATTATCTTTCTATGGTTGGTTACTACATTGATTATATGGTTTAAAGCTATTGAAGTTGATAAATGGCTTAATTATTAGATAACTGATTCACCCCCCCCCCCTCTCAGTTATCTTGGGGATCTTTTCTTTCTAACAATTGGTATCAGAGCCAGGTTCTTGAAAGAGAAGTTTAACAACTTAAGGAAATCTATGGAGAATTTCAGGAAAGAAAGCCCTAAGTTTGATGGAGTAAATTTTGACAGCTGGAAAGAAAAGATGAAGACACATCTCTTGTGTTTAGGACTAGGTTATTGGTTGATTACAAAAAATGAGAGAACTATAATTCAAGAAGATAGTCTTGAATCAAGTTCTAAAGATGAGGTAGATCTATTCATGTGTAACATACTTGCAAGAGAAGCACTTTTATCAACACTTCCAGAGAATGAATACAGTCAGGTAAAAAGTTTAATTAGAGCTTATAATATTTGGAAAGCTTTACATTCAACTTTTGAAGGTGATGAACATGCAAAGAAAGCTAGGTTACATAATTGGATTTGTGCATTTGAAGACATAAGAATGTTGGAAGATGAATCTGTTAGAAGCTATATTGGTAGGATGTCAGAAATTGTTGCAGGAATAAAGTCTTATGGAGGTGAAAAGACAGAGAATGAAGTAATATGGAACATTTTGAGAACATTGACATTGGTATTCAGGAAAACTACACAAATGATTGAACAAGTGATACCTTGTACACTAAATTTTTCAGGAGAGACTCTTCTTGGAAGATTGGAAGTAGCAGAGATGAATTTGAGATTATCAAGAGAACTACCTAGAGTGGAGACAACATTCAGTGCTCTTAGCATCAGACCTACTTTGTCTAGAAGTACAAGTGTGAATGGAGATTATGCCAACAGTAGTAGATGCAAATCTGATGAAGATAAGAAGATTGAAGAAGGTATTTCCTTGCTTGTGAAAAGAGAACTAGATGGTAAGAGAATTTTCAAATGTTGGACATGTCAAGAATATGGTCATTTTGTATCTAAGTGTCCTAAGAGAGTTAAGAAATATAGAAAAAAATTTAAGCCTAGAAGACCTAAAGAATGTTATTATGCAAATGATGAAGAAATTGAAGTAGGAATTGAAAGACATTTGAGTGATAGTGATAACGATAACTTTGATGACATAGGATTTGTAGCAATTAAGGAAGAAAATTATGAATTAGATGTTAAAGAAGAAAAAGCCTTATTTTCCCAAGTTGAAAAGAAAGCTGATTGGATTATAGATAGTGGTTGTTCACATCATATGACTGGTGATAAAGGAAAATTTATAAAGTTTAACAATTATGATGGAGGAGTTGTTAGATTTGCTAACAATGCACCTTGTTTGATTAAAGGTATAGGATCTATTATTGTTGATGGAAAGACTAATACTAATGATGTTTACTTTGTGGATGGATTGAAACATAATTTATTAAGTGTTGGATAGTTAGTTGATAAGGGATATCAAATTTGGTTTACTGAGAAAACTTGTGTGATTAAGGATAAAGATGGAAATCTGATTGGAACAGGATCTAGAACTAGAGGTAATGTATTTCAGTTGAACCCTACTAAGATGACATGTTTGATGATTAAGACTGATGACAGTTGGTTATGGCATAGAAGGTTCTATCATATAAACTTTGATAATATTGTGAAAGTAAGTTCTACACTTGCAGTAAGAGATTTACCTAAGATTATGAAGCCTACTAATATGATTTGTAAGGAATATGTGATGGCTAAGCAGAAAAGGAGTTCATTTCCTAGCAAGAAGTTCACATCTATAGAGAAGTTGGAGATTGTTCATATAGACTTGAGCGGTCCTACTAGGACTAGAGGATTCTATGGAGAAAGATATTTTATTATTCTTGTTGATGATTTTACAAGAATGATGTGGATTTCATTTTTGAAAGAAAAATCTGAAGCATTTGATAAGTTTAAGGTCATGAAGAATAAAGTTGAGAATGAATCAGGAATGACGATTAAATGTTTGAGATCTAATAGAAGAGGAGAATTTACATCTAAAGAGTTTAACACCTTTTGTGAAGTAAATGGTATTAAGAGACAGTTTTCAGCCCCTAGAACACCTAAACAAAATGGTATTATAGAAAGAAGGAATAGATCAGTGACTGAAGCAGCTAGAGCTATGTTGTTTGAAGGTGATTTGGAAAAGACATTTTGGAGAGAAGCAGTAAATACAATAATATATACAAAGAACAGAGTACAAATCAGAGCAGACACAGACAAGACACCTTATGAACTATGGTTTGGACATGCAACCTCAGTTAAGTATTTTAGAATTTTTGGAAGAAAATGTTATATTAAGAGAGATGATGATATAGGAAAGTTTGATCCTAGAAGTGATAAATGAATTTTTCTTGGATATTCTTTGAAAAGAAAAGCATATAGATGTTACAATAAAAGAACTAAGACTATTGTTTAAAGAGAAAATGTAAAAGTTGATGAGAAGTTTAAAATTTAGGAAAGAATGCTTGACTATGAATCTGATGAAGGAACTAACCCTCAACCTAACATTGAAACTACTGAATAATTTTTTGAGACTGACAGTGAATTGTTGAATGAAAGTCATGTTGAAGAAAACAAAGAAGAATATAGAGAAGAATCTATAGTTGAAGAAAGATCTATGACTATGACACCTAATAGGTATATATCAAGACATCATCTTGTTGAACAAGTGATTGGAAGTTTGGATAGAGGAGTTATGACTAGAAAGAAGGTACATTTATGTTTGATTTCTCAAATTGAACCTAAGTCTACTAATGAAGCTTGTGAAGATGAACATTGGATTAAAGCTATGAAAGAAGAATTGGATCAGATTGAAAAGAACAAGACATGGGAATTGGTCCCTAGACCTAAAGACAAAAATGTGATTGGAACTAAATGGGTATTCAGAAACAAGATGAATGAACAAGGAGAATTAATTAGAAACAAAGAAAGATTGGTATGTAAGGGATACTCACAACAAGAAGGAATTGACTATGAAGAGACTTTTGCCCCTGTGGCAAGACTTGAAGCAGTAAGAATGTTTTTGGCTTATGCAACATTTAAGAAATTCAAAGTGTATCAGATGGATGTGAAGTCAACATTTTTGAATGGTGAATTAGAAGAAGTCTACATTGAGCAACCTGAAGGTTTTCCTTTGACTCAAGAAGGAGACATGGTATGTAAACTAAAGAAAGCATTATATGGACTAAAGCAAGCACCTAGAACATGATATGCTAGATTGGATAAGTATTTGTTAAAATTGGGATTTACAAAAGGAACAGCTAATAGTAACTTGTACACAAAAGAAATTGAGAATGGATTGTTAGTTATAGTTATTTTTGTTGATAACATTATTTTTGGAGGAGAAGATGAAGCTAGTGACAAATTTTCTGATGAAATGAAGATAGAATTTGAAATGAGTATGATTGGAGAAATGAAATACTTTTGGGATTATAGATAACACAAAACAAAGATGGTATCTTTGTAAGTCAGATAAAATACTTGAATGATTTTTTGAAAAGATTTGGTATAGAGAATTGTAAACTAGTTGGAACACCTATGGTTATAGGACATAAACTATCTAGTAAAGATGAAACACCAGCAGTTGAGTAGAAGAAATATAGATCCATGATTGGTGGATTGTAGTACTTAACACACATTAGACCAGATATACAACATTCAGTTGGAATGGTAACAAGATTTCAAGCTGAACCTAGAGAGTCACATTATTCAGCAGTAAAAAGGATATTGAGATATCTTAGAGGCACAATGGACTATCGATTGTGGTATGAAAATTCTGATGATTTTACCCTATGTGCATATACTGATGTTGATTGGGGAGGCAGTGTTGATGATAAGAAAAGCACCAGTGGTGGAGCCTTTTTTCTTGGAGGAAGATTAGTTTCTTGGTTGAGAAAAAAGTAGAATTATATCTCACAGAGTACAATAGAAGCAGAGTATGTAGCAATAGAAAACAATTGTAACCAGATAATTTGGATGAAGAAAATGTTGAAGGATATTGAAATTAAGTTTGATGAGCCTATTGTTATACATTGTGATAACACTAGCATATTTAGTATGTATAAGAATCCTATATTACATTCTAAAACTAAGCATATAGAGATCAAGTATCATGTTGTAAGAGAGAAAGTTGCTGAGAAAGAAGTCAAACTAGAGTACATAAGCAAAAAGGAGCAGATAGCAGATATATTTACAAAGACTTTGCCTAAGGATACATTTGAGTATCTGAGAGGTATGCTTGGGGTTATGCCCCAGCCTACTTTTGAGTAATGATGTAATTGGTTGCATCTGTCTAGTGGAATATGTCCCTATCTATTTTTTGGATTGGATGTTGGTACTTCCTCTATGGAGGAGTATGTGTATCTGAGCTGAGTCATGAGGACTCTTGTGAATGTATTTTCTGAACAGTGTCTTTTGACATTGAGCTATTATTTGACATAGTGATGAAATTTCTGTCATTGATTTCGATGGGGGATAGAATCATGAAAAAAATTGAGGAACTACATTTTTTGGAGAGATTGAATAGGAAAATGAAGCAAGATTTGATTGATGAAGAGCAACAGTGCAGTTGAGCAGCAGTGATTGCATTTTTGGAATATTGGATGTTTTTCATCTATGTTTCCATCAATGGCAATGGGGGAGATTGTTAGGAATGAATTTTGAATCCTTTGGTAGTCATTCTATAGTAGTGGTTGTTGCATTCATGACTATGATTATCATTGATGTCAACACAGTGATATTCTGGAGTTTAGCAGAGAAGCAGACACAGTTTTGTTTTGCGCACATGTTATATTGCAGATTGAGTTATGCACAGTTGATGGTATGTTCTTTGGTGTGTTATTAACCTATGGTTAATAGAACAAAAATAAATTCATTCATTCATGAAAGTTATAAGCATTTTGGTGGAAGCGATATTCTAGCAGTGTTCCTGAGTAGCAGTTTTTGGTAATCGGAGGATATCTCCTAACAGGGATGGAATCTGATTTTGCGCAATTAAAGGGAAGTTTGAGACTCATTGGTGGTGATGTGGTTCACAATGAAAACTTTGAGGTCACATGATTGGAAATTTATTGTATCTGGAAGCCAACAGTTTTATGTAATTTTGATGTAGCGTGTTGAAATTATTATTTTGTATTTGCATGCCAACTCATTTGTAATTATTTGAGTGTGGTATAAAGGAAGGGATGTTTTCCTTGTTTTTAGATGGGATTGTAATAGTTGTGATATAAAATTGTGAAATTTGTGATGTGAATATATGCATGAGGTGAAGAAAAGAGCTAATTCAGTGATGAAGGAAGACTTGTGAAGTATAGAGATATGGATTTGTAATCTTGTGTAGCAGAGAGTGTAGTTTTGGCACAATGTGAAGGAGGTAACATATTTCATATTATTCTGTTGAATAATCCTAAGATCTGTTGGACAGTGAGTTCAGAGATCTTGCCTTGAAGCTATTTGGGCAGTGGGTCCTTCTGTCTTCCATAACTCCTAATAGGGTTAGAACCTTTTAACAGGGATTCAAAATCTCCTAACAGAGATTCATATGTACTGAATATATTTTATAGACTCCTAACAGGGTCCATCCTTTCATAAGGAACTTTCATATTAGTACATCATTTTTCCGGCATCATTCCCATCGGGGTTTACTCTTTGATCAAGAGGTTCCCTAGTTAACATATCTTGTATTATTGTGTCATTATGTATGATTATCTTTCTATGGTTGGTTACTACATTGATTATATGGTTTAAAGTTGTTGAAGTTGATATTGAAGTTGATAAATGGTTTAATTATTAGATAACTGATTCACCCCCCCTCTCAGTTATCTTGGGGATCTTTTCTTTCTAACAAACATTTCAAACCAAAGTAGAATTGGGAGTGGGAATGCTAGAGACAATGATGTCATTGACTCATGTACTACTAGTACTAGTACTACTAGCAGTGAACATTAATTAAGAGGTGTTATGCAGAGTGAAGAAAAAATATTAAAGAACCAAGGAATCTATGAAGTTGATGGTGCTGAATCCAATGATCTCAATGATGATATGATGTGGCAGCTTGAAGTTGAATCATTGTAGAAGTAGTAGTTCCTAGCCTCCTAGGTATTTATTAATCTTTTTCTTGAATTCTACTGTCAGTTTCTATATCTCATCATCAATCATGCAAAATAGCATATTCCAATGTCAAAAACATGAATGTGGTTGATAATGTCATCAAGATTCAATTCCATAATTAATAATGGTTTTCATTTGCATTATTCAGCTCATATGGTACAATTCTTGTAGATTTTTCATTATTTGTTTTGACAACATAAAAATTCATATGTTAGAATTCTTAGAGTTAGAAATACTGATTCTCATTAATTTAATTACAAATATGATACAATGTAATAATTCATTCATTAATACTAGTAAGAACACAACTCTGTGATTCTGTTTACAAAACTTAGTGACTCAATACCCATTGGCAATTTGGCACATTGCCCAATTTCAATTTCATTACCCTAAGCCAATGACCCTGAATTCCCTTTTATAGAAACAAGGGAGCAACAATAGCTTCAGGTCAATTTGCCTAATGTGAAGTGAGAAGTCTACAAATCTAAATCAGTAAGACAACTACAAGTCTACAACATCTCTACAACTTTAGTTGTACATTTCTGCATTTGACAGGCTAGTTTAGTAAATTAGCATTGGCAATAGCATCTGCAAGACTGCAACATTCATCCTGTTCAAATAACAAAGTTCAAACTTGTTACTTTAAACTCAATTCTAGACTCTAGTATTTAGGATACTGTCAAAGACATATACTAAAGATATAGAGATGATTGAAAATGAAAGTACTTTCACATACTATGATTGATGAGATCAAGATGATTCTATCAATTTTTTTAGTATGCTCCATTCTTCATCGGTTGGAAGGGAAAAAAATTTCATGTTATAGTACATGACCTACAACCTTGTCAGCCATCCATATATACTTGGAAGAGTGAGTTGTAAGAAATGTTTCTTCCATTACTGCATTCAAATTTTTGAATGTTTTGATGCACTTTGGAATGCCTTCATAAGTTTTGTCCTAAGGAAGGTTGCCTAAATCAGACATCACTGTGTCCTCCAATTTTTTTTTGTAAGCTTCTCTTCCAATGAAACTCATTGATGAGTAATTAAGACTAGGACTCGAAAAACCAAGAGATATCAATTTTCTTGTTTTACTATTCATCTTGGCGAGCTTTGGCATTAATAAGGAAACATTTTCTTCTGCTTCTGCTAGTTTCTGACATTTTTGAAAGATAGAGTTTGCCTTTATTGTTGTAGCAATGTGGTCTTGAATTCCCTTGCTTACCAAATGCCTATCACTGCTTCTATTGATTTCTTGCATAATCTACTTTGCAGTTTTCTTTGTTTGACAAAAACTTTTGTTCTTCTCAATGTGCTCTCTCAACTTCCCAAAAACATCTGTAAGAGTTTCATTCAGTTCAAACCAATCACACAACCTATCAGAAGACATCTTTATTTGGCCCCAGAAGAATTTTTTTATTTGCTTGACTGTATTATTTACATGGTCATTCAAGCTATTTTCATAATTTTTAATTGTATTATTTGCCTTCTTTAGGTCTTCTCTCATTTCTAAGAACTTGTTTTCACTATCTTTTCTTATTTTCTCTACTTTCTCTTCCCACTCTTTTGTTTTTACCCTCTCATTCTCCAATTCTTTCTTTAAGTTATTGGTTTCCTTTCCCACACTCTCCAAGTTTTTGTAAAAACTTAATGAAGAGGCTTTTTCATTCTCAAGTTTTTGTTCGCTCTATTCCAATTTTTCCCTTAGAGATTTTAGTTCTACGTCAATATGTTCTTGTTGTCCAACTCCAATTGCTTCTTTAAAGGATGAATTTTTTATCCTTCTCTCTAATTCTTTGCACCTGTTTTCAGCTACTTTCTCAGTTGCCTTTACATTTTCTAGGTCTACCTTTAACTTATCTATTGTGCCCTGAAGCTTTCCTTTCTCTCCCTCCAACTTCATCAGTGAACTGTAGACCACTTGGTTGGTCATTTTCAACACATTTATCTTGTCCACATTTTTAATTTTGGATAAATCCATTTGGAGGGTGCTAACTTGAAATTGAGATGGATCCAATTGACTCTCTAGTGGATTGTTATCTCTAGTTGGGGGCATAACAACCATGAATTCCATCATATCTTTAGTTGGGTCATATGTGGGAAATAGCCTATTTGTTGTAGGTTTTGTCTCACGAGTAGAAGCAACTACTTCCATCTTCATTTTCTTACTATGTTGTCTATTCCTATTTTTTGATTGTCCATAGTTAGTTACAAAATCATTGTAACAAAAATCAGGGTTTTGTAACACAATTAAATGTTTGAATGGTGAAATAGCACTTGCACTGATGTAGGAGGTTCCACCTATGTTTCCTGTGGTGTTTCTAATTACACCATGAGGATTAGCAACACCCTGAGGTCCCTAACCCATTACAAGTGGAATTTTTGGACTATTCTGAATCTAAGGGTTTTGTCCTGAAGGTTGGGAAATTGTTGGAGTCACAGTCACCATTGGCATTGTTGTACCAATACTTGTCAAAACCTTTTACTTCTTTACACTACTTTGATCTCTGGGAACCATTGTTTTCATGTCCACCTGTAATGTCCTTTTTGAACCACTAGTTGTTTTACCCATGATATCCACAGCTGTGGGAGTGGCAATTGATTCAGGAAATGGAATTAACTGAGTTAATGATTTTGATGATTGAACTCCAAGCCCAAGGCCTGGTTTCTCACCATGTTTTGGTGGAGCTGCTGGGTCAGGTAAAGACCAAACCCCTTGGCTAGTAGGACCCAAACCACCAAAACCTTGGTATCCCATTTTTTCTATAATATCTGCCCCTTTGGTATATTGATCTTTTTTGGAGGCATCAACTCCTCTACTAATTGAATGATCTATATTGGATGTGAGATTCACGCTAGATGTGGGATTCATAGAATCCTAGTCATCATCGTCGTCGTCATCATCTAGATATGCTTCAGCAAGATGCTCCTTATTCCACAATTCGTTAAACTTTGTATCCTCTTCCACGTCATGGCCTACACGTTTCCTTTCTATTTGTGCAATGCCATAATTTGTGATGACAATTCCTGTATTGACATATTATTTTCAGTAGCATATTTCTCCATCTCTTTTTTGACCTCCTCCCAGGAATCCATGTTTTTAAAATTTTCAATCAATGGCATACTTTCATGTTGACATTTTCTTGCAGAGTTCCCATTCTCTCTAAGCTTTGTTCCAATTATGTTGAGTGGATCATACTACTAGTGACTGTCAACATCAAAGTGAAAAATTGTAAAAAATGCTTCTGTCACTTTGAATCCTCTTCTCTCAAATGTGAACCCTCCAAATGAGAAAGGCAAGGAAGGAAATATCATTTTATTTTGCTGACCACTAAAGAGTACATTTGTGCTCTCCATTTGTCATACATATTCCAATGCAAATACCCTCTTTATGACATGTATTGGAAGTTTGTAGGGTTCTACTACTGAATCGTAAAACCTTAACACTGTGTACTCTTCCATGAAGTAACAGTTAGCCAATTGTATTTTATTTCCAAGTTGAATTAAATCTCTACAAGTAGCAGGTAATCTAGGCATTGGAGTGCCTGTAATTTTATTGTACATTGGTGCCAAAAAGAAGTCTAAAAAATTGTTGTAGTTCCTTTTGTTATCAGTCATCCTTATCTGAGGTGTCCACTCATATATTCAATTTTGGCCCTGACTGCAAAGCTTGTTTCTCTGAAATATTGGATGATGCTTTGCTAAGAGAAGATAGCACAAGTAGGTTGTGAATCTAAATGTCTTATGTGAACTTGTTTTAATCAATAGTAATTGTTCTTGCATGCAACGAATAATGTGCTCAATAAAACAATATTTTACTGGTTCTTTTTCAAAATGGATATGAAAAAGCATTTCAAGAATGTTGGTACCCACTTCTTTGTTACTATCCAATCCAAAAACAAATGCTAGCAAGGAAGTACTGTCTTGAACCCATGGAACAAAAATTTAATAATCATAAGGAGGCCTATGATATGGACTCAGGCTTGAACCATTTGTAATTTTTATTCCTCTGATATAAGAATCTCTCTGTGTTGCATCTATTTTTTCATAATCCTATACCAACTTTGTCAGGTCAATTTGCACATTTGAGTTTTGTTGTTCAAACCCTAGGTTCAACAGACTAGCAAATTCACTCTCAGTTATGGACAAAATTTCCTCCTAAGTATTTTTATTCACAATTGCTTTTTTCTTTTCATCATAATTTTTGGCACAGACCATGACAATTTTTGGGCAAGGGAATACTTTAGGTAACGCCATGCTTGCCAACCTAGCATTTCATGATGCAATTTTATTTCTCATTGCATTTACCTTGGGGTTAAATGAAGAAAATTTTGAACCCTTATTTGGATCGTTCCTCTTGTTTTCAATTGTAAATCTAATTTCTATTATTCCCTTATTTCCATGAATAAAAGGATCATAAATATCATGGAATACATCAATGAAACCTAGTGTTTTAAGTAGATTGTGGAATTCTATTATCTGACTTGTCTTTTTACTCATAGTCTTATTCTTGATAATTGTTTTTCCCATCGTGGTAAGCTAGTAACACGACAATTTACAGGAGTGATTCAAGAATCAAAATTAAACCCTAATAAGTAATAGGATAATTTTTTTCTATAATATAAATAGTAAAGTTGTAAATCAAGAGATTTAAAAAATTTAAAATGCGGGACCTACGTGTTTAGGATTTAAGTAGTTACACGTTACCCTTAGCTTTGATTTTTGTAGACTTTGACTGGGAACAGGTTACAAAGCTTTAGCTGAGAGACTTTTTTGCACTTGCTTTCCTCAACATAGAAATTTAGAATCCGTAAAGTCATAAACCCTTCTTAAATCCGTAGACTACTGGAAAGTAAAACTTAAAGTACCAAAATTATACCAGAGTCATCACCACTCATCAGACGGTTGACTCACATGATGACTATGAGTCAAACGTGTCACATCATCATCAAATGGAATTGTTGGTAGGACCATGTGAGACTATGAGTGGAACATCTTATGTGTTTAGTGACACGTGTCATGATTTCATAATGGGTTTGAAAAGATGGTGTTGCTTTTCCCTTTCGTCCCAAAATACAACTTCAGTCATTGATCTATAATAATCCAATGGTCATAATGGTGTTGTTTACCTATGGTACTAGTGGCCCTGGGCCCCCATGGCCGTGGGTCCCATTAACTCACCTAGTCACCACTCACCTGACGACCGAGTCAGATGTGTTACATCATCATCAAATGGCATTGTTGGTAGGACCATGGGAGACTGCGAGTGGAACGTAAGACTCTTACATGTTTAGTGATACATGTCATGATTCTAGAATGGGTTTCAAAAGATGGGGTTGTTTTTTCCCTTTCATCCCAAAATACAACTTCGGTCGTTGATCTACAATAATCCAATGGTCATAATGGCATTGTGTGCATGTGGTACTGGTGGCCCTGGGCCCTCATGGGTCCCATTAACTCACCTAGTCACCACTCACCTAACGACCAACATGTGTCATGATTTTGGAACGAGTTTCAAAAGATGGGGTTGCTTTTCCCTTTCATCCCGAAGTCCATCGTACATCATCAATCTGTGCTCATCCAATGGTAGTTATTTGCAATGGACATTGTTAAATGTTATAATGTTATTTTTTCCAAGTTATAAATATTAATTAATAATGGATAATAAGTTAATAACATTTAAAGTTATTTAATTGAATAGTAAAAATTTTAGCCAATCAAATTGAATAGTAATATTTTTTATTGATTAAATAGTATACTTAATGTTAAAATGATATTTTTTATTGATTATAACTTTAACATTGATATTTATAATCACATATAATTATCATACCTTATAATTAGAAAACAATAAATTCTTTCTCTAACCTTATTAATTCATTTGTCTATCAAATTGATTATATAGTATTTTTAAAGTTAAAATGATATTTTTTATTGATGTAGATTATAACTTTATCATTGATAATTATAATCACAGATTCACATATAACTCTCATACATTATAATTAGAATACCATAAATTCTTTCTCTAGCCTTATTAATTCATTTGTCCTTCAAAATTCTATAAATCTTTCATATTAAATGTACGAGTGTGTAAGTTTTGACAAGTAACATTACCCAAACTTAATGTCAGTACTCAGTGATAACTGATAAGACATTTATTTTATTAATACTCAGATAAATCATAAAGC
Source organism: Chamaecyparis obtusa (assembly GCA_027943335.1). Lineage (NCBI taxonomy): Eukaryota > Viridiplantae > Streptophyta > Pinopsida > Cupressales > Cupressaceae > Chamaecyparis > Chamaecyparis obtusa. The sequence continues at coordinate 2,391,070 of BSBK01003166.1, forward strand.
AACTAATTAAAATATTGCAATCATAGTGATAGAGAAGTCTAAGAACCATTTTTTGTACAAATTGAAATGAGCTAAAGCTTGTGAAATTTTTTATTGATTAAATAGTATACTTAATGTTAAAATGGTATTTTTTATTGATTATAACTTTAACATTGGTAATTATAATTACATATAATTATCATACCTTATAATTAGAAAACAATAAATTCTTTCTCTAACCTTATTAATTCATTTGTCTGTCAAATTGATTATATAGTATTCTTAAAGTTAAAATGATATTTTTTATTGATTTAGATTATAACTTTAACATTGATAATTATAATCATAGATTCACATATAATTCTCATACATTATCATTAGAATACCATAAATTCTTTCTCTAACCTTATTAATTCATTTGTCCTTCAAAATTCTATAAATCTTTCATATTAAATGTACGAGTGTGTGAATTTTGAAATATTGCAATCACAGTGATAGAGAAATCTAAGAACCATTTTTTGTACAGATTGAAATGAGCAAAATTTTCATTGTTTTCTTTTCATAAAATTATAATTACATAAAGATTGTCCAGTTCCACTTCCAGAACAAAGAGGAACCTACTATAAACAAAACAAAAAAAAATGAGGTATGTTTTTATAAACAAAAACCACTAGTAGACTAGTAGTCCAGTGTCTACTTCCAGTACAATAGTAAATACTAAAAAAAGAAACATACTATAAACAAGAAAAAACCATAAACTTTTTATCAAAAAAACTAGTAGTAGTCCTCTAATGATTTTGGCCTTCGGCTCCATCTAAGTAGAATTCATGAGAGATGATTATCTGCGTGAATTCATCCAGCCACCCGAATTCCCCCACTTCAGCCTCCTCTTCGTCAAGGGCAAACCACTTTCAGAGGAAATCCCTAGCAAGCAAGGCCCATTTCCTATGGCGCTTATACTGCCCAGCATTGAGGCCCAAAAGAAAAGGTTGCATGGCCACATTTTGGCCTGGGAAGAGAAGCTTGGGTATTTCACTTGCCCAAGGGATCCCCACCCCTATTTTTGCAAACACAAAAACACTAATGTTGTCCCCTAGGTACTCTTCACTAAAAACCCTATTTAGTAGCATTAACATCTCCACCTTCTCTCCTCCGAGGTCAAGAAGAGATGCCAAAAAATGGGACGTAATGTCCATGTTGACCCGGTGCCTATCTTCATTGTTATGAAACTCTCAGCCCAACACCATTCTCACAACCTCTATAATGAAAGGCCCACCCTCCTTACAAATAGATTCTAAGGCTTCATCAGTAAAGGAACCCAGAAAGGCCATCTAGGCCTCCTCAAATGTGCATATAAGCCTAATTGGAGTGTCCATTATTTGTAGATTGCAGACCCTAAACAAACAAATTATCTAGCAAATGCCAAAGATGAATCGATGAATAATGAAGATAGATTGCCTATAAATAGCCCTTGAATTTTGGATCGTTACTTAGCAATAAATTATTCTATCTTTAATGGTATTAAATCTATTGTCCTTAACATGCCTCTAAATCTTTCATGTAAATATTTCCCCTAAATGCATGTGTGTGAGAAATTAATATTTTGTACTTAATCTTTCATATCTTGCATTAAATCTTTCCCATCAATGCAAAAAATGTCAAATATCGGTTATAGCATTTGTACGAATTTGGAAGTGGTGTGTGTCTACTTTGCATGACAAGTTAAAGAATGTCACTTGTCACTGACAAGGCATTTATTGCTTACCAATTTAAGAGGTTACAAGTTGCACTATATTAATAGAACCGTGAATATCGATACCAACACATGTACACTGTAGTCTACAAACAAGTAACCCTTATTTGATACGTGTCAAAATTCTGGTGACTTCCTCCATAACTTTTCTTCCTTCAATAAATTGGGGCTGAAATTAAACTTCAGCCATTGATCTTGGATCATCAAACAATATCAAATAATATATTTAACATTATAAAATAATGTATGTATGTTACGTATGTTAGTCTAAGGCATTATAACAAAATATTTGCCATCTTTTGAAAATTGCTAACAAAATATTTTTTTTTGCCATAATTAATGAATGATTAGCTAATAAAATAAATAAATTTTCAAACGGTACCTAAAATTCACCAATAGAAAAAAAAATTTACCCTTCAAAAGAAATTCATTCGCCTAATATATTATTATTTTTTACTTGAAAAGAAAATTATTCACCTCATATATTATTGTTTTTTACTTGAAAAGAAAATTATTCACCTCATATATTATAATTTTTTAATTCAAAAGAAAATTATTCACCAGCAATTTATGAAATTCTCATTCAGCGAGGAAAAAATTGCCAATAAAAACAATGAAAAATCATGGATTTGAAAAAAAAAATCGCCTACATTAAAACAAATTCCCCCCTAAAATAATTGATTTGCCATGAGTTTACACTTTTTTCTAAAAGGGGGTTTCTTAAAGCTATCCCTGACAAAGTCTTGACAAGATCACAAGCAAAGAACTCAACTAGGAATGAAGTGGTATGTTTACTATCTTAGATTGAACCTTTACATGTTGAAGATGCTTGTAATGATTTAGATTGGCATGATGCTATGAAAGAAGAACTTGATCAGATCATTAAAAATGACACTTGGGAACAGGTTCCAAGACCTAGTGATAAGAATGTAATTGGAACAAAGTGGATATTCAGAAACAAGATGAATGAAGATGGGATAGTAGTAAGAAATAAAGCTAGATTAATATGTAAAGGATATGTACAAAGAGAAGGCATTGACTATTCAGACACATTTGCACCTATAAGTAGATTAGAAGCTATTAAGTTATTTCTAGCTTATGTCATAGTCAAAAACTTCAAATTTTATTAGATGGATGTAAAGTCAGCATTCCTAAATGGAGATCTAAAAGAAGAAGTATACATTGAGCAACCAGAAGGATTCACCTTATCAAACATACCTAATATGGTATGTAGACTGAAGAGGGCCCTCTATGGACTTAAGAAAGCCCCTAGAGCATGGTATGAAAGACTAGATGGATATCTAACAAAGATTGGATTCAAGAAAGGAGCTGCAGATTGTAATCTATTCATTAGAGAGACATCTGAAGGTCTACTACTTGTAGCTATATTTTTTGATGACATTATCTTTGGAGGTAATGAAAAACTAAGTGTGGCATTTTCCAAAGAAATGTAGAATGAGTTTGCAATGAGTATGATTGGTCCTATCAAATACTTTTTAGGATTGAATGTGTAGCAGACAGAGAAAGGTATTTTTAGTAATCAGTCCAAGTATGTGAAAAAAATATTAAAGAAATTCAAGATGGATGATTGCAAGCCAATAGAGACTCCTATGATTACTAGATGCAAGCTTACAAAAGAATATGACTCACCAATAGTAGATACATGACATTGTACAAGTCTATGATTGGTAAACTCATATATCTTACTTAGACTAGACCTGATATTTCCAATGCAGTTGGCATAGTTGGAAGATTTGTGGTAGAACCTAAGAAAAATCACCTCATGGTAGTGAAGAGGATATTTAGATACTTGCAGGGCACTATAGATTATGGTCTATGGTATCCTAATTTAGAAAATGTTGAGCTTCATGTGTACACTAATTCAGATTGGGCAAGATGTGTTGATGACAAAAAGAGTACATCAGGTGGAGCAGTGTTTCTTGGTGATAGACTTGTCACTTGGACAAGAAAGAAACAAAATTGTATTTCTCAGTCAACAAAAGAAGCAGAGTATGTTGCAGTAGCCTTAAATTGTTCTATAATTGTTTGGATCAAGCATATGATAAAGGATTTTGGAATTCAGATTGATTATCCTATTTCTATTCACTATGATAACACTAGCACTATCAACATGTCAAAGAACCCTGTGATGCATGCAAAGACAAAGCACATTGAGATCAAGTATCATTTCCTAAGAGAGAAAGTGATAGACAAAGAAGTCAAGCTAGACTATGTGAGTACCAAAGATTAGTTGGCAGATATATTCACAAAGCCCTTGCCTAAGGATACTTTTGAGTATCTCAAGGAGAAGTTGGGGGTAATTCCCTTCCTTGATTCTGCTTAGAAGAAAGAAGGAAAGGCATCAATACTTTAAATGAATGGCACCTTTTTCCATTGATGTCAAAGGGGGATTAATATACAAAGTCATGAAAAATAGGAGCAAAAGGAGGAGTAATAAACTAAGGGGGAGCAATATTCACTTATGACAGCAATTCAGTTGAGCAAATGGAGAATATTAGAAAATATTACAGCAGATGGAGGATTCATCCTTGGGGGAGTTTTAATGAGGAAATGGAGAATGTTATCAAATAAATGTTCACTTAGGTTGATGGTAGTTTTTCATTCCACATGTTGCCATCAATGCCAAAGGGGGAGATTGTTGGAGATTTGCCAGCAGGCCAGTACTGACTGTATGTTTGTCATTGATGACAACATATAGAAAGTAGCATGCATAGAAGTCTTATGTAGTAAGCCTTCAGTATATGAAGCATGGACATGATATCAACATGATATCATGCGCACAGAGGTTAACAATTAGTACAGATAGTTATATAGTAGCTTGTGTCAACAGTGTTCCTAATAGAGTAATAGGCAATGTTCTATGTATGGTTGTCCATATAGTTATCATGGAGGCTTGCACCCTTGGATATATGTTGAGGACATATTGGAAATGTTTCAGTTATGGATGCATAGTCTGATATTCAGTAGAAATGAAGGTATGCTCCCTCCCACCTCCACCCTCTCACCCCTTTCCCATTACATTAGCTAATGGGTGAAACTGGGTAGTGGGGGTCCCAAATATTGTCCTCCCCCTACCCTTGCTTCCTTTCAGATGGACTCCCCACTTATATTACATACATTATTTCCATTCAACCACAACCCTATCATGGGTGGTGGAATACAGAGCCCTTCACCCATCGCCCACCCACCCAAATCCTACTATTGTTCATGGGCCTACCCCACTACCCATAGAATAGTAGGTGCCCTTGGCCCTACCCAATATGGTATGTATAGAATTTGGCTAATGAAATAAAAATTCCTAAATAAAATCCCTTCCCTAAAAAATCCACAAAATAAGGACCCCATTTCCTAAATTATCCCAAACCCACAACAATGATAGTGATATTGATGAGAGCACTCCTATTAAACTTGAGTACACTATCAATCCCAATGACATTCTTAATTTGAAAAATCATGCAAACTCATGGAGAGATTTAATAAAAAATAATAATTTTTTTTTGAAAATTTCATTGGATAAAGGGCTAAATTACTACCTAATTATGACCTCTCCAACCTTACAACATAGTTTAAACTAATGCCCTAGATCATGCCCATGTTAATCTTAATATAAACCATAACATCACATCTTGAATTAAATATTTCTTCACCATAAAAAAAACACACCAATGAAAACTATTCCCAACATAGAACATAAATCTCCAACCAAAATAATTTACAAAAACCCTCATCCACTAGTAACCATATATATCAAAGACACATAATTTAGAGCTAACAAGATAATATATTTTCATCATTCATCCAATAGAGACCCTTGTCTAGTAGGCTCCCATGGTTAATACAAAAAAATATTCTCACACACATCTTGGTTACTAATATCAACCTAAAGTTTGTGTTGCATTTAAAGTATATTGCATCACTTATTTTAATGAGAAAGTAAAAAAGTTAATTAAAATTAGAAGACCTTCATTTATAATTAGTTTTTAAAATTTTATTCAAAATAATAAAACTAAATTGCAAAATAAAAATTACAATGGGGTTGCCAACTCAAAAAACTAAGTATAACATCTTTCACCCATTGTCATTCCATCTGCACTAAACCTAAAAAAAAAGAGATAAAAATTGACACTACTAAAGGAACCTATAAAGGCCATCAATTGATCAAATCTAACATGGTTACCTTGTTATTTGTAAAACCATTTAATTACAGTCAACCCAAGCTCTCTTGGTACAAGGAGGATGAACATTATGATTAAAACTCAATAAAAGGTCATGCCATAGGCAAGTGCATAAAATTGAAATATTTTATCTGAGACCTCATAGGTAGTCTAAAAATTAAATTTTAAGGACCATCTAACTCCTCACCTATTAAATATTTGGGGATCTACCAAAATATGTTCCATAGATAGTTTATTGTGCATCTAGAAGCATAATCAGGGATATGATTCTCACACTCATAACATATATTATTGCAATAACTCTTATAATTATGATACTATCATTAGACATATTGAATAATCAGAAGAATAGAATCTTAAACCATGAAATTAAAATCACTTGATTTTTTTTCTTTTGTCCAACATTGTGAAATTGTCATCCAAGACACTCCTTTAGATAAACCTAACCTAAAAATAAATATGACCTCATCAACCTCCTTGAGAAGACACCCACCCAAATTTTCATTTTTAAACTCCTTTGAACATCTCCTACTCATAGGGATATTGTAAATTAAATCATTCAGGGATCCCAAGTTACAATGAAATCAACTTCCTCTACATTTCAAATCTCTTGTTGGATACCTAAAACTACCTAAATTTCACTCCTAATTACTTTCAATCCATCGATCCATCACATGATCATCCACTCAACCTTGAAGTTGTCATACCCAAACATAAAATAAATTTGTGCTCATAGAAAATGGGCTTAAGCCTAAATATTTACACATTAGTAGGTACAACATCTAGGCTATTTATAAAAAGCTTTACATCATTGAATTATCACCACAGAGGCTATGTTCACATAGAGAAGTCCCACTATCCATGATGAGTATATATATCTAGATAAACCCTATTGGTTCATGAAGCAATAAATCCAATTTCTCAAGAGGGTATGCACACACAGAGAAGTCTTGTGTAAGACTTAATAATAATGAGGTCACATAGCTTATGAGAGAAACTGATGACAATCATAGCTTGGACATCATGAAAATTATAAATCAAGGAGTAAAAATATATAGCCACAGGAATTTCATATAAGGTTTCTTTCACAAATTGGGAAGATTCTACCACACTAACAAAAATAAATTGAACCTATCAAATTATTTGGGAAAGGAAAGATATTAATCTCTATGAAGTCTTTTAGGGATAAATTGCAAAGAATGTGTAGTGGACCAAACAATATCACTACCAATTCAGCTAGGGGACCTTGATTATATGACTTACATTCTATTTTCTCAATGATTTACTAGCCTTTGTGGGAATTTTTTGGGAAGTCACCACACCAAGAGTGGTCTAGATACATGGCCATGCATAATATTTCAAGGATGGCACTTCATTCAACATCACATATAGTATTTCTAAAAATCCCAAGAAAATGGAAGTTATAAGCTACATAGCACATCTTGTATGATAATATGTGGAGATACATAAAAAATATATTCTCTACCTAGTTAAAAAATACTAAATATTTATGGATGTCATCAAACTATGCACATATTTGATGCCAAAAAATTTGTATAAAGTCAATGAAGTGGATATAGATTTCTACACAATAGTATTCCTTAAACTCTAGACAAACTCTAATGTGAAAAAGGACACAACTTATATGAAATTCATGAACAATCTAGAAAATAAGAAATTTGAGGAGAACATAGAGAAAAATAGAGAAAATATAAAATACAAATAGGGAATCTCAAAGGAAGAACCAACAAATAAAAGCAAGTCTACTTTGGAAAGGTTTAGGAGACTACATGTTGATGCATTGCCTACTACATCTACATAATTGACAAAGATGAAGGGAAAGACAAATATTAAACTACATGTTAGCAAGATGGAAAGAGACACAGTCATATTGATATCTATGTTGTCATTTATGGAAACAACATGATGAATAGACCTTATTCCCATGTGGACAACTCATCAGAAGATCAGATTAAGTGGAAGATCAATTTTCGGTTAAGTAAAAGAAATAAGACAAAATATTCTTATAGCTCATAGATATTTTTAGGGTTAGAAATGATACCAGTTTAGTATTTTAGAGTTTGAATCTAAGGGAATCATAATCAATGTATATTCTTGTTAATCCTAAATTTTCATGGCAATACCTTTTGGCATGTAGAAGTTATACACTTCTAAGTGGAAATTTTAAGGTAAATTGTTGGAAAGGGCCAACATGGTAAAAAGAATATTATTACACAAATTGATAAAATGTTTCAAGGGTCAAAGCATGGTAAAATGAGTTGATCCAAAATGTTAAAAGGTATATCAATGATTATCCTTAATTTTTTTGAAAGTTAGATCCCATTTTTAGCGGTGAAACATAAATGGTTCACATTTCACAAGAATATTTTTATGCCAACATAATAAGATGACTTAGGTATTGCACATGTATAAAATGGATGGATGAGATTAGGGAAAGGTTTATGGTTGATTTATAAGGTAGTTTAATGCATAATTTAGGTGAAACAACATGTTTTTGGGTAGATATTTCAAATATGAGTTAGCGAATCAGAGCAGAGTAGAGTCTAAGGGAAATAAAAGATTCTAGGGTTTCAAATATTTGTTGGTAACTACATGGAATTCTAATCAAGTATATTTTTTTTTCTACTTTAGTCAGTTCATTGTATCCAAATTATAGTGTTGATCATTATAAGACGACGAGTCTTTGTAAATGGGTTATAACCCTAATTGTATTGAGCAGTGAGCTCTAGGCAGTGTGCCTGAATGCAAGTGCATTCTCAACATATGTAAAAGATAATATTTTCATAGAGTATTAGATTGTGGGTTTCATCCCCATTGTGGTTTTTCCCCTAATATGGTTTCCATGATAAAAATTTGTGTGTTATGGTTGTGTTCCTATTTACTTTATGTTCATGCATTTTATTTTTCAGTTTAAGATTTAAGTTATTTGTGAATTGGTTCAATAAGACCAAAATTTTTAGAACATCGATTCAACACCCCCCCCCCCCCCCTCTCAATGTTCCCTCTTTCTAATAATTGGTATTAGAACTCAGTCCCTTTGAGGAAGCCTAATAGGTTGAGGGAGATTCAGGAAGGAAAGATATAATCGGGATTGCATGAACAACTCATTGTTTCTATTTTCTTTAGCATGACAGTGCTACTAGCCCTTGAATCTATCATTGAATTATGTATAAATAGTTTATCTCCAACTATCAAGGTAAGAAAGAAGGGAAAAGGTTTAGACTTACCTTTTTCCTTTGTCAAGTTGTTAGAATTGGCTAACACGGTTGATTGTTAGCCTTGTAGGATCTTTGATTCAGTGGTAGGTGTCTTCCCTTTCAATCTTACCTATTCAGAAACAACCTCATCCCTGGCTTGTTTATCTCAGTTGTCGAGAGCTTCCTTCAATAAATTTTTTTTCTCAGGAATTGCAAGTACATTCCATATGGATAGATTCACGAGGACCTTCTTTAGTTGTTATACTACATCCCCCTTTGTCTCAATAAGGACTTTGGGGAATAAATTACCTTGGTTGTTGGATGAGTTGTGACTGAGCCCCTGGAGCAATGAGTTTGTTTTCTTCAAATCTCAGATGTGGAAAATGAAAAAAATTTCTTAGTAGGATTGGCAAAGTTTCTTCTTTTGTAAACATATGTTTTGAACAAGTGTTGTACTCTGATTGGACTTGTGGCATTCTTGAAGTAGATGCTTGATTTGTAAAGACTATGTCATCATCATCCACCATCCATGAAAATAGAGCATGGTTAGGAGCAACTTATGAATCTTTTTATAAAGACATCCCCTGGATATGTATTTTCATCATGGAATTATCCATACATAAGAAAGAAAAACAATAGTTACTAGTGTGAGGGACCATTTATTGGCTTCTCTACTTTTCTATCTATTGTTGAAAATTTCCTCTTCAGAAATCTCATGGTATATGAGCATCATTACATGGGAAATACCATGCATTCAGGTCTTCCATAAAGTTGTTCTAAGAGTCCACTAACTCCCTATTAGAGTTAGGTAGAGAAAACTATAACAATGCGAATGGAGGAGGAACAATGACCAACTACTTGGAATTATGGCCTTTTCCATTGTTGTTTTGATTGTTATTCCCTTGATTATTTCTATTTCAGCCTCGGTATTGATTTGGTTGGTATGGAGGCCTTCCATTTTTCTAGTTCTGAAAGCTTGACATGAGGGCTACTAAGGTACACCATGCTCCATCTTTAAGATGGTAAGCTCATTTGACACCGTCCTCAATAAGATTTCCATTTTTCTCATTTCTTCTAGCAAGTAGGGAGGAGCTATCTGCTATTGTTGAGCATTTAGGTAGACATACATAGACCCTGGGGAAGCTATAGAGCTATTAGATGTCTCACTTTAGATGTGTTATTGGGTTTGAAAGGAGAAATTAGGGAATACTAGCAATAGAGGTCTTAATGGTAGTTTTCCCATATCAATCAAGTTGTTCTAAGCTCTTATAGCTATTTCATAGGCAACTAGAAAGTTTACACTCCCCAAGATATGTGTATAGTTCTTATTATATATGCATTGAAATATTTTAGGTGGAAGATAAATTTCATGGGCATTGGTGGATGTGCATATGTGGTGCTTTTATTCCATGTCCTATGGAATCTATTGTTGAAGTCAACAACTACCTCTTGGGGAGCTCTCTTGATATTGATTAGTTGTTGGAGTAATGAAGAATGATTTCCCTTCTCACAAAAGCGGTTATAAAATAGGTTTCCCATATTATCCTAGGTGCCTATGCTATTTGGTGTCAGAGATTTGTACCAATGTAGTGTTTTTCCTTTGAAATATGCACCTAGAAATCTCAGGGCTGCATTATACTCTATAATGTGATGCATTGTGTAGGTATTAGCCACATTTGTCATGTTCTTAGCAGGGGTCTTCTCATCAAGTCACTAATGAACTTAGGTAGGGATTTTAGAGAGTTATCAAGTATAGCATCCCAATTCACACCAATAGCTAGGGAAATAAGAGGGCTCCCACTATCCTAGGTGAAAAATTTGTGTAAAACCATGGGTATTGCAAGGGGTGGTGTTGGTAATGCACTCGATCAGGAGTTCAAGGCTCTAATTGGATATGGATCTTGTGATGGGATTGTGGCTCATATACTTGTTCTAAATTAATCTTAGTGATGATTTTTTCCCACCAAGTGTGCCATAAAAAGGAACTATTGATCTAGAATATCACAACCCAGAAAGGTTACAAGACTTGGGGAAAGTTTGAGTGTTGTGGGACCAAAATGCTAACACTGAAAAAAATCTCTGGAATTGAGGATCTAACTCTCCATGAATATCTATTTCTGATAACATCACAAACATGACACACTTTTATCATTCAATTACTTTCGACTAGAAGAGTTAGTTTCAAACATGGTCCATCATTGAAAGAAATTTCACACAAAAAAATTCTAGAGTCTTATAAGATAATCAATATTCAAATTGACATAGACTTCAGGTATATTAAGTATCAATTCAAACTAAAAAGACTCAGTCAAACTTCAATCAACATGAAAGTAATTATAAGTATAAAAATATGAAATATGAGAATTATATCAAACACAAATATCATTTTGGTAAAATTATCAGTCCTCTAACTAGAACTACAAATCCAATCCTTTGAAAATAAAACCCTCCCCTTCTTAAGAAGTTCTGCAACTAGAACATATTCCCCCTATCAAAATCTTGCCTATTAGAAAGACCACCACTTGAGAAAAATCATTACTCCTAGCTATTAGGGGATTTTCCACCAACACACTATCAAGCAACAATCACAATCCACTTGACATGCATCCTGGAAGAATCAAAAGTCTGTATTTGCAATCATTGCATACTCCTTGAGGTGCAACAATCTCATTTGTAAGAGGCCTTAGACATGCATCAATACAATAGAATTTATAGAAAGATAAAATCTTCTCTCTCCCTCAAAAAATATATGGACATGACATGTGTCCATTGAGAGAAAATCTCACATCCGAGGAAGTAAAGGGGCCTGCAACCAAAAGGAACTCCGACCCACATGAAGCCCTTGAAAAAACACTTGTAAGCCTAGGTAGTCAATATAGAGATATACAAATATGATAGCATGTTATATCACTATTGTCCTTCATAAATAATTATATTCTCATGATCTTAAAATTGTACCTCCTTTAGCTTTCATTGTCTTTTTCTATCTTGTGCTCATTTTCACAAAGTGTTAGTTGATCTCTACCTTATCACACCTAGCTTTATATCACTGCCCATTAGTATTTATGTAGGTTCTCTATCTTTGCCTCTATATTTTTTGATGATACCATAAATTGTCTCCTATTTATCCCAATAAAATAATCTATTTCTTTCTAATGTATTACTGTTAAAGTGAATTTGAGTAATAACTAAAAGTTGTTTAGTTGTTTAAGGTAGAAAGTAAAGTAGATATTTGATTTATTTTGAGTAATAAATGTGATCCAAATTTATTCTAATATTTCTCCATGAGTGTACAATATATTAGAATTTAGTTGAATTAGGTATTGAATAACTCATTACAAGAAAAAGACTTCAAAAGCACTTGCTACAAAAAGCTCCAAAAAATAACATCAGAGAACTCTAAACACTTAGAAAGATTTGAAGACATTATGAGAAGAAAAAGAAAATTATTTCAAACTTCCAGCACATTCCAAAATTCATGCAAAATCATGGAGCACCAATCATTCCTAAATCAGTGCACATTGTATTTGTTTTATGTAAGCTCCAAAGATTGCATGTACCACATTATCTTTCTCCAATAAAGATAACTCAAGTTACTATAGCATTTACATGTTGTTGCGTGATAAAATCTTGTTCTTAATTATGATAAAAACTAATTTGGTCAAATTGATTAAAGCATAATTCCTTCATTCATGATGAGCACTTGTAGACTTCCTAAAAAGTAGACACCCAAAAATTATAAAAAACACCACCTCAATAAAAAAAATGATATCTCCCTCATTTCACAACAAAATTAAAAACTTCAAAATGATCTAGAAATTATAAATCAAGGGCTAAAAACCCTTTTGAACATTTAGCAAGATTCACAACTGGGAAGGAGTTGTTCATGATTGAAATCAATAGAAGTAAAGGTGGAGGGATGAAGGATATGAGTTATAGTTTACTTGGAGGTTTATAAACTACCCCCTCAAAAGTAGAATCTTAAATCCACATTCTTAGTATATTGGTTTGGAAGATAGAATAAGCATTCTATAAATACTTTGTAATTAATTGATCAAAAGAGGGGTATAATAATTTTCCTAAGGAAGAGAATGAAGATGCCAAGGTCTAGAAGCTCAATTGATAGCACAAGAGATATAGGCAAAATGATGATCAAATGATTGATTCAATATTGATCAATAATGAAACAAAATGAATAAGATGCCCAATTGATGATGGCCAATTGATTAAACATAGTAGATAGGAGAGATGAAAATGATAACCTATTAATCAAACTAGGTGTAATCACATGTCCACCAAAGGTAGATCATCCTCCATTATATAACAAAGTATGTACAACATGTGCAACAATGATAGGATGATAATGTGACAAGAGCACTAAGATGGATCTCACACATAAAGTGGAAAGAGATAACAACTATCACCACCTAAAGTGAAATTCTCCTACACCATGTGCTAAAATGAGATGCAAACTCCCAGGTGTCTATATGACAACTAATATAGAAATGCATTGTCCTAAGTAAACTTAAGTAAAGTGTAATTAGTGAATACTTAATTACACAAACACCCACACCCCTTAACTACAACTTAGGAGAATCCACTTAATCTCACAATGCTAGATGAAAATGTATGATGCTTCTTAGCTACTAGGCCATGTTAGGTATCCATGTCCAAACTGAAAGTGTAAAATATATGCAACACAATCTCTGATAAACTAGAGAAAGAGGGAAAACCTCATGGGAAAAACCCTCCCCCAAAAAGAAAGAAAATTAAAATAATATTAAATGAGAGAGAAGACCTCATGTGAGGAAAATATCCCCCCATAAGAGAGAATAGAGAAGTCAAATGACCCCCCCTAAAGAAATAGCTCACATCCCCAAGAGAGCTTGCAAGTGAAGATACTTAATCTCAGTTAAGGGTTTGGTGAAGATGTCTGAAATCTTCTCTACTATAGGATAATAACGCAACTTAATGACTTGCTCTTGTATTGGCTCTCTAATGAAGTGCATATGAACCTCAATGTGTTTGGTCCACTAATGTTGGACTGGATGTCTCAAGATATCTATAGCACCTTGATTATCATAATGAATGATTATAGGTCGTGAATGTTGAAGCCAAACTTCTTCAGGATATGTTGAAGCCAAATAGCCTCTATAGATGCATTAACAGCCCCTCGATACTCATCCTTGGTTGAAGAGAGAGAAGTAGCATGTTACTTCTTACTCTACCAATAAATGGGCATTGAACCAAGATTAAACATGTAACCTAAAGTAGACTTGTGACCATCAAGATCGCCTACCAAATCTGAGTCTATATATCCAACCAATGCAAGTCTTGTACCTGCTACATAGTGAATCACATTTGTATGTGTACCCTGTATGTAGTGCAATATGTATTTGGTTTCCTTTCAATGAAGCTCATGTGGCTCTTGCATGAAGCAAGAAACCATGCCAATTGTAAAGGATATGTCAAGGCATGTATGTGTCAAGTAGATGTGACTTCCAACAAGTTGTCTATACAATGTAAAACTATTATAAAACTTCGTAACACCACTGGAAAATACACATCATCAAGGTAGCAAGCAAGGTATTATGAAAGATCACCGTGTCAAGATGGCCTTAAGGATATCTTCAGTAAGCCAATATAGAGGATAATAATCGATTGAACTATTATGTGTCAAGAAAGTTAGCACAAGAAATTTTCCCCTAATGTTCCCGTGGATTATAACTTGCTCGAGTCTTGGGCATCTTTCAAGAACTGCTGCTATCCATTGACTGAAGAGATGATTAATTTCCATTGAACCTAACTCCAATATTGTCACATTTTCTAGCAAAGATGATCCTTTTAAGTCAAACTAGAGAAGCCCATCTATAAGATCATAGCTCAAAGAAAGGCTACTCAATTTAGGAAAGCTGGTTGCTATTGTCTCCAGATCCATAACCTCATCTTCAACATCAAACATTACATCCCCAATACGCAATCTTTTCAATCTAGTTTATTTTAGTATCATCTAGTGGAATTTTGACCACTTAAGTGTAAAATTGCTAACATCCACAACCTCCAAGCTCTCCATTGTCTCTCCCATCTCAAAATTAACAAGAGTCACATCCAGAAATTTTAGGTGCTTTAGATTTCCCTTAATAATGACTTCAAAAAGCTCAATTGTAGTCTCCTTCAAATGTAAACTCTCTAAATTATCTGCTTCAAGAATCAATTTTTCTAAGCTTAGTTCTTCCATATATACATTCTTCAATCTAGGATTTCTCAACTCCAAATAACTTGCTACATCTAGAACTGTAAGATCCAGGTTCATAATAGAGAGAGATTCAAGCTTTGAGCATATAGTCAACAAAAGCATCAATTCTATGCCAGAAATACTAACACAGTGAAAAGATAGAGATTTTAGGTAGGGAAATCTCTGGTAACTAGGCTCCACACCTGATACTATAGTATTCCCTAAAACTAAATTTTCAAGCTTCCATCTCCCACATTTCTCCAGAATACATAAACTAGGTTTTGAATAGACCATGTCTACCAAACTACACAATGTCTCTCTAGTGTACATAAGCCAAGTAATAATAGGGGCCGCTGAGAATTCAAATTAATCACCCATGCAAATGGACAAATTTTTCAATCTATTTGTTTGAAAAATGGTTTGGGTTATAAACATTTCAAGACCACAGGCAGTGATTTCCCTATAAAATGAACCATCTACGCAATGAAATGAAAGAGTATGCAGGTTATTTTTTGTTGCTTCTCTCCATTTTCTAAATAGTGTATCCTAGAAATTTTTGTATGAGATTTTTCCTATATGATCATCAATCAGCTAAATTTCCAATAGTGATTAGATATTTAATTAATAGTCACTACCCAGGGTAAAGGTTCTCCTTAACAAGGAGTTTTCTGCATATGAGGAGGCTAGGATTTGTTATTGCTTTAATTGGATGAGGTATCATAAAGATTCAATATGTTGAACATCAATCTACTTAAATTACTTGTCACACATCTTATATTTCAATGACCAAACATAAATTTTTACAATACAATGACAACCAAAGAGGCTTACTAAAAGTAGTCTAAAAAGGACAGATAGTGATCAAACAATACACAGAAGATAATGGCCATAGAGGCTACAAATAGAGAAGACATATAATAGATGTTCAAATTCCCATTTAGCATTATCTTCTTTTTACTTGTATACTTTATGTTGATTGGTTTTATATATTGACTTTATTCTCTATTTTGTATGTTGTTTATGGTCTTGAACATGTGCTGGTATCTCTTATCTATCAATGTCATTTAAAAAAATATTTTCATCCCCTAAAGATTTCATTTAATTTGTTAATAGTAGATCTAAAGTTAAATTATTTTATCTCTTCAAAAAGTCATACAATTTGTTTATAGGAGATTAAAAGCATGAAATATTTAATTTTAGTTTGAAAGAAGACTTGTATGTTTTTAGATATCTATGAGGTTTTCAATAATTTCTAAAAATAAAATATTTTACTATGTATGCAAAGAAAGCATAGAAATTATTATAAATAGTTGTAGATTCTGGTGTATATACTGATAAAGATACCATTTGATGAATTTATATTTTGAAAAAATAGTAGTAATATAGATTAAGTAATGGAAGGGTTATAGATACTTAAGGGATAATGTAAGACTAAAAGAATTGAAACACATTCACATGTGCTAATTTTTAGTCCTTTTTAACAAGCCTCTATATTTAAATAAATATCAAATGTCTGGTCTACAACTTTGTTATAATGAATTGGATACCTACCAATCTTTGATTCTCAATAAAAAAATTCCATACACAATTATAAAATTTGATAAATAACCCTTAAAAAATCTCACATGCTTAGCACTGAAGGGTTCAATCTTGGCTATAAGATAGAGAATAAGAAAGCTAAAGGATGATAAAGGTGAGCTGTAATTTTTTTTTGACTAGTTCACCTTTGAACAAACATTGTCATAACAAGCTCAGCTTAGATCTTTGATATTTGGTATCCTTCATTTGGAGAGAGTATTCCTTCACTCCAAGAGAGGCTAATTAATATCAACTAAACAATTATCACTAACACCATTGGATCCATTTTTGTGTTCCTCCTTTCTTGGGTCTAACTACTTTTTATCATTTTCTTTGCCCCACAGGACAATGTAAATCCCTTTAATTATTAGAGTTCCTCCTACCACACTGCAGAGAAAGTAAAGGCTATTCATATAAATAGATTTGAAATGGAAAAATACCATCATATACACTAATTTTTTAAGCTATGAATATAAAATTCACATTGATTCTGAAGCTTTTGATAGAAAGAGATTGAGAAGGATAATGTCTCTTAATTAGAAAAGTTAAAATTAAAACTTTTTAATGAAGATAAAGTCAAGGATGAGGAGGCTATTACAATGGACAAGGGGTGGTCTATTTCTAAGGTCACTTTAGACTCTTTTGATGAATGGGGAAAATTGAATGACTACCTCCCTCCACCTCTTGCTCATCTCACACTCTCACTTAGTAGTTTCTATTGTTATTTTTGTTATTCAACTTTTTGGTACTGCATGCCTGACTCTGAGTGACAATGTGTCCTCCTACCCTTTTTGTGACTATATGTATATATTTTAATCAATATAATTAGATGCACTTATTCATTTAAAAAACATTCCAAGAATTTTTAACGATAATCAAGAAATCCAACTTTCCCGCATGAAGCTTCACATGGAGAAAGAACTGCTCCAAATTTACAACCAGAATTGTTGATAATGGGTTGAACCCCACTGCAAAGACAAATCCTTTTTGATGGATACAATAGGCTTTTACAAAGAAAGAAAATGATGAAAAAAGCACCCCTTCCTCCACATCAATGCTTGAAAATTAGTCTCAAATTTAAATTTTTTGTTTTGTTCTCATCTAAAGTTTTTATATCATTACTCTAGCCAAATAATGCATAACGCAATGTTAAAAAAAATATTTCAATGAGCAGCGCAAAAATGCCTCCATGAAGGGAACGTGGTAGAAGAACTAGTGGTGTGACACTTGAGGTTAGAGTGCTCCAGAGACAACTGCGAGCATTGCAAGAAGAGATTCGTAGAGGAATGAATCTTAATGTCAAAGACAAAAGCGAGGATGAAGCCAAAGAAGGAAATAATGATCAAGAAGGAGAAGGAAAAATGATGAACCAAGAGGAAGAAAGGCTTTTTTGGGCCATTTTCAAGATCGGGAAAAGACCTAAGATTGAGGTTCTTTCATTTTCAGTAAATCTTAAGCCAGAGGAGTTGATCGACTGGATCAATGAATTAGAAGAATATTTTGAGTATTAAGACATCAAGGATCTTAATCGGGTCAAGTTTGTGAAGGTTAGATTGAACGGTCATGCGAAGATCTAGTGGCAAGAGATTCAATTGGAGCTAAATAGAAGAGGAAAGGATAAAATCACAAGATGGGATCAGGTGGTGGATAAACTGAAGTGACAGTTCATTCCTGTTGATTATGAGCTTGACCTATTGAAGAAAATGCAACATTTGAAGCAAGTAGGAAGATCTGTTGAGGAGTATACGGAGGAGTTTTATCGAATCCTCATCAGAATAGGCCATGCAAAAGATGATAAGGAGAGAGTTTCTAGTTACCTTAATGGGTTGAGGCCAAGTATTTATGAGTTAAATTTGGTTGGAATGAATAGTATTGAACATGCATACTAGTTTTCCCTAAAAGTAGAGGAAAAGCTAAATAAGAAGTTCAAGAGCAGATAAAATGGAAGAGATCGTGGTGGAAGATTTGGTGGACGGTCATATGGAGGCTGAAATGAAGACCTGAATAAGAAGGATGAGGCTAGTAGCATTCACTCAAACTTTTTTGTGAGTTATCTTGTAGCATTTTTAGTTAAGCGAATGTGAATTGTCCTTTTATAGAGAGGATTCACCACTTCTTCAACAAATGTTTTGTTAGTTTTACTATTTAATAGACTAGTCTTCATAAAGTCATAGTCAAGCATATAAATACAAGGAATTCACTTATGGGACAATACCATATCACATGCATTCATATTGGGGGATTTAAAATAGGTTAAGAATAGGGCAATATATTTCAAGCAATATTTTTTGAAAATAAGGGCATTCTTTAGTTTGTCACGAATAAACATGATATGTTCTAAGCTCACTAAGTGAAGCCCCCGTGCATATGAAGAGTGCACTCATCCAAACAACAATATATTTATTTGTAAGCACCTACAAAGATGGAAAAACTAAAAATAGCAGAATTTTAATTAGTCAACTGATGACATGAGTCCTACTAAGTGTGTCAGAAATATGTATAAGAAATTATGTCAAAGTAAGTGAAATTGTGCATTAAAATCAAACAAAACAATTATCAAGAAAAAAAAAGAAGATTTTGCTCAGGGAAGTAAATTAAGCATATAATTTACTGAAACTCAACTATATTAGACTTCATTGACATAGATTTTTCTATTATTGTTGATTAGATGTGTTCTCGCTCATATTTTTTGCAACATAATGACACTCAAATGTTAAAAGAGCACGAGAGTTATAAAGATGGTTAAGTGTTGGATGTATATGATTGTGTGTAAGATTGAATGGGTGGTTGAGATTGAGAGATGATGATCAAGGGTGTAGTATAATTTGATATCTTACCTCATGGGATAATATCAAGTGGCACCATGAGCTAAAAGGAGAAGAAGTTGTGTACCATGAAGTGACACATGGGAGTTTAAAATTCTTTAACTAAATAAAATGACTCTTCAACTATAAATAACACCGACCAAAAATTAAATATTAAATCATCAAGCCCCCGTCGATATATTGGGATGGACAATATCATTTATTTTCTTTAAACATAGTCAGATGTATCAAATTCCACTTATTTCTTGCCCATCATTGACGCATGCATGAGACTCATTTTCAAGCCATCAAATGTATAGTCCACTTGCGTTCTCTAGTGTACCTAAGAGAAAGAGGAATGGTGGAGTAGTAATTTGAGCTATTTATCATCATACTACTATGGATAAAATTTTATGTTAATTCAAGTAGGGGAAGTATATAAGTAGTTTCCATAAAGAAAATTTCATCTATTTACTAAATTTAAACAGTATATTGGATTTTTATGCTTTTGTTGGTTTCAAATGTGACTTGATTGTTTATTGTTGCTTTTGTTTTTTTTTCTTAATAGTCACAATAAATTTGTCAATTATGATATACGTACAACTGTCAAAAAATAATCATTTTAAAGTGTTGTCTAATGTCCATTTAAAGATGTTCCAATGTGAGTGCACTACAACCATCTAATAGTTGTTCAAATATTGTGAGTAATTAATCAAAAATATCCTAGGACTCATTCAAAAATTCTAACTACTAAGGGCACAAATGGGTATATGATATATTAATTATTGGGATTTTAGCTATAAATGTTTTTGTTTCTTTAGAATTAGTCATTGTGGGGTTAGGTGAGAAAGGAAATAATGGTAGTTGGAATATGGGTACTAACTTGTGCTCTTCTCGTATATGTGTGGTTATGATTATTAAGCTAATCTTTATAAACATTGATTCAAATGGGGTATCTATCTTAGGTTGTATTTATAGGTATAGCTCATCTTCATTATCATGATATTGATCCTTGCAAATGCATATGTAAAAATCAAACATTTTAGTTCAATGATATCTATTTTCACACTTTTAAGGTCTCAATGAGAAACACAAAAAAGAGGGAGAAATAGATATACTATTATGACCCAATTTTGGAAATGGCATGAAATTCTCTATAGTTTCTAATATGTGCAAGTTCTAGTCAGTTGAAGTTTTGACCCCATTCAGAGCCTCTAAAGCCTTCAAAACTGAGTTCAAAGTTTCTGTACCCTCATGCCAATACCAAAATTTTTTAATATCTTCAAAACTAGACTTGATCTTGCAATGAAACTTTACTAGAAAGCTGTTATGACCAAAGTGAACCTCTGGGGAAGAAAATAGAGCATTCTGAGATCAAACAAAAACTTACCAAAAATAATAAATTTCTAAAAATAGAAGCTCTACACAAGATAGCCCTTATTGAAAAGAAATCAAAAATATTTTTGGGTGATGCAAGATATCCCTTACACCCAGGATGCTCCTGCATCATTTTTTTTTTTAGCCCTTTCTTAGCTAGTTTTTCAAAGGTCTCAATGCATTGGGAGTTAAGTTCACACATTAGGTCTAGTTGATAGTTTTCAATGAACATGCGGATCTTTTCTTTAATTGTAACTTGGAAGGATTCCTTGGAGGTGAAATTTCTCCAACATTGTAGGAAAGATGAAAAGATATCCCTGATATTTTTCTTGGTGGTTCAAAGATCCATCAATGTTACATATCTCCGTTATTTTGCTTGGTGGTTCAAAGATCCATCAATGTTACTTCCATGATAATGTTGCATGAATAGTATGATATGAATTTTTGTGCTAGTGCATTCCATGTCCTTATCCTAGGAGGGAGTCTAGAAAATCAATCCATGGATGTACCACTAAGACTGCGTGGAAAAAAATTCATAATATATGTGTCATCATGTGAGAAACTGAACCACAAAAGCTATGAAAAAATTCATTATGTGATCGTGGGGATCATCCTTTTCCTTGTACCTATCAAAATTAGGTGTGACAAAATTATTTGGAAAAGGTTGCATATGTAGTTTCCTATCAAAGGAATATAGATTGAGGTCTTCTATGGTGTAAGACCTTTTAGAACCACCTATTTGTAGATTCCTAAACTATTATTGAAGGGATCTTAACTGTTGAGCAACTAGATCAGTGGGTGTTGGCATAGCATGTGGTGCATTAGGGTCAACAAAAGGGGCTCCACTATTTTCAAATGTTGTAGGTATATATGGTGGTAGAACATGCTAAGATGTTGTGTTATATTGAGGTACCGGGATGTACTGAGATGTTGGATTATGTTGAGGTACTATAATAGAGAAGGATGTTGGATTATGTTGCGACACTAGATTATGCTAAGATGCTATATTTAGAATGTACTTAGATGCTAGGTTTTGCTAAGATACTACTTTATACTGGGGTGTTGGGTTATTCTGAGGTACTGGTATATGATGGGGTGCTAGATTATGATGAGGCACTATTGTAAGATGGGAAGTGCTAGATCCACTTGCCATCGTTATTTGGATGAAAATAGAAAACATTGCTGAGTAATCTAAGTTACTTGGAGGTGTTCCTCGATTGATTTAGAGTTTTCCTAAATTGGAAGAGACACCTAGCGGGGCCCTACTAGGAGGCTTTGGTTGAGGTGATCCTAGTAGGGGTAGCCCCTACTTTGGTTGGAAAATTGTGTTGGAGGGGCTTGATTTCATCATTTGTGAAATACTTGCAAGATGAGTCAAGGAAAATATAGATGATGTTGTTGTGGTAGCAAGTGTAGAAATTATATATAGATGGAAAACTGGCAATTAATGGATTAGTGTACTAGATCCCTAAGGTACTGAAAGATGTAGTGACCTAGGAAGCATTTTGTGTGGAAATAGTGGATGAGAAGGGGTTTTGTTGAGGATATCCAAGATGGTGGTACCTGTATGTCTTCCACTATGGTAGATGTGTCAAACCCAGCTGGTAATTTAGCACGTTTTTGTATGAGCATGTGAAGGTATTTGTTTGGGTTAGCTTCTATAATGGATTCTAAGATTTCTTTCCTCTTCTCATCATGTAAACCATCATTAATCTCTTCTTTCATACATTTATCTCTTATTTATATAGGGGTTAGTCTATGTAGTTTTAATTATCATCTAGCGTTTTCTCCTAGCACAAAAATGTATCAGGATTGTTGTAGTCTAGTGACAAGGTTCTTGGTGAAATTCAATTTCTTGATGGGGATATTTAGTCAAGGATTTGATTGCACTCCATTATTTCCTTACTCTTCTTCGATCATGTTTTCGATATATGTGAGTCTATGATGAATTTAGGACAACTAAGAGAAACAAATTCTATCTTTTTTTAGATTTTTTGATATGGGATGATAATGTAAACTAGGATGAAAAAACAAATATGATGTCTAAGGTGTAAGTACCTTACCCTAAGAGAGATTCTAGAAAATTCAAAGGTAAACTCTCTAAGAAAAGACCCAAATAATAATGAGGACTAGCTTGACACCAAAAGGTAGGATAAAAGTGATAAATTTTGGCAATTGTGCTTGTCTAAGATAAATATTAACAAAAATGACAAGGTTCCTATGCTAAGGCTAGTAGATAAATATAGTGCCGATGATGTCAAGATAAAACGTAAGACCATTGTAAGAATGTCCTAGAAAAATGAACCTCTAATTTAAAAAATGCCTCTAGGAAGTGTAATATTTTAACCCTAATAAATGCAAGCTATGTTTTTTATTTATTTTTTATGATTGTGGAGACTAATATGATGACTATGAAAAAATGTAAGATTCTAAGATATGTCTATCTAAGTATGCCAATCACAAGGAACTAGGATGAAATATTTGTAGGACCAATTGTTTGTATTACAAATCTTGTAGGAAAAATGTTGTTGGACCAATCTTGTAGGACAAATCTTGTAGGACCAATTTTTGCAGCACCAATTGTTGTAGGACTAATTGTTGTAGGACCAATTGTTGTAGGACCAATTGTTGTAGGAAAAATTTTGTAAGACAAATCTTTTAGGACTTATCTCAACAAACTCAAAATCAGTGTGTAGCTACAAGATTGACTTAAAAGAAATGATTTGTGTATATTTAACAACTTTTTCAAGTTGCAAGTTTTCACGAAGTCAATCACAGTGGAAGTAGAATATAGGCAATTAATATATGGTCAAATTTGGCTTCATCTGAATAATATAGGCCCATTTCTTGGGTTACCATCAATTCACATAGCATAAGTGCCACACAAGTAGAGCTAAAAAGCTCTTGAAGGTTCCTATGCTATCGCCTTTTCTAAGTTTTGTTTCAATGTTAATGAAGATCTCTTTCACAACATGATATCCCTGGGACATATATTATGGGAATCTTGGGAGGAGATTCTTTTTCAGCCTCCCCTTGCACTATAATAAGACAAATGTTTAGAGGTAAACTAGGTGGCCTCTAATTAATAGGTTATAGTAAGTTCTATGGAGTCTTCCCAATTGGTTTGTACGCATGTGACTCACTTAAGACCCTAGTTAACCATATCGGTCGCCTAGGGATACTTCACTCGATCTAGAATATCATGAACACACCTCGCTTGAGATTGAGGAGGTAAGACCAGAGTTTTCTTAGAGTCTTTCTTATATACTAACCAAAAGGATTTTTTAGTTTGAGGTTGTCCTCTATAATGGGTTAAGCGTACCCACCAAATATGCCTATTTAAAAAAAAGGGTTACTAATCTAACATATTGTGCAAGCGCACCAAGAACTTCAAACACTAGGTTAATCATATTAAGCACCAATAGTGAAATGTGAATTAAGCTATCACCCATACAAGCACTTGAGTTCAATTTTAAGCCCAAAACAAATGAGTTTTGTTTTGTCAAATTTTAGATGCACCAAAGTCCAAATGTATTTTTCCTTTTTTGATTTTATTGCATCAATCTCAAATGTTATTTTTCTTGTTCAATTTTTAACCACCATGTCAATTCTAAGTACCAAAACAAGATATAAAATGTGAAGTTTGAGTGTGCATTGTTTGTTTTAAAGCACCAAAATGAAAGATGAATCGATCTTAGATTAACAAGATTAAAACCTTCTTCTAAGACACATGCTAAAAGGAAAATCTAGTACATAAAAAAAACCTAGCATTTAGTTTTGGAATTCTTTGATAGAAATAGGGTTAGTCACGACAATTAAATTTTTTGGAAATTCTCCATACCTTGTCCACATAGGTGTCAATAACCCCTTCTTCTCTGATTTATACCTCTAGAGCATTGATTTGTTGTATCTTAGCTAGTATCTTGTTCTATTTTATCTCTCTTTCTCTTCTTCTCTTCTCAGTGGGCTCCTACATCTTGACTTTTTTGCACGTGTTTTGATGGTCATGTCCATTACATCAAGTGCACATTATCAATAATGAAAATGTATCATTTTATAATAGAGAATACAATTTTAGACAGAAGAGAAGGAAATCTTATTTTTTAGCTTTGAATGTTAGAATTAATCTTTCCTTGGTTGAAAATATGTAATTAAAAGGATAAACCAAGGTATCCTTATTTGTATTTGTCCTCTAGTCCATGTAAGAGGACATGTCACTATTTTGTATTTCCTTTAATAAGGAAAATAGATATTCCTCCTTAAGAAGAATCACACATTTGTCACACACACAATATGAATGTGGCATCCATAGGAGAAGGGAATTACATGCAAACTCCTCCACTCATCTCTACTTAAGAGATGTCTCACACACACTTGCTTCAATAATCTTCTCCTCTCTCTCTCAATCTCTCATTTCTCTCATTATTGTATTGAGCTCATTGCTCTCATCCTTTAGGCTTATTGCCATATTCTTATTCACAAAGCGGTTTTTCTTTGCTTTTCCCCTTACCAAAATCTCTTGGCTCATTTTTGGATTCTTGAAGTTCTTTGTGGTTGATCTTGAAATCTTTCTCTCCTTTGGTTTATGGTAAAATCTTCCAACATTTCATTTTATTGGATTACTACTTGTTTAAGTTTTCATTCTTTTCATTCTTCTTACATGGTATCAGAGCTATCTAATCCTTGTTTAAGTGGTTTGTATGGAAGGTGCCATTCAAAGGAGCAAGCTCTTGTTGTTGTTCTAATATTTGTTTTGCAGATTTTTTTTGCATTCTAACCTCTTAGTTTTGGATGGCTTGCCGCCAAATCTAAGCTCTTTCAATCTCATTTTTAGTTTTTCAGTTAACTTCTCTATTATATGTAGATTTATATCTCTATTCTTAAAAATTTCTAACACAGATTTTACTTTACTAACATTTCTGTTGCAGGCTTTAAATCTAATGAGAGATTGAGAGAGAGAGGAGAAGATTATTGAAGCAAGTGTGTGTGAGACATCTCTTAAGTAGAGATGAGTGGAGGATTTTACATGTAACTCCCTTCTCCTATGGATGCCACATTCATATTGTGTGTGTGACAAATGTGTGATTCTTCTTAAGGAGGAATATCTATTTTCCTTATTAAAGGAAATACAAAATAGTGACATGTCCTCTTACATGGACTAGAGGACAAATACAAATAAGGATACCTTGGTTTATCCTTTTAATTACATATTTTCAACCAAGGAAAGATTAATTCTAACACCCCCCTTTAATCTTTACTTGGGGGATTTACATCAAGGGGTAGCAAACCCAAATTTTTACAATGAAATTCAAATTTCTCTCTAGAAAGAGGCTTTGTCAAAATATCTGCAACTTCATCTTCACCTTTGCAATAGATGAGTGAAACTTTCTTTTCTTCAATTTTCTCTCTAATGAAGTGATGGTGGAGAGAGATGTGCTTTGAATTTGCATGGTAGACTGGATTCTTTGCCAAGGCTATTGCACTTTGATTGTCACAATATAAAGGTGTAGGTTCTTGTTGAGGTAGACCCAAATCTTCAAGAATTCTTCTAATCCATAAGGACTCTTTTGAGGCATTGGTACAACTTTTATATTCAGCTTCAGTAGAACATAGTGAAACAGATTGATCTTTTTGACTTTTCCAAGATATAGCACCTGAACCAAGAAAAAAACAATACCCAAAAGTAGATTTCCCATCATTGGGGTCTCCACCTAAATCTGAATTAGTAAATCCTTTTAAAGTAAAATCATAATTTGCATCATAAAATAAACCTAAATCAAGAGTACTTTTAATATACCTTAATATTCTTTAGCAATTTTGAAGTGAGTTTGTTGAGGTTTGGACATAAATCTTGAAACTAAACCAACACTAAAAGATATATCAAGTCTAGAAAGAGTTAGATAATTTAAACTTCCAACAAGTTATCTATAAGGAGTACGATCTATAAATGGAGTTTCCATATCTATCATTAACTTAGTTCCTAATTCACATGGAGTTGAAACATGATTAGCATCATTCATATGAAATGTATCAAGAAGATCTTTAGCATATTTACTTTGAGAAAGAAAGATACCCTTAGGGGTTTGCGAAATTTGCATTCCTAAGAAGGAATGAAGAAGTCCTAAATCAATCATTTGAAACTTTTGGTTAAGTTTAGACTTAATATCATCAATTAAATGGTTAGAACTTGAAGTAAGAATCAAATCATCAACATAAAGAATGATAATAATAATGTCATTTTCACTATGCTTGATATACAAGTTAGGATCATTTTTACTTCTAGAAAAAAATTGAGAAACAAAGAAAGCATTAATTTTAGAATACCATTCTCTAGGAGATTGTTTTAAACCATAGATAGTTTTCTTTAGTTTACATACAAGATGTTCATTACCTTCTTTAATAAAACTAGGAGGTTGGGACATATAAATTTCTTCATGCAAGTCACCATTTAAAAAGGCACTTTTAACATCCATTTGGTGAATGGGCCAATTCATTTTTGTAGCTAAAGCAAGAACAACTTTAATAGTAGGCATTTTAGCAACAGGAGCAAAGCTTTCATTATAATCTATTCCTTCAACTTGAGAGAAACCTCTTGCTACTAGTCTAGCTTTAAACTTACTAATTTCATTATTAGCATTCAACTTAGTTTTATATAACCATTTACATGAAACAAGATTTTTTCCATGAGGTAAAGTAACTAAATCCCAAGTATTATTAGAAATTAAACTATCATATTCATCTTGCATAGCACTTTGCCAATGAGGTTGATTTTTAGCTTCAGAAAAATTTTGAGGGTCTTTAGAATGCATAAGAGAAGACATTAAAGCATAGTTGCAATAATTAAGTCTCCTAGGTCTAAGACCACCCATTCTAGAAATGTAATCATCACCTTCATTAAGTAAATCTTTAAACCATTTAGGATTTCTCTTAGAAGTAATGGAAATATCACTATGAGGAGTAAATTCATCATTTTCATCATCACTAGGAGGAATAAATTCATCATTATCATCATGCACAATATTATCACTATCATGAGCAAACTTATCATTAAGAGGAGTAGAGATATTCTTACCATCATCATCATCATCATCATCTTTTTTAATACTAATAGGAATAGAAATAGGTGCTTTAGGAGTAGGGTTTAGAATAGGAGGTTGGTCCTCTAAGAGATCAATAGTACCCCCTTTAAATTCATCATCTTTAGCCTTGGAACAATCATGAACTTCATTTTATGCAATAACAACATCTCTTGCAATGTGCACCTTGTTAGTAGTAGGATCATAAACCCTATAACCTTTAGTAGATTCATCATACCCAAAAAAAGTAAAGGAAGAAGATTTAGAATCAAGTTTATGCCTTTTTTGTTTAGGTGTGTGAACATAAGCAATAGATCCAAAAATTTTCAAGTGTTGTAAATTTGGCTTCCTACCGGACCATGCTTCCTTAGGAGTTATATTTTGCAAAGCTTTAGTAGGAGTTCTATTAAGAAGATAAGTGGCACAAGCCATAGCTTCAGCCCAAAACTTGTAATGCATATTTTTAGCATGTAACATACATCTAGCCATTTCCACAATGGTTCTATGCTTCCTTTCCACCACACCATTTTGTTCTGGTGTATAAGGAACAGTAAGCTGATGTTTGATACCAAAAGATCTTAAGTAAGAACGAAAAGCATTATTAACATATTCAGTACCATTATCTGTTCTAAGTATTTTAAGTTTAGAACAAAATTGCCTTTCCACAAACATATGAAATTCAGAAAATGTATCAAGTACTTGATCTTTAGTATGCAAAAAGTAAATCCAAATTCTTCTAGTAAAATCATCCACAAAGGTTAGAGCATACTTTGAACCTTGTATGGATATGTTCTCCATTGGACCCAAAAGATCAATATGAATAAGATGTAACTTATGAGATGCCCTCCATGAAGTACCATGAGGAAAGGGCTCCCTTTTCATTTTCCCACTCATGCACCCTGTGCATGTTAGTTTAGATGGAACAATATGAGGTAAACCATCAACCATATTAGATTTTTGCATCAAAGTAATATAATCGGAATTCAAATGGCCAAGCCTTTCATGCCATGTATTAAAATCAATATTCACTTTCAAAGAGTACCTTGTAGAGGCAAACTCATAAAACTTAAACAAGTTATCATGATCCATCTTAGCATTAGCAACAACATGATTAGTGTTAGGATCAATAATATAGCACATATCCTTGTGAAATTCAACTTTGTAATCTTGGCATAATTGAGAAACTGAAAGTAGATTAGATTTCAATTCAGGAACATAAAGAACATTGTGCAACTTTCCATTTGGAACATTAACATCACCAAAACCATCCACTTTGCAACTATGATCATTAGCTAATTAAATAGGAACATTTGTAGTATCAAGTTGCAAAGAATCAAAAATTTCTCTATGAGAAGTAACATGATGAGAAGCACCACTATCAATAATCCATTCTAAGGCATAAGAAGCTTTATAACAAACAGTAAAAGCATGACGAGATTGATTACCTTGAGATTTGAAGTTATTTTGATTATCATTATTAATGGGCTTCTTATCATTTTGCTTTTTGAAACAAACATTAGTTAGGTGACCATCTTTACCACAATAAGTACAATGTGGTTTTTTGTTATGTTGATTATTGTAATTATTGTTATTATTATTGTATGAAGGCCTAGAATTAGACCTATTATTTGAATAATTATTATTATGATTATGGTTATTTGAATAACCATTGTTATGATTATTATTGTTACGATAGTTATTGTTGTTATTAGAATAATTGTTGTTATGATGATTATTCTTATGATGATTACTATTAGAAGTATGAGATTTATTATTATGATTTAGAGTTTTAGAAACAAAAGCATGTTCAAAAGACTTAATAGTACCAAATTGCAATAATTTAGCCTCCTCTTGACGTAACAAATTTTGAAAAATTGCATAAGTTAATTGAGGAGCTAAAGTAGGAATAGCAAGCTGAGAGTGAATGTTAGTAATAAATTGTTGAAACTCTTTAGGAAGACATTTCTTAAGAATAATTGTAATCAATCTAATATCACTTAAACTAACATTAACACCACTTAGTTGAGTTTTAACTACATCAAATTTAAGTAAAAATTCATCCATATTTTAAAAATCATTATACCTTAAGTCCTCCAAGTTGTCTTGGAGTTGAATCTTACGAGATTCTGAAGAGCTGTCATATGTCTGTTGTAGAATGGTCCATGCTTCATGAGCTTTAGTGCAATGTCCAATTAGGAAATAAAGATCAGGGATGATGGAGAGACCAATCAAACCAAGGGCTTCCTCGTTTTTGGTCTTCCATGCATCTTTTTATGCTTGTGAAGCAGAGGTAGCGGGTTCAATAGCTGCATCTGTAGCAACTTCAAGTAAATGTTTAAATCAAAATAAAAATGACACATGAGTTTTCCATTGATGATAGTTAGAGCTATTGAGCTTGATTTTCGGGATTAAAGTAGACATGATTAACTTACACAAAGTAAATAACATTGTATATATACTGATCAAGGATGAGAAAAATAACTTTAACTTACAACAGAAAAGGTAAATAAAGATATTAAACAAATTTTAAATATTTAATGTAAGAGGTGAAACAATTTTTAATTGCAATGAATTATAGAACCAATAATTGGATTTGATTAAAAATGATATAAGAAGCTTACAACTAAAACGATTTGAATTAAAATGAAATGGGAAAATAGTATGAGATAATTTAAACTTTAATTAATTTAAACAAAATTTGAATAAACTAAGAATATTTGACAATTAAAAAGAAAATTTGTTAAATCAATGAAACAAATTTTAATAGCAATAAAGTAATGAATTAGTAGTTCAAATGAGTTTATAATGACAAAATGAGTACAAGATTAAACCGATATTAAAAGATATAAAACTTTTATGTTAAGATATTTGGGTATAACGATTAATTTTATTACAGAAAGCAATGATCAGAAATGACAATGTTAGTAAAGATAATGACAATGTTAATAAAGTTATCTATCAAAATGATTTGCAATGATTAATGACTGAAAAGAAAATGGATATGCAATTATATGGAATAATAACATTATTGTTAGGGAATGATAAAAAAATGCCAGCAATGATAACTATCTGCAAAAAAAATGTCAGTATAAAGTTATAGACGTTAGGCAATGATAAATAAAATGCCTACAATGATTAAGAAACTCTGAATGACAGTATAGGATGCTGCGCTGGAGTTAAGGGTCTGAAAGAAGCAGCTGAGAATGATGCTGCTGCTGAAATAACGTTATGAAGCTTAGCTTTGAATATTGATTTTCATAATCTAATCAATTCAAAATTATTCCATTATAATCGAATCACAATATACTTTTAAGTAAACCATAGTTTGTCTAAGATCTTTTTAGTTTTTTTAATTAACACTACAGTTATTCTCATGATTTTCAATTCACTCCACTTTATTCCATGTTGCATTGATAATTATCTACTAGTCTTCTGGCCAAGGCATAAAATGTCAACATTTTATAACAAATATTTATTCAAGTTGGGTTTATTTTGGATGTTTGACAGCAGCATAGAAAAGATGTTTTCCCTTCATGCGGAGCACAAAGAGTTATGTATGAACGACAAAAAAAGATGTTTACCTTCACATGGAGTGACTATTTTCCACGGAGGAGGACAGTAAGGTGTTTTGGACCAACTGCTCTCTGAAACAATTCCAATGTTCTTTTCAAGAATTTTCAGAAGGTCACTTTTGGCTGCAGTCAATTCTGAAGCAGCTGCAGCAACAACATCCACTATAACTGCCCACAATCCACTTGAGGAATTTTTTGAGGTAGATAGAAGCTTGGATGATGAAAAACCCAATGTCTACGGGTGTGGTTGGAAGGCCTCTGAACTATGGCTCAAGTCATGGAATGATCTGCAGAAACTCTGGTATGTTCTCTTGAAGGAGAAGAATATGCTGATGTTTCACAAAGTAATATATGTATGAGCACACAACTGTGCTCTACAATATATTTATCGCTGCTGAGTATATTATTAGTTCGGCTGATATATATATTAACAGATATATTAACAGGAGAAATGCTGAATGGAAAGACAAAAATATAAAAAGTTATGCTATGAATACAAAATATAATCTGTGAAAATCGTTATTATACTAACAAATAAAGTATATGAAGTAGAATTTAGATGATAACATTTAGAAGTTTAAAAAGGTTAATGCAGAACAAAGATTGCACAATAGAGATAGATCTCTAAAAAAAGTTAGATTTAAGTAAAAAACATAGATTTAAAGCCTGCAACAGAAATGTT
Source organism: Chamaecyparis obtusa (assembly GCA_027943335.1). NCBI lineage: Eukaryota > Viridiplantae > Streptophyta > Pinopsida > Cupressales > Cupressaceae > Chamaecyparis > Chamaecyparis obtusa. Next base: position 2,423,540 of record BSBK01003166.1, read on the forward strand.
AGTAAAGTAAAATCTGTGTTAGAAATTTTTAAGAATAGAGATATAAATCTACATATAATAGAGAAGTTAACTGAAAAATTGAAAATGAGATTGAAAGAGCTTAGATTTTGTGGCAAGCCATCCAAAACTAAGAGGTTAGAATGCAAAAAAAATCTGCAAAACAAATATTAGAACAACAACAAGAGCTCGCTCCTTTGAATGGCACCTTCCATACAAAACACTTAAACAAGGATTAGATAGCTCTAATACCATGTAAGAAGAATGAAAAGAATGAAAACTTAAAGAAGTAGTAATCCAAGAAAATGAAATGTTGGAAGATTTTACCATAAACCAAAGGAGAGAAAGATTTCAAGATCAACCACAAAGCACTTCAAGAATCCAAAAATGAGCCAAGAGATTTTGGTAAGGGGAAAAGCAAAGAAAAACCCCTTTGTGAATAAGAATATGGCAATAAGCCTAAAGGATGAGAGCAATGAGCTCAATACAATAGTGAGAGAAATGAGAGATTGAGAGAGAGAGGAGAAGATTATTGAAGCAAGTGTGTGTGAGACATCTCTTAAGTAGAGATGAGTGGAGGAGTTTGCATGTAACTCCCTTCTCCTATGGATGCCACATTCATATTGTGTGTGTGACAAATGTGTGATTCCTCTTAAGGAGGAATATATATTTTCCTTATTAAAGGAAATACAAAATAGTGACATGTCCTCTTACATGGACTAGAGGACAAATACAAATAAGGATACCTTGGTTTATCCTTTTAATTACATATTTTCAACCAAGGAAAGATTAATTCTAACATTCAAAGCTAAAAAATAAGATTTCCTTCTCTTTTGTCTAAAATTGTATTCTCTATTATAAAATGATACATTTTCATTATTGATAATGTGCACTTGATGTAATGGACATGACCATCAAAACATGTGCAAAAAAGTCAAGATGTAGGAGCCCACTGAGAAGAGAAGAAGAGAAAGAGAGATAAAATAGAACAAGATACTAGCTAAGATACAACAAATCAATGCTCTAGAGGTATAAATCAGAGAAGAAGGGGTTATTGACACCTATGTGGACAAGGTATGGAGAATTTCCAAAAAATTTAATTGTCGTGACTAACCCTATTTCTATCAAAGAATTCCAAAACTAAATGCTAGGTTTTTTTTATGTACTAGCTTTTCCTTTTAGCATGTGTCTTGGAAGAAGGTTTTAATCTTGTTAATCTAAGATCGATTCATCTTTCATTTTGGTGCTTTAAAACAAACAATGCACACTCAAACTTCACATTTTATATCTTGTTTTGGTACTTAGAATTGACATGGTGGTTAAAAATTGAACAAGAAAAATAACATTTGAGATTGATGCAATAAAATCAAAAAAGGAAAAATACATTTGGACTTTGGTGCATCTAAAATTTGACAAAACAAAACTCATTTGTTTTGGGCTTAAAATTGAACTCAAGTGCTTGTATGGGTGATAGCTTAATTCACATTTCACTATTGGTGCTTAATATGATTAACCTAGTGTTTGAAGTTCTTGGTGCGCTTGCACAATATGTTAGATTAGTAACCTTTTTTTTAAAATAGGCATATTTGGTGGGTACGCTTAACCCATTATAGAGGACAACCTCAAACTAAAAAATCCTTTTGGTTAGTATATAAGCAAGACTCTAAGAAAACTCTGGTCTTACCTCCTCCATCTCAAGCGAGGTGTGTTCATGATAGTCTAGATCGAGTGAAGTAACCCTAGGGGACCGATATGGTTAACTAGGGTCTTAAGTGAGTCACATGCGTACAAACCGATTGGGAAGACTCCACAGAACTTACTACAACCTATTAATTAGAGGCCACCTAGTTTACCTCTGAACATTTCTCTTATTATAGTGCAAGGGGAGGCTGAAAAAGAATCTCCTCCCAAGATTCCCATAATATATGTCCCAGGGATATCATGTTGTGAAAGATATCTTCATTAACATTGAAACAAAACCTAGAAAAGGCGATAACATAGAAACCTTCAAGAGCTTTTTAGCTCTACTTGTGTGGCACTTATGCTATGTGAATTGATGGTAACCCAAGAAATGGGCCTATATTATTTAGATGAAGCCAAATTTGACCATATATTAATTGCCTATATTATACTTCCACTGTGATTGACTTCGTGAAAACTTGCAACTTGAAAGAGTTGTTAAATATACACAAATCATTTCTTTTAAGTCAATCTTGTAGCTACACACTGATTTTGAGTTTGTTGAGATTAGTCCTACAAGATTTGTCCTACAAAATTTTTCCTACAACAATTGGTCCTACAACAATTAGTCCTACAACAATTGGTGCTACAAAAATTGGTCCTACAAGATTTTTCCTACAAGATTGGTCCAACAACATTTTTCCTACAAGATTTGTAATACAAACAATTGGTCCTACAAATATTTCATCCTAGTTCCTTGTGATTGGCATACTTAGATAGAAATATCTTAGAATCTTACATTTTTGTATAGTCATCATATTAGTCTCCACAATCACAAAAAATAAATAAAAAACATAGCTTGTATTTATTAGGGTTAAAATATTACACTTCCTAGAGGCATTTTTTAAATTAGAGGTTCATTTTTCTAGGACATTCTTACAATGGTCTTACATTTTATCTTGACATCGTCGGCACTATATTTATCTACTAGCCTTAGCATAGGAACCTTGTCATTTTTGTTAATATTTATCTTAGACAAGCACAATTGCCAAAATTTATCACTTTTATCCTACCTTTTGGTGTCAAGCTAGTCCTCATTATTATTTGGGTCTTTTCTTAGACAGTTTACCTTTGAATTTTCTAGAATCTCTCTTAGGGTAAGGTACTTACACCTTAGACATCATATTTGTTTTTTCATCCTAGTTTACATTATCATCCCATATCAAAAAATCTAAAAAAAGATAGAATTTGTTTCTCTTAGTTGTCCTAAATTCATCATAAACTCACATATATCGAAAACATGATTGAAGAAGAGTAAGGAAATAATGGAGTACAATCAAATCCTTGACTACATATCACCATCAAGAAATTGAATTTCACCAAGAACCTTGTCACTAGACTACAACAATCCTGATACATTTTTGTGCTAGGAGAAAATGCTAGATGATAATTAAAACTACATAAACTAACCCCTATATAAATAAGAGATAAATGTACGAAAGAAAAGATTAATGATGGTTTACATGATGAGAAGAGGAAAGAAATCTTAGAATCCATGATAGAGGCTAACCCAAACAAATACCTTCACACGCTCATACAAAAATGTGCTAAATTACCAGCTGGGTTTGACACATCTACCATAGTGGAAGACATACAGGTAACACCATCTTGGATATCCTCAACAAAACCCCTACCACTCAGTTTAGTCCTCTCATCCACTAGTTCCACACAAAATGCTTCCTAGGTCACTACATCTTTCAGTACCTTAGGGATCTAGTACACTAATCCCTTAATTGCCAGTTTTCCATCTATATATAATTTCTACACTTGCTACCACAACAACATCATCTATATTGTCCTTGACTCATCTTGCAAGTATTTCACAAATGATGAAATCAAGCCCCTCCAACACAATTTTCCAACCAAAGTAGGGGCTACCCCTACTAGGATCACCTCAACCAAAGCCTCCTAGTAGTGCCCCGCTAGGTGTCTCTTCCAATTTAGGAAAACTCTAAATCAATCAAGGAACACCTCCAAGTAACTTAGATTACTCAGCAATGTTTTCTATTTTCATCCAAATAACGATGGCAAGTGGATCTAGCACTTCCCATCTTACAATAGTGCCTCATCATAATCTAGCACCCCATCATATACCAGTACCTCAGAATAACCCAACACCCCAGTATACAGTAGTATCTCAGCAAAACCTAGCATCTAAGTACATTCTAAATATAGCATCTTAGCATAATCTAGTGTCGCAACATAATCCAACATCCTTCTCTATTATAGTACCTCAACATAATCCAACATCTCAGTACATCCCGGTACCTCAATATAACACAACATCTTAGCATGTTCTACCACCATATATACCTACAACATTTGAAAATAGTGGAGCCCCTTTTGTTGACCCTAATGCACCACATGCTATGCCAACACCCACTGATCTAGTTGCTCAACAGTTAAGATCCCTTCAATAATAGTTTAGGAATCTACAAATAGGTGGTTCTAAAAGGTCTTACACCATAGAAGACATCAATCTATATTCCTTTGATAGGAAACTACATATGCAACCTTTTCCAAATAATTTTTTCACACCTAATTTTGATAGGTACAAGGAAAAGGATGATCCCCACGATCACATAATGGATTTTTTCATAGCTTTTGTGGTTCAGTTTCTCACATGATGACACATATATTATGAATTTTTTTCCACGCAGTCTTAGTGGTACATCCATGGATTGATTTTCCTATGGTAAAATCAAATCCTATCCTATTGGCTTATCTCCACCCAAACATCTCAGTGAATTTTCAAAACTCCTATTCACCACTTATGTCTGTCCATCAGTCTGTGGATGATGTGATGAACTAAACTTTAAATCTATCTTCAACTTTTTCCACAATGTGCGCTAGAAATATCAAACAAACTTAGTATCCCAATCTGAAAATATGGTCTTTGGAAAACCATGTAGTCGCACTACTTCTCTGAAAAATAATTCTGCTACATGAACAACATCACTAGTCTTCTTGTAGGGAATGAAATGTGCCATCTTCAAAAATCTGTAAACCACCACAAAAATTGAATCATGTCCCTGCTGAGTCCTTGGTAAATCAAGAACAAAGTCCATGTTGATGTCCTCCCAAGGCTTCTCTAGTATAGGTAATGGCTGATACAACCCTGTATTCTGCTTCACTCCTTTCACCATCTGACATACTCTGCAACTCTGTACAAACTTCTTCACATCTTGCTACAACTATGGCCAATAATAATTCTCACTAACACAAGAAAGGGTTTTATCACAACCAAAATATCCATCCTATCCTCTGTTATGCTTCTATTTGATGAGATTCTCCCTCATAGAACTTCATGGAATGCACAACTGACTCCCTTTGAATAGCATATCATCCTAGATGATGATATCTAGCCATTTCATCCTGTCTAGAGTAACAGGTTCTGTACAAGCTTTCCAAGCTTCACCAAAATCAGGATCCTCTACATACAAATTCTTGTGTTCCTTGAACCCAACCACTTCAATCTGCATTTCTTTCAGCAATAGTTGCCTTATGTTAAGAGCATCAACAACCCTGTTAGACTTTCAATTCTTGTGTTTCAAAACAAATGTATAACTCTGCAAAAACTCAACCCATTTCAAATGCCTCTGATTCAACTTTCCTTGACTATTCAAATATTACAAAGCTTGATGATTAGTATACAAAACAAACTCCTTAAGAAGAAAATAATGTCTCCACTTCTTTAATGCCTAAACTATAGCATAAAATTCTTGATCATAAATAGAATACTTTCTCTTGGCATCATTTAAATTCTCACTAAAATAAGCAACAGGTTTACCTTCTTGGCTCATAACAGCTCCTATTGTAGTACCACTAGCATCACAATCTACTTGAAACACCTTATTAAAATCTGGAAGTGCTAAAATAGGTTGTTCTATAACTTTTTGTTTCAACAATTGAAAACTCTTTTCTAACCCATTAGTCCACTTAAACTCTTTTCTATCCCCTCTCATTATTTCAGTCAAGGGTCCACAAATACTGCTAAAATTTTTGATAAAATTTTTGTAAAAGCTAGCTAGACCATGAAAAGATCTTACCTCAGTAGCATTCCTTGGAGTAGGCCATTCAAGGATAGCCTGCACCTTCTCTAGGTCCATTTTTAGACCTTCTGTTGAAACTACAAATCCCAAATACACTAACTCTTTCTTCACAAAACTGCACTTCTTCAAATTAATCAACAATTTCTCTTCTCTCAACTTCTCAAATACCATACGAATATACATCATATGCTCCTCCAATGTCTTACTAAAGATCAAAATATCATTTAGGTAAACAATGACAAACTTATCCAGAAATTCTTTTAGAACTTCGTTCATGAGCTGCATGAAAGTGCTCAGTGCATTGGTTAGCCCAAAAGGAATGACTAACCACTCATACAATCCTTCCTTTGTCTTGAAGGTAGTCTTCCATTCATCTCCTTCTCTGATCTGAATCTGATGATATCCACTCTTCAGATCTATCTTTGAGAAATACACAGCTCCACTCAAACAGTCCATAATATCATCCATTCATGGCAATGGAAACCTGTACTTGATTGTGATCTTTTTTATTGCTCTGGAATCTATACACATCCTCCACTCTCCATTCTTCTTTTGTGCTAATACTACTAGTACATCATAGGGACTCAGACTCTCATGGATCAATCCTTTCTGTAACAACTCATGTACTTGTCTATTCAACTCCTCACTTTCTGCAGGTGTCATTCTGTGTGCTGCCTTATTCGAAAAACTCACTCCTAAGATCAAGTTTATCTGATGACTGATCTTCCTAGCTAGTGGTAATCCATCAAGCACATTATCAGATACAATATCTTAAAACAAATTCAATAATTCTACAACTTCTATAGGAACATCTACTTCCTCGTTACCAGCTTTTAGAATTAAAGCAAAATACACATGCTCATGCCTCATACCATCTAGGAAATTTCTTCCATCAACAAAAGTTATTCTTGCACTATCACATACCTTTTCTTCTATGTCATTCAATGGCTTTAGCTTATGTGACACTCCATCCTTTGTCATGGAATAGGTATTTGCATGACCATCATGTACAATGCATCTGTCAAACTACCATGGTCTACCCAACAACATATGACATACATCCATAGATATGATATCACACAGTACCTCATCATGGTATCTGTCAATCTTGAACTTCACTAGGCATTGTTCGTTGACCATGACCTTGCAGTCATCTTGTTCCTAGAAAATCCGATATGGATGTGGGTGTTTCTATCTCTTGAGCTTCAACTTTTTCACCATCTCTTCTGACACCAAATTATTAGTGCTTCCACTATCAATAATTACATCACAATACTTACCCTCACACTTTCACTTGGTGCGGAATAGACTCCTCCTGAATGCTTGGCCTTAACCCATTCAGGTATCAGGCAACTTTCTCCTTATCATCTGCTGCATGGCCTATTCTGATGAGGAGTCAATAGAACTCCTCTATATAATCTTAAACAGATCTTCCTGCTTGCTTCAAACTTTTCATTTTCTCCAGTAGGTCAAGCTCATAATCAATAGGAATGAACTTTTGCTTCAATTTATCCACCATTTGATCCCATCTTGTGATTTTATCTTTCCCTCTTCTATTTCTCTCCAATTGAATCTCTTTCCACCAGATCTTCGCATGACCTTTCAGTCTGGCCTTCGCAAATTTGACCCTATCAAGATCCTCAACATCTTCATACTCAAAATATTCCTCACATTCATTGATCCATTTGATCAATTCTTCTGGGTTAAGATTTTTAGAAAATTTAGGAACCTCAATCTTAGGTCTTTTTTCAATCTTGGAAATGGCCCGAAAAAGTCTTTCTTCCTCCTAGTTCACAATTTTGACTTCTCCTTCTTGATCTTCTTCTTTGGCTTCATCCTCGCTTTCATCTCTGACATTAAGATTCATTTCTCTATGAATCTCTTCTTTCAATGCTCACACTTGTCTCTGGAGCACTCTAACCTCAGGTGTTACAACACCAGCTCTTTCACCATGCTCCCTTTGTGGAGGCATTTTTGTGATGCACACTGAAACTGTAACCACAGTCCTGGTGCAAACTACCTCATAGTCGGTGATTTATTTACACACTTAGGAACTCTTTCTCAGATACCACTTGATGAAGGGTGCTCCCCTTAATACCACAAACACATAACAAAAACAGAGAAACAAAAATAATATGCAAGAACAGAAAATTGGCTTCTTATTATCTCCACAAATGTCAAATTACAAACTTTCAGAATTATAATATGCAAAACCACATGGGAATTCCCTTACAATATTCTATAGGACAAAGCCTCAAATTATTACCCAGATCTACTACCCAGAACTACCTAGACACACAACGGGCCTTCTTTATATAGGCAATTTCCACCGCCCAAGAAGGTTCCAAAAATTTAGCCCATAGGGCCAACTAAACTTAGAATTATTTTATTTTTCAATTTATTACATCAAAATCGGCTCAAAATAACTTTTGAAACCCAAACATAAATTTTGAAAGAAAATCATTTTCTGCCATTTCAGGTGACCCAACTTCCGAAGACCATAAATCATCACCAATTGACCCAATTGACTATTATGACTCCATTCTAGAAATGTCGTAAAGCATTCTACAGGCTTGACTCACACAAGCACCCATCACCCAAATTTTTGACCTCATCCAGACCCTCTAAAGCCTTCAAAACTAAGTTCAAAGTTTCTATACCCTGCTGCCAATACTGAAAATCTTTAATATCTACAAAGCTAGACTTGATCTATCAATGAAACTTTACTGGTAGGCTGATACGACTAAGATGAACCTCCACATGTGAAATCAGAACATTCTGAGATCATATGAAAAACTTACTAAAAATAGAAAGTTTCCATAAATAATAGCTCTACATAGGATAGCCCTTATTGAATATAAAAATAGAAATATTTTTAGGTGATGCAAGATTGCTCTTATAGCTAGGATGCTCCTACATTAGACACCTGGGGTAATTTGAGAAGTGACCCTATCATGACTTAGGTGTGCAGAGGAAAACCAAGATGGTTAACCTCCTTCTTTGTCAGTCATGATGAATCTTCAATAGGTAATCCTTTCCATTTGACCAGATATTCTTCATATGTCATGTTCCTTGTGCTTCTGCCAACATGATTGTCCAGTATATCCTCAATCTCTTTGGTATCTGAACTACTTGCTGGAATACTCCACTATGCCATTGTGATCTCATCTTCAACACCTCCTTCATGATACTCTATCAAATTTGAAATGTTAAACACTAGTGAAATATTCATCTCACTAGGCAATTCTACCTCATATGCATTTCCCGAGTCATGCTTCTTCAGTATCTTACATGGTCCAAACTTCTTTATTTTCAGCTTGCTATATGTACCAACTAGAAACTGTTTCTTTTGCAAATGAACCATGACTTCATCCCCAACCTAAAATACCTTATGCCTCCTTTTCTCGTTTGCCTTAGCCTTATACTATGCATTCATTTTGGTAATGTGCTTCCTCACTTCCTCATGGATGTTCTTCAAGTGTTCTGCAAAATTATCAGCTTTAGCACTGCTTATTTCTCCTTTATCTATCCTTCTCAATTCAGATGCAAGTGCCCATCACCAAAAATTTTGACCTCATCTAGAGCCTCTAAAGACTTCAAAACTAAATTCAAAGTTTCTGTACCCTGCTACCAATACTGAAAATCTTCAATATCTACAAATCTAAACTTGATCTATCAATGAAACTTTACTAGCAAGCTGATACGACTGAGATGAACCTCCACATGTCAAATTAGAACATTCTAAGATCATATGAACAACTTACTAAAAATAGAAAGTTTCCATAAATAGTAGCTCTACATAGGATAGCGCTTATTGAATACAAAAACAAAAATATTTTTTGGTGATGCAAGATTGTTCTTACACCCAGGATGCTCCTGCATCAGATAATAAGGGTAATTTGAGAAGTGACCCTTTCATGACTTAGGTGTGCAGAGGAAAACCAAGATAGTTAACCTCCTCCTTTGTCAGGCATGATGAATCTTCAATAGGTTGTCCTTTCCACTTGACTAGATATTCTTCATATGTCTTGTTCCTTGTGCTTCTACCAACACGACTATCCAGTATATCCTCAATCTCTTTGGTATCTGAACTACTTGCTGGAATACTCCACTATGCAGCTGTGATCTTATCCTCAATGCCTCCTTCATGATACTCTGTCAAATCTGAAATGTTAAACATTGGTGAAATATTCAGCTCACTAGACAATTCTACCTCATATGCATTTTCTGAATCATGCTTCTTCAGTATCTTACATGCTCCAAACTTCTTCATTTTCAGCTTGCTATATGTACCAACTGGAAACCACTCCTTCCACATATGAACCATGACTTCATCCCCAACTTGAAATTCCTTATGCCTCCTTTTCTCATTTTCCTTAGCCTTATACTATGCATTCATTTTGGTAATGTGCTTTCTCACTTCCTCATGGATGTTCTTCAAGTGTTCTACAAAATTTTCAACTTCAACACTACTTATTTCTCCTTTATCTATCCTTCTCAATTTAGATGCAAGCACCCATCACCCAAATTTTTGACCTCATTTGGAGCCTCTAAAGCCTTCAAAACTAAGTTCAAAGTTTCTATACCCCACTATCAATATCAAAAATCTTCAATATCTACAAAGCTAGACTTGATCTGTCAATGAAACTTTACTGGCAGGTTGATACAACTGAGATGAACCTCCACATGTGAAATCAAAACATTCTGAGATCATATGAACAACTTACTAAAAATAGAAAGTTTCCATAAATAGTATCTCTACATAGGATAGCCCTTATTGAATACAAAAATAGAAATATTTTTAGGTGATTCAAGATTTCTCTTACACCCAAGATGCTCTTGCATCAGACACCTAGGGTAATTTGAGAAGTGACCCTTTCATGAATCAGGTGTGCAGAGGAAAGCCAAGATGGTTAACCTCCTCCTTTGTGAGCTATGATGAATCTTAAACAGGTCATATTTTCCACTTGACCAGATATTTTTCATATGTCCTATTCCTTGTGCTTCTACCAACATGACTATCTAGTACATCCTCAATCTCTTTGGTATCTAAACTACTTGTTGGAATACTCCACTGTGCCACTGTGATCTCATCTTTAACACCTCCTTCATGATACTCAGCCAAATCTGAAATGTTAAACATTGGTGAAATATTTACCTCACTAAAAAATTTTATCTCATATGCATTTCCTGAATCATGCTTCTTCAGTATCTTACATGGTCCAAACTTCTTCATTTTCAGCTTGCAATATGTACCAACTAGAAACCACTCTTTCCACAAATGAATCATGACTTCATCTCCAACTTGAAATTCCTTATGCCTCCTTTTCTCATCTACTTTAGCCTTATACTATGCATTCATTTTGGTAATGTGCTTCCTCACTTCCTCGTGGATGTTCTTCAAGTGATCTACAAAATTCACAGCTTCAACACTACTTATTTCTCCTTTATCTATCCATCTCTATTCAGATGCAAGTGCCCATCAGCCAAATTTTTGACCTCATTCAGAGCCTCTAAAGCCTTCAAAATTGAGTTCAAAGTTTTTGTACCCTTCTGCCAATACCAAAAATCTTCAATATCTACAAAGCTAGACTTGATCTGTCAATGAAACTTTACTGGAAAGCTCATATGACTAAGATGAACCTCCACATGTGAAATCAGAACATTCTGAGATCATATGACCAACTTACTAAAAATAGAAAGTTTCCATAAATAGTAGCTCTACACATGATAGCCCTTATTGAATAAAAAAATAGAAATATTTTTGGGTGATGCAAGATTGCTTTTACACCCAGGATGCTCCTGCATCAGACACCTGGGGTAATTTGAGAAGTGACCCTATCATGACTCAGGTGTGCAGAGGAAAAACAAGATGGTTAACCTCCTCCTTTTTTAGCCATGATGAATCTTTGATAGGTTATCCTTTCCACTTGACTAGATATACTTCATATGTCTTGTTCCTTGTGCTTCTGTCAACACGACTGTCCAGTATATCCTCAATCTCTTTGGTATCTGAACTACTTGCTAGAATACTTTACTGTGCCGCTATGATCTCATCTTCAACACCTCCTTCATGATACTCTGTCAAATCTAAAATGTTAAACACTGGTAAAATATTCAACTCACTAGGCAATTGTACCTCATATGCATTTCCTGAATCATCATTCTTTAGTATCTTACATGGTCTAAACTTCTTCATTTTTAGCTTTCTATATGTACCAACTAGAAACCACTCCTTCTGCAAATGAACCATGACTTCATCCCCAACCTAAAATTATTTATGCCTCCTTTTCTCATCTACCTTAGCCTTATACTGTGCATTCATTTTGGTAATGTGCTTCCTCACTTCCTCATGGATGTTCTTCAAGTGTTCTGCAAAATTCTCAACTTCAGCACTACTTATTTCTCCTTTATCTATCCTTCTCAATTAAGATGCAAGCACCCGTCACCAAAATTTTTGACCTCATCCAGAGCCTCTAAAAACTTCAAAATTGAGTTCAAAGTTTTTGTACCCTATTGCCAATACTGAAAATCTTCAATATCTACAAAGCTAAACTTGATCTGTCAATGAAACTTTACTAGCAAGCTGATACGACTGAGATGAACCTCCACATGTCAAATTAGAACATTTTGAGATCATATGAACTTACTAAAAATAGAAAGTTTCCATAAATAGTAGCTCTACATAGGATAGCCCTTATTGAATACAAAAATAAAAATATTTTTGAGTGATGCAAGATTGCTCTCACACCTAGGATGCTCCTGTATCAAACACCTGGGGTAATTTGAGAAGCGACCCTGTCATGACTTAGGTGTGAAAAGGAAAACCAAGAAGGTTAACCTCCTCTTTTGTCAGCCATGATGAATCTTCAATAGGTCATCCTTTTCACTTGACCAAATATTCTTCATATGTCTTGTTCCTTGTCCTTCTGCCAACACAACTATCGAGTATATCCTCAATCTCTTTGGTATCTAAACTACTTGCTGGAATACTCCACTATGCCATTGTGATCTCATCTTCAACAAATTCATCATGATACTCTATCAAATCCTTAATGTTAAACACTGGTAAAATATTCAGCTCACTAGGAAATGCTACCTCATATGCATTTCCCGAATCATGCTTCTTCAGTATCTTACATGGTTCAAACTTCTTCATTTTCAGCTTGCTATATGTACCAACTAGAAACTGCTCCTTCCACAAATGAACCATGACTTAATCCCCAACCTGAAATTTCTTATGCCTCCTTTTCTCATTTTCCTTATCCTTATACTATGCATTTATTTTGGTAATGTTCTTCCTCACTTCCTCATGGATGTTCTTCAAGTGTTCTGCAAAATTCTCAGCTTTAGCACTACTTATTTCTCCTTTATCTATCCTTCTCAATTTAGATACAAGCCCTCATCACCTAAATTTTTGACCTCATTTGGAGCCTCTAAAGCCTTCAAAACTGAGTTCAAAGTTTATGTACCCTGCTGCCAATACCAAAAATCTTTAATATCTACAAAGCTAGACTTGATTTGTCAATGAAACTTTATTGGTAGGCTGATACGACTGAGATGAACCTCCACATGTGAAATCAAAACATTCTGAGATCATATGAACAACTTACTAAAAATAGAAAGTTTCTATAAATAGTATCTCTACACAAGATAGCCCCTATTGAATACAAAAATACAAATATTTTTAGGTGATACAACATTTCTCTTACACCCAGGATGCTCCTACATCAGACACTCAGGGTAATTTGAGAAGTGACCCTATCATGACTCAGGTGTGCAAAGAAAAACCAAGATGGTTAACCTCCTCCTTTGTCAGCCATGATGAATCTTCAATAGGTCATCCTTTCCACTTGACCAGATATTCTTCATATGTCTTGTTCCTTGTGCTTCTACCAACACGACTGTCCAGTATATCCTCAATCTCTTTGGTATCTGAACTACTTGCTGGAATACTTCACTATGCTACTATGATCTCATCTTCAACACCTCCTTCATGATACTCTATCAAATCTAAAATGTTAAACACTGATGAAATATTCAGCTCACAAGGCAATTCTACCTCATATGCATTTCCTGAATCATGCTTCTTTAGTATCTTACATGGTCCAAACTTCTTCATTTTTAGCTTTCTATATGGACCAACTGGAAACCACTCCTTCTGCAAATGAACCATGACTTCATCCCCAACCTAAAATTCCTTATGCCTCATTTTCTCATTTTCCTTAGCCTTATACTATGTATTCATTTTGGTAATGTGCTTCCTCACTTTCTCATAGATGTTCTTCAAGTGTTCTGCAAAATTCTCAGCTTCAGCACTACTTATTTCTCCTTTATCTATCCTTCTCAATTTAGATGCAAGTGCCCGTCACCCAAATTTTTGACCTCATTCGGAGCCTCTAAAGCCTTCAAAATTGAGTTCAAATTTTATGTACCCTTCTGCCAATACCAAAAATCTTCAATATCTGCAAAGCTAGACTTGATTTATCAATGAAACTTTACTGGCAGGCTAATAGGACTGAGATGAACCTCCACATGTGAAATCAAAACATTTTGAGATTATATGAAAAACTTACTAAAAATAGAAAGTTTCCATAAATAGTAGCTCTACACAAGATAGCCCTAATTGAATACAAAAACAAAAATATTTTTAGGTGATTCAAGATTGCTCTTACACCCAGGATGCTCCTGCATTTGACACCCAGGGTAATTTGAGAAGTGACCCTAACACAACTCAGGTGTGCAGAGGAAAACCAAGATGGTTAACCTCCTCCTTTTTCAGCCATGATGAATCTTCAATAGGTCATCCTTTCCACTTGACCACATATTCTTCATATGTCCTGTTCCTTGTGCTTCTTCCAACATGACTATCTAGTATATCCTCAATCTCTTTGGTATCTGAACTACTTGTTGGAATACTCCACTATGCTATTGTGATCTCATCTTCAACAACTCCTTCATGATACTCTGTCAAGTCTAAAATGTTAAACACTGGTGAAATATTCAGCTCACTAGGCAATTCTACCTCATATGCATTTTTTGAATCATGCTTCTTCAGTATCTTACATGGTCCAAACTTCTTCATTTTCAGCTTGTTATATATACCAACTAGAAACTGCTCCTTCCACAAATGAACCATGACTTCATCCCTAACCTAGAATTCCTTATGCCTCCTTTTCTCATCTATCTTAGCCTTATATTGTGCATTCATTTTGGTAATGTGCTTCCTCACTTCCTCATGGATGTTCTTCAAGTGTTCTGCAAAATTCTCGGCTTCAGCACTACTTATTTCTCCTTTATCTATCCTTCTCAATTCAGATGCAAGTGCCCATCACCCAAATTTTTGACCTCATCTGGAGTCTTTAAAGCATTCAAAATTGAGTTCAAATTTTTTTACCCTGCTTCCAATACCGAAAATCTTCAATATCAACAAAGCTAGACTTGATCTTTCAATGAAACTTTATTGGCAGGCTGATACAACTGAGATGAACCTCCACATGTGAAATTAGAACATTCTGAGATCATATGAACAACTTACTAAAAATAGAAAGTTTCCATAAATAGTAGCTCTACATAGGAAAGCCCTTATTGAATACAAAAATAGAAATATTTTTGGGTGATGAAAGATTTCTCTTACACCCAAGATGCTCCTGCATCAGTGTCATTCTTAATAATCTGATCAAATTCTTCTTTCATAGCATCATGCCAATCTGAATCATTACAAGCATCTTCAACACTTAAGGGTTCAATATGAGATAGTAAACATACCATTCCATTGCTAGCTGAATTCTTTGCTTGTGATCTTGTCAAAACTTTGCCGCTCTGATCCCCAATGATGTCTTTCTTTGAATGATTTCTAGATCTATACTTTGGAACTTTAGGTGATGTTGACTCATCAGCCTTAGGAGTATCTTCCTCACTTGTTTCAAGGTCATTGAATAGTACATCAATACTATCAAACATCTCTTCAATAATTGTCTCACTAGTGGAGATTTTAGGTTCTTCTTCAATCATGGGTGATTAATCATGTGATGCGGGAGCATTTTGGGTCTTTGAGCAATCTTGCATCAACCAAAAACATTTCCTGATTTTTATACCTATTTTTTGTTGTTTTATTTATAATCCTTGAATTTGATGGTTTCATGGTGTGAAAATATTACATTATGTTGAGGACCTATTTGGGAACCTTCTCCTATGAGCACATAAAGTTTGGATGGATTGTTTCAAAGTTACAGCTATTTTCTTTGCCCTCAGAATTGTGTTTTCCTATAGTTTTGGTGTTGATTGTTCATGTTGGTGATCTTGATCCATAAGGAATCATATTTTATCTCTTAATAAGTTTTAGAGGACCTAAATTACTATCATTTACCAATAGTGTAAGCCCTAATTCATTATGAGTAAAAATTTATGCCCATTTTTCCTCAGGACCTATTTTCTGTCAGTTTTCAGGTGAAGCGTGTGGTGTTTCTTCTTGTGATGTTCTATATGATCAAATGGGACCTTTTTCCCTTAAATTCATGTTCTTGGGTCATGTAAGGACATAAATACAAAGCCACATCAATTTATATTCATTCTAGCATTAGTTTTGGTTTAAATCTTGAGACTGGACCTATATTGTAATTAAATGCCTGACCGACCGACCTGTGGCTTAGCTAGCTATATAAGGGTTCTAGATTGATGTAGTAGGGTATCAAGAGAAGATAAAGAGGTATAATTAGGAAGGATTAAAAATATATATCATTGGAGATAAAAATAGGATGTGAGCTGTGACTCTGAATTCATAATTCTCATTGTATAAGGCCAAAACCTGCAAGGCCTCACAGCCGGGCATGTTGAAAGAAATAATATAATTCTTTTTTGTTGCTACCAGATGATTGTCTCATATCCATTGTGTCTTCATTACTTTCATGTGATTTAATATTGCTTCCATTGTGTAACTCTAAGCAGGGCTTGTTGTTTATTCAAGTGGACTCAATTCTGCTTGATTCTTCTTGTATCTACCCAGCCCCTATGTTAAGTGGTATCAGAGTGAGTTCTTTCTTGTGGATTGGATCATGGAGAACCTTATTGGA
Source organism: Chamaecyparis obtusa (assembly GCA_027943335.1). Classification (NCBI taxonomy): domain Eukaryota; kingdom Viridiplantae; phylum Streptophyta; class Pinopsida; order Cupressales; family Cupressaceae; genus Chamaecyparis; species Chamaecyparis obtusa. Next base: position 2,440,401 of record BSBK01003166.1, read on the forward strand.
TTTGGTTATAGGGTGGTAGATCTGAGATTTGATCTATAACTTGCAGAAGGTTACGATCTTGTTGGAACCTAATTGTCAAGATGGTTCGTGGTAGAGGAAATGATAATGCTATCATGGATATGTTGAGGCAAATTGAAACTAGGCTTGAAGCTATAGACATAGCCTAGAGAAGAGGAGAACATATTGAAGATGTTAGTGATGAATAAGAAGTATTAGCACCTAATGTTGAACCTAAAGTTGAACAAGATGAGGAAAGACTTTTGAGAGTTTTGTCTAAGGCTAACTCCAGACCTACAATTGAAGTTTCTTGCTATGATGGAAGACTTGAGACCGATACACTTTTGGATTGGATCTCTGAGATGGATAAATAATTTAAGCATGAAGGTACTCCTGATAATAAGAAGGTTAAGATAGTAGTCAAAAAGTTGAAAGGTCGTGCATCTCTTTGGTGGGATAATTTGCAAACTGAGAGATAGAAGACAGGAAAAGAAAAGATCAAGACATGGATGAAGATGCTTGGGAAGATGAAGAAGAAGTTTCTTCCAGCTGATTACCAAGTTAGTCTAATGAGAAAAATGAAAAATATAAGGTAAAAGGACATGAGTGTGAAAGAATATACTAAGTAATTTTACAAATTGGATATCAAATCTGGACATGTGGATGATGAAGTTGAGAAGGTGGCTAGATATCTGAATGGACTGAGGACATCTATTCAAGATGAGATCAGTTATGTGAAAATAGATAGTGTGGAAGAAGCATATCAATTTTCTTTGAAGGCTGAAGATAGATTGACAAAGAGACATGATCAAAGACAAAGAGGAAGAGGTGGAAGATTTTAGAGAAGTAGAGGTAGATCTTATGGAGAAAGAAGTAGATCTGACTATGCAGTACAAGATAAAGGATGAAAAGATGACCCTGTTGGTAGAAGAGGTAACTACTCTAGAGGTAGCTATACTAGTTACTCTAGGAATAATAATAGTGGTAAAAGAGAAGATAAATCTTGGTTTAAAGGTACTTGTTACAAATGTGGTGAAGAAGGACATAGAGCTTTTGAATGTACTAACTCTGGAAAGAATACTGGAGGTAATGGAAGAAATAATTTGGCTTGTGAAGAAGTTGAAGAAATGTCTAATGAACCTAAACATGGTGAGAACTTGATGTTGAGAAGGATCTTGTGGAATGAAGAAGTTAATGAGGAACCTATTTTGAGGAAAAGTTTTTTCAGAACCAGAAAAACACCTTCATCACTTCTTGCATCAAACTTTCCTACTACTTCATCCCTCTTGATGTAGCACTTGCTTCCAAAGATTCTAAAGTATTTTACTCTGGGAATATTACCAAACCATAGCTCATATAGTGTTTTGTCAGTGCCTGGTCTCAATTGAATTCTATTTATGGTATAGACTATTGTATTGACTGCATCTCTCTAATAGGTGTGTGCAACTTTTCCTTTAATCATAATTGTGCACGTTGTATCAAGAATGATCATATTCCTTCTCTCTACAATTTCATTCTACTGAGGGGTTCTAGGTGCACTTAACTGCCTCTTTAGGCCATGTTCTTCATAGTACTCATAGAATCTGTCAGAGGTGAATTCTCCTCCTCTATCCAATCTCAATCATTTATCTTTAGTCCAATTTCATTCTCAACCTTAGCCTTAAATATTTTGAACTTCTCAAAAGCTTATGACTTATCTTTCAAGAATGCAACCCACATAATCCTAGTATAATCATCAACAAACAAAATGAAATATCTTTCACCATAGTATGATCTTATTTGAGTTGGACCACATAGGTCTATATGAATCAGATCCAACTTGTTCTCTGTTGAATTGAGCTTGCTCCTGAATGAATTTCTTACATGTTTTCCCATCACACATTCCCTGCATATAGTATCAGTTGAATTTTCTATGCTAGGTAGATCTCTTACTTCTTTTACATTGCTTATATTTACTATGTTATCAAAATTGATATGACTTAGTCTTTTATGCAATAACCAACTATCATCAACTTTGGCAAAAAAACAACTTGCTTCTGAATTGAGTTGAAAAACATTACCTTTGGTCTTTGAGCTAGATATAATCATAACACCATCCTTGTTGTGAATGATGTATTTGTCATCTTTGAACTCCAACTAATAGCCTTTTTCAAGTAATTGTCAAACACTGAGAAGGTTATGTTTCAAACCATCAACATAGAGAACATCATCAATACTATTCTTTCCGTCCAAAGTGATGACTCCTCTACCAACTATAGGTTTAGGAGTGTTGTCTCTGAATCTAACCATACCACCATTGTATTTGTCTAGATGAACAAATCTGCCTTTGTCACCTGTCATGTGATGTGAGAAACCACTATCTATAATCTAGTTTGTCCTTATATTTGCTTGGGAAATTAATGCTAGTTTATGTTACTCTTTCTCATCTTTGTCATTCCTTTTGTCTACCATAGCAATGAATCCAATTTCTTCTTCTCTTGATTCATCATCAAAAACTCCATCTCCAACATAGTAACATTCCTTAGGTTTGTAATCCTTTTGAATTTTCTATCTCTATTAGGACACTTAGATGCAAAGTGACCAATCTTATTACATGAAAAGCACTTAAATGGTAACTGACCTTTATATTTTCATTTTCCTTTCTTTTCTCTTTTGGAAATCATAGCAATGAAATCATCTAATGTTTTATCTTCATCATCATCATCAAAATTACCAAAAGTGTTTGTAGATCTCTTACCATGGATTGTTTCTTTGAAGGCTATTTCACTCTTTGGTTCTGTCTTCAATCTTGAAATCTCAAAAGCTGAGATTTTGCTGATCAAGGTTTCTCTCTTGAAATTTGATGTAAGCTGCACGGTATCATCAAGGATGTTGATCTTGCTTTCATATTTTGATGTGAGAGTGGTCATTAACTTATCCATAATGTCCTCTTTTGAAATCTCTCAACCATCATTCCTGATTTCAGCGATCGCTTCATTTATCCTTTGATTGTAAGCTCTGATATTTTCTTCAGGCATCATCTCTAATTCATTGAATTTTTCTTCCATGTCTTTCTGTATGCATCCTTTTCTTTTTTGTCACCTTCAAATATGTTTTCTAGGTACTTCCATATTTTTTGGGTAGTATCCTCCTTCTTTATCTCTAAAAATTCACTATTAGATAGGGTGCTGATAAGGGCTTCTTTGGCTATAGGATTCTGATGGAACAATTACTTTTGTCTTTTAGTATCATCATCTTTTTCAAGATCTTCTAGGTTAGGAATCCTTTCTGCTTTGATAGCGACATCAAAAACTTCAAAAGAAATGCACTGCAAATGGGTCACCATCTTGTTCTTCCAATCAAGATAATTCTCTCCATCAAACTTAGGACTTTCTTTTCTAAAGTATGCCATCTGATCAACCTCAAGCTATTAGACTTTCTCTCTTAGGCACTTGGCTCTGATACCAATTGTTAAGAATAGTCCCAAGAGATAACTGAGAGTGGGGGGGGGGTGAATAAGTCATCTACAAGTTTCAATTCTTTATCTAATTAAGTATAGTTTAAAATAAGCATAAAGAAAATGAAAGAACACATGAACACAACACCAATATTTTGGTTACGGGAAAACCCAAGTAGGTAAAAACCTCTGTGGGAATTGACACCCACTAATATTCTATACTAGTGTATAATGATCCTTGTTAGAAGATCCTTTACCCTGTTAGGACTAGATTTACAAAATACTAAGTATAGTAGACCTGGTAAAGGGCCAGACCCTATTAGGAGTCTTTTATAATTGTCCCTGTTAGGGGAGAGGATGCACTATCCAAGAGCTCACTACTCAAAGGGCAGAAGGATACAACCTTCTGAATAACAGATACACACTATATCTAGCTCTTGGTGAACTGTGCTTTGACCTACTTGTTTGGATCAGTTCCAATGTATAGCACATACACTTTACTTGGTCACATAGACCTCCTCATGATGGCTTAACAATTCACACACTCTTCTCTACTCTACTTAATTAACTATGAGCCACACTCTAGTAATCACAAGTGACTGCCTATAAGTATCCTTCCTCTAAATGATACAATTAGGTCAGCTTGTTAGAACCACCTTAGAATCATATTAGAGAAATCATAGCAAACCTCTATAAACATTATGTCAACTCTACTATGCACACAACACATTCTGGGACCTATTTATTAAGGTAATTGTAGATGCACGCTACACACTTTCAGCTCGACCAAAATAATTGTATCTTTCTCCTCAAGCTGAATTAGCTTATGTTCTCTCAACCAAATATCAACAACTCTCTTCTAAGCTTAAGTCCAAGGGGGCATACCCCAAAGATGGGTGCAACTCATGAACCAATAAAATCTATGTCGGCTCTCCTGAACAAACATAGGAAACTACTACTGATGATTAGTGACTGCATAACTTCATTTCCACTACATATCAGACTATGCGTCTATAACTAAAACATCACTAATATGTCTTCAACATATATCCAAGGGAACATGGCTCCATGATAACTGTACAGACAACCATACATAGAACACTATTTGTTACTCTGTCAGGAACACTGTTGACAAAAGCTACTATATAACTGTCTATACTAATAGTTAACCTTTGCACCCATGATATCATGTTGATATTATGTCCAAGCTTCATATACTGAAGGCTTACTACATAAGACTTCCTCACATGCTACTTTACATATGTTGTCATCAATGACAAACATACAGTCAGTACTGGATTGCTGGCAAATCTCCAACAGGGTATACCTGAAAAATAAGTAACAGGTCAAAGCAATAAACTTTCAAACAGGGAGGCTAAAAGTAGTCTAGATTTTGATTTATTGATAATTCTCCTGAATTTTGCAACATTGCCTTCCCTAAATAAACTATTTAGTTGAAAAGAGTTTCAAGCCCATGACCAGAAGAGTTTTAGATTTAACTTAAGAGAAAGTCTTTGAAACAAAATGATAGCCAAATTTCATGGGAAAATAGCGTTAGATGCATAGCTCTAGAACCACTCCATGGAAAAAACACGTGGAGAGGCATTTCCATCTGCCCTTCCTTGTTACAAGCCATGGAAAACCCAGAGTAGAAGACACATCCATCCCACGACTCCCCAAGTTCAATTTTCAAAAACATTGTTTCAATTTTGTTTTTTAAATTTACATATTATAAAATATAATTTACCTATATATAAAATTAAGTAATTATATAATTATATTAATAAATTATATAAAAAATTTAATAACATTACTTATAAATATGTATATCTTTAAAACTTAATTAATGTCATTACTAAAATTTCCATAGAATATATTTATTAAAATTTGTGCCAAAAGGCATATTTAATTGTTTGTCTGAATACATTTTATTGAGCCCTAAATCTAACATCAACAAATGTTCAATCTAAAGAAAAAAACAAAGGTGAATAAACTGGAGACGTTGGCAATAAAGTGCATATTAATATTATTATTTTAATATTCTTGAGAAGATGATAATCATGTTAAATTTCTAAATAATAATAATGTTGGCCGCTAGAGATATTCTATCTTTTTTTTTGTCACTTTCAACTACGATGTTGAAGATAATAAAAAAATCAATTCAATTGATGGAAGAAAGCACCATAAAGATCAATTATTGAAAGTTCAGGCTGATACGATCAAATCTGCTCATGGGAAAAAATAAGGAATCTATCTATGTAATGTAATAGAGTTGATTTACTAGGTTATTGAGCAGCGGTGTAGCATCAGATCCTTAAGATGTGAAGTACTTTCCTAGCACGAAAGTATTATTCAAAATTTCTATACAGAACATATATAGTTACCTCTTAAAATGATTTTTTTATTTGGATAATCTGAAGTAGATCTCTTTATTATCTAATACTTCATCTTTTTAGGGTGGGAGAAAAGATAAAACCTGATCATTTATCGAAAGTGAAGTTTGAAACTCATGTCATTGACCCATTCTGTTCTTTTAGTTAAGCTGAACGTATTTATCCTATTTTGGAATTTCAGGTAAAGGACTAAAGAATAGTTAATTGAGCCATATGAGGTAGGAAACTCTCAAGTACGGTTCTAAGGGAAGACAACTTTTAGAAGTTGATCTATCCCGACCGAGGAGAACAGGCCATTCAACAGGGAGATCCTAAAATTGTAGAAGCTTGGTTTGATCAAGCTCCTGAGTATTGGAAACAAGCTATAGCACTTGCTCCATCAATTATATCAAAACACAAAATCAGTTAAAGATTACAGGATGTTTTGGAGAATGAAAATCTCTCGATTACTATACTGCAAAATCGTCAAGATTATGAAATTTATTATACTATTCAAGTGAATTAGCTTCTCTTATTGCATTGTCATTATCAAAAAATAGAAAATATAATATAGAATACTTTCTATGAATTGTTCAAAAAATCTTTTGAATATGAGTAAATCCCATCCAGAAATATAATTTATGAAAGATTCATTAATATTCATCAATTCAAAGTTCTTTTGAATCATAAAAGTGATCTGGAACACATGGGTCCAGAGATATGGATAAATAAATCTAGATATGAAGATAAGGATTGTATCATATTGATATATCTTTTTGACCACTGGGCAAAAAAGTTTTATATCTCATAACGGTCCATTAAGCGCCTATCAGATATGTCTTAATAAATTTGAACACTTGCCTCAAAGAGACTTTTGTAATATGGTCGCTCCCATTCTAAACTGGAAAATAAAGAGAGGGACGAGTTTAGAATATATAGAATATATATTCTTCTTTTTTTCAAAAATTCTGTGAGTTTTTTCTCATGTCTCATCTGGAAAGAGGAGAAATCAATGACCATTCATTCATCGGAAGAAGTAAAGATCGTAGTGGGGAGGGATCCTGTTAAAACCTCTTTTGAAAAATGGGCTAAACCCGGTGTTGGAATACCAAATGCTGGATATAGTCAATTCTAGAAGATGTTGCAATTTTGGAGGATACAAATCCTGAAGATGACTGAGAAGATGCATAAGGAATTTTAATTTCTTTGAATATGGTGTGTATATGTTTGTATATATACACACATATATGTGTATATATACACATATGCACACATGTGTATATATACACATACACACATGTACATGTATATATACACATGTATATATGTATACACATGTGTATATACACATATGTACACATGTGTATATATGTGTGAATATATGCACACATGTATATATATATATAAACACACACAATTACGTGTGTGTTTATACATACATACATGTGTGTATATACACACATGTATACACATATACACACATATATATAGATATACAAACACACACTTGTACGTATATGCATATACACATATTTGTATATATACACTTGTGTGTATATATACCATGTGTGTATATATGCATATACACACATGTGTATATAGATACATAAATACACACTTGTGTGTATATACACATACACAAATATTAAATTTGATTTTATAAAAATTGGAATTGGAATTCAAAATTCCAATTCCACCTATTTGAGTGGAAGATGCAAATGCCAATTTTGGGGCAAAATTGGAATTTCAAAATTCCAATGCCAATTTTTTGAATGGACAGAAACATGGAACTGACATTATTCAGAATTAGATAATGCCAATTGCAATCTAATTCCATCCCTCCAAACAGGCCCTAGGTGTTCTCTGAATTAGGTTTTTGAATCTTCTCTTTCCTTAAATTAGAGAGAAATTAGGGTTTTAATTACAATTTGGGCATAGAGTGGAGTAGAGGTTGGAACTCTGTATGTTAACTGTCATGTATCTCTAATTGTTTCTATCAGGAAATGATCTTTAGAGGCACAAACACAGTAAAAACAATGGCACAATAAACATAAATAATCAACAGGCACTAAATACACAATGTACAGTTTGCGGAGAACAATAGACACGAAATAGGTACTACTAATACTAGGACATGGTGAAGCTGACACATCTATTTGGCTTGGTGTATTTGCATTCATTCACATCAGGAAGTTGCAGTAAAGGAGACATTATAAATCAAATATGTTCAGTCCACTTGTGTCTTGGGCTTTCCTTCCATTTCATGGCTTAGGTAAACATGTGAGGTGTAATGCACAACACCAGATGTGATCCTCACCATTTTGCATCATCATTTCAATTTCATTTCAAATGGATGCATTCCTACTACCAAATTTCACTGTATACGTAGGGAAGAGGATGTGATCTCCGTCTAGGTCTATCAACAAATTCCTAATGAGTTCTTGGAAACTCATTTGGAGGAATGCATAGTTGGACAAAGTATCAACACTTCTAAGAATTGATGGGGATTTTTTATTTCTTTATTCATTTCATTTACTAGGTTTTCTTTCACCATGAATAAATGAGATCCAAGTACAGAACAACAAAAAGCACATATATTTGGACAAATCTTTCTCTGTCTGGTCATTTTCTCAAGCTCTAAAGTCACCACAAATTTTGGTCCGTTCTTTCAATTCAAAGAAGATTAAATGTCCCATTTCTGATTATTACATCATATTTGCATCCTCTAATCATATTTTTAAATTAAAAAAACAATACTTTTAAAGATTATACAATTTCTCAATAAAACCCAAATCGAGTATGCCCGAAGTAGTGCCAAAAACTTCACAGCTTCACATATTATTGATAAATCTGAAAGTAGACATTTTTACAAAAAATTTATCAGCATAATGACCTAGAAAATGATATTTCTAGATCTGCAAAGAGTTTACACAACAATTCCAAAATAGAGGACAAATACAATGCTCATTGGGCCCTCGAAAATAACACAAAATAGCTCAGAAACACCATAGAACACTAACAATCTATCATAGAAGTAGAATAACTACCCAAGACATATATTAAGCTATATTTTAATAGAAAAATGGCTGCAATACAATAGAAAACCAAACTGATATGAAAAAATCAACTGAAAACACTAAACTCTTACAAGAAACATACTCGAAAACTCACAAATCTGCACTGTTCAGCACAAGGGAAAACTCTGCATGAGCTTGCACATGGAATGGCCTCAAACTCCCATCCTTATCCTTCTTGGAAACCTTCAAACTCCTTTCTTTGGGTCTCCTTCTCCACAGGTTTGGTAGCCTCTGAAGAACAACAAAGCAATGAGCAAACATTAAGTTCCAGAATGACCCCGAAATGCCTCCAAACCCCTTTAAAAGAGGGCATAACCCTAACTCATGACCAACAGGAGTGAATAAGACATATTTTGATAATATTTTATATTTATTAATCTATTGGTTTCCAAATATTAGTCCCTTTTTCTGAAAATTTAATTTTTGAGCCTACCAGCCTTAGCAAAAGTTATTATTTTTAATTATTTGAAAAGGGGACATAACAAGTCCTCCCTCCCAAATATTTCTTATCCTCAAGAAATGAAGGTTGGGATGCTCAAGAATATGTGCTCCTTCCTAATTTTCATCCTCTAATGGTAATCCTTTCCATTTGACCAAATTCTTTGTGATGCCCCTATTTCTCAATCCTTTCTCTCTTGTATCCAACACCTCTTCTGGTATTAAGACTATTTTCCCTTCATCATCAAGAGGTGGTAATTATATAGATACTATGGTTTTCTGGCCTAGAACCTTCTTTAGGAAAGAGACATGGAAAACATTATGTATTTTTCTATTTGGTGGGAGCTCCAATTCATAAGCTACCTCTCCTACCTTCCTAATGATCTTATAAGGCCCATAGAACCTTGGCTTGAGCTTCTCTACCCCACTCCTCTTCAAGGTGTCTTTCTTGTATGGCTGCAACCTAACAAATAAGAAATCTCCCACCTCAAAAGATCTTTTAGTCCTTTTCCTATCAGCGTACAACTTATATTGGTTCTGTGCATGTTGTAGATTATCCTTGAGGGACCTTATTATGTCTTGGCTTTGCTTAATGAAATCACTTGCTGCAAGTACTCTGCTTTATGAAAGTACTAGATCAACAAAGGAAAGGGCATCATAATCATAGAGAGCACGAAAAGGAGGCATACCAATAGACATGTGATGAGATGTATTGTAACAATACTCCCCTAGGTGCAACCATTTCACCCAAGCATGTTGTTGATTTGAAACATAGTTCCTCAAATATCCCTCTATCCATTTATTAAATATCTCTGTTTGTCCATCTATTTGAGGGTGATAGCTAGTACTGGGAGTGAGTTCAGTTCCTGCCAAATGAAAGAGCTCCTTCCAAAATGAGCTAAGGAATCTACTATCCCGTTCATTGATAATGTTTATAGGCAAGCCATGTAACCTAAAAATTTCCTTGAAGAACAATTCTTGAACCTTGGGCAACCCAGTGATGAAGTCCATGGAAATACTTTCACATTTTTGTTCAGGAATAGGAAGTGGTTGCAACAACCCTGCAAGAAAAATTTGCTCACTCTTGTTTTTTTGGCATACCATGCATTCCTTAATGTGTTTAAGGACATCCTCCTTCATACCCTTCCACGCAAACTACTCTTGAAGTTTCCTATATGTCTTGAAGTATCCTTGATGACCAGCCAAAGGTGTGTCATGAAAGGCCTTCAATATCCTTTCCTTAGTTTTTTATCCTGGCACTAAGAACATCATATTCTTGTAATAAATCAATTCATCAACAACCTTGTACCTGTTATCATCCACTAACTTATCCAAAATCTTTGTGGAAAAAGAATCTTAAGCATACTCTAAAATTATGGAGACTTTCCAATCAATAGAGATAGATGTTAAGGAACACAAGGTGGGCTTCCTTGAGAGAGCATCAACAACCACATTATTATTTCCTTTCATGTATTCAATATCAAAATCATAAGCTTGCAATTTTGTTACCCATTTTTGTTGATGATCATTCAAATCCCTTTGGTTCAAGAAGAACTTGAGGCTATTATGGTCTTTCTTTACAATGAATCCCCCACCTACCAAATATTGTCTAAACTTATGAAGCACATGCATGATTTCCAACATTTCCTTATCATAGATGGAGTAACCTTTCTCTGATTGATTTAATTTTCTTCTCTCAAATGCTATTGTATGTCCCCTTTGAGTTAGGACAGCCCCTATACCTTCTCCAAAAGCATCACATTCAACATCAAAAGGTAAAGATAAATCTGGAATTGCAAGCATAGGGCATGAACTCATTACCTCCTTAAGCTTATCAAATTTTTTTGTGCCTCTTCTATCCAAATAAAAGCTCCTTTCTTTGTCAAATCAGTCAAGGGGGCAGAAAGATGATAAAATCCCTTGACAAACCTCCTATAGTAGCTACACAACCCAAAGAAACCTCTCAGCTATGTAAGATTAGTAGGTGGAGGCCAATCCAAAATTGCCTAAATTTTTTGTTGATCAACCTGTACTCCCTTAGAACTTATAATATGTCCCAAATATAGGATCTCAGTCAAACCTATTAGAAATTTGGCTAAGTTGATTTCATAGATGTTTTCATTATGGAAACATATGATCCATATGAAGATTGCACAGGTCAAAGAGCAAGTGTGACATAGCGCATTGCAAATTTGTCTAAGTGTGAGACAATATTTTTACCATTGCACCAGGATACTATTTTTGTTTCTGACATTGACTGGAGTAAGTTCAGTGCTTGCACAATTGAACATAGACTCTATGGTGACTAATGATGACCCATCTTAGAGCGCAAGTTAGTACGACATGTACGGAAGGAGTTATGACAGTTTCGTTGAAGACAGTGTTAAGCCAATAGGACAATTTTTTAAGACAAAATTGGTAAAGAGTTAAGAGATTATTTTGTTTATCAAAATAATGACTTAACAATATAAAGGGATGACATCCTAGATCTTTACCCTTTGATAAATTTATTTTTTAATATGGCAGCTGACCAAGTAAAGTTATTAGCCTTAATAACTTGTATAAATGTAATTGTAAATGTAAGAAAGATAGTGGTAATATGTGAGATCTATGTTGTGTATGTAATAGCGATAGTGAAAGAGAAGCAAAGAGATATTGATGCAAGCAGTATAAGGTTATGTACCTTAACCTCTTTTTTAATCAGTGTATATTGTACATTACTTGTTTAGGTAGTGGGCTCAGCTGGTAATCACATTTTATACTACCAACTCCTAATAGGGTTGAGGCTTCTAATAAGGCCTATAGTCCCTTAATCAGGATTGATACACTATATGCTTATAATAGACTCCTAACAGGGTCAACATCCTTAATAGGATACTTTTGATTAGTGGATCTTTGTGGGTACCATCCCCACCGGGGTTTTCCCTTGGCCAGGGTTTTCTCAAGAACAAATCATGTGTTATGAGTTCTTTAGTTTTATTGCTATGCATGTTGTTTAGCTTCTTATGTTATGCATGTGTAAAGATAATCTATTATATCCATAATTGGGAAAAAGATAAATTTTTTTGAATACTGATTCACCCCCCCCCCCCCTCTCAGTATTCCCTATTTCTAATAATTGATATCAGAACATAGTTACTCAGAAAAGAATCATTCAAAGAAAGCCTAGCAGCTTGAGTAAGATCTCCATGCGTATGAATCAACTATAGAAGAATATTGAAGCTTTTGAATAGATTGATATGCTTATTGATGAAAGGGACACTCTGAAAAGGAAATATGATGATGCAAAGAACCTTATTGAGAAACTGAAAAATAAGTTGGAAGATCTGAAATCTGAAAAAGAATCTGAAGTTCTTATTGAAGATTGTGATGACAATTTAGAAAAATAAAATGAGATCCTTAAGCATGAACTGAAGATAGAAAATTTGAAGCTTAGCTTGAAAGATGGAAATGGAAAGAATGAAGCAAATCTGAAATCTGAGAATGAAACTCTAAAAACTGAAAATGAAGGACTAAAATCTAAACTTGGAAATGTAACATCTGAACTTAAGAAAGTCAACTTGTAGTATGTTGAACTTGAGAAATACAACAAGATTGTGAAACATGAACCGACTCAATCCAAGAAAAAACTTGAAAGGTAATATTCAACTAGTGACAAGATTGATCAACAAGCATCTTTTCAGAAACCATTCTATGATAAGATTGGTCTTGGATTCAACACTCTTAAAGAAAATGATGAAAGCAATGAACCAGATCTAAAAGCATCTGAAAGCATAGATTGGAAGAAGTCTGATGAGATCAAAAAATCTGAAGATACACCTAAAGAAGAAGAATCACCAAAGCAAGAGGAATCACCTAAAGGTATGCAGAGAGAATTCAAAGGTGGATGTTTTTCTTGTAATACTATTGGTCATATGAAGAGAGATTGCATAGGTAAGCAATTTAAACCTCTTAATGGTTATTGTTATAATTGTCATGGTTTTGGACATAGAGTTATTGAATGTAGAAAACCTAAATTTGTTGAGAATAACAATAATAATAGAATGTTTAGGAATACTAACAATATAGATAAGAAACCTACTAAAGATATGAACAGAAGAAATAGAGTAGTATGTTATAGATGCAACAAAATTGGACACATTGCTAGAAACTACAGATGACAGATTAATCCACCTGGACCAAGATATAGAAACAATAGAATTGTTTGTCAGATATGCAACAAGATTGGACATATAGAAAAGTTTTGTAGAATGAACAATGGATTTTTTCATCCTAACCCTAACCCTAGAAATCATGCAAGAAGAAATGAAGATGCTAGTAACAGACAGAAAGGTTTTGTAGCATATAGATGAAGTGAAGTTTGTTAGAAGCACAAATCAAGGAGACATATTCAACATTGAAGGTAATCAAAAACGTGAAGTATCAAGTGGTAAGAATGAATCCTTACCTGACCTATCTCAAAACACTTAATTTATGAAAATTACAATAGATTAGGAACTTAGATTAGTGTAGAAGTAGATTTATGATTAATTGAGTCTTGTGCAGTTAATGAAAGGTAGTTTATGATGTTCTAATGCTATGGTTAAGAGCGCAAAGAAAAATATCATGTTTTGCATGATTGCAAGAAGTTTTAAGTTTTGCAGGTTAGCAGAAACAACTTTTTGGAAAGAAGTGGCAAAAGAATTGAATGCGATGTTAGACCTAAGTGAGATTGAAGTAATAAAAAGTTATGATTGGTATTATTTGATCTTCAAAAAAAATACAAGTGTTAAGGAGACCAAAGAGCATTTATTGGAAGCATTTTGCAATGATTTGGTGAAGGATTTGAGCGTCGAATCTACGCAAGCCCTAGAATCACAAAATTGAGGTATTTTACTTGGCAGATATGTGAATCGGTAAAAGGAATTTGAAGTAATCATGGATGTATCTATAATTCATAATGTCAGAGACAAAAATAGACCTAGAATGAAGAGGGAACCAGTAGAACCCTTGGAAAAAGACCCTAGGTTAGCTTTATCATCCGTACCAGATGAAGTTTTGCATTTAGAGAATGTAAGAAGTTATCTTGGATGCAAGTTAGAAACCATCAGTGATAGTGATTTCACAAATGAGTATCAGATGATTTACAACTAGGACATGTCATTGAAAGAGGGATATGATCATTTGAAAGACAATGAGATTTTTAAGTATGCATTGTAGTATGAGTTTGACAGTGAAGAATGCACTAAGATAATCCTTACTAGAATTCATAATGGGAAGTTTTGGCTAGAAGATAGAGTGATAGACATTACAGCTGATTTGATTCATGAAGTCACCAAACTGTCTAAATCTAGAGCTATTCCTTTAAATGAGAAGAACATGAGAAAAATAGTCATTGATAACACTAATTCATCCTATAATGGAAGAGGAATTGTAATTAGTAAGATCCAACAACATGATGTTAGATACTTATGCAAGATTCTAACAACTAAGTTTTGTGCAAATTCAAGAGAGGATGACATGGTAGCTGGAATGGTACACATAGCTTATTTGATGTGTGTTGACAAAGTGCCAGTTGATATATGTGAAATTCTGAGAATACAATTGTTTGAAAACTTGGAGAAGATCAAGAAGGAAAAGTATGCACAATTTAGATTTTCACCTTTGATCACTTACATGTTTTTCCACTTATTAAGAAGATTTCCTTACACCATTACAAGTGACTGGAATGATGGAAAAACTACAATGGAAAGGATCAATAAAGTGTATATGAGGCATGTTATTGACAAAGTAAATGAGAGTGCAATGTTGTTTATAAAGACATTTTAGAACTTGGTAACTAGAAGATCAAGGATCCCATAGTCTCTTGTGGAGAAATACAAAAATGACGTATGTTTTATGGTTGATACTGACTTTACCTACATTGAAGTAGTAGAACCTAGAATTGAGTTCATAGACCCTCTTGGCTATGAAATATCTGAAACGAAGACAGAAGAATATGTGAGTAGACTACTTAAGTGCAAGGTTGACACTCATGGTAACAGATTTGGAACTTTTGAAGAAAATTTAAACTCTGTAAAGGCTATACTTGAGGAGAAAAAGTCAAAGAAAAGAGTTGAGAGCACTATTAAGAGAATACTAAAAGATTCACGAATGACAAAGAAAGAATTCTTAGTGAAAAAGCAAAGAGCAGCAGCAATCAGAGATATTAGACAAAAAGAGATTTTGTCTATACCTCTCTTGTCATCTAGTGTAGTACAGCATGAAGCTACACAAGTCAAGGTGAAAGTAGAGGAACCAGAGATGGAACAAGAAGCAAGAAGACCTACTGGGTCTACCTCCTCCACACCTAGCAAGAGAGTGAAAGAAATTGCTACTAGACCTGGTACGAGGCAGAAAAATTCGGTGCCACCAATTCCTAGGAAAGTTGTAGTAATTAAAGATTATGACACTACTTTGGTTAAGAAGAAAGCATGGAAACCTAGAATTGAGAGAGTGAATGAAGAGATTATAAAAGATGGAGACTTTACTAAGATGAATAAATACTATGACCTCTATGACTACTCTGAGAGATTGAATTTTGAAAATGTAGTGGTCAAGCACATGATTATGGATAATAAGAAGTTTGACACTATTCAGGGTAAGATACCTGATGATTTATTCAAGAAACTTGTTAATAGGAAGAAGAGAACACAAGAGGAAAACAAAACCATCAGAGAGAATCTTGTGAAGAAACTATGTGATGTGAGAGATGATGAACATCTTAAACAAATTTTAAAGCCCCTTAGCACCCATTTAAGGACTAAAAGAAGAACCATTCAGATCATGGAAGGACAATATGAAGATGTGAATATAGAGACAGAGAAAGCAATAGTTAAAGTTATGGCAGAAATTGTTGGAGAGCCATCAGTTGTAGCAGAGCAAGCAGAAGAAGCAGAACAAGAGGAAATTCCCTCTCCACTGACTATAACCATTGAAGAAGAATCTATGGATGTTGAAGGTACAAAGATTACCTTGGATACTAATGATAATGTATTCAATAATTTGGAGAACATTGTTGACAATTTAGCTCTTGATGAACCAAATAGAACTATAGAAGCAGAGCAGACCCAATCTATTGTTGAAAAACCCAAGGTGATAGAAGTACAAGCACCTGTATCCTCTAAAGAAGAAATTAGTCTTACTCCTGAGACTGGAAAGAAGAAGCAAATTGGATCTTTGTTTGAGGATTTGGGAAAAGAAGTAGATGATGATGATCAGATGGAATTGATCACATATTTGAACAAAATCATTGTGAAGAATAAGAAATTTAAAAGTCTAGAAGGATGTCTGAAGGACCTTACTGAAAATTTACAAGGTGTTGTAACTACACAGATTGTAGAAGTAGACCCTTTGGGAAAAGCAAAGAAAGTGATGAGCACTTTTGATGATGAATTCACAAACTTGTCTAAGATTGCAAAGGTAAAAGCTCAGGTAGACTATGAGGCTGGAATGCTTTTGAACATTAGTCAAAATATCAGAAATGATATCAACAGTCTTGATATTTGTATCAAGGACTTGAGAAAGAATTTTGGAATAGGAAAATCTTTGTACATACAATTTACAAAACTATAGACTTTGACAGTAGAAGAAGATCAGAAGATCAAGTTGAAGGAAGCCAAAATTTAGAATGAATCTAACCTTCTTTCTAGCCCTAATGTGAAGGTATGTGATGTTGAGAAGAAAGTTCGGAAGCTTTATGATGAAATCAGAATTTTGCAAGATGAGAGAGATAGAAAAATGAGAAGACTCACTCTTTTGAGAGAGCACACTTCTATGAAGTTAAGCATTATTAAAGAGCAGTTGGAAGAATGCTTATAGCTAAGACATCTTTTCAGAAGTTTAACTTTGAGAACCTCCAAGCATGTCAAATAGCATCTTATGGACTGAGCACACTACTCAATGTGGCGGATTCCATTAATAAATCATGGGAGAAGGAGATAGAAGCTATGAAGATTGATTTTGCAGATTGTGTTGCAAGCCTACCGGCTTTGCAATAATGAATTAAGGTAAAATATTTTGTGTTACAGTTTTGTAGCCCTCCCTACCTTTATTTTGTCATTGTTGTCAAAGGGGGAGAGATATTTAGCAAAGAATTGATACTATATGATAAGGATTGATACTCTTAGGTGGAGTATTACATTAGAGATAAGATTTTTTGAGGAGTTATAAGGATAGTATATTTATCTTATACTATGGTCACAATTTTGAGATTTTGTAGTTGCACACTTAGCCAATTTTCTCATATGTTGCCACCAATGACAAAGGGGGAGATTGTTGAAAATTTGGCTGAGTTGATTGCATAGATATTTTCATTATGGAAACATATGATCCACATGAAGATCACACAGGTCAGAGAGCAAGTATGACAGAGCGCATTGTAAATTTGTCTAAGTGTGAGATAGTATTTGTACTAGTGCACCAGGATATAGTTTTTATTTGCAACATTGACTGGAGTAATTTTAGTGTTTGTGCACTTGAACATAGACTCTATGGTGACTAATGATGACCCATCTCATAGCGCAAGTTAGTACGACATGTACGAAAGGAGTTATGACAGTTTTGCTGAAGACAGTGTTAAGCCGACAGGATAGTGTTTGAAGATAGAATTGGTAAAGAGTTAAGGGATTATTTTGTTTATCAAAATAATGACTTAAAAATATAAAGGGATGACATCCTAGATGTTTACCCTTTGATAAAGTTATTTTTTAATATGGCAACCGACCAAGTAAAGTTATTAGCCTTAATAACTTGTATAAATGTAATTGTAAATGTAAGAAAGATAGTGGTAATATGTGAGATCTATGATGTGTATGTAATAGCAATAGTGAAAGAGCAGTGAAGAGATATTGATGCAAGCAGTATAAGGTTATGTACCTTAACCTCTTTTTTAATCAGTGTATATTGTACATTACTTGTTTGGGCAGTGGGCTCACCTGGTAATCACATTTTGTACTACCAACTCCTAACAAGGTTGAGGCTTCTAACAAGGCTTATAGTCCCTTAATCAAGACTGATACACTATATGCTTGTAATAGACTCCTAACAGGGTCAACATCCTTAAAAAGATACTTTTGATTAGTGGATCTTTGTAGGTATCATCCCCACTGGGGTTTTCCCTTGGCCAGGGTTTCCTCAAGAAAAAATCATGTGTTATGAGTTCTTTAATTTTATTGCTATGCATGTTGTTTAGCTTCTTATGTTATGCATGTGTAAAGATAATCTATTATATCCATAATTGGGCAAAATATAAAGTTTTTAGAATACTGATTCACCCCCCCTCTTAGTATTCCCTATTTCTAACAAAACCAAACTCACATTTAGATAACTTAGCATAGAAGGATTGTTACTCCAAGATTCCCAAAATAGTGTCTATGTGCTCTAGATGCTCTTTCCATGTTGTATTGTAAATCAAGATATCATCAAAGAACACCAAAACAAATTTTTGAGGATGCTTGTTGAATACCTTATTCATACAAGATTGGAACATTGCTAGTGCATTAGTGAGGCCAAATGGCATAACAAGAAATTCAAAGTGCCCATAGTGACATCTGAAAGTAGTATTTTCCACATCTTCCCTCCTCATACAGATTTGATGGTACCCTGATCTTAAGTCAATTTTTGAGAAGTATACGACACCATGTAATGCATCAATGAGTTCATCTATGCATGGTATGGGATACCTATTATTTATGGTCTTCTTGTTTAGATCCCTTTAGTCTATACACATTCTCATTGTGCCATCCTTTTTCTTGACAAGTACCATAGATGATGCAAATGGACTAGAGCTAGGCCTTATGAATCTCGTGTCCAGGAGTTCCTTAATAGTTTTTTTCTATTTCTTCCTTGTAACCTCTTGGATGGCAGTATAGAGTTGTTATAACTGGCTTGGCACCCTGTTCTAACTCTATAACATGCTCAAAACCTCTATCCGGTGGTAATCCCAAGGGAAAATCATTGAAAACTATACTATGCTTATCAAAAATATTTTAAATTTTAAAATGGAAATTACCTTGATTCTTTGGAGAGCTTGTTGGATGGATTACGAATCCTACTACCCATGCTACTTGTCCTCTTCTAGAATTCCTTTCCATCCTCTTTGCAGTGACCACCTTAGGTACTCTATTCGATAAGCCTCTCAATAAGACTTCTTTCCCATTGGAATAAAATTTAAACTCCATAGTTTGATGGTTCATGTAATTGATGACTTACAACTAATTTCGCATCTGATTGAAGAATCTGTGATACAAAGATGATTGAGGAGGATTTTTTGATTAGATATGTAAGATGATTAAATCAGTATTATGTTGTCATTGATGTCAACTAGTTTGACAGTACTTATCTTATAAGTTACTATACCGAGACATCTATAGAAAGGTGAAAGAGATGAAGAACAGAAATATCTACATGAGTAGGATGTATATGATAGATGAGGATTAAGAATACATTGAGTAACTTGTTGATAAGTCTATGACCTTATGATATTGACTTGATTATGTTGCATTCATCTATGATGAAGAATGGAGCTGAAAGACAAAAAGTAGTGTTTTCGGTTAATGAAGCATACAGTATACACTAACAGAGTATAGTGATGAAGGGTCACACCACCCTTACCAACTCATAACCAAAAATATAACAACATGGAGACAAAGAGAAGACAAAATACTTTACAAAGCATATATTAATACTTGAAAATCATTACAACTTGAGAGATCTTACAACTTGAGCACTTCTACAACTTGAGAGCTTACAATGTGAGAGCTTCTTCTACAATAAGAGATTCTAAAACTTGAGCTTGCTTATGAATGCTCATATGTCTTCTTTATATAGGCATTTACCACTCAAGGTATTACAACACAACTAATATGGGATAAAAGATGAGTACAACTACATTGATACAAATATTAAATACCCACCCAATTAATATTAAGCACCACCATGTGGGCCAATTAGAAAAATACATTGCCTTTGTGGGCCAATAAGAAAATAGAAAGGTGTAACTACCTAGCTATAAATATTAAATGCAAGAACTTTTTACAAATTTTTAAAATGCCACCTACACACCTCGATAAATGAAATGATTTCTTTTTATTTATTTATTTATTTTTCTTTTATTCCACCTATGCACCTTGAAAAATAATTTTTTCTTTCTTTCTTTCTTTTTTTTTCTTTTTTTTTTCTTTATCATGCCCTCTTTTATTTTGTGACGCAAGATGCTCCTGCATCATATAGTGTATACCAAGAACAATGTAAATCGAGCTTGTGTTCACGGATGCATTTCTTTGTCAACCGAGAAGAATAGAAAGGAATTAAATGATCAGTATAGTTGATAAGATTGATGAGTTGGAAAGTACCTCAAAGTTAGTGATAACGGATAATGTTTGTTATGAAGATCAACGGAGCATAATTCAGGAAAGATCTAATGGAGTAGATTGAAACCTGTTATTGATACATCAGCCAAGGAAGGTTAAAGCGAAAAAATCAATGAATGAGATTAAGTGGCAAAATCTGATGGAGGAGAAGAAAATGATTTACATGTCTATATAAGAGGCTGAAGATTTCACAATGAAAGATGCTAGAGAAAAAGAAGATACTGCAGAAATTTTGCATGAATAAGTTTTCATGCATTCTGATCATACTGGTTATTAAGAACCAAACTACAGAGTACACCGAGCTATAGAAAGATATTACCAAGCGATAGAGCCTATTTACTGACGAACAGTAAGTTGATATTTTGTTAAAACTGAAGTGTTACATTGATCAGAAACTTGTGTATGAGCTGAATATTGATTTGTAATCTGCAATTGAATTTGTATTAAGGTAGATCATCTACTATTACATATTTAACCATTGTACACAGTTAAATCTCTTAACCGAGTGGACTAAAAAAGTTTTATTATGTATCATTCATAAAATGAACATTGTTATCCTTTCAACCCCATAGTGACTACTGGTTGGACAATAACTGTTGGTCTAAACTCCTCTAACAAGGTCACACCTAACAGTGTGTTTGTAACCTTTAATAGGGTTGGGTCTTCACCAACCTCACTTCAGAAGAGTGAATATTTTGGGTTGCCAGTCCCAGGTGGTTTTTCCCTTCATAGGGTTTTCACGTTAAATCTCTTGTGTTATGTGTTGATTGTGATATTTGTTTGATATCATATTTTCATATTGCATGATTAGATTTGATCGGTAACTACTATATGTTTTAGACTAGTAATTGGTAAAAGCATAGACTATTTTAGTATTTCAATTTACCGAGTATAAGAAGTTGAAGTAATTGTTTGGATTATACATTTTATTGTGGGACAAGAGATTAATTGATTCACCCCCCTCTTAGTTATTCTAAAAATTGGTATCAAAGCTTCAGTTGCTTGGAATAGAGTTTTAAGGACTTTAGCACAAAGGTCTCAAGATGTATAAGAGGGAAGTGCCTAAGCTGAACAAAGAGAACTTCACAGTATAGAAAGGCCGAATGAAGTTGTACATATCTAAAATTGGAAATTTTGCACTAGAATTGATGGAGAATGGCTACATACAATTGACCACTAGTCCCCTAACCCTTGATCAACTAAGAGACAGGCATGAACACAACATTACAATGATGGAACTTGTTGCTTCTTGTACCAATGCTGAATTTGAAGATATTAAGGGATGCACTACTGCCAAAGCCATGTGGGACAAACTAACTCTAATATACAGTGGAGATTTGAATGTTAAAAGAGCCCGAGCTGAAAGCCTAAGAGGTAGATTCGATGATATGAAAATGAAGGAAGGTGAGAATATTGTACAATACTCAAATAGACTGAAAGAGGTAGTGCATGCTATTAGAGCAACAGATGGAACTATTGATGATGAAACAATGATAAGCAAGATTCTCAAAACTTTACTACCAGTTTATGCAATTAGGATCTTTGTAATTCATGCAACAAGGGATACATCCAACCTTACTCTTGACACTCTGATAGGTAAGCTTACAGCCTTTGAATTGAATAACTTTGATAATAGTATTGTTCCTTCTATGGAATCTGATTTCATGTCTTCTCTGAAGATTGGTAAGTCTAGCAGGAATAGTAAAAATGATGGTAGTGATAGCAATATTGATGATGAGCTTGATGAGCTTGAAGCTCTTATGGATAGAAGGTTACCCAAAGGTAAAGGAAGGTATAGAGGCAAGCTACCTTTGACATGCTTTAATTGTAAAGAGGTTGGCCACATCACTGCTAGATGTCCACATAAGAGAGATAATGATAAAACCATAGACCGATCTAAAGGAAACTATGAAAGAAGAGTCAACAGAGGCTACTGACCAACAATAGAGACAACTGAGATAGTAATAATAAAGGAAAAAAGGTATGTTACATAGCTGAAGATATTGAATCTAAATCTAACTCTGATGATGATGTAGAAGTAGTATTTATTGCTATGAATGATGATTCAAAGGAAGAAGATAAACATGAAGAGACAACACTGATCTCTAAAGTAAGCATAAATGATACATGGATCATAGACAGTGGTTGTACACATCATATGACTGGTAATGTAGAGAAATTTGATCAACTTGATGAATACAATGGAGGATCTATGAGAATGGGTAATGATGCACCCTGTATGGTAAGAGGTAAAGGTTCACTAATGATTAATGATAGAATAAAATGTGACAATGCATATAAGGTAGATGGACTAAACTATAATTTGTTAAGTTTTTCATAGCTGAATAATTCAGGCCACTGACTTGCTTTTCAGAGAAAAAAGGTAAAGATTTATGATGATGGAGAAAGACTTGTCAAAACTAGTACACAATCTAGAGGTAATCTATTTTATCTTGATATTGATCAATCTTCTTGTTTGTTAATGAAAGATGACAATGCATGGTTGTGGCACAAAAGGTTATGCCATGTGAACTTTGATAACATGATCAAGATTAGTAAGAAGAAAAGAGTTAGTGGATTGCCTAACTTGTCAAAGCCTGATCATGCCATGTGTCATGAATGTTAGAAAGGTAAGATGACTAAGTCTAGTTTCAAAAGAAAAGACTATTCAACAAAGAAGATACTTGAGTTGGTTCATATCGACCTGTGTGGTCCTATGAGAACTCAAAGTTATTATGGCGATAGATACTTTATACTTTTTGTTGATGACTATACTAGACTGATGACTGTTATGTTCTTGAAAGAAAAATCTGAAGCTTTTAAAATATTCAAATGGTATAAAGAAAAGGTAGAAAAAGAGACTGGTAAAGAATTGAAATGCTTAAGATCTGATAGAGGAGGTGAATTTATGTTTGATGAATTTATGAATTTTTGTAATGAGCATGGTATTAAAAGATAGGTCTCAGCACCAAGGACACCTCAGTAGAATGGCATTGCTGAAAGAAGGAATAGGTCAATAGTTGACTGTGCTAGAACACTAATCTTGCAAAAGAATGTTGCTCAGATATATTGGAGGGAAGTTGTTAGTACAGCTGTATATGTTCTTAACCGAGTTCAACTGAGGAAAGACACCAACCAGACACCGTATGAGTTGTGGTTTGGACACAAACCTACTGTAAGTTATTTTAGAGTTTTTGGAAGTAAATGCTTTATTCTGAAAGATGAAAGAAATGGAAAATTTGATTCAAAAGGAGATGAAGGGATATTTCTAGGATATTCCTCTAAAAGTAAAGCATATAAATGTCTGAACAAAGTTACAAATAAAATGATTAAGAGTACTAATGTTCGGGTAGATGAGTTTGATGACAAAAATACAGAGGATAGTAGAAAGGAACCAGAAGACTACGGTAAATTCACTTACATTGAATGACCTGAGTATTTATCGACACAACAGACAGTGATAACCGGTCAACATGCATATCCCACTGAGGAATAGGAAAGAGAAACTGACGAGAAAGATGGAGCTACTGAGCAAGAAAATGAACCTGCACAGGATGAACAAGAAAGAAGAAACTGAGTTCTGGCTAGTTTTGTCAGAAGACATCATCCTAAGACACAAATTATTGGAGACAAGCATGCTAGCATGATGATAAGGAGAAAAGAAAGACAAGGTACATGTCTAGTTTGTGAATTTGAACCTAAAAATGTGAAAGTTGCATTAGAGACTAATGAATGGGTTAATGCAATGAAAAAGGAGATAGAACAAATAGAAAAGAACCAAACCTAGATTTTAGTACCCCGACCAAAAGATAAGAATATTATCGATACTAAATGGATTTTCAAGAACAAATTGAAGAAAAATGTTGAGGTTACAAGAAATAAAGCTAGATTAGTATGCAAGGGATATGCACAAGAAGAAGGAATTGATTATGGTGAAACATTTGTACTTGTTGCTAGATTAGGAGTTAGAATGTTACTTGCATATGCTGCACACAAGAAATTCAAGGTTTATCAAATGAATGTGAAGTTAGCATTTCTGAATGGAATACTTGAAGAAGAGGTCTACATAGAACAACCAAAAGGATTTTTTTATCCCGAAAATAAAGACATGGTATGTAGACTACACAAAGCTTTATATGGTTTGAAGCAAGAACCAAGAGCTTGGTATGAAAGGTTGCGTACTTGTTAAGTATTAGATTTGTGAGAACTAGTGAGAACAACAATTTATACATGAAAGGTGATACTAATGATACTATTCTTATTGCTACAATCTTTGTGGATAATATTATATTTGGAGGCCAAGATCACATATGTAAATATTTTGCTAATGAAATGAGAAAAGAGTTTGAAATGTCTATGTTCAGAGAGATTAAATTCTTTTTAGGACTACAAGCGATTCAGCAAAGTGATGGGATATTCATCACACAATCTAAGTATATAAAGGAAGTATTGAAGACATTTGGCATGGAAGATGAAAAACTTGTGGGAACACCGATGGCTACAGGATGTAAATTGACTAAGGAGGATGAAACTATAGAGGTAAACCAAACACTTTACCGATCCATGATTGGTAAGTTAATGTTGGACTACAACTGATTTAGATGGAGAGATTGTTAGAATTTGATTGAAGAATCTATGATTAAAGATCACAGAGAAGTTATTGATCAGATATGCAATATGATTAAATCAGTATTATATTGTCATTGATGTCAACTAGCTTGACAATACTTATCTTGTAAGTTACTATACTGATACATCTGAAGAAAGGTGAAAAAGATGAAGAACAGAGAAATCTACATGAGAAAAGATGTACATGTCAGATGAGGATAAGGAATACACTAAGTAACTTGTTGATGAGACTATGATCATATGATATTGACTTTATTATGTTGTATTCATCTAAGATGAAGAATAGAGTTGAAAAACACAAAGCAGTGTTGTCGGTAAATGAAGCATTTTGTAGTATACACCGACAGAGTGCAATGTATACCAAGCACAGTATTAACCGAGCGTGTGTTCACCGATGCATTTCTTTGTTAACCGAGTAGAACATAATGAATTAAATGATTAGTTTAGCCGATAAGATTGATGAACTGGAAAGTGTATGAAATCAAGGTAACAGATAAAGTTTGTTATGAAGATTGATGGCTAACATAATTGAAGGAAGATCTAATGGAGCAGATTGAAATGAGTTATTGACACATCAACCAAGGAATCTTGAAGTGGCAAAATCAATGAAGATGATTAAGCAGAAAAATCTGATGGACAGAAAGAAAATGATTTACTCGTCTATATAAGAGAACATAATTTCTTTATGGAAGAGTGCCGGAAGAAGAAGATACTGCAAGATTATCACATGAAGAAGTTTTCATGCATTCTGATCATACTGGTTAGTAAGAACCGAGCTGCAGAATAGTTGCCAAGCTATAGAGAGTTATTATTGATGGACAGTAAGTTGATATAGTATTGAATCTAAAGTGAAATAATGATAAGAAGAATTTGTATGAGCTAAATATTGGTATGTAATCTGCAATTGAAGTTGTATTAAGGCAGATCATTTGCTATTACATATTTAACTATTGTACACAGTTGAATCTCTTAACCGAGTGGACTAAAAAGGTTTTATTATGTATCATTCATAGAATGAACATTGTTATCCTTTCAACCCCATAGTGAATGCTGGTTGGATGATAACTACTAGTCTAAAATCCTCTAACAAGGTCACACCCGATAGTGTTTGTAAACCTTTAACAAGGTTGGGTCTTCACCGACCTCACTTCAGAAGAGTGAACAATTTTTGGGTTGCTGGTCCCAGGTGGTTTTTCCCTTTATAGGGTTTCCACGTTAAATCTCTTGTGTTATGTGTTGATTGTGATATTTTTTTGTTATCATACTTTTCATATTACATGTTAGATTTGATCAATAATAGTTATAAGTATTAAGATTGGTAATCGGTAAAGCACAAACAGTGAATGTATTTTTGTTTACTGAGGAGCAAAAATTAAAGTTTTTGATTTGAATTATACATTTTGTTTTGGGACACTAGATAACTGATTCACCCCCCCTCTCAATTATTCTAACAGTTAATGTATGTAGTTCATAGTAGACTAGATATAGCACATGTTGTGGGAATTGTTTCTAGATTTTTTGCTAACCCTAGAGAATCACACATGGTTACTACTAAAATAATCTTAAGATACCTGAAGAAAATAGAGGACTATGGACTATGGTATCCCAAGTAAGGAAAATTTGAATTGAAAGTTTATACTAATGTTGATTGGGCTAGAAATATGGATGACAGAAAAAGCACCACTGGAGGAGCATTCTTCTTTGGTGAAAGACTTGTAACTTGGACAAGTAAAAAGTAGGCTTGTATTTCTCAGTCTACAACTGAAGTAGAGTATGTTGCTTCTGCTACAAACTATTCAAACATTGCATATATTAAGCAAGTACTAGAAGGTATGAATGAGGTAATCATTGAGCCGGTGATTATATACTGTGATAATACAAGTGCAATAAATATTTCAAAGAATCTAGTGATTCACTCTAAGACAAAGCATATATCAATTAAGTATCACTACTTAAGAGAACAAGTATAGGAGAGGCAAGTGAAGTTATAATTTTTTACATCTAAAGAACAACTTGTTGATATATTTACAAAGCCTCTACCGAAGGATACATTTGAATACTTGAGGACAACACTAGGGGTCCGTCCCCTGTCTACCGGTCACTAAGGTGATCTAGATGTTGCATCAGCCTAATCTTATCAGAAGATCATTCATGCTGATGCAATCATTGTTCACACTTTGGATCATGTTCAAGGTTGTGATTAAGTTTGAAGAATTGAACCAGATTGGGATTTCTATATATAGAGATACAGAGACTGTATTGAACAACAGAGAGTTATTTGGCTACTGAAGAGCAGTTTGTTTATTTGTTTCTTTTGGCATTGTTGTCAAAGGAAGAGATAAACAATATGAAATAGGAATGGACAAAGGGAGAGCTAAACATATGAAACATGCAAAGGAAAGATAAACATACACCGATGAGATATCTAAGTGAGAGACAATCTGAAAGGAACAGAATAGAACACTGAAGATCAGTTACATAGAACATAAGATTCACAATGTTGTTTAGTAACATAGTTATTGAACATATTAAGCTAGGGAGAGCTTGTACAGAGTTGTAGAATACATGTTTGGTATGTGTATGGTATATTTCATATTACTTGAGTTTCCATCAATGCCAAAGGGAGAGATTGAAGACCTACAACTGATTTAGCACCCGATTGAAGAATCTGTGATACAAAGATGACTGAGGAGGAGTTTCTGATTAGATATGTATGATGATTAAATTAGTATTATGTTTTCATTGATGTCAACTAGTTTGAAAATACTTATCTTGTAAGTTACTATACCGAGACATCTGTAGAAAGGTGAAAGAGATGAAGAACAAAAATATCTACATGAGTAAGATGTATATGACAGATGAGGATTAAGAATACATTGAGTAACTTGTTGATAAGTCTATGACCTTATGATATTGACTTGATTATGTTGCATTCATCTATGATGAAGAATGGAGCTGAAAGACACAAAGCAGTGTTGTCGGTTAATGAAGCATTATAGTATACACCGTCGGAGTATAGTGTATACCGAGAATAATGTATACCGAGCTTGTGTTCACTGATGCATTTCTTTGTCAACTCAGAAGAACAGAAAGGAATTAAATGATCATTTTAGCCGATAAGATTGATGAGCTAGAAAGTACCTTGAAGTTAGTGATAACAGATAATGTTTGTTATGAAGATCGATGACTAGCATAATTCAGGAAAGATCTAATGGAGTAGATTGAAATATGTTATTGATACATCAGCTGAGGAAGATTAAAGTGGCAAAATCAATGAATGAGATTAATAATTTTCTATTGCTAGTCATTATTATTGTAAGGGAATCATATCCCATACCTACAAAAAAACACATCTATCCACCTATATTATCTATTTAAAAATCTATTCAAACTCATCGATTTTAACAAGTTGAATAGGCGTTACAAATCTTATATGTGATTAGGTAAGAGCTTTCTTGGCTTGTCTCATGGTGGCTAAATATGCAAGGTGTAATATGGAACATCAATTTAAGAATTTTGATGGGAACTTTTTCTTTCATATTTATTTCGCCCACAAGATTTATCTCTCTATCATTTTGTCAAGCTTAGAGTCTTCACAAATTTTGGTTTATCCTTTTATTTCAATGAATACCTAATAAAAATATTTCAATAATGACCAAAATGACCAAGGATTGTAAAATCAATGTTAAAATTGACGTACATCAGATGAAGTATATATTTGTTTGCACAAATTTTCTGCCTGGAAATGCTCATAAACATTAGTCACTAATCATTGGATCAGTTCAAATGTTCATATACACACAAATTCAAAAGTAATTATTTATGGAAAATTTGTCTATTACTGTTAAATATGCTATTTAAAAATTATTAAAAAATGCTTTTAATTTTATGATCTCAGGGAATTCTTAGTTTATATATTTTTTTTAGATAAGAGGGCTTATTATCACATCTATAAAACAACAAGTGCCACATAGTAGATAGTATTGCTCTTTAGATTTAGTAATTAATAATAATTATTATATTAAATGTAATTTAAATTTAATTTTAATAAATATATTATATGTCATTAAATATAATTTTATTTAATATAAATTTATATAATTAGAATTAGAATAATCATAATATAACTATTATAAAAATTATCAAAAAATTGTAATTATTTTTACTCAAATCTTAATTTAGATTTAACTTTTAATAAAAACATCTAAAATATTAAATTAACTAATTGATTGTAAATTTTCATATAAATTATTTAATGTGTAAATGATACTCAAAATATTTTTAAAATATTTTTACATAATTAAATATTTATTCAATATAATTTTATTTAAATTATTATATTCTATAAAAAATAAAATAATAATAATTACCGATAAACAATAATAATAATAATAATAATAATAATAATAATAAGCAAAAATAAACTTGTAATTTTTTTACTTAATATTTTTTAATGCATAATTTATATATAATTTAAAAATATAAAATATAAAATATAAATAAGAATAAATATACTATATATATTATATATTCAATAATTTTTATTTCTATTATTAAAATAGAAAAAGTGAGGCATAAGCTACATAACATATTACCACACCCTTTTCTAATTAAGTTCTAAAAATAATTATTTAATTGTGAGAGGAAGGTGACATTTGTAGATTTTTATTAATTATTAATTACTTAATGCAAACCTCCTTCTATTTGTTAATAGTATTATGGTATTTTAACTATCTTTCTCAAATAAATGATTTTCATAAAATAAAATTAAGAAAATATATTGTTATCATTTGTTTCTTGAAAATAGGCATTAAAGGACAAGAACGTTCTTATAACACAGATTCAGTTCAATGAATGATATTGCAAATAAATAAGTTTTTTAATTTGAAAAATAAAAAAATATAAATTTGAACTTTTTAAAATAATAGTTATTTTGAAAATGAAAAAAATAAAGTATTATCATTGGTGGAAATTAATTAATTATTGGATACAATGAAATAGTGAAAAGTTATGATAATATTATTATTAATCATAATTATAATATTTATTAATATCTAAAATTATAATTATAATTTAATTATTATAAAAATTAAGATTATAATTAACTATTATTTTTTTATATTAAACATCGAGGGATCAAAAGAGTTTAGACAGAGATAAAGGGAGACAACACCTCAACCAGCAAACACGGCAGCATGAACCACTACATCACAAAAGCTATATAATCATCCAATAACAAGGTTCACAAAAGAAACAGATTAGATAAGAGTTCTCATGATAATATTCACAAAAAGGGAGATCAGCAAAGAAGGTTCTCCTATTGAAGAACCTCATGAAGATTTTCCACCCAGGTCCAGCCTTGAGGACCCTCCATCCAAATCACCTTCTTCTTATCCAGGATCTAAGTAAACATCTCGAGCTTGTCAAAGTAGGGACCTCTATTGTCTTTGATGTCCTTGCTCAACTTCTTGAGTGCATCATCAAAGGCGGTATGATTTTCCGTAATGCTAGCCCACTCAAAGCCATCTTTCATTTCATAAATGAACATAGTAGCATGTCCGTCTTTGAGGAACCGCAACAAATTTTCTGTTTCCAAATTCATAACACAACAGACCTACACAATAATTTTAAAACGAATGAGTTTTCTAAGAAAACCAGTAAGAGACCTACCATTATCTTAAAACTTTTCCTCATTTCAAAATTTACAGATAAACCAAAGGATGAAAGAGGAAAGAATTTGCTAGAATACATTAGCATCATTTTTAAGCCCATGAATGAAACCAGTAATAATTAACTATTTTGATTATAATAATCTTAATTAATAAGTATTTAGTTAAAAATTTCAAATAATTATAATTAAAAATAATTAATTAATATTAGAATTATAGTATGACTGATTAAAATATGTATACTAATAATATTTTAAAATTTAATTTTAAAAAAAAATTGATATTCTAAAAGATTTGATTTCAATATCATTTATACGATCTAACTTAATATAATTTTGTTCATTTCCAATTTTTATTTTAAATCTTGAAAATTGTTTAAACAATTGTTTAATAATAATAAATATAAATATTTATTTTATAGTAATAAATATATAGCTTGAAAAAAATAATTATTTATAAATAATAAACAAATACTTGTGTGCTATAAATGTGTCACACTTTTATGAATCATTACATTCAAGAACACTCAAGAATGAGGTCTCAAAAATCGATCCATACCTCCCTAGGCATAGAGTGCAAAGGTTTTAAGAATGCTCTCAGCTAGAGCTATTTAGCCTATAACCTTGCTAGTAAACCATGCAATGGGAGATTCAATGAAGACAAGGGCAAGAATGCCAATATCCCCAAGAATCAAGAATGGAAATACAATGAAACTATGCTAAAAATGGAAATGTAAGCTAAGCTACAAAAATGAAAGATGCAAGTATTCCAAAGCCTCATAGTTAAGTTAGATGAATTAATCTAAAACATAAAAGAAACTAAGCTAAGAATGCCATGATAATGCAAGAAATGAAACTATGATGACATGTAGATGCAAAAGCCAAGAATGCTCCAAATCTTCAAAAAGCTCCAAAGTGACCTAGAAAACTTGCAACATAACATTAGCATCAAAAGTTGGGGATCTAGAATGAAGAAGAGAGCTCTCCTTTTAAAGGAAGTGAGAAGGAATGAACCATGGAGATTAAGAGGCAAAAGATTTAATCAAGGGTGGAGCTTGAAAGAGGAGCAATCCATGTGCACAAGTATCCTCCAATGAGAAAATAAGAGTTGACTTTTGTGTCCATATGAGACAAAAAGTGTTTTTTCTCTTTTTATAAAATAAGAATAGTGCTTTATTTGTGCAACTTAGGATAAGAGGAAAAGTGGGAGCTTTTTATTTATTAAAAGGGGAGGGAATTCCTTTTAAATAAATAAAAAGTTAGGATAAAATGGTTAGCCCATAAAAAATAATTGAATAAATGATAGAACCAGGATTTGATCAAGAATAAGTAATCTATGATTTAGCAAAAGGGGCTAATAGTCTAGGTGACCCATTTTTAGGTGTATACATTTGCCCCTCTTTGACAAATGTGTGATCGATCTGGGAACACATTACGTCAAAAAATGAAGTTGAAATGTGAGATCAATTTGAGATCACAAAACAACTCAGATCAGCCAAGAAAGCAAGCAATAATGATCTGACTCCAAAGAATGAAGTGCAGAGAGATAGAAAATCCTACATGATCAGCCTAGTAGCAACAGTACTGAACACTTAGGAAAGAGATAGCCAATAAGATATGATGTGTCTGCCCCCTCAAGATCGAAAGCGAAATCCAGGTAGAGGGAAAGCAGAAGCAAGAGAGACATGATCAAATCACTAGAAATCATAATCAAAGAAAGAGAATAGAATAACCATCAAGTAGTGAAGATATGCCCCACACATGGGACACGGGGCACGAACCTACCGGTCCCTCAACCCGTAAACACCATGGAGTGGGGGATTTGAAAGTGAATGAAAGACTAGAAGTTTAAAAGAGATGGGGATGAAGAGGTGAAGAATGCCCCAGTGAAGATCGAAGGATCAGACCTCAAAAGGTTAGCCAACTGCATGGAAGAAGGAGAAAAGCATTTTGGGTGATCAAGGTTAACTTGGATTTCAGTTTCAATCCTGAAATGAAAGGAAAATGAGGTGATATGAAAGACAAGAAGTGAAAGACATGATCGGGAAGAAGCGAAAGAGGAGCGCAATTGATTAACAAGTCCATGAAAGATAAAGGAGAGCTCTCTCCATATGCAAGATGCAAGACTAAACTAACATGAACCTAAGAATGCAAGCTACATGAAAAGTGGTTTACTTGCAAGGTTACAAAGCCAATAGACATCTAATTATCATCATCGAGCGTTATTGGTAGTGTCACAAGATCATACAATACACACTAGCATAACTATGTGAATCTGAATATGATCTATATCAGATAGAAATGTGGAAATCCCACCTTGGCACCAAAGACATATAGGTCAAGATGACTAGTGCGGTGAGATTACCTAAGTTTGATATAGCAAGATTATGCTCGCATCGAGACATAATAAAGTCAGGATGGCTATAAGCATGCACTCACAAAACAGTCAAGGATAATACCTTGTCAATCCTTAGTGTCAAGTGGAACAAGCATAAATACTTAATGACAGTTAGGACCAACAAAATATACCCACAGGCAGAAAGCAAATAAAACATGTTCTCATTCCCTCAGTCTTCTAGCTATGCATCATCGAAAATGATCATAGGGGGAGAACACTCAGCAAAGAAATCATCATAGACAACACGCAAAGAAATAAAGTCAAACAAATCTCAGCGAGTCAAGTGCGTGTGTGTAGGTCATAGAGTCAAACTTTGAGTATCGCATCTGCCAGTGAGAGATATTGCATCATCTAGACAACGGGTAGGATATTTGATAAGTGTTACAAAACACTCGATGCTAGGGTTGTGTTGAAAAACACAGTTGGGGTGGTGTTGAAAAACACCGTTTGTGAGGTGCCTAAGAAACCCAGACGCACAAAGAGACCCAAGATAAGCTTAAAACAACGTATGCCCCCTAGACTAAGATAAGAATCAATTCCAAGCTAGGAGAGGCAAAGCAAGAAGTGGAGCGAAGGAGCGTCACACAAGACTGATAGACATAGGTGTAGAGGGTCTCAAGCAGCGCCTGTTTTCAAATTTTCACCACTTGATAGATTTATTGCAATTTTTTTAGAACTTTTTATGCTTTTTAGGATTTTTTTTCAGCATCATATATGAATTTTTTTGATATTTTTTCAGGATCATAAAGTATGTACAAAGAATGCCCCCAGACAGAATGGGCATCAAACTCCCAAGAAAGATCACATCGTGAAGTCCCAATGTCTAGCAAGGTGGAGAACAAGAGGAATTAGCAAGCTAGTGGAAGAGATGGAAGATGAAGGAGAATGAAGGGAAGAAATCCTCAATGGAAAACTCCTCAAGAGTACTCAAGCTAGGGAAAAATTATCATGTAAAGCACATTTGGACAAGCAATGAAAGGCCAGCATGGGATAAGTCACAAATGCGTAATGCAAAAGAAGGAAAGGATGTAGTCTAAAAGAGTAGACATGTCAAAAAGCTTCATAGCATCGTGTTTTACTCTTTTTTATCAGATCAAAACCAAAGGGGAAAAGGATAGCAAAATGCTAGAATGAATGGAGGAAAATAAATATGAAGGCTAAACATGAATGGAATGAAAGCAAGATCATCATAAGATAGCTCACAAGATAGCCAAATGTTAATCTATAGATCAACATTGTCAAGATCAAAGATAAAAGACGGAATGGATGAAATATGTAGAAGAACTACGCATGATGCCTGATTGCCAGGTTTTCATCATGGTACTTATCCAATGCACCACAAGAGAGTGGTTTTCACCATAGGATGAATTTATTTCTTTTTACTTTTGCTACCAAGGCGCCTGTTTCCAGGTTTTCACCAATGCACATTTTCAATTTTTTTATTTTTTTATATATATATATATATTTTTTGGAAGAAAGCAAGCTTTTTAGATAATGCTCCTTGAAAGAATAAACCATGATATGCCAAGGATTCAAAATGATATGCTCAAAGATGCTGATAGGGAAAGGAAGATGGAAGAGAAAAATGGAGGATAAGGTTTTATGTAAAGCGAGTGAGGTTGGAAGATAGGAGGAACGAGCAAATGAGAAAAAATGATAGTAGGTAGAAGGATAATGAATGGAAAGATCTTGAAAGGGTAGATGGAAAGGAAGGCAAGATCAACATCAACACACACCTTGAAGGGTGGCGAGAGGATGGAAGAAATGTGAATGAAGGAATACGAGAAGGAATATGGAGAATATTTAGCAGAGGTTGTGGTTCAAGCACATGGAATGGAAGAATGTTTTTGGAAGAAGATGAAGTGGAAGCCTTTGGAAGCTTGAATGTCAACTTCACTTGTTTCTCAGCATTAGACTCTTTCAAGAGAGATTTTGGAATCCATATAGCCTTAGGCTTTTTATTTTCTTTTGATGATTTAGAGAGAATATCTTCAATGATAGATTTTGGAACCCATTGTTGTCTTGTAGTTTTCTTCTTAGATATCTCTTTTGACTTTATGCTTCCATGTCGATTAGAGGAGACATGGTGATCTTCTTTTTTTGATGGATTCTTGTATTGCTTTTTTTTCTTGTATTGAACATTCAAGTTACTTCCAAAAGACTTGGGAATTGTGGAAGAAGAAGGAAGATATGATTGGTTTAGATGGGTAAGTGGATGAAAATGATTCAAGGGTATGTATCTATGTTGATCTTGAGAAAAGATAGGAGATGGAGGGATGTAAGGACCCAAAATGGATGACGAAGTAGGAGAATTAGGAGGGAAAATTGAAGGGACATAAGGGCCTAAGATGGAAGGAAGACGTGAAGCCCTTAGTATGGGTGGAAGAGGTCCAAGGATGGAAGTGGAAGATGCAAAAGGATAATCAATAAGTTCATCAGCGTCTATATGACAACCAAGGATATCGGCATCTTTGGAGTGAGCATTGGAATTTTTAATAGAATTGTGGACATCTTGAATAGGAGCATCTTCTTTGATAGGATTTTTCAAAGCTTGCAAAGACTTAAGAAGAGTAGAAAGCGGAAGCGAGCATGGAGCAGTAGAACAAGAAGATGGAAGACTTTGATCTTGACAAGGATCTTTGGATAGCATAAGCGCATAATTTTTTTCTTGATTTTCAATAGGCTTAGCATTGGAAGTAGCAACACCATTTTTAATAACCTTAATGGAAGTATCATCTTTGGAAAGTGAAAGTGTAGTAAGGTTATTTTGATTTTCAATAAGCTCAACAGTGTAAGTAGTAGCTTGATCTTGCTTAGGAGATGGTGGAATGAATGCAGAAGAGCATAGAGGATCAAAAGAACCATGAAACAGATCTGATACATCATGAAAATAATTGGATGACATGGAGGGTTCTTGATCTTGATCTTTTTTTATATTATTTTCTTTATCATTTTTAAAGTCCTCTTGACATGAAGCCACTTCTAAGGACAAGGAAGCATGTTGGGATTGTATGGAAGACTTTAGAAGAGATGGTGAAGAATTAGCTGAAGTAGGCAGTATAGCAGACAAAGGCTTAAGGTCTTTCAGTTTAGCATCATTGAAAGTATTTTCAGCCAAGTGAAGGTCAGCTTGAGTTTCTTTAAGAGGTAGCCCTTGAGGATAACTATAGGGAATTGCATGAAAAGTAGTAGGATCTTTGTTAGATGAAGGATTTGCAAAAGATTTGGAAGACTTAGAAGCTTTAGGAGATGTATGAGTGTTGGAAGAAGTAGGGGATGGAATGGGACCATCACAAGACAAAGGTTCGGCATTAACATGATCTTGCTCAGAAGTGCAATTTTGATTGTCAGCAGTGGAATTCTTAGAGGAAAGATTCTTGTAGTAGTAACGTTTATAATCAGCGCGTTGCATTTTATAGTCCTCAGTAGTAGTAGATGGATCATCATCAAGGTATTGTCTACAAAAATAACCAAACTCTCTTTCAAAATCAGAATCATATGGATCACCATCACAATCTCTCCAATATGACAACCCATTTTCAGTAAGCTTGAGTCTGCGACTAGGAGGACTCTGAGGAATAGAGGTGTCATAAGTATCACTACATTGTCCATCATCATATTCATCAAAAGAATTACAAGGATTGTCATGTTGCTCATTATGGTATGGCTCAAAAAGAAAATCAAGACTCTTGGGGGAAGTAGAGGAAGAACAAGATCGTGAAGAAGAGGAAGGTAAAGACCTAGTGAAAGAAGAAAACTTAGCTAAGGATTTGAATGATGTTGAGAAGAGTCATGATAAGATGAAGAAGGAGAATAATGTCTGGAAAAGGCATGGTAAGATGTGGAAGATGAGGAATGATGAGAAGACCTAGAAGATAAAGAGTGTGTGGAAGAAGGAGATTGTGAGAGAATCATGTCTATAATCCTAACAAAGGCATTAGACTCAAGCATCTTTTTGTTTACTCTTGCCTTAAGTTGATGACTTGCGGGATGGTTGGAAAAATAATACTGTTCGAATTGAGCAATGAGTTCAAGATCATCCCTTCTCAAGAGAGGTTCTATAGCAAGATAGTTGAAACTCATGATTCTAGAAGAGGAGGAATCAAGCATGAAAGAAATGAATAGAAGAGATGAAATAGAAGAAGGTAGACTAGATAATAGGAGGAAAAGAATCAAGAAGACATGAAGAGTTTAGGAAGAACCATGAAGAAAGAAGAGAAAGGATGAAAATGGGAGACTAGAAAGACATGAGAGATGTGGAAGAAAGGTGGCCAAGAGTCATTTTGAGAAAATTGATACCATTGAAATTCATTTGGATATTGAGCAACATGTAATAACCCCTAAGATTTGAGATCTGGACTGACCAAGGAGGACTGGAAGTGACACAAATCAGTAGAACAGTCAAAAGACTCTGGGTGACAATTACCAGGCAATTAGGGTGACACTTCTCAGTCAGGCGATACTTCGCCTTAAGCTAGGTGATAGACCTCAATATACCATAGTGATAGACTTCAAGCAAAGCAAGCAATAGACAGCAGGCACGAACTATTGCACGATATTTCTCAAGAAAGCGTGCGATACTGTTGCAGATTTGTATGACTTTTTGATCAGTGAACATAAAAATCTTAGTTTTGAAGCATTTTGATCAAGTTCAAAGGTTGGATAGTGGAATTTCTCAGTTTGACAAGCAGTAATAGAAATTAAAAGACAAGTTTGCAAACAGTAGGTGATCAAACATGTCATAAAACACTTGGAACAAGGGCAAAAGCAACCTTGCCAAGACAAGCACTTGTGATATCAAAATGAAAAATTCTATGAGTGCTACCATTTTTTTGAATGTTGAGAACGTTTACACTAGTATAGCACAATCGAAGATAATTCAAGCAATTACTACCTAGAAGGACAAGGCTCATTACTTAGCAACGTGGCCCACAACTTGATGCTCCCTTGCCTCACACCAAGTGGTTACCCATGAGATATTGGCATTGTCATGGAAGTGTCAAAAACACAACCAAAGGAACACATATGGTGAGTGTCTTGGGGTGATCCAGGTAAATCCACTTGGATCAATCCTTGCACCAAGAAGCTAAGAAGCTAAAATAAGGTGGCCTCTATCTAATGGTTCATAGTAAGGGCTTCCATTCATAACACCCCTCTTGCTCCTCATAAAGGACTAGGACCTCACGGCCTCAAGAGTACCTTAAGCATTCTTGCTCAATGCTTTCCCCATGGTCGCAATCCCATGAGCTACTCACATCAAGCGAAGACAAGTGTTATGTCTATCAAGGTTTTGTGTCGTTGATAGCCTTGAGATTATAGTGGGTTGGAATAGCTCGATATTAGCTTGTCCCCACTTGGGTCATTCCTCTTGATTGCTCAAGAGCAGGCCTGCTAAAGGATCCTAACAACTAAACAAAAGGAGCGCGATATACCTAAGAAGTGTCACGCGATACTCTGAGACAGAAAACTAGAGAATGCAAAAATTTTGCAAATTAATCCAAAAAATCACGAAAATGCAAGAAACTAAAGGACAAATTTTATCTACTAGGCCCCATGGTGGGTGCCAAAAATGTGTGTTATAAATGTGTCACACTTTTATGAATCATTACATTCAAGAACACTCAAGAATGAGGTCTCAAAGATTGATCCATAGCTCCCTAGGCATAGAGTGCAAGGGTTGTAAGAATACTCTCAGCTAGAGCTATTTAGCCTATAACCTTGCTAGTAAACCATGCAATGGGAGATTCAATGAAGACAAGGGAAAGAATGTCAATAACCCCAAGAATCAAGAATGGAAATGCAATGCAACTATGCTAGAAATAGAAATGCAAGCTAAGATATGAAAATGAAAGATGCACGTATTGCAAAGCCTCCTAGTTAAGCTAGATGAATTAATTTAAAACATAAAGGAAACTAAGCTAAGAATGCCATGATAATGTAAGAAATGAAACTATGATGACATGTAGATGCAAAAGCCAAGAATGCTCCAAATCTTCAAAAAGCTCCAAAGTGACCTACAAAACCTGCAACATAACATTAGAATAAAAAGTTAGGGATCTAGAATGAAAAAGAGAGCTCTCCTTTTAAAGGAAGTGAGAAGGAATGAACCATGGAGATTAAGAGACAAAAGATTTAATCAAGGGTGGAGCTTGAAAGAGGAGCAATCCATGTGCACAAGTATCCTCCAATGAGAAAATAAGAGTTGACTTTTGTGTCCATATGAAACAAAAAGTGTTTTTTCTCTTTTTATAAAATAAGAATAGT
This sequence comes from Chamaecyparis obtusa, assembly GCA_027943335.1. NCBI lineage: Eukaryota > Viridiplantae > Streptophyta > Pinopsida > Cupressales > Cupressaceae > Chamaecyparis > Chamaecyparis obtusa. Next base: position 2,480,070 of record BSBK01003166.1, read on the forward strand.
GCTTTATTTGTACAACTTAGGATAAGATGAAAAGTGGGGGCTTTTTATTTATTAAAAGGGGAGGGAATTCCTTTTAAATAAATAAAAAGTTAGGATAAAATGGTTAGCCCATAGAAAATAATCAAATAAATGATAGAACCGGGATTTGATCAAGAATAAGCAATTTATGATTTAGCAAAAGGGGCTAATAGTCTAGGTGACCATTTTTAGGTGTATACAATACTCAGTGTGAATTTATTAAAATATTTTTTTAAATAACCAATCAAACTAAAGTGATTGGAATAATACTTCCTAAGGATAAGTAGTAATAAAGAGGGGTTTATCTCCTTTTGGCTTTTGGTGAAAACATAAAAAGATGCGAAATGAGAAACAAATTTTCCTTTCTAGCTCTAGCTCCAAGATGTTGTACAATTGGAAATATCTTCATCAAATTATATGATGATTTATTTCTTTCAATTAAGGCTCAAGTATTTAAAAAATAGAAAAGTAATGGTAATGTTATTATCATTACAGCTTTTATTGCTTGAACTTTTAAAATAAATATACGTATATCCCATATAAGTAATGTACTAAGAATCCAAAAATTGAAAAGCTTAACAACACTTTCTCAACCAGAAAATATTTGACTTAGCAATCTCACCAAATGGGATTCATTCCAAGGAACGAATATTTCCATCATGTAATCTTGAAATTTAGACTGAACGCTAAAGAACCAAGCTATTTCTCGGATCTTTCCAATAGGGTCCCTAAAGCATGGTTTTCTATTTTGTTCAGACATATATTGTTTTGTTCTATAAAAATATAAATTATTAGTATTATAATAACAAAGAGGTAGTTAATACAGATTATTCAACTAACTATTGTACAATTTGTAAAAAAAAAAGTTTATTGTTATTAAGATAATTGAATTAGTAAACAATGCAATATTGAAACATTAATAATATAATAAATATATTATACAAATATGAATCTAAATATACTCAAAATAGGATTTTTATCTATTTAGAACAATAGATATATAGAAAAGAATGACATTTCTTTTAATTAATTAAAGAATCTCTATTTATACAATCTTATCTATCTGTATTATTCATTAATTAGCATTTTGTCCTACAAAAATTGCTAACAATCCCAAATCTATTTCTTGTTGAAAATGAGAATTCAATTAGTGACCATATTGATTATAATAAAATCACTTTACCATAGCATCCATGGCTGAACAGTAAAAACACCCAACCCATAATTGGGAAGTCGCAGGTTCAATTCTTGTTGGATGCACAATAAGTAGTTATTACACTCTACTCACAATATTTTTTAGATGAAAGAATCGTAGTGAGGTTATCTCGATTCAATTCAGTATCGAGCTTAGATTATCTCCATCCCTGATTTGTAATTCTTTAACTATCTCTTTTAATTTGAAATAGAAGTTAAGAATTACAAATCTTTTATTCACGCACATTTGAATGACTTCTCAGATAGAAAATCTATATTTTGGTACAAAATGAACTTCTAATTTAATGATCAAGTTGATTTTGTAATTAGAAGTTCATATGATAATTACAACCTATTCCCTGCGATTTTAAGAATATGAATATAAGGGCAATTCTTACTTTTTTTAGTTAGTAAGTAAGAAAAATTCTATAGAAAAATTCTCAATCTCTAAAATAATGTATCCTGAGCAATTGCAATAATTGGATTCATTATTATTCCCAGTAAAGTAGATGCTATTACACACATAATCATACTAAATTTGATATAATTTTTTGAGATTGAAGAAGATAATCTATAATTTTGCACGTAGGGAGTTATTTCTTTGTTTCTTTCAGTCATTAATAACTTAATTATTTTCAGATAATAATATATAGAAACAAAACTCATAAAGAGTCCTATCGAAACTAGTAAATAGGAGCTTTCTTGCCATCCACACCAGAATATATAAAGTTTTCCAAAAAAACCTGCTAATGGAGGAATCCTCCCTAGAGATAGCAGACATAAAGATAAAGACAAAGCTGAAAAAGGGTCTTTCATATATAATCCTGCATAATCCCGAATGTTTTCAGTTCTTGTGCGTAGACTAAATAATATAATACTAGCAAAAGTTCCTAAATTCATAAAAATATAGAGCAGCATATAAGTTATCATACTTGCATATCCATTGTTTGAGTCTTTATCAATTATTCCAATAAGGATATATCTCAATCCTAAAAGTTATTCCAATTCATATCAGGTTCGAAAGGATACTTAGATCCATATCAGAAAATAGTATCACGAAGATGTATAGATTTGTAACAAAATGACAAAGTTCTCAGATGATACACTAATTCATATCAAATTACAGATTCCAATCAAAAGTACATAATTTACCATCATCACAAATCTTATGATGACGAGTGATCTAGATTCAAAAGCTTGACTTAACAATATTTAAATTATGAGCATACTGTTAATGAGAACATGACAAATGATTTGAGTGCATAACCTTTGTTTAGTGGAACATAAAAACTTTTAAGGGTGTTGTTAATAAGTATATGTAGACTTAGAACTTTAAGGGTATTATTAATAAGCATATGGAGACTATTTAAGAAGTTTACATATGTAGTGTGAAAGAGTTGTATCCTAACTATGAAGTGGCATATCGGTATTGAGCTTTTTATATATAACATTAATTTCGTGTTTGTGGTGTGTTGCATCAATTTATGCTGGTGATTGGGTAGATGCTTAGGGAGGGGGATTTGGGGCGAAGTAAAATGAAAATTTGATATCTAATTTTAAATGTTTGTGATAAATAAATTAATTTTATCTAAAATTTTAATTATTATTTATTTTAGCTAAAAAGAATATTATTATTTTTAAAAATGTTCATATAATAAAATTATTTTTTCACTTAAAAATATTAAATGTTTTCTTCTAATTATTGATAATTCAAATTACTTTTCATATTTTAAAAGTTTTTTAGTAAGTAAAACAGGTTTTACAGGTTCATATTTTAAAAGTTAATTAATAATTGTAAGAATTTGCAAATAGAAAATATTGAACCAAGATCAAGAGGTTGAAGAAAAGCACAAGAGAGAAAATATGAATACAAGGATGGATTGAATAGATCCAATGAATTACTCAATGCTCAATTGATGAAATGATTACATAATAGGCCTCCTTATATAGGAAAGGCGATATGAGAGAATGATAAGGAGCTGATAAGCTATCACCTATGCTAGGTGTAATCACATGTCCACCAAATGTGGATCATCCTTCATTATGCAATGAAATATGTGCATTGGATTAGGATGATAATGTGATAAGAGCACAAAAGGTAGATCTCACACACAACGAGGTATGTGATGACAACTATCACACCAAAAGTGGAATTTCTCCTACACCATGTGCTTAATAGATGTGCACACTCCTAGGTGTCTCAATCACAAACTACTATGCAATGCATTAACCTAAGTAAGATTAATTAAAGTGTAATTAGGAATATTTAATTATACCAACACCCCCCTTAAGTGCAACTTAGGGGAATGCACTTAAACTCACAATGCAAGATGGGTCCCAACTACTAGGCCATGTTAGGTACCCATGTACAAAATGAATAACTCTCATAAAGTGGAGAAAGAGAGAAAACCTCATGGGAAAAACCCTCCCCCGAAAAGAGAGAAGAAAATAAGATGCATGGATGGATGGAGTACTCAAGACCCCCCAAGAACTACATACATCATGTATATACAACGAAGTATGCCCCCATAAGAAGGATAGTTGGAGACATGATATCCCCCCCATAATGTAGAAGCTCCCATGTTGATGAAGAGTACCTACAAACAATAGATAAGCCAATGCTTACAAGAAACATGTCTCCCCTTGGGAAGAAATAGATACATCAAATGATGAAGAAGCCAATCCATGTGCAAATGGAGTGAGGAAGAAGATGTAGGTCTCCATGAATGAATCTCTGAAGACTGAGTAGGAATCTCAAAAGGTCAAAGAATCTATCACTTCATGTGACAAATCAAGTGAAGAAGGAGAAGAATCAAGTACAACAATCTCCAAAGAAGGTGAAGAAGTGTCCCCGTCTATGATGAAACTATCATCAAGGGAAACAGAAACTCCCTCATGTATGTCTGCCAAATCTGCATCATGAGAATCAACAAATAATGAACCAATATCTGGCAAGTAAGAATCCCAATCAGGAAGACAAATAGATATCTCTCGCAATGAATCACTAGAATCACCAACAAGAGATGATTGTGTGATCTCAACTAGAGAAGTAGGAGCTACAGGAGGAGCCACTTGATCATCCTCGCTCTCAATTGCTGAAAATTCTTCAATTGCTTCTAAAGTATAACCATCATAGGGAATATTATCTGCATTATCAAGAGGAATGAGGCAATCTAAAGCAAGATCATCTGGGAATGGAGGAACATGTGGATAACCAAAAATCTCCCAAATGATTGTCCAAATTATCTGTGGACATTGAACACCTCTAAATTTGGGGTAAATGTCATAGAAGAGACACAAACTGATGCTACTAATAATCAAATTTATAATATGAGCATTCTTTTCTCTCCAAACATATTGCTTCCCCTGTGACTTTGGCTCAGGAATGAGTCCATAAAGATGAGGAAAGAGATTAAGCCATCTACAATGTGTGATGATTCCTTTTGCCCATGACTCATAATTATCCTTAGTCAAAAGTACTACTGCAGGATGTGTTTCATAACCCATGATTACATTAATGATACACTTGTCTCATTAAAAATTGAGATCAAAAAATTATTACACTCTAAAATCAGGCTATAATATACTTAGATCATTATGCAAAAGACCAAGCTAAGGCTTATGCATTACAAATAAAAAAAATAAGCCAATTTTTGAAAGTACAGTTTCTAGTCACAGTCACTAAAATTTGATTCTAGATATGGAAAATACAGAAAAAATTATGCACTTTCAAAAAAAATTGCACCTAAAAAGGAGTTCATATGACCTCAAATGAGGCCTTGGAAGTTGCAAAAACTGAGATTTATGATTTTTAGAAAAATTCAAGGATAGAGATTAGAAACCACCTGAACCATTGTGTAGATCATGAAAATCTACCCCAAAACAAAAAAAAATTCTCAAAAAATGAAGTCCAGATGACTGAGACATCACTGTTTGAAAATTGTCTCTGAAATTATTTTTTCTGAATCACCGTCATCGCACTTCCAAAATTCAAATAGCTCTAGATTTGGCCTCGGGTGTCCGAAAAGGATGAAATAAAATTTGATTTAGGGGTTTTTGGACCTCCTTAATATGATAACAACCTTTGATTTGCACCAGCAAGCACCAATATTGACCTGCAATAGAAAGCCACAAAATACAAAACCCCAAATTTTCTCCAAATAGACTATGCAATGGTGATGTCCAAAATACCTTTATTCTACACCCACAATTGAATCAAGCCAAGATTGCACTTCTTGAGAAGAGGTCCTCACACCTTGAGAGTTCTAATACCACGTAAGAATTTGCAAATAGCAAATAATGAGCCAAGATCAAGAGGTTAAAGAAAAGCACAAGAGAGAAAATATGAATGCAAGGATGGATTGAATAGATCCAATGAATTACTCAATGCTCAATTGATGAAATGATTACATAATAGGCCTCCTTATATAGGAAAGGCGATATGAGAGAATGATAAGGAGCTGATAAGCTATCACCTATGCTAGGTGTAATCACATGTCCACCAAATGTAGATCATCCTCCATTATGCAATGAAATATGTGCATTGGATTAGGATGATAATGTGCTAAGAGCACAAAAGGTGGATCTCACACACAATGAGGTATGTGATGACAACTATCACACCAAAAGTGGAATTTCTCCTACACCATGTGCTTAATAGATGTGCACACTCCTAGGTGTCTCAATCACAAACTACTATGCAATGCATTAACCTAAGTAAGATTAAGTAAAGTGTAATTAGGAATATTTAATTACACCAACAATAATAATAAAATTTTAATAAAACACTTTATTTAATATTTAAAATTATTTAAAAAATGATCATTATTAATCTTTTTTTCTCAGTAAAATGATCATTATTAATGATTATGAAAATTGAATTCAATATTCATCTTATTTATTTTTTTCATATTTGCAGCAGAAGTACGGTTGAAACTTGATTTTAAATTTGAAAATGATACCATTTGAAACTATATTTTTTCATGTTAGGTATCATTGACTTTGAAATTGTATTTTAAATTTAAAAGATTATTAAAGTTGATTAAAAAATATGTTAGAAAGAAAAAATTTAAAATAGAATATTAATAATAAATAATTTTTAAAATATTATAATAATAATAATGAATATTTTTAATATTATTTTAATTAAAAATTAATTATAAATATCATATTTCTATATAAGATTTTAAAATTCATTTGAAAAGGCAAAATGCAAGTGTAAAGGGTTTTGTCGAATAGTTAATTTGTTGAAAATGCTTTAGAAAATTTCAAGCAAAGGCAATTGGTAGGTGTAAAGGCACATCCTTTGCCAGTGTCCATCCCGCCTGTTCCCAAAAATGCTCTGTTAAGATTTAATAGATCTAGGAATTTTTTTAATTATTTTATCAGAAGTCAACTATACTCTCTATTTATGTCTAGAAATTGTATTAATATCTATTGCCACAAGAAACAGGTTATGAAGCAATAATTTATAAACATATTGCTATACTTACAACAAACTAGCTAATTTTTTCAATCAAAGTTCCTTAGTCAGCAAATAGGTGGTATCAAAGTACCCACCATTGCTTAGTCAGTGAACGGGTGGCATCAAGGTATCATTGAGAGGAAAGAAAGTATCATTGTTGAGTGTGAGTAAAAGAGAATTAGTTAGTACTTGAGGTTTGGAAAATGCTCGACATTATAATAAAGTATGAGAAATACATAACTGTGCATCGAGATCTTCTTAGAAACATTGATACAGGGTGATAGAGATATCAACCGATTGTCCTAATCATATCGATTGACAAATCCATGCGGAACGACTCAAATCTGTGATCTCACTAACAGGAGAATCCACTTCAGCAACATTAAAGTTGCTTTTGACGTGGTAGCTGAAGTATTGGTAGTCACACACTGTGAACATTCTGAAATCTAGTAATCACACACTGTGAATAGTAGGAGTTGAAGCCTCAAACCTACGGAGTGATAGATTATATTGGTCATCGCTGAATAAAAGGGATATTTCATTCAATTATCGTGAATTCTATAAGAAGATCGCACTAAGGAAATACTATATCTGCAGACATGTTGGAAATCAATATAGTCATCATAGACCAACATATAAAGTTATATATTGGTCACCCTCATATAAGGTCTTGCTCTCGGTCTGGTATTACCAAGACTTGATCAAAGGAATGAACCTAGACATAATTCATCGATGACCTCATCAGATGAATTAGTACAAAATGTCAGGCTTGCTGGATTCTTACTAATTGGAGTTCTGGAGAGTTGTATCACTCACTTGAACAGTGTTTTTGAGCAATCCACATAACCTTAAACAATTGGAGTACTTGAGAAGACTTCATATGGCAGTGGCAAACATCAATAGCAACCTCTACATATCATTGGTAGTGAATTGAGAAGACTAAAGTGGGACCATCTAAATAACATGGCTCTGATAGATGGCCTCTTAACTGCATTAGAGCTCAGTGTCCATCGCATCCAGGCTCTTACAGATTCATAGCTTGTGCATGATCAGGAACCTGAATACCAACTGAGATATATAACAAGCTCGAACTTTAACAAATCTAAGTCAGAGAAAGAAAATATTTTGGTAATTGATATTTCTAAACATCTGGCATATGAAGTAAATATATTTGTAAGCACTTTGAGCCGTTTTGAGTCTAAGACCTATGTATGATATCAATGTTTATTTGGAGGACTATTGTTAAGTGCGGTAAAAGCAATCACTGGTGAGGTGTTGTTAAGGGTCATAGAATCAAGTTTTATCGCCCGCTAAATAGAAACTGGATATCACGACATCATAAATGAAAGAGACTCGTGTTACATCCATTTGGAGATTATCATAATGTGCGGGGTCCTTGAGCATCGAAAATAAGTTACAGGAAAGAAGGTCCTTGAGTGATTTTTATGGTAACTAAGAGGATTCAAATATCTTCATGAGACATTGTGCTTTTGTTGAGATTAGTTTTTTCCTTGATATCAAAGATATGAGTTGGCAGAAATACTCATTGGTAAAGGTTTCTCTGTTCTTATGCACACACAAATAATTGAAAAAATAACATGGCTGTGATTTCTAGCATCTGTATCGAGGATGGTTGGTGGTAAACATAAATGAGTTCTCACCTAGACATAAAGAGGGCCTTCATGATAGTGGATTAGCCAAAAATAGATTCCAGTATTGGCTTGATGATGTAGATTCTAAGCAGTGAAAAATATGATATGATAGCTGTGATAGAGATCACAACTTCTGTACACTTGCAGGTGGCAATCTATGAGGTAATTGTTTTCTAGCAGCAAGGCATGTTAGTGGAGAATTGTCTTCAAATTGGAGAGTGAGGTGACGAACTCAAAATGATGAACACTTGTGTATCTTACTATCATTGAGAGGTGACGATCTCACAATGATAGTTGATATCACGTGAGGTGATATTTATGGATATTCATAATGGTGGATATCACTTAAAGTGATATTTAAAATAGACATAATGGTAAATATAATAATAAGTCTTAGTAATACATAATGACATAACTTGAAATGAATTCATCCCTAGCTAAGAGGGAGTGTTAAATTTAGCTTCGGGAGGATCACAATAATGATTCAAATTGGTGGACTAATGTTGCACACTACTCAGCATGGTGCAACTGTGGACAAAATAGTTATCCTAATCCACCAAAATCCCTGAAAAGGACATTACACGATACAAGTGTGGAAAACTAAGAAGCATTCCTGTTAAAAGTCAGTGCAGAGAAAACAAAGGAGACTAAGTTGGTGGAAGAAATTTCCATAGGGTATTAACCTTTTACAATAAGAGATAAGTATTTCTACCCTTGAATAATGTTTATGAATTTTGAGTCATTAATTCATGCTATAAGATCGGGATAGTAAATCTTTTATGCCTCTATCATTGATATTTCCCTTTAGGATAGTTTAGTTTTATGAACTAATTGTAATCTCTCTTTGAAGTGCTTTGAGGACAAATCAAGAAGCATAAGAGATTGCATTCAAGGGAGATAGAACTTAATGCCTGCAATTATGGGACTGAGTTGAGAGTTGATATCAGAGTCAGAGGGAGTCTGAAAATCCATTAGAGACAACCTTGGAAGAAAAGGTCAGGAGGTTGATGCACGAACTTGAGCTTCAGAGGGAGCAACTATGTCAAGATTAAGAGGGAGCAGACCATGTCAAGATGGGTTCCTTAGCGATCAATAGTTAGAGGACTGTGACTCATAGGATGAAGTTTCAACATCAGTGATCCATTATTTTGTATCTTATAGAGATTCCTTATCACTATGTAAGAGACATTGTAGGAAGGAATGTGATCCAGTTGAAGTATATTAATACAAGCGATCAAACAACAGACATTCTCACCAAGCCTCTCCCAGAGTGAAAGTTGAACACTTCAGGAAGAAAATTGGTATGGTTGAAATGTAAGCTATTGAGATTGAGTCTCATAATTTTTCATTTGTATAGATAAAGATGTTTAATGTGTAAACTCTTTTGTCATATGTTTGACTCTATGACTTATGGGCCTACCCTGTGTACATTACTAAAAGGTGACGATCTTTTATATAATGAACACTTGTATCTAACATTATAAGGTGACGACTTTACAATGATTAGTGGACTATCATGATGAATATCATGTGACTTGATATTCATGGACATGTCATGATAGTTAGTATCTCTTGGGCTTATTGATAGATATCATGAGACGTGATATCGTTTAAGTATCAATATGCTTCTTATGAGATAATCATGGTTGATATTGTGCGATGTAATATCCATGGAAATGACATGACTTTCTATGGTAGACATTATGTGACTTAATGTCTGTGCACATACCATAACTAGGATATATGAGGGGAATGTAATGTTCTCGGGTATATTATATCCTTTAGTATCACGAGATAGGTGATACTTCGTATCACGAGTTATGTGATACTTATCATTACGTGTTATGTGATGTTTTTCTTCACGAGATATGTGAGACTTCTTATCATGAGTTATGTGATACTTGTCATCATGTGTTATGTGATGTTTATCTTCTCAAGATATGCGAGACTTCTTATCATGAGTTATGTGATACTTAGTGTCACGAGTTATGTGACACTTCACAAGTTATGTAATAACTCTCATCACGAGTTAGGTGATATCTATACTCATAGAGTTTATTGTGATACTCTTTATCTTCCCTAGCTAAGAGGGAGTGTTGATGTTTGTAGCTTCGATCAGATAAAATGTAGAAGACATGCTAATAATGCCTTGGATCAATTGACATCACTAATAGACTCATGATTATCGATTCATAGAAGAATCAATATATATATGAGACTAATTAATATCCGTTACATAAAATACCAATTTGTTATTGCTTACATACCAATCAAGTACGGTTGCTACATAATATGAAGTGCTACTATCTATGATCAAGATTATACTATGATTGAGCAGTATGTTATGATCGGGTACCTTGTGTTATTGGGTGCCCCTTCACTGTGAATTGTTTGAGTTGCTAAAAGCTTATTAGCATTATTGATTACTAACAACAAATAATGTTGTGAAGAGACATGATAATATAGAGTCATGTCTCCTTAAGGAGACATGCCTCTATACTATCGTGTCTTCTATATTTATATGCATTTGTTGATTGATTGAAGACAAGTATATACAACATTGAATACAAGTCTTCTCGCATTCAATCTGCAAGTGATATAGAAGAATTTCCATCAGCATTTGTTTTGTAATGCAAGATAAAAGACATTGACATATACCTATAAATCTGATCTAACTTAACAAGAAGGAAAGCTATGCAAACTTTGGAGTACCAACGAATTCAAACTAAAAGAGCATTTGACAAGAAGTCTAACCCTAAGGTTTTCAATGAGGGAGATGTTGTGTTGAAGTGGGACATGTTGAAAAGCAGGCCAGACAAGCATTCAAAGTTTGACAACTTCTGGAGTGGCCCTTTTGTTATTACTCAATGCAAGGAACACAGTGCATTCCAATTATCTACCATGGATGGCGAAGTTCTACCGATTCCAATCAATGAAATCTACCTCAAACATTTCTTTGAGGTATGATTTTCAGAGAAGTCATTGTTTTAGTTTTCAATAAGGTGTTGCTGCACCATGTTTTGTCTGCTATTTTTTCCCTAAGTGCTGTTATGCACAGTTTTCCTAGTGTTTTCCTTCTTTCAATAAAGGTTTCCAAGTCTTCTAAAGAGTTGTAAAAAATAGAACAGTCCTACTTGCATGCAGATATAGTAGCCAACTAGGCACATTCATACATGTGTTCATAGATATCAAATTGAAAAAATTCATGTGTCCTAATGCAACATATATATAAACATGACTACATGGCTAAGATACATGCATACATCTAGCATTGCTCTGTTTTGCACAATCTTGCTATTTAGGTGTTTTATGAAGCCATGAGATGAGTCATCCTTATTTTCAGTCAAGAGTCATGTACACCATTCATAATGATGAAGGGGAGCCTACCTCACCATTGTAAATCATGGAAATCACACAAGACTGAAAACAACAATCACCCATTCCAAGAGAGCATATATATAAAAAATCTAATGTTGACTCCTAGCCCAATGGAAGGATTTAGGCTACTGGTTTTTATGTCTAGCAGGCAGACACCCATTAGAGATCGCCAATTTTGTTACCAATTTATTTTGGACTCAAATTTGTAAAGCCATGTTGGCTAGGACTGATTGATTATCTGAAAATTATGTTTAAATGCCTATGATAACCATTTGGTTTATTCTATGAATACAAGTTTACATTTTATGACGAAAAGTAAACAATAACATATATCAAACAAGATGAGTTACATCTTTATGCTAATCTGAAAGTGTAAATTTTGTTTATTCATCAAGTGTTTATTAATGCTTCACACAAGCTGTGAAACTAGCTAAGAAAGAATAATTAAAGGCTTGATGTAAACAAGACGAATGCATGAATAGCATGAGAAAAGGTAAAAGAACCAAAGGGGCTAGTCTTTGCCTAAATGACTGGCTGCTCATACTCTTTGCACTCTTGGTGTCTCGCTTTTTCACGCTCCTAGAATAAATCCTGAAAACGGCAATAGAAGGGAGTTAGTTCCAAAAGATCTAAACAATGACTAGCTTACCTCATCCATTTACCCTACACATGCATCCATATTGCTTAATACATATCTGTAATTATTTTTTCTAACTAGTTTGTTTCCTGTGCAGCATTATGCCTATCACTAACATGTGGATGTAAATGTGGCTCCCACAAGGGTTTGAGCCCAGCATGTCAGTGATAGGCATGATTCAAATCATGCAAGAAGTATAAATACAGTATTAAAGGGACATGTGAATCTTTCATGAAACCTTTTATTGTACCCGGATGCAATTTTGAAAAAAGAATGTGGACTGAGAATCTGTTTAAGGGATAATATTTCTGTGATTGAAACCTTACAGTTTATTTAAAAGCAGCATTAATAGATTAAACATTAAGATCAAGTTTAGTCACCATCAAACAAATGCAAAGAGAGATCAACTATATGTGAGCAGTCTAGAACAAATAACCAGGATACAGACATCATATTTTCTCAATCAATATTGACGACAAAGCGGATAAAAGGACATGGTGTCATTTGCAGTGACAAATGTCAAGGAAGTAACCATCGAAGTAAAGGACAGATGCAGGATACAAGTTTATCTCAGTCAAGAAGAGAAATGGTACTTCAGGCACAATTGACAGTGCCACATTCAAAAACATAATCAGCACATGAGGAGACAGCCCAGAGTCATTTTCTAACATTATGTTTGTTTCAGATATAAGGATCATGGAATGAATCAGTGATTTAAAAATGCTACAGGAAACAAATAGAGCACATATCAATATCAGATACAGAGCTGTGAGAGGAAGCCATACAGAGATAAGAGTTACTACTATTTTAAGAAAAGAAAATAAAGATGCTACATACAGATGGCTAATCACAGCTAAAGATGTGACCAGTAATCATAAAGCTCCAAGACTCAAAGTATGGCAGTATTAACGAAAAGAAAATATTCAAAGACAACAATTAACTACCACAAATGTATTATCCTTAGAACAATACCCTGTAAAAGAATAAGCAAAGAACAGCTAGGGTTTGTCTAAGAGTTAAAAGAATAATTTTTCAACCTGCAAATTTTACTACGGCTTTCTTACCTTTCTGGATCTAAATCAGACAAAGGACAGTATGAGTTGTTATAATAAGCACAGATTAGGTTAAACGAATATGGAGCTATAGATTTCAAGTCATGATCTCTGACCAAGTTACAAGTTTTTTATTATGCGAAAAATCAAAGGGAAATGTAGCAGTTTCATTGATGCTCAGAACATGGAAGATTAGAGTTAGAATCTCTGTTTCTTGGCAGCAGCGTTTCATACAAATTCGCTAGCCTATAAAGAAAACTATAGACAACATCATTCTAGGAAAATACTGAAGGGAAACATTCCATTAGTCAAGTCTTCGTGGCTATAACAGGAAGTAGATACTATTCAACCTTATTCATTTTTTTTTTTCAGATTTGGCACAGATTGTTGTAAACAAGTTACCAATAATGGCGGCATTGATAAAGTGCAAAGATCTTTTAAAAAGGAGCATCAGCTATGTGTTTTGAAAAAAGTTGTGTAGAATTTGAAAAAAATAACAGAAAAATCAAATTCTGAAACCCTCAATAATTACATACGAAATCCTCTAGATGCTTTCGGGTTTACCTATGAGGAAATGCAAGTAAATGAACAACTTGGAAATGGCGGGTTCCTGCAGAAGATTGGAAGAATTGAGATCAAGCAAACTCAAACCCTTGGCGACGTCTTTTTCTTCTAGCAGTGGTGTTTCCTCGAAACAGAAAAGATGCAAATGAAAATTGTATGTTGCGTTATCTCTTAAATTTGCATTTTTTCGTAATGATTATTTTAAATTCCTCAAGTCCACATAAGTCACGGCAACACAAGGTTTCATGCTTTGTTGTTTGCAAGTTGTTTTTATGTCTTTTCATAAGAAATAACAAGGGACGCAAGTGTCAAAATATAAAGTGAAAATATATAAAATTAAAATATTAATAAAAATAATAGTTTAAAAAAATTTATTAAAAAAATTTATGTTTATTAAATTAATAAATAGTTAATTAAAAATTAATTGTTAAATTTTTGAAAATTTCTAAATAAAAATTAAAAATATAATCAATATATAAGACAATAGTAAAATCAATTGGAAAAAAAAATTGATATTAGAAATTTAATTAAAATTTATTAACTAAAATGTTGTTGTTAATGTAAGTGATTGTTAATTCAATTATTAAAAAAAGTGACGTAATTGACATAGGATAAGGTAGAGACATATTTTTTGTTAAAAAATAAAATAAAATTGTTTGCTATAATTTGTTGAAGAATTAAAAATATTGGATTCAATGAATCCATTAGTATGGATCTAATAGAAAAATCCTTGTATGTTAAAAGTGGTATTCAATGCAAACTAAATAAATCAAATCCAACTTGTACAACTTCTAAGATTAACGCTTGCTTGCTCATATGAGCACCTCTATGCCAAATAGAAAGTGTAAAATCAATGTTTTGATTTCCATTATACTACACAATATAATATGAAAGTAAAACATAGCTTCAAAAAGATTGTGACATCAAAACACAATATTTATTTATTTATTTACACTTTATACTAGATGTTGTAACAAACTTTACGATTCTATTTATTAACTTTTATAATTCATTTATACATGTGGGAAAAAATATTTTTCATTTATGAAATAGTTTTTTCTTTTTTATTTCCTTAATTTGTCTTTAATGCCAAAGATGCATTTATGATATTTTGACTTCATCACCACATAATAACAATAAATACACAAAATGAGTTTTGAAAATGTCAAACAAAAATAAAATATAAATGTTTATATGATTCTATAAAATAAAATTCTTATTTAAAAAAATCATCTATTTTAAGACGTCAAAAACTAAAAATTATAGTTTCAAATAGTACCATTTTCAAATTTGAAATCAAGTTTCAATAGTACTTTTGCTGCAAATATGAAAAAAATAAATAATTTTATTTTCTGGAGTTTCTTTTTCGTCTTCTATTAAACCCAATCATAAATACGTCCTGATAGAATTTTAAAAAATATAAATCATATTGAACAAAATGGGAGGGAACATATTTTTTTGGTAACAAAAGGAAGATTCAATCTGCACACACCTTTGCCAGCAAAGAGAAACTCTCTGGTCGGATTCATAATGTTGGCGACCACTACCGTATATATACTTGTCTTTTGCCATTTTCTATGAGCGAAAGGACACCGTTTTGTTGCCAGAGCATAGTGGCATAACCTACGAGGCCTGCACATGTGTTCAACAAAACTCCTCGCTCGCTGTGGGCATTCGGTGGGAAACTGCTCGCTAGCTCAACCCTTTCAATCTTGTTAGTGGATGTGGGCATTCAGTGCCAAACCTCTTACTGGCTATGCTTTGTCGGTATTAACTTCTCACCGGCATCGGAAAAGGCTTAAAATTTTATTGATTTTTTTCAAACAAAATTTATTTTTCTCATTGCCTTTTTCCCCTACAGCCAATATAATTGTCAATAAATAATATTATTTAAATTTTTAAAATGTGTTAAAATTATCAAACTTTGCAAAATAGAAATAGATTTTTAAATAACAATGTCTATTATTTAAAGAGAATGTAAGATGTTGAATGTGCTATAAAAATATGTTTTAAAATAAAAATATAAGTAAATTATGCTATATTTAGATTTTTAGATTTTTTTAAATAATCTATTATTATATAAAGAGAATAAACAAAGATTTTTAAAAGTGAATTTTAATGTTTATAAAATTAATATTAAAATAGTTTTAAAACAAGAATATAAATTAATAATATTATTTATAGATTTTTAAAAAAGACATTGATTTATTTTAAAATATTAAAATTCTTATCATCATCATTAAATTATAGTGAACTTCACTTTTACATATATTATATGACATAATTGACTCGAAACAATTAATAAAAACCATAGAATTTGAAGATTAAAAAGTGAAACTTAATAAATATATAATATTTCTCTTTTCAGAATCAGGAAATTGCAGGAAAGCATTTGGACTACGAACCTGGCTAGCCTGTGGATAACTCTCCTCTGTCTCTGGGGAATCAGAAGGTTTCCCCTCATGTGCAATCTATAAGGAAAAATCTACAACACTCCTTCCTACAAGAAATTGACCTTGTGGCTCTCAACACCCCTCATGAACACTCCAACTTGGTCCTGCCTAATCCAAATAAAAACCCAATTACTAAGACAAATTTGGCAAATTTTGTAGACAAATTGCTACTGGATGTGGCTGAAGAGCAGTTTGAGGGGGCGGGGGGGGGGGGGGGGGGGGCGGCAGGGAAATTATGATGATAAGTTAAATAACTTGGATTATGCTCTGGTTGAGCCTGTCAGTAGCCCAAACAATAATGAGTTGGTTAATTCAGATACGTCAGCTCGGTCACATCCTTCTCCAGTGTGTGGAATTCTCCAATCGAAAGCTAACCTATCAAATATCAAAGTTTGCTTATCAACTAAGAAAGCTAGGGGTCGTCCCCCTAAGGGAAGGAAAATTCAAGAGGAGATTGTTGCAAGAGTTTAATCAGTAATTTCCTTCTCTAAGATTTTGAGGAAGTCTAAGGAGGAGGCTACATCTTCAATAGCCAAACAAATGAAGTAGGGGAGGAGAGTAGTTTGCTCTCCGAAGTACCAATGAGGATTATATCTTGGAATGTTAAAGGCTTAAATGCCTCTAACAAAGCACGTCTCATCAAGGATCAGATCTTGGTGAGTTGTTTAGATTTAGTTTTACTGCAGGAAACAAAATTGTCTTTTGATAAAGGGAAAGATCTATTCAAATCTTGGCGGGGATGGGACTATATCCATTCTCCTTCTAAGGGGGCCTCGGGTGGCATAGCTATCCTCTGGAAGTCCTCCAATTGTAAGATTCAATCAGTTTCAGCCGGGGAAAACCGGTTACTAGCAGAGGTAACAATCTTTGCTCTCTCCTTCTATCTTCTAAATGTTTATGGTCCAATTTCAATCTCTTCTAAACAAAGGCTATGGGACCAGCTTTCTCAAATTATTCTTAACCTAGATAATTCAAAGATTATTATTGGTGGAGATTTCAATGCAACTTTAGGTGATGGGGAAAAAATGGGAGGAGTTGGAACATCTTTTAAGGTTACTCAGGATTTCAAAAATTTTATTAAAGGTTCAGCCCTATTTGATTGTCTTCCTCAAAATGGAATTATAACATGGTCTAATAGGAGGAAAGGTTCTGCTTTTGTGGGAGCTAGGCTAGACCGTTTCCTTCTTAATCCAAGATGGATTCTTTCTCAAGGTTGTACTTCTTCCATTCTCACTCTTTCTGGGTCAGATCATTATGCAATCTCACTTGACTTTAATCTACCTTCAAGCAAATTCAAACCTAAATCCTACTTTAAAATTGAGAGGATGTGGTTTTGGGATAAGAATTTCCTATCATTACTTTCACAATGGTGGTTGGAATGCCCGCAACAAGAGGGCTTTAAAATGTTTCAGCTCTTCAAGAAATTATGTTTTCTAAAAATTAAGATCAAAGAATGGAACCATCACTATTTTGGAAATATTTTTGCAAAAAAAGCTTCTATCTAGGGCCAGTTGGAGGAGTGGAATGATCACATCCTTCACAATTGGCTCTCACAGCAGGTTTTTGAGATTCAAAAAGATTTAAAGGAAAGACTCGAAGAGGTCCTTCTTAGGGAGGAGGCATACTAGAGACAGCGTTGTAGGGAACTCTAGCTTAGAGAGGGGGACAAAAATACCAAGTTTTTTCACAATTCGGCTAAAATAAGGAGGCAAAAAAATGCCATCTTTTAGATCCAAGATGCCAAAGGTTACTTGCTGAAATCGGAAGAGGACGTTCAGAATGACGCAATTCATTTTTTCCAAGACCTTTTGGCCAAGTCGTTAGGAGCCAATCATGATTCTTATCAACCTGACTATCTGCATTTCATTCCTTCTTTAGTGTCTTCAGAAGATAATGAACGCCTATTACAATCATTTACTCTAGAGGAGATTAAAACATCTCTATTTTCTATGGGTCCTGAAAAGGCTCTAGGCTCGAATGGCCTTACTCCTTTTTTCTTCCAAAAATATTGGGAGTTTATGGGTCAAGATATCCTCTAAGAAGCTGAAGAGTCGAGGATCCACTCTTGTATGTTTAAACCATTTAACAATACCTTTCTCACCCTTATCCCAAAATGTTCTTCTCCAACCACTTTTGCAGATTATAGACCAATTTCGTTGTGCAATACTATCTACAAAATCATCACTAAATCCATGGCATCACAGTTGGAAAAGATCATCCCTAAGATAATCTTTGATCAGCAAGGGGGCTTCGTTCTGGGCAAGGATACAGTGGAAGGGGCTCTAATTGCACATGAAGTCTTACACTCAGTGAAATCTCAAAGCCTTCAATCGATGGTGCTTAAGCTGGATATGATGAAGGCCTACGACAGGGTCAGCTGGTCTTTTCTTCGGTTGATTATGAGTAAGATGGGTTTCCCTAAAAAATGGATTAAATGGATCCTTGCATGTGTCCAGGGGGGCAAATTCTCAGTTTTAATTAATGGCTATCCATGTGGTTTTTTTTTAGCCTCTCAAGGAGTAAGGCAGGGAGACTCCATGTCTCCTTTCTTGTTTATTATCATGGCGGAGGGTCTCAGCAGATTGATTACTTATAAGAACTCCCAAGGTTTATGGGCTGGTATTTCTCTTCACCAATCTAGCATCTCAGTTATCGAAGCCTTGTTCGCTAATGACTCTTTGTTATTTGGATATAGTTCTATAGCTGAAGCAAGGGTAATTAAGGATACTTTAGAAGAATATTGCTTGGTGTCAGGTCAGAAGGTTAGCATCCCCAAGTCTAAAGTTTTCTTCTTCAACACTCCTTCGAGGATTCAGGTTGCAATCGGTAACTTGCTAGGTTTTCAAGTAGCTCTCCCTCCTAGTTCATACCTAGGTATCCCATTCTTTCAAGGGCCTTGCAATTCATCTTTCTAGGATAAGATTTGTCAAGTAATTGCTAATAGGATCTCCTCTTGGAAGGCTCGGTGGTTGTCTTTTGCAGGCAGAATTTTGCTTGTCAAATCAATCTTATCTTCTATTCCAAACTATGTTATGTTAGTATTATTTGCTCCCAAGGCAGTTATGGCCAAAATCAGAAAACTTATTACGGATTTCATCTGGAGAGGTAACATGGATAACGTTTTGAAGATCCCCTTGGTGGCTTGGGATAAGATGACATGTCCCAAAGTTTGTGGAGGCCATGGCTTACACAACTTATATGAAAGAAATATCAGTTTAGGGGCTAAATTATCTTGGAAACTATATGAAAATCCATCTTCACTTTGGGCCAGAATTGTTAGACTCAAGTATTTGGACTCAGATGATCCTACTCGGATTTTCACTATTTTGGACCCCCCACTTGGTTCGGCAATGTGAAATTTTGTGATCAAATGTAGACAAATTATTCTGCCTAAACTATCTTGGATCATACACTCAAGGGACCAAGCTAACTTTTGGGATGACTCATGGAACGGTCTCCCTCCCATTTCAGCTTCCTCTTCCATTAGCCCTTTAACTATCCAGGTTCTTAAAACAAAGTGGGGTTCCAAGGTGAAAGATTATATATCCCCTACCTTGAATGGCAATGGTCTCAGATCAGATTGGAAGGATTTGTCCCAGGTGGGTCTCCCCAAGGACCAGGTGAAGGCCCTTCAAGATATCCTTACCAATAGGCCCTTGTTCCTTAATTGAGAGCGGGATAAGCTCATTTGGGCCTCTGCATCAGATGGGAGATACTCGGTAAAGCTTGGCTACTCTCAATTATCAAATAACCCCCAATCGGTTAACAAGCATCTTTTTGGTTTTTGTTGGCATTCTGTTGTCCTTCCTAAGGCAAGTTCATTTTTGTGGTTGGCAATTCAGAAGCATATTCTCACAGGGGATCGTCTTCAAAGACTGGGGATTGCAGCAAACTTTAAGTGTGTGTTGTGTGAATCTTTTTTGGAAGATCTGAATCACCTCTTTCTGACTTGTCCCTTTGCTCAACAAATCTGGTACTGGACTCTAAATAGATTGGGGTGGCATGGTCCTCTGCCGGCTCTTTTGACAGACCTCCTTAACCAATGGCCTCTTCTTAATTTGGATTCCTTTTTTGCACAAATCTAGAGAGTCATTCCAACAGCAGTTGTTTGGTCCATTTGGTGGGAGAGAAATAAAAGAATCTTTAGAAAGGTTAAGAGCTCAGTTAATCAAGTGTGTGGGGAGGTGGAAAAGTCAATATCTGAAATGTTAAATGCTTACACTTTGAGGTCAAAGTCAGTTTCTTCCCTCTTTACTTCTCATGATTCAAAAAATTTTAATATGTGGCCCTCCATTGTTATCCCGTTTAATGGGGTTTTGATAGGTAAAGTATCAAGTAAAGAGAAGAGAAAAGATGTAAAGTGGTTCCCTCCAGAGGAATCCTTTATAAAATTAAATTTTGATGGGGCCTCTAGAGGTAACCCAAGTATCTTAGGTGTAGGATGTGTTCTTAGGGATTCAAACTTGGTCCTTATCGATGCCAAAAGCTTGAGAATTCCTTATGGGTCTAGCAATATTGTTGAGGCTAGGGCTTTGCTCATGGGCATTCGTATGGTTGTATCCCAGGGGATTAAGAAGATTCACATAGAAGGGGACTCCCAAGTCATCACTGCAGCTCTCAACAAATATTTAGTCTCAAATTGGCAGATTCAATACATCATCAAGGAGGTCTGGGCCCTCCTTCCGTCTTTTGAGGATTTTTTGGTATCCCACTGCTATAGGGAAGCAAACAGTTTGGCGAATTGGTTGGCAAATAAGGGGGCAGATCTCCCATCAGGAGACATTTGTTGGCAGAAAGAATGCCTTATATCTTCCCTGTTAAACTCTAAAGGGGAACCTTGGGTTCTTAAAGAAGTACAAATTCGGATGCCATAAACACCAAATAGGAATCATTAATCAATATGGGGTGTTTTTCATGATTTGAGGACAACTTTTTTTTTTCTTCACTTGATGGTTGGGGGGCCTTTTCACATCCCCTCAAGCGAGTGAAGCGTTTCATCAAGGACACACTCTGGCTCCCTTCATGCACGATTTTCCCTTAGATTCCTGCGAATTGATTAGGGATATATTAGTTCTGGCTTCAAAGTACAAATTGTTATCTGCCGCACAAGATTTGACATGGGTGGATGTCATCATCTCTCTGGTTTCATCCTATTTATCGGCCTTTGCTTCGTCCCTCATTTCCTCACATTTCAGGTCGAGTTTCTCCTCTTTGTGTCCTCACTGCTATCTCAGTTGTGAGATATGTCATCCTCGGAATACAAGGTGCTTAATCTTCGCATCAATATGCCAATCCAAAATTGGGAGTGTCCTACAACGGGGGATTATCTCCAATGGCATTTTAGGGTGGTCTTCAAGCCATTGCCGGCAAAGGTGGTCACGACGGTCTAACAGATTATTGGGAAAAATGTGTTGCTTCCCTCCTCTCCACAGTGCATTTACCATTCTCAGGTGTTATCAACTTTCCTATCTAATTTCTACGATGTTTGCCAAGATTATGTTCAGTTCATGCATGTTATTTCAAAGTTGGTTAGGGAAGATTTTGCTCCAGCGGAGGACATCCACAACGTGGTAGCGCGCTACAACCTTAGGGGCTCAATGGCGTGGGTGGGGGGGATTTTCTATCCATCCAGTCTTCATCAGGATGTAGGGATCCTTAAAATGTTTGACGCATTCAAAATCGACATCCTTCGTAGGGATAGACAGGGTTTCTCTGCTGTCATGACTTCACTGGTTGATTTCATCCCGGTTTCAGTTCGGGCTCATGCTTTTAATATGTTCAACTCTTGCATGGTGCTGCTGGCTTTCACCCACAATGAAGCCTTGGGTGGTCCTTCTTCGCATGGCGTGCAGCTCCGGGGGTCCCTCTGGCTTCATCCACAAGGTCGGCTTCAACCTCCTCATCTTCCACATGCAGATGTACATGCCATGTCTACAGCCCCCAGTAATAGTTTATGTTTTGATATTTTGGGATGTTCGCATTTTTTAAATTTTTTTGGGTGATGTAGTATTAAGTGCGGTTAAATATCAGTTGGGTCGGATCTTATGATGCACGATTGTAATCCTTTTTGCATGATTTTTGTATGCTCTTGGGCTATAGGTCTCCAAATGTGGGCATGTCCGCTTTGGCTTTTTGGTTGTAAAGGTGATATACATCTTGTAAGTAATCAGAACTATGTATATTCTTGGCTGAGAAGGGAGTTTCTTCCTACTTCTTTCCTCCTAGAGCCTCACTGAAGTAGTTTCTTAAATATTAATAAAATATAATGGCTTTGTCCATTTTTATCAAAAAAAATATATATATTTTTTAAAAACTATAAATAAAATCATATTGCCTACAACACATCCTAATTTACTTTAGAAGATATTAAAAATTATTATTTGTCATCACCATATATATATATATATATATATATATATATATATATATATATATATATATATATAAATTAATATAATATCTTCAAAAATACATTGAACTTAGGAAAAAAATATTCAAGTTTGACCCATCATCTCAACTAAAATATTTGTCTAAAAACATTATGATGACCTCTACCACCAATAAATTTGAAAGGAAATATTATTTAAAAAATTCTACAAATTAAGGACGGTTGAATTGAAAACCTTAAAATTAACATTAAACAAGAGACGCAAGCGTCAAAGTCCTGCCTAATGTGTAATGTTTTTCGGAGTAAGATATGGTGAAATGAGAATGCTTTTAAAGTGGAGTGGACAAATTGTGTCAATCGAATTTCATGATCTGTGGCAAGCTCTAGAATGATCAAACCTAAGTGAATGCAACCCTTGAGTGCCATTACTGATATAGAAGCAAGGCAAATAGGTGGAAAGGGGGTGGAGAGATACAAGTGTGTAAAGTGAAAGAAGATGAAAGTGCACCTTTTGAGTGGCATTGCAAATGCAAATGCAAAAGCACATGAAACATTTAGAGGAAAATAAACATAAAGCAAGCTGTAAATGTTAGCTAGCATCAAGCCGCCCAAAAGTTCTACAAGTGCGATTTTTAGTTGCTATTGCCAGAGAGAACTTGCTACAATGGAAAAACAACTCAAAGTTCCTAAAATTTCACTTTCCAGCTAGCTTTGTCACATCAAAACTTAGCCAAGCATAGGGAAATCCAAATTTGAGCATTGGGCATAAGGTCATTGTAATGCCCCCTTTTTGGATATCCTAGAATATCAGGACAATTACTTCAATTCCTCACTCTTATACATGTCTAATCTTTGCAATTGAGCTATGTAATGGAGAATATGAACAATGTGACGTTATTTCTGATTCAATCGATAATATATATATGTAGAAATGATTTGGTTTATATATATATAGAATTTGCTACAATATGAATTCATATCACTTATAATGATAGAGGACTTGCTGCCTCTGAAATATATATATATATATATATATATATATATATATATATATATATATATATATATATATATATTGCAATGTCTAATATAATGATATGTATATAAAATAGATAAGATGTTTCTTGTAGCAAGATATACTCCTGTGTCTGATTTAACAATATCGAAATGGAATGTAGAGATATTGCCTAAAGCGATTTGTTGTTGTTTCTCATCTTTAGTGGTATGTTTGCAACGATGGTGTTGTCTCTGATCTCTCTTTAGGATTTACAACCGATTATGCCAAAGAAGTCAATTGCTCAAATGAGCAGATCCAAATCTGGATATATAAGAGATAAAATTCAAAAATGATGATTAAAAGAGGGATTGGAACTGCCTTCTTATACAGAGTTTGCAATGATTGTCACATTGAAAGAGACATGACTTGTGCCTATCCATAACCACCTCTTTTATTAATCGCACTACTTCATGACAAAAATAATTATCAACTATAGCTGCCTTGATATTTTCTAACAAATAGTTTCATGACTAATATTGATGAGATTTTACCAACTGTTGCCTCCATACATAGTCGGTGCCTTCTCATCACAATCGCTGACCTTCTGTTATTATAATTTGTGCCTCTTCGTAACCCAAACGGTAACAACATAATTGTTGTCCATATAAAAATTTAAATTTAAATGCAGGCTTGGAGAGGCAAAAAGAAGTTAAAGGAGATGAATCCTAGATGGTATTATGAAACAGACCCTAGTGATAGCTTCTTCAACATCAAAGATATAAGATCTCTTTAGTCTATAATGACTTTAAATGTGTTGTGTTTCCGAATTCAACATTTGGAATCACACTTAACGTACTTATGGGAATACAAGTTATAACATTCAATGGATTCACTGGGTCCTTCAACATGGATTGTTCAGTTAATTATAACAGAGTACCATGGAGGGATCTTACACAATAGAAAAACACAGGAATTAACGTGCCATGTTTGAAATCTCTTTATGGGTAAGCATTTTGGGTTACATTTCATCAGCCATTTTTAGTTTTAGGAATCAAATTATCTAAAACTAAAAATTCATTTTGTGCGGCCTAAATAAAATTTACCTTAAGGAAATCGTAATTTTTAAGTAGCCAAATCATGCAAATTCTCGAAATGGTAAAGGAAAACACCAAATTTATATTTTTGTTGGTTTTGACAAAAATTTAACTTGCAAAAATTGCAACAAATATGCACCTAAATCACATGCTATGAGCAAGGCTATTTTGTGATTGAATAAGCACTTACCCTGATTTTTAAGGCGCCCTCTCGTTCTCTAAAGAGTTCTCTTCTTTATTACAGAGTTCCTATGTGCGTAGAAACAACTTTTCTGTACTTAAATTCATATTCATGCAAAAGCCCCTCTAGAGGGGCAATCCTTACTCTATTTCTTTTTAAGAATCTCCAGACTTGATAAAAGAACACAGAGATATAGCATCTCATTTCTTGTTGTTTTAAGAAACTTGTTTGTTGAATAGAAAGCTAATTTTTAAAAATTATGAATTGGGTATAAATAATAAGATCTATTAAAGAAATATTTTTCGAGCAACACTAGATTGTTTCCCACAAAGATTCCAATTTTTATTGGGGATTGATGAGGCAGCCAGTATATTGTGATAAAAAGCCTCATCAAGACATGGTATTCTCCACTCATGCTGGGTGATTGTTACCTGATAGTTATGTTGAATATTAGAATAAGAAAGCGATATCATGCCCACTATTTTTGGAGTAATGGGGTATATATGTAAGTTGTTATATGGGCATTTTCATCTATTTTGTCACGTAATCTATGCATGTATAACATCTCTGGTATTTTAAGGCACTTGCATGCTCTTTAATGGAGTTCTTTACATAAAAACATATGCATAAAGATAACATTAAAGTATGTTATATTTGTTTGTTGCATTTTTTTATGTTACAGATTCCTTCACTTTGTCTTTGGGGGACTTGTTTAATTGGTACAAAGCCAAATTAGTTTTTGTTTCTTGCGTAAATCTGCCCAGCAAATTGCTCACGCTTCGAACTGTCAACTGCCAGCCACATTCTGTCTTCAAGTTGGCAGAAACAGAACATTCACTTCAACTCTGTTAAAAAATTGGGTTCCTTAGATACTTTAAAAGTAAAAGCTTAAGTGAGACTAATAACAGAAAACCCATCATCATGGCATCCTTGCATGCATTTCATGGTCAAAACAATCAATGTCAAGAACACACCCAGTGCCATGAAAGATAGCAGTACAACCAAAACCTGCAAAAACTCTGCTAATGAAAGAAGAACCATTTTGATTTCACTTAAGATCAATCAAAAACAAAAGGTTTGTTTTGCCTAATGCCAATGAGTAATTTCACACCAGTGCTCTTCCTATTAGAAAAGTTAGGCATGTTAAAGATGATCAATCAACAAAAGGAAACAAAAACCCTGCTAATTTGGGCTTCTTTTTTTTAAAAAAATTGGGTTTTTGAAAGAGTCCAAATCTACTTGGGACTTTTTATTAGGGTTAAAAAATGGGTTTTTAAAAGGATCCAGATCTTTTTACCATATGGGTCCAAATAAAAGTAGGAAACAAATGTTGTAAATATTGAACGACTATATTTAAAGATTGCATAAAATATTACATCTGAAAAGCTAGATCTCTTCTTTTTCTGTCCGAACAAGCTTTGGCAAGATGCTTGCTGTCAACATGACTATGAGCCCTAACTTTATTCCCCTCGCAAACCTGAGAAATCCCAAAAACGTTTACACTAAAAGTTAAATAAAGTTTGTTCGCCGGTCCAAATAAGGTTCATTCAAGGCGAAAATGACCCCAAGCTGTACAGAAGACAAATAAAAAGCTAAACAGTCTCAGTTACTCTCGCACCTAAGAACTTACAAAGGCTACAAAGTGCATGTATATCTTACTCAGGTTTTGTAAGTGTAGAACAGTATTCTCCTCTATAGATTCGAAGCTTTACGACAATCAAACAATCTTAAAATTCCATTCTAAAATTACTTGGAATTTTTGATAATATCTTTTCAACCCTCAAATTTGTTCAAAATATAACGAATTATGGCAGAAAAATTTACAATTCTGACATGAAAATTACGAAACCAGGAAAAATGCAAATTCCAAAAAAACCCTTGAGCCATCAAAACCTTACAAAATATACGTTTATACCTATTCTGCTTTTCAAAACCCCTGAGAGCTTCTACAAAATGTCGAACTTCCAGCTATATATTTCAAAACAAACCCATAACAAATAATAAAAATGACAATTTCACTTCACCAGCCCAAAGTCGACAAAATCCTCTATAAAACTAAGCACTCCACATGCCACATTTCACATTTGTTGTTTCATCCACGGCGTAATTATCTTTATCCCGAAAAACTCTCCGTCTTCAACAACAGCCGTCAATCCTGCTATCTCCCCTTTCAAGCGCTCCGTCTCCTTGCTCCAGCCTTGAAGAAAACGGCTATGGTTTTCCAATAAATTAATGGAATTCTGCCTGCTTTTGATTTCATTTTCTTCTGTCTTAGCCTGCTGCAAAAATGACTGTAAATTATTCATTTTTGTGGATTACTGTGAAAGCTCCCTCCAGCCTTCTAAAGCTATGGACAAGAGCACGTATATGAACAAAAAAATTGATAGTAGGAAGGTTAAACCTTTCCTACCCTGCAAGGCATGTAGACAGACAAAAACAAAACAATGAAAAAAACAACACAGATTACCCAGATTACCTTCATCTCTCATGCATGAAAAGACTAAAAGAAAAAGGAAAATATGGCAAACAACCATCATGGTGGCGGCTGCATGCCAGAACAACAGAGGCGGTAGAAACTAGTGTGGAATCTCCAGGCATCCCTATTGTCAAGCCTCCAAGAGGAACCCTAGCCGTCACTTGTCGAGAGAACTAGGACAACCTTCAGAAAGGTTTTACAGTATGTGGCATTAAATGCCCAAAAAAATTTCTAGATTATGCTCGCCCAGTTGGCAGGACCAGCAGAAACTTCGAGAATTGTAATAGTAGATTTTTTAATTTCTTTGTAATTAAAGTTTTAAAATTTGATTTTTCTCCCTACCTTTATCAGTGAGAGCCAATAGAAAATTAAAGAAATGGTATTATTTGAAATTTTTAAATATGTCAAAATTAGCAAGCGTCAAAGTTCCTGCCTATAGTGTAATGATTTTTGGGGTAAGATATGATGAAATGAGAATGTGGTTAAGACGGGGTGAACAAATTTCCATCACGTGAATTGTGGAAGCCATATAGTTATATTGAATGAGGCATATTGGTTTTAAGTTAAAATTGTATGGAAATTCGACAAAAGAATTTTATTTTGTGTATTGTCACAAATATGGAAGTGTTGAATAGGATGCATAACATAATAATTTAAAAAAAGACTGTAAATTAGCCATTGTGAATGTAAAATGCTCTTATGATTTCTATAGTTCTCAATTGTTCATCAATATTATCAGTGATTAAAGTTGCACAATCAAAACATCTGTTTTGCATTGACTATCATCTCTATGAAATAACACATCCAAGATGCAAAGGGTGTTACATGATGACTGCTTATTAATCTATTCAACATCAAGATGAGATCTTTGGACTTTCTCCATCTTTAGGTCCCGTAGCCTTTGTCTTTGGATTTTTGACATCTTTAGCTCTAGCCACATCCTAACCTGCTACACAATACCACTAAATGGAGAATTTCATTCTAAAATGTTGGAGAATGGTTTGACTCAAAGTGAAATAATTTTAATAATTTTACATAGACAAGTGACTGGGCAAAGTGACAAAATGCAGTTGTATATTCTATTTTCACTAAAAGATGTATTTCCGAGAAAATGAGAAAGAATTAAAAGGGAAATATTTATTGTTAAAATTATAAAATGGACAAATTGTAGTTGCAAAGAACAAGCTAGATAGTTTCTAGTTGAATGAAGCTGGTGCTCATGAACACCCGCCATTACCTTAGAATAAGACATTCTCTCAAACTCTCCTATCATTAGCTCATCTCCAGCTAGCTGTATATATACTATCTAGTTGAATGAAGCTGGTGGTCATAAACACGCACCATTACCTTAGAATAGGACATTCTCTCAAACTTTCACTATCATTAGCTCATCTCCAGCTATATATATATAGAGAGAGAGAGAGACATGTATTGAGATTACAAAATGAAAAAGAAAATTACTGTAATGATTTTTCTCAACTAGATCATTACTTTCCTAATTCTTCTCATAGTGGGAGGAGGATTGATTTTATAGAGGGAACACTATTACGGTAGTATTGGTTGTCTTTCTTGTAGTTTTGAAAGATTTGGAGATGTGGGGTGCTCCCATTGAAAGCTTGTACTCTGTTGTGGAGAAGCTGCCTTTTGGCACTTGTCTAAAAACAGGGGATTCCAAATACGAGAAAATAAGAATTGCTATAAAAAAACTACGACATAGTGTGCAATTGGTAGCCCAGGGATAAGACCCTCTCACCAAACAGGTCAATCACTTCTTCCAGATTATTTTCAATGGAAGAAATGAATTGCTTGACAGTCTCAGGCTGATTGGAAATGAGGATGAACCTATGGGAGATGGGAGATGATTTAGTATTTACCTATATACTTAATAAAGTCCAATGCAAAAAATGTCATCCTAGTAACTGCTAAAAAAAGAAAACAATTACTGCAAGAAGTAGAGCAATGCCTGAAAATAAGGACCATGTTCAACAATAACCTTCCACCATAACAAGACATGCATTTTGTTTGTAAAACATTGTAGAGATCATGTTTAATAATAAAATATACGGAGAGAGGAAATCTCAATTTATTCCATCAAGTAGCCTAGTAAACCATAAAAACTCAGCACACTTTCTTTATAGCTCATTCATGACAGAGGAGGATATACAATAGAATTATACTAATACTATGCTGCTACTAAGAGAATCTTACAAATGCTTTAAATGTAGACCATGTCTTCAATCCACGTCATATTTATGTTTGCCTCTGGAATTTTCTCTCTGGACCATGGGATCACAAAGTTAATTTTAAATTATAAACATCTTCTTGAATCCTTCTAATGGAAGGAAAAGATATTTGATCTCCGCAAGACCTGGGTTAATTCAACCTATTGAGTTTCTTTGTTGGTTCTAATCAAGCATTCAACCAATTAAGGTAAAATCAATCTTTACTTTGATAACTTTGCTTTTAACTTGAGAGCAGAAAAAGATATTTGATCTCCGCAAGACCTGGGTAAAATCACTTTCTGTGTTATGGGCTGAATAGGTGCATTGAGTTTCTTTAACAGTAGTTAGGATCGGTTGCTCAAATTATTGAATTTCTTTGTTAATAGTTAGGGTTGGGCATTATTACAAATTAGGCATTCAACCTTAAGGTCCCTGTTGACCTTGAGAATAGTCCCTGTTGTTACTGAATTATGATAAGTTTATATCTCGGCCCGCCAACAAATTTACGATTCAATTAAACACCTATAGAATGTAGAATAAATCAAGAAACGTGCATTAAGAGAGTGCCATAAGTTTTACTGAAACAACTTACGAAAATGTCCAGACACAACTAGGGTTGGATGCTACTGGTTCTTGATTATAATTGTAGTTTTGTTTTCATTTTATCTGCTCATCTAAAAAATTACAACTGAGATATTGATTTAGGGCAATGGATATCCTATTTCAAAAGAATTTCTCATTATAAAAATCCCCTAGTGTTTATATACTACATTAGACCATTGCAAAGAAAATGTTGTAACGCATTGAAACAGAGAGAGTTTCAAACACGTCATTGAAAGCACTGTGACAAAATGAAAAAGAGAGGGTTTTTAACACGCAGAATCAGAGCCTGAACATCCATGAATGAACTTACCTCTAATGGACAATCTCCTTCTATGCAGGGAGAGCTGTTTTGCATTGACTGCGAACAAGAGAGTTAGAAATTGCAGACTGTGAGATCAGTTTTAATGGAGATCAGCAGGAAGGATATGTTATTGATATTATTAAAGTGTGACGGTTGGTAATATGAACATTCAGCAAACTTAACAATGCAGATAAAGTTTGACAGGTTATTGACATTAAAGCAGTCAGAGACAGGACACAGTCAAGTGCAGAACCGACCATTTAAACAAATCAAAGCTACATGTGTACAATATAAGAAGAGGCCTCTCCTCCACATAATATTCACCATAATTCATATGGCCTCAGCCAACATGGTATTGGTGGTGATGGCCTGCAACAAAACAAATTTCTGAAGCGGCTGGTTCACTCAAATTATATGTGCCTACAAAGTAAGGCTCAAATCATTGAACCGCTCTCATGTTCTGAATTGCCCACAATATAATCCTCCTCAGTCCTCCAAATGCATTAATCATATATATACATACCAGATTAATCATATGCATCAAATCCTAAAGTCACTTTACCAATCGCAGCTTGAGACATCAGATAATTGATTTCTCCAAGTATGAACTTTATAATTACAGCAAATACCACCAATCTGATTGCAAAAACGAGGGCAATCTAGGGCAAGAAAAAAGAACAAGAGGGTTACCTATTTGTTTACATTCGGGGGCGAAGAGACGTTACTGAGGCGCTCAAAAGCAGTAATAAAGGACTGAGGCCCCAGACCTCCACCTCCATAGGCCTTAAGAGAACCATAAAGCTGCTCAAACAGTGCACTCCCTGGCAACGAAACCTCGCTTTTCTTTCTTGAGCTTCATATTGACTACCTAGGCTCATGAGATATCAACAGAGAGTTCTTTTTGTTTTCTCTGTAATTTCAAAACTCGTTTCAAAGGGAGCCATTTTTTATGTTTTCAGAAAAGACAATGTTTTAGTATTAGATTTTTAGAGAAGCATAGAGCCATCACATTTCAAAACACACAAAAATCAGCGGGATTTGTGGTTTTTTTTTCTTCACAAAAATGGAATTCAAAAGCAATTACTAGATAAGTCTATAAAAAACTTCAACAAAGCCTTTAAAATCTCCAAGGAAACCCCATAACTCCATTTCCTATGGCGTCACAGCTTCAAGTTGAAAATCAAAATGCAAAAAATAATGATGAAACTCTAGCCGATCAGCCAAAAAACACTTTTGCGGAAGCATCCAGAAGGTGACATCGTGGCGCTTCTGAAACTATTGGATCCTGAAACAAACCGACGGCTCAGATTCATTTTGGCGTGACAATTTTTGTATTTTTTCAAGGCAAAAATGATTTTACAGGTTACTCAAACCAATAAAAATTCAGAAATATCATAATTTTAAATTATTATGAATAAATATTAATAAATGACTATTATACTGTTGTCAAATAAAATTTAATCATCTGTTTTGATTGGTTGGTTGACTTTTCAAATTAAAAAAATATGCCCCTAAACGATTGCATTAGTTTACCTGCCTACGGGAGAAACTAATAATTTCTATTTACTAAACTACAATACCTTCAGCATCGTAGTTGAAAGTGAAAAAAAAAGATAGAATATTTCTGGCGGCCAACATTATTATTATTTAGAAATTTAACATGATTATCATTTTCTCAGTAATATTAAAATAATAATATTAATAGACACTTTATTGCCATCATCCCCGGACAGCCAAATGTCACACGTGCACATAATTCATATGTAAATTGAGACGGCAAATCTAGAGAGAAGCCATGTGTTAACCAGTTTAATCTCGGCATGCTTGCAAGTGTTCAATCCCTTAGTAGAGTCCCACATAAGGCCAATGTACATGTGAGGACTAAAATCACTATAAGGCTTTTTAAGTAGTAGCCTCATTCATTCCTCTCAGGAGCAGCTTGTTTCGGATTAAAATCACTATAAAAACAGGGGAAATCTTGGCATGTTTATCATATTTGTAATGGACATGGATAATCCAGCAAGTTTGTCAATTCTTGCCATGAGTCCTTTAGATAAATTCTATTGAGGCAGAGACAAGACCAACAGAAGGCCTGGTACACATTCTGAAAGAGCAGATAAAGCAGCTTGAAACATATTAAAGAAGCTATACCTTTTTTCATCCAGCTATCAGATGAATCCAAACTTAGACAAGAAATTGAGACCCTGAACAGGATTAATGCTTCCTATCATGCTAAGAAGAGAGCATTAGAAGATAGAGTGGCAGCTTTGGAGGCCGCCTATAGAATGGTAGGGGGGAAGGAGTTTCCAGCTAAGTACAGCTGGCGTGCACATGACAGGACAAATTAAAAATTGCTAATAAGAAAATATCTTGTATTTGCTCTTTGTTTATTATTATTATTCAATAAAGCTTTCAAGTTAAACTTGTTCAACAATTTCCAGTTTTCCGTGTTTCCTCACTAGGTGCAGAATCATCACCAGGCCCAGCAGCAGCCCCAGGTTTCGAAGAGATTAGGGGAAGCGGAGGAAGAAGAATCGTCTGGCGAAGGCGGTGGTAATGGCTAAGTATCTATTAATGTTTAATAAATATTTAATTGTTTTATCTATTAAGGTTGCAGTTGGCTAAGTATCTTTTTATACAAGTTTGGTTGAATTTTCTTATTTAAGTATTGATTCATTATATTGAGCCATGAGCCATTACGCAGCATATAATGTTTTCCTTATTCCAAAAAAACATGAAACCAAAATCCAGAAGAAATAAAATTCACCCCTAAACAAAAACAATTATTCAGAACCAAATGTTCAAAAATTTCAAAATACCTGTTTACAGTGAAAATATTCTTCCAGCTAAGACTTTAGATGGAACAGAAGCCAAAATCAACCTTTGCCAATTTCTGAGGGCTACGAAGAATCAAATGTAGAGAAGAAGAAATGAACAAGAAATGGTGAAGAAATGGTTCTTGATATGTTCAAAAACTATACATATTTCTTAATTAAATGCGGCTAACATCTGCCATTTTAATTGCATGTAGCTTACACCGGTATTGGCTAAATTATAAACTAAAACGTAAAATGTATAAGGAAAGTTTGAAAAAAGTGAAAAAAAACTAAACGTAAAATGTATAAGGAAAGTTTGAAAAAAGTGAAAAAAAACTAAGTGTCCCCCCTTGGTAAGATTTACGTTTTAGTCTACGATTTAGACGTTGCCGCTTACACCTGTCTTTTGTACTCGGCGTACAAATTTATGTGGCTTACAACTGTCTTCTGCACTCAGCGCAAAGGACAGGTTCATTTTTTTAATTTCCTTGTAATTTCAATTGGGAAAATTGATTTTTCTGCTTGTCTTTTTCTCTAAGAACCAATCAAAACTCAAATAAATAACCATCTTATAATTTTAAAAATAAAAAAAAAATAACATACTATGTTATATACTTAGGATTAGATAAATTCTAAAATCTTATTAGTCAAAGAAATTGCATAGCAGCATCAAACCGATTGCATAAGTTTACCAGTCGTACCGTAGGTAGGAACTAACAAGAACTATGTTGGAGTCCTACTTAATGAAAAAAAAAAGTAAGATTGAGATGAGCAATATAGTTAGTTAGAGCAACTAAAGGACAAAATCAGTCCTCGTTGTTTCTAAAACTACCCTTACATTACTTTTTTTACGAAGTCAACAACTAATAACTTACATTACTTTATTGCTTTGAAATGAACAGTGCAGATGCATGGAAAGAAATTTACAATAATGATTCACTCGAAATTGAAAAGGTACTAAGTAATTATGGCAAGAGAATGTAATCCTAATTTAGAGTTTACCTTGTATTAAATAAATCTTGGGGATTTTACCTTATAGGTGGAAAAAAATTGTCTATATTTATTGGAACCCATATTAAAAATAATGGGTAACCAAAGGTTGCAACTTTATTATTATTTATTTCAAGCACTACATATAAAATGCCTATAGAATGTTTGTCATAGCAAATAGAGAAGTGAAATCTCATACAATAGCATGATGAACATATTAATTTTAGTGATCAGGTTGCTAATTTACAACAATAATGAACAATTTAATCAAGTGAGAAGATAAAGTAAACATAATCGCACAAGAAATTACCCCGGAAAACCTCGCTCTTGGAGGAAAAACCTAGCAACCAGTTATATCATATATTATTGCCTTTCAAAGAATACAATTACAGGCCTCAGTAAGTTGCAGATGTATACTCACAGTCACATATATCTTTACAAAAATAAATATCACAGAGATGAGATTTGCTGAGGATCATTGATCAATGAAGCAAATCTTAGAATACACTACCAGTGATCATTGAGCATGAGTAATCGTATAGCACAAAAGATGTATCTCAGACTAAATTGCAGGAAGATATTCAGTAGAAGATTGCCGATATATATATATATATATATATATATATATATATATATATATATATATATATATATATATATATATATATTCATCGTCAACAATATGAAGTATGAGAATAGCAAACTATAGAATTGGAGAGGTTGATATCCTTTGCCAATTTGGATATAGATCGAAAGTGATAGATCACTGATGTTGCACAATCCTTGAGCAATCTTATTCACTTATGGTCATCAAATGTTGATCATTGAATGATATCTTACATAATGAAATTGTGTATATTCAGTGTGAGTGAGTTCGCTAAGGAAATGCCTTTCTTATATAGAGATCTCTCCATAAGTCATCCCAAATTGGTCATGGCACCAAGACCTTGAAATTACAAAAATAAATTATGAAATATAATTCACATTTTGGGTCTAGGTGAAAACCATTAAGTGTGAAATTACAATTACATAGAGGTTTGAGATATAACCAATATTTGGGTTCAGTCCAATGATCTAATTGAATAATTAATTTTAATTTCTAATTAAAATTAATTATGCTAGAATCTGATGTAGCTATACAAGAAACACTCCCTCTTAGCTAGGGAGGATTCTAAGGAGTAGCATGGACTCCATCCATGATTTCTATATTTCATACCTACAGAGGATGGATCCAATTTAATCAAGTAAGAAGATAAAGTAAACACAATCACACAAGAAATTACCCTAGGAAACCTCCCTCTTGGAGGACAAACCCAACAACCAATTAGATCATGTTGTGAGTGAGTTCGCTAAGGCAACTTAAAATTATGTTTATGTTCCTTTTATTTTTCAAATATTAGAAAAGATATTAATTGAAGGATATGATTATGGTATAATAGTAGACTAGCCCAATTGTGGCAAGCACAGACATACAACCTTCAAAGAACCTTGCACATGCATTAACAACACTTTGCACTAGCATTTGCAACACTTTTCACTACCACACAAGCGAAGACAATCCTTCATACATGACCCAAGTGTGGTTGACTTAGTGATCTAAGCACAACCACACAAGCTTCAAACAACAATATTGGAGATGTAGAAATCTAGGTAAACCAGTTTGTGTGTTTACCCTTTCTGGTAATGACAATCTTCAGTTTTGACTTTGTTACATGTATACACTCATTATACTTTTATTCATTTCTACATTGAAAGGTTTAGCATAAATTTACAAATGTATTTGGTGCCAAATTTATATTGGTTGATTATTTTTTTCTTTGCAAACTCTATAATTCTATCTTTTGGTAAGAGAGTATTATCCCCTGCACAACCTAGGATCCAAATCTTTAACTTTATCTAGAAGTGTTGTTTTGGACATTTAAAATCAATGTGTAGGTTGCAGAATCAATAGCACCTTAGATTTGGCAATTTTCATGATGTGTTTGGGCAAAAAAAAAGGAGATCAATTTATAGAAGTACACCAAGAATGCATAAATGGGCATAATTTCATGGCAATAAAAAAACAACGTTTTCAGAACCTCTTTAATTGAATTTGTTAAGATACTATTCAGAGTCCATGAAGTTGGAAGAAGGGCACCAACATATATTAACTAACCATATGAACCTAATCTTGTGAATTACTTGACCATATCCAATACCTCCTCTTTACCAAAATTATCATTATTTAAAATAAAATTATTTAAAAATTTGCTTTATTTTTAAATAATTATTTTTAAAGAAAAGGTGTAAAATAATAAAATAAAGAAACACTCATTAGTATGTGCATGCTCCTAAGAATACTTTTATAGATGTAAATTCATTTCATTTCTTTAATTCAAGTGTGTTATGTGGATGATATGTGGATAGAACTTTGAAATCTTGAATGTATTAAATAAATATATTGAATTCCTATAAATACAAGGGATTAGTATTAAATCAAGAAGTTGTGTTTAGTCAACCCTTAGACAAAACAGTTTTGGTAGGAGTTAACTAAATTTGCATTTTAAAGTTTTGAATTTGAGAAGGATGAGTTTATGGCTATGAAGATGTCCCAAATATGTGCATGAGCATGAAAGATGCCAAATATGTGCATGCACAAATGCAATAAACAAGTTAATAGAGTCAATGCATGGTAATGTGTAAACATATAATTTGGATAAAGTTCAAGCAGCATAGATCTTTATTATAGGGATGTGGAAAGGCTAAGACTGACACAGAGTGTATCTACCTGATTCTATCAAAGCTTCATGGAAAATTTCAGATTTTCTCCTCCACCTTCCACTCTACCATGGATGCATTGGGTCAGAGATTCCAGATGCCCACTTTTGAGGTGTTATGTGATCAGTTGACTAGAGAGCAAGCCAAGCTCACACAATTGGATTCTTTATCTGGGACTAAGAACCAAGCTTTAGTTTCTCATACTTCTAAGGGGACACAGAAGCAAAAGAAAAAGCCCAAAACAGATTGTGTTGGCAATGAGAATTCCTCCAAGCCACCTCAGAAAATAGAGTCTAAGAAATCCACTCCTAAGGGTAAATCTTCTAAGTCTGGTGAGTCTTCCTCCAAGACTAAGAAGTTCATAGGTGAACCTTGTAGTTTTTGTGGCAAGGAAGGCCATCCAGTTTCCAGGTGTTGGAAACGTCTTGAGGCTCTAGAGGAAGCCTTGTAGCAACATAGTATTGCTTCTCCACAGCCTTCACCTACTCCCATAGGGAAAGGCCATGCTCTTTCTGCACGAGCATTATCTTCCACTGCTACTTGGATCATTGATTCAGCTGCGTCGCAGCATATGACACACACACCTAGTTTGGTTACCTCACTTGCTCAGAGTTCTACTACACAAATTACAGTTGGTGACTCAACACAAATTTTAGTTATAGGTTCTGGTACTATTTCATTGGATGGTGGCTCTCTACAAGATGTTCTTTTGGTTTATGCCATTTCTACGAACCTCCTGTTTGTCTATTAGATTTTCCATTCTGGTTCTAGTAAGATAGTTGAGTTCTCACCACATGATGTAGTTATTAGAGACCTCCATGATCCTGATTTGGTTGTTGCTACTGGGAGTTTTGATTCAACGTCTCACTTATACAGGTTTGATGGCTTTGAGAGCTCTGATTATACAGGTGTTTCTCTTGTTGCTCATGCAAACACGGTGTGCAAGCTTTGGCATGAGCATTTTGGCCATGTCAACTATAGATATCTACAATAGATGAGTACATAGGAGTTAGTGATTGGGCTTCCTCAGATCTCTTGCACTAATGGTGTTTTTCAAGGATGTGCACTTGGAAAGCATCGTAGAGATCATTTTCTGATAGGTAGATCCTCATGTGCTAAGGCACCATTGGAGTTGATACATAGTGATCTCATGTCATTTCCCACTCCTTTTTCTAGTGCTCATTATATGCTCACCTTTATTGATGACTTCTCCAGATGCACATGAGTGTACTTCTTGAAGTACAAGTCTGATGTCTTTGATTCATTTTGAGTCTTTAAGACATTTGTGGAGAAGCAGTCTAGTCTTTCTATTAGGCAAATACGCACTGACAATGGGGGGAATATGTGAATCAGTCTTTTCATGATTTTTTCACTGAGCAAGATATATTGCATCAATTGACAGTTCCCTATACCCCTCAACAGAATGGTGTTGCTGAGAGAAAGAACAAAACATTGCAGGAGATGGCCAATTGTATGATACAGTCTTGAGATATGCAACCTTCCTTTTGGGTAGAGGCAGTGAATTGTGCCAACTAAATTCAGAATCAGATGCCTCATAAGGCATTACGACATTTAACTCCTGAGGAGGCTTAGTCCCATGTCAAGCCTGATGTTTCTACATTTTGAGTGTTTGGTAGTGAGGCTTGGGAATTTATTCCAGATGCTCAGAGGAAAGCCATGGAGAGGAAGAACCTACCACTGATATTTGTTGGCTACTATGAGGATACGAAGGCGTACAGGTTGTTTGATCTTGATTCCAGAGAGGTCTTGTTTCGGTGAGATGTCTAGTTTGACGAGCTCTATCCTCAGATGGAGCCTCCATCACCAGCTTCTCCCTCACTACCTAGTACTTCCTCTTCTCCTCTTTAGGATTCTATATCCTCTGAGGATGATTTAGATGATGATCCACCTTCCTCTCCTCCACCAGATATTCCATGAGTGCCCAAGTGGGCTTGGGTACAGTCAATGTGCTGGTTCTTTGGCAGGAGATCCTTCAAATACTCATTGTACTTGTGCTCAACGATCTAATATTGGTCTTTTGAGTCATGTTGGTTTAGATGATCCTTAGAAGTTTTCAAAGGTGACATGACATCTTGAGTGGGATAGGGCTATGGATGAGGAGTACTCTTCTTTGATGAAGAATCACACTTGGGATCTTTGTACTCTTCGGAAAGGAAGAAAGATGGTTTGGTGCAAGTGGGTGTACCATACCAAGTATGTTGCAGATGGTTCTATTGATCGGTATAAGGCACGTCTTGTTGCAAAGGGTTTTTCATAGGTGGAGGGTATTGATTACTCTGAAACCTTTTCTTCTGTCGCCAAGATGAATTCTATTCACTTGGTGCTTTCTCTTGCAGCTTAATAGGGTTGGAAAGTGTATAAGATGGATGTGAAGAGTGTGTTCTTACATGGGGATCTACATGAGGAGATTTGTATGGAACAACCTCAGGGTTTTATG
Source organism: Chamaecyparis obtusa (assembly GCA_027943335.1). NCBI lineage: Eukaryota > Viridiplantae > Streptophyta > Pinopsida > Cupressales > Cupressaceae > Chamaecyparis > Chamaecyparis obtusa. The sequence goes on from BSBK01003166.1 coordinate 2,519,765, forward strand.
CAAGACTCTTCTCTTGTGTGTAGACTTTAGAGGTCATTATATGGTCTCAAACAAGCCCCTCGGGCTTGGTATCAAAAGATGGAATCTTTCTTGCTAGCCTCACACTTCACCCGCTACCATTCTGATCCTACAGTGTACATTCAGTGTCATGGGGCTGATATTGTCATACTTGTGTTGTATGTTGATGATCTCATCATCACAAGTAGCTCATCTTCTATGATTTAGACTGTTTAGAGAGCATTGATGGAGCAGTTTGAGATGATAGATCTTGGACTTCTGCACTACTTTTTGGGCCTACAGGTTATTCAGTCTTCAGATGGGATTTCCATACACCAATAGAAGTATGCTCTTGACATGCTTTAGAGATTCAACATGCTTGATTGCAAGCCTGCTCCCACACCTTTTCAATCAAGTGTTATTTTGTCTACCACTTTATCTACTCCTTCAGTGGACTCCACCTTATACAGGAAACTTGTGGGTAGTTTTTCGTACCTGACACACACTCTTTGTTAGGAATGGGAACACTAAGAGGGGGTGGGGGGGGTGAATCAATGTTCACTATATTTTATCTTTTTACTTTAATCTTAAACTGAACTTAAATGTTTAAGTACTAAAATGAATATCCACATAAACATGAAATATGAAATCAAAACATGATACCAATGTGGTTATGAGGAAACCCAAATAGGTAAAAACCCCAGTGGGAATTGACACTCACTAATATTCTATACTAGTGTTTTGTGATCCTTGTTAGAAGATCCTTAACCCTATTAGGAGTTTCTTTACAATATATTAAGTACAGTAGACCTGGTCAAGGGTCGGACCCTATTAGGAGTCTTTTACAATAGTCCTTGTTAGGGGAGTGGATGCACTGTCCTAGAGCTCACTACTCAAGTGGTGAAGGCTACAACTTTTAGATCTCAGATACACACTATATCTGCTAGATGAACTATTACTGTGACACTACTTGTCAAATCAGTTCCTTTGATGCATTGATGCTTTGACCTCTTGAAAAGCTCTAATACATCTTAAAGTATCTTCACATACTTCAGCTTTTCTTACCATAACTCTCTTTCAACTCTTTCATAATTTACAATGGGCGCATCTCATATTTATATGCACATACACAATGAACTACTAGGTCGGCCCTTAGACCTATTACATACAACTCTTCCAATTGAATTGGCTTAAGCGTGTTTACAAGAAAACTTATATACATATTGAAAACCTAATTACAATAGGTGCATAGCCTTTACATCATTAGAATATGACTGCAACTCAAAATGATAACAGTGGGCTGCTTACTCTATTCTTCACTGGCACACACTGGCTGTGTAACTTCAACTGTCTGAATCTTCCTCATACTTGAATATCTGATCATGTGATCATAGACTAAACATGAATATAGTATAATTAACTTAACTTCAAGGTTGCACACCATAACTCAGTCGTACACATGTGCGTTGATGCTCTAAGCTATAGGAACTTTGTATACTGTCCAGTCTTCAACACTTAGCTGATTTCTGATCTTCTTATTAAGTGCGTTGACTCCAGACTTCTATATGACTTTGTTGCCATAATTACAACACTATATTAAGTCATATACATCAGTATAGCCAACTTTCCAACAATCTCCCCCTTTGTCATTGATGGCAACAAAGGAATATGGCCAAGTTGCTAACTGTCCCTTAATACAAAAACTTTTTGTCTTGTACACAAACTTCTATCTTATAACTTCCTATACATATCTATAATCCATATTCTATACATAACCCCCTTTGACATTAATGACAAAGGTGTGTCAAAACTGAATCTTCATAAACTTACTATGATAGTACATCCGAATATGCAATCTGCAAGTTCTGGATCTCCTTCTTCCAAAATGTGATTAGCGAGTTTACAATCTATAGATGGGTGCATAAAGCATACTGGAGCTTCTCCGTATTCTCTAGATTAGTGCTAGGACCTTGATCATATGTCACCATGGAGGCATCAATCTCCTTGATATTTTGATTTAGTATGTCTAGTGAGGGCGCAAGAGCATTCCTTAGTTGAGTCTGCCTAGCCCTCATCTTGGTCATTTCTTTTTCTACCTTCTCAATCTTGTCTAAATGCCCTTGGTAGACATTGTTGCACATGTTTATGTCAACAGATGGATCTTCCATAGATTTCCTAATGTTGTCTATCATGGCTTCTACTTGTACCTTTTTGTATAGATCGCCAGTCAACTTGTTTTGGTTCATACATTCAACAATGATCTTTCTTCCCTTTGTTGAAAAATCCTTCAAGGATTCTTGACTAGCCTTTAGTGAGCTTAGGTCAAGTGCATAGTTGCTAACCAATTCATTGATCCTTTTCTTCATATATTTCTCTTCTATAACTAAGGATGTAGATTCTTCCAGGCTAGAGAAGTTTCCCTTAAACTGTGAAATCACTGAACTAACATCATCAATTGAGTGTACTTTGGATACTTTCTTGTCTGTAGGTAACAAGATGTTCAAGATGTTCATTGATTCTACTAGGAGGGGATTCCTCATCACTTGTTTTTCCTTGGCCTTCTCCATAGCTAAGATGTTGGACTTAATCAGGTCTTCTTCTCCCCATGAATCCAAACTAGTTGTGTTAGGTGTCAAACTTGACAAAAATGTTACTAAGGGGTTGATGGGAGTGTTATCCATCACTTCTTTTTTCACCTTGATTAGTTCTACTAATGTTTCATCTTTTTGCTCACTTCCTTTTACCTCTTCTTCTTCCTTTTGTTTTTCAGCTTCTTTTTCTTCTTTCTTTTCTTCCATCTTTTCTTCTTCTTTCTTATTTGTTATATCCTCAATCAATATTTCTTCTTGATGAGTGGGAGGTGAGTTGCTACATAAAATTTCAGCTCCTTATGTGCTCACAAAAGCTTCTTCAAACTTTTCCAAGTCAGTATCTGTGGCCGCCATAGCCATTTCTACATTATCAATGATAATGGTGCTATCTTTTATGGGCACAGTCTTATCTGCCTTTGTTTGTATTTCCACTACAGGCACTGAATCCTGAGGACCTGTCACTAATGCATTAGTGCACTTTTCCACCTTAACTTCCTTCAAGGATGCTTGTGTTGTGGGTGTAGTAGGAGGGTACATGTGCCTGTCCATAAATACTTTCTCGAAGGCTTTCTCCATTTCTTTAGCAACAAGATCATAATTCTTGTCCCTAATGTGAAGAATCCTTGACTTAGTTCTAAGATGAGGCTTCACTAAGTCTAACAACAAAGACTTCTCTTCTAAGGAACATACTAGAAGAGTATCATCTAGAATCTTTTCCCTTATCCATATATCTTCTTCTATAGCCTGTCTCTTTTGGAATTCTAGGATGTTCCATACATTGTCAAGGATCATAGTCTTAAGTTCCAAGACTGTCTTCTTGAACTTTAGCATGTGTTTGACTATCATTCCATGTATTTCAGATTTGTCTATCTCACTATATTTTCCATAAAACTTCTCTACTTGATCAATTCTTCCTTCATTGATTATTCTTGCACTTAGCACACTAAGACTGGGTTTGAAACTTAATTCAGGAGGTGCTTGAGTGTTTCTTCTATTCCTTGTTACCCTTGAAGATGAATGACTAGTACTAATCTCTTTCTTCCTTTTCAGCATTGCCTTATACTCAAGAGGAGTAGTAAGGTCAATGGTTTCTTTGGGCACAAAAGGAGTAACATCAGTTTTACCCTTCTGAATATCAGACTTTTCTATCTTCACCTTCTTCAGCTTAGGATCATCTGATTCTACCTTTGTTGCATATGTGTTCTCTAATTCTAAAGCAATCTTTTGTTCCCTTGCTTTATCTAGGTCTTCTTGAGACACTCCATGAATTCTCAAAATCTCTGAGGTAACCTTAGAAACCTTTCTTTTTGTTGTTGCGCTGTTCAAGATTGCATCAACTTCTCTTATTTTCTCCTCATAGGTTCCCCATCTTGGTTCATTAGGGTCTTTCAGTGTTGCTAACAAAACTTGAGCGTAAGCCTCTAGAATAGGCTCTTCCACTTCATATCCAAGTAGATGAATCCACTTAGTTCTTGGTTCAACTACCTCCATTCATGTTGTGTCTGTTTCAACCATGAAGCAAATAGTTTCCTTGTACTTTTCTACTATCTTCTCTAGTATCCTATACCTCATCTACATCTTAGCCCTAAATGTTTTTAGCACCAATGTCATGTAATCCTTCAAGGTGCTCTCAGTACATGCCTTGAGAGATATCTGAGGCATTGTGGGAATGGATTTGTCTAGATACAAATCTGATACTTTTCCAACAATGTGAAAGTACATATAGATGATCAAAGACCCAAATCTGAATATTTTGGTCTTATCATGCTTGATTGCCTTAATGTTATCAATCAGCTGTGCGTGCAAGATTTCACACAAGTTGAACTCTCCATTTTCATTAACAATTCTTATGGCTACAAGATTTGTGGCTGTAGACACACTGTTTACCTTGGTGGTGTGTTGAAACCTGTACCTAAGTATCATAGACATTAATTTGATGTCATTTTTCTCAATAGGCTCTATGGTCATACTGCACCTATCACTCCTTGAATTGCAAGTCTATTCAACAATCTTCCTCACATCTTTACCCACTGGAAAGATGACGCCTATCTTTGAGAGGCCTTTCATCTCAAAAATTAAGTCACCAGTAATTTTGACCGGTACTTCACCTATCCAAAATAGGTCATCATGAATCCTTCTTAATAGAATCTTGATCCATTCTGATTCATAAAATTCATATGTTGTAGCATATTTAATTATAGGATGATTCTCCCATCACGCATACTCATCCAAGAAGGTTTTGTCTAGTTTAAACATAGTTTCTATGTGTGCCCTTAATCTGTCCAATCCTACTAGTTCTTTCTTATAGTAGATGTATGCCCTAATGTCCTCGACATGCATAACGCCCATAGGCGTGTGGGAAAATGTCCCTTCTATGTCATCTAGTGTAGATTTGAATGGATTCCTTTTAAACACATATTTTATTCTCTGCAACATCAAACACTATAGGAGTATCCATGACCTAATTGAATATTGCTCTCACAAAGGTTTCCAAGAGATTTTGAATCGGCATGATGTACTAGGGTTTCTGTAACCGATCAAATGTACAATAAATCACTTGATGAATCAAATTGCAATCCTTCTCAATCAATTGCAAGGGCTCTTCTGCTCTTCAATCACTCTTAATTCAAATGCAATGAGAGATCTTCTAACTTTTGTGTAATTTAAAGTAGAATTTCTTCCATTAATGCTTGTCATGTAAACCAGGCTGTCACTTGAAAATTTCTTTCATTCTGCAAACAATCAACTAGTGCACTCTTGCACAAAGGTTCCCTTAGTCTCAAAAAGCTTAAGTCCAAAGGTGCATACTCTGAGATTGAGTATACAAGCCGCTTAGGGGTCTAGAGCTAAATTAGCTCCTCCTATGACCCTAAGGGCCATTCATCTTGATGTAGAGCATGTGTCCATTGTGGATGCATCCAATACATACTCATCAACCTTATCCTTCTTTGCTTCTGACCAAATCAAGCTCACATCCTCTGAGGCTTTCACAAACTTGACTTCTCCTTCGGGATCCAATACTGATTCTTTGGTCTTTTTAGGGCTTTCATGACCTTGCATCCTTGATCTACAAAACTTTGAGATGTGTCCAGCCTTGTTACAAGAGTGAGAAATGACTGGAGGCCTTATATTCCTCGACGCATTGACATGGGTCACCATATTACATTGTTTGGCTAAGTGACCATTATAGTTACATATCTAACGTGTAACATTTTGAGAAATTCTTACATTTGACTGATTCTGATTTCTCTGATCATGTTGAATCCTATTCTTTTTACTTGTCTTGCAATTCATAACTCTATGACCAAATTTATTGCATGAATAATAGTAACCATTAAAAGGTCTTACCTCTATATAGTTCCTTGCTATCTGTCCATGCTTGTTACATGCATAAAAAGTGCGTTTTACTTTCTTGTGCTCATTCTTGGGTGGTTCACCATTATATTTGGTTTGATCTTTAGTCTTCCTAGTATCAGTAGGGTCTTCTGGTGCATTCATTCTTGCTCGCATATTATCAATCTGATTTTGTGCTTCATTGTATCCAATGTAGCTAGTATCTCCTTTAGCTCTTCTTGCATACAACTAAGATTCTATCAAATCAGAGCTGGTGTGCAATTTGTCAATATGGTTCTTTGCTTCTTTCAATTTATTTTCCAAGCTTTCTTTGGTGTTCCTTAGCTCCAAGATTTCCATGTTTTCTTGTCTTACTTCTTCATTGAGTTGAAGGTTATCTTTGACTTGTTCATTATAGGGTTTCTGATTGTTAATTAGTTTATCATCAAATTCTTCAAGCTATTATTTTAAGGATGCATTTTCTTCATTCAGCTTCTTGACCATTATCCCCAAATCACTGGTGGAACATTCTTTTAGATCCCTTCTTAGTTTTTTGAAAACTAATTGAGCATCACTGACTTTTTCTTTAAGTTCTTCAATTTCTCTTTCAGATTTGTCTGGGTCTTCAAGAGCGGCTTCAAGATTTCTTTTCAAATATTTCATTTTTGCTTTGTCCATGATATCCTCAAGTGGTTAAACTTCTTTACTGAGGACCAGAGCTCTGATACCAATTATTAGGAATGGGAACACTGAGAGGGGGGGGGGTGAATCAGTGTTCATTGTATTTTATATTTTTACTTTAATCTTAAACTAAACTTAAATGTTTAAGTATTGAAATGAACATCCACATAGACAAGAAACATGAAATCAACACATGACACCAATGTGGTTATGGGGAAACCCAAATCGGTAAAACCCTGGTGGGAATTGACACCCACTAATATTTTGTACTACTATTTTGTGATCCTTGTTAGAAGATCCTTAACCTTGTTAGGAGTTGCTTTACAATATATTAAGTATAGTAGACTTGGTCAAGGGTCAGACACTATTAGGAGTCTTTTACAATAGTCCCTGTTAGGGGAGTGGATGCACTATCCTAGAGCTCACTTCTCAAGTGGTGAAGGCTACAACCTTCATATCTCAAATACACACTATATCTACTGGATGAACTGTTACTGTGACACTGCTTGTTAGATCAGTTCCTTTGATGCGCTGATGCTTTGACCTCTTGCAAAGCTCTAATACATCTTAAAGTCTCTTTGCATACTTCTACTTTTCTTACCACAACCCTCTTTCAAATCTTTCATAATTTACAATGGGCACATCTCATATTTATATGCGCATACACAATAAACTACTAGGTCAGCCCTTAGACCTATTACATAAAATGCTTCCAATTTAATTGGCTTAAGCATGTTTACAAGAAAACTCATATACATATTGGAAACCTAATTACAATAGGCGCATAGCCTTTACATCATTACAATATGACCACAACTCAAAATGATAACAATCAACTTCTTACTTTGTTCTTCACTAGCACACACTAGCTATGTAACTTCAACTATCTGAATCTTCCTCATACTTGCATATCTGATCATGCACTCATAGACTAAGCATGAATATAGTCTAATCAACTTAACTTCTAGGGCACACACCATAACTCGATCGTACACGCATGCACTGATGCTCTGAGCTACAGGAACTCTATATACTATCTAGTCTTCAACACTTAGCTGATTTCTGATCTTCTTATTAAGTGTGCTAACTCCAAACTTCTATATGAATTTGTTTCCATAATGAAAACACTATATTAAGTCATATACATTAGTATACCCAACTTTACAACACTCATCTTGACATTTCCTTTTTGGTTGGCATTATCTCTCGATTCTCTCATGATTCGCATGAGAGTCATTGGCAAGCTGCCAAGTGTATTTTGAGGTACATTCGGGGCACTACTTCATATGGAATTCAATATACATCAGGAGATCCTCACATTGTTGGTTTCATAGACATTGATTGGGGTGGTGATATAGATGGGCAGAAGTCTACTCCTGGCTTTGTTTTTTGTCTTGGTTCTGGTCCTATCACATGGTCTTTCAAGAAGTAGACTATTGTTGCATTATCATCTACAGAGGCAGAGTATTGAGCAACTGTGCTAGCTAGTCAAGAGGTCTTATGGCTTCAACAATTGATGACAAAGTTTGGGTTTCCTCCTGATAGTCCCACTCTTCTTTGGTGTGACAATCAGAGTGCCATTCATATTTCCCACAACCCATTTGAGCATCAACAGACCAAGCACATTGAGATCCATATGCATTTCATCGGGCAACTAATTCAGGATGGTTCTCTCAGTGTGGAGTATGTTCCCACTTTGAAGCAGGTTGTTGGCATCTTCACTAAGCCTTTTGCATCCCCGTGGTATCTTCAACTACGTTTTATGCTTGGGGCGAAGGAAGTTGTCCTTGGGGGGTCTCGTTGAGGCCTACCTTCCTTTCTTTTTTTCTGCTTTCTGCATCTTTCTATCTCTTTTTGGAGGAGGGCTTTTCCCATGTGGTTTTCCCTATTTCTCTATTTCATAGAGATTTGGTTGTGATTGGGTACCTCATCAGGTGATGTTGGCAGGACCCAAATTTGCATTCAACATTGTAGTTCCTTTGCTTATTTCTTGCATTGATTGTAGCTACATTGTTTCTCATCTTAAGGGGGGGTGTTAGAGTAAAGAATTAATTTAATTACATTGATTAAATTAACTTTATAACCTATTAATATTTCCCTTTATGCACTTGCATTAGTCATTTAATAATTAAATCTAATTATTAAATGCCTATTTACCTATTAGGGTTTCCCATTATGTTTTTCGATCTCCTTCTATAAGGATTGATCCATTGTATATTTGTATTCATTCTTTTGGCTGATAATAAACTTTCATATTGTCAGAGAAAAACCCTTATTTGTTTCCTACATATTTCTTCCTTGTGACAGGTTTTTGCACGTAGGTTTCTTGGGCTTAATAGATTTGTTTTTCATCAAATCTTACAGTAACAAGATTTAAATAGAAGGTTGTGTCTCTCAATATTAAGAAAATTTTCTTAAAATATGCATGAACTGTGACAAATCAGCCAATGTAAAACTTTGAAATGTTAGACACATTCAGTGTAAAACTTCATGAAAATTTGTTAAAGAACCTTTTTTCAATATATTGTAAAATTCTCACACAACAAAATAGAAAACTACTAGCATAGTCAGAATTTGGAAGATGTATCAATGAAGTTCAAATAAGTCATAACACACCATGCCTTTTTAAAATCCAATAAAGTCCATGACCTACTTGCCTACTTTACATTCATCGCAAAATGAGCTAGATAGACACTATGTATAAATATAAGCCTTTGATGTTGAATAGTCAATATGCCAAAATGCGTCTCTAATCCATTTCTCCTTTACTTAGCCTGCTTTTAATTTTACATAGTATGTCATATTTATTCTTTGCATTAAAAATGAAAGGCATTAAAAATAAATTAATTCAACTATGTTCGAGATAAATCAATCAAACAATAATATGATCAATAAATTACAAATTAGCAGAAGTAGACCTACAAGAATAATATTTACCAAACTAAAAAAGCACCTTTTACTTACCTAGTCCCACTCCTTATCTTTGTATTTAAGAGTCTGGTCAGTAGCCTTATTCACCAAAGAAAAGGCTGGGAATCTAACTTCATGTCTTTCACTTTAAGACCCCATGAATCCACCTTCATCTATTGTTGCTACAAGAGATATAAAATAGTAAAAAAGGAGCCACATTTAAGGAAACTAATTGTAGATTCCTTCAGGATAATTTAGAGACCCCACGTAGAAGATATATGGTAGGGATCATGTTGGAAATGTGGGCTTCCTAGAGAAAGCACTGCAATATGGCCTCAAATAGCCATGAAAAATTATGGATTAGCTTCATAGTAAATCCTAACAGTGTGACCCTGAAGCTCCTCTTAGTTGATTTGACTGTATAAAGAACCAGATCCATATGCTCCTTGAGATGAGCTCACTAATCACATTCCAAGGAAATCAATTAAAACTAATACTCAATAACATTAAGATCCAATAAGATAAACTGAATTCAAACATAAACATTCATTGAAAAATATAAAACCTCGTTGGGGTTTTAAAATAGCCCCTTGATTATCTAACTACCTAATGCATTATTATATCTTATCTATAAAATAATAGAGACTATAAAGGAAGTGGAAAAATATCAGTACAACATAGAAAACATCAAACTTATGAACACAGAGTCAACATGACTTCTAGAACAAAGCCTCTGCCTCAAGATAGTTTTCCCATAACCAAACATTTTGTCAAAAAATTTCATTGCAAAATATAAACCATATTTGAGGTTTTACGACATCTTGATTACCTGACTACTTGATGCATTTGATACATCTTAGTTATAAAAATACAACATAGAAAACATTAAAATAAAAAATAGAGAGCATATCACTCTAACTTTTGGAGAAAAGCCTCTCTCTCAAGACTGATGAACAAAGGGTTAAGCAATGTGGAATCTGAGGTATCCATTAGTAGACCATGGTAAGTTCAAAATGTTTCAGAACTGACTTATATTTTTTAATAAGATCTTCAATATCAGATCAATATAAACTAAAAATTATATTTACATATCATAGTTTTACAATACAGTAACACAAGCAATTTAAACTTTGACATAAGTCTCGAAACCCTTTATAAAAACATGACTTTTAGCATGCAATTAACTAATTTGCATCTAACCATACCCAAGAAAAATGTTTCCACATAATGAAGTTAAATACAAAACTTACAGATTGGAGTGATCTTCCATTTCTAGCTCTTTTTTGGTGTCATTTGAAGAGGACAACCTATGCCCCTTCTTGAATGCCTCTATGATGTTTATCATCCTCTACCTTGACATCTAGATTGAGGCTAATGTCATTTACTAGCCTAATGCACCAATACCCTCTTTCCATCGACACTTTGAGTAAATAGAACAACCTCATTCAAATTATCTGGATGGTATGAACCTGAGGTAACCTGCACCATTAATACTACAAATTATATAGAGTAAAAAATTATTGAATCCCATTAATAGCTAAGTAAAATCTAACAAATAAAATGTAAAGAAATCCAACCTTAATTACATATGTTGAGAATTTCAGTATCTAACATTGAAGCCACTATAGTCTCTTTCCCACCCTATACCATGGGCAACATGACCAAACCTCAATACCATTAGGCCAACATGACCTCCACCTCCAAACTACTTGGAATTGATAAAGTTATTACTATTGTTATGCATTGTTGTAGGAGAAAAGTGAAGAAAATGTGTACATATGGCTTTGTTCAAGATGTGAAATTTAGACCTGATGAAAATTATCTTCATCAAGCTCGGTGGTTTATCCATAGTTTTCAAGTGAGGAGAACAAACAAAAGTTGTGACCGGATTTAGGGCCAAGTATGCAGTCACCAAATCTGAGGCTAATTTCATTGTTTTGATGAAAATGGAAGTTTTGTGCATTATTGTCATGAGGAGGTGGATGAAACTTAAGATAGTGCAGTGGCATAAAAGAATGGTGGAAAGGCCAACGAAGGACTTCATACTTGTAAAGCAGAGACTATGCCCAAAGAAAAAAACAATACATCACCAAACATTAACTTCATTATGAAAAGTCATTTTATCAAACAATTCATGCTTGTTGTAGAAACCTCCAATGGTGAGCTGAAACAAGATCCAATACACTAAAAAAACTCAAACTTTAGCTTGGTTCAAAGACATATATTTTAAGGGATTTCAACTCTTGATTACATAATCTCCACACATATGGCTTGCTACCTAGTGGTAAGAAATGTTCCCAATAAATTGCACCGATGTCTACTAAGATAAAACATCAAACATAGATTTTATATTCTAGGTTAGGGTTTAGGTTGGAGGAGTGCAGAAGAAGCATATTATTTCCACCCACAAAGTTTCATAAATAATATTTACAGGAGATCTACATTAAGTTTTCAACCACTCCCACTAAGAAATTTTTCCAAAATATAAACCATGACATCAAACCTAATGAAATCATGTTCTTGGGCATCCAACATCATATTTCCCCAATGCTGAGGGGGAGATTGTTGGAAAAATGGTCAGCACTCCCCTTTGGGATTCATGACATGGCTTAACCACCTCCTATGTCTTCTATAAGTCTAGTGGTTGTATGGAGCATTAACAAGTCGATCTTTTGGTGCAACGACAAACACTACTTGTAATAGGAAAGAGACAAAAGTTCAAAATTAACAAAATACATAGAATTTATACCTAGTGTGTGTAGGCCATCTTCCAAACCATCACTACCAAGGAGATAAACTCCTCTACCTCAACCCACTTATGTCTTTGATTTGAAAAACCTCAAACACACTCAAAGAGACATCAATAGGTTAGCAACCATAAACCCATAATCAAATCAAATCAAATCATATTTCATTTTTGTTTCATCACATTTCCACATATATGCATGTAAAATTAGATAATAATTCACAAGATGTTGTTACCTAACATGTTACATCATCATTAATAATGACATCTTAATATAGTATGTTCATATTGCATCATCAAACATAACATCATCACAACATGAAATCATCTGGGTGGTATGGACCCAAGATAACCTTCACCATTAATACCGCAAATTATATAGAGTAAAAAATTATTGAATCCCATTAATAGCTAAGTAAAATCTAACAAAAAAAATCTAAAGAAATCTAACCTTAATTAACATATGTTGAGAACCTCGGTATCTAACATTGAAGCCACTACAGTCTCTTTTCCATGCTATACTATGGGCAACATGACCAGACCTCAGTGTCATTAGGCCAACATGACCTCCACCTACAAACTACTTGGAATTGATAAAGTTATTACTATTGTTATCCACTCTTGTAGGAACAAAGTGAAGCAAACTCAAAAGGGAGGATTTGTGCAAATAAGTGCATGTGGTTTTGTTCAAGATGTGCAATTTAGACCCGATGAAAATTATCTTCATCAGGCTTGATGGTCTACCCATAGTTTTCAAGTGAGGAGAATAAACAAAAGTTGTCACTGAATTTAGGGCCAAGTACGCAGTCACCAAATCCATGGTCAATGTCATTGTTTAACTAAAAATGAAAGTTTTGTGCATTATTGTCATGAGGAGGTGGAGAAAACTTAATATAGTGCAATGGCATAAAATAATGATGGAAAAGTCGAGGAAGGACTTCATACTTGTAAAGAAAAGACTATCCCCAAAGAAAAAAATAATACAACAACAAACATTCTCTCCACTATGGAGAGACATTTTATCAAATAGTTCACGCTTATTGTAGAAACCTCCAATGGCGAGCTGAAACAAGATCCAATACACTAAAAAAGATCAAACTTTAGCCTAGTTCAAAGACATGGATTTTAAGGGATTCCAACCCTTGATTACACAACATCTACACAGATGGCTTGCTACCTAGTGGTAAGAAATGTTCACAACAAATTTCATCAATGTCTACTAAGATTAAACAACAAACATAGATTTTATATTCTAGGTTAGGGTTTAGGTAGGAGGAGTGCAGAAGAAGCATCCTCTTTCCACCCACAAAGTTTCATAAATAATATCTACACAAGATCTACATTAAGTTTTCAATCACTCCCACTGAGAACTTTTTCCAAAATAGAAACCATGACATCAAACATAATGAAATCATGTTCTTGGGCATCTGACATCATATTTTCCCAACGCTGAGGGGGAGACTATTGGCAAAATGGTCAGCACTCCCCTTGGGATTCGTGACATGGCTTAACTACCTCATGTGTCTTCTATAAGTCTAGTGGTTGTATCAGGCATTAACAGGTCGATCTTTTGGTGCAGCAACAAACACTACCTATAACAGGAAAGAGACAGAAGTTCAAAATTAATAAAATACATATAATTTACACCTAGTGTGTGTAGGCCATCTTCCAAACCATCACTACCAAGGAGCTAAACTCCTCTACCTCAACCCACTTTTGTCTTTGATCTGCAAAACCTCAGACACACTCAAAGTGACATCAATAGGTTAGCAACCATAAACCCATAATCAAATCAAATCAAATCATATTTCCACATATATGCATGTAAAATCAAATAATAATTCACAAGATGTTGTTTCCTAACATGTTACATCATCATTAATAACGACATCTTAATATAGCATGTTCATATTGCATCATCAAACATAACATCATCACAACATAAAATTATTTGGGTGGTATGGACCCAATATAACCTTCACCATTAATACTGCAAATTATATAGAGTAAAAAATTATTGAATCCCATTAATATCTAAGTAAAATCTAACAAAAAAGATCTAAAGAAATCTAACCTTAATTAACATATGTTGAGAACCTCAGTATCTAACATTGAAGCCAATATATTCTCTTTTCCACCCTATACCATGGGAAACATGACCAGACCTCAGTGCTATTAGACCAACATGACATCCACCTCCAAATTGCTTGGAATTGATAAAGTTATTACTATTGTTATGCACTGTTGCAGGAATAGAGTGAAGCAAACTCGAAAGGAAGGATTTGTGCAAATGAGTGCATGTGGTTTTGTTCAAGATGTGAAATTTAGACCTGATGAAAATGATCTTCACCAAGCTTGGTGGTCTTCTCATAATTTTTAAGTGAGGAGAACAAAAAAAGGTTGTGATTGAATTTAGGGCCAAGTATGCAGTCACCAAATCCATGGCCAATCTCATTGTTTCACTAAAAATGGAAGTTTTGTGCATTATTGTCATGAGGGGGTGGAGGAAAATTAATATAGTGTGGTGGCATAAAATAATGGTGGAAGGGCTGAGGAAGGACTTCATACTTGTAAAGAAGAGACTAACCCCAAAGAAAAAAAACAATACAACAATAAACATTCACTCCACTTTGGAGAGTGATTTTATCAAATAGTTCACTCTTGTTGTAGAATCCTCCAATGGTGAGCTGAAACAAGATCCAATACACTAAAAAAGCTCAAACTTTAGCCTGGTTCAAAGACACATATTTTAAGGGATTCCAACCCTTGATTACACAATCTCCACACAAATGGATTGCTACCTAGTGGTAAGAAATTTTCCCAAAAAATTTCACTGATGTCTACTAAGATAAAACAACAGACATAGCTTTTATATTCTAGGTTAGGGTTTAGGTTGGAGGAGTGCGGAAGAAGCATCCTCTTTCCACCCATAAATTTTCATAAATAATATCTGTAGGAGATCTACATTAAGTTTTCAACCACTCCCACTAAGAATTGTTTCCAAAATAGAAACCATGACATCAAACATATTGAAATCATGTTCTTGGGCATCCTACATCATGCATATCTGGTGATTTTCAATATATAATAGCCTATCAACTAACAAACAATTAAGTAGGTACTGAAATATAGGAATTAAAAAATAAGTCAGCCAGTTGGGTGATATGAATGGCTATAATAAAAAATTAAATGACTAAAAAATAAAGGTTTGAATGATATAAATGTATTTAATTGTTGAGGGAAGAATGCCCATTGAAAAAGTGTAAATGTTTTCTGGTATCAATTTTCAGGCATTAGACACTTTTCTGGCATATGACAATTTTCTGGCCAATGACAATTTTTTGGCCATTGTGGTTCCCACAATGAAAAAGCCTATCAGCTTAATTATTTTTAAAATGGTTATTTGAGCACATAAGGTAAGGAAATGTTGGAAAAATAGTCAACGCTCCCCTCAAGATTCATGACATGGCTTAACCACCTCACGTGTCTTCTATAAGTCTAGTGGTTGTATTGAGCATTAACAGGTTGATCTTTTGGTGCAATGACAACCACTACTTGTAACAAGTGGTATCAGAGCTTGGTCACAGGATCGAATCCCCTCAGGTAACATTGAGGGGGAGATTGTTAGAAAAATGGTCAGCACTCCCCTTAAGATTCATGACATGGCTTAACCACCTCATGTATCTTATATAACTCTAGTGGTTGTATTGAGAATTAACAGGTCGATCTTTTGGTGCAACAACAACTACTACTTGTAATAGGAAAGAGACAAAAGTTCAAAATTAACAAAATACATAGAATTTATACCTAGTGTGTGTAGTCCATCTTCTAAACTATCACTACCAAGGAGATAAAATCCTCTACCTCAACCCACTTCTATCTTTGATATGCAAAACCTCAGACACACTCAAAGAGACATCAATAGGTTAGCAACCATAAACCCATAATCAAATCAAATCATATCATATTTTATTTTTGTTTCATCATATTTCCACATATATGCATGTAAAATTATATAATAATTCACAAGATGTTGTTTCCTAACATGTTACATCATCATTAATAACAACACTTTAATATAGCATGTTCATATTGTATCATCAAACATAACATCATCACAACATGAAATCATCAAAATTTGATAGTACCATCAATGATAATATTGACTAATGTCTAAGTCTTGGGAGCATAATGACTAGACAAGTATAGTGTCACAAGTCTAAACATAGCAACTAGGTCAACAATAATCAAAATGTTATAAGAAATTCCTAAACAGTAGGAGTCTTAAAGGTCAAGTAATGACATCCCTCCCTACTAGGAAGAGACATTGACCCAATGTCACATGAACTCTCCACCTTCTCAATCATTGCCTCTGCATCTTTGATCTTCTTCAGATGTGCATCAGTGAACTTATCCTAATTCATGGATTCTGTAATTACTTTCCTTGATCTGCGAACTCCTTTAATGATGCCTGACCAAACTTAACAGAGTTTAAGTCTAGTGCAAAATTACTCATCAGTTCATCTAGTTTCTTATTTAAGTACTCCTCTACCACTATGGCCGTAGATTCTTCTAGGCTTGAGAAATTGACTTTGAACTATGATATGACTATGCTCACATCATCCACTGAATGAATTTTTACTATCTTCTTATCCTCTTGCAGCAAAATGTTCAAATTATTTACTGATTCCACTAGGAGAGGATTTCTCATTACTTGTTTCTCCATATCCTTCTCCATCACCAGGACGCTGAACTTAATCAGGTCTTCTTCCTTCCAGGAGTCCAAACTGCTAGTGTCAGGTGTGAAACTTGACAACAATGCTGAGGAGGGAGTGATGGGAGCGTTGTCCATCACTTCTTGCTTTATCTTGACCAAATCAACAAAAGATTCATCTTTCTTTTCTACTTGTTTCTCACCAGAAATGTCTTCTATGATTACTTCTTCTTGCTGAGTGGGAGGGGTATTTCTACATAAGATTTTTTCTTCCTCAGTGCTGACAAATGCTTCCTCAAACTTGTCCAAGTCCTTATCAGTAGCTTCCATGGCTATTTCCACATTATCTATGATAATTGTACTATCTTTGTATGATCCTATCATGGGAACAGACTGATCTTCTTCTGTTTGAGTTCCTACTATGTGTACTAAGTCCTGAGGACCTATCATTAGTACATTAGTGGGCTTATCCACTTTATCTTTCTTGTTGGGTGCATGAGTGATGGGCACAAGAGGTGATTTGATCTGTTGTTCCAACAACACTTTCTCAAATGCTTTTTCTATCTCCTTTATTATCAAATCATAGTCCTTGTTCATTATATGAAAAGTTCTCATCTTTGTTCTTAGGTGTGGCTTCACCAGATTCAATATAAGTGCTTCTTCATATTTAGAACATATAGGCAGTGTATCTTCTAAAACTTTTTCTCTTATTCTTTGATCTTCCTCATTTGCTTGTCTTTTTAGGTGTTCTAAAATGTCTCATACATTATCAGGAATTTTTTATTTCAATTCAAGAACTGTCTTCTTGAAATTTATCATATGTTTGATAATCATTTTATGAATTTCTAACTTATCATTTTCATTGTAAGTCTCATAGAGCTTTCCTACCTGATCAATTCTACACTCATCAAAAATTCTTCCACTCAAGGTTTTGAGACTTGGTCGGAATCCTGCCTTAGCAGGTGCTTGAATGTTTCTCCTGCTCCTTGTAGCTAGTAGGGATGGATGAATAGTGCTTACTTCTTTCTTCCTGCTAATCATTGGTTCATACTTCAGAGGAGCAATAGGATCACTAGATTCTTTGGGTGCTAAAGGAATGTCATCATCTTTTTCAATCTTAATCTTCTTCACCTTAGGATCTTTCTATTCTTCCTCTATTGTTGCACTCTTCAATTCTAGGGAAATCTTCTCTTCCCTAGCCTTGTCAAGATCTTCTTGAGATACACCATGTATCCTCAAGATCTCTGATGTAACTTTTGCAACCTTTCTTTTAGTTGCAGCATTGTTCAGCTTAGCATCAACTTCTCTAGATTTTTCTTCATAGGTTCCCCACCTAGGTTTATTGTCATCTTTAGGTGATGATAGCAGTACTTGTGCATAGGCTTCAAGAACTTGTTCTTCAACCTCATACCCAAGTGGATGAATCCACTTAGTTCTATGCTCAACAGCTTCCATACAAGTAGTATCAATCTCCACCATGAAGCATATTGAATCTTTATACTTCTCCACAATACTTTTAGGAATCCTATACCTCATCTGCATCCTTTCTTTGAAGGTCTTCAATTCCAAGGTAATGAAATCTCTAAGTGTGTTTTTAGTGCATGCTTTGTTTGATATCTATGGCATGGTAGGAATGGACTTGTCTAGATACAAGTCTGACACTTTACCAACTATATGAAGGTACATATAGATGATAAGGGACCCAAACTTGAATACCTTAGTCTTGTCATGTTTGATAGACCTGATGTTGTCTATCAACTGTGTGCGCAAGATCTCACACAAGTTGAACTCTCCATCTTCTTGCACAAGAGGGATGGCTGCTAGAATAGTGCCCGCAGACACACTATTCACCCTATTGGTATGATGAAATCTGTAACCCAATATCATTGATATCAACTTGATGTCTGGTTGCTCTATTAGCTCAATGGTCATGTCGTGCTTATCACTTCTAGATTTACACACTTGCTCCACCATTTTCCTGACATCCTTACACATTGGAAGGATGGCGCCTGTCTTAGAGAGACCTATCATCTCATGAATCAAGTCTCCTATAATTCTTATTGGTACATCTCTAGTCCAAAATAAATCATCATGGATTTGGCTCAACAATATCTTTATCCATTCTTCCTCATAGAACTCATATGCTGTGGCATATTCAACAATGGGGTGATCATTCCATTTAGTGTATTCATCCATGAATGTTTTATCTAGTTTCAACATTGTGTCCATGTGCACTCTCACTCTATCCAATCCAACAGGTTCCTTCTTACAATGAATGTAAGCCCTTATGTCTTCTACATGCATGAGTCCCATTGGCGTGCGGGAAAATGCTCCCTCTAAATCATCTAGGGTTGATTTAAATGGGTGCCTTTTGAAAACATACCACTTCTTCTCAGTAATATCAAAAACAATAGGAGTGGCCATGACTTACTTGATATTCACTTTCCAAAGGATCTCTAAGATGTTCTGACGGCTTCTGAACCGGTGCAACAAGTTAGGGTTTCTTGCAACCAATCAAATGCATTGTAAGCATAGATAACTTAATCTCTAACTCTTCGCAAGAACTTCCAAGGCTCAATCTGCTCTCCAATCACACTGAGTATGAATGCAATGAGTAAACAAACATCTTTTTGTGAACTTAAAGTAAGAAATTTTCCATTAATGCAACTCACATAAACTAGGCTGTCACTTCAAATTTTCAAACTTGAGTTTTTCTAACAATCAGCATGTGCGCTCTTGCACAAAGGTTCCAATACACTCCAATAGCTTAAGTCCAAAGGCACATACTCTGAGGATGAGTATGCTAGCCACGTAGGGGTCTAGAGCTAAATTAGCTCCCCCTATGACCCTGAGGGCCATTCATGCAGATGTAGAGGGTTCATCCACTGGGGATGCATCCAATACATTACCATCAACATTTTCTATCTTTCCATCTATCCAAATCATGCTCACATCTTCTGATGCCTTCACAAACTTGACTTCTGCTTCAGGATCCAAAACTGGTTCTTTGGCCTTTTTAAGGCTTTCCTATCCTTGCATCCTTGATCTACAAAACTTTGAGATATGTCCAGCCTTGTTATAGGTGTGAGAAATCACTGGAGGTCTATTATTCCTCGACGCATTGACATGAGTCACCATTCTACATTGTTTTGATGTATGACCATTATAGTTACATATCTGACATGTAACATTTTGAAAACTTCTTGCATTCGTCTGATTCTGATTTCTTTGATCATGTTGAATCCTATTCTTCTTACTAGTCTTGTAATTTATTGCTCTATGACCAAATCTATTACATGTATAATAATAACCATTAAAGGGCTTTACCTCTGTACAGTTTCTTGCAATGTGTCCATGCTTGTTACATGCAAAATAGGTGTGTTTAATAGGATTGCACTCATTCTTAGGAGGACTACCATTGTCTTTGGTTTGATCTTCAGTCTTCTCAGTATCAGTAGATCCTTTTTGTGTCTCCTTTCTTTCTCGCATCTTATCAATCTAATTTTGTGCTTCATTGTATCCAATAAAGCTAGTGTCTCCTTTGACTCTTCTTGCATACAATTGAGATTCTATCAAATCTGAACTGGGGTGCAATTTGTCAATGTGGTTCTTTGCATCTTTCAATTGACTCCAATCTTGCTTTGTAATTCTTCGGATCTAAGATTTCCAAATTTGCTTCCCTTAACTCTTCATTGAGTTGAAGGTTATCCTTTGCTTATTCATTGTAGACATCTTGATTGTTCATTAGTTTGTCATCAAGTTCTTCAAGCTGACTCACTAAGGAAGCATTTTCTTCATTCAACTTCTTGACTTTTTTTTTAAGATCACTGTTAGAGAATCCCTTCAAATCCTTAGTTTCTTGATAACTAATTGAGCATCATTGACTTTTTCTTTTAGTTTTTCAATTTCTCTTTCTGAGTTGTCCAGGTCTTCAAGAGTTGCTTCAAGATTCTTCTTCAAATCTTCTTTTTCCATGATCTCCTCAAGTGGTTAAACTTCTTTGCTAAGGACCAGAGCTCTAATACCAATTGTTACGAATGGGAACACTAAGAGGGGGGGTGAATCAGTGTTCACTGTAATTTAACTTTTCACTTTAATCTGAATACTAAATTATAAATACTTAAGTACTGAACTAAACATTCACATAAACATGAAACAAGAAATCAACACATGACACCAATATGGTTACGAGGAAACCCAAATAGGTAAAAACCCTAGTGGGACTTGATACCCACTAATATTTTGCACTAGTGTTTTGTGATCCTTGTTAGAAGATCCTTTACCTTGTTAGGAGTAGCTTTATAATATATGAAGTACAATAGACCTTGTTAAGGGTCGGACCCTATTAGGATTCTTTTAAAATGATCCCTATTAGTGGAGTGGACTCACTATCCTAGAGCTCACTACTCAAATGATGAAGGCTACAACCTTCGAAGATTAGATACACACTATATCTGCAAGTGAACTATTGTTGTGACACTGCTTTTTAGATCAGTTCCTTTGGTTTGTTGATGCTTTGACCTCTAGAAAATCTCTAATACATCATATTCTCTCTTCGCATACCTCTTCTCTACTTCACATAACTTTCATATGACTTCCATACCAAATACAATGGGCGCATCTCATATTTATATGCTCATATAAACAAAACAATTAGGTCAGCCCTATAACTAATTACAAACAACGATTCCAAATGAATTGGCTTAAGCATGCTTACAATTATACATATACATATGTCAAAAACCTAAATACAATGGGTGCATAGCCCTTACAACATTAAATTATTATCACAAACCAAAATGGTCACTGTTGGCTCCATGCTCTATTTTCTACTGGCACACACTGGCTGTGCAACTTCAATTGACTGTAACTTTCACATCTTTTCAGATTTACTTATGCACTCTTAGACTTAGCATAAGTAATTTCTAACAACCTTAACTTCTAGGGTGCATACCTTAAGGATAGGCACAACTCACAAACCAATAAAATCTATGTTGGCTCTGCTAAACAAACGTAGGAAACTGCTACATACAAATAGCGACTGCATAACTTTACTTGCATTCATCATTAGACCATGCATCCATGAACTTAACATCACTAACATGTCTACAACATATATCCTAGGGCACATGCCATAATTCATCTATACACACTTGCGTTGATGCTCTGAGTCTCTGGTGCTCTATTAACTATCCAGTCTTCAACACTTAACTGAATTCAGATCTTTATACATAGTGCATTGACTCCAAACTGCTATATGACTTTGTTTCCATAATGACAACACTATCTATAGTCATATACTTTAGTATAGACAACTTGCCAATAGTTTAGGAATACAAAATATTGAAATTAGATTATGCACCTAAGAATTACACTGATCTCACCAATTTGAAAGTTAGAATGTGCTATATCTATGCTCTATATATCAAAAATCTAACTATGATATAATAAAAATCATTTTTGTAACCCAAAACAAAAGAAAGATTACTTTAGATGTACATCATTGATATAAAGTTAGAGTTTAGGAACAAAACATTTTAAACTACCATGCAATGCATCAAATATGGCTAAGTGGTTTGGGCCAAACTAGACCATCTAACTCATCACTACTAAGGATTTAGAGTCCTCTACCTCAACCACACACCACCTTCAACCTACAAAACCTCAGGCACTCAACAACATATTAGTAGATCAATGTCTACAAATGAAATGACATCATATTTCATTACAATATACATCATATTCCATCATAAATGCATGAAAC